>OY987303.1:24379352-26946852 GCA_963920635.1 Pseudeuparius sepicola
TTCGGCGATGGGCGCTGCGGTATGAAAAATGAAGTGCCCCCTTCTTTTTTCATACGGCAGCGCCTATCCCCCAAAAAAGGAGGGCATAGGTCCTTATTGCAAAGATGCTTGAGAAAAATGCACTTCCGACGGCTTCTGCCGTATCTAAATAAGTTTACTTCGGACGTGTACGGAGTTAAATGTACATCAAAATAAATCACGTGACTCAACTCGCCAATAAGAGCGCAAGACGTATACCGATTTTTATATACGTCGGACGTATAAATAGCCACTGCCTAAAAACAAACCTTAAACATAATATCCAATGAAAAATCACCATCATCTAGCTGTTGCACAAGTTGGTTTTGCAGATTTCTTGCTTCTTCTTCTTCTTTTTCAGCTGCTTGGGCATCTTTACCTTCGTAACCTCCGTAATCGGGGTCGACATAGTCTGCCCCATAATACTTTCTTTTGTCTTTACCCCATGCTCGAATATTCGGTAGGTCATTTTCTTCACCTTGTCCTTCTACATCGCTTAGGGCTATATCGCTTTTGTTAGAATCAGAATCGGAGTCGTTACCTATGCCAAAAACTTCCTCCTCACTGTCAGAGTATTGCCTCTTTTGGTTCCGGACTTTATTTAGCAGCGTTTTTTCGCGTTCATCAAATTCCTCTTCAGAGTCGGAAGAATCATATTCATCTAGATCTTTGTTGAGGCTACAAACATATTTTTTGTTAATGAAGTTTTCATTTTATGTAGGTATTGCATAGATACCTACCGTATAGGTTTAGACATCATTAATTATTGTGGTTAGAAACTTTTTTTATTTTTCATCCAAATAATTTAAAACAATACTATAAATTTCTGGCTTTGGTGCACGCGTTCCTCAACGTGTTCACATCGTAGAGATGGTTCACGTTCTCGTTCCTCACACAAAATATATAGGTTAGTTCCTCAATGCATTTTTACATCACATAACCTGTAATATTTGCAAATGCCAGAGAACAACCCATAGAGATCATTTATATAGGTAGAGTAATGAATAACTCACTTTTATGGCAAATTGTGGATCTGCGCATGGGCCTATGGAACATGCGCATTAGACCTTCAGACCGCGCAATTAAAAACAGTGGTTGTTTTTCTGAATTACTATCTCCCTACAAACTTGTACATTGATAATAAATTAAGCTCACCTCAACGTGGACTGGTCAAGACTTCGATAACTACAGCTAGGATCGTTTCGTTTTTAAACGCTCTGGTATAAAATGAGCAGAACATATTCGAGATGATCACTTAATTATTAATTAGATAAAACACTCAAACTAAAACGCGAAGAAATTATTTATTAATAATTAGCTGAAAATCGAAAAAACGGTAGGTTATACTTAGTTTGTCGCTGTCAAATGGCTGTCAAAAAGTGTCAAGTTTCACAAAACACTACCTCAGATTGCAAAGGCGCATGTCCACTGGGCCTATTTATTACTATTTTATGATTTTAAATTCGTCAAAGATTTTCTGCGTATCCTATGTATAAAAAGCATCGTCCAGCACTCTACCTATATATGGGCAAATTCCTAAATTCAGCGCTGTACCCATCGATGGCAATCAAGGTCCACCAAACCATTCCATAATTCAGCGATGGATTGCAGATGGATGGAATAGGGGAAGGGAGGGGGTTCCACCGCAAATCTATCAAGCCCATCATGCTTGGAATGTTGATGAATAGGTGGAATTCACAAAACAGCGAATGAAATCTCTTGTTTTGTGGGAATTGACACGACAAAGTTGGATTTGTTATTTTATTGAAAAATAAAAAAATAAATGTTGTTTATTTTTCCTGTTATCACTGAAACAAGTGTACTGTTATCTTAAAAAAAAATGTAGAAATGGAATCCCAACTTATAAAAATACAGGTAGAAGATCGAGGAGACATTTTTCAAATCGATTTGACTCCTCAGGAAGTTGAGGAAATATATACAATTTCCTCATCACTTGAAGATGATAAATCTAAACTATCGCTATCATCACTCTCTTCGAAAATACGTTTTATACAAATTATTTCTTCCATTTCCAAAATAACAAATTATGTTTTAGACACAAGACACAACTGTCACAACTTTACTCCATCAGAGGCGTTCCAAAATCCAACAGAAATAACTGTCATTGAGCTATGACGTCATCCATCCAGCAGGTGAATTACTGTTGAATTTAGGAATTTGCCCTATATGATCTCTATGGAAAACCGTCGATGGAGGAAGTCAATCAACGGAACAACCATAGAGATCATATATATAGGGAACAACCCAAGAACGGTAGACGCACCTACCGTTCTTGGGAACAACCAAGTAAGAGAATACAAACTCGTGGTGCGGTCATTGTTGTCGCTCAGCCAGCGGCCGCCATTACTTTGGAGGCGATTTCAGGCTCGTGTTTAAATAAAATAATTTAAATAGATGGTTCAGGTCTGTAACGTAAAAATTAAACGGAATTTATTTAGAAAAACATAAAACTGGAAGAAACAATATTACGTTAGAAACGAAACATGTATAAGTTTTGAAAAATAGCAATAATATATCCGCTAATATAAGTGCCTACATAGGTACAATAAGGGATTTTGTTGTTTTGTCATGATCTTTGGTTGTACGTAACAAATACCACAAAATATATAGGTTAGATTAGATAAATACGAATACTATATCTGAACCTGAGTATATATTTTTATATGATCTGCTCCACAAAATACATCTGTAATCTGTAATTTATACAGGGTGATTCAAAACTACGCGGCACCCTTTCAGGAGGCACCCTTTACTCGTTAAAATAAGACGAAAAGTTCATATCAACATGGGTCCAAAATCGCTTCGTTACGAAGACACAGGGTGTTTAAGCTTTCAAAAAAATATTATTATTATTATTATATCGACTTAGCCAAAAGGCATTCGCACTCCCTCTCTGGGGAACATTCACTCAGATCCCGGGTATCCCGGATACCATAAGGATCTGGCTCGGACGAGACCCTTGCCATGTTATCGGGCCTTAGGTGACATTGATGTTGTTGGACGCTCCTGCACTCCCCATGAACTTCCTGACGGTTCGGGCTGTCGCAAGTAGTACCGCTTTCTGCATGGCCCTGTAAAGATTATCAGTTAGACCCAGCTCTTTGATGTTTCTCAGCAAACTTTTTGGTATGACACCAGTTGTTGACACGATGATTGGAATCGTCTGAACGTTGTCCATTTCCCATTGCCTTCTAATTCGCTCTTCTAAGTCTCTGTACTTCGCGATCTTCTCGACTTGCTTCACACGCAGGTTGTTGTTGTTCGGGATGGCCACATCAATCAGAGTTGTCTTCCTAGAAATTTTATCAACTATTATAAGGTCCGGTCTGTTATGTGCAACTCGTTGATCTGTCAGAACTGTACGATCCCAGTACATCTTGTAGTTGCTGTTCTCAAGAACAGGCTCAGGTGTGTAGTTGTAATATGGGACCCTCTCTGCCTGCACAAGCAGCAGCTTTTCCGCCAGTTCCTGGTGCAAGATCTTGGCAACCGAATCGTGTCGTTCCTTATATTCCGTTGATGCGAACATCTGACATCCTCCTGTTATGTGCTGGATTGTTTCTGAAGTTGGGCACCCGTATCTGCATCTGTCATCCACTACCGATGCATCTCCTACAATGAATTTTATTATTATTATCTCGACTTAGCCAAAAGGCATTCGCACTCCCTCTACGGGGAACATTCACTCAGATCCCGGGTATCCCGGATACCAAAAGGATCTGGCTCGGACGAGACCCTTGCCATGTTATCGGGCCTTAGGTGACATTGATGTTGTTGGATGATCCTGCATTCCCCATGAATTTCCTGACGGTTCGGGCTGTCGCAAGTAGTACCGCTTTCTGCATGGACCTGTAAAGACTATCAGTTAGACCCAGCTCCTTGATGTTTCTCAGCAAACTTTTTGGTATAACACCAGTTGTTGACATGATGATTGGAATCGTCTGGACGTTCTCCATTTCCCATTGCCTTCTAATTCGTTCTTCTAAATCTCTGTACTTCGCGATCTTCTCGACTTGCTTCACACGCAGGTTGTTGTTGTTCGGGATGGCCACATCAATCAGAGTTGTCTGCCTAGAAATTTTATCAACTATTATAAGGTCCGGTCTGTTATGGGCAACTCGTTGATCTGTCAGAACTCTACGATCCCAGTACATCTTGTAGTTGCTGTTCTCAAGAACAGGCTCAGGTGTGTAGTTGTAATATGGGACCCTCTCTGCCTGCACAAGCAGCAGCTTTTCCGCCAGTTCCTGGTGCAAGATCTTGGCAACCGAATCGTGTCGTTCCTTATATTCCGTTGATGCGAACATCTGACATCCTCCTGTTATTTGCTGGATTGTTTCTGAAGTTGGGCACCCGTATCTGCATCTGTCATCCACTACCGATGCATCTCCTACAATGAATTTTAGGTAGTTGCGAGTTGGTATAACCTGATCTTGTATGGCCAGTAGGAAGCCTTCAGTCTCGGGGAACATTCGTCCCGAGGTCAGCCAATAGTTCGACGCTAACTTGTCGACATGTTCCTGGTTAACCTCATTAGGATGCCTCCCGTGCAGCGGCTTCCCCAACCACCTCTGTAGTTTATCGTTGTCGGTTCGGTGGTGATTTTGACGCTCGTGTTCCGTCAGACGTAGCGGTGTTGAGACGTCTGCTCCGCATATAGCCCTATGTAGTGTGGAGCTGTTGGCCTGCCTGTAGAAATAATTACGCAGATTTAATATTTGTTGGTCCAATTGCTTGCTGAGATCTGCCAATCCTCTTCCTCCTAGTTGACGTGGCAGAGTAGTTCTTTCTACGGCGCTACGGGGATGATGTCTATGAGCTTTTGTCAGTAGTGTCCTAACTTTTCGCTGCAGGTTGTTGATGTCCGTGTTGCTCCAATTCATTATTCCAAACGAATAGCTAAGTACAGAGCACGCATACGTGTTCAGGGCCTTAAACAAATTCCTGCTGTTAAGATCAGTTCGCACTACTTGTCTTACTCTCTTGATGAATTCATTCCTTAAATCGATCTTCATTGTTCGATGGTCTATCCTTTGAGCTTGTTTCATCCCGAGATACTTGTATGTATCTCCCATGCTCATTGCTTCGATCTCCTGGCCGTCCTGCATCTCGTGTGCGCCCTGTTCAAGCCTTCCCCGGACGATGTTAAGGGTGCGGCACTTGTCCAGTCCAAACTGCATTCCGATGTCCCTGGAGAACTCCTCTACAATTTTAAGCATTTGCGTTAGTTGGTTTTTGGTTGCGGCCATCAGTTTTAAATCATCCATATATAATAGGTGATTCAACTTGATCGCTTCTGCGTTGTTGCTTTTGATAGCGAAGCCGTATTTTGTAGAGTTCAACCGATGTGATAGAGGGTTCATCGCCATGCAGAACCACAGTGGACTGAGCGAATCTCCTTGGAAAATCCCTCTTCGGATGTTGATTGTGTCGGTCTCGATGTTGCTGCTTGCGGTTCTGAGTTGTATCTTAGTGCGCCAGGTTGTCATAACGTGTTCTAAAAAGGAAACTGTATGATGATCTATTTTATACAGCTTTAAGATACCTGTTAGCCAGTCGTGAGGTACGGAATCAAATGCTTTTTTGTAGTCCACATAAGCCATGTATAGGTTTCGTTGCTTGGAATGAGCCTGGTTGCAGATGACAGAGTCTATGATGAGTTGCTCTTTGCATCCCATTGCGCCCTTCGCGCAGCCCTTCTGCTGCATTGCCATGATGTTGTTCCGCTCGCAGTGAGCATATATTCGCTGCGTAAGGCAAGAAGTGATTATCTTGTACAGCGTAGGCAAGCAGGTTATTGGGCGGTACTTGGCAGGGTTATCCGTATTCCGCTGGTCTTTTGGTAACAAGTAGGTTGCACCCTGTGTATAGGATCGAGCAAGGCTTCATTAATTAAGGTAGTTATTTGTTCATGCGTTATGCATTAATTAAGGTAGTTATTTGTTCATGCGTGCACCACAACTTCTTAATCCAATAATTTTGGAGATGATCTGGACCTGGTGCCTTCCAGTTGTGGGAATTCTTGATGACATTGGAGACCTCATCGGTTGTGAATTGCTCGTGTCGCATCTGGCTATAGTTCCGGCCCATCTCGCGTTCTTCACTGATCCAGCTTGCACTGACATTGCATGGACCTGGTGTGGCAAGCTGATTTCTCCAGAAACCGTCGACCTGTTCTCTGCTAGGGTAACTCGTATTTGTGGCATCGGCGCTAGATTTCAAAGTACGGTAGAAAACTTTTTCTGATCGTTCAAAAAGTTGGTTGTCTCGTTTCCTGTTGTTACTAGCCTTGTATCTCCTCAGACGCCCTGCGAAAACAGAAAGTTTTTGTTTTAATGTATCAAGACATTGTTGAGCAGTGATGTTCGCGGGGTCACGCTGAGAATGCATTTGAGTGCGGCTCATTATTGCCTGCACCGCCCTCTGGATCTTTCTAGTTCTAAGTCCTCTGATGTATTCCGTTACTTGTCCTATGTCTTTACGGAGACTCTCGATCTTCCGATTTAGTCGCATTTCCCATTGAGCCATTCGTGGTTCTGGTCTTGCACGATTTAACTCTTGAGCCGTCCGGATCTTGGCTCCCATTGCAGTGATGATGGCCGTTGCGGCACAGTAGATTAACATGTGCATATGTTCTAATGTTGGTGTTACTGAAACATAGTTGGGTAAAATTCTGGTGTTCATAGTATCGAGCATGATTGCAAGCTTCCTGGAAGAATTCAATCTTGGTAGCGGTGGTCTGCTCAGTGGGTCTGTGCCTTCGTATCGCAATACCGCCCTTCTCAGCTGTGTGTCTAGGCTTTCAAAGTGTTCTCCGTTAACTGATTCCCGATTCTCAGTTGTTCGTCCCGCCATCTCGGCTTCTGGTTGTGGTCCAGGCACTTGAATTTCCCGATTCTCAGTTGTTCGCTCTGCCGTTCCGGCTTCTTGTTGTGGTCCAGGCACTTGAATTGTGTCTATGTGTTCGCCATGGATCTCTAGCTCAACTTCCCGTTTTATAGCGTTAAGTCGCGTTTCTGGAATTCGGTTATTTCTTAGAATAGTTCGATACTGATCTGACACTCTTTGTTCAGACACTTGCATGTGTGGAAACTCCCTGCAGAACTCGGCATGCAGTTGTTGTCGGTAGCCGATCATCTCTTGTCCTAAGTTTGTCACTCTGTAAAAAATACGCATTATCGATTCATTAATGGACCCAGTCCATTTCATGCGTCGTCGTTGCAATCCCGCCTGAGTGAACGCTGGCTGAAGTTCCCGCGCAGCACCTTCGGTGGGTGGAACCCTAGTTCTCGTTTGGCTCCCATGTTGTAGATGTTCGTGTTGCTGGGCTGTAGCTGTTTGTGCAACAGGGGCCCGCCTCATCAGCGCCCTGTCACCGACGTCCCGCTCACTGTCATGCCCAGCGCCGGCTCCAGACATGCCCTGGCGATCCCCAGGCAGCGGCCCTATGACAAATATCCTATTATTCTCCATTCCATAGTTTTCTCCCGTAACGTGGGAGTGACGGCCCTCGGTCGCCTTTTACGACTCGCGGAGCCACGATAGGAGTATTCTAACCCGCTACCCATACGGGTCAACTAGGATAACGCGGGATCGTTACTCCCGAGGATCTGCCCCTGTCACCGGCCAAACCCCTCCTTGCGTTAACTGGGAAACACGGGATCGTTACACCCGAGGATCTGCCCCTCTCACAGGCTAGACCCATCCCTGTGTAACTGGGAGTCGCGGGGTTGTCACACCCGAGGATCAGCCCCCGTCACCGGCTAGACCCCTCCCTGCGCAACTGGATATCGCGGGATTGTCACACCCGTAGGTCTGCCCCTGTCACAGGCCAAGCCTCTCCATGCGTAACTGGGAATCGCGGGATCGTTACACCCGTGAATCTGCCCCTCTCACAGGCCAGACCCATCCCTGCGTAACTGGGGAGCGCGGGATTGTCACACCCGTGGATCTGCCTCTCTCACAGGTCAGATCCCCCCTGCGTTGTTATTATTATTATCTCGACTTAGCCAAAAGGCATTCGCACTCCCTCTACGGGGAACATTCACTCAGATCCCGGGTATCCCGGATACCAAAAGGATCTGGCTCGGACGAGACCCTTGCCATGTTATCGGGCCTTAGGTGACATTGATGTTGTTGGATGATCCTGCATTCCCCATGAATTTCCTGACGGTTCGAGCTGTCGCAATTAGTACCGCATTCTGCATGGACCTGTAAAGACTATCAGTTAGACCCAGCTCCTTGATGTTTCTCAGCAAACTTTTTGGTATAACACCAGTTGTTGACATGATGATTGGAATCGTCTGGACGTTCTCCATTTCCCATTGCCTTCTAATTCGTTCTTCTAAATCTCTGTACTTCGCGATCTTCTCGACTTGCTTCACACGCAGGTTGTTGTTGTTCGGGATGGCCACATCAATCAGAGTTGTCTGCCTAGAAATTTTATCAACTATTATAAGGTCCGGTCTGTTATGGGCAACTCGTTGATCTGTCAGAACTGTACGATCCCAGTACATCTTGTAGTTGCTGTTCTCAAGAACAGGCTCAGGTGTGTAGTTGTAATATGGGACCCTCTCTGCCTGCACAAGCAGCAGCTTTTCCGCTAGTTCCTGGTGCAAGATCTTGGCAACCGAATCGTGTCGTTCCTTATATTCCGTTGATGCGAACATCTGACATCCTCCTGTTATGTGCTGGATTGTTTCTGAAGTTGGGCACCCGTATCTGCATCTGTCATCCACTACCGATGCATCTCCTACAACAAATTATTATTATTATTATTATTATTATAAAATTTTAAATATTCAGCTTTATTATGATTTAAGTACCTTCTTTTTACAGTAACGAATTGTCTTGCGTCCAGTATTTGGCAGTTTTATCCTATTAACACAGCTTTTATAGGTAGATTTCTTTGTGATGACATGAAATTTCCGTGTACATGAAGAAAATGTAATGCACAGACCATTAGGTGAATTTCAAAATTATTATTATTTTGTGCCTTGGCGCCTTTCTAGTATCAAAAATTACCTACTCCTACTGCGCAATTCCATTTGAAAATCATTTCGTTTACTTAAAATAATAGTTACTTCAAAGTAAAGTAAAGAGCCCAAAAAAGATGATAATAGGAAGAACTCCAATTTTCCGCGAAAGGGAGAGAGATATGAAAAAAATGAAAGAGACATTTTTTGTTCCATATTGTATTGTTCATTCAACAAGATAATAAATTTTTGTATTGTACAGGGCCGTACTATTTTTTTTTGTTTAATTAATGGTACTGATTAGCCATACCTCCGCCACTGGTTACTTTGGAGACCTGATATTATCATGTGTTATGTCACCCTATGAGGGTATTATTGTGTACCAAGTTTGGTTTAAATATTCTTATTGGTTTGGAAAGTGTAAACAAAAATCTATATATTTTTGAAAGCTTAATCACCCTGTATCTCGTAACGAAGCTTTTTTGGACCCATGTTGATATGAACTTTTCATCTTATTTTAACGAGTAAATTACGCCCCTGAAAGGGTGCCGCATAGTTTTGAATCACCCTGTATAGTGATCTATAAATAAGCTCTGCTTGAACTGGACCGACAATGTATAGACGACCTGTGCATAGCGCTGTTTCAAGCGATCGCCACTGGCGCCACACGAAGAAAAAAATCGACAGGGTGGTTTAATGTTAAAACACCATTGTTGCAGAATCTTTTATACAATAAAAACCTGCAAATAAGTCTGTTCAACGAATTTAATATTCAAAATAAAATAAAATGTTTGTTTGTTTGTTATGTCCTTTTAATTTGACAAATTAACACGGTATGTTTTCATACATTTTCTTAAGAAAAGCGAGTCTAAAAGCAAGCTAGAGTATTTGGTACCTTTTGGTTTGAAATCAAGTCAATGCATGGCTACCTTATAGTTACTAGTTGTAGTGTAAAGTGTAAGTAAGCAAGCATTTGATTTTTTAGTTTCTTCTTTATATGGATGACTATATTGGTTCGCTTTGGAGCTATAAACAAAATTTTCTATTTTCATTTTTGCATACGTTACTACGTTACAATAAATACCTACTCTTCGAAAATAATATCTAGAATTTTCGCTTCTTTAGCTGATTGATCAGATCATCCTATAATTCCAAAATAGTGTTTATTCTTTTGAAATTCACCTAATGGTCTGTGCATTACATTTTCTTCATGTACACGGAAATTTCATGTCATCACAAAGAAATCTACCTATAAAAGCTGTGTTAATAGGATAAAACTGCCAAATACTGGACGCAAGACAATTCGTTACTGTAAAAAGAAGGTACTTAAATCATAATAAAGCTGAATATTTAAAATTTTGGACATTTTAAACATATATATTTCTTATCTATGATTTTAAACTTCAGACACTGGCATACCTATGACCACAGAATATCCCCAGACGGCCAGACAGAGGTGGGTAAATGTGAAACAGAGGCAACATATTATGTTGCCGCGACGACATGTTTCCGAGTTTTGGAACACGTCGCGATAAGAGGAAACAATCCGTCCACACATAAGCAACTTGTTTCCCTAGTCGGTAAACATGTATCTAGTTTGGAAACAGTGTGTCTACACAGAAGAAACATGTTGCCCTTCTCAGTCATGCACGTAGAGAGTAGATGCCTTTTTGACTATATAACCTATATATTTTGTGTTTTTGACGGACAACTGATTACTGTCGGTGTCGCCAGTCGACACGGCCGTCCACATAGAAGCAACAAAAGTCGTAAGTCGCCGGTTGTGGGCGCTTGTCGCTCAATTTTCTTTGACGTTTACCGCCCTCGGAGGGGAAACACGCGACTACTGGCGACTAGGGTTCCTAATAAAGGAACCCTACTGGCGACCAGTAGCAACATCACACAGCAACTTTTGTGGTGGAGACATGTCGCACCTACAAAAGTTGCTGCCTGTTGCCTCTGTGTGGACACGGCTTGGATTGCTCGATTTTAGTTTTTAGTATAAGGTGATTGTGATTGTACATACCTATATTGTGCCGGTTGTGCGATCACTACACTACCGGTTCTCGACCATTTGTGCATATAAACGGGAATATTAAAAAAAATAGGACTGTTGTCAGAGCTGGGCAGTAGTTAACTACTTTTGTTACTTTTGTAGTTAACTACGTAGTTAACTACTTTTTCAGGAAAAGTAGTTGTACTCAAACTACTTTTTTCATATTAGTAGTTATACTCAACTACATTTTTAATTCCGTAAAATACTCAAAAATTTTGTTGAATAAGTAGTTAACTACCACATACAAACTACTTAAAGTAATCTAACTACTTTTCAGTAATCTAACTACTTTTTAGTAATCTAACTACTTTTTGTTAATCTAACTACTTTCCAGTAATCTAATTAGCTACCTAACTTAAAGGCGAAAGGTAAAGTCTGAGATTTGGTATGTGATATACCTACCTGGGAGAAGAAGTCATGAAAAAGGAAAACAAAAAAATTTAGGGTATTTTGAACCCCCTGACCCTGACCTCCCATTTTGGACCTCTATGATGAAGAATGCCAAACTATCTCGACCTGTGTGAATGTCAAATTTCATATGTATATTATCACATACCAAATTTCAGAATTTTATCTTTGCTCGTTCTGGGAATATTTAGAAAAACCGTTTGCGAAACTGTCTATTTCGGGGCTATAGTCCCCTTAGGAAGGATTTTTGAGGCCATGTTTATAAGAACTTTTTTCATTTCTTTGCGCAAAACATTTTCAAAACGATTTTACTCGAAAACGGTGCGTGCTATCGAAGTTTAATAAGAGCACAATTTTTTCGTAGAATACCCTGAATTTTCATCATTTCGTAATAAATCACACACACAAAATTTGACCCCTCCCCATTTTGGACGCCTATGATAAAGAATGTCAAACTATATATATCTCGGTAAATGTCACATGTATTTACCGAATTTCAGAATGTTATCTTTGTTCGTTCGGGAAATATTTATAAAAAAAAACCGTTTGCCAATGTGTCCTTTTTTGGGGGCTATAGCCCCCTTAGGGGTCATTTTTGAGGCCATGTCGAGGGCCATGTTTATAGGAACTTTTTTAATTTTTTTGGGTCGCAGAATGCGATGGTAAATTATGGCAAGCTAATTTCGGGATACCCTGTATATCGCTGTACTCATCACTGTACTAAAAATGTAGTAGGTAATTTATTAGAACATTTTTCTTCTTGTTTTTTTTGTTTTTTTATTAATAGTCAGTAATCCATAAACTTACTAAACCTACCAAGTTTTTTCAAAGTAGCTACCATTTTAACTACTAACTACTTAGTAGTTAGTAGTTAAACTACTTTTTAGGCCCAATAGTTAGATTATCATGTAGTTAAACTACTTTTTTGTTGAAGTAGTTAGTAGTTGTACTCAACTACTTTTTAAAAGTAGTTTGCCCAGCTCTGACTGTTGTCCGCTGAACGCTGAATTCGTTTCAGAGTCCGAAACACATACCACATACCTATATACCTAATACATATACTGATTTTTAACCGTCTGCGCACGCTAGTGCGCGGGTCATAGTAAAGGATCATTGAGGTAAGGATGCATGATGCCGCCATTTGTAACCTTATATTGACATTTTTCGGAACAGCTGTTTTGTGTTTATTCGTTTTCCCTGCTCGTTTTCGGTTTTCCCACAAGTTTTTGTTATCTAGGTATTTCTAAAATAGCCTGTTACTAACCGTTTTTTAGTAACAGTGTAGTGCTTACATACAAGAAAGTGTTTTGCTGTGATTATTACGACTAGACGAGAACAATGGCTTGCTTTGTGAAGCATTGTAAAAATCTCAAAAGACTAGATGGTGCAATTGGTGCCTCCTGAAAGTTCTATTAAATTTTACAGGTAAGTTATTACTTCAATGGAGTAATATCTGGGTAGATATTTTTGCTGCATTAGATTTTACAGAGTACCTATTGCGTTTTTTTAATAAAAATAATAATTCTACCTTGAAGTTGTATAATTTATACAGCTGCCTTTTTTACGTTTTGCTTTCTTATAATTTTAAATTATAAGACTTTCATTTTGTGTTATGTGAAAAAAGCTTATTAAAAAAATGAAAATATAAACCAATCATAATACTTACATATTTGGAGCAATGAAATAGGTACTTAGGCTCGGTTTCTATCTACTTCTTAGCCTTAAGTGTACGACTACGACACATATACCTTCATACCTATATCAGCGCATATAAAACAACCAGCAGTAATTCTCTCCATGGCGGGAAAATTCTGCGCACCTGTTCGCGCAGCCGCCATTTGGGAATATATTCTGTCAAATGGATGCAGTGTCGGGGCGATTGGGAAGTTCTTTTATGAGAGATATAACAGTGCCGTGGAGTGTGCTTTTTTTGTAAATTGTGCTTTGTGCTAGAATCTTTAAATAAAGAATCCGAGGAAGAAGTCAAAGCTGCTTGTGCTTACCACACACTATATACGCTTTACTAATACTACTTTGTATTTTTGAATTGATTTTCCCGACTACACCTCTGACTTCTATTTCCCCAATATGGCTCAAGGTCATTGAATTTGCGGATGATTTCTCAAGAGTAAGTTATACTGCTGGTTGTTTTATATACTTTGCCTATATTATATAGGTATGTGGTGTACGACCATGTCGACCATTGTTAGTCGTTAAGGGTTTACTTACAGATCACCTTAACGCTAAGAAAATCCTGAAAAACCGGGTTTTATGGATTTAATTTTAAGCGTTTTAAAATTACCGCCTTAAATAAGGTTACAAATGGCCGCCGTCCTTGTTTGAAAATTTTACTCCGGTCTGTTGTCTCTTTTGCGCCGTATATGTATTATATAGGTATGTGGTCCGAAAACGAGAACCAATGACGTCAAAACCTATAGATGTGGTGCCCCATTGTTAAAATGCCCTTTATTTTGATTCCAAGATTAAAATCATTGATTAAGGTATTCGGATTAAAATATATTCATACTACTCTAAAAACATGCTACAAACAAAGACAGAAAGTCAACCATCAACCAACTATACACACGGTGATTCCCAGTTATAGTTCCTCCAGAATCACACTTAGATCAGAGAACTTGTTCTCTGCTTAGATATTGACGAGAACCCTTGTCCCTTGTCGTTTTAAGCACACGATACACAGATAACGGTATGCCAGGTAGGAGAACGAAAATTAAACTCTTCTGTGCATCAGGGGCGGACTGGCACCTAAAAACGGCCCGGGCGCTTTGCATGAGACCGGCCCATGGACTGGAACTGGAAGCGGGGGTTTCGTAGGGTTCCTTGTAGCCAAAGTGCAAGAGACGCCAGAAACAGTTGGTTTCAAGATTTTTTATTTTTTAGGTATTTTTAGATTTTGGGGAGGACTAAATTGTCGAAATCAGTTTATGTCAAGGTTTTTATTTCAAAAGAATATAAAGAAAATAAAAAAATCAATTCTTAAAAACAAATAAAACCAATGTAAACATAAAAATCACTCTTCATCTGTTGCGAACCATTTAAAAAATTAAAAACATAATACATTACGTTGCCTTTGCACTCGTCGACTAGATAGTTCATTAGATCTTCATTATCTAATGAAATTAAAATAACTTTTGCACAAGCCATTAACATGAAAGCTTCCAAATAATGGTCTTGGGTTAGAGAACTTATTATCCGGTTCAAGATTATTTTTAATTTGGAGGAAAATCTTTCACATGATACTTGTGAAATATAGACAAAGTTAGTAAATATTTAAACGTCTTCTCCAAATTGGGGTAAGCTTCCAAAAAATACAAGTCGCGGCGCGCTGACTGCGTCCGAGTGCATATCGTGCGCGTGATATTATGATTGCGGTGTTGCCATAATGCCTATAAGCGACGACGCGACGGCACTAGCGTCTAGGGAGCAGTAGGTCACAAATGATATGTTATTTCGGCGCGCGCCGAATGTGTGGCACTTTAGTCGCACAAAAGAGGGACTAAATAAGAAATTTTAGTTCAAAATTGACAGTAGTTTTCACAAACTACTATTGTCATTCATAGGAAAAAAGTTCTAAAAGAACAATATAAATATTAAAAATATTTGGACACAATATTTCTGAATATAGACACTTATTTTTGTTTATAACTTATAAAACAAAATGTTATAAAAATTGTAAAATTTGTTCTATATGTTTTTCTAATTTATTATAACATTCTCTGTAGATTTTCCACATGGTAAACTTATCAGCTTTTAATTAAGCAGATTTTTATTGGCTAGGATCATTATTTGTGACCTACTGCTCCATAGACGCTAGTCGAGGCGGCGGCCGGTCCATAGCGGCCCAAGTAGGTCCGGCCGATCGGGCTAGCGCCCGATCGCCCGATGGTCCAGTCCGCCCCTCCTGCGCATCTACGACACTTCGACAAAAGCGAGGCCAACGATAAAGACAGGCCACGGCGCTAACGCATAATCGCGTAGTCACGTGACCAACTTAGTGCTATTTAATGAAAGGCATTTTTGGAGATAAGTAGAAAAAACAAATTTCGTAACAATTTGGCAAGTTTTCATTATTGGTTTTGTGCATCCAAGCTTTCTCTAATTGTTTTTTCAAAATTTTCAACCTGCCTCAGCTGTTTTGGGCTGAGAGTTAAACGGCGCACTGCACTCACAATATTTTGGCACTTCTCAAAAATTGTTGGGACGTCACCTTCCTTTAGCTTAGGTGATATTCTCTATACTCTATACACACATACTTAAGGGTTTTTTAGAAATTAAATCTCAGTTGGAATTTGACGAATCCATTTTTGGCGGAAATTATCATCCCGAGGCAAAACAAATGTTTGTTATGGCGACACTTTCTTCCTGGCTTTTGTAATATGTATAAATATAATATAAACAGACCCAATATTTGGTATTTAGGTTATTTTTTACGAAATAAAAATGAAAACTAACCTCAGTAGGTATACTGTAAATATTGACGAGGTCTCAGTTGTTCGGCAGCGTGAAAGACCGAATAGAAACCGTATCGGGGCGTGGGTCGACAACGAAAATCAACGGTTACAACACTGATTTATTTCGCACAAGGTGAATGGTGAATACAATAAATACACAAACCCGAACGTGGTCAACGGGAACGGCTTCCAGCCACCCGGACCGTCTGAACTCGCGGATCTCCCGTAAGCAGTTCACCCCTCTGTGTCTCAGGCTCCACTGTCCAATACGGTCCATGTACATAATAGTCCATTCCGGAATTCCGGGCTCCCTATTCGGTGGTTCTGGGGAGAATTCCCCTTTACAGCGCTCTCGCGTCGGTGCGAGCGGCACCAATACTCTTGGACGCCACGACTCCCACCCAGAGGCCATAATAACACCTGGGCGGTTCCCCTCCGCCAGGACACACGCGCCCTAGACACAAACTTGTTTCTACAATATAAACTAACACGTTTAAAAACAATTTAAACATTGAAAACTTCTCAAAACCCAAGCTGCCGCTTTCAGTTATGTGACAAATGACATGTAACTTCGGCCTAAGATGGTCACGTGATTTTTGTGCGCCAGGGCCTGTCTTTATAGTAGGCCTTGGACAAAAGCGCGGCCAACTTATAAGAAATAGTCCTAAAATTAGTCTCACTGACATACCTCAGTTATCAATTTTCAAGTTAAATCCAAAGATAGAATGTAGGCACCTTGAGACACTTTGGTGTATATGTGGTTGCCTAGCTCACTAGAAAACGAGTCAAATTTCCGTTTAAAAATAAAAGTAAGCCATGATTTTGTCGAATAAGCGTCACCGGTGACGTCACAGCACCTGCGCGCGGACATACCGTTTTCAGTGTATCGTGTTTAAGCAGTCGCTGGTTGCTGTCATTTACCTACTGTAACCGTCACAGTAAATAGTAAGTTATTTAAATTTTCTATTTAAAATTTGCATGTAATATGTTTTAGATGATTAAGAAATAATATATTTTGGTATTTTTAAGATAAAAAATCACTCAAAACTAGTTTTTTGTGAAAATTGTTAGTGGTCCGAAACCGACATTGAAAAATTGCCGAGAACGCGAGAACTAAAATTTACTTGTGATATTTTCCCCTCTGTATTAATTTCTACGTGAATCTTTTTCCATTTTTCTTGAGTAGAATTAATTATTTATATTTATATTTTCTTATAATTATTAGTTTGCGACCATCAATGTAAGTCTAGAAATAGTGTATTTTCTATTTTAAAAAGAATTTTGATGGTCGAAAATTGGTTTAACTTCGTTATTATTCTGTTCTTGACCACTGGAAAATTAAAAAATAATAATAAAATAGGAAAAAATCTGAAAAACTCCTAGTACAATTTCAAGTGATACCTAAATGGCGTAAATTTTACAAAAGAAAAGATGAAACAAAGAAAAAAAGCGGAAATTATTAAAAGAAAAGCGGAAAGAATAAAGTCGAAGGAAAACAAATTACAAAAAAATAACTAATAATAATAACAAGAAACCATTATTTTTGTTATTTTTTTATAAATAAAATAATTGATTTTGTAATAAATGTTTTTGTTAAGTCACTACAAAACAACCAATTTTGATTAAAAATCAAGCGGTCGAGAACTGACTTAAAAGTGGTCGAGAACTGTGACAAGTGGTCAAGAACCAGCAAAATCGCACTTTTTTATATAACTCCGAGAGTAACTCCAAAAAAGTAACTAGTAAAAGCACGATCCAAAAACAGTGCAAGTGGCGCCCTCTGTGAGATCAGCGGATTCTACATCTTAAAAACACAGCAGTGCCGAATTTCAGTTCAGCAGCTTGATTGCTTTGGTACATATATCCCTTGATTAAAATATAATCATGTAAAAAGGAACGGCTGCTGTCAAATTTCACAGTTCGTTCATTCTGAAGTAGCCTGTCACCATCTATTGGAGAAAAACGAGTTAAAGCACAATGCAAAATTCATTATTGTGTTCAAAGACAGATGGCGACATGTTATGTTGGCACCAACGAACTATAGTTTTAATTTAACAGATGTTCCTCTTATGGGATGGTAAGGCATAATCATGCAAGACTATATACTGCATGTCTAAATGCTTTGGTTTCTACGGGATACTCTACTCTGTTCCAAAAAAACTCAACATATCCGTCTGGTTATACTAAAGAACAAACTCCATTTATTGTTCTATAAATGTATGTACAGGAAAGTAGTTTTACATCTTATATCATTGTAAAATTTAAATATAAATGGATATTGTACCAACTATAACAAATATAATAACTTTTAGGCATTTTACAGATTACTATAGCATTTAAATACAGTAGAGAAAATAAATTATTTCAAATACATGGCAGAAAAGAAACCAATTTTAAATCTGGAGGAAGATTATCGCTTAAATACGTAGATAAATAAATAGACTAGAAGTATACGATAACAAAAAAGCAAAGGAAAAATGTGGGCATTGAGATAGGTGCAGTTCAACTTTTAAAAAGTGTTTTATATCGTAAAAACTCATCAGTCTTTTTGAATTTACATTCGAATTTTTCACTAAATATCTATGACAGTTCCGCATTTATTATATGCAAAAATGTAAGTACTTTGGTAAGTACTTTCTTAGTTTTTATCAACATCAATAATGATAATTATTTGAGATCCTCTACATCATAATTATTATACAATAATAAAAAGTTGATATGTAGTTAAAAATTTATGTTATAACAACAAAGCTCATAGTGTGCCTTGTTAAAAGTCCATACAATCCATATTGTTTGGTGATAATTCATCAATTTTTTTATTATTTAAGGTATTTATAAAAGTTTCTGGCAGTATATATAATGTATAGGTTAAGCACACAGCCTACTATGATTTTCACTATCTAAAATCTATATTATCCTTTTTCAAGATCTTATCATAAGGAGTCAATAATATAATATAAAAAAAATAATATAATTCTATCCTAAGTTGAAATGCCAATGCAAACAGCACGCAAATGTTTGTATGAAATTTGAAAATTGGTTACAGCTCTTTTGAAAGGCAAAGAAAAATGCCTACTGTTTTATAATTATATTAAATGAATATAATGAAACGCCAGATTTAAAGCTGCAGAAATTCCTTATATAAATTAAAATTCTGAATAACAAGCGTGTAGAATTTAATTTGCCCTGAAATTTCAGGGCAAATAATTTGGGATAAATTGTGCGATGGTAAATTGAAGGTATGTGATCATAGTAAGCTGTGTAAGCTGTGTCGCACTCAGTGACCATATGCTCGAAATTTAGTTTTCTTGGCCTTGTATTTACCTTAAAAAGGACACACTGCATATACATAAGATGTGTATTATAGATAAGACAGTAGCTTTTCACATCGATAAAAAATTGGAAGATATTGTTCATTGTACTGGTCCTTTAATACGTTGATATTAGTATGAAAGGAATTTCCAACTATCATTGAATAAATATATTAAAATGAAAGGGACTATTTTGACATTCATTAACTTTTATTTACTTAGAAAATCACCACAGTTTGTTAAAACCACCTCTTTTATTTAAGCTTCTCGCTATAAAAACTAAACCTCTTCTGCGTCCAACATGGCCTATGTGTCATCACTGTCGGATGGTGGATCGAGTGCGGTGTGAACCATAATGCTGACTCCTCTATTGACACTGACAGCCGGATAGAATACACCGTACAAATCTCTGAAAGCTATATTCCCTTGCGGTTGTTCGTCCACGTAAAACCTGAGGACGTGCCTGTCTAAATCCAACAAGACGCCAATGGATGAACCGGCCCGAATGCCACCGTCCACTCGCTGCTCGTGCGCACCTCCATGCTGGAACCAAGAGCGCTGACGGTCGATGTACATCGCCCATCCCTTGTCATCTTTTCCTGGGAAGCAAAAAAAACATGCTTTCAAATGAATAAAAAATTGGAACTTGGTCATAATTTTTTGACAGGTATTTCTTGCTAACTTAGTGGTTTTGGGGCTAAATGTGGCGGATTGAAAGCCCATCTGGCCAGACAAAATGGCCATCTAGCCAGATTTCTAGAAGTGTTTACAATAGAATCTGTTTATAAATCCATTTTTAGAAGAAATATCAATAGTATTTTCGCCTGCGCTTATGGCCTTTCTGTGCAGAAATGTTCAACAGGTCCCTATGTTCCTCATTGAGAGAGATCAATATGTTCCAAATGGCTATCTTTTCCCGAAAAGTGCAGGGTGAACTAACAGATTATCAGTTTGACAACCGTCGTTGTTTCTGTTTACAAATATTTCACTCAACGGTTATACGTTGAACGAATTGTTGGCTGCTTTCTTTCGGCTATGATCAAAAATCATGATTCAAAAATAGTTTTCCTTTCATGCAAATCAGAAAAATATAGATAGGTTATTAGAGAGAGAACTGTCAAACAGGAACACATTTTTGAATCAAACCGCGTTTTGATCTTTAATCACAACCAGGATATTAACATATTGATTAATATTTTTTCAAAATGAGTTTTATCATTTTGAAAAATAACTTTATAATCATTACACGGTCAAAACGCGTCATTTAAAGAAAATTTAAATTATATAAAAAAGCTAGAGCTAGGCTAAAGCTAGGATTTCTAGCGTGAAACAATTTAAAAAATCTGATTTCCAGCGGATTGAAAATGGCAACCTGGCGGGACAACTCTCCAGATCGTTGGCAACACTTCTGTTTATATATTTTTAAATGGGTGAATGGTCAGATAAGAAAAATTTTTTTGTGTTGACTGACGAATTTATAAGACTTCTCATAAGGCTATAGTTTCATGTCCTGGAAAATAGAGGGCGCTAATGGCTAACAATGCATTTTGCATTGTATTTTATCTCCAGAAAGTGCCTGGTGAGCCAAAATAGTGTCGGATGTAACAGCCGTGAGCACTGCTCATTTGTTGGGGTTTGCTATTTTTCAAAATTATGTCCCTAAAATGACATATAGTTTACTAATGTTTCACTTAGGGGCTGAAGTGGTGCAAAACTAAAATATTGACTTTTATATCTTTATTTATGGATACTCTGGTTGGTTAGCCATGATATGACAAGATAATCTCACGCGCATATTTGACATTCGGATGTTTCATATACGTGTCATTGGGTGACAAAAATTGTTGAAAAGTTGTAATTCCATTCTATCTGTTGCTTGCATCCAATATCCAATATTGCTGTATTATCCTTATTCCACTGTCACACATTGGCTAAGTAAATGTTTGTATGATTATGACATTATAAAATAATTATTAGACATGGGTTTCCAACAGCACAGACCTATATAGTAGCGAAGCTATATAGACCTATATACAGAGTGTCCAACTTTAAAACTGTACAAATCCGTAAAATCTTCATTTTTGGAGATAATTGCCTAAACTTCTTTTTGTTGTAAGGCCTTCAAAAACCGCTTCTTTTGACCTTCCTGTCATTATCAAAATGCAAATTCAGGGCCGGTTGCGATTTTTTTTATACCCCCGATTTTCACGAAAACCATATTTAGCGATTTTTCTATTTAAAATCTGACCCCACAGCGTTAATCAGAACACCCCATATACCAAATTTGAACAAAAAATATACAGGGAGTTCCATTCTGTAGGGTCTGAAAGTTGAGCAAAATCGGAATTTAAAGACATCTGGCGAGTCAAATGTGCCATGGAATCCCCTCAAAACAGTTGAATGGTCAACAGGACCACTCAAAATGTTGGTGTGGAAAGATTTACTACAAAAATATACACGGTATTTTTCTCTGAGCCATCTAAAAATTCTGATTTTTTTTGTATTAAACTTTATACTGGTCAGGAGTGCTCTGGAATCATTGAAAAATATTAATAAACACAAAAGTAATTTATTTCTTTACAAAATGCCAACCAAGAAATAAAAATAATTTAAATTATTGGACCTTTCTCAACAAAGTAACTGTCTAAGATGATAGATTTTCTGTGCGTTTCCTGTTGTGGCACACCAGCTACCTTAACTGATATGGACTTACTGACTGATAGGCTTCTGTATTTTTTTAGATTTAGTTCGTTTATAGTGTGTGAAGCCGTTTTGTTATACACGATTTTTTACCCATACGAAGTTCCAAAAATTCAGTAATTTCAGATGGCATAGATAAGAACACTTTGTATATTTTGTATCGGACCTTTGCACACTAACACCTTGAGTTTATTCACCATTATTTACCATTGTACAACTGTTTTGGCACACTTGACTTGGCAGATGCCTTTAAAATTCCTAATTTGCTCAACTTTGACACCCTGCAGGATGGAACTCCCTGTATATTTTTTTATTAAAATTTGGTATATAAGGGTTTTGGGGTGTTCTGATTAACGCTGTGGGGTCAGATTTTAAATAAAAAAATCGCTAAATGGTTTTCTGGAAAATCGTGAGTATAAAAAAATCGCAGCCGGCCCTGCATTTTCATTTTGAAAATAGCAGGAAGGTCAAAAGAAGCGGTTTTTGAAGGCCTTTCAAACAAAAAAAGTTTAGGCGATTATCTCCAAAAATGAAGATTTTACGGATTTGTACAGTTGTAAAGTTGGACACCCTGTATAGTAGGGAAGCTATATATATATATATTTAAAATCTGACCCCACAGCGTTAATCAGAACACCCCAAAACCCTTATATACCAAATTTGAATAAAAAATATACAGGGAGTTCCATCCTGCAGGGTGTCAAAGTTGAGCAAATTAGGAATTTTAAAGGCATCTGCCAAGTCAAGTGTGCCAAAACAGTTGAATGGTAAATAATGGTGAATAAACTCAAGGTGTTAGTGTGCAAAGGTCCGATACAAAATATACAAAGTGTTCTTATCTATGCCATCTGAAATTACTGAATTTTTGGAACTTATATATATAGGTCTGTGCCAACCGGTAGGTCGGTTTTCCCTGGGGACATGTACTATGTACCATGAATCTACCAGGTGCATTGCTTTCTTTTGTTATTTTGGATTTGTCATGAGATGCTTTCCTTTGTCAAATGCTTTTTTTTGTCAAATCAAATGTAGTATGAAGAAAAATTCATATAAACATGTGGCCGAAAATACATAGTTCTCGATGTACAGGGTGTTAAAAGTTAAATTCTAAAGATGTTTTATATTTTCGAAACGTTTCAAGACATGCAAATGAAGTTAGAATTAATTGAAATTGTATTTTAAGGCGTGCGCGTCGAAATCTATTAGTTTTGAAAACTATAAATTTCGACGCGCACGCCTTGGGATAATCAGTCCTCTGAACCTCGCCTTGGTTCTATTTTTATTAATTGCGAATACGAAAGCGCGGTGCATTTTTTGCACTGTTGCAGTCGGCTAATAGCGGCAAATCGTTCTCCGCGCTCCCCGCTTCCCCGCGGACGCAATCTCTCAGTGCGCCTACAATACATACAAAATTTCAAAATCCTAGTCCTAGTTTGATTTTTTGTTTTTTTTTTACTAAAAAACTGGGAAAAAGTGCCATTTTGCTTTTAAATTTTGCTGTATTATTCATTTTTGCATTCTTATAACTTTTTCTTAGTAACATTTTGTATTATCTTTTACCAAAAGGGCACTTACCCCATTTTTCTAGTAAAAAGAGCATAAATCAAAGTAGGCCTAGGATTGTGAAATTTTGCATAATCACTCAGTTTTTAATTCTGAACAACTTTTCTCGATACCATTTTGCCGTAATTCCTATAGGAAAGACACTTTACTAGTGTAAATAACAGTTTTTTCAAAATATCCAAGGCATACTTGATTTTTCGAAACTAAAAATATTTCACGTGACAAATTACTTTCAAACCAAGCAGGGCTGGATCCCCAAAAGGCTTAAACTTCGATTTTTTGCCTTTTACAAGAGTCGTTTCACCTATCTGGGGATACACTGTATTTTTAAAGTAAAATTTTGTGATACAGGGATCATCGTTCGTGATATCCACTATATAAGTATAATTTTCCACCCCTCTCCCTTCCTAAAAAAACCCCTGCTACAATTCACCATTATTACTAATTGTATCATTACTAAAACTAAATCTGTCTTCAAAGATTTTCCTTAGGGAAAGTTATTCAGAATATAAAAACATGCCCCTGTGCCAAATTTGAAAATAATTGGCATACTTTGATTTTTGTGATTTTCAAGCGGACCTAATTACGGACTTTTTTCGAAAAAGATATCGAAAAATTTTATAGTTTTTGGTCTAATAAAAGGATAAAAATGGAAGTCTGCATTTGTTTATTACCTACTATGGTTTTGATATATGACATGCATGATATCCAAAATTATAGTGCATTTAACAGAGATGCCAAGGACCATAACTTTTTTATGATGGAAGTATCGGATTTGTGTGTTCCCTATGTGAAAATGCCAAATAACAATTCGCTTCTCTGAACTCAATACAGGCATAAAGGTAAAGGAACATTCCCAGCATGTTGTCAGTGGCGTAACCAGAATGTAAAGTTGGGGGGGGGCTAATTATTAAAAAAATATTCTTGGGAATTATTTACGGCAAAACTATTGTTTTACGCGGCAGTTCTTTGGGGGGGGGGGGGGGGCTAAAACCCCAAAGCCCCCCCCCCCTCTGGTTACGCCACTGCATGTTGTACCTACTATTGCGGGGAGTGAACAGAATCGAAAATCCATAAAATATTAAAAGACATATATAATAGCAAAGAAAATACTACTCTGCAGTAGTATTCTCTTTGATAATAGTCAAAATTCTAGTCATACGGAAAATAAATAATAAAAAAGTAATTGTAAAAATATCAATAGAATTGATTGGAATAATCAACCTTGCACCTACTTAAGTATCTATAATTCTGCTCACCTAGCATTTTATCCCTGGCGACATCTATGCGCGCGACTCCGAACGCTGGATCTGTGTCAGCATCGTACTTGTCCACTGTAAACTCCCAGTAGTGTACCCCTCTGCTAAATCCAACGCTTCCGAGGGCGACTCTGTGTTCCCACCCTTCTCCCGTTGCCGTTCTACCGTCCTCGGAATATTGCAGGCCCGGTCCAGATAGTATTGGGTCGAACGTGAACCAGGCCACTGCGAAAAAAAAAACAGAAATTTAAGTCCTTATAATAAATAAGGTTGTTTGATGAAGCCGAGTTCCGTACCTGGTACGAGGCTTCCATCTTTTGATGGCTTTTTGTTTGCCCATTCGTTTTAAGGGGTCTCTCCCCCTTTACGATATTGTAAGAGGAGAAAAGGCGTTGTTTGGCCTTCTGAAGTTATTATGCGTTCAATGGGATCGTAGGAGAAGGTTATTGGATTAGGTGTAAATCGTGTAATATTTGTGTTTTTAATAAATATTATTTTTATTTTTGTATTGCCTTCTATCGCCTCATAAAAATGATCTGTTGATTTTTTTCGACCGGCCGGCGGGTGGTTTCCGATTTTTTAATAAAAAATTAAATGCATTTATTTGTTTGTCCCTATGCGATTTTTTCTGTTAGTCTCAATTTCACAATCTGTGGTCACGAAAGCATCTAGGCAAGATTTTTATAATTTTATAGTAACTATTATTATTTAGCCATTATTGAAAAATATATACAAACTGGTTTTAGAGATATTTTGGAATAACTGATTTTTTTGTTAAATTTCAACACACTGTATCTCAGAAATAAAGCAGTGCGGACCGGTATTCATATATTTTTTTTTGTTAAAATCCTACAAGTATTATCGCCCTTTAGGATCAGCATTCAATTATGATGATGTTTTAGAATTTAAATAGGCCAGGAGATCTACCAGCTGCTTTGCATGTTATATTATTGCGTGATTTAGCTACTACAATTTTAATGGAATTCCCCTTTATGACGACCATTTTCTTTAAAATACGAAAAATCAATAGAATGCACTTATATGCACCTTTTACTATTAAATTTAAAACATAAACCTTGTATCTCAGTACCTCCATAACAGTTGTTCCGAGGCTTCTCCTAAATACATAATCAAGTGGAAAACAACGTGGAATACGCTGGAAATTTAACGAGATAGGTGTAATTTGGTCTGAGCTATGCAGATTGCCTTTCCACCTAGCTGGTGAAACTTTAAACATACCAGCAAACGTTGCCGAATATCGATAATAACATTTTGTGCACGACCTACCCGCAATGTTGACTTCCGTATTTAAGAGGTAAATCGCGAGTTAGGATTTTAGTATCTATGTGTTACAATTTACAATCAAAGTTATGGAATCCGATGACTTTGGTTCCAAGTTACAAGTGAAATATAATCTCAACTTGAGTGAGTATATATTAATTACAGTAATTAGAATGGTTTTTATATTAGTTTAATAGTTTCGATATCGAATATAATATCGTCGATACTTCGCCACTACGCCATCTCTATACTAACCTGTGTAATGCCAATAAAATAATCAATCAAGTGTGCTTGGATCAAGTATTATCAAGGGCAGCAAAAGCAATGTAGGCATGAACATTTTTTTCAAATATTATCTAATTGAAACTTAAATTGCCGGCCTTGCACAAAGTATAGTGTACAATTGGTTAAGCAGTGCATATTGCATGCTCGTGCACTTGAAGGCACTCGGCTTCGCCTCGTGTCACAACTTTGTGCACTCGTGTACAATATGCCTCATTCATTGCTTAACTTGCTGCACAATATAATATTATAGGGCTGATATTATAATCCCACTGCCAAAAGACACAAATTTAGACCACATACCTTCAGCAGTTTGTAGTCCTATGAGTTCGGAATATTCTCCTTCTCCCGAACTATTAAAGGCTTTTACTCGCGCATTGTACATGCAGTGGAAGTGCAGACCATCGACGGTACATATTGTTTCAATTCCGCAGTAAACTTCCTGAAAAAAGAAGGAAACAATAAAGTTGGGTCATTAGCTTCCAGCCAGGGCATTTTGTCTCTATTTCCAAACTTGGAAAATATTGGTTCTGTCCTGACTAATTTGCCTGAGCTTTTATAGATTTAGCTCGGTTGCAACCAAAGAGCAAAAAGACTACAGACGGGACGGAAAGCTGCACGGATAAACTAAAGAATCGTTTATCAATTTGGGTACAAAAAAGTTCGGAACGTTTTAAAATTAATATTAGGTTATTACTTTTTTGTTGGAAGTTGGCGGAAGATTAACCGAAAGTAATTTTAAAGTTTGCTTTAAAAGCACTGGCTTCAAAATTTAATATTCTGCTTATGTAGGTATTTCGAAAGAGTGGTTTTGGTTTATTGGTGGAATCTCAGGCAATCTAAATCCATTTTACATACTTAGTACAGTAAAACTAACAAAAAATTAGGAGAAAACCCAAACATCAAAAAAAAATTCCTTTCTAGTGCGAAATAGTTCCATATCCTCCTAAGAGTTAGTACTAAAAAGTTACACCACCACCAGCGTCGGGTTTCGGGGGGAGGGGGTGAAAAGGGCAGGAAATTCTTATTTTTCACAGTTTTGCGTGAATATCTAGTAAACTATGAGGTTTAGCGCAAACGTCATCCTATACGCAAATTATATACATTAAATTCCGTACAAGAATTGTTATATACAGAATTATGGTAAAGTAAACGGTTTCCATGATATGGAGGGGTAAAGATTTCTTTGTTTTTATTTCACGTAGTTTTTGTTGAAAAAACTTAAAATGTACACCCATAGATTGTTATTTTTTGTCACAACATAACCTCATAAGTATATGACTGTAAATATATCCAATACAAGTTAGTAGCCTTAGTTAATTGGTACTCACTTTTTGCCCTCATTCATTATAGCGTTCTGATTTCCATTCGTTCTTTTATGTCAAATCATTCCCATATCTAATTTGTCCTTAGCTTGTAAAAATGAGAAAGTCATGAATATGAAGCTCATGTGAAAAACAAGAAAATATATATTAAACAATCCTCATCGTATGCTTCTGCAGAGATGGATGCGTCCAAAACTGCGAGTGTCGAAGAAGTGGTCTCAATTGTTCAAGTATGTGCAGCAATTGCTTAGGACTTGCATGTCTCAATAGAGACACTGTAATCATCGACGACGATTTAAATGATGATTCTCAAGTGGACGAAGAACACGAAGCTTTGTTTCCTCTCACCAGCCCGAGTGAACTATTTGGTGCTGACTGATAACGCAATTAATGATTCACCTAAAACGTATAACCTTTTGTATCATTTTGATTTCCCTCCCATTTTTTCAATATACATTGTTTAATATATTTTCTTATTTTTCACATGAGCTTCCTATTCATGACTTTCTCATTTTTACAAGCTAAGGACAAATTAGATATGGGAATGATTTGACATAAAAGAACGAATGGAAATCAGAACGCTATAATGAATGAGGGCAAAAAGTGAGTACTAATTAACTAAGGCTACTAACTTGTATTGGACATATTTAGTCTTATACTTATGAGGTTATGTTGTGACAAAAAATAACAATCTGTGGGTGTAATATGTATCTATATATGCATAGATATATCTATATATATTCTACATACATTATTCAGTTACTAATTTATACTGTAATCATTTTAAGTTTTTTCAACAAAAACTACGTGAAATAAAAACAAAGAAATCTTTACCCCTCCATATCATGGAAACCGTTCACTTTACCATAATTCTGAATATAACAATTCTTGTTCGGAATTTAATGTGTATCATTTGAGTATAGGATGACGTTTGCGCTAAACCTCACAGTTTACTAGATATTCGCGCAAAACTGTGAAAAATAAGAATTTCCTTCCCTTTTCACCCCCTCCCCCCGAAACCCGACGCTGGTGGTGGTGTAACTTTTTAGTACTAACTCTTAGGATGGTATGGAATTATTTCGCGCTAGAAAGGACTTTTCTTTTGGATGGGTTTTGGCCCAATTTTACTGTACTAACTCCCTAGCACGTCCGAAAGAGTAACAAGTCAAATTTTCGAGGTGCCCTGTTAGTTTGGTTGCTATGTGCAAAAGTAGTTGCTAGGTAGAAAAAAGTTATTACCTAGCAATCTTACGCAAGGATCTTAAAACTATGGATGTACCGAATATTTGGCAGGCCGAATAATTGTTGGAATATTCGGTCATTTTTTGGGCACTGCCGAATATTCGGCAAGGCCGAATATTTGGCCGAGTATTCGGCAAGTCGAATAGATTTTGATAAATTATAAAATTTATTAAAACATAAATAGCAAGGATCTACATTTTTTGGCAAATGTAACCTTAATCTAACTAAAATAAAATTTAAAAACAAACAACATATCTTATCATAACATAATTATGCTGTGAAATAGTGTTTTGATAAGAAGTAATATAAATTTGAAGGATCAGCCGAATATTCGGCCGAATAGTTAGCCGAATATTCGGTATTCGGCCAATCCCATATATCACTATTCGGAGCACTCGTACTTAAAACCATTAACAAAATATATGTAGCAACGCAATAAGTGTGAACGTTGCTTTCAATCATTTGTTTGATATGTATGTATATTTTTCGTTTTTTGAAAATATGGTAAATTTCTTAAAGATTTCGGACAATTATTATATTATATACGAGTAGCAAACAAAAATTATTTATATAAAAGAATTTCTTTAATCATATCTAAAATGTAGAGGCAAACGCGAATGAAATGTGAAGAATACGCTACCCTAATACCAATACCCCTAACCTAAAGGATCATCGAGTGAGTCAGAACACCGTCAGTGGCATATGAACATATCATTAATCTTTAACAAAGTTTGAGCCTCTTGTGACGTTTTTGAATCCATTATTAGGGCATTACTTCGCTTATAAATTTGCACTTAATTTTGTGGAGTAAAGGTTGTAAAGAAATTCAAAATTCTTTTGAACAACTCAATATGTCAAACCTGATACAAATTTAAAGTAAAGTAGGTATCTTATTATGTATGAAAGGACAGGTTATTCTCAGGCTTCAGGCACAGAGACACATATCTATGTAGGTATATCACATTGTATAGTATAGTGGACAAGAACAGATAAAGAGGTGGTTCGGTCACTATAGGGAATGGGGGATGGGTATAGAAATTAACCTATTAAGGGAATAATAGAAGGTATAACTGAAAGATCGAAAGTTGAGATATTATAAATGCTAATAATTTGCTCAACAATAAAGTTATAATTCGGTCAAAAATGAGGAGAGGTTAGAGTACATCAGACTATTGGAGTGAAATGAGAGACTTCAAAACTTCGCTAAGAAAATAATGTTATATGTATGTATGCATATGGCTGCAACCCAAGGGATAAATATAAAATAAAATTTAAAATATGGAATGTACTGATGATGCATTTAATATTTCACAAAGCGCATGCTAGTTTATTAGTGGTTAATAAAGCCGTTGAGTTTGAACAATAGGTATGGTATTGACCACGATACGTATTGACACAATTATATCCTATGTACGGTGCGTCCGTAAAATTTTAATTGATATCTTTTTTGTTAGAGCCCTTTTCATGAAACGATAATATATTTTCCCTAATAGGTTGTCGTCCTAATAATTATTTACTGTGTGGTTGTGGTAACTACTTGTGACAAGTTTAATGTATCGGTTAATTTACGATGTACCGCTGGCGGTGCAAGCAAAACGGATTTTAATTGTTGTTACATGTTAATTTTATTATTAATTTATAAATACAGTTTAACCACACCACAGACATTGGGGGCAGACGATACATAACCGTTATGAATCAAGCGCACGCTCTTTCATAGTTTTTCGCCTTTCTGGAAACCATAATGTAAATAGATTACGTATAAAAGTATAAAATTACACAAAGGACACTAAAAGCCCCCATGCTCGCGCGCTAAGCGTCGATAGAGGTCGACATCTGCGTATAAATTGGCTATAAATTTCTGATAGGGAGAACCGGGCAACGCAGGCTATCGCGGTATAAATAACATGGAACATATAGGCTGTCTCAGTTAAAACAATACCCAACGTCCGTAACAACTAAAATATTTGCTTCGGCAAAATCAGGTTTCTCTACATTTTTCTTCTTATTGACGGTTGCTGCTTTGTTATCTCATATAATATCATTTTTCATAAGAACGCTAACCCAAATAAAAAAAGTTGGGAAATCGTTCTTTTTTATTATACCTACACAAGATACGGGAAAAACTAGGAAGCTGCTTGCGCCTAAAAATCATATAAAAAACGTGACACGTGAAGGCGTCCATTAAAGGCTATGGCAGTTATGTATCTTTTTATAGTACCTATTCTGTACCAACCTTGAGCAAAATCGGCCAAACTATTCAATAATTATAGCCCAAAAACCTGTGACCTGTACGCGAATAGAAAAGATACGGATTCCATAATTTTATAAATATAGTATCGTACTATAACAGAAGTCAGTTACGTAAGGACAACCATCCCTGTATGTTAGAAAACAACAAAATGCCCATTTGGTTAGAATGCCCCTCCATAACTTTTGCAACCTCAGAGAACTAATTATAGTTGCTCTTTGCGTTGAAATTAGTACAGTCAATCTAGCGTTTGTCATCGAAAAAAATGCGGGTAAGCCGAATTTTTATATGTTGTTACTGATGGTTAGAAAGGTGAAAACCCAGATTGACGTGTCTCCACCCCTCACGTTTCGCCGCCATCTTAATTTTTTAGTTTATCTTGATTCTTATTGATGGTACGAAAAAAGTACGAGGACAAAAATTGTAGAATTTGGAATATGTAAACCACAGTCTGGGAATTTTTCTTATAGAATTTATTTCGGAATTTTTGGTTAATCCCCAGAAATATAATACATTTTCAACAATTATTTATGAATAACATTCAAGTTTTAATGCGAAACGTCTGTAACTCAGACGATTTGAAAAAATTAATAAAGGAATCATTGTCTTTTTTTACAGATTTTATCAAGATCTACAAACTTTGGCACTGTTGAGTTATGGATATGAAGGTTCGTGGTTGGCCAAAAGGTGTGTGGTTAAAAGTTCATAACTGCACACTTTTGGTTCCTAACAGGTAATGGGTGCAATTGTTTATCAGTTTGTGAATGTATTTTAGTAATGCAAAAAATATTATTATGCTATTATAATACTGCTATAGGTGTTTCGGCAAGGTCTATCTATCTTCCAGTCTACCATCATTTTCTGTTCTTTACTAAAGTCAGAACGTCAAAAATTCATATGGAATTAAAGCATAAGATTGATGCAAAGAGCAATAATTACCCAAATATTCTCGGGTAATATAACAAGTGGTCTGCCTATTATCGATAATACCTTTCGTTAATTTTACGAATTATAATCCCAAAGCTGAAAATACCACGACTGCGCAGCAGGAGTGGTATTTTCTTAGCATTGGGATTATAATGAGTGATAAATTAAGGAAAAGTATTATCTATTATTAGGCATACCACGAGTTGTATTTAAAAACAGAATTTAACAACTGCAAATAGTTAGTTTGACAGCTAGCTCTCATTTAGATTGAACTTTCGGTTCTGAATATGTTTTTTGTGCTAATAGATATTTAAAGATCAATGTGTTAACTGAAAACATGGGTATATTCTAGTCCTATATTAAATTTGGTAATGTGAAGAAGTTATCGGGTTATCAGTTTTAGCCAATGAATAAAGAACCCCAGGAAGGAGCCAAAGCTCTATGGGCATTATAAAATACGTGCGACGGAAATCGCCCTGTATGGAGACTGAATTTTGACAAAATATTTTTATATTTGACAGTTGTCACGGTGGTTTGTGCGCTATTAGATATTTGTGTAGTTCTTCGATAAGTACTTTTTTGGGAGATCTATTATGGTTAGCTGTGCAGCCTGCGGCTATTCCGTGACTACCAGAACAAAATGTTTGGGGGATAACATTCCATCGGTAAGTACTTTTGTAAACCGGAAACGGCATGCCGACATATGCAGAGATTGGACCGGTCCACCGTAAAGCCCAAATTTGCTCCTTCCTGGGGTTCTTTATTTATAGGTTTTAGCTGCAGAATATTGGTTTAGCGTAACTAGGACGTAACTAAGAGAGTAGGATTTCAGCGAAAATACCACTAGTGGTATAATCGTATGTAATATCACAAGTGCCGGAAATTTTATCGATAATTTTTTCGAAAGAGCTATTTTGCCTAGAAAGATCACGAGTATAAATTAAGAAGTATTTACGTGTTTGTATCCAACAGATTCGCGGTTTTCTAAGCAACGAAGTGATAATTTGCACAAGTGCAATTACCGCGATAATTTGCACAAGTGCAATTATCGCTAGCAGAGGCATATGATTGGTTGGATTTTTATGGAAGGAGCTACCTTATTGGATGCAAGCAATATGAGGGAAATAATCGCTGAAATCATCACCTGATTGGTTAATATTTCAAAAATCATATCATTTCATTGGTTCATATTGGCAGGCGTTGAATTCTCGAAAATATACCGCTTTGAGTATTGCAACTACTGTATTTCAAGGTGATTACGTTGAATCATGTAAAATTGTTAGGTATAACACTCTCCAGATCCAAACAGTCCAAACCAAAACCACTTTTACCCTGGAAGACTGTAGTAGAGGTGACTCAAACTCTCATGAGCTATGGCCAGTTTACCAAACGACGATAATTACGAGGAATTACTAGCAAGACCAAAAAACATATTGGAGATATGCCTTCGCTAGTGATGTGCACAGGCATATCTGGAATATTTTTAGTCTTGCTAGTAATGGCTCGCGATTATCGTTATTTTGGTTAATTTCTCAGCTCATGAGAGTTTGAGTCACCTCTATATTGTCAAGCGCTGAGGCACAATAACTTTGCGAGTGCACAAGTTGTGGCACTAGGCAAAGCCGAGTAGAGAGTAGTTTTTGCTGTCTCAATGAGATTCTTGCGTATATCTGTGTATGTTGGTCTGGACAAGGGAAGAGATGGGTTACGCAATTGATTGGAAATAAATCGTTATAAGGTTGATTAATAATGAAACGTTTCAGATATGCCATGCTCTCGGTCTTGTACAACAGTACCTACCTAAAAAATGTAGCCCATGGAACGAATTATCCATAGTGGTTTGGAAAAATTTTCTTTTTCAAATTATATAAAAATAGACCGTCTGCTGTGTATAGGAAGGCCTTATCTTTAACATAAATTTCCCGTGTTTGTAACGATCCCTCAACTGCTATCTACCCTTGCCATCTTCTGTTGGTCTTTGAAAAGTAGGAAAATCAGGGTTCTGGGTGGTTCATTTATGTCTCGTTTGACGCATTTTTTTTTTCACATATACAGGGTGCATTTTTTTATGATCAGTATGGGGATCAGAAACTCGCGGTGATAGAAGGAAGGTTAAATGGGAAAAAATGCAGTTTTGTGGGCCCAATTTAACGCGCCTTGTGGATTTTTGAAAAATATCATGGCTTACTAGATATTTTGAAAAAATAAAATTTTGGCGATTTATTCTAATACATCAAGCTTCGTTGTTTCTGATATTAAATAAAAACTGTAAATACCAAAGTTGGTGGGAATTGTGTCTTCAATGCGGTTATCATGTCCTACTTTCAGTGACAGCTGCCGTTTTCGAGATGACACAAACTTTTGTTTTTTTTTTAATGGAAATCATAGTTGGCCATGGTCTCAAAAAATCAGGCATTTTTGGAGCTTTTCAACGATATAATACTCGATATGGTTAATAATTGTCACCTTCACAATACTCCAAACTAGAAGTACCCCAGAAGCAACCATATGCTTGTGCTGGGGAGGGGGTCAATTACTATTAATTTGCCTTCGTTGCCATTTGCGGCTAGGGCCGACTTTTTTCCCGATAAAATTAGGATAGCATTCGCTCAAGTACTACGGAAAACTCTAGGACAATTATTAAATCACACGGATAAAGCTATTTAGGAGCAATACCGTGAACTCCTTCGCCTGCCTCGACATCGGTTCGAACCAAGGTCGATCGAAGGCAGAAAAACATGCAGTCTAAAAAGTCAGCGGTACGAGCGACGCCACCGCGGTTTCAGAAAAATAACGGAAATAACTATGGTTTACATTAAAAAAAAGTTTGTGACGCCTTAAATTGGAAGGAAATGGCAGGTTTGTGGGCCCAATTTAACGCGCCTTGTGGATTTTTGAGAAAAGTCATGGCTCACTAGATATTTAGAAAAAATTAAATTTTGGAGATTTATTCTAATCCATCTAGCTTCGTCGTTTATAATTTTAGATAAAAAGTGTGAATGCCAAAGATTGTTCAAAATTTGCTTTTATATAGATAGCTTGCTTAAACCTGAAGGACAATTACCACTTTTCAAGGTCACCGCTAACAAAAAAATTCAATTTGAGCCTATGAATAAAGTCTTCGATGACGGAACTGGAATCTCTCATTCGTTGCCTAGATATAAATTCGGGGAGTTTTAGGTAAATCGCCTGTATAACAATTTTTTTTGTTATAAAAAGCCCAACCTGCCCTTTCTGGTACCACAACATTTTCATCTCCGCAATATTGACCTAGGCCTCGCGACATCAAATACTAAACTTCGACTCCTTTGAAGTGACAAGGGAGCATCCCCTTTAAGCAGGGGGTGGCGAACAATGTGGTATGGGCCTCTGTTAAATATAATATATTAAAAGTTGACCCTCGGGCATTGAAACTCAATATGTTGCTGTCTGGACAGGACCAATTGCACGATGGGGAAGAAAAAACGTGCATTTTTTCATAGTTACAGATGGAACATAACAAGTACGAAGAACTATTATCTGGTAGTTTTTATAAAACACCTACTTAGAACTAAATCTTTTAGGGAATAAGCACGAAGGGTAGAAACGATTATAATGAAAAATGGTGCAATAATAAAAATAATAATAATAATTCTCACCCTCACAATACTCCAAATTAGGAGTACCCCAGAAGCAACCACATGCTTGTGCGGGGGAGGGGGGCAATTACTATTATTTTGTCTTCGTTTGCCATCGATGTTTCCAAAATAGGTGTCCTATTTTAAAGCCTAATTCGGGAAACGCAGCGTTGTTTGCTTTCCATTTACTACTAACCAGAACCACGTATGCAATTTAGCACGTGGGATAACATCTACCGGAGATCAGGCAACCCAGCACACGATCGATTTTGGAGGTTATGATCACCTGATTAATTGAACTGCATCGAATTGCAAATATAGGCACCACTAGTTATGTACAAGGTGTTCGAAGAAAAACGCACAAAATCAAAGTTCCACCGAATCCTAATTTCGATTTTTGGTGTCAAAATTTAAATGGAATATCGATTTTTCTATATATCGACACAAGTTCGTTTTTTGGTATTCAGCGAAAATCGCACAAAATCAAAGCCGACCAAATCCTAGGGTGCAGTTTTTTGCTTGCTTCACTTCTTCCTCATGAAACAACCACAAAAATTTTATCGACTTATCGATTTTTCTATATAGTTATTTTTTCATGATATTCGTCGCAAAACGCCATGAAATCAATCAAAAATGTTGTTTTTTGTTGTCAAAATGTCATTGATATATCGATTTTTTGATATACCGACACAAGTTATTGTTTTATGATGGTCAGTGAAGAAGGCGTAAAATCAAAGCTCCACCAAACCCTGGGGTGGAATTTTGTACTCTTTTCGTTTTTTCCTATGAAATAAATGCCAAAATCTTGATTTTTGGTGTCAAAACGTCATTGGGATAACGATTTTTCGACAAAAACTGATATTTTTGTGTTTAGTGAACATTTTTCAATATCTCGATACTTATCACATTTACGTTTTGACACAAAAAATACTGGGGTTTATTTCACGAGGAATGTGTGAATCGAAATTTTGGGGTCGATTTCATTAGAGAAAAGCGAAACGACCAAAGACAAGTTCCACCCTAGGATTTGGTGGAACTTTCATTTCGAACTCTCTACTTTATTTTGAGAATCTACTGTGTGTTTAGCCACGTTTAGCTTTAGTTCCGTAATATGAATACACCTTGTATGGCACAAATAATTAATTTTAATCACATTATTTAGATTCTGCGGTATTCAGAATTTATAGGAAGTTGAGGTACGAAGCCGAAAGTTTATAAATTGTTATTGATAGTTCTCTACGAACTTTTACTTTTACTTTTTGGAAAGTTTTTTAAAATTTTTAACTTCTTGAAGTACTTCAATAAATTGTGAAATTTGCTAACTGTTTTCAACGTAACAAAATTTTAAATACAAATTAATTTAAAAAAATTTCTTTTATGATTGATATGTTACGGTTAAAGTGTTTACTTGGCTAGTTTATAGACTAGCTAGATAGTATACAAACTATCCAAACGTCTGGTTATTTTGATGGAAAATCATATTTTTGGTTTGTATACTATCCAGCTAGTTTACAAACTATACAAGATTTGTCGCCAAAGTACAAACCACAAGAAAATTACACAAATTAACCGAATTTTTTGGCTAGTTTTTCAGACTATTCACACTAGTTGAATAAAGTGTGAATTTAATGTAGCTAGTAATACATAATAATCAACTCGTTGATTAGTATGTAAACTAACCAAATGCCTTTGGTTAATTTAGTTTATGGTAGTAAAATAGGTAATTATTTCGTATGAGCTGACAATTTTCGCAAGTTTCAATGAATAATTTCGCCATTTCTTGTGTTAAGTTGTAATACTTGTCATTTAATAATTTTGTCCAGTTCCCTGGTGGGCAGCTTTAATTGCATCATAATATTCATTCAAACGTAAAACATAATTTTTCCAGATCTTTTATGTAAGATTACACAAGATGATTCGATTCTTTGTAAATCATAAGTATTTACCACATAATAAGCATCCTTGTTACTAGTGTTAGGTCCAGTTTAAATGTTGCAAAAGTTCACTATACCTAATGAGTGTGTCATTCATATTAATTTTGAATTTTGCGACTTTTGCTCGTAAACTTCGAAAAGTAGGTTTTCAAATTGTTGCTGTCGATTCATTTTTAATAACCAGATACTTATTCTTGAACAAATTTCGAAATTTCACAAGACACAACAATAAACAATGAGAACATACACTTGCCATAAACATAACCTCGCTTTTCTAATAAATTAACCAAAGGGAATTGGTTAGTTTACATACCAACCAACGATTTGATTATTATGTATTACTAGCTATATTAAATTAACACTTTATTCAACTACTGTGGATAGTTTGTAAACTAGCCAAAAAATTCGGTTAATTTGTGTAATTTTCTTGTGGTTTGCACTTTAGCGATAAATCTTGTATAGTTTGTAAACTAGCTGGATAGTATACAAACCAACCAATATTCGTAGCTATTTTACTAAAAAGATGATTTTTCATCAAAATAACCAGGCACTTGGATAGTTTGTATTAGAGGCCCTGTATGACACGAAAAGTGACAGTTATTCGTTTTAACAGAGGTTGGACAACAGATTTTGGCAGATCTTAACATTGTTTTTATTATATTCTTATCTTGGCGGGTGCCAGTTTGTCAACAAAACTGTCGATACATTATTGAGCGTGCTCATTTTCTTTTGCAAAAAGGAATGTTAACAGTTAAAAGTGACATCTTGTGTAATAAGAAACTGCAAGAATTCTGAGCAGGATGAATTTTTCATAACACCCTTTCCAAAAAGCGCAGAAGAACGAGCACGATGGTGCAAATGAAATACCCTAACATGAGAGTTGGAAATGATACGAAAATTTGGGAGGTAAGTAAATTTAATTACATAAGTATCTCTAGTTCCTTTTTATTTTTTGTTTGATCTGTGATTTTAATCTGCAGAATAATTTTCTTAATCTGCATCAGCCATAACATAACATAAGATACCTAAATTAATATACGTATTAAATATTAGTACCTACCTATTTATTTTCAATAAAAGTCCATAAGGTTCTACAAACCCCCTATTAGAATTCTTATGAAAATTTCCCAATGTTAAAGAGATAAAATTAAAATTTTTGCCCTTCAAGGAGGTAAAACCTGTTAGGTAGGTATATTTACTGGACCGGGATAGGCATTTTTCGTTTCATGGAATAATAAAAATGTAAGTAAGTATATGTGTTAGAGAGAGGAAGTTTTGAAGGAGCTTTATTTTATACCAAGACCAACAAAATCGGACAAAAAAGAAGTTAACACGGGTGGGAATATAAAGAACCCTTTTTGTGTAGTCAGTTAAATGTGTGAGCTTATATTCCATTACAAATTTCTTGCTGATAAAAAAATAGCATTTGATGGCAGCGTTTTATTATGTTTAGGTAGCTTAAATTTATAGTTCTTTAACTTTCACAGGTTCACTTCTGTGACATGGATTTTGAGTGTCAGGTTGTGCTGAAGAAAGGATCATCTCCTGCAACGTTTGATGAACGTGACTTTAGCAAGAAAGAACCATTATTAAATATGTATAAATGTCTGAGAACTTGTACTAGTTTGATTTTTCCTATTTACTTACAATATATCTTTGAAAACAAAAATACTGTTGTCTTCTTTATTGAAATGTAGATGATCTCTCTTGCATTAAAAAGTTATTAACTTTTATTTTACAAAAAAAATAATGAGATACTAATATATCGATATTAAATACCTAGGTACTCATTTTTTTATTCAGCCTAATTCCTATTATTATTGGTTGATTCATATTACCAAAACAAACTTTCCAACTTTTTGTTCCGTACAAATTTCAGTATTAATTGTCTTAAAATTATGATGGTAGGTATAAGAAGAGAGTTTGAAGAAACGAAACCATACAGTAAAACCATTTAAAAGAACTTTTTTCTTTTTAAATGAACGGAATAATAATTATTATTGCAGCTATGATTCCTATTGAAGAAATATTCGAAAGTTTGATTAGTTGGTATGCTAGAGCCTTGTTTAATTTTATGTACATATCTATCTACATATACCACCCTCCTACAAAAATTTAATAAATGTGTTTATCCTGATATCCTAAAATTTCTGTTTTCTTGGAACAAATTATATGTTTCTTCACTTTTCCATTCAAACTTCAATAATTATTATTAGTGAAGCTTTGCAAATAACATACTACTACCTAACCTATTTACCTATTTATTGGTTTTATCTATATTTTTATACATTTTAAACTGTGCCCTCATCTACCTACGCTTATGGCAGTTAACTGTCGTTAGCTTAACCTTAAAATCCAATTTTGATACATCGTGCTGCTAGGGGAATGTTAGAAAGAGCGAAAAAATATATGTCTGTTGCACAAAATGAATTTCATGGGGAAAATAAGACCCTCGCCAGAGAGAGAGATCCGATCGTTGTCCAACCTCTGTTAAAACGAATAACTGTCACTTTTCGTGTCATACAGGGCCTCTAGGTTGTATATTATCTAGCTAGTCTATAAACTAGCCAAGTAAACACTTTAACCATAACAGATACACTATTTAAAGTCGTTCAGGGTACACTAATACCGAAAACTACTCTACCTAATTATTCCAGTGTCGTTTTTGACATCAATGAAATTAGGTACTGTCAAACTCACCCTAAAATCGCCGCCGTTGCCGTCGTCAAGCTCCAAAACGTATCCTTCGACGTGGCTTTGAGCTGGCGGTTGCCAAGCGACTGTCACAGAGTTGTTTTCTGCGCTGCACTCTTCCGGTATGATCGTAGGCGCCGCTGGAGCTGCCGGAACAAATATAATGAGACGAATGAAAGCCAGAAGAAATTACTTAAAAGTAAAAGAAAAGTAAAGGGCATACACGGGCTGATTCAGTTTCATGCGTTAAAAGTTATATATGTAAAATTGGAGATAAAATATGGGAAAAAATCATGCGAAGTTGCCATGCCACCGTAGTTATTTACCTGCTGGTTGGCGTTCTTCTCCGTCGACGTAGGCTATGCATGGTAAATGACAAATGAATGACTTAAGGACTACACCTTTTTCTGATGTTTATTATGTATAACAATATGCCCCAGAGAAGTTAGCTGCATACGGATTTTAAATAAACCATTCATTCCGAGTGACAACGTATTTTCATCTGTAATGATTTACTTGTTCCAGGGTATCGGGGAGAAATAGTATATATCTGGTCTGGAAATAAGGATTTTTCCGTGCGTGTGTGAGAAATTCTGTGAGGCGAAGCCGAACACGGGAAGTCATGCAAGCACAGAAAAATCTATTTAACCGATCAAGGTTTACATGTTTTATAGCCAAGTGACAAATCCATCGCCCAAATCTAAGCGAAAGTAATGCTCGAGAGAAGCTATTAATCGAGATATTAATATTCCAATTTGTTTTGCTGCATCGATTTCAATTGCTAAGATTATGTAGTCAAGTAATATTTGGTAAACCGATCAAGGTTTATGCTAGAGCCGAATATTTTGTCCATCGACTTGCCAGCACCAGTGTCCAAGTCGGTGCCGAAACAATCTAAATTCTCGAATGGAAGCCCCGGGAGTAGTAGGTGAGCTCTTACAATTCTCTCTTATTTTTCGGTGCGAAGTTCAATCTTGAGGAAAATTTCTTAAACATTTTGTCTAAGTGACCGAGCAATACGATTGTGTGTTTGTATCCGAGCCGAATATTTTGGTTCTTCGAACTTATCAGCACCAGTGAAGTCGGTACCGAAACAATTTAAAAACATTTTGTGGTGAAGTGACATTTGGTAAACCCAGCAAGAAGATTTTGTGTTTATGTCAACGTCAGGAAAGTCTTGCATCCAACCAAGCTGATATGCAACATACAACTTTCAATACAATCTTAGACGAGGAAAGAGAGAGGATGCCCAACAGGGCTCGCGGCCGTGTTACCGACTGCCACATCGTACGACAGGCCAGTGACGTAGCATGAAACGCGTTCTTAGCCAATATCACAAATATGTTAAAAATGAAAAGGTAGGTAATTTTGACTTACATGTAATTTGAAATATTGGTATTTATTTGCAGATAATTTCCCAAATGTAAAGCTAGTGTCTAGTGCTGAAATATATTTATTTGTGGCGATTTCGAATCAATCAAAATAAAAAATGCACGCCCATTGAAACCAGCCCATATTTTATGAAACTATCATAATCGATTAAGAAATTTTCAATAAAAACAATGTTAAAAAATAATTATATTGGTCGTATTTACAAACAAATATCATACTAAAAGATAGAAGGAATTTGAAGAAGCTATATTGAGAAAAAATAAAGTTTTCGGCCATCTTTCAAAGGTAGCTTGTTAAATATTTACCTGTGAAACGAAATCCCGGGCTCTTGCTTTTCACTTCTGCTTTTGCAACCAAACGCTGAACAATTCACCATCGTAAGAGTATATTTCCCCCTTAATCATTGTTACTTTTAATTCACAAAAATTCCCGAAATTAACTCGCAACGTACTCGCTTTGTCTGCCACATATAAAATGGCCGCCGTTCAAAACGACTTAACAAAATCTATACACGGCAGGGTAGGCAGGCGGTGTCCTCTCTCTTTCCTTGTCTAAGAATACAATATTTTGGTCCATCCAAAAAATAGATTAAGGCGTCTTTGCTAGCAAACCTTCGTGAAATTGATGTCATCTTGCGGATACTGCTAGCTAATAGCACTTTACTACAATAAGTACGGGAGTTTAACCAACAACATTAATTATTTTGGGGATACACATGACTCCTTCCTTTAAATGAGCAAAATTATCCAAAACGTTTCCAGGATTGTATGTTGCTATGCCAAAAAATACTTAAGTAAAATCTAATTGAGCAAATACTAAAACTATAGTCTATCCAAGTTACAGCGGCAGTAGATATAAACAAAGTCACATGACCGCATTGCGATCGATTACCAGGGTCTGACTAATATGAGATTCCCAGTGGCTTGTAATTCTGAACTAATTCTTTTAGAAGTTCTAAAAATTGTGTTTTTACCTTTCGTGGATCTTTATAAATTTCCTTAAATTAAGTAGCAAAATAAATTTACGCGATATCCGATCTAAAATATGCAGGAAACTTGACTGAGGGAAGAGCCGGCCCTGCATTCTCTTTGCCGCGTAAACACTTGACATTTTATGACGGCCAGACCAATAAGAGAATAGGTCACGTGGTGGCCAATGTTTTGGTCCACTGCCTCTGTAACTTGGATAGACAGCTAGTAGCTAGTACATCGATATCGATGCTTGATGCGACATAAATTCTGTTAAGATATGTTTGCGCTTATATGCTGCTAACTTCTCAAACAATTTTCTATTGTAGGCAGTTGAACAATGCAGGAAATGGTCCAATGAAAATAATCAATTTCGATACATAAATTAGGTACGGAAATAATTCAATATAAGAGTTCATGGCTTACATTTTTTTCTGGAATTAATCAGGTTAAAAATAGCAAGAGCAATTTCCTGCCCTTTTTAACTTAGTTTCCTTTAGGACTTTTTCTCGCCTTTTCATTTAATTAGGGAACTTAATCATCACGACCCTTTAAAAAAATTAAGGACACAGGCACAAAAGTTAAATGCCTCTGGTTCGGAAATGTTATAATAAAAATTATACTTACGTTTCATCTGTATAAAATTTAGTTGATCTATGGCTTTTAGCACCGACTTATCATCTAAAGTGAGATCGAAATGTGGTGACACTCTTGGAGCATTCCATTCTTTATGCCAAGAGTAATCTGTATTTGCTACACGGTTTATCAACATCGAACCAACCTGAAAATTGTCAATAGAAACTTTAAAATGGTTCCCCACAGTAATTATTTATTCGGAGTTTCTTGCAAATATTTTGTTTACCCCGTTAGTTGTTCAAATTCGCCATTCTGAGCCTAGTGACTACATTTTATAAAGAGTAGGGGAACAGTTTTATCAATAATTTTAGTTATATTCTTATACAAGTACAGGGTGGACCCAGATAGGTGCAAAAGACAAACAAATTTCTAGCTGAAACTTGAGCTTTGGGGGATCAGCCTTGCTTGATTAGAAAGTGATTTGCACCGTATTTTTATATTTTAAAAATCAAGCAGGCCTTTACAGGGGCAATTTAGGTACCTAATAATTTTCTGTTAAGGTATTCTACCTTTTCCTCAAGAGCTATCGAAAAATTTTATTAAAAAAAGTTGCAATTCCAAATCACCGTATCAAATTATAAATAAATCGGCACATTTTGATTTTTTTATTTTTTTCAATTTTTGAGGTTTTAGCGCAAATCAAGTACATTTATCGAAAAATTTTATCAGAAAAAAAATTTCAGAATGCAATTTTAAGACCCTGTACTAAATATCAAAACAATCGGCATACTTTGATTTTTTTTCCAAAAAATAAAGTTGAAATTTTAAAAAAATCAAAGTTTGCCGATTGTTTTAAAATTTGGTACGGGGACTAAAATTTTCATTCTCGACAACTTTTTCCAATAAAATGTTTCGAGGAAAATGTAGTTTACCTGAACTGGAAACGAATAAATTGCCCCTGTCGAGGCCTGCTTGATTTTTAAAATATAATAATATGGTGCAAATTAGTTTCTAATCAAGCAAGGCTGATCCCCCAAAGGTCAAGTTTCAACTCGAAAATTTTTTGTCTTTTACACCTATCGTATAGTCGATCTGGGTCCACCCTGTATATCCCAAAATGAATATTCTTTTTTGGGAATATAATGAGTTTCAGAATGACGAGCGAATATTATAAAGTCGATAATTCAGGCTCATATAATTTCTAACCTGCAGGAACGCTGAACTGTCAGTTTCTTTTAACGCCTCTATGCAGAATTGCAGCAATGCTGTGGTTTGTTGGAGTTTTGACGTGCACATGGCTACCTGCTCTTTCAGTGCCCGAACTCTAAGTTCTTTATCTTGTCGAATACATTCTAAAAGTTGAGCACGTCTCTTGTGGATGGCTTGAATAAGTGCGTCACATTGTGCCGATATTACTTGTTCGAATTCTTCGCAGTTTTCCTGAAGCAACGAATAAATTAAAACTATAAAAGTGTTTTGTGATATAAGTAGATTATGTGAATTAAGGTAATTTCACTTTTGTCCTGTTTTCTCCGCCACTGAATTGTCATCGAGTCACGTATTCCCGTTGTGCCCCCTTACAAATAAAAGTGCCCGAAAAACTTTTCCAATTTTATGCAAACAACGGGCAAATTAACACCCATCTCACAGCGCTTTTAGGGGACTTTTTAAACGCTTTTGTGGCCACAAAAAGTTTTGGAATGAGCACGGTAAAAGTGTCGAAACGTTCGGGCCTACATCTAATGGCATTTAAAAATAGTTTCAGCCTTATATTTATTTCAGTTTTACAAAGTAATCGAACAGTTTTTCGCTTTTACGTTCTAAAATGTAAAACTCTTTTGACTTACATTAACTTTGTCGCTCATACCCTTGAGGCGCTGGATGAACTCAGTAGTGGACTTCGCCCTTTCGGACAACTGTTGCAGGTTGTGGGACAGCTCAGTCTGAAACAACAAAAATACATGATTGTAAATGCTGACTGCCGACATGAGAAAAAGTTAACAGCTAATAGTTTTGGAGAAATATTAGGTACTCATCATGACATTGTACCCAGGCAAAGTTAAAATTCTATGTGTTATCTAATTATCATTCAGAAATTATCGTTAAGACTCTTAAAACCCCGTAGAATCAGCCGACTAGTCTGCGGTTTGTCCCCCTAATCGCCAAAATCAGTCTCCTTGGTTCCCTAGAGCCCATATACGGGGGATTTCGGAGATTCAGCGGATTTACCGCATAGCTGTAAGTCTGGGGACCACAAGATTTTAGGCAAACCTAACTGGGGACGATTAGGTTAGAACTGACATGTTTTCCGGAGGGTTATTCAGTGAGATAAAGGGTAGGAAATTGCGGTTAGGGCCAAGAGAAACTTTAAAGGGTATTTTAAAAGTTTGTATACTGTAACTTTATTTTTATTCCATACCTCCAATTGCAATGAAGTTCGTTCAGGATTCCTCACAAATCCGTTGGAACTCATATCGCTGCGAGGAGCGAGACGAGAAAAGTCGTAAAATCAAATGCATGGGTATAAAAATAAAGGTTTTCCTGGTCTTTACTTATGCCGATGTTATTTCCAATCTCAAAGGATCACCCGGGTGTTATGCAAGATATCTCGAGGGGAAACGAATCCTTCAGTTAAGAACCGATTTGTCTGGGTTTACCAGAGTTTTAGATTGTGTATGTCCCTTAGCGAATGTCAAAAAGTAGGTATACAATCGCAGGAACAGATTACCAGAAAGACACATTTTCCATAGTCTTTCTGGAGAAGAGTGCCAACATTAAATTTAACCGGCACATGTGTAACGTGCTGGATTCGTGCTTTCACATTAACCTGACAGACCTATTATGTCGTCGATCTTACAGTTTTATTTTACAGCATTTACGAGTTGTATTCAGAATTTGTTTTCTGTACCTGTGACTTATTTTGTCAGTTTATTGTATTGAGGTAAAATCCATTATTTACATAACGGTGTTCCAGTCGCGTTCTAAACGCCTTTTTCTCAATCTCCAATCTTACACGACTTTCCTCTTAAGTTATGAGTTATGACGATTACCAAATCCGAAAGTGCCCCTTATTAAGATCCCTATCGCCCTTTCTAAACGGATGAAAATGGCCCATTTACTTGTTGTGGCTTAAACAGCAAATTTCTCGAGAAATAAAATAAGTCCCCCGAAAATTCTTGCCCATAAATTTTACCTCTGGGGTTGCCGGAGGTGTTAGGGGCGTTACTATGGAGACACTTCTATCTTTATCTCGACTTCTTAAAAGCGAATTTGCCTTTAGGAGGAAGACGAATGCATCTAAAGATTTTTAAAGAAGGGGCGCCACGGAATGAATTACATGAGTTATTTAGGTATTATTTCGACCTAATAAGGAAAACAGAAAAAATCTTGCTGATTTTATTTGTTTCTATATGTATTTAAATATTTATGTCTTGTATGTATGTACCCTTCCGATTTGATCAATAAACTCAATAATTTGTTGGGATATAGGTACATTGAGATGTATTGATGATTGATATACATTCTGTAGTATTCAGAATGATAGTACTTTCTATTTTAAGAAATAATACATACGGCGGTGCTATTTGGGGAAAATAAGTTTGGTGGTATAGTAATTGAGGAATACATTTTTGGTTTCTTGTTTATTTTTTTTTAATATCCGCGTTATTTTCTATAGTCAAAATCCTGGGTCACCCTTTATCATACATTTCTTGATTCTACTTTTTCTTATTTTGCAAGGTTTTATTTAACTTGCAATGTATGGTGAACTATGTATGTTTAGGTCAAATCTTGCAAGCTGAGTTAGAACCACTTTCTGACATCCGATTGAGCTGAAATTTTGCATACACCTTTAGTTCCGGTGACAATACAATATACAATACTCAATATTGTAATACTTTCAAAATGGCCGTGGCCACAAGATGGCGGATGATGTATTTTTTGTCAACCCCCTTGATATGGGTATCAAATAAAAGGGCTTGAAGAATAGAAAACGATAGAGTTAGTGACATCACACTAAATTCAATATGGCCGCCCCTCTAAGATGGCGGATAATGTATTTTTTTGTCAACCCCCTTAATATGGGTATCAATAGAAAGGGCTTGAAGAGTAGAAAAGATAGAGTTAGTGACATCACAATAAATTCAATATGGCCGCCGCTCCAAGATGGCGGATGATGTATTTTTTTGTCAAACCCCTTAATATGGGTATCAAATGAAAGGGCTTGAAGAGTAGAAAACGATAAAGTTAGTGACATCACACTAAATTAAATATGGCCGCCGCTCCAACACGGCGGATTACATTTTCTTTTCCCCTAATATGGGCATTAAATTAAAGGGCTTGAAGAGTAGAACTAAAAAGTTGAAAATCAAATTAATAGTAAAAAATATTTTTAAAAACAAGCTTTTATTTAAATGCTCTGAAAAGAAGAAAGTAAACTTTATAATAAATCAAATCAAGGCAAACCCTTAACTTTGTTACATTATACAACTGTATATGATATAAAAGCTTGTCGCGAGAATATATTATATATCTTGAAAGTAATTTTAAGTAGAAAATGTATTTTTCTATAAAATAAATTCATCTTATTATTCCCAAGACGACATTTTGAACATAATTAAAAAACGACCTCTTTCATTCCTAAACTTATTATGAAAATTATATTAAGTATTTATTACTCATATTACCGGTTGCTTGGAAAGTTTAAAATCTGATGTAGTTCGATAAAGTTACTACCTGCTGTTGATTTATCATCGGTTGTGTGATATACCTATTTATTTGATGGCGGGAAAAATTGACCACTGCGCATCGTGCTTAATTTTTAGACACGCTGAGAAATAATAAACAACTCAATATCTTCCTCTATCCAATCAGCGACACGGATAATTACGATTTTATAACCCACGATTTCATCGACCTTTCATCTGACCCTCGTTAGCCTCTTCGGCACGTCTCATCAATATTATCAACTTTTCAGGCAAATATCTCTATAAATGGCCACCAAACCTGCACAGGTAATATATCTGTTGTAAAAAATACTGCTAACGAGCAAACCGTATATCTTGAAACAATGCCACTTGAAGCTTCGTAAAGAGAGCCCGTATTACATAGCTAATTGCCACTAGAGTCCGTATAATATACTGTTTTGATACGTCGGCGGAAACTTGTAGATGTAAGGGGATTCACAAAATAAGGGGTGGGGGGCTGGAACCTGGTTGCTTAGCCTGGGGGTAAAAATGCTTTTACTGAGTTGTACGGGCCTTCTCTTGCAGCACGTATTCGTTTTTGCTATTTTGGAGTGAACAAAAATATATATGTAAATAAATAATGGAAGAACTGATATTAAAATTAGCAAAACTTCTGGTCTGTTGGATATTATGTCCTTTTTTTGGAAATTACACTTTGCTTGAGTTTTTCATTCATGTGTCATGTTTTAATGAATCTATTACTTATTTGATTGTATCGCTTTTAATCTTCTATATACCCCGAATAGGTGGTAAGGACTCTTATGAAAGACAAAAACTTTCGAGTAAAAATTTCATCTTCTGGAGTCCAGCCCTGGTTGATTACAATTTAATTTATGCCATAATTTTAAAAAAATCTTTGGGGCTCCTTGTGTTGAGAAAAGTTGTTGAAAATATAAAATATGTCTTTGTGCAAAATTTCAAATATTTTCAAGAACTTTGATTTTTGTGTTTTTTCGGTAGGTACGTGTTCGTAAGTTAAAAATCAAAGTTGGCGGTTATCTTTCAAATTTTGTATTAGGGGATATTCTTTTATTCTGAACAACATTTTATAATAATAATTTGTAATGTATTTTAGAGGGCGTTCGTCTTTTAAAAGAAAAATCGAATAAATCATGAAAATCGTAGTCCGCTAAGATCTCTTACATTGTGCACCAGAGCATATTTTTTTAGTCTAAACTTTTCTTAATAGGATTTTGAGATATATTCTTCAAAAAAGGGCACTGTACTAATGTGAAAAGTTAGTAATTTCTTTTCAAAGGTGATTTTTCGAAATTAAAATGGTCCCAAGTTCAAAAACAAGCAAAACTAAACCCCAGAAGCTGGTAATTTCAACTTGAGGTTTTTGGTCTTTACAAGAGTCGTTTTATTTATCTGGAAACACAATAATGATTTAAGTTGGGAATTTGGAACCTATTGGCGATACACTATTCTTCTTACACTTAAATCCACATACAAATAACGTTGTTCTTGCACTCTGAGTGCAAAAACCATCTAAGAAGAATACAATAATGATTTGTTTGCGACATACGAATTATCTGTAATCGGAGTGGCTAAAGCGCCATCTCTCATCATCTGTCAAAAGTTACACCCTCTATCGGTTACCGTTGCAAATTATACAGGGTCTTCGGCTCTTTTGAGGCCATGAAAATTGCTGTCGAGAGCCTCAAGAGAGCCGAAGGCCCTATGTAATTTTATGAAAATCTGAGCACCCGGTTGATAAAGTTTCTCAGTGCCTTCAATTTTCAATGTAAAAGTTTTATTCTATCTCTTACAATAAACAAGCTACGGCTACTAATTTTTTTATGTTGGGTAGTAAGTTGTCATCTAGCGGTGCAAAATTGCCACGTTTTTCTTTCTTACGTCTGTTTTCGTGGGCCGTAAAATAAGCAAGAAAATCACGGTGATAGTTCTAACCAAACCCTCACGTATATTTATGTACCTAGTTATAGGTTTGAAATTTTGAAGATCAAGTTTTACTTGATGTGAAGCAGAAGAAGGATCGTTTATACGCGTACTCGTACCTATAACTGTCATTTCTAATTTGCATCTTCAAGCACGTTCGACACCGAGCAGACTCCACGAGAATTCCAGAATATGTAATGCGTAACCAGTTTTCGCTTCATCCCATATATTTCGAATCCTCGCGAAATTGGTTGTAAAATGGAATTCGTTGGCAAATATTGAAATATCCATCCGAAAATATGGATACACCTCTCCGGAGAACCCGCCCCGAGGCGATGATCCCGATTTTTATTAGAGCCCGCAGGAATCAATTTCGAATTTTCGCTGTCCGCAAACACCGTTTCATTCATACAAATAAACCAGCCGAGATATTTATGGAGCTGTTTTCCAATATGGAAATGGAAAACAAAGCCGGAGTCGGAGTTCCATAGTTCTAGCGAGATTTCCGCGATATTATATTAAATAATTCGCAGCGCGACGACTTTCCCTGTATCCTCATTCATACCAGAAGTATACAAATGGTGTGATGGCAGTGCGAGGCCCTGTTCATTTTGCATTAATTTGCGTGGCCAGTATTCATAATCGGTATCCAAGAGATGGAACTTTGTATCATGTACTACTCAACCCAGCAAGTGGGTCAGAGACTCAAAACTTTTGAGTAGGTATTGTATAGCTAACAAGTTTCGAAGTGATAAATTCCCTTGGGAAGCAAACATTACCTACGCTTAGATGTCCAAAGCAGGCGCGATTTTTGATACTGGTTTATTTTCTAAATGTAGAACATACATATTTTGGCAAGTCGATGTTTATATTAAGCAGATCAGCGGCTACTAAGCAACGAAGTGATAAACTCTCTTGTGATCTTACCGATTTGGTATTTCCTAAGGGAATGTATCGCTATAGCAAAGGCATATGATTGGTTGTTTTTTTAAGAACCTTACTGGATATAAGCAGTATGAGGGAAATAATCTTGAATAAACTACCACTATAACCTAGCGACATATTTCACATAACAACCTCAAGCCTGTCATTCTCTAGCTTTCTATATAACTGAAGCCTTTTATCGTTGAGTCACGTATTAATAAAGACTGCTCACGGCTGTCATTTTTGCCAGTTCTCTGGCTCACCATGCGCTTCCCGGAGACAAAATTCAATGCAAAATACATTGTTGACCATAGGTGGCATCTATTTTTCAGAATATGAAGCTATAGCCGTGAGAAGTCTTATTAATACGTCAGTGAACGCTTTTATTTTTATTTTTTACACCTTCTGTTAATATCTTATTAATTTCGCACTTAAGTGCACTTCCCTATAGAAACCATATTACCAACCTTTGGAGCAAAATTATCACATTAATCTGAAATTGCCTCCATCACTTCAAAGACCACCTCTTGAGGTAAACTGATATTCCGCCGTCGACCACCTGATCGATATACTCTCAATATAATATGGGGATATTATATTGGAACCCAAAAGATGTAAAACAACCGAACCGGAACATTTCGCAATACCAAGAGTTGTTTCGACGACGGTATCTGACCATCCCTTGCGAATAAGATTCTTCAAGCTTGAAGGAAGACCTTAAATCGGTAAATTTACTGGCAATATCCTGATTTTGAAAGAAACCGAAGTCGGTTTCTTACATAACATAAAAATTATTGTATAATTTTAGTTTCGCGCATGGCCAGTTGACTATAAATTTTTAGATGCAATGTCGCGTCTTCGTGGCGATGGTATAGGTATTACCAGGGACTCTTTAAAATAAAGGGTCCCTGGGTATTACAAACGTTTGTCTTTTGTGTCAAGGCTAGCTTTGCCTTAAATTTAGCTTTCTTGTTGAAAAATATTTATACAAATGCAGTAAGATCGTTTTAACGAGGGCTGAAACTAGTGAGCGTGTACCTACGTAACGCTCGCTTTTGAAAGGGGTGAGAGGTTTCAATGAATCCGTGATGATGAACTGTCTTATAAGAATTTAATTTCGTCTTATTTATCCGTAAAACGGCGAATTTAATATCTTTTTCCTTCCTTTAATATCCCTGGAGAACTACGGAAGAGCTTTAGAGCCTTTTATGATATTTTCCTCAGTATTAAAATATTCTTTAAGGATTTCCATAAAATTAAAATGTGTATGCAAGTTTTAGACCTTTGAACTCGTTTGCCTGAGCTTTATAAATATTATTTCGAGTGCTATTTGAATATTTTGTTTGAACACGCAAGCTTGAAGCATAAAGCGGAAGTTTTTTTAGATTGTAATTATTATCGTTGATGTGTAGTGATTTTTAACCTACCAGGAGCACAACTTTCTAATAAAAATACTTGAAATTCCAGGCCCTTAAAGCAGTATACAGTGTGTCCCAATTTGATACTGGACACCTCAGAACTATATGAAGGACAAGGAAAACAAATGGTCTATATTTTTTTATTGGTAGTCCCAAGAGAGAGTATCTCATAGGGGGTGGTATTTGGATGGGGTAATTATTTCATCGCCTGCTATGATTTTTTAAAATTGCTAATTTTTAAGAAACCCTATTAGGGATTTTTTTATGACAAAATGTTATTAAGAAAAGTTGTTCAGAATGAAAAACTGAGTAGAATTGCAAAATTTCAAAAGTCTAGGCCTACTTTGATTTTTAGCTCTTTTGCCTTTTTCTCCCACTTTTTTCTTAGAAATGTGTCCTTTCTGGAGCTTTCAAGTGAAAATATTATTAAGGAAACTTAATCATCGTGAAAAAATAAAATTTTGACGTGAAAGCTCCAGAAAGGACACGTTTCTAAGAAAAAAAGTGGGAGATAATCTAAAAATCAAAGTAGGCCTAGCCTTTTGAAATTTTGCAGATCTACTCAGTGTTTCATTCTGAACAAGTTTTCTTAGTAACATTTTGTCGTAAAAAAATCCCTAATGGGGTTTCTTGAAAATTTGCTATTTTAAAAAATCATAGCAGGCCATGAAATAATTACCCCATCCAAATACCACTCTCCGTTGGTACTACCAATACAAAAATAAAGACCATTTGTTTTCCTTGCCCTTCATATATTTCTGAGGTGTCCAGTATCAAATTGGGACACACTGTATCTAACGAGGAAAATATCGAAACAGAATCGGAATTTTTATTGGTCAAGTAAAGGATATCTAAAGAAAATGATAGGTTTAGGCTCAATAAAAAGTTGTGCACTTACAAATAAATTTTGAAGCTACGTTTAGTTGGTTTTAAAAACGGTGCGATTCTTGTTTGTACCGGAACATTTTTTATTCTTTTGATTTATTTGGAATATTCTAAATGAAACAAAGCAAATTCCCGACAGTTTCTTCGTTCATTTTTCAGGTTTCAGTCGCTAATTTGCCTCTGGCAAGGCCTTATTAAAGCCATACATCATTTCAGGAAACGGCTGCTGTAAGCGGAGCCAAATCTGGCGATTGATTGATATCACTTCCTCCCCCTTTCAGAAAAAAATGCGTCTCGTCTCCCCCATTTTCAAATAATGAGAAAAATATCAGCGATAAATTTTCTTTGAAGAGGTGACGTTAATGATGATTTTTTTAATAAAAGAAAACGGTTCTTTATACTTCTTTGAGAACAGCTAATTTTCATCTGTACTGCTAATAATGTAAAATAGGCTTTTTCATGCTAGCGCAATTCAGATCATGAGCAAGCTATCACTTTCCAAAAGATGCACTCAAGTCTCGAGTGCGGCTCATCAACTTAAGAATAAGAGAACTAGAGGGGGGCATCCTGCCTTCTGGAGGGGTTGATATTAATATTTCGTATTTATAATCCGTTTATCCCCAAATTTCTGTAGGGGAGAGTTCATTCGACTAATTATAATGTTAAGCAAATGAACACGAATCGATTTTAAGCTTTAAGCTACCCCCGAGGCTTAGGAACATTGAAAACAACCAGATGAAACTTTACCCCAGTCTGTATTTTAAACGCGTAGGTATAAGTTTTGGTATATAGAAGACAGGCTCTACTCAAGTAAGAATGGTGATGTGACATAGTTTTTTACGTTGTCGAATCTGATAGGGCCCCAAGTTATGTTCGATCAATAGTTGCCAAACTATGCGTGGAATTGGTATGGATTTTATCACTTTACTCCCTTATAAGGGAATGATTAATGGCCAAAGTAGTTTTGAATCTCAGGGATAGAATGGGCAAACCGTTGTTGTATGCCCTCAAAATCAAAGCTATACTATAAGCCTTAGAAAAGAAATCCGTTCAAAAGGCTTTTAAAAAATGGCGGATATCTTTATTTAGGAAGCCGATAGGATTCGCACAAGATTAATTCGTTTCCTGCAGTTCAAAGTAACCCTTCTCGGGAAGTTTAGGTGATTTATAGTCAAGTTCTATTAAGAAATTATTCTTTAACTGATTGCTTTCGTGTTCTACAGGATACATCCAATAAATTAAATTTTTTTGTTTTGTTTTTTCCAATGATTGAAGTGGGAATAGGTAAAAATTTATTCGAATGTGCTTGTTTGAGCAAATACAAATATATTTTAATGAAATGTAAAAGTATACAGCGTTGTAAGTGAGATGTATGTATAAGCTGTGAAAACAGACATACCTATCATTAGAATATGTATATTAGAGGCTATTTGGCCAACCTTGTTTTTAACCTTTTTTGTCTTAAATTTCTCCGGAAAAAACACTAGAACCGGTTACACATGTTACATATTTAGTAGTTAGAACTTTTTCTGGCCTTTTTTATATAATTTAAGACTAAAGTCGATATCTAACCCTTATGGTAAATTATGCGTGTAACGACGTACGCCGCACCCCATTTTATGGTATATTCCTGCGATTCGTCTTTGGGCCTTTTTCCATTCTCTTCCTCCTTACCGTCGAAAACGCTGAACGTGACACATCTGGAAACAATCCCCTGCGTAGGCAAATCTCAGAATATCTAGCAATGTGGCATTTTTAGCTGAATTAGGACTGAATCGTGCACTCTGTATTTTTACGGTGCTATAATAAAGTTACCGGTTGTTTCTTCTGGCGCAATAGCAAACAAAACAGCTAGTGGAGTCAACGTAGACGAAAAATGGTGTTAATTAGGAATTAATTAGGGAAGTCATGGATTTGAATAAAACCTTTTGAAACACCTTCAAACATACTTTTATTTAAAAGTCCGCAGGTTGAAAAAGTGCGCTTTTTATTTTAAAAATAAAAAAAATAAAAAAATCGATCTTTCACCGAAATTTCTCAAAAATCGTCTACAATTAATTGTTGAATCATTATTTTTCAATGAAAATGTATATTTTTAGGTTTTTTGAGATGCTGATTATGAATATGAAGTAAAAAAAAATGAAAAATAAAATGACGCCTAGTAAAAATGAAGTTGAATGCAAGAATAATCGAATTTTAAATTTTTATTTTTTTCCGAGATATAATCTCATATCAATACGACAGGTAAGGTAAGTAAAATACATTTAAGGGAATAAAAAGTGAAAATCTAGCCATTTACGAAAAGCTCAAGCAGATTTTTATTTCTTTCATGGCATGCTTGACCACGAAAATCTTTGAAAACAAATACCTACCTTCTTCTTTCAAATAACATTTTAATAATTATCCTTTTGGCGATGACTCCGAAACTAATGAAGATATCAAAATACCAAAGTATTTTTTGTTGTAAATATAATCTACTTTTCGATTATAACAGAATAAATGTCATTGAATTTAAAATTTCGGAGAAAATTGTAATAAAAGGGAAATTTTTCGAATTGCGCCTTCTAGCGGTGGCCACGAAATTCGAAATGATCTTACTGGACAATCATTTGATAGAAGAAGGAAATCTCTCTTCAACAAGCCCAAATTCAACCAATTCGGTTAAACCAAACCGGAGTTAGCAGCATTTTTTCAAGTTAAGGTTTATCCGCCCGTCTCACCTCTATTTGAAGAGCAAGCGCAAAAAATTGTTCAGTATTTGCTGAAGAGTGCAATAAAATTATTTTTGATATTTATTAGATATTTTTTTGAGAAAACTCATTTTTCAAATTTACTGTTGCGAATACGCCCCCTAGCGGCCGACCTACAAACTTAAATATAATTTCCAGCGATTTTTCGTGACCATATTACTTAAGAAGATTTTTCCCCAAAGCTCCAGGGCTATTAATTCCTGAGATATGCTGCAAGGGAACAGAATGACATCTGTCTACTACCTGCCGACTAACACGCCTCACAAACACACGCACATACATACACACATACAAACCCATGTTCTCAGTGGATCGAAAATGGGGACTATAGTAGTATACAAACATGTATAAAGTATTTACGAGAAAGAAAGCGGAAATTATTATATTTATTATTGAATTCGTATTTTTGTATGAAAGCTGAGAACACATGAAGAGATTTTTTTTTCCAAAAGCTGATAATCACGAGCGGAAATTATGTAGAAAAAATCTTTTGACTAGGAAATCGGAAGTTTAAAACGTGTACTTTCACTTAGGATTGGTCTCATCCCAGTAAGAAACCTCCTTCAGCGTGATTCTTGGATTTAAAAATAATAAAAATTGAGTTCTGCGTTTTGGGAAATTAATTATAACGCGGTTTACTGCAAAAATAAACGAGAAAAAAGAGAATTACATTAAAATAACTTATGCTATCACCAAGCAAACGTTTTAAGCTTCAAAAAAGTCACCTACTGAGTTTCAATATCTAATTTTATGCGGATATTATGAGCGTTTGAAATAAATATTAAATATACGATAGCAAGAATTTATGAAAAATCTCTATGTTCAAAGTGAAAAAAAAACAAACGAGGTTTGCTATCGTAATCTTATATTGCTGATTCAAAACTACATACATTTAGTAGAAACATTCTGTAATATTGCTCAAAAATATTACAAATTGGCCATGTAACGTCAATTATTGTTAAAATGCATGAAATTTTGATCAAGGTCAACTTTACAATAATATGACAGGCGTATCCCTTCATGGAAATTAATGCTACAAGATTTTCTTAATTTCTTTACGGTGTCACTTTTCAATAAACTTTGTTGCATATGAATTAGTTGTGTGTGTAAAAAGTTATTACTGTTTAACTGTCTCGCGCTCCACGCGCCGCCCTCAATTTCGGATACGAGGAAGCATGAAAACGTATGATCTTAAAAAAATTCTCATTCATTACTTAATTATTTTACATAAAATATGTAAATACATTTTTTTGAGAAATTACTTGCTCTTTCGAATGGACTCTTCGGATTTTGTTTCAAGACATCAAAACGAACACATTCCAACAAAATCTAAAACTCCCGGAATTTCTTCGAAGTTATTTTCCTAGTTGACTCCACTAAGCCATAAGTGATGACCATGGTACTCTTATCTGTATCCTACCAAACAGAACCCCGAAGTTAACTCTGTGACTCTATCTGTAACTGACTTTCCCAGTTACCAACTTGAAGCTGGACATCAAATACAAGCAAAAATCAACAATTATTAGAAAGCGTCGGATTTGTTTATATAAAGGTTATACTATTTACTCGGTCACGGTATTCAGGGCAAAGTAAACAGGGCGAAATGAACTAGGGCATGTGTTTGTACATCTAGGAGTTGGGGACTCGACAGTTCAGGTATTAAACTTTGGGGGGAGGTACGTTCACGCCCCATACAGGTTAATTAATCCAGGAAAATCCACCGAAAGGAATTTTAAATGGGATGGGACAAAAAAATAGATCGTTTCGAGTTTGTAAATCCTGAAGCACATACGACAGCTATTTTGTGAAGTTCCTAATCAGTGATTCTCTGCGTGCAATACACATTTATAGTCACATTTATTTTATCTACCTATTTAATTAAGTTAATGTACCCTACACATGGTGTTGCGAACTCCTTAGTATTCTGCGTAAAAATCCATGTATCTTCGACAAAGCCTCGCGTCTTTAGTAAAGCAAAACGTGTGTTACGTACGGAAAAGAGCCTGTCTGGTCGTGATCTGATTTCGCAGTGGCGGGATAGAAATATTTACATGCGAGTAAAATACAAAAGAGAAAAAATACATGTAGGATGCAAAGTAAAGCTTTGGAGAAGTTCATTGGCATTCGTCGGTCGGTTCTGTAGAACGTAGAACACACTATTTTAGAGTGTTTACTGCGGTTTACGAAAGGATCTATTTGACGAGATAACAAAACCTTTAGTAAACTTACCTATTTGGTCCACATATCTTTTGAGTATGTTTAGATAATGTGTTGCTAAAACTAAGCGTCGAGGCTGAAAATCTAGTGCCTTGTATGTTTTACATTTATCGATTGGGATCATTATTATTCCACCCCAAACAATACTAATTTATACGCTTAGCAACTGAACCGGAAACGACCAAAATTCCACCCCCCGTGAGCTTTGTGTATATCCAGAATATCCTCAAACGGAATACTACCCCCTGTTATACCTATTTGTCCAATTTTAACTATAAACAAAGTTTGTTTTTGCCCCCTTTGTCTACGAAACTCGGAAGTGTACACACGCTAGCGGAAATTTCGTTTCATAAGCGTGTATGACATGTTAAGTGGAGTTGCTGCCACTCAATTAGGACTCGAAATTTGGAAGTTAGACGGCAACGGGATGTAAATAAAGTTCTGATAATATCCGTGGATATGCGTGGAGTACGAAAAACTCACCAAAGCAGACTTATCAAAAATCACAATTGCCTTTTCTGTAATACTTATACAAATACCATCGCTCTCCGTTTGTCTTGGGTCTAGGTACTAAAACGACGGTTTGTACAATAATATTAGCGTAATATATTAGCCTCTATGTGTAAAATAAACAAAAAGAAAGGGTTTCCCATGCCTCTCCAATTTCTCTAGAAACAAACCGATTTCGTACGAGGTGGACGACACTACGCTTGAATGATACGAAAATGATAATAAATTTATTTTCAACCTTTAACGCGATCCAGTTGACCACGCCTTTTTTACGAAAATAGGACCCAAAACATACGGAGAGCGATCCTGTATAACTTACATTACCTAAACTTCGAACCTATATAGGTCTTTGTTTGAAAAATTCCCCTCTAAACATTTTAAAATGGCGGGAAGGGGAACTTATTTCCATAATGGCTAATCTTCAAGGGCATTGTCGAGCATCCGATTTCGAGTGTCTGCTTTGCATTTTTTGTATATATTCAGTGTTTTATGAATATAAGCTGGAAAATTCGTTTGCCGCAAAATTCGGTGTTCGGCTACATAAATTAAAGGACACGCTCAAATTATGGAGGCCTCTAGATTACTCAACTGAGTCACGGGCGTAGCCAAGGGGGGGGGGTTTCGGGGGTTCAACCCCCCCCCCCCAAAATAAGCAAAATATGACCTAATATTATACCGAAAAAATACGAGGAGTGAAGAGTTAAATTATTATTACGTTTGAATATATGTAGTAATAGTAGCGCCTAGCGCCATCTTTTGACGAGAGGCAGACGCAGTTGCAGCCGAACTATTTTGTATTGTAGGGACACTTTGCGTTGTTTCTCGATTATTCGCCACGCCCCTCGGTCGAAATGAGCGGAACTTTGTGGAAGTTCGTGGAAGTTTCTGGACGGCTACAGGGCTGCTATATAAGCGGCGCCGCGGCGCGTGACCGCGCTTACGGCAGTATTGTTCCATGCGAACTCGAAGCGAATAAAAGTGAAAAGTGGTGAACGAATAGTGAAGAGAATTAAGTGTACCGTGTAAGTGAGTAATTTTAGTGCACTGTTATTCGATGACCTTGTTAAGGATAGATACGTGAATCATTATTACTGTCGAAAAATGGAGGGGGAAAAAAGGAAGGGTGATAAACTTAAAGGTATGGACTACTGGAAAAAGTGGTGTAGTCAAGATCAAGGGGTTTCTAATAAAGAAACAAATTTGGATTTAGCTATCAAAGCTTCAGCTACCTTGCATGCTGATAAGAAGACTGCCTACCCCGAAATCTAGTTTGGAATGCCTAGATATGTGCGATAAAAACCTTTATTTTTTTTCATTATATATATATTATATATTTTATTTAAAGTTAAGAACTTTATAAATATGTCGTAGTTTTTCGGATGAATATATAGATATTAAATTTCTTGTAAGTATATTTTTGTTGTTTTATTTACTTCTCAAACTAAACCCCCCCCCAAAACTAAATCCTGGCTACGCCCGTGAACTAAGTCATTACAAATTAGTATAATTTCTAGATTATTCAAGATGACGCCACAGCCTAGAATTTATATCTACATATTCTTAATATTAACGTTTGGGGACAATTGCATATTATGTAGATCGAAAATGTTACAGATACACCTCGGGGTTTCTGTTTGTTGTTGTTAAGTTCACGCTTTGAACTTAAACATTTTTATTTTCATTGTAAAACATTTTCATTCACTATGCGTGGGAAACAAATTGCATTTCCATAGGTTTCCATGTTTCGGAACTGACAAGCCCGTAGACTTTTGATCGATAGGTAATTTCCCAACATAAACATGGCAACGATCAATTTAAGAACGTATGATTTGAGAATTAGTAACAGTTGGCCACTTATAGGATTAAAAAAAAATAGCTTTGGTTAAAATTTGATGTCGGGAAGAGTTTTGCTTCAAATCAGAGCAAAAATGACATTAACAGTCGTGGACAAGCGATCTTTGTTAGGTATCTGTCAAATTTGACATTTTGTTGCAGACAGTGTCGGAAAGTGGCATTTCTAAATCGAATTTGAAAAAAATATATATTTGAAAAACATGTTTCTACTGCGATTTTACGTGTGCAAAATTTCAAAAGCCTAGAATGCAGTCGAGATATTATATATTTTTATGAAATAAAATATATTTTTTTTACAAATCAAAACTGGTAAAAATTAATTTATTTGTGTAATATTTACCGTCACATGTCAGTTCCATGATAAATAATTTATTTAATTTCCATACTTCAAAAAACTAAAATTGCAAACATAAAAAATGTTGATACGAGCGGTGCAAAGTTCCAATAATTTTATGGTTCTTTTGAAAAGACACGCGTATAAAATATTAAATGGAATTTATTTGTGTAATATTTACCGTCACATGTCAGTTCCATGATAAATAATTTATTTAATTTCCATACTTCAAAAAACTAAAATTGCAAACATAAAAAATGTTGATACGAGCGGTGCAAAGTTCCAATAATTTTATGGTTCTTTTGAAAAGACACGCGTATAAAATATTAAATGGATGTAAGATTTAGGGAAACTGTCAAAAGAAGGCATTGTTTTAATTAGATTTTAGTTTTCGCATCTTTTCTGAAAACATAATTTCTTGTAATATGTAAATTGTTAAAACAGTAAGTTGGGCATATAGTAAACGAATTGAAGGTTGGAGACGTACATAAAATCGCAGTAGAAACATCTTTTTGAAATAATTTTTTTTCAAGTTTGATTTAGAAATGCCACTTTTCGACACTTTCTGCAAATTTGACAGCTAACCAAGATCGCTTGGATACAACTGTTAATATCATTTTTGCTTTAATCTGAAGCAAAAACTGTTCCCGACATTAAATTTTAACCAAAGCTATATGGTAATATGGTGCGGACTTTAATGGTGACATTGTAGATTATATTTTTTGCTCAAATGTCAGTCGGAGCCTTTGATATTCATAGGTATTATTACTAAATCCTTTGAGAGTTGAAAGATTATGATTCGTTATTAACATATGCTAAAATATTTATTCTTCCCGCTATAGAGACAAAATTGATAGAAATATTATAAATAATTACACACTTTGCTGGCAATTGTGCTGATTATTTTGAGAGTGTAAAATAGAGTAGATATTTCGTGTTCGTTATAGATTATTATGATTAACATTAGTTGTGTGAATTGTGTTGTAACTTTGGACCACCACTGATTTAAAACCGAATTAAAGTAAAAATGTAAATTTCTATATCTACAGCGATCTAGAGGGTGCCCCATGCCCCATAATCCTTTTTTTGAATCAATATCTACGTTTCAGGCGCTCCAAAGTGTTTACAGAAAGCGCCGTGATACCCCATTCTCTACTTTCCATTTCCTTCAATTAAAGCTTCTCCATCCCCGAGAATTGACTGATTAACAGAGAAAGGTTAAATTAACATTGAGATTAACTCTCAAGGAAATTTCTTTTGGAACCTCTCTTAGAGAGACAAACATTTTGGTACTTAATATAGATACCAAAAAGCTGTCTAAACATATTCAGTGTGTACCAAGATAAACGAAAGAAGAGGTGTGAGAGACAAAAAATTGTTAACCATTTGGGGACCCGCTTGATTTGAAAGTAGGCATTGACACTAAGAATAAACGTTTTCTGCCTGTACAAGGTACGGGAAAATATTAGAAACGAAGAAAAGTTGTTCAGAATAAAAAGTTATGCCGACATACAAAGTGTGAGACTAATCGGCCTACTTTGATTTTTGATTCTTATGTTTAATAGTTTAAAAGGCAAGGTGCGTTGCCTGACGTATCAATAAAGACTGTTCACGGCTGTCATGTTTGACAGTTCTCTGGCTCACCATGCGCTTCCCGGAGACAAAATACAATGCAAATTACATTGTTGACCATAGGCGCCATCTACTTTTCAGAATATGAAGCTATAGCCGTGAGAAGTCTTATTAATACGTCAGACGACGCAAGGCGAGGCCGACGATAAAGACAGGCCACGGCGCTAACGCATAATCGCGTAGTCACGTGACCAACTTAGTGCTATATAATGAAAGGCATTTTTGGAGATAAGTAGAAAAAACAAATTTCGTAACAACTTGGCGAGTTTTCTTTGATCTATTACATTATTGGTTTTGTGCATCCAGGCTTTCTCTAATTGTTTTTTCAAAATTTTCAACCTGCATCAGTTGTTTTGGGCTGAGAGTTAAACGGCACCCGGCACCGCACTCAAACATTTTGGCACATTCTCAAAAATTGTTGGGACAGCACCTTCCTTTAGCTTAGGTGATATTCTATAGGTATTTTCCTCCCACAACACATTTGTCCACTTTAATTGTTTCACTTTCTTGAAAATGTGTTAGCCACACATAATTAAGGGTTTTTTAGAAATTAAATCTCAGTTGGAATTTGACGAATCCATTTTTGGCGGAAATTATCATCCCGAGGCAAAACAAAAGTTTGTTATGGCGACACTTTCTTCCTGGCTTTAGTAATATGTATAAATATAATATAAACAGACCCAATATTTGGTATTTAGGTTATTTTTTACGAAATAAAAATGAAAACTAACCTCAGTAGGTATACTGTAAATATTGACGAGGTCTCAGTTGTTCGGCAGCGTGAAAGACCGAATAGAAACCGTATCGGGGCGTGGGTCGACAACGAAAATCAACGGTTACAACACTGATTTATTTCGCACAAGGTGAATGGTGAATACAATAAATACACAAACCCGAACGTGGTAAACGGGAACGGCTTCCAGCTACCCGGACCGTCTGAACTCGCGGATCTCCCGTAAGCAGTTCACCCCTCTGTGTCTCAGGCTCCACTGTCCAATACGGTCCATGTACATAATAGTCCATTCCGGAATTCCGGGCTCCCTATTCGGTGGTTCTGGGGAGAATTCCCCTTTACAGCGCTCTCGCGTCGGTGCGAGCGGCACCAATACTCTTGGACGGCACGACTCCCACCCAGAGGCCATAATAACACCTGGGCGGTTCCCCTCCGCCAGGACACACGCGCACTAGACACAAACTTGTTTCTAAAATATAAACTAACACGTTTAAAAACAATTTAAACATTTAAAACTTCTCAAAACCCAAGCTGCCGCTTTCAGTTATGTGACAAATGACATGTAACGTCGGCCTAAGATGGTCTTTATAGTAGGCCTTGACGCAAGGTGCCTTTCCTGTGCCAGATATGCTAATATATGATATGGAAAATTTTACTAAGAAAAGTTGTTCAGAATCAGAATAGAAAGAAATGGAAAAAGTACTAGGTCTTTTATAGCTCTTGTTTCACTCGGGACACATTGTATGTAATTTATAAACACTAGCGCTCAGTGGCATCGCGTGACTTCAGAAACAGGGGCACATTCAATTTTTCTTTCTCAAGACAATGAACAGTATTTCATAATTTTTTTATCGCAATTTTATTTTACCTGAAACAAAAATGATAAAAAGAAAACAATGAAGTAGGTATCTTTTATTTTCATATTTTTAATAAACCAAGGAGACAACTAAAATATGAAACAAAAACAAAAATATATACTTCCGAAATAAAACAACTTTTACTGTCACTGCCACTGCCCCCCCCCCCCCCCCCCCCCCGATGCGACACCACTGCTAGCGCTGCAGTCTGGCCTGATTTTCAAAACCACGAAACTTATTTCCTATACTTTCTAGTAGGCTGCGGTGGCAAAATTTTTATTTTCCGGAGTAACTGGAGTGCGCCAAGATACCAATATATACATTATCTTCTGTAAAATTAGCCCGATAACTTTCCCATATTAATTGCATTAGGGGCTTTCCACTTAATTTAATACATCTCCATAAATTTAATCTTACTTAAAAGACAACGTCGTAGTGAAAAATTGCAACAGATAATCAAGATAAATTAGGGCAAACCGGTGGAATACAAAAACGCGCTGAAGCACGCGAAGGAAACAGAGACATCTGGGAGAAATGTTTTATTATTGCAGGGAGCTCGGATTTAAATGCACCTTAATTGAAATGAAGCAAAAAGTCGTACATAAATATTATTTCCTGTTTTAATTAATGCGCGCCAACTTAAATTTAAAACCTAAAGTTTTGCAGGAGTAAACTAAATTTTAGAGGGATAGCCGGTTGCATGTTTAAAAATATTTCGGACGCCGCGAATCCAAATCTTTGTACAAAAATGATTTGGAAAAAGGGTAGCATTATAATAGCTCCACAACAGCAGCCAAAATGAACAATTTCTTTTGGTTGCAATTCGATTAGCCACATGGTTTTATCTTTTTAAGAGTATAGGTACTTTTACGTATATTCCACATGATAATTTTGCCCCTTTAAAATATTCGCATCAAATAATTTGTATTGGTATAGGGGACGCTTTACACCCATAGAACCTATCAATGATCTGTATAGAACCTATAATAAACACAAATTCTTAGTTCCATATTTTCATAGATTAAATAATGAAACCTGAATTTTTATATTAACGATACAATTCGTTGAATTTTCTATTAAAATATTAGGATGAAAATTAGCTCTAAGACAAATGAAGACACAAGTGGATAAAGGTGTCATGTCACATTTTTAAACTTCCAAGATATTTAATAAAGCGCGTTTTGAACTAGAACTTTTAAAATTATTATTAAATTTTATTTTGTAATATCGGAAAATTTAGTTAAAAATAAGTTAATTTTTTTGATGAATTCTAATTAAAATTTTTTTTTTCTACATGTAGGTAAATGTATGTGTACATAACATCTTCATCCACGAAACATGTAACTTGACACCTTTATCCACTAGGACATGATACATATAGTGTACTTAACACCTTTATCCATTAAAAAAAACTTAAAATATATACAGGGTGTCCAACTTTAAAAGTGTACAAATCCGTAAAATCTTCATTTTTGGAGACAAAAGCCTAAACTTTTTTTGTTTGAAAGGCCTTCAAAAACCGCTTCTTTTGACCTTCCTGCCATTTTCAAAATGCAAATCCAGGGTCGGCTGCGATTTTTTTATACCCCTGATTTTCACGAAAACCATTTAGCGATTTTTTTATTTAAAATCTGACCACACAGCGTTAATCAGAACACCCCAAAGCCCCCATATACCTAATTTGAACAAAAAGTATACAGGGAGTTCCATTCTGTAGGGTGTCAAAGTTGAGCAAAATAGGAATTTTTAAAGACATCTGGCGAGTCAAGTGTGCCATGGAATCCCTTCAAAACAGTTGCATGGTCAACAGGACCACTCAAAATGTTGGTGTGAAAAGATTTACTACAAAAATATACAGGGTATTTTTCTCTGAGCCATCTCAAAATTCTGAATTTTTATGAAACTTTATACTGGTCAGGAGTGCTCTGGAATCATTGATAAAATATTAATAAACACAAAAGTAATTCATTTCTTTACAAAATGCCAACCAACAGTTAAAAATAATTTAAATTATCGGACCTTTCTCAACAAAGTCACTGTCTAAGATGATACATTCTCTGTGTCTTTCCTGTTGTGGCACACCAGACACCTTAACTGATATGGACTTACTGACTAGCAGGCTTCTGTATTTTTTTTATTTAGTTCGTTTATAGTGTGTGGAGCGGTTTTGTTATACACGATTTTTTACCCCTACAAAGTTCCAAAAATTCGGTAATTTGAGATGGCACAAAAAAGAACACTCTGTATATTTTGTATTGGACCTTTGCACACCAACACCTTGAGTGGTCCTATTGACCAATCAACTGTTTTGAAGGGATTCCATGGCACACTTGACTTGGCAGATGCCTTTAAAATTCCTAATTTGCTCAATCTTGACACCCTGCAGAGTGGAACTCCCTGTATATTTTTTATTCAAATTTGGTATATAAGGGTTTTGGGATGTTCTGATTAACGCTGTGGGGTCACATTTTAAATAAAGAAATTGCTAAATGGTTTTCGTGAAAATCGGGTGTATAAAAAAATCGCAGCCGGCCCTGGATTTGCATTTTGAAAATGGCAGAAACGTCAAAAGAAGCGGTTTTCGAAGGCCTTCTAAACAAAAAAAAGTTTAGGCGATTATCTCCAAAAATGAAGATTTTACTGATTTGTACAGTAATAAAGTTGGACACCCTGTAGATAGGGGTGATTTAGGATTTTTTAGAAGATAGATGAAAAAGTTGAAAAAGTCGATTTTAGAAAAAATGTGACATGACACCTTTATCCACTTGTGTCTTCAAATATTTTCGCACTTCTTACTTCTAACGAATTAGATTTCGGAACCATATCTTCGGAAAACACGGTGGACGAACTAGTTAGGCCTGGAATCATTACCAATATATTTTTTTGCAATTTCTCTTTTGTTAGCTATCGAATCTTCAATATAATCTTCGGCAAGGGTGGTCGATTTCGAACCTACGGAAACGTGGAAGGGCCACATAGTAAATATTTACAAAATTCAGGCTTTTCTCAAAATTTTTACTTTAATCTCAGCATTTTCGATTTTTCTCAAAATTTCGAGATTTTCCTAAAAATTTTTCCTTTTTTCTCCGAATTTTAAAATTCAGACTTTTTCTCTGAATTTTAAAATTTTCAAAACTTTGAAAACTCCGAATTTTAAAATTCAAAGAAAAAAGTCAAAATTTTGAGGATAAAGTCAAAATTTTGAGAAAAAAGTAAGAATTTTAAAATTCCGAGAAAAAGACTGGATTTTAAAATTCAAAAAAAAATGTTTAAATTTAAAAATTCGTAGAAAAAGTCAACATTTTGAGAAAAATCTCAGCTATCCATTACTGCTTCAACACTGGTCGAAACTTACATAATTTTCTGAAAAATACGTTTATAATAATAATATCATTAAAAATGTAAAAAACTGAGTGGGAAAGCGGCGATTCGGAGTAATACACACCCCACAAAAATTATCGCATCAGTCGAATTTTTGCAAAAGTTTGAGGTTATTTTTTCTTTCTGAACTGTTTGATCGATCTGGATGATCTTTTTTTGGACGATAGGTTGATTGTTCAGGAATATTAGTCTCTATGATTCTTTAAATGAAATTTAATTTTTGGGCGAATACTGGGTGTGTTACCTTAATACATATAGAGGTTTTTGGTTGGAAAATTCGTAATGCCCAGTGGGGTGTACCAGCAATAACAGCATGTTACAATAAGTAACCCATTATAGCCTCATCTTTTCGTAACATTTTCTTTTCTGGTTCATTTTATTATCTCTGTTATTAGCGGAGATATACAGAAACAAAACAAAAACACTATAAAAGTCGGTTTTTTAAATCTTTACTAAAACAAAATTAACTTGACAAGCCCAATTGGGGATACAATAATTAATTAATATCGTGTGTTGCCTCCTCTTGCTGTAATTACAGCCTGCATTCGTCTTGGCATCCCTTCAAGCAAGTTGTGTATGTAGTCCTGAGTCTGACCAAAACATATCCAAACAGGTTGTGCTAAAAAACTGTGTATATCTCCGCTAATAACAGAGATAATAAAATGTGCCAAAAAAGAAAATGTTACTAAAAGATGAGGCTATAATTGGTTATTTATTGTAACATGCTGTTATTGCTGGTACACCCCACAGGGCGTTACGAATTTTCCAACCAAAAACCTATATTACGGAAACACCCGGCATTCACCCAAAAATTAAATTTCATTTAAAAAATCATAGAGACTAATATTCCTGAAGAATCAAACTATCGTCCAAAAAAAGAACATCCAGATTGATCAAACTGTTCAGAAAAAAATAACCTCAAACTTTTGCAAAAATTTGAGTGATGCGATAATTTTTGTGGGGTGTGTATTTCGCGCGAATACAAAACCAAAACAAGACGTTGCAAAACGTTTAACAAGCAAACCGCAAAATAACCTGAACTCATCTTTCATCTCAGACCCATATGCATTTCGGTTGGTCTTAATTGAGTTGTTAAACAAATTGCAAATCAGAATTATTAGCTGAACTATCGTATAAAATCGAATTTGCAGACTAATTTATCATGTTAATCGATCCTTAATTTTAATAATATGTCCCACAATAGTGAAAAATTGTGTGATCTAACGAGGCCAACAATAAAGACAGGCCATGGCGATAACGCATAATCGCGTAGTCACGTGACCAACTTAGTTCTATATAATAAAAGGTATTTTTGGAGAAAAGACAAATTTTGTAACAATTCGGCGAGTTTTCTTTCATCTATTGCATTACTGGTTTTGTGCATGCAGGCTTTCTCTAATTGTTTTTTCAAAATTTTCAACCTGCCTCAGCTGTTTTGGGCTGAGAGTTAAACGGCACTGCACTCAAATATTTTGGCACATTCTCAAAAATTGTTGGGACAGCACCTTCCTTTGATGATATTCTCTATATTTATTTTCCTCCCACAACACATGTGTCCACTTTAATTGTTTTACTTTCTTGAAAATGTGTTAGCCACACATACTTAAAGGTTTTTTAGAAATTAAATCTGAGTTGGAATTTGACGAATCCATTTTTGGCGCAAATTTTCATCCCGAGGCAAAGCAAATGTTGTTTTGGTGACATTTTCTTCTTGGCTTTGTAATATGTATAAATATAATATAAACAGACCCAATATTTGGTATTTAGGTAATTATTTACGAAATAAAAATGAAAACTCACCTCACCTGTAAATATTGACGAGGTCCCAGTTGATCGGCAGCGTGAAAGGCCGAATAGGAACCGTATCAGGGCGTGGGTCGACAACGAAAATCCTCGAGTACGTTACAACACTGATTTATTTCGCACAAGGTGAATACAAAATACACAAACCCGAAGGTGGTCAACGGGAACGGCTTCCAGCCACCCGGACCGTCTGAACTCGCAGATCTCCCGTAAGCAGTTCACCCGTCTGTGTCTCAGGCTCCAATGTCCATTGAGTCCATTCCAGGGGGAGAATTTCCCTTACAGCGCTCACGCGTCGGCGCGAGCGGCACCAATACTCCTGGCAGTATCGCACCCAGTAAATATGATTGGGGGGGGGGGGGGGCAGCTTAAAAAGTTTGAGGTATTGCATACAAAATATTTTATGATTAAAAGAAATTTCCACGCCAGGTCTCGGATTGGGAAAATAATTGCCGAGAGTCGCACAGAGGACAGTACATGATGATACCACCCGCGAGAATTTTTTAAAATATGAGAGGGCTGGGGGTCGAGGCCCCCTGCCCCCCCCCCTGGGTGCGCCACTGACTCCTGGAGGGCACGGCACCCACCCAGAGGCCATAATAACACCTGGGCGGTTCCCCTCCGCCAGAACACACGCGCACTAGACACAAACTTGTTTCTAAAATAGAAACTAACACGTTTAAAAACACTTTAAACACTTAAAACTTCTCAAAACCCAAGCTGCTGCTTTCAATTATGACATGTAACGTCGGACTAAGATGGTCACGTGATTTTTGTGCGCCATGGCCTGTCTTTATCGTAGGCCTCGGTGATATATGTGATGACATCATTGTGGTTGCTACGGACAGTCTGTAACACAACGTGACAAAAAAACGCGACAGGACTTTAGGAACATGGCGCAAAATAAGCGAGAAAATCTCAGTGGTATAGTATTTCTAAAGTCACTTGGAACAGCATAAAAACGCTTGGGCGGCCGGCGTTTGCTTTGTAAAACAAACCCGAGTCTTAGGAGGCGCGCGGCACTTAATAATACTATAAAAAAATTATTTAAATGCTCTAAAAACAATAAAATAAACTTTGAAATAATTCAAACCACAACAAACCAATAATTTTGTTTCATAAAAAAGAAGATTACACAAAAATCTATACACAAAAGCAAAATCCTTAAAATAAAGCGCAATCCTTATTTCCGTGCACGGCACTGGTTATACTGGCTTAACTGGCCCACGTCGACACCTGTTCGATGAGTCTTCGAAACGCCGACCAATCAAATCGCTACGCTCGCTTTCTTATTGGCTGCCTCCTTGAGTAGGTCGACGTCGACCGCATAAAAACCTTTGAATTTTATACGGGTGATTTCTGCTGATAAGTCTGGTACTTTTACCAGTAGCAGAGCGTGGTAAATGCTATGAAATAGATCGCGCCCCGTATATCACTGTGTTCCAAGTGAGTTCATTTATATTTTACCAGGGGAGCTCGAGAACAGGCGCCTCGGCAATAAAATACGAGACAAAACACTTTTTTAACCATATTATAAGCCGCACCTGGTATTAGTAGTAACAAGAGATGAAGGCGACAGAGAAGATTGATATTGTAGTAAAAACAAGTGACTGCATGCTCGCCTAATATAATATCACCAATACTTGCATGGGTTACACTGTTCGACGGCTGGCCACTTGTACAGCGAAATGGGATGGATAGGCGTGCCATAATTTCACAGATCTTAGGATATACTTGCGTAAGTAAAGTCGGCAAGTGGGCAGATGATACGAACAGATTGACATATGCTTCTATAAATCTATCGATTTACAGTCGGAAATCGGAGATTAGTGAATGCACCTATTGATATCTGTTTCGGGCGTTTATACGAAAGTGCTATGTAAACGCCTTAAAATTGACCAACCTGGACACTTTCTGTCACAAAAACAATGTTTCAAACAACTGACCTGACATTACGACAGTAACTAAAGTCTATCCAAGTTACAGCGGCAGTAGAAACAAAGTCACATTACCGCATTGCGATCGATTACCAGGGTCTGACTAATATGAGCTTCCCAGTGGCTTGTAATTCTGAACTAATTCTTTTAGAAGTTCTAAAAATTGTGTTTTTGCCTTTCGTGGATCTTTATAAATTTCCTTAAATTAAGTAGCAAAATAAATTTACAGAATATACTGCTCGCGATCCGATATAAAATATGCAGGAAACTCGACTGAGGGAAGAGCCGGCCCTGCATTCTGCTCGCCGCGTAAACACTTGACATTTATGACGGCCAGACCAATAAGAGAATAAGTCACGTGGTGGCCAATGTTTTGATCCACTGCCTCTGTAACTTGGATAGACTTTAGTAATATTTGGGTACATTAAAAGTGCGTGTTCTCAATTGCCGTTACTTTGCGAACATTGTTCGTGATTCGTTGAACCACATTTTCTCAATTTTCAGTATTTACTTGGCAGCAGTCAAGAAATCACAGGGTATGACAATGGCCTGTGGATATAGCGGGTTGCTTGCGCTCACCCAATTATTGTCCCTTTCTATGACATATCCACATCTACATACTTGTATATTAACATATACCGCTTTTGGCCCCATTGCGAACGGCAAGGCGCAGGGAATGAAAAGAGATGGAATTCGCCGCCATTTTTAACCCTATATTGGCTTTGAACCTTATTATTTGCTCAATTTTTTTATACGGTATGAACAGAATTGCATTTTTTTGAAGGCGCCGGGGTTTTTTAAGAGATGCGTTTTTAGTTTTTAATTGCGATTTTTTTTTATATTTTAGGTAGGTAGTTTTCGTCTTCGTATTTATGAGATAACAAAAATGATTTCGTGAAGCATTGTAAAAATGCGAAGTTACTTTTACATCCAGGTTGTCAAATTACATAGGTAAGTAATCAGGTATAATATAGTTTTGTCCATTGTTATTCTACGATTCCTTTCTGTTTTTTACTTTGCCAAGAGAAGAAACTAAATCTAGAAAGTGACTTAGTACTCTAGGTGTCATCGACAAGAAGATTCTCTGGAAGGACTCTATGCATGCGTGTTCTATTCATTTTGATGAATAGGTTTTTTTTAATGCAACCAAAGAACACGAAAAGTGGCGCTCTTCCATCTAGAAACCTAACTGAAGGAGCAGCGGACTCAAAATTGGTAAGACCACCGAAGAAATTCACCCCGGTTCAGGAAGTATAACTCATGGAGATCAAGAAAACGGAGAACTTGTAATAATTCTCGACACAACCGCATTTCAGCTGTCTGGAGCAAATATAATTAACGGAAGAAATGGATTCAGCCACAAGTAAACCTGTTAACTGCAAATCACCGCTAAGCAAAATTATTGAAGATTATCAAAGAAGACCGCAACTTCATTAAGCCAAGATTAAAGTGATAAAAGTTGAAGTTACCAAGTTTTCTTTCGCTTGTATTTTTTCTAAACAAACAGAATGAAAAAATGTCATTAGTAGAAGTTCTAGGGAAAAAATAGGCTGCCTAAAGATTCAGAAATAGGTATATGTTCCAGGAAAATATGTTAATATTATTAAAAGTATTCAAAGAAATAATTATCGAAAGTAAAACTCTTATGAAAATGTTAGGTAATTAAAAATATTTTCATGTTTTTATAAGTAATTATTTATAATGTGTGGTACATAAATAATATGAGGTACAATCTTGGACCTATGTCATACATTCAATCAAAATAATTTCCATTTTGCATAAAATGACAATCAAGACATTACATTATTTGTGGAATCCACCCGTATAAATTATTTCAAAATTTCCGCATCTCTTCCCCTGCACAAGCATTCAGTTGCTTCTGGGGTACCTACTCCTAGTTTGGAGTATTGTAAAGGTGAGAATTATTATTATTATTATTACTTAGGGTTAAAAATGGCCGCCAAATTATTCCCTCGTCGGACGCTTCTTTTGAGAGGTAGATATAGGTTGCTTTGGGTGAATGGACAAATTCTACGTAGGCTTTTTGTCCGCCTATTGCCTAGTTTTCTTCACATACTTCTGCCACACTCGAATCTGGTCTTGCGACTAGATATAGCCAGTGATTATAGTACTGTATAAGATTCCTTACCAATTGGCACTATTCGACTGACACTGACCCGACAGGCACGACTGACACTGACACGACAGACTTGTCTGCACACCAACGAAAGACCCATACTAAATTTTCATTAGATATTGGAAACTAGTTTGGTGTTGCCAAGAACCAAAGCATTTTTTGTCCCTTATGCTATGCAGTAATGTAATATCCGCCAATTACTTTTGCTTCTTTTGGATCATTTCTCAAAGCTAAGTAATAATAAGAAGTTACCTAATAAAATATATAAAATAAAATTCACGACGCGAGGTGCCGCTAGCATTTGCCCTCTATTACGAGGATTGGGAATTAACTCGGGGCGTGTACGCAAACTGTACAAAGCAACTTTCCATAGCTTAGTGCTTCATCGTGGAGTACAGCTTCCTTCCCTTAGATGGCGGCGGCAAAAGACATTCGGCTGAGTTTGAGAGTTTAGCATGAATTAATCTGTCTTTGCGATTCTGAAATGAATCGTCAGGATCGCATTGTGACCTCGGCACTGATATAACGACCTCTGTAGTTCTCCGGCATAAGCATGTAAGCAGCGCCGTTGGTGACATCCAGCGACCAATAGCGAAACTATGACGGGAGAAATTAAACTTCAGGCTATCATCCGCAGAGGGCGGTATGTAACGAGTCAAGAAGTTTGCATTAGAGTAGCATGCAGGCGGTGATTATTTAATCAGTACACATGGAGCTTACAGCTTAGTCGCTTGAATGCACAGCGGTCGGATATCTTCTCAATAAATACTATAATCACTGGTATAGCTCAAACGCCTGTGAATTTAGATCTTAGACTGCCTGCCTCTGATCCGCGGTTTATCCACAGCATTCATGAAGTTTAGCCTTTAAACATTTAATATCTTTCGTTTATGCCAGCCGAGCGTCCTGCCTATGTCCGCAATCGTCGCAGTGGCAATTTATAGATTCATAAAGCTAATTAACTCCAGCTTTTACGACGCGACCGATACATTATTTATAACGTGTGCTCCGAAACGACGCGGCCTCAGACACGCCGTCATTTCCTATTTAGTACCTGCAGTTCCGAACTGAAAAAGAAGAGCTGAACACTGAACAGAACAGCCCATATTTAAACACCGGTAGGGCCTCCGAGTGTAACTACCTAGCTGGATCACAGGGCACGCCATTAATCAATAATTTTGTTTAATAATAATTGTTTAAAACTTCGTAGTTTGGGTCATACTTTGTGAACGTTAGGTTGAACGCATTTCTTTGAATAGGTCCTTTACGTAAACGAAATAACATATTTTATATTAATAAAAATAAATACCTACACATCCCGTTAGAAACGACTAGGTATTATTTTTGAGAAAAGAAATAATTTAAATTCTTTAATAGTACCAACCTTTATAGAGCTGCCATAGAGTATATTCTTTTATTTGGCGGGGAATTCAAAATACAACGCAATAATACTGGCGTTTTCGACAACATTCAAAATTGTCGGCTCTCAGTTTAAACGTTAGAACCAAATCAATATTTTCTCAATACATCTAGCAACTTCGCAATATTAAGCTAATCACTGCCCTAGGGCCATGATGTCGCGGTCCTAACTCCTGATTCGGCACTCTGATTGGTCAGCAGCAGCACGACCCAGGAAGATGGAAGATTGCTACAAAACTAAAGAAGTCCGTGGGGTTATAGAACGATGTGTGTGCTTGAATGGTCTGTGCCATGAACTCTTTCTCCCAAAAAATTAAAAACTCCATTTAGGTTCCTGGCGAAAAAGTAAAAAATAAGTAAATATGATATATTGTGCAACTGGCAACTACGCGCGGGGGTCATCAGCACGAGTTTGTCAGCTGATCAGCAAAGCGCCATTGATTATTAAGGGTTTTAATAAACTTCTGAATAGCATATTTTTGCTTAACTTTAGAATTTTTTTAAATTTCGCTTTTTTGCCACGTGCGGTTAAATTTTTTTTTACAACAAGACTGAATCTCCCTATGTTTTGTGTATTTTATTCTTTGACAAAAACCTTTGCGGTGAGGAATCCTCTATCACTCAAAACAACCTTGTCATTCTTTTAAAGCATTCTTGAAATAAAATCTTCTATACATATCTACCTACTCCAAGGAACTGACACAAAATTGATCTAATTCTATATACTGGAAATACTTGTGGAATCGTGGCTAAAATCCATCTTACCTGCGTGTCGTTACCTTAGGTCAGTTTCCTGCTGATCCCGAGACTTTAACCGCTGGTCTAGATCAATCAATGTTGGAGTAGTTGTGGAACAAACCCCGAACCTAGGATAAATGACGGTTGCCGCAAATTCCTACCGTCACACCACAAGTTTGATGGCTCCGGAATAATAATCAACAACGAGATAATGCCCCATCGAACGATCTCATCAATTTCCCCACATAAATCAATATGCAATACCTCGAACATAGTACCCATAGTTGACACTTACAGTATACCTAAAGCTTCTGTCCAAATGGCATTTAGTTTACTTCTTTTAATTTTATCATTTTTAAATGTCGCAAAATAAATAAAAAAATCAGGAAAGCGGAACAAAGTAAATAGGTCAATGATAGTTAGTTTTGCCTGTGTTCTCATCGAGTAAACACAATTGGATGAATATTAGGGTGGAAGCAATCACTTGTCAGAATAATAACGGATTAAAATACTGGTACAGAGTTTAATTACACAAGAAACGAAAAAATGTTTTATATGTGTCGTTCTATCAAGCTCTATCGGTCTACAAAAAATAGCTTCCAAATAAAGAAAAGAATAAGGGTAAAACTTTCAGTCTCAGCTCCACAAACACAGCTTCAGCTCCACACCTAGGGGGTCATCTTCAGCAGTATAACATTATAACATCAAAGCTAGAAAAATTATATAAATTAGGAACGTAACCTATTTAGTGAATTCAAAAATTATATACTTAACAATATGGGGCTTACCTTTCTAGACGTAGTCAACTTTTTAGTATGCGAATGTGGAAAAATTGAAATTTTAAGAAGTAATAATTGTGTAAAATGCTTGGTCAAAAATTCAAAAACATATAAAATGGAGAATCTGAAAAAGTAAAGGTAAAAATCCGGCCGAAGAAGTTAATCAAGAATCATGCATCTTACCCCAGGAAAATGAATTCAGTCGTTGTAATATCTTTGGAGAAAACTTGGGAAATATTGGCATTTGTAACAAGATTTCTTGGGGGTTCCATAGAACCAAAAATTCATCTTAAAGGATACGAATTTTTGTTTGTTTAAATAGCTTCCAGTATTTTCAGTGAGCGAAACATGCTTACCTTAGAAGTTTATATAGATTTTATCTTGTTTATATCTGGCCCACTTTTCGTGTAGCAAATTGTATTCCTCCTAGAATGATGGTTCCACTTTTGAGTGGTTGCTTAGGCAAACTTGTCCCTATAGTTATATTACACGTAATAAGATTTATATAACTTTGGGTCAAAACGGCCAGGTTCATCTATGCTAATCTCTAATCTTGATAGTTTCTGTTAGGAAGTTATTCGTAGCGGCTACTGAGTGTCCAGAAATAAAGATCGTTCAAGAAAAGTCGCCAACACTGAAGCCCGAATCATCTTCTGATCTGTTAGAATTTGGTCGGAGTGATTGATGTTTAGGATTCTCTCTACTGTCATATTTTAAACTTTCGATATAACCAACAGTATGCGTCCGTGTAGGGGCTGTAGTAGGTTTGTTGGCTTCGAAAGGGAGATTTTCAAGCAGCCTTCAGTAAACTTCCCCTTAGTACCTACAAGAATAGAGCTTGGAGCCAAAACCTATACACTATTTAAGACGTTTTATTGGAAAGAAGATAACTATTAACAGTTGCTGGAAAATGGTTTTAAAATTATTACAACATTGTCCCGACAATGGATGTTTGCTTACTTGCTATATGTGGATCTTTCGACATATCGCGCTCGCTTTTACTAATTTTCACACTAGACTTCGCGCTACATTCGAGTTTTTGTCAATCAGGGGTTATTTCCCACGGCGGACGCTCGATACTCACCAACAAAATTTAGGTAGGTAATTTGGATTTTAATTTTCTTATCATCGCGTTGCGGAAAGCACCGTAAAAAGAGTGTAATTTATTTTTTTATTATACTTCTTTGAAAACACCTTATTTTTATCTGTTTTAGCAATAATGAAAGATGGGGTTTTTCGGGCTAGCGCACGGAAACAGCGCATGGAAAAACTTTCCGTGCGCTGAATAAAAATACCGAATATATGGCTTTAAAATAGAAATATACAGCAAAGTAAACTAAATTTAAGAAACTCTATATGCTCTCTGATATTTAACATGTACCTACTTTGTATTTTAATTCGTAAGTGTTTCAATATTTAGATACATTTCTGTAATATTTTTGACGTTTTATTCACCTTATCTGACAATAACTAATTTACAACAAAGCACCTTTGAAATAATTTGAGAGTAACCATGGAAACGCATCATACATACCAAACACTATATTGTCTGCATTGTTTATTTTTTGTCAATTAAATTTATTATAATATGCCGATAAAATGTTTTAAGTTTCCGTTTTCAAAGAAGTATAATAAAAAATATCGTTCATTACACGTCCAGAAATAGATTTTTCCGTGCTTGCATGACTTCCCGTGTTCGGCTGCGCCTCACGCGCGCACGGAAAAATCTTTATTTACAAACTCGTAATGAAATATAGGTACTATGACAATTTTAATTGTTTTCGAGTAAAAATCATCAATAACGAATGCGTGAAAGTTTTGGTGAGCTCGTGGATGAGGACAGCGGAGGCGGTGACCCCCTTGGAGGCTGAAACGGCTGAAGAATACTGGGGATGGAACTAAGTAGTGGAAAATCGGCTGGAGGATCTCGGACGACTGATTTTTAAAAATATAGGTAATTTCAATGGGAGCTGAACGGATTTCATATAAATATTTGTAAACATGAATCTCTAATAACTTTGGCAAGTTTGACTTTTGGAAACTGATGGATGTACTTTTCACAGTATATCAAAGCTCTCAGGCATTATAAAATGTATACTCCATCTTTACGTACATTGTCTACTGCTACCCTAACGGCAAGAATTCTTTTGCCTGTCATCCTCGACCTGGATTCCACCTCGGCGCATCTCTCCGAATTTCACGTTCTCTAACGGACACGGAGCGGAGGCGTCAGCCTCCATTTCCGCAAACGTTTATTTTGCCGGTTTCCTAATCGAGTTTTAATCGAGACTCGTCGAAAAATCTCGACTGGCAGGGCTGGAAATTGGCGTCTGCGACGCCGTCGGCGCCTAACCTGGTTAGTTGCGACGTCGCTAGCATGGAAATTACCTGTTCGATTCAGTACTCCGATTATGCACTGTCAAGTGTCCTAGATGCATAGAGAGTGGCTTTTGGGGCCGTTTACATTTAAATTATGCTAAAAGTTAGCACATTGCTGCCAACCCAAACACAAAAAGCAAAAAACATTGAGTAACATTTTATACCAAAAGGGCAACAACGGTGTCAAATTTTATAGTAGGTACTGAAGTTGATCAACTATAGGAGTAAAATAAATAAATTAAACACAATAGAAAATTTATTGTTGTGCCTGGACCAACACTATATGAAATACCTGTGCATAGCTCTGTTTCAAGCTCTATTTCCTTTTATTTGACAAGTTTACATGACATATTTCCTTAAAGTCTATAGTTACAGAGGCAGTGGATCAAAACATTGGCCACCACGTGACCTATTCTCTTATTGGTCTGGCCGTCATAAAATGTCAAGTGTTTACGCGGCGAGCAGAATGCAGGGCCGGCTCTTCCCTCAGTCGAGTTTCCTGCTTATTTTAGATCGGATCGCGAGCAGTATATTCTGTAAATTTATTTTGCTACTTAATTTAAGGAAATTTATAAAGATCCACGAAAGGTAAAAACACAATTTTTAGAACTTCTAAAAGAAGCCCCTGGGAATCCCATATTAGTCAGACCCTGGTAATCGATCGCAATGCGGTCATGTGACTTTGTTCATATCTACTGCCGCTGTAACTTGGATAGACTTTAGATTTCTAAAAAGCAAGCAAGAATATTTTGGTACCTTTTGGTTTGAAATGAAGTCCATGACTAGGTTGTACTTTAGTGTAAGTAAGTATAGAACGCATTAGATTTTTCAGTTTCATCCTTATACAGCCTGTTCCAAATTAAGTCGGCACTATTGGTAACTTTTTTATTATTTAAGATAGGTCATAGGTTGATTTGGGAAATAATTGTATTTTTTGCGCTGATTACTAGGTATGGTGAAAACAGAAAAAAATGGAACATCGCGCTTACGAGATATTGCCAAAAATGTACTTTTTTAAATGGAACACCCTGTATATTATTTCACAGATCGATACAAAATTTAATTCTGCACAAAAAATCTTCATAACTTTTTCTTGTTAAACAAAAACTAGGCAGATATTTTGATAGTTTACTATAAAACAGAGTACCTAGCTTGTGAATTTCTTATCAACAACATAAGGAGGCTTTTCTATGATGGTTGTATAAGTAGTAAAAACGTCAAACTCTGTCAAATTTAAACACTGTTTAGGCTTTATAAAATGTTATACTGTCGATTCAGGTGTCGAAATAAATCGATTAGAAATCTGCAAATCTGGTCTTCCGTTAAACAAAATTTTACGAAACGATTCAAAATAAGCTAGAACATCAATTTCAGTATCTTTGTTGATGATATACATTTTCTTCGTCCGTGGTTTGGAGAAAACTGATTCATTTTGCCTGAATCGGCAGTATAACATTAAAAAGTATCAGAATTAAATTGTGTTTCGATCTGTAGAATAATATATGTATAGGGTGTCCCATTTAAAAAGTACATTTTTGTCAACGCGATGTTCAATTTTTCCCTGTATTCACCATCGTAATCAGCTAACAAAAAACATTTTTTCCAAATCAACTTATGGCCTATCTTCAATAATAAAAAAGGTACCAATAGTGCTGACTTAATTTGGAACAGGCTTTGGGGCTATAAACAAAATTTTCTATTAATTTTCATTATTGCATACGTTACAAAATACTTTTCCAAAATATAATATCCAGAATTCTCGCTTCTCCTGATTGAATAGATCATCCCGTAATTCCAAAATGGTGTTTATTCTTTTGAAATTCAAGTACCGGTCTGTGCATACGATTTTCATCATGATCATGGAAATTTCATGTTATCACAATCAAATCTACCTATAAAAGCGCTGTTAATATGACAAAACTGCGAAATATTGAACGCAAAGAAAATTGGTGACCGTAAAAAATGACGGAAATGGTAATAAAGCTGGATATTTCAAATATGGGATATTCAAAACCATTTTTTTCGCCGATTAGCACCACCCCAGTCGGCACCGTCGCAATGGCAAGGCCCGGCAGCTGAAAGCGATAAGTCATCCAAGGGAGGTAGGACTAAGGCGCCAAATTCAAATTTCAAGATGTCAACTTGGTAAATTTGGTAAAGAACACTTTACAATCATTGTTTACATCATGGTTTTACAACACGGATAATAATCTACGAGAGTGAAAGTCACATTTTCAAGGGCTTTTGGTGCATTTTGATATCTACCGGTAAAATTTTTGTAAATAGCAATTATTTCTTATATGCGTGCCTATACACAACTAAATTCCAATTGATAAAACCATAGAACTTCCTGATTTTAAGGTGCTTATGTTTAATCATGTAAAATTGTTAGGTATAAAACTCTCCAAACAGTCCAAACCAAAACCGGTTTTACCCCGGAAAACTATGTAGGAACAAACACTTTTCCCTTTAAATGGGGTCTTTAGAGAAGGAAAAAGCGGACTTTTTAGGACCGCCATTGTAATTTCCCTTGCAGTTGGGAACGGAACACGTCCACGGCACGATATAAATAAGTCCGAAACTATAGACACAACCTTACCTATTAACTAAAATTGAATAATCACTTTATTCTGTATCACTGCTGTTTTACCACCTTATTAATAAAACTCCACGTCCTATATTATTAAAAAAACACAGTCCAAAACACAACAAACGTTCTTTAAAACATGAAAATCGCCAGAGAAGTAAACGTAAACAACTACAAAATCTACTACGTTGTGATGACGTAGTGACGTTTCGCGTCGCCAGCTGGCGGGCCTTTATCATCGCGGCGGTGCCGCCCCAGTCCGCAAACAACAATTAAATATGACGTCATGCTCGGGTCTTTAATATAAGTTGTCCTCCTTTTGAGTTTTTTGCACAAGTGAATTTGAAGTGAAATGAATATGACAGTTAAATGATTTTTTATCGGTAAATGGAACAGTGTATACGACCACGTTATCTATAATCTAACCCTTGAATGAATTGTTCAATATTTTTCACCACCTTAACCCCAGAAATACTCAAAACCAACACAAATTACATAAAAATCGATTTGCTGCGTAAACTGATCACTTCATAATCAATTGAACATTTGTAAAAGGAACACTCGATGTCAGCTGATGTGATCTCAAAGTGATTCGGAATCGATTTGAGATTACTTAAAACTGTAAAAGGAGGACGGCTATAGTGTCGGTCCAGGGTGTGCCAACATGTTGTTCAAAAAATATGCTAGGCAGCACCAATGAACTGTCAAATCTGACTGTTGTTCACTGCGTGTACAAAAGCACACACGATCCCACTAATACCATATTGTTTTTACAGTTTTAGAGCCGCGCCACTGTTTCACCAATTACCCCTAAACGAGAGATATCCCTTCGGTTCGCCCCTCCCAAATTTTATAATTGCAGGGATCGCCCTTTTGCTTTATAACCCTTTAGGGCACACATCAGTTCACGACAAAGCCGTCTGAACAGCGTTAATTTATCTGATGGTTGGTCGGCCATGAGATTTCATTACCGAATTTGGAAACCTCATCTTTGACCATCCGCCACCATCCTAGATCCGTTTTATGACACTTAGCCCTAGAGCTTTTCTTCATCTACTTAATTTTATTATTTCCAGTACCTCATTTTGATTCAAAGACGTTTTTTTATTATTTCAAGAGTTCTGCATTTCCTGTAAAACTAGGCACAATTAGGTATGTATCTAGAATGAATACTGTATATTATCTAACGCATTTTTCTAAGGTTAGGTTAGTATGCGGGTTTGAAGAGATGTTGTACCAAGATATGTTTAAAGATGTGAGAAGTTAGTTCATAGGTCGCAGTTAATGAGACACGGACTTGGTATCTTCTCTAGATAATCTGGACAAGATAGTTTAAATAATGAGGTCAGAAAGCTTTAGAACTTAGAACACGAAAATAGTTGTAAGTAAGGTAAAATGCTGTTTGCACAATAAGATGCCCCTATATGATATTCTTTCCAATTCCGTTTGATTTATCTATGAAATCTGTATCGAGACGACAACAGAAATTTTCAGACATCGATCAATGGTATTCGGCGATGTTCAAAAATATCGCTCATTTTAGTGCATTTGATAAAAATCAGTATACATAATTATTTGCCAGTGTTTGACAATAAGATATGATTTATAAATGTGGAATGAACTCATGTTTTTTAACAACCTTTACATGATTGTGAAAATTCTTGTTATCTCGGGTATCATACTAGATATTATTCCTAAACTATTTTTTCTATTGCAATAACCAAGGCCAAATAATGACAATCGTCATTAAGAAAGAATAAAAAATTCTTGTCACGTGATATCATGCGAATTGTTGGTTGCTGTATCAAGGAAATGACCATATAAAATGTTTTTAGAGCCAAAAATTTACTGGGTATAATTATTCAAAGTTGCTACTTTATCCCAGCTATAAATATTAATATAAAAGTAAAGAAATTTGACAGTTGTCCATCGATGCTGACAGTTTTATAAATAACTTAATTCATATTATATCAAATGGATAACTATGAATATAATAAAAATGAAGATCTCAGTCTCAACGCGCTCCCATAAAATATGAACTTAACAAAGAAATGAAAAGTGCAGTAAAAGAAAAACAGCTTGTCGATTAGGATTTCGGCCAATATTACGTCAAAGAACGTCTTGAACGTCTTGAAGGCTATAAATAGTTGTCAAACAGGCTCAGTGAGATTAACATTTCCACTATGTTTTTACATTCTCAAATTTAATTGCAATTATTTTGCCGTTGTATTGTTATCCTGTTATGGTGCCTCCACGCGAAATAAATACCTGCCAAATTAAAATGTCAGGCTTAAAATTTTCCTCAGAGAGGAGACTTAAAAAATATGTCAATTGGAATTATTAAGAAACAAGGTATACCTACTTGCCTCTATCTTAGATACCTAGCGAATTACTAAAATACAAGATCTATCTGCCTAAAGTTAAAAAATGACGAGGAGCAATCTTTATAAAGTTCAGAGTTATGCCATTTCCGGAATTCTGGCACAATAAAAGGAATTCTGTTTATTTACTATGTGAGGCATTTCCCCGCTCTGGAATTCTGGAGATTCACTGTTCACTGCATCACCAATTCCTAACCTAACATTACAAAAATTGCTCGGAATATAAAAATACTTCATTCCAAGAATTTCAAACCTTTCCACATTGTTAAAGCATTTTTAAGGGGCATATGCACTACAGAGTACGTGTTTTCCTCTCCTTTATCGAAATTCTTATCATAGGTACTGTGTTATTTTGTTTTGTATAGGAAAGCTTTATTATTCTACCAATCTTTCTCGACCCCGGCCCTTATTTTCTCGAAAGATACCTACCAGTGAAATAAACATGTGAGACTTATAAAGGGCGCTTTGGGGCTCATTTTACGGACGTGCGAAGGAAAAGGAAATCGGGAAATGCCTGAAAATCTTGTCTGTGCAGTGCCGTCCACTACAAATGAAAAAAAATCTACCAATCTTGTCGTTCGCTAAGAAAATTCCAAATCTTCCCAGGCAATTAGCGCGACAACAGTCGTTTGTTTGTACCTCTGACGGAAACGCAGTCAACTATCAAACAGAAATGTCAGAAAACTCTTTCTAAACGTTTATTTATCGTGCAGGTCTGTTCTAATTACACGTTTTGTTTCGCTATTCCTGATGAAACAAAAAGTAAAAATAGCGGAAGGAATGCGAGAGGTAATCTCATAGAGATCGTGTAGCGGCCTTCTCGGTGCAAGAACATCCATTATAATGGTGAATAGATGCAATCAGCCTTTGAATTCGCGTGCATTAGGTTTCCTGATGAGATTCTGATTCTTAGGAAAGACGTATCGTTTATATAAAACACGTTCTCAATGCACCGAGATTAAAATGTTAGACAGGGTTAGACACTATTAACAGATATACCTACACTTTAAATGGCCGCTTCACAGATTCCCCAGAAACAACTTTTCCGATAATCATAAAATTCGGCAAATTTTCATGATTGAATATTATATCAAATCGCTGTCATACTACTTCCATATCAAATTATCTTTAGTTCCATTGCAGGATAATTTTTTAGAACTACCACCGCGATTTTCTCGCTTATTTTGTGCCCCACAAAAAAACATTAGAAATAAAAAGGTAACAATTTTGAATAGCTATAGGTGACGTTTTAAAAGGAAATCAGCATCCATGGATAACTTGTTGCGCAATATAAAAAAGCTTAAATTGTCAAAAGTATCAGTAGAGATAGAAGAAAACTTTTTCAAATAATTACACAGGGTCTTCTTTTTCTATTATTTTTTATTTATTTTACATTAAAGCCATTTTCTCGCTTATTTTCCGCCCCACAAAAGAACGAAAGATAATAAATATGTCAGTTTTGGACAGCTTGGAGATATTAAAAAAGAAATTGACGTCCATGACCTACTTTGAGCGCAAACATTTTCATGGCCTCAAAAGAGGCGAACGACCTGTGTAATTTTCTGAAACCTCGCAAAATAAGTAAGAAAATCGCGGTGGTAGATCTAAAAAATAATCCTGTATTATTATAAGTAAAAATAAATAGTTCTCCCAATATTTCCCAAAAGTCCTGATTAACATAAATAATATCACAGAAAAGACCATTCTGGTCTTCTCTGTGATAATGCTGAAACCTGCATACTAGTACTTTATTTGACTTTCATTCTTTCGTAACATTAATCACTATATTTTTTCAAAACGATGCCAAAGTCGAACTCCAACATCAACATACCACCCGCACCCGCTATGTTTAATTTCTCAAACATAAATTTTTCACAACAATGTCAATTAAGTGCTAATTGCATTTGCGAGATTCCGAGAACGTCATTTTTAGCATACTATTGTACAGCGGGGACCATAGAATATTGAAACTCACCACTTTCCGCCCCGGATCCCAGAAAGGCAAGTTTTTTGGATTTATTTCCCTTAATAGCCCATTTTTCGCCCAATTTGATTGTACTATTATAATACTTAATCTATTAGATCTGTGAAGCGGACACCTTAAATCTTTTATTTAGTACCTTAAAGAATATTTTTATGCATAAACCTAGCTATATTCGCCAATGTCATATTTTATTCCCAGTGAAGTTTCCTAATGTTACAGGGAGAATGTTTTATTCTTTTACGTTTCCGATAGACGTGAGTAGGTGTATATATATCTTTTGAAATTGTGTTCGGCACTAAGTTAGGTATAAATTCCTTTGAAGTTAGACTTTTCTTTCCGAACTTATTATTGCTTCTAAGCTCCCTCCAGTTTCGAAATTGATTTCTACCATTCTACTTCCCCACGTATTGTCCCTTTTTCTTCGAAAAAGGTTATGAGAATTCCTGTTATCATTAAACAGAGGGCAGTAAGGAGGGGGGCAAGTGAACATTTCTACCAATAATTATAATGGCTTTTCAAAATGAATGCTAGGTACTTACATATTTTTATGGATCATAGAGAATGCATCTTATGCGCAAATAACAGTATCTTTCCATGGCAATATTCCCGCCAAAATTGACAAAATATTACATGAAGTTCAACGTTGTGGCTATGGGCGCGTCCTGAAAGATTTAATGGGTGATTTTGGTGGACCAACCGCGTGGCAATGGACAGTGAAAATTGTGCTGTGGAATTTATTCGTAACGGTTATGGGGGTTTTCCTTTTCGCAGGGTGAAATATACAGGGGTTAGTTGTACTGATAATACACCGCGCGCTCTTCCATGTTTTATGGGAGCAATTTTAACCCCGGGACAATTTGGGAATCTGGTTTACTACGGCCATGAAATCAGAGTGGAAACGACGGAAAAACTTAAGTTTATTTAAGTCCAACCTCAATCTACATTATGTAAAAATGTGCAGGTCTGTTTTAAGTACAAAGTACCTATATAGACTTTCGCTGCTGACGATGTCGCAGTCAAGAGCCAAAGCGTTCAAAAAGTGACCTCTGAAGATATATAACGATTATTCCCCTCATACTGCTTGCATCCAATAAGGTAGCTCCTTCCATAAAAATTCAACCAATTATATGCCTCTGCAAGCGCTAATTGCACTTGTGCAAAAGCAAATCATTTGTGCAATTATCACTTCGTTGCTTAGCAACCGCTAACCTGTTCGATACAAACACGTACTTCTTAAAATTGGTGTGTTTTACCTTGTTCTAAATTATGCAGCTTTTAAATTATGTTGCGGTATTATTAAGCATTGTATCAATGAATTTATATAACTTTTACATTGCTAAATTCTTGCTATTAGACCTCCGTACAGATACAGATACGTTAAAAAAGTATCTAGATACTTCCAGATACATTCAGATACTATCAGTTATAATTAAGACAATTTCAGACCTCATAAGGCAATCAATATACTTACCTACTTAGATAATATTTATGAAACAAGTGTGTGTGTGTGTAGGTAAAGTAGAACTGTTTAGACGAATGTGAAGTTTAGATTGTCACTCATTGAAACAAGTTGTGGGTTAGTAGTTTACCGTGTACGTAGTCACTCCAAAGTGAGCACTGAGTTGAGTATGTGTTTTATGTACGGTATTTAAAAAAAATACTAAATCACACCCCATTTTATTATTTGTATTGTTTATTTTTTTTTAACATTAGCAACATTTCATCGCTGAGCCTGTTACGCCTTGGCGTTAAAATTTGTCCTCCTGAACGAAAGAGGCGCTCGACTGCCGCAGATGATGGTAAAACCGTGTTATATTTTTTCCTCATCGATTGCACAACGCATGAATTAATAAACTTAAAATTAATTTTTGCCCATAGGAATGGTTTAAAAATTAAATATAGGCACGTGGCACGCCTTGGCATCGTGGCTAAAAAATGTATCTAGTATCTAAGTATCTAGATACTTTCAAAAGGATCTAGATACTAAAGCAGATCCTGATTTTTGTATGTATCTAGATATGTATCTAGGTACATAAAAAGTATCTAGATACATGTATCTCGATACATTACATCACTGCATATTATACGAGCCAAATTATACGTCCGATGCAGTAATATAACATAAACCAACCCACCGCAAGATTAATGCAATGTCAAACGCATTTTTCTCCTTCGTTGCGCTATCCCAGCGGCCGATCTACGTCTAAAGATATTTTCAAGGCGTACTAGATTCACAGGGGAGATATGCCTTTTGTGCAGAGGCGAATATGGCCGACGGACCGTTATGATTGAGAGACAAACATCTGAATATAGCCGCCTTGGCCAATCTGGATGATAGACGGCGGGTGAAGGCGGGCGAAGACAAATTAAAGATGTGATAACATGAGAAAAATCTGTCGTTTAGTCAAAAATACACGGTTTAATTCAATGATAATATGTTGCGATTAGTCTTCCTCAAACACAGTGACATTTCACTCAAGCAGAAGCCTATATTTGGTCACCAACAACTAACAATATTGTATCGTCAATTCAATTACAAATTGATATTGAATAAATAATTTATATACAGTATTTCATTGAGTCAATACCATGTTCTGGAACTGGTCCTATAATAGGTACTTATTTTTTTCATTTGATGCAGCATGTTGTTGAATTGAATACCTACTGGTATATTGAACTGTTAAATATTGAAATACTGCTATCATTGGATTTCTGCTGGATTTGTGATTGTCCTACTAATATAAATTATTATAATTGTTAGTAAAAAATCGGTGGCAGGTGCGATCGATAGCCCTTTCAGGCGACCTTCTTTTGTCAATATGAAAATTCTTGTTCCATGGCCATATACGAAAACTATACCCAAAAATTGAAATTTTTAAACTGCTGTAACTTTTATTTTTTGAAATATCGCAAATACTAGGTATTCACTGAGCATTTATTGTATTGTAATAGCAGGTACGACATTTTATTATTTCGTTTTTAGGATAATTGCTATGGATTTCCTCGTTAAATTGAAAATATTAAGCATTTTTTATTTATTTTCATAACAGACAATAATGTCCACGAGTTTTGCATCTTTTATTATTTAAAATAACAATTTTAGATTAGCTATTCGATATTCGATGAAGTGCATGAAAACTGCATTATTTTCAAAATTTGAAAGCCTACTATACTTACTTTAATTTAGCGTCATAATCGATTATTTATTTTCATGGGTAACTATTAGACCTTCTGGGAATCACAAATATTACAAATAATTTTTCTAAATTTCTTACAGTAAATGCAGAACTGGCAAGTGGGTTATATCAAATTAAATAGGATATTTTGCTTTATAAAAAACGCGTCAATAAAATTTTTTAAAAATAATATATATTTTGATCCCAAGACAGCCCAAAGTTAGTCATATCTAATATTTCAAAACTGATATTATAGTTGTATTCTCACAGTTGTTGCAAACGTAAGAAGTCGATTTTCATATTAAACTTTTTTCTGTATAAATAAAAAAGTTACAGCGGTTTAAATATTTTGAATTTTTTTGAGAAGAAGGCCGCTCGTAAGAACTATTGATCGCACCCACCAGCGATTAATTCTGTCAAAAAATAGCCGAGATATTTTGAGTAAGCCACTTATATAAGCCACCATGTATAAACTATTCTACTTAGAATAAGTTTCTTCAACGTTAGGTTTAGTTCTGACATTAGGTAATTGTTTAATATGTATTGTGTACAGGGGCACCAAATTAGAGGGTTTTTGAGGGATACATTTTCATGGATAAGAAAGTTACAAAACGCCCTGTAAACGAACCTAGATATCAGGATGCGGTTTTAGGCACTCAACTTCTCTAGAAAATCAAATCTCGGACACCCTAGCTATTTTTGTTTATCTCTTAGGCAAATAGAAGGAACCTTTCAAACCATCAAATTTGGGACACCCTGTAGTATGAACATTTTTGCTAAAATTAGATTTTTTACCATCAGTTTTATTTACAACCGGAACACCCTGTATAACTCCCTTTCCTCGTAATTTTAAAAATAGGAACCGAACTTATTTCAGCCATGATCTCTGTGAGTATCTTTTTAATAAACAGTGCCCAAATACAGGGTGTTTCAGAACTTATCCGACAAATTTTAACACATAATGCATATTAGTGTTACGTAAGAAGTCGATTTGTCAAAAAATATAATAAAAGTCCAACAGAAAACGAGATAAAAAATAAAATAATAAAATCAAAAAATAATAAAGTTCACAATTTGAACTAGAGCTCCGAAATTGGATTCGACTACCCCAAGCTTGCGTTCAATGGAGACAATTTTGAACAGCTTTTGCAGAAAGAATAATTATTACTTTTTATCTCATTTTCTGTTGAACTTTTATTTTTTTTTATACATCGACTTCTCATGTAACACTAGAGTTGCGTAACCATTTTGTTTTGTGATCACATTATTATGTAATGTTTTATTTAATTTAAGACGTCCCGAGTTTCTATTTGAATTTGTGTTCTTTTATAGATGTGCCATGTAGTCTTGTGATTGAGTGAGAATAGTCTTGGATAGCATTGGTCACAGAGACATAAGTTGGCATATATTGAAAAATATATGATTTATTTTTGCATTATTATTTAATGTTTATATTATTTTCAGTTAAAAAAGAAAACAAAAACATGAACATCACTATATTTATGACATCAAAAGGACATAGGTGAAGTAATACCAAAGCATTTCGGTTACTCCCAAAGTCTTCTCTACATGCATTAGAAATTAGAACCACTTCTTTCACAATTGCATCCTAATAGTTTTCTTTAAATCCTCCGTTCTCCTTTGTAGTCCCCTCCCCATGTCGTTTAAAATTGGATAGCTTTCGCTTATATTAACATGGGATTTTCCTAATGGGAGGGGTGCGAGCAGATTTCTCCCAGTTTTCAATCTCTCCTTAACTCCCAAAGGAGTTTTGTTGCGCTTCAACGGTTGTGTTTTCGTCGAATTTTCCAAATTGAGAGTAGGGGGACCCGAGCGGAGTTTTTAAAGTTGATTTTAATTTGGAGCAAGCAAATGTATAATATTATATAAGGGGTGTATTTCAAGAGTAGACGTGGTTGATGTGAAAGGTGAATAAGTAAAACTTGAAATAATACATCAAAATAACAGGAAATGAAAAGCTGATGCGCTCTTAAAGAGGGATAAAAGACGAGGTCTAAGATAGTAGATAATGGTATATGGTATATGCATATACCAACGAGATGTGTTTTGTTGAAGCTCTAAACAAAGCAAGGCCTTCTCACTAATAGCCAAGAAACTATAGCAGAAACTTCGAAACGGTATCGGGATATATGCCATTTTCTACCGCGAAAAACACTATTATTCAATAATTTAATTTATCAATAACCCTGACTTTAATGTTTTGGAGTGGTCAACGATTAGGTTGCGAAGGAAGATGAAGTTCTAATGGCACACTGAATAGTATTAATGGAAAATACATATTATAGGTATGGGAGTTTGATCAACTAGGAACTCCTTTCTAACAAAATATCCTAGGTTGGTCGACACCTTATGTGCTTTATATTTCATTGGGTCATCTCACCGAGCTTGCATGGAACCCCTCAGATAAATTATAACTAGACCAATAATAACCATTGTGGGTATTGTAATCATTCAATATACAGGATGATTTTTTTAGGTCTACCAGCGCGATTTTCTCGCTTATTTTTTGCCCTACAAAAAAGCGAAAGAAACAAAAACGTTGCAATTTTGGACAGCTAAGTGGTGCTGCAAATGAAATCGGCATCCATGGTCAACTTGTCGCGCAATATTAAAAAAACCTCAAATTGAGCAAAACATTAATAGCCGTGGAATGTTTATTTTTAGAGACAGAGGAAAACTTTTATATTGAAAATTGATGGCACTGAGAAGCTTTATCCATCCACGTAGTCAGATAGTTTCAGCAAATTACATAGGGTCTTCGGCTCTCTTGAGACCATGAAAATTTTTGTCGATTCTAAGTTTTCTTAGTACAGAGCGAAAAGTTGGGCATGGAAGACCATTCCTTTTTTAAAGTCGCCTCGCTGACCAAAATTGCCATATTTTGTTTTCTTACGTATTTTCTGTGCGGCCTAAAATAAACGAGAAAATCGCTTAATAAGAAATAAACAAAAAATTTTTCATAGCCTCAAGAGAGCCGAAGACCCTGTGTAATTTGCTGAAACTACCTGACTAGGTGGATGGATAAAGCGTCTCAGTGCCATCAATTTTCAATATAAAAGTTTTCCTCTGTCTCTTAAAATAAACATTCCACGGCTATTAATAGTTTTGCTCAATTTGAGGTTTTTTTAATATTGCGTGACAAGTTAGCTATGGATGCCGATTTCTTTTGCAGCACCACTTAGTTGTCCAAAACTGCAACATTTTTGTTTCTTACGCTTTTTTTGTAGGGCGTAAAATAAGCGAGAAAATGGCCGTGGTAGACCTAAAAAAATCATCCTGTATACAATAGCAAATCAAAACAAATATTTGTCTAGGGTACATGGGCTGATGCCGTTGCCAGTGGCGTTTTTTACATGACTCATTACGTGTCACATTGTTCAAAATTATTACCCTTAAATACAGGTACCTACATACCTATAAACTTTTCAGAGCACATCGCACTTACTATAGGAAAAAATATAACTTCGCATTGTGCACCCAACAAATCGAAGCACATGAAACAGTTTGACTACGAGGCGGCCGCGGCATTGACGATGGTCTGAGAACATCAGTACCTATTTTACTAATTCCGACTATTAATATACATAATATAAAAGATAAAGACGCAAACAAGTCAGTACAATGTGTGTAGTTTTCCTTTTAATTAGTCTACTATACGGTTTTTGTATTGGATGAATACATGCAGTAAGAATAAGGTATCTGTCTTTTTGTGACTAAATTTTTAGAGCACTAGCACTATTATTGTCTTTTCTACATTACAGTCTCTGTATAACTATAGTTGAACTTGAGACGGGATATTTGTGATTATCAAATAAGGTATCTGTCTTTTTGTGACTAAATTTTTAGAGCACTAGCACTATTATTGTCTTTTCTACATTACAGTCTCTGTATAACTATAGTTGAACTTGAGACGGGATATTTGTGATTATCACTAAGTTGGAACTTATCATGCATCTCCACTAAAATAAACAAATGAGTGTTTCATTAAGATGGCCGCCCGCTCCAAATCTTAGTTGTATATTCAGAACCCAGGCCCGTTCCTCAGTATTATATCCGTATATTGAAGTACAGCTCGACGATTTCTCGAAAACCGTACAAGGAACGGCGCGGCGTTGGCTTTGGCTGGGCGCGCACAGCGAGGGGTCGGGACCGACCCCAGCCATTAACTTACCCCCGCGATCGGGCGAGCCTTCCCCTTGCACCTGCACTCGACCGAGGGTGGGAATTTCGCCCGCGATTTGTCCACGGAGGGAAATAGCGTCAAAGGAATTCCGGATTAAATTGGGGTTGGTTTTCATCCGAGTTCATTTGGGGGTAGCAGTGTGCATTACGAGGAATTGGGTTTAAGGGTGCTGAGGCAACGGATTCTAGGACATGTAAGCAAGATGCTTGGAGAAATTTTGCTAGATGTAAACGAAAGAAATACTTCCATGTTACAACACAACACATAGAAGAATACACTGCTCGAATTTAGCTTTGAAAAAGAAGTCCGTACTTAGGCGATCAAGTAACCATATTTTCCGGAATTCGTCACACATACTGCTGCCAATAGTGAAATATAAAAAATCATAAAATGTTTAGGCTAGGTAAATACCACCCAAGGGAAACAAATAAGAATTTGTGATCAAGTAATATAGGGTGTCCCAGGATAAGTGAGCCAATAGGTGTAAAAGGCAAAACAAAATTCGCGTTCAAATTTGATTGTTTGTGGTTCCGATTTGCTTGACTGGAAACTAATTTTTAGCATATTTTCGTTTTTGAAAAATCAAGATGGCGTCGACAACGACCATTTATTTATTTTCATTGTAGGTGAAGTGCCTTTTCCTTTAAAGATAAAAAATTTCATTAAGAAAAGTTGTTCCCAATTAAAATTATCCCAGGGTACCAAATTTTGGAAAGATCAGCCTACTTTGTTTTTCTCACTTTTTTCTTTTTCTAACGCACTAAAGAAAAAATGAAAAAAATTAAGGAGGCTGATTGTCTCAAAATTTGGTACCAGGTGGTAACTTTTAATTGGGAAAAGGCACTTCACCTACAATAAAAAGCTCAGAACCTCAAACGATCAAATTTGAACTCGAAGTTGTTTTTGCCTTTTACACCTATTGGCTAACTTATCCTGGGACACGCTGTAGGTAACTTTCTACCTATGCTAATAAAATAAGTAAATTATTAACATTAACATAATATTATTTTGCTTGAAAAGAAAAAAAAACATTTGCAACAGATGAAAAATTGAAAGAATAGTACCTGTTCTTATATAGCATAGCCGTTTGACACTGCATTATTTTCTAAAGTATTTTTTACATAATACCTTTATTTCGATAATGCATGATTTGTTTTTGAACGATGGATAGATGATTATTTATTTCTGTCATTTAACAATCAAAACTACTTTGTAACTAATTTTTAACATCAAATTTCTAATTCCGGGACAAAACGGGATCGGATTGAGAATCCGGTACAATCCGGGACGTATTTATTTTCCGAGAAGGCATTCCAAAAACGGGAACCTGTCCCGGCCAATCCGGTACGGTTGGTCACCTTGTCTACCTAGGTCTACACGGCGCCTTCGAACCGAAAAACCAAACTGCTGCTTGTTGTGCAGCCTCCATAACAAATCAATTGATATTCAAACCTACTAAAATATGTATACTGAAGGATTGCGCTGCTATAGGTAACAATTTCGCAACGTGTACGAAAAGTTAAATGGGCCTTTATTGGCTGGGTTTTGAATATTTGGTCACTTTTGACGGGCGATGGCTCCGCGTCTGACGTTTGATGTTTACATCTCGCCAAGGCCTACTTATTGAAAAAATCGTACAATAATGGGCTACTTCAGTGCCGATTTCTGAGCTTTTAATGACGACCTTCACTGCCGCTTTCAATAAAAATATATTTACCTTAATTTTCTTCTTCATTGGTTTTAAATTTCAACGTTTCCTTTATATTTACATTATTAATTTCATCATTTATGTTACCCTTAACCCTTCTATCTACATACATAACTGCAGTAGATATTTCCGTTCCTTATAATCTCTTCACTCGAGAATGCAAGTTATTTTGCTTTCTTGCTGTTCACGCGACTCGCGCTTATTATCAATCTATATATTCTTTGCCTGTCTAGGTACTTTATACAATTACTTTCTGCTTACAAACTGAATTGAAACTTGGAAGGAGATACCGAAGAAAATGTACAGAGAAGCAAACGTACGCACCAAACCATCCTATCTGCCGTGAAACGAACCACTCTATTTTGGGCAAAAACCATATTAAAGGCCCCGTCGTGTTCCCAAATCGTTTTAATTTTTCCACGACAGCACTGGCGGCGTATCGATCTGCGGTTTATTAATTCGTGGGGGAAACACGGAAAACTTCCCCGTCGAAACTATTTCGAGTACTAATGGTCTTCAATTTATTTTTTGCCGACGAAATAATTAAAATTCGCTAGAGCCGAAATATGCCGCCTGTTTTTGTTCATTAGCCCTGGAAACACAGCATGCGCGAAGCGTTTCAGTTTTGCGGAATTTAAATTCTGTTTCCGCAGTAAATTTAACCGAGTTTTTAATAACGTCGTGCAAAAACAACTCCGTGTTGTTGAAAATAGTCCGTTTTTGTGGTTTGCGGTTGTCAGCTGTCAATTTGTTCTCATGTGCTTCTGGCGTATGGCGTCTAAAGAGGGTACATTAATTAAAAGCCGCAATATTGTAATCTAAAGACATAGGTACCTACACTGTTTTTACAAGCTTTTATTTTACTTGCTGTGTTAGTGCGTGTATTTGTGTGTACTGAAATCTTGCAACTGAATTTTAAACCACTTCCATCCAACCGATTGAGCTGAAATTTTGCACTCCATTTTGGTTCTGGTGACAAAATGGCCGCCACTCCAAGATGGCCGATTACCTATTTCAAATGAAAGGATTTGAGGAGTAGAAAACGATAAGGTGAGTGACGTCATACGAAATCCAAGATAGCGGCCGCCCCAAGATGGCCGATTACCCATTTCTTCACAACCTCCTCGACATAGGTATCAAATGAAGCGGTTTGACAGGTGGAAAACGATAAGTTAAGTGGCGTCATACTGAATCCAAAATGGCGACCGCTCCAAGATGGAGGATTACCTATTTCTTCACAACCTACTTGACTGGGTATCAGGGTTTGACGAGTACAAAATGATACGGTAAGCGACGCCATACTAAATACAATCGAGGCCAACGATAAAGACAGGCCACGGCGCTAACGCATAATCGCGTAGTCACGTGACCAACTTAGTTCTATATAATGAAAGGCATTTTTGGAGATAAGTAGAAAAAACAAATTTCGTAACAATTTGGCGAGTTTTCTTTCATCTATTACATTATTCGCTTTGTGCATCCAAGCTTTCTCTAATTGTTTTTTCAAAATTTTCAACCTGCTTCAGCTGTTTTAGGCTGAGAGTTAAACGGCACTGCACTCACAATATTTTGGCACATTCTCAAAAATTGTTGGGACATCACCTTCCTTTAGCTTAGGTGATATTCTCTATAGGTATTTTCCTCCCACAGCACATTTGCCCACTTTAATTATTGTTTCACTTTCTTGAAAATGTGTTAGCCACACATACTTAAGGTTTTTTTTTAGAAATTAAATCTGAGTTGGGATTTGACGAATCCATTTTTGGCGGAAATTTTCATCCCGAGGCAAAACATATGTTTGTTATGGCGACACTTTCTTCCTGGCTTTTGTAATATGTATAAATATAATATAAACAGACCCAATATTTGGTATTTAGGTTATTTTTTACGAAATAAAAATGAAAACTAACCTCAGTAGGTATACTGTAAATATTGACGTGGTCTCAGTTGACCGGCAGCGTGAAAGACCGAATAGAAACGATATCAGGGCGTGGGTCGACAACGAAAATCCTCGAGTACGTTACAACACTGATTTATTTCGCACAAGGTGAATGGTGAATACAATAAATACACAAACCCGAACGTGGTCAACGGGAACGGCTTCCAGCCACCCGGACCGTCAGAACTCGCGGATCTCCCGTAAGCAGTTCACCCCTCTGTGTCTCAGGCTTCACTGTCCAATACTAATACTGTCCCATGTCCATAATAGTCCATTCCGGGTTCCCTATTCAATTGTGGTTCGGGGAGAATTCCCCTTACAGCGCTCACGCGTCGCGTCGCGTCGTCGGTGCGAGCGGCACCAATACTCTTGGACGGCACGACTCCCACCCGGACACCCAGAGGCCATAATAACACCTGGGCGGTTCCCCTCCGCCAGGACACACGCGCACTAGACACAAACTTGTTTCTAAAATATAAACTAAGACGTTTAAAAACAGCATTTAAAACTTCTCAAAACCCAAGCTGCCGCTTTCAGTTATGTGACAAATGACATGTAACGTCTGACTAAGATGGTCACGTGATTTTTGTGCGCCAGGGCCTGTCTTTATAGTAGGCCTTGAAATACAATATGATGGATGCCCCAAGATGGCAGACTAACATTCTTTACCACCCTCATGACATGGGAATCAAATAGGTACTAAAAAGCCCAAAATAAAATAAAAATAAAAAATCCTTTTTAAAAACAAGCTTTTATTTAAGCCATGTAGTAAAACGAATACAATAAGTTTAGGTTTTCGTTATGATAATTTAATGCCAAAGTGGGTACCCATTAATTTTAATTTTATTAGACAGTGATTGGTTGATAAGCCAGTGCCTACTTGCCAATAATGTATTTAAGTTTTTTGATTTACAATGTCGCAATTCGCAATTTGGCATTGAATTATCTTAACGAAAACCTAAACTTATTTTATTAGTTTTAGTACATGGCTAAAATAATAAAAGCTTGTTTCTAAAAAGTTTTTTTTTTATAATTAGGTAGCACCAGTGACTATAGATAGTCACTGTTAGCACCTCGGGTAGCACCGAATTTATGTAAAGTTGGCAAATAAACATGGCCTGGAAATTGTATACTTTGACTTTTTCTCAATCCAATATGACTTATGGAACGATAGACAACATAAACAAAATGTCATTACAACTTACCGCAGGTGGAAGTTGCATTATTCATTGTGTCACTTTAAGGTGGTCGCTTTCCCAAATTTATTGATTGGAATCAACCAGCTAGCTAAACCCGCTTTGGGGTTGTACCAAAATAATTATTTACATTACAACGACTTTTTTTGCTGGGAAGATCGTTTAAGGGACAAGGTAACGTGTGACAACTATGGGTTTTTGAATAACGCCACCGCTCTGCATAGCGCCTGTCTAAGTTAAGTTTTAGGCTTTAAATAAAATTCACGGAGTGACGTTCGCTGTGACATGTCAGTGGCAATTCAACTTTTGATTAATTTTATTGAGCGGATAGTAGATTGTGACTGTGAGTACTTGATAATCTTTATCTTTATAATAATGATTATTCACTAGAAATTATAATCAGTTACAAAAGGGAACAGGCAGAATGTAGGTATATGGATTATAAAAATAAAAAAATGCACTTTGAGTGGGATTTGTAGGACCAACCGCAACAGTTTTCTGGATGGGTCTAGAATACCATATTAACTGTCTATCTACCGATTGTTTCTTAGGCGACTCTTATTTGATACTGCGGATATATTGATATTATTAAAAAAATTTAGTATAATTCGTGTTCTTTTCTAATCATAAAACGAGTTTATAAAACGATCGTTGTGAAAGATATAAAGTTGAGCTAAGTGTTGCGTTGCTACATATATTTTTTTATGGTTGCAAGGTCTTTGCTGTATAAGGGTTGCTAGGCAACACTTTTCGTACGTAATAACCACTTTCGCACCTAGGAACTAAACTATAACAGTAATAGGGCATCTCGAACATTTTTGGGCGCAAACTGACTCAGGTTGGCTTCAATCTAAGAGGAGAAATTTCGAGAAAGAACATTGAGTGCTTGGCTATAAAGAAAACAATATCGGCTAACCAATGAAATTGCTTCATTAGCAGCAATTTAGTAATGCCAATGACTCACATATGTAAGTCATTTGAATGGGAGATACGTAGGTACTTGAATTGAATAATAGCACTGCCTAATCGTAAACCAACAATTTTTTTCCAAGTTGCAGACTAATTATTTAAAATTCTTCCGTAATTTCTTATTTATGAGGGTTAGCTAAACGGGCCGAAAACAATTAATTAAATTTCCTGATCTTTTAATCAAATATGTGACGAATTACTAACGTTTGCGTAGTTTTTAATTAAGAAAATGCGAGTTTTGCTTTAATGAAACCAACCCATAAAACGTTTTGATGCTACCTAGGATTCAAGAGCATTTTCTGGTACGAGAAAACATAATTATTCCTGGAATTTACCTCTTCTACAAAAATTGTAAAAAATATCATTCATCATATCAAACATTTATGTGTGAAAGCTCATATCAGAGCGGTTTCTGTCATATATAGTGTTCATTGTGCATACGTACACCTACAAAACATAAAAAAAATTCTCTCCCATCAAACTTTGGGGCGGTCTGGGTGGAGATTCAAATGCGCCTGTTTGACGCCTTGCAACTAACTTCATCAATAATGTATGGTCTCCAGCGATGTCTATACCGTAAAAATGCATTAGCCTTGGCTCTGGCTGAAAAGTTTTACGTTATCGCCTCCCCCCAGCCGGAGGTTGTTTCATTATAATCCCAGAGCTTTTATAACTAGCTACGGGGTGTTCAATATTTAATATTTGGTTGCCATATAATAATTCTTCCAAAGTTCCAAAGGGCTGCTTATATTTAAACCTTAGCTGTGGTGACGACGTGATAATTTATAATCATAACACCTACGCCGGCCTGCCGGCATTATATAGCCACAACTTACTGGGGTCAGCTATAATAGTATGTGTGTATATGGTCTTCGTTGCATGATCGCGGTCGCAGTTCTTAATCTTTTAACTCGAAATTGGGCATAGAGCCTCGAATTCCGGGTGCACCCCCACCCCGACTGAGTATAGGTAAAAGCGGCCGAATCGGAAATGCCGTTCGGCCATACGGACCACTTTTCAATTTGGCAATTTCCTAATTTTCCAGGGATCCGGTACCAAAATTCCCGTTTGTCGCATCGCGGGACTTTTCCTTCGCATTTTTCCGAAAAAAAAAACAGACCAGAAAAAACTTAAAAACCGCGCTGGAAATTACTTAATGGGGCCTTATCCCCTTGGTGATTTGCCATTCCCCGTCCAAGCTGCATTCAAAAAATTGAAAACTTTATTTTGGAAAGGTACATTCAACATAATATTATGTACCCGCGTATTTTTGTATATTTGTCCTTCATCTTGAGATTTATAGGTGGCTATATGTCTTGAATATTTGCAAGTCTCTAATGTCTTAAGGTGCCCTTTGGTGAAGCTCGTTAAAAAAACTGCTTGCCGTAACCATGTCGAGTACTAACGTCAAAAGATTCCCCTCATTCTGCTTGTTTACGACTAATTGGAGTGGTTGGTTACGACATTTTTGTGTAATATTTTAAAGATTTGAGTGTTTTTTGTTAAGTGATAGTATAGTTTATTATTAGAGATATTATTAAGTGATAGCCTTGTTTATACAGAGACTAGCTTTTCCTTATGGCCGATTCTCTATACGTTTTTATTGGGTATAGTATTTCCTAAAGTAATGCACAGTATTTTAAAACTTCCCGTGGCAACAATGTTTTAAAAAACTTACGCCCAGGTGGAATAATTCGATAATATGAATTTGTTTAAATTTCAAACCGGGCAGTTTACATTTCGTCAATTTTAGCGTTTGTTTAGTGATTAATTTATTTGCAAATTGGAGCTGCAGAAATTCTGCCGGATTTCGCGCTCGGCTAAGCGGAATATTCCGTAATTCTATTTTGATTCCGGCCTTTCATAATTTTGTGGATAATATGCGACACTGAGCTAAGTGCTTACCATTTGACAGTCAGTAGCACGCCTCTAATTACTTTCAAAGAAACAGATGCAAATTTAGGCGCATTACTGCAACAGAGGTTAGGTACTCGATACATACGAAAAATAGTTTTGAACCTTTGAACGTACATTTATGCGGTGTTTATTTTTGTTGCAAACTGTAAACCCTTTTATACCACAGTGCAGTGTTGAATTTCGCCGAAAAAACAACTTTTGAGTTTGTTTTCCGTAGCGTATCATTCGAATTCTGAATGCCGCGCCGTTGGGATTCGCGAGCGTGGAAGAAACTTGATACTTTCCGACGATTCGCTTGCCAACACAAATAAAAGGAATCTAGGAACCGCACTTTTGGTAAATGGGACGCTCGAACGCCTGCCTGAAACTACATATTTATCATATACCTTATAATATACTGATGAAATCTGATGAACTTGTTTCAACATCAAACATAGATGATTAAAAAAACGCTCTCATTTTAAATAAAATTAACTACCTGGCAGCATTATACAGACAAATAAGATGTTCTAAAATATTCTCTATTATTTTACAAATTATTGCTTCCAATAAAATACAATAATAATATACATACTAAATTTTTTTTATAAGCTTTTCTTTTATTTGCCAAAATATATTTTTGCATAATGAATGACTGCTGCATAATCAAAATTATGGAAGTAATTATTTAATATCACTAAATACTTTTAGAAAATTGAAATATAAAAAAGAAATATTGCTAACAAAAAGTCTTGTATCTTAAGATGATTGTTAATCACGTCCGAATGTGCCCAAATAATACAAGCCCTAAGTTTTAAGAATCAGACGTGCTTGTAATTTGAAGTCAATAACTTCAATTCAATAACTGTGCATGCTTGGAAAAGGCTTGCCAGTAGTAAATAGCAGCCTATGATTTTAATAAAAAGAACCAATTAATTGTTCTGGTAACTGTCAAACTAATATTGCAATACTTTATTCAAAGTTTGTCGTGTTCCAGATTATCCACGTATTTAGTTCAATTGTTACATGATTATGTGTTATGGCGAAGCTCGATCAAATTGTTCCCAAGGTGATGATGATGAAGTGTATGCTGTAGAAATAAATATTATGGAACAGAATTGTGGAGTCTGCTGATAGATTTCGTAATAATCATATTTAATGAAAAAATATTTCAAAGTTGCCGTTAATAATTAACGGGAAGATTGGAAATGTGTATTCAACAATAAGGTCGTCAAATTGAGCACCTTCTGTAGAGCTAAATATACCTTAAACTTTTTTAAATGTTGTTTAATTAAATATTTCATTAAAGACTTTAATTCAAAAAAAATTCAACAGTCTGTTACTTGAAAACAAAAAGCGATCGGATATAGTGTATATAGATGTAGATAAAATATAAGAAGAATCGAGTTTCTCTTCCTGTAATTATAAATGAAGAGTAATGCTTTTGTGGCATACATATAAAAGATAACCTCTGAAAGTTAATAGTCCTAAATTATATATAGCTAATGGAACCATCAAGTAGCTTGGTAAGTTCAAGTGCCTATCTACGGCTTTACTATGCTCAGAGTCCGGCTAGAGTAAATATCTCGTTTAATATGTAAAAAATATACTGTTGACAATATACGCGATAAATTATAAATTATGTCGTATTTTTATTCGAATACTAAAAATATAGATTGTAAATGTGGGGACATTTTATACCTACGTAATATATCTATTATTGTACCCACTTATTGGCGTATTGAACTTTTATATACCTATTACCTAATAGTTGAAATTCGCAAAATATTGATTTTCCCAGACGATCGCACTATCCGGCAACGCCGCGGCCGCCCCCTTGTCAACTATTTCATATACTTCGATTTAACTGGGTGCATATTAGATGTTATATTGTTTTCTAGTGCGAAGTTAGCGCAAACGTATTGTTTAAGTTTATAGTTGTATATTAGGGCAATAATTTTGAACTATGGGACAAGAAACATGCGTGGCTTGTAAGAAAAACTGCCACTGGCATCGCAATCAGTCAGTGCACATAAACAAATAATATTTGTCTTGATGTGAATTGTATTATGTTGAAGGCGTGCGATGCCACTTGTTATTATTGGTCTAGTTATATTTTGTCAGGGGTTTAAACCAAGAAAGGCGTAAACATATTTCCTTGTCAAGCCAAAAAAAAGCTTCAAATCTCTATTATGATTGCGAATTAACTAACAAATAAGTAGTTTTAGAGTTGAAACTGGTTTGAGTGGATCAAATCTCATAACTTGGCTCTAGGAAGTGTGATGACATACGGAGAATAGTACTGCTGTTAACGTTTCTATATTGATACATACAAAACTTTATTCACGACTGCTTAAAATGTTCAGACCGGCTCCAGCCGCCTGGCAGTTTCACAGTGCACACATTAACAGATGCGTAATTGCTGTCGCGCTATCAGATATATTTAATATACTTTAGCGCCCATTGCACAATCTTCTCAAACTTACAAGCCCTGTGCAAACATGTGGCAACGCCGGAGCGGGACGGTTCAACGAATCTATGCAGGGGCTAATAGCGATGGGCCTTTTTAACAAACTTTTCGGCACTTGGCTTTAGTTTCTTTTTTGTAATAAGTTTTCAACGCTTTTATTTGAATTATAATTAGATACATTTGTGCATTTTGCTTCAATAATTGGGTAAGTAAAGTATGTTAACAGACAACAATAAAAGCAGTACCTAACGACATACACACAGAAGTACAAGTATTTGTAATAGATACAATTCCCGGAGTGGGTAGTTATAGATTTTTGTCGAATTTTGCTTTGTGAGAATTTTTCGCGTACCTACCTACCGTGACCACCGGTATTTATCGGTGGTGTTAAAGTATCAAGTCAGGCAAATGATGATTATCTTCCATTATGGTTAAATTTCCATAAAAATAAAAAATAAAACAAAAAACAAATAAAAAAGAGAAAACTGCATGTTGTGAAGGAGAGCAATCTCTTCTGATTGAAATAACAGTTAGGGTCAATTTCATAATACATACACCTAAAGTAGCTTTTAAGTTTAAATTAAGGAAACTTTTGTAACAATATTAAACAATGTTTATTACAAAGCCTCTTTTAATTCTAAAGGATACTTTAGTTTGTTTATGGAATTGGCCCGTAATCATTTTATTCTTAAATTTTCGACACTTGGAAAGTCCAAAACGAATACATATTGACTGCCTGCCGTCGAGCAAAGAAAACCTATAGCTACTTACTTCAAGGTATTATTACGATTTGATATTTGACTTACAGCCAGGTATATAACTAAGTTGTAGCTTCCTCAAAGATTCTAGGCATCTTGAGGGTTCAAATTGTAGAAGGAACCAATAACTTATTTCGCTTCTTTATTCCAAACTTTTATAAATCTTTGATATTTGCGCAAACAAAACAATTTATAAAAAAGGTGTTGCCAGCACTTCGGGCAGTGTGTTTCTACCCAGGAAAGCAGGGAGTGACAGGCTACGCGGCGGCGATCCGCAAGCAATGTTGCCAGTTTTCTCAACTTCAGGGCTTTCCTAGAGTCGGCTGTGCATAAACAATTTAACCCAAGCTTGTTTCCTGTTCAAGGTGATATGATTTATGTCCTATTTAAAAATAATAATAATACTAAATTTGTATTGAAACACACTGCCCTGCCACTGACCAAATCCCCCCCCCCCTACCCCCAAACGGGGAAATCGGGAGTCAACGAACCCCGGGTTACTAATAACCGGCAAAGGTAGGCGGAGTGTGGAAGCCATTAATTTGTTTTTATTATTGCGGGGTGTACCGGGCGTTTCGGTGGCCATCATCAAGGATCACCGGCGATTACAAGGGGGCCCCGGGCCCCGTGGTCCCGCGGGGGTCGTGCTTTACGCTGATAATGCCGCCCGTGCTGGGTATATAACAATATAGGGGTCTCCGGGAACAGAAGTGGGCGGAAGGGGGGAAAGTGGCGGGAGAGTTCTTAGTCGATAACGGCAATTCATACCAAAAATTCCGGATGCACATTGCCCGGAGGCATATTGCAAATAATACTTTTGAAGCTGAGGTTGAGCTTTTGAAAATAACTTTTTCATATTTCTGCTGTAAAGGTACTATTATCCCCAGGTGCCGAAATGTTGCCCCAAATCAACGCTCTCTAAATCTTCGTTTACATCTTAGAATGGGTACCTTTCTTTTTGTGGAGAATAAAATTAAAGTACTACAATTTATTTTTTTCGAAATCGGCACTAAAGAGTCTCAAAATCGTCATTAAAAGCTCGGAAATCGACACTATAGTAAACCATTATTGTACGACTTTTTTCTATAAGTTAGCCTTGGCGAGATTTGAGGACCAAACTTCAGATTGGTCCGTCGGCCGTCAAACGTGGCCAGATATTCAAAACCCGGTCAATAAAGTATCAATTCACTTTTCAATTTCATTGCGGAATTGTTACGTATAGCAACGTAATTTTTCAATATGAGCAATTCGGTCGTTTTGAACTAGACTGCAGGATATTTGCCAGAGGATGCCTGCAGATCAATTGAGGCGTTTGGTGCAATAGTGGCCCAAGTCATAAAACGTAGTTTTGAGAAAAACGCCGTTTAATATTTCATGATTTTGACCACCCTGTATTTTTATGTTGCAGTTTATATAATTAAATTAGATTTGTGATTATTTAATTATTTTATTATATTTAATTTGAGATAACTTCAATTAAAATGAAAAACTTTATACATTTTTGGAAAAAAAATGGTGGGCCGCTTTTGCACTAACATTTTTGGGTAAATAAAAATAAAGTGTATTTGTGCACTAGATTTATTTTCACAGTAAGTTTATAAAGAAACATAAACCTAACCCTAAAAGTAAAATACTTTCTCAAACATGGGAAGCAAGAAACACGGCAACAATAAACAAGTACATAAACACTTTGTTAGTGTCTCGTTATTTACATTTTTTAGTCAACTCTTTGTTAAGAATCATCGACAGAGTGAAGTACATCGTCATCGTTATTTTCTACTTCTTGAACTGAATTTTTCACAGTTAGGTTTTTATAAAAATAATGTAAATATGGTAAGTTGCTGCAGGTTGCTGCTTCAATTTTTCTGCTTGTTGGATACAACAACGAAATACAAAAGTGTTTGTATTTCGTTTGGAAATGTCGATGTATGTTTAAAATAAACCCATTGGTTATTCAATTATGTATTTGAAAAAATATATATATCTTCCTTCAACCAGTTGACAGACTCGCCTCCGACTGTCTTTTTCCGCCGTTTCAGTATGTGCACTATCTGAGTTTCTCAAATGCATTCCTTTTCTAAGTGTTTTTAATCTTAAAGTCGCCAAAGCTATAGTCCAGAGAGTTCAACTTTTATTTTTTGTTCAAATTTGTCCCACCTCCTGCAATTGTCAGACACAGGTGCGCGAAAGTTAATAATTTTTTCCTGGAAACATCTCTGAAAACTACGAATGCCTGGGACACTCGCCTTTTCTTTCTAGATCCGCTCCTAAAATTTCGACTTATAAGTTGAAATTTTAAAATTTCGACTTGTAACTCGAAGCTTAAAGTTTTGAGTAATAAGTCGAAATATTGAAGTAATATTTCGTCTCATAACTCAAAACCTTAAAGCTTTGACTTATAAGTCGAAACTTTAAAGCTTCGAGATATATAAGTAAAAATGTTGGGTCAATATTTCGATCTATAAGTCGAAGTTTTAAAGTTTCGACTTATAAGTCGAAATTTTAGGAACCGAACTAGAAAAAATGCGAGTGTCCCTTCTAGTCCTTCGTAGAAAGCAGATAGTGACCCAGGGTCGTGCGTCTAATTTTTTTGCATTATCGTTAAATTTAAGGTGGGGGTAAGTTGCAAAGCTTAGGATTTTTCTTTTTTGAATAATCTGATACCTTGGGAAACTCGAAATAAAAAAATAGTGACAGATTCAATTTTTTTTCGATTGTTTTATTGTGTTGACCTTTTTTCCCCCTCTTATCCATAGAAAGGGTGGCCGCCTTGTCCTTTTTGAAGTAAAGCACGTGTAAGTCGACCATCAGAAACGCTTAAATTATTTTTAAAACACTCCTGATTAAAAGATAGTCCGCTATTGCGCAAAACATACGAACTAAGTCATTGATTCGCGAATGTTGGGCCATTTTTGTACTAACTGATATGATCAGATTGCAATATGCTAAAGTAACATTATATGCGCCATCTAGAGGCATCTTAGAGAAATCGATATAGCCCGTTACTCTTGCACTAAACGCCTCAATTCGTACTCCATTCGGCTCGATCGAGGTTGCTCTATAAAACTCATTTTTCACGATTTAAAAAAAAATATATATAATGTGTCCCTCGGCACTGAAGTTTCTTGGTTCAGAAATAACCATGTATCTTGGACGATTGAGGAAAAGATGGTAAAACTGACTATTGCAGCTAGTTGAATAAAAACAGGTGAGTTACAAATAGTCGCGCTTCCACTGCTTATATTCATATATGAATAGAGATGCCATATTCGGTTTTATTATTTTCAAACATATTCTACGAACGATACCCAAGTCACCTGTCGAAATTTCTTTTTCTCTTTTCATATCCATTTGTAGATCGGTAGAAGAATCAATAAATTTTCGGTGTCAGTAGCATTGGTTCTGAAATAAAATGTTTCAATATCCCAAAAATTATAACCACCATTACATTAATCATATATTTAAAAGTTAAAAAAATAAGGCGGGTTTGACAGTAACAAAATAAAATAAAATCGAATAGTAACAGCTCATAAGAAGAAAAACATGTTGGCTCCATTTATTTATTCATTATCTAGTCGTCACAACTATTTTTATACAACATTTTCAAATTGCGTGTATTGAAATTCTAAAATATTAGGAACTTTTTAAAAATAGTCATTGGATGTTTCGGACCCTCAAAAAATTTCATAATTATTATTGTAATATGACATTCGTTTGGCTAAAACAATAGTTATTTATGTCCCAAGGCACTGAAGTTCAACTTTTTATGACTCATGTGGAATTTAGTTGCCGAGGCCTCTGGCCGAATTTAGTTGCCGAGGCCTCTGAAGTAGGCCTTGGGAGATGTAAACATCAAAAGTCAGATGCGGAGCCATCGCCCGTCAAATGTGACCAAATATTCAAAACCCGGCCAATAAAGGCCCATTTAACTTTTCGTACACATTGCGAAATTGTTACCTATAGCAGCGCAATCTTTCAGTGTAAATATTTTAGTAGGTTTGAATATCAATCTATTTTTCATGGAGGCTGCACAATAGGCAGCAGTTTGGAATTTCTGTTCGGAAGCTCCGTGCCTCGTCATACTTAATTAACCCAGGTAGAGCGATCGTCAAAGTCAAGCAACGCCGCGCGCAGCAGCGTTTTTTTTCCGATTTCAAAAAATATTTATGTACCAAGGCGCCGAAGTTCAACTTTTTATGACTCATGTGGAATTTAGTTGCCGAGGCCTCTGGCCGAATTTAGTTGCCGAGGCCTCTGAAGTAGGCCTTGGGAGATGTAAACATCAAAAGTCAGATGCGGAGCCATCGCCCGTCAAATGTGACCAAATATTCAAAACCCGGCCAATAAAGGCCCATTTAACTTTTCGTACACATTGCGAAATTGTTACCTATAGCAGCGCAATCTTTCAGTATAAATATTTTAGTAGGTTTGAATATCAATCTATTTTTCATGGAGGCTGCACAACAGGCAGCAGTTTGGAATTTCTGTTCGGAAGCTCCGTGCCTCGTCATACTTAATTAACCCAGGTAGAGCGATCGTCAAAGTCAAGCAACGCCGCGCGCAGCAGCGTTTTTTTTCCGATTTCAAAAAATATTTATGTACCAAGGCGCCGAAGTTCAACTTTTTATGACTCATGTGGAATTTAGTTGCCGAGGCCTCTGGCCGAGGTTTACATCTCGTCAAGGTATACCTCGTAGGTATACGGGGAGTAACAAAAAAGTGTCGGGGTTTTATTTCTGACTTCCGGTTTGACCGGAAGTGAGCATCACCCTGTATATTTTGGGTATTTAGGTTCCTTTTAATCTCCCAATTCCAGCGATATATTATAGTTTTATTATAGTTATCTCTAACAATATATTGTCATTATTCCATACAATAACTATTATTTGGTTATTATTAATAAAGATAAATATATAAAACTTTATATGGCTGGAATTGGGAGAACAAAAGGAACTTAAAAACCCAATATATATAGGGTGTCTCAAAAATCTGACCAAGTGATGCTCAATTCCGATCAAACCGGAAGTCAGAAATGAAAACCGACAATCTTTTATTACTTCATTGTGTCCTCATTACTAATATTTCGTGTTAAAATCTATAACTTCACTTTTTTTGGAAAAATGTATTTTTTGAAATAACTCTTTAACAACTCCCTGTATATTAAGTTTGACGTCACTTTCGAATTCCTCGGAAAATTATACACAAGTTTAGTTTTTAACCATCAATTATCGTATGTAATATCACAAGTGCCGGAAATTTTATCGATAATTTTTTCGAAAGCGCTATTTTGCCTAGAAAGATCACGAGTATAAATTGATCTTTTATTTTCTTATAAAGAAAAAGATAAAGATAAAGAGATAAAATCCCTCGACTTTCGCTCTCGGGATTTTATCAGAAAATAAAAGTCCAATTTGTACGAGTGGTTTTGCTAATGGGCAAAATAGTGCTTGAGAATAAAATTATTTAGAAAAATTTCCGGCACGAGTGATATTTGTCGAGATTATTTCACGAGTACGATTTAATAATTTCTGTATTAATTTTTTCTGTTTACATTTCCAAAACGACTCATTTTGAACCAGTTTATTGACAGCTTCGACTGTAGCGTCATTCGAGTAAACAAACATGACGCTTGGATATCCAAGGCAAATGCGATTATACATACTACACCCTGTCAGAGTTGGTTTATTTTCTGAATGTGTGTCATAAATTTAAACGGAGACAGAGATCTAATAAGAACAATTTAGCAGTGTAAAAGTTATATAAATGTATTGATACAATGCTTAATAATACCGCAACAAAATTTATAAACTGCATAATTTAGAACACTGTAAAACACCAATTTTAAGAAGTACGTGTTTGTACAGATTCGCGGTTGCTAAACAACGAAGTGGTAATTGCACTAGTGGTATTACCGCGATAATTTGCTTATTTACTTACTTTATTGGATGCAAGCAGTATGAGGGAAATAATCTTTAAAATTAACCGAGAAAATTGGGTTTATCACACGTTAACTGGGACGGCCTGTATGTATAGGTACCTAATAAAAGTGGCAAAGGTTTGTCTAGAATCAACCTTATTAGCTTGAATCACAACTTGACATCGACGATTCACACTAAAAATAAATAAGTGGGTGGAGTCAATAATTAATTATTCTTATCCAGTCTAATCAATATTTTCACCAAAGTCTAGAAAATAGTATTCCCTATTCCCTAGACTTTGTTTTCATCAGTTGGTGTCGCTGCCACACGGTCCCTCTTATTAGACTCCAAGCAGATACCTATAATATAGATGATTCTCCTATGAATAAAATAAAAAATAATATCCGCAAGTTTGTACATTTTACCACCAACAACGTTAAGACATAAAATCGAGCATAAAATATACCGCATCTCTCATTGGATCATTACCAAACACCGGCACGTTTGTTCCAATTATATAGAATCAAAATATTATGGATTCATCCTTAACGAGAACTCCATCCCAACAAGCCACAAATCACAGTGTAAATTTATTCCAGTCAATCTACCGGCCAAATTAAAACTGTCAAAACGGTGATCTACAGTCAAGGCCGGGCCTCGGTGTTAATTTCAATATCTTCCGTTTGCACAAAGTGAGATAACAACAGAAAGTTCAAAGCTCTTTATAACACTGCCTCAATAATTTTAAAAGGCGATCTTTAACTGCAGCTTCGCATTATGTTATATCCAGCTATGAACAAAATATAAAGAAAACATTAACATTGATAATTTATTGATATTGATACCTGTTAATACGTGGTGTTCTTAGAGTAATGTAAATTATATATCTCTAGGTAGGTATAATGTAATTGCAATTATTTTACTTAATTAAATTCTAATTTAGTTTCCCGGTCTTCAGTCATTAGTGTAACACTACACAAACTTGGAGGTCCAGGCCTTTGACTTATCACTTGACCGTTTTTTCACTTTTGTAAAATAATATAAACTTAAGTTACTACTATTATTGTTTATTAAGAGTAGAATTAATTATCTATTAGTCTCCTCTATCTATTATTATGTCTTATAAAAACACAACCAGGTCAATTGAATTTTCGTATCTGTCTAGTTCTACTTCAGCCTGGAAATATTGGCTATATCGTTACATAATATCGTTTATAAAAGAATTTTATAACTTATACATACCAGCTTTTTCTCGATACTAATAGCCCATAATTTTGAGCCGAAATACTATTTTTACGAGGACTAAAAGTGACCATTTCGCCCGGAAATGTCTGCAATTTACTAGCGCCCGCCTAAACTATAAACAGGATTTTATAAGATGCCCGTATTATGGTCTGAAGCCTTCCGTGTAGTGCTTATTAGTGCTATAAGTGAAAGAAGAGTTCCGAAGAAATTATTTACCATCAAAACAAAAGCAAAAGCAGTTCAAGTCACGGTATTCGCTTTTATGCGCAACTACATTACATAAGCGAAATTGCAAAACTGGCACGATTTATTGGTCTCGATATTGCTTAGATCACACAGATAAATCGCATTAGCATTAGCCTATACGAAGTAATTATCAAGCATAGCTGTATTTTTGTAGCAACCTTGAGAGCAGAATTTACCTTATTTTCTTGAACATTTCTTCCAAATGACCCAGATTTATCCTTTGTTCTCTTCGGGCAAATAGCAAGGTTTCGTGTACTTATATTAATAGAATCAACCATAATTTATGATTATACTATATTTGTGAAAAATAGAACTTATGGCGCCTGGGTATTTTAAGACTAAAGAAATGCACAAACCTAGGTACCCGTCCTAAAGTGCAACTTCTGTTAATTAGGTATTATTTTTTAAGTTTCATAAAAAAAATATGCACATTGCACATTGAGTACGCAAGATTTGTGGACCAAAAATAATTTAGCACCTCGAACCTCAGTAAGTATATATTCTCGTCCTTAAACTTGATCGAAAAATTTCGGAAATCAACTTGAACTCAAAATCTGGTCACTTCAGTGCGTCGCTCCTATTTTTAGACCTCCACACATCCCAGTGGCCCGCTTTCGCCTCTCCCATTGGCTGAACCGCCACAAACTTTTCCGAATCGCGGGAGCAACCTTCTCGATTTTTAGTTTCAAGCCCGTCTCTAACGCAGGCGGTGCACGCCGAGCGCACCCAAAGCTCAAGATGCTGGCTTAAGTCAGGTATGCGTTGAGAAAACAAATGAACGACGATGATATGAGGTGCTAAAAGTGTTGGACAGTGTTTGACAGTTAAGGAAATATAAGGAAACAAATACAAGTGAGTGCAAAGCTATATTTAGAGTTGATGTAATTCAGTAATGTTTACTGTGGTAAAATATAATGCCGTGCAGTCTGCTACTTTCCCTTTGGTGTTATTGTGAAATTTAGTTGCAACGGCTTACAAACCTGTTTATATGAGATGCAAGAAATTCTTATTTCTTCGAATAAGTGACCTAAATTGTATAAAATATAATTATCTACTTGAAAGGCATTTTTTGCATATCTAGTATAATAGGGTAACGTAGTGACGCCCCGTTTCGCGTTTGGTATGAATGGGATATTACGAAATTCAAGGTTGTTAGCATTCATTTTCGATTTGGCACACTTAAAAAATATTTTTGGCAAGCCTAGTCAGTAGGAGATGACTCTGTTCTATAGTAAAAGCATTCAACACACATGAAATGATTCACGGATTAGGTTAAGATCTAATTCAGTTATGAGTAAATGATTCGTTAATTTTTTGAATTATTACATAAAAAAATTTACATAGGAAATTTTTTAATAAGAAAATGTATCGATCTTTATGTATTTTCTTATAATTTTTAAAATATTCGAAGGGATAAAAGTTAATAAACCTTAAAGCTAGAAAACTAGAACGTGGCAGCTTCTGATTTAAATATGCGAATAAGCAAACAATAAAATAATAACAGATCGAAATAATATTCAAGAACAATTAAGATACAGGAAATGTATAGTCATAGCAAACATTTACTAATAATAAATTCGGTACTTTCTTATCAAAAATCAAACAATAGATAAACTAACTAGGTATACTATATTTTTCAGAACAATCAACAAAGCTGCTAGAAGACTGAAAGTCATATAACTGTGATAAAGTTACAAATATATACTGTAGTTATTGTGATAGTGTTAGGAAACGATTTCGTTACAATGGATTTCCTATCAGACTTTGACGAGACCATGGCCGCCGATGACATGTACAACATAAGATTCGGCACTAAAATTCAAAGAACAGGGAAGATTTTTTCATACACCTTCTGGAGAACTAAAGTAAACGGCGAGATCTTCTGGAGTGTACAAGGGAACAACGTTGATGGTTCTGCGTGGGTGGTGACTCAATATTTTGGACCACCAGAAGAGGCGAAGAGATACCAACAAGAAATTATTTTGCATCACCCCACCGAGAAGAAAATCAAAATGATATACAATGGATCCTGCAAAAAAGGAATGAACTGTATCAAAATAAGCAGGGAGATTGTGAACCATTTTAAGAATGAACAAAACAGTCTCAAGTTTGAATTCCGGATAGTCAGGGTTAAAAGGCGACCATACCCCCAAAAGATGATCTAACAAAGTGAAATTGAAAGACATTATTTATAGTTACCTGTATACAGTACCTATGGTATAATGAATTTAGTTACAAATAGTTGAATTGAAGGCGCCAAAAACATAAAGGAAAGTGTACTTGGTGCAACGATTTAATAATTTTTAATGTCTGGAGGTTTTTAGCCATACCTATTCTATAATATTTAACGGCTTTTTGCTTATTATAATGGCTGTTGGAACCAGGTATAACACGTTTAATTTTCGGTAGAATTGGACGAATTCAATCGTGTTATAATTTGGTTCGTTGATTTAAGTTCATTATATCATATTTCGTGTCATAGTGTGTTTACTACTTTTATATTTTATATTATTTTATGTTTTATTTATGATTTTATCTGTTGCAGTTGTAGAATCACTCTGATAAGTTGTTTATCAACTTAATTTTGAGTGTTTTGTTTTATGACGCTTGATGGTGTATGTGATGAAGTAATTTTTGCCCAAAAATTACCTAAATCATAGGTTTTATGTTATTCTGCTTAAGTTGGGAGTAACAATAAAAGAAGAAGCACACAATTTTGTTTCGTTTGAAGATAAAAATAAACGCTACATTATGTTCTCTGAATCAGAGAATTATTTTAAGTTTAAAAATAAACCTAGAGAACGTGGAGGCTTCAGAGGCCTGAAGTTAATTTATCTAAAAATTGACATCATTTGAAGAACTCACGAAGGATAATTTTTCCCATGCATAAAACCTTAAAGTGTGAAAATTATTCTCAGTGTCTCAGAAATATTGTATCATCAAAAAGATTCTATTTGTATCATGGCTAATTGAAAATTAAGGCTTCTAATTTGCAAAGATAAAAAATAATAACAATTGTAATATTATCTGATATACAGTTTGTTACTCACAATAGAATTTCTCCCGCATGAAAAAACGGAAATGATTATTTTCACACAAGTTGGTACAGGTCAAAGCTGAATTCTCTTTTAATAGATTAGATAAAAACCGAGATAAAAACTTTACGGAAGAAAGTGACTTTATGCAATTCGATATTTTATGTCTTCTTGGCCAGACAACCCTATGATCCTTTAAGTATGAAACCGCATAGGTTCGTTGCACTAAAAACTTTTTAATAAAAACTACCGTAACTTTTGTAATCTTAAGGTTTCTTAAATTACTACAGGACGCAGAAAGTCATAGGTTTGAACCTAATAGCTACTTATGTAAAAAAGTGTGCACACAATAGGAAATTGTTGTGTTTTTAACCTGTAATATGCAAGATTTTATCTATTTTCTCAAGAAAACATTATCCACTATTCACAAAATTAATTGATTGATTTCATGTAAATTCCAATTTTTCACAAAAAACCTAAAACAATATACAGGGTGCCTCAGGTTTTAATCGGGAAAATTTAGTAGGCGATAGAACTCGCAGAAATGAAAACAAAAGATCTTATACGAACTTGGATATGAAAAGGGTGTCAAAATTAATAAAAAAAAAACTGCTGACCACGGATTATCAACATTATAAAATGTTCCATGGTTTATTGGAAAAAATATTGTATTATTTAATTTTATTACCTACTGGAATTAAATTTCTTACTTCAGGCGCGGTCGAATAAACATATTTTTTCTGAAAAGTAAGCAATATAGACAAAAAGTGCAAAAAGTGCGCCGCCCCTGGAAGAAATGAGTTTTGAAAAAAAAATAAGTTTATTAACTGTAACACCCTGTATCTCGAAAACGAAGCTTTGAAACATACAAGTTCGTATTAACTTTCCTTTTTATTTTTTCTATCGCCTGTTACATTTTCCCCATTAAAACCTGAGACACCCTGTAGAGACCGACATAATGATACTTTTTTGGGCTTCATCCCCTCTGAACTAATATACTAAGTCATTGTGCTTTTTAAAAATAATGTCAAAATTGTATTTCTTGACCCCAAAAACATAAAATGAGAATAGGAAGTTTTTAATTCGGAATAAATAGGATCTTTTTAAATTTCCCTTATTGCACAAAAATGCTTTCTGTTAACCTCTGCTATCTTCTATGCAATCCGTCTTTTACTGTAGGCAGGCAAGGCATCATTACTATGATGACCAAGAGCGCTGGACAAATGTGGGTTCACGGTATTGCTCCTAAATAGGCTTTATCCGTGTGATTTACTAATTGTCCTACACTCACTGGGATTACTACGGTTTTCCGTAGTACTTGAGCGAATGCTATCCTAAATCTATCGGGAAAAAAGTCGGCCCTGGCCTCAAATGGCAACGAAGACAAAATAATAGTAATTGCCCCTCTCCCCCGCACAAGCATGTGGTTGCTTCTGGGGTACTCCTAGTTTGGAGTATTGTGAAGGTGAGAATTATGATTATGTTATTATTATAGATATATATACACGAGAGCGCAGACACCAATATTTTTTGCTTAAACTTTGATCGTTGGGTGAAGATTTAAAAAGAGAATCTACGCCCATGGAACAGCGTGCCGATTTAAAAACATCTCCGGAGCCCGCTGGCACCCTCTACATTCCGGACCAGAAATTAAAGCGGATCGATATCGAAAATCTTCTGGCATCTTCGCCGGAGCCATCTTGCGGCTAGCGGAAGTAACAATTATTCACAGTCGGTGTCGCTGACTCGAAAGCAAAGTCTAGAAAACAGCACACTGTTTTCTGGGGTATACTGGGATAGCTCGGTGGGAATTACAGATGGGACATTTCGAGTCTGGCAATATCTTGATTTTGACTTTTGACAGGGTTTTACTTGACATTAAGCCCTGGGAATTGGGCCTGGAGAAAGTGAAAGGTTAGAAAGCGATTTTGTGCGAATTTTGGAGCTGAAAGAATATTCTTGGGCAGTGACAGTAATCTGACAAGTTTATTTGTGATTTTTGAAGGCTAAACAATAAAGGTGGTAACCAAGGTAACGAGTTTGAACTGTGATTTTTGAGATTCATTACAATATTATTTGCCCCTTTCACTGCTCCCTTTCGCGACCAGAAATTTACTTGGGGAAAGGACCCGCCCAAATACACTTATTAAACAGGGGTATCATTCCATCCTTTTCCCTTTAATAGAAATCGTATATTACATCAACCACACACGAGCAGAAAATACAGACACAAAATTTTATATTTCCAGCTCCATAGATGGTGTTTATGTTCAACGGGTACGTTGGGATCTATAGTAAACCCTAGAGCTGCGGGCGAGACTTCGAATTTTTTTTAGCCTTGAAACTCTTTTTACACATTGTGAAACTATTGACTAGTGGGGGACTATTATTATTGCCAAAACAAATAACATACAGTGTGTCAAACTTTAAAACTGTACAAATCCGTAAAATCTTCATTTTTGGAGACAATCGCCCAAACTTTTTTTTTGTTTGAAAGGCCTTCAAAAAGCGCTTCTTTTGACCGTCCCGTCATTTTCAAAATGCAAATCCAGGGCCGGCTGCGATTTTTTTATACCCTCGATTTTCACGAAAACCATTTAGCGATTTTTTTATTTAAAATCTGACCCCACAGCATTAATCAGAACACCCAAAAACCCCTTTACACCAAATTTGAATAAAAAATATACAGGGAGTTCCAATCTGCAGGGTGTCAAAGTTGAGCAAAATAGGACTTTTAAAGGTATCTGCCAAGTCAAGATTGCCATGGAATCCCCTCAAAACAGTTCAATGGTCTATAGGACCACTCAAGGTATTGGTGTGCAAAGGTCCAATACAAAATATACAGAGTATTCTTATCTGTGCCATCTCAAAATGCTGAATTTTTATGAAACTTTATATGGGTCATGAGTGCTGTAGAATCATTGAAAAAATATTGATAAACACAAAAGTAATGTATTTCTTTAAAATTCCTATTTTGCTCAAATTTGACACCCTGCAGAATAGAACTCTGATCTGATTAACGCTGTGCGGACAGATTTTAAATAAAAAAATCGCTAAATGGTTTTCGAGAAAATTGGGGGTATAAAAAAATGGTAGCCGGCCCTGGATTTGCATTTTGAAAATAGCAGGAAGGTCAAAAGAAGCGGTTTTTGAAGGCCTTTCAAACAAAAAAAGTTTAGGCGATTATCTCTAAAAATGAAGATTTTACGGATTTCTACAGTTTTAAAGTTGGACACCCTGTATAATAATTGTATATGCGTTAAAATGTTCTTACTTATATAATTTATTTATGTTGACAATATTTCTGGATTTGGTATTTAGGTATTTTTTTAATAAATGTGTTTTCTCATTTAACTATTTTATTTTATTCCTCTCTGTCAAAAAATGTTCAAAGGTAATTCTGAATGAAAATGGGTAATTACTTTCTGGCGTGTTCAGTCAATACCTACTTAAAAAATCTCAATTCCTACATGTAGGTACATACATCATAGTCAACAGTTTAAAAAATCCTTATTTACCTACTTTTACTATTTTTGTTTATATCACTAATAAAAGTAGCATTTCATAAAACAGTGTTAGTTTTTTTTATTAAGAAATTCATTTTCGTCAATGTAATTTGAGCAAAAACTGCAAATTAAACAGTTATAGAGGGCAGGCCGTTACCTTGATTTAACTATAGAGAAAAATCAAACGGCAGAACATAAAAAACGCGATCACGTAAATTCAACAAAAGTGTCTACTTAAAACTGAACTTAGCACTTAGCAGCCAATTTTCTAGGAGCCAAAAATTTCAACGTTTATTTTTTGATGAATATTTTTCTTCATTCTCCGGTTTAATCTGCTTAGAAGGTTTAATAATAGTTACCCTTTCTACTTTATTTTTATCAAAATAAATTTGTGGAAATAAGGGAGAGGAAAATTTTTTGCTGCCAGAAAATCGGCTACTAACTTTACACCGGTTTAGTTAGGCACATTGATTTTTAAATGTCTTCCGATATTTGGCCCCGCCTGTTTAAGTTTAAATAGTTACGAGCCGCCACTGATTAAGTGGTGTGGTATCATAGTTTGGCAGATATAAGCAATAATATCGTTTTAACAATGGCAGGCATTGTCCTAGCTAGCTAGCTTTTAAAATTGTTTACTTTACTCCGGCCTTGTTTTTTTCGACAAAAATACACCCTGTATACACTGTGTACTGATAGCAAAGTCTAGTATTCTCTAGACTTTGCTGATAGGTTCGGCCAATTATTGGGGCAACACCAAACAGAATGTCAACTTACAATTAGAATTTTTTTATCGTTTACACCCCTTGGGCACTGAATCGCCGGATACACAGTATATATTTTTATTAGTTACTTAAGCTAAAAAAATAAAAATAAATAACAACCTCTTTCTGTATTCAACATTTTTCCAGAAAAACGCCTAGGTACATTAAAAAATACTCCCTAATAGAGGGAAGGCAATCAGTTTTTTCACTTTTCTCAAAGTTTTCATTTTGGACATATGTTTTGTTTTTCAAATCAACGTAAGAAATTGAAGCAACATAATGTAGATCACTATATCCTAAAAAAGAGAATTTTAAAAATCTGCCAATCCGTTAAAATCGTCAAATATCAAACTGAAATACGCCCAACCCTGAATCTATTCCTAATTTTATAAAAGCCAAATCGTAGAATTATATCACTGGCCCCTTCTCCCTTCTCCCCCCATGTCTATTTTTAGACTTGTTTGCCCCGCCCCGAACACAAACGAGCCTTTTGGAATACGAAATTGTCGAGTACGAAATCTACCACTAATTATCGATTTTGTTAGAGTCATTGTAATTATCGAAAATAGATGGTGCTAAACAGTAGTACTGGACGAGAGCTAAATAGAAATAATAATACCGCTATACACCAGTAGATGGAGTTGGTGCGCGGAGGCGAATGACTGCGATCATTGGAAAAAGTTTTAAATACAATCGAATATCCATAGTCCTTCGCCTCCAAAAGCGCTCGGCATTTTATCTGGATCCGTGAGAGGTCTTTTTAAACCTTCAGTCAACGCTTTGATCTTTGAACTTAAATCGAAACAATACTCCACTCACGTAGTGATGTGGAAGCACATAATAATATATAGCTGGTAGCGCTATTTATTCTGTGGTGGAAGTAATAATTTGGAACATTTATCTCCAGCTAAGATACAATACTTTAATCATTTCTTAAATAAACAAAATTAAACAACAAAAAAGTCTGTGCTGTGAGAAGTGTGCAGTCCGTAGTTCCTTACTCCCTACTACCACTGACCATAGAAAGATAACTCTTAAACACAATTCCAACCTTTGGCGAAGGCGGAGGTATAAGTAAACCGTATAAATTATTAATAGCATCAATCTCGTCTACCTGCTACAACAAAATTGGAACAAAGTTATTAGCCACTAAAACCTGGGTAGTTTGGTACAAAGTAAACTTATTTTACAACCAAACTAATGCCGTATGCAAATCGGTAAAGCCCGAAGTGCATAACATAAAATTGTGGTAAACATTTGCACAATTAAAAGCTTTAATGTTTTGTGGCCATCACAACTTTAATTCAGAGCATGAAACTATGATTTTATTATTATTGTACAAAAACCAAGGTTTACTAATCTTGAAATAAACATAAAATCATCCTGTGTGTCATGTCTTCTCGCCTGAAGACAATGCATAAATTCACAGCAATATACGAAATCTGTTCTAGAATTTTCTAATTCACAGTTACCACACTGCTAATTAAGCATTCTTTCCCAAATTATGAGAAATTTTATTTGGCGGAATAATTATGGCATATACGAAATGTTATTTCCATTATCATCTCCGTGTTTGCGCAGAAATACCTACCTACTTGCCCGTGCTCCCCTCTGAAACGATCGCGTATGCGCTGCGGTTTTCAGGCACAAAGGCCAACGATAATTATTATGAGCGTGTTCAGGAATTTTATAATAAAAATAAACAGGGCAAAACAGGAATTTTGGTCCAGATATTTCCATCCCTCAAAAACAACATGAGGTTGACTCTGCCAGAAAAACGGTACCTACTCCTGTTCCTTCAAAACTATATAATAATAAACCCTTTTTATTTCAAGTAAATATTTCCAGTTCCCCAAATACATACGAGAAATTGGCTTAGTCAATTTATTTTTGGGTCTTGTTGTATCAAACAAGATTATAGCGGTTTAACAAAATCCATTAAAAGTGATGGGTCCACCCCGAAAAAAACTCCTATTATGCGCCACTGATTTTGAGATTATTATCCTCATGACAACCATAAAACGATGTTTCTCTGGCCACATCACAAAACGTTTTAATAATGTTAACTTCTTTTCACTTTATCCAACACATACAATAGAATCGGGATGATTTACCACCGTATGAAACGTCGAATATCATTTTCGTTTCCTCTTCATGCCTCGGTTGACATTGCATTGTTCGAAATCGGACCAACTTTAAATTTAACGAGTTATTGTTTCGGTGCCGTATGAAAACTGTATTATGAGAAAAGCTACACCTTGAGAAGTCTCTCGATACACGGAGTTTGCTATGAACAATGAATGCACAAGTTTGTCTGGAGCCATGTCTAATTATAAGTTGCTCAAGTCTGCAGGATTAGCAGCTACCTGTGTCATAAAGGGATAAGAGCCAGAGGCTAAAGCTACCTGAATTTAATTTTGAAAGAGCAATGTTCCTCCAAACAGGGTAACGGGTAAGTCTCTGTATGTAATCTAACTTGGAGACCCGAGAATGACTTAATAATTGCCATATTAAGACATACCTATTAATTGTCATATTAAGACAGTATTTATAGGTAGATTTTTTTTGTTTTTGAGAACATGAAATTACTACATACATGAAGAAAATCGTATGCACAGAAGAATAATAAGTACTATTTTGCTGGCTTATTAGATTCGCTTTTCTCAAGAAAATGTACGGAAATATGCCATGTATAAACTTGTCACATTAAAGGGACAGAACAAACAAACATTTTATTTTATAGAATGGCGCTAGTGGCGACTCCAGCTCTTTAATATAGCACATAACATTGATATGCGACTTTCCTATATCCTCACTTAATTAAATCCAAACTTTATTAAATAATGTAGGCCGCGTAGACTCAACAACCGTGCAACAAAAATAATATATTAAATTATGCAAAACCGATTTTATCAGTTGTTCTCTCGGCAACAATCTGAGGCAAAAAGGTGGAAAATGAGTCAAAATCGCACATCTTTTATGCCGCTCAATGCACACAGTGCTTGCATCGTGCAACGGCACAGAGACGGTCGGTTTCTTCGGTCAACCGGTTTGGTAGGCCTTAAAACCGATGAGGTAACCTTCGGAGTTCGACCCTATGTCGATAGGCAACAACCAGAAAATTCGGGATAAATATATCCATTTACCGACAAAACAAATCTACATCAAAAGTTGTTATGAAAATGTAGGTGGGAGGTAGCAAAAGCGCAAAAGCTAATAAATTGGTGTTCTGCGGAAAATGCCCAGAATTAAAGTTTCATCAAATCATAGGATGGGATTATTTTTCTTTGGTCCTTTAACTTTTTCCTTGTGAAATTGACTGAAACTTTTGATTTTTGATGTCAAAACGTCATTGAGATATCGATTTTTCCAGATGTCGACAAACATTATTTATATCTGTTGGCGTTCAGCGAAAAACAATACCCTAATGACGTTTTGACACCAAAAATCGCTGAACCTACATGACCGACTATACCCTGCCTCACCCTGCATAATCCACTATTAATTTCTGGTACAGATAAGTGAAAATAAGAATATATTATAGTCTCTTTTGTTCGCAAAGTATAGAGGATTGTCCATAAAAAAATACTTCTTTTGTTTAACTCCACACACACCAAAACTTTGTTTTTTGCACTCGACGCGCGTTTCGCTAACCATGTTAGCATCATCAGGAGATGATTAAGTCTTAATCAGACCAATCAGACACCACACCAAAACTTTGTTTTTTTTTCACTCGACGCGCGTTTCGCTAACCATGTTAGCATCATCAGGAGATGATTAAGTCTTAATTAGACCAATCAGACATCACACCAAAACTTTGTTTTTTGCACGGGAAAACACGGGTCCCATAATTTTATGACTAGAATATCGCTCTATATCTAACTACTGTGGATATGGACAATCCTAAGTTGGGAATCAGGAATCTTTGGCACTTATAGAAAATACTTCTTTTGCTTAGCTCCACACACCAAAACTTTGTTTTTTCGACTCCACGTGCGTTTCGCTAACCATGTTAGCATCATCAGGAGATGATTAAGTCTTAATTAGACCAATCAGACATCACACCAAAACTTTGTTTTTTGCACGGGAAAACACGGGTCCCATAATTTTATGACTAGAATATCGCTCTATATCTAACTACTGTGGATATGGACAATCCTAAGTTGGGAATCAGGAATCTTTGGCACTTATAGAAAATACTTCTTTTGCTTAGCTCCACACACCAAAACTTTGTTTTTTCGACTCCACGTGCGTTTCGCTAACCATGTTAGCATCATCAGGAGATGATTAAGTCTGATTAAGACTTAATCATGAGAAAGTATAAAAGGGACACCTACACATAACCACCAGCTTTTCATACACTCTGTAAATTCATAGCACTGGGTCTAAAATTGAAAAAACATATACTTAACATGTTACTTTCTTCATTTTTGCCCATTTAGTTCCCAAATAAATTTTGCGATATTTCAGTTTTTAGTCAATTCCGATTCCGAACGTTACTTCTTTAAAGATGCCAAGAAATACCTACAATTTCAAAATGTTGAAGATGTTGAAGATCGACGCCGGAGTGGTAGACCAAGAAAAACCACAGCTAGGCAAAATCGACAGCTGTGTTTAGTGTTGAAACCAGACCAGTATTGGTTAAGTCAGCGACTCTCGACGAACTCTTGTCTGGAGAGCGCCAGGGAAGCGTGCAAGGCTAAATGCAGCTACACCACGTGTAGGTACCTTTTCAAATCGGTAACGTCATGTTTTGGGCGGGTATAATGGTAGGCGCTAGAACACCTTTAGTCGTGCGCGAAGAAACAATGACAGGCGCCAGGTACCTACCTCCAAAATATCCTAAGGGTTCATGTGCAAAGTTTTAGAGGGTACAGTGACGAGCTGTCACAGAATATCTTTAGGAAGAAGATACCAATAGATTATGGTGCCCATAACTCTCCACATATGAACCCAATAGAACATGCCCGGTTAAAAATTGCAGCAGTTGAGGAATGGAACTCTATACGTCAAGTTTAGCTAGATAGGCTGGTATTTTTACACATCGTACCCACCTATCTCTTTTATATTTACTTATTTGATTTCTTATTACGGCTATATATTCTTACTCATTGTAAGCCAGACGACACCTTTGGTTACTAGTAGTTCTATAGTATAGTCAAAGTCTAGAGAAGTATTCTCTAGACTTTGCTATGATATTGTTCGTACTTTGCCCTTATACTTTTATACAGGGTGTTAATAAAGTGGCAAAATTTCAAGGCAAGATTCCTAGGCCGATTTTAAGAAAAAAGTTAACATAAATATTGTTCCATAAGGGCTTTCTTTTTGAGATACAGGATGTTTAAACTTCCAGAAAAATTATAGAAAATTTTGAATAACTTTTCTGTAAATGAATAAATCGAAGCCAAACTTGGAAGTCGCTAGTCTACGAGTATTTTTCAGCATATAAGAAATCCAGTTAAGCTGGTAGCAATTATGTTATTTAACTGTAGTAAAATAACTTTTATCAATTCGATCGTAAAACTCGAGTTTGCCTTGAAGCCTTGATGGATAGTGAAAAAAGTCAAAAGAGGACTTTCGTAGAGAATTTTATGTTGCTTATGTCATGCCATTAAAAGAAAAAGTGTGCAACATTTTCGTCCCAGTGTGTAATTTTCTCGATGATTTCGTGAACATAACGTCTGTATTCAGTATTTATTAGAAAATAATTCGAGTTTGAGCCATATTTTTAATTTTACAGAGATCAAGTAGCCCTTGACAAAAACACTCGTAGAAACCGAAAACTTTAAAAAAATTCTATTCATACCTATATAGGGTGTGTACTTTTAAACACATACAAATCCAAAAAATCTTAATTTTTTAAGATAATTTCCCAAGTTTTTTGTTTGAAAGATCTTCAAAAACAAATGAACAAAAAATATACACGGAGTTCCATTCTGCAGTGTCAAAGTTTAGCAAAATAAGAATTTTAAACTGGAATCTCTTCAAAATGTTGGTGTGCAAAACTTAAATACAAAAATGTACACGGTATTTTTCTCTGAGCCATCACAAAATGCGTATTTTTACGAAACTTTATAGCTACTGGCCAAGAAGAGTACTCTGGAATTATTGTTTACAAAATGCTAACCAACAAATAAAAACACTTTAAATTATTGGACCTTTCTCAACGAAGTCACTATCTAAAATTATACAATTTCTGTACGTTTCCTGTTGTGACACACACAATTCTCTGTATTCTCTCTATCTTCTCTGTATTTCTGCAGTTTTTTGAAGACCTTTCAAACAAAAAAAGTTCAGGCGATTATCTCCAAAAATAAAGATTTTATGGGTTTGTATATGTTTAAAAGTAGACAGTAGACACCATGTATGTACTCGTAAAGGGAGATATATTTCTTCACTCAACGATGTACAGCACTGCAGTTCATTCGGGAATCAGATTTGACAAACCAGAACGAAGGAAATTGTAATCTTCATCCTAGCTGAATTGCCGAAAGCGGGCGAAATTGTTCATATGTAGGTATAAGTATAAATATACGTACCATCGACACAAAAATTTGACAACACTCACCTTTCTGTGGTTAAACTCTCTATACTAGCTCATTTTCATCATTGATATACCTTAAATACTTCTTTATTATGTCTTTCCCCTTTCAGTCCTCATTTCCTCTTCCAATTCAACCCGCATATTAGGTAGGTATACATACCTACGCGTCTCACCATCTTACCGTTGACTGAATTTAAATCTTCACCCAACGATCTTACCCTCCAAAGTCCAGACAAACCCTACTTATAGGACTAAAACAGAGGCGCGGACATAATATATTATGAATAACGACGTTCCTTTGTTCTGGCAGCAGAGCGTTATTTTTTCTGCGGAGAGCTTTCAAGGGGTACAGCCAAAACAACTGCCCTATTGTGTGTTATCTCTCTATATTCGGTAAATATAACTATGCCCCTCGCATCCCATGGGAAAACTTAGGTTTAACTGGTGTTTTGGAAGCTCATAGTATACAGAATCACAAAAGTTACAAAAAGTACGAAGGCAAAAACAGAAAGATATTGTGTAATTTACGACACAAGAAGTATCGTTTGGTAATTCGAACTTTTAATTATTTACTTTAGGTTCAATATGTAACCAAACTGCTAATGAATTGTCCCATGTTAGCTTTCTTATTTTTGAGCTTAGTTAAAATTAAATTAGGTAGGAATTCTTGGTGTATTTCGTAGTAATATTATTATTTATTAAACTCATTAGTGCTTATTTATTACTTATCATCGCATTATTAACTATTATATTTTTGTTTCAATATTTAGTTAGAAAATTGTTCAGTGGATTTTATCGTTCAGTTCCCATGGACAAATAATGTGTGATACTACAAGAATGCCCTAATATTAAAATAAGCCAGAAGCCAATTCACAGTCCATAATAAAAAAATTTAGTTCTTGTTTAATAAACTGGATAATGCACGAACCGAGGCACGAACTATTGAATCTTGGCTTTACCTATTTCAGTTTTGATATGCACCCTTGGAAGTGATTTGTGGCGCTCCCAGGAGTGCAACGTAGGTTAAATTTACACTTATTTACTTTTGGTTGGGAAAACTGAACATTTTTCCTGGGAAACGTATACTCGAGCGTATACCTACCTATCAATCGTTTGTTTGTAAATTAACTTTAACTTTGAATTGTAACAAGATACCTATTCAAGACAGTTTATATCTGTGACTCGATCTGTGATTATGATTATACTAATTATTGTAATAATTATTACTTCTCATTTACAATAATCAGTACCTTTAATAATTTGTATTTCTTCAGTATGTTTTACGTATAGCATGTCCGAGAGCATGTCTTTTCGTATTCCATGATTTTTAAACAAAAAGTGAAATTAAAAACGGTCTAACCGAGTATGAACTTTATTATTTGAGAAGTTAAAGCGTGGTTAAAGTTAACAAGTAATCGAATGAGGGTAACATCTAGCCAGTAAGTGAACTTAAGGCTTCATAATCGATCCTTTTCCATTCAAATCTTGTTAGGAATTTTTATGACAATTTTATGGCGCATAACTAACAATAAATAGCAGTGTCTGTCTAGGATCGCTCTTGGACGCGTTTCAAGAAAAATCCTTGAAAACTACAGCCATAAATACAAGCAAATCTTTTCTTAATATCCTTGTGCATACGTTTTCTTGGCGGTTCCAAGAGACATTAACATAAAATGTTGTCTTACGCAACGGCAATAAACCAACGTCAGAATTAGCTGTTTATTATTTCAAGTCTAATTCCAAAATAATTCTGCTAACATATAAATTAAAAAGTTTGGAGTAAGTATTAATCTGAATTGCAAATTCAAAGCAGAAAAAGCCAGGCTAATCTCAGATATTAAACTGAAATTTCGTAATAATCCTCGAAAGAACACATGAGACCAGCAAAACATTTTGCAGCGTTGGCTCGAGCGTGGTCTTTGAGACAGGAAGGGTGGCTGCCAGAATATTTTAAAACATCAACCCACTATTCAAATAATAAGAGAAGAGAGAACAAAGGCAACTCATTTAAGCTTATTTTAATACAACTTTTGGCACCTTTTTCTATTATATTGCGTCCTAGCGAATTATATTTTGTTAAAATCTTTGTGTTATTCAGAACGGATTCAACAGAAATATGCAACAGGATGGAAGTTATCACGAAAAGTACCATCTCCAATTCTTAGAATATAATAATTTGCTTTGCTACTACCTACCTAGGTAGAAGTTTTCTGCCTCATTGGCAGAGTCGTGGTTATAAATAGAAAAAAATTAGATACTGAGATTGTTGTACTTTGCATATTATTATGCCGAAATTAAAATTTCACAAACGTACGATCTGTTGAGCGAACTATCACAAATGGGGGCGTATGGGCGATAACTACAATAGGTTCACATTCACGAATTAAACTGATAGACGGGCCAGTCGTATAGGTGTAGGTATGTATTGCGTAGTAAGAGGCGCCTGGACAACTTTTTTTATGGGACAAGCTTTGAACAAAAGATAAGACGAGTGTCGAAAATAATACAGCTAAAATGTAAATACAGACACATTTTACGAAAATTTAATATAAATTAGGTAGCCACATAATACAGAAGTCGCGTGAGTGGCGTACGGTGCGTGTATGGCCACTAACAAGACGATCAACGATTGCCTTATTGCCATCATTAATTACATAACGTTATAGGCATCTAGAACGGTAAAATAGGTCTAAAACATGCCAAAACTGAATTTGGGTTGATACCATTTTGAAATAAGAAAGTGGCGGTTGTCTTTGTCCCTACTTAGAAACGACAAGATCCAGTTCCTTCCCTTTGTTTTGCACCCTAGCGCTGCTTGTCTATTGACGTTCGTATATCACATTTAAAGAAAGCAATAAGATTTTCCCTTGGATTCTGTTGTCCGCTTCGCATTTTTGCGTGCACAGGAAGTAAGAAAAAAGAAAAAGACAACCTCTCGTTTTAATAATAGATCGTCAGTCCTCAAAAATAAGGGCATCTGGGAGACTAGATCAATAATACCTCTGCGGTCATGTGACGTACACGTTTATGAAAAATTTAGTTGGTTGACTCTATTTTCGTGTTATTATAATAGTTCTAGCTTATGTAGGTCACCGAAAAAATACAGATTCATCGCGAGCTTATATGAAAAAAGTCTTGGCACCCAAATGAGTGCTCGGAAGTAATTTTTGAGACGCAGGTGCCGGTTTGTAAGGCAAAGACCTTTTATAGGATGTTCTTGTTTACTTTATACAGGAAAGGCAGCTGCTCCGATACTATGTATATGGACGCAAAGAAGATACAAAAATTAATTATAATGACCTATTTTATAATGTAAAATAGTATTTCGATGTGACAAATTATTTGCACAAAAATGGCTTTGCTATCTGAAATGCGTCATTTCTCAATGCGTCAAAGCTCCAAATAGTGTATTTTACTTTAGAAATTGGCTAAATTGGATTAGCCAATGGCGTGTAACGCCGTAGGGCCAGTTTTTTGTCTACCGCCCTAACTCGAGGGGATCGAACAAAGAATAAAAGACAATTGTGCGACGATAACAACATAAATTTTCACATTACTAAATGTAACAGTAAATAAATGTCATTTGCCATAAACGAGTTATGTGTGGAGTTCGTTCACTCTATTTTAATTCGTATGTCGGTAATTGAATCATTTAAATTTCATAGCTGCGTTAAAAGCGTAAACCATTGGCAAGAGTTGTTTATCTCACAGTTCTGAGTTTGGTACCTTCTATATACAGGTAAACGTAAACATTTACTTGATCTTTATGCGAGTCTTTATGCAATGTTAAATATTCTACACCTCGCTCTACACCCAATTTAATCCGGAACTATGCAGAAAGAACGTCTTTACGAGTATAACATTATTTAGTTTCCACAATACAGATGATGCACTGTTTAGATAAAAAAGCATAGGGTTTCTAAAGGAGATGCTCACGTGTACCTAATCTATATTTTTTATACGCGAGATCTCTTCATCAAATTGCTTTTATAATCATAATACTTTTAATATAAATTGACATTATATTACTTCCATAGCAAAATATACTGATACTGTATTTAGGTATATTTTTCTCGATATTTTCTATTCAGCGAAGAGCATAATCGATAATCGGCATTTTGAAATTTTCATTAAAAATCGCCGACCAAAACGTTAAATTTCAGTTTAAAAGTCGATTGAATGTTCCATGCATATTGCAAGCGTTGCCAATTTGCTCCAATTATCCCAAGTGCAAAAGGGACACAGCATCCAACTAAGTTGATTGGTTTTTCCGAGGGTTTTTCCATTAGCTGTTTTTTTCTGAATCTGAACGCCATTGGCTCCAAAAATAGGTACCTATTTACTTTTAATTCCAATCTTAGTTGTATTTGCACTATATTCTTTGCAGATGCAACAAAACAGGCACTTTACTTTAAACAAGCAATCCATCAAAAACAAAAGGTAAACGTTCGGCGTACAATGTAAACAAACTCAAATCGGAGATGGTCGATAAAAACGTCTGTGAGCAAATTTAAATAAACAAACACTAATGATTTTATCTATAGTTTTTATTGAGAAACGCAGGGAGTGCACTCGTATTTTGCAAGAACCATCGAATAGGTATACTTATTGTTTGGCCGGAACGAACAGTGATTACCATAAATATACATCTAACCTTACCCCTTTTCACACGTCTTGAATAGATGGTTAGACATATTCTCTGGTAACACTACATGTATAAATTACAATTAGGTATTATTAATGTTGGAATAAGATCGAAGAAAGGTGAAGAAGAGACAAAAGAAGAAATTGCGAAGCAACCTGTCCACCAGAGAAACATTTCTTCTGCTTAAAAATAACTCTAGCGACGATATTTTCCTTTCGTCTTTCTCTAAAACTATGAAAAATCGTATTCGTCATCTCCCAGCTGCGTGGTGTTGTTTGTGTAAACATCCAATATGTATTTTTTGTCAGACACCGATGGCTTATTCTAAATATAAATGAATGCAAAGAGCCGTGGCTATGTAAACACAGATGGCGCGGGACAGAGTTACCTTCCTACAAATTATAGTACGTATAAATAGAAACAGCATAAGTACAAGTACAAGTTTAAAATACCTACCTTGGGGTCCTCTGGTCGTTAAGATATGATTTATTGGCAGTTGTGGTACCCAGAAAACATATGCAATTAAAATTAAAGGAGAATGAGCACTATATATATTTAAGAAATACGAATAAAAATTGAGAGCATTTATGCATTCTTTGTTTTGGTCGATGAAACCTATTGATCGTGACACTGGACAACAACTTCAATAATAACAAAGAACACAATCTGCATTTTCAATATCCAAGATATCATTAGAATATATGTAGGTACCTACCTAACCTATTTAGGTAGGTTTCATTCTGCATTGTTTTTATAAATTAACCAAATCTACTCACCTTTTGTGCTTTACACATCATAGCCAATGCCTGGACATCATGACTGGCATGCCTGGCATCCATGAGACACAACGCACAAACTCCAACTTTACAAACCATACAAAACATGTTTATCGTCTCTTCAGGGTGCTCATTACATTTTCCATCCTTCCCTTTACCTTGCCCTGTTATTGTTCTTCTTGGTTCGCTGAGGTTATGTTTTGCTAGAGGTCCCCTCATTGGATGACACGACTCTCTACATGGTTCACAGTATAAGACTTCACATTGTTCACAAGACACCGATGCGTCTGATGGTGGGTCTCTTTCGCACATCTGACATTTAAGAGTTAGATCTCTAGCTTCGCCGTATCTCGCTACTATATTTTGCATTACTTTATATCTAGGAAGGTTGTGAGCACCGTTCTCGTCGAAGTACACAATTTTTCTACAGGCAGGGCAGGCAAGAGACGCAGCACTGGCCAGTGGTAGTCCACTTGGCGTACCAACGTATGAACTAGGTCTAGAGGGGCAAACAACACCACTATCAGTCTCTGATAACACACTTAACTTGTCTGATTCTTGTCCATCTCCTGATGAAATGCTTTCAGCGTTTTCTGAACTGGAGGAGCCAGCTACGGGCTGTTGGAGGCTGAGTGCACAATGGAGACACAGACCATGGTGGCATGGCAGCAGCACGGGGCTGCTGAATAGCTGCTTACAATGAGCACAGCGAAGCTCCTCCTCCATAGTGGTCGCGAAATGAACTGGCGCGCTTCGGCGGGATTTCAAAACACAGCCGGCCGGGTGTATACGCGCCAATGGTCGAATAACGGCGGAAATGCACGAAGAGGCGTAGTGGGGGAATATTCGGCGCCTAGAGGGAAGGCGCGGTAGGCGCAGGGTGTAGACTGTAGAGTGAGGTGTGGGGTCAGGGCAGACTGCATGGATGTGCTTGTGGAATTTTACAATGCTCGAAATATCTATTAGGAATCTACAAAATGTGAAATTTAATTAACATAAACTCGACTTAAAAGCAAACGACGCACAAATTTCTGGACAAGAGTAAGAATTAACCGTTTAAACTCAACATATCTATACCTACCTATTTGGTATAAAACCCAGTGATACACATGGTGTTAACTTAAAAATGAATTTTATTAATAATTTGTGTGTTTTCAAAAAACTTGGTTAAAACAGAAGGTATTTTTTCTTATACAGTGGCTGACAGAACGGACGCAATAAATGGTACTTTCATTTTGCGCTAAAATAAAAAAACTGACTATATGGTATGGGCATGGGCAAGACCTCTGTATTATAGCGAAGCTATATAAGTCTAGGCTATAGGCTATATTAGGCATGTCCTGAAACCAAAATAGGTCCCGAAAAACTTCATGCAGATAAGAGAAAGTTGTTTCCAATGAAATATAAAAATATATATAAATATAAAATCGTGGTCTTCTATTAATTTTTTTATCATTAGTTACAGTTTTTTCTATTTGACCGCGAAGGAAATGTTACCCCACCATATTCTAACAATTATTATTTAACCCTTTCGCGCTCAATAAGGCACAGATTATTTAGGTAATTGAGAATATGACAAACCTAGAGAACATATGTGTGTTAAACAAGCAATTTTTTTGTTGCGCTACGCAAAATAGTGTCCAAGTTTCACAACAACAGATTTTATGAATGGATCTTCACACATAAATATCTGCAGAATATGTTTGGTATGGTATTTTAAATTAAATCGACCACTTAGGGCCAATTTTTAGTTTTTTGATAAAAAAAAGTCCATGATTTTGTATTTATGTATACTTATTGCATATCTACTTTTCTACTCTCTTTGGCCCTACCGATATTCTCTGTTTATGTTTTAAATATGGGTCGTTTTTAGCTTATTTTTCGCAAAATGTGTTTGTGTTTTGGACATGATATATTAAGTATCGAGGTCAAATTTGATATAAGTATCTCTTAATTTGCCTCCTAAGAATTCGTTGACCGAACCTAATTGAAGAAGTTCGCAGTTTTTAAACTCATAGGCGTACGTAGTAAGAAGCTTGGGGACAATGTTTCCAAAACGCTTCAAATGTGCAGTATCCCCTTAACCAAATTTTAAATCAAAATGCCCATGAATCCGGTTGAGTTAATTCCATTAAAGCACAGGCGTCAGGCATAAGTACACATACCTATGCAGAAAAAAGTTGGGAGAGTCAAAGGGTATTATAGGTACATCGTACATCACACTTATTCGTACCTGTTCCGTTTCTTCTTCCTGTTCCGTTTCTTGTGTTGACTAAAACTAAAATTTTAATTCAGTAAGTATGTTAAAAAACAAACAAAGAATAATGTTTGAAATGTTAAGCTGAAATTCCCATTTCCAGTTTTTCGGGAGCTCTCTAGCTCGCATCTCATCTTTTTCTCACTCGGACTTTCGTTGATCTCAAATTCTTTGCTTACATGGACGCAGTGGCGGACTAAGCCCGTCGGAGGCCCGGGGCGGCAAAACGAATTGAGGCCCCCGGTCTGTTCAGAAATAGTTGATGTTGTATGTGTACTTAGTGTACATTTTGTAAAAAATGAATAATAGACAGTGAGTCCCCGGATAGGTGAAACGAGTCTTGTGAAAGAGTGTTGAAATTTGAGTATTGAAATTTGAGCTTTTGGGGTTCAGCTTTTCTTGTTTTGAAACTAATTTTTGACACAATTTTTGTTTTATAGAGGGGCAGCTCAACGTCGAATTTCGCGTTAATGTGTACACACTGGATAAAAGCACCAATTTTTTTCCAGGTACTAGTTAGGTATTTAACTTTCAATTTTTGATAAGAATCAACTCCTCCGTCGGCCATCTTGGATCTTATAGTGGCCATTTTGAAATATAGGTATGTTATCAATAATATATCGGCTTCTATAAATCAAGTAGGCTGTGAATTCAATATTTCTACTTACCTGTTGCTGAACCTATAGTTACTACTTAGTTACAGTTTTGTGTAGGTAAACAATTATTTAGAAAAAAAAAAAGATTTTTGGCGATAACTTTTTTATCGACTCCCGAATACAGCATCGGAGTACACCCTCGAATTCCCCTTAATTTTTACTACAACCAAAGATCATCACAACTTTGGAGACCCCCAGGACCAGGGCCTGGGCCTGGGACGGGCCGCCTCCTCCGCCCCCCCTTAGTCAGCCACTGCATGGACGAAAATGTAGGTACTTAGTATGTGCATTGCTGACAGTGGCGTTCCTAGATGTTTGGCCGCCCGTCTGCAGAATATAATAAAAAATTTCTTTCGGATTATAAAAACTAGGCTTTTCCGTCTCTTGTAATTACCTACGAGGTAATTGCAAAAATTATTAGGTATTCTCAAAAATATATAGAGTGACCGGCAGAAAGTTGGACACAAATAGAAAACTTTTTATTATTAATTTCTCAGAAAATTTTATTCTTAATAAAAATTGGTGCATTATTTCAAACTCAAAACGCACATATCAAAATTTAAATATCTCTTTTTGGATACAAGGTAGATTCAAAAATGTCAAAAGAACTCAAGAGTAAAGTACTCTTAATTTTTAAAATACGGTAAAAAGTTACTTAACAAAAGTTGTTTGGAATCAAAGGTAGATGTCAGATTTAAACTCACAGCTACCTAGTAAAAAAAAGACATTTAACTTTTTTTGTATTTTTTCGACCACCGTTTGTATTACAAAAAACAAAATACCGCAAGCGCCATTTATTATCGGATAACACATGAATTTGCTACTAAATTTTAATTTTGTTCGATTAGCAGCTAGAAATTTAAATTAATCGAAATCAGTTTAAAAATATTAAATTTTTGTGTCCAACGTTCTGCCGGTCACTGTATTTATAACAATAAAATACCACAGGCAATCAGTCTTATTATAATGAGTAATATGTTTTGGGTCTGTTAGAATTTCCAGACTGAAAGGAACAAGGTAAATGTTTCTTTAAAATAAAAAATGTTAAAAATTAAATAAATAATTTTCTAACAAAAGAAACTAAAAATGTAAAAATAATTAGGTTTACAAAGTAATAATGTAACTGAAAATAAATATATTTTGCATCGGAAAAAAATACAGGTACTTATAGTACAGTACAAATAAATAAAACATTTTCCTCAAATGAAACAAAAAAATAAAATATTTCTAAAATATTGTGGTTATCCCTTAGGTATAAGATACAAGTTAAACAAATGGTACTTTTCTGGCTTTAACACTGGCAGACTGATATCTATTGTATCAATCACTGATATTTATTGTATCGATAAGTAGGATACTTTCGATGGAAATTTGGAAAACCGGTAACTGGCAAGCACAAAAGTATTCGGCGGAAAACTATTCGTGAGAGAATTTTTGAACAAGTACTCTAAAACAGTTCTTGGACTTGCAGTATATTCTGATGGAAGAAAGATATTTAAGTTTTTTAGCTCACTATACAGGTCTGTAGCGTCGATATCTCCTACGAAATTTGAGGCCTATCAACGTCACGCCGCGCCGCGCAGTTAATTGCCACAGAGCAAAGACCAGAATAGAGGCAGTGCCGACTGATGACCGACGCCGCCTACGGGTTACGGGTTCATATCAATATGGTGTTGTTGCATTGTTGACGATATTCTTTTTGAGAGCGAATGCAAGTAATGTAGAGACTTACTACCTTTTTTCCGAACAAATATTTTTTCGCGACGAAAGAGCGGCCTGTGGCCGCCCCTGGATTTGGCCGCCCGTCTGCGACGCAGACCTCTGCTGCCGGGTCAGCTCGCCCCTGATTGCTGATTGAGTTTCGGATGGAAACGAGATGAGAAATCTGCTGGTTACAGGTACACAAGTGTTGCTATATCTTTAAAATATAGTCTTCCGCCTTCCATGCATTTTTGTGTGGACAAAACTGCACCAGAGCTTCCACAATGCACCCGAGGTCCGGCAACGCCGCACACCGCGATTTTTCAATCGCATTGTTGCAGTTTTGTTGCGGCCCGATCGAGGTCGATGTACTTTTTTCTGGGTCTATATGGCGCTCTTTTTTCGTTGGGGGCCAAGAATTTTTACGAGGGTCATTATTTGGGAGTAGCGCGTCGTTAGGGATGAAAGATTGATGCATTCGGGCGGTGGATGTTTGGTATCTCGTTATTGGTTGTTAAAGGAGGGCATTCTTCAAGTGAATGTCAGATATTGAGGCCACTAATAATTGAAAGGATAGTTGGGAGTTGGGACCTTAAAAAATATAACGTATAACAGCCCCAATCTAATGCTGGATTCACACCAAACAGGTAGAAGAAATTGCCCTTATATGTAGATAGATACATTCTTTGTCCACACTGAAGCGACTGTTTTATTTTATTATTTGTCACTCAAAGATTGCAAACAGTGGGCAGGGGAGATATGTAAATAATGGAGAATATAAGTAATGAAAGAAACCGAAGATAAAGAAGATGGGCTAGAGCTACATACTTATTATGGAAGTTGCATGCTTATGTTATTAGACAAAACACGATTCTAAAGAACGTCTTTGGTCAGAACGTTGAATGAATTATTCCTCACTCAATGGTCAGAGTAATAATGAAATCGCTGTGGTTTCTGGGCAAGGGAAGGAAAAAACATCTACTTCCAAAAACTGTTATCCAAATATTCAAATATTTCAATGATGTCATAGAAAGGCGAATTGAGATCCTGTTTTAAAATAATCAAACAGAGAATGCGAATATTATCACTTTCGGGATAATAAAAAGTAAAAAAGTATAGTAGACTAGTTAGGTGTGCAACTTTAAATCTCTACAGTAAAGATTGTTACTCGAGTATAAGCGAGGGCAACAATTATTATACTAGCTATAAAAGGCATGTTAGTCCCGTGGTAGGGACTAAAACATACAAAAATTCACAGTTCAAGAAATGATGCAAAAAAACCTTCAACGTTACCAACTCATATGAAATTATGTGAAAAACTCTTCACTGTTATTTTAGGGCCTGTTAAGTGCAAGATATAAGTTTTAGTTTCTTTTTTATTTTTTTCCTAACGGTTTAGGAATTACCTTTTTACATCAAAAAAATATTTTCACATAGTTTATTATAAATTTTTAAGTTTCAGACCGTGCGATGTAAAAAAGTGATTTTTCTGATCCCCTCTCTTCTTTCTGGTGTGTAAAAAATACCAAATCTTATGGAAAACTGCTTGCCTTACCTTTTTACGAGCTTTTTTAATTATGGAAACGAGTATTGCTTTTTAATCTAGTATTTGTTAGAAAGTGTACTAAAGTAATAAAAAAATTAGTTTGTATCATCGTGTAGTAGAAAATATTTCAATACCCTTGTTTATGGAATCCCTAGTTAGCCAATGTGTGACAGAGTCATAAGAAAACGAGAGCAATATTGGATTCAAGCAACAGATGGCGCCAAAAATTAAAGTGGTCCATTCATTGCCTACTAATTTTCTACTATTAAAATCTACCAAAAAAACAGCTGGACAACTTTATTTTTTCCAAAATCTGCCCCATGTATCTACTATATTTCTGCCATGTCCTTATGTCTGTGTCAGACATTGGCTAACTAGAGTATCCATAAACAAGGGTAATACCGTTGACTGACGTTAATAATATATAAGTCAACGGTAATACGTTAGGCTACCGGAAAGCATTTTGCAGGTCTCTCCAAGCTTCTAGGACTCGCCTGCGGTTCGATCTGGATTCTACTTGGCTCGACCTTCAGAACATTACTATCCGGTCTTGTGATTTTCGTATTATGATTATTATAAGTTGAACTTATTGATATTCTTGCTGCCATCCTAATCAGTTTTTGATATTAGACCGTCGGACAGTGACAGATTTTCCTTACTGATTTTCTCATTTATGCCTTGGAGAGGGTTGAAAGCGTTGAGTGAATCGATGCTGAGTCGGAAAATAGTAATTTTAAGTTTGGCCCCCGGGGAAACATATGGAAAATTCGATTTTTCAAAACAGAAAAAAAAGGTACTAATTCTCACTTATGCCATGTTCACCGTATGATTTCTTATACTATTGCGACCTCGAAAACCCAAAGGCATAAGTGTAGCGTGTGGAAAAATGGTTGAATTAAGGGTTGGCACATCACACAAAAATGACGTAATTCAACCCTTTTTCCACAAGCTGCACTTATGCCTTTGGGTTTTCGAGGTCGGAATAATATAAGAAATCATACGATGAACATGGCATAAGTGAGAATTAGTAACTTTTTTTCTGTTATGAAAAATCGAATTTTCCATTTCCCCGGGGGCCAAACTTAAAATTACTATTTTCCGACTCAGCATCGATTTACCTTTCAACCCTCTCCAAGGCATAAATGAGAAAATCAGTAAGGAAAATCTGTCACGGTCTGACGGTCTATATGATAGCCGATAGGTAAAGAGTTATAGGATAAATTTAACCTAACATGAAACCGGCCGTCTGTCTCGAATTCCTCAACATTCGTCGTCAAACACAGGGGCCATATATTCTTAGAGTGAAGGTATTTTTAAATTTACTCTTTTAAAAAGAACAAGACTACTTATATTATCAATTGACACCAAACGGCAATGTGGAGAGGTCAAGCGACATCTATGGACTAGTAGAACCCCGTCATCAGCATCAGGAAAAGTCATAAAATTCAAGTTCGTTTACTATGGTCTATGGATACGAATTAGATTTAGGGTAGGTGACAGACACACAGACAGGCAGACACGGAACAAGAAGTTTTTTCCGCCTGAATCCTATGGGGTTCTTAAATTCAAGGGCCAAAAATTGTAGCACCTACATACCGGGAAGGGCCGTCAATTAAATACTTAAGTATAAAGTATAAGGTAAGAGAGGTAGGTACACAATGTAAGAATATAGCCCCAGTAAGAAATAAAAAAAGGACAAGGGAGATAAGTATATGGATGAGGTTACCTACCTTTATACCTATCCCTCTTATACTTTCTTGATTTCTTATTATGGCTATCCTTTTACTCATTGTTCGCCAGACGGCACTTTTATAGAGTTGCCAGCCCAGTTATTGAGATTGACCAAAACATCACCCAATATTGACAACCATATAATATAGTGTGTCACGTTGTCCGTGTTAACACCCATAAAAATCTAAGTAGGCTGCGTGAATTGAACGGGGCAATTTTTTTATAGATATGTCCCTGAAAGGTCATCATTTGCGAAGTATTGGTTTGGCATTGCCGCGAAAGCCTGGCCACTGCGATTTTTTAATGGATGGGTTTTTCGAAAATCATATTAGGCGTTGTTCTATTTAAAATCCGACACCATAGCGTTAATCACGACACACCAAAACCTTCACATATCAAATTTGATCAAAAAATATACAGGAAGTTCCATTCTGCGGGGTATCAAAGTTGAGCAAAATAGGAATTTTAAAGGCATCTGGATAGTCAAATTTAATGAGCAAAATGGAATTACTTCGAAACAGTTGAATGACCAACAGGACCCACTCACAGGGTTTATGTGAAAAGATTTAATAAAAAATATACGAAGTATTCTTCTGAATTTTTTGAAACTTTATGCGAGTATATCAAAACCACCCCAGACACTATAAACAAACTAAGTCTAAAAAATACAGATACCCTGCCAATCAGTAAGCCCAGAGCAAATGGACGATACATACGTGATATTTTGACCCATAAATTGGCGTTTTTCGATATGTAGTGAGTAACACGCATAATTTTAAATTTTTGGTCAATTAAAATTTTAATGTAATTAATTACTAACATTTTAAGACCAAAATTATTTTAAAATATTTACCACAATGGCCGAAAAGATAACTTAAATTCAAAGCATACTAAAATGGAAAATTTGACTTCTTTTTACCCATAATAAATATTCACTTTCCATTTTTAAACGTATCGTATCTTAATAAAACATAAAAAACTTGTGATTTTTCCAGGCAAAAATATTGTAGCGTTACAATGTTTTAACATTCGAACTAATGGAAACCCAAAATTGTAACTGTCTTTATTTTACAACGTACCTATATTATGAAAACTATTGGAATTGTAATTAACTTTACTATGTTTTTACCGCGGAAAACGTCCATTTTATCAGATACAATGGGATGACACATCAAAAATTCTGGGGATATATTGCGAAATTGAATAGTTTTGTATTTTTATCCAAAAATATCCCGTAACTAGACCCCAGAAATGCTAAAAAGTGAAAATCTCAAAAATGTCACTTGCAATGCTTTTGCATGTGTGTATAGATATATGTAGAATTTAGAAATCAAAAATGATGTCAATAAAAATAAAAATATCTTCTGCGAAACTAAAAATAATGCAATTTATTTGATCAGTTTTGCGAAAATAATATGCATTCAAATTTATGTTCTTATTTTCTATTTTGTAATAAAAATTGAAACTTCAAATTTTGTTTCATTTGTAAAAAAGACGCCGAAGGCAAACTATTAAAAGGGGCCCTAAATCTATAGCGCCCAGGGCCCGAAGTTTGGCTAAATCGGCATTGAGGACGAGGACACGAGTAACAATGTTGACTAAAGTCTTCCTATAAGGCTATAGGCTATAAGCGTTGACTGAATTTAAATCTTCACCCAACGCTATAAGAGTCTCTGAGATGAACCTTGCGGAGGAACTCTATCTAAAGCTGTAAACGTGCCCATTGCCTTCTAAGATATTTATTACGAGTCTGGCGCGTTCCGAAGACATGTAACTAGTAATCAAGGAGTCCGTGTAGTTATGCATATATCGCCTCTGATCATCCTATGCTTTAACATTTTAAATGACACATAATATGACAGCTGATAGTATTTGTGACATTCTTCATCTCTTCAGGTATTTTCAAGACCTAATAATTAATTATACCTACTACCATTTTTCTAAGGTAAAATATAAAATTTATGAAGATAGGAAACAAATAAGATAGTCATAGCCATGTACCCAATATCACTTAAGGTATGTAAATTTAGTTTCAGCGATTAAGTAATGCCATCCGCTTTCATATCCAGGTAGTAGGAACCCCCTTTCTTCGGCAAAACAATAATCTGAGTGCCCCTCGGTCACCTAAATTTGAAAATAGCCTTCGCACTTTGTATTCTTGCCATCTACAAACGGGTAGCTCAACTATCCATGTCTCTACTTAGCTTTCTGTACCTTGCGCTTTCATTGATTGTGAATGCTATATTGAGCACACGTGATTATTATATTTTTGACCTTGCCGGTTAAATAAGTTTCGATGTTGCGGGGCAAACATTAATAAAGATAGCGGTCTACTTTAGGTTAGTTGTGGTTTTTAAGTAAAAATGAAGGCTTTGAGCAGATTTTATAGGAGTAAGAATATGGGGCAAGTCTCCATGTTGCCTAAAGTCATTAGAGGATTATCCAAGGCAGCACAGAATAGGTTAGTAGCATTCACATAGTAATTTAATGGATGCTGGAACGAATAAACCTTCATTGCAGCAAAGAATATGACTTGGTTATTGTTGGAGGTGGTATAGTCGGCGCTGCTTCAGCAAAACTCTTCAAAGAACGACATCCTAACATTAGTATGGCAATTTTGGAGAAAGAAGATGGATTAGCACGTCATCAAAGCGGTCATAACAGTGGTGTGGTCCATGCTGGCATATATTACAAACCTGGTGATATTTAAAAAAAAATGTTATGTTCATGATCATTATTGAATTATCTTTAGGGTCACTGAAGGCTAAACTATGTGTTGAGGGCCTTTCATTGGCTTACAAGTATTTTGACGACAAAAACATTCCTTACAAAAAACTCGGAAAGCTTATTGTAGCAACAGACCAACTAGAAGTTCTAAGATTAGCAGACCTGTATGACAGAGGTGATTTAATTATTGAATTATGCTTCTAACGAGTTCTAATTTTTTTTCAATGTAGGTCTCAAGAATAAAGTTCCTAAATTGACCCATCTTAAAGGCGTCAAAAAGATCAAAGAAATAGAACCCCACTGTGAAGGTCTGGAAGCAATCTGGTCTCCAGAAACGGGTATAGTAGATTGGGCTTTAGTGACCCAATATTACGGTAAAGATTTTCAAGACAACAAAGGTCACATACATTTAAAATTCCATGTAAACGGCTTCAAAGAATCTGGGAATGCTGACTACCCAGTTTTGATAACATCTAAGACTGGCGATTCCGTAAAAGCAAAGTGGGTTCTAACATGTGGCGGCTTGCACTCTGATAAGCTTGCGGAACTCTCAGGATGCCCTACAGACCCTAAAATCGTGCCATTCAGAGGAGAGTATCTTTTGTTAAACCCCAAAAAGACCAACTTGGTCAAAGGCAATATCTACCCGGTTCCTGACCCTAGATTTCCATTTCTTGGGGTCCATTTCACGCCCAGGATGGATGGCAGCGTTTGGTTAGGACCAAACGCCGTACTAGCCTTCAAAAGAGAAGGATACAAGTTTTCCGATATAAATATTTTGGAACTGTTGGATGCTCTATCTTACCCAGGAACTATCAAAATGTCTACAAAGTACTTAACGGCTGGCGCATACGAAATTGTTAAATCTTGGATACCAAGTTTGCAAGTCAAAGAATTACGGAAGTTTATACCTTCACTTGAAAATGCTGATGTCTCTCCTGGTCCAGCTGGAGTAAGGGCGCAAGCCCTTGATAATGCTGGTAATATTTATGAAATAAATTAAAACAAGGTAGCTCAAAAATTGCGTTTCAGGAAATCTTGTGGATGATTTTTACTTCGACATGTTCAAAGGAAAGGGGAAACATTCTATTGGAGACAGAGTGTTGCATTGTCGAAATGCACCGAGTCCTGGAGCTACCAGTTCTTTGGCTATAGCCAAAATGATGGCCGACAAGCTCGATGAACAATTTGGCATAAAATAAAATTGAGGCTTCCATTAGGAATAATATTTTTTAATATACTGTATAAGTTTCAGAGGCGCTTATTTTAACCACTGCCAGAGAATTTATTTTTTGTATCAAATGTCTGGATTATAGAGCTATTTTGTAATAATTATAAACCATTTGTTTACTTTATATACATTTTTGAATAAAGTGGTACTTTTTCGTTTTCCAGGACAAAGTAGATGTACCATCCAGACATAATGTTAAATAATAAGAGATTTATCAAGTTTTAAAATGTGTATTGTGTATTGTTTTAGATTGTAGATTAAGAATTTCTCCCCGAATTTTGATTACGTTTAGTAGAAAATTAACTACTTTCCAGAATTAGAATCCAAACTGGCGTCGAAAAGGTTATACTTACATATAATTTGCCGAAATCTGATTTCTCTTGCTGCGCTCAGAATCTCTTCAAAATTTCGCAATACTGTCTTTGAAAACAGGTTTTCTCTCCTCTTGCTTACATATAGCCAGTTACAGTCACGGTGTGTATGTGCAGATTTTAAAGCTATACACATTGAAAAGTATTTAACGAAATCTTCGGAAATACCCACATGTGTACATAAATTTGTAAATAAACAAAAAGCACTTATCTACTTGAAATGACCCAAGTAAGCTCTGACCTTTATTGTGTGTCACGATGATGATGTGTCGACACCGTTTTATAATGATCAAGTTTATGGTTTGTCTTCTGTCATTGATCTGCCCTATTTTAAGCGTAAATAGAACTGTAGATCAAGACAATGCTGCCCTAGAAGTATTTAACAATTGTGAATGTGTTCGTTACTATCTGTGCGACAAAGACAACTACATAATAACTAATGGAGAAACTATTATCGAACAGAGGTATGTAGCGCAACATTTTCAAGCATTCTAGATTTTAAATTTGTTCTATTTAGAGGTCCAGACACTGCAGAACGAATCTTATGCCAAGGAGGTGCTTACGCTGGAGAAATAATATGTTGTAAACAACGAAACAGTGCTACATTTGTTACAAAATCTCCAGTAGCAACAAAACCTACACCTACGCAACCACCCAATGACAACGAAGTTGTTACTAAACCGCCAAAGAAGAAAAAACTAAAATGTGGCCAACAGTTGCCAATAATAAACATAAGAGTTTTGTCGGACGAAAACCCAGTGCCTATAGATGGGGAGTTTCCTTGGACAGCTGCTATATTCTTGAATAAGAATAATGGTGGAGTATATAAGTTTCAATGTAGTGGTTCTCTGATACGTCCTAATGTGGTTCTCACGAGTAATCATTGCGTCCAAGGGTACATAAAATCTCCATAATATATGCATGTGTTAAAAAAATACTCCTCATTAAAATAATTCTCAAAATACTTACATTTACAATTTACAGTTATTAAACAACGATGAATCGAGTACTTAGGTACCAACCTTAAGGGTGCGAATGGACTACGTACTGGCTACTAATGCCAGATTTTTGTAATTTGTTTCTTTTGAAATAATATTATCATCATTTGTTCAGTGATTCTTATAGACTCTTAATTTGTAGAACACGGGCAGAAGATGTTAAGGTAATAGTAAATGGAAAAGCCGAGTTAAATGAGGTCGGAAAAGATCCTTCTTCAGAACGAGGTGTCCAAGAAATTCTCAGCCATCCAGATTATTATTCCGGAGCACTCTTCAACGATGTTGCTTTACTGATTTTGGGAACATCTTACAATATTTCTGCTAGAACTGATAACATAAACACGATTTGCCTGTTAAAAGGTGAATCTTTCGAAGGGAAAAGATGCTTTGTTGCCGGGTGGGGCAAAACAAATACAGGAGCTGGTAAGATAATAATTCTGTGCGAGCAATGAACATTTCACTAAAATATTTTAGTCCCAATAAAAAAATCATATTGTCCTGAACACGCTTCGTTTTCAAGATAACCGAGTATTAAAAGGTAGTGAAAAAGTATGGATTATTTTAAATTGCAGTAAAATGACTTAAGCGATTTTTGCTAAATTTTGATATACAGCTTTTGCTTTTGGTTTTATACAAACAGGTACGCCATATATTTCGTACTAACAGCAGCGCATGAACAGGGGTGTACTTGGTAATTTTGCCTCCCCCCATTTTTTTCTTTCAACGTATATAAAAGTTGGGTCATGATTATGAACAGCACTCAAAGATTTACAAAAAACGTATTCTTTATGCACGTTGTTAGGATTCACCGTGTTGAGATAAATGGTAAAATGTCATACCGTATGGCAAACAATTATTCCGTACAAGTCACCTACAAATATTATTATTTGCCATTATAATGATAATAATTATTATAATATTATATTATAATCAATATTTTTCATAATTTTAACATCCTCTCATTATTTTTGTTAATTTTTGACGTAGAATCCGTCATTAAAATATGGGTATAAATGGTTCTATTATAAAATCACAAGTTTAATTTATTACTATATTGTGCCAAGTGCCTGTATAAAATGAGGTATCACGAAAAAACTATTATTTATGGGCAAAACATAATAAAGTTAAGTAGGTTCAATTGTGGCGAGATGACCCTGTCCTGTATAAGTTTGATTTGTCTCGGTATATAGCTTTGTTGTACCGGAAAAAAATAAAATTTGATATCTACTTTCTCAGAAAATATAGCTCCCGTTTTTTAAAGTACGATGTAATCGCACAGAGGTAATCCTTAGATGATTTTAAGATTTTTTTATATGAACTTGAACATGGGTCCGCAACCGTTTTATTTCTGAGATAAAAGGTCTTGAAATTCAACCAAAAAACACAGTTTTTCCATTATAAAGGTTCTTTTAGTTTTCATCAGTCTTCCACTTTTTGGGAGGTTCAAATATTGTACTCCCTGCTCGCACTCCGCTATTGGGCGTTTTTTTTTTGTCACGTGAAATATCTTCGTTCTTCAAGATCCGGAATATTTCAGCATTGGGCACCCGCCCAACCAATTTATAGATACCTACTTATTTATATGACATTGTAACGCCACAACTTGACAAAAATTAACTGTCACCTCAAAGTCAACAACGTAAGCAATGTTTTATTTCCGAAGGCAACTTGATATTATTTTATTTCTACTTTTATTTAAAGTCGTTGAATGTTGTGCCAAAACTTTTAGGACATACGTTATTTAATTATCTTGTAGTCTAGAAACATCTAGTATGCTAAAAACACATTTCGATTTATAAATAAAAAAATATACAAAGCGGAGAGATTATAGATATTTTAGAGATATTGGAGAAAAACTACTGTTTTTTTTGTTCAATTTCAACACCCTGCATCTCAGAAATAAAGCGGTTGCGAACCTATGTTCATTTAAAATGTTTTTCTTAAAATCATCCAAGGATTATCACACTATAGGATCAGCATTCGATTATGAAACACCCTGTATATAAAATTCTATTATTTCAGAACGAAAAGTGCTGAAAAAAGTAATTCTTCCAACGATAGAATTTTCACAATGTCAAGAAATGTTACGACAAACAAGGTTGGGTACGAGATTTATCCTCCATGATTCTTTCATGTGCGCTGGGGGTGAAAAGGATAAAGATGCGTGTATAGGTAGGTATATTATCATATTATGTACGGGGTAGTTAGAGCTATGTTGACCCCTGTATATGGCCATTATTTTTGATGTTACCCTTGTTTAGGGAATCCCTAATTAGCCAATGTGTGACAGAGTCATAAGGATACGAGAGCAATATTGGATACAAGCAACATATGGCGCCACAAATTAAAGTGGCCCAGTCATTGTCTACTAATTTTCTACTATTAAAATCTACCAAAAAAACAGCTGGCCAACTTTATTTTTTGCAAAATCTGTCCCCTGTATCTACTATATTTCTGTCATGTCCTTATGTCAGTGTCAGACATTGGCTAACTAGAGTATCCATAAACAAGGATGTTACGAAAAAAGTAGAGAAACTCTTTGGAACTACCTAAAAATATATATAAAAAAAACATAGGTTGCATATTTTTATACTTTGCGATGCGATGCCCAATGTCTTATCGCCAAAAGATAATACACCTGAAAATCTACATTTCTTATTACTCTACTTTTTTCGTAAAAAGAATAAAGGTTGGAGGTAGAAGTCAAAATAACTTTAGTACCTACCTTGCACAAGGTGATCCATATTTCGCGCCCTGGGCATAAGCATAATAAGGGAAATGAAAAAATAAAAATAAAACAATATTGTGCTTTGTGGGTATTAAAGAGTCTTCTTGGTAAAAATAATGAAAATTGGAATGCGACGTTTGTCCTTGTGATGTTCGTTAATACTATGATTCCAGAGTATATTCCCTACAAATTTTAATAACGAAATATTCGCTTTCAACAGTCTGCAACTCAGCCGGCAATACAGGGTGTTTCTTAATAACATGCCAATACTTAAGGGGTTACTCTTGGATCCATTTTGAGAAAAAGACTTCATATGAACATATGTCCTAAAACTTTTGAGATACAGGGTGGTAAAATTGGACCATGTTAATGTTAATGACTTAAATACGTGACAACTAGACTAGGTAGACAACTGTCAAAACTGTTTATGTTTACAAAACAAAATCTGCTTCTTGCCAACTAGATCGTTTTGAATAATTGTTAATATCTAATTTTATACCAAGGTGCAAATGAATGAGTTTTATTTTTTTATGAGAAAACCGTAAGTCAAACAAAAAAGATCAAAATACCTAATTTACTCAGAAAGGAATGGGGATTTCAAAAATAATTTTTACTTTAAGAAAAAGCAGTGGCGTAACATATTTTTCTTTAAAAATGTTGAATTCAAAACCCGTACAGACGCCATTGGTAAAAGTAATAAAATTGTTTGTATATCAGAAAAATCTTCATGCATAGAAGGCGTATACCAAATTTCACAAAAGTATCTATGGTAATACCAAAGTTATAATAAAAAAAAATTTCCTAAAATTTTAGCCCCCTGTAGTTCAAAAGTTAAGACTTTTAGGACATATGTTCATATGAAGTTTTTTTCTCAAAATGAACCCAAGAATAACCCTCTTAAGTATTAGAATGTTATTAAGAAACACCCTGTATAGTAATCAGAGAAAAAACCGCGTAACTTTTGCTAACAAATTAGATTTTTAGAGAAAAGTTGTACTAATTTGTCAACTTTAGAAACACAGGCGATAATTGTTTACTGAATATTTGCATTAACTAGGTAACATACGTGTTCTCTGGCAAAAATTGAGCAGTTTTTGTCCATAAGCATATGCCCTGCTTAATACTGTATATTGCCCGAGTTGCAGGGTATTAATAGTTTTCAATTTTAGTTATGTACCTACCTCACAGAAAATATACGTTACGCGTAGCGTATATTTTCTGTGACCTACCTATCCATAAAGCAGAATATGTCACTTTTTGTTTTTCCATGATAAGCCAAGGAAGCGAAATTTGGATCACCTTGTACATGCTAAATATTTATTTTATAAACATTTTTAGGAGACGGTGGCAGCCCTTTAATGTGTCCGTCAAAAAACGGGAAGAGTTATTTTCAAGCCGGCATCGTAGCGTGGGGTATAGGTTGTGGTGAACAAAATGTACCGGGAGTATATGCAAATGTTCCTAAATTCATTGATTGGATCAATGAGGAACTTCAGAAAAGGAATATAAATTTAGACACATAAATAAAAGACACCTTTGTGCCTTATACAAGTAATAAATTTTATTTACTATTAAAGTTGCACATTTTTTTGTTAAATTCGCAAGACACAAAATCTGCGATCGCCAGTGCGCTTGTGGCTCCAGGGCTTGGTACAAACTTACAGTTTATAATCCTTTCATTTAAACCAGGCCCAATAAAACAATCAATTACAAAATCATCAACAAAAGTGCCATCGTGGTTTAATAATTGACACTGGACAGCCGTTGGACCTTTTTCGATTTTAGAATAAGAAATGTTCGGCAATAATCGTTGGAGTTCTTGAATTTGGATATTAGGGCATATCACTTTCGCAGCTTGGGATACGCATTTGGAAAAGTTTCGCACTACCATGTTTCTAAATCCACATGATGTAAGGATGCTCGACATGTAGGCTAAGTTTATTTCATCGCCCCTAAAATGTGTAATTAAAAACAAACTTTGTATAGGTGTTTAATTAAAACTAGATTGATGGAAAGGCGTTTTCTGTGTGCAGACACTTACTTGTATCCTTCTATTTTTAAAGCTGGTACTGCAGAAGGTCCCAAGAGAATATTACCATCCAACTTTGGACTAAAGTGTGCCCCTAAAAATGGGAGGTTCAAATCGGGAACAGAATAAACATTTGCTTTTAATTCTTCGCAATGTTGTGTTGGTAAAAGCTGGTAGTCTACTTTGAAAGACACCATTTTCTGCGTGCTACATGAATTGCCTACCATTTTTGATAAAATTTCAGATTGTAATCCACCACAAAGAATTGCCGTTTTGGATTTTATCAATTCGTTGTTCTGGGAAGATATTAAAACGGGATAGTCACAGTCGCTTGAAGCTTTCAAATGTTCCACTTCAAAATTATACAAAATGTTTCCACCACTATCAATAAAATCTTGACCGAAATTCTTCGTTACAACCCCAAAATCTACGTTGCCCGTAGTTGGACACCAAACAGCTTGAAGTCCTTTGCTTCTAGCGTACTTGCAAATTTCTTTTTGAGAAGTCAACAATTCCAATCCACTAATTTTATTGTCAACACCTCGCTGGTACACTTTTTGCAAGTCTTCGACTTCACAGTTCGTGGTAGCCACAATGAGCTTACCATTTTTAGAAAACGGAATCTTTTTTTGACTGCAATAGTCAGTAAGAAGATCCGCACCTTTGGCACACAATTCTGACTTTAATGATCCATTTTTGTAGTATATTCCACAGTGTATCACCCCACTATTGCGACTGCTTTGGTGTTTCCCTAAACATGACTCTTTCTCTAGTAGAACTGCACTGAAATGTTTGTATTCGAGTTTTACTTTTCTTGCTATTGCACTTCCTATTATACCACCACCTATGATGGCTACATCGTATGAACTAGCACCTTGCAAATTGCAAGACGATAAGTATCTTATAAAACTTAGAGAAACATGTTGTTTAAATCTTAGAAAAATTTTGCGTGAAAGGCAACGCTCATGATATGACATCTTTGTATGACATTATTTAGTACCCACATGACAGTGACTTTGTTATTACTCGTCCAATCAGGAACGTAAGTGAACAACGCTTTGTTGTCGACAGCTTGACCGACACTATAGACCTGTGCATAGCGCTGTCACAGCTTACCGAATTTTACATCCAAAATAAAATAAAATGCTTGTTTGTTATGTTCCTTTAATTTGACAAGCTTACATGGCATACATTCATAGATTTTATTAAGAGAAGCGAGTCTAAAAAGCAAGCAAGAATATTTTGGTAGGTACCTTTTGGTTTGAAATGAGGTCCATGGCTAGTTGTAGTGTAAGTATAGAACGCCTGAGATATTTTAGTTTCTTCTTATATAGTGAACCATTAGTTCGCTTTGGGGCTATAAACAAAAATTTATATTTTTATTCTTGCATACGTTACAAAATGCTCTTCCAAAATGTTATATCCATAGAATTGTAGCTTCTTCAACTGGTTGAACAGGTCATCTCTTAATTCCAAAATAGTGTTTATTCTTCTGCATTTCACATAATGGTCTTCATAAGAATAGAAATTGCACGTTATCTGTGTGATAAGTGCATTGTTGGTTTATGTACTGGTAGTTTGTCTATTCTATGATAGCTAGTAGGTGACTGTCAAATGTCAATTGTAAAACCAATTTTCCAAGAACAGATTTCAAGATGTTGTAATGGCGTACAAATAAATGTTTAAAGTAAAACTCAGCTACCGCTTGTTTATTTGGGAGCTTTAAAAACAACACATGGTGGCAGCTAAAGGAAACAAGTGAAATTTTGCGGTCAAGAAAATAGGAAAAAATCATGGTGAATCCACAGCAGCAAATCTCCGAAACGGGAGTAATACCGCTCACTCAGGTAGCTCCTGTGTATCAAATCCCTGCACCAGAAGCGTTTTCCTTCAAAGCCACAGACTGGGAGCAATGGAAGCTCAGATTTATGAGGTTTAGAAGCGCCTCAGGTCTGGAGTCGAAAAGTGACAAAGACCAAGTAAACTCTCTAATCTACCTAATGGGACAACAAGCAGAGGCAGTGTACCAATCATTCAAGCTGTCTGAAGCTGAAGCGGCTTCATTTCAAACTGTCGTAAACAAGTTTAATACACATTTTGTACCTTCCAAAAATGTAATCTACGAACGTTACTGTTTTCACACTCGTTATCAAGAAGAGGGAGAAAGTGTAGAAGACTTTGTGACAGCCTTGCATTCTCGTGCACAAAACTGTGATTTCCCAACAGGGTTTGCCGATCAAGCCATTCGTGATCAGGTGGTAGTGGGTATACGAGATAAAGCTTTGTCTGAAAAGTTGCAGCTTGACCCTAACCTGAACCTCGAAAAGGCTGTAACAGCTGCCCGACAATCTGAAGCTGTGAAAAAGCAACAATGCACTTATCACACATAACTTTGATAACCGTCATAAAGTCAAAGAATTTTCTGAACTCCCAGTGGGTCAAAAGGTATGGATTTCCGATCTACGTCAAGAGGGGGAAGTTGAGGCCAAACATAATACTCCTAGATCGTATGTAGTCAGGAGTCCAATGGGTACATACAGAAGAAATGCCAAATTTTTGCACCCACTTCCTAATAATCTCGAAGAAAACTTTCACAGTGATGAATGTTCGACTGTAAGGCCTGACACCAGTAAAGTCGAAAATCCAGCACTACTGAGTGAAGAGAGTTGTAAAGAAGAAACTCAAACGAAAGTAACTTCCTCAACGCCTGTGCCTTTTACTCGAGAAGGTCTAAGGCATAGCCAGAGGGTTGTTAGGCCCCCTAGACGTTTAGATATTTAAGAAGGGGGGTGTGTGATAAGTGCATTGTTGGTTTATGTACTGGTAGTTTGTCTATTCTATGATAGCTAGTAGGTGACTGTCAAATGTCAATTGTAAAACCAATTTTCCAAGAACAGATTTCAAGATGTTGTAATGCTGTACAAATAAATGTTTAAAGTAAAACTCAGCTACCGCTTGTTTATTTGGGAGCTTTAAAAACAACACATTATCACAAACAAATCTACCCATAAAAAGCTCTGTTAATATGACAAAACTGCGAAATATTGAATGCAAAGAGAATTCGTGACCGTAAAAAGATCGGAAATGCTAATAAAGCTAGATATTTAAAATATGGGACATTCAAAAGGCCAGAAACTGACATACCTATAACAGAACACCCCTGTTGTAACCTAAAATAAGTCGCCGTTTTTTCGTCGAGTAGCGCCACCCCAGTCCGCAAACAACAATGAAATATGACGACATGCCAATGACGTCAAAACCTATAGACGTGGTGCCCCATTGTTAAATGCCCTTTATCTATGACTCCAAGATTAAATATACCCATGCTACTCTAAAAACATGCTACAAACAAAGACAGAAAGTCAACCATCAACCAACTATACACCCGGTGATTCCCGGTTATAATTCCTCCAGAATCACACTTAGATATCGCATGTTTTTTTTTTTTTTTGGGGGCGCCGTAAGCATCGGAACCTCACCTGAAGACTCGGGGGATGGTCTAAAGACGCCCGTCTCCGAGCCCAGAGTCGAAATAAGTTCGCTACGGCTCGACAAAAAGGGGCAATTTCTGACAATCTCGCGACATTTTCGGAATAATTTAATGGAGCGCTTAGATTGTGATTAGTTCTGGGCGTCAAAACAAACCTGTCTATAGGTTCTGACGTCATTGCGACATGCTAATATTTATAGTATCGGTCCAGCTTAGAGTGCTCTTAGAGGGTAACAAATCGAAAAAAAAACGCAAATAGTAATAATGCTGGATATTTAAATATGGGAGTTTCTAAACATCAGAAACTGACATAGGTACCTATAACCACACCCCACGGGCGTAGCCAGGATTTAGTTTTTTTTGGGGGGGGGGTTTAGTTTGAGAAGTAAATAAAACAACAAAAATATACTTACATGAAATTTAATATCTATATATTCATCCGAAAAACTACGACATATTTATAAAGTTCTTAACTTTAAATGAAATGGATAAATTAATTTCGTTCCTCTGCGCTAAATCTAAAACCATTAAAGAAGAAATCTTCGGCTTTTTCTTTTAAGTATATCCACTACTTCATCTGCATGAATTTCTGTTCCATAGTGAATGTTCATTAACCATTAAGTCTGTTTTCACTTGTAGTGTTTCGTAAATAGTTTTTCAGTCTCCTTAGGCTCGAGAAAGACCTTTCTGGGGTAGCAGTGGATACAGGAATGGTAGCCAAGATTTGTAGTAATGTGTAAAAACCTATTAGGATAAAGGTTTTTATCGCACATATCTAGGCATTCCAAACTAGATTTCGGGGTAGGCAGTCTTCTTATCAGCATGCAAGGTAGCTGAAGCTTTGATAGCTAAATCCAAATTTGTTTCTTTATTAGAAACCCCTTGACCTTGACTACACCACTTTTTCCAGTAGTCCATACCTTTAGGTTTATCACCCTTCCTTTTTTTCCCCTCCATTTTTCGACAGTAATAATGATTCACGTATCTATCCTTCACAAGGTCATCGAATAACAGTGCACTAAAATTACTCACTTACACGGTACACTTAATTCTCTTCACTATTCGTTCACCACTTTTCACTTTTATTCGCTTCGAGTTCGCATGGAACAATACTGCCGTAAGCGCGGTCACGCGCCGCGGCGCCGCTTATATAGCAGGCCAGTAGCCGTCCAGAAACTTCCACGAACTTCCACAAAGTTCCGCTCATTTCGACCTAGGGGCGTGGCGAATAATCGAGAAACAACGCAAAGTGTCCCTACAATACAAAATAGTTCGGCTGCAATTGCGTCTGCCTCTCGTCAAAAGATGGCGCTAGGCGCTACTATTACTACATACAGTGTGTCCACGGATTGATGTCGGAATAGGTGTAAATGACAAAAAAATTTCGAGTTCAAATTTGACCATTTGGGGTTCAGCCCTGCTTGGATAGAAACTAATTTGTGCCATATTAGTAGTTTCGAAAAATCAAGTAGGCCTTGACAGGAACGATTTATTTATTTTCTGTGTAGGTTAAGTGCCTTTTCTGAACAAGATATCGAAAAATGTTATTAGAAAAAGTTGCTTAGAATTCAAAATTATGTCCCTGTGCAGATTTTCAAAATAATTGGCCTACTTTGATTTTAATCCATTTCTGGCAGTTTTTTATTAATACGCTAAAACCCACAGGATATAACTACCAAACTGCACTGAACAGTTTAAAAAAAATAATAAAAACATGCCAACTTGACTGAAAATGTGTGTTCGGCAATATAAAAGTTCAACTACCTAAATGAAATGGATTAAAATCAAAGTAGGCCAATTATTTTGAAAATCTGCACAGGGACATAATTTTGAATTCTAAGCAACTTTTTCTAACAACATTTTTCGATATCTTGTTCAGAAAAGGCACTTAACCTACACAGAAAATAAATAAATCGTTCCTGTCAAGGCCTACTTGATTTTTCGAAACTACTAATATGGCACAAATTAGTTTCTATCCAAGCAGGGCTGAACCCCAAATGGTCAAATTTGAACTCGAAATTTTTTTGTCATTTACACCTATTCCGACATCAATCCGTGGACACACAGTATATTCAAACGTAATAATAATTTAACTCTTCACTCCTCGTATTTTTTCGGTATAATATTAGGTAATACTTTGCTTATTTCGGGGGGGGGGGGGGGGTTTGAACCCCCGAAACCCCCCCCCTTGACTACGCCCGTCACACCCTATAACCTATAATAAGTCGCCATTTTTTTGTATAATTACTAACGCCACTCCAGATCGCAAACAATCATGAAAATATGACAACATGCTCGGGTCTTTAATCTCCGAGTTCTGCATTGCTCCTCCATTCGCTCTTTTTGCTCCAACAACAATAGTTTTCCACAGAAACCATTGTTGTCGGAGCAAAAAGAATGAAGGACCAATACCAAACTCAGCTACAATGTTGATCCAGGTCCAACTAGATCCCTATAAGGCGTACGTTGGTTATAACTAATCGGATTTTGATGAAACTTAGTGTCTAAAGATAATTCCTTTGCTATGTAGATGGCTCATTTTGAAATCATCTAAATCATTTTATGAGATCAGTAAACCTGGACCAAACTTAAGAGTCTTAAGAGTTACCTACGTAATGTTCGATCACATCATTTGAATTCAGTCCAGTTGCTATTATTGTTGAATGTCAAAAAAAAAACAAGCCGAAAATTATGAAAATCGGTAAAGCAATAAAAAGTTAAGACAAATAAATAACTTTAGGAGTAGGTTACTCTACTAAGAAATTTGAATGAAGTTTTGGCATTTTTTACGCGATCCCCAGGTCCAGGAATTGTTCACATGTTTCGGGTCCCGGGGTACCCTGTACATATAGTTGGCTCAGAGTTTAAATTAATTTATTCAAAGTCATACTTTATGTCTTAATTTTGTGGGCGTAAAGTAAGAATTTGAAGCACCCATACATAAATAGTTTTTGCGTCCGCAAAATGTGTAATCAATAATATAAGGGCGTACAGAATACATGTTTACCTATTATTAGGTGTTATTAGAGGATTCGTTTCCGTTTTTGTGTAGGTTTTTCGAGAGAATTTTTTGAAAGTCATCATGATGAATGTGGCGGTTGGCAATTTTGGGATTTTGAACGATATACAAGCTTCTATCAATTTGGCATGTACTGTTAAGCTGCACAGGCATGAGACATGGTGGGACGGTTGACTGATTTGTCTGGCAGAAAGAAGAATTTTTGCGAATCATGGGCAGAAGAGCTTTGAAAACATTTCTACTTCTACATGCAAGTTACAGGTATAAATTAACTTGCGCTGATATCGTCGTACGAGTTAGTATATCTCTGGACGCTTATGACGAGACTGTGTGTGAAAAGACTGCCCGGACTTTTGGTTTTCTGAGCTTGAAGGCAGCTGATCGCTTTTGGATTTCCAAAGGACGAAAATGCCATTCCAGTCAGAAGAGTTTAGCCTCCTTCATATTATTCCAGTTTCTGTTGTTATGTTTTTTGGAAAATTGTACCATAACTATATAAGATAATCATCTTTTGCTAGACGACACTGTGTGAAACATTCCCACATAAATTCGATTTACAACAATGCAGTTTTCCAAAATACTCGTATATTTATCGCGATATCTTGCACATAGTTAAAAAAGTTCGAACAATTTAAAATGAATCACAAAACTTTAATTGTATAGGTAATGCGATTTTATTATAGGATAATGTCACAAAAATTGTATAGGCAGGAACATTATATTTTTACTTCCACTATTCACTAAAGTTAAATTGAGGTTGTTATTTATAATAATTGTTGTCAGTTAAAAAACAACAATTAACTATAAGTTTGTTAATCCTTCGGGAAAATGGGTTGTAGCGACAAATTTGTGGCAAAATAGGTACAAATAACAAAAACAGAGTATCGATAACTTATTTGTTAACTTCACGTTATTTCCCCGAACTTCACCAATATCTTATCCTTTAATACACATGTTTACGATTATGATCTTTCACTTTCTGACCATTTTGCTATTGATATTTAATAATGAGGGTGGGGCCGCTAGACTGGGATGCCAGATACATAGACATATTACCTAAAATATAATAAATAAGATGGTTTGCCCTTAGAGAAAATGATCTAACCCAACAGAGACCTCTCGTTTGGGCAAATTGCTGGATCCAGCCCTTATATTCGATAAGCATGTTGAGAAAAATTGATTGAAACTGGCTAAATATATCTTTCTTACGAAGCCTGCGAGATGGGGTATCACCACCCAGCCAGCAACGCTATAACCTTGACGTCAATACGACGTCGAATATTGGTGACAAGCTGTGTATATATAAAATATAGGACGTCGATTCGACGTCGAAATAAATTATTACTTCTATCTTGATAAACCTCCCCCGTACATAGTTTTTATTGTCGTGATACTTAACGTCGAGAAGACGTGATAATGATGTACCTACTGCAGCCTGCGCTTGCGCAGTGCGTGCCCTAGCCGCGGCGACTCCACCAGTAGCGTAGCTAGGGGTCTTGGGGCCCCGGTACAGAATCTTGCATGGGGGCCCTCCTTCTTGTAGTCCGGTAACGAGATAATTTTTCAAATGAAAAAATTGCAGGAAAGTAATTTTTTAAAGTTATTCCTTGTTTCCTAAGTATCCAACCAAAAGATCACACTCAGACCCTCGTTATAGAGCTCGCAATAGGGATGGTTTCTTACTTACTTTTATCAAAGAAAAAGCACTGATTGCAGATTGCAGATAATAAAGTTATCTACAACCTTGCTTTATGAATTTATTTTATAACTTTATTATTTTACAAGTTATGGATTCATTAAGCAGCGTTTTCTTCTAAAACTCGTACAATAAAAAAGTTGCAAACAAATAAAAAAAATGTGGAGAATTAAATTACTTATACCTAGCTACAGCTTTTGTCAACATATTTTTTGTTAAAAAAATAAATCCGAAACCACCTCTATTGCATTCTTCATTACGGGGTTTGGGTTGGAGTGTCATCATTTGGTTGGAAGACAATCCAAGAACAATTCTGAAAAAACCAGCTGGTCCGCAATAGTTTTTACTGAAGATTAATATTAATATACTCACGTAATATAATATAATAATAATAATCGCTACTGAGAGTTGAACAAAACGACTCTGTGATCTGTGACTCAGACTGTTGTGTCTTAAAAGAGATGACAGAAATTTGCCTCTCAAACCGTAGGCAATCAGGATTGCCTGCATTTTTAATAAATGTTGCGGGGACAGAATTATTGTCAAGTACGAAAAGAATTAGCCCCTAAACCCGCGGGGCCACGGGGCGACGCCCCGAATTGCCCTAGCATAGCTACGCCACTGGACTCCACCCTCCACTCCTCCAGTCTCGAATGCAGCACGCCATTATTGTATGGAGCTGGTCTCGTGAGTACGTGTCGTTCCCTGTTATTAACCTAGCTATTTTGTGGATCCGCTGTTCCGGTCTTTCGTGTCGTAACCCTTGAGTAAGTTTTTATAATTTATTTACTTTTTATTGTCTATTATCCCCTATGTAAGTAGTAACAGCTCGAGAAAAAGTAAACATGTAGCCCAATCCCACACAGCTTCTAAAGCGACCACGATGGATTGCATTACGCAAATTTTAACCTAATCATCTGGCATCAAATTAGGTACCTTACCCAAAAGCCATTCAAAGTAATTTAATTGTCCATTTTATACTACAAAATTCATTACTCTTTTCCCATTTTATTTATCCTTATTGTTATTATATTTTGGGTTATGGAGATTTTCATATACAACACCCTCCATGGTGACGTTAGTACAAAATCCAGAGGCTGTGCTGACTGAGCTGCAAATGCGCTGTTGTGGCTCCTGCCTGGACTTCATTATTGGTGCTTCCCAAATCATGCCTATCTGTCTATTGTACTAATATGAGTGTCGAATAGCATGAAACAAGTGTATACAGTTACTACTTTTTTGTTCATTTGCCCATTATCACTTTCTTTTGTATTGTTTTATTTATGTTTTTGGATTTTTAAAATTTAATTTTTCTATTGTTTGTTGGTACTTAAAATAATAAACGTATATTGTTTAAAAATTGTAATTCATTTATAAATCACAAACCCTTTTATATCTCTTTTTGGGGGTGCGTTGCGACGCGACCAAAAAATCGCGGGTTATATACATCTTATGAGACGTCACCACTACGTAATTTTGCACGTCTAATTATACGTCGCTGAACACGTAAATTCTGTGACATATTGCCGTCGATTTTACGTGTTTTCTGCGTCGAAATTTTCGTCGGTGGTAGGTACGTCTATTCAACGTAGAAGAAACGTCTTTTTGCTGGCTGGGTAGACGTATTATTGCAGACCTTGCGTGGCGTTTTTCAGTCTGTTGCTTGTCATGGTATATTCTTGTTTAGGGTCACCCTACCCATTCTGAAAGAATTTTGAAATACAGAGAAGAGCTGCTCGAGTTATATTCGGATTGGGATTCAGAGAGAGGATGTCAGGAACACATTCATCCTTCTTAATATAATCACCACACCATGTCGCTATATTCTTGAGCAGGGTGGGCCTTAGCCGCCTTTGCGCCCCTGGGCAATATTTTCAATGGCGCTCCCTACAATAGCATTAAAATGAAAGATTCCCCTTCAGTTCACGATAGGAAGTTATTATTTGAAGTATTTACCTTAGGAATGCACAAAAATGTTAATAAATAACGACCAAATATACTTCATTGGAAACTTCCACAGGCAAAATGTGACTGTATCAGTGTGATCGTCGCGCTCTGAGGATGTCCAGTGCAATCGAGGACGAAAGCTTGGAACGAGAAGTTTGCTGACGCAGGATCCATCCGGAAGAAACTCAGATTCAAAAGAATATACGTCTATGTAACTATGGAGACAATTATTATTTTAGAAAAACCACAATTCCTGGATACTTGCATAAAACCCAACTATTATTTCTAAAAATAATATTTACGTAATTAGCAAGTTTTTATAGACTTTCTTCGAAATTTGGCGGGAAAGCACTTATTACGTCACAAGTGATTTAAAAGGGCAAACTTTATTTTGGCAAAGTTGGGAACGGAATTCGGACTCAATTATTCTAATCACTATGAGGCCTTCATAAAAGCGTCTTCAAGATGGTCCCTAGCCCCAAGTTGTTCGTATATTAATAACTCAAAATACTTTAATATTTTTACAACATACAAACCTCTGCAGTTTTATCTCACGAATTTTGGTAGACGTGAACTTCGGAATAATAACATACCTACACCATCTTGCAATAGAGGAGTCAATACCCGGAACACATTCGTAATAAAAAAAAAGTATTTATGTGACCACATTTTTGTGTGCAATTGCATTATTAGTTAAAGCTCAAAGGTTGCCATACTTTAAATAATAGATATTCATATTCATAGGGAAAGGTGGAGACATTTGAATAGAAAAGTAAAATTTGCCTTTGTTCCACGAATTATTGCAAATGGGCACCGGCAACATTGCAATGCCGTTTCTCCTGTTAGGCACAGAGGTTGCCACGTTTGGCGTTCTAGACAATAAAACGACGAAACTGTAGATTCCAGCCTGAATAAAATTGTGTGCAACTTCGTCTTTAATTATCATAAATAGATAAGGGTTAAAAGCCGTTGTTTCATTTATTACGTGTTATGTTGGTGCATTTAAACTGTGTACGATTTTATTAGAGCAATTAAAAATATTGTCAAACTCTAGTAATGTGTATAGTGTATTAACTTTTCTGGACTTTCTGTCGGCAAACTCCCCGACAATATCAGTAAAATCCTCAGAGAAATAACCAAGGATAGAGGGAGCACAAGCTTCAAAATGCACGCGTTTGTAATCAACCAACATCTAGCGAAAAATTTACCGAAGTAAACAAACATTACGGCCGTGTGTACAACGTTTACCTGTGATAAGTTATATCCTGAGAAATATCAACTTGGCAACACACCACGCAATTTCTGCGTCCCATTGTATACAAAATCACTCTATCCTAAATACTAATAAATAGTTATAAATTGACAAAAAAAAACACTTGAAAACACACACGTAAACAATCAAAGAAAATTATTACACATGGGGGTAAACAAACAATGCAGAGAGATTGAATGCGGCGGCGGACGGCTTCGTTGCCATTTTGTGCGATTTCAAGGAATTATAATAGCTACATTTTTCAATTCAATGTAACAATGGAGTACGTGGCATCACTCAAAAAGATGTTGGTTTTGTTTACTTTTTGTTCTTACTCCCTCTATCCTTTGTTATTTCTTTGAGGTGAAATCTAAACTGTAATATCAGTAAATGCTAAATAGTTAGGTAACAATAATTTAAAATTTACGCTACGAATGCTGCTACCACCACCACCCCTCTATTTTAAATGATACAGTATCAAGAAATATATACCTAATAATATATGTTTTTCCTGGGAGAAGAATCTCTGAAGAATCCATTTCACAAGTGGTGACATGTGACAACCAAAGGATAATTATTGTCACCTGCTCAGACCTTCAGAACCATTAATTTCAGTGACATAACACGAGATTACCTTATTTATGTTTCTAGAACATACATTTGATATTTTTGACTGAATTTTCTATCAGTGAAAATTTTGGATGTCAAATTCTGAACTTTGAGTTTCACACCTAGGCTACCGCAAATAATCAGTGGCATTATTCCTCATTATATTTGTATTTTCACATTGTGATATATTTGGATGAAATTTTTCTTTTCATTTCCCTGATATTACCTACTAAAAAAAAACGAAAATTCACCAAGCGCTTTTTGGATAGGATGTAAAGAACACAACATTCTGTTTAATAGAAGTGCTCTTTAATATTATAACTGGAAGATATAATTAACTTGCAAATTGCTGCAATAATAGTTGTTAGGTTCAAATAATTTTAACAGTTGATAGAGCACCGAATTTCAGACCTTACAAAATACTTCTATATCATCTGTTAAAACATTGTTTTCACTAAGAAAGTCTCTTTTGCACATAGTTTAGAGACATGATTAATTACATATCAATAATTAATAATATCACAAAAGTGGAAATCTTATACATACAACATACACTTTGAAAAATCACTGTTATAACTGGAATATTAGACTAGAAAGCAATCTAGTGCCACGTTTGCAATGTACAATTACTAGTACAATGTACGTATGTTTTATGTATATGACAATGATAACTATAGCAATAGTTCGGCTATATCTTTAGGATAATATTTCACAAGGATAGTGATGGTCTCATATCTCACTTAGATGGCAGCATGTAATTTCAGTATTGGGTAGGTATATCGACTTTTCTACAGTAAAATTATTTAAAACAATTATGTTCCTAATTTTCTCCAATGTGCACTTCAATTGTCAGTCTTAATTTTTTAATGATTTTTTAACCAGTAGGTATGTAGCTTCTTGCTGACAAAACTTACAATTTTTTTGGCACGAATAAATGTGCAGTTTAATAGGAAAACATGGTGCGATACAGTATATTCAAATGCTTTAATCCTACATCAAAAGCCTACATTATTTTTTAACCCAATATATTTGAATTTCAAGAAAATATACTAGACATACAGTCAAGCAAATTTAAAGTTTCTTCCCTAGTATATATAGTGAAAAATTACAAAAAAGTATAGTAAGAAGAGGGTTTCAAATGAATATCTTCCCAAAGTGGAAAATAAATATTTACATTCTATTTAAAAAATCATTATACTTGCATAAATACATATTAATAATTGTTACAGGTTCATAAAATGCAGGATAAATTTAACGTACCATGCTATGAGAAGAAATGTTAAATGTTTGATCACTTAATACAATAGCAGCACAGATTCATCTTATCTCTTACAGTAAAATACTATATGATTTTATCTATAATATAAATAAAATTATTTACAATTATATACATATTTTGTTAAAAATAAAAGTAGAAAATTTTTCTAGTCCTTAAACATAAAGGCATTATTATTTTTAATCTATAAAAAATATAAAATCACAATATTTTGCAAAAATACTTTTCTCTTGTTCTCACAACTCTTGTTTTCTTTTCTCTTCAACTTTTTGAAATAGCATTTAAAACATATTCAAAATAAAAACTGTATACATAGAAGAGAAGTGGATATGTTTTAGATTCTTAAATTAAAAGTGTTAATACATTAAAAGAACTTTTATCTACATGATATAAATTTTGTAGCAAAAATGTAGTTAATTCGGAATTTTAGGCAAAACTTCCCAAAGTTACCTACCACCTATTAAAAGTAAATAAATAAATAAATAAATAAACAAATAAGACTTACATGACTAGCTATATAACTAAATATTATCTTTCTGTCAGCGCTACTCCGTGTTTGTAGACAACTAGATCCTTGTTCTTGAAATCAAAGTATGCCGTCAAGTGAAATGCCATATTGGACAATACTACTATGTATTCGGAGAGTGCAAAAAACGAATATACTAAAAAAGATATATTTAAAATAAAGTAGTTTGTACAACAAGAGTGGAAAATGTATGCCCACAACATTTAATAACCGCAAAATCATCAATCACCATATTGTTTTATTCTGAAATATTTCATTAGAAGCTTAATAAATTTTATAGAAACTGAAGTATCCACTTATTATTCATTATTATGACTGGTTGTGGAAAAAATAGTGCATGCAACTCGTATGTATAACTTGGGCAATTAAGACACTCCTATTCAGCTATATTATAGGTATCAATTAGATCATTAGGTATGCTGGAAATAGCTATCATTAGATGCCCATTGCACAATACACAATTATTTCAACAACAATTTTTAAATTCATATTCCATCAAAATTAAAAAATCTCAAATTTATTGACACGAAATATAAACGTTAGGACAGTTTTGGATTTTGAGTTATTTACTCGGTTATTTGTTAGTATTGTAATTATTATTAATATGAAAATGAAATTGTTACAACAGCAAAGAAAAAAAGAATTCAACTTGTAATCAATATGTGGGCATCCTTGAAAGTGAAATTTGTGTGGGAAAACTTGCAATATAAATAAATATAATTTGACATTACATATACAATGTGGTCATCTAAGCGTGCAACATATGGGACTTTTTTTTATTAATTGCACAACCAAAATACAGACATTGCCGATGCAAGTTGATGCATGTTCAATAATCATATTAGGTGCACTTAGAATGGTTGCGAGTTAAACAGCATACCAGGTTAGGTCAAAAAATATAAAAATTGCACAAGAGTAAAGTACCCTTATTTCAAAAAATTCAGCAAAAAGGTTATTAATAAAAGTTGTTTAGAATTAAAAGCTATGCCTAAATACCAAAACATAGCCTCCTAAGAAAAAAAATTTTCGTTAAATAATTTCCACATTTTCTTAATAAACATTCAAAATAAAAATTTTTCACCTTAAATGAGAGTTTTTTAATATATACATTATCATTACCAATGTTTTAGCTTGTTCAAACGAATTTTTGCGAAATTTTAAAGTTTTGTTTAATATCGTTGCAACAAACATGAAATTTGTGATTCCCTAAAAAAATAAAAATCTAAGTTAATTTTACAAATATGCTTGAATTTGAACAAAGTTATGCGAAATTGATATAATTTTGATTGATTTATGAAACTGTTTAGGGTGAATATTAAAACAATTTTTTTTTAGGAAATTATTAATGTTTTTCAAAAAAATATATTTCTTTTTCTTAGGAGGCCATGTTTTGGTATTTAGGCATATTATTTAATTCTAGACAACTTTTCTTAATAACATTTTGCTGAATTTTCTGAAATAAAGGTACTTTACTCTTGTACAATTTTTATATTTTTTTTTACCTACCCTGTATGCTGTTTGACTTGCAACCATTCTATGTGCGCCTAATATAATTATCGAACATGCACCAACTTTCGGGAATATTTGTATTTTCGTTGTGCAATTAATAAAAAAAATCCCATATGTTGCACACTTAAATGACCACACTGTAGATGCCAAAGAAAAATAGCAAAAGAAAAAAATTAAAGAAAAATACAGGGTGTCCCTATTTGCTTGAAAATATCGATTTTCTCGGTAATTTTCAAGATAAATTTAATAGTTCAAAAACTGAACTTGTCTAGAATTTACGGAGGCATTCAAATATGACATTAAATTATGTTGTTAAAAAGTAATTTAAAAAATACTCTTCCCAAAAATGGCGAAGCTGGATTTTAACACAGAATATTAGTAACGAGAATAGGGGGAGTAACATAAAATTGTCGATTCTCATTTACGACTTTTATGGTTTGACCGGAAGTGAGCATCATTTGGTCAGATTTTTTAGACACCCTGTATATTCTGGGATTGTTAGGTTCCTTTTGTTCCCTCAATTCCAACCATCTATAGTTTTGTATATTTATCTGTAAAAATAACCAAGCAGCGAATTTTCATTTTTAAATCAATCTTTACATGGAATGCTAAAAATATATTTTTAGAGATTACTATATAGAACTATAGACGGTTGGAATTGGGAAAAGAAAAGGAACCTAAAAACTAAACATATACAGGGTGTCTCAAAACTCCAATCAAGTGTGAGTAACCTGAAGGGCCCCAGGCCAAAAGATTCAATCAAGATTCCCCTGTGGGGCCCCAGACTAAAAGTATCACTTGAGGTAACCCTGCGGAGCCCCAGAAACGGTTCCGGTATTCGTTTATACATAAATCAAATTCGTACATGGTCTCTCTGTTATTTAAATTAAAACGAAATGGCTTGTGGCATGACAGTTATTTAAATTGCTTACTTGGCAATTGAATCCTCTGTTGAAACTTTAAATTCATTGTAACTTCATTTTTTTATTATGTTCTCCTAGGCATAAATTTTCATCAATAAATGTATAAAACTATACCTGTATTTCCATTAAACTCTTAGACTCACACCAAAAGTAAACAACTTGTGAATCAACCGGAACTTACCACTCGCCAACTAACATATATCACAGGGTGGGTGTCACACAAGTGATCCTCACTTCTGTGCAAACTGGAAGTTAGAAATGAACACCGACAATATTTTTTTACTCGCCTTATATTTATTACTAATATTCCATGTTAAAATACAACTTCACAATTTTTTGGAAAAGGGTATTTTTGAAATAACTTTTGAGTTTTTGAGCCATCAATTTATCTTGAAAATTACTGAACAAATCGACATTTTCGAGCAAATAGGGACATACTGTACATAAGAAAATGCAATTTTCTTTAAATCACCCAAAGTTTAGACATTTTTCAAGGCCCACCTAACTACTGAAAAAAGATTATTTTGTACGAATTTTTCTCATTACACCTCATCTGAGGAGTTATTTAAAATTAAAAAATTACATTTTCATTCGAAGTTGTTAGCATATTGTATAGACTGATATTATAATAACTCTAGGTGTGTCTAGAATGATGTTATAACTTGGGAGGCTAGGGCCCCCTTTCTTGCGGAATTATAATCTCCATCCCGAAATACATGTACAGGGCGTCCCATTTTGGGTGTTTTTCTCAAAAATCTCGGTTATTATTAAAGCTAGAGGGTTGCCGTTTTCACGTCACTGTACTACTTTTTTGAGAGGAATTTGGTGGACCAATCAGATTTTAGATAAGTTTTATAGTTTCCGCGCATTGGCGCAGGACTGAAATTTTCGATTTTTTGGAAACCTCTCTCCTGGCTACTACTTACATATATCGACAAATTTAATCAACTATTTTTATAGATATTAGTTTTTTGGTAGCGTTAATAGTTTTTGAGATATGAACCAAAGTTATATTTTTTTTAAATGGAAACCTTAGTTCATATCTCAAAAACTATTAACGCTACCAAAAAACTAATTATTCCATTCGATTCTACGCCAAAAAATCTATAAAAATAGTTGATTAAATTTGTCGATATATATACAGTGACCGGCAGAAAGTTGGACACAAATGGAAAACTGTTTTATTATTAATTTCTCAGAAAATTTTATTTTTGCTAAAAGTTGGTGCATCATTTCAAACTCAAAACGCACATATCAAAATTTAAATATCTCTTTTTGGATACGAGGTAGATTCAAAAATATCAAAATAACTTAAGAGTAAAGTACCCTTAATTTTTAAAATACGGTAAAAAGTTACTTACAAAAGTTGTTTGGAATCAAAGGTGGACGTCAGATTTAAAGTCACAGCCACCTAGTCAAAAAATTTTTTTTTTACTTTTTTTGTGTTTTTTTCGACCACCATGTGTATTACAAAAAAACAAAATACTGCAAGCGCAACTTATCATCAGATAACACATGAATTTGCTACTAAACTTTAATTTTGTTCGATTAGCAGCTATAAATTTAAATTAATCGAAATCAGAGTTTAAAAATATTAAATTTTTGTGTCCAACTTTCTGCCGGTCCCTGTATAAGTTGTAGCCAGGAGAGAGGTTTCCAAAAAATCGAAAATTTCAGTCCTGCGCCAATGAGCGGAAACTATAAAACTTATCTAAAATCTGATCGGTCCACCAAATTTCTCTCAAAAAAGTAGTATAGTGACATGAAAACCGCAACCCTCTAGCTATAATAATAACCAAGATTTTTGAGAAAAACAGCCAAAATGGGACACCCTGTACACACATACAGAAATCTTAAAAATCGGAACGAAACTATTTCCATTTGTGTTAAAGAGATAGAAGAGAACAACACTGGCCACTTTGTGGTCACTTCATCATCAGCGGGGGTCAGGTCACAGAAAATCTAGCCTATGACAAGGTAAACCAGTCGTAAAATAGGTACACGCTACGTACTGAACACAGGCACATACACAGTTAGTTAAATTTTTCGTAACGTTGTATATATCTTGCCGAATAAGCCAACCCCAGAATTGACATATTGGCAATTCAGTTCATACTAACTAACAATTGTCAGGGGCGTCAGGCCCTATTTCATTTTCTGTTACTATTTTTTATTTACACAACAAAACTCCGAAATGTATTGTTGTTTATTCCAAAGTTTTTTGTATAGACACTAGACAGAAACAAGGCAAAAACAGAACCTGTTGTTGTTGTATCTAGAAATGAAGGTGGGGTCGTTAAATAAAGCATTATTAATATCTGTCATTGTTTTATTCCACCACTTATCACAGAGATTTATTTATCGCAGACAGGGGCTTTAGTTATTGCTTGTTTTGGAGGCCAGCGTAGACTGTCCGATCAGAGACGCATCCTCACGTCCTGTGACGTCACTTCCCAAAACAATAGGGTGTCAATTCAAATATTGGTGCCATATAGCACCCAACAATTACGTTTCATTTTATCACATGATAACAATAAAATTCGTTAAGTGTTTTTACACATCAAAAACATATTAGACATCTTACACAATGACAAAATACATCTGTAGAAATCTATGACCAGTTAATTTAAAAAAATTTGCCAACACACAAAATGCATGTGCATCAATACGGGCAGAATTTGGATTCCTTAGGTTCTACCTTTCTGGTTTCTTTATGACTCTTCTTGGTCTCTGCCCTGCACTGGTCTCCCAACTGGGTGCACACGGGACTTGATTTTGTATCGAATGTTCTTTTCCATAATGTACCATTGTGTATTTCTTAACATGGCTTCCTCTTCTTGCTCAGAGGTATCGGGTACATTCCGAGTAAAATTTTCCAAACTAGGGCTACTACCAACCCCAGATGTTCTAGGAACCTTTAAACTAATTTAAACATTTAGTTACATTCACGTTATTTGAATCGTCCACAATTACCTCATTTACCGGGATCCCTCCCTATATGTCATTTACTCTATTATTATCTACCACGGGCCTCTTTATATTTACTAAATTGTGAATTTATGTGGATCTGTTCTGGTTGATTATCGGTAGCTCCCAGAGGTAGATATCGTATGAAGCTCTCCGGTCTTCTGTATTTTGGCCTTGCTGTACACCCTTCTTTCGCTAGTTCTTCTCTCATTAAGATTTGGTTTCTGTGTCTTTTCCAACTTAATATTACCTTTGAAACAAAATCACATTTTATCGATAAACTGTCTTGTCGTTTTCCTGGAATGCTTTATAGAATTTTCTTCGTTCTCGTCATAAATTAAATTTATCAATGGCAAAAATTATTTTTTCAGCAGCACATTCAATTTATATGTCACTGTGCTCATCACACTTAGTATGACAAAATACTGTTCCAGACGCTCAAATGATCCACCATCGTGCCAATCACGGTACCACGTTTGCATCGCGTTCTAAAATACGTCCGCATACCAAATTTGAGTCCTCGTCGCCAGTGCTGTATCGTCTTGTGACATCACTTCCCGAAACAATAGGGCGTCAATTCAAATATTGGTGCTATATAGCAGTTTCCATTTGATTTTTTGTAAATGTCCGAAAATTCATCTTAATGAATACGCCTCAATATGACCCTGATTTTTCCTGTCAATCCAGACAATCTAGCGAGTTTAGCAAATGTCAAACGAGTTGTCAACCTCCGAGTTATTTGACAAGATGACTATGGCCGTGGTCCGAATCGCGCTGCCAGTGCTCACAGCGCTCAGGTCGCTTACAACCTGTCTGATTTGTTAGTGCGCTGATATTCTGACTGATGGTGATTCGGTTAGGACCGTTTGTAAGTGCGCTTACAAAATTGCGAAATTGAGGTTGTGTTTTATCGTGTCAACCATGTGTCAATCTTTTGTAATCTGTGGTGTCAAAATTAAAATGTTTATCAGATATGAGAAAACATACATTTAATAAAAAGAAAAAGGACTCCAAAGATAACTCAATTTAGAAAGAGAAAAATATTTCAAAAATTTTAGTTGGAATGTGCATACGGTCAAATTTGTGAAGTCGGTGTTATTTTTTTGTTAATTTTTTTTTAATTTTTAGTGGAGGGTGCATAGGGGCAAATTTTTGAAGTCGGTTTTAATTTTTTTGTTAAAATTTTTTTATTTCTTACTTTTTAGTGAATTATTAAGAATTATCGAAATCGGTCCAATATTAAATTCCATCCCCTATTTGTCCACTCTTAGGATTGAAATTTTTCTCTTCAAAATTTAATTTCTCTTCAAATTTAAATGTGACCACCCCTTAGGTAACCCCTTTCTAATAAAATAAGAATCATTGAAATCGGTTCAATATGAAATTTCATCCCCTATTTGTCCACCCTTAGGGGTGGAATTTTTCCTTCAAATTTAAATGGGGCCACTCCTAAAGTACCTAATCCCTTTCTAATAAAAAGAGAATCATCGAAATCGGTCCAATATGAAATTTCATCCCCTATTTTTCCACCGAGTTTTCCACCCTTAGGGGTGGAATTTTTTCTTCAAATTTAAATGGGGCCACCTCTAAGGTACTACCTTTCTAATAAAAAAAGAATCACGAAATCGGTTCAATATGAAATTTCATCCCCTATTTGTCCACCCTTAGGGGTGGAATTTTTTCTTCAAATTTAAATGGGACCATTCTGTAGGTATATATATCCTCCTGCAAAATTTTGCACTTTGCACAAAACGAATATGAAAAGTTACCAAAACCGTTGATTGAGGATTCCTTCCTCCATCGACGCCAAAACCTAATAAAATTGAGGTTATATTGTTTACAAGCTCACGGTGCTCACACTGGAGACCATCGTCACTGTAAGTGCCAAGTTGTGACGTCGCCGAGAACATCATATGGATTAAATGACAATTTGTAAGCACTGTAAACATAATTCGGACCGCCTGTGAGCACACTGTTAGCGCCATAAACATATTTAGTGATGGCTTATGATTTACTTACTAGATAATTTTTTGAATTTGGGTTAATTATAAAATGTCAAGCTCGGATACAGATGGTGCAGATGAAAATGTAGCACCGCCAACTTGCATTCTTCCACCAGAAAAGAAATTGAAATATTTTGGATGATTACTTACCAATATTAATTATCAGACCTGTCATTCCCCAAATAACGAAAAATTTGTATAGCACCTTATTTTTTCTTCAGATTTTTCACAAAAAATGTAACTTACCATATGGTTCACACATAGAGTTGTGCCTCATAAAAAAGTATGTCGCCACCACAATAAACAGCACGTTTGTGACCAGACACCTCTTTTTCCACTTTAAGCTTATCCTATGTAGTTTTTTATATCGGCCTTGTAATATACAAGTCAAAATCATGTAAATTTCTGATACTAATATGAACGTTATGAATGCCTTTTCATGTACCGCTACAAAAAAGTTTAAAAACATATTTTCAACAAACATTTTCAACTTACCGTAAAATTTTGACGATGTAAAAAACGACAAAGTAATCAACGCAATATTCTCCACTACATTCAAAAAACAAGAAATATGTCCAATCCACAAGTCTTGAGGAGACAGCACACTATAGTGGTGGTGTAAATACTCGACTGCTACATAAAATCTCGGTATAGCATGCAAAGCTATCGCCCCCTGCCAGATTTCTCGTTGCGGCGAAAAATTTCCAATGGCAGCAGATATAGAAGGCAGAACGTTGTAAACCTGACAATGTGTATACGTTGCACTTTCAAAGTTGAAGAACACTGAGTAAAAAATGCAAAATAAAAATGCGAATAATGGTAGGCACACCACAACCAGGGCGAATTTTTCGAATGGCACTCGAAAATAAGGGGAAAATTCGTATTCACTGTATAATAGTCCGTAGCGGGCAGAATTGGACATTATACGGTGCTAAAATAAGTGTTTTTAAGCCAAAAACATAGCGGATCTTGTAAAAATATAAATATATTAAAATAGGTTATGTTGTTTGTCTTTGTCACCTGAGAAGTGTCAAGCGTCTACGAGCAGGCAACCAAATATACAACTATAATTTGGATGAAAAATAAAAATAATACAAATAAAACCACAATTTTTTCTGGGAAATCTTTGCATTTCTTTGATAAAACAATACTAAAATTGAGAGTTATTATTTTCGCAAAATAATTGAAAACAAGGCAGGATGAACATCATTAGATGTTAAATGGACCGGACATTTTCAAACAATACTAATGCCAAGGATTTTTCAAAAATTGCTTTTGATAAAATCTAAATTTCTAATTAGAATATAAATATGGGCTACAATTTTGTCATCCCTATAGTAGAGTTTTGCCTTCAATCATGTGGCGAAATTACGCGCTCCTTTTAATGACATGTTTTATAACTAATTTCAAATGTAGTAAGGCGTGTGTAGGTATCTAGATTTTTTTTAAAATTCTAAAGTCTGATAATTATTCCATTTTTTAGAATGGCTATCAAGTCTTGAAACAGACATTTAAAAATTGCCTGGATGATAGTGTGATTCAAGTGGCAAATGGGGACAAAAGCATTCAATTCAACATTGATAACAATTGTAACCTGATCATGTCTGGATGCGTAGAAGTGACCAAGCCGTTCCAAACTGCTAAAGTAAAAAAAAAACTCATTCTTGAAGATGAAGACGTATGTTGTAGATAGCTGGGACATCACTAAGTCACTATACTAGATTATTCGATTAGATATTTATTTAAGTGTTAATATTTATAATAGTAATTGCCCCCCTCCCCCGCACAAGCATGTGGTTGCTTCTGGGGTACTCCTAGTTTGGAGTATTGTGAGGGTGAGAATTATTATTATTATTTATCTAAGTTTACTTTTGGGGTGCTTACTTAGAACATCTGCTCCAGCACCAAGCAAAAGTTACTGCATAAAACAATGCAGACTACAGTACAGGGCACCTAACAAAAGTGGGTACAGACTCCAGCGACCAAGAAAATTAATGGCGGCATGTTATGTAGATAGTTCTGTATCTGTACGATTGTTGCAGTAAGCCATGTATTATTTTTTTTGTACCACTGTAGTGATAAACGTCGACAGTAATTTCGGCGACATGTTCCGCCCACTTTTCTTTGGTGTCCCGTACTATGTGGCACAACATTTCTCACACACGCTTTGCTTCTAAGGCACCTTGCAAATTGTCTCAGGCTCTTGACTTTTCGATATAAGATATTTTTTAGATAAAATCTGCAGTTTTATGCTCTTTATTGGGAAAGTGCACAATGCCATACAAGGTGATTTGCAAATCAAAGACTTTTTATGTTTTTTTCTGTGCATGTAAAGTCATCTCGAAATATATATATTATTGTTTATTAGGAAAACAGAAATTATTGTAAATAGGTAAATTTTTGATATTATCACAGATACTATTTTACAAAAAGAAAACATTACCTAAACAAAAATTAAAACATAATTGTATGGTTTGCAAAACATCCCGTATAAAATTATTCACTACATAAAATTTGCTACAACTATTATTTGTATGTCAGAAAAGGGAGAAGTTAAATAAATGCCACCTAAAATACGTAATAAAAATAAAGTTGTTTTCAAAGAAATTAGATTTAAAGCGCTTTAAAAATACTTCATTGATTTTATCATTTTATGTCTCTGATACTAGAGATTAGACAGCGCTGAATTTTGTGGACAATAATTTTGCTTCATAATTTCTCAGATGACAAGTGACAGTAGGTAATATATAATAAAAAATGCCATTTCACACGCACCGATATTACCAATATCGGGTCAGAGTGGACTCAAAAATGTATACTCTTAAATAGTTTCACATGTTTGATGACTACCAACTTTTTTATGGGGTCGGCAATGTGTGAAACATTCCTATTTAGGAGTATGTATTTCGGAGTTCTCTCCAACCCAATACCGATAATGTTGGTGTGTATGAAACAGTGCTAAGTGTATGAAGGTTATTAGAAGTTTGTTTTCAAATTTTGTAAGGATAAAGATACATTATATGAACAACAGACTGACAGTTCAAACATAATGCTTGGACTTGGCAACTGCTGTTAGCTTTGCTGTGAAGCCATTATTTTGATTTCCAAGTTCAAAAGTAAGAACTGAAGGCACTATATTTATGCATAACGTACGATTACCACAGTCAAGACAGATATAGCATATCTTTTACAATGTGGTACTATAAGTCTGGTGGACATGACTGGTATGACACTAAATTAGTTAAATTAGGAAAAGTCGGACCAAGCAGAATGGGAATTAATAGCACCCATTTAAATTGCAATCTCTCTCATTTATATTACCCTTATGGAGGTTTATTACCTATTGTTAGTATAGTATTCAAATTATTTTATATACTATCATTGATTAACGGATATAATATATTCTTCCTTCATTCAATGCTTGTGGTGAATGAACGAATATATTTTATATATTTAAATATTCGCTTTACAAATCGTTGCTCACTCTGCAATAATTTTAGGCCCCAGTGCAAAAATATATAAAAATGTACCATCAAAATTGAGGGAATGTTCCACATTTAATATACGAGCAGGTATCTTAGTTTTGATTTTTTTAAGTGTAGTGCAGGAATTAAGAAATGCTGCTTAATGATTTTTTTAAAAATACAGTGCAATGGGTTGCCTCCAATATCTTTTTCATTTTTAATGCTATATTTGTTTTGAATTTTGGAAAATAAAATAATGAATTCGGTTGAAACTAATGTGTTTGTTGTTTATTTGTTGTTGAGAAACAGGACATTACTAAAAGTATCAGTAGAATCTTAATAACCTTTGCTTCTAAATTTTCAGGGAACTTATAAAATAAAGAAGCTACCCCTGCCTCCAGTCGAGGGTGATATGGATTTCTGCGAAATAGCATCCAGCCTAGATGATCCCAAACTGCAAAATGTACTTCAAATGTTCGGTATACCAACCCAATGTCCATTCCCAGCTGTAAGAACCATATTTACCATCACATCTTTTTTATTTGCTATTTTTCCCTTAGAAAAAAATTTGTGGTGGACCTGACAAAAAAATCAGCATTGGAGACTTCAAAAACCAACTCGGCCTCGCTGCTGGCAACTCGCAGGCTAAAATTGAAATAGAACACGATTCCGGACAGTCTTGCATCGAATTTTCTGTCACCATTGGGAAAGTTAAAAGAGGGTGAAATATACACTATTAAATATTATGTTTTTGTATTATAACTTAAATTGTAATACAATTAATTAATAATGTCGAATACAGTTCTTTTTATTTTTACTTTCACGAATCAATACAAAATAATGTTACAATTACTTCTTTTTCTTCTTCTTTTCAGCAGTGCCACCTCCTCCCCCAACACTATCGTTCTTTCGTTTTTGCCCTGACTTAGCAGCCATTTGCGGAGTTCCTCCCGAGATATTACCTGACTTTGGAGTTTTCTTTTTCTTTTCATTCTTCTCTTTTTCTTCCAACTCCGCATTTTCACGCTCTATCAATGTTATTAGTGTATTACACCTTCGTTGCAACTCCATCGCCGTTCGGGACTTTAGAAACCAATCAAACCGAAATTGCGGTGAAGCACGCACCGCAGCTCGAAGTTCTTCGTAAACGTTTTCACGATCAAACCCTAACTTATGAAGCATACAAACTAAAAATCGATCTTCATCCTCCATGTAGTTTTTACCTTTGTTTGTGCCATACGCTATACGTAACTGGTGGAATGGTGCGCGATATCGTGCCATTTTTGCATCGAGTGCCCTTTTTATGCTTGCCCGCCGCTGAATTTTTGCTTCGCCCCTCTCGATTTGAGCCATGATTCTATCGATATCTTGCAATTCGTGACATCGTTCCCAAAAAACTGCGGAATATTCCATCACTTCTTCAGGTGTTTTTCCTTCAACGTCTTTGGCAATATTTTCTATATCATCTCGTCCAAACTTTTCATTCGCTTTGATAAACTGGTTAAAATCTCTTTTGCTCCAATTTGTAAATCCCTGAGTAAGTAACTGTTCCTTTTCTTGCTGTTCCTCTTCTGTTAAAGGTTCAGATTCGTCAATTTTTTTCTGTTCTTCTCGTTGTTGTTTCGAAGCGTCAGGACCTAGCTCTAAGTTCTTGGGCACTTTGTAGCCCAATGACTTGCGATAATAGTAGATTTCCTGATCAAGAAGCTCAAATAATCTAGGTGGAAAGAATTGAAAATCTTGTACAATTGGTTGCTTGGGCGGTCGTGGAGCTTTAGGTGCTTTCGGTTCCGTAACCCTCAGAGCTTCACGGAAATAAGCATCGACTGCATAATTTGCCTTTCTTTCACGTTTAGGTGGCTCAATCCAGTTGCTTATCCCTATAGTCTTTTGTTTTTCCCTATAATCTTCACCCTCAAACTTATACACAGATTCCGTTGGAGTGTCAACCGTAAAATTACGTAGGGAACTTTCACCGAGACTCTCCAATTTCTGTGCCATCTCGACCGTTTTAGCCTCGCCTTTCTCCAATATTGTGTCAATGTCCTCATCGGTAATGTCAGATTCTTTTGAAGCAAAAACGTGGTTGGCTCCATGACGGATCATGTTTAGCATTTCATCTTTGTTTAATGCTTGTTGTTTGGCATCAACTAGGCGACCTTGTTGTATCACAAGTTTGTCAAGGCGAAGCTTCACTTCGGCACGCTCAACAATTTTTTCCTCGACGGTGTTCTCCGTTATGAATCTAAAAATATGTTGTTTTTTTTAATTGAGAAATACCTATAGTTTTGCCAAAAACTCGCAATGTTTCAAAGCAATAATATGGCAGTGTCAGATCAGTTACAGTAAAAATCATTACTATACTACAACTGTATCAGCACTATACACATTGAGTTAAAGTCCTTTACTCAATTCTGTATAGGTGTATGCTATACAGCATTGAGTAAAATATTAGCTCTGTTTGCGTTTAATTTTAAGAACTGTCCCCAAACGGTTCTCGTAGGATTGGTAGGAAAATTAAAATGCTGTTTTAGACCAATGACAGTACGATAACCGTTTTGGGATGGTTCTTAAAATTTAACGAGAACAGATCTATTATACCAAAAGAAAAAACAATTGTATGCAAAATTTGAAAGCTCAATACACAATGGCAGATATATGGACAAATCAACTGTCACATTTTACAATGTTAAGAGGGGGTTGCCGGCAGCGAAAGTGACGTTAGATTTCGTATTTTTTTAAGCTGTATAGCATAAAATCTAATAACATTTTACCTGGCAAAAATTTAGTACAAACATCACTTTCGCTGTCGGCAACCCCCTCTTAAATGTAGTTTAGGGTAGAGACTCTTTATTGAAGAGTCGGGTAATAGGTACAACTTCAAATTAATATTGCCATTTAATTTTAAATAAAAGTAAGAAACCTGATGGGAAGGGAGCTATGAATGGGATGGAAACATGTCACATTTATAATCTCCAAAACCTACTTTTACACAACATGACAACTCTAAGTTTTTTGTTGCATGTGGCACCTAACTTTGGACTAGACTTAAATAAATATTATGCAGATAAGTACAGGGGTAGGTAATGCAAGTGGAAACAGTAGCGACTGTAGGAGAAGGAATATTTGGTTATCTAAATTTGCTTTCTTTAAATTCCATTCTTTAAATATATAAATAAGGTCGATACTAACTATCTTTTTCCTTTTTTATACAGTAGAATTATAGTGGGTTTTGAGACTGTAGCATGGAGTTTTAACTCATATTTAAGGCCTCACATGTGCTTTTTAAGTACTAATAATCTAGCAGAATCGGCTTTGCAAAGAAAACCCATGGGCGTAGAAATTATTACTATACGTACACTATTTTGGCTGCCCTTTATACTCTAATAGTCTGTACCAAACTTTTAGTTAGACGTTATAACTTATTGTTTTTGTTTTTAAGAGATCGGCAATTTTTCAAGCAAATGCATGGGATATTATTAGTGCACCTTGGTTCTCTTTGGAAATCGTTTCTGTACTATTGGGAATTCAAGTTAAGATTGTGCGCCAAGTGGCCATCGGTAGAACTAATCTCGATAACAATGTTTCTTAACTTCACTTTTTCAGCTGACAATTTTCCTTTTTTCTATTTTTGTAATAATTGTTTTGTGTGTTTCTTGTTGGTTTGTTGTTATTTTATAATTATTGTATTTATTTGTTGTTAATTTTGTTGAGATAGGTTCATAAATCTGACAGTGTATATAGGTTGTTTCTAGGGAAGGTATGTGCTAAATTAGAATTAGATGGTAGCAATATTATTAACTCTAGGTCAATAGTATAATAGGAAGGAAGTGCTTAATGTAGGGCACATTATTATCTTGCGTGGCAAAACTTAATGGAGTACTTTTTTTTGTTAAACTGTGTCCAGATTGCCTGCAAACAAGTACTTTACAATCAGATCCCATGAGATAATTGCTTGGATAATTGTCGACCTAATGATTTTCAATGACACTGCTGAACTCCAGCAAATGCATTGTTTATGCATGGCCGGAGCTGGGGAGGGGGCGATGCAATCATATTTCGGCTTTTCTAAAGACTATTGTATACAATAATAATTATTCTGCACAGTAGTTTACCTTGGAGAAAAGGGTTCATCTTGTTTGAAATGAAAAGAGAAAACTCTCATGGAGTTCGATACCGGCTTTCCAAACCATAGTTTTAATACCAAGTTTTTTCTTTGGTGCATAAACTCATGTCTTCCTGTATTAGTCTCAACCTCAACATAAACCTTTCCTGCATTTAACATTCTCTCAGCATTATTTTTGGCTCATGAATTGCATTAGGGAACAACAGTAACTGTTGTTAGAAGCTATGTTTCTTAGCGTGGTCTTCCTTGTATTAATATCCAGGTAAAACCAATTTCCAATCACAAAGATATCAAATTTAATGACATGAAACAAACAGCTAAACAAGAAAAACAACAATAAAAACGATGAAATTCACGGCAAACGTGCAAGTATTGGTGATAATATATTAGGCGAGCATGCAGTCACTTGTTTTTACTACAGTATCTATCTTGTCAGTCTCTTTCATCTCTTTCTACTACGAATACCAGATTCAGTTTAAATCGTTAAATAATGTCTTTTGTCTCGTATTTTATTGCCGAGGCGCCTGTTTTAAAGCTACCCTGGTAAAATCACTTGAAATTAGATAAACTTATACCTAATCATCATTATGCATTTCCCCTGTATCTTCTAAACGAAACTCGACAGAACACGTTTATATGAAAAATATTCGAAAAACAACTTATTTTTGGCCGAAGAATACTGTATGTTTAGATAAACACTTAATATTGGTTAGTCATAGTCATAGAGTTGGTAGAGTCTTTACCAATTTTTCACCACCTTTTCATCAAAAATTATTCAACCCGCAACTATTTTTGGCAATTTAAGTATGTAGGTATTTGTTATAAAACTGGATAAGAAAATTTAATTATAATAATTGTCAATGCAGTTTTTGTAGTAATAAATGGTTAAAATTTGCAAGTATAAATGAAAAAAAAAATAGTGTTGTGTGTTATTAATGTGTATTAAAACACATCAGTTTCGAGAGATCCATCCCCTTTGAGCAATACTCTCTTGTTGGACTTACATTGCCTTCATTTGAATATTCACGACATTTCGTTCAGTTGTCATTTCTGCCCATTTACATGTGAAATGAGCAATATAAGAAAACCTTTACAGTTTTATACTTAGGCCAATCCGAATCCTATAATCCGTTGATGTGATTTGGCACCGTTGGTTTGGTGCATGCGACTGCCGCCTTTTGGAGCAAAGGGCGCTAGATGTTGGGGATGTGTATGCTTAGTTCATGACCACACACTGCCAGAACTAACATCACTGTCGTTAGAAGGAGTAATGGAGTTATTGGCATTTTGTGTATGTAACTCCTACTTTCAGCTGAAACAGAGATTTTATGCACAGGAAGATGGCTTGCCGATGGGATCATCACTCTCTCCAGTTGCCGCCATGGAATGGTTTGAAGAAAAAGGAATAAGTACTGCCAAAACAGAACCCAAGATCTAGCTTAAATATGTAGACGATATGCCCAAAACACACGAACAACCACAACAAGAGGAGGACCTTGATATGAAGCAGCTATGCATCCCATACATTCAAGGAATCTCAGTCTTCACACACACTCACTCCACTCTTGTGATGACAAAACCCAACAATGAAGTCACCAAGAACAAACTGCATCTACTAGGTTCCCTGCACTCCCTGAACATGAGGTTGAAAGCAGGGGCAGTTTCTGCGAATGCCTGTCGTTAGAAAGAGAGGTTATCAAATCCGTGAAACAAACAGTGCGGCCATGTGAACCTATGCTATTTCAAATATCATTTTGTGCAGCGCGCGTAGCTTACGACAGAGGATTTCACGTGTCTGGCACGGCGTGTTTTTGTGTTTACGATTTCGTAGTGTTGGCATATTAATCGTTTTTTACACATTTGTAAATGTAAAATAGGATGGAATCGTGTTCGGTGGGATTTATAGAAGAAAATGCCTATAATTTTGAGAATCAAGTGCTTATAAAAAGAATGGATCACCTCGGCCGGAGATAAACATTGTTCACAAATGTGCCATAAGAAACAAAAAGTTTAAACGTAGCTTTAAGGTTGAACAATACAAAAAAAATTTGAGGTTGGGCGGGTGTGACAAACTACATGCCTTGTTTTGTTTTAAACAATGAAAAGACTACATCAGAATGGATAAAAATGGGATTTATCTCATTTATCAACAAACAAATTAAAAACCATGGATCTTCTCAAATTCTTTTAAGAAATGAATTGCAGCTCTCGAATATTGGCAATGTTGATGTTTGTCAGTTAAAAAAATTAAAACACACAAGCCTACAGACTACAGATAACCAAGCATAGGCATCCCAAGATTAAGATTAGCCTAAGTATAAAACTGTAAACGTTTTCTTATATTCCTCATTTCACTTGAAAACGGCCGGAGATCACAACTGACCGAAATGCCATGAATAAACAAATAAGACAATTAAAGTCCAGCAAGATAGTATTGTTCAGAGTTCCACTTTGTCTACAAACTTCAAATAATCAGATCCATCCACATTAGTTGGCATTTGCCGAATGCCAAATATTTGTTGTTCGGGACTCGCCAAACCCCACAGGAGTGGCGACAGCTTCATTTTAAAGACTTACCTAAAAACCTTAACCTGCTTTTTCTGCCCGATTCTATGCGCTCGATCCATCGCCTGTAGATCCATTTGCGGATTCCAATCGGAATCATATATTACAACAACATCCGCAGTTGCCAAATTTATACCAAGTCCACCGGCCCTTGTTGACAACATAAATATAAACTTTTTACTGTCCGGCTCATTGTACTCATTTATCTGTCTCTGTCTATCTTCATGCGGGGTCTGACCATCTAACCTGCAATATTGGTATGCCCTCCAATGGCAGTAGTCTTCCAAGATATCCAACATACGGGTCATTTGAGAGAAAATCAACACTCGGGAGCCTTGTTCTTGCAGTCTTGGCAACAGTTTGTCAAGTATAACCATTTTGCCACAGTTGTATACCAAATGTTCATCTGTAGTGTAAGGAGGACCAGGTTCTGCTCCATCAAACAAATATGGGTGATTTGTACATTTACGGAGCTGCATCAAAATGTTTTGAAGCCGCATCTTCTCTACTTTGCCAGCACCATTCACTACATCAATATCTTTCATTAAAACCTTTGTATACCACTCTCTCTGCATTTTGCTCAAGCCGATATACACTTTAACTTCTTTTTTGGGTTTCAATTTTTTTTCAACTTCAGATTTTAACCTCCTTAATAAAAACGGCTTCAACACAGCATGTAATCTTTCAACTAACTCATTATCCCCTAGGCACTGATTCGTATTGAACCAAGAGTCAAAATCATCAGCTGAATTAAATACATCAGGTAAAAGAAAATTTAACAGAGCCCACAATTCATGTAAGTTGTTTTGTAAAGGGGTGCCAGTAAGCAGAAGTCTGTTCGTGGTTTTGAATTCTCGTAAAATTTCCGAGAGTTTGGATTTTTCATTCTTAATTCTGTGGGCTTCGTCTATGACCATGTAGCGCCAGTTGAATTTTTTGAAAACAGATTTTTCTTTTATACACATTTCATAAGAGGTTACGCAGACATCCCATTCGCCAGGCATCAATATGTCTCTTATAAAAGCACTCTACAAAAAATAATTATGCAGAAAAGGGGGTAATTATTTCACATGGTGTACAAACACCCCGATTTTTTGAAAATTTGGCTACTCCCTGATCGGGACAAACATTTTTTTAATACAAAAAGCCCTATATAAAACTATATAGAAAAGAAATATAGGCCCATTAAAGAAGGATATATTCTTTTTTGTTAGTACGTAATTGGAAGAAAAATATTTTTTTTCCCGAAAAATAGTTTTTTGTTTACTAAGTTTCTTTTGCTTATTGCCTCAGCCTTGAAGGCCTCGACAACTAAATTCCACATTCGTTTTAAAAAGTTTAACTTCAGTGCCGAGGGACACATTATATACCTACATTTGTACAGGGTGTCCCAGGTTTTTTGATCAGGACTTTGACATCTTGTAGAAAAATTCATTATAAGCTGAGTTGCTCCTGTAAACATAGACCCTAAAGTTAAATTATGCCAATATCTAACAAAATAATCAAACTGCTGAACTGAAATTTGGCACTGCAGTGTTTTTAGGGATGGAGAATAAGCTGATAATCTCAATTTCTACATATCTCACAGAGGGCGCCACGTGCGCTATTTTGGGATAGTGTTTTGACTTGTAACTTTTTTGAGGTTATCTTTTTGGTCTTGCAGGTCCATCATTTTAGTGCATCTTTTTATTCTGAATCAAAGAGGTACTCTTGTTTCATAAAGATAAAATCAACCGTTTGCATTGAAATTGACAAAACATTCCACAAAACACCTGTTAACTCCAATATTCGAAACATACAATTTTCGCCTAGCACTTTCAAATGCTACAGATCAACTGTACAATCAAAATGATGAAAAAAAAAAATGCCAAATAGACATTGGTCAAAACTCCATTGGCTTTGTTGTAATAGGGTGTCCAAATTTTGTCAAATTCAATCCTATCCATTTTGAAAGCGAATCATTTTTATTTCATCGTTCGTTGGGATTTTTTCTTACTTTAAATATTACAGTTGTTGATCTGTAATATTTGAAAGCGGTAGGTGAAAATTTTATGTTTCGAAATGTTGGAGTTAAGTAACAGGTAACAGGTATTTTGGGGCACGTTTTGTCAATTTCAACGCACACGGTTAATTTTATCATCATGAAACAAGAGTAAGTAACTTTTTGTTGCAAAATAAAAAGATGAATTAAAATGATGGATCTGCAAGACCAAAAAGATAACCTCAAAAAAGTTACAAGTAAAAGCACCACCCAAAAATAGCATAAGAGATAAATACGTAGAAATTGACATTTTCAGCTTATTCTCCATCCCCTAAAACACTGCAGTGCCAAATTTCAGTTCAGCAGCTCGATTATTTTGGGAGATATTGCCATAATTCAATTTCAAAAATAGAATATATCTCGGACACGAAGAACTCCTGTACCTCACCGAGTACGGTGAGGTACAGTTAAACTGACTTGTAGGCGTCCTCTGGCCACTCCCTTGTAGTTCACATTATAGAATATTATGGTTGTTCAAACCAACCGAATTGTTCATATTGAAAGTTGAAGAGCTAGGTAAATAATTATTATACTTTATTGTCCAGGTTTTACATATGTATATGGACACGTATGATTCGACAATGAGCCCGACTGATATTTGGTTTTTAAATCTCGCCAAGGCCAACTTAAAGAAAAATTGTACAATAATGACTACGTTTATCTCGTGACAACTCGGTCGGATTGAAATGGATGCGATTGAGTTATTTCAAATTTTTTATAATTCCATGTTTACATCATCAGTATTGAATCCTACTGTTTTCAATCCTCTCTAGGGGCATTAACTTATTCTACTTATTCCACAGTAGGTTGGTGCACATTCTGGCGAACTTCTGTTTAAATAGCGGCTTGACTTGAAATTTTAAATATGATTGAATTTCAATCTGTAGGGTTTACGCTCCAGTGAATTCAAACCTCTCTCAATCGGATCGAACGCGTCGAGATAAACGTAGTCAATGACTTACCTCAGTGCCAATTTCTTAGTTTTTCTTGACAAAAAACAGTTTTTCGTGTTTAGGGACCTCGAAAATGGGGAAGGATAGGTAACTAAAAATTCAAAAAAAATTGGGGGGTGGGTACACTATGTGAAATATCTAAATTACCAAAAAGAGTTTTTAGAGAGTCTGTTTATAAAATGACTTGCGCTAGAAATTGAAAAGTAACAATAAGCCCTACAAAAATGAAACTTACCCTAGCTTCTTGGTCTCCAATCAGACACACAGCCCTAAGTGAGGGACACCATTTTTCAAACTCATTCATCCAATTCGAGAGGGTTGATTTGGGAACGATCACAATATGTGGCCCAGCAACATTTTTGTAATGTTTCATAAAACCCAACAACGATATTGTTTGCAATGTTTTTCCAAGACCCATCTCGTCTGCTAGTATGCCATTGATGCCATTTTCGTACAAAGAAATCATCCAGTTTAAACCTCGAATTTGGTAGTCACGTAATTCACCATTTTTAATGTAGATTGGTGATATATCAAAGCGTATAGTTGGTTTTGTTTTTTGGTTAGTTTCAGCAAGAAGTTCCTCATCTTCTTCTTGTTCGGTTTTGCGATGACGATGACTACAAAATAATTCATGAACGAGCTAATATACCTAATGGATTTATATGTGCTTTTGTCTTACTCTGCAACTTCCTCTTTAGCTTTCTTAGGACGCCCCGTCTTAGCTTTAGTCGGTGTTTTATTCTGGTTCATAAAATGTGAAAAAATTTCCGTTTGTTTCAGCAAAAAATCAAAACGCTTGCCTCTATCAGTTTCAACTTTAGTATCAAAATCCTCACCACCTTTTGAGGTGGTATCGCTGGATGATTCATTTTCATTCATCATTTGCTATAAATTTAAAAACGTTAATAAAGAAAATCACGTTCTCACCTCAAGCAATAAAAAACAACTCATAATAATTATAAATAATTATTGTTCTTACCGAATTATCACCGGTGTCCGCTGTATCAACGGTTTCCTCAGACTGCGACATTACTTATAATGTTTTAGAACTCAAAAATGCGGTCTGTTATTAGATTTATTATAGTTTTAATATTAAATTAAACATTAAACTACCCACTTTTGACAAAAAGGCAGAAGCGGGACCACAGAACACAGAACGGGCGGTAATAATAATTAATTTTCAGCATTCGACATTCGATTCGATAGCCTTCACCTAACCAAACCTACATATTTTGTGGCCTTCACCACGAAATATTATATATAGGCAGGGCATATAAAACAAACAGCAGATATTGTTCCCATGGCGGGAAAATTCTGCGCACCTGTTCGCGCAGCCGCCATGTGGGCATAGATTCTGTCAAATTGATGCAGTGTCGGGGCGATTGGGCAGTTCTTTTTTGGCTGTATGAGAGATATTACAGTGCCGTGGAGTGGGCTTTTTTGTAAATTGTGCTTTTTGCTAGTATCTTTAAATAAAGAATCCCAGGATGGAGTAAAAGCTGCTTGTGCTTACCACACACTATATACTTTACTAATACCACAGACGTATATAGCTATATAGGCGAAGCTATATACGGCTGTGCTAATACTACTCTGTATTTCTGAATTGATTTTCCCGACTACACCTCTGACTTCTATTCCACCAATATGGCTCAAGGTCATTGAATTTGCTGATGATTTCTCAGGAGTAAGTTATACTGCTGGTTGTTTTATATGATCTGTTATAGCTGGACCAACACTAAATATAGTGTTGGTCCAGGTTATAGGCAGCCCAATAGCCCATATAAAACAACCAGCAGTATTACTCTCCATGGGAAAATTCTGAGAACCTGTTCGCGCAGCTGCCATTTGGGAATAGATTCTGTCAAACGGATGCAGTGTCCAAGACCTGCAGTGACGGGGCGATTGGGCAGTTCTTTTTTGGCTGTATCTGTATGAGAGATATTACAGTGCCGTGGTGTGTGCTTTTTTTAAATTGTGTTTTGTGCTAGTATTTTTAAATAAAGAATTCCAGGAAGGAGTCAAAGCTGCTTGTGCTTACCACACACTATATTATACTTTACTACCAGAGCATATTATATTACTACTCTGTATTTCTGAATTGATTTTCCCGCATACACTTCTGACTTCTATTCCCCCAATATGGCTCAAGGTCATTGAATTTGCGGATGATTTCTCAATAGAAAATTAACTGGTTGTTTTATATGCTCTGATATAGGTTATACGAGTAGGTGCACTAATCTACGATCCACTGCAGTTTTTAAACTGTGTTGTGGGTACTAAAAGTGCGTCTTGTGCTCTCATTGGCGAGTTGAGTCACGTGACTTCTTTGGATGTACATTTAACTCCATACACATCCGAAACTGGATAACCCTGTATACCGGGCTTGAAGGCGGGGGGCCAGTTAAAACTTAAAACACAGGCCGCGTACGCCGCACCGTTCGCACCCGCCTTTAGGCCGGACCTGGAGGGGTTAGACCACACACCGAACTGAAAATAGTTCGGTGGGTTAGACCAGTGGCTGTTGAAATTGAAATAGCTTTAAGGTTTAAAATAACCTGCTACTATCTTTAAATGGTTTTTAATAAAAAACTGAAACAGATTTAAGTTGAACAAGTTTAACAATAAAACTTTGAAAATATTAATTTTAATAATAGCTGAATATTCCTTCTCGCATTTATACCTATCCCTTTTCTACTTATTTGATTTTTCATTATTACGGATATACCTATACACATTCTTCGCCTGGCCTGACGACACCTTTAGAATGACCAGTAGGTATGGTACTTAAAATATTTCTTCGCGCCACTCCTAACTGAACCTTTCATAAAAATAATAAATAAATCTTCAAATACAAATTAGTACTAATCTATTCAGACTCTGGGAATCCCCTATTCTCCTAATCCATGGCGCACTCAAGCCATGCACCACCACCGTTCACCGTTTACATCGTCCAGTGTTGCCAGTTATGTTTTATTTTATTTGAAAGCATATTTTGATGATAAAACTCGGTACTGCACTGATCAAAAAATTATGTTTTGTTGGCAGTTTTCGGGCGGGTTTCCATACTCTACTGGAAAACCAGTTTAATAAATTATTACACTCACTGATGCTCCGGGAGCTGGTTCTAGTGTTGTGCACAAGCATATAAAATAGTGGTATTTTGGGGGGGGGGGGGTTTGAACCTCACTATTTTCGCCCGACATTCGGCGCGCGCCGAAATCGGGGGTGGTTTACACCATTGGCATTGGCAATAATTATTACCACTTCTTTTTTCACACGCAGCGCGCATCGCTGCTAAATCAGTTTACTTTGGACGTGTATGGAGTTAAATGTACATCCAAAGAAGTCACGTGACTCACGAGACGTATACCTACAACTGCCGTGGATTTAGTGCAAAAACTCGCTCCCCGGGCCCCCGGAAGCCGTGGCCCTAGTGCAGAAGTTCGCTCCACGGCTGCCGTGGGGCGTGGATCTAGCAACGGCGGTCTATGCTGGACCGACACTAGCATGACGTCATATTTCATTGTTTGCGTCCTCGGGTGGCGCTACTCGACGAAAAAAATGGCGACTTAATATAGGTTATAACGGGTATTCCGTGGTTATAGGTATGTCATGTCAGTTTATGAAGTTTTGAATGTCCCATATTTTAAATATCCAGGTTTATTACCATTTCCGCCCTTTTACGGTCACGAATTCTCTTTGCGTTCAATATTTCGCGGTTTTGTCACATTAACAGAGCTTTTATACATGAACATGAAATTTCCATGCTCGCATGAAGAAAATCCTATGCGCAGACCATTATGTAAATTGCAGAAGAATAACACTATTTTGGAATTAAGGAATGATCTGTTCAACCAGTTGAAGAAGCTAGAATTGTGGATATTATATTTTGGAAATTTATTTTGTAACAGTAAGCAAGAATGAAAATAGAAAATTTTGTTTATAGCTCTAAAGCGAACCAATGGTCCACTATATAAGAAGAAACTGAAAAACTAATGCGTTCTATACTTACACTACAACTAGTCATGGACTTCATCACAGATTACCCACCTTGACTTCATGCTAGGTGTATATCCTTTGGCAAATATGTGTTTTACTTTACTTAATCTCTCAATATCTCAAACCTTAAGTTTACCTTCTTTAAGAATCTTCAGGTGACGATACACTTTTTGATTGGTTTTCATTTACTCAAATGATGCTTTCATGATGCTAAAAGTACTGTGCGGTAGTGATTAATTTTGAAAGTGCGCATCAAATTTTGAAATCGTGAGTTATAACATTATTTGCCTTGGTCAGTTTGGAGGTTGAGCGGCCTTCGAGTGCCCGATAGAATGTCATCGAAGGCAGTGGTAACATCTTCCGCAGACTTGGATTTGAGCGGTCTACACCAAACATATTTAGAGAAGCAGTCGATCACAACAAGTATAAATTTGAAATCATTATTGTGGCCAGTATACTGATCCAGCTGAGCGAGATCACGAACTTTATCGTTTTCTACTCTACAAGCCCTTTTGTTTGATACCTTATGGTGAAAAGAAAATGTAATCCGACGTCTTGGAGCGGCGGCCATATTAAAATTAGTGTGATATGTCACTAACTTTATAATTTTCTACTTTTCAAGCCCTTTCATTTGATTCCAATATTAAGGGGGTTGCTATCTTCTTTTACGAGCATTTAAATAAAAGCTAGTGTTTAAATTATTTTTACTATTAATTTATTTATTATACAGTGTGTCCCAATTTGATACTGGGCATCTGAAATCTAAGATGAAGGACAAGGAAAACAAAAAAATGGTCTCTATTTTTTTATTGGTAGTCCCAAGGGAGAGTATCTCGTAGGGGGTGGTATTTGGATGGGCTAATTATTTCATGACCTGCTATGATTTTTTAAAATAGCTAATTTTCAAGAAACCCTATTAGGGATTTTTTTACGACAAAATGTTATTAAGAAAACTTATTCAGAATGAAAAACTGAGTAGAATTGCAAAATTTCAAAAGTCTAGGCCTACTATGATTTTTAGATTTTTCGCCTTTTTCTCCCACTTTTTTCTTAGAAATGTGTCCTTTCTGGAGCTTTCACTTCAAAATATTATTAAGGAAACTTTATCATTGTGAAAAAATAAAATTTTGACGTGAAAGCTCCAGAAAGGACACTTTTCTAAGAAAAAAGTGGGAGATAAATCTAAAAATCAAAGTAGGACTAGCCTAATTTTGTGAATCTACTCAGTTTTTCTTTCTGAATAAGTTTTCTTAATAACATTTTGTCGTAAAAAAATCCCTAATAGAGTTTCTTGAAAATTTGCTATTTTAAAAAATCGTAGCAGGCCATGAAATAATTACCCCATCCAAATACCACCGCCTACGAGATATATACTCTCCATTGATACTACCAATAAAAAAATAGAGACCATTTGTGTTCCTTGCCCTTCATATATTTCTGAGGTGTCCAGTATCAAATTGGGACACACTGGTATGTATCTTTAGTTCAAGAAAATTAATCCGCCATCTTGGACCTGTGGCCATATTGAATTTAGTGTGATGTCACTAACTTTATCGTTTTCTACTCTTCAAGCCCTTTCATTTGATTTGATACCCGTTGTGATACTCACCCCGTATATGATGGTAGTTGGCGAGCGGTATGTTACAGGCTTATTGACAAGTTACCTACTTACTTTTAGTGTGGGCCTAAAGGGTGTATAACGGAAACATAGGGTAGTTTAAATATGTGTATTAAGATTAATTACGAAACAGTACATTTAGTTAACAAAATACAGTTTAAGAGGAAGTTCAAAAACCAGTGCTACACTCAAGATACCCGAAATATGAACCCCTTTTCATGTACTTAACACAATCCAAACGTTTCATAAGATACCTACACTGATAAACAATCGAATTTTAAATAGGGAGGGCCCAAAACAATACCTATGTCAAAATGGCACAAATACATAAAATGACTAATGTTATGATGAAATACATAAAATGACAAATTTTCAGATTAAAAGTACCTAAATTGCAAAAGAATCCCAAATAGCATAAAATTAATTGATTACTCTGTATAGCATTGATTAATCTCCCAGTAAAACTGGCATAACAATGTAAAATTAGGTACTCGAAATTTCTGACATAAAATAGTTTCCCAGAACCCTTTCAATTTCCAATAAAAGTTACAAAATTATTTTAGTTCGAATAAAATAAAAACTCTTGAAATCTACAGTACAATAATATATTTCAAAATAAATTCCCAAATCCATTCATAGTTCATAAAAATTATGAAATTATTTCTAATTAATGAAAATGGGCAATAAATTCAATTTCTCTACAAGTTTTCAACATAATTTCAAAATTCACAATAAAAAGCGGCAATTCAAACATAAAGGAATCAAAACACAAATATCTTACTCTTTGGCTTTGGCCAGTCCAACTTTACTTAGGTGCTTAGGAGAATGTTTCATTCTTGATGATTGAAAAAAATATGTATGTATGTGTCATTCATCGTTGTATTGAGGACAACGATTCATTTCGAAATATGGAATAAAAAAATCCACGTCCGTATTTAAAAAATTAAGATGATCCCTCTATCTCAAAAACAAAACGTCGCCCCGAAAATCTAAAAATACCATGACGTAGTACAGAAAAAGTTGTAGTGGAAATGTATGATTTATTTTGTAATATTATCGTAAATAGGGCCAGAAAAAGATAATAAGTATCTAATTTCCAAAAATTCAGTTTTTCTTAAATATCTCAGTAACCCATGAAAATATTTTAGGCGCAATTTTGCCCCCATTTGACCGACTTCGTATCTCGCATCTGGTACGGTTTCCGAGATCCCCATGTTGAGAACCGGAACTGAATCACCCTGTATGTCCATGTAGACTTTGCATAATACAATAATCTCGACAATAATAATAAAATTAAGAAAATGCAAACTTTAAGCTTCTTCGATCTTGAGCAAAGATATCCAATACTTTGTCAACAAAGTGGACACGTTCGGTACAGGGTGTAACTGACCTGATGGTCAAAAATGAAACCACGTATTTTTGGAGTCAAAATAGGGGCACTTCTTCATATATTTTTTCTCAAACTTAAAGTTGAAATGAAGCTTCTGAGGCCCCCAGTTGCGGAGGTACAGGGTGTTATTAGAATTAATTACTTCAGAAAAATATGAATACCCTGTATAATAACATTTTTTAAATTTGTTTTGAGTAGGTAGTGACTCCAATGTTTAACAAAAAGTGTCTCTTAATATTTAATTATATTCGCAGCCGTTTCTTAATTATTTTCAAAGAACGACAATGCTGCAATAATAAACAAGTCATTTTAAGAATAAATCTAGCAATCTGTGGATGTTAATTAAAGTTGGCATTATTTGATTCATTTAGCTGTCAACTTTGCACTTTGGTATCAATATTTTGAAAAACGATATTTACATTCGAAGAATTGACTGACATCATTGAGTAAAGGAATAATTATTCCTTTACTCAATGCTGACATGCACTTTTGCTATGGACTTGCCAATGGCAGTAATAAACTTGCGGAAACGCATAGTTGCGTGTATTGAAAGAGACGGCGGTCTGGATAAAAAAAAACTATGGCCCGTAGGAGAAAAATATAGGTATATGAAGAAGTGCCCTTATTTTGACTCCAAGAATACGTGGTTTCATTTTTGACCATCAGTTCAGTTACACTTTGTATTTTTCCGAAGCACACTAAGTAATCATAAACAATGATTTTCCAGCGAGGGGGGCAACTGCCCCCCCCCCCTGCGGGCGCCCATGGGTATATGACAAATATATTACTTAATTTAAGCAGCCTATTGTAAATTATTGTAATTTCTGTGCTTTAGGTATTTCGAGACCCATCTTCCGAGCAATTTAATCTACCAACAGATAGGCCATAGGACCGCAGGTTCCTAATTGCTTTACGTGTGATAAAATCCAATGGGACACAGTACACGTACCCTCCCGTCCCCACCTAGCTCGATTACGCGACAGAGGGTTGCTATAATAACCTCATATATATCTCAAATTCTCTTATCTACGTTGCTAAAATATGACCCCGGGGGATGTTTTCTTAATTATTATAGAGGAATTGACCCAAGTTATGGAACCCCGAAGGGAAGTTGTAGTTTCGGACAAGGATCTAAGCCGGCATATTTTATTGCTAGCTTGCTGGGGATATAAGTTTACAATTTACACTTCTGAGGCGGAACTATGGGGAATAGTTTGGAGGTTGGGGTGGTGGTGGGCAGGTGTGTAGCAGAGTTGGAGGAGGAAGTAGAAGGCGTCTATTGCCGCAAGGATCGATTTCATGAGTGTTTTAGAAAGATTTTTAAGACTCCAATCAAAAGATTTTACGAAGCAAGCGGCAGAAAAATTGTGCATTTGCAATTTTAAGCAATTCTTGTCCTATATATAAATTTCGGAAGTGTTTTGATAATCTCGCGCGTTAAAATTAGCAATTTGCAAAGGAATGTGTATAGGGTTTACCCTGCTGGCACGCCCGCACCCACGTATCACTTGATGCTTTGGGATTTGGTAGGTTTGCTCTGCTCACAAACATCAACTGGCTCTTCGAGCGTATGTTTTTATTACTCTTAACATTGAGTAAAGGATTAAAGGGGAATTTTCACCACATATTAAAAATGTTTTTGAAACTGCTTGAGCCTATCTAATAAAACACTGCATGGAGATTGGAGATCGATGTTATTCTAAAATGTAGGTAGGTAAAGTTGGGTGGACAAGAACCAACTTCACGTTGCCTCGTTGCCATTAGGTATACATTTTCGCGAAAAAAGGTCGCGGTGTTAATTGCAGCCTTGACCTTGCCAAAAAAACAAATGCTAAGCGGATCTCCTTCAAACAATATGATTTGGACAAATTTACTAGCATGGGTTTTTTGATTGGTGAATCCTCTGACGTGACTCGGGTTCCTACTGCGTTTTTTTATATATTAGCAGGACAGACCTAGCGAGCAGCGACTAGTATATATTTTGAAAGGAATGATTTGTAACCTAGTCAACTACGTTACCATAAATTTCATACATTTTATTATTTTACTTTAAAAAGTCCAACTTCACCATTTAACCAGCTTATTTATTTACTATTAATTATTTAAAAAGAAATGGCTCGTGGCATATGGTCGTGGTCTGCACACCTCCGAAAGACCCATACATAATTTCCATTAGATATTTTAAACTATTTTGTCCCATATGCCACGAGCCATTTCTTTTAAAATGATAATGAGGCACTAAATATTCATTTTGTTTATTAATTATTTATCATTAACTACTATTTACTTATATAATATAATAATAACAAATGGGTCAAAAATGCTATTAAAGTAAGATGTTCCAACTGTAGTTTATGATACAAGGACACGAACAGTTGAGTTTTTCGTACGACTGGGGAGATTGCCAACTGAGACGCAGTTGAGACAGTAAAACCACTTTGTCCTCAAAATAAATGACTGATTTCTTTAATCGTTCCTCAGGCAGAACATTTTTTTCCCAAACGATAGCAGCATTCTCCGAATTTACAGATTTTTTTGTTTTAACAGATCATTTTCCTCCTGCAACGCTTTTATGTCTTATTTAGGTATTTCGGTTACAAACCTTCAGATGCAACTTGCTCTTCTATTTGGCTGTGTAGCATACTAACATTCTCTTCTATACTTTAGAAAAATAAAAATATGTTAGAAAAGCCCGAAAAATAAATAAATATTCCTCTAGCTATACCTGTACATCAATCTACTTCATTTTTATTCTCGTCAAGTATTAAAGATTTCTGCATAATACACTTCGTATCTTAAATAGTATTAATAGCTTAAATAATATTCCTTATTAATTAAATGCACCAACAAGAGTTTTCAAAATGCATAGCGGTATTTTTTGATTCTCTGGGGCAAGTACCGAACAATCTGGTTTCAAGTCATTTTTAAAATCTTGCGCTTATGGAAGTGTCTACTACAAATGCGTTTATTTTTCGGTGAAAATTCGTACTTCCTATAGCATCTTCGAACCCATTCCTTCCATATTTGTGGATCCCTTCGGGAATCTAAAAAACATCGTATCATCATATATGCTCCTTTTTCTTGCAGATAGCTTTACAACAAATCATTCCTCCGGGCATCCACAATAGTAAAATGTTAAATTAAGTACTTACATTTTTACTATACTCGACATCACAGTTTTAAGTACATAATCAAAAATGTAAAGACGTGCTCATATTCAGTAGTAAGATGTATGATGTAGGTAATATTTTAAGAATAACAATCCATGTTTAGAAACATTTTGTGCATCCTACCAGACGGCCTCTATAATAATGGAATGGTAGTTCCCTATGCAATTGATCCTTTTCCCCAAATGGTAGGTAATGACGTCGATGGACCTCAATCAACGGTAATGAGGATGCTTTTCCATTTATTTTTTTCTAATAATAACAGAAAATTTCTGTAGAATGGTTTACCTTTGAAGTTTAACTTTGAAGGGTTCTGCACTGAGGAAAATGGACCAAATAAAGTATTTTGCTAAGAAAAATCTATTTGTTGTTAAAAGATTTCTGTCTACTACAGAAAGTTAAACTTGCTGTGCCAGCAAAAATTATCTTGCTAAGATCATTTTGTTGTCACAATCAGATATCTATTTGAGGCAAATAAACAAATAAATGAACCTATTTACTATTGCAAAATTTATATTTATATACAGGGTGTTCCTTAATAACATGCTAATACTTAAGGGGGTTATTCTTGGGCCCATTTTAAGAAAAAAACTTCATATGAACGTAAGTCGTAAACGTCCTAACTTTTGAGATACAGGGCGTTAAAGTTAATTTTTTTAAATTGAATTTTGGCTACATCTCCCGAAATAATCAAGTTGCTGAACTGAAATTTGGCACTGCTATGTTTTTGGGGATGGAGAATAAGCTGAAAATGTCAATTTCACCGTATCTCACAGAGGGCGCCACTTGCGCTGGTTTTGGATCACGCTTTTACGCGTAACTTTTTTGAGGTTATCTTTTTGGTCCTGCAGGTCCATCATTTTAGTGCCTCTTTTCATTCTGCAAGAAAAAGGTACTCTTGTTTCATAACGATTAAATCAACCGTTTGCGTTGAAATTGCCAAAACGTGCCCCAAAACACCTGTTGATTCCAATATTCGAAACATAAAATTATCACCTACTGCTTTCAAATGTTACAGATCAACTGTACATTCAAAATGATGAAAAAAATGTCAAATGGGCATTGGTCAAAACACCATTGGTTTTCTTGAAATAGAGTGTCCAAATTTTGTCAAATTCAATCCTTTCCATTTTGAAAGTGAATAATTTTTGGTACGTTGTTCATAGGGATTTTTTTCTCAGTTTAAATGGTACAGTTGATCTGTAACACTTGAAGGTGGTAGGTAAAAATTTTATGTTTCGTATATTGAAGTCAACAGGTGTTTTGGAGAACGTTTTGGCAATTTCAAAGCAAACGGTTGATTTAATCGTTATGAAACAAGAGTACCTTTTTATTGCAGAATGAAAAGATGCACTAAAATGATGGACCTGCAGGACCAAAAAGATAACCTCAAAAAAGTTACGCGTAAAAGCGTGATCAAAAAACAGCGCAAGTGGCGCCCTCAGTGAGATACGGTGAAATTTCACATTTTCAGCTTATTCTCCATCCCCAAAAACGTAGCAGTGCCAAATTTCAGTTCAGCAGCTTGATTATTTCGGGAGATGTAGCCAAAATTCAATTAAAAAAAATGCACTTTAACGCCCTGTATCTCAAAAGTTAGGACGTTTACGACATACGTTCATATGAAGTTTTTTTCTTAAAATGGGCCCAAGAATAACCCCCTTAAGTATTAGCATGTTATTAAGGAACACCCTGTATATATAGACATAGCAAAAAAACCAACTACTTCTGCGGCGAAATATGCGGACCTCGACGGAACATCAGAACTGCCAAAGTCATCGGAATCTCCGATAACTTTGAGAACTGCGGACTTGCCAATAATAATATGTATACTTATTATAATATGTATTCAGAAAGTAAGTTTGCATTTACTGAATACCTACTACACTCATGGACATTAATGGAATGCAAATGTGCAAATATGCGAAATTGTTTCTGGAAATTTCCGGAAAGAATGTGTCAGCACAGTCCCATGACTGCCATTTTATGCAAGTTTTGTTTCCCGGGTAATCACTAATTATCTACCTATGTATAAATGTTACAATCTTGTTGGACAACCCTATAGCTGCAGGAAAGTTATAAAAAATCTGTGCGTCCACAAAATTCAATCTAATCTTCTTACAAAGGATTGTCTACTAAAAGCACCATGCGCTTGAAGCACACTTTCCCTCCCAAATGAAAAATCTCGCTTGGGCCTCTCTAGCTCGCATATCATTTTCCCGCGGAAGTGATTTGAATGAATGAAAATGGGGGGTCGTTCTTTTTGTGCTTTTTTTATTTATTTCCTGCGTGGAGGAGCCCCCGTTTGGATTTGCCTTCGGCTTTGAATCAAGAACAATCGGACGACTGAAACCGTTTTAACATTTCGCGCAGTTCGGCATAATAATTCCGGTCCTTTTCCTGTGGAATGGCCGAGAGGGAAGTGGTAGAGTTTAAAACCATAGGCGCAGGGAAAATAAACCACGAAACGGAAATAAATATATATTTACTTACCTAGGTGTAATGGTATAAATATGTAAATATTTTCCCGCCGAAGATGTTGCCGTCCGTGTTTTAATAGCAACATTTGTGTTCTACCCTTGGTGTTACGGAACGTTGTGTGACCAAAAGCTGCATAAGAAATTTTATTACACAGGATTAAGGGTGAAGAGGTACTTAATAGTTCTGATACATTCCGAGATAATTTCATATCAATACGACAGGTAGATAAGTAAATTAGAAATATGTTTAACAGAATAAAAAGTGAGAAAAATAGCAATTTACGAAAAGCTCAAGCAGATTTTTATTTATTTCATGGCATGCTTGACCACGGAAATCTTTGATAACAAATACCTACCTTCTTCTTTCAAATAACATGTTAATAATTATTCATTTGGTGATAACTCCGAAACTAATGAGGATTTCGATTTGAACCTTGGGTATTTTTTGCTGTACATTTAATCTACTTTTCGATTATAACAGAATAAATATGTCATTGTATTTAAAATTTCGGAGAAAATTGTAATAAAAGGGAAATTTTTCAAATTGCGCCCTCTAGCGGTGACCATGAAATTCGAAATGACCTTAATGGACATTCATTTGATAACGAAGGAACGCTCTCTTCAACAAGGCTAAATTCGACCAATTCGGTTAAGCCAAGCCAAACCGGAGTTAGCAGCATTTTTTCAAGTCAAGGTTTATCCGCCCGTTTCACCTCTATTTGGAGAGATAGAGCAAAAATCCTTAACGAAAATAGTTCAGAATTTGCTGAAGAGAGCAATAAAATTATTTTAGATATACCTTTATTAGTCATTTTTTTGAGTAAACTCATTTTTCAAATTTACTGTTTCGAATACGCCCTCTAGCAGCCGACCTACGAACTTAAAAATAATTTCCAGCGATTTTTCGTGACCACATTACTTAAGAAGATTTTTTTCACAAAGCTCCAGGACTATTAATTCCTGAAATATGGTACCTCTTCACCCTTATTGAAACACCCTGTACTTATTATGATAATAGCTATTTTCGATTATCCAATTTCAAAAGAATGCAGGTAGGTACTTCCCGCTATTTTTTCTACATTAAATATCGTTTGATTTTTTTATACTTCACAAATTTAACTTGGAGGGTATTTACTTTTTTTTAAACATATATTTATTTTTGTGAACACCCCTATAATATCAGTTGTTGTATTATCATAAATTGAATGGAAGTTAACTTCAGGGTGAATACCTAATATTATGCGTAAAAGAAATGGGTTCCTGTCTCTTCAGAGGCTTTTGTTAAAAACGGCTCTGTGTAATATACCTATAGCCTTTTTAAACTTTTCATAATGTCAGTTCTGTAGAGTATTAGGTCATCGAGTTCTTGAACGAATTTTGATAAAATATGGGTTCTTTTGATCTAGCATATAAAGAGAACTGACGTGGATAATGATAATAATATCATTATTCACCTACTGTGTGATACTGGGTATTTCGTATATGTCACTACATAGTCTTCCAGACTTCCAGACTAGGTACTTCCGTTTTCTTAACGCAAGTACCTACCTACTTTTCAACTTGGCGACAGAATGATCTGATATTCATTTGGACGATTTTCAGATTTTTAAGTTATAAGAGTTTAAGATTTTATATTATATTCTCTGAATATCACAAAAATGATCTCCACAACTAGGTATAAATTTCAGAGAGCACCTTTAATGTTCTCTGAACCAAAAAATTACAAAGGAAAGTATATTATATGGCAAATTGTAGGTAGCTATTGAAGATGTTTCTTGTCGAACCAAGAACCAAATTGAATAGACGGTTCCAGGAATAGTGACAAAACATTTTGTTTATAGTCACATAATGGGCTAGTCTTGCCATATTATATAAAACAACATGCAGGCATGTGCCTAGATAATAGAGGTTTAGTAGATCCCCTGGCATCTTTAATTTTTTTCAAGTTTTCAAATAAAATACGACTCCTTTGGCTTTCAAAAGGTGGCGTTAAATACAAATAAATGTGATAAAATGAGGTTGAAACCCAAAAAAATTCGTACAAAAAGAATAAATCAAAATCAACTTTCCTCTTGTGGTGCCAGTTTGACTTTCGGATTATCGGTTTTGTAGTTATATTTATTCATATTCAGGCAATGCTATTAATAAACTGTAATTATTAATAATTTATTAAAGCGATAAAAATGAAAACTATACTAAAATCGAGCAACTCATACGCCTGGCGTAAACAAGAGCATGTGCGTTGAGATATTCGCCAGGGCCGCACTCAAGTACGACCTTTATTTAATTTTAGTTTTACCATTGTTTACATCAAAATATTTCAGAAAATAATTATTGGCTAATTAAAATGGTTCAAAACATCGATAAAATTATTTGTAGCAGTGTCTAAATAGCTGAAAAGAACAAGTTAAAACCGCATAACTACACTTTTGTGATCGAGTACGTCCCTGTTGCCAAGTCGGGTGAAATTTTATAGCCTATGGACCAATCGCGGAATGTCATTGAACACGTGGTTTTATTTACGCCAGGCGTACGGATTGCTCGATTTTAGTATAGAATAATTAATTTTATAACAATTCGCTTATCTACCAATAGGTGACCTGAAGTTGTTTCGCGCATGTCGGTAAACAAAACCTATCACCACTATGTATAATATTATTCATCTATAGTATTCTTCTTGGGCATTGGACTTAGATATATCTAGGTGACTCTAGTTCACAATTTCAATTGTGAAACAAATTTTACAATTTTAATCTAACCAGCCATTTTGATAACTTTAATTTTTGCCAGAAGAATATTCCTAGCACGCCCCTGTATCCGGAAATCACATTATTCCCCGAAAAGCCCAGGCGAAGTCCCGCACAAACCGCGAGAAAATTCGTTTAATTACCAACTTATTCTCCACATGTAATTGCCATTCTCAACCGTACCCTTTTCGCTTCCCTTTTTATTGCCTCCGCTTGCCACTTTTGCCGCCTGCGAATACTTTCGCGGAAATTATGCCCAGAACTTCGGAAATTCAGTCTGGGAAGAAATTTCGGCATTTTACGAATTTCGCGGAAGTTGTTTCAAATGGTTTCGATATAGCTTGCTTTGTGATGTGAGAAGGGTAGTAAACTGGCATTGGTGCAAAATATAATTATTGTGCTATAAGTCTACTTTGGTAAAATAAAATAGTATCAACAAAAAGTTGTATTTTTGTTGATAATTAAAAAAAAAAAAGAAAATGCATTGTATGGGTTTTGAACCTAGGATGAAATAAATGAGGCTTTCATAGGCACGCGCCTTTACTAGTTTAGGCTACATTCAATTCTGAAGATTAACATTTGGTGCACAAGTAATTAGTATATTTTAATTAATTTCTGGTCATTTCTGAGAGGGTTCCTCTTTAGATTATTATTTCGGAGATTTTTCCATTTCGATTCGTCCATAAATCATCCAAATGACTGTACTACTATTAGGTTCACTCCAATAATACAATAGCTAAACGCGAAAAAATCGAAACCATACAAAAAAGTTTAAATTTAATTTCTGCACATAACACCTACCTATAAGACGATTATACCGGCTGCAGTAGCGAGTGTGTACAGTAAAAAAAACGCCGCTCGACGATGGCTATCAATTACCCGGACGAAGATTACGTTAAACCCCGCTTGAATATAACGTTTCCGGGGGTGTTTTCGACCCCCGGGGCTGGAGCTTAGCATCCGGCAATAAAAGCGCCAACGCCGCCAACGATAAAACTCACGTAGCCGGCATTTTTCGGGAGACTCGACGAGAACGCACAAACTAGCTCGCTGGATGCGTCGCTTGCAAGCAAATTAGGCGAAATTGGGATTCAAAATTGCCGGCAAGGCGTCGGAAAGGCGCAACACATACAAAAAAACGGTCGCCTAGTGGTTCAACAACGGAAGTCTTTCGGGGATTCACGAAAAGCGAATAATACTTTTTTCTGCTTCCGCACATGGATATTATTCGTCGTCGTCTTCACAGTCTACAGAATGGAAAAGTAATCGTCACTTCCAGTTCACTGAATGGATGTCATTTCATATCCGTCCTAGGTAGGGTTTGACGTGTTGAAAAATCAAGCAACCCTTGAAATTGATTTCTCCCAAAACGCGTTAAAAAATACACTGTAGGTACAACTCAAGTGGAGTCCATATCGCCCTCGAACGATTGAGCACTCCGCCAACGGCGTCGTGCTCAACCCTCATCCTCGTGCGATATAAACTTCGTATTCACCGTCGTTGTACAAACTTCTATTCATCTACAGGGTGTTCACTTTTAAGTGGACACAAATCAATAAAAAATTGATTTGATGGGATATTTTCAAAAAAATTTTTTGATACAAAGGTCTTCAAAATGCGCAACTTTCTACGTGAACACATTTGTCAAATTGCAATTCCAGGGCCGGCTAAGATTTTTTTTATACCCCGATTTTCACAAAATCTATTTAGGCATTTTTTTATTTAAAATCTGATCATACAGCGTTAATTAGGACCCTCTAAAACCCTTAAGTTCAAAATTTGAACTAAAAATATACAGGGAGGTCGGTTTTACAGCGCCTTAAAGTTGCGCAAAGTAGTGATTTCGAGGGCCCCTGGAGAGTCAAGCGTGCCATGGAATGATTTTAAAACAATTGAAGAATTAACAGGACCACCCAAAGTATTGATGGACGAGACTGCAAGAAAAAATAATACAGGATGTTTTTCTCTACCGCTGCTGAAAGTTCAGACTTTTTTCGAATTTTATTCTTATCAAGTTTGCCGTGCTTTTTGAAACAAAGTATATAAAAATCGTCCTAGGAACATAAACGAGCTACAACAAAAAACAATTGAAGCTTGCGATTCCGTAACAATAGATGAGTTAAGACGAGTTGTTTCTAATAACAAAAAACGTCTTGAAAAATGTATTACGTTAGAAGGCGGTTATGTTGAAAAAACCCCGATAGTTTAAGATCTAAATATTTTGTTTGTTATTTTATTGTTAAGATTAAATAAATTTTGTTATTAGTAACTTTGTTTCAAAAAGCACGGCAAACTTGATCAGAATAAAATTCGAAAAAAGTCTGAACTTTCAGCAGCGGTAGAGAAAAACATCCTGTATTATTTTTTCTTGCAGTCTGGTCCATCAATACTTTGGGTGGTCTTGTTAATTCTTCAATTATTGTTTTAAAATCATTCCATGGCACGCTTGACTCTCCAGGGGCCCTCGAAATCACTACTTTGCGCAACTTTAAGGCGCTGTAAAACCGAACTCCCTGTATATTTTTAGTTCAAATTTTGAACTGAAGGGTTTTAGAGAGCCCTAATTAACGCTGTATGGTCAGCTTTTAAATAAAAAAATGCCTAAATAGATTTTGTGAAAATCGGGTTTAAAAAAAATCTTAGCCAGCCCTGAAATTGCAATTTGACAAATGTGTCCACGTAGAAAGTTGCGATTTTGAAGACCTTTGTATAAAATTTTTTTTTGAAAATATCCCAACAAATCAATTTTTTATTGATTTGTCTCGACTTAAAAGTGAACACCCTGTATATAAAAATTGAATGTGATTGCAGTTTTCATCGAATTGATAAGTACAATGGGAGTCGCACAGGTACCACTTTCATTGTTGTTTGGGGCAGCCAATTCTAGAGAGAGATAGGTTTCAAATGGCAATAAGTAAGACAAGGACGCCTAACGAACGTGTCAGCTGATTCAGGCAAAAGAGGTATATAGGGATGTTGCATATTAATGCGCGAATTTAATGGGCATGTTCCGTAATTCTCTTTATTGTATGATCTGTATTCCGAAAGTCGGGGCTTGTTTGTAGGAATGAGAATTTTTCTATATTACCACAATTATCTAAATATTGCACAGAAAAAAGTAGTGAATTGATTAAAAAAATTATCTACATGGCAATTTTATCTACCTGGAAGTAAATTGAGACAAATAAAATACAAATTACAAAATAAAAGTTTATTTTAAAATAAAAGCGACAACATATCTAGGATAAGGTATACATTTTCAACTTTAATTACTTATCTTAACTGATTTATTAATTTTAAAATTCAATTTAATAGGAAAATCATGTAAGACAGGTAGCTTTTACATATTTTTATATAATTTTTAAAATTTAGGCATCTAACAAAAAGAATTACAAATAATTTACCTTATTAATAAGGGACCAGAACCTCAAGATTAATTCCATCTTTGACTACGAAGAGCTAGGTTCATTAGCACAATATTTTGCCAGTTTTTCCCTTGATAGTTTCTATCATGACTTGGAAAATAAAAAAATGTAGTAGGTAATTACATACTTTTTAAGTTTGCGCTGCCCAAAATTCTCTATGAAATTGCTCTCAATAAATTGTTGACTACAAATGCAAGTAAATACTTGTAGACAGTAAAAAATTTTCCCTTTTTATTGCTGCAATCCAATCTCTAATATCACTTTATCTCTTGGAAAACTGCAAAGTTATTAGCAAAGATTTTTAAGACTAACGAATTAAAAGAAACCACACTACTCTTATTCTTTCCGCCCCGTTTGGTAGGTACATCCAAATACACAACAGGAGTTGACCCTCTTTGCTACTTTGCTCGTTTTTGTAATTTAGGATATAGCCACATAGCTAAATTAAATTTTCTCTCGGATCTAAAAATAATATTAAACCAAACACCAACTAAGAAAACTCAACGCCGTTTTTTACGAAACTGCCACCAAAACACGAACTCAAATCAAATATAAATAATACAATAATTAATCCTATTCGTGGGACAGAAGGAAAATGACGTTTGACAACAGAACTCGTTTGAAGCACAGGACACAAAAATAGAAAGTTAGGACAATCACCTCTTTTGTGTTATGTGGTTTTTGCCGGAATCAGCTGATTTATTTACTATTTCACTTACTCAAGTTTGGCTGCCAGTTTCTCTCTCTACACTCCTTCCATTTACTTGTCATTTCAATGGCAGTTTTAGACACAATGGGTCTAATCAGGTATCAGTAGAGAAGTGTACAGAGCAAAATATTAATCAATTTTTACAATTCCAGTTATACCTACCTGTGTCTTCGCATCTAAAATGAAGCTGGGAAGCATACTTTCCTCTGATATACAATGTTAAAAATACCAACTATCACATCCTACATTCGCATCCTCATTTCTACAATTATTTATATACTGGATTTTTCCAAATCGAGCAAATTGGACGGTATGTTTTCAATGGCGATTTTAACTGTTATAACGCAAAACATTTTCTAGAAACCCATTGAACACGTTCTTGAGAAAGCGAAATTGGTTGTTGTTGTGCACCTCATATTATCGTCATAATATGTTTTCAGCTTTAGGGTTAATATATAAGATAAGCTATCATATTATTCAAGTTTGCTTGCCTGTTGCCCTTCGCTAAACCCAGAACCTTCGGGGAAATGTTAATGAAGATTAGAAACTATGCCGAAGACTGGTGGAATTTCTGGCAGATTCCCCCCCAATGAAAATTTAATCTAATTTATAAACAATGAAAAGATAGAATTTCCGAGATGTTCAACCATCGAATATTAAAGCGCCGAACTTCACTGGTGGTTTTAATTGTTTTATTGCATTTTAAACAGGAGCGGGGGGATGGAAATCTGCATAATATTTATTAAAACGGCGAAATAATATTTTTGCCGCGTCTGGATTTGGTATTCAAATCGAGACGATTCGGACTGTGCCCGAAAAGTTTGCATTTTCACCTAAAACTTTGACTAAACATTCTTCCACCTATTATTTCAGTGAAAAAGTTACAGAGACAAAAGTTTGATGCGAACCTTAACTTTCAACCCCCATAGGGAACCTTGTAGACGAACGTCGATTGTTTTTGGGAATGTTGGAAGTAGAAAAAAATCGTGTAAAGGTAGAATGTTTTAAGATTAACTTGACTGGCTTAAGGTCGACAAGCACTTTTTCATTCCCTATTATATGGATATAGAGATTTTTTTCCCGATGTATAGCCTCTGTATGGTCTGCCAATAATAAGTGTTGAATCCACACTTTTCTACATAATAGGCATTTAAAATATTATAGAAAATTATTAGATTGAACATACAAGGTGAGTTAGTTTTTTGTAGCAGGACTTTAACGTTGGATAAAAATAACATTTTAAAAAGAAAATGTTGGGTCTCAAATTACAGGTTGTTTCTTGTACAATTTTGATCGATTACATATTCCTTGGTTTACGCCACATTTTTTTGGAAAAATAATTTAAGCTGATTTTAAATTTTTTGTGTGCAATTAAACAGAGTTAACTATCACTTAGTACAAAAAAATTTATGGTAATAAAGAAAAATTAGACTTGCCAAAATAAATTTTCAAAAATTTTCTAACATTTGTCTTAAGCCTAAATTTTTTTTTCAATTTGTATAAAACCCCTCAAAAAACGCCGCCTATGGATGCCCGCGTGACGTGTCTTAAAATTTCGCCTATGTCAATGGTAGTGACAGGTAGTGAAATAGCGCAGCGTTGCCACGTCCGAAAAAGTAAAATAAGACACGAAATCGTAAAAGATAGCAAAAAAGCTAAGAGACACTTTTTGTTAAATTCTGTTGAATTAATGTCTATGAACTCCGTACTTCAGGGTGTCCCGAAATTAGCCTGCCATAATTTACCAGCTGGTTCTGCGACCCAAAAAAGGAAAAAAGGGTCAAACGTTTTTTTTTAATATTTCCAGGACGAACAAAGATAAAATTCTGAAATTTAGTAAGTGTATACCTGACAGGTATTACCTGTGACATTTGACATTTTTACTGAGGTTGAGACAGTCTAACATTCTTCATCATAGGAGTCCCAAATGATGGTTCAAGTGGTTAAAAATACCCGAAATGTTTTATATGTACCTACTCTTTTCCCAGATTTCTTAGAATTTCAGGGTTTTCTATAAAAAAAGGTGTTCTTGTGGAACTGTGATAGCATGCACCGTTTTCGAAAAAAAAAAAAATCGTTTTAAAATTTTTTGCAGTGTGCAATGAAAATGGGTATTAGAAATTAAAATGCTAAAATTTACCAGCTCGTCCTGCGACCCAAATAAATGAAAACGTTCCTATAAATTGACAGATTCGCAAACGTTTTTTTCTAAATATTTTCAAAACGAGCAAAGGTGAAATTTCTGAAATTTGGTACATGATGTACCTGGGAGAAAAAATCATGAAAAGTTCACACAAAGAAATTAGGGTACTTTTAAGCCCTCAACCTATTTTTTGAAACTGAATTAAGTCTACATCTCCCAAAATAATCAAGCTGATGAAATGAAATTGGGGATGGAGAATAAGCTGAAGATTTCAATTTCTACGTGGGTATCTCACAGAGGGCGCCTTTTCATTCTGTCACAAAAAGGTTTCATAACGATAAAAATCAACCACAAAAAGGTTTCATAACGATAAAATCAACTGTTTGCGTTGAAACTGGCAAAATGTGGCCCAAAATTCCAACATTCGATTACAGATCAGCTGTAGGTACATTCAATATGAATAAGTGTCCAAATTTAAATGGTACTGTTGATCTGTAACATTTGTAAGTGGTAAGGTAAAAATTTTATTTTTCGAATGTTGGAGTCAATAGATGTTTTGGGGCGTATTTTGAAAATTTCTACGCAAAGGGCTGATTTTATCGTTATGAAACAAGATTACCTTTTTGTTACAGAATGAACAGATGCAATAAAATGGTGGACCTGCAACCTGCAAGACCAAAAGATAACCTCAAAAAAGTTACGAGTAAAAGCACTATCCAAAAACAACGGAAGTGGCGCTCTCTGTGAGATACGTTGAAATTAACAACTTCATCAGCTCAATCGTCAAATTTTGGTCCGAAATATATGCAGTTGCTATATGGACCATTATTAACTTGACACCTTATATATTAAAAAAATGATATTTTTTTAATTTTAAGGCATTGTAAATAAAGTGTTTAAAAAATAGACGTGGTGATTAATTATGGGGGACTAATATGGATGAGTGAGGGCGACTTTTCAAAAGGTGCGCATGCGCTGAATTACAATTGGTGAAGACATTTACCTGGGACATAAAATATGGTGGCTCTCGAGAGCAAGGGGTTGGCTTTACAAAAATGAAATACAATACAGGAAGTGTCCCCGATTTTTTAGAAAAATATGGTTCAAAAAGTGTTCCAACCTAATCATTTAGATACTTGTCCTGGCTTCCCAAGTATCCCATTCGATATACAAAATAATGTAGGTACCTTTTTACACAACCATTGAAAAATATACTCTTTATACATTCGAAAACTGATAAACAACTATAACTATAACCTACTAGGATCCAAAAGTGTGTAGTTATGAACTTATAATCATACACCTTTTGGTCAATCACGAACCTGCATTTTCATAACTCAAAAGTTCAAGCTAGAATTTTCTTTATGAAGTTGGATATTTGCTTTGGTTATCATCGATGACGGCTACATGATACAATATACCTAATGATAGCTAAAAAGACGCGTGCGCTATCGCTTTCTGAGTAACTATCACGTATAAAATTAGAACTTCTAGCAGGCGATGAAGAAAGTTTCTGTAAAGAAGACGAGATCCAGAAGATTTTGACGGATTTGTGACAACTAAAAAAGAAGGACCCACATGAGAACATAACCTATAGGAGAAAGCGATTGAACAATTAAAATCTGTGATATAACTGATATTGTTTAACGTTGAAGAAAGTTTTCGTAAAGAGGATAGATAAAGAGACATTGACGGATTTGCAAAAACTAATAGAGAAGGATCCACATGGATACATAATCGTGCAGAAGGAAGCGATTGAATAGTTTGATCTGTGAGACCTGTTTGACCTGTGAAGTAAATTTGCAGAAGGGAAGATGGGAAAGAGCCTCAGATATACGTAAAGGTGCCTGCCAGAAGATTTTATAATCGCGGGCTGGCTAAATTGTCCACAAGGACAAATAAGTCAATGGGTCGTGAGTAGGGAAAGTGAAATTTTACTTTGAAATTTTCGCGAAACTTTCGAAATTTATGAAATTTAAAGAAATTTTCGCGAAATATTTGAAACTTTCAATGTGATGTTGAAATTTATGAAATTTAAAGAAAGTTTCACGTGAAAATTTCGCAATAATTTCCTATATAAATTTTCGCGAAACTTTCGAAATTTATGAAATTTAAAGAAATTTTCGAGAAATATTTGAAACTTTCAATGTGATGTTGAAATTTATGAAATTTAAAGAATGTTTCACGTGAAAATTATCATTTCCTATAAACAGTCCCCACCCAAGCCCAAAAATTATGTATGTGTATGAAGTGGCATACGTATAGGGTGTCCCAGACGTTACTTTACGCTCGATTATCTCAGCAATTTTTAGGCTAAGTTGATGGTTCAAAAACTAAACTTGTGCAGTTTTCCAAGAAACCGAATGCAGTAAAAAAAACAATTGAGCAACAAATATAAGTTTTGACCAAAAAACTATTTTTTTGAAAAAATCAAAATGGCGGATTACAGCGGTTTTTGTTATAAATCATTACTGGAACAAAAATTATATGTTATTTTGTTATATCACTTCCCGTTCAACAGCCGGCGCGGGCGCGTCCAAATTAAATGAAGGGATGGTCGCCTGCCGCATATGTTTTCGCGAAACTTTAATGAAATATATGAGAGTTTCGCGTTTTAAGGAAATTTCTGCGAAATTTATGAAGTGAAACTTTCGCTTGAAACTTTCGAAAATTTCACTGAAATTTCACATCATGGGATAAGCGAAATATTTCACTTTTGAAAGTTTCAAATGTGAAACTTTCAAACGGCACAACTCTAGTCCTGATAGAATGACAAACAGCCGACTTATTATTACAAGGACAGAAATTAATAAATCAACCTAGCTTGGAATATAAAACTTTGCTTTCTCGCTTTAAATTACCGGTAGGACGTTTATTATGATTTATTGTTTGCATTATCGAACACATAATATTTACCTTCGAAAGCACGTTTACAAAAAAACTATCCCCAAATTAAACAAACAAAAAAATAGAATAAAAAGTAAACATATAAATATTTTAATTAGGTACCTATATCCAGAGCCCACAAACCTGAATGTTTATTTTTACCCAATATTTGAGCTATTTTAATTAACCAAATTCAATTCGCCACTGAATTTACGAAAATAATAAAACAAGGATGTCGGTGAAACAATGTAATGAATCGGCATGACAATTTTCTGGCTGTATGTAACGATTATTATCAGGAAATATGGTCACTAGTAATCCGTTCAGTTATGGGCAATGGGCATACCTATAGAATCAATTAATTCAACATTTGGTCAAATTGTTATATTAGGTATTACTGGAATTTGCACAAGTCTTAGGGTTTTGCTATGAACAAGTTTAGGGTTTTGCTATGAACAAGTTTACTTAATAACACTGTGATATGAAAGCTACACAAAGTGCACTTTTTAAAAAAAAAGTGGAAGAAATACCAAAAAAAAAGTAGGCCTAGACTTTCGAAAATTTGCAAACCTACTCAGTTTTTCATTCTGAACAAATTTCCTTAATAACATTTTGTTGTAAAACCTACAAAAAGGGCACTTTACTGATGTGGAAAATTAGTTTCTTCATAATTTCCAAGGCATACGTGATATTTCGAAACTAAACTTATGTCATAAATTAGTTTCAAATCAAGCAGGGCTGATCCCCATAAGCTCAAATTTAAACTCGAATTTTTTTGTTATTTACTCAAATCGGGGACACACTGTACATAGGATTATCTATTCCTTTCCTTTACTCAGGTATAAAAGAGTATCTAGCGCCCAGATTACAACCGCCGATCCAAGAAAAGAAGCTTAACCGTGCTTCTAAACCTTCTAATTAATTGACCCAATATTTCTAATATACAAAGGCAGGTGGTTAAATATTTTTCTGAAGTAGTAGAGAAATGATTTTTTATACATGTAGAGTGAGGTATAGGAAAGTCTATGTTTAGAAGCTGCCTTGTTCTACAGCCAGAGTTCCTAGATGGATTAAGAATATTACTATGATCATGATGTTTTGTAAATATTAAACGGAGTGTCTCCAAAATAATGATCGATGTGAGATCTAACGAGAGAGCGACATTAATTACGAAAACATGAACCATTAATGTAGGTATCGCAGAGCTCTCTCCTGAAGGATAAAGACAAATTTGAGCAGCGTCTGTCCACAGTTTCCCCAAAAACAAATGTGAGATTGAATGATTGCAAAGTGCGCGGTCCTGGTTATAGCTCTATACCGAGCTCATTTGAGGTACCTAATTCTCAATGCAAAGCAACGCTCAAGAAACTTGGAGCAGTTTGATTCTTTCAAAGTCGGATCGCCTTAAGAAATTTGATTTTTTGGACATTAAATGCGAGGGTCGGCTAGAATCAGCTCACATCTTGACTTTAAGGATACCTAACGCTTCCAGTTATGCCATTTAAGTGGTAAGGATCTATTAGGATAGATAAGTGTAATCTGCAATCATGGTATTATATTTCCAAGATTATGCACCCCCCCAATTACGACAATATAGTTTTTATACACTGTCGCTCTCTGTCTCCGTCTTGGGTTGAAGAAACGAAAACCACAATTAGTGCAATAAAGTGAACATAAAGTAACCTATGTGTAAAATAAAGATAAATAAACGGGTCCCCCATCCCACGCAGTTCCAATTTTGCCAGAAACAAACCGATTTGTGCTTAGTCCCGCCCAGCTTGCAATATTACTCTGTAGGACGAAGTGGGGTGATTTCTATATATAGTGTGTCCACGGATAGAGTTCACGTAGGATGTAAATGACAAAAAAATTTCGAGTTTAAATTTGAGCTTCTGGGGATCAGCCCTGCTTGGTTTTAAACTAATTTGTGACATAATTTTACTTTCGAAAAATCACGTATGCCTTGGGAATTTTGAAAAAACTAATTTTCCACATCAGTAAAGTGCCCTTTCTGTAGGTTTTACGACAAAATGTTATTAAGGAAACTTGTTCAGAATGAAGAACTGAATAGGCCTACTTTAATTTTTTGGTATTTTTTCCCACTTTTCTTCAGAAAAGTGCACTTTGGGTAGCTTTCACATTAAAATGTTATTATGAAAACTTGTTCACAATGAAAAACTGGATAGGTGTGAAAGAATTTCAAAAGCCCAGGCCTACTTTGATTTTTTCTGCTAAAAAATTAAAATGCTCTATACCGAGTTGAAATCTACTAAGTAGGCCTAGACTTTCAAAATTTCGCAAACCTACTCAGTTCTTCATTCTGAACAAGTTTCCTTAATAACATTTTGTCGTAAAACCTACAGAAAGGGCACTTTACTGATGTGGAAAATTAGTTTTTTCAAAATTCCCAAGGCATACGTGATTTTTCGAAAGTAAAATTATGTCACAAATTAGTTTAAAACCAAGCAGGGCTGATCCCCAGAAGCTCAAATTTCAACACGAATTTTTTTTGTCATTTACACCCTACGTGAACTCTATCCGTGGACACACTGTATAAAGTGGATAAAAAGGGCATTTTTTCTACTAAATGTACTCGTAACGCTCAAGACAAACGGACAGCGATCCTATATATATTTCAACCTATTAGAGATTCATGGCGAAATAAATGAATAATATGGATAGGTATACCTAGTTTACAGTCTATCGTTCACGAGTATAAAATAAGAAATATAAGTTTATTACGAACAGAATTTGCAAAATACTCATTACATCTTCAAATTTACAATCACCTCCCAGTTTAATCAAGGCAGTTAAACGATAACCGTTTTCAATTAAACATCAAACACACTTCATTAAACAACAGTTTTTACGATGTAAATGAGTTTTAAAATAAAATTTTTTATGTGTTTAATATTTTACTTTTAGCATGTCGTATTGTGATAACCAAATGTTCTAGTTAAAATTGTGAATGGATCACTTTTACCAATAGTTTATATATTTGTGAACTTTTGACTTTTTCTTGATTTTATACCTACTTTTAACCTGCAACACCTACGTACATTGCATATTGTTGTTAAATAACTCTATATTATTCATAAATACATTAATTTTAACCACGTCATCAGGGAGGTACATATATACCGAAAACGCAAAAAAAAATTTTTTTGCTGCATGTTTAAATAATGGGGCAATTTATCCCAAATCCCGCGTAACGAGGCGCACCTGAACGCATGTGGCTACGACGTTATGCTGCAGCACATGGCACCGGCCGCGACGTTGCCATTATTTATTGATAATTTAATTACCAAAAAATATTCAGTTTATGAATTATTTACCTAGTTGATATGCCAATAACAGGGTGTTAGCACACCTTGGACTTGGCGTGTTCAGCATCTAACTCGAGAGACCCTTATCACTACACTTTTCACAGCACCCGCTATAACAATACAAAAGGCCTTCATAATCACACGCACAAAACGCACTCAGTGTCTACAGAGGGTGGAAAATACTGAAACCTCAAAAGACTGAAACTGTCTCCGAAATTCGCTAGATTTTGAGATTTAAGACAAAAGTTTTATTAAAAAGAACGCAGGCGTCCCATCCGCATTCCACAACTATTATTTATTACGTCAAACTTGTCATTGTCAAGGATCTGCTGCCGGTTTCTATTGTATGTGGCGCCATCTCGTTGGTATTAACGTCGCCGAATCTGTGGTTGAGCTCTCAGTCACCCTCTTGTGTGTTCAAAACCGAAAGTCTACAGCGCGCTTTATGACACGGTAACTAGCGAACCTTTCTAATAGATGGCAGCACGTACTACAGAAACCAGAGTTGCCTACATTCTGTAGGTATATTCGGTACTCTTTGTGCAACATTTTTGCTTTTTTACCAAAACGGTTCTCTAGACAAATGCGGAAATGATAGACATAATAATGATCCTTCATGGAGAATGCCTGCAGAATGTCAGTCAAGCTGCCGCGGAACTATTTAGAAGCGCGCCACCTATCGGCAGGTAGCGAAACTAAGTACGAAACCACAACGACGTTTCATTACGGCACAGAATAGCCAACAGAATAGCCACCGTGGCTATTCTGTGATTACGGGAATGCTTTCTACGAACGAAGTAGTGTCAATGAATGCGACATGGGACATAACCTTTAAAAATATCCAAACCAAAATACGGAGAATGTGCACTGTGAAATACGGGAAACAATAACATCACATGTGCGATTAGTGAGGCGGAGTGCGAGAAACGAAAGGAAATTCACAGTGCACTCTGCAGAAACTTGGCAAGGATCAATGCCGCAAACACCAACGCGCCGCGTGCCGGAAATTCTCGGCCACGGGCAATCGCCAAGCTCCTTTTGCGGAGTTCGGGCTACACACATCCTCCTACTCCTACTAACGACTGCACGACAAGGGTTGTGACAAACAGAAGTCAAGAAAGCTAAGGACTTTTAGCAACCCATCATCCCTAACTCGCCCAGAAATAATACTAAGACCCCAGAAAAGGACGAATCAGAAGTGGCACTTGGCTAATTTAAGAGGGCAGAGGGGTATTTTTATGAGGTGGTGGGGACGGAGAGTATTGCTAGGCCGCCAGATCCTTAGAAAGGTTAAAACATGTCGACATATTTTTCACTATCATTTATTCATTTTGGGTAGGTATACCAATAAAATTAATATGAAAGCAATTAATATTATCTAATGTGTGCCGGTACTGCCAGATCGTCCAGTCGGGAGCCGGTAACCAAGGCAACCCACAAAAATATAATGCAAATTAATTTAGTATAAAATGAAATCGATGATAATTTACTTATAAAAATGTTAGTCCTTGATAGTATTTTGGTTGATATTAAATTGAAGGCGATAAAAATAGCTAAATGAATTTAAGGAAATTGTCAGGCATAAAAGCTGACGAAGTCCGGCAACGTCGTTCGTGGCTTACGGCTGACGCGCCACCTAACGCCAGACGCCAGACAGCGTCAGTATGTTCAATTGAGGTTAAACTCCTTATAAAACGTAAACAATAAAACGAAAAACGATTACCAATTTCTAAGTAAAAAAGCCCAGTATTATTATCATGACTGTGATAAAAGTATCCAAAACAGGGACCAGATAAGGTGTACAATATGTATTCAGCTCAACTTTACTGCTTGTGTTGTTACTTCGAATACTTCGTTGCTGTATTTACACTAGTGCATTGTGCCCCAGAAAACCCACTTTGTGCTTAGGTTTTGTGACGAAATGGCCCCGCAATTATTGCTGTGTTCGTGGATGTTCTAACAACACGAGGAATGTTGGGATAAGTTTTTTCAAAATACCTGCTGATGAAAACAGGTAGGTACCTTATGTGTAGTCTGTCCCTACCTTGTTACCACATTATTATATCCTTAGGTATTATAAATTTTATGTCCTACGTAGGTACTACCCCTTTTACTGGAGTATTACCTACCCCAGAAAACCCACAAATGGTTTCCTACTGATAATACCTACCTAACTATGGTTTTTAATTTTTTTTTCAAGATGTTATGCATGGACGAGAAAGTGTGGAAGGCAGGATTTGTTAGAAAAAACACCCACACAGCTTTTTATTAATTATAAAGTTTGTTCAATGCACTTTGAAAATAGTATGTTTGCAAACCAGTCGAAGTCTGGGCTAAAGAAAACAGCAATACCAACTGTGTTCTCATCATGTAAGTACCTTCATTGGTAATTATGGAAATTAGTGTATGCACCGCCCGATTTTCTTGACATTTTGACCCCATAATTACCCCTTCATTATTAGATAATAATATGTATTTTTTGCTGATACTTGTAATTTTGCTGCATTTAATTTTTTTTACTAGGTTATATCGATGAGGCTTCTTCACAGAGTCCTTCTGTGTCTGCATGCAGCAATTTGACTTTGTTAGAACCTCAACGAGAACTTGATCAACCAGTCTCGATCGCTCAACCTTTGGATCAACCAAGTACACCCCATCACTGTTATTATAGTATACACACCCAAACATCTCCATCTCCTGAAAAATATGCTAACATGGTTAGCGAAACTCGTCTGCAAAATCAAAGTTTTCGTGTGTGGAATTAATAGGCAAAAGAAGTATTACCTACACCTACCTAGTTTATTTTACCATTTTATTTGGTATGGGCATAAGCAAAAATCATGATTTAAAATAGTAGAAAAAAACCGATATTTTAACCGATATTTTAATTTTTTTTACTAGGTTATATCGATGAGGCTTCTTCACAGAGTCCTTCTGTGTCTGTATGCAGCAATTTGACTTTGTTAGAACCTCAACGAGAACTTGATCAACCAGTCTCGATCGCTCAACCTTTGGATCAACCAAGTACACCCCATCTGTCACAGTCACCTATAGGCGATCTCCACAGCATTACCGAATTTTCAGTTGCATCAAAAGGTAATGCTCTATATTCACAAACTGTTATTATAGTATACACACCCAAACTTATATGGCATCACGCATTATTTGCGATAATTTTTTTTGTCAAAAAAATTATATGTCATGGAAAGTCAAAAGTGTTTACTAACCAAAACAGTTAAATGTGAAAAACCCGACAATATAAATTGTAATAAATATTAAGTGATTCCATATTATAAGTTTAGGTGTGTGTACATATATTGTAATTTTTTGTATTACTTATTTTGTTATTGAATAATTCTATTTTTAGATGCTAGTCAACAAACTTCTCTTAGTTTGAGTGCACATAGTCCGAGAAAGCATTCATTAAAGTTACAAATAAAAAAACTCCAAAGAAAGTTGCATCCGAAGTTGGAGCAAGCTGTCGACAGTGCCGACACTGAAATAAATGACGAACAATTTCTTGCCATTTGTGAGAAAAAACTGTCTGCTTCAATGCTACTATTTGTAAGGCATTATTTAGAAAATCCCAAAAAAGATCCACAGGGATATCGTTACTCTTCAGATATGAAACAATTTTCCTTAACAATTTATTTTCTAAGCCCAAATGCTTATAGATTTTTAATGAAACCACTTTATTTGCCATCTAAAAGCACTCTTCAAAGAATAACTAGCAAATGGCATATAATTGCAGGTCTTAACAGTTTCATTTTTGAGGTTATTAAATCAAAAGCTACAAATTTAGAGGGTTCTTCAAAACAGTGCATTCTTTGTATTGACGAAATGTCATTAAAAATGTTTTTATTTTACAATAGATCTTCCGATACCATTGTTGGCTTTCATAATACATTGAAGGAAAAAAGATATGCTCCTGCTAAATATGTTTTAGCTATTATGGCTAGAGCAATATTTGCTAAGTGGAAGCAACCAGTTGCTTATTTCTTTATTGATACTTGTTCAGGGGAGGAATTAAAATTTATTATTTTTGAAGCAATAAGGAAACTTAAATCTGTAGGATTACTAGTAAGTGCGTTAGTGTCTGATCAAGGATCAAATTTTGTACAATTTTCAAAATCAGTTGGCATCTCTCCAAACTCTTCACATTTTTATGTCGATAGCGAAAAAATATTTTATATTTTTGATGTGCCGCATCTCTTAAAATCAACACGAATTAATTTTTTCAATTACACATTCGAAACCTCTGAAGGATGTACAAATAAAACGTATAGGTATTGACCAAATTTATAATAAACAAAAACATAAGCCTTTGGCTCTTCGGCTGTGTCCAAAATTTACAGATGAACACATTAATTCGAATCCTTTTAAAAAACTGAAGGTTAGTTTAGCCGTCCAAGTTTTCAGCGCAATGGTAGCTGCGGCACTTAATTCCTTTATTGAATTCGGACAATTCCCCCCTTCGGCAAACGCTACAGTGTCATTTGTAGAAAAAATTGATAAGTTATTTGATATCTTAAATTCCTCAAAAATATCAGGCAGTAATACAAGTACAATAGACCTTTCAAAGGAGCAGATTACCAAGTCGATTTTTTAAAGGAAATGTTTACATATTTTTAGAATATTAAAATTTTAAAACAAAATATAGAGGTTACCAATAAAGTTAAATTTTTGAAAGGGTGGCAAATCACAATAAATTCATTTTTAGGTCTTTGGGAAAAATTTCATTGTTTAGAGGTTAGTTCCTTATACACTCGACGCTTAAATCAAGATTGTCTCGAAAATTTTTTCGGCACTATTAGGCAGCAAGGGGGAAATTGCTTGAATCCAACCCCCATCCAATGCGAAAGGGCTTTCAAAAAATCATTTTGTTTAAATTATTTCCAACACGCGGATGGGGCTAATTGTATTGAGGATTTTGATTCATTATTGTCATACGTAACCACCGAACATACACAAATTTACAACAAAGTTGTTGTGGGAAATACAAGATCTATTTTTTCTGATTTAAGTTCGGTGGCACCAGATTATATTGATTTCGAACTACATGAATCAAATAGTATATCATATGTTTGTGGATATTTATTAAGAAAGTGCTTGGAACAACATTCATGTGAAGTTTGTATTAAATATTGTAAACGTCATACATTAGGGGATACTGATTTGTTTACTTATTTTAAAGCATACAAATCAAGTGGTAACGAAACCTTTGGACATTTATTTTCACCTCCTGATAATTTCCTAAATTATATTAAAACTCTCGAAGTTAATTTTTGTACCCTCTTTCCAAAGTTTGCTTTAGAAGAAAATGTTGGTGTGAAATTAAAAAATAAGCTGCAAAACATTTCATATCAACATCCATGCCCTAGTTTTAATCATGCCTATTTATTATCCCTTTATGTAAGATTTAGAATCTATTCTTCTTTAAAATTTTTAAATCGTGATATTGTTTCTAATAAAACTAATAAAAATTATAAACTTCGAAATTTACATTTATAAGTGCTGCCAGGGGTCATTATTTTTAAAAATTAGGCTAAGTTGATAATGTATAGTGTGCATGTGCATAATATGTACGTAAGTAGTTTATAATATCTTTTGTATTTATAGGTATTATATTTTATATGTGCTATTGTTTTTGAATTTTTTTTATAGATTTTAGTAATAAACATTTTTGATAAATAACCTTTTTTTACTACCAGTGATACGAAGGTCAACCAATTTTGCAAATAATAATTGTTATGGATCTATATAAAAAAACAAATTAATTGCCAAGCTATGAGTTTGGACGCAAGTCGATTGAAATATTGTAATATTTCAACCACCCAAGTAGAATAGTTCACTTGAACCTAAATCATAGTTGTTTCTAATTAATATAGGTAAGTATAAAATAATAAAGAGGAAATATTGTGAAATTTCCATGTACAATAAAAAAATGTATTTTTCTCTTTAGTAAAATATATTTATATTTTTTTCGTCGGTAAAATACCTACTTAAAATCACTTCTGGAAATTCAAATTTAACTAGATCTAATCCCAGAAAAAAACTTTACTATTCTAAAAATTAATTTTGCTATATAAAACACAAAATTTTCTATAGCCCGGACCTGATCGTGCCAACGCAATGGGCAAGTTCTACTCTGTCCAAAATACGGTGGGCGTGGCCAATGCGCAGATGTCAACGGCGGAGAGTTCATTTCCTATGCGCGAGAGGGGAAATTGGAACCGCGACATCAAAGGCGCCGAAAGCAAGTGCCACTTCTGATTCGTCCTTTTCTGGGCTAAGACTCGGTAGGTTACACATCAGGCTATACCTGGTAACATACCTAACGGCAGGAAAAGAAACTAGAAAAAGCTGTAAAGATCGAAAGGTGGAAATTAGAAAGATTCAAGTACTTACGACTGAACCAATGTCACAGAGGAGGACCACCCCCACGGAAACGATTCTATTGCAAATATGGATCCCTAGTAACAATGGAAAGCAAACATAACGAGAAATAAAGGAATGAGAAGTGTATCGTTGGTGATGGTAACCAACTTAAGCGGAAAGTAAGGTAATTTTAAGCAACTGTATCCCAGAGATGTTGGCTAATTTTGACGTTCTTATTTCAGAGGAAGCAGAACAATCACAGAACACAACTACTTACTCTAGGAGCGTCTTGGTGTAGTAAAAAGGATTATCAGTGAACTAGTGGGCGGAAATATTAGTGCCCCAAGCGAAAGTGAGTGAAGTTCGTTTTATCGAGAAAAAATCGTCTTCAGTGGTGTCGAGGTCCACGAAATCATGTAAGCCCCCTAGTTGAAAAGGTACCTACTTAATAAAGCATCCAAAAATCAAAAGGTCACGTAAGCAGTCGTTTCATTTATTTTTCTCGTTGGCATTTATCCCTTAAGGCTCGCCTTAAGGTGTCTCAGGGCAAAACTAACCGTTACAAGAGGTAAGCGTTAACATTTGTCCATAATTTCCGCAAGCATTTGGCGGAACATTCGCCTACAATACAAATAATTATGTACTGAAAACATTCCTTTAAATTTACGAAAGTTGCGTACATCTGGCAACAATGTTGACGCGCGCAACGGCAAGCGTCGTCCGATGCCTCATGCGCCCTGAAAGCAATCCAGTGGCAGCCGTAAATAGAGGGCCAAATAGGTAAAAATGCGGTTTAGAAAAAAAATAATTCCGGCTTTAAAAAAAAGTTGGAATTTTTTTAATTGCGATTTCGCATTCATAGCATTTTTCCCTACCCACTGTTAAAATTAATGTAGTTATGAATAAATCACCCTGTATACAAAATCTTCATTAGGATCGCAGTGACGACATATTGCCTGCTTAGATGGGTTGGGTGCATAGCTCCGGAATGATCTCTAATACGATTCGAGGCAGTTGCGCAAAAACTTTGTAGAGGAATACCACCAAAGTTCAGTGTTTAAATGTATCTTTGGAAGAAACACACATCTTAAAACAAAGCCTATCACATGAAGTCAAAGTTGGTAGCTATACATAAATATATTCTATCCATTCTACGTATACCTATGTGTTTTTCCATTCGCATAATGATTTTATTACCTATAACATCGAAATTGATTTTCCTCTCCTCCATTCAATTGCACAAAACTCTAAAATATCTAACCTCAATAATTAACGTTCAAAAGCCACGATTTGGCTCGTTAGCCGAGTTATCGAAAGCCATTAAAAAGTAGAAGACTGCGCGGTTTCATTGCCCCCTGAGAATAAAAAATCATGCCTGCCCGCATCCGTGGATTTTCATATCGGAAAGGTATTAGCGATTCGTCGCGTCGCCGGTTCTCCTCTTCTTCTGTGAAGTCGTTTGGCTGCCGGCCAGCCCAGGCACTCCGTGACGCAAAGGGGTATGTGTAGGTGTTACCGGAGCAACTTTTCCAGGGAATATATTCACATTTTATTTTATGTTACGACGAAAATAGGTTTATTCCTTTTGTTTAACATAAATGGTGTTTTGTTTGCGTTAAAAGATTCAGCAAAATGTACCAGTTTCTTGGCATTGTTGAGCTCGTATTCTCCTGTATTCTTCAATTTTTATTTTAGATTTGTTGGGAAAAATGGGTACTTCAGAAAAACTTTTGCTCGAAAAATAAATAAAATTGGCATAGAGTGGCTCCTCTTCAGGTGTACGGGGTCAGAGCTGTCAAAGATACTTTGGAAAAGTATCTAGTTACTAGATAAGTTACTTTTTGAAAAAGTTACTATGGGTATCTAGTTACTCTTTAAAAAAAGGAACTTAAATACGTATCTTAAGTTACTTTTTAAGATACTTTATAAGATACTTTTTTAGTTACTTTGTATGTTTGTTATATTGTATTGTTTATTGTTTGTATTGTATATTATATTATGTGTTATTCTTATTCTTATTACGTACGTACCTATAAATACGTATGTTTATGTATTAGTTTCATAACAATTTATATATTAGGTTTAGGTAAGGTAAAGGTGGTGCCTGTAAACACAAAACATGACACACTTAAAAAAACAATAAATGATAGAAGAGGTAGGTATATATATATTATTACTATATAGTACAGTAAAATGGGGTCATAAAAAACATAAAAAAAGTTCTTTCTAGCGCGAAATAATTCCATACCCTCCTAAGAGTTAGTACTAAAAAGTTACACCACCACCAGCGTCGGGTTTCGGGCGGAGGGGGTGAAAAGGGCAGGGAATTCTTATTTTTCACAGTTTTGCGTGAATATCTAGTAAACTATGAGGTTTAGCGCAAACGGCATCATATACGCAAATGCTATACATTAAATTCCGAACAAGAATTGTTATATACATAATTATGGTAAAGTGAACGGTTTCCATGATATGGAGGGGTAAAGATTTCTTTGTTTTTATTTCACGTAGTTTTTCTTGAAAAAACTTAAAATGGTTACAGTATAAATTAGTAACTGAATAATGTATGTAGAATATATATGGATATATCTATGCATATATAGATATACATATTACACCCATAGATTGTTATTTTTTGTCGCAACATAACCTCATAAGTATATGACTGTAAATATGTCCAATACAAGTTAGTAGCCTTAGTTAATTTGTACTCACTTTTTGCCCTCATTCATTATAGCGTTCTGATTTCCATTCGTTCTTGTCAAATCATTCCCATATCTAATTTGTCCTTAGCTTGTAAAAATGAGAAAGTCATGAATAGGAAGCTCATGTGGAAAACAAGAAAATATATTAAACAATCTATATTGAAAAAATGGAAGGGAAATCAAAATGATACAAAAGGTTATAAGTTTTAGGTGAATCATTAATTGCGTTATCGCATTCAGCACCAAATAGTTTACTCGGGCTGGTGAGAGGAAACAAATCTTCGTGTTCTTCGTCCACTTGAGAATCATCATTTAAATCGTCGTCGATGATTACAGTATCTCTATTGAGACATGCAAGTCCTAAGCAATTGCTGCACATACTTGAACAATTGAGACCACTTCTTCGACACTCGCAGTTTTGGACGCATCCATCTCTGCAGACGCATACGATGAGGATTGTTTAATATATATTTTCTTGTTTTTCACATGAGCTTCCTATTCATGACTTTCTCATTTTTACAAGCTAAGGACAAATTAGATATGGGAATGATTTGACATAAAAGAACGAATGGAAATCAGAACGCTATAATGAATGAGGGCAAAAAGTGAGTACAAATTAACTAAGGCTACTAACTTGTATTGGACATATTTACAGTCATATACTTATGAGGTTATGTTGTGACAAAAAATAACAATCTATGGGTGTAATATGTGTCTATATATGCATAGATATATCCATATATATTCTACATACATTATTCAGTTACTAATTTATACTGTAATCATTTTAAGTTTTTTCAACAAAAACTACGTGAAATAAAAACAAAGAAATATTTACCCCTCCATATCATGGAAACCGTTCACTTTACTATTATTATGTATATAACAATTCTTGTTCGGAATTTAATGTATAGCATTTGCGTATAGTATGCCGTTTGCGCTAAACCTCATAGTTTACTAGATATTCACGAAAACCTGTGAAAAATAAGAATTTCCTGCCCTTTTCACCCCCTCCCCCCGAAACCCGACGCTGGTAGTGGTGTAACTTTTTAGTACTAACTCTTAGGAGGGTATGGAATTATTTCGCGCTAGAAAGGACTTTTTTTGGGTGTTTGGGTTTGGCCTAATTTTGTGTTAGTTTTACTGTACTATATAGTAGATATATCGACTATTGTCACTATTGACTCATAAAATAAAACAAAATAAATAAACAAAAAGCAAAGCAAAATAAAACTAATATTCTAGAAAGGTATAGGTACCTAAGATACTTTTCGGATCTAAGTTACTTTCCGGTATCTAAAATACTTTTTAAGTTACAAGATACAGTTTTATTTTAAAAAGTATCTTAAAGAAATCTTAAGAAATCTGAAAATAAATTAGGTTGATAATTGTAGATAGAAATATATAAAATAAAACGAAAACGTTTCAAATTAAATAAACATGAATTTAATGGCCATATCTTAACAAATAATATAACAGTTAGTTGGGATTTTCACAAAAACAAACATATTTCTCTTTAAACACCATGAAAGAACAGTGAATAGCCTCCAAATAAAATTTGCGAGACACTGCCGCAATTGAGAAGCAGTTTTTAATATCATTCAAATTCGAGTTAAAAATATAAAAGTAAAATCGGCGTGCTCCAGGGGTTGACCTTGTTTTCTGGTTAATATTTTTTGGTACGGTTCAAAGACTCATCCTGTAGCACCAATTTCTTGGACGAACTGTCTGCTACGAATACTACTAGAATAAGAGCTTTATTTTGACAGTATACAGTTACCTAGGTACCAAAATTGTGTCAATATCTAAAGGTCATTTCCAGTTATGACTGCGTATGTATGTAGCTATTCCGTTGTGGCTGTTCCATGGTGTTCATCGGTCCGTAATCGGAGCTTATGGCCAGTGACCGAGTTCTCCTAATAATCGTTATTTACGTACAGCCAGAAAATTATGACGCCAATTCATTATGTTATTTCAGTGATATCCTTGTTAATTATTTCACTAAATCCCGTTAGCGAACTGAACTTTGTTAATTAAAATCGGACTAAAAAAAATCTCAACAGATTTCTAAAAAGGATGCATCACTGTATGCAATAAAAAGGGCTTTAAAATGATGCGCCACAAGTGTTGTAGTTCCATTTGAAATTGGGGTTGCTAGGGATTAGGGGATAAACATATCGAGTTGGCTTGATTTTCAAAAAAGTTCCCCCCCAATAACAAAAATCGTGGGGTCTCGGCGAATTTTAAAATATTTTTCGTTTTTCTAATTTTGGGGGGGGGGGGGCAATTTTTCTTTGGGAAACTATATGCTTCATTTCGGTTTATTCTTTTTACTTTGTTGATGCGGGTGGAAATTAAAGGATTTATTTTGTAAATTAACTTTGCTGAACGATCGATACTGGCAACGATAAATCATCGTAAATACGTCTTATTGGTAAAACCGGAATTTCAAGTTAAATCGGGCAGCGTTTTACAACTCATTTGTTCCCCCAAGTTTGGTGTTTCAGTGTTTTGATTTATTAATTTCCTTTTTCCTGAGGCATCTATATCAATTCCTCACCTAACTTGCAAAATACAAATTCTTATTGAAAAACTATGGAAAATATTCATTACCAGGTAGGTAATGCAAATTATGTTAATCTCGTAGTTAGAGGGCAATATTACATGGGCTAAATTAGCTGGAACACATAAAACAGAAACCGGGTAACATCAGTAGCAGAACACGAGTTGGTCTGTAATTAAAAAAGATTATATTGCTGAAATTATTCAGCAAGCTCATTAAAATAGCGTTAGCATTTTCCAACAAGTTAAAATAAAGATTAAGATTATGTTTTCGCTAGAATTGCCAACTCTTCCCTAATATATATAAAAAATTTAAGCTCTTGAAATAATCAACTGAATGCTTAGTAATGTTTATAGAGGGTGTTTGAGGATAGACTGTAATAAAAGATTGACTGAAGTAAAGGTAAATATTGAAATTTGACGTTTAGAGATTCAGGCTTTGTTATAGAAAGTCGTTTATGCCACATTTTTATTTTTCAGAAATCAAATAGGTCTTATCTAGCCGTGTATTGCATTTTCAAGAGTAATATACCTAATAAGTGGTGTGCCTATTGTCGATAATAGCACAGACATATATATATATATATATATATATATATATATATATATATATATACATATACATATATATATATATATATATATATATATATATGTATTACTAGTTTTTTCTTTTTGTTAACTTTGAGTGTTTGCCCATTATCACTTCTTCTTGTTTTTACATCTACACTCACAATCTTACGATCTTTGTTTCATTGTATCTTGGGCGAAAAGATTTCCACGTAGGTCGCTTTAGCAGCCTCCGTGGCTGTTGTTAGTATCAAGCCCCGAAACTGGGGATGTGCTGACTAAAGCTGCAAATGTGCTGTTGGCTCCTGCCTGGACTTCATTTGTTGCTTCCCAAATCTTTCCTATCTTTACGATTTGGTTGATGTTACACCGTACTGATGACTGCCAAATAGCATGAAACACGTGTATGCGGTTACTAGTTTTTTCTTTTCGTTAACTTTGAGTGTTTGCCCATTATCACTTTTTCTTGTTTTTACATCTACACTCACAATCTTACGATCTTTGTTTCATATATATATATATTATATATATATATATAAAGCTGAAAATACCATTCCTGCTGCGCAGTCGTGGTATTTTCAGCTTTGGGGTTATAATTCCTAAATTTAATGAAAGGTATTATCACAGACATATATATATATATATATATATATATATATATATATATATATATATATTATATGATATATATTATATATATATTATATATATATGTCTGTGATAATACCTTTCATTAAATTTAGGAATTATAACCCCAAAGCTGAAAATACCACGACTGCGCAGCAGGAATGGTATTTTCTTAGCAGTGGGATCATAATGTGTTGATAAATTAACGAAAAGTATGATCTATTAGCATACCACGAGTCGTATTCAGGAAGATAATTTAACAACTGCAAATAATAATTTAATTATTCAGTGTGTAGGTATAGGCAAAATTTAACAAGCAAAGTTTTTAGGAATAATTAATTATTAAAATTATAAATATTTTATATTTCATCCACAGTTAATAGCTGTTACTAAGGAGCAAGGCGTTTTCGATCTTTTATATTTTTTTATATTATATTCTATGTCCTATATTAAATTTGGTAATGTGAAGAAGTTATCAGAGTATCATTTTTAGCTACCACAATAAGTCTTGTAATGACGTAACTGAGAAAGTAGGATTTTATCGAAAATACCACTAGTGGTATTATCGTATGTAATATCACAAGTGCTGGAAATTTTATCGATAATTTTATCGAAAGCGCTATTTTGCCTAGAAAGATTACGAGTATAAATTGGTCTTTTATGTTCTGATAAAATCCCGAGAGCGGAGCTCGAGGGATTTTATCTCTGAAAATAAAAGCCCAATTTGTACGAGTGGTTTTGCTAATGGGCAAAATAGGGCTTGAGAATAAAATTATCTAGAAAAATTTCCTGCACGAGTGGTATTTGTCGAGATTATTTCTCGAACACCATTTAATAATTTCTGTATTAGTTTTTTCTATGTTTACATATCCAAAATGACTCATTTTGAACGACTTTATTGACGGCTTCGACTGTAGCGTTCGAGTAAACAAACATGACGCTTGGGTATCCAAGGCAAATGCGGTTATACCTACACCCTGTCGGCGTTGGTTTATTTTCTGAATGTGTCATAAATTTAAACGGAGGCGGAGGTCTAAATAACAAGAATTTAGCAATGTAAAAGTTATATAAATTCATTGATATAATGCTTAATAATACCGCAACATTAATTTATAAGCTGCATAATTTAGAACACTGTGAAACACACAAACTTTAAGAAGTAGGTACGTGTTTGTATCCAACAGATTCGCGGTTGCTAAGCAACGAAGTGATAATTTGCACAAGTGCAATTACCGGTAATTGCACTAGTGCAAATTATCGCTAGCAGAGGCATATCATTGGTTGGATTTTTATGGAAGGAGCTACCTTATTGGATGTAAGCAGTATGAGGGAAATAATCACTTATATCAACATCTGATTAGCTAATATTTTAAACATTATGTAATTTCATATTTCATTGGTTCTTAGTAGCAGGCGTTAAATTCTCTGTAAAAGGTATCAAACAAGTTTAACCCGTCTGTGTTACATCTGGTGACATGAAATCTAAATCAGGTCAAACCGCTGAGTGAAGGAATATAAAGAGGCACAACCAAAGACATTGGGTCCAACCCTTATTGTTAACGGTGAGATTCGATAGACCTTATTACATTCTTTAACTCAACGATCTAACAACAATATTATTTTCATTGTTGTTGGACCAGCTCCCATTCTTGGTGTTGAGATTTGATAGCCGTTGCGCCTTTTTATATTCCTTCACTCTACGGTCAAACTCTACGCAAAACACACAAAAATAGTATCACTAGTCTCGTCCAGAAAAACTGCATTTATTAAGCTAATGTAAAATATGAAAAGGCTTATATTTTATGGGATTGGCAATACCGTCATAAGTACTTCTCCTACTTGCATTGGGGTAACCAAGAGGAAGGGGGTAGGGGGGCAGCCTAGAATCAGGAAGGAAAAATACAGGCGGTCCCCGGTTTTTGTAAACAAACTTTGACAATTTCTAGAAAGAATCATTTTAGAACAAAAAGTTCCCGTTAACATGAAGTATAAACCGTTAGCTTTCGAGATACAGAGCGCTTAAAATCGTTTAAAATTATTTCCATATTTGATTTTTATCTCTATCAAAGACCACAGGGAGGCTGAGGAAATATCAATTTAGATTGACTAGGGGCGTGCGTGGGGATAATACATAATTTACACGGTAGGTAATGGCTGTTGAAAAAATTTGGGTCATTTTTTAATTTCCAATACCTATTTCTAAAGGGCATTGCAAACTTTTGCTAACTACTTAGACATGTTTTTCTGAATTCGATCGACGCTGGTTCGAACCGAGGTCGAGGCAGACTGCAAACATGTCATTATAGAAAAACACTGCTGATTGCCAAGAGCGCTGGACAAATTGTGGATTCACGCCATTCACGGTATTGCTCCTTCATAGCTTTTACTTGTGTGATTTACGATTTACTGATTACTGTCATACACTCACTGGGATTACTATGATTTTCCGTAGTAGCTGAGCGAATACTATCCTATAGTTCTATCCGCAAAATGTCGGCCCTAGCCGCAAAATAATAGTAATTTCCCCCTTCCCTCGCACAAGCATTCAGTTTATTTTGGGTCTCTTGTAAAATTTTCATCTCCTGTTGATGCTAACATGGTTAGCGAAACGCGCGTCTAGTGCAAAAAACAAAGTTTTAGTTTGTGTGGAGTAAAGCAAAAGAAGTATTGTCTAAGTGCCAAAGGTTCCTGATTCCCAACAGAGTTTATTTAAATTACAAAATTACTTACTGATGGATTATTATCCTCAAACATTTAGTTTTGGCATCCAGGGTAGAATCACAAGCCGCACAGCTAAGCATAATAACTCGAAAAGAAGTATCCAAGTACCGTACCTATATTGGCACCTATCACCGTTTCAGATATCAAAATAATGTGTCAAAACTTGGCTTCTAGGTACACAGGGCGATTTCCGGCTCACGTAATTTGTAATGCCTATAGAGCTTTGACTCCTTCCCGGGATTCTTTATATGAACGTTTTGTTCAAAATAAATACACTCCTGGATACCCGGTGTGGACACAAAAAAGCGTAAATGACAAAAAAATCGAGTTGTATTTTGATATTTCTTACCTAATCTCAAACTGAGAGTTGTTTGGTTAAAATGGGGGACTTGTGGTCCGAGCACAGTAGGATATAGTTTTGATTGTTCACTTTAATCACAGAAAATATAGTTCCATAACAGAAAACTCCTTAACAATACCTGTCAAATGGACTCCAACTACAGACTCCAAAAACAAGGAGATTCCATTTCCTATGAAAGGATATTTTCCCAAAATATAATATTCCCAATTCGCAGATTAGCCAACATTTAATAGTGGACCTCAATATCAATGCATTTGGAAAATATTAAGCTTCGAAGTTTGAGTCCATTTACAGCTGTCATTAAGGAGCTCTCTGTTCTGAATATATTTTCTTTGCTTTTATCTATTAGAGTACATTAAATTTTTCAAAAGATCTGGAAAAAATCATTGTCTGGTGCAAATCAGCAAATCGTCACTTTTTCTGCAACTATGAACAAAAGTAAACATTGAATCATTGTTTTCAATGTACAAACTACGTGATTTTTCATTATTTCAAACCTTGTCTAGAAATGGATAGACAAGGTTTCAAAGCAATTAATAAAAGAGGTACTTTGGGCACTATAATTCAGGGAAACATCATTAAGTCAGAACTGTTAGCCAACCGTACCAGAATTTATTGCACTTTTTTCAAGACACGATGTATATATTTTTTAAGAAATCTACTTCCTATTTATACAGGGTTGCATATTTGAAGCACCCTACAATTTTTTTATTTTTCATCCGATTTTAGTCTGGGTTTTTATTTTGGTGCAAAATGTTTAATCTCAATTTTCAAGGCCTTCTACGATTTTCTTACGAGCAATAAATGACGAAAATCATTTAGCGTTTTTTTTTAAATGGGTTCATACCAAGTTTCGTTAAAAAACAAGAATTATTAAAAATACTGCGATATAATTAATATTGATGAACCTGAATTTCCCAGTAAAAAGTTAATTTTTGATAGAATTGCCACCAGTTTTTATTTCTACTATGTCTCACACAAAAAACTGTAGTTATTCAAAACATTTCGACAGTCAACTCCACAGTACGCCAAATTTAGCGATTTATGGTGCAAGCCCATTTTAGATTGTCCGGAATCCAATGACGTAGTCAGTTTTGAGGTAGAAAAATCGCTAAATGATTTTCGTCATTTTATACTAGGAAAAAAATCGTAGTACCTAGACGTTGAAAATTGCAATTAAGACCTGAAATGTTGCACCAAAATAGAGTTGTGTAGAAAAAAAACGCCAAAATCAAATGAAAAATATTTTTTTACGAGGGTGCTTCCATTTCAAACGGGTTATCCTGTAGATGCATAGATGGTGAAACAAACTCTTTAGCGCGTTAGAGCGCCATATCCGTAAACTTTGTCTTATTTAATCTATCTGCGCATTTCACTGTCAACTTGCACATGCCCAGCGTTATTCCGGAGGTTAATTATTATTTGCGATATCCCCAGAGAATGTTATTGGGGGCGGCGTTGAAATCAGACGCCTGATTTAATACTGATATGTATGCAAGGCGTCGGGACGTCGGCATCTGGCGTCTCGACGCAGCCACGAGCGATGGATATTGCGTTGAACAGTGGGGAATTTTGATTCGAAAAGTAAGTAGGCGTATGTTTTGAATTTTGAATTACGAAGTTCATTTTTTAGTGAGCTAAGCCATTTTATCTACTGTGGTAAGTCATTAAATAAAATTAACTCAGTTTTTTAAATCAGGCTTTGAGTTTTGGTAAAGTTGGCAAAGGAAATTTAATTAAATGCAATTAAAATATAGAACCAAGGTCTCCTATGTAAAAAAAGAATCATTGACATGAATATAAAAAACTCAAGCGGACGGCGCAACTGACATGCAGAATGCAGACGTCTTCGGTCACTTTTTTGCAGTCTGTATAGAAAATATCATTGTTGTTCAAACCTACCAAAATACTTGTACTGAAAGTTTGCGTAATTATAGGTAACAATTATTTGGTATCTGATATGGAGGGCTTTCATTAAAATACTGTACGCGCATTCGCTCCATCTCTGCCAATGCGTCACGGTAACAAGGAACCATTGAGAAGTCCCAATGAGCGCCTCCCTTTTCCATCATGCTAAAAGCTCAATGGTACCATAATATTGTATTGTCACCGAAATTGAATAAGTCTGCAAAAGTTCAAATATAGATTTGTTTACAAACTTACATACAAGTGAAGCTAGTAAAAGCGTTATATTTATATAGAATATTTTTCAACCGTACAAATTCTTCGGACGGTCAGTATTATTCTTACATCTGCTTATTGGTCCTGGACTTCCACTCGGGGAATTTTAATTTTTGCCCTTTCCCTTATCCCTCCATTATCATAAAAGCTCAATAGTACTATACTATAATATTGTATTATCGCCGGAAAATTATGTAGAAGTGGATGAAAATCGATTTGTTAGGAGTTAGAAACAATCACACAAGTCAAGCTAATAAGATCGTGTTAAAAACGAACAAAATCTGGCAGGTCCTTTGCGTTGAACCGTGTAGTTATACAGGGTGATTCAGTTCCGGGTTCCGGTGCTCAACATGGGGCTCTCAGAAACCGTAACAGATACTAACAATTTTATGTGTAATTTCGATTTAAGTGTTCCCCATTTTATTATTCATAAAACATTATGGGTAAAAGACTGGCAATAATTTTAAATATAACTAGCCAATGTGTCGGTAAGAACGTATACAGGGAAACCGTAACAGATACGAAATCGGTCAAATGGAGGCAAACTTGCGCCTTTGGGCGCCTAACAATATGCCGTTGAGAAAGTTAAAATATTTTCATGGGTTGCTGAGATATTTGAGAAAAACCGAATTTTTGAAAATTAGATTTTGTTTTTTCTGGCGCCATTTGCGATAATATTGAAAAATAAATTATACTTTTTCATCGCAACTTTTTCTGGACTGGTATTTTTAAATTTTCGGGGCGACGTTTCGTTTTTGAGATAGAGATCATCTTCATTTTTTTAAATACGGACCTGGATTTTTTATTGCGTATTTCGAAATGAATCGTTGTCCTGAGTACAACGATGTATGACACATACATTTTTTTTCTCGTTTTGGCCGCCAAATGCACATTTACTACGAAAAAAATTAATACGGTCCTAGACTATGCATTTTTATCTTTTTTTTTCAAAGTTATTTAAATAATTATAACAAGTGATCATTTTTTATATCTACTGGATTAATTTAACTCTATGTTTGTCATATTTTTAAATTCTTTTTTATACTTTAGGTAAAATGTATCTCACTATTGTTAGTAAGTATTGTGGTTATTTCCCTAAAGTATAAAAAAATTTCAAAATATGACAAAAATGGAGTATAATTAATCCAGTAGGTATTAAAATAATGATCATCTGTTATAATTGGAATAGCTTTGAAAAAAAAGAGAGAAAAATGCATAGTCCAGGACCGTATTAATTTTTTTCTTAGTAAATGTGCATTTTAGCAGCTAAAACGAGAAAAAATATGTATGTGTCATACATCGTATAAAATCCAGGTCCGTATTTAAAAAATGAAGATGATCTCTCTATCTCAAAAAAGAAACGTCGCCCCGAAAATCTAAAAATACTATGACGTAGTCCAGAAAAAGTTGCAATGAAAAAGTATAATTTATTTTTCAATATTATCGCAAATGGCGACAGAAAAAAATAAAATCCAATTTTCAAACATTCGGTTTTTCTTAAATATCTCAGCAACCCATGAGAATATTTTAACTTTCTCAACGGCATATAGTTAGGGGCCTAAAGGCGCAAGTTTGCCTCCATTTGACCGATTTCGTATCTGTTACGGTTTCCGAGATCCCCATGTTGAGCACCGGAACTGAATCACCCTGTATACGTTCTTACCGACAGATTAGCTAGTTATATTCAAAATTATTGCCAGTCTTTTACCCATAATGTTTTATGAATAATAAAATGGGGAACACTTAAATCGAAATTACACATAAAATTGTTAGTGGACACGACAAAGTGCTTTTTTACAAGCAACACATTCACATTTTCCCCATTTTGAAGTTGATTACAGTAAAAATATTGATGGAAACTATAAAGAACTTTAATAGTAACTACATTACATGCCGAGGCAGAAAAACATTCATAACAGCTGAGGGACACGATATATAGGCAGAGGCGAATAGCGCCGCGTTAAGCGATATCCCGAGGATGTAATAAAATTTCCGCTGAGCTATAGGTAACTAAATATATTTTATTTCCAATTAGATATGTGGATTTTGTAAAATATTCCTAGAAGTCCTTTATTGGATATCATTTTCATTGAAAATGTTTCAACCACATAGTAGGCCGCAAAAAATTTGAATAGGACAAAATGAATTTCCATTAATTTATAATTAGAGAAATTGCTGATGAAGGAACCCCAATTTGTTACCAGAAAAGAGTTACTCCATATTATTAACGATTAGAACTAAGTATTAAAAGCTAGCCCGAACATAGTAGTCTTCGGGATAGTTTTCTGACCTCTGGTTAGAAAATTACCTATTTCCCAACTTCTTTTTATCCATCAGCAATGTACAGATTACGGCATGATTTTAAACAAAAACTTTTCCTATATTGGCCAACAAAAGAAGTATTTATAGAACCCGAATAAATCTGCAAGCAAGAGCGGAAACACAAATTTACATATACATAAAAAATCCCTGACTACCCTCTTATATTCGCAAATGCCATTTTTTCGCCTCGAGGGGGTTGGGATTCGGTCCCGAACAAGACTAAATCAGTGGTAAATATAAGAGACGTGTAATTTTGCGTTTGACACGTCCTTGATGAATAACCAAAGCCAAAGATATGACGTGATTTCCAGTTCGGATATGTGTGTATGTGCAAGAAGACGACAGTATTGGAATTTTCTAGTCCGGGGGGGAGAAATCAAAATTGTTATTAAAAATAATAGTGAAAAATAAGACCTTTTTGGAGTTACCTTACCTTTGAATAATAGCCAAATTGCTCAAAAAATTTTTATTCTTTCGTAGGTATTGTTGAATATTATTTTCAGTACCTACTTAAATGTGTTAGTTTGCAAAATTTTAATGCCCTCCTGTACATTGCGATTCACATTAAACTGTCGATTTTTTTAAATTCTGCATAAATCAATTAGTAGGACGATGAGTACCTACTTCCGAGGATTCAAGTTTGAACGTTAATGAAACAAGGCGATTTTTGTTCTATGAGAAAATATTATCGATGTCTATTAAATATATCAGTTCACTCCTTTGTTTTTTTTAATTATATGTACGCTAAGTACCTATATTTTATATAAGGTAGGTATTGTTGATGCCGTATCATCCAAATCTAGGGATTTATTTAAGCATGTTAAATGTCATATCGCAACATTACCTCATGATACTTTTAGCGTTGACTGATGTATTATTAAAGACTACTCACAGCTGTCACGTCTGACACATTTTTGGCTTACCATGCACTTTCCGGAGATAAAATACAATTTTCCAGGACATAAAACTATAGCCGTGAGAAGTCTTTATAAATACGTCAGTCAACGCTTTTAGTATAGTAAATCGTGTCAAATTCGACTAAAGTCGTCAACACCATTTAAATTTAAAGCTATGTTTCACACAAATCTGAGATTGACAAACAGACTTTGTTTTGTTGACGCGGGAGTGTATAGTTTCGACTGGCATAGTTTATAATTATTATAAATCTTTCATATATGCGTTTGTTTAGGTGTTACATTTCAGTTTATTTATACCACTATATAAAATCCCATTTGATATCATTTTGTCCGTCCTTCACCGACATCCACCACTAAACTTTGTTCATCTATATCCGCCTACCCGGTTGCTCGCCTGCCAAAATTGCCTCTTTTCATTTTTAGACGCTGCGCTCCCGGTCCAAGTATGCCATGGAGCGTCGCGTCGGCGGACGCCGTCCTGGCGCCAGACGTGGCGGCGCCTCGTCGACCGACTTTCCCGGCAAACAGATCAATTGAAACAGTTGAAAGATACGCAGCCTCCTAGATTTAGGCGAATACAGTCGCTAGGCGCTCGATAGATTCGTAGGTGCCGCGGAAAAGACTTTTCATTTGTCTTTCGACGACAGCTTGATTGTAGGGTGATTTTTTGTTCATGTTTTATTCAAGAGTGTGGAATAAAAAATAAAATATTTATATTGTATAAATATATAACTGCTTATCTATGCAAGAACTTCCGCTTGCTAAAGATTATTAGGAAATCATCGATTGTAAAAATAATTAAACACAAAGAGCGCAGATGGTCTCAGCCACAGATATAGTCTCAGCCAATGAATAAGGGTTCTTTATTCATACGCCTCAGCCCTCACTCTGTCGCACTTGTCTGTGTCAAAATGCTGGGATAAGATGAGTCAACCTACCTTCCTACATTTACATTTCCAGAGCTTACTTGACTTTGTCTTTAGAATTTAAGGATTTTTATCTTCAGAAGTACTTTCATAGGATGTGTAATGCCATTATAACAAGCTTAGTGAACACAATTTGCTGTATTTTTATTATACCTATTTAATACGTACGTTTCAACTAATTTATAAAACAAACTTTAATTATCCAATTAAAATATAATATATCTATTTCAGTATTATTGTACTACACCTTTTCAGAATTTCGGCAAGCGTCAACTGTATTTCAGAATAATCATTTGGATTTTAAAAACGGTCATTTGAATTTCAGAATAGTCAATTAGATTTCAAATGAAATGCAGCTAACAAGCTATTTCAGAATAATTATAATATGGATTTTAGAAAGCGTCATTTGTGTTTTTAAATAATAAATTGAATTCAGAATTCAGAAAACATAATCTGTACATATTTTAGAGAACGTTATATTAATTTCGGAAAGTATAATTTGTAGTTCAGAAAAAAAATAATAATAAGAGTCAAGTAAAGGCTCATAATTTCTTTAATGTTGAGTTTATAAAAAATGTTGATTAGGAAAAGGTTTTATTAAGGATTAATTTAAAAGAGGGTGTTTTAAGAAGATGATTTTTCAAATGAAACGCCCTATAAATTGTATCTGTTTCTTATATCTTATATATTTTACGTTTTACATATTGAGAAAATGATTTAATGAACCAGTTAAAATAAGCGACAAATTATGAAATAATAAGGATTTAAAAAAATTAAAAATAATTTAAGTACCTACATGTTAAAAAGGCCGCATTGTGTGAAACAGCACTCGTCGCTTCACGTAATTTTGATAGAAAAGAGAGATCTGATTTAAAAACCAGTTGCAAAATTCTAATCAAGCATGAAAATTGCCTGGTTCCAATGCGGGGACCTTTTGAATGTGGTAAGGCTGAACGGTACGTTTTACATCAGTGCTTTAAAGTGAATCCTTTGTTTGCGAATTGGTCCTCTAAACAAAAAGTGGCATTTTCTGGAATATGCAAAAAATGATCTTTTATGAAATACAAACGATGCTTTCTGAAATTAAACTATTTCTGAAACTGAAATTAAACTGTTTATTCTGAAACACAAATGAAGCTTTCTAAAATCCAAATGATTATTCTGAAATATAAATGTGGTTTTCTGAAATCTCATTAACTATTCCGGAATTCAAATGACCATTTCTAATATCCAAATGCTTGTTCTGCAATACAAATGATGCTTTCTGAAATATACTTGACATTTTCCAAAATACTGATGGAAAAGTTGTAATGACGTTGAAGAAAATAAACAATAAATTTAAACAACAAATAAACAATTGAATAGGTAGTGGTAATAATAAGTCATTAGTTAATTAAATAACTGCTTTAGCAATAATAATAATAATTACAATTAATTCGGTATTTCGGTCATCTGTATTTCAGAGTTACGTAAGTCAAAAAGATGACACCAGTATTTATGATATTGTGATAGGGGTTGGAGCTAATGATAAAGGTTTTTCGTTAATTAAAATCTGTACATTTATTTTTCAAAATGTTATGTATATACATGTAAAATCGTTTACTTAAAACATTACATTTAAATGTGAAACACGTCATCTGGTAAATGGCCTTCTCGGCTATTGTTTCACATGGTCAACATTTTAAGTTCAAGAAGTTGTGAATAATTTTTCTGGCACATTGGTGGCTGCTCGGCTCTTTTTTTGAGTGCTTGAATTGCTTTTGGATGATTGGCCTGGACATTTTCCGTCACGTATACCTAAACCGTAAACTCAAAGGAAAAAATTCTAGAAGTCAACTAAAGTTCAAGATATGAATAATATTTGTGTTGTGTTATACAGTGACCGGCAGAATGGACGCGACAAATGGGATTTTATTTTATTTTGAGCCGAAAAACTTGGACGTGCCTAATGTAACCCCATAGTAGGTTTTTAGTTCGGCGCTAAATAAAATAAAATCCCATTTGTGGCATCCGTTCTGCCGGTCACTGTATACACGTCCAAAATGGGATCAATGTCAATATAACCCGGTAACGTAAGTGTTAATTGAACAACTACTATAAATAAATTAAATAATTTTAAAAGCAATAAATCTGAGCTTGATTACACAGCACTGGGGGTGCGTTATCGCCATCTACCATTTTTCTTCAATACCAACTCTGGCTATTAGGCCCAAACAAGAGCAAAAACTAGCTTTAGAATTTTCGGAAAAGTCGGAGGTGCAATCGGGGTATAAATTCCAAGTCCGATAGTTTTGTCTTACATTATTAATAGCCCCCGGAGGAACTCCCTTAGTGACAATCTTTTCGAAAAACTTGTTTACTTAAAAGGTAATGTTTATGGGGATTAAAAAGTACTTTTTTAGTCACTTTCTATAATAACTGAACTATGATAGTGCGTTCAAATCCTAGCTGAACTAAAATTGTAAACACAATCACGCGCTGTTCACGTGATTGACAGAAAGTGCCACGTCAAGAATACTTGCTTAAAATTTGTCACACGTCACAACCAAGTAAGACCCGTGCTTTTCATCTGTAAATGATTATCATGTGTCTGTCGGTTTTTGCTTTAGTTCGCCTTGGATTTGAACGCATTTTAGTATTAGTATATCACTATTAAAAATATTTGTTTACTTTTTTACTGAGATTAGTGAGATTTTAAGTTCCTATGTTTTTGTGACAAGAATTATTATTTTGTTATTAGCTGTTTTTGTTTTGCACATTTAAATAAATATTTAAAAACACATACCTATTATTGTGTTTAACTGTTTACCTATTTAGTTGTTTTATTTAACAATAATAAAATGTAATTAAGAAAGTAATTAGAAATTCCTTTTTCTGCAAACAAAATTAATGTGTAATCTAATTACATTTTTGTAAAAAGGAATTGAGGCTATGAGTTCAATAACGGACTAACCCCAAGATTGATAAATGCTAGAAAATGAGATTGAAAAAATGGTGAAAATTAGATCATTAATAATAACCGTATTTTAGAACATTTCAGATTGAATCAACTAGAGTGTATTAAGAATCACTTTTCGTATTTTTTTTTACAATTTTTCAGCAAACTACCTATTTTCGATTTTTGAATGTATGGGTTGGTCCACTCTGCAATCGAAATTCGATTTTTATTACAAACTTTATTACTAAAAAAATTAAATTGGAAAAACCACAAAACTTAATAAAATCTCCAATTCTCTTCATCGCCAAAGTCTCCAATTAGTTCTCTTTCGGTTGCCAGTGCATCTGAGATTCTTGTAAAATGAGGCTCAGATTCTGAGGTATCTAGAAAGAAAAAAGATATAACGATAATATATTTTTTTAACTTTTAACGTAAACAACTAGATATTGTTAAAAAAGATCAGCATACATTTTAAGCTAAGTATCTGCATAGTTTTAGAGCAAGAATGTACCAACCCACACTAATATACCTACTCTCATCGTAATAATTATTCATTCAGACACTAACTATGTGCTAAAATATTAGGGGATTAATGTCAAAAATTAGTTTTTGTTCCGAGAAAGAAATAAAAGTCTCTCAAGTAATTTTATTAAGTTAAAAATAAATTTCACTTAATCTATAAATTGAACAACGTTTCTTAATCCCCTCTGCTTTTAAACCCAAATAACACAAGGCAGGTACTTACCTTCAATTCTTACAATTCAATTGACCTCCATTGAACTCAAATAAATATTTTACACACGAAATAATCCACAAAAAGTTTCAAGAATCACAAACTGTCAGGAGCACAGTGGACTAACTATGGTTTGTACAAAACAAATTCCGATGCACGTCATCGTATACGGCATTGGAAAAGACTCGTCATAGGGACGCAGCGTTGCGTATCGTGATAAATAAAGATATAAACAATAACCGTCGCATTCACCATATTTTTAAACCACAAGCATAAAATGTATTTTATATGATAAAAGATTGAACTTTTAGTGGGTTTGCAGTCAAGTTGGTCTTTAAAGAAAACTATTGGTTAATTGCCAAGCTTTCGGAATTGTTTATTCCAATGCAAAACACGTGGAAACGTTCACGTGCGCGTCCACGAGGTTATAATTTATAATTCGGGCTCTGGCGGTTGTAAATTCGGCAACGTCGCCCGTAGCGTTAACAGCGGTACCAACATAATACTAGGCCAAATTCAAATATCAACACACAAAATCACATATGTTTTCATATAAAACGTTGGTAACACAATTTTCGTCATTAATTGTTATTGATGACGTGCAACGGAATTTGTGTTGTACCATTGAGTAAAGGAGTAATTTTATTCCTTTACTCAATGGTTGTACGAACCATATGCGCTTAGTCCACTTTGCTTCTCTCTATTCTCACCGAATATAAAACTCTAGTAATGAAATTGCAAAGGTCGGTTGATCCACTTTGGAGTTAATACCTACATGTCGACATTGCGATTAAGATTTTGCACCAAAACGGTTTTTGTTATTTTGTGAGTTAGTCCGTTATTGCACGCACTCATAGCCTCAATTATTCCTTTTGTAATTTCATTAAATTTTTTTCAAATGTAATGGGTAATGTAATGATTACTTTAAACAGTAATTTGGCCCAGCACTGGTACCTAGTTTATCGGATCTGCGTCCGATGATATTGCTATTATAATTGCTTTTATAACACCGACAAAATTGAATATTTTTCAGATGTAACAGTTCAAAGGCAAATTTGGAAAGTGCTTGCCCGCTCTTCGGACGTACAAAACAGGGTATGGTCGACAATTTTATACTGTAGTATCGATGTTTGGGCTTGTGTTGGAAATACATGTTGCAGCGCGTTTTTGAAATGCATAAAGTAAAAAAATAAGTAGGTATATGCCAATCATTTTATTCGCAGTTGTATGCCAAAATTTACAATTATTTTGTTTGTGAAACAATATGCAACATGCATCGTTTTAGCTTTGTTTTAGGTTTCTATTGAATGTTTGCATGTAGCAATGCTACAGTAGCATTGACATGTTGAGTTGAATATGATATGAATATATATATTATACAATAATAAATTTTACTTTGAAGACACTGAAGTATAAGAATATGGAAGCGTCTGCTATATATTTGATATGAAAAAGAAATTTAATACATAATGCTCTTCGAGAGGAATATTTCCAGTCCATATTGCTCCATACGTTTCAATATAAATAGGGTCTGTTTCAAAGTAGGCCAAAGAAACAGAGTGATGGACTAAATTTGATCGAATTTATTTGCGAAAGTTGCATTTCGCAAAAAAATTAAACAGACTTTTCTGTTGGCGTTGTTTGCTACTTGATTGATTGTTAAATAGATACAAAAAAAAGTAATAAAAGTAATAAAAGTATATCTTATAAGTCAATATTTCAAAAAGGAATAATTAATTACAATAGATTAAATGTAACTATAAAAAATGAACGCAGCCTTACAAAATTTAAAGCTAAACTTAAAAAACATTTTTTAAATTTACAAGATAGTTACTAATTTTTGGTGTTAAGCTATATAGTTATTATTGTACAAGAAGGAAGTTTTATTGTCTATTATACTGAAGTAATCATTGTATGATATTAGTATTAAGTATTTGCATGTAGCCTTATTATGTGCTAAATAAACTTGTTACTACTACAGAGGATATATGTATATTCGAAATTTTGCTCGCGGCCATGATCTTATTGGCACCTACAGATAATTTTTTTACTAAGTATATTAATAATTCGCTTGTAGAAAAATCTGGAGTTACGAAATTACCTATATTTAAGACGATATTACGTTCGGAAATTTAGGAATGTGCCCTAAAAAATTTATAATATTGCCAAAGCTATCTCAAACATGCAACATGGCTAATATAGCCGGTAATTAATTCCTCAGAAAAATAGAACTAAGAATCAATTAAAATTCATTGGTTAGTTAAATTTAAAATTTTTCCCCGAACTATAAAAATTCCTTAGTGCTCGTGATGACTTAAACTATATTATTAAGGTTTCTCTCTAAAACTCGTTTGCATATGCTGCACAGTTAGTACTAAGCTGGGAATTGAAGTAGTTTTAACTCTGACTTAGGTAATTGCATTTTTCATAAGTGCAGGTTCAGGATGATAAAAATGGCAAAATATAATGCGGGAGTTTTCTATGGGGGATACATGTGTTGATTTTGCAATTTTTTTGTTAATTAACGGTTCCTACGTATATCGACATTAGCAACGTTACAACTTATTTTAATTACTATCACCACATGAGTGTAAGTTATTGTTTCGGAAAAAAAAATGAAAAATTGCATTCGCTAGATTGGATTAAATTGTTTTAAAACCAATGTTTGAACAAAAACACTGTTGGTGTTTGTATATATGTGTGTAGTGCACAGACGAAAGTGTAGTGTGTGTTCCCACGATAACTTTCGAACAAAATGATGTCACTTGATACGCCAGATATCTTTAAATTTGTGGGGTCAAATTTTAAACAAAAAAATCGTTTTCGTGAAAATCGGAGGTATAAAAAATCGCAAACAAAAATAAGTTCAGGCGATTATCTCCAAAAACAAAGATTTTATGGATTTGTATATGTTTGAAAGTAGGCGCCCTGTATATCAACTTCAAATTGTGTATGAGTAATTTTGCTTTCCCTAGGAAAGTTCTGATTGTTTTTGGGCAAATTCACTCCACGGAAAGGGGTAGAAATAGGGGGATGAAATATTTCATATTTAGTTTTTTGTGATACGCTAGTTTTAGCTAACGAAATTAGAAGATATAGGTACATACCTACATAAATATTGTAGAAAATATTTTTGGACTAGAAAGGATGCAAGGGGATACATTTGAGAATAGCCAGTTTTTAACGTCAAGGGTTTAATCGATTTTGGCATTATATTGTAGAAACAAAGCGATATAGACTTGGTACGAGGGGATGAAAGTTCAAAAAGAGTCATGATGCATCCACTTACTTCGATATCAATGGCGACTGTTTCTATAGGTTCGGTGAATGAAAAATACGGGTTGAAAATTACATTTATTTGCCTTTATTTAGACGGAGCGAAACGTCTAGTGCCGAGAACGGCTTACAAGTCATTGCCGACAGTACGACTGGTACCGACTGCCTGGTGCAACAATATACATAGCGCGAGGCGCCTTATAAAATATTAACAAACGACGTAACATGCCGCCGGCCTTGAAATATAAAAATTTCAACATAGAAAAGATTCTAAATCTAACATATAAATAACTGCAGCATACAGCTGAACCGAAACTGAACATATTAACTTTAAATCTAGAAGTCATTGCCGGGAAAATATAAGTGTCAATTGCACTTTAAACTGGTAACACGCACACCTTACGAATGGAGCGTCTCGCTACACTACCGTCACTGTATTGGAGAGTCACTACTCGCGTGACCTTGTCTTCACCTGGATGAAGATCTCGAACTCTCGCTGTTCTCCATTGCAGAGGGGGAAGGTTGTCCTCCTTAACAAGGACCAAACTGCCAACCTTTAGCAACTCCGAAGAATGCTGCTGCCATTTAAGCCTGGACTGAAGTTCTGACACGTACTCGATACTCCATCTCTGCCAAAACTTCTGAAGAACTTGTTGAAGTCTCTTATAGTGATCTAGACGATTTTCCGGGATAGGAATCAGATTGGTTTCAGGAATGGTGGTTAAAGGTCTACCGACAAGGAAATGTCCAGGAGTTAAAGGAACATAATCATCTGGACTAGAAGATAAGGGGCTAAGTGGCCTTGAATTCAATATTGATTCTATCTGCGTCAAAATCGTGTGAAAGTCCTCGTAGTGTAGTGTCTTTTTAAGTGGTGTTTTACACTTTTGACACCGGCCTCCCAAAGTCCACCGAAATTTGGAGCACGAGGTGGGATAAACTTCCACGAAATGCCTTCATCAGACATACTTGATTCGATACGGTGACCATGTCCCTTAAAGAAGTTCAAAAGCTCGTTATTTGCGCCAACAAATGTTGTGCCATTGTCTGAAAAAATGCAAGAAGGTCGCCCTCTACGAGCTATGAATCTCTTAAGACACAAGTACGCTTGAGTGGTTAGGTCTGTTACTATATCTAAATGAATAGCCTTTGTCGACATACATATAAAAATACAGATCCAAGCCTTAGTTATACAAGGGTTTCTTGTCTTTCTGTCCTTCAAAGGAAAAGGTCCGGCGTAATCACAACCAGTGTTTACAAAGGGTGTAAACTGATTTATCCGTTCTTTTGGCAAATTTCCCATAATATAATCGCATGGTATTGGTTTTGCCTTAAAACAAATTACGCATTTGTGTACTACTTGTTTTGCCAAATTACGACCAGAAATCGACCAATAGGTTTCCCTAACCGCATAAAGTAATTGCTGTGGACCGCAATGAAGTAATCTCTGGTGTTTTCTATTAAATATTAACACGGTAAGTGGGTGTTTGTTATGTAGTAACATTTGATGTTTCCTGTTATAAGGAACATCTGCATTTGCCAGCCTTCCTCCAACTATAATAAGACCACTATGGCCAATAAAAGGATTTAATGACGCTATAGGGCTTGATTTGTGTACACACCCTCTTTTTTGTAAATCTTGTAACTCTTGAACAAAACTTTCAACTTGCGATACCTTTACCAATACTATCATCGTGTCGTTTAGTTCTTCAGCACTCAAAGGACCATTAAATTTATTACTCGGATTTTTTGAATTATGAATAAATCGTCTACAATACGAAACAACTCTCTTTAATTTTTCTAAAGAAGAGAACCTGGTAAAAATATCGCTGTCGTTCACTGGTACTGTCAAATGTGACATTGTTCGCTGTTCAGGAATTGTATCTAGCTTAGTGACATTTTCCAATGACCACTCAGATTCATGTAATCTTAGCCAACAAGGCCCTTCAAACCATAGCTTGTTTTCTAAAAGTTGTCTAGCCGAACTACCGCGTGAAATTACGTCTGCGGGATTTTCAGAACCCTTAACATGGTGCCAATCTTCAGTATTCGTCAAATTCTGAATAACGCTTACTCGATTTGCTACAAATGTCTTCCATCTTTCTGAAGCACCCTGTATCCAACAAAGAGTAATAGTCGAATCTGTCCAATAAAACGTTTTTTGAAACTCTATAGTTAAAGAATCTCGTACCTTATGCGCAAGTTTGGCACCTAAAACCGCAGCGCACAACTCTAATCTGGGTAAAGTTAACTGTTTTAACGGCGCTACTTTACTCTTAGCACATAATAATCTAGAAACGAAAACACTGCTATGCTTGCTTCTTATGTAGATACAAGAACCGTAACCTTTTTCTGACGCATCCGTAAAAATATGCAATTCAAAATATTCCGCGTCAGTCATCAAAACCTTTCTGGTAATTTTAAGATCATTTAAAAGCTGCAAATCGTCACAAAATTCTAGCCACCTTTGATAAATATGGCTTGGTACTGGCTCGTCCCAATTTAAATTTTCGCACCACAATGCTTGCATAATTAATTTCGCATTAATAATGACTGGACCTAATAATGACATAGGGTCAAAAATTTGGCTTATAATTGACAATATTAACCTCTTTGTGACAACATTATTTGACTGTGGCTCAAAGTTTCTGATACGATACTGTATAACATCCGATTTCGGATTCCAATATACGCCCAGAGTTTTGTTTTGCTCGTTCTCTCCTAGAACCAAAATGCTATTGTCTAATTTGGTATTAACTTCAAATCTACTACAAAGATCTCCGCTATTAGACAGCCACTTTCGCAACTCGAAACCTGCACTTGATAGTATTTTTGTAATATCCGAATGCAATTTTAAAAGAACTTCTTCTGAGTCATGTGAAAATAACAAATCATCCATGTAAAAGCTAGATTTAATGACTTCGCAAGCTAGTGGGTATTTTTTCTCATTTTCTATTGCTAATTGCACTAAACACCGTGTAGCTATAAATGGCGAAGAAGCCAAGCCGTATGTCACCGTTTTTAGTTCGTAACATTCAATGTTTTTTGAAGAATCTGTCCGCCAAAAAATTCTTTGATATTTTGTCTGTTCCGGGTCTATCAATATACATCTGTACATTTTGCAAATGTCTGCATTTATCACGTAATTAAATTGCCTAAAACGTAACAAAATTTCAAACAAACCGCTCTGAATAGTAGGTCCCGGATGGTGGACTGAATTTAATGACATATTGTTGTCTGTCTTGGCAGATGCATCAAATACGACTCTGCATTTCGTCGTCAAACTGCCTTCCTTCAAAACCGCGTGGTGCGCGATATAGTAAGCCGTACCGTCTTCTAAATTTTCAATTTCCCCCGGTACTTTGACCATGTGATTCATGTCTTCGTACTCTGTCATAAATTCGATATATTGTTTACGCAATTGTTTGTTTTTCTCGAGTCTTTTTTCTAGAAGCATGAATCGTTTTAAAGCCATTTGTTTTGAATTGCCTAATTCGCACAAATTCTCTGTAAATGGTATTTTTACTACAAACCGTCCATTTCCATGACGCTTAAAATTTTCTTTAAAATGTTTTTCACAAAAATCATCTTGTATTTCCCTCTTATCAATTTCTTCTACCTGCCAAAACCTTATTAAACTGCCTTCTAAAGATGGTTGTAACTTAGCAGAATGTAAAATAGAAATTTGTCTTGGATTAACAATCAGATAACAGAGATCACCCGCTAAAACCCATCCTAATTTCGTGTTCTGCATAACGAGACCGTTTTTTAAATGTATCTGTTGCATCAGTATTAAATCGTAAAATAAGCCAACGCCGCATAAAATGTCAATCTCTGATTTCCCATTAAAATTCGGATCTGCAAGATTCGTATCCTTTGGAATATCTAGACTACTCGTATCGAAGGAACAAACTGGCATTGCCTGTGTTAACTTTGGCAAAATTAAACAAGCAATTTCCCTTTTGTAACTCGAAAAACGTGAATTTATTTCTATATTTGTCTTATATTTACATGGAATCGTAGTATTGTCGCCTACACCCGAAACTGCAAAATTAACAGTGACTTTTTGCAATCCCGAATCGCTACATACTCTTTCCTTTACAAAATTACTCTGCGACCCTGGATCTAACAACATTCTAACAGGAACTAACCTTCCATTATTATCCTTAATATTTACCACTGCTGTGGATAGAAGCGAAAGCGAAAATTCTTTGTTGCTATTGCTAGCAGCTTTCCCCAATTTTAGATGAGTATTCATGTCAGCGCCTGATGTTAACGCTAATAAGGTACCGTCACCCGGCTCTATCTGCGTATTTGACATTGGCGCAAGCGAGAGCGCAGTAGCAGTCGTCACTGTTTGCTGCGAATCAACAACAACTCGTGGTTCGTTATTCGGCGGCGCGCTGACCACATGCGCAGCCGTTGTCACCGATTTTTCTAGATGTAGAATGGTGTTATGCATTTCTTTACAAAGTTTACAACCTAATTTTTTGCAAACATTAACTGCGTGAAAAGGACTAAAACAATTGGAACATAACTTTAGTTTTCCTATCTCGTAATACTTGTCGTTTATGTTTAATTTTCCAAAGGCTTCGCACCTAAAAATAGTATGATTTTTCTCGCAGAAAAAGCACGAAATTTCTTTTTCCCGTGCACTATCATCACTAGATACTAATGCATGTACTCTTTTACCAGCAAATTTTGAGAATTTCTCATTATTCTTTACGTTAGTTTTATTAGCATCCGAATTTATTTCATGTTTAGAACCTTCTAATTTTTCCAGCAATTCGCATTTACCTCTTAAAAATGTTTTCATTTCCGTTATCGTAGGAAGATCACCTTCTATCCTGTGAGCTTCCCAGTCGCGTCTAGTGCGATTATCGAATTTATTTACAAGCATATGTATCAATAATACATCCCAACTATCAACTGGTAAACCTAAAGTCCCTAATGACCTGAGATTCCTATTAAAAACATCATACAGTTTACGAAGGTCAGTACAAGACTCCCTTGTCAACCCTGGCGCATCAAATAACGCAGTTACATATTTTGAAACCATTAGACCTTTGATCTCATAGCGTTCCTGCAGTGTCTCCCAAGCTACCTTATAATTAGCCGAGGTAACTGGAATGTTTTCGATTAATTCGAAAGCCTCATCTTCTAGTGCAGACCGCAAGTAATAGAACTTCTGAACCTCGTCAAGAGACATGTTACTGTCAACTAGAGAAATAAAAACATCGCGAAAATCTAACCACTTTGTCGAAGAACCAACAAATGAAGGCAATTTTAAGTTTGGAAGTTTGGCTGACATAGAAAATTGTGGACATTGTTGGGATAGTGCTGGTGTCACAGCATTATTACGTTGCATCGCCCTTTCGTCCTCAAATTTCGAAATCACCATTGTAATTTTTGTTATTAACTGAAAGTAATTTTCCTCAAAACGCTCGCGTTCAGACAATTCCTTTTCTTGTTCTTGGTCCCTAGCTTCATTTACTAGTAAAGTATATTCAATATCCTCTTGGATTTTAGTAAATTCTACCAAAACCGATTCGACCTTTTTAAGTCTAAGTTTCAACTGAGCTATAACAGCCTTGTCGGGCCTGTCAGTGTCGATCGTGCCAAAATAATTCTCCAGCCGTGTCAGGCTAGCCTTCGTTTGGCCTCTTCTAAACCGCAACTGAGTTAAATCAGCCATTATGACTCTCAAACAATCTAAATTGGTCAGTATTTGTCACTCGTCGTAGGTCAGCTATGTCAAGCTACCACGAAATTATTTGGAAAGGACTCACAGGATCACAGGATACTTGTAGATCGTCGCTACTTCCTGGGGCTGCTACCGTCTCGCCGCAGTAGTAGGCCCGCTGGTCTCAGCTGATCAGGTGTACTGCCGCCGCCGGTCGTCGCCGGTCTTCGCCGCTCTGGTCTCGTCTCGGCGCCCGAGCTCCGTCTAAATCCCGTGTTTTCAACTCGAATTTCCGGTACAAATCCGGCGCGATTGGACCAAATGATGCGTCCACTTACTTCGATATCAATGGCGACTGTTTCTATAGGTTCGGTGAATGAAAATTACATTTATTTGCCTTTATTTAGACGGAGCGAAACGTCTAGTGCCGAGAACGGCTTACAAGTCATTGCCGACAGTACGACTGGTACCGACTGCCTGGTGCAACAATATACATAGCGCGAGGCGCCTTATAAAATATTAACAAACGACGTAACAAGTCAATATATGGGCCTCTATATATTATAATTGCTTAAGGATTTGTGTGGAATAATGTACATGCGTAGTTTAATTTTCGCAATTGATTTTTGTGTGCGATTAGTGATACTATTGGCAGCGTTAAAGAGTAGCAAAAGAAGTGAATTTCATTATTTTTAGTGGATAACTTAATATAATGAAAACAATTCATTAATTATTTAAAAAAACGCAAAATGGTGTACTGCATATTGATTCCAAATTCCATAAAAATATTTGATACAATAATATTCGTATACAATTACTTCGATACTAAAAAGGAGAATATTATGTATAATATACAGGGTATCCCATTAATAGAGGTGATGCAAAGAACGAGTGTCTATCATGACCGACAAATTTGACCACACAAAATAATCAGGACAACCGCTGCCGCAACGCGTTATTGAAGAAGGATCATATACAGAGCGCAGCGTGGCGAAATGCAATTTCGATGTGAGCAATAGAGCAATAGCATATATCTTGTGGTAAAATGTCTGAAAATGTCAATTTCTACGTAACTCACAGAGGGCGCCACTTGCGCTGTTTTTGGATCGTGCTTTTACTGCTACCTTATTTGATATTATCTTTTTGGTATTTTAGCGCATCTGTTCATTTTGCAATAAAAGTTGTAGGTATACTTGTTTAATAACGATAAAATCAACTGTTTAGGTTGAAATTGGTAAAATGTTTCCCAAATTACGGCTGAATTCCAAAAATAAAATATTCACCCATTAGTTTCATTTTTCATAAATTCATATACCTACCTAGTCTTTTTTTACATTCTTTATATTGTATCTACGAATTTATTTTCTGCAAATTTTGCAGCGATAGTAATTTTTGGGTTGTTATTATTTTTTTCGAATAGGTAGATTTTGTTAGTTCATTGCTCCCGAAAGCTTGAATAATACGTTTTAGAATATAAGTAAGTATTTCTTTGGTATTGCCGTTTTTTTTTGGGTTGATTTTTATCGACTCAAAAAAGTATTGTTACCCTTTGCGGATAGTATATTAGATAATATATCTATTTAGGTAATTTATCAAAAAACAGTGGTATTAATATTCACAGAAGCTGAAACCAATCAATCGCGCAAGAGTTTTATACTTTGTCAAAGACAGACTTCAAACGCCTCGAAACAAATTGTATGCGAAGTTTAAAATTACTACTTCTCGTCGAGTCTGTAAAACTATGTAGACAGTGTGCATCGTTTCAGCTTCAGCTACCTACTTTTTAAATTCTTTTTGGACGTCTGCAAGGAACGCTGCTGAGTATGGCTTTTATACATTCAATAATAAATTTTACTTTAAAGATACGAAACTATAAAGAAGGGGGTGACTGATCTGCGAGGAGAATACATTTCCGGTAAGGCAATCTTATGTTAGGAAATTATCCTGTCTTATATCAAGCTATCTAAAACATACGCAAGAATGAATAATTTAGCTGGTATCCAGTGAATTCTACTAAAAATATAACTGAGCTTCAATTACAATTTATTAATCAGTAAATTTTAAAACTCTCCACACCATAAAAAAATCATAATTACCAATATCATGCGCATTCCTTCCAAATTTTATGAGAGATTTTCTTGGTATATATTTACGTAATTTTAGCACTTTGGTTTATCTGTTTTAATTTGTTTTCATTCCAAAATTAAACATGACGAAACCACAACAACTAGAAACTTGTTTCTACCTAAAAAAGAAACAAAGCGCAATGTGCAAAAAGACAATTTTTGATGAACTGACAAGGAAATTTTGGTGATATTCCCAATAGCTTTCAAATATATACCAAATATAGTCACCAACAAATTCGTATTACTTAGCCATCACACAAGCTACCAGCACAGACCTATATATGTGCTACCAGTAAGTATGGTGGCGTATTCTATTTTATCTGTTCCACGCGGGAAATCATGTGCAGTAATGTTAAGAGGCATATTATATTAGGTAATTATTAATAATATGGGTTATTCAAAAACAAATGCCACCCGTAACACAGCGGTATTCTACTCCAAAAATAAAGTGACCCGTGTTTTTTCTTTTTGTTCAAAGCTCTATATTAAGGGCCCCACGGGCCCTTAAAAGGGGCCCTAAAATTTAGTTTTTTCGCTATATCTTTTAAATGGCTTGATCGATTTTAATGATCTTTTGCACACGTTCATAGATAATTATGTCACATAATTATGTTATGTGCAGTATCCGCAACCGCCAGAGGGCGCCACTTGTGCCAACCAGTTTCATTTATTATGCTCAGAACTTTTTGCCCACACTTAACTTGTAAAGTAATTTGAACCACTTTGTAGAAAAAATGATTCTACTTTTTTTTTTTTTTTCATAAATTTTACCGTTTCGGAGATAATGCCCAAAATTCAGCCATCATGCACGTACCACGAACCCACTCATATTAAACATTAGTGGCATAATGATCTAGTTATTTTTGGATATGTATGTGTATAAATTATCTGCTTATACTAAGACAATGAACTTTATTAAAAGTTAATTTGAAAAAAGCTTTCAAGTTCATATTTGGCTGAGGCGATCATACCAATGTGCATAATAATATGTTTATGGCCACTGAGGCGACTCTATGGTATCGAATTTTTTCATTCTAACCTCATTACAGAATCTACTATTACTCGTATGTTAGTTTCTTTAATAATATTTATTTGTGAACCAAGGCACCAAAGTTTAACTTTTTATAACGAATGTGGAATTTAGCAAATAAACCACATTATACAAAGGAACTTCAGTGTCGAGGGGCACATTATATATATATATTTTTTAAATCGGGAAACGAAGCGAAGCTAATGTTTCATTAAGAAAAAACAGTGTAGCTATATAAAGCCATATAAACTTTTGTTTATATTTTTAAAAAAATGTACCTACCTACTAATTGGTATATATAATTAATTATGTTAGCATAGAAAGTAGCAAATTTAGGTATATTAAAAATGCTAAAAGTTTGCTTCTTCCTGGTTAATCAAAAATTCATTTGAGGAACACACACGAGTTTACGAAATAGATTCATACATACTTGGTCTTGGTAGAGGCGATCGTATATAATTTTAAGGTCCTTTTACGTGAGGAACGAACCTCTGAAAATATTTCAGAAAGACGGGCTAGGGCCCGGAAAAATTTATAATGCCCCAAAGCTATCTCAAACATGCATATCTGTGGCCAGTATAGCCTGTTGGGAATTTTTCCGAAAAATAGAATTTGAATCAATTAAAATTTATTGGTTGGTAAAATTTAAAATTCTTCCGCGACCATAAAAATTCCTGAGTGCCCCTGGCAAGTCTATTCTAGATTTTATTAGGGGTTTTCTTTGAAACTCGTTTGCATACCGCACCGTTATTACTTAGTTGCGGATTGAAATTATTATAGCTCTATGGCTCAACTGAATTTTAAGTAAATGCATGCCTAATTCCTCAAATTTTTTGTCTAGTGTAAATTAAAATGTAAAGGACACATCGAGTAGTGGAACGTACATCAACATGCCTTGGATATATTTCTCTCCGAAAGCATTTTGTATTAAATTTCTTTTTCCTATAGAAAATATAGCCGTAGACGCTCCCATTCTTATCCATTCAGTGTATTCAAAGCAAAATTTATTATTGAATATATCACACTCGACATGTCAACGTTCCGTGCAGGCGCTCTTCAAGGAATAGAACGAAGGAAAACCTAACCAAAATGATGCACTTCCACCACACAATTTTAAAAACGCAAAGAAAACTAATGGGACTTTTAGATTTTCGCGTTCGATTTACTTACCTATTTAAATGGCATTTAAGTTGGGAGTTATGTGCGATGCTGAAATGCGTCGGGACAATTTATTTATACTTTGAAACAATTTAAATTTAACATTTCCTTTGCTATACTCTGGTTCTATTTAAGTATAAGTATGTATCTCAAAAACGGAAAATACACTAGTATGTGGCAGAAAAAATCCACAACAACGAAGGGAATACGTAATAGGAATTATTATTGTTGATATAGGTAATTTCAAAAGTGTCTTGTACAAAAGAGTAATGATTTTGCAATTCAAAGAATATCGTGAGCTCACGAATAGTGTTAAATATTGATATTCTGGATATTCTTAATATCCCTGGGCTTCGCTTCAACTCAGTTGTTGGTAAGAAGTAACAAAAAAAGTTGCTAACAGAATTAAAAGCTAATAGATACATTTGAATCACGATTCCAACGCTAATGAGGCTATTTTATTTTTCATCCCTATTTAAACATTTAGAACGAAGAGATGTGCCTCTGATTTTTAGGAAAGTACCTACTGAAATTTTTCTCACATGAACACTTAAGCTTGTAATTTGTAAAATCTAGCATGGGCGTCGTTTGAAAAAAAAAAAAAAAATAAGTACGGGTCAACCGGCCCAAATTTTTAAACAATATTTTAATTTTTAACAAAATAATTATGTAGGTACAGGGAACAGTGTCTTCACGCGAAAACTCGCACCCCCATATTATTTCCCTAATTTTTGCAGATATAAAAAAAAGTTTGATATAAAAGTTGCAAGGTAAGTAGGATCTGGCTTTAGAAAAGTAGACTTGTGGTTTATACAAGGTGTATTATAGTAAAAGTGGGACACATATATTTTCTGTTTTTAATAATAAACATCCTGTATATTTTAAAAGAGCTAATTTTTCTGATTGCAACGATATATAACATATTAATATTAATATTTAACAAGTTATGTGGACCTAAATTTACAAAAAAATCATTTCGGAGATCGCAGTTAGCCATGAAATTATGTCGGATTTTTGAGAGTTATGCTAGATTATCTTTTATTTAGTAAATCAAAATAACAACAAAATGGCAATAAATATTCAATATCCATCATTTTTACTTTTGCGTCTATCCAGGATGTACTCGTACTTAAAAAAAACTGTTGGGAAGAAATTTTTAAAATTTATTGCCATTTTGTTGTTATTTTTATTTACTAAAGTAAGTATACGAGATAATCTAGCATAACTATCACAAATCCGACTTAATTTTATGGCTAACTGCGATCTCCGAAATGTTTTTTGTAAATTAGCTCTTTTAAAATATCCTCAAATATACAGGATGTTTATTATTAAAAACAAAAAGTATACCTATTTTGTCCCACTTTTAGGATAAACCCTGTATAAACCAAAAGTCTAACTTTCTTAAGCCCGATATTTACCTTGCAACTTTTATATAAAACTTTTTTCCTATCTGCAAAAATTAGGGAAATAATAGGGTGTTCGGAGTTTTCGCGTGAAGACACTGCACCCACATAGAAATAAAAAGTATTTTGTACAAAATAAAATAAACAAAATAAAAATGCTGCGTTGAGATATGCTGCCCAGGGATATTAAGTATTATCCAGAATATCAATATTTAACTCTACCCGTGCGCACACCATATTCTTTGAATTATCGTATTTAAGCAAAATCATACTCTTTTGTACAAGACACTTTTCAAATTACCTATCAACAATAATAATTCCTATTACCTATTCTCTCCGATGTTGTAGACTTTTTCTACCGCACACTAGTGCGTATTTTCCGTTTTTGCGAGATACATACTTAAATAGAATCATATACAATTATCCAGAGATCAAACCTCAGAGAAATATTCAAGGATAGAGGGAGTAAGAACAAAAAGTAAACAAAGCCAACATCTTTTTGAGTGATGCCACGTACTCCATTGTTTACAGCCTATCATTTCAAAATAGAAGGGATTAATAATGGGATTAAATGAAGGCACACCTCCCATAACGCTAAATGAACAAATGTAGTTATTAATTTCTTGTATGTAACAATTTTAAACTAAAACTAAAATGCGCTGTAATTATAGTATCTAATTATCACTTTAATAAAATCGTCACATATACCTCAAACCGCCCGACAAGGCAACGCCGCGGGTGCTGCCGCGGGCGCCCGGTATTTGTTTTGTGTATGCCCAGCAAGTCAAGTTTTCCGATTGTTTACGTATGCATTTTTCCCGTTTTCATCTGTTTTTCTGTTAATTTATAGGCTATTTATTAGTATTTAGGATATAGTGACTGATTTTGTATACAATGGGACGCAGAAAGTGAGTGGTATGTGGCTAAATTGATATTTCTCAGGATATAACCTATCTCAGGTAACGTTTGTTTACTTCAGTAAATTTGCATAAGATGTTGGTTGACTACAAACTTATGTATTTTGATGCTATTGCTCCCTCTGTCCTTGGTTATTTCTCCGAGGATCAAACAGATTTCAAAAATTCCATAATATCTAGGGTGTCCCATTTTAAATGGAAACACCTCTGTATGTAGGTCAGGAATTATCAAACTTATATTTCAATTGGAGAACTAAAAAAAAAGACAGCAAAGACTAATAACAGTCACATACGATAATAAAAAATAAATAAAAATCCTCCACCTAGAAGGCATTGAAACAACGAAACCAACCCCTTGTCATTTGTCATAACTCCCACTGTATTATTTAGTTAACAATTAGTATCATAAGAAATGAAGGGGTGCTTTTTCAAATGAGGGCAAATTTAACATGTCAGCATGTTCATGTTATAGGTATCTTGTGTCACAGAAATAGTGTAGAGGCCGAACGAATGATTTGTTGCAATTAATAAATGACAAAAGTTATTGGTTTCGTTGGCATAAAGCTTTCTTCTTACATTTAGAAAAAGCGAAGTATTTACTCCAAAATAAAATGCGACACTGTTTGCTGTACAACAACAGAGGAAAACACTTACCAGACAGGGCCGTATTTAAAAATATTAAGTTTTCGAAGAAAAAATAAACTGTAAGTTAAATTGTTGTCAATACTGATTACTATTTAGACTTCTTATTATTAAATACAGGGCCGCAATAGAAAAAAATGAATGGAAAAAGGAATTTTCAGTATGATTGTCTCAAAACATTTTTAAAATATTTCGTGTCATACATCATGGTATTTGCAATGAAAAGTGCTTTCAAAATCTGCAAAAAAATCCAGGTCCGTATTTAAAAAAATAAAATTGAAGATGGTTTCTCAAAAACGGAACGTTGCAGAACAAATCTAAAAACGCCATCTTAAAGCCCATTAAAAAGTGCCATAAGAAAAATTTTTTCTTTTTTTCTATCTGTGATAACAACTTCAGAAAAAAATAAAATCGTAAACGCAAAATTTTACTTTTTTCAAAATAACTCAAAAACGAAAAAAAGATATTAGAAATCTGTTTATGCCATTTTATTGACCTCAAAATTGCGCAACTTTTTCCCCATTTAACCGTTGCTCTATCTCTCATCGTTTGCAATAGGTATCCCCATGCTTATCCGGGACACAGTGTATATGGTTTTAATTCTGACCAAGTGATGCTCACTTCCGGTTCAAATCGGAAGTCAGAAATGAAAACAATCAATTTTTTGCTACCGTAAACTACTACTACTAATATTCCACGTTAAAATCCAACTTCACAATTCTTTGTAAAAGGGTATTTTTTTAATAGGTTTTTAACACCATCTTGTATATTAAGTTTGACTCCATATTCGAATTCCTCGCTAAATTCTACACAAGTATGGTTTTTCAAACATTAATATTTTTGTTTAAAATTACCGGGAAAAACAGGATTATCACGTTGACTGGGACACCCTGTACTCTGTACCTGTACTTTTTCGGAAAATGCGGAACAAAAAACACCTAATGCAAACAAAAAACGGTCTGGGTAAAAATACCGGATTAGGTAAAGTTGATTTCTGAACAACCGACCTAGGCTACAATCAGTGACTAAGTATAGTCACTGCTACAATTATGAACTGTTGGTTTTTATTTATCTTATCGAAGAGAGATTTTCAAATTTGCTTTTGTTCAATAGTACCTATTGTTGGTTTAAGCCATATCCTACAAAGAACTATTAACTTTGTTGTGACTTTTTGTATCGATACGATTTTTTTAAAGAAAGCATCGAAATGCAAAAAAAAACATAACAAAACAGTTAAATTAGCTATACCTAACTACGGCGCTCACTATAAGATGCTGACAAAACCTCTGAAGTTAGCTTCAAAAAGCGTTCAACTATTGCGAAAAACTAACCCACCGATTTTGTCTCCTATTCCTAGCATGCATCCCATATTCTCTATTAAATATTCCATTATTCTGGCATGCACCTTGGAAATCTCGTTTCCAGCCAACGGCTCCCTTAAGGGTACAGCGACAAAAAGATTAGCAAAACAAAAGTATTCGAATGCGGAAATTTACAGTCGGATTGTACCGCGGAGGACGGTCCCGTCTGACACATACATTCCGAGGGTCCTGGAGGACCGTTTTTGCTTATACGCCGGGATCTAAATGCAGCCAGAGTCCAGATGCGAAGCAAAAAAGTCTCGCTTCGTGTTCTAGAAGTTCGCAGTCGAGAAAGAAAGCGGTTATGGATGGATATTTTAGGGTTCTTGAGCGTAACAGATTTCCCAACGTTTGAAGTCATTTTATACCTACATCTTTTGAGATTTCGGTGCAGAGAATAGTCAGTATCTTTTTATATGTCGAAACTTTCTCTTTGGAGAATATTCGCGACCATTTATACATTCTCCGGAATTACGTTAGTGATAGGTACATCTACTTTATAGATTGATAGTAACAAGAAGTAAACGCGGCCCTGTTGGTGACTTGACTTAGGTCGACTAAAAACTGCATTTATGTATAAAATATCTATCATATGTATTGGGAACGTTGATAGCACAGCAATATTAGGGTGAATTAAAAGTGTAAGAATTATCTCTTAAAGAATAGTAATATGTACTTAAAGCCCAGATTTAAAGGCAGAAAAAAATGTCCAAAAGGCGCCTATAAAGGCAGGTATTTTAGGTAAAAAGGCAATCAAAATTTGAAAAAGGCTAAAATATATGCAAAAAGTAAATTTTCATATTTTGTATACAATTAACAATTACAAACAAATGATTTATTGTAAGCTATCACTAAATGTTTTTCTATATTACAAACTTTGTCTTATTTCGCTTAATATGTTTTTATATGCAGACAAATTGCGCTCTACATCGACGGAACTAATTGGGGCGTTCTTTAGGGAAGATACTAATTGGAGTTCATCGGAAAACATGGCTGTTATTTCACAAAATTTTAAAACCCTCAAGTACTTTCGTCAGGAGCTTGTTTTTTACACAATTTTCCATTTTATAACTAGGATTACTTAATTTACAGAGAGGAATATTCGAGTCAACCATAAACTACACAAATTTGATTTAAATTCTTAGTCTTCGCTTTTTTTGGAATTGACTGAAAGTGACTGCCTTATGCTTAACTGGGGCATATTATTTGAAGTTCTTCTTCCACAATTTCTTTGATGAAGTAGAGTTTTATAGTGTTGATGTACAAAATACTTTTTGTTGCCGGAAATCTAAAAGAATGAAAATGAAAATAAATAAAAATATTTGATAAAGTTTAAAAAATAACTTATCGCTTTGTCGCAGGGTTTGCAAAAAACACCATCACCATCCAAGCATAAATTTTAGAAGACATTTCAAACTAATATCTATATCTAATACTTTTATCTGATCTGACAGCGGAAAATAATAACTACAACTGGGTGCCAGAGACGAATAAAATGAAACAAATATAAATTATTTTAGACCCCTTCTCTTTCGCCACACTTACAATAATAGGAGACCTACCTACCTATGAAGTTTGAGTAGAAAATAAAATTTTACTACATACGAATTTACCTATATCTACCACTCTTTCAGTAATAGGAAATCAGGTAGGTACCTGGTCCTACTTTTCCTTTCCTTACCAAGAATTATAAATTAAGTTTAAGAATATTTCAGAAAATGAAGCTCCTTCCATACTTTTTACTCATCCTGTATACTCTTAAATCTGGTATTTGATGTAGGCAAGACGAAAGAAATAGATGTTTCCACTTTATTCCTTCTAAACAGGTCAGTCGAAGTTGGCCGTTTTTGACATGAGCTTTCCCATTGTAGGGAGAAAGTAAACTACAATGAAATATAATCTCTAGAAGACATTTAGATTAATTTAGGTAAACATAAAATAATTATTATTAAAATAGGACGCTTTGCCATAATCAGGTTACTGAAGAACTTGGCTTCGAAACTTTGTCTCTCTTTGTGCTATCGAATAGGCATAATAAAAAAACCAGGTTATCTACCTAGATCGTTGGCATAACAAAGCCAAAATTTAAAAAATTAAATGAATCTTAGAAATTAAACCACGTTCTTTAGGTATTTATTATAAAACTTAATCTCCAAACGTTATCAAATCACCGCAACACAGATTTAATTTTGTACTTCAGAATCTTAGATCGAGTTATATTCTCGATCCGTGAGCTCCCATATTCCATAATTCTATCAACGTCAGCGATATCCCCGACATCATCCTCTTGAACTCCCTCTCGAAAATAGTAGGCCGTGAGGCAACTCGAGCATTTTGCAACCAACTAAGTACAGAGGGAGATATTCTAAATAGTGTAGGTATAACTACGCAGTAATACGACACTCCAGTGTATAGGATGTTGTTTATGCGTTCTAAAAGTTTTACTTAGACTTGGACCTATTAGTTGCATAGAGTAATGAGTTTATACGAAACGCGCTTTATTAGTTTCAAGGTTTACCAAAAGCCTTTTTTAATTTTTTAATCAACTTTACCTAAATTTGCCTGTAACCTATTTAGTACCTACTGGGGGAGTCAGTCGCCTGCCAATTTTTTTTACATTTAAGACGACGAACATTTTCATCATTTTCATATAATGTATACATATAAATTCTAGCTTTTATCAAGAAGCTGTTTTTACGCAAAAAAAATGTCGCAAAATTCATATATCGCAAATGCATCGACAACTAGTTGGCAGGTCGATGATTCTACAAGGTAAGGCAGAACTAATATAACTACTAACGTGTAGCTTTTATCAAGTAGGAAGTAGGTATACCTCCTCCAAATTTTCTGCCAGTTCTTAAGCACTATTCGATTCCAGGCAGGAACAAAAAATGCCTGCGCATGAAAATAAACACTGTTTAAAGAGCGCTGGACAAATGTATAGGTAGGTGTTGATTATACAGTGAGCACGCGAAGGTTGGAACAAATTCAATAAAATCTCTATGGGCAAGGGAAAAAACCGCTCGGACACGCCAACCTTAATTTTGTAATGCGCAAATTTTGACATGATAAATGCGTCATGTGTCGTAATCGGGGTCGCAGATAACGAGGTCATCGTCATTTTTTAAATTGTAAGCCCCAGATAGTGCCATTTGAAAGAGCTCATTTTTCTACATACAGAACGGTGATTTTTGGTATAGATTACATAACTTTTTTTTTGAGAAAAATATTTCGTTTATTTTTTACAATTCATTTACTTTCTTATGTATATTTGTCAATTTATTCAATTCTAACAAGAATATATTAAAGTAAATACGCCAACAAATGTTGCAAATGAGAAAAAGTAATCATAGTAAATGCTCAAAGTGCCTACCATTTACTGACAAATACATAAAAGCGATTTCTATTTCCTTTGCCCACAGAGATTTTATTGAATTTGTTCCAATCTTCTCGTGCTCTCTGTATACTGCTCTTTAACCTTTACCTGTGTGATTTACTAACGTTCTATACTTTCCCAAGATTTCTACGGTAAATATATTATTTCTAAAGCAAAACATTTTTATACCCCCAAATTTCTTTATTTTTATGTTAGAAAAAAATTTCAGATAAAAGTTGTAGAAGCGGAAGCAAGCTTTTTTCAGGGTGTATTTAGTTTCATATACGGGGTGTTCGGAAAAGCGGTGCCAAATCAAACTTTTGTTTTTGTGCGGTAACACCCTGTGCATTTTTACGTATTTGCTCGTTGTCACAATTTAAACGATATACAGGACGATTCTCCTAGGACTACCACCAGCGGTTTTCTCGCTAAGGAAACGGCATCCTTGGCCAACTTAAAAATATATAAAATATAAAACAATATATATAAAATATAAAAATAAAAATATAAGAAAACTCAAATTAGGCGAGATTGTTAGTAGCCGTAGAGCATGCTTATTGTAATAGATAGAAGAAAAGTTATACAGTGTGACCCACATCAAATTGGAGCGTACCTACCCATAAATCTTGTATTTGTCATCCGATTTTGATATAGTTTTTTTTTAACGATAGGGCATAAAAAATGTAGGTACTTTAGAGCAAAAGGGCATCTTTTATTTTAAAAACCAAGGCCTACTATGACAATTTTTGTGGGCCTAAATTGAAGAAATCATATTTGGCATATATTTTTTTAAATTCTGACTAAGCCACTAGATTGGGCATTCCTTTTTAAACAGGTTTTTACCAAATTTTGTTGGCAAATAATATTTTTAATATTTTAGATATTATCGAATAATAAAAATTCTATAAACCAATGAAATCGCGATTTAACTACCTATTTTACCTGCCTACTCGCTTAAATCAAGTTGCATGTGGATTAAAAACAATTAAAACTGAATTTTACTTTATCACAAATAATAGCAATGTCAAAACATATACCTAAACTCTATTTAAACTAAACGCAAGTGAAACATAAACACAAGTTGTTGCATGGCTAGAGCGTGCTACGCACGTGATCGGCTTGCTATTGGCCAGCCGGCAATAAAGTCTGGCCCGGCGGGCGAGTGCAGCGAGTTTCTTACAGAGGTGTATTAAGTTGCAAGTGGACCTTTATTTTTTTCCGATTTAATTATTTCGCTGTTTATTATTTGTTGGAGCTACGATTTGTATTAATAGTAGAAATTTGCAGGTAAGTGAATGACTAAGTGTGCCATAAAAGTTTGTTTTTAAAGTTCTTAATACTGGGGCATATTATTTTAATATTTTATATTATAAAATTCATAGAGATCGTCCTTAATGCGGCCCTGCCTCGTATTAGCCATCAGAATTGTTCACGTGCTTCCATCGTGTAAATGTTTACGCGCCACTTGCATTTAGTTTGAATAGAGTGTAAATTCAAAAACCCTAATATAAAAACAATAAGGTATGCAAAATTTATCGAAATAAATGTTGGATTAGTAGAAAAAAAAATAAATTCCATTTTTACTTTAGTTTTTTTTTGTATTTAGGTCTCTATAACCAGTGCCGGTTTAGCCAAACTTCGGGCCCTGGGCGCTATAAATAAATAAATAAATTTGGGGCCCCTTTTAACTCTTTGGACTCTTTTTTACAAGTTTAAATTTTTATTATAAAATAGAAATTTGTTTCGAAAAACTGATCAAATAAATTGCATTGTTTTTATTTTTGCAGTAGATTTTTTTTATTTTTATTGCCATCATTTTTGATTTCTAAATTCTATACATATCGACACACGCATGCAAGAACATTGCAAGTAACATTTTTGCGATTTTCACTTTTTCGCATTTCTGGGGTCTATAGTTACGAGATATTTTTGGATAAAAATACAAAACTATTCAATTTCGCATTAAGCATTTCCCAAAAATTTTTGATGTTTCATCCCATTTTATCTGACAAAATGAATGTTTTCAGAGGAAAAAACATAGTAAAGTTAATTTCAATTTCAATAATTTTTATAATTTACGTTGCAAAGAGAGCTACAATTTTGGGTTTCCATTAGTTCGACTGTTAAAACGTTGTAACGCTACTTACAATATTTTTGCTTGGAAAAATCACAAGTTTTTTTAAAGGCAATGGCATTTACAATATTCTTAAAAGAAGTTTTATTGATACACAATACGTTTACAATTATTGGAAAGTGAATACTTATTATGGACTAAAAGAAGTCCATTTTTCTATTTTTACCTGTTTCACAATTAATAAAATGATAATATCATCTAGGTATACAAGACATTCATTTTGAAGGCCACTGAGAACATTATTTGGAAGGTGCTGGGTGCATTTTTGAGACCAAATGGCATGCGTTTGAATTGATAGTGACCAGTGTCTGTAGAAACAGCCGTTTTGGGTATATCTCCTGGTGACATCTCGATTTGGTGGCATCCGTTTGCTAAATCGAGGGTTGTAAAGTAGTGAGCTTTGCCTATTGCGTCAAATATATTTGTGATATTTGGTAATGGAAATTTATCGTCAGGGCCGGCTCTAGGCGGGTGCGAACGGTGCGGTAGCGTATTTAGGGGCGGGGCCGAAACCATTTCTAAATTTGAAAATATGCACTGCAACCTGTAAATCTGAAGATATTGGGATTTCCTAGACTAATTTTAAGTACTTAATTTTTCTTAAAATTCTAGTGGTGTAATAATTGGGATTTGATTGGAACAAAAATAGAGTTAGCGGTGTGCTGACGTCACACAACAATTTATTCGTAATGGCTCAAAATAATTCCTTGTCGGGGCCCCGCATTTTCATGCGGCACCCTGTTCCAGGGAGAGTTTGAGTGTCATTTAATTTTTTCATGTGTATGTTAGATCAAACAGGATAAAACGAATAGGTATTATCTGTTTTAAGAAAGCCACACATTCAAGGTGTTACAATGTATTTTTTTTTTTTTGGGCTGGATTGCGGAGATCATTTACCCAGTGTCGAGGCTTATTTCATCCTCCTTACGCGGCTGGCAGGGTTAATCTGGCTAGTAGCCATCCCATACCAGCCTATATTAATTCTATATTCTTATTCCTAAATTAAACCTAAAGACAAACACAACACCCATGGCACATACCGCGGTGGGACTCGAACCCACGACGTACGGTGCCAAAGCGTGGGTCAAATCGAAAAACCCACTCGGACAGGGCCACTGGGCGCTCGCCCCGAGCGCCCAGCGTATAAACCAGCACTACCTATAACCGTTGGGTGAAGATTTAACCTTCAGTCAACGCTATAACTATTTGTAATAAAGCAAGTTACAGTTTCAGTTGATTTCAATCCACCTGCCACTTGTTTTAAGCGAGTAAGCAGGTAAAATAGGTAGTTAGGTAAATCGCAATTTTCACTGGCTTCGAAAATTTTTATTGTTGGGCACTTTTTAACAAAATGTAAGGGATGTCCAATCTAGTGGGGTAGTCAGAATTTTTATAAAAATATGCCTAGTATCGTTGACTGAAGGTTTTTCACCCAACGCTAGTATACTTTGTCAAGTTTTGTCCCAAAAAATATGTAGTAATAGACCTTGGTCTTTTAAAATAAAACGTGCCGCTTTGCCCTAAAGTACAGTTTTTGATGTCTTATCGACAAACATGCCATCAGTTTTCAATATAAAAATTTTCTATTAGATATTAGTTTTGCCCAATTTCGGTTTTTATAGGCATTGCGCAACAAGTTGGCCGTGGATGCCGATTTCCATTCCAGCGTCACCTATTTAAGTACTTTTATTTTACATGGCGCAAAATATGCGAGAAAATCGAGGTGGTACAGTCCGAAAAACATGTAATATGTTTGTTTCAAGCAGTTGCATTATAATATAAGGGTTGAAATAAGTATACAGTTTGTTATTCGTTAAGGAAATTACATGAGTATAATACCTACTTATAATAGTCACTAGTAACTTATGACATACTTTGTAAAGAAAAGAAATCATGTCATGCTAAGAAGAAATTGATACATAAATGACTACTACAACAGATCGTGGCTGAAAGACTCACAGAAGAAAAAGTAAGTAGTTATAATTTTATGGGAAAAATGGAAATCAGTTAGAAATTTAAGTTATTCACTTTTCAGAAATGAAAATAAGCAAAAAATCACATCCTTTTCTAATTTTTCCGCTGATTCCAATGTTTCCACTGACACGCAAATTAAAAGGAACCCCATTATTTCCATACATACAAATCGTCCAATTTTTTTTATTTTTAGTGAAAAAATTCCACTGGGAAATTCGAAGAAGCCAACAAAAATTCCACCTTAAAATTTGGCCTACCGTTGATTGCGCGCGTTTTTACAAGCTTTTATTTAACTTGCAATGCATGTTTAGGTCAAGTCTTGCAAGCTGAATTAGAACCATTTCTTGACATCTGATTGAACTGAATTTTTGCATAAACCTTTAGTTCTGGTGACAATATAATATGCAATACTCAATCTTACTTTCAAAATGGCCGTCACTCCAAGATGGCGAATTACATATTTTCTTTACAACCCCCTTAATATGGGTATCGAACGAAAGGGCTTAAAAAGTAGAAAACGATAGAGTTAGCGACGTCACAATAAATTCAATGTGGCCACAGCTTCAAGATGGCGGATTAATTTTCTTGATTTCTGATGGCTGATGCATTCAGGGTTTGCAACTTCTCACTGGTGAGCAGCATAGACACGAAATTGTGTAGGTATATGCTTTAAATTAAATTATAATAGCCCGTTTAGGTATATTATACTGGGCTTGCACAGTACACAATATGCAGGGTAGTACTACTGTCGACCATGCCGTTGTCTATTTAGGCTCAAAGCTCTTCGTTGCTGGTCAAGCATACTTATGTGGCTTTAAGTAGGGTCAAGCCACTATAAGGTATCCTTATAGAAGAATTAGACTGTAGTAAATTAACAGGCAAGCGACTGAACAACAATGACGAATTAATTGAAACGAACAGACTTTCAAACTTGCCCAGCGAAAACTAAAAAATAATAATAAATTAGTTAATAGTAAAAATTATTTTTAAAAGCAAAATTTTATTTAAATTCTCTAAAAAGAAGAAAATTACTTTGAAATGAATCAAACCAAAGGAAACCATAATTTTGTTACATTATACAATAATTGTTTATGATATAAATGTTTGTCGCGAGATCTTCGTGTGCTGATGTAAATTTCTTTTATGGAAAAATATATTTTCTACTTTTACTTTCAAGATATACAGGGTGTTCCTCAACCTATACGCATAAACTTGGGAAATTGTAGCAGAGGACAAAAAATAATGGCCAATTATCGAAAAAAAAATTAATAAAATATTTTTTTGTTTTGTAGATACAGTGAAAAAACTTTTACAGATAATAAAAAAATTAAGAAGATAACAAGTCATGATAGCACGTACGGTATTTAGCAGTACTTTGTTGTTAGCTGTCTTTAATGATGTCTTAACTGTAAGACACTATTCGTGTTTATTTTCACGCGATTAGAACAAAATTATGGCACGTAGTTTCGTAAACGAGGAACTTATGGACGTGGTACTAGCATATGGAGAAGCACATCAAAATTCAGTGGCTGCATCTCGTCTTTATGCCCAAAGATTTCCTCAAAGATTACATCCAGGAATTAAGGTTTTTTGCGAGGCAGAGAAACTGGCAAAACAATAAACAAAACGGGCCGATCAACTGTGTATCGAAAATCAAGGAAATAGCTTTGAACAGTTATTATGATGAGCTAACATAATTTTTATTTTATTACACTAAATTCGAGTTCTGTTTTTTAATTTGAAATAAATTGATATAATCTCCAAAACAAAAAATATTTTATTACATTTTTTTTTCGATAATTGCCCATTATTTGTCCTCTGCTACAATTTCCCAAGTTTATGCATATAGGTTGAGGAACACCCTGTATATATATTCTCGCGTCAAGATTCTATATCATGTAAAATAGTATAATGTAACAAAAGTATGGGTTTCCTTTGGTTTGATTCACGAGCGTAGCCAGGATTTAGTTTTGGGGGGGGGGGGTTTAGTTTGAGAAGTAAATAAAACAACAAAAATATACTTACATGAAATTTAATATGTATATATTCATCCGAAAAACTACGACATATTTATAAAGTTCTTAACTTTAAATGAAATGGATAAATTAATTTCGTTCCTCTGCGCTAAATCTAAAACCATTAAAGAAGAAATCTTCGGCTTTTTCTTTTAAATATATCCACTACTTCATCTGCATGAATTTCTGTTCCATAGTGAATGTTCATTAGAGCCAAACCATTAAGTCTGTTTTCACTTGTAGTGTTTCGTAAATAGTTTTTCAGTCTCCTTAGGCTCGAGAAAGACCTTTCTGGGGTAGCAGTGGATACAGGAATGGTAGCCAAGATTTGTAGTAATGTGTAAATATTAGGATAAAGGTTTTTATCGCACATATCTAGGCATTCCAAACTAGATTTCGGGGTAGGCAGTCTTCTTATCAGCATGCAAGGTAGCTGAAGCTTTGATAGCTAAATCCAAATTTGTTTCTTTATTAGAAACCCCTTGACCTTGACTACACCACTTTTTCCAGTAGTCCATACCTTTAGGTTTATCACCCTTCCTTTTTTCCCCCCTCCATTTTTCGACAGTAATAGTGATTCACGTATCTATCCTTAACAAGGTCATCGAATAACAGTGCACTAAAATTACTCACTTACACGGTACACTTAATTCTCTTCACTATTCGTTCACCACTTTTCACTTTTATTCGCTTCGAGTTCGCATGGAACAATACTGCCGTAAGCGCGGTCACGCGCCGCGGCGCCGCTTATATAGCAGCCCAGTAGCCGTCCAGAAACTTCCACGAACTTCCACAAAGTTCCGCTCATTTCGACCTAGGGGCGTGGCGAATAATCGAGAAACAACGCAAAGTGTCCCTACAATACAAAATAGTTCGGCTGCAACTGCGTCTGCCTCTCGTCAAAAGATGGCGCTAGGCGCTACTATTACTACATAATATATTCAAACGTAATAATAATTCGTATTTTTTCGGTATAATATTAGGTAATATTTTGCTTATTTCGGGTGGGGGGGCTTGAACCCCCGAAACCCCCCCCTTGGCTACGCCCGTGGTTTGATTTATTTCAAATTTTATTTTCTTCATTTCGGAGCATTTAAATAAAAGTTTGTTTTTAAAAATATTGTTTACCATTAATTTATTCGAATACCAGAAATATGAACTCTTGTCGGTATCTAGAAAAAGTCGATATTCCTATGCCCCTTTGACACCAAAAAGCAAATGTTGGCGTTTATTTTCTGAGAACAACAACAAGCTAGAAAAACGTTCACCCTATGATTTGCGGACCGTTGATTTTATGGGTTTTTCTCGCTGAACGAAGAGGTACCTACGAGTATTTTAAGTTACGTAAAACATAAATAAACTATAAGGACTGTGAGCCGTACATAAACTGCTACAAGCGTCGGGGTCTCCTCCAACTCCTCTAGCCAGGAAGAAATGTTGGTCCTCCCGGAGTCCGGCGCGTCTATATACCGGAATCGATGGCTCCGGTTGGCTGCCGGAGCGGCGCCAGTTTGGCCCGCGCGCCGCCAGACTCCGGAGCCGCTCCGGATCGCAGTTGGCCGCGGAAGTGACGAGTACAATAGACGAGCCGCGCGTTAGTCAGTTGTTTCGAAGTCGGGCGCGACTGGTTTTTTTTGGAAGGTAAATATTTTTTATGGACGGTAAATTGTTGAAAATTGTGGGCAGATTTTTTTCCAAAAAAATATTTGTTTATTTACTAAATAAACTTTTCAAAAGTTTGCTTTTACTTTTGGTCATTCAAGAATACAAATCTGATTTATTTATTGTCAACTTATCTATGTTGTCTCTAGATATACCTATAGGTACAACTCAAAAGGTCTGCTTATACCAACTCTAAAATGAAAGAGAAATATATCTCTCTACTTCTTCTAAATGTCAATCAACAGCAGTCATAAAACTATATAAAAGAAAAAAGGTCAATCGATACGAACAAAGTTCGAACAATTTTTCTTTTTCCAGACAAAAGGTGCCTCTTTTAATGTTTTTTTTTCTTGAAAATTTTCTATTTATATTTATTTGATCATAATAATTTTGTAACGGAAATATTTATATAGACAAAAGAGATATATGAAATAAGAAACGATTGAAAACAACACACAATTTTCTATTTTCAAAAATTTTGGAAACTAGATATGCTTCTGGTTGAAGGAGAACAAATAAACTAACAGCCATGGTTTTAAATGTGTCCTAAATAAAATAAATTACTTGTAAGTTAGTGACTTCGACGCCATGTTTACCGATGCCGATGGCACATGCGCAATGTTGACAATGACAATGAGAAAAATCAAAAATTATAGAGGGGCAGTCGGTTTTTTGCAGCTTTATAAATGGAAATCAAAAGCAAAATTTTCAGAATTTCTTCACAAATTAAAGGTCTTCTCATACCAAATAACAAGAACGTATTAGGAGACGGGCATATGGGGCAAGCTGTATGCAAGCCAATGTCCTACAAATGTAGAGGATTAGAGTATTTAGTACCGTTTCATTTTTATTTTAAACTTTTTTTCTTAACATCGATAATAAGTAGTGACACATGTAGTGGATTTCCGAGGAGCCTAGTTTGGCTTCGTTTTCCTTTACAGTTAAATAATTGATAAACAGTGGTTCCGAGAGCAAAATTATAAGAAACAAAATTGACTAGTAATTTTCCGGTAAATACAGACCTTACCATACCAAGGAACAAAGTTATATGACAAACTGTATGTAAGCTAATCTAAAATTTTAGAAGATTTCGTACCCTTTAATTTTTATTTGAAACTATTTTTAACGTCGAAAATAAAGAAGATAAATAATGAAAACCTTCTTAAGTGGGACACCCTGTATATTTGCTCGGAAAAGGGATGGGAAAATAGATAGAATTCTTTGAAAATTGTGATGACTACTTCCCTAATAAACACATAGTATTAGTTGCATGGCAATTTGTAGTTTTGGGTAATGCGATTGTGCCTTATGGAAACTGAAGCCTCAAGAGGTTTATCAAACAAAGTTATAGTTATTTAGTAGGTCTCTTTCGAAGGTTGTAAAAATACCTAGTTTAAGGTTACATTTTTGTTCAAAGTGAGATGAGTACATAAATCAAGGACCGGTTTCTGGAGAATCTTCTGGAGAATCTTCGTTTCTGTTAATTGTTGTTGTATTTCTTTTACTAAAACGATTAAAACTATAATATTTGACTTAATTGACACAAGCACATTAATAATTCAATTATTTTCTCTGTTCCATGGACGACTAGAAATTTATATGTAACTAAGATTTATTGTGCCATAAACTACTATTATAGGTCCAATCTTCAGAGAATTCAAGAGAAAATTCAAGTGAATTCAGAGAATTTCAAGTTTTGCGATTTCCTGCATTCATTAGAAAAGGAAATTTTGAAAATCCATAATTATAATTGCAGAACTTTCAAACAATTTTTTTTATAAATATAAGCTCTTGACTATTAAAAATTCAATTTGAGCATGCAGCCATCAAGTTAATTGAAGTTACTTAGTCAATAGTCGGGTATAATAAAATATTTCAACATTATTTTTTGTGGCTTTTATTACCATTGAGTTTAAACCAAATCATGCAATACGTTCATTAAGCTACTAACTCGAATCAAAACCATTGGCGGAGTTGTGGGGTAGCTATCGCTATCACTGCCTAAATTTATTGTCATACTAAATAGTAGGTATACATATAAATATAATGTTCATAACATAGTATAGGACAGCTCTTGTAGGTATACTTTACCCCTCTGTTGGATATATAAACCACTCCCTCCTGTATATACCGCCACGTGTCACCGGTATGTAATTTACCTATGTATTGTTTATTAAAACATAATTATATTATTGCCATAGATAAGAAATATTCCATTCCACAAACTAAGACTCTCTAATCTTGGTAATTTATTTAGACAATCCTTCGATATGTTATGGGGAAGTTAGGACAGCAGTAAACTTCAATTACGATTTTAAAAAAATCCAGTGATATAATAATATACGCAAAAAATGCAAACTCTGGTTTAGGCACGGTCTTAGGGGGGGGGGCATGGGAGCCATGCCCCTAATAAAATGAAAAAATGATAATAAATAAAAAATCAATACAAATATTATTACTAATATATTATGTAACCTACAGTGTCCAGGGATTGAGTTCACATAAGGTGTAAATAACAAAAAAATATTTCGAGTTGAAATTTGAGCATCTGGGGATCAGAGATGCTTGGTTTGAAACTAAGTTGTGACATAATTTTACTTTCGAAAAATCACCTTGGAAATTATGATAAACTAATTTTCCACATCAGTAAAGTGCTCTATTTGCAGGTTTTACGGCAAAATATTATTAAGGAAATTTTTCACACCTATCCAGTTTTTCATTGTCAACAAGTTTTCTTAATAAAATTTTGATGTGAAAACTATACAAAATGCACTTTTCTAAAAAAGTGGGAAAATGCCAAAAGATAAAAGTATAGGCCTTGACTTTCGAAATTTAGCTAACCTATTCAGTTTTTCATTCTGAACAAGTTTCCTCAATAACATTTTGCCATCAAACATACAAAAAGGACACTTTAGGGGAAAGGTGGGAGGATTGGGACGGTTTTGGTTTGGGACACTTTCAAATTTCCCTCTTTAAATATGTCTCTGAGTAACTACACTTTGCTACTAGATGGCACCCAGCCTTAGAGTTATAATGCAATACAAATCTCCAGTCAGCTGTTACTAGTTGGTGCAGTAGGAGGTAAGTATATTTATTGATACGTTTTCTTAAATTTTTGCTTTGGCACATGCTTTTTAATATAACATAACCTAACAAGATTGTGGAAAGTTGAATAGGCTTGCAGTATTGCGTAATTTGGTGGACATTTTTCGCCAGATACGGTGTCCCTGAAAACTAACCTCAACTTGGTGTAATCCTGATTTATGAAATGTGTAGACAGCAGGAAGGTTTGGACCACTAAATATAGGGAGGTTTGGGACAGTGTCCAATGATTATCTGCCAATGATTATCTAAAATTACTGGATATTTCAGGATTTCAAAACAATTATCATGCTTCGTAAATATAAGAATAAAGGAAATAGAGAAATTTTACCTCAAAAGAATTTGTCCATTCCGAAAGGCAGCTCCACGTATTAAAAAAAGTGGTGGCCGAAGACCTGGAAAGTCAAGGGTAATAACAGGGACACCCGAAAAAAATGAAATAGAGGAACAACAACTTTGCAGAAAAAGGAAAAAGGAGGCAGAGAAAAGAAAAGCTACAATAAGAAAGCCGATAGTGACAACAGAATGTTCTTCCTCTGAAAACAAAGACATTGACAGAAAAACTAGTCACAAAGATAGTAGCTCTGGTTTAGAATTTAGTAGCGATGAAGAAGACAATAATTCTACTGAACTAGACGTCAGTGATAAAACGTACATCGAAGGGGATTACATTTTAGTGAAACTAAAAGTAGAAGGCAAAAGAGAAAACTTTGTACAATACAGTGGAAAGGTGTTCGAGGTAAAGTGAAATACCTTCGTAAAAGTGTAAAAAAGAATGAATTCTATTTCCCCAACGAAGAAGACATAGAAGAGGTTTCTGTAAACAAAATTATAGGAAAACTGCAAGAGCCAAAAATCAAGGGACCGAGTAAAAGAACCAGTAAATATTTACATTTTAAAGAAAATTTGACAATTTACGAAAATTTGCGATAATTTTAATCATGTACCAAACCTCCCGCTAGGTTGGTCCAAACATCCCTATGGTAGGGAGGTGTGGGACAGTTTTAATTTTTCTTTTAAATATAGGTACAAAACAAACTGTTCAGTTTTTATAAGAATTAAAGTTTTTTTTGGTTTATAGTTGTCTACTCTTCCTTTTGTGGAATTTCAAAGAGTTTTCAAGTATTACAACCCATAAAAATATGCCCCTGAAAAATATCGTCCCAATCCTCCCGCCTCTCCCCTACTGAGGTGGAAAATTAGTTTCTTCATAATTTCCAAGGCATTGATTTTGGAAAGTAAAATTATGTCACAAATTGGTTTCAAACCAAGCAAGGCTGATCCCCAGAATCTCAAATTTCAACTCGAAAATTGGTTGTTATTTACACCTTATGTGAACTTAAACTGTGGATACACTGTATACAACCAATATAACCAAATGGATATGACCGCGCCTGCTTTGATTATGTATAATTTTTTTTTGAATACGACCGAGTGAGAATCGGAACGATCATTGTGCAATATCTTTGACCGTTTGCTACATTTTAATATATTTTCGATTTGCGAACGTGCATAACTGTTTTATTGTTTTGCGAGAACAATAATTTATTTCCACCCTTGCCTTGGACTACGACATAAGATAAAATAGCGCGTATATGATTGCGTTTTTGTCTTCATTGGAAAATGACGATAAAATCTTGTAGTTGCGTAGGGTACGTTATCTTATTTTATTTGGCTAAAATGTTATGATTTATAAAGCGCCCTGCAAAAGGGACAAAGCCTATTCCACATTTCGACCCTTGTTCTACCCCTCTTGCGAGATAAAGCAAAAGGACTCGGCGGCAAAAAATATAGGGCGTTTGTCATTTTTTTGCCGCCTCCGAAACTAAAGTTACAGTTGCCCGAGTATCTGGTTTATCGTTTGGGGGCGATATTTGGGGTCATAACCAGCCCCTTTCATGTCGGTGTGTGCTCAGTGTAAATGTCAAAGTTCGCTCGGGTGCATCCGATAATTTAGACGGTCTGTTTTTCGACGAAACCACTGAATAGCTTTAATCAACGGACTGCTATAGTATTTTATGGGAGGATTTTAACTCAAAAATGGGTGTTTGCGCAGAATTGAGAGAGAGCGCAATCTGTCCAGAAAAGTGACGTAGGTATATATAAGAGCCACAACCGGCTAATATTTTTGGAGACAAATATATTTGTTTAAATTATATTAGAATTGTTATACCTAGTTATTTTGTGATGTATAAGCAAAGTTATATTTGCCAGTAATATCATAAGGGCATCTACCTAATTTTTCCGAAAAAAAAAAACCGAAAAAACACGTTGCTAAGTAATATTTTAACAAGAAGCATGAGTGCTGGTGGCAACACAAATCCGAGTCGAAGACGAGGATAATAGCACCTATACGAATGCATTTTGTTAAATATATATAAAGGATGTTTTAGTGGCATGAATTACAGGTACTAAAAATATTACTTAGCATTGTGTTTTTTTTTTGATTTTTTTTCACAGGAAAAATTAGGTGGCCGAATGGTATTTGACAAGAGTAACAGATTATTCTGCATACACATAGCTTACAAAACATACTACTTATTATACATGCATACATAATAAATATGTAGCTATTAATTTGAAAACTGAAAAACAGGTAATTTATTTAATCACAACAGCTGTCAAGTTTTGCCGCGGGTAAACTCGAAAAAACTTCTGACAGGTGCTGTCATACAGTTTTTCCATCTAGAAAACATTTGTAATTCAAAATTGCGCGTTTGTGATTGGTGGAAATTAAGACGAGGGTGGCTTGATTGTCAACACGCGCCGGAGAAATCTTAACTGTGATTGGTTGATTTCCTTAATTGATTGTCATTGTTTAGTTCTAGTTATACATAGGAATAGTCAGATTTAAGGCATTTTTTGTTCAGTTACCCACGCACAAGATCACCAGGCATCTTTTGGGGGTTTTTATTATTGTTTATTTACAGTCTCTGTTTTACAAAATGTCGCGCTAATAAAGAAAACGGCAAAGAACATTTTATAATAATGCTTAAATATATGCCATATTATTTTCTGTGATCTATAAAGAATATTCCATATTTAAGTATTATTATTTTAAAACAGTAGGATGGTGTGTGTCTTACGTTTTCTTTATTAGTGGGACATTTTTGGGATGTTTCGATTAAGATTAAGTAGAAATAAATACGGATTAAAAGCCGTTGTTTCATTTATTCTTCTAAAAGATCTAATTTCCAACCTAATTACCAAAATAATTTCCACAGATCTAATTTCTAAAAAACTAACAATTTTCCCAGATTTAATAACAGTACTAACCAATTTAGGAACCCAAATTTCCGACAAGAACCTCAATTTCAAGCATAACGAACTTCCTAAACAAGCAATTAATGTACAACCCAGACGACAAATACAAAGACACTACCCCACTAACTAACAAATTTTCAGACCACTGTATGCGTATATAGTAATTTTAGACCCACTGGTCAAAATCCCCAAAGACAATATGAACCAATTCAAGTTGCCTCCCAAATGACTCGAAATAATGCTTTTAATAATAATAATAATACAACTCATAGAAATCAGGAAGCTATATGTCTGTAAACTCGCGTGTGCCTTCTAATTACCCAAAAAGCAATTTTTAACCACATAATGACGCTATAGTCGAAGAATTATAGTTGAAATATAATAATGCCCAATATTTAAAGAGTCAAAATAGGCAAGTAGGTGAAATATCAATTTTAAATAACTGCGGGAACGTTTTATTTATTATTTCATAACGAAAAAGTATTTTATGATAAACTTGGCCTACCTTCCCGTACGCCACTGGTTAGGAAAATAAAACGCTGGTAGCTTCATTTTGTTGCATTTTATACCCACATACTATGTATAAAATTTTAAGTCAATATAATTTGTCGGTTCTGAGATATTATTAAAACACTGTTTAAAAAATTTGAACTTTACTACCCCGTACCTTTTTTATTGAGCATTTTCGGACCCACGTTCACAGGAACTTTTTTTAAAATAATTTTTTTTATCGTTTATTTCAAAATTATGGTCAGGGAAAAATATTATGAAGGAGTGTAATCTTAAACTCTATATCGTTGACCATCATTTCTATTACACCCTGCATATTTTTCTTTAAGATTAATATGGTTTTTGAAAGGGCAAAACTTTTATTATTATGTCGAATAATGATGACACACACGTCATTCACACAGTTTGCGACGCTCCCGACACGTCGCCACTACGAGTAAACTGAAATGAATAAAAAAAACTCAAAAATTGACACAACTACAAAATGAAAATAAGTTTCCGTGATTATGCTCATATTAGAAGACGAACTTGAAAACTTGTATTCAATAATTAAATGAACAGTGAACTCTATACTATAAATAAACAAACATCTGTGTGCAGAAAACTAGAACTAAGGGTATTAATTCTATATGAACTTACGAAAGTTATGAGGGAGAACGCGGCAGGTGGTCGTAGATTCCTAACGAACTTGGGGAAGTCCCAAAGTTTTTTCATTTGACAAGAAATAACATTTGTAGGCGTCGCTAATGGTCCTGCTCAGACTGCGACTATACCGTACACTTGTTTCTCTAAAGGAATTATTGGAAACAGATTATTTTTGTAATGTAGAGCAGAGGACAGTAGTGTAGCGAAACTTCTAAGCAAATGTTGCAAAAATATACATTATTTTATTAATATTTTTTTATCAATGAAGTAAAATAACGGGTATTTCAGCCAAAATTATGTAATATTTACTCTTTACAATGAACCAAGCTTTCAACAAAAATATTTACAAAACAATTTATTCCATTGTTAGAAGTTCATATCCATTAGAACCATAACTTTTCAATATTCATTTCAATACTCTGACGAAGGCCAAAAATATGGCCCAAAGCTTGGTTCATTGTTGTCTTTTTTGACAACAACAAAAATATTTACAAAACAATTTATTCCATTTTCGGAAGTTTATATCCATTAGAACCATAACTTTCCAATATTCATTTCAATACCCTGACGAAGGCCAAAAATATGGCCGAAAGCTTGGTTCATTGTAAAGAATAAATAATACATAATTTTGGCTGAAATACCCGTTATTTTACTTCATTGATAGATAAATACAGCCATTATTAAAGAAGATAATAATTCTCACCCTCACGATACTCCAAACTAGGAGCACCCCAGAAGCAACCACATGCTTGTGCGGGGGAGGGGGGCAATTACTATTATTTTGTCTTCATTGTCATTTGCGGCTAGGGCCGACTTTTTTCTCGATAGAACTAGGATAGCATTCACTCAAGTACTACGGAAAACCCTAGAAAACCGTAGTAATCGCAGTGAGTGTAGGACAATTAGTAAATCACACGTATAAAGCCTATTTAGGAGCAATACCGTGAACCCACATTTGTCCAGCGCTCTTGGCCATAGCGATGTTTTTCTTTAAAGACATGTGCATGCCCCTGCCTCGACATCGTTTCGAACCAAGGTCGATCGAAGGCAGAAAAACATGCAGTCTAAAAAGTCCAATTATAATATTTTTTTTATGTAGAAACGACGGCTGTGAAATCGTTTAAACGCCAGGGGTCGATAGAAAACATAAAACAACAATGGTTATTTACATTGTCAGTTACTGGTAGATACCATTAGAAGATTTTATTGAACGCAGTATAAGTGCTCTTGAAGTACTGAACCGTAACTTCTCTTTTATTGTTATTTGCGGCTTATGACTATTTCTCTTAGACTGACAAATAAAGATATTACGACTTTGGAGTACATTATACAAGATTCTTTTAGTAAACATATTTATGAAATTTCTTCAAATCTCTCCGTGCAGGTGTCATCTCCATTCCCGATCATCATCACCCGCTACAGCAATAATTTTAATTTTTAGCACAAACGATTTTAAGGGGCACATAAAAATTCAATATTTTCATAGAGATAATTTGCCTGTTAGTAGTTACAGTAATTTATAATGAAAATAAAAATATTTTTTGTAGTTTGGATAAATTCAATTTATAATTTAACGTATGGAACTAATGTAGCTTTATAGTTTTCGTATAAACAGCATTGTGTGCTAAATAAACGATTATTATTATGATAAGCATTTTCTGCAAAAATATGAATAGATCGGCCATGCCTATTATTAAAGGTAGTTAGCCCAGCCAAGCATCAAACTTTGGAGCTATTAGCCTGTTAGCTGGCTACATAAGTTGGCACATGACTCGGTGTAGTCGAAATTTTCCGGAAAATGTTAATCTATGAAAATGGAAAGAACTGTCATTTGTAAATTACAAATACTTAATACATAAGTTGGTTCGAATTAGATAAGGACATCAAATTTGAAATTTCGACTAAATACTCAAAATTTATTTTTCATAGAAATTTTATTATTTATATTTTGCAAAAAACGAAACCCAACATAATGTCAATATACAGGGTGTCCAGATTTGGTTGTAAATGGGGGGTATCTCGGTTATTTTTAGAGATAGGGAGTTGCGGTTTTTGCGAACCGTTGCTACTTTTTTTGTGAAACGAAAAACAGATTTTTCATAACCAATCGTTTTTGAAGATACAGGGCGAAATTGAAAATTTGCGCTTTTGGGGCATACCTAGTATCTTGGGAACGGTTAATGATATTGAAATGGCAAAAACTGTATCTTATAGACATTTTTACGTAGAATTCAGTGCCGTATTCAGTTTTTTACTAAAATTGATCGTGTTCGATATATGGACCAAACTTAGGTTTTTTAAATGGAACACCCTGTATATTTTCCACTAGTTATATTCAGATTGTCGTAAGCTTTACAAAAATGTATAACACTATGTAGTTATTATCTATATTAGACTCCTCTAAAATAACCGAGATACCCCGCATTTATAACCAAATCTGGACACCCTGTACAGTGAGTCTGGTTTTTCATGTTAACATCCCTGAAATTGTAAGTTGGTGGGGGAAATTTAACGGGGCAATTTTTTTATAAATATGTCCCTGAAAGGTCATCATTTTTGAAGTATTGGTTCGGCATTGCCGCGAAAGCCTGAGGGCCTACTGCGATTTTTTAAAGGGGTGCGTTTTTCGAAAAACCATATTAGGCATTTTTTTATTTAAAATCCGACACCACAGCGTTAATCAGCACACACCAAAACCCCCATATACCAAATTTGAACAAAAAAATATACAGGGAGTTCCATTCTGCTAGGTTGATTGACATTGTTGATGCGCAAAGATCCAATAAAAAATATACAAAGTGTTCTTCTCTGTGCCAACAAAAAATATGCTGAATTTTTGAAACTTTATAGAGTCAAAAATCGAGTATATCAAAACAAAACCGGGCATTATGAACGAACTAAATCTAAAAAATACTGCCGGTCAGTAAGTTCATATGGATTAAGGAAGCTAGTGTGCCACAACAGGAAACACACCAAAAATGTATCGTCTTAGACAATGACTTTGTAAAGAAAGGTCCATAATTTTAATTGTTTTTATTTGTTAGTTGACATTTTGTAGAAAAATAAATTACTTTTGTGTTTATTAAATTTTTTTTGATAATTACAGAGCATTTTCGACCACGTATAAAGTTTCATAAAAATTCAGCATTTTGAGATGGTCCAGTGAAAAATACCCTGTACATTTTTGTATTTAATCTTTGCACACACTTTGAATGGTCCTGTTGACCATTCAACTGTTTTGAAGTGAATCAATAACACACTTGACTTGCCAGATGATTCCTATAAAATTCATATTTTGCTCAATTTTGACACATTGCACCATGGAACTCCCTGTATACTTTTTGTTCAAATTTCGTGCGTGGGGGTTTTGGTGTGTCCTGATTAAAATCGCAGTAGGCCAGGTTTTTGCTGCTTTTAGGGACATATAGACATATCTATAAAAAAATTGCATAGTTCAATTCCCCCAGCCTACTTAGATTTTCAGGGGGGAAAACCAGACACACTGTATATGAATTTATAAGCCCAGTGACGTCACTTCTGCGCTTTAATAATTCACTATAAAGTTATGAGATATCCTGTCTTGTCTTCTTTTAAAGATCTTGTCTATCTAGTCTATCTAATAACCGTAAGGTTACATGCTCCGCTACATGTAATTCGTAGAAGATAAAAGTAGTAGGTAATTACGTTTCTGAAGTTTTCTTTAACCTTGTTTTTGCTCCAAGTGTGTGTGCACCCGTAATAGCCGCAAATGGCAACAAAGACAAAAATGGCAGTAATTGCCCTCCCCCCCGCACAAGCATTCAGTTGCTTCCGGGATACTCCTAGTTTGGAGTATTGTGAGGGTGAGAATTATTATTATTAATAAAGGGCGGAATATATGCATTTAATTTCAATCGAAATATGCGCATATATATGCATCATTTTTGTTTAAAATATGCAATAATATGCATTTATTTGGCCAAATATGCAATAATATGCATTTATTTTACATGTACAAATACCATAAAAAATATCAAAACTGATTTTAGAGAAAAGGTTTATTTTAAGAAAAATGAAAGGAAAACAAATACATAAAATACCTCGTAAAATACCTATATTAAAGCAGAATTATAAAAACATTTCAATTTGAAATTGTGTAGTAGGAATTTTATTATTTAAATACTTTTCAAAGTTTTCTGTCAGTAAAAATATGTTTATATATAGTTAAAAAGCTTCTATCAACATCTGCCGATATAATAGGACAATATTTTAATTTGGGTAGTAAGGTATAAGGCCAAGTTGCAACTTCGTTGGATGATTTACCATCAAAAATACTCTTTACTGCCATTAAAGATTTTAACCCTTCGTCCTTTTCTACAGTAGCACCGTAGCATCTTTTTTTTCTAACTTTAATACCTACATCACCGGCAACCTTTAAATTTCTACTTTCTAATGAAAGAATTATATCTGGTATAAAACTAAAATTAACTTTAATAAAAACAAGTTGGTTAGCTACATCCGCATTTTTCAGGACTTCTTGACTTTGCACTACACACTGCTAGTTGTCCCTAGGCTGTCATAATCTTGGTTATATCTTATATCTATAAATAAGTATAGGAAAAACATGCAAATATGCACAAAAATATAGTTTTTCCAGAAATATGCAATGTTTTGCGAAATTGAATAAAATATGCAAAAAATGCATATATATGCAATTTGCATATAATCCGCCCTTTAATTATTAATATTATAGAAACATATGTAACCCATTTTTAGGACAGTTCCGTTAAATATCTTGCTGGAGCATCTATCCTCCAAAGGCCATGTTATTTATACCAATTAATCAAAATCTAAATGGTCAACAAACATCACCTCGTAAATTAAATGAAATTAGAAAGTTCTAATAATCAAACTTAAACCTTAGGTACATCAAAAAAGCTTTCTACCGGCAAATGACACTGAAGCCGAGAAAATAATGTTGGTAACATCTTTCTCAGGCAAAAAAATTACAGTCAAAATGCGTTCTTATTTTTTTCACTAGTGATCTAAGTTCCAAACACAATCTGGTGATCAAGGGAAGTCATAAACCCCAAAATAGCGCCGCCACATGCTGCCTTCCAGTCCCTTTTGGAATTCAGTGGTGTTTGTCTTTGCCACCCCCTATGGAGCACTTAAGGGGTGCGATAGACCGCTGCGTCCCAAAATGGCCTGTTCGGGGTAGCAAATGGAACTATAGTTTCACCCTTAAGTTTGCGGCCGATAAAAATGGATACCTTTATCGTAGGGATCAATGTTTATAATTCTTTTGTTTCTTTTTTGGTCAGAAACTCCGATATAACACATACTAATGTTGGTAAGCAAGTTGGAAGTTGCTCTTGTATAGAGGAGAGGAAGTGTTATTCCTTGATAATTAACACAGAATAATGATCTACTATCAGCCGTGTAAAGCGTAGCACTATACCGGGTGTCCCAGAATATGTCGGCAATCTCCCGAATTTATACAGGGAACGTTAAAATAACATGACAAGTTCCTATACATTTTCTTTCTGAAAAATATATGTAATTCAACTGTATAAACTTTTCAAATCAGAAAATGTGCATTCTGAGCTATACTGCACCGCTGTGAATTATTTCATGGATAATAGATCATTTTCATCCAGGAAAATGTCTATTCGATTCGGCGGAACCAATAGATACTATTTAATTTTCTCATCTTTCATGTGTTTTGTGTGGAAGATAGTCTTCGGGATAAATATTATATGATTTCGTAGCAATTGCCTTCATACAACATTCTCCACGTGGACCAAAAACTTTGAAACTTTCCACTATTCAGTGGCTGAAATATATAAAGAGAATCGCCGGAGGTCTCCTTCAATCTCATCTCGGTTTAGATACTCGCTTCTCTGGTTTCAATAAACGGCTTCCTTCCCAGTACTAAAGGGTGTTCTAATAAGGCGGATCAATGTTAACAGTAAATAACACCATGTTATTTTTTAAAAAAATTTGATTTCTTGTTGTTATTTGGTACATGGCAATTATGTAGAGATGTCACCAAACATTTGAACCATCGAGTGGAGATGTGCCGTTGAAGCCTTGGCGAACATTTGGCCGATATTATCTTTCACAGATACCTAATTGCACACCAAATAACATGACTCAATAAAGTTTCAATATATATTTTTAAATAACATTGTGTTATTTACTGTTATACATCGATAGTTACTGAGATACAGAGCGTTGTCGTTCTTTTTTATAATTGACTTAAGGCAATGTTTGAATTGAAATTTGGCAATGCTGGGTTCTTGGAGATGGAGACTAAGCTGAAAATGTAAATTTCTACGTATTTCACAGTGAGCGCTACTTGCGCTTTTATTCGTAACTTTTTTGAGATCGTCTTTTTGGTCTTGCAGATGCATCTTTTCATTCTGCAACAAATATGTAGGTACCTACTCTTCTTTCATACCGATAAAATCAACACGGCACTGCATTAAAATATTTTGGCACATTCTCACAAATTGTTGGGACAGCACCATCCTTTAGCTTCTGTATTTTTCTGGGATATTCTCTATATTCTCCTGCCACAACACGTTTTTGTCGACTTTATATATTTCACTTCCTTTTTTTTAGAAATGAAATCCCATTGAAATTTGACGAATCCATTTTTGACGCAAATTTTTATCCAAAGCTAAAGCAAAAGTCCCTGGATTTTGCAATATGATTTACATCCTACACTGCAGTGTCCGGGTAATTTAATAGCCATAAAAATGTTATTTATAATTTAAAAATAATTTATTCAATGATGAATTTTTATTTAATTATACTAATATGTAATAAGTATGACATTTTCATAGAAAATGTACCAATAGAAGCAACTGAAAACTGCAAATAAAACTAGAAAATATCCAGGATACAAGTGAGTAATTTTTATTAAGTGAAACTTAAACATCAGAATTATGGAATTTACCATTATTCATGTAGTTGCATAATTAGTTTAACTAGTTTGAATTGAATATCAGCATATTTATTGCACAAGACAAATATATAATATATGTTATATTATGCATCTTGGATACCTACATACATTATGGCAAAAATCAAATGTAAACAAACCCTCCTCCGCACAAGCATGTGGTTGCTTCTGGGGTACTCCTAGTTTGGAGTATTGTGAGGGTGAGAATTATTATTATTATTATTTGGTATTTAGGTTTTTTATAGCATAAAAATAAAAATTCATCTGTATTTTAAATAGACAAAATAAGGATAATTAATTTGTTGCTTAAAATAATAACTAAGACGTTCAATAACACTCTATACTAGGTCTCCCTGATTTTAGAACCAATTTTTTATTTTGTTATTATTAGAAATCCCAGAGGGCCCCCTACGGAGATACAGGGTGTTGAAGTTCTTTTTTGAAATTAAATTATGGCAATATCTCCCAAAAAAATCAAGCTGCTGAACTGAAATTTGGCATTGCTGTGTTTTAGGCAATGGAGAATAAGCTGAAGGCATCAATTTTTACGTATCTCACAGAAGGCGCCACTTGCACTATTTTTGTATCGTGTTATAGCTCGGAACTTTTTTGAGGTTATCTTTTTGGTCTTGCAGGTCCACCATTTTAGTACATCTTTTCATTCTGCAACAAAGAGGTACTCTTGTTTCATAACGATAAAATCAACCGTTTGCATTGAAATTGGCGAAACGTGCCCTAAAACACCTGTTAGCTTCAACATTCAAAACATAAAACTTTTCCCTACTGCTTTCAAATATTACACATCGACTGTACATTCAAATTGAAGAAAAAAAAATGCCAAATGGACATTGGACAAAACACCATTGGTTTTCTTGAAATAGGGTGTCCAAATTTTGTCCAATTCAATCCTTTCCATTTTGAAGGCGAATAATTTTTGGTACATTGTTCATAGGGATATTTTTCTCAGTTTAAATAGTACAGTCGGTCTGCAACGTTTGAAAGCGGTAGGTAAAGATGTTATGTTTGGAATGTTGAAGTTAACAGGTGTTTTAGGGCACGTTTCGCCAATTTCAATGCAAACGGTTTATTTTATCGTTATGAAACAAGAGTAGGTACCTCTTTGTTGCAGAATGAAAAAATGTATTAAAATGATGGACCTGCAAGACCAAAAAGATAACCTCAAAAAAGTTACAAGCTATAACACTAACCAAAAATAGTGCAAGTGGCGCCCTCTGTAAGATACGTAAAAATTGGTGCCTTCAGCTTATTCTCCATCGCCTAAAACACAGCAGTGCCAAATTTCAGTTCAGCAGCTTGATTATTTTGGGAGATATTGCCATAATTTAATTTCAAAAAAAGAACTTCAACACCCTGTATCTCCGTATGGGGGCCCTCTGGGAATTTTTTTATAGGAACTTGTCATGTTATTTTAACGTCCCCTGTATAAATCCGGGAGAATGCCCACATATTCTGGGACAACCTGTATATTTTTAACACGCTTTTATTACCTTGACTGAGAAGTCAATATTAGAATTATATTGTCGTACTGATATGAAATTTTGGAAACTTATTCAATTCTGGTACCATCGCGCTTTTACGATGATAAAATAAGGTTGAAGACGGGAAAAATATAAATGCCTTTACTAGTGGAAGTCCAAGCCCAGATAAGCACCTATAATATCGCAGACTAACGAATAATACAGACATTTCCTAACGCCATGTGTGCACTTTATTTGATTTTACGTTAATCTATATAGCAAAGAGGTTGTATTAAAAATAAATTTGTGCTTAAAGTACTGTCTGTCTTTCTGTAACTTGAAATGGAGACTAGCTTCTTTTAACACATGTCCGTAAGGAGGCTTCTGTTGCGAAGTTAATTTCTGTGATATTATTATACTGATCGGCTAAAAAATTGGTACAGTTGAAAAATATTCTATATTAATTGACATGTTTTTAATAGCTTGACTTATTTGTATGGGTGTAGGTATATAACAACAATGATGTAAGATTGTGAGTGTAAATGTATATACAAGAAAAAGTGATAATGGGCATAAGCACTCAAAGTTAACAAAAAAAACTAGTAACCGCATACACGTGTTTCATGCTATTTGGCAATCATCATCAGTACGGTGTAACATCAAGATAGGCATGATTTGGGAAGCAACAAATGATACAATGACAACAATGATGTAAGATTGTGAGTGTGAATGTATATACAAGAAAAAGTGATAAAGGGCATAAGCACACAAAGTTAACAAAAAAACTAATAACGCATACACGTGTTTCATGCTATTTGGCAATCATCAGTATCTTTTTGATTTGGTTGATGTTACACCGTACTGATGATTGCCAAGTAGCATGAAACACGTGTATGCGGTTACTTGTTTTTTATTTGTTAACTTTGAGTGCTTATGCACATTATCACTTTTTCTTGTATGTACAGGGTGTTCACTTTTAAGTGGACACAAATCAATAAAAAATTGACTTGTTGGGATATTTTCAAAATTTTTTTTTTATACAAAGGTCTTCAAAATGCCCAACTTTCTACGTGAACACATTGGTCAAATTGCAATTCCAGGGCCGGCTAAGATTTTTTTTAACCCCGATTTTCACAAAATCTATTTAGGCATTTTTTTATTTAAAATCTGACCATACAGCGTTAATTAGGACCCTCTAAAACCCTTAAGTTCAAAATTTGCACTAAAAATATACAGGGAGTTCGGTTTTAGAGCGCCTTAAAGTTGCGCAAAGTAGTGATTTCGTGGGCCCCTGGAGAGTCAAGCGTGCCATGGAATGATTTTAAAACAATTGAAGAATTAACAGGACCACCCAAAGTATTGATGGACGAGACTGCAAGAAAAAATAATACAGGATGTTTTTCTCTACCGCTGCTGAAAGTTCAGACTTTTTTCGAATTTTATTCTGATCAAGTTTGCCGTGCTTTTTGAAACAAAGTTACTAATAACAAAATTTATCGTCCTAGGAACATAAACGAGCTACAACAAAAAATAATTGAAGCTTGCGATTCCGTAACAATAGATGAGTTAAGACGAGTTATTTCTAATAACAAAAAACGTCATGAAAAATTGAAAACACCCCGATAGTTTAAGATCTAAATATTTTGTTTGTTATTTTATTGTTAAGATTAAATAAATTTTGTTATTAGTAACTTTGTTTTAAAAAGCACGGCAAACTTGATCAGAATAAAATTCGAAAAAAGTCTGAACTTTCAGCAGCGGTAGAGAAAAACGTCCTGTATTATTTTTTCTTGCAGTCTCGTCCATTAATACTTTGGGTGGTCCTGTTAATTCTTCAATTGTTTTAAAATCATTCCATGGCACGCTTGATTCTCCAGGGGCCCTCGAAATCACTACTATGCGCAATTTTAAGGCGCTGTAAAACCGAACTCCCTGTATATTTTTAGTTAAAATTTTGAACTTAAGGGTTTTAGAGGGTCCTAATTAAGGCTGTATGGTCAGATTTTAAATAAAAAAAAAATGCCTAAATAGATTTTGTTAAAATCGGGGTTTAAAAAAAATCTTAGCCGGCCCTGGAATTTCAATTTGACAAATGTGTTCACATAGAAAGTTGCGCATTTTGAAGACCTTTGTATAAAAAATTTTTTTTTGAAAATATCCCAACAAATCAATTTTTTATTGATTTGTGTCCACTTAAAAGTGAACACCCTGTATGTATATGTGTATGTATTTTATTTATTTTATTTTATCTTATTTTTTATTTATGTATTTAATGTTGTATCTAGTAAATCGATTACAGTCAGGCTTTTATGATAGAAATGCGGTCATATCGATTCCTCAATAGTTCCTTATAATAGTGGCAGAGATGTAGAGAAACACATATTATATCCTAATGAAAGATTTAGGTCCCCCATATCAGATATCTGATTAAATTTGGATGTAAAAGACCCTGGAATACTCTAAATTTATTTAAGGCTAAAAAGTTTAAAAATAAAATTAATCGTTTAAAAACTTAAAAAATAATTGATTTGATAATTTGCTTGATATTTTTCTTAATATGAAATTATTTAATGTAAAAGCGTGCGGCGCTGTATTAACGGAATCGATTTGGTATCGTTATAATAACTTAGCGCGATAAGACCCCAGAAGGCGCCTCATAATTTCATATTGAGAAATGTCAAACATATAATCAAATCCATTTTTTTACTCTTTAGTTAACAACAAAGCCGTGTTTTTTAGTTTTCAAACTAATATTTTTTTCTATTTCTACATGCATATGTATTTGTCGTTTTGTTTACAACCTACAGAATTGATAAGCGAGCAATAATTATTCCAGTTTACCGAAAGGATAGGGTTTCATATCCATAAGATATAAGATCTGAATCAACTAATCACAGTTCAGATTTCTCCGCCGCATGTTGACAATAAAGCTATTCTTGAATTAGTTTTATTCCAAAATACCACTGTGATTTGTCAACTTATTTTTAACAGTAGATATTTACTTACATATAAGACCGGAAAGTGCCCTTTGCAATTTGCAGGATGAGCTCTGCTATAGCCTGCAATTCCAGGTGGGTTACGTACAATATTTTTTCCACAACCGTAAACAAAAGTAGACATTAAAGCATGGTTGAAGAACAAGAAATGTCATCAAGCCATAGAACTCTCGACAATACCTATTTTTCGATATACCGACAAAAGTTAATATTTTTGGGGTTCAGTGAAAAACGCGCAAAATCAAAGGCCCACCAAAGCCTATGGTGGAATTTTTTCCTTTTCTATGGAATCAAGCTTAAAATTTTAATTTTCGATGCCAATATGTCATCGGGATATAGATTTGTTCGATAGATCCGCAAAAGTTAATATCATTTTTTGGTGTTAAGCGAGACGCGCATAATCAAAGGTCCAAATGTCATATCATATCATTTTTTGCTCGTTTCAATTTTCCCCATGAAATCAACCCCAAAATGTCGATTTTTGGTGTCAAGGCGTCATTGGGATATCGACTTTTATGAAATATTGACAAAAGCTAATATTTTTTGTGACCCAAGTGCAGAGGCGTCGGGTTGTCAAAATTCTGAAGGGAGTAAATAATCAAGAAGAAATAATGTTATTTCTTGGATTTGTAAAAAAACTAAATTGTCAATGCAATGCGCGATGTGCCAGTAGGGTTTATCAAAGGCGGGCATTGCCACACTCGGGTTTTCCAAGGAAGACGTCGTCCCCTTTTGAAATTTCTGAAGAGGGCATGAGCCCCGCTCCCCCCGTGAAATCGACGTCCCTTAGAATATAGGCGCCCATGTCGTTGGGTCTATTGACAGCAATCAACACTGATATTAAGGTTATGTATTTTGTTAATGTTGGCCACGAACATTTTATACGTGTAAAAACCAGGTATTACTTATCTAGTCATATTTGATCGGAGGTACCTACCAAATGGGGAACTTGAACAATTTTTTTTATTTCTTTAATATATTTGCCTATCTATAGAAAGAGCACATGCCAAATATATTAAAGCTGTTACTGCAAGCTATTCATTTGAAACGGCACGAAAAGCGCGGGAATGGTCGTGACGTCACACCGCTCGATCGATCGGAAGGCAGTGACAGGAGTAACAGCTACACAGAATTAGAGAAGGAAGAATGGAAATTGAACGTTAAAATAAACAGTTCGGCGACCCATTTCCAGAGGGATCTGATGTAGGTAAAAAATAAGAACCCCCTAAAAGTCCAAATTATAACAAGCACTTCTTTAAATGAATGGTGAGGCTACGGGACTAGTAATTCGTAGGTCCCAGGTTCAATCCTACAAGAATTTTTTTATTATCACTGCATTCTACCTCTTATATTTATCACTGATTATCATTTTAGTAATAATCGGACAATGGTTATTATGAAGATTATTAGTCACAACCCATAGAGTATTTAAATTCAAAGTACCTACCTACCTAATATGAAATTGTAGGTAGCAGGGAAAATGTAAGACATTGCTCGATGAGTAAGCTCTTTATGGGATAGTTTTAAGACCCGAGCCAACACGGGCGTTAAACAACCTCCTCAACCTCAAAAAAGTGCGCATACGCATCTCGCAATGTAAATAACTATTTAATACATCGCACACTTTTCAAACGTTACCAACAATATCAAGACTGTGATAGACTATAATAAGACGGATAGACAAGGACGTTCTCGTTACTCTTTCTAAACAAAGCGTGTGTGGTGCTGTAATGCTGCCTATATTAGTTTATATATGGTCACAACCAAGGAGAGCGCGTTACAAGAATAATTTGAATTATGCAGTTTTTAATTCCTTACATTTATTACTACACAAAAATAAAACTGTGGTTAATTTAATGGCAATAAATTACCTTTGAAAGTAATATTTTTCAAATTTAATTTTTGTGCAAGTTCCCCATTCTAGGGTGGAATTTTTCTTTGATCGTTTCACCTTTCCCTAACGAAATTAACTCGAGTATTTTGACTTTTGGTGTGTTTCAGACTGATTGAATGGGAAAAAGGAAAACGAGCAAACAATATTCCACCATAGGATTTGGTATATCCTTGATTGTGTGCGTTTTTCGCTGATCACCAAAAATCAAAATTTTGGGGTTCACGTTCATGGAGATTTGATTTTGCGCCTTTTTCCATAAATTGGCCTTGGCAAGGGTTAACGTTGAAGGCCCTTGTATTTTTTATTTATGACAGAAGGATTGGTTTTATTAACCAACATTAAAAAAAGGTTTTACGTAAAGATCCCAGTAAAAATCAGTATTTCAAAAATTACTAGAAAATATAAAACAAGAATTAATTTCGAGAATGAAAAAATCCCCAACTTTGCTCAAATTAATTAGGTAATTTAAAAAAATCTTAAAGCATATAATTTCGCATGTTTCCATTTTTTCGAAAAATCTGATTGAAAGTTTATACTGCGTAGCTGCGCCGATTTTGTATAATAAAACTTTCTGTTACCGATTAAAAAAAGGTAATGTGCCCCTGGGCAATGAAGTTCTTTTTTATAACTCATAAGTATGATTTATTTGCATCAGGCCTTTGCAGGCCTACATTCGTCATAAAAAGTTGAACTGCAGTGCCGTGGTACACAAATACCCAATTTATAGATTAATTGCAAAACAATAAAAAATAAAAAATAAGGTTGTCCTGAGATTTAAGCCCACGACCTCACTATGGGAGTCAAACTCTCTGCCTCTGGGCTATTGGGAAAACAAAGTAAAAATAATTTTCTTGAAATCGGCAGTAGTGTCCCAAAATCGCCATTAAAAGCACAGAAATCGTACAATAATGTAGCCCATTATTGTACGATTTTTTCAATAAGTAGGCCTTGGCGAGATGTAAACATCAAACGTCAGACGCGGAGAAATCGCCCGTCAATAGTGACCAAATATTCAAAACCCGGCCGATAAAGGGCCATTTAACTTTTCGTATACATTGCGAAATTGTTTTCTATAGAAGCGCAATCCTTCAGTATACATATTTTAGTAAATTTGAATATCAATAGATTTGTTGTGTAGGCTGCACAAGAAGCAGCAGTTTGGTTTTCTGTCAGAAGGTGCCGTATCTCCCCAGAAAAGGACGAATCAGAAGTGGCACTTGCTTTCGGCGCCTTTGATGTCGCGGTTCCAATTTCCCCTCTCGCGCATAGGAAATGAACTCTCCGCCGTTGACATCTGCGCATTGGCCACGCCCACCGTATTTTGGACAGAGTAGAACTTGCCCATTGCGTTGGCACGATCAGGTCCGGGCTATAGAAAATTTTGTGTTTTATATAGCAAAATTAATTTTTAGAATAGTAAAGGTTTTTTCTGGGATTAGATCTAGTTAAATTTGGATCTCCAGAAGTGATTTTAAGTAGGTATTTTACTGACGAAAAAAATATAAATATTAATATTTTACTAAAGAGAAAAATACATTTTTTTATTGTACATGGAAATTTCACAATATTTCCTCTTTATTATTTTATACTTACCTATATTAATTAGAAACAACTATGATTTAGGTTCAAGTGAACTATTCTACTTGGGTGGTTGAAATATTACAATATTTCAATCGACTTGCGTCCAAACTCATAGCTTGGCAATTAATTTGTTTTTTTTTATATAGATCCATAACAATTATTATTTGCAAAATTCGTATCACTGGTAGTAAAAAACGTTATTTATCAAAAATGTTTATTACTAAAATCTATAAAAAAAATTCAAAAACAATAGCACATATAAAATATAATACCTATAAATACAAAAGATATTATAAACTACTTACGTACATATTATGCACATGCACACTATACATTATCAACTTAGCCTAATTTTTAAAAATAATGACCCCTGGCAGCACTTATAAATGTAAATTTCGAAGTTTATAATTTTTATTAGTTTTATTAGAAACAATATCACGATTTAAAAATTTTAAAGAAGAATAGATTCTAAATCTTATATAAAGGGATAATAAATAGGCATGATTAAATCTAGAGCATGGATGTTGATATGAAATGTTTTGCAGCTTATTTTTTAATTTCACACCAACATTTTCTTCTAAAGCAAACTTTGGAAAGAGGGTACAAAAATTAACTTCGAGAGTTTTAATATAATTTAGGAAATTATCAGGAGGTGAAAATAAATGTCCAAAGGTTTCGTTACCACTTGATTTGTATGCTTTAAAATAAGTAAACAAATCAGTATCCCCTAATGTATGACGTTTACAATATTTAATACAAACTTCACATGAATGTTGTTCCAAGCACTTTCTTAATAAATATCCACAAACATATGATATACTATTTGATTCATGTAGTTCGAAATCAATATAATCTGGTGCCACCGAACTTAAATCAGAAAAAATAGATCTTGCATTTCCCACAACAACTTTGTTGTAAATTTGTGTATGTTCGGTGGTTACGTATGACAATAATGAATCAAAATCCTCAATACAATTAGCCCCATCCGCGTGTTGGAAATAATTTAAACAAAATGATTTTTTGAAAGCCCTTTCGCATTGGATGGGGGTTGGATTCAAGCAATTTCCCCCTTGCTGCCTAATAGTGCCGAAAAAATTTTCGAGACAATCTTGATTTAAGCGTCGAGTGTATAAGGAACTAAACTCTAAACAATGAAATTTTTCCCAAAGACCTAAAAATGAATTTATTGTGATTTGCCACCCTTTCAAAAATTTAACTTTATTGGTAACCTCTATATTTTGTTTTAAAATTTTAATATTCTCAAAATATGTAAACATTTCCTTTAAAAAATCGACTTGGTAATCTGCTCCTTTGAAAGGTCTATTGTACTTGTATTACTGTCTGATATTTTTGAGGAATTTAAGATATCAAATAACTTATCAATTTTTTCTACAAATGACACTGTAGCGTTTGCCGAAGGGGGGAATTGTCCGAATTCAATAAAGGAATTAAGTGCCGCAGCTACCATTGCGCTGAAAACTTGGACGGCTAAACTAACCTTCAGTTTTTTAAAAGGATTCGAATTAATGTGTTCATCTGTAAATTTTGGACACAGCCGAAGAGCCAAAGGCTTATGTTTTTGTTTATTATAAATTTGGTCAATACCTATACGTTTTATTTGTACATCCTTCAGATGTTTCGAATGTGTAATTGAAAAAATTATTTCGTGTTGATTTTAAGAGATGCGGCACATCAAAAATATAAAATATTTTTTCGCTATCGACATAAAAATGTGAAGCGTTTGGAGAGATACCAACTGATTTTGAAAATTGTACAAAATTTGATCCTTGATCAGACACTAACGCACTTACTAGTAATCCTACAGATTTAAGTTTCCTTATTGCTTCAAAAATAATAAATTTTAATTCCTCCCCTGAACAAGTATCAATAAAGAAATAAGCAACTGGTTGCTTTCACTTAGCAAATATTGCTCTAGCCATAATAGCTAAAACATATTTAGCAGGAGCATATCTTTTTTCCTTCAATGTATTATGAAAGCCAACAATGGTATCGGAAGATCTATTGTAAAATAAAAACATTTTTAATGACATTTCGTCAATACAAAGAATGCACTGTTTTGAAGAACCCTCTAAATTTGTAGCTTTTGATTTAATAACCTCAAAAATGAAACTGTTAAGACCTGCAGTTATATGCCATTTGCTAGTTATTCTTTGAAGAGTGCTTTTAGATGGCAAATAAAGTGGTTTCATTAAAAATCTATAAGCATTTGGGCTTAGAAAATAAATTGTTAAGGAAAATTGTTTCATATCTGAAGAGTAACGATATCCCTGTGGATCTTTTTTGGGATTTTCTAAATAATGCCTTACAAATAGTAGCATTGAAGCAGACAGTTTTTTCTCACAAATGGCAAGAAATTGTTCGTCATTTATTTCAGTGTCGGCACTGTCGACAGCTTGCTCCAACTTCGGATGCAACTTTCTTTGGAGTTTTTTTATTTGTAACTTTAATGAATGCTTTCTCGGACTATGTGCACTCAAACTAAGAGAAGTTTGTTGACTAGCATCTAAAAATAGAATTATTCAATAACCAAATAAGTAATACAAAAAATTACAATATATGTACACACACCCAAACTTATAATATGGAATCACTTAATATTTATTACAATTTATATTGTCGGGTTTTTCACATTTAACTGTTTTTGTTAGTAAACACTTTTGACTTTCCATGACATATAATTTTTTTGACAAAAAAAATTATCGCAAATAATGCGTGATGTCATATAAGTTTGGGTGTGTATACTATAATAACAGTTTGTGAATATATATCATTACCTTTTGATGCAACTGAAAATTCGGTAATGCTGTGGAGATCGCCTATAGGTGACTGACAGATGGGGTGTACTTGGTTGATCCAAAGGTTGATCGATCGAGACTGGTTGATCAAGTTCTCGTTGAGGTTCTAACAAAGTCAAATTGCTGCATACAGACACAGAAGGACTCTGTGAAGAAGCCTCGTCGATATAACCTAGTAAAAAAAATTAAATGCAGCAAAATTACAAGTATCAGCAAAAAATACATATTATTATCTAATAATGAAGGGGTAATTATGGGGTCAAAATGTCAAGAAAATCGGGCGGTGCATACACTAATTTCCATAATTACCAATGAAGGTACTTCCATGATGAGAACACAGTTGGTATTGCTGTTTTCTTTAGCCCAGACTTCGACTGGTTTGCAAACATACTATTTTCAAAGTGCATTGAACAAACTTTATAATTAATAAAAAGCTGTGTGGGTGTTTTTTCTAACAAATCCTGCCTTCCACACTTTCTCGTCCATGCATAACACCTTGAAAAAAAATTAAAAACCATAGTTAGGTAGGTATTATCAGTAGGAAACCATTTGTGGGTTTTCTGGGGTAGGTAATACTCCAGTAAAAGGGGTAGTACCTACGTAGGACATAAAATTTATAATACCTAAGGATATAATAATGTGGTAACAAGGTAGGGACAAACTACACATAGGTACCTACCTGTTTTCATCAGCAGGTATTTTGAAAAAACTTATCCCAACATTCCTCGTGTTGTTAGAACATCCACGAACACAGCAATAATTGCGGGGCCATTTCGTCACAAAACCTAAGCACAAAGTGGGTTTTCTGGGGCACAATGCACTAGTGTAAATACAGCAACGAAGTATTCGAAGTAACAACACAAGCAGTCAAGTTGAGCTGAATACATATTGTACACCTTATCTGGTCCCTGTTTTGGATACTTTTATCACAGTCATGATAATAATACTGGGCTTTTTTACTTAGAAATTGGTAATCGTTTTTCGTTTTATTGTTTACGTTTTATAAGGAGTTTAACCTCAATTGAACATACTGACGCTGTCTGGCGTCTGGCGTTAGGTGGCGCGTCAGTCGTAGGCCACGAACGACGTTGCCGGACTTCGTCAGCTTTTACGCCTGACAATTTCCTTAAATTCATTTAGCTATTTTTATCGCCTTCAATTTAATATCAACCAAAATACTATCAAGGACTAACATTTTTATAAGTAAATTATCATCGATTTCATTTTATACTAAATTAATTTGCATTATATTTTTGTGGGTTGCCTTGGTTACCGGCTCCCGACTGGACGATCTGGCAGTACCGCAAGAACGGAATCTGTGGCGCCGCGCCGCGCTGTTGTCAAGCATTCCGCTTTCATAATCAAGTCCCAGAAAACAGGGGTCAGGTTGTGGGTTTTCTGGGCTCAGATAAATAGAATAAATGGTTCGTAAAACATTATAATTTTACTACCGGCACACATTAGATAATATTAATTGCTTTCATATTAATTTTATTGGTATACCTACCCAAAATGAATAAATGATAGTGAAAAATATGTTGACATGTTTTAACCTTTCTAAGGATCTGGCGGCCTAGCAATACTCTCCGTCCCCACCGCCTCATAAAAATACCCCTCTGCCCTCTTAAATTAGCCAAGTGCCACTTCTGATTCGTCCTTTTCTGGGGTATCTCATCATACTTGACCTAGGTAGAGCGATCGTCAAAGTCAAGCAACGCCGCGCGTAGTCGGTTCATGGACGGGCGATCCCTTATTATTATTTTCTTGCCTAATAAAACATTTTTTTCCGATTTCAAAAAAATATAATATGTACCTCGGCACTGAAGTTCTTTTTATGACTCATGTGGTTTATTTGCCTCGGCCTGAGGCCTCGGCAACTAAATTCCACATGAGTCATAAAAAGTTGAACTTCAGTGCCTTGGTACATAAATAACTATTATTCAAATTAAAAAATTAACGGTTTGCGATGTGCGTTTGATTAATACGATTGTCGCTTGCCGAACGCACTGGCAGGCATGTTGGTTGCTGTATTTTGTGGGACAGTAATTATTCAAATTATGTTGGTTTAGACCAATGATGAATTTGGAAGGATAAAGCTAGACTTTTTGTTTGAGGAAGTGCAAACGTACCAGAATTCCATTTGTCAAATTATTGCAACGTCGAAGCACTAGCGAGGAGGCTTTTATGTTTGTATCTAAATGCACGTTGCTTTTGTCTTATAGGTTTCAGAACGCAGAGACGCGAAATTTCCTTTGAACGTTTACATTAATCAAATTTCCCGGGACACAGCCTCGGACTATATTGTACGCCCAGGAAATTAAAACAGATTGACGTTTTTTCCGTTCTCTAAATTAAAATTGCATAATTTTCGAGTTATCTAGATTTCTCTTTCAGTTGCAATCTCTGGAAATTAATTTTCTCGTGGGGTTTATTAATTTTATTTTTATGCTTAACGGCTATTCTGTGATGGAAAAGAAAAATCCGTTTGCCAAAGTGTCTATTTCGGGGCTATAGCCCCCTTAGGGGGCTTTTTTGAGGCCATGTTTATAGGACCTTTTTCCATTTTTTTGTATCAAAAAACGTGGAGGTAAATTATGGCAGGCTAATTTCGGGACACCCTGTATATATATTATATGACAAAAATGAAAGAAAATAAATAATTATGGTATTACTCAATATTGTAAGGCCTGGTTCATACAGCTTCTTTATCTTTTAATTTTTCTTTATCTTTAAGAAATATTAAATGTCATTGGTCAGTTCAAATCAAGGGACAAATGCCATTGGTTATTTCTTAAAGATAAAAGTAAAATTAAAAGATAAAGAAGCTGCATGAACCAGGCCCAACTTATTCTTATAGGTATTCTAAATTAAGCGGTTCTTACGAATGTCACTATGCCATTATTAAGTCGTTGTAATATCTCTCAGAAATCATTATTGGACCATTCCAAATGGTAGGAATTTCCCCATTTTAGAGTCGATCTATAAAGTGGGAAGACGACGGTGCTTGATTGGCCAGTCCTAATTGAAGGGTATAATTTAATAGACCCTAGGCTCTGGAGAACAGGGCGTTCAAAATCTATTCCGGCCGTTTTCACGGCCTGTCAGTGTCAATTCTGGATATTTAGAATCCTCGCCTTCGCCTTTATCACACTAGTTTAAATTCAGAGGGGAACGTTAATCGATACTATAGGGACAAATGAACTACTGAAATAAGTCAATATTTAGTAACTGTTTTAGCGGTTTCATTCATTTCTTATTAAATTAAAAAGGTAATAAAAGGTACCTAACTAAAACATGTTGATATCCTTTGAGTGGGTGAATATAGCGGCGTGAAATGTTTGATGAGTAGATTCACAGTTTTACAGAGTCGAATAAGTCCGGACCAAATTTACAAATAGTAAATGCACTGGGTATTTACAGTAATGTAAATGTTTGTATTAACGTATTGCCCCTTTGTGCGAAGTTTTTAGCAATGTTAAGGGTTATCGGATTATTTTACAAATGGAGATTTTGGAAAAAAATATTATTATTAAAAAAGATTTAAAAGTAATAAGTTGTACATCCGTATCAAAATTGATTTGTTTAACTTAAGTGATCGAGAAAATTTAGGAAAATTTGATTTTCACTCTTAAATTTAATAGGCTGCAACTTTTTAAGGAGGCCTTGAATCGAAGATTTTTATATCAAACCCCCATAAAATCTGTCAAACATCAGGCACTTTAATTTTTTTTAGACCTACTACCGGACCACCCTGTATATGAGAACACATAGAGCTTCCTTTTCATCTAATATTACATTACAAATCGAATTGCAGTTTTTGACTCTATATTTCCGAAGTATACGAGGGTCAAGCTACTTTTATTTTTAATAGAAAGTTTACATTATTACCCCACACACCTCTTGGTATCAATAGAGGTATACCTATGAATAAAGAATCACAGGAAGGAGTCAAAGCTCTATGTGTCGTAGCTATAGGGCTTGGAGCCCCGGTGTAGAATCCTGCATGGGGCCCTCCCTCTTGTAGTCCAGTAACGATATAATTTTTCAAATGAAAAAGTTCCTTGTTTCTTGAGTATCCAACCAAAAAATTACACTTAGACCGGCACCGTCGCAATGATAAAGGCCTGCCAGCTGGCGACGCGAAACGTCAATACGTCATCACAGGGAGGTGGGGAGGTTGCTTTTTGAAGTTGTTTACGTTTACTTGTCTGGCGATTTTCCTGTTTTAAAGAACGTTTGTTGTGTGTTGGACTGTTTTTTTAGTAATATAGGACGTGGAGTTTTATTAATAAGGTGGTAAAACAGCAGTGGTTCAGAATAAAGTGATTAAAGTTCAATTTTAGTTTATAGGTTTTAGGTTGTGCTGCAAGGGAAACTACAAAGGCGGTCCTAATGTGTCCGCTTTTTCCTCCATTTTAAGGGAAAAGTGGGTTAAGGCCATCAAAAGAGATTTTGTTCCTACACAGTTTTCCAGGATTTTGGTTTTCACTGTTGGAGAGTGTTATACCTAACAATTTTACGTGATTAAACGTAACCACCTTGAAATCAGTAAGTTTTGTGGTTTTATTTATTCGAATTTAGTTGTATCTAGGCAGGCAAATAAGAAATAATTGGCATTTACGAAAATTTTACCGGTAGATATCTAAATGCACCAAAACCCCTTGAAAATGTGACTTTCACTCTCGTAGATTATTATCCGTGTTACAAAACCATGAGCTATTATATGTAAACAATCATTTTAAAGTGTTTTTTTTTAGCAAATTTGCCAAGTTGACACCTTGAAATTTGAATTTGGCGCCTAAAGGCTCACCTCCCTTGGATGATTCATCGCTTTTAGCTGGCGGGCCTTGTTATTGCGACGATGCCGCTTAGACCCTCGTTATAGACCTCGTAATAGGGATGGTTTCTTACTTATTTCCAACAAAGAAAAAACACTGATAATAATATTTGTAGATAATAGAATTGTAGATAAAAAAGTTATCTGCAACTTTGCTTTATGAATTTCTTTTATAACTTTATTATTTTAGAAGTTATAGGGGTTCATTAAGCGGCGTTTTCTTCTATAATTTGTAAAATAAAAAAGTTACAAATAAATAAGAAAAATTGTAGGGAATTAGGTAAATTACCTATAGCTGCAGCTTTTGTCAACATATTTTTTTGTTAAAAAATAAATACCAAACCACCTCTATTGCATTCTTCATTACGGGATTTTGAGTGTCATTGTTTGGTTGGAAGACAATCCAAGAACAATTCTGGAAAAACTCAGCTGGTCCTCAATAGTTTTTATCGAGGATTAATATTAATATACACACGTAACTTAATATTAATCGCTACTGAGAGTTGAACAAAACGTCTTTGTTGAGTCTGGGAATACTCGTCCGGAGAGCAATGTCGCGTATAGCGTCGGTCACAAAAAATATTACGCTGATGTAGCAAGGAATATATTTAAAAGAGACGCAATCCGGATTGCCTATTGCCTGCATTTTTAATAAATGTTTTCGCCTTTTTGGCGAATAAATAAATTCCTATGTCTAAAGACAATTATTTTCAAGTAGGGAAGGAATGTCAGGGATTAAGGGGATTAAGGGGCCCCTAAACCCGCGAGGCCCGAATTATCCTAGCATAGCTACGCCGCTGCTATGTGTATTATAAAATACGTGAGACGGAAATTGCCCTGAGTAGTAACCAAGTTTTGACACAATATTTTTGTATCTGACACGGTGATAGGTGTCAGTATGTGGTATTAAGATACTTTCGAGTTATCATGCTTAGCTGTGCGACTTGTAGCACGTCCCTGACGGCCAAAACTAAAATGTTCGAGGATAATAATCCATCGGTATAAGTAATTTTGTAATTTAAATTAACTTTTCAATTAACTATTAACTTTCGAATTAACTATTGAAACAACTTTTACATTAAATAATTATTTTCAGAACTTGCGGAATTTTTGGAAATGTTAGCTTCTTTAATTCATGGTTCGATCTGAAATTAATCAACATTTATTGATTTGACTAACGTGGGAAAGTATACTACACTTTGAACCAAGAATTACTGCTGATTTAAAGGATGAGATAGTCGAAAAAAAAAAACAATTAAGTTTTTAATTTTTAGTCAATAATTTTTTTAATGGAACACCCTGTATATTATATTTTTATAAAAGTTATTGGAATATAAGCGACCATCGCTCTTCTCTAGCCAGAATATCATTTTTCTTACCCCGATATCTAAACAAAAGATATCTTACTCCCAAAAAAGCTTTTAGGCTGTCCTCGCCTTCCCCCATACTTGTTAATTTCGCTCCCTATCTCGCGAAACGTTTCTTGCTGGCCCTTTTTTCTACCGCATTAATCCCTTTTAAGAAAGGTCCGATAAGGCATCGGTGTCTCTTGTTTCTGAACCTATCCGACGGGCCCGGCCTGGGGTAGATACCCCTCAAGGTCGGGAGAAATTAATCACTAGATAATTATACAATGCTGTCCTGGATTATACAGGAGCTTTATCGGTAGTGACGCCCTGTGAACTGGGGAAGCAATTCACCGCACTGTATTACCCGTGAAGTAGGAACTTAGACAAGACGTGTTTAAGGCACATAACAACCTGCTTAATAGATAATTTGTCAGGATATGGTTATGGCTTACAGACTGTACATACGTGAAGTAGAGGAAGTACAGGGAGAGGACGACCAAAGTAGAGCAATTTAAACATCTCGACTCTAAGTATATACCTACCTCTCCATTAAGATAATATTATATGCTACCTAGCGCTTTTGGCCCTACCGCTAAGATAAGGCGCATAGGTCATTTTCTATTAATAGAAAAGACATACACATTACACATCCCGTAATTTAAGAAACGACTATTGTTCACTGGTCTAGGGCCGTGACGTCACTGCCCTAGCGGGATTTTGAATAGTTAATTTTTTGACATTTCCCCGAAATCTAATAATTGTTTGTGCTTTGTGGACCCCTACATTCCAAATTATTTTTTTTAATCATGAAAAGGACATATTGGGTGCCATTTTTAAACCTACAATGGCAGTTTGTATGGTGACTAAATAGGAGTGTACCTATTATTGACATAACTACATTAGGTATACATTATTGGAATAATGGACTCTTTCCGTTTATTTAACATTTTTGATCTTAGTTTTGTATTTTGGGTTTAGGTACCTAATTTAGTTTCTCCATTTTCAATATTCAAACTAAATTTGAATGGGAATTTTACAAAATATAAGAATAACATGTCTATAATAAAATCTGTTGCAATTTATGTTCTTCATTTCAAAACTTCAATTTTCATATTCATAATATATTCTAAAACAAAGTTCATTTTCAATATTTGTTTTAGCAGTTAATTTTTTGCAATTGAATATTAACGGAATTCATAATATTTGAAGAGTTAGGTATGCAAAGCGAAACAAATTTGTTTTAGATACTTGCAATGTGGAATGTTGGAAACAATTATATAATATGCAATATTATACACTTTAGACCACTGCCATCCTATAAGACAACACAGTCGAAGAAGCACTCCGCATATTACATAGGCTGGTAATTTCAAATCTTTGAAGTAGTTCGTAGTTAGGAAATTCTAACTATTGGTGAATATTACGTTAACTGTCAAAGACTGGAATAATTGGCCATTATCTTGGCCCGCTATTGAGTTGCTAATTGTACATAATTATTTATCTCTCTTATCATCTTTGTACCTAAATATTGTGAAGGTATTTTTTAAGGGTAGATATAGAATAATTTTGCAAATTACTACCCTAGATAGATATGTCAGGGCTTGTGTAGTGTTGCAGTGTGAAATAGTAGTTTACAAAACCAGAGTGGAAAAGTAGGCTATTTATTTGTATCTACTTATATAGAATTTGAATAATATGCAATATTTTGCTTACTACCCCAAACTAGTTTCTTTCTAAAATTGTTCCAGTTTCAACTGAACAGTTGTGTATACAGGGTGAGTGTTTGATCGGTAAAAAAATTAAAGTTGAATCCCTGGAGCACCTCTATGAATTTATTTGTAACTCTAAAATAAAATTTCCAATGTACCATATTCCTTGTTACATCCACCATCCTAATTTAAAGTCTGCGATATTGCCGTTTTATGAAAATCGTATTCTTCTTTTTCCATTTTTTAAATAATATTAATTATTTATAGCAACTAGCAATTTTTGAAAATTTTACATGTAGTTATAAATATTCACTCACTCTGTATTGTTTTGAGAGTTGTGGAGAACCGAACCCCCCATACTATATCGGAATTTGAAAATGTTCACTGCAGCTTGTAAACCCGAAGATTTTTGGGATATTCTAAGCTGCATTTTAAGTATTTGTTCGGGAAAATTTTACAACGCCTGCGGTTTATAGTAAACAGATACCTACATTTATTTAAATGCTTGTTAAAACAATTCATTTTAAAGTTATGGACTAAAAACTACGGCACTATATTTGGCAATGTTCGTAAATATGTGTACTCAAGAAATATAGGATTCAATAGGTGTAGCAAATGTTTGAAAACTTTAGGAAGCTACATTATAAGACGAACGCACCATGGAAACTGGAAAGTTTACATTGACATTGTAGGGTAGTAATTAGCTTAGCTTGGATTAAGTAAGAACTTTATTGTTTTCCCTTTCCCAACATTGATAACCGAGAAACTTTTACATTTAACGGAATTGCGTAATCAAGTTACGAATACTGCGTTCACTTAAAGTAAATAAGATGAAACCTCTGACTTTCCTTTCTCACCGGAACTGCCCCAAACCTTTTGAAACCAACGGCAGTAATTCATTTGACTCTTTTTCACAATTTTTTTTTCATATCTGTTTTTTTAACGGGTGTTTCGCAGCAGTAAACAATGAAAACGCCCGGCTAGACTCGGGATCATTCATCTCTCAAGCCCAACAGACTGCCACCCTGCCACCGCCATTTGAGAAATTATATCACATTGTTTGCTCTCGGAATGCGCAATCGAACTTCATACATTCGGGCGGAGACAGAGGCTGGATTCCGCTTTGCTATAAACGAATATCTCTGGCTCAGACAATTTATGTAGACACTTTGTATAATAAGAACACGGAATGTACAAACCATTTTAGTTGAGTCACTCATGAAAAAGAGCAAAACGCAAAAGTTTGGATTTTTTTATAGAAATGTTATAAACTTTTATTTCATAATAGTCCTGCTGCTATTAGACCGGGAGATAGTGACAGATTTTTGGACGTGATTTTACTCAGTATGCCTTTCAAAGGGCATTATGTGGCACATATTCTCACAATAATAAGGTATGAATCAGAGAGTCATCCTGGGTTCTTCATGTGAAAAACTGAGTTTTCAATTATTCGAAAAATATGCGTTTTGATATGATTTTATACAGGCTGCCATGTGTTTTATAATGAACTTCAAAATAAAAAATTCCTCGGAAAAAATAGGCATACCGTTAGGGTGGGTCCAAAGGGCTATTATTGCCACGTGATCTTGTATTTTAATAATTAATTTTTCCACGTTTCTGAACAGGCTGCCAATGAGAAGTATGCAAGTTCTTATTATGAAAATACTGAAAAAAAGATGGCATACCTTTCGCGCATGTCCAAGTACTGTTTAAATTGAATGTTATTTAATCATTTAAACGAGTTATTCGATGTAAAGTGTACTTGGACATGTATATGTCAGTCAACGCATATATATTTTGGCTAAAATCAATAGATCATGCAAAAGAGTTTGTAACATTGCAGTTCAGAGGTAAGTTTTTGTCACTTGAAGCTTACTAAATGATCCCTCGGCTGTAGCCACTGAAATTGGTAATGTTAAGAAAAAAAGATAACATATCAGAACTGCATATTTCTCTAGTAACACTTTTTCCACAAATGCATTATAGTCCTCCATACGGCAGAATGCGTGCGACGTAAGGGGAAGAACTCGTAAATATTATAGACTTAGTCACAGTACACGGGCGTAGCTCAATTTTATGTAACTCACTGACTTAATTTTCATATAATATTGTTATTTAATTTATAGCTAATATTATTCTTAACGGTGATGCCTTAGACTATGGAGGAAGGCAAACCCTTATAACATTGGCAATTATTTCTCGTGCTTGAGAATGCAACGTTCTTCCCTGTTTACTCATTTTGCACACGTTAACTCCCGAACATATGAAGCGCCACTGAGCTCTCTGAGCCCGCGGCCAAACTTGCCAGCGGCCTAAAAAGTGAGCGATGTTTGGTAGCCCAAATACGTAGTTAACTTTACGTACCTACTATAGAAACAGTCACAAAACGCGTTGGCTAACCGGTTTTGTCGCGCGGCTCCCTGGCAGAAGTGCTTTGTTGCCGTATTTCAAAGGCGATGGTAGATGCGACGATGTTGAAAAAAATATAATAGGTGTTTTAACACACCGCGTTAAAAATAAATTATAAACAAAAATGAGTAAGTGATCCCGTGATGCGAGCTTTATTTTTTCGATATAACAGAGTTCAGAAATTCGGCTTCAATAAGCTAAAACTTATATTTTCCAATAAATAACGACTACTCGTATAGGAAATCTCGCAACGCTGCCCGAATTCTTTCATGCGTTGAACTATAACTAGTATATTTTCATTATTATCATCCTTCACAATTGAGATCATGTCTACAAATTGCACAGTAAATTATTCCGATGGCAATTTTGGATACTTGCTGGATAGTTCTCGTGAACGTTCTATTGCCTCGTTTTCAGTCATGTTCAGAAAAGCCTTGGAAATTAGAAAACAAAAAAGTTCTGCTATATAAAATCAAAGGTTTTAAATCTGTTGAGCAGCTGCTCATTTACAACATCCAATGTGTAAAAAAATTACAGAGACCCTAAAACTATCTTCGCGTGTTTCAAAACTATGATCCACCGCAAACTCGTCAAAATGCTTTTTGATTCGAACCTGACGCTTTTTCTGGAATTCAGTGGTGACATTCCAATTCTTTGCTAAAATTTCAGCTTCGTGTTTAATTTCATTATGCGACATTTCTCAAGTTTGTTTTTGCTTTTGAAAGAGCAGCTACTGATTCCCTTAAATTAAAGTTTGGCGTCTGCAATAACTTTGACGGCATGGGCCCCTCACGGGCCTTGGGCCCGTAAGCGTTGCTTACTCCCGCTATATGATAGCTACGCCACTGGAGATTCCCTGCAAAAGCATCAAAAATGGGACACCGTCCAAGATTTTACCAGTTCCGTTATGACTCTACATAGCGAGTTGGGTAGCTATACTTTGTAGGAATTGAATTATTTGTAATGGTTAAAGGGGCATTAGGGGCATTATCACACATAGTGCCAACTCAAGTGTGTTTTTGGTGTTTGTTTTTAAAATTACTAGGTTTTTCAAAAAACCACTCCTCAACTCGAATACTACATTATATTGCGCATATTTGAACAAAAAATCAGCCAAATCTGATGTCTCGTTTGCGAAAACAAAAGACCTGAAATGTATTTTCTTCTTATTCTCTAATATAAAATTACCAGAAATGTTAGGTAACTATATCGTTTTTTCAAATGGTACATCGGAATTGGGCGAGATTTTGGAAAAGCATGTTCAATATAATGTACCTAGTATTTGGGTTGAGCATTGGTTTTTTAGAAAACAGAATAATTTTCAAAATAAACACAAAAAACTCACTATTCTTTCTATAGTCACTGGTAGTTTTTAATGCCATGTGTGGTTATGCCACCTTAAGGGAATATGGCCGTGTGTTAAAAAATTATTCATCTAAAAATGGAAATAATTGTAAATTGTATTGTATCAAAAACTCTGCACGCTAGTTGAAAAATTGCATTTTATTGCGGACCGTATTTCAAATTTTATCGACGAGTATCAACAATCGGAGAGGCATGGTACACAGTACACACATATAAATTTTACAACTTTTGCATAATTTGTATATGTTTCTGGCTAAGCCGACCCACCGAAATCGAATTTAGCGCAAACATGTACGCAAACTTTTTTAATAGAGAATTAATTTCCAACAATATAAATGCCCATTATGTTATTTAAAATATAAAATGTAACACCATCTGCCGAAATTATAGGTCAGATAACAGGGTTTTGGGAGAATACAAATGAATGGTTTATTATAATAAAATTACACAATTTAAATAGTTAACCGGCAAATAATATGTGTGTAGGTATGGCTGTAGTGAACAATAGATAGTCCTATTTAATTCAGAATTCAAGAGTAGGTCTTTATACATTTTCTAAACATTTTCGATTTCGTAGTTATCTATTTTTTACTAATATGGGTATTAACGTTTTGCATTCAAATCAAGTTTTAAGTTATGTTGTTTTTTAATTTTTTTAAAAATCTGCTGAAAGCTGGAGCTCAACTCAACGTTAGATACAAATATCATTGGAAATTTAGAAAATTTTACAAGCAGATTGTTATAAAAAGTGTCAAGGGTTTTAATTTTAATGATCTTATTCGTGTCTAATATCGAAAAAGCGATACTAGAATATTGCATTGGAAGAGGGTTGGTGGTAAAACTGGTGGCTGAAGCATTTTAGCTATTTGTAAAGAATTATAATATATTTTTAAAAAAACACATCATTGAAAAATTAAACCTTATTCTTCAATTTTTTTTCAATAAATCATTATTGATTTTTTTTTACAATTTTATCACCGTCTGCTTTTTGCTTACAATTAAAAAAATTTCTATTTAATACTTAGTCTAGCTATGAAGTCATTAGCAACCTAGCGTTGTAGCGCGTATAAACATTTTGAAGGTACATTTTTTTTTCTTGAACTGCATCTGCAGTACCTACCTTATACCTAACATGTCAATAAATTAAATCAAATTAGATTTTTTATACCCAAGTATATCATGTATATAGCCGTTTACAAAGCCATTCATTTCACTGCTTTGCATCATAAAATCTACTAAATTTTTTGTTTGGAATTATTAATAGCTATAAACATGAGATGATAATTAAGGCTCCCAAATAGCAGAGCTGGGTCAATTACAATTAAAAACTGACCAATTACAATTCCAATTACTTTTGTAGGAATGTAATTAGATCCAATTACAATTCCTTTGATATTTTGAAATGTAATTGAATTACAATTACAATTACTTGCGTTTGGAATTGGAATTGATGTAAATAATTCCTTTTTCAATTACTTCTGTTTGCTTTATTTTCTATGAAAGTAGGTACTTACCTAGTTACTTAAAAAACCATAACTGATAACTTAACTATATTAAACATTATTTGTTCTGCGATGCAAAAAATTTCTAGTCTTTGTGTCTTTGTAAAGCGGGGACGCATTTAAAAGATACTTTCGGTCTGAGGAGCAAAGGGGGCCTGTGGGAGGAGTTCGAATCTCAAAACAAGGAGAGCACGTGTGGCTAGCATACGATGGCAAACATCGGGGCGGATCCTGGGCATGCAGCGTTGCCACGCACTCAGATGCAACGCCGGTTACCACATATTTTTAAGTGTGCTGGAGATATCCGCTATAAAATAAACCCCTCATCCGGCATCGCAGCAAATATAGGAGTTCAGAGGAGTCCAATAGACATTCAGAGAGGAAGGGGCACTTTATCCTCACATTCCTGCCAAGTATCACCTTATTGCGGCTCAGCCTTAAATGGCAAATATTCAAATTAAAATAAATAAAATGTACAGTATTTTAAGAAACAAAACGAATTATATCTCAGAAAAAAGCTTTTTTCTGGGATTATATTCAGTAGGTAACAGTATAATATAGTAATACCTATGTCTAAAAACACACAATGGCCTCACAGAGTCACAGCACAGCTCAGTTTCTATGAAAATAAAACTGAAAATAAACGGCTACATGAATAGAGAAATAAAATAAATCTTTTAAAATGCGAATGAGTTTCAGATTCAAGCTCAATGACTCACAAAAAAGTTTAATTCTTTTACATTATGTAGGTACCGTAATAAAATTTTACAACCAAACAAACTGACAATTTTTGTATTAAACTAAATTTGTGTTATAAAATGTGGTATACAATATTTATAAAGTTACAAAATCTAAAATGTATTTCTATTAAAACTGTTTTAATTTTGAATTACTAATCCAATAAATAGTGATAATTCCGTATACCACCTAATGAAAAAAAAAACAGAATTTAAATGTCTATTGTGACGTGAACAATAGGCATTACGAATTGACTATTAATATAGAGATAGAGAATACAGACCAATCGTTATGACTTGCCAGTGACGCGTAAATAGTAAATGGGAGTGGCTAAGAAAGAAAACATTATTGCGGACTTTGTCAGTAATGACGCATTTATTTTGCATTGCATTTTGTTGGCCAGGTTGGCCTAAACAACGTTGCAATATTTCCAAAATCAATCCACCGCAAGAGGAGATTGTGTAAGTAATTGTAATTGAAAAAGTAATTGTAATTGGACAAGTAATTGTAATTGGAAAAGTAATTGTAATTGAAACAGTAATTGCATTAAAGGAATTTTAAAAAGGAATTGCAATTCTCACAAGTAATTAATTTTAAATTACAAGTACAATTCCTTTTCAAAAAGTACTTGATATTAAATTGCAATTACTGTCTCTATTTCAAAAGTAATTCCAACTAAGTACAATTCCATGAAAAGGAATTAATTGACAGTTCAATTATTTTCGCCTAATTACTTGCCCAGCTATGCCAAATAGACAACAAAATATAGTTTATAGTGGCTTTTGGAACAAATTGTTTGAGGTAATTGCATAATTACATGCTGAATCCTTCAAAGGTGGGTAAACCGAGATAGTCTACTGTTTTCAGCTTGTTATTCCGTCATCAGCTAAAGATTTAAGCACCATGTGGATACAACTCGGAGTTCAGATCTTGGTTGATTTCTACGAACATTAGAACACGAAAACACTGGGTGAATGGCCAAAAGAATTGGTGTCCCATGTGTGCTTATTCTTTTATTTTGTAATCGGTACCTAGGTACTTGTAATTACCTGTTTAGTGTTTTCGGCTTCCGACAGAGTTAACTAGATGGCACTAGAGTATAATAAATCTTACCGGTTACTACTACTGGGTTATGGGCTATGGCCGGCCGGCTGATCACGACATAACAAGCTAGAAACAGTCGGCTGTCTCGGTCTACCCACCTTCAACCTTGAACGATTCAGCATGTGTTCACTCTGTCAGTTACTGAAAATAATTTGTTCAGAATGCCGCTGAACTATATTTTAAATAATTCTTTTTCCACGATGTTAAAGGTCCAACGCCATAATCATTTGCATCACCGCAGATACTTAATCTATGCATTATAGTATCATTTTTAATGCATTTATTACATGCAGCACTGTCAACAATTTTATGTTTACTAAGAGAAGCCGCCGTGGGATGGGAGGTTTCATTTATTACTTTAAATTCAGAAAATTTCCATTTGATTCTTATCAATCTTATTTCAATCTTATTTCAAATTTCCCGTTTAACTGTTTGTATTTTTCTTCGATTTTTGGTTTTATCGTACTGGGTTTCGTTCAATTCTCATAAATTGTTTTCGTTTTTATTTTGACTGTTGTGTTCAATTTAATTTTTGCGTCATTGATTTGAAATATTGAATGTGTTGGAATTTTGTCTTTACTGTCAAACAGCTTATTTATATGAAAAGTATTCCATCTGTCTCGTCCACGGCTTATACTGCGCATCAATAGAGCTTGTATTTAATTTGATGTTTATAAGACACACACATTTCTTTACAGAGAGATATATAGCGGTAGATTCTTCTATGCGGATATATAGCCGGTTTCGTGCAACCCTGTATAACTGTCCAAGCCCGTTTAAATTTGCCAGTAATCAGCACAATTTTTTGATGCTGAGCTCCAGTCAATGGTAAAACTTGTGCATATTCTTGACAGAAGATAAATATTAAGATACCATATTTTTCTTATCAGATTTAAATCTCGCGTCAAATCTTGAGAAAACATAGCCCCGAATAATTAAATATAACATTTTGCTTCCACTAAATCGAAAAAAATAGGAAACAGGGCTTTTCTCTAAAATTTTCGCTCCTATATAGGACCAGAAAGTCCATAAGAACCCAGATAGTTACACAACAGGCATGTCAAATAGCGCCGTGGTTATAGCGCCGCAAGTTTGATCCCATGGCCGGCTTGACATAAATTCCTCTGTGGGAAAACATCGCTTAAAAGCTCCCAAGGATTTGCGGAGGCTTGCAAAAACATCAATCCCCATTTTTTTCGGGAGTATGCTGGCTGGATTCCCGAACGTATGGTCGTGTATTCCGGGAGCCTGTCTATTTGTCAAGTAAACAGTTTCTGTCCCCTAATCTGTCCCCATCCGTGGCAAATTGTTCGGAACTGGACGTTTCCAGGCGTCTCGCAGGCGTTATCGGACGAATGAATTTTTACCAGGACCAGATGCTGCCTCGGGGTGGGTTTTTCTCAACAAAGAAAACAAAGGACGCCGAAGTTCGTCTGGAAGACAACATCCAAGTTGCCCACAAGGCAACAATTCGCAGTGAGCTTCTCTGTATCGTGTTTCTCTTTAATTTTTTGTTTCCGTAGACTTCCCCCAAAAAAATTATGGGAAGGGAGACCGCGGCTACAAAAGCAACGTGGGACTATTGTAACAATACCGTTTTTAGAAAAACATTGAGAAGCTGGAAGAACACCGAATTCACACCGGGGACACCCTCGTTTTATTATATAGCTCTTTTTACCACATGGGTAATACGAGCACATTGTGTTACTGGGGAATACATAAATCAACGACTTTAAAATTGTTTTCTTGCACATGATATTCACACAAAATAAGAAGTTTAAAAGTAGGCTAAGCTACTGTAATAGTTTTCTCATAGTTACCTTAGACATAACATAGTTCAAAATTTTCGATTTTCTTTTGTTTGTTAGTAATTTAAATTTAAATGTAACCAAAATGTCTTCATTTTGGTTTCTTTTAAATACATTTAAGTAATCCATATTCGGATGTATTTTCTAAGAATATCCTCGATAATTTTCAGCTAGATTGACTTTATTGTATCGAAAATTGTTTTCAGCTTTAATACCTTGTTAGGAGAAACATTTTAGTAAGGCATATTTCGCGAAATCTACTTTTTTGCCATCAAATATCCCCCGTTAAGATTTATTAACAAATGTTTGTTTAAATTCTCGACAAATATTCCATTATTAATGGAACATAAAGGGTGTCCCGCAGAATTAGTTCAACAAGCCGTAGAAACTGTTAGGTGCCTCTTTATTTTCTGCAAAAAAATATTTAAAAAGTAAGAAACATTTTTTTGCCTGGAATGGCATTGTAAATAAACGAAACCTTGATAATTTTAAAAAGGAAGGATGGATTTTTGTACCTGTATTATAATCAATATATAGGGATATTTTTGTGACAGGTAATGGATAATCCGTTGAAAAAATTGATTCCAGAGTGGATTCGAACCTGGGACAGTAGACACTTTGTTAACCAACTAAGCTACATATCTTAAAGATTCCGGGGTTTCCTACAACCTATTGTTACATTTTTTTGCCTTTTGATTAGAATTAATATATTTTGCAATATGGTAAATGCATGACGTCAGCGGAAGTGCTGTGGTATTTGAATTTTGAGGGTTCCGAATTTTTGGATAAGTAAGCGTATTTTCTCACTTCTTAGGGTGATGAAAAATTGGGATTGAATAATCATGGGGTGAGCTCGAATCCGAGTTGCTCTGCTGGTTGGTTTGGGTTTCTGAAATGCACTTCCCGTTCCCGGATTTAATTTGTCAAGTTCGGTTCGTCTTGAGGTGTGAGTAACAATTTTTGGAAGTTGCCGAGATTGCAGCCCTATTTGATAGGATTTGGTTCCGAAAGTTGTACAATAATAATTATTGTGTTTTGAATAAGAAGAAAATCAATCATTTATGGGCTGGATTTCCATGGGATCTAGTGATTAAATAACCACAAAGCCATCCGACATCTAAGTAAATGATATCTCGATCGGTTTGGTATGGTGTTATATAACGACATTTTTCAGGGCTTGGTTTTCTTAGTTTTGCCCTTTTTCTACTCGACTCCGAGACTCTACGACGACGCCTTTGTGCGAATTGGAATCTCCAGCTGACGTTCTGTCCTTTGTGGAACATCTTGCGGCTACTTTGAGGCTGGTTACTGGTTACGTCATCTTAGCAAGTGGTTGGTCATTGGTGGCATGGCTTCCGATAAAGCCCAAGTACCGCGGAAGGGGGAGTTAAAGGAGAATAAATTTTGTGCGGGTTACAAGTTACGACATGCAGAGTGGTTATCTTTTGCTCTTAATTTTTATCAAAATTAAAATAAAATAAATTGGTTTTAATGCCATTTTTAAACCCGTAACACTATACAACTGCTATGTGATATGTTACAATTATTGTGCGACGGTAATGCAGTTTTTTGGTATTATGTTTGATGTTGCAGCCATAACTGTGCCCTTTTAACCCATTTTTTAAATTAGAACACTAAGCTATGTCGGCCAGATAAAACAGAAACTAAAAAATCAGTTAAAACCATATACATCAGATATCATTGTAATATCAAAAATATCACTAAAAAATATTTCGAAAAGTTTTCAATATTGATATACTCCGATTACTGCAAGAAGTCCCGATTTTGTCAGATGACATTCTCCACAAAATCCCTAGGAATTTTCTGATAACCATGGGTATAACATTGGTATATGTGTCGCAACCAGTTAATGACGTCACTCTTTGATTTATGATGTGAAAAGTTACCCAAGTGATACGAAAAAAAGAGCATAATGAAATAAAAACCCTATTGCAATCACGATTATACCTCTATAAATAACAATAACTATGACTACAACTCATTTTAATAATAATTTCAAACGTCATGGAAACACTTGTCATTTTTGGTATTTCGTAATAATCAGCTGCTTTTGGCAGCGTCTATGGGCGGACTCAGGCAAATTTAGCTTCGGTGTGTCAAAGTGACAATGAAGGTTTTCCAGATCGTTCAAACTGGTTCAAACATTCGACAATGAAAATATTCGCGGGTTTTCTACGTTTTGTGAGTTTTAGCATCATCTGTGTTGTTCTTGTTCGTGTTACTTTTCGTGTTATTAGTGCAAATGGGCTAGTTACTGACCTGAACTTATGACCCGGTTGCATTTTTTGCTGCATTGATGCCAACTTAGGATATCGAAATTACCAATTGACAGTCCCAGTAAGGACTTCTTAAAATAATTTGAGTATACTAATTACAGTAAGCATACAAAATTTGAGCGCGGTTTACACAAATTTATTGAACTACATGGATATCCAACGAAATAAATAAGCTCTAGCGTATTTTATTTATTTTTGGCACTACAAATAAATATTTTATATAAAAGTTTCATAACTTTTTGCAAGCTTTTTAGGGGTGTATCCAAATGACCTAAACTATGCGGCTTAAAGGAAAAATATGAACATAGATCAATTTTTATTATTATATATTTTTCGATTTTTTAAATCTACAGCTCATCCTGATTAAAATGATATTATAATGTCATATGTTTGCTCCAGCCGTTTTTACAATACAGGACACAGGACATTCAAACTTCTTTTTTTTTTCATATTTTCACATCCTGTATCTTTGTTGATAAATTGAGTAAGTACAAGAAAAAATGATGATATATATCGTTATAATCAGGATGATCTGTAGATTTAAAAAATCAAAAAATATAAAGGGTGTTCCATTGAAACGATGTTCATATCTCTTTTAAGCCGGATAATTTCGATCGTTTCAACAAACTCCTCACAAGCTCGCAAAAAGTTATGAAACTCTTAAACATTTCTTTGTAGGGCCAAAAATAAAGAAAATGCGGGGATGAGTCATTGCGTTGGATAATTCGGTACTTATCAAATACATAATAATTACCTAAATAAAATTAACTGTTTTCGCGCCACTACTCATTTTACTGTTTTCGAGCAATAATAATATTTGCAGGTATAATATGTATATATAGGTAATTTAATAAAAAAATGACATGGTATAGGTATATACTAAAAGGGGGGAATAAAAACTCTAGGTAAGAAACAAAACCTTCCTCACACTAATTCACTAATAACTCCTGACTATAACCATGACACAATAACGGCGTTTTAGATAGGTAAATCATTAAATCACTAGGTCATTAGGTCCCTAGTTTTCAATTTTTTTAATTTTATGAAAATATTTACAGAGTGTTTACAGTGTACTCAAAACGACTAAATTTCGGGTTATAATTCTTTGAAATAGCCCTATTTTACGGCTTAGGGTTACCGAAAGAAAACGATAAGTTATAGGTACAGAAAGATTACAAAAAATTTAGTTTGCCGAAGTACCCTGTACCTATAAATCACATGTGTCATGTTTTGATGGTCTTTTTCGCAAATCAATTAAACTATGGTATTATTTTAAATAGTATGGCTAGTGAAGATCATACAGGGTGTTCCCAAAAAATTAAAATTTCACAAAAAATATTATTTAAAGAGAGAAGAGGGAATCTTACATTAGGTGCCTAATGAACTGTCAAATATGCAGAGAGTTCCGTTTTTGTTTTCATGGCATTCATAGCTCATAGCACACCTGATTTGAGTAATATACTTACCTATTTCAGTTCGCTGACTAAAGTAGAATTAATTAAGGATGGAGGATGATGTCTCCAGTTGTATGGAACTGTTAAAATGAATTATATTTTCCATGGGAGACTAATAGAATGCGATGAAATCCCAATTTTTTATTTAAAAGTATATTTAAGTACATTTTTTAAAAAAAATAATTTTTCGTCAAACCTTGTTTTAATAACACCCTGTATGAGCTAGACTGGCTATACTATGTAATCGATTCTCGGAAAAAGATGAGCAAAATGCTGTGATTATACTGAACCCCCCATTTTTTTAGATTTTGGACCCATATTTGTTAAACGCACTTCTAATATTCTAATAACACAATAGGCCACGGAATAGTCCTATTTCCAAAAATTATCAGCCAAAATCTAGAGCTCTTTCAGCAATATAGGCTGAAAAAAGTTTTTTAAGAAATTGTCTTGATTCAAAGTAAAACACACTGTATATCGTCAGCTGTATTGTTAAGATATCGAGTTTTATTGTTCCGATAACCGTGATAAAAACCCCACATTGTAATCAATGCAATTTGAAACCCATTATAGAAACTGTCTCGAAGAGAGATGAAAAACTGGGCCAATTTTAAAGGGGAAGATCCGGAGATTAGAAATGTGCGGACGCCCTAGATTTTCATAGTGCAATCCAAGATAAAGAGTTGGGCTTTGGGCTATTATTTTATTTCATAATTGCCGGTTTCGCCGCACCACGGAATGCTTTGTTCTCGCCGCCTCGAGAAGGAAGTTCCCCGCATATATTAGTGGTAAAAATTAAGGCTTTAATGGCCGCTTAAACCGTTCCCCCGAATTAATTGTTTTAATTTCTTGGGATGTTTTATGGCGTTTAATGAAATGGAAAGATTTCCCCAAATGTTTCTTTCCAGTTGCGTGGGCGACGTAATGGGAAACAAATTATTGTTCAACCAGCTACCAACAGATACGCTCTTCTTGTTAATAGGAAACTTCAGAATCAGCAAGACCCTGTGAAGATATCGCTATTATTGTTTAGAACTTTTATATCAATTCGTACGTAAGTGTATCCTTACGGACATTGTCCCTTAAGACATCATCCTAAAGAAATTTACAAAACAGATCATGGACTATGTTGTTTCTGCAACGAACGAATAATCCTACCCTCATTAACTCTTTAAGTTTTTTTAGAGAATATTTTCCAACAAAAGTTAGGGGACATCGGGGTAAGTTGACGACACTAAGGAAAAATGTTAAATAAAGGTCTTTATGCTATTAATAAAAATCTCAAAATAATTAGTTAAACTAAGTATAGACGTTAATTCAAATAAACGTTAACATTCTTGATTCTTGAAAAAATAAAACATGTTTAATAAAAAACAATAAAACCAATATACATCATTTTAGTCATCTTACCTCAAACTCTAGGTAAGATGACGAGCATAATGGGAATAATGAGGTAAGATGACTAAGTATAAAAGTCACAAAAAAGTCATCATGTTCTTCATAACTCATGCCACCAAGAAAAGCAGGCCGCACATTATAACCAATTCTCTATTGGAGGCTCTCGAAACATCTCGTTACATTCTGCACATGAGTCTTCAGTTTCTTGATTGCCAGTTTTTTGTTTTTCGTAATTTCATGTGCATCAGTAATTTTTCTTGCTTGTGGTCAATAATAGGGCTTTCCTGCTGGTTATCCAGTGAGACTTCCTTTTCATTTGTTTTTACATTCTTTTTTAAATTACCTTTTCTGTTCAAGATGGCGAGTCGTCAACTTACCCCAGTCATCTTACCCCAGGGAACATTGAACTAATGTTTGAGGTTATGTCTAAATCAAAGCCAAAAATTTAAACCGTATAGGAGAGTCAAGAAATTACTAATAAATAGTATGGATAGTTTCTATGGGTAATGGATGGAAAAGAACTTACTTATTTGTAAATGTACAGAAAACCTTACACAAACTCGTAAAAAATTACAACGCATAACGTTAGGATCAACATGACAATGTGTCGTTGTCGGCCGGTTTAGCAACTGCCGATAAAATTGACCCGCCAATAATAATGATAGCTACCGTGAGGTAAATAGCTCTGTAAGTCAAAATATAGGTATTCCCTTCTGGTTGATAATATTCGCATTAGTCTTCTTACCCCGTTCGTCATCTTACCCCGATCTTCCCTATATCTAGCATATTGCAATTTTTTTTGTGATTATGAAAAGGGCTTTTCATAAAAGCATATGCAGAGTAAATCAAACATTCGTTTTTTTGTAACAATCAAAGCAACGAGTCCACTATTGGTCTAAACTTTTACCGAGTGGGTTATACAGGGTATCCCATAACTTATCCGCCATAGGGAAACAAATGCCCTAGTAAAATGTTGCTCGTTTAAAAGATACAGGATGTTGAAAGTGAAACTTGATTTTCGAAGAATTGCAATAATTTCGAAGGTGAGAAATCCGAATTAATTTATTATTAATTAAGAAAAATTCAACAAGCAACCGATAATATTAAAAATGCCGAAAATACCTTCCCGAATGTGATAAGTCATTTAGTAAAGAGACAAATATCTCACAAACGGCTTGAGATATCGATATTGACCAGGAGTAAAAATTACGATTTCAACCATGGATCATAAGTGATAAATAGACTTAACTAAACGGCGGAAAGTGTTAAATTGTTTTTTGATAAATTTATAGGCGGCTATGCCGAAAACAAGCTCCCGAGTCGTCCAATCAGGCAATGTCAGTGATTAGTTTATTTTCCATTATTACGACGGGTTATTCTAAGGCATACGCAATGTTTAGGTACATTAGAAATTACCAAAACTGTAGGTAGCTGTAGAGAGAAATTATTAAGAATATAAATATAATATAGTATAGTATCCTGAAAAAATAAAAGCCAATAAAGAATTTTACAATTTTTATTCAGACGCCTGTGTACCTACGTTATCACCCAACGGCAACACACCGTACTTGAGATATCGATGTTAATGGTGTAGGTACTGGCACAAATTTGCAAATGGATCCTAAAATGTCACAGAGAAGGATTGCTCAGAATGCAATTTCTCGTTGTCAGATCTGTTCATAACAAAAAAACATAAATTTCACAATAATTTTTTGACAATTTCTCGCTACAGCTACAGAGTTTCGCTAATACAAATTATTGTACGCGTCTAAGGTCTATCCAACTTACAGAGGCAGTGGATCAAAACATTGGCCACCACGTGACCTATTCTCTTATTGGTCTGGCCGTCATAAAATGTCAAGTGTTTACGCGGCGAGCAGAATGCAGGGCCGGCTCTTCCCTCAGTCGAGTTTCCTGCATATTTTAGATCGGATCGCGAGCAGGATATTCTGTAAATTTATTTTGCTACTTAATTTCAGGAAATTTATAAAGATCCACGAAAGGTAGAAACACAAATTTTAGAACTTATAAAACAATTAGTTCAGAATTACAAGCCACTTGAAATATCATATTATAGTCCGACCCTGGTAATCGATCGCAAGGCGGTCATGTGACTTTGTTTATATCTACTGCCATTGTAACTTGGATAGACTTTAGTCTTTCATTATTAGAAAATCCCGCCAAAATAATAAAAGTTTTTAGTTCTAAATGATTGACATTAATTAAATTTGACATTAATTAAATTTGACATTTTGTAATCGGACGACCCCGGAGCTTGTTTTCGGCATAGCCGCCTGTGACATTATCTAAAAAATAATTAACAGTTTCCGCCATTAAGTAAAGGCGGTTTGCCACTTATGATGGTTGAAATCGTAATTTTTTGCTCTATGTAATGCTATAAAAGTCTAATAATAACAAAATAAAAAATTGGTTCTGAAATCAGGGAGACCTAGTATAGAGTGTTATTGAACGTCTTAGTTATTATTTTAAGTAACAAATTAATTATCCTTATTTTGTCTATTTAAAATACAGATGAATTTTTATTTTTATGCTATAAAAAAACCTAAATACCAAATAATAATAATAATAATTCTCACCCTCACAATACTCCAAACTAGGAGTACCCCAGAAGCAACCACATGCTTGTGCGGGGGAGGGTTTGTTTACATTTGATTTTTGCCGTAATGTATGTAGGTATCCAAGATGCATAATATAACATATATTATATCTTTGTCTTGTGCAATAAATATGCTGATATTCAATTAAAACTAGTTAAATTAATTATGCAACTATATGAATAATGGTAAATTCCATAATTCTGATGTTTAAGTTCCACTTAATAAAAATAACTCACTTGTATCCTGGATATTTTCTAGTTTTATTTGCAGTTTTCAGTTGCTTCTATTGGTACATTTTCTATGAAAATGTCATACTTATTACATATTAGTATAATTAAATAAAAATTCATCATTGAATAAATTATTTTTAAATTATAAATAACATTTTTATGGCTATTAAATTACCCGGACACTGCAGTGTAGGATGTAAATCATATTGCAAAATCCAGGGACTTTTGCTTTAGCTTTGGATAAAAATTTGCGTCAAAAATGGATTCGTCAAATTTCAATGGGATTTCATTTCTAAAAAAAAAGAAAGTGAAATAATTAAAGTCGACAAAAACGTGTTGTGGCAGGAGAATATAGAGAATATCCCAGAAAAATACAGAAGCTAAAGGATGGTGCTGTCCCAACAATTTGTGAGAATATGCCAAAATATTTTAATGCAGTGCCGTGTTGATTTTATCGGTATGAAAGAAGAGTAGGTACCTACATATTTGTTGCAGAATGAAAAGATGCATCTGCAAGACCAAAAAGACGATCTCAAAAAAGTTACGAATAAAAGCGCAAGTAGCGCTCACTGTGAAATACGTAGAAATTTACATTTTCAGCTTAGTCTCCATCTCCAAGAACCCAGCATTGCCAAATTTCAATTCAAACATTGCCTTAAGTCAATTATAAAAAAGAACGACAACGCTCTGTATCTCAGTAACTATCGATGTATAACAGTAAATAACACAATGTTATTTAAAAATATATATTGAAACTTTATTGAGTCATGTTATTTGGTGTGCAATTAGGTATCTGTGAAAGATAATATCGGCCAAATGTTCGCCAAGGCTTCAACGGCACATATCCACTCGATGGTTCAAATGTTTGGTGACATCTCTACAAGTTGCCATGTACCAAATAACAACAAGAAATCATTTTTTTTTTTTAAATAACATGGTGTTATTTACTGTTAACATCGATCCGCCTTATTAGAACACCCTTTAGTACTGGGAAGGAAGCCGTTTATTGAAACCAGAGAAGCGAGTATCTAAACCGAGATGAGATTGAAGGAGACCTCCGGCGATTCTCTTTATATATTTCAGCCACTGAATAGTGGAAAGTTTCAAAGTTTGTGGTCCACGTGGAGAATGTTGTATGAAGGCAATTGCTACGAAATCATATAATTTTTATCCCGAAGACTATCTTCCACACAAAACACATGAAAGATGAGAAAATTAAATAGTATCTATTGGTTCCGCCGAATCGAATAGACATTTTCCTGGATGAAAATGATCTATTATCCATGAAATAATTCACAGCGGTGCAGTATAGCTCAGAATGCACATTTTCTGATTTGAAAAGTTTATACAGTTGAATTACATATATTTTTCAGAAAGAAAATGTGATACAAGCAAAGGAATTTCTATACATATATTCTCTGTGTCCTTCTCACACGTCTTAAGGGTATTTGCGGAAAAAGTATCAAGTAGGTACCGATTTGAAGAGAAATAATTAAGAAAAAAACGAATATCTTCCTAAAAATTGGCATAGAGGCATAATAATACATTACGAACACATTTTCCGATATTTCCAAGGCAAACCCGATTTTTCCCAATTTTTAACTATACAGGGTGATTCAGTTTCGGTGCTCAAGATGGGGATCTCGGAAACCATAACAGATACAAAGTCGGTCAAAATGAGGGCAAAGTTGCGCCTTCGGGCACCTAACAATATGCCGTTAGGAAAGTTAAAATATTTTGATGGGTTGCTAATATATTTTGAAATTCTTTTTTATAAATACTTTAGGTAAATAACAACAATAATTATTATTGACAATAGTGGGATGCATTTTACCTAAAGCGTATAAAAAATAATTTCAAAATATGACATACATGGAATTTAATTAATCCAGTAGGTATTAAAATAATGATCATCAGTTATAATTGGAATAGCTTTAAAAAAAAGAGAAAAATGCATAGTCCAGGACCGTATTATTTTTTGTCGTAGTAAATGTGCATTATAGCGGCCAAAACGAGAAAAAGTATGCCTGTGTTGTACTCAGGACAACGATTTATTTCGAAATATGGAATACAAAATCCAGGTCCGTATTTAAAAAAATTAAGATGATCCCTCTATCTCAGAAACGAAACCTCGCCCCGAAAATCTAAAAATACCATGACGTAGTACAGAAAAAGTTGCAATGGAAAGGTATAATTTATGGCAAATGGCGCCAGAAAAAAATAAAATCTAATTTTCAAAAATTCGGTTTTTCTTAAATATCTCAGCAACCCATGAAAATATTTCAACTTTCCCAACGGCATATTGTTAGTCGCCCAAATAAGGCACAAGTTTGCCTTCATTTGACCGACTTCGGATCTGGTAAGGTTTCCGAGATCCCCATATTGAGCAACGGAACTGAATCGTCTCATATAATACGTCCAATTTGACAGGCATACGCTGTCACGTCACGACCCTCTTTAAGGGAAATAGTGTACCCAAAACATGCACCAACATAGCTGAAAATCAGAATTTCAAAAAAATTAATAATAAAAAAATCTCCCGTTCGGTGCAAACTTTATGAATAGCACTGTATATTATTAAATAGGTATTATAAATAATTGAAATTTACAGTTATAGCAGCAAATATTTTCAAAAATAAAAATAAATCGATTGAATTATGAAGTTTTAACTCATCCAGCTTGAAGCTAGGCTCATCAAGCAAATGTTCTTCCACCGCTCCCATCTTATTTACAAGAGATAAAAAAATTTCAACAATAATATGCTAGATTTTCACAAGGAAATAATTTCTAGGGTCTAAATAAGTAGCGACACTCGGCTATAGGTCATATTTCCGTTTGTACTTCCAATGGCCACTTCAAGGACCCTATAGCTCGCCTTATTGTATCGTTGTTTCACTGGTGTAATTAACTGTCTGGAACACAAAAGAACAATAGAGTCATTCGTACTTGACGTTTCCAGAGTATAAAGCAGTGACTAAAACCATACGTCGCAATTCCAAACATTGTGTTGTGGCTGTAAGAAACTTAGAGTACAGTTATATCAGATTGTCCAGACTCGAGCCGAAAATTGAAGGAAAGTAGCCATTTACAAAGATTATGATTGCTACAAAGTTTTCTCTTCCGGTCGATAAGCCAACGTTGACATATGGCGTCAAAGAAAACCTCAGAAAATTCCTTCCCCTTTCCTCCGACCACCGCATGTACAAAGGCGAGAGATGCTCCTGAGGGGCGCCAGTCCCCTTTCCCCTTTATAGAACCGTTGAATAGTGGAAAGTTTCAGGTCCGCGCGGGAAAAGTTGTACGAGGGCAATTCCCACGAAATCATATTTATTCGGAAGGCTCTCTCCCGTATAATACTCCTCGCAAAGACGATAAAACGAAATTTTACGGGCTTCGCCGAATCGAAACGACTTTATAGATTCGATTATCTAGACTTCTTCCTGGGCGCCAGTCGTCTGAATTGATTTAGAACCATGCGGAATGGTTCTGTGTAGTTGGACGCAACTCGAATGGGTTTCCTGTGATTCCTATAGGTAAGTTTAGAGCAACTGCATACAGGTCGTTCTCGTCATGAAGATGTAATTTACTTGCTACTTTTTCTTCTCTACCCACTCTAAAAGTAGTGAAAGAAATTATCCAGTTGTATTTGTGCCAGAAATTTAGAAGTTAACAACGTTCAAAATTTCCAAAAATATACATAGTAAAATTGCAATATTTTTGAGTAGATTGTGAGTAATAATCTTCATAATAACCATTGTTGAAGTATTAAAAATAATAATCAATGACGAAATAGAAGAGGCAAAATGTGCCTAACGATAATAAAAACAATTAAAAAAGTTTTGTTTGGGATTTGAACTCCTCACCTACGGTTTAAAAGAGGGCGACTTTTACCCGATCGCCAAATTAAGTGTCATTGTTTTCTACAGGCGACTTTGGTATTATTAATGCTTGTACTGTATAATTTGTGTTCAGAGTTGCTAGAAATCCCAGTATGTAAATATTTTTTACTTAAATTGATTTTTTCGACTTATATTATGTTATCGTAATCTTATTCTTAAGTATTATGATTTAAACACTTGGGTGATTTTTTCTTATATACTGTGTATTTTTGATCTACTGGAAGATTTATACACTGTGTCCCGGATAAGAATGAACAGCATGGCGATATTGCAAACGGTGAGAGATAGAGCAACGGTTAAATGGGGAAAAAGTTGCGCAATTTTGAGGTCAATAAAATGGCCCAAACAGATTTCTAATATCTTTTTTCGTTTTTGAGTTATATATAGTAAAGTAAAATTTTGCGTTTTCGATTTTATTTTTTTCTGAAGTTGTTATCACAGATAGAAAAAAAAAAGAAAAATACTTTCTTATGGCACTTTTTAAAGGGCTTTTAGAAGGCGTTTTTAGATTTGTTCTACAACGTTTCGTTTTTGAAAAACCATCTCCTACTTTATTTTTTAAAATACGGACCTGGATTTTTTTTTGCAGATTTTGAAAGCATTTTTCATTGCAAATACCATGATGTATATATACGAAATATTTTAAAATGTTTTGAGACAATTATTATACTGAAAATTCCTTTTTTCCATTCATTTTTTTCTAATGCGGGCCTGTATTTAATAATAAGAAGTGTAAATATTAATCAGTATTGTCAACAATTTAACTTACAACTTATCTTTCAATTGGAGAACTAAAAAAAGGACAAAAATTTTACTTTTCGGTAAATAAATTTGGGAAACTTAAATTTTAAAAAAATTAAAAAAAATCATTGGTCATGCCAAAATTCAAAATGATTTGCTGCAATCATTTATACATAGATTTCAAATTTCCGAATATTTCATATTTCAGATGGAGGACCTCCAGCTTATTCCGTCCCTGTTTTAATGGGATGATCCCGACTTGACGTGCGGTCAGTTTCGGTTATTAACGAGTGTTTCTGGTCCTTCATGAAGGGGCAGTAGGGGTAGAGCAAACTGAAATTAACAGTTTAGGCTACAAAAAATTGTGGCCATCTATCCTGTGACCCTTGCAATGGATGAGAGCGCAATGGGTATAGAAGCAGCACGACAGAACGACTATTATCATAGAGGATGAGTTGTTTCATAACTGTCAGGATAGAGCAGTGTTCAGTGTTTTAAAATTTAATAGTATCTATATTTTTATTGTGTTAAATTTGAAATTATAAAATTGAATTTTCGCTATTATTTTGTCATTTTTATGAATCAGTTTGAAATTTGGTAGAGGTACTTATGATTACCATATCCTCGAAAATATAAACGTTTATGAACGACGCTTAAAAAATAAGCCTAGAAACTGGCCCCCACCATTTTTTCGGCTATACGCTTTGTAATTTTATTTTGATAATTTCTTGCTAAACGCGTTTTTTCCGAGATAAATTCGATTTTTGGAACTCGCAGAGAAGTGTGTCGCACTTATATTTTAAAATTTAAATGAATAATTTTTAGACAATGTTAGAGAGGACTTAAAAATATTATCAGATTTTATGCAGGGTCTGTGAACATAGAAGATTTTACACAAAAAAATTAACTTGTTTATTTTGTTTATTAAAATAAATAATTAACAGGTATTTCAGCATCTTTCGGAAATATCTGGCACAAGTGTTTAAAATCAAATCTAAATCAGCCTTAAAAATATAATGGAAACCAAAATGGTTTATTTAGCAGAGTGGCTACTAATTCAAATTATGGCTATTACAAGTCCTGTGTACCTAATATATTTACATCCCCAGATATTTTATTAAATAATTTTAATCCTTTATAAAGTACATAGAAGTATATAGAAGAAAAAGTTTATTATCATATCTTCTAATAGTAGGTAGGAGTAGGAATAGGTGTAGGTAGGTACCTACACGTTTTACAGATGTCTATGTTTGCAGTACAACACATTCTACTTTTCTAAAAATCAATGTTTAAAGTCGATATCTTTCATATCATCAAATATCCATTTTGTTACGAAGTCTGTCTAGTGTTAAAAATTATCGTGTATAAAGTGAATCACCCCGTATGTGAAAGGGATGTAACCACAGAGAAGACAGAATACAGATATATCATCCTGTCAAACGGAGCCTAACTTAACAAATTTTTCATAATCCCTATATAGCGTTTAGATAAATACAAACTATGAAGTAGGTATAGTATTTCTAAAGTCACTTGGAACAGCACAAAAACCTGTGAATTTTATACGGGTGATTTCGGCTGATAAGTCTGGTATTTTTACCAGTAGCAGAGCGTGGTAAAAGCTATGAAATAGATCGCGCCTCGTATATCACTGTGTTCCAAGTGAGTTCATTTATATTTTACCAGGGTAGCTCGAGAACAGGCTCTTCCTGCAATGAAATACGAGTCAAAACACTTTTTTAACCATATTAGACTGCGCCTGGTATTATAAGTAAATGGAGATGAAGGAGACAGAGACGATAGATATTGCAGTAAAAACAATTGACTGCATGCTCGCCGAATACAATATATCACCAATACTTGCATGGGCTACACTGTTCGACGGCCGGCCACTTGTACAGCGAAATGCGGTGGATAGGCGTGCGATAATTTCACAGATTTTAGGATATACTTGCGTAAATAGTTGTAATCGATGTGGCTTTTTAAAGAGCTTTTGACAATATTGTATGGTGCATTAACCTTTACGTTGTGTTTGACGACAACCTTAAAAAACCCTTAAAAGTGAAATATTATGTTGCTTTTAGAATATGTATATCTTTAAAAAACTGCGTGACGCTTATGTCCTATATTGAGTTTTTTTTATGCAATTAGAGTTTTTTATGCTGTTTCAAGTGACTTTAAAAATACTATACCTACCTAACTGCATTCTTCATTTATAATCTTCTAATTTAAAATTGACAAAGAAGATCTATTGCGAACTATAATAAATTAATTGCCGTTTAAATTTGGGCACCATTTGATATATTTGACAGGATGAGCTCTCTGCATTCTATCTTCTCTGTGATGTAACTTAATTGGGAGCACTGACTCATAATAATTATGAATTTGTATACCTAACCTTTGCAAACAAGTCTGCTCCGATAGGCCTTGGCTTGGCGTCGCACAGACAAGGACGATATAGGTGAAGGTGTTGGGAGCATGCACAGTAAAAAGTCCGGTATTAAATTTGACAGGAAAAGTGGTCTATATAAGTCCACACCATATCTGGTAAATTTTACACCTTCTTTTTTGGTAAATTTTACCAAATGTTCTGGTGTCAATATATAAGACCTATGCTGGTGTGAATATTTAACACGGCGTTGTGTAAGATTAACAGCGTGTTGTGTAACTTTTACACGCAATTTTGTCAAAATGGTGTAATTTAATTTATTTGGTATTCCCATTTTCTTCTTCTTTCTCTCTTATACAGGATGATTTTTTTAGGTCTACCACCGCGATTTTCTCGCTCATTTTACGGCCTACAAAAAAAACGTAAGAAACAAAAATGTGGCAATTTTGGACAGCTAAGTGATGCTGCAAAAGAAATCGGCATCCATGGCCAACTTGTCGCGCATTATAAAAAAAAACCTCAAATTGAGCAAAACTATTAATGGCCGTGGAATGTTTATTTTAAGAGACCGAGGAAAACTTTTATATTGAAAATTGATGGCACTGAGAAGCTTTATCCACCCAGGGGCTCAGATAGTTTCAGCAAATTACACCGGGTCTCCGGCTCTCTTGAGACCATGCAAATTTTTGTCGATTTTAGGTTTTTTTAGTACATCGCGAAAAGTTAGGTATGGAGGCCCATTCCTTTTTTAATATCGCCTCGCTGACCAAAATTTCCATATTTTGTTTTCTTACATATTTTCTGTGCGGCCCAAAATAAGCGAGAAAATCGCTTAATAAGAAATAAACAAAAAAATGCATGGCCTCGAGAGAGCCGAAGACCCTGTGTAATTTTCTGAAACTATCTGAGTACCCTTTTGCATAAAGCTTCCTAGTGCCATCAATTTTCAATATAAAAGTTTTTCTCTGTCTCTTAAAATAAACATTCCACGGCCATTAATAATTTTGCTCAATTTGAGGTTTTTTTAATATTGCGTGACAAGTTGGCCATGGATGCAGATTTATTTTGCAGCACCACTTAGCTGTCCAAAATTGCCACATTTTTGTTTCTTACGTTTTTTTTGTAGGCCGCAAAATGAGCGAGAAAATCGCGGTGGTAGACCTAAAAAAATCATACTGTATAGTTTCACATATACTTTATTTAAAGAAATGTATTTCAAATGTCATTTAAATTTTTTTTTACTTTTTCGAACTTCATTATAAAACACATGGCAGCCTGACTCAAATCATATCAAAACGCATATTTTTCGAATAAATGAAAACTCACTTTTCCATGATGACTCTGATTTATACCTACCTTATTATTGAGAGAATATACGCAACATAATGCCCTTTGAAAGGCGCATATTGCGTAAACACTGTCTTCCGGTCTATTTTTTTTGACAAAACGTCAGATTTTTTCCACTTTTGTTCTGTTTGTTCTCCTATTTTTTTTATTAAAATTATTTCACGCAAATACTTTTATTTTCTATATAAATGAAATCCATCTCAAATATATTTAAAAATCAGTCTATTTAATTTAAAACGTTTTTTTTTTGTTATTATTTAATTTTAACACTTTGTATTATTTTGAAGCAAAAAGTCCCATTATTTTAGCCTAAAGAATAACTTTGCTGTAATACCTTGAATACTTATTGATTGAGCCCATTTTAAACCTATAACGACTAGCCGTTACCATCTCGGACCATCTCGGTTTGTCTTTTAACAAATTTACTTATTTATTTATTTAATTTTATAGAAAGAGGACGCAACAGATTACATTGTGGCACGAAATACAAAACTAAGGTTAGGAAGTTAATGCATACCTCTATTACCTCTTACCTACAAAATCAAACAATTTGATATGATAAGTTCAATTATACAGAATATTGCGAAGTTTACTTCTGCATACAGTTTGTATTGTATTATTGTTATTGGGTTATCTAGGGATCTATGGACACACTCTATATAATATGTACCTAAATACATTTAGGCCGAAGCAACTATGTACCTACTTTGATACAAATGCATTAAATGTGCAATTAATGTTGGGTTTTCAGGTTTACTCGACAGTTATAGGTGCAGTTTAGACCGATTTAGTGAAACTATATGAACAGTTCCGCCCAACTTCTGGAGTTCCGTAGAAGTTTTATAAAAGCAGGAATTACTCCTATCCTCTAACAAATTCCATTATATGTTATTCCAGGACATGCAGGTTGGAAAGACTTGCTGATATTCATTTTCGTCGCGGCTTTGTATATTCGTCCCTTTGCCGTCATAGATACGTTTATTAAGTTAATATTCGTGTTCCGGTTTCGGATGTCCAGCGCGGGGGACCTTAAGCTTATTACGGCGCGGTTTTAGGGGATAACTTTAACGGGATGGTCCCGGCTTGACGTGGGGTCAGTTTCGGTTGTTAATGACAGCCCATGGTGGTCCATAAAGGGGATCGTGCGGCGACGAGAAGTGTAATTAACAGCCTGGAACAAGAAATGCGTTGGTGTTTTATTTTGTGCTTTTAAAAACGTTCAGCTTGGCGGTTACCGCATACTTTATTTACACTTATATCGCTTTTGGTCCTATTGCTTAGGATAACGTCCAGGTAATAGAAAGAGACAGGAGACAGAACAGATATTGATCTTTATATCGAAAGTCTTTTTAGAGGCTGTTTTGTACAGATATTATTTTGAAAGTCGTCGGCGAAATCAGTCTTTGTATATAGCAGGTTTTTATTTGTCGAGGATTAGCCATTCTCTACACATCGTTCCAAAGAAGTAACGTGTTGAAAAATTCCCTAAAGTTTTACCTTCAGGCTGTGAGATTAGATCCACGGGTTTGTAAAAATATGATATCTTTTCTGGCTTGTATGCATTTTGTGAAAACATAAGACAATCAGAACAATGAGACAGTAAGAGCTAATACTGGAACCAATATGAGCGCATGAAGAATGGATTATATCGACAAATAAACGTGCAAGGTGTAAGTATAGAGTAAATTGTACCATTCAGAGTAAATTTCACAGAAAACAATAAAATATCAATCAGAAACACTGTAAACAAAATTTTACAATTTTGAGGATCAAAATGGAAACCAAATAATTTCACTTGTCGGACGTTTCTTTTTTCAGTGTAGGTGAGTGTCCTTAAATTACCAATAATAGGTATGTTCTCTATAATTTACAATTATTATAACCAAAATTGACAGAAATATGTTTCAACTATAAAACCGCTTTAAATAATATTCTTTCCGAAATAAATGCAAAATAGAAATTAGGGCCAGCGACAAGGCACTTCCTTTCACGACACACTACATACAGTGGCGCAGCCAGCATTTAGGGGCGGGGGGGGGGGGCAAAATATTACCGTCTACTGTGTTTAGTCGAATTGAAGTAGGTAAACAAAAATTAGAAAAATCCAGCGAAAATACAATGCTATTCATAAACTTTGCACCAAACGGGAAAAAAGTAATTTTATTATTAGATTTTTTGAAAATATGATTTCGAGCTACGTTGGTGCATGTTTTGGGTACCTACTCTATACGCGACTCAATTTAAGATGCCCCGACGGGACTATGCGAACTAATATATGGGCCATCGTTACCATGTGAACGGTGCTAGCCTTGGGTCTACACTGCGTTGTTCTTTGTTCTTGTTCATTATTGCCATGGTCCATAGACTAGTTTAGCATTGAGCCTATAGGGGGCGTATTTCTTATATTCAATGGCGTATTGCGCCTGAAAAGAGTTGTAACGTTACAACCCATGCCTGTCAAATATGACATTGAAATAAAAATTCGGAAAAATGAGGTTTTACCTTGGAAATCGGAAAAGGTGGTTAAGAAAATGTATTCGTATTGTATTATTGTGAATCTATGTCAATTTTTAGAAGGATATTCGTTTTTTTTAATTGATATTCCATAGGAATTGAAACTGAAACCATAAAATTCAATACAAAACTGTACCTTATCATTTTGATTCACTCAATTTCAAAATATAGATGGGCATGAACTTAGCTTAAAATTAAAACAACTATTTCAAAATATCTTATTTTTCCCCGTCTTGCGTTAACATTTATTTTTATTTTAAGAAAGCAACCAGTAAATAAGTGTCTTAAGTTATTTTGCGGGAAAAATATCGTGTACCAATTTGAAAAGATATAGTATGAATATAGTATCCATGTCCATAATATAGTCCATTCCGGAATTACGGGCTCCCTATTCTGTGGTTCGGGGAAGAATTCCCCTTTACAGCGCTCACGCGTCGGTGCGAGCGGCACCAATACTCTTGGACGCCACGACTCCCACCCAGAGGCCATAATAACACCTGGGCGGTTCCCCTCCGCCAGAACACACCCGCACTAGACACAAACTTGTTTCTAAAATATAAACTAAGACGTTTAAAACAATTTAAACATTGAAAACTTCTCAAAACCCAAGCTGCCGCTTTCAGTTATGTGACAAATGACATATGTAACGTCTGACTGTCTGACTAAGATGGTCACGTGATTTTTGTGCGCCAAGGCCTGTCTTTATAGTAGGCCTTGGGCGCAATATGCTCCAACATATCCGCAAATCAAATTTTCAAAAAAAATCGTATAATACATTTGGTGCAAACTTTATGAATAGCACTGTATATTATTTATTAGAAAATAATGCCTATACAAAAAAGTCATGTTATTCTTTGGTTTAAAATAAAAATAACACCTGTCACATATATAAAAAAAATTAAATATACCTTTTAATATAACACGTTTTTAAAAAACGGACTAAAAAAACTTGGGGCTCATGCAATAGATAATAAGTCACTAATAATTGTACCTATTGCACTGCAAATAATGTTTTCCAATGGCAGTTACTTTTCTACACTCCTTATTATTATCTATTGCACGCGCCCCATCTTTATGGGTCTAGGAGAAATTATTATATTTTATACTTTTTAGTTCGTTCTAAAAGCGTGTTATAAAAAACATTCTCGTGGGCACTGTGAGAACCGGGGCAGCGGGCAGTGGGCCAGATCGGCGCAGGCGGCAGGGCAGGGGGCGCTCAGGCTATAAGGGCGATGCCCCCCTCGCCCCCACCTAGCTACGCCACTGACTACATACAGCCGCTATATTCGCAGTTTTATGGGGCCTCTTCTAGAAAAGAAACACAGCACATATAGCCTTTTTATTCTATAATAACAATCTGTAATTGATCTTCTTTAATAACGGCTGTATTTATATATCAATGAAGTAAAATAACGGGTATTTCAGCGAAAATTATGTATTATTTATTCTTTACAATGAACCAAGCTTTCGGCCATATTTTTGGCCTTCGTCAGGGTATTGAAATTAATATTGAAAAGTTATGGTTCTAATGGATATAAACTTTCAAAAATGGAATAAATTGTTTTATTGACAATAAATTGTTTTGTTGACAATTGTTTTGTTGACAAAACAATTTATTCAATTTTTGGAAGTTTATATCCATTTGAACCATACCTTTTCAATATTAATTTCAATACCCTGACGAAGGCCAAAAATATGGCCGAAAGCTTAGTTCATTGTAAAGAATAAATAATACATAATTTTGGCTGAAATACCCGTTATTTTACTTAATTTAATTGGAGGCAGTGATATCCCAAGGGTTAATAACAGGAAGGGGCTACGTTTTGAAAAGAACACACTCTATGGTCAATTAAAAACATGGGTAGGTATATATTTTTAGTAGAAGTTAGGTACCTATTTTTGCACAATTAATATAAGAAGTGCATACAACAATAATTTCCGTTTTTAAATAAGTTTGTAACTATAACTCAAAACACTGCGTTTAATTTGTCGCATCCACATATCCACTTATTCTTGGCGTACATATTTCTATAAGTGTCATGTAAAATTGCGACTTGCAACTTTATCCCTTTGAGATAGTTTCAAATCTGGAGTAGGTCTCCCGAGAGTTTTTATTTCAACATTTTCTGTCAGTGAAAGTCTTAAAAAGTTACCTTTCAAAATGTCCTGCACACAATTATTCATTCTGATTAATTGGAAAAGGTATCCGTTGCAGGCGTTAAAATGGTACGTAGTATATTATCGGCTGCGTGCAATTCAATTTGAAAGGAACAAGGAAGTAAAATGTAGAATATAGCAGTCGCGGAACTAAATTATTTTTCCCATTTTCTTCTAGGGTCTCTAGGCCTAGAGCCGCCACTGATTGGAAAATATGAACCATGGCAACTGTCTTGAAGTTAGGGAGAATTTTAGCAACTCCCGCAATTGTCAAAAATTTCAAAAAAGGTCGAATATCTCAGAATCTCAGTTTAAGTGGCTGGGTACGATAATTTAAATAATCGTATAGATCTGGCGTGTAAGTTAAATGAAGCCTAATTAAATTAATAATTAGTTAAATAGGCTTAATTTAGCCAACAAGACCACTATTATCATTCGCAGGTTAGGTCAAATGATAGACGTAAATAATAAATATAAAATTTTGTTCACCATAACCTAATCCAACTTTTATATTGATCTGTTTCCCAAATGCCAAACAAAGTCCGCATTACACATTGCGGAAATATAACCTATATTATTATCACAGTAAATTCAAGAAATTCAGGTTTGTAAAAATGAATGTTTTACTTATTGATAATCTTGGCGATATGTCTTAACTGTTTTGTAAGTTAATCATTATTTTTGAAACAATTAAATTAAATAAAAAAATAATTTTGTGACTTGCAAATTAGGCTTTCTAAGTGGGACCATCTCTTTTGACTTAAAGGAAATTGTTCGTATTCGAGGATATAGGTTTCAGATTTTAGGCCCTATGAATTCATCTAGTTACATAGGAACTCAACTGTAAGTACAGGCACATGGTACAGGTATACTTCAATATATGAGCGGCTCCAATCATGAATCCATTTAATTCATCAAGGCCAGGCAAATGGATGAATTAAGAAGGTAAAGTCTACGAAGGATATATTGGAAACCTATTTATATCACGCAAACTTCTAACTCAAAATTTAATCAACGTCTATTACACACTTTTTACTAAATTTACAAAAATTCGGCAGAAAGTGTAGATATACTTGCCTACAAACAGATTCTAACCTGCCTATTCTATAGTATTTGTAGCAAAAATGCTTAAGCATAATGACATGTATTTTGTAACACGCTTTTATTAGTTTGACTTGTATATGTATGTGTAAATAAATCTAGCCACTCGATTATCACCATAAATTTTGCAAACTTCAAAAAATTTAATCCGGTGACAATACAATTATGCGGTACCATTTAGATTTTATGATGTGGGAGGAAGGGAGGAAGGGAGGAGATGGGGAAAATGAAAAATTTCCGAATAGTGAAAGTACAGGGTCAATAGGCACATGTATCAATAATAATATAGGTAGTAACCGGCCCAAAAATTTAAACAGTTGAAAAATATTCTATATTAACACGCTTTTAATAGCTTGACTTTGTTATACCCTTTGTAAACAACTCTAGCAAATTATTTTCACCATAGACAAAGCTATACACATACTGTCAGAACCATTGTTGAAATTTCCGCACCCTACACCAAATATTTTGCATTAAATTTGATGTAAAAACTAATAGGTAACTAAATTAAAATACCTATACCACAACTTAGTATCGAGTCCTAAGAATTGTTAAAACATTACAATTTATCTGTTTTAATTTGTTTTTGCTCCAAAATTAAAGTTTGAAAATTGATGTAGCGGGATTTTTTGCGGACGGTTTCAACAATGATTTTGATTATCTATGGCTCCTTTAATCTATGTTTTCACCCACTTCTAATTATTGCCGTGTCGATCTGAAATTTTGCAAACTTATTCAATTCCGGTGACAAGACAATATTGTGATGCCATCAAGCTTTGAGGATAATGGAGAAGGGAGGTGGTCATAGAGACTCCTCAATGGTTCTTTTTAATAGTGACGCATTCGCAGAGATGGAGAGAATGCGGCCACAGATATTCTAATGGAAGAGTTAGATGTTTTATAGTTTTTTTATGTTATATTTTGTGAGATTGTAATACAGATGGGTATTTGAATTTGTACTAAGTTCATTTATAACAATGTTTGCAGGAACCTATCATGTTTGAAGTCTCAAATCGTGTTCTAGGTCAATTGCTTCTATTTAATTTCGACTTCTGTCCAATTCGTGGGACGTGTGCCCACAAAGGTGCAACTCCATAGCGGATGCGAAATTAAACTCAAAGCAAGCGTCGGAATGCCAGTGGCCATTCATGTGACGCATAATAGTCGCGCACAGAATTGCAGATTAATACCACTGGCATTCTATACCCCTAATTCCTATTTATTAAGGGGTTGGAACACATCGCGTCGCTCTATACTGACGTATTCTCAAGTATGGAGTTTGCATCTCTTGGAGCACAAGATACATAATTTAGAAGATTTAGTCCAAAAATTATGTTGAAATTTAAATTAAATTAAATATCCGGTCAGTTGAAATACAAAAAAATATGAACAATCTGTTAAAACTTATAAGCACTGACTGACGTATTTATAAGACTTGTCACGGCTATAGTTTCATGTCCTGGAAAGTAGATGGCGCCTATGGTTAACAATGTATTTGGCATTGTATTTTGTCTCCACAAATCGCATGGTGACGACTTAAGGTTTCAAAGTAAAAATACTTTGAAAATACTTTGCTATTGCTGATTTCACAACAGAGGGTCGTGTCGTAACTATACATATTAGTGTAAAAAATTCCTCGTATTTTCACAGAGAAACATATCTCTAGTTTCAAAAAATTAGTTACATGCTGATACTAGCCTGTAATATTAAATTTTTGGTTTTCTAATTAAAACATTCCACTCGATCTTTACTACTCAAGAATTGTTATTAGAAAAAATTGTTGAGAAAATTAAAAGTTATACATCTTGAATCTTGCAAACACCCTAGTTTGTTTTGCTTGTTTTCAAATATGTCAAACTGTTGTGGATTTTATTTCTGAATAACCCTTATTACAATATTCTAGACACACTGTAGATTTATTTTTACTGACCAAATCAACTGGTTTATGTGAAGAATCAGTGTGCTATGACTTCGCTAGTTTTTGCCCCTCTACTTTACTTAGATGGTGCCTAGGATTTTTTCTTTTATATTTTGTAACTTTTTGTAAATTAATAAAAATTGTAAAGGCAAATCTGAATCTTATTTTATTTATGTGAAAATATTTATGAGAAACAAGTAAAATCTGTTAAAAATCACGGACTTTTAGGTTTCTTTAGATTTCAGTGTTAAAAAAAACAACTAACAAATCAAGGGTGCGCTCTCAAAGCGTTTAGTGCGCTATTTCCATATGTATAATTGATTTATGTTTCCCTAACCTAAACTAAAAACTTTTACACATCATATCATATTGCCCAAATAAATAGACAAAATTATAAGGCAAAGCGTAATATATTTTATTTTATATTTTTTATATTTTATTTTTATTATTAATTGCTTTATCAAAAATCTGACACATGAATCCTCTAATAGCGTTTTATGTTCAATTGAATGAAATAGTAAGAAAACCGATTGTTTTCTTTGCTTTTATATGAAAATAACAACTTTTAGCTCGTGGAACTCAAGGCACAGATAAGCATCTGTAACAACATGTATTTCTTATTTAACCGAAACAAACGAATTAGAAAAATACAGGATCAGACATCACTATGAGATATTTATAAGTAAATTTTAATAATTATACAGGGTGTTTATTAAATTATAATGAATATTTTTTATTTTTTTGCAATATTTTCAATCGACCTGAAAATTTTGATATACTTATGTTCCCAGAAGAGGATAAATCCAAATATCCAAATATCAGTTTATAGTCCGAGAGGTGAGTGACAAAAAAATGCAACAGTTTTAGGGAGGCTGGTTTTTTGATACAGTGTAGTATTTAGGGTGTATAAGAATAGCCTTACCGTCAGTCAGCCAGTTTCGTTAGCATTTGGCGCAGGGGCGGCTTCAAAGTTGTAAAAAAACCAACTATGTCGCAACTGTTTTAGAAAATCTAAAACTTGGTTTATTTAGTAGCAAAACAACTAAACAACGATGTGGATGTTGTCAGCCTTAAAAATATTGCAACGGGCCGCGTCAGCAGCGCTTCAAACTCATAAAAAATACACAGGGTGTCTCACCACGAACTGCATCGATCGATATCTCAAAAAGTAAACATAGAATTTTTTTGAAAATTTGGCAGCTGACCAGTGTCAATGAGTACTATTCATTTAAAGGATTTTAAAAATGGCGGCACTTCCTGTTATACCGGAAGTCGATGACAACTTCGTTATTATAATACCCTATATTTTATTGCATTTTTGGATTCTACGGAAAATTCTAGGTATATTTCATGTATCATGTCCTATACCTAAATTAAACCGTTTTGGAGATATTTGCATTTTAGAGAAAAAATGACAGATGCAGACCCGTACTTAATTGACAGTTTCTTCATAACGGCTACATATTTCTTAACGGACTCTTGGCATTTTGCAGTCAAAGGCTTGGTGCAGAGAAATACCATAAAGAAAGTTTCCGATCTTGTACAGGGTGTTCACAAAAAATTATTCAAATAATAATTCAAAAAATGCCAAAAACTCAAAATTTTCAAATAGAAACTCCCATTTTTTTGTTTTAGCCGTATTCAGCACAAAAAATTAGGGCAAGTTTGTGTTTAGTTCCCTATACCTAAATGCATTTTCGATTTATTTACAAAAAACTAATTTTCCACTTCTTCATCAAGGGGCCGTTTTCTTAAGTTTGATGAATCTAGTTGGCCACGGCTGATTATACGATTGTCAGAGAATGAAGAAATGTCATTTAGTTTAAAATTATTGTAAACAATGCCGGCACGGTTAAATTACACAAACGGAGACTATTTAATATTTAAATTTATTTATTATCAGCAAATGTAGGTATTAGAAGTTCTCGATATAACTCTGTTGCATTCTCCATAAATAATAAATAAATTTGAATAGTCTTCGTTTGTGTAATTTAACCGTGCCGGCACTGTTTACAATAATTTTAAACTAAATGACATTTCTTCATTCTCTGACAATCGTATAATCAGCCATGGCCAACTAGATTCATCAAACTTAAGAAAACGCCCCCATGATGAAGAAGTGGAAAATTAGTTTTTTGTAAATAAATCGAAAATGCTAACATTTAAGAATGAATATTTGAAAATTTTGAGTTTTTGGCATTTTTTGAATTAATATTTGAATAATTTTTTGTGAGCACCCTGTACAAGATCGGAAACTTTCTTTATGGTATTTCTCTGCACCAAGCCTTTGACTGCAAAATGCCAAGAGCGCGTTAAGAAATATGTAGCCGTTATGAAGAAACTGTCAATTAAGTACGGGTCTGCATCTGTCATTTTTTCTCTAAAACGGCAAATATCTCAAAAACAGTTTAATTTAGGTATAGGACATGATACATGAAAGGTATAGAATTTTCCGTAGAATCCAAAATGCAATAAAATATAGGGTGTTCCATTTAAAATAACGAAGTTGTCATCGACTTCCGGTTGGTATAACCGGAAGTGCCGCCATTTTTAAAATACTTTATATGAATAGTACTCATTGACATTGGTCAGCTGCCAAATTTTCAAAAAAATTCTATGCTTACTTTTTGTGATATCGATCGATGCAGTTCGTGGTGAGACACCCTGTATATTTTTTATGAGTTTGAAGCGCCGCTGACGCGGCCCGTTGCAATATTTTCAAAGCTGACTACATCCACATCGTTGTTTAGTTGTTTTGCTACTAAATAAACCAAGTTTTAGATTTTCTAAAACAGTTGCGACATAGTTGTTTTTTTACAACTTTGAAGCCGCCCCTGCGCCAAACGCTAACGAAACTGGCTGACTGACGGCAAGGCTATTCTTATACACCCTAAATACTACACTGTATCAAAAAACCAGCCTCCCTAAAACTGTTGCATTTTTCTGTCACTCAGCTCCCCTACTATTACAACTTGCTACCTACTAGAGATCACAAAATATACCATACTCCGTTTGAAACGTCCTTGTCCCATCTGCTACTAAAATTTTTATAGTACCTACAGTACACGCAATTTTACTTGACATTCGACAGGAACGCTTGGATTACCTAACACAACAAAATATTTAGCCTACAGCAAAAGCTCCATTTGTACTACTACTATTAATTAATTTCTCTTAAATAAAAACAGTCTAGTCTAGTTTTCCGTCTCAACTATCATGCGTAACATCTAACTACAAGGTCCATGGCTTAGATGGATTGGGAATGATCGGGCCTGTAAATTCGGTTAAAATTAGGGGGGGCGTCACGGGCGTAGCCAGGATTTAGTTTTGGGGGGGGGGTTTAGTTTGAGAAGTAAATAAAACAACAAAAATATACTTACATGAAATTTAATATCTATATATTCATCCGAAAAACTACGACATATTTATAAAGTTCTTAACTTTAAATGAAATGGATAAATTAATTTCGTTCCTCTGCGCTAAATCTAAAACCATTAAAGAAGAAATCTTCGGCTTTTTCTTTTAAATATATCCACTACTTCATCTGTTCATGTTCATTAGAGCCAAACCATTAAGTCTGTTTTAACTTGTAGTGTTTCGTAAATAGTTTTTCAGTCTCCTTAGGCTCGAGAAAGACCTTTCTGGGGTAGCAGTGGATACAGGAATGGTAGTCAAGATTTGTAGTAATGTGTAAATATTAGGATAAAGGTTTTTATCGCACATATCTAGGCATTCCAAACTAGATTTCGGGGTAGGCAGTCTTCTTATCAGCATGCAAGGTAGCTGAAGCTTTGATAGCTAAATCCAAATTTGTTTCTTTATTAGAAACCCCTTGACCTTGACTACACCACTTTTTCCAGTAGTCCATACCATTAAGTTTATCACCCTTCCTTTTTTTCCCCTCCATTTTTCGACAGTAATAATGTTTCACGTATCTATCCTTAACAAGGTCATCGAATAACAGCGCACTAAAATTACTCACTTACACGGTACACTTAATTCTCTTCACTATTCGTTCACCACTTTTCACTTTTATTCGCTTCGAGTTCGCATGGAACAATACTGCCGTAAGCGCGGTCACGCGCCGCGGCGCCGCTTATATAGCAGCCCAGTAGCCGTCCAGAAACTTCCACGAACTTCCACAAAGTTCCGCTCATTTCGACCTAGGGGCGTGGCGAATAATCGAGAAACAACGCAAAGTGTCCCTACAATACAAAATAGTTCGGCTGCAACTGCGTCTGCCTCTCGTCAAAAGATGGCGCTAGGCGCTACTATTACTACAGAATATATTCAAACGTAATAATAATTTAACTCTTCACTCCTCGTATTTTTTCCGTATAATATTAGGTAATATTTTGCTTATTTCGGAGGGGGTTTGAACCCCCGAAACCCCCCCCTTGGCTACGCCCGTGGGGGGGCGTGTATGTCCCGAATTAAAACAAAGTTGGCTAATCAAAGCGGGCTACAGGGCCTGATCCGACAGAATTAAGGCCATTGTCACTCGGGGCACGTTTTTGTTCTCTAGAAATTAATTTTGGTCCAGTGTGGACAAGTTACCTAACTTGTTTATTTTGGGCTAACTGTAGCTACATAAAATACATTTTTTAGAAATGAAGAGGGGAAATTATTGTAGATAATTTTCAGATTTATCTTGTCGACTATCGGTTAAAGGTTGAAGTAACATACAGAGTGGTTGGGAAACAAGTGAGATATCTTTAAGGTCTGTAGGGAGTTTGGAGAGGGTGTTAAATAACGAACCTTTAGGTTTATTCTAATCTAATTTAATACAACAATTGGATCGTGCTGCCACACTGGATGTTTTGATGATCAGCAATATACCCAATGCAAGTATTGACGACACACTTAAGAAATATAAATACATAACATGTTTTACCCTTACTATGCTAAACTATATCTTATAACTTACCCAATTGTATACATTATATACAATTAATAAATAATGCCCCCTTTCGCCACTTATATACCTATGGTATATTTCAGGTCGATTGAAAATAATGCAATGTTAAGTAAAAAATACATGTTGTTACAAGTGCTTGCTGTGCCTTGAGTTCCCCGAGCTAAAATTTGTTATTCTCTTATGAAAACAAAGGAAACAATCGTTTTTCTTACTATTTCATTAAATTTAACATAAAACGCTATTAGAGGATTCATGTGTCAGATTTTTCATAAAGCAATTGTTTATTAAAATAAAATATAAAAAATATAAAATAAAATATGCATTGCCTCATAACTTTGTCTATTTATTTGCGCAAAATGATGATGTGTAAAAGTGTTTAGTTCACTTTAGGGAAACATAAATCAGTTATACATATGGAAATAGCACACTAAACGCTTCGAGAGCGCACTCTTAATTTGTTGGTTGTTTTTTTTAACACTGAAATCTAAGAAACCTTCAACGAAAATTAAAAAAATGTAGGTCCTTGTAAATATAGAAATAAAATTTCGTTCATGTTTGTGAATTTCAACTAGCCTATTTCCTATCTTTACCAAAAGATTCTAGAGCACCATGCCAGACAAGTCTTGATATCCCCACCCATCAGAACCCTATGAGAGCATGGGACCAGGCATGTTTGGACAGGTTTCGTCCCATACTCTCATAGCTCTACTACTTCTTGGTCGTGTATTATGCAAGATGGTAAAACATAAAATAAATTGTTTACAAAACTACTTCCCATTAGGTATTTAGTCTGGAAAAAACAGCACTATATTTGTTTTCTTTTGAGCAGAGGTTGAACCACTATCACTGGGAATAATTGTATATTGTTCAAAATTTTCACCTGAATTATGCATAAAATGCATTCTATTATTACCTCTACCTCTTTGGTTACTACCTCCGCGAAATTTGACGTGTTGTTAAATCTCGATTGATAGTTGTTTAATAGTTCTGCGATGCTGTGTGTTGTAATCTGAGTTATTTTTATTAGGGTGCATATACGAGCCCAGTCCCATTTCAGTTGGCCCACTTACAAAATTCTCAATTATTGGTACTTACCAGAGAGATATCTAAACAAAATTTAAATATAGGTGTTATTTATTTCTCACTAAACATTTTAGGAATTTTTTACAAAGGTTATTAAGGCTTGCTCAGACAGTTTTACTAGGATAACAAAACAAAGAGAAAAACAAAAAATGATCTTTGATATTAAATGTAATTCAAAACCCATCCTAAGAGTGGAATATTGTTTTCTGAGAACTACTTTAAAGCTCTTTTTGACGTATGACAAGCAGCGCCATCTTGTTGAAAAATAAAACCCTCTCCAGCATTCAGAGCTTCTTTCATTGTTGGCAGCAGATACTCCTCTAAGATGGCTAAATATTTTTCGGTGTTAACAATATCATTAATATAGTGCAGTTTTCCTACACCTCTTGCAGACATTGAGCCCCACACCATCACAGATGCAGGGAATTTTACTTTCCTTTTCAACAATCTGGATGGTAAGCTTTATTTTTTTGGCGAATAACTCTGCCCCGACTGTCACCTACACAAACTTCAAACCGAGACTCATCGCTCCAGTGTATGCTATTCCACTGTTCAGAATTCCAATTTTTATGTTCTTTTGCCCATTTTAATATGTTTTTCTTTTGCTGTAGCGTCAACAACGGCTTTTCCTTGGCCTAAAGGAATCAAGTCAATTTTTAGAAATTTACGTTTGAAAAGCAGTTTAAAAATGCTACCTTACCTTATATATGTTCCAAATCCTAAGTTTTGAGCTTCTCTATGACGCGTAGATCTTGAAACTCGTCTTCCCACAGCTTCGCTCCAAAGTACACTTAATTGGCCATAGCTAGCACGTCTGTTTTCCCTTATTAATCTTTTCAATGATCGTTTGTCTCTTTACGTATGCGGGCTTTGGGGAAATTGAACCATTCGTTTTATATAAATGCACAATGTTTCTAACACTGTACCTCGATATACTTAATAAATTCCCGAAGTTAATAATGATTTTTCGAATTTGTTCACCAATAACTTTTCCTCTCCCCATTTTTAGTCGCTAAACTAATTTTGACACTTTTGGAGAGCTATACTGTCAATAAGCAAGAGTTTTGTTTCAGGTTGCCTTTGCATGGCCACCTCGATTTTTACTTAGTTGCAGAAATGTTAATGGAAATTATATGGACACAGGGAAACTGTTATTTTTACCAAATTGTTTTTAACGTAAAAAAAATAAATATTATTAAACACATTTTATTATGTAATCAAAAAAGGTTTTTAATTCCAAAAAATTGTAGGTAGTACTTATTGCTATATTTTTCCTCAATAATTTTCCAAGAAGTTAAAATTTTACCTATTAGGTGGGCCAACTGAAGTGGGACTGGGCTCGTATATGAAACATTTGCTTATAAAATTCTAACGAGAGTTCTTCATCTTTCGTACCTTTGATGGCATCGTTCAAGTTTGAATAATTCCTAGCTTTTATAATAGTTCTCAAACAATGGTTATTTAAGCCAATGGCAAAAGACGTAATAGCAATTTCTTCACAAATGAGTCTTAAATTATTTACATTTTGCTCATCTCCATCTGTCTGGGTTAATGTTAGATTCAGTAGTAATAGAGCAGATATTAATTTTTTGAAATAAAATAATAAGATATTGATTCCTGAGAAATCAAATAGCTTTTTAAATCTTTTATTAACGAAATATTAGAAGTATACGTCTGATTCAACAAAATTTTTCCATTTTCAGACAGAAGGGTTTTTAAAAGAGATTAATAACATTTTACTATTCTCGTCCACTAAGGTATCATATAAATTTATCGCGTATTTGGTGGTAACTTCTGATTCATTCATAAGGGGAATTAAACTAGAAGCTGTCTTTAGATCAAATTTTTCAGACATGTTGACTTCATGTTCGGAATCATACTAATCAAAATTATTTAACTCTGAGCATAATCCTTTTGCACTTATATTGTATAGTCTTTCTTTTAAAAAAATCTGTGGTAACAAAATATTTCTCTATTTCCAATACATATTATTTAATTTTTTCTGTTAACTTTGAGTCATGTGAACCTAGGTTACATTTTCCCTAATATTGCTAAATTCTATCTTAATCTTTTCAAATTTCTTAGTTTTATTTCTTAAAATAAACAAGATATTTCTTCTATCTACACTGTATTTACCTAAATTCCTATACAACACTTTACATTCTTTATAAATGTATCTAAAACTATTTTCTTCGAGCATCCTATTCCAATTAATACCATATTATTTCCTATTATGAACAAATTGTTTCCATAGCATACCATTAATTTTTACCTATATATTGTTTATACTATTCCCGTACCACAACATGTATTTTCATATTTATTTACTTTACTGCCAATTCCATTGTGCACATACAGGGTTTCCAAAAGAAAACTTGACCCCCCCCCCAAAAAAAAATTAGAAAACCGAAAAATATATGAAAATTCGCCGAGACCCGTCGATTTTTGTTCTTGGGGGAGCTTTTTTGACAGTAAAGCCAACCCGATATGTCAACCCGATCCCCCTGATCCCTAGCAACCCTAACTTTAAAATTTCAAATAAAACTACCCCCCTTGTGGCCCATCATTTTAAAGCCCTTTTTATTGCAAATACAGTGATGTATCGTTTTTAGAATTCTGTTGAGATTTGACAGAATTATTAGCTAAAAACGGAAAGTTGACAATCCACTGTACGCGTAGTAATTTCTACACAAATGACCGCCACTATTAAGTTTTTTATCTACTACACACGACCAAACTACCTAGTGTTTATTGACGTGTCGATCAGTTTACAAAAAAGTCACAAATGAAAAAGCTGAAGCAAAATACAAAAGTTCATACGAATTCAAACTTTATTATATATTTTTAAAATATGTAACAAAAAGTCACTGTCACAAAAAAAAGTTCCCGTTTGTTTGCTTGTAACCACGAAATCGTTAGTTTCAGCCTGCTATTGAAAGTGGAAACATATTTTCGAAATGACTTATTCTATCGCGGAAAGGGTAGAAATTGTTGCAATTTGTTATCGAAATCATGATTGCGCTAAAGCTACAGCACGATATGCAATAATTTCTAATCTTTTCGTGATAGAATAAACCATTTCAAAAACATGTGTGCACTTTCAATAGCAGGCTGAAACGAATGATTTCGTAGTTACAAGCAAAAAACGGGGACCTTTTTGTGACAGTGACTTTTTATTATTTTAAAAAGATATAAGGCTTGAATTCGTATGAACTTTTTGTTTTGCTTCAGCTTTTTCATTTGTGACTTTTTTGTAAACTGATCGACACGTCAATAAAAACTAGGTAATTAGGTCGTGTGTTGTAGATAAAAAACTTATTAGTGGCGAGCATTTCTGTAAGAAATCACTACGTGTACAGTGGATTGTCAACTTTCCATGTTTAGCCAATAATTCTAATAAATAATTCTGTCAAATCTCAACAGATTTCTAAAAACGACCCACCACTGTATATTCGCAATTAAAAGGGCTTTAAAATGATGCGCCACAAGTGAGGTAGTTCTATTTGAAGTTTTAAAATTGGGGTTGCTAGGATTTAGGGGGATGAACATATCGAGTTGGCTTGACTGTAAAAAGAGCTCCCCCCCAAGAACAAAAATCGACGGGTGTCGGCGAATTTTCAAATATTTTTCGCTTTTCTAATTTTGGGGGTCAAGTTTTTGTTGGGGAACCCTGTATAACATTTTTTCCAAATGTATTTCCTTAATCACCATTTCCATTATACCCATATATCATTTATTCGATATTTATTATCTTAATTACCATTTTCATTATAACCATTAATATGCATTAATATCCATTTATTCTATAATTCCCATTTCAAATCTTGCTGATGCCCCATGATAGTCTTAATTTTTCTTCAATTTTTCGGCACGGTCGCCATGTGATATCTTTAAGGTCTCTAGGAAGTTCGGAGAGGGTGTGAAATAACGAACCTTTCTACATCATCTTATAGGTTTATTCGAATCTAATTTAATACAACAATTGGGTCATCCTAGTGGATACTATAACTTACCTAGTTTTATACAATATGTATACAATTAATAAATAAAGCCCATTTTCACCACTTTCTTTTGCGCAAAACTCATACCACAGCAAAGCCACCCGAGCCCTTAAAACTTAACGGATTGGCTGATTTTCCTCATATCTGATATATACCATTAAAGCTAGAGGGCGCCCTCGGCAGTTGAGTGACTTTATGTTTATTTTTGACTATTCCATTTAAACAAAAATTGTCTGTCATATAGGTATTTTAGTTTGAGGTAAAGTAATCTACTGCATCTAAAAACTCCCGGTATGGATCTTGGCTCATTCTATTTTTACGTATGAGTGGGGACGAGTGGAATTAATTACAGCGTCTGGCCTGGCCGCTGCTATAGTTGAAACTTCAAACAAAGGCTGGAAGTATAGTACTTCACGGCTCCCTGGCTTGAAGAAAGTGCAATACCTCTTCAAATATTTGAAATGGCCCCGTAATTTGAGGTAATTCGGCTTTTATTAAAACTCTCCAACTGTTAAGAACTCCTTCATAATACTTCTGTACTGGCACTACCCGGATTTTGCGTAATTTAAACCAAGGTTTCTTTAATGATAATATAAACCAGAGATGGAAATATTGAGCTGCTTTATCTGGCAAATTAAGGGTTTTAATAATATACCCGTAGAATTGTTGCTACAAATTCTGTTTATGAAATACCGAATCAAGATACCTACTTATTGATATACTTACCTCGCTAAGGTAATGTGCTGCTAAACTGTTTCTGATTGGTCGAAAGCCGTGTTAGAATATTTATAATGATATACTGTGTTGTGGAATTATAACTGTTCCCACATAAGTTTTAGTTGAAAAAATGTATACCTACTTTCTAAAATAGCGTTGGAGAAACTATATTATTACTAACTTATTAACTTGTGGATTTTTTTTAAGAGGTAGAATATATTTTCACAAATTGACGTTTACAGTACCGTGGAAAAAGATAATTTGGAGGTAAGTATCCAGTTTTTAACTTACTTTTGGTACTTTTCAAACTTGATCATTTTGTGTTAAGATGGTCTAAAACCAAATTATAAAGTCTGGGAGCAATAAAAGTGAAGCAGCGCTGCCCTATATCAAATATCATATTATGATCTTTGCCTATATGCTCTTTTTACAACCAGTTAACGCAACTCGGTCTGTTTATCTCTAGTCTGGTAAGTATACAGGGTGGCCCACCACGAGCTGCATCGATCTATATATGGAAAACTAAAAGTAGGAAAATTCTGAAAATTTGGCACCTCACCAATGCGGATAAGCGCTGCTCAACTAAAATATTTTGGTGAATCTGGCACTTTCGGTTATACCGGAAGTCGATATCAACTTTCTTATCTCAAATGGAACACCCTGTATATTATTGCATTTTTGGATGCTAGGCATCATTTTGGAACAAAAACATTCAACATGTGATATGTCTAAATCCAACCGTTTTTGAGATATTTGCATTTTTCCGAAAAAAATTACAGATGCAGACCTAAAGTTAATTAGCAATTTATACGAGGAAACCGCGAAATTTCAAAACGAATTTTTGGCATCGTGTAACAGAAGCCCTGACCTAGTGATCTCTGCTGAGAAATAAATCCGTTCTTATACAGGGTGTTCACAAAATATGAATAAAAATTACATTCAACATGTGCTTAAATCTCGAAATTTTCAAATGGAAACCCCCATTTTTTTAATGCGATCTTGTTCTCCACTAAAAATGATGACAACTTTGTGTAAGGTTTCCTATACCTAAATGCAGTAATTTTCGATTAATTTACGAAAAACCCATTTTTCGCCCATAAAATGCGGGGTTTGCTTAGCGCTTGGAAAATCGTATTAGCCGTGGACGCTGAAAAGACAATCGCGGCTGAGGAAATGTCACTTGGTTTATAAATTATTGTCAACAATAATGCCGGCACGCTTAAATTACACAAACGAAGATTATTTAAATTTGTTTATTATCTACGGATAATACATAATCTTCGTTTGTGTAATTTAAGCGCGCCGGCATTATTGTTGACAATAATTTATAAACCAAGTGACATTTCCTCTGCCGCGATTGTCTTTTCAACGTCCAGGGCTAATATGATTTTCCAAGCGTTAAGCAAACCCCGCATTTTATGGGAGAAAAGTGGGTTTTTCGTAAATTAATCGAAAATTACTGCATTTAGGTATAGGAATCCTTACACAAAATTGTCATCATTTTTAGTGGTGAATAAGATCGCAATAAAAAAATGGGGGTTTCCATTTGAAAATTTCGAGATTTAAGCACATTTTGAATGTAATTTTTATTCATATTTTGTGATACACTGTATAAGAACGGATTTATTTCTCAGCAGATATCACTAGGTCAGGGCTTCTGTTACACGATGCCAAAAATTTGTTTTGAAATTTCGCGGTTTCCTCGTATAAATTGCTAATTGATTTTAGGTCTGCACCTGTAATTTTTTTCGGAAAAATGCAAATATCTCAAAAACGGTTGGATTTAGACATACTTAGGACATGTTGCATGTTTTTGTTCCAAAATGATGCCCAGAATCAAAAAATGCAATAATATACAGGGTGTTCCATTTGAGATAAGAAAGTTGATATCGACTTCCGGTATAACCGGAAGTGCAAGATTCACCAAAATATTTTAGTTGAGCAGCGCCCATCGGCATTGCTGCGAGGTGCCAAATTTTCAGAATTTTCCTACTTTTAGTTTTCCATATATAGATCGATGCAGTTCGTGGTGGGCCACCCTGTATATATGAGTTAAATTTTCTAATTTCATTTTATGTTTTTTATACTCGACGGAATGTGCAGGCAATATGCCCGGGTTCACTTTAGGCAGGTCATATACGCAGTCACAGGGATGTTAGAGGTTCTGCGTGAATTATTTTGAAAATGCGTTTTTGATTGATGTTATTATTGAATCGGTTTTTTATTTTCAAACAGAAAATTAGTAATCTTTAGTCTCTTTCCAGATCAGAAATTATGTTAACTTTCAGGTTTTAGTAGTAGCACAGGATAAATAGTTTTGCAACAAAAGCCTCCTTTTGAAATATTAAGTCGCTAAGGAATAATTATTGTCTGTACCTATTACTTGTTGGTCTGTGGTAGTAGAGTTTCGCTTGCAGCTGGAAAGTTGCACTCAACTTATTTTTGAAGGTTAGGTATAGTAGTATCAATGTCCTGCTTTTTTTACAGTCTCTAATAATAATCTGCCATGGCCATACATTTAATTTAGGTATTTGGAGATAACTACACGGACACTATACTTTAGCTAAAGGCCCCAAAGCATATTCTGAATATATAGGATAAGCCATGTTTTTGTAGCAGGAGTTTAACATTGGATAGAAAATAATACCGTAAATCGAACACTTCACATCAGTATATAGTGGATATGTACCTACAGGATGTTCATAGCTATTTTTTACCCCTTAACTTTTTAATTTTTCGACCTAAAAAATGTGAAATAAAAAAAGTTGTAGATAAGAATATGTACTTTTTAACAATTATGTGAAAATTTATACAGGGCGTCCCCACTTAAGTATTGCAAACCAAACTTGTTTTTTTTTTAAATAGAACACCCCTTATAAGCTCACCTTGAAGTGCTCAAAAAGGGCTTTTCAACAATATGATATAATACTTGGTATATTCTTCTGACGGATTTTTAAAAAATATTAATTATATAAATTTATTTTTCGGTATCCTTCTCAGTTAGCCATGAAATAAATCAATGTGTCCTTAACTGTTTCTTCCTTGCTGCCTGCTTTGTAGATTGTGACATATATGTCATAGAATCGAACCAAACTTTCATTCATTAATTATTGCGAATGTAATTTGTTTACTAAATCCATAGGTTGCAGCGAAAATGCAGCAATATTTCAAGGGCGAATGCTAAGTAATGCGATATTTCCTTCTATATAAAGTATACCCGAAAAGGTTTTATTTTAGAAACAATGGGCATCAAAAGTGCAAAATTAAAAGTTTATAGGTCGAATATCTTCCAAACAGCTGAACCAAATATAGTTATATTCGCAAAAATACGTAAATTTCAAATATAGAAAAATATTCCGGTTGTTCCATTAAAAAAAAAACAATTGTTGTATCTATACCTCAGTTATTCCATGTTCAATTGTTTATTTAAAAATGCACTCATATAGCTCTGTTGAAATCCCACAACTTTTCTGCCCGACATTTTTTCTAGGTTGAAAAATAAAATACTTACTGTGGGGATGTAAATATGTCTGTTTATTTCTTTTGCTTTTCAAATTAGACTTAGAGCGTTGACTGCTCACGGCTGTCACGTCTGACACATTTTTGGCTCACCATGCGCTTTCCGGAGATAAAATACAATACAGAATACATTGTTAGCCATCAGAGCCATCTGTTTTCCAGGACATAAAGCTATAGCCGTGAGAAGTCTTTATAAATACGTCAGTCAACGGTTAGAGCGTTGTGAGTTTTAAAATATTTTGGGTAGAATGTTAAAGTCCTGCTAGAAAAAACTGTCTTAAATGTATAAATAGTAAATAGCTTCTAAAAAATCGTTCAGACCGGAAACAAGTTATGTGCTTATAATTTGACTATTTGGAAATTTAAAGATTTGTGTGAAATATGTAAATATAGGTATTAAAATATAATATATTAAAAATATGGTTACTACTCTAGTAATATAAAAGTGGAAGTAGGCAGTGATGCCATTGACATCGGTTTTTTAAATAAACATGTTGACTGAAAGAAGCAAACTCGCTTTATTAAAGTTTTTGTGTATTTTGTCCCCGAAAATTCCGATAACATGAAAAACTGCGGTAACCTCTGAAGAAGCTTTTACCCGCGCAACCACAGTAATAAAAAAATCCGATTAATAATGTTTTCACATTTTCGATGAGAGATATTAGCATTGTAAAACATTTTGTCATCTGCTATTCGTGGGACCGAAATGCAGGCCGGCAACCGTGAAATAGGAAATTAAAAATACCCTCCCACTGAGCCAGATAACACTGCTATTTTTGACATCGCTAATCTGGCGACGAGAGCTCGAGTTATTGTACAATAGATTGAAAAATAATAAATAAAAACCTTTTTAAAAACAAGCTTTTATTTAAGCCATGTACTAAAACAAATAAAATAAGTTTAGTTTTTAAAATTTTTAAAATTTGTTTTCTAAAAGCGAAATATTCATAAAAGAAGGTACCTACCAATAAATAATTTCATCGGGCAGTGATTGGTTTGTGAGCAAGGACTTGCCTAAGTATGTATTTTCTTTACAATTCAGGCGACAAGTTTTATAAATTTTGAAAATCTAAACTTATTTTATTTGTTTTAAATAAAGGCATTTTTTAAAGGCTTTTATTTATTATTGTATTTGTACTTTTAGTTTGGGGTGTCCGCCATATTGTGGCATCCGCCATGTTGAAATTACAATCACGTCACGTATTCTGCTTGACAAACCCTTTCATTGGATACCTATGCCAAGGAGGTTGTGAATAAATAAATAATCCGCCATCTTGGGTCGGCCGTCATATTGATTTTATTGCGACGTCACTCGCCTTAACGTTTTCTACTCGTCGTACCCTTTCATTTGATATCCATATCATGAGGTTGTAAAAAAAACTTAATCCGCCATCTTGGAGCTATGGACATTTTATATACTGATTGTTTTGTCAATTTGATAATCGTTGTGGTGTCAGGCACTGGTACGTTTACGTTACTGTCGGAAACATATTGGAGTAGAGACCTGCTCCGAGAATCACACATTTTAATTTCTAGTTTTCTGATGGTTAACAATACTTCCACGTGGTGATGTGGACGTGAAGTAATTACGTTTAGATAATATTATTTAGTTTTTGGTGATAGGTACAGTAGTTTTTAGCGAAATGTGTAACTGATAGTAGAGAGTATATATTTATAATATTTAACATTATTGTGAAAAGAAGAGACAGGGTGCCAGGGCCGTGTTAAGGGGGGGGGGCGAAGGGGGTGTTCGCTCCGGGCGCCCTATTCAAGGGGGCGCCAAAATCAACAAAGGCGCTAGTACTAATAATTTACTGCTTCAAAAAACATTTAATTTTTTTTTAATTTTTCAGTTACCTACCGATTGGACGATGATTTCGCATACAACTACTGAAATCTTTGTAAGTTGTGAATTCGGAACTTGTCTACGTCTACCGATGTCTATGTTGTTGTGGAATATTTTAATTGATTTCGCTATTCTCCCCGAGATGACGCGATGGCGGCCGACGCTTGACGATTTCACGTTGACGCGAATCGTTGTGAAAAGGATTGTTCTGTAAATAAAGAAGCTAACTTTCGCAAACGAGCAACGTGGTAGTTAAATAGAGGAATCGATATCGACATAGATTTTTGGTTTCCGGATACTAATCGTAAATTAGTTGGCAAGTACAATAAGTACTTGTACATTCATATTAGCTGAATCCTGAATCTGTAGCATCTAAGCACAGACCTATATAGCTTCGCTAATATAGGTCTGTGATCTAAGGAAACCCTGTTTTAATGAAGACTTGGTTTTGTTGAACTTGAATTTTAATATTATCGCTCAATTCTTGGTATGGCAAATAGCAAACGTACTAAACAATAACAATCACACACTTTGTTTAGAATAACGTAGCAACCTGGTGGTTTCTATTGTGGCAAATTTTCGTATCTTGTAAATTGTAAAAATGTTCTTTCTGGTATACGAGGTTCTGCTTTCTGGTGCAAAATAAAATGTAAAAATTAAAAGTTATTTGCTCTTGTGAAGTATAAATGAAAAATATGTTCCTAACTAAACAAAAATCGTTCTTTAACTGTACACTAGATTGTGACAGGTAAATATTTAATGTCCCTAGAATTCTAAATTTGAGTAGATAGAAATTAACATTAAACTCTGTTCTTTGAAGTACATAAAAAGGCTATAATTATAGTTTCTGTATTCTAAGTTAGGTTAGAACCAGAGACTCTTTAAAATAAGGGAACCCAGCATTTCACAGTCACACAGGAAAAGTGAAGCCTTGAGGGGAAGTTTGTTTTCTGTAGACTCCGCAAGGAGACCACATAAGTGGGCTGGTACAAGGTTATGTTATATGTCAGTATCCAACTGCCATCAGGTTTTGGGTGATAGATAGTGCCATAGATTCTAAAGGAGGCAAAAGATTTCCCATCATAATTCACAATTTTTAAGTTTTCTAACTTCCAGATACTCAGATGTGACAATTAAAGAATTTTAACTATACAATAAATGTGTTTCATTTGACAGTTGCCATATTCTGTATTTGTAGACATTGTCAAGTCTAATTTTTGGAAATCATGGAAAGCATTATTACCAAGCATTTACTAACAATCAAAGTACCTGTTATATTCATAGATTCTCCAATAAAATTGCATACTTGGCATCACTGATACTATTAGAATGATGAAAGAATAGGCCTCACTTTGGAAAGTATAATGCTGGGTCCCTTATTTTAAAGAGTCCCTGGTTAGAACCATATATAATATCAAGGTTAAGGTTAGGCCTCTGTAACAAGAATTGACATTTCTGCCAGACATGGTAAATACGCACCTGGAGGCGCCCAAAACAAGTATGCCAATTATTGTAATTTCTGGTGTACAGTTAAAGAAAGATTTTAGTATACATATTTTATTTAATTTAATTAATATAATTTTGATTGGGGGGGGGGGGGCGCCAAAAAATAACTTTGCCCCGGGCAAATTTTTACCTTAACACGGCCCTGCAGGGTGCACTGAGGGAAATGTGAAAATAGAAAAGTATCAAAATGTTTATGAATGTTTACGAGCGGATGAAAGTCCAAAAAGGTGTCAATATTAGATTGGCAGCGGTTTTATCATGAAAAAGTCTACCCGTCTCCCTCCTATCTTCTATTGTTCAAGTTTCATTCTCCCCATCACTGCACCAGTGCACTGCCGCGCAGACTAAACTTCTTTGGGATTCGATTAAACTTTGGTGGAAACGGGAAACCAAATAATCGACACGCAATGGCACTTACTTTGCTTAAAATTTAATTAATTAATCCAGAGGTCGATCCTCAATTGTAGCTTCTTCACTGGGTTAGGTGTATTTGACACAATTAACACTAAAGAATTGAAATCTTGGATAAAAAGTGACGTTTTCTTTGAAATCATATTATCATGTCTCAGTGAAGAAATTTACAGTTTATGTTATGAATTATATTATACACAAAGATTTTTTAGGAGTACCACCGCGATTTTTTTGCATATTTTGCGCCCCACAAAAAATCGTAAGGAACCAAAACGTGACATTGACGAATAGCAGATGAGTCCTGAAAAACTTGATTTAGGTACGTGTGAAAAACACTATTTTTTGTCATACGGTCCCAAAATTTTGTTATACGCTTTTTACAATTCTTCAAAACGCTTAAATTTGCAAATTTTCCATAATTTATTTAATCGTAATGTTGGCTTAGAAATTCATATCGTAGCAACAAGTTTGTTTATTTGATAATTTTGTCATATCGTTCATTCATTTAGGGATCAGGCCGAAAAAGTAGCATTTTGCGGAATTAAATGAGTCCGTAAAATAGCTATTTTTGAGAGCGTTTGACAAAAAAATATTTTTGGGCTTTGTTTACTCCGTGATGCACTTATAAAAAATAGTATGAAAAAGACCCAAGTCAGTTGTTTGCCATTCATTCAAAATTTGAAATACTGATATTCCATACAGATCAAGAACTTTAACTTCATATACATATGTATTCAGTCTGTTCATTTGAAAACTAGTCGCGCCCTTAACATTTTGGCACTTAATGAAAATAAATTTTAAAAATCACCAAGAACCGTCGATTTTTATTTTTATTGGGAGGGGAACTTTTTTAATCGTTATGTAATGGAAATTTCACTCACTCCTCTATCCCTCACTACAGTCAACTTTAAAATTGAAAATGGAACTACCATGCTTTGTGATACCTCATTTTAAAGGAAATTTTATTAGGAATACAGAACCATTTCATTTTTTAAAACCCCTTGAAAACAAAAAACGCCAGATTACTTTCAGCACTTGGTCATAAAAAACTCAATAAGTTTATTGTTGGTATTGGAAAAACAAAGTAAATTATTATCTAAACTTGTGGATTTTATAAAATTACCCCAAGACAATAGTAAAGTCTATTTTAAAATTCTGCTCTTACTTTTGCAAAAGTTTGCCTCGTTAATCTTCTACACTCTTGAGTTATTCTGCCTTGTAGATCGCCTCTTTTCCGGTACTGAAACTATAAGCTGATTTTTGTTTTTCCAGCGATTTCAAAGAATGAAACGGTTCTGACGAAATCATCACTAAAATTAGCGCTATTAGTTCTATTTAAGATTCTAAAGTTGGGATTGATGGGGGTAAAGTAGTGACTGAATTTCCAATACATATAATGACTGAAAAAGGTCCTTATTCCAATAAAAATCGACGGGTCTCGATGATTTTTAACATTTATTTTCATTACCGAAATATTAACACTAAAATTTAAGCAATCAGTGTCTTAGAAGCCCCTAGAAATAAACGCCTTTTGCGGTGGGAAAAAACCGGAAAAAGAAAACATTTTTGCTATGCACATACGACTGTGATGAACACGTATTCTTGCATACTAGGCATCACATAAGGTAGACAACATGTGACGTTACGGTAAGATGACAAAAAGCTACTCTGTGTGGAATAATACCTATACCTATGATATTTTGCGATTTAAGAATTCCTTTGCAGACATAAGTATTTGGCAAAATTTTTGTTTGTTCCGAAAAAAACGTTTTTTAGTGCCGTTTTTAAGCACTTGCCAATTTAATAAAAGGAGAGGTTTTATTGACCAATTAATCTGAACTTTCAATGTTGTAGTCCGGTCGTATCATGGATTTTTATATCTCGTCGGAATGTTTTCGTACGAATTAATGATCCTTACTCGTATATTTGCGATTTTACGGTCATCTTATAAGCCACGTTAAATTTTTATGTCTTCATTTCGTTGCCCGGTTTGGGATCAATACGCGGATGGCGATAAAACCATTTTAACGCTATTAAGTGCCACGTTGCCATTTAGTATAGTCGTTAAATACAAGAAATGACATTGGACTTGCCAACCATGTAATTAAAGGATTTTTTTGCTTCTTCGCTACATCCAAATTATATAAGAGAAAGCGGAGTAAATGTCTGAATGTTTCTCTGGTATCTAAACGATTTCGTCGAAATTGAAGAGTTTTCCTGTTAATGTTGCAGAATTTTTTTGATTAAACTGCCATAATACTCGAATATTACTTTTAAATATTAAAATTGTTCAATATTCGCCTATTTCATTTGTTCATAAGTTACCATTATTCTTAACTTTAGTTATTAGTGGGCTTAGCTTAGAATATTCAATAATTCTTGTATTTTTACTTGTAATTTTGCGTACAATTTCAACCTGGGCTTAAATGATACACGCGTGATCATACAATTTGCGTCCATGAAGAGATGCCATCCCTTTAACATGAGACGACAAGTTCGCCACCTGCAGAAGTCAATGTCAAGAATTGAATTCGAAAATCTTCCTTGAAAAAGGCCCGATAAAACACTCTTCCCGCGACCGCGCTCGGTCTTATCCCCACACGTGCTTATCGTTGATTAATATTACCGCGGGCTTTTGCCATTTAACGTTAACGAACAGTTCCTGAGAAAGAGAAAACGGCACCACCCAATCTACATGCAGAAAGACCTAAACGGTTGAAGGACGTGAGAAGGCAAGGCGTTAAGGTCAGTAAAAGCTTTGGTTGAGAACGTAACCGTTTAGTAGTTATTTCTATCGTAACATTTAATGGTCCTTCGAGCCGGATCTCGAAGGAACTGATCTAGACGTTGAATATTCTAAAATAAAAGCCCAATTTTTCTCATTAGCGCGTAAGCACGCACCGCACGATTCCACTCAGGTTCGAGAACCAAACTCGTTTTCCCCACTCTTTTTCTTAAAACTCTCTATAAGCAAGTACCTATTTGATAAGACTAGAAATTCCATTTTTTCTAGGGAGATCATGTCTGCAAAAAATATAAAACAAAATAAAGCCTTAAGAGACACAGCTATAGATAGAATTTCTATCCTATATGATATTGCTCTTTCTTCTGTAAAAGACGAATTAAATCACGCTTATTTTCGAGTACGTTACCGCGAAATCAATGATACTTTCGAAGAGTTTAATAAGCAGCACACTTCTTTAATTCAGATTTTATCTAACCAAGACGGTGCGGATTTAGAAACAGAAAAACTTCTTCGGCAAGAAGTAGACAAAAAATATTATTATATACTCAAAATTTATTATGAACTATTTGATTCATCTCCGTCAAAAACAGAAAATCATACTCAAAATTCTTCGGTTAATGTAAAGCTTCCAAAAATAAATATCCCCACTTTTGATGGTAGCTTAGGCTCTTGGTCAAATTTTATCGACTTATTTACCACTCTTATTCACGCTAATAAATGCTTATCGGATGTTGACCGTCTCCAATATCTTCAAGGTGCTGTTTCAGGTGAACCATACAATCTTTTAAAAAAATATTCACTAAAAAATGAAAATTATGAAATCGCTTTTACTACTCTTTGTGATAGATATCAAGATAGACGTGCTTTAGCAACTTATCACGTCGAAGAGTTACTTAATGCCCCAAAACTTACTTTTGAATCTTCAAAAAACTTGAGAAAATTGTTAGATACTTTTAACGATAGTCTTCAAACTTTAAAAAATATGCATTTTAATATAGATGAATGGAGTCTCCTACTTTTTGTAATTTTACATAAAAAATTGGACCCAGAAACAGAAAAGAGATTTGAACTTGAACACTCTCATGTCGAATTACCTACGTATCAACAGTTGTATGACTTTTTAGTAAATGAATGCAAGGCTTCTAAATATATACAATGTCAAAAAGCAAGTAGTAATTGGAACTTTAAAAAATATCCAAATACGCGTCAAACTTCCCATTCTTTTGTAACTCAATTTGAAAAATGCATTTTTTGTAAAGCTTCTCATAAAATTTATTCCTGTCTTAAATTTTTAGAAAATTCTCCCCGAAATAGATCGAATATTGTACGCCAGAAAAATTGGTGTAGTAATTGCTTAGGTTCCTCGCACACAATACAAAAGTGTAACTCTCAAATGGCAAGTCGTTATTGCCAAGTAAGACATCATTCTTTACTCCATAGTTTTCCAGACAGAGCACCTAATAACAATGAAGTTCCATGCTCATCCAAGAATTCACTGGGAAACGTCCCCAAAAGAACCAATTCGTCAGCACCCGACTATCCTAATCAGGTTCCGGTTGAGCCTGTTAGTACCCTTACTGCTCAAATCCTAACCTCTGATAACGCTTCTAACCTTATTAGTGACAACATTGCCACGGGCAGTATGGAAGAGGCGACTCCCGAAGAAACTCCTCTATGTGCACGCATCGCTCATTTGGAGACGAATGCTATCCTCGCTACAGCTATAGTGCGGACACCTGATGCCAGGGGAATTTACCGCCCCCTAAGGGCTCTCTTAGACAATGGCAGCCAGGTAAATTTTCTTACCGAAAAGGTCGCGCAAACTCTAGGCTTCTCCCGCCATAAATTAAATCTCTCTGTCCAGGGAGTTGGACAATCAACTCATACGGTGAAAAGTGGAGTTTTCCTAGAACTCATTCCTCACGCCTATGATACTCCTCGTACACGAATTCAAGCAGCTCTCCTTCCTCAAATTTGCGATAATACCCCTTCGGGTAATTCTGCTTCTGATTCTTATGAGAATTTACTTAATTTGCCCCTAGCAGATCCTCGTTTCAATGAATCTTCACCCGTAGATTTATTGCTCGGAGCCAGTGTCTTTGCTTGGTGTCTTCAAGCCGGCAAAGTGCGCATAAGTCCTGATGGTCCATATGCCATAGAAACCTCTTTCGGATGGATTATTATGGGACCGTCCCATTCGCCAAATTTTGATCCTCGAAATTCGCTACTTTCTGTATCCGACAATAATCAGATTCAAACTTCTCTCAAATCTTTCTGGGAAATTGAAGAGGTGCCCCAGAAAAAATATCTTTCCGAGGAAGATACTCGTTGCGAAAATATTTTCCGCAATACTCATTATCGCTTACCCTCTGGTCGTTTTGTGGTTACTCTTCCTTTTCGCTCCACTCCCTTAGAACCACATTTTGGCGACACCCGCGTTATCGCTCTCAAAAGATTTCTAACCCTTGAAGCCAGACTGAGAAAAAATAAAACATTGTACGAAGACTATTCGTCTTTTATGAAAGACTATTTACTAGCAGGACATATGCAAGCTGTTAGTACCCCACTCTCTTTTAAGCGCATGTATTATATCCCGCACCATTGTGTAATCAACAAAAACAGTCCCACTACAAAACTAAGAGTAGTGTTTGATGCTGCATGTCGCGTCGCTCTGATCAAGGATACTCTTTAAACGACACTCTTCTCACAGGCGAAAAATTGCAAAGCGATTGTATCGCTATTCTACTCAATTTTCGGTTGTACCCTTATGTCTTTACGGCAGTCATACGACAAATGTACAGACAAATACTAGTAGATGATTCGTTTTGCGATTTCCAAAGAATTCTCTATCGATTCTCTCCCAAAGATCCAATCCAAGATTTTCAGTTAAATACTGTTACTTATGGTCTGTCTTGTTCACCATTTCTTGCGCTTCGCACTCTCCAGCAACTTGCCAAAGAGGAAATGTCTAATTTTCCCAACGCTGCAGAAGTACTCCTATCGAATACCTACATAGACGATGTGGCTACAGGTCATGATACTTTAGAAAGTACTAAAGCTCTCCAAGGCGAACTAATCGACCTTCTAAGAAAAGGAGGTTTCGAATTGCGAAAATGGTCTGCGAATCACCCCGATTTATTAAAGAGTTTCGCTGAAGAGGATTGTCAACAATCGTTACTTTCTTTTAGCTCTCTAGAAAACGCAGATTTTATTAAAATTCTTGGTCTACAATGGCATCCCACACTCGATATCTTTTCCTCCAAAACCAGTGTTCTCTCTCAAGGAGCACGCATATTCGACCCCATGGGGTTTCTTACACCCATTTCTTTTATGATTAAAACGCTACTGCAAAAATTTTGGGTTCTTGGTTTAGACTGGGATTCTACTCCTCCTGATTGTATCAAAAGTCAGTGGAATAAATTTTGTTCTGAACTATCGGTCATTTCCGAACTTAAAATTCCTCGATTTATTCTTGTAATAAGTAATAAAAGCATAGAGCTTCATGGTTTCTGTGACAGCTCATCTACAGGCTATGCTGATGTAGTTTATTGCAGAACCATTTTTCCCAATAATTCCATTAAATTGCATTTCTTAAGTGGGAAGTCCAAAGTTGCACCCCTTAAAGTGCTGACAATACCACGTCTAGAACTCTGTGCGGCAGTATTATTGGCTAAGCTTTTAGCTTACATAAGCAGAATTTATTCTACTAAATTAGCCATTCAAAAAACATATGCTTGGACAGATTCAATGGTAGCTCTTGGATGGATAAAATCCGAACCTCACAGGTGGAAAACCTTTGTGAGTAACAGGGTGGCTTATATTCAAGAGCGAGTTTCCCCCGAATCATGGGGACATGTCAAATCAGTTGACAACCCGGCAGACTACGCCTCTAGAGGCATTTTTCCCTCTGAATTGCTCAACCATAAACTTTGGTTTTATGGACCTCCTTGGTTACAATTGCCCAATAACCAGTGGTTGCAATGTTCTCCTATACTTCCATCGGTAGAACTCTCCCAAGAAGCCAAGTCCAACTCTTTTCTTTCATTTGTATCCCTGGATTCTTTGGACATTTTACTTGAAAAATATTCTTCTCTTGCAAAAATAAAGCGCATAATCGCTTATTGCTTGCGTTTTATTCAATCTTGTCACCTCACTCGTCCTACCAGTTCTACATTCACTGATAATGAACTTCATTGCGCGTTACTTGTGCTAGTCAAACAAGTTCAACATATCACTTTTGCCGAAGAAATTACTCAAGTAGAAGATAATTCACCGCTTTCTAAACCCTTTCGAAAATTAAATCTTTTCCTTGGCAAAGATGGCATCCTTAGGGTGGGCGGTAGGTTAAGATATTCAGGGCTCTCTTATGAGCACAAATTTCCTGCTATTCTTCCGTGCAAAGGTCGACTTACCGAACTTCTTATACAGGAAATCCATAAAAGCAATTTTCAACCTGGACCTCAAACTTCCAGCTATTTAATTGCTCAAAATTTTTGGATTTTGTCAGCTAAAAGAGCTATCAATCACACCCTCTCAAAATGTCACAAATGTTTTCGAACAAAACCTGTTCCTCTAGAACCACCCATGGCAGATTTACCCAGTTATAGAGTTACTCAAATTAAGCCTTTCCAAGTCGTAGGTGTTGATTATGGAGGACCCTTTTTTATAACACTTTCTAAACGACGTGGAATACAATCCCAAAAAGCGTATCTATGCCTTTTTGTGTGTTTTAGTACGAAGGCGGTCCATGTAGAATTAGTCTCCGACCTCACAGCAGAAGCTTTCTTAGCTGCTCTTAGAAGATTTGTCGCTCGACGAGGTCGATGTAGTCGAATTTTCAGCGACAATGGTACCAACTTTGTTGGAGCTTTTCGATCATTAAACTCCTTCATGCAAGAGGCTTGTGAAGAAGAAAAAAATCAGTGGTCATTTAGTCCTCCTTCTGCTCCTCATTTTAATGGCCTTGCAGAGGCAGGCATTAAATCAATTAAAACCCATCTACTAAGAACTATTGGACAACAAATTCTAACTTACGAACTTTATACACTCCTCGTCCAAATAGAGGCTCTTCTCAACTCCAGACCCTTATACCCTATGAGTTCTAGTCCGAACGACTTAAATGTGCTCACTCCAGGGCATTTTTTACTACTTAATCCTGTTACATGTATTCCTGATCCTGACCTAACTCTCTTAAATGTTAATAGACTTGATAGATGGCAATTAATTCAACGGATAATACAAGATATCTGGAAACGTTGGGATCACGAATATCTCCATTCTCTCCAACAACGCCATAAATGGTTGAAAGCTACTTATCCTCTTAAAGCGGGTGATATGATACTAATAAAAAAATGAAGTTACTACTCCGCTAAAGTGGCCTTTGGCTATAGTAGAGAAATTGCACCCTGGGAAGGATGGAATTTCGAGAGTAGCAACCGTGCGCACATCACAAGGAATCTTGCAAAGGCCTTTAGTGAAATTGTGCCCTCTTCCACTTTTGGAAAAATAAAAAAAAATACAATGTATTTTTTGATGGGCGGTTTATGTTCAGTATTCGCCTATTTTATTTGTTCATAAGTTACCATTATTCTTAACTTTACTTACTAGTGGGCTTAGCTTAGAATATTCAATAATTCTTGTATTTTTACTTGTAATTTTGCGTACAATCTCAACATGGGCTTAAATGATACACGCTTGATCATACAATTTGCGTCCATGAAGAGATGCCATCCCGTTTAACATGAGACGACAAGTTCGCCACCTGCAGAAGTCAATGTCAAGAATTGAATTCGAAAATCTTCCTTGAAAAAGGCCCGATAAAACACTCTTCCCGCGACCGCGCTCGGTCTTATCCCCCCACGTGCTTATCGTTGATTAATATTACCGCGGGCTTTTGCCATTTAACGTTAACGAACAATTCCTGACAAAGAGAAAACGGCACCACCCAATCTACATGCAGAAAGACCTAAACGGTTGAAGGACGTGAGAAGGCAAGGCGTTAAGGTCAGTAAAAGCTTTGGTTGAGAACGTAACCGTTTAGTAGTTATTTCTATCGTAACAAAAATTATGTCTAATTTAGGTAGGTAGATTACCCAAATTGGTTTGTATTTAGTAATTTGTTGCAAAATAGTGGACCTGGACAATATCGATCGGTATACAACCACAGATTCCTTTGCTCAAAAAATATGACTTTTATTTTGCTATTTTTCATTAAAATTGAATTAAAAAAAGAATTGTTTGTTTACTGCTGTGTTCTTATGGTGACATTTTTTTATTCTCTTCTCGTAGAGGTATGTATCTTCTGTCTGATACAGCTTTTTTGACTATGGAGTTGAGTCAAGAGGTCGAATCCAATCAATTAGGTATTGTTAAATAGAGGGGACAGAGGTATCCAGTTTTTTTATTATACTTCTTTGAAAACACGTAATTTTCATCTGTATTAGTAATAATGTAAAATTGTCTTTTTCAGGCTAGCGTACGGAAAAAGTTTTCCCGATTTCCAATTCCTTCAGTGCACTGAATAATATGGCTTTAAAATAGAAATATATACAACAAAGTAAACTAAATTTGAGAAAGTCTATGTGCTATCTGATATTTAACTTGTACCTACATATTTCGTATTTTAATTCGTAAGTGTTTAAATATTTAGATATATTTATATAATATTTTTCGACGTTTCATCCACCTTATCTGACATACAGGGTGTCCAACTTTAAAACTGTACAAATCCGTAAAATCTTCATTTTTGGAGATAATCGCCTAAACTTTTTTTTGTTTGAAAGGCCTTCACAAACCGCTTCTTTTGACCTTTTTTTTATATTTTAATCAGAACACCCCAAAACCCCATATACCAAATTTGAACAAAAAATATACAGGGAGTTCCATTCTGTAGGTTCTCAAAGTTGAGCAAAATAGGAAATTTAAAGACATATGGAGAGTTAAATGTGCCATGGAATCCCTTCAAAACAGTTGAATGGTCAACAGGACCACTCAAAATGTTGGTGTGAAAAGATTTGCTACAAAAATATACAGGGTATTTTTTTCTGAGCCATCTCAAATTACTGAATTTTTGGAACTTTGTAGGGTAAAAAATCGTGTATAACAAAACCGCTCCAGACACTATAAACGAACTAAATCTAAAAAGTACAGAAGCCTGCCAGTCAGTAAGTCCATATCAGTTAAGGTGGCTGGTGTGGCACAACAGGAAACGCACAGAAAATCTATCATATTAGACAGTGACTGTTGAGAAATGTCCAATAATTTAAATTATTTTTATTTGTTAATTGGCATTTTGTAAAGAAATAAATTACTTTTGTGTTTATTGATATTTTTTCAATGATTCCAGAGCACTCCTGACCAGTATAAAGTTTAATAAAAATTCAGAATTTTGAGATGGCTCAGAAAAAATACCCTGTATATTTTTGTAGTAAATCCTTTCACACCAACATTTTGAGTGGTCCTGTTGACCATTCAACTGTTTTGAAGGCATATTTGACTCGCCATATGTCTTTAAATTTCCTATTTTGCTCAACTTTGAGAACCTACAGAATTGAACTCCCTGTATATTTTTTGTTCAAATTTGGTATATGGGGTTTTTGGGGTATTCTGATTAACGCTGTGTGGTCAGATTTTAAATAAAAAATCACTAAATGGTTTTCGTGAAAATCGGGGGCAAGAAGGTCAAAAGAAGCGGTTTTTAAAGGCCTTTCAAACAAAAAAAAGTATAGGCGATTATCTAAAAAAAAATGAAGATTTTGCGGATATGTACACTTTTAAATCTTTTGACACTTTTAATATCACGATATCACCTTTGTATAATAATAAGTATAAGAATTTGAGAGTAACCATGGAAACGCATCATACATACCAAACACTGTATTGTCCAGCGAAATGAAATATATATACTATTCCAGATTCCAGTCAAGTAGGTGAGTTAAAATTTTTCTTCTGTTCTGGATATTATATAGCAACTGTTTTTGCTTAGGTTCTTGTGGTTAAAATTGACAACATAGTAATCTTTGTTTGTATACGAAATCATACTATAGGGAACTTGACGATTTTTCAAAACTATTTTTAAACTGTACCTAAGTGATACTGAAATACAAAAAACGCATTAAAAAAATTTTGTAGCTACTGTTACTGAGATATGAATTTTCTAATTTCAATTCCTGTAAAACAACCGGTGACGTCACTTATATGGATATCAAGTAGATTTAGCAACATTGTAAATTTATTTTTATATCTATGATTTTGAGATCCTTTTATTTAATGGGACTGGCAGAATCATTCTCGGTTTCCGTCCACAAAATGAAGAAGAGCTGAACCTATAACCTAAAAAGTTGTTTTCTGGTTATAACCTATAAACTCAGAAAAATACCTAAATTATTTGTTTTAACTCCCCCCAGCTCAGGCCCTAACTTTTTATTATAGTCTCCTTATTATTCATTATACTACCTGCTGGATTATAATTATAAACATATTGATTGTCAAAATATTTAGTTTAGGTAGTTGTGTTGTCTGTGTTGTGTACTTTTAACTTGAGTTCTACTTGCCTAAAAGAGACTGCGAAATGTATTATTATTGGTGGTAAAATGGTGTGAGAATACGTCTCTAATTCAAATTAAACATGTTATACAAGTTCTACAGACTCGGCACGGAAGAACAAAATTGTTAGAAGCTATAAAACGCGTAAAGATAATTTTTCCACTAAAACTCTTATATTTGTATGTGAAAATCATTTTTATGTAAGTCATAGCCAGGTGATATTTTATTGGTTTGCATTTATATAATGCTTTTTAGCTAAAAGAAGACATGGAAAACTATATATGTGATGGAAACTTGTAAATGGTGCATCCCAGTTCTTATAAATTATTTATTAGTAAAATTAGAGTGGTTGAACATATTGATACGAATGATGTTTATGATTCAAACTTACAAGACTTCTTAAATAACTGTAGTGCTTTTAAATTTGAATGTAAAAGTCACGAATCATGTGTTGGCATTTTTGTTTCATAATTACATATTGTTAAGAATGCGATTTTATTCTAAGCAACGAGATATACACCTCGCGAAAGAGAGCAGAGAAAAGAAAAAACTGTCTAGGTAAATTATGTTAAAAATAAACATTGATTTGTAACAACTGCACTCTGCACTATTTACTTTATGCCTAGGTATGCCTTAAGTTCAAATTACTTCAATATACAGTAAAATCCGTGAATTGGCCACCTTTAGCACTTTTTGTGACCTATAATTATTATACAATTATTATCTTTACACTGCCCACGCCCGTAAACGTAAATATCGTTCAAACGCTCGGCCTAGTTCTCCCACTCCCGGCCGTCACTAACATTTCATTTTCGTAGCCCGGCGAGCACACGGAGTGGATAGTGGATACGACTTGTCTTATTATTCACAATTAAAAGTTACGACTGAATGGCAATTGGCGGCACATATTAGTATGATAAAAAGAAAATCTTTTTTTATTTTATACAATTTTTTGAAAAAACAAATAACCTTGATAAACAGTTTTGCTTGTATCTATTTAAAATGAGGTTGCCATAGAGAAACTTAACATTAACATTAACTTAACAAGTACAATAAAACATTATTCGAAAACCAAAGTTAACACAAACTTGAAGGCGAGCAAGGAATTCACTAAATATAGCTCCGTCTAAAATCCTCCAATAGTCAATTAATTATTAATTTTGCCACAAATGGGAATTCTGACGCAACTCTTTTTACCGGAAAAATTAAAAATAAAGCTAGTTTACTCTTAGGACATTTTCCATATTTTTTGTTTTCCTCGATAACCCCCGTACATTAAATGTTAAGTTTCCCCACTTTTAATCAAGAGCGCTTTTTTCTTAAAATGTAAAATAAAAATTTCTCCTCTTTTTCACTCTAACCGTGGACGTGGACCTATTTTATAAATACATATACATAAATACATATGATACTGATTTTAATCGCCATTTTAGCTGGTGTTTTTTTCCTGGGGCAGTTTATGCGTCGCTTCCATTAGTGTGGGTGCTTGGTGGGAGGCGAGTAGTAAATTATTATTTGTTCCTGGGTTCATTAGACCGCGCCCTCGCACTCCCTCATAAAAACAGTGAAATATTACAACCCCTTAACCCCCGCGGTCGAGCCATCAATATGTAGGGGAGGAAGCTATACTACAGTTAATAATTTTTCCTCGAGGCGCAAGGAAAGCAGGTCGGAAAATAATAAGGAGGAAGCGAGGGTGGAAAAAATTGAACATAACAAGATTTTAAAGGTGCGGGTCCGCTTTTTATTTTTATTTTTTACTGCAGAAAAAAAGTCGTAATCAGTTTTTAAGTAGGTACCTAATTGAGTTCTTCCTGAAAGTTAATGATGGCTGGTAGGTATCTGCCTCGGGCTTAGGCCATTTTAGTTGTGATACGAAGTGTAGTTTTGGTTATTGTCCAAGAAATTAAGAGGAGACATGTAAATTTGAACGCTATTGCTCCTTTTTTTTCAAAAAATTAATTCACAAGAATGTTTTTTGAGATCATTGGACACCTACTATACAGGGTGAGTCACATCTAAAGGCAGAGCCGAAAACACAAGGTAGAACTCGCTAAAATAAGCATATATGCTTAATAAACATTAGCTCAAAAGCGCTTGGTTCTCCATATACAGCGTGTTGAAATATTCCCAAAAATAACATATTTTTTTAAATTTCTTTCGAGCCCATTTAGGAATTCCAACCAAATTTGGTACACATTATGCATTGGACGGTTGCCATTTTTTTGCAATAATTTTACCCCATTCAGATGACCAGCGGCGTAGATGCAAATAGTTTTTGCGAGAGTTACTGTAAATAATTGTAAAAAAAGTAGTACGGTCCTGTGCAAAACCAAAAATTTTGCCTTTTCTTGGATAGCCCATTCAATTTGGAACAAAAAGCGCCTCTTGGTATTTTTTTATTTCTGGTACAGTTTCTTCGTAATTTCGGATTTTTTAAACTAGTGCCAATGTGATTATGATTATGCTGGCATTTAAATAAATAAATTATTTGTATCTACGCCGCTGCTCATCTGAACAGGGCCAAATTATTGCAAAAAATGACAATCCATAATATGTATCAAATTTTGTTGAAATTCCTAAACGGGCTGGAAAGAAATTAAAAAAATATATTTTATTTTTGGGAAAATTTCAACACGCTGTATATGGAGAACCAAGCGTTTTTGAGCTAATGTTTATTAAGCATATGTGCTTATTTTAGCGAATTCTACCTTGTGTTTTCGGCTCTGCCTTTAGATGTGACTCACCCTGTATAATTAGAGAAAATTAGTTCGGAAATCCATAGTTTTTGAAAAATATGCATAAAACGAAGTTTATAAAACATAAAATCGCTCAAAATGAGCTTATTTGTTAAAATATTAAAAATTTGTGTTTTTGCAATTATACAGTGTCTGCCAGAAAGTTGGATACAAATGGGAATTTTCTTTATTTGAAGTTTCTCAAAAAAAATTATTCTTGATAAAAGTTGGTGCTTGTGCTTAAACTCAAAATCCACCCGCAAAAGTTTTGAAATTTCGATTCGTATACAGGGTAGGTTGAAAAATATGAAAATTCCTCAAGAGTAAAGTACCCTTATTTTTGGAACTACATTAGAGTGGCACTAAGAAAAGTTGATTGCAATCTCAAGACAATGTCAAATATAAATTCACAGCCACCTACTCAAAATAAAAAAAAATTCACACTAGCGCATTTTTTATTCATCACGCTGTATAATACATAATGTTAGATATGTATTTTGAGGCACATCTTCGAGCACGACAGTACGATACCAATGGAACATAAAAATATTTTAATAGAGCAACAATTTAAGAGTTATTTAATAAATGAGAATTTAACAATAAAAATTATACAGTGGGATGAATAAAAAATGCAAAAAGTGTGAATTTTTTTCTTTTGAGTAGGTGGCTGTGAATTCATATTTGACATTGTCTTGAGATTACAAACAACTTTTCTTAGTGCCACTCTTATGTAGTTCTAAAAATAGGGGTACTTTACTCTTGAGGAATTTTCATATTTTTCAACCTACCCTGTATACGAATCGAAATTTCAAAATTTTTGCTGGTGGATTTTGAGTTTAAGCACAAGCACCCACTTTTATCAAGAATAATTTTTTTTGAGAAACTTCAAATAAAGAAAATTCCCATTTGTATCCAACTTTCTGGCAGACACTGTACATATATAAGCCGAGGGGTGTTTCACTCAGGTAAGCAGTGTACACATTTCCCTGAAATAACAGGCAATGAAAAGAAATCACAGGAAATCACTGTAATTACATGAATTCTGCAGAATTCATCGGAAATCATCAGATATCATATATGTAGGCGATCAGTGAAAAATCACGGAAATCACAGTCATGTTCCTGGTAATCATTAGTATACCTAATGATAAGGTAATCATACAATTTTGGAAATTAGTGTACAAATTTGAGACAGTGAGAACCCCTGGGGGTGACTCACTCATGTAATAAGTGTAGGTACACATTGCCCAGAAATCTTAGGATATCAGTGGGAATTGGGAATAACAGGAAATCAGTGCTAACCACAGGTAATCGGTAGATATCTTCGGAAATCATAGGTGATCGTTAGAAATCACAGGAACACAGTGGAGAAATCATAAGTACACTCAGTGGAAGTTACAGCAAATCAGTAAAGAAATGATAAAAGCAATCACCGAATATCACTTGAATTCAGTCTCGAGAAACCATAGGTACCTAATCACGGAAATCACAGTCACATTTCTAGAAATCATTAGTAATCGTAAGGTAATCATACAATTTTGGAAACCAGTGTACAAATTTAAGATAGTGAGACACACCTCTACATATAGATATACCAAATTTTAACACTATTTTAAATCAGTATTTTTCTCATTTTATAAACTTTTTATTACTAAACATCGATAAGAATGTGTCTTTTTAAAGAGAAAGTGGTATTACTCACGTTTTTTTCTAATGTAATTACCTCCTTTTTTTATACAATGTGTTACTTAACTTTAAGAGAGAATTTGATTGCTTTTTCGTTTTTGAAGATCTCTTGCGGCGTTGTCAAGTTATTAGTTGTTTCCTATAGTTGCAGACCCTTGAAAAACCAGTGATATTCCCGTTTCTGCTATATAATTTCCGAGGTTAACTTTTATGGGCATAACTAGTAGCATGGTGCAGCAGTTGGATTTAGCTATACAATTATTATGATCGCAATTTTTTTGTTATTTGGAAGAGGCCGTAACTTTTTTATTGAAATGGAACGACCATATTTTGATTATGCCAGACGAGTCTATTGTTCAATACCTACGATTTACGATATTGGCGTTATATGGAAGTTTTGGTGTTTTGCAGAGCCCTAAATATGGTCTCGTATTTTTCCCTTACTTGGCATCTTTATATTGTGCTGAAACTTTTTTAAAATTCTGTTTATAAATTATTTTTGGTGGTTCCGTGATTTTTAAGATCACAAAATGTGAATGTTTCTACTGACAATTCCTCCAAATTGAGTTTTCGGTTACTCCCAGGAAATAGGTAACAAAGAAATCTTAATCAATTTTAATGAATTTTTACTTATGTTGCTACCGTTGCTAGTAAAGTTATTAAAACTAAATATAGTTTGCCATGCGGTGAAAGAAATTGTGTCTATTTTGTTTTACCTACATATTTTTTACAATTTAAAAAAGTTACAGCACAATATAAGGATGCAAAAAAAAATACGAGACAATGTTTGGGGCCCGACAAACCGCCTATATAAGTCGATGAAAAAAGATACTTGCAAATCATTCAAAAACTATGAAAGATTTCAATATATCGCTGTTTTAGTAAGGTACCTATTGAATAGTAGAATCGTCTCGCGTAATCAAAATGTGGTCGTTCTATTTATGGCCTCTTTCAAATAACAAAAAATATCGATCATAATTGAACACCCTGCATAACTAAACCCAACTTTGGCTGCACCATACTATAAATGACACTCAACTTCAAAAAGTATGTAGCAGAAGCGGGAATATCAAATGTCTGCAATTATACGAAATATCTAACAACTTGGCAACGCCGCAACCGATCTTTAAAAACAACAAATCAATCATTTTTTTTCTTAAAGTGAGTAACACAGTATATAAAAAAAGGGTCATTCCATTTAAAATAAAGTAACTTTGTTGTTTTTCTCTAATTTTGCAACACCCTGTATATGCCAAAATTAAAAAATGGGAAGCTCCCTTGGTTGCAAACAACTTTTGTACGAAACTTTTTTCCGTAGCTCCCCAAATTCTCAAGATAAAGAGATAGGCCATGATATGTGGGCCACCCTGTACCTTCGGATATTTATTACATTAATTTTGCCTGTACTAAATTGATGTCAACATTGTAATAAATTACAATATCATCAAACGATATTGCATGTCTACCTAAGTATTGAATTTTAACCATGAAAAAAAAATAGTTCAATACGAATCTGAAGTTAAAACAATTTTAAAGTCAACCAAAAAAATTTCAGAAGTCTCTTATTAAGGGCGCTCGGCTCGCGCGTCGAAACTGGTGAATCCCTGCGTGCAGTTGACAGTTGCACAACGTATCGCAAATTTACTTTTTACTTTCCAGATGTTTATTTTCATTACCATTTTGATTTTTCAATGTCAATTAACAGTAATAATTGGGTTGCGTAGGTGTCGGGAGCCCTTGGTTTCCCTCAACATATGCACGTATGCACGTTGTTTTCGGTGACTGCAGTATCACACAAAACACTAAACTCAAAACTAAGCACAAAGTGTGCAAAATATAAACCAAAACTAAGAGCATATAATATTACTGTTTGCTTGAACTGCTACTTGAATACAAGTTAATGGCATCGCGTATCGCGAAACGCTCTACACCACACCACCCACAGAAAAGATTAGCTTGTACCAACACCGCCTCAAGACTCAAGAGTAGCCATTGTCGCTTTAGAGCGCCACAGTCGGTATTTACTATAATCACTGGTATCGTTCCTTGCTACCATTGTTTTTGTTTTGGGAATAGTTATTCAACCTCAGCTGGTTCACATCAACGAAAGTCAGCGAGATCTAAAACTACTTTTTAACATTAAATTGAGGTAATTATTAATGAATGAGCATCCCTGAATTTTACTGATATGAATTAACTGCGGTTGAATTCCGGCTTCTGTCATTTCATGCGCTAAGTCTACCTACCTAAGTCAGCAGCCGGTTGGCCAGTTAGTAAATTATACAATCGTGTAATAATAACTACTTTCAGGCTGTTTTGTTGCTTAGAAAAAAAAACAATAAAACAACGAAATCGTGCAAAGTCGAACGCGGTGGGCGTGGTTACGCGTAGCGGGTAGCAATATTCTCATGCAATTTAAAAATTGGAATACAATGTGTGTGCGAAAATTCAAGAAAAGCAAAATACTGGTGCTTATTTGATTTGAATAAAACAATTTCTTAAGATGTTTGAAGTGGTATAACGCCTGCCCCTTATAAGATCAAGACTAAAAACATCAATAATGCAGATGAGAGTATTTCTTATATCTTCAGTTTTACTTTAAACAAATAGATTGATTGAAATATGCAAAACTCTCCAGAGCTAACCTTGACCATTTACTTTGACGCAGGAGCATCGAATTACGCGGGAGCTAAGGTTCATTTGATCCACGTTTGAAAAGTCGACAAAAAATATTTCGCGTATTCCTTTTTAGTATAGGCGTCCCCCACTGTAGTTAAAATGCTGTACATAATGACCGAATCACCATGTATTTGATCACATTTTTTGAGTGAAATATTTCTGGTTTATTTGTTTTTTGAGTTTAAATAAAAATGTTCTCCTGAGAAGGAGCCCTCCTTATTTTTTAAAGTTTATGGCTCACGGCCGCAACCTGATATTTTCGGTGAATTTTTTCGCGTATATGGCGAGGAGGGTGAAGAATAGATTATCGGGTTACCAGGGGCCCTAATGGATTATATCGGCGGCGTAGAATGTGGGCTTTTCTGGAGTTATGAGTGGCTTAAATTTTAATGGTTTTTCCACCCCCCACAAACCCGTATACCCGAAATTAAGCGGGGTGTAAAAATTAGGGTCCGCGACGTAATTTAAAAATTCATTTGGCCCTAAAAGGTGGCAGGTTGTGTGAGTGTATTTTAACAAACAACAAAACAAATGTCAAGCGAAGGTGATGATAATAATATGACAGGCCAGTTGGCGGGGGCCCAAAAGAAGGGATCTACCTGTTTCTGCATTTTCATCATACCAGCAAGATTAATGTTGGTATCTGTTCAAAATAATATATATGTATAACCTGAACCGAAACTATATTAAAGAACCGAGCGTGACGTCATATTTCATTGTTGTTTGCGAACTGGAGCGGCACCGTCGCAATGATAAAGGCCCGCCAGCTGGCGACGGGAAACGTCACTACGTCATCACGCAGGGAGGTAGCTTTTTGTAGTTGTTTACGTTTACTTGTCTGGCAATTTTCCTGTTTTAAGGGACGTTTGTTGTGTTTATTGTGTGTTGGACTGTGTTTTTTGTAATATAGGACGTGGAGTTTTATTAAGAGGCCATGGGAAGCCACGAAAAATTTCGAAGCTCTTCTCTCTTTAAAAGTTCGGACAATGCTAGATAGATACCAATTCGGTGAGGAAGCGGCAGGGGGGGCCGGCCTCGAGGCCACCTGCGTGGCATTTGCACCAATTAAGTATGTTGTAAGTATAGTTTGCACCAAGTATTCGTTGCGGGCGTTTAAGAGGCCATGGGAAGCCACGAAAAATTTCGAAGCTCTCCCCTCTCTAAAAGTTCGAACAAGGCTAGATAGATAGTTTGCGCCAATTATGTTACACTTTGTTAATTTTTAAGATAAAAAAAACATTTTACGTGAGACAGACAAACCTTTTTTAACGGTAAGAGGATAATTTCACAGATTAATTGAATAATTCATTGACGCTATCTAGCTCTGCTAGTTACCGAGATCCTCCTAGTGGTCATAGAAAAAAACTAACCCGGTATATATAATATCATTGGAACCAGAAAGAAGTATAGATTTCAAATATGTGAATATATACAGGGTGTTCCATTTAAAGATGAGAAGAACTTTTCCTAAAACTTTTCTATTTGCCATTTTTCGATAGGGTACAAAATAAAAAAATTAAAGGGGGGGTAATCATAACTGAATACCCCTATACATTATCGACGGAACAAGGAAGTAAAACATATTATAATATAGTAGCGGGGACAAAATAATTTTTTCTATTATCTAGTGGGAGGCTCTATTCCCAGAGCCCATATGGACGGACCGTCACTGATTATTTGTCGTGATTAAAAATATGATTAAAAGAAATGGCTTGTGACATATGGGACAAAATGCTTTGGTAATTGGCAACACCAAACTAGTTTCCAATATCTAATGGAAATTATGTATGGGTCTTTCGGAGGTGTGCAGACCACGACAGGTACCCACTCAATAAGAAGTCCTAACTGGGACTGTCAATTGGTAATTTCGATATCCTAAGTTGGCATCAATGCAGCAAAAAATGCAACCGGGTCATAAGTTCAATTCAGTAACGAGCCCATTTGCACTAATAACACGAAAAGTAACACGAACAAGAACAACACAGATGACGGTAAAACTCACGAAACGTAGAAAAACCGCGAATATTTTCATTACCGAATGTTTGAACCAGTTTGAACGATCTGGAAAACCTTCACTCTCACTTTGACACACCGAAGCTAAATTTGCCTGAGTCCGCCCATAGACGCTGCCAAAAGCAGCTGATTATTACAAAATACCAAAACAAAAGTGTTTCCATGACGTTTGAAATTATTATTAAAATGAGTTGTAGTCATAGTTATTTTTATTTGTAGCGGCATAATCGTGATTGCAATAGGGTTTTTATTTTATTATGTTCTTTTTTCGTATCACTTGGGTAACTTTTCACATCAGAAATCAATGAGTGACGTTATTAACTGGTTGAGACACATATACCAATGTTATACCCATGGTTAACAAAAAAATCCTAGGGATTTTGTAGAGAATGTCATCTGACAAAATCGGGACTTCTTACAGTAATCGGGGTATAGTTGGCCCTCATCAGGCAGACGTAGCGCACCTCAACCGAAAGACCCAGATACGTTGGCTAAGTGGAATAGGAAATAGTATAATGCGGTGAGCATTACCATCCAACGCCATAAAAAAGAACTCGGCAAAGCGGCGCGGCGCGGTGGAAAAGCCAGAAGAAGCATACATACGGGGGCCAAGAAACTCTGATTCATCACCGAGTTGGATGGTAATGCTCACCGCATTATACTATTTCCTATTCCACTTAGCCAACGTATCTGGGTCATTCGGTTGAGATGCGCTACGTCTGCCTGATGAGGGCCAGCAAGCCCGAAACAGGTACCTGTCGTGGTCTGCACACCTCCGAAAGACCCATACATAATTTCCATTAGATATTGGAAACTAGTTTGGTGTTGCCAATTACCAAAGCATTTTGTCCCATATGCCACAAGCCATTTCTTTTAAAATTATAATGGGGACACTAAATATTCATTTTGTTTAAAAATATGATATTCGACGTATTTCATAGTACATACGTGGTAATTTTACTTAAAATGAGGTTTTCCAGATAAAATATAACGTTTTTCACTTTTGAGGATGTTATTTAAATTAATTTTTTAATTGTAAGCCGGAATATTGAGTATTTAAAAAAAAATTAATAAAAAAATTAATAAACATGGACATTGTGAGCACATGTAATAATTATGGGTACAAAAATACAAAGTATTTACCCATTAGATTATTAAAAATACATTAACAGAACAGCTTTATTTTCGGATTAAAAAAAAAAACAGAATATATACAGGGTATTTCGTAACTGAATGCTGATCCTAGAGGACGATAATCTTTTGGTGATTTTAAGAAAAAATATGAACATAGGTCCGCAGCCGCTTTATTTTTGAGATACACAATGTAGAAGTTCCTTTTTTGAAATTGAATTATGGCTACACCTCCCAAAATAATAAACTGTACTGGAATTTGGCATTATTATGTTTTCGGGGGTTAGGAATAAGCCGAAAATGCCAATTTCTACGTATTTCATAAAGGGCACCACTTGCTCTGTTTTTGGTCTTGCGGGTCCATCATTTTAAAGTACCTACCTATTTTTTCATTCAGCAACAAAAAGGTACTATTGGTTTCATAATAAAATCAACCGTTTGCGTTGAAATTAGCAAAATGTGCCGCAAAACACCTGTTGATTCCAATATTCGAAAAATAAAATTTTTACCTTCTAAGTACCAAAGCCTAGAGAATACTATACTACTTAGTAGATAAAAGAAGTTTAATACAATGTGTCCACGGTAAAGCGGTATTATAGGTGCATATGATAATTTTTTTTGCATTACAAACAAAATTTTTTGTATTTTGCTCTTGCTTCACTCAAAAACTATTTTTAGTATCTTGAACTTCAAAAAATTTATAGAGGGCGCTGCTAGCAGCTTAAAAATAAAAATCGAATCAGGTAAAGTCCCTTTTCTGTGCGAAATATTGAAAAAAATTATTAGAAAAACTTGCTCAGAATTAAAAAAATATGACGTATCAAATTACAGAACTAAATATATATTTTTTTAATTATAATTGTTTTTATTATTATAAATGTAATCATAATTTAAATTTATTTATTCTACCCATGTTCCTCCAACAATAAATTATTCTGACACAAAGACGGATCACTTTTATTTTTGTTTCCATGACATACTCTTCTCAAAACATTGAAATTACAAATGCTATAAATTCAATTGACCCTTAAGCCATTCAAAATAGTTACAAAGAATTTAAGAACAGAGTTGAGGTGTGTGCTGAAAATGGAGGAACATGGGCAGAATAAATAAATTTAAATTATGATTACCTACATATTTATAATATTTAAAAAATGTATGCAAATAAAAAATTTTATTTAGTTCTGTATTTTTTTATTCTGAGCAAGTTTTTCTAATAAAATTTTTCAATATTTCGCACAGAAAAGGCACTTTACCCGATGCGATTTTTATTTTTAAGCTGCTACCAGCGGACTCTCTAAATTTTTTAAGGTCCAAGATACTAAAAATAGTTTTTGGGTGAAGCAAGAGCAGAATACAAAAAATTGTGTTTGTAATGCAAAAAAATTGTCATATACACCTATATATAATACCGTGGACACATTGTATATAGGTACCTTTCTGGCTGAAAGACTCGTTTTTTTATCTACTAAGTATAACTACACAGCCGTAAGCCAGCTATTTATACTATACTACTTTCAAATTTAAAAAATCAACTGTACCATTTAAATCGAAAAAAAAAAATCATTATGAACAATGTACAGTCGCGGCTAATTTGAACTTGCAAGACCGTATGAACTCTATGCCGAAATATGAGGGAGACCCGGAGACATCCGGCAACACCTCCCTTTCCCGCCCCGCACATCGCGTTTCAAAAGAGCCGACGGTGAAGGGAAGGCAGACGAAAGCGGCTGGCGGCTAGCAATGTAGCCGGATGGCCTCTCAGAAACCCCCAAGACATTGCAAGTGCAAATTGGCCGCAGCCGTACCAAAAATTTGGCAAAATTTGGATACCTTATTTCAAGAAAACCAATGAATGATCAATGTCTATTTAGCATTTTTTCTTCATTTTAAACGTACAGTTAATCTGTAACAAGTGAAAGCAATAGGTGAAAATTTCATGTTTCAAATGTTGGAGGTGTTTTGGGACACGTTTTGACAATTTCAACGCAAACGCAGAAACGGTTGATTTTTACCGTTATGCATTAAGAGTACCTATCTTTTTGTAGCAGAATGAAAAGATGCACTAAAATGATGGATATGCAAGATCAAAAAGATAATCTCAAAAAGTTACGAGTAAAAGCACGATTCAAAAATAGGGCAAGTGTGAGATATGTATAAATCGACATTTTCAGCTTATTCTTGATCAGCATTGCCAAATTTCAGTTCAGCAGCTTAATTATTTTGCGAGATATAGCCATAATTCAATTTAAAAAAAGGAACATCCTGTATTTCAGAAATAAAGCGATCAATCTTCTCAATTCAAAATTAAAATTCTAAATCGTATATAACGCTTATTTCTGAACGGATTAGGATGATTTTTTCAATAGGTTTTAAATAACGTTCTCTAGGGCTAGGGCAAGTGCATGTTTTTTTTTAAATGATCAAATGGTTGAAAATGTAGATTTTCATGTCGCTTTTTTGTAATGAAAAAAATAAAAATTTACCAAAAATAATATGCACTTGCCCTAGATCGGAGTTTTTTTAACGTCTCCTCCAAATTTCATTAAGTTGTAACAATAAATAAATTAAATACATGATTTTTGGTAAGGCACTGTAATTTACTATCGGTGAATCGAACACTTGAAATGCGCAACATTGCATTTCACGCTAAGAGTAAACACCCTATATAATTTTCGATAGGTATTTTTTCATTTTATTCCATAATGTGTATATAAGAGATAACACACACATTCTGAAGGAACAAGAAACTCTTTCTTTTTACACTGTTCGCCTACTCGCACCAACCCTTGCGTATTATCACAGACCTATATAGCTTCGCTAAGCTATATAGGTCTGTGGTATTATTATAAATTATAATAACAAGCACCACGCTAGGCTTAACACGATTTCTATACCAGACGTTAAGTACAGTTAAGTTTATATTGGGAACAAATTAGCTTAAAGCTGTGACCAGGCACAATCGATAGCTTTTGACAAGCTGATTAATATACAACAAGTCCCCAACTCTCCCTTTAGGGGAACACTCCGAAAATCGCGACGCCATCTTGAATTTCGGTCTTTTGCAGACTTTTCTCGTATTTCTCACGAAACCCGCAAGAAAAATAGAAAATGTGAAGAGACATTTTTTGTTTAGAATAAAAAGTTCTACAAGATAGGTCGTATCTATTTTGAATATTTGTAACTCGTTGTCTTGTATCCATTTTTGAATATTGAAGACTTAGTGAATATGTAGCAAAAATTAAATTTTAGGGTGCTAAATTGACTTTACCAGACATAGTTTCATAAATCGATTGTCTGTTACCTAAAATAACAAAACAAAAATACTAAATAAACAAATACATAAACTATAACATTATAGTAATATACCTTTTTGTCGAATTTCTTGGGCTTTATAGGTCTTCTTCATCTGAATCATTTACAGTAGGTATAATATTTTCGCACGAATTTCCATTGCAATGGCCGCAAAGTGTTGAGCAAAAAATATTAGCTTTTTTGCAACTGCAATTCTTCTTACAACCACTTTTGCAGTTACAAAAAGTCAAATTTAAAATAAATTGTGGCGCAGGTGCTAATTTCATTTTTACGGGTTGCAGATCATCTTTTAAAACCTTTTCCCATCCCCACTCCAAAGGATCCAACGAGTTACCAAGCCATTCTTGAATTTGATGGTAAACCCTCATGGAATGGTATTTGGAGGCTTCTGAGGTAGGTGGCAATGCAGACAGCTCAAAGTCTGATGTCAGTCGTTGACGTGCAATTATATTATTCCAGCGTCTTTATTGATTTACTTTTCCCATATAAGTTAATTAAAAATTCTTCTCCATTTTTTACTATTTCTTCTTTTGTAGCATCTGGGTATATCATTCAGAATTGGTTTGATATTGCGTTGTAGGTGTCACCATGAAAACATTGACCTTTTTGTGTAATGAAGTAACAAAATTAAAATATCAGTATCTTCACTAACAAGAGTGACTTTCTCATTTTCCTCGCGAAGTTGTAAAGTTGTAGTTACTATCTCAGTGTCCGCATCTCCTTTGGATGTCTTAACTCGGATGCCATTAGCTTCTAGTTTAGACATCAGAAGTTTAATGAACGTCATTTTATTCTTTGTGTTGCTGAAAAACTTTTCTTGACTAATCGTTGTCAAACTATAGAATCTGAAATTGCTTTATCTGCACTGTTGGATTTCGCACATCGCCTTTGCTGTTCTTGTGTTTTTGTTGTGGACCTTGAGTCATAACCATCAAATACTATAGAACTGAAAAACATCGGAATATGCAGATGGATTAAGTTACTTTACGAATTAAATACCCTCCATCGATTACAAAAACTGAACCCTCAACTGGATTGCTTGATGGTGGAGATTTCTTATCGAAATGGGAGAACAAAGCTGATTTGGCTTAATTTTTCTTAGAAGTCCATTTTAAAATAATGCCGGAGGATAAGGAGCAAGTTCGTGCTTAAAACACGACTTATGAAACTATGTCTGGTAAAGTCAATTTAGCACCCTACAATTTAATTTTTGCCACATGTTCACTAAGTCTTCAATATTCAAAAATGGATACAAGACAACGAGTTACAAATATTCAAAATAAATATGACCTATCTTGTAGAACTTTTTATTCTAAACAAAAAATGTCTCTTCACATTTTCAATTTTTCTTGCAGGTTTTGTGAGAAATCCGAGAAAAGTCTGCAAAAGACCGAAATTCAAGATGGCGTCGCGATTTTCGGAGCGTTCCCCTAAAGGGAGGGTTGGGGACTTTTTGTATGTTAATCAGCTTGCCAAAAGCTATCGATTGTGCCTGGTCGCAGCTTTAAGCTAATTTGTTCCCTATTCACCATAGAAAATTTCGTAATTGTACTGGCCTAAATATTTTGTTGTCAGGTTCTGCAATATTCAGAGTTAAAAAATATTTACGCTGACTGTACTGGGCGCGTGCAAGCCGTTGCCGCAAATCCAGGGCAATTATTTAGCATTTCCAAGACACGAATTTCAAAATCGTCTACAACGCTTATTTACGGATTTTGATGATTTTTTTTTCAATCGATTTGAAATAAAGTTCTCTAGGGCAAGTGCATATTTATTTTAAGAATAGTCAAATGGTTGAAAACGTCGATTTTCATATCGCTGTTTTGTAATGAAAAAAATAAAAAAATTCAAAAATAATATGCACTTGCCCTAGATCGGAGTTTTTTTAACGTCTCCTCCAAATTTCATTAAGTTGTGACAATAAATAAACTTAATAGACGATTTTTAGTAAAGCACTGTAATTCACTACCGGTGAATGGCCTCTTAATAAGGTGGTAAAACAGCAGTGATTCAGAATAAAGTGATTAAAATTCCATTTTAGTTTATAGGTTTTAGGTTGTGTCTATAGTTTCGGACTTATTTAAATCATGCCGTGGACGTGTGACGTGTTCCGTTCCCAACTGCAAGGGAAACTACAAAGACGGTCCCAAAGTGTCCGCTTTTTCCTCCCTAAAGACCCCATTTTAAGGGAACAGTGGGTTAAGGCCATCAAAAGAGATTTTCTTCCTACAGAGTCTTCCAGGGTAAAAGTGGTTTTGGTTTCGACTCTTTGGAGAGTGTTATACCTAACAATTTTACATGATTAAACGTAACCACCTTAAAATCTGAAGTTTTATGGTTTTATTCATTCGAATTTAGTTGTATTGAGGTATGCAAATAAGAAATAATCGGCATTATTATAAATATATCGAGCTTTATTACCATTTTTTACGTTTTACGGTAACGGATTCTTTCTGCGGCCAATATTTTGTAGTTTTGTCATATTATTAGCAGAGTTTTTGATAGGTAGATTAGTTTGCGAAAACAAGAAATTTCCATGCCCATGAAAAAAAATCGCATACGCAGACCAATACGTGAATTGCACAAGAATGAAACACTATTTTTTAATTATGGGGTCATGAGATGATCTATTCAACAAGTTGAAGAAAGTAGATAATAAGATCTTAAAAGCATATGCACTGGAATTATTATTTTTCCCAAGGTTTTTATAACCTATAAAACAAAACACTGCTTTTAAGATCTTATGATTAAAATGAAGACAGAGATGTTTGTAGTAAATTTTTGCCAGGTAAAATGTTATTAGATTTTATTCTATACAACTTAAAAAAATACTTTCGCTGTCGGCAACCCCCTCTTAAAATTACTTTTTATAAGAATACGTAAGTATAAAAGCTTATCGCATTACAGTTAATGAACTAATTTACCAGAAAAGGAATAACGGTAATATTTAAACGTCTGAATTGTGACTTTTGTTAGAAATTAATTCAGTTAAACTATTTTCATTTTCACTCCTGGAAAAATCATTTATTACCTTGTCTTGTCTTAGAACTAGGAAGTTGCAATTAACGTTGTAACTAAGTTTTCTAGAATTAAGAGATTTAAATACTTCATTCTTGCCTCTTGTCGTGGAATTTTATTTCCCAAATTCAGGGCGATATTTTATAACAGTTTGTTGTTGTTTTTCCTTTAATGACCTCTATTCATTGTATGGATTATTTAGCCAGCACTCTCATCTCCAATCTTATAAGTACGCCTGAGATTCCTCATCTTCCCTTTCCTAATTTGTACGGGTTAATCGTCCTTTGCTTTCTACAAGTCTACTGAATCCATGTGGATCATTTTCTTCTCATTGTCCGTTAATATTATGCCCATTCCTTCACTTTTACAAAAACATATTTTAATTGCACACCAAAATCGACCCATTCAACCCTCGTGCATTATTCGTTAAATCGCCTCCCCCTGGAAGATATAAAATCAAGAGATTAGTCTTGGACCGAAAAAAACATAATATTTTGTAACGTATAGATAATAAAGTTTCATTTCCGCACGATTGTGCCTGTAAATTATGCGCAGTAGCAGAAGCATACAAAGAAACACAGTTTTCTAGGTAGATAACATCACAAAATGGCCTTTCCTGACCATACATTTTTCTGAATATTGTAGTTTTTACTGCGCCATATAAATCGAAATCATTGTATTTCGAACATTTTTTCGTTTATGCAAATTCGCTTTTATTGTTTTTATCGCTTTAAGTACCGAATTATTAGCTGTTGCATTTTTCACCACGTTGCACATTTTTCCAAATCTGTTATTATTTTACAACACATCGTTTACGAATTCGATATTCCCCGTTTTATCAAAAACGTTTTTGTCCGGATTCATTCGCATTTTTTGCATTGTGCGCAAACACATATGCCGTATTTATTTAATATATTTTTAATCCCATTACCGGAATAATAAACGCCACATCGCGGATGAAACATGACTCATTTGTATTTGGCAGAAATTATTGAATTTCGACATGAGCTAATTACCTAGTTTCGCTCAAATTAGCTATTTTGTTTAGTCATCCCGTCGCCCGACGATCGAAATTGATGGTCATCGGTTGGCTAGCTACTAGCTAGCCAGCTAGCCGGTCACGGTTCACAATGTAAATAGACGTTCTAGAAACTCACCAAAACTATTAAACTATTAAATATGAACACTAAAAGCTTAAATTAAAACTCTATCAACCTGATCCAAACATCATTACAATGATAAATAGTAATGATTGCTCCAAATCGTAAATTTCACTACAGAACTTTGAATTTATAACCCGATACATTTTTCATTTATGCTGAGATGGGATCACGAAATGTTCCTATTAATTTTAGTATCAATTTACTATATCAATACAGCCTCTACGAGCAGAAGATTTTAAAATTCATTCTAAGTAGCAAAATTTATAATGAAATTGAAAACACCTCATAAACATGCTGTATAATGTTGTAGACGCAATTCTCGCCCCTTTGGAACCCAAATGCGATCCGGTTTTTCTCTTCTTATTTCAGTTCTCTGCCGGAAAGCTCGATAACTGCGTTTTATTCCCTTTTGTAAGAGATACTTTCCTTCAATTCTCTACAAAAGAGGTTCCTTAAGCGTTCTCTTTTATTGCGATTTTCGTAAATAATTTTTCGGTCGAGAAACTTCACACTGACCTCATTAGGGAGCTTTCTTTAACCAATCAAATGACTTCCTTGGAATAACTACTTCATAGAACTGCATATAAAAAGCAGGTAGGACACTGCTACTGCTTGAAAGGGGCGCAGTATGTTGTGTTAATGTGCAGAAATTTAATATCACTTACATTTTAGTATAGTGAGCTGGATTGCTAGCTGTTTGCTAATGTAAGTTACCCAAACTTCATTATTCTACTAAGTAAAGTTTGTTAGGCAATTTGCAGAGTCCTAGAGAGACAAAATAAAGTACCCCCTCGCAATATACTATACGTCTCTCCCATCACAATATGCAAATGTTCTGGCAATATACCTATTCAGTAAAATAATATTAAAGACTATAAAGTGGGTAACCAGTTCATTGCTGCTTAATAAATAAACAATCATGGAAGCACAAATAATTCAAAGAATTCAATAAGGAACCAATAGCACGTTTCTAGCTTCAGTTGGAACTTGGAACTTTATGTTTTGCCACATCACTTTTAGACCGTCAGATAGGGACAGATTTAGGTGCCCTATTTTCGCATACAAGCCTCGAAGAGAGTTGAAAAATACATCTATGTTGAGTGTAATGAAGGGAAATTTACGAGTGGCCCCTAAGCATAACATATGGAAAATTCGATTTTCCTTAACAGAAAAAGGTGGCTGTTGCCCATATTTTCACTCAAGCCGTGTTCACTAAATGATTAATTAATAGAACCTGGCTTCGGAAAACCAAAGGCTTGAGTGTTAAAGGTGGCTAAAGGGTTGAAATAAGGGTGTAATCTTATAAGGAAAAATCGAGATTTTGACGGATTTTTCTACACGAACCCATCGAAAGTATTAAGATATTCATCGTCACTAGCCCGAAGAACATAAAAAATATATTATACATATAATTAACATATAATACATTATATAGGAAAATTGAATTTTTCATATGTTATCCCCAGGGGCCACTCATAAATTTCTCTTCATTCTAATCAACATCGATGTACTTTTCAACCCTCTTCGAGGCTTGTATGTGAAAATGGGGCACCTAATTCTGTCACTATCTGACGGTCTATTTGCCAACAACACAAATCTCGAGATTGCTTGGAATAATTGATTGTTTGGAATAATTCAGGTTTATTTTGTGAAGGTTCAATAGATGATTGAATACCATGAAATCTCAAATAATATTTATTAGGGTGTGAAAATTCTCAAAAATAGTATTACTGTTTTTTGTATCGGCCACAGTTTGGTGGTAAATTTAATTGTTCGCTTATTAAGTACAAAATCAATACGTTTGGAAACTGAATTGTCCAAAGGAATTATTTATTTTATGGATTTCTATCACCTGCTGAAGTCTCCCAAAATAAAAACTAATCACCCGGTACAGTAAGTTGCAAATTCAGGCACCATTTTAAAACTTTTATTATTAAATCAGGAAAAGAAACACCTGTAAGCTGTTTTAAAGGTGTAGTTCCAAGTTGGAAACTGCACATTCTAATGAATTGAAATATTTAGGGCACACTTTCCAGGCTTCTCCAAGTCCTGCTGTATGCACGGGCTGGCAAAGTCCTTCCCTAAATTGAAAGCAGTAGTTTGGGCTGAAACTTTTATCACAAATTCCATTCTATCGCGACTGTTGGATCTGTTCTGCGGTCCCCAGCCGACTATCGCTAGCTAGAGTTACTCGTATTGTCATGGGGATACGAAGTTTTAACTTATCAAATGGGACTAGAACAAAATTAAATGGATTTTTAACGAAAAGGGGATAAATGTATCTTTATAGGGGGTTGGACTAAAGCACCCAAAATGTTTATAATTATTTATTTACTATCTTTTCTTTGTTTCTCGTATCTTGGAAACCTATAGGATATGACATATACGTATACTTTATTTTGGTCTAAACAACCCGGAATCGTTTTCCCTAAAAGCAACCTAACCTAATACATGGTGTCAATAATAAAAATCATTATATAATAACAAACATCTTTAGTCCTACCAAGGATATATGTATAAGAATATACAAGAAAAAGGGATAATGGGCATAAGCACTCAAAGTTAACAAAAAAAATAGTAACCGCATAAACGTGTTTCATGATATTTGTGGGATGTGCTGACTGAAGCTGCAAATGTGCTGTTGGCTCCTGCCTGGACTTCATTATTTGTTGCTTCCCAAATCATGCCTATCTTTTTGATTTGGTTAATGTTACACCGTACTGATGATTGCCAAATAGTATGAAACACGTTTATGCGTTGCTATTTTTTTTAACTTTGAGTGCTTATGATCATTATCCCTTTTTCTTGTAAATACATTTACACTTACTAATCTTACATCCTTATTGTATAGGAATAGATACATTACCAAAGGCGACTTGTTTTGTTTTATGATCTTAAAATTATGTTATTGTTGGCACATTCAAGGTTTCCAGTTTTTTTATATGATTTAAATGTAAGCATATATCTATACGACATATAAATCTACCAAAAAAACTATTTATTATGCATTACACTTAGACTGAATTTAAGAAATGCCAATTTAAACAAATTACCTCGTTTTCTTCCCCCCGACCCGCTAATGTATGATGTATGACAGTTTGCTATATAAACGTAGGTCCCCAAATGCTTCGTTTCCGATATACAGGGAGTCAAAGTTTTTTTTTAATGATAATTTATTTATTGTTATAGCTGCGCTCCTAACTAAAAATGTTTTATTCGAGATATTTTTATTTTCATTTGTTGTTTTGATTTATTGTTGCTCTATAGGATAGGTTTTTGATATTGTTGTAATAGAAATTAAAAATACGCGTTATGTTGTTTTATTTTTTTGCATAAAAATGGAGGCCCCTGTGAAAAAAAGATAAGAGAGCTTTTTTGTCACTAATTAAACGAGGATTTTAAAAATAATTTTTATTTTAAATTATCTCAGTGGCGTATCATTTATTTTCTTAAAAATATCGAGGCCATTACCCCTATGCACGCCACTGATTAACATAAAATTTTTAATCGGGTGTCAAAAAATGCGCTTTCTAGTCCTCTTAAAACCCACCAAATTTCATTTGAATATTTTAATCCGTTTCAGGGCAATAAATAAATTATCTTTTTAAAAAAAAAAAATTGACTCCCTGTATATCGGAAACGAAGCATTTGCGGACCTACGTTTATATAGCAAACTGTCATTATTTTTTCATGTAGAATCACCCCTTAAAGTTTGTCGCACTTATTTACTAACACCCTGTATATCGTTGATTCCTACAGACAAGATTGATAGGATTCGTCATATCATATTACAGATTATAAAACACTTATCTATGAGGAATTCCCTTAAAGCATTTTTGAATCTTCTCAATTTATTTTTTAAAGAGGTGTAGTCAGGTAAATAATTAATTAAATATTCTTAAGCCGAGGGCTTGTATTACTCGTTAGTCTGTGCTTGCGTACCTAGTAATAATTCTGATATATTCAATCTCGAAGAAGGAACTCGAAACATTTAAGACAAAATAATATTTTCGGATAAATATGTAAATAGACAATTCATAGATGCATAGGTCAATCTTGAGTGCACCTGGGCATAATAAAGCATAAGAAGCTGAGCTTCAGTGAGAACGAACCTCAATCTCCTTAACTGATAACAGACAGAACTAAATATATTTGCCAAAATATTGCAGTGTATTTTCCAACTTAATGTATCGTCAATACGTTTCGTCAGCGAAAGAAACTTTGATGAGAACTCCATCGATCCCAATATTAATGTCTAAGGTCGTTTAAATTTTGACGACAATGGAAACGCATAAAGTTGGTTTTGGAATTGTTTAAATATAATCTATTGCTATTGAATCGGTTAAAGTTACACATATCATGTACCTAATTGGTGCGAGGTGGTTGCAGATAAGAAGGGTTGTATCGTCCGCGTAGAGGGTAGCGGATGTATTGTCAGAAAGTGATATTTCAATATCATTAGAATATATAACAAATAACAGAGGAGCCAGTACGGAAACTTGTGGATCACCTAGGCTCGTAGTTGCCCTTTCAGGTGTTGAGGCCCTGCCAGTGTAATTGATTAGTGCAGTGGCGCACCCAGAAAATATGATTGGGGGCAACTTAAAAAGTTTGACGTATTGCATACAAAATATTTTATGATTAAAAGAAATTTGCAGGCTAGGTCTCGGATTGGGAAAATAATTAACGAGAGTCGCACAGAGGACAATACATCTACGGTACCACCCTCGAGAATTTTTTATAATATGAAAGGTCTGGGGAAGAAAATTCCAGTCGACTCAAAAAACAATACTTCAGAATTTTACTAAAGCTAGAAGCAATAACAATCGGCCTATAGTTATTAATATCCTCGGAATCACCTTTTTTTTATTTTTCTCAATTTGGGTGCTTGTAGCAAAGGAAACATTTACTAAGAAACATAAAGGTTGAATTAAGGAACTTAAGATTGTTTTCAGAACAGCACAAGGTTCATCATTAGGTCCAGCAGACAATTTTTTTTTATTCAGTAACGACATGATTTCATCCTCGGAAAGTTGGTATAAGAAAGAACATGGCGTTCTCGACTGATAGATATACTTTTGTTTCATAACAGGGAATTTTACACACTGCCTCCACTGAAAAAGAGTTGAATTAAGGGTTGGGCAGATCACACACAAATGACTTGGTTTACGGAATCCGTCAGTTATGCCGTTCGAAATGATGAAAACTTATATCCTCACTAGCCAAAAAATTGATTGGCAGAAGTGACGCGTGGGGAAAAATGCACTTTTGTGTCGGAAAATAAGTCAAAGAATTGAGTAAAATATCCGGCAATATCCTTAGAATCACTTAGTTCATGACCATTAATACTCAGATTGATCTGGCAATCTGGTGACGAGTTATTTGTAAGGGCTTTTTGAATAATTTTTGTATATATTTATGTCATTGAATAAGGTAGGTACCCCGTATGTCTTATTAAATGGTTATAAGCATATTTTTAATATTACGTGCCTTGATCCGAAAATCGGAAGATTTACCCATTAAATAATGACGATATGGATGATGATGCAGATTATTATTGTAGGCTAGGATATGAGGTCGCTAGAATAACATTGTATAAAAATACACATTGTCACTTCGCCAAAATTCTCGTTGTGATAAGCAATCTTTTTGCTTTTCTAATAAGAACACAAGTTACAGAGATAGGTATTTACTATACTGGAAACAACACGATTGCAGTATCTTTATACAAAATTTAATTGCCGGTTACATTATCATATTAAGCTTCATTAGTTTTAATTGGCTGGGTCCTAAATATAATTCACATATTAATGATGCGACTTCATGAGTACCTATATACACGCGGTTTTATTAGAAGATAGTGTTCGAATATTGTAGTGGGCAAATCGTATTCGTTTTGTTTTGAAGTAAATTGGCAGTTCGAATTGGAAATAGAGGTTAGTCTCTACAAAATTCTACTCTTCTCTTAAAAGCACATAGCACATACCACGGGCCTCTAGGTTAGTTTTTCACAAAGACAAGATTTCTTATCTTGCTAGGCCTATCCTTGTCTTGTCTTGCAAAGCAAGACAAGAAATTAAATTTATTCTTGTCAAGCAGGACTTCTTCTATCTTGCAACTTCTTGTTCTTACATTTTTTGTTTACGTGACGTCATCGCAGCAAGAATCTTGCATTATTTTTTAGAGTTTTAGAGAAATTATAAATACACATACACCTAGTAACTTTTGCAAGATTTCTTGCAAAATTGGAAGAGTCTTGCAGAATGATTTCTTGTCTTGTCTTGCAATAAAATATAAAACTCAAAGAGCATAATAGCAAATGATGCACATTACTTTTCAATTATCTGCAACTTTGTGATAATTCAAACTTATTCCACGCCGAAGTGTCAAGCGTTAAAAAGTAACTGCCCGTAAACTCGTAAACCCAGATGGAAACTTATCTGAGAACGATTTTTAGACTGCACATACCCGCCATCCCTCATTTAATCTAACCGTAACCCGGAGCACACTAAACTTCAAAAATCATCCAACTTTTCCCTGCACCACACATAATAAAAACTTTTCTGTTTCCAGATATATTTTACGGCTGCTGCCAGGCCTGCCGACTCAAAATGAAGTATGCGATACATCTACTGGCATTTTCATTGCTGCTAGGTAAGTTATAAGCAAAAATGCCTGGATATGGACTCAAAACTGACAACAGCGCTGAAGCTATAAATGTATCCCCATACCCTCGTCAATGTGATGTTTTGCCCCATCGCGCAAAGCTCTTCTCGAACGAACGACTCGACGAGATAAAACGTTTAAAAAATTACATGATGGACGCATAAAAATAGAATGTAAGGCATGGGGGCGTTAGCGCTACATTACCCAAGAAACAAAGTATTATCCCGGAGAATTGGCATAAGTAATTTTTAAAATAATGACCAAAGTTATATAAATTCATTGATACAATGCTTAATAATACCGCAACATAATTTATAAGCTGCATAATTTAGAACAGTGTAAAACACACCAATTTTAAGAAGTACGTGTTTGTATCGAACAGATTCGCGGTTGCTAAGCAACGAAGTGATAATTGCACAACTGGTATTACCGCTTTTCTTTTGCACAAGTGCAATTATCGCTAGCAGAGGCATATCATTGGTTGGATTTTTATGGAAGGCGCTACCTTATTGGATGCAAGCAGTATGAGGGAAATAATCCCTGAAATCCTACTTTCTTAATTAGGCCGTAGTTACTCTAAACCAATTAAGTAGGCTCATTGTGGTAGCTAAAACTTTTAACCTGATAACTTCTTCACATTACCAAATTTAATATAATATGTCTAGAAGATACACGTCTTTCATTTAACACTTTGATCGTTGAATATCTATTAGCACACAAAATACACAACTGTTAAGCATGTTAATTAAATTTATTATTGTAGGTGAAATATTTATAACTCTTGTAGTTAATTTATTCCTAAGAAATCTGGTTAATTATGCCTACCTAATTAAATTATTTGCAGTTGTTAAATGCTCTTCCTAAATACAACTAGTAGTAGATAGGCTAGGCGGGAACGAAAATTTTTATCTTTGAAGTTCAAAATGTAATAGCGTTTAAAAGTTGCCTTTTGGGTTACATATACAGCGTGTCCCGCTCTGATGTCCAGAAGAGGGAAAAGTTTTTTATTCGTAAGTTTACCACAAAAAGTCATTCTTTATAAAAACTCCTGATTGTTCCAAAAAGCCTAAAACTGTTAAAATATTTTTGATTTTTTATACAGGGTGTTCAATATTTAGAAAAAGTTTGTTAGTCGCCAAGAATAAAGGTCCGTTGTTTTTGGCAATATGGAAAAATATTATCAAGGATGTCATTTAGAATCCACAGGGGGTTACAAATTTGAGGTTTCACCAATTTGTGTTGATTTTTTTATCAAAGCGGGCACCTGATTCTTGCGTGTATAATAGAGCAGTTTAAAATCACGGGTGGCTGTGGCTATGACAACTAAATAATGTTTACCATTTTTGCAAATTTTCCATATTGTTATTATTAATTGACGTAGTAGCATTGAAGAAATTCACTATTGTATAAATTCTGCAAATATCAAATAAGGCCGCACAAACAAATTATTACCTGCGCGCCTCGTTAAAAAAAATGCAACATAAATTGCTGAAACGTCAAATTGGTAACCCCCTGTGGATTCTAAATGACATCCTTGATAATATTGTCAAAAACAACGGTACTTTACTCTTGGTGATTAACAAAATTTTTCGAAATACTGTATAAAAAATCAAAAATATTTTAATAGTTTTGGGCGTTTTGGAACAAGCAGGAGTTTTTATAAAGAGTGACTTTTTGTCGTAAACCCACGAATAAAAAACTTTTCCCTCATCAGAGCGGGACATATTTAAACCAAACAATCTGGAGAAGATAGGAGAATTTTTTCCGGTGCTCTAAAGATAACTTTCATTAAATACAAAAATTGTATTTAATTTATTTTTTTTTCAAAAGTGTTGTAGTACACAAAAGTTGTTGCCTGGATCTCATATCAAACCCTCAAAATCTGGTGGACATAATATGAGATTCCTTTTAGACCTCCGCCAGGAGCTGGCTACGTAAAAGTAGGGTCACTCGGTAAAGTGGGAATTTGATCGTTTATAGGTTCCGTTGTTACTGACATAGCGAGAGGCGGGCGGGCAGAAGGCACACTGGAAGAATAAAGTGAGTATACAGTGTGTTCTAATTTGATACTGGACACCTCAGAACTATATGAAGGAGAAGGAAAATAAATGGTTTCTATTTTTTCATTGGTAGTCTCAAGGGAGAGTATCTCATAGGCGGTGGTATTTGGTTGGGGTAATTATTTCATGGCTGCTATGATTTTTTAAAATAGTAAATTTTCAAGAAACCCTATTAGGGTTTTTTTACGACAAAATGTTATTAAGAAAACTTGTTCAGAATGAAAAACTGAGTAGAATTGCAAAATTTCAAAAGTCAAGGCTTACTTTGATTTTTAGCTTTTTCGCCTTTTCTCCCAATTTTTCTTATAAATGTGTCCTTTCTGGAGCTTTTGACGTGAAAGCTCCAGAAAGAACACTTTTCTAAGAAAAAATGGGAGCTCAATACTTGATGAAATAAAAATATAATATATCAGGTAAAGTAATTATTATTCCCAGTGGGCCACGATGCACTTACTATTTGCCATATCTCCCTAATTCTTCCAACTAGCCTTCTGCCGTTTTATTAAGAAAACTTGTTCAGAATGAAAAACTGAGTAGATTCGCAAAATTTCAAAAGGCTAGGCCTACTTAGATTTTTAGATTTATCTCCCATTTTTTTCTTAGAAAAGTGTCCTTTCTGGAGCTTTCACGTCAAAATTTTATTTTTTATTTTTCAGAAAGGACATAATTTCGAAGAAAAAAGTGGGAAAAAAGGCGAAAAAGCTAAAAATCAAAGTAGGCCTAGACTTTTGAAATTTTGCAATTCTACTCCGTTTTTCATTCTGAACAAGTTTTCTTATTTTTTATACTTAGGTTATCGGACCCGGCCACTTGAACTATACTATTTTCAACTATCTGCAACTTCCGGTTATAGTTACCGGTTGATGTTGATGACAACTTCCTTATTTCAAATAGAACACCCTGTATATTATTGCATAGTCGGATTTCTTTCTAAATTTTGATGTCACATTGTTTATTGAACTGCATACTTAAACCTCATAGTTTCTGAGATATTCTCCTCGGCCAGAGGCCTCGGCAACTAAATTCCACAGGAGTCATAAAAAGTTGAACTTCAGTGCCTTGGTACATAAATAACTATACTCGATTTGTGATATTTTCGGCTTTTTTAAGACACCAAGCAAATAAAAAAGACTTTATCCTCACGCTAACGTTTCGGTTTTTATTTTAAAAACCTTCTTTAGAGCTGGGAAAACATAAATATTAAGAAACCAAAATTGACACATGATAAATAACTATGTTATGTTTTATGTTATGTTATGTAAGATACAGCAAATTTTTCTTCTGAACAACTTTATTCAATATAATGTTCGTGTATCGTGCACAAGAAAGGGACCCTGATTATTGAAAAATTAAAAATTGACAAAAACTTAACTTTTTTGCCTGGATGATTACAAAATGATCTCTAACGTTTTACTGGCATTATTTTTATCATGTTTTCTTATGCCTACTCAATTTATCTGCAAACGTTTCGTTTCCCAGATGAAGGTGGGTTAACATAAAAAATATTCTGCTTTGAATCTTTCAAGGTCATTGTCCATGAGATTTTGGAACATTACTCCATCGACCACGGCACAATAACCCGGAAATTCAAAACAAGTTGGAAGTAAAAACGGCTGAAGTAAATATACGACATATTATAAATGTCGTTATCAGGATAAACTGTAGTTTTCAAATTCATAGGGTTTACCAATAAAAATGTAACTTCGGTCCGTACCTCGAAAACGTCGTGTACCTACACGTTTTTAACTACAACTTTTATTTAATTTTTTTCCACGTCAAAAAATAAAAAGTTAATGTTTTAAAAATAACTATAAATAATAAAAAATAATCACCTTATACATAGTCTAAGAGCCAGTAAACAGCTGATGACACATAATTTAGGAAAGCCCTACATTTTCTCAGTGAGTCAGTTGTACCTACCGTACATGAGATGGGGGTTAGTTAAGCTCTGCCGCGGTAGGCTCAGCATCGCTCAGGTGTGACAGGTGTGTTAATTTGGTGAACTAAAAAAGTATTTTAGGACGGCTGCCGTTTTGGTATATCAAAATATATTATTATACGTACTCAAAAACAAAATGGCAGATGATTCCCATGGTTATGACGTTGTGGCAGACGATTTAAAAATTAAACAAATAAATTTTTTTGAAAAGTATTTTAAGACATTTGAAATTTACATATGTTATTCTTAATAGTATTAGAAGCATATATTTTTCAAGGCAGAAGGATGTGCCGGTTGCTTTGACCTGGCAGACAGCAAAATAATTTCTCCGGCGCGAGCACAAATATATAATAATAATAAGAATTTATTAGTGTCATTGCAGTTATGCTTACACAAGTCAACAGTTATTAACAAGGTTATAAAATCTTCTACAAATAATGCACATTATGTCATTACAAGACGTTAAATACACAATTACACAAACTAATTAAAATTTACTTTAAACTTAAAAATAGAACAGTCAAGAAACAATAAAAGAAAAACATATCAGAAGATATTTCCTTCGATAAATTCCCGAACGTGATAGAATGCCTCTTTAATGAAGATTGTTTTTATTTTATTTTTAAATGATTTTGGATTTTGTATATTTTTTATGTGGTCTGGAAGTTTATTATACATTTTTATACCTAGGTAGTAAACACCTTTTTGCGATTTACTTAATCTGAAAAAAGGCACTGTGAGATCATCTTTACCCCTCGTATTGTGACTGTGTACTTCAGTGTTGGTTGTTATTTCATTTATATGTTTTTTATGTAGGATAAACATTCTAACATACAGGGTGTCCGGTAAGTTCGGGGAAATCTCTCGCCAGCGTGTTGGTGACGTCAAAATATACCTGGTGTTTCATATATTTTTTTCCCCTAAAGTACTCCGTAACAGAACTACAGGGTCCCAAAGGGGTACTCACTGCTTTACATTTTTTGATTTAACTTTTGAACGCCCTTGTATATTTTGATGAAATTTTGGAATTTTGCATAGACGGTAAAAACCAATTACCTCATATTTGAATCATGCTTGGACAATGCCGTGGAAGTCAGGAACGGACTTCACGCAATACCCATGGGCTCAAAATTTTGACTGGTATAAATTTAAAAAGCCGAAAACAAATTTTTTTAAAGCCTTGAACATTTCTCTTCAAAAAAGGTACTCTTTATTCGTTTCGGAAAAGTCAACCGTTTTCATGGAAAAATCGCTTTTTTGAAATCCGTAACTTAAGATGCAATAATGGAAACTACCAGAATTTAGTGTTTTCACCTGACGGATAACAACAATTACGTGTGACAAGATTTGTCAATAATTTTTATTAGCAATGGAGCATTTTTATACTTATGCCGAATATGCAGACATGCATTTAATTTATGGACAAGCACACTGCAATTCTCTGGAGGCAAGCAGAATTTATGCTCAAAGATTTCCAAATCGCAATTTGCCAAATCGAAAAACATTTGTGAGAGTTGATCGTCGTTTAAGAGAAACAGGTAGTAAACAAACCGAGTTTAGAATGTCTTAAATCAGTCTCCTAAAATTTACATTAGGTAGTTTTTTACCTCGTCGTGGTGGGGAAGGGCCGCAAAGGAGAGCAAGAAATCAAAACTTAGAAGAGCACATATTGGATGAAATATCCGAAAACCCTTCTAATAGCGTTCGTAAGCTTGCAGCTCAGTTAAATACCACAAAGGGGGTTGTTCATGAAACATTGCGAGAACAGCTACTTTATCCTTATCACGTCCAAAAAGTGCATGCAATGTCTCCGAATGATTATCGTCCACGGCTTAACTATGCAAACTGGTTTTTGCAACAATTTATAGGCGATCCGAGTTTCACAGAAATTGTTTTATTTAGCGACGAAGCTGGCTTCACGAGAGACGGTATTACCAACAGTCGAAATCTGCACATTTGGCATGACGAAAACCCTCACGCCATAGTTCAGATCAAGCACCAACAAAGATTTCTGGTTAATGTTTGGGCAGGGATAATTGGGAATAATTTGATTGGTCCTTTTGTTTTGGATGAACGTTTGAATGGAGCTCTGTATTTACATTTTTTACAAAATAATTTAAATGATTTACTGGAAAATGTGCCCTTACAAATAAGGAATCAAATGTGGTTTATGCACGATGGCGCTCCCCCACATTATTCCCGGGAGGTACGTCTCTACTTAACCCAGCACTTTGACAATCGTTGGATAGGCCGAGGAGGACCTGTTTTGTGGCCACCTAGGTCTCCTGACCTCAATCCGTTAGATTTTTTTTTCTGGGGTCATCTCAAGGGACTAGTATATTCAACTCCTGTAAATACCAGGGAAGAGTTATTGGAAAGAATATTTCACTATTCTGATCAAATTCGAAATGATCCTGAAATGCTGTTTAGGGTGCAGCAAGAAAAAATTCGCAGGATAAGAAAATGTATTCGGGTAGAAGGAGCTCACTTTGAACATTTGCCCGACTAAACGAAACATTTTCTTTATAACCAAACTTTATTAAACTATTTTTAAACAGTTTCATTGTTTTTTTTCATTTTCTCGATATTAATGCCTACTGAAAATTGCAGTGTGCTAATAAAAATTATTGACAAATCTTGTCACACGTAATTGTTGTTATCCGTCAGGTGAAAACACTAAATTCTGGTAGTTTCCATTATTGCATCTTAAGTTACGGATTTCAAAAAAGCGATTTTTCCATGAAAACGGTTGACTTTTTCGAAACGAATAAAGAGTACCTTTTTTGAAGAGAAATGTTCAAGGCTTTAAAAAAAATTGTTTTCGGCTTTTTAAATTTATACCAGTCAAAATTTTGAGCCCATGGGTATTGCGTGAAGTCCGTTCCTGACTTCCACGGCATTGTCCAAGCATGATTCAAATATGAGGTAATTGGTTTTTACCGTCTATGCAAAATTCCAAAATTTCATCAAAATATACAAGGGCGTTCAAAAGTTAAATCAAAAAATGTAAAGCAGTGAGTACCCCTTTGGGACCCTGTAGTTCTGTTACGGAGTACTTTAGGGGAAAAAAATATATGAAACACCAGGTATATTTTGACGTCACCAACACGCTGGCGAGAGATTTCCCCGAACTTACCGGACACCCTGTATACAACGAGGGAAAAGTCAGTATGCCCAGAGTAGTAAATGCACTCCTACAATCATCCCTGTACCCATAACCTGCCATAATTCTTATAATCCGCCTTTGAATTTTAAATACACGGTTCACCTCTCCTGCCTGACCCCAGGCCAGCACTCCATAACTTAATACTGACTGGTACAGAGCGAAATAAGCAGTCTTCAGTACTCCCATTGAGATGATGCCCGATAAGTTTCTCAGCATAAAACAATTACGTGCTGGTCTATTAAATACCGAATCTATATGTGTATTCCAGCGCAAGTGGCAGTCCAAGTTGATGCCTAAGAATCTTACAGATTCACATTGCTTATCGGTAGGGCGCAATGAAAATATCATATTATGGGTTTTATGTTTAAAAGTCACCTTATTTTCTGTGTTTCTATAATAGGTGCCGTAAAACTGCGTCTATATACAGCGTGTCGTGGAGAGCAGTGACGTGCATTCGCCGTAGCCGTTTTATAGCAGCGCCAATTTCCCTGTTTCTATTTTGCATATTTCGGTAAAAGCGGTTTTTTGATTGATACACCTATTGAGCTTCTGTCAGATTTGCTGAACTTGCAGATGAATTTTGGTCAACTTTTATCTCTACAATTTCTTCTGTAATTCGAGAAATATAGAAGTTGAGAGGGGGGATGTTATATGGATAACCCTGTACATTAATGGCTGTATCTCTAGTTAGACAATATTAAGTTCAGGTAATGATTATGAAGTATACGCTCAACGTTTAAATAGACCCTTGACTGTGATATACTACTGAAATAATTTTAGGTACCTCCCTACTTACCACCTTCTCCGAGGTGCGACAGGAGACAAAAAGAGATTGGTTTTGTTTCTTGAGTTTAATTATTATTGTGTTTGTTTGACGTTCGCAGTAATAAGTGCGGCCTCACAAATCAAACACCAAACACGAACGCTCCTGTCGCAACTTCGGTCCAAAATTCGAACTTCGACGAAACTAACCTACACCTCCATCTTAGTCTTGAACTTTAAATAATAATTCAGGGGGTAACGAATGTGCACTCCTCGAAACTCGTCGCCAATCGTCGAGTTTCGTAACTTAACATTTACCGAAACAGTTTCATTATTAACAGCTACGCCCGGCTTCCGCGACCTGTATTTTACATCCGGGTAATATTTACATGCATTAGAGGACCGAGCTGAGGCCATTATGTTGTGTGCGTACCTTTAGCTATGCATACCTAATAGAATTCGTGCATTAGCTTTTGTAATTCATTTTTGTTGTACACTATACGTTATTTGCCGTGTTTTTATGAGAGTGAGGGGCATGAAGGGCATCAAGCGGAGTTCATGTTGTCGTTAGTTTTGATATTTATCTGTCAGATACACCACAAAACATCATAAAATGCAAGTCTTTTTCTAGCTCATTACATCGTTTTACAGAGATCTCATATAGTCCAGTAAATTTAAGGTTTAATATTGCAATTCATTGAGTAAGAAATTTTTTTTATCCATCGATAGTACACCATAGAGAAGGCTTAAATCCGACTTTTCGACCATCAACCCCTTGCAGGTTTTCCGCCCTCTTGGATTTTAGGGGTACATTAGTGTTTCGAGAATAACAGCTGTATTTTTAATTTTACCAAATAAATAGTCGACACCATTTCCGAAGGAAAAAAAGGTTCTCTGCAAATTTGTGTTAATGACGTTGTCGTAATGACAGTGTCCTCCAAAAAGTTCGCACCATAGGGGGGAAAATTTTAATTCATCAACTTTGCAACAAACAACAGAATTTTAAAGCGTAAATATCATTTTCTTTTGAAAAATACCTATTCTTAGCGATAATTAGTAATAAAAAATTAATAGAATGATAAAGCTGGTGATATAAAATAGTTTTTAGAAAGTTTCGAGTTTTTAGAATTTTTAGAAATTTCATAAATATTAAAAATTGGCAAAAAACTAAATTTGCTACACTTACATAATATTGAAAAACAAACAACTTTTTAAAATAAAACTTTTTGATATTTTAACAAATAAACCTATTTTTGGCGATATATTTTTTTAAATGTCATTTTTGACAGATAACGAAAGTCACATAACCACGTTTGAACGGGTCATTTTTCATCTTTTTTAAAGCAAAAGGTAACCCCAAAATTAAATTTCAAAATGAAACGTTAATTAGAAATTTCCCCCCTATGGTGCGAACTTTTTGGAGGACACTGTATAACAACTTATAAGAAAATAATCGAGATAAAAGGGATTGCAATTTGTTTCACATCATATATCTTCTTTTTTTTGCTAAAGGCAGCGCGAAATTTTCTTAACAAAAGTTGTTCACTACAAAAATACCTATGATATTTATCTGAACAACTTTTTTGTATCAGCAATAGTTTATTTCCGGTAGCGTCTCAAACTTGCGCCCAACGTCTCCTGGTAATAGGTACAGCGCACGTACTTGGGACGCTACGTAAAATAAACTATTGGGACGCTACGTAAAATAAACTATTGCTGATAGAAAAAAAGTTGTTCAGACAAATATCATAGGTGATTTTGTATTGAACAACTTTTGTTAAGACAATTTCGCGCTGTCGTTAGCAGAAAAAAAGATATTAGAGATGTGAAAAAAATTACAACCCCTTTTTTTTCTCGCTTATTTTCTTATAACTTGTTATATATGCAGAATTCAAGAAAATGTCAAGAACACTTTGCAGAGCAGGTAAAATTAAAAATACAGCTGCTATCCGCGAAAAACTAATTTACCCATAAATACAAGATGGCGGAAAACCTGCAAGGGGTTGATGGTCGAAAATTCGGATTTAAGCTTTCTATTTTATGGTGTACTATCTATCGATGGATAAAAAAATTATTCTTACCCGATATATTGCATTATTAACAATATAAATAGGATTAAGTTTACTTGATTAATAATTCTGGCATTTCAATAGCAAACCTAATGGAAATTTCATCTTTCACAACAAGCTGGAATTTTTGAAGAGAAGTTAGTTAATTTAATTACAATTTTACGCGCTCTGGCTTATTAACCGACAGGGGCGTTCATTACAAATAATTACTATTATGAACAATAAACCGTCTAAACTGCTGAGATAAACAAGCCGATCGCTACTATAACCTTGTGATAAAAGGGATGGCGGAAAATCGATTGGTGTGTTTTCATCAGTGTTAACCCAGTACTTCGAAATTTATGAAACAGTTACCTGCTTCTGCATGGGGACACAAGCGGAATAGAAACAGATGATGGAATATGGAATTCATTGCTGATAGGATGTTGCATGGAGGCCTGCAACTACCGGCGCTTTGTTGCCAATTGCATCAACATATCCTACATTTATTTATTTTTTACTTATTCATATAGAAATCTCAAAAAATATCGAAATTTTAAGGAAAAACCTAAAGTTCGATAATTTTTTTGGAAACCAGTTTTCTGATGTTACGATAAATACAGCATGGTCTCAGTTAATTTATCCCTAGATGATACTTGACACCGCCTGAACATAATATGATCAGACGAAAACCTCCTCCACGCAGTTCGTCGCGTTAATTTCCATATTTCCAATGTCGATGAGGATCGGAGACCATGTGATTGGACCTTACCTATTTTTGGCGATATGTGGTTTGCCCCAGCACATTTGCAGGTTGCAGGTCCAGTCCGTGGATTTTGGGACCAGCACTGCCCAAGTCACTGGACTGATAGAGAAGGGCCTGTGCCATGGCCAGCGCGATTCCCGTGTGTTTGGGGATACGATAAAATCCATCGTGTATGAAGAAACTGAAATTGACAGTGAGCAAGGGCTACGTGCACGAATTGAAGATGCTGCCGTTCGATTCCGCAATAATCCCGGATTATTTGCGTTTATCCGTGGATCACTTCTGAACAGAGTTAATAACTTGTTATTCAAGTTAATGGTGGCATTTTCAAAATAGTAATAGTGCAGTTTGGTGTGTGTTTGCTAATTTTGTACTCATTTTTTTTGCTACTGCACAGTGCTTCGCAGTATTCCCGATTCCCGCTGGAAGTCTGGAAGGTTATCCCGTTAACTGAATAATCCTTACCTCACCACTTGGTCGTGGTCCTCGCACTGAGTGTCTCGCCACAAACAACTTGTGTCGGCCGAGGGAATTTGATATTTTTTTCTAAGCTGAAAAATAAAAAAGTTATGGGGTGGCCTCATTTAGCGTGATCACCCTGTACCTATGGTGTAATTGTGAATTGTTATCAGAGTTCGGGAGGAGGTAATTTTCCGACATATCGAAAGAAAACCTGGTAGAAACTTTTCCTCTTGCAACAAGTACAACTCCCGGGGAACAAGCTAACGAATTTAATAACTTCTAATTTGACATGCCGGTTGCTGGTTCGTTAGCATGCAGTCAGTTCCGATGAATTTTATTTATCAGGCTTATGCGAAGGTAATTAGCGCTAGCTTTAAGAAAAAAGACCTTTTTCCCAATTAAAATCTCTGTAAAATTAGTGCTTGCGAAATGCGGATGCGGAAGTTTGCATTTTCCCGTTAGCTTGAAAGGGCCGGGAGTTTTTACAAAAAGATGACTGCGACGGTGGGCGTTCGAAACATAATCGCTTAAGATACGAGTAGGTGGTTCATAGACGTAACAGGAGAACTTTTAGAAATAAATAGATGCAAAAACAGGAAAGTAGGAATACTTGTGCGACTATTTTCTCACGATTTAGGTAAGTAAACCAATCAAAAGCTCTTTTTCTACGTCTACTCCCATACTCCCATAATTTAATTGAATTATTAAACGTTTGCTAGCTATGATTCATTATGACTTAAGATAGGAGACACCTACATTCGTACACATTTAAAAAAAAACAAATGGATGGATGATGAATACGAAAAAGTGCGAACCAAGAAGGAAATGTTTTTGATTTTTTCACAAATTGAATAATATATTTATACAGCAAATAATACGTGGCTTGCTTTTTTGCTTGCTTATATGAGATCCATCAATTTTCTAGATAGAGATTTATAGTATCAATTTTATTATTCGTGCCTTTCTGGAAGTGATGATAAGTAGGTACCTATTCGTAAACCATACCGTTCACATTGTCATTACAGCACTTTACTATAATTGATTTTGCTTATTATCGATTTCCATGGCAAACTTCTAATTTCTCTTATGCGTTCCAAAGGAATTTCGTATAAAAACTTCATCTTTTGCAACAAGTAGAACTCCATGCGAACTTTTGAGAAGAAGCTAACGAAGTTAATCACGTATAATTTGACTTGCTGGTTCGTTACCAGTCAGTTCCGGTGGATTTTATTTAGTTGTCAGCGGTATGACGGTAATTAGTGCTAGCTTTAAGGAAGCACCCTTCCAATTAAAATCTGTAAAATTAACGCTCGCGAAATGAGGATACGGAAGTTTGCATTTTCCTGTTAGCGTGGAAGGACCGAGAATTTTTATAAAAAGATGCCTGCAACGGTGGGTGTTTGAAACATATTCGTTAAGATACAAATACCTAGTCCATAGAAGCAGCCCAGGAGAAAATGAAAAATCATCTTTCGACCAACCAAATAATCGAGATAAAAATTTTTGGACTTGGACTTTTGGAAAAAACCATAAATATATACATTTTTGGCAATCAAAAGATTATTAACATATGACACTAAGAATGACACTGTAATTTTAACTTTGATATAATTCAAGAAAATTAAAAATATACCTACATATAAAACATAAACTTGTAAGCATCCCACCAAATAGTGCCTATTCTAAATCTTATATGTGGTTCAGTGCACCTTTGATCAAAGAAATGTAAAATAACTCTGAGAATGATGGAATGATGTATCCCAAAATGCTTCGCAAAGGAAACGGTAATGAAGATGTTTTATAGAATAAATTGAGACTGAATCGATCAAGTAACATCTGCAAGATGACGTACACGTAGATAGTACATACAACAAGACAGATACCGTTGACTGATATATTATTAAAGACTGCTCACGGCTGTCACCTCTGACACATTTTTGGCTCACCATGCGCTTTCCGGAGATAAAATACAATGCAGAATACATTGTTAGCCATTATACGTCAGTCAACGCAGATACACTTATATTTTTTTTCTAGTTTTCCACAAAATTGTATGCAGTTTATTATTCTTTTTAAAATATATGTATTTTTCACCACGGCTTCGTTATGTTTAATAATGTTTTGCCGCTTGCCGGTACGTGGAATTTAATTAGGCGCGGCAATAATAATCCTGCCTAAAAATGCTAGTTCTGTAGAACAATTCGTGTGCCGAACAGAAAACTCGTGTTTTTAGGTATATTTTTTCATATACATGTTTTAAATCTTTGAATCCTATTCTAGCCCATACATATCTTATCCACTCCTTTTTTTATAAAACAGTAAACAGGGAAAACAAAACAGTGTATTTAATATGTCGCATCCGCACATCCACTTGTTCTTGTTGTACATATTTCTAGAAAAGTGTCGCGTAAAATTTGCTACTTGGATTTTTATCTGGTTGAAATAATTGTAAATCTGGAATTGGTCTCCTAAGAGTTTTTATTTCAACTTTTTCGGTCAATGAAAGACTTAAAAAGTTACCTTTTAAAATAACCTGCATACTATTTTTCACTTTCTTTATTTATTACCAGTAGAACATTACAAAACGCAAGAACGAGAGGCACGTTCAGAAGACGAATCATGCGGGAACACAAGAGACCAGACGCGGCGGTCGCGGCGCGGAACTAAAAAGCAAAGCCTTCAGTCTGGCGAAAAGACTCTCAGCCCCAGATGGAGCGTCTAGGAGTGGAGCCGGGCACCGTTGCCAAATGTATCAGAATCGTCTTTATTCTGAATTTAAATTTAATGAGAGGTGTCGTATAATTGACAACGTTGCCGTCAATAGCAATCGGAGTAGGGAGAGTTAGAAGGCACCTAATTCCCCTCGAAGATGCATTCCAAACATGTGTATCGTGATCGTGATTCCTGATCGAGATTCCGAGCATTCCTGCGAAGTCTAGGTATTCAATAAATTGTGGATGCGGAAGTATGTATTTTCCCATCAGCGTGAAAGGGCCGCAGGAGTTCTTAGCGGGTGTTCGAAACATAATTATAAAAAAATGGGTGTGAACAGGGGTGCAATAATATCTTGGTGCTAAAACTATTAATATTTTTTCAAGTAAACCTACGATTAATCTAAACTCCAGTAAAGAGCAAAAAACCATTTTTATTACTCAACATTATGCGACAAATGCATACCTAATAAGGACAAAAGAATGGGAACTGATAAGAGGAAAGAGGAAGCTGAGCATGACTAATAAAATGCATCATTTCTGTGATGTTATCCTGTTATGTTTTTAGCATTTAAATAAAATTAAATCAATCACCCTTAATATTCTATTAATGTACAGTAATGCCGAAACTGGCTGCTTTAAATTTGAGCAGCATTAAACGTTGCTTTCGGGCAATTTCCAGCTCAAAATTGGTTACATTGTACATTAAAAGTTGGACTAGAAATCCCGGTGGAATGATTTCGGCGCCAGTGGTGGAATCAAATCTAGGTCGGCGTGTATAAGGCCAGAACTTTAAAGGGCGGAAAAGGGGATATTTCTTCCCCTTTTGGATTCATATTTTTGCGCTCAAGTATGAAACAGCCCAGAGTGCAGGTAATTTATATTTTCGCTTAGGAGAAAGAAGGAGAACTGGGGCGTCTAGCGCCTCTCGTTAGTGGAAGAAGACGTCACGTCACAAGCGTATAACCCGTAGAAGAAATTTTATGCCACTTCAAGGCTGACGTTAAGGGAGCGTATGCGAGGAATTAGTCATCCCTAAATTTGAATTGGGTCCTCAGTTCGTTTACGTCTATAGTTATTATAACTATTTGCTATATAGATCGAATACTCGTAATGCGGACCATGAGATATACCTAAGGTTGCTCAGTTTTAAATGGACCGAAATAACGACTATAACCTTGCTAGATCTTGTCATTATTAGTAATTAAGTTTTTTCGTAGTAGAATACTAATTTAGCAGCCATCGATGCTTGGGCCGAAATTAAATAGTATAAAAAAATAGATTGCAAATGAAGCTCGAAAATATATTTTAAATTTTTTGTCATTTTTTACTTGCAATTTAGTAATGAGTTAACAGTCGTGTATCTACGAGGGAATAGGGAATGAAAATAGTAGGACTTATGGTATATACCTAATATACTCATAATTTACTGAAACTGATATTTTCGGAGACACAAAAATTTCAAATTCACGTTCACTACTAATTTAATAAATTTTTATACAAGCACGACCATAAGTAATGACATATTTAAAAATATGTACAAATACCTTAAAAAACACCAACACTGATTTTAGACAAAAGGTTTATTTTAAGAAAAATGAAAGGAAAACAAAACATAAAATACCTCGTAAAATAGCTATAGTAAAGCAGAATTATAAAAACATTTTAATTTGAAATTGTATAGCAGGAATTTATGATTAAATACTTTTCAATTTGTCCAATAAAAATCTTTGCCTTCTGTCGTTAAAAATATGTTTATATACATAGAAAAGCTTCTCTCAACATCTGCCTATGTAATAGGACAATATTTTAATTTGGGTAGTAAGGTATAAGGCCAAGGTGATGGATGATTTACCATCAAAAATACTCTTTACTCTTTACTGGCATTCTTTTCTACAGTAGAGCATCTAATTTTTTTCTAACTTTAATACCTACATCACCGGGAACCTTTCTACATTTAGTAGCGGAAAATGTTTGAACAAAATCAACCGATTTGCTTAAACCTAAATTTCTACTTTCTAATGAAATACTTATACCTATCTGGTATAAAACTACAATTAACTTTAATAAAAACAAGTTGGTTAGCTACATCCGCATTTTTCAGGATTTCTTGACTTTGCACTACACTGCAAGTTGTCTCTGGGCTTTCATAATCTTGGCTATATCTTATATCTATAAATAAGTGTAGGAAAAAGATGCAAATATGCACAAAAATATAGTTTTTCCAGAAATATGCAATGTTTTGCGAAATGGAATAAAATATGCGAAAAATGCATATATATGCAATTTGCATATATTCCGCCATTTATTGATCACGTACAAGTAGAAAACCCATCTGCTATTCTTAAAATTGGTGAAGATCATCGCACAGAAACTCTCGGTTTCTTTACCCTCGACTCTAGTTACGAAGGATACCTTCCTTATTATCTGACATAGCCCAGATTTTCCATAATTTAGGGCTTCTCGGTCCATGCATAATACTTATGGGAAAATACTTGGAAAAATTCTCCTCCAATCCTTGTGGCTGCTTAAACTTTATTGGGATGAATCTCTTCCTTCCATAACCTGGCATCAGTTGCGACAAGTACTTCCTATGCTTAATTCTTTCAAAGTTACTCGATTTGTTCTAGCCAGCTAAGGCGGCTTCGAGAGTTGAACTTCATGGTTTCTCAGATGCCTCACTCGAAGCTTATGACGCGTGCCTATAATATGTTCGTAACACGGCTCCATGTGGTGCGGACCTGTCGCTGTCGCCCGATAGGTTTTTTTTTTTAAATCGCCAAGTAAACACGTAGCCGAAAATCTCTTGCCCTATTTTTCTTTCTTGGCCTGCTCCCTAATTCAACTAAATTAGGTATCCGCTCAAAAATAACAGTTGCCATAATTTAATTTAAAAAAATTACTTTAATACGCTCTGTTTAGAAAACAACAGAAGGGCCATTCTTCATAAAATAAAAACTAATTTTTAGCGAGGTTTGCCAGATTTTTAAGTATCTCATTACATTGGACCATCCTGTATAGCAGAGTTTTTAACAATTTAAAATGAAATCAAAACACACGTGTATATCTAAACACTAGTTAGGTTAGATTAAATAATGGAAAACAAGTTATCTTTGCGTTGTAACTTGAAAGAATCTTAAGTAATTTCTAAAATAGTAATCTCCATTAGGCAAAATATTTGAATTATTACTCAGAGCTGGCTGAACTGCTAATATTCCAAACACAGAAATTTTATTAATCCTGGAACTTGACACCATAATTGATTGGTTTCAGCTAATTAATCCAAGTTTCCGGGAGCCGGAAACTCCGGAGTTTCGGGATTTATACTTGGCCTGCTGGAAATAACTGAAACTATTTGTTTGGGTTTTATCAAGGCGGCCAAACAAACGAAGGCTGACTGCTTTGTGTTGTTTCCTGAGCAAACGACGTCGATTTTTCCGGTGGAAACGAAAAGAGATTTGCGAAAAAATCCGGGAAATGGTGTGTGCGCGGCCGATATTCGAGAAATGAAGGAATAGGAAATGATGGGTCTCATTTTGTTACCTTTCCGAAATGATGAATAGTTATACTGCATTATAGTCTTTCGCAGAAGTTTCCCGAATTGAGTTAAAAAGAAGACGAACTTCATAGATACCAACATAGGACGTATGGCGAATTTAATATATAAAAAATAGTTCATGCACTTATATTATAGAACTTCTATAAAAAAAGATTGGTGTCCATACAGCACAGCTACAGCTAAGTAGAGTTGCCAACTACCTACGTTGCTTTGATGTGAAGCACAAATACAGTGGGTCGTTTTCACTAGGTCAAAGGTAATTTGTAAGATTAAAAAAAAGAGGACATACCTACTCAACTACTTTCATGTAGTAGAGCCCGATTTTTTAGTAACGAACCACACATTTTTTTATTGTGGAAAAGATTGTACCAAAATTCAAAATATCCCTCCACATTTTGAATCAGTGAGTGTACGTACAGAACAATAATAATAATAATGATCGACATTTCGAATATATGAAAATCCTAGTTGTTTGTCATTTTTATTAAAACTGTGAAATTTTAATTTTTTCACCTCTGTATTTGCCGTTTTTTACGAACTTTTTTACAGACTGGATATTTAACTGAACAGATATAAAGTTCATATATCTATCCTATAGGTAGGATCGAAATCTAAAAATCTAAACTCTTTATGCAACACGTGCGTTAACATGTTTGCAATTAAGCAACCTCTGTCACATTTTGTTCACCATTTATCCAAATATCCGTTGAACGTAGCTATTATACATACGATTGAGCATTTCGCCATTTTACAGTCTTGTTGTACAAACCACTATTTCTGGATAGCTCAAGAAAACTTTAATTTTAGGCTATTCTCGGCAGCAAAAAAATTGAAAAAAAAATTCACATTTATATTTTCAATTGGATATTTATTTCTATCATAAAGGATTTATTGTAGAAACGAGCAATTTAAAAGTACTAGGTATTAGTTGCATCGTAACAGACCCAGTTCCTAATAATTTGCAACGATGTTGGGCGCGAGATGTGCAGAGTTTTTCTATAACTACTGACAAAAAAATACTGTTTTTAGCTCCAGTATACTCCAATATACAGGCTGTCCACGATAAGTCTCCCACTACCCCATATCTTTTTAATTTTTTTTTTTAATTTTTTGTAGAAAAAACGTTATAGAATTTTATGCAGTTTTCTGAGATAGAAAAACATTACATACAGGGTGTTTCGCAAATGCTTGTTATTGCATTGATCGTCTATCTTTATCGCGGGATCCACAAATGCAAGTTAAATAAATTTAACAAATAAGAGGACAAATGGACCAAAAAGTGAAAGATACGAAAAATGTTATTCTTTATAAAAGTTTTTGCTTGCTTTAAAAATAAGATCCACGATGCCAACAATTTGTTTTTTGTACAGGGTATGCAAAAAATACAAAAACGTAAAATTTGATGAAGAGTAAAGTTGGATTTTTATTTTAAAAGAATTCTTATTCCAGATTTTCAATCAAAAATTTGAAATTTCTAAATTACTCTTTTAAAACCGAAATTTTTCCAAGTCGTATTCTGACCTTTTTATATCAAAAATATTTATTTAGAAAAGTTGTTTAGAATTAAAAGACTTGTCAGAGGGTAATTTTTGAAGCAAATCCGCCGACTTTGATTTTTCAATTTTTTACCCATTTAAATCAAAGTTGGCTGATTTGTTTGAAAAGTGACAATCGGACACATCTTTTAATTATAAACAACTTTTCTAAGTAAAAGTTTTTGATATTTTTAAAAATAAAGGCAGTTTATTCTTGATCGCATTTCATGTTTTTGTATTTTTTGGACACCCTGTATAAAAGAATCGAAAATTATCTTCTTGGACCATATTTTTTCGAGAAGCAGAAACTTTTATCAAGAATGACTTTTTGTCGAAAAATGAAATTTTTGGTCCATTTGTCCTCTTATTTACCCCATCCGTGGACATACTGTATGTACAGGGTGTTTCATCTTAAGTGCGAACACCCCTGTAAAATTTGTATTCTCCATCCGATTTTAGCCGCGTTTTTTTCTAAAAATAGGCCACAAAAAACTCTACGTTGGTGCAAAATTTCATTTCTTAATGTCAATTTTCAAGGCCTACTACAATTTTTTTTTCTAGTAAATAATAACGAAAACCATTTAGCGATTTTTTTATTTAAAATCTGACACCACAGCGTTAATCAGAACAACCTAAAACCCCCGTATACCAAATTTGAAAAAAAAATGTACAGGGAGTTCCATTCTGCAGGGTGTCTAAATTGAGCAAAATAGGAATTTTAAAGGCATCTGTAGAATGTGGTGTATTATTGTGCCTCCATGCCAATTTTTAGAAAGATATCAGGATACCTATTTGTTTTTCTTCTTGATATTCCTTATATTGTGTCACTGAATTTCAAAATAGGGATATGCTTTATGTAAAAATATTACAACACTGGCCCAAAGAATGAACTTCACTTAAAGTTAAAGAGTCTTTGGTACAATATTGCGTTGTTATGATTTAGTAGGAGAGCAACCAGTTAATAAATCATCTAAACATCCTGATATCTTTCTGAAAATTGGCATAGAGACACAATAATACAATATGAACATATTTTCTTATGCTATTTTCAACTTGCTGCACTTGCCTGGTGCCAGTGTATATGTGTCCTTTTCCTGACAATGTGGAATGACAATGACAGAAATGCACTCAGTGCGCACTTGCATTTGTGGATCTCGCGATAAAGATAGACGATCAATGCAATAACATGCATTGCGAAACACCCCGTATATAATGTTATCTATCCCAGAAAACTGCATAAAATTCTATAACGTTTTTTCTACAATTTTTTTTACAAAAAATTAAAAAGTTATAGGGGTGGTGGGAGACTTATCGTGGACAACCTGTATATAGGAGTATACTGGAGCTAAAAACAGTATTATTTTTTTTGTCAGTAGTTACAGAAAAACTCTGCACATCTCTAGGCGCCTGACATCATTGCATGCAAATTATTAGGAACTGGGTCTGTTACGAAGATGCAACTAATAGTACTTTTAAATTGCTCCTAAGTCAAACTTTGAACTGTGGCAAATATAAGAATATGGAATATGGGCCCATGTCTTACAAAGTAAAATATATTTTATGTAATAAAAAAGAAAAGTAACACATTATTGAGAAAAAACGTACACACAAAAATCTTTTTCAACACCTGAACATGCTCATGAGCAGACCTGGGCCGAGTACAGCACAATTGTACTTAAATTTTTTGAGTACGAGTACAGTCTAAAGGTACTTTGAGTACCGAAAATTAGAGTACTTCATTTTAATGTACTCATTATTTACGAGTACCTATGTACTCGTGGAATATAAATTTCGAGTACATTTCGAGTAAATTTTGTTTTTACTTTTTACCATTAATATTTCATTTTTCTCTTACCTTAGCAGTAAAAATAGTGCTAACACTGCTAACAGTTGTTTTTGTTATTAGCTTTGACATACCGCTTGTACGTGACTTTTGTTTTTATCGATTACTTGGGTAATTTAAAAAAAATTCCATCCAAAATCAATGGGCTATTTTTTGATAATAATTGCTGATCACTATTATCAGTATTATCACTAATGTTGCTGCACGCAGCACTTGTAGAAGCAATAATCTTATTACTATTACCGGCATCAGTAAGCAAGTTTTTTACACGCCTTTTTTTGCTCTTTGGGGGTGTGGGTACATAATCTGAATCCTCATCGGTAGAAAAGGGGTCGCGTTCCTCACTATCACTTACTAGTTCACTCATATTTTCTAAATCACGAAACTTTTGCGTAAAGCTCTGCGCGAGGGTTCAATAATGACTAAAAATTCAAGCCAAGTGCACTTGTAATTGTAAATAAGAAGAAATAATAAAAAGAGGTGGGGGTATAAAGACACTAAGACAAGTCTTTTCGTGTTTTACGCGTATTATTTTGATTCAAAATGTTGTTCGAGTACTTTTCGAGTACATTTCGAGTACATTAAAATATTTCGCTAGTATCGGTACTTAAGTACACATAGAAAATTGTACTTATGAGTACATGTACTCGAGTACGTCCCAGGTCTGCTCATGAGCCTACATATTGCACATCATACACTAGACCCAAACCTCACCTCTTTGATCATTTTCGTTATTGTTTACTGCCTTGATAGCTTTAACCATATCATTGGCGTTCCAGGTTTTCCTTAAATTTTTACATGTAAAGTTAAGTTTCGCTCGTGGCATGGTCGAAATCTAAAAAAAAAAACGTGTTGTATAGGATTGTTGGTAATATGGGCCCATATTAGCAACATTTTCCGATAGAAAAAGGCACCCACGTAAACTGTTCTCTAAAATATTTTGCCAACAAAAGCAAATATTTTGAACCTTCGCACACAGATAGAGCGGGCTGCCTAAATTATTTTCTTCAGGAGGCCATATTATACTCAGGACCTCTATGAGGTAACAGTAATTATTTCCGAATATTTCTTATTTAAAGAAGCCGCCTAGAATTGGAAGATAAGTCTGAATACACATATCCGGCCATCTCTCTAGTTTTAACTAAACAGGTGAAAATAAAAAGAAATATGGCACAAATAATCAAAGTAGGTCGAGCCGCCTCAAAATTGGTATTCTGTCATAACTCCTTATTCCAAACAACTTTTTCTTATAAAAGTTTTTCATACCTTTGAAAATAATTGTAGATTACTCTTGGACATATTTTCAAATTTTCCTCCAAAATATTGCTTTCATCTCATTATGAGACCAGGAGTGATTTCCAAAATATCAAGATCCAACTCCAAAATGTTTTGTTATTTACACTGTATATTGGGTTTAATTTCATTTTTTTACCTACACGTATTTTGCAGATATTAGGTTATAATCTGGGAGTGTCATTTACATATTTCACCGACAGACAATCTGCTGCAATTTGTATGTACCTTTACTAATACAGTTGAAATATTGAAATATTTTTGCTAACTGTGAGGAAATTTCATAGTTAAAATTTGGATTGGATGTAATGCTGACCATTAGAAAAAACAGAATGCGGAGCTGAGGTAATGAAAACATTCAAAAGCGTTGTGCAAAGGAAAAACCCTAGAGCGAAAATTAAATGTAAACTAATTTAAAAACGTGAAAATGCTGGGGATAGTCAAAGGAAAATGTATCTCAAAGTGCCAGCAATTAAAATTAAATTGTCTGCTGTGCTGTAGAAGAAATGGTAAAAAAGTAAAAAAGAACCAAGCGTATTCTATATCCCAGTTTAATTGGCTTTGTTTCCAGCTTGAAGCTTAAATAATATTGTTTCCTTCTCATCTAAAACCACTGAAGTGCGTTTATCTGTCAGTCACGGCGGTTTATCTCCAAAATTATGCAAATTCTGGGTGAAGGAGAGGAGACAAGGTCGAGACGACATACGTAACCGCTAGAATGCCACACTACCTACTAGCGTTGAGAAACGCACAATACAGGGTGAATCGGTTTTTTGTAGCAGGACTTTAACAGGTGCCAGATCTTAAAAAAATAACCGCACTTTTTCTTATAAACTATATCTTTTTAAGGCTTCATAGAAAAGTTACAGGGTGTTAATGTTGGAAGAAATATGTGGACTTTATCGAATATTTACCAAACTAGTTAGGATATTTATATTTAAGTCATACGGCATGGGATAGCATAAAACCTGTTAATATCGAACATCTTGCCCAACCAGTGGCGGAGAAGTGGGTAATTAGTACCATTATTTTTAGAAAAAAAATGAATCACCTTGTATTGTAATAAAAGGTATTGAATTTTTTATGTAGATTTTAATTGCAGACAAAAATGTCCTCTTGGTATTTGTTCGCATGTGTTATAGTTTAATGGCAAATTTCATTTTTTTTTATTATTTCGGAGTATTTCTGAAAAATTATCTAAAAAATTTGCTCCATAAGTAACCCTTAAACTGGAAATAATGTGTTTTCTACTTTAAATAAAGTAACTTTTTCCAATAAACTTACCTATTTAAGGCTACACTTTTGAAGTTGCAGGGTCTAAAACATTTAAGAAAGGTATAGATACAATTAATAATACGCTCTGTATCTTGAAAAGTAAAACCTTGGATGGGTAAGTTTATTGGGAAAAGTTACTGTATTTAAAGTAAGAAACACGTTTTTTCATTTTGAGTCTTACTTATGTGGCAAATTTTTTAGTTAATTTTTCCGAAATACTCTAAAATAATACAAAAAAAATGAAATTTGCCAATAAACTATAACACATGCGAACAAATACCAAGAGGACATTTTTGTCTGCAATTAAAATCTACATAAAAAATGCAATACCTTTTATTACAATACAAGGTGATTCATTTTTTTTCTAAAAATAATTGTACCTACTAATTACCCACTTCTCCGCCACTGGTTGGGCAAGATGTTCGATATTAACAGGTTTTATGCTTTGCAAAGATCAAAATTTTCTCCTTCACCAACGCAACGTCAAAGATATTGATATCTTTGTTGGGACATGTCCTGACATGCTGCAGGCACAATGATCCCAGCCAGCCCATTACCGGTTTCATCCTTTTTGGGAATCATCAGATGGACGTAGGCAAAATCCGGAGTGGATGGATTCGAAAGATAGAACCAACAGGTCTCCGAGGTCTAATACCCCTACCGGCATTGAACTATACCATTGGTTCTCGATTTTCGTTGGGAATAAACATTGCAAAGATCAAAATTTTCTTCTTCACCAACGTAACGTCAAAGATATTGATATCTTTGTTGGGACATGTCCTGACATGCTGCAGGCACAATGATCCCAGCCAGCCCATTATGCTATCTCATGCCGTTGTAACGTATACCAAATATGACTTAAATATCTCAACTAGTTTGGTAAATATTCAATAAAGTCCACATATTTTTTCCAACTTTAAGGCCCTGTAACTTTTCTATGAAGCCTTAAAAATATATAGTTTATACGAAAAAGTGCGGTTGTTTTTTGAAGATCTAGCACCTGTTAAAGTCCTGCTACAAAAAACTAATTCACCCTGTATATTATCCTTTACCAACAGTAGCGTGTCAAATTTTTTTACCCCCCCCCCCCTCCGCGAACTTTTTTTAGGGGGCCCCCATGTCGTACTCAAAAAAACTCCCTTAAATTATACCGCATGATGACATCTGCCTAAAACAACATACTTAATGTAATAAATTTCTTATATTTTGGTAATACATTAATACTATTAATAGTTAAAAAACGGCAAATATTTTCAACTTTAGCCTAGTTCGAGGATTTTACAGTCAGGAAATAGTCAGATTTGATCGACACGGGGTGGTCTGGTCTCGTATGATACGGTGACTGTGTTAAAGTGGGGAATGCAGTGTTGCCGTTTAGTTATCTACAAATTTGGTATTTTCTCATACATTATGCGGTGGCTGCGTAGCAGATTGCAGTATTGCGGTTTGGGTACAAATATTGGTATTTACTTGTTGTGATACAACACGCGACATTGATTCTTTATTATACTTCTTTGAAGACACCTAATTTTCATCTGTATTGGTAATAATGGCTTTTTCAGGCTGGGGCACGGAAATAGCGCACAGAAAAACTTTTCCCGATCTTTCGATTCTTTCAGTGCACTGAATAAAAATACCGAATATATGGCTTTAAAATAGAAATATACAACAATGTAAACTAAATTTAAGAAAGTCAGAAAGTCTATATGCTATCTGATATTTCACATGTACCTACTTATTTTGTATTTTAATTCGCAAGTGTTTGAATCTGCACAGCATGTGGTTGCTTCTGGGGTACTCCTAGTTTGGAGTATTGTGACTGTGAGAATTATTATTATTATTATTATTATTATTTAGATATATTTGTGTAATGTTTTTTTACGTTTTATCCACCTTATCCGACATAGACTAATTTAAAACATATCAGGTCTGTGATATCACCATAGATATAAAGGAGTCATAGATAGTCAAAAGCATTGTTGAAACCGTCCGCAAAAAATCCTGCTGCACCAACTTTCAAACTTTAATTTTGGAGCGAAAACAAATTAAAACAGATAAATTGTAATGTCTTACAATTCTTAGGACTAGATACTAAGTTGAGATATTGGTATTTTAATTTAGTTATTAGTTTTTATATAAAATTTTATGGAAAATATTTGGTCTAGCGTGCGAAAATTTCAACAATGGTTCTGACAGTCTATGTGTAGCTGTAGCTTTGTCTATGATATCACTTTTTGATTGAAAGTAACCTTGGAAACACATCATACCAAACACTGTATTGTCAGCTTTGTTTATTTTCGAAGAAATATTTCACGAGATCACAGAAATAGGGGAAAGAGAATGATTTAAATGCACTCTTAAATGATGACAATAATAATTGTCATGGATCACAATCATCCGAAGTTTCTATTAAATCAAATTCACAAGAAAAAGCAATACCAGAATCACAGGGTGTAAAACTACCTGTTATTGATTTGCCTACTTTGGATGGTGTAGCTGACAAGTGGCTGCAATTTCATGAACACTTTTGATGTTTTAATACACAAAGGTGAAGGTTTAAATTAAAAATTTCTATTATTTAAAATCATGTCTACGAGACAGCGTTGAGACGGCAATAGCTTCTTTAGAAGTCACCACAAATAATTATGACATTGCTTGAAAATTATTAAAAGAACGTTACCAAAATGATAAACTTACAATCCATAATCATGTAGGTACGTAGTTATTTGAACTACAAACAATTCAAAAGGAATCAATGATTTAGTCAAGTTCGCAAACTTATTGATAACGTCAATCGTATCACATGGGTATTAAAAGGATTCAAACAACCAATATGTAGTTGGAACTTGGAACACTATTCTGATCTACCTATTATTAATCAAATTACCTGCATAATAATTCTCAATGGGAAACTGAAAATGTAGGTCGAGAGCATCCTTCACTACAATTATTTCTTAATTTTTATATAAACAGGTGCATCTTGCTATAGAAACTTACATTCCAATCATTATTATCAAACTGAAACATACAAAACTTAAAAACAACGATAGAAGCGTAGGTAATCCTTCATTTCTATCTCAGTCACCTTCATTAGAATTTCAACTAGAGAATGTTATTTTTGTAAGAGCAATCATTAAATATTTTATTGTACAGGGTGGTCAGTTAAAAATGCAAAGTGCTGTATCTCGGAAACTATTCGTCGTAGAGACTTGCGGTAAAAAATTTTTAGAATAAAGTGGCCAAGAGAAAAACCTGGAAATTATTTTTAGATTTCCAAGATAGTCACCAGGGGGCGTAACCGCCATCTTAAACTTTTAAAGTGATTTTTCACTGAAATCCACCTAGTAATGTTACCAAAATAATATATGCTTTTTAAAGGTAAGCTTTATTCGAGTAATTTTTGTTTAGCACTTTTCGACATATCTATTAAAATAAAGTGGTGGGGAGTGATTCAATGTTTTTTTAAATAAACAGCTGTAACGCCTAAATGACTGAACGGATTTTAACAAACTTGGTCTCGTTGGAAAAAGCATTTATTGGTCCATCAAACCCATCTTACCCGTGATATGTCTAAGTCTCAGTGATGCCTCTAGAGCGCGTTTTTTATATAATAACAGAAAATTGCAAAATTCTCGAAAAAATTAAATGCAATAATATTACTTTTTTTTTCATAAAAATGTAGTGAAATGATACCTAAATAGGCTAGTGAAAACCGTATCTCGATATTATATTCCTAGCTGAAAATATCAAAGAAAGAAAATTTAGTTTTATCATAAAATTTTAAAAAGACGCTGTTACACCGGTATTTATTGTTATTTGTCTTTTTTTAAGATTTAATGATAAAATTTCATAATTTTATCAATTTTTAATTATAAAAGTATACTTAGTTCAAAAAATTAAAAAAAAGTGTAGGGGCATAATAATCATAGCATTTAATATGCAAGTGCAAGGTAGGCAAAATACGGCCATGGAGGAGAAACAAATGCCTAAAATCAACTTGTCAACAAATATTAAAATCCTATTCCTAACTGAAAATGTTTTTTTAATAAAACTAATGCTTCCTTAAATGCTCGAACTGTCTTCCATCACATAGTCAATGCATTGTTGGAGCCGCTGATGCGTGGACATTACAGCAGCTCCAATGTTAAATTATGTAAAATTATATTATATAAAATTTAGCTAAATTTTAAAACGCCTCTATTTTAAGAAATTTAATACTGTTTACATTAAACAAAATCATGTTTTATTAATTAAAATTATGATGTAATTTTTAACCTTTCCCGTTTTCTAGTTATAGCTTTATCTTGTAAAGCTTTGTTCAACTTTTCTATTCATAAATACATCCTCGACTTAAAAAAAATTTTTTTTTAATTTCTGCCGAAAAATTTATCCTTAAAGAAGTATTCTATAAATTGATTATGTAACCTTTGCTAATCAATAAACTATCGGGACTTCTGGAATTAAAAATTGCCTCCAATTCTTCCATGTGGCTCATCATTTGCTTGGATGGTTTACTTAGTCCACCAATTTTGTTGGCCATCATTAAGCTCTAAGCTTAAGCTAGGTATCACTTGTTGGATTGTTAACATAGAATGCATATCTACATAAAAGCAAACAGTACCTAATAAAAGGCAAATATGGAAAAAATATATATTTATTAAGTTTTGTTACACTTTCTTGACCAAGATGAGGTCCAGACTGCGAATCCCTCAAAACTTATTTTGAACATTTAAGAAAATCCTATAAAAATCTAAAGACAAACTGTTACGAAACAGTTTTTAACATGTTCCTTTTTCTATACAAGGTCATTTCTCCCAAATTTTTATTTAAATTTTTCATTCTAAAGTACATTCTTGACCTTAAAAAGTGTTTAAATCTGTTTACTACAGTTTACCTTTGATGCTTATTCTAGCAAATGTTAAATATCCTTTACAAATAAACAGTTCACCCGAATTTCATCATTTCTTCCGATGGCTTGGCTAAACCCCCTCAGACACATGATCAACCCAGGTGAAATTCTCCTGATTTGTTGATGCCATAGGTTCAGTGGTTCGTAATTTGCAGCCCGCTAAATATTCTAAACCATCATAAACTAAAGAATCGATTTCTTCAGCTAACTCATCTCTGACAGTTGCTTTATCCATTTCTTTTCCTTTAGAAGTCAAATCAGCAAGGCATTCACTGCTTAAAAGTTTTTCAGGCAATGGCTGTAGTTTTGGGGTATTAAAACAAATTAAACAACTTAAGATGTTCAACGAACCTGTCTTGAAGAATTTCATCCACATTTTTTGATGGATTTCTTTTATCTATTCGTTCACTTCTCGCCTTATCATATTTCACTGTTAACTTTTGATTTGGCAAATTAAATATCGGTATGGAGTCTGATGGTTTCAAAAGCCGGTGATTTTTTGCTGAATACCATGGCAATTCACATTTTAAATTCCTCTCATAGCTTTCCTCACTAAAATGTTGTGAGCAAATTAGCGGTTTTCACATTAAATTTGTCCTTTCGTTTACAAGCCATCGTCCACTGTTTAATAAGATTTTCATCCTTTGGGAAACGGAAAAACATAAACTGTCCCGTAAATGTCTTTGCTTCATTGTCTGCATTACAACTTGTTACAGCACAACGCATTTTAAAACGCAAATAATAATTTAAATAATGCAAATTCACGTCGCGACAAACTGACACTGACACCGACACCCCTAACCTAACCTATATATTTTGCGACTGCCACCGAAACCGCTCCGCGTGACGTCGCATGACTCCGCCCACAATGCGCAATATCATACCTTCTTTATTATTATATCATGGGATTGTCCTTTCAGGGTCCATGTCCATGATACCTTACCTTACACATCTAACAACACGATAACTAGGTCCGCAAACAATATATAATAGTAAATATCAATAACAAACTATAATAAATGGCACAGATATTATATAATATTTTGATTTAGTGAGATACGGAATGACAGTTGGCATCACGGGATGTCATCTGCCGATCAGAAAACCATACGTGTTAGATGACATGTGGATATATGAATATGGTTAGATGCCTAGGTGAGCGGGTAACGTTGCCAAATACGCGAATATTTCCCCCATCATTGGTACCTTAATACATAGGCGTAGCTAGCCTTTTTTCTCCGGGGGGGCTTAAGCCCCTCAAAGAGATGAGACTCAGTAACCCGCAAAAGCGCTGTAGCGCCGCATATAAACACTTTGGTGTTTACCTAACTCACTATAAAACGACTCAAATTTCCGTTTAAAAATAAAAGTAAGCCATGATTTTGTCGAATAAGCGTCACCGTTTACGTCACAGCACCTGCGCGAGGGCATACCGTTTTCTGTGTATCGTGGGTTATTGCTCGGATCCTTATTTATAGTCTCTGTATAAACAAGGCTGTAAAGCTCAAAAAATGGCCGATTTTATAAAGCCACAGCCAACTATGATTTACATTTAAAAAAACACAAGTTTATGTCATATCTAAAAAAATCACAAACAACATAAAAAATAGGTTTAGCTTATCCTTTTAAGCCCAAAATTATCTACAATAATTTTTGCCTCTACAGTTTTTTTGTATAATCAGAAATAACGGAGCTACAGAGATCTGATGAAATAACAAAAAATCACTCTTTTCAAAATATATAGTGAGCCATGAACTTTTTTAAAAATTCAATAGGGGCATTAGATTGAGCATTTAAAACTGCAATTCTTTCCCCATTTAACCTTTGTTCTAGCTCTGCTAGTTTCCGAGATCCCCATAGTGGGCATCGAAAAAACTCACCCTGTATACAGATACTGCATAAGTAAAAATATAGATGTACATTGGCGTCTTCGCAGTATTACATAATGATATCAATCACAGTAAGCAGTCACGTCCAGCCGTCCAGGTTCCCAGTGATGCCAGGGACTCTTTAAAGTAAGGGGACCCAGCATTATACTTTCCAAAGTGAGGCCTATTCTTTTCACATTCTAATGGTATCAGTGATGCCAAGTATGCCATTTTATTGGAGAATCTATAAATAAAACCGGTACTTTGATTGTTAGTAAAAATTAATAATGGTTTCCATGATTTCTAAAAATTAGAATAATTGACAATGTTGTGTCTACAAATACAGAATATGGCAACTGTCAAATGAAACAAATTTATTGTATAGTTGAAATTCTTTAATTGTCACATCTGAGTGTCTGGAAGTTAGAAAACTTAAAAATTGTGAATTATGATGGGAAATTTTTTGCCTCCTTTAGAATCTGTGGCACTATCTTATCACATAAAACCTGATGGCAGTTGGATACACTGACATATAACATAACCTTGTACCAGCCCACTTATGTGGTCTCCTTGGAGTCTACAGAAAACAAACTTCCCCTCAAGGCTTCACTTTTTCTATGTGATAGACTTTGAAATGCTGGGTCCCCTTATTTTAAAGAGTCCCTGAGTGATGCTAATTCTGTGAGTGTGGCGTGTGGCGGACTGGCCGGGTCGGGTGCGTAGTGAGTGCGTGACGGCAGTGTTGCCAGTGTTCAGTGTTGCCGCTGTTTAGTTTGTTTTATTTTGTTAGTGTTTTAGTCACTGTCTATTACTATACGCAATAACACGAACACGCAACAAAATTAAATCAGCTTAGTAAGGTTTTTAATGTAAACCAATAATGTCAAAAAAATTATAAAAATAAACGCAAGAATTTGTCAAGGGGGGCTATTTTTATACCAGGGGGGGCTTAGCCCCCCCAGCCCCCCCTTAGCTACGCCAATGCCTTAATATTTATAGTATGTTCCGTATACAGATATTTTAACTAAAGTGTTACGTGGCAGAGATGAAGGATATCGTTTCCAGCGTGTGCAGCATAAACAGACACCATTTTGATACGGAACATATTTAGTCTTTATGTGACAAAATTTGTGTGTGCAATTGCGTTATTTAAAGCTCAAAGGTATACATTAAGTAACAGATATTCATAGGCAAGCTGGAGATACTTGAATAGAAAACTGCAATTTGCCCTTGTTCCACGGATTATTGCAAACGGGCACCGGCAACGTTACAGTTCCGTTTCTCCTGAGAGGCACAGAGTTGCCACGTTTGGCGTTCTGGACAATAGAACGACGAAACTGTAGATTTCAGCCTGAACAAAATTGTGCAACTTTGTCTTTAATTATCATAAAAAAAATAAGGGTTAAAAGCCGTTGTTTCATTTATTACATGTTATGTTGGTGCATCTACTGTAAAGAGAGTACAATTTTAGAGCAATTAAAAATATTGTCAAGAACCCTTTTCAGAAGTACTATTTGATACAGGGTGAGTTTTTTTATGATCAGTATGGGGATCTAGGAAACTAGCGGAGGTAGAATGAAGGTTAAATGGGGAAAGAATTGCAGTTATGTTGGCTCAATTTTAGCGCGCCTTGTGGATTTGTCATGGCGTACTAGATATTTTGAAAAAACGAAATTTTAGCGGTTTATTATAATCCATCTAATCCATCGTTGTTTCTGATTTTAGACAAAAGGTGTAAATACCAAAGTTGGAGGGAATCGTGTCCCCAATGCGGTTATCATGTCCTACTTTCCGTGACAACTTTCGTATTTTGCCGTCACCTTTTGAGTAAGTAGGTATACTTATTTTACTCGGCTAATCTTCCAACTTTAGGAAGATTGTTGGAAGGTTGTCGTCTTTGCACAAAACTAATTGTCCAGGCTCGATATTGTCTTTACAGGGAGTACACCAGTACTCCACTTCTGGCGATATACTGTAAATTATCCAACATATTCTTTCGATCATCTTGCCCAAAAGTTTTGCAGCATTTGCGTTAACCTTTGATACTATAGGCTCGAAATAATCCAATAGATAGTATAAGTACAAGTAGTGACTGTGGACTTTCATGAAGTTGTTTGAGATGTTCTTGTCTAATTAAAAGTTTTGTAAAAATGTGTTTGAATGGAGGGATTGGATGTTTTTGAGAGTACTAAAAATTTTGAAGAATAGTATTTTATTGTGACAGAATTTATTCAAGAATCATATATTTTCAATTATGTTTAAATCTAAATATGAATGCAAAAATGCGTTATAATTTAAACAATGATGAATTGATGAAAATGTACAGGGTGAGTTTTTTTTTGATGATAAGTATGGGCATGTCGGAAACTAGCGGAGTTAGAAGGAAGGTCTCTACTGTTGTTGTAATAAAAATTCTTAGAAACAAATTATTTTCATCAGTAAATCAATTTGAGCCATCAATAAACATTTTATTAGTCAAAACTACTTTCCTGTGACAGATATTCCCTAAGCACCTATATTATTACACAAATGTTAACTTATTAAAAGCTGTGTTTAGTCGAAATTCCTGGTAAATTTAAAATATGTCAGAATACTCCGCAGCAGCGGCTACCAAACACTTGCCACATTTTATTATTAAAGCCACACTAAACGTCAAATCACAAGGCAAGCTTGTTGTTTCGAATGGTAACTTTAGTTAGCGTTGATGTTAAATTGTTAGCGTTTGCGTTAGTGTTTTTAGTTAGAAACATGCAAGAACTCTTTTTTGTAGGGTATTAAATTCTGCATCCAGCAGGCAGATGACCTAGGTATTTTAGAGATAAGTTATACAAAAAAGGTTCTAGGAGACAAAATACTGAGCAATGTGAGTGTGAGTAAATATGTCAGTCTCTAATAGGTTACCACAAATCCGAATTGGTCAATCCGTTCAGAAAAACTAAAATTAAGGGTCTTTTAAAAAATGATAAACCACTCACTCATTTTAGTTCATGGGTAGAGTGGATATTTTTTTGAAATACCCTGTAGATAGTCGTCTTGGCCGATACAAACAAGCAACTTATTCCGGTAAATTATAAAATCTGTGTCTGTGTTATGGGCGAAAGGTAGCACATTCGCCAATAATATCGTCAATTACCGTTAACCAATTTCTCTGGACGATTTACTGTGGTTTTTCACTTCTATTCGGATAACCGGGTAGCAAATTCAGAATTAAACCGTCAATACGGATGCGAAGCCCTCGACCCGCCATTATCTTAAAATGTTTTCCCGGGGATCCGCAGATTGCAGCCCATTCCCCAAAATTGGACCGTAGGTGTACAGTAATACCTTCGCGTCCGGATCCGATCACAGGGAAATGGCTGAAAATTATTTTTTATCGGAAAATAGAGAATTGTGTCTGAAAACAAGGGGGGTGTGGAAAATTTCACTTTCGGTAACTTTAACTACCAACAGGGTTCATTTTTCACAAATTATAATTCCATTCCTTTACACAAATAAATGTGTCTGCGATGGCCGAAATTACACAAACCCGTCTTCTTTGAGATAAATAAAAATTCAGGAATCCCCATGTCACCAAGATTACATTTTTGTAAAAATGCGATAATTTCTGAGTTAATAAAATTAGTTTTTTGTTTCAATAAAAATTAGTGTCGTACTCAGACTTATTTAGACGAATTTCAAGATCCCGAATACTGATTTAAAACAAAAAACTTTACCCCTGTCAAAAGAGTTAATGACCCAAGAAAGTTCTCTAAACACTTAAAATTCTACGTTTGCGTTCGTTAGGTTGTTTTGAATAGAATCCGCTTTAAAGAGAAGAATACGCTTTAATTTTGGCTCTCATTAAAAATACTAGTCTATATTCCAACACAGGGGAGGAAAGGGACCCTTTTTCGTTTTATTTCAGAGATGCAGTTTTACGAAACGCTCGTTCATGAAATATAAATTCGAAGACGAAGTAAAAGGTTCTATCAACCTCCGATGCCTCCTGTAAATACAGAGCAGGTATTGCGATATGTATATACTTTTATTGTTATTATTGACACGTGTCCCACCCTTTCCAATTTTCCCATTTCCGTTTGCATGAAATATTTATTAATTTGAGAATAAAATCTCCCAAACCAATCCTTTTGTATCAGCCCCAAAGCCTTATACCCAACTACATATATATTTAATCTAACCTTATACACTATACAGGCGCCTCGATCCTATAGAATCCCACCCGAAAAAGAAATATTAGAGCAGTGTTTAGGTGTATTAACGGTTGTTAGGCATGAAATTAATATTCCACTAAAAAATAGAAGGCAGACACAGGTAAATATTGAGTGTTCATATTTTAGATTGTTGTAAAATCTATTATTTTTCTTGAAATCGGCATTAAAATGTCCCAAAATCGTCATTAAAGGCACAGAAATCGTACAATAATGTAGCCCATTATTGTACGATTTTTTCAATAAGTAGGCCTTGGCGAGATGTAAACATCAAACGTCAGACGCGGAGAAATCGCCCGTCAAAAGTGACCAAATATTCAAAACGCGGCCGATAAAGGCTCATTTAACTTTTCGTACACATTGCGAAATTGTTTCCTATGGAAGCGCAATCCTTCAGTCTACATATTTTAGTGAATTTGCATATCAATAGATTTGTTATGTAGGCTGCACAAGAAGCAGCAGTTTGGTTTTTCTGTTCGAAGGTGCCGTACGTCATTCTACTTGTCCTAGGTATAGAGCGATCGGTAAAGTCAAGCAACGCCGCGCGTAGTCGGTTGGTGGACGGGTGATCCCTTATTATTATTTTCTTGCCTAATAAAACATTTTTTTTCCGATTTCAAAAAAATATAATATGTACCTCGGCACTGAAGTTTTTTTTATGACTCATGTGGTTTATTTGAAAGTTTATAGAAAGGCCATACCATTTTTTTATTCAATTGCCGACTTTAATTTTTTCTCGGAATTCCGACTTTATTCTCGGAATTCCGACTTTAATCTCAGAATTCCGACTTTAATCGCGGAATTCCGACTTTTTTCTCGGAATTCCGACTTTTATCTCGGAATTCCGACTTTTTTCTGAAACCAGCTGTCGATCAACTGATTCGTAAAATAGTTCAGTGTCGCACCCAGAAAATATGATTGGGGGGGGGGGGGGGGAACTTAAAACGTTTGACGTTGAGAGTCGCACAGAAGACAGTAGATGTACGACCCTCGAGAATTTTTTAAAATATGAGAGGTCTGGGGGGCCGAGGTCCCCTGTCCCCCCCCCCGCCCCCCCCCCCCCCTGGGTGCGCTACTGGTTGTGGAATTATTTTCTTATGTTTTGATTGGTTCAAGGTTCAAGACAGTTCTGGAACGGTTCAGAACTGCTGTTGAAATCTCGGAATTCTGGTAATAACGAACCCTATTTGGGTTATAAATATGCATAGCATGTTACAAAATTTCGAAACACCTTTTTTTGTTTTTGCGTTCTTATGGTTGAATTTTGTGTGTCCATATACCGATATTGTCGGAAATTTCTTTGTGACATTATCTTTGAGAAAGAAGGATGATTTATTCTCCGAAAGCTCAGAAAACAAAGTTGTTGAAGTTATTTTTTGAGTTAAGTTAACGTTCAAAGTTTCGTTTTTGTAATGTCAGGCATTTATGAATTTTGCTGGACGAAGTCGTCTTTTAATCAGTTTGGCTCAGGTTTCTGTGGCGAAAAAACCCAATTAAAAATTAAATGGATCCATATACCGATGATAGCATAGGTAGCAGGTTTTTTCATTATACCTATATAACTGTATTCTATACATGGGTCCTTATATTATGTGAAATGGTCATTGCTATCAAATATATGGAAAATACATATTATAATTTTATTTTTATTTTTCTTGTCCCGTATTATATTTAATTACTCCGTTATATTTTTAATTACGCTGTTTTTTGCATTAACGCAGCTATAGGCCACTTTGGGTAGGTCTCCTCTAATAATATAATTATTAAAAAATTAAAGATATCGGCGGTGTCGCTAAAGAGAGACGCTCCTAATACAAAATTTGCGGTTGTAAGGGTCCTACCGAACAATTTATTTGTAGGAATAGTTCGTAAACATGGCGATATTATTTCATCCTAGACTTATGCAGTAAAGTCGTGTTCGAAACCTGCCTTATTTGGCGAAAATGGTGGTTCCAAAGCAACTAAATCGTACTTTCGTTTTGGTAACAAAAAAGGCGCTAAATGCCCACTTTGCATTAACGCTCATTGTTCAGGTCAGAAATCACGAGAAAGTTTTCTAAAATTAGGTTTTTAACTTCACTACGCGGAATTGTTTTATTTTGCACTTCTAGACTATTTAGTTGGTTGACTTCAAATCCGGAGAAGCGAGGAAACACCATCACCATGGGATTGTTCAACAGCAGTTCTGAACCGTTCCAGAACTGTCTTGAACCTTGAACCAATCAAAACACAAGAAAATAATTCCAGAACCAGTGGCGCACCCAGGGGGGGGGGGCAGGGGGCCTCGCGCCCCCCCTAGACCTCTCATACTTTAAATAATTCTCGAGGGTGGTATCGTAGATATACTGTCCTCTGTGCGACTCTTGGCAATTATTTTCCCAATCCGAGACCTGGCCTGGAAATTTGTTTTAATCATAAAATATTTTGTATGCAATACGTCAAACTTTTTAAGTTACCCCCCCCCCCCCCCCAATCATATTTTCTGGGTGCGCCACTGTCCAGAACTATTTGGCGAATCAGTTGATCGACAGCTGGTTTGAGAAAAAAGTCGGAATTCCGAGAATAAAGTCGGAATTCCCAGAAAAGAAGTCGGAATTCCGAGATTAAAGTCGGAAATTTAAATAAAAAACATGGCATGGCTTTTCTACGCTTTCGTAGTTTCCTCACTCTCCTGAAACGATGAATAAATTTAAATATACAGTGTGTAGTCAAGTCAGAGTACCAAATTCGAGTTCAAAATGAACAACAAACAACAAGAAAAATCATTCCGATTACGCCAAAATTGTACACCTTTTTCTAATACATTCTGAATATATAAAGAACAAGGACGCTGTTTCGATGATTTTCATGAAAATCCGTTTACTGGTTGTCCAATAATATACATAACAAAGATTTAAGTGATAACCACACGAACCGACATTAATGAATTTGTTTCCCCTTCGGAAGAGATCACTTAGGTTATTTCTATCCTTTTAATATGCGGGGAGGATACAATTTGTTGCAGCTCATTGACCACAAGAGACACGAAGAGTTTTATTTCGACTTCGAATCCAGATCGTGCATTATTTGAAAGGGTAACCTTTGTAGACATTGGTGGATATCTCATCCGTTCTAAAATAGGTTTTTGTAAATAGGTAAAGCAAATTTAAAAAAATTCTTATTTTTTATTTTATGAAATAAAAAGAATAGTACTCGAATTACATATTTCTACGTTCAAGAGTTTGGGCTATACAGGTTTATTGTACATTAAAATACACCTCCTTTAATCAACATCAACACGTAAATTTATATGAACACTGGAAGTATGGGTGTTTGGTATGACTTGTCCTATTAGTGGGGGAGCCCACGATGCTAAATAGGGATTCACTCGAGCGTCATAGAGACCTATTGGGTTGCGAAGCTTAGATTCATCGGTGGGGGGAGCGTCTATAGATTTTCAAAAATGTAAAAAATAACTGTTTCTTGGACATATTCGAGCCCGTCAGATATTGACAGCATCCATGTCCTACGTATTTTCAATAATGTACGTATGTTAATCTGATCGTTTGCATGGTGGGGGTGGTCGTACGTAAGGGTTGAAAATGAAAAAAAAATTAATCGAGCGCGTCAGATTTTCTAAGGGGATGTTAAGTGAACCTAAAAAAAGCTATCATTCAATAATCTGACGATTTGGATGTGACGCGAACTCGAGGCCAACTGACAATTAAAAAAATCTTTTGATTTTTTTGAAATCATTAAACTTAATTAATTGAAAAGCACAGGAAATAGCATGCAAAAAAGTGAATGTCTTTTAAGTAGAATACATATGTATTTATAAAGAGTGAGAGAGGAATAGAAACGCGGAGTGGGGAATATAGGCATCACGCAGCTGCACGCATTAAACTTTATCGACGAATTTTTGTTACTTCGGCTTATGGAAATCGTCAGATTATATATTTTTCGTTATCTTTGAATTATTTCCTTCAAAATAAAAAAAAATTAGCCACGCTCGAGAATGTCGAGATGACGTTTTTTTTAAAGTTTGTAACCGTCCCACTTCTTTACGTCACTCGAAAATTGTCAGATTAGTGGAATATACACTTTTTAGCGTGTAATTAACTCACCCTACCTTAATCTAACGCGCTCGAGAATTTCTGATGATAATTTTTTTTTACTAATCTGATCCTTTATTCTTGACGGGCGGCCATATACAGGGTATTTCGAGTCTATGCAAGGGGATCTTGGTTATCTTAAGAGATACTAGGTCGGTTAAATTGGGGCAAAGTTGCGGAATTTGATGCCAAGTAACATGGTAAAAAGAAATTTTGGCTGGCCCTTTTCGTTTTGAAAATAATGCGAAAAAACTGAAAATTGTCGTTTTCGTTTTTATTTTTTTAAACGAAAACGAATGGCGCTGGACATTTCTAAGTTAAACATTATTAAGGCACTTTTTTACAAGGAATCTAAATATAATCTCGCATTTTTTTCTCGCCTCCCTGTACAAAGATATGACGATCAACTTTTATTTTTCTTATGGCCCCATATTTATTTTTGCATTTTTGAAAAGAGGATTTTTTTCTGGTTAAAATGATATGTCACACATTACGCTTTACTTTGTTTTTCTTGCCGTAATATGAAATTAATCGCTTTTGCATAGAGTGACTTGGAAACGTAAGCCCCATAATGTTTGACGTTTTTGCATAGAGTGCCTTGGAAACATAAGCCTAGTTACCCGCATTGTTGCGAAGTGTGCTTTGGAATATTGTTTAACGGTTCAGTAAAAATGCAGTCAATGTTAAATTTATTGATTAAATAACTCATAAACGTACCACGAGAGTATGATCTGAGACCTTGTTGTTTATTCGTCATTTGCCATATAACACATTAACACTAAAAGAGTCAAACTGAAAACACAAGAACAACAAAAACCTAGACGAGTAGTCAATCCTGTTTTACAATAAATGTTCAATTTGTCCTCCTTGTTCCTCAAGGCACAATGCAGCACGTTTTCTTAAATTGTTTATGGCTCGTCCAATATCCCTTCGACGTCATTTATATTTGAGGAATAATAAATTTGAATCATGTCACGCTTTTCTTCATGTGAAAATTACATTTTTTCAGTAAAAGTATCCGTGACACTTAAAATTGTACTAAACTATCAAACGTTATATGGGGCTTATGTTTCCAATTCTATGCAGAAATGTCAAACATTATGAGGCTTATGTTTCCAAGGCACTCTATGCAAAAACGTCAAACATTATGGGGCTTACGTTTCTAAGGCACTCTATGCAAAAACGATTAATTTTATATTACGGCAAGAAAAACAAAGTAAAGCATAACGTGTGACATATCATTTTAACCAGAAAAAAATCCTCTTTTCAAAAATGCAAAAATCCAATATGGCGCCCATAAGAAAAATAAAGTTGATCGTCATATCTTTGTCCAGGCGGACGAGAAAAAAATGCGAGATTATATTTAGATTCCTTGTAAAAAAGTGCCTTAATAATGTTTAAATGTCCAGCGCCATTCGTTTTCGTTTAAAAAAATAAAAACGAAAACGACAATTTTCAGCTTTTTCGCATTATTTTCAAAACGAAAAGAGCCAGCCAAAATTTCTTTTTACCATGTTACTCGGCATTAAATTCCGCAACTTTTTCTTTCTTAAGATAACCAAGATCCCCATGCATAGAATCGAAATACGGTCACCCTGTATATGGGGCTCATATTTGGTGAAGGTACTTAACCGGGTACAGGGTATCCCCCTGTATGTTAATCTGCCGCGCTTTAGTAAATCCCGAAATCCCCGCTTGGGCTCCCCTATCATACAGGGTGTAACTAAACTGATGGCCAAAAATGAAACCACGTATTCCTGGAGTCAAAATAAGGGCATATATTTATATATATACTTCATATATTTTTTTCTCCTACGGGCCATAGTTTTTTTTATACAGAGCGTAGAAGTTTGGAGAAAAATACACATATTTCTTAGTATTTCTAGAAATATACGAGATATTTTCTTCAAACTTGGCGTGTCACATGAGCAGATGAGCCGTCAAACTTAAGGTTGACATGAAGCTTCTGAGGCTCCCAGTTGCGGAGATACAGGGTGTCAGTAAAATTAATTAGTTCAGAAAAATATGAATACCCTGTATAATCGCATTTTTTTAATTTGTTTTGAGTGGTGAATAGAATGGTTAACAAAAAGTATCTCTTAGTATTTTTTCATATTCGCAGCCGTTTCTTAATTATTTTTAAAGAACGGCCACGTTGCAATGAACAATAGTCACTTTAAGAATAAATCTAGCAACCTGTGGATGTCAATTAAACTTTATTTAACAAAATACAAAAGCAAAAACAATAATAAAAGAAACTTATTGCTATTAGAAAATTAAATTATTAAATGTTCGAAATGACCACAGTCTCTTCCAATACACGCAACTATGCGTTTCCGCATGTTTATTATTGCCATTCGCAAGTCCATAGCAAAAGTGCATATCAGTCAATTCTTCAAATGAAAATATAATTTTTCAAAATATTGATACTAAGGTGCAAAGTTGGCAGCCAAATGATTCAAATAATGCCAAGTTTAATTGACATCCACAGATTGTTAGATTTATTCTTAAAGTGACTTTTTTATTGCAGCATTGCCGTTCTTTGAAAATAATTAAAAAACGGCTGAGAATATGAAAAATACTAAGAGATACTTTTTGTTAACCATTGAATTTACCATTCAAAACAAATTTAAAAAATGCGATTATACAGGGTATTCATATTTTTCTGAACTAATTAATTTTAATAACACCCTGTGTCTCCGCAACTGGGGGCCTCACAAGCTTCATATTAACCTTAAATTTGACAACTCATCCGCTCATGTGACACGCCAAGTTTGAAGAAAATATCTCGTATACTTCTAGAGATACTAAGAAATATGTGTATATTTCTCTAAATTTCTACGCTCTGTATAAAAAAACTATGGCCCGTAGAAGAAAAAAATATATGAAGAAGTGCCCTTATTTTGACTCCAAGAATACGTGGTTTCATTTTTGACCATCAGTTTAGTTACACCCTGTATATCGTTGTAATGATCTATTGGGCCAATAAACTTGTTTATGTTATGTTATGTTTAAATTAAGGGATTTCTATTTATTTTTTATTAATAGAAAATATGTTAATTCGATTACGTGAAAAGCATCTACATTATTTGCTCCTTCGGCTATGTCACCAAATAATTTTTGCTTTCATACAATCTAAACTGATTCCTTCTATATGTGGTGCCTTCAAGCAGAAACCCACGAGATTTCTTCATGTTTTTCATGTGACTGCACTAACTTTGTCAACAACTTTGTTCCTTGCTATTTGTAGGCAGATCTCTAAACGAAACAATACCTGCTATTTGTAGGCAGATCTCTAAACGAAACAATACCTCCGGGTAATGCATAGTGGTCACAGCTTCAATTTCGGTATAGCTATTTATACGTACGTCTCTCGCAGCTACAAACGTATATAAATATTGTTTTTCCTCGGACGTAAAAATTCTCTCTGGCTGTGTTCCTTGCATCTAAAAGTAGGTACACAGCTTCGAGCATCGGCTTAAACCGCTCTTAAAATAAACAAGCGAACTATCCCGCTTCCAACGATGATAGTTACAGTAAAACTCGAGTCTCACGTAGCAAAACCCACATATATCTCTTCCCATATGCCGCAGCAACTCTTGAGGAGAATACAAAGAATTTTATAAATGCCTTTTTGAAAGCGGTCCGAGAGTTTCTGTCTTGCCTACTGCCTTGAATAGGAATCGAGCAGATGCTCTTTTTCCTGCGGAAAATATTCATGTTCGCCCATAAATGGACTTGATAAATTATTCTCTGGCAACATATGAGTTTTTAATTTCGGAAATGGCAAGCTTTATCGCTTTTCGGACCACTGGGTCGCTAATAATTGCGAAAAAGGGACGTGAAGAAGATTTTGTCGACGCAAAAACCGACAAAAAATATCTCTTGGATCGTGGTTATATGTATTACAAATTTATAGTAGAGAACGATCCCCTTAGGTTACAGTGCGTGTGTTTGTTATGATTTCTTAGTTAATTTTGAATGAAATTGTAAATTTAGTAGATGAAATAACGAGTCTTTCAGCCAGAAAGGTATATATATTAAACTTCTTTTTATAATACCAAGCTTTCGGTCTACTTCGTGTCGACTTCGTGACCTTCATCAGGGCAAGAAAAATTTTAAATTATAAGAAAAATATTGAAAAAAAGGTGGAAAATTACTTACAATTATATTGAAGTGTTATCAGTACCAAAATATATAGATTTTGGGTAAAAAAGGTCAGAAAAAGTTTTTTAATTTCGTTTAAAATTTCTACAGTTAATTTTGTTTATAATTGTTTATTTGTTAATAAGGATATTTAGTTTCAAAAAACAAAAGATTATAAAGATAAAAAAGATTACACAGTTAAAAATCGGATTGAAGTATGTTACTTTTTTTGGATGTTAATATATTTGTGTCAAAAAGTGACATACATTGTTACTTAAATTAACGCACGAGCAATATGTCGAATCATCTAGATACGTCAGTGTGTAAAACTGTAACATTTTAACTCGCATAAATGTTAAAAATATTACTGAATATGTGCAATGTGTTGATGCAACTATCTTTTGTGTTAAGTTTAACATTTATTATTTAACTTATTCCGATATGTTTTGAATAACAGAATACGTACATTTAATACTTTCATGCATGTAGAGTTAACATATTAAGTTATTCATTTTGCAACGCAACATAAACTTCAGTGTCATTTCGACTCATAAAAATGTAAGTCTCTACGCAAATATTGGACTGTTGTTTTCGCTTCCCGGCTATCACACTTGGTCAAGTCGTTTTCATCTCAGTCAGTCCAGAATTTCGTCGAGTGCCAGGTGTCAATTCCTATCGATTAATAGCGTGTGTTGCTGTGTAGTAATAGTACGGTAACAGTGTGTGTACAAAAAAACCAGGTAAGTGATATTCCAAATTCCTACACATATTATTATATATAAGTACCTACTTCCAGGGTTTTTATATTTAGGTATTATGTTAACCAGGGGTGGCTCTTTAATTATGAATTTGTCGCACCTAACAAATGCCCTTATTTCTCATTTTTATGCTGTTCCGCCTAGATCTTTAGATTTTGTACCTACATTATTTGAATAATTCTTAATTTTACTGTTATTAAATTGTTTTGAATAAATTTAAAAAGTTGCCTTTTGTATATTGGTATACCTATAGTTATCATAGTTATTAGAAAAAATTTGATATTTATTTTATATAGTATAGATGTATCTTCTATTATTATTATTATTAATCTGCCTAATCCTAATATGTAACCCTTTTGTTTTGAAATAAAAAAAAATCACAAATCAAAATTGTTGTATTCATTTTGCAAGTATCACCCATTTACTTCACATAGTTGCTAGTTGCTAAGAAGATGTTATTGCCCGAGATTTATAAAACAAGTTATAGTCATGCAGTGTTGTTCCAGTCCTTTGCAGTGTAAGAAACAGTAAAAGTATAAAGTTTATTAAAAGGTAAGTATCGAGAAAGGTATTATTACGAGACACTTATTATATATAGACATTTATATATAATATAATATATAGTGTCTCCACATTAAGTACCTACTTACCACCCCTGTAAAATCTTTATTTGTTGACCGATTTTGATAAACTTTTCTTGTTAGGTACTTATATATTAAAAATACGATATTAAACATTTGTTCTAATGTTAAAAAACAATAGGTAATATCTAGAAATAAAAAAATAATACTTTTTTTTCTTATATGATTACAACCCAAAAATAAAGTTAGCTACTCATTGAATGCGCATTTTGAATACCTATACCTATAAAAAAAACTTTTATCAAAATCGATCAACGAATAAAAATTTTACAAGGGTGGTAAGTCCTTAATGTGGACACACTGTATATAATAATGTAATTATTACGTAATATATTTATTTACTATTAATCCTATGTTAAAAGTACTATTTATATGTGTATTTTTAACTTTAGATCAAATGTTAATTTCACTATAGCTATATGTTAGAACTACGTAGATCAAATGTTAAAAACCACTGTCGTTTTTCCTCTATTTAACATAATGCCTAGATTTTACTTCAACTCACGCTTTTGTTAATATAAATAATGACAAATGTCTAATTAACATTACCTGACTTGTTAATTTGAATATGGAAAGTTTCAATATGACACACTACCATCGTAAATACAACAAAACTTTAATGTCAATTTAACTTTTATTTTCACAAATCTGTATGTATAAGTTGACATACAATAATACTTCAAAATAATATAACACTTTCAGTTAATCATTTTCTACACAACGCATAACGTAAAATTTGACAGACACGTACATCAGCCATTTTACATGTTTTTGTGTGTGGACCAGATGGAACATAAAAAAAATGTTAAATTTAACATATTATTTTCAACTGTGATATAAAGAAAAAATTGTTGATTATCCTCATTAAAGGAATAAAAGAGGTTATATCAAGTCAAAAAGTGTCAGAAAACTTGGTGTGACATAAATTATCTAGGGTTATGTTACAATATTATGGAAATAATTTTTTTTATAAAAATTATTATAAAATGTAAGAGTTACAATGAGATATTCATAGATGTATTGTTATTAGAATTATTTAAAGATAAAATAAAACAATATATGGAACTTAAATCTTTGATGTCACTTCTTTTATTTATTGACTTGTTATCATTGTTAATTTCAACCATTTCAAGGAATAATCTTTTATTAAGTTTTTTTTTCTTTATGTAATATTGAAACATTATCAAATTTAAAACAATGACCTGTTACAAAAGCATGTTCACTTAAAGCAGTAGTAGTTTTTTGTAATTTGATATCACTTCCATGTCCAGAAATCCTATTTTTCAAATTTTGCGATGTTTGACCAATATATGATTTATTACAGTTGTTACAAGGTATTGAATAAACAACATTAGATTGGTTAATTACAGGTATCTTATCTTTTAATTTTGTGTATAAATTTCCAATCGATTTAACATTTTTTAGACCTATTTTAACATTTTCATTTTTGATTTTTTTTATTTTAGGGGTAAGTTCTTTAATATAAGGTAACGAACTATAAAAGAAGTGATCAAGAACATTATCAACCTCTTGAATTGCAGCAATATTACCATTATTATCATTATTGTAAACCTTATTGGAAATTTCGTGGGGTCGTGTGTTCTAGCCCTGATGAAGGTTACGAAGTTACCTACACAGCCGTAAACCAGCTATTTATTGAAATTGTAAATTTTAGAAGCTGCAAAAGCACAATTTTTCTAGCCCATTTTCATTCTCGAAAAGGGCGTTCTTGTAAATTAGTTTTGTTTTATTTCTGGTTTTATACCGATGGTTACAAACTTGTCATTGTTTGCGAACTGATATCCTTGTTCATTCCTTCACTCAATGCTGTATTAGGAGTGGCCAATTTTAGTTAGGACACACAATCTTTTGGACACAACGTGGGCTGATTATCTATAGTTCAATACACGAGAATAACATATTTGACGAATCTCCAACAGTTTCTATTATTGATATAAAGTGTCTATTGGTTAAATTTTATTTTTCAGCTTTTTTCAGATAGCATCATCCTAGAATATCCCAAGTCAGGCGAGACTCGATAAAAGGAAATCCCCATTAAGTTTTATTGTATTTGTTATTAGAAAAAACTTAAAACTTCTCTTTGACCTAGTTTCCACTACTTCATTATTTAGATTCCCAGTGTGCGTCATTAGGAAGTTCATTAACAAGGAAGCCAAAAGGAGAACCAATTTTAAAATGCAAAAGGACCAATTGGGGACGAAGAAGGGTTGGAAAAAGACCTCAACTAGGGGTTAATTTGGAAATTAAATACGAGTGGGGTCTACCCACCAGGGACTCTGCCCGGTATTTGGTAATCTAGACGCAAATTAAAAATTACGTTGATGGGGATTGCGAAAATAGGGGGAAAATTGAAATTTAATATGGATAGAACACGGGTTTACAGTTTGGCGTGTGAAAAATTTAGGTGTTTGCGTCCAGCACACGTCCAGCAATCCCCCTATAAAGGGATAATCAGTGGGAATTCAATATCATGTGGTCTCAGTTGCACTAATCCATTCAAGACTTATCCCGAGCGTCTAACTATGCCTCCATTACTAAATAAATAAATTATTATTTCACATTATTACACAGACCAATCACGGTTACAAAATTACAAAATTAAGCACTAATAGCATAAGCCCAGATAATCTACCACAGAAGAAGTCGATTTTATGTAGAGTCTACTTCAAATCCCCATAAAAAAGTTGGTTTTTGATTTTAGGGGTAACTGTCCTGCTCTATCTTATAGGTACTAACACAGTCTTAAAATAAGTATAATAGTGTTTTCAGTGTCGGCTAAAAAGAAATGAGATACACAAACCCTTAAAGATCACAAGTCCTAAAACAGTATGTTGTTACCGACCAATCACGTTCTCTTAACCTCAATCACTTTTTTCTCCAACACAATGCCAAAATTTAATTCCTTCATTCCTTGGCCACAAAAAAGAGCCAACTAGGTATACCTTTATGTCATATTTTGACGTTCACCTCCATCGCACCCTTTCTAAATCCCTTTGGCCGTATTCGATTGACATTGAATCGGTAGAGATCGGCTAAATTGAAAAAATGTCCATGTCTCAAACAAAAAATGTTTTCGCGCAAGGGGATATCACCTCATAACACACATAACCTCAATTCAATTAAATTCTCGGCTACTAGGTCATTCTGGACTCATTCATCGAGTTCCTAGGACCAATGCCGACGTTACGCGTTTACGCCGTCCTTTAACCTCGTAAACCAAGTTGGGTAATATTTTAAAGTTTATTTTAGTTTTCGTTTTTAATAACACTGGTAAAATTTAATTTTGACAAAAAAACAGTAGGTACTGCACCATTTTTTTTCTGATCTGTTTGATTCAAATTATAGCCGATGAAGAACGATGAACCGAGATCGCTAATTCTATAGGGGTGGGGAGGAAGTGATCCCTGTCAATCGAACGCGTAAACTGATCTGAATCAGTTTGAATCGATCCATATCACTTATTTATTGCCAATCGAATACGGCCAATTTCAACTGCATTGCCTAAATGTTTGAACATTTTTTTAAATATTTTTAAATGCCTTGTTGGAAAATGTATCTATTTATTATTGACTAATAATAAACAAAATATCCATTTAAAAAATAGACTGTAAACTTACAAACAAGATCACACCTCAAACGTATACACCAGCTGCTTTTCAAACTGCTGCTTTTAAGGAAATTGAATAAAGTTCCGAATACGTTGAGGCCAGGTTCTTGTTTGACCCGTTTTCCTCTTTTCCTCAATAGCAAACCGGGTAATTCTAATGGTTAGAGCAAATATAAGCGATGAACATTTTCCATGAGATTGTCCTCGATGAAAACTTCCCTGATATCCGTGGCAATTTTCTATTAATAAGTCTCGAACAGATGGTGTACGTACTAGATTTTCATGTTCATTTGAAATGGAAACTATTTGTTCGATTTTAACTTAATTAAGCAATTAGGTAATCTGGCTAAAAAGGGTGAAGCGTTTTCTATATTGTACGGGTGGACTAATTGTAAATATCACGACTAACACTGATGATATAGAATCTCATTATAAGCAAAAAATTTTATGGGAACATGGTCCCGTTTAGGGTTATTTTTTAAACGTTTTTTTTTCTCAATATCTCACAAACGACAAACGAGATTAACTTAAAATTAGATAGGCAGTATAAAGTGAAATAAAATGATGCTACCGGAGTTTCGTTGTCTGTATCAATGGCGTGCGGGAAAGTAGGTCACGCCCCCTATTCAAACTAATTTGTACTCCCATGAGTTTGTTGGGAAATCTACAATTTTTTTTATTGTCAATTCATTTCTCCATAAAAATGTCTCTTGTCTTGTGGCAATTTGCCCTATTTAAAAAACAAAACAAATTTACCTTTTTTATTAAATATTTCCCGACGCATGTTCACCCACCCACAACTTTTTTGCTTAAAATGAGATTTTCTACCATCAGTTTCACCCTGTATACTGAATCATAACAAAGTATTATTTATTCATCTTTGAACCCATAAAAACGATTCTAGGGAATGCCTCCAAAAAAAAAACAAGCACAGACCTCGGAGCGCCACCAACTTGAGGGGCGCCAAGTTGTCTCCGCGCTGAAACCGCGGCAGGCTTATAAACGCCTACGCGGATTTTTTTTGCAATGCCACTGTCGCTTGTCACAGCACAGCACCCCTACAAGTTTTTTCTCTACTCCTATATCCCCTACCTGTCCCCCACAAATCTTTGAGATTGATTTGCACAACAATTTCAGAATTTTCTTCTATGTGCTTTTTTGCGAAGCCAATATCTTTTGTCACTGCACCCTTACAGGTTTTCTCTACTCCTACATCCCCTTCGGGTTTCCCACAAATATCTTTGAGATCCAGATTAATTAACACAAAAAAATTCAGAGTTTCTTCTTTGGATTTTTTTTGTGACGCCACTGTTGTTTGTTACACCACCCCTACATCACCTATGCGTCACTCGAAAATATCTTTGAGACCGACATTGATTTACACAAAAAGAATAAGATTTTTTGTGATTTTTGCGACGCCACTGTCGTTTGGCAAGGCACCCCCTACAGATTTTTTCTATACTACTACATCCCCAAAAATATATCGTTGAGATTTATATTGATTTACACAAAAATAAGATTTTTTCTTGGATTTTTTACGACGCCACTGTCGTTACTCATGGCACCCCCTACAGGTTTTTTTCTATAATACCACATCCCCTATGCATCTCCCAGAAATATCATTGAGATTAAGATTGATTTACACAAAAAATAAGATTTTTTTCATGGACTTTTTGCGACGCCACTGTCGTTTATCACGCCACCCCTGCAGGTATACTCTATGTATACATCCCTTACGGGTCCCTCAAAAATATCTTATTGAGATCTACACAAAAAGAATCAGATTTTTCCTTTTGTTTTTTTTTTGCGACGAAATAAAAATCAAAAAATGTTCGAGAAATTTTCCGTAAAATTTTGGAAATGTCCAGATTTGCAAAAAAAATCACATAATTGTCAAAGTAATATTCACTTCCAGACAAACCAGAAGACAGAAATAAGAACAGACAATTTTTTGCTACTCCCTGTATAGTCACTGCTAACATTCCCTGATAAAAGTCGCCCTCATTTTCTTCCGAAAAAATTTTTTTTAATAACGTTTTGACGATCCCCGTAAAAAAAACCCTGAAATAATATTCGGATTCCCCATAAAATTCAGTGCACATTTAAATTGGACCACCCTTTACAACTTTTATACTGAACTCTTGTTTCTGGAGTCAAAAATAAAAATTTCATTGGATAACCCTGTACTGTACGTACGGTGTTCCCCCGGTTTTTTTCAGGGACTTTGTTTTCACACTTTATACTTTATAGTTTTTCTAGCGAGAAAATATTTAGCTAACATTTGACACACATTTTCGCTCTCAAATATTTACCTAGATTTCGATAAAATTACCAGTGCTTCAGATATGAAAAACCTGTTAGGTACCTACTAACTGCCGACTGACGCATGACGTAGGTACACTTCCCACGGCTAGAGCTTCATGTCCTGGGAAACAGATGGCGCTGATGGCTAACAATGTATTTCGAAAGGGTTATGTGGGCTAAAAAGTGTCAGACGTGACAGCTGTGAGCCCTGTTTATTAATAATATGTCAGTTAACGCTATTACATACCTTTACCTATGCCTGAGCGTTGAGTGAAACGATTTGTGTTTTGTGATTTGACACATAAAATTTTTTGACACTCTGTAAGGTGACATTTTCCTTTAATTTCCTGTGTAATTCATCAGGTACTACTACGTACTGTGCCAAACAATCACCTTTTAGCTTCCGATTAACACATTTCCCGTTCATTACGCATTTGCGTGGTTCTTGTATTTGGTTTCTAAAAAAAGAAGGTATCTATAAGTTGATCCATTTTACTCACACAGCTGATCGCCACATAACCGTGGCTCGTGGGTGTTCTGTGTCCAAAACAGAGGAATTTAAAACAAAAATAACCTGAAATTCTGAAAAACTTGTCACTAGAAAGGGCAAATTCCTAAATTCAACGGTAATTCACTTGCTAGATGGATGACGTCATAGCTTAATGGCAGTTATTTCTGTTGGATTTTGGAACGCCTCTGATGGAGTAAAGTTGTGACAGCTGTGTCTTGTGTCTTCTATTAACCTTAAAACAGACTTTGTTATTTTGGAAATGGAAGGAATAATTTGTATAAAACGTATTTTCGAAGAGAGTGATGATAGCGATAGTTTAGATTTATCATCTTCAAGTGATGAGGAAATTGTATATATTTCCTCAACTTCCTGAGGAGTCAAATCGATTTGAAAAATGTCTCCTTGATCTTCTACCTATATTTTTATAACTTGGGATTCCATTTCTACAATTTTTTTAAGATAACGGTACACTTGTTTCAGTGATAACAGGAAAAATAAACAACATTTATTTTTTTATTTTTCATAAAAATAACAAATCCAACTTTGTCGTGTCAATTCCCACGAAACAAGAGATTTCATTTGCTGTTTTGTGAATTCCACCTATTCATCAACATCCCAAGCATGATGGGCTTGATAGATTTGCGGTGGAACCCCCACCCTTCCCCTACTCCATCCATCTGCAATCCATCGCTGAATTATGGAATGGTTTGGTGGACCTTGATTGCCATCGTCCGCATTCTCCAATAGAATCTCACTTTAAACTTTAAACGGAAAATGTCCCAAATGGCCGAACCGCTCTTCCGATCGGGGTGCCCTTCGGCACGGGAGAGGCCCGTACGGGTCCGGGGCCCCACGAGAAAGTCGAACTCGATCGACGACCTAGGTTCGAAACGCCGGCCCCTTAAAAAATATCGAAAAAATAATAATTCCAGGGGCCAAACGGCTTTCCCGATTCGGGCGCCCTTCAATAGGTCTGGAGTAAGTATGCATGCGCCGGCCCTACGCGAAATTTCGACTCGAAATATCGAAAACTGCGCCCTGTACAGGCCGGGGAAGTGGTCTGGGGCGTACATACACATACACATACACATACACATACACATACACATACACACACACACACACACACACACACACACACACACACACACACACACACACACACACACACACACACACACACACACATAGGGCCAGCAGCAACGGCGACTATAAACACCTAGGAGGTCCGACAGGGCCGGACTAGGCGTTTATAACAAGATCTAGATTCAACTAAGTAGGTATACGTAGGTAGATGGCTAACAGGTAGGTATCTAGATATACGTGAAACAACTTTGCAAAAACAAAAAAGAGTTATAAATTTAAGTTTCAGCCTTTGCTCGTTTTGAAACTAATTTGTGTCATGACTTTCTAGCAAGAGTTATCCACGAGATCAATATACATATACCATGGTGTGAAATTTCAAAGATCTGGGCCAACTTCTTTGGGTTTTTGGATAGATGTAATTTAAATATCAAAGTTGGCTGAGAGATCAATATACGAGATCAATATACATATACCATGGTGTGAAATTTCAAAGATCTGGGCCAACTTCTTTGGGTTTTTGGATAGATGTAATTTAAATATCAAAGTTGGCTGAGAGCTTCTGAAAATTTCTAAGGGCTAATTTTTTGGTTCTGAACAAATTTTCTTAATACAATTATGTCGATTTTTTTACGGGGCGTCCGATTGTCAAAAAAAAGTCACATACAAGCCAGAGTTAGCCAAAACGTGTGAAACTTTTAGACCGTCCGATAGTGACAGATTTAAGTGCCCCATTTTCGCAAACAAGCCTCGGAAGAGGGTTGAATAGTACATCGATGTTGAGTAAAATTAAGGGAAATTTACGAGTGGCCCCTGGGGATAGCATGTGGAAAATTCGATTTTCCTTAACAGAAATAAAAGGTGTCTGTTGCCCGTATTTTCACACAAGCCGTGTGTATGTAGTATGAAAATGTACATGTCACTAGCCCGAAAAACATAAAAAAAAAACATATTATGCATAATTAACATATTATACAGGGTGGCCCATTTAAAATGGAAGCACCCCAGTAATTTTTTTTATTTTTCATCCGATTTTAGCCGCGTTGTTTTCTGAAGAGAGATCGCAAAATCTCAATTTTCAAGGCATACTACGAATTTTTTTCTAGTAAAAAATGACGAAAACCATTTAGTGATTTTTTGTTTAAAATCTGACACCACAGCGTTAAACAGGACACCCTAAAACCCGTACATAACAAATTTGAACAAAAAATATACAGGGAGTTCCATTGTACAGGGTTCCAAAGATGATCACAATGGAAATTTTATCTGGTGAGTCAAATGTGTCGTGGAGTCCCCTCAAAATTGTTGAATGACCAACAGGACTACTCAAAGTGTTGGTGTGCAAAGATTCAATACAAAAATGTACAGGGTATTTTTCTCTGGGCCATCTCAAAATGCTGAATTTTTATGAAACTTTATACGGTCCAAGAGTGATCTGGAATAATTGAAAAAAAAACAAACAATAATAAACACAAAAGTAATTTATTCTATTACATAATGCCAACCAATAAATAAAAAACAATTTAAATTATTGGACCTTTCTCAATAAAGTCACTGTCTAAAATGATACATTTTCTGTGAGTTTCCTGTTGTGGCACACCAGCCACCTTAGCCCATTTGGACTTACTGACTCTTAGGCTTCTGTATTTTTAGACTTACTTCGTCTGATATACGGTTTGATATACTCTGTATATTTTCTATTGGATCTTTAAACGCCAACACTTTAAGTGGTCCTGTTGACCATTCAACTGTTTTAAGGGGATTCCATGGCACATTTTTGACTTGCCCCAGATGTCTTTAAAATTCCTATTTTGCTCAACTTTGACAACCCGCAGAATGGACGGTGTCACATTTGAAATAAAAAAAACCGCTAAATGGTTTTTGTCACTTATACTAAAAAAAATTCGTAGTAGGCCTTGAATTGAGATTAAGACCTGAAATTTTGCACCAAAGTAAAAAAAGAGTTTTTTGTGATCTATCTTTAGAAAAACCGGCTAATGGGTCACCCTGTATTATATAAGAAAATCGAATTTTCTCCAGGGGCCACTCGTAAATTTCCCTTCATTCTACTCAACATCGATGTACTTTTCAACCCTCGTCGAGGCTTGTAAACGAAAATGAGGAACCTATAAATCTGTCACTATGACGGTATATTTGCACCAGGACATTTTTTTAATTTAAGTTATTTTAACCGCATTTTTCCTTTTTAAATGGCAATCAGTTATTGACAAATTTACGAGGCCATTTTCAAAATGAAATTATGTGACAAAGTAATTTTAAAACCAGAACGGCTGAACCCCAAAAGCTGCAGTCGAAAGATATCTAATCTTCTCCACTATATGAGACAAATTCATTTCGAATGCACGAAATGAACAAAAGCCTTAAAAATACATTTTCTTTCTAATCCTGTTGATTTTGCCTATAAACACAGACCATTGCTGTCGTTAAAAATGGTTCCCATGAATTCTATCGCAATACCATGTGCAACACTTGGTCGGAACGTTCAAATATTTATCTTTAGTTTTACCAATTCGATTAAACCGTTTTCCAATTAATTAAATTCAGCGCTGGAACAGTGAAGCGCCGAATATTTGAGAAATTAATTGGATTACTCCAGTTAAATCATTTAGTTCGACCTCCCATAATCTGCTGTAGAAGATATATCTTCCCGAATTGCTAAAGAGAATCGAATTCATCTGGATTACCGCAGCCAAATATTATTCATGTTATACAGCGAGAAAAACGATGCCGTTTGATGTCATATTTTCGGTACACCGGAAAGATTAATTTTCTTGTTTAGACGCCAAACTATGTTTACTCCATTTCTGATTTAGATGGAAATAATAATAATACTTCTTTACTTTTAGAAAAAATCGCCTGAACTTTTTTCGTTTGAGATACCTTCAAAATCCGCCTCTTTTGACCTTCCTACCATTTCCAAAATGCAAATCCAGGGCCGGCTACGATTGTTTTATACCCCGATATTCACGAAAATCTTTTAGCGATTTGTTTGAAAAATAACAAAAAAAAATGGCTCTGCACAACTTTTCCTAATAACTTTTTTCCATACCTCTTTAACGCGAGACAAAATATCGAATATTGACATTTAAGTTGAATACCCTCAAAGATAGAGCTCACCGAGTTCCATAACTGTACCAAATCGGAAATTTCTATCTCCAAAAACAAAAAAAATCAAGAGTGTCTTCACCTTAAGTGGATCACACTTAAGAGATGTTTGCATTCATTCCTAATCTTGCAGTGGCTTTCTCAAGACGCACCTATTGTACTTGGTGTCCTTAATAAATATATTGTTTGTTTTAAATACGTTCCGTTCGAAACGAAACTCAAAATTGCATCATGAAAAGTGAAACAGTGTAAATATTCTATGATATTTTTATTTTTGATTTTTTGCTATTTTTTATCTTTTTAGCTTTAGTGGATCGAAGCGAATCTTCTGCATTTTATGTGCGACGTTGCCAAGCTATTATTTTTTCTTTATAAGCTGTTAATTTGTGTATCTTCTCATGACATCAATCTTTAGATATCGAATATGTAAATGCCCTTCATTTAGATAGGTACCTACTCTTTAACTTTAAAACACAACTAACTCTGTCGTGCTCTTTTAAGCTCGCTATACACGGGTGAAATGTTGAGCTAAGGTTATAGAGGATTCTCGCAATGGTAGTTATCCTTAATGGGGTACAAGGATACACCAGCCAGTGGACTTATCCTGTGCATTTGTAAATTAAACCCTCGCGTAGATGGCTTCTAGAATTTAGCAAATTCTCGCCTGACGCTTTGTGCGAGCAAACGTTTAGCACACTTCCGGGGAGTTATTTACTTAACTTTCTAACTGCTTTATAAAATACCTACTGCTGTTTTCTCCTCTGCATAACCCAACGACCAACGACCAGAATAAGTTTGCTTCTTTGACGCATACCTACTTCATTTTTATAATAATAATAATCCTTATATAAGGCGATACCACTACTATTCTGTCAGCATATATATGAATTCTTTACACTAATAGACACGAGGAATTTTTGTATCCCTATACAATATTTATTTATGGATAAGCGCCGTTTTCTTATTAAATTTCAATTTCATGGATGTCACGAGTCATCTGAATAAAAAATGTCATATTGCATGTAATTTTTTAAAGATTTGCCTATTTAAATGTTAATATACACAGTGAGTCTTAGTAGTACAAATTTTAACTGCTGGTAAAGACGAACCCCTTTAGCACGCCTGTAAAGTATTTTTGAACATTAATGAACGATCTATATCCTGATGTTTTCGAGTGTGACAAGTCGACCTCATTTTTTTAAATTGTTCAATTTTCACAATAACAACAATCATTGAAAAGAAAAAGTGGCAGCTGCATTAGGGGTACCAGGAAATATTTTTTGAAGCTGAGGAAGAACAGGGTCATGTGGTGTTAAAAAAGGTTGAACATTTTGAAGAAGAAACTGTTCCTATCCAATTTTAACAATAGGCAGTTTCAACAACATTTCAGTATGTATGGTAGTGCAAAAATGACATTCCCTCTGTTTCAACTTATAATTCGATAACGTCCCAGAAGTTGTATTCGGTATTTAAAATGAAATGAAACAACGAATGAAAATGAAATAAATAATTAACAAAACCGCACTCATTAGGTTAAACACTTGCACTGGTCGGTCAAAGTACACGGAGCAGCCGAAGCTTGCTCCAACGCGTCCGATTTTAATATCCGAACGATCGGGATTTATCCTCCCTACCTCTAGATGCAATAAATGAACGATTCGGAGCAAAACGAGCACCTGGAGGTGAATATCGAACGCACTATTAGTCTCCTCTGAAAGCCAGTAATTCGACTTTATGAGTCAAAATCGAACTGAGGCATTTTCACGAAATCTGTCAAATTTTGAAAAGCGCATAAGTTACTTAAGAATAGCTAAAATCTCGAAAAAAAGAACAACAAATCGAGTAGGTAGGTACTAAGATGCAAATTGTACAGATACTTTTATGTAAAACCAAATAAGAAATTTATTACGATGTCAATTAAATATTTGGGAAAAAGGGTCAGAGAAAGTTTTTAATTTATTACCAACGTTTCGACTTATTTAAAGACGTCTTCAGGGATCAAATTTTACTTTCCTGTCTTTTAAAAAAATGTTGCCATATGAGTAGATACAAAGGATTAGGTTATTATAATTTTAGTTGTAATATGTTGGTCTAAATTTCAATAAAATTGTATAAATGAGTAGAAACTTAAAAATGTTATCTTGAAATAAGTCGAAACGACTCTGGCGCTATTTCCGTCACTTGGTGTTTTGTGGTGTGGAGCTATACGTCAACACGTTTCGGTTAGCTTAAAATTGATTCTTATTTCGATTTAAGAAAATAACGTCATAGGCGTATTCCAGGGATCAATTTTATCCTTAAAATTTTTGTATGGATAAGGACTCACCCGGTATATTAGATTATTTTTAGTATGGTTTACTCTAGTTTTAATACTTTCAAATATTCCAAGTACATTGTTATTAATTTTATCAAGTATATTCCCTCGAAATTGGCCCAGAACAATTCAAAATATTATCGCTGAATATCCAGCATCTCATAGCGCCTGGATGTTTGAGGATGGGAAGTTCGATCATTGTCTGTTTATCCAACAATGCCGAACTAATACGCTCAACTGCTTCAAACTTTATTAAACCAGAACCATAGTCGATAAAACGGGAAGCACAGACCATAGGCCACTTCTGGAAACTGGAGAATCTAGTCGGCTGTATTTGTGCCAAGGTTTTAAGAATAAATGGATTGATGAAAGCAATTCTAGAAAGCATATTTTATTTTTAGACCATTGCCCCATCCGTTTAATAAAAATTCTATGAGTTCACGAACATACTAGTAGGTACAAGCCAGTATAATAAATATTGTTCCAATTTCCCGAACAAATAATTGCTTTAACTCAGTCACTGTGAGTAGGGAATTTTATGTATATTTTTGACGCGGTGTTTCAACGCACTGATTCGGAAAAAACATACTTTTCAGAACTCATGTTCAAAATACTTTTTTTTTTCGAAAATAATTAAGGCTCAGGGGCGCAACCATAAATTATTGTCGGGGGGGGGGGGAGGCTGGTTGACAATGTTATTATTATTTTTGTGTAGAATTACTTAATAATAATAATAAAAGTGAGCAACGCTGTAAAACCTCAATTTGAAAAAATTAAACATAGTCGAGGTTTTTTTGGCTTTTTTGAGAGAACAAAGTAGTTACCTAGCTTTTCAATATCAATCGGTTTGGAGTGATAAATACAGCGTACCTACAGGGTCGTAGATACACTTTGTCGATGGGAAAAATAAGTGTAATTTTTACTGTCCAGAATTGCGCCGCAGGCAAAATTTTCAAATTTACAAGGTCAACATTTTAAATGAACTAAAAATAATTTAGTAACCTAATATTATGCAAGTCAACAGTCAACTGATTGTATTTTTTCTTTTTTAACTGTGGAACCGTAATAATAATTTAACTACTCAGTAAATGTAAGTATTAGGTACTCTTTTTTTCTTTTACATAAAAGCCCGAGACAGAATTTCTTGAGTGCTGTGGAAGTAAAAATATATAAGTTAGTGCCTATAAATGTGTTGCCCGATCCTATAAATTAACATGTCCTCTCAAAGGGCCAAAAAATGTAGAATATATATAGGAATCTACAATCTACCCATAAAAATTTATTTACTGGTGGGTTTATAATGATTATTGATTTTTAAAAGCAGGAATTAAAAGGAAGTGTTCGCTTATTAAAATGCGCCGCAGACGAAATTTTTTATAAATTTTAAGGTCAGAAAACTTAAGGCATTAGAAAATTGTAAAGTTACATCACCATGACATGTTTTCTCTGTAGCATTGTTTTTATCTAGCATTTTTTAGCGCTTTTTCGCCTGGTTGGTATGACCTCGGGGGGCATATATTATTAAAGACTGCTCACGGCTGGCACGTCTGACACATCTTTGGCTCATCATGCGCTTTCCGGAGATAAAATACAATGCAGAATACATTGTTATGACCAGCGCCATCTGTTTTACAGGACATGAAGGTATAGCCGTGAGAAGTCTTTATAAATACGTCAGTCAACGGCTACAGTTTGTATTTAAAAAAAATGAAGATCTGCATAGTTTTCGTGCTGCATCTAAAAATGTTACTATACATATTCTTGTGATATCTGTTAAAAATTTGAGGTAGCAACCAGACAGATTTTTCATTCAACAATGCAAGAATCACAGATCCATGGCTCATCCTGTTCCATCGACCGGTGTAGGGCTAGAGCCGTTAAACCTGAAAAAAGTGCCAGTTTCTGGAGGAGAAATTATTTCAGCTTGTCGGCGACGTCTCCGACCGGTTCTCTTAACGAGAAATGTCACACTTGTTAGAGAAGAAAAACTCTTTGTAAGAACGAGGGATCAAAAGGAACAGTGGCAATAACTTCTATTCCTATACGTGGTTTCCTTAACAAAGGAGCTGTTTTTTGAAATTCTTTGTTTATTGTTTATAAATTGAATATTGCACATTTTTTTTTAGTTTCGTTTTTCTTGAAAAAATATTAAGCAATTTTAAAGTTGGATAAACACTGGTATAAGTTATTTCAAGCCTTAATTTGCAAATGAGTCCACTGCCTGCTGTTTGTACCCTTAGACATGTTACAGCCATGCAGAGGGCTCAAGAGTTCTATTATGTTTTTTTTTAATGTTGTCTACAGATGGAAGCCGGCAAGTATGTGTTTATTTTCACCAGGTAGAAGTTCTCAAAAATATGAGTTTTAAGTTCCAGATTCATATTTCTAAAAATTATTAGACTGATGTTCCTCTGCTGTTTTTCTGTATTTACCGTTCCTTTGTCAACATGAGAACCTTTTTTATTTTCATCTTTTGGCCAACATTTATTTCTAATCTTATTAGAGAAATACAAAATAAAAAGTTAATTTGTGGAGAAAAGTATTTAATCTTCATATTTGACACCTATATTTGCCACAATAATAATATTAGTTTGTTTATTTGATTTACAATGAATTTCAAAATTATGCTTTTTGAAATTTCAGATCAATCTGTTTTGTATTAAGTTAACTCTAAAATTAGTAATCGCCGTAGATATTTTAATCTTGTAGGTACTATTTCTGCAAATGGCTTCCCCAATAAGCAGCTCTGCTGCCTCTTCTGAAAGTTATAAATTATAAACAAAAATTAGTAGAGTGGGGGCTTGAAGCTTTTGTTAAAAACTTTGAAAGTATAGAAAATTTAAATGTTTTAACTTGATATTCTCTTTATTCGGGTTCATAATAAAAATAATTTTACTCTTTACCTCCGAGTACACTCACTAAATACTATAAATTAAAAATAATTCAGCCCATCTACCTCCACCAGTGTCGGAGAGACGGGGGTTAAACATAATATTTTTTTAATAAAAAAATGGTACGCCACTGGAGAAGTAATATTTTTGCCTTCACTAAATTTCCCAATAAATTCTAAGAAAAAAACTTTTCTTGACTTTTTTCGACTTTTTTTACCGTTTTTGAAAAATTACCTTTTGTGCGTTTTAATTTTTTTATCAGAAGAAAATCAAAGTAGGTCTAGGCTCTCGAAATTTTGCACACCTACTGAGTTTTTAATTCCGAACAACTTTCCTTAACAGCATTTGGTGCTAAAACCTACAAAAAGGTTTCTAGATTCGAAAAATCGTGTCCTGGGAATTAAAAAAATAATAATTTTTCGCACCAGTCAAGTGGGCTTTAGGTAGGTCTTACGGCAAAATGTTATTAAGGAAAATTGTTCGGAGTAGGTGTGCAAAATTTCGAAAACTTACACCTACTTTGATTTTCTTCTGCTAAAAAAATTAAAACGCACAAAACTGAATTATTTCTCAAAACCGGTACATTTTTCAAAAAAAGTCAAGAATAGTTTTTTCTTATAATTGATTAGAAAATTTAGTGAAAAAATTACTTTTCCAGTGGCGTACCGTTTTTTATTAAAAAATGTGATGGTTGACCCCCGTCTCTCCGGCACTGGTGGAAGGAGATTGGCTGAATTATTTTTTATTTATAGTATTTAATGAGTGTTTAAAATATAGCAAATATATGTTTGCCTTAACCGTGTTCCTTTAGGAATTTTGACGCCCTGTATATAAAAAACCGCCAGGATTTCGATACATTTTTATATGAAAAACATCTCCTTTTTGGAAATTTTCTAGCAGTTTTTAGAGTATTGCTGATAAAGTTTGGACCACCCTGTATATTTTTGAAAAGTTGAAAACAGGCCGAATTCAAATATCTATACAAATACAGGGCCTTCTATTTAAAAAACATACGTTTGCTTTATATCTCCGAAATGGATAAAGCTAGCAAAAATCTGACAAAGCCATTGAATAGAAAAAGTTATATAAAACCGCGTTTCTACTTTTCCTATATATGTAAAAAGGTAACTGAGGTACAGGAGATAGCCGAAAACTGCCAAGTTTCAATTTAGCCCTAAATCTTAAAAACGAAGGTGGCTATTAAAATTTTATTTGCGGCAACTTTCATTTCATAAAAAAGTAGCACAGTGTCGCGAAAACCTCAAGTCTATGTAGATATATCTCCAAAGATAAGGGAGATATACAAGCCTGCAAAAGTGTCGAAAACGGTCACCCTGTACATACACAGTATATACACAGTATATACACAGTACATGCACAGTACATAAACAGTACATACACAATACATTCACAGTAAATACACAATAGATACACAGTACATACACAGTACATATACAGTACATACACCATACACAGTACATACAAATTTAAATCTGTGCGTGGTTGTCAATTATCCACCTCCAATATCTAGGTTAATTAAGTAGGTAAAATTTGTATGTTAACAATATTTTATTCGGCATTAATATTGTTTCTTTGGGAGGCTCTTGAAACATTTTTGATTTCGAGAATAGCCCTTGTGTCATTTTGATCAGAAATCCATCAACATCGCCACTAAGGAATACATTTTTGTTGAATGAAACATTTTCAACATAAAAATTTAAATCCAGCATAATTTCACTTTAATTCTAGCAAAAATACCTTTCAGTGGTAGCAAATTTATTACTATATAGCAACACCAAAGTACAATCTCTATTATGACAGTAAAGTTACTTTATAGAAGCTGAAATTAATTTATAATAGCAAAAAAAATCCAGCAAATAGTTACTTGATAATAACAACGAAGCCATTATGCAACAATTGCAATATCTTTTCTTCGACCCATATTAAAAGCAGCATTTATAAAAAAAATATTTTTCGTATGCTAGCAAAGTAACTTTAGCAACTCGAATTTTACCACAAGCAAAATATTTTCTGGCGCTTATTTGATTACAGTTTTCTGCTGCCTTATAATATTTTTTTGCTTTGATGATAAAAAGTCTGCCTCAGTGAAGCTGATACACAACTTTCATTGCAAAAATAGTTGTTCCACATTTTTATGAACCCGAGTGTACATTAAAATAGGTCAAGTAGGAAAAACAAAAAAAACACTCGAGATCCAAAGCCTATCACTTTCAATCGACTTGTGATTGTCACTTCGCGACACGTGTCTTTCCTCCACCTCCCTTCCTTGGGATTTTCTTTTTCGTTCCCTGGGGGATTCGAGCTGAACTTTTGATTAATGAAACCCACAAGCAGTTCTTCGGTTATTTCGCGTATAAATCGCAAAGTAATAAGGCCCTGCTTTGCATAGGGAAAGGAGAAAAAATGGGAGAGTCGTTATGCCCCGATTTTCTTTAACGGCCTGCAACATTTGCTATATTAAATCGTTTGGGGAAAATGCCGGGGTCTTTGCGGAGTAAATTGAGCGTAATAAACTGCCAATGTAGCTATGTAAGCAAAGGTACGGTATTGTTAAATTTTCCATTTTATATCGGGTCTTTGTAACGAAAATGTACCAAAAGTTTTTTTGACGTCTGGAATTTTCGTCCCGTTTCGATTGACATGGTTCATATTTTACTTAATACCTTCTCACATTGCTCAAAATACAATACACTTTTGCACTGAGTGCAAAAGTGCAAGCAAACACAATCGCCATAAATGTAAGCCCTGGCGTCAATACATAACATATTGTTTTATGTTTTATTTCGTTGAAATCTAAATCTGGGATGCTAGCTTTTATTTATTGTAGTACCCTGAAGATGATAATGGTATTTTCAACTTGCTGCACTTGCCTGGTGCATATGTGTCCATTTCCTGACAATGTTGAATGACAATGACAAAAGTGCAGTTAAGTGTAAAATGCTATAAATTATCGAAACGCCTTCGATTTGGAAAAGTATCTACCTAGCTTTACTTCCGCATCGATCCCAATACCCAAAACACGACCGAAAACTTGAGTTTCAAACTTTCAGTACATCAAAATATAAAACAATGAATCGAAAATACCTACTACCTAGGTACTTTAAAATTTTATAAGAAACTTATCTGTTTTTGACGAAATAAAAACAAGTTTTAACAGAAAAAATCTGGAATTTGTTTAAAAAAGTATTTAAATATTTCATGAGTATATAAATACTTTTGGAACATTTAAATACCCATATCATGTATTTACATACCAAATACTTTTTGTCAGTATTTGTAATTCCAAATACAAATACTAGTTTTCTGTAAGTATTTAAATACCAAAAAGTATTCTTGATTGGGAACTTCCACTGGCAGAATATGATGATACTAGTTTCTCTTCTAGATGGTCTGTATCAATATCAATACCAATACCAATACTGTATGATCTAGTATCAATACCAAAATGTATTTAAATATCAACAAATACTTAGACAGCTCTTAATGACACTAAGGGGAAAGGAGTCGAATGTCGATCAGCGGTTAATATCGATCATCTCAATTACAGGCAACCCTACAAACCTACAGATTGATAGAATATGTGCTGCCATCTCTTAAGGTAGATGCAAATTACCAATAGGGACAACGGGCAGTTTCTTTGTAACGCTGAATGTGTATGGCCGTAAACAGTTTTTGTGCAGATTTTTTGTTATTTCTTCGGTGCATCGAATAAGGTATGTACAGACTGAGTCATTTTCGATGGTTTTATGGGGTATCTCCGTTATTTGTATAGATAGAAAAAAACAAGGTAGGTGTTCATCAGTTAATTTTTTGAGATATTTACGATCCTCAAAACAGATCTCTGATATCTCCAATACTTTAGGAGATACAGGGCGTTTTTGAAATTTTTGCAATTATCATAGCTCATTTGTTTTTAAACCTATATATTTCGTTGAAAACGCTTTATACGCACTTTTTTACGTAGAATCCATTGGAGTAAACAGTTTTTCTATAAAATAGTTATTTATGTACCAAGGCACTGAAGTTGAATTATTAAGTTGAACTTCAGTGCCTTGGTAGGTAAAATAACTATTTTTTAGAAAAACTGTTTACTCCAATGGATTCTACGTAAAAAAGTGCGTATAAAGCGTTTTCAACGAAATATATAGGTTTAAGAACAAATGAGCTATGATAATTGTAAAAAATAGCAAAAATTTCAAAAACGCCCTGTATCTCCTAAAGTATTGGAGATATCAGAGATCTGTTTTGAGCATCGTAAATATCTCAAAAAATTAACTCATGAACACCTACCTTGTTTTTTTCTATCTATACAAATAACGCAGATACCCCATAAAACCATCTAAAATGACTCAGTCTGTACTTGAAACAGTTCGAAAATCCTAGTCTACTTTAGTACTAATAGTTGCATAAGTACCCCAAGGTATTCTACAGTGGGTTTGCAAAAATTTTACTCTTCGAGTGTAGGAGTGGCGTCCTCGTAGCGGGTAATATCGGTCGGCATGATCGGTATTACCCGCCTGTGATCGATTTTGCCATCATTGCTTTTTATTCTTTGCAGATGCCCCAAAAAAAATATAGGTACTCGTAAAACAAACCGCTCTGCATGGTCACAGGAAGATATGAAGCGGGCTGTCAAAGCTGTTGACCAACAGACACACTCCATTAGAAAGGCAGGGCAATTAAATGGGGTGCCATATTCTACATTACGCAACCGATTAAGAAACAAATATCCCAGTAAAAAACTAAAATTAGGAAGGAAGCCTGTGTTAAATGACGACCAGGAAACAGAACTGGCCAATCACATTTTAAAATTGTCAAACAAGTAAAGAATAGGTTCAAACCTAAACCGCAAAGTGATGAAGAACCTATGGAAGAGAACGACTTATGTCCATTATGCTTGGAAACTGGGACAGCAGATTAACTGTGGTGGCGCTGTAGATCAGGTGGTACCTGGCTCCATGCTGCCTGTTCTGCGGTATCTCTGCCAGAACACCTGAATTCGTGAGAAGCCTGCGAATAGGCATTGATCGAAATTACCATCTTATATGATCGATATTAGTCGACCATAAGGTGGATAATATAGATCAAATTTCTTTTTGATTAAAATACAGAGGATTTGTCTGTGTTTTTATGTTTATGAGATAATAATGTTTACGTTCAACACAAAAAATATCAGTATTTTGTGAAAGTGTTGCTTTTCTCTTACATCATCTTTTAAGTGATCGATATTCGACCCCTTTCCCCTACTTCAATAAAAAGAAAAAAAAACTTGAAAAGTCATTGTAAACAAATTCAAGTAGTAATTTAAAGAACTTTATAAATGTTGCATAGATCAAAGTTTTCTCCTTCACCAACGTAACGTCAAAGATATTGCTATCTTTGTTGGGACATGTCCTGACTTGCTGCAGGCACAATGATCCCAGCCAGCCCATTCCCGGTTTCATCCTCTTTGGGAATCATCAGATGGACGTAGGCAAAATCCGGAGTGGATGGATTCAAAAGATAGAACCAACAGAAACAACTACTCTGAGGGCTAATACCCCTACCGGCATTGAACTACACCATTGGTTCTCGATTTTCATTGGGAATAAACATTGCATAGATCAAAGTTTTCTCCTTCACCAACGGGCTGGCTGGGATCATTGTGCCTGCAGCATGTCAGGACATGTCCCAACAAAGATAGCAATATCTTTGACGTTACGTTGGTGAAGGAGAAAACTTTGATCTATGCAATGTTTATTCCCAATGAAAATCGAGAACCAATGGTGTAGTTCAATGCCGGTAGGGGTATTAGCCCTCAGAGTAGTTGTTTCTGTTGGTTCTATCTTTTGAACTTTATAAATGTATCAAAAATTCAAAAAAATAAAATTAGTTTCTAATTACAAGCGCGCTATTGAGTCCCTTTGTCCCTTATATACGCGCTGCCGCTATTACTTGGATTGACATGATACATATTTTTATTGTATCATGTTAGGTTGACTATATTATACCCGTACGATAGTCGACAGCTCCGCTCTCCGCTTTTTACCGAGCATGCACCAGACTTAGGGAGCCGCTTTGTATACCGAACGGGCACCGGACTTTCGGAGCTGGCTCCTTCTCATGAGAAGGGACTTTAAATCGGCGCGGACGCTTGCTTACGTATCACGTATCTGTCCTGGTTAATATGTGCCAACGATATATATAGGAACTGATAACTCAGGCTAATACAAATAATAAAAAAATTATATTTTGCTTCTACATTAGCGGGTCGGGGGGAAGAAGACGAGGTAATTTGTTTACATTGGCATTTCTTAAATTCGGTCTTTCTTATTTTGTAATACATAATAAATAGTTTTTTGATAGACTTGTATATCGTATATGTATATGCTTTGAGGTACTTATATTTACAAAATAGCCTAAATCGATTAAAAAAAATGGAAACCTTGAATGTGCCGATGCCGACAATAACATCTTTTTATAATCATGAAACAATAAATGACTCTATTCCCCTGGCCACTAAGGCCTGCAAGAGTGGTTTAGGGAGTGCATTGTTAAATTCCCCCTGTCCAGAAATGCTGCTACGGCAATTTCTTTAGTTTTTAGGGATTGTGTGAGCTTCCCCACAAGACTGTCGAGAGCCAGTTTCGTTGATTTTCCCGTTTGATAGGCGAATTGGTGGTGATTCAAGGGGTTGACCAGTAGGTTTTCCCTTTGAGTATGTCCGTCCAACACCGTTCCTTGCAGCAGAAATTAAGTTAGGATATATAAATTAGGAAGTAGGTCTCTTCAGCCCACCTTTGGTATATAAATTACCTTGACCCTAGACCATCCTGATGGGATAGAGCCGTACCTCGACTTTGGTAATGTATCTATTCCTATATCGTTAATAGAGCCCGATTTCAATACCCCCCTCACATATATTGCCCTGTTGTCATTTATGATCGACAACAAATTTGTATCTAAAAAGGTTATCATTTATTATAATACTATGCGTTTGAGGGGGTCATATTTTGATTTGGTTGATTTGCCCTTTTTTTTATTTAGCAAAAACTTCGTAACAAGTGCCTGCCGATCCATGTGTATTCTATTTTTTTTTTCACACAGCAGATATGAGTTTGTATCTCCTAGCCCTTGAAATTAAATTTATTTAGATAGGTACTATGCAAATTACCGGTTACCGGTTACATTACAAAATTGTTCACGTAAGATTATATTCCATAGCACGGAAACACGTACAACAACAAACACGCTATCTATGTATATTATGTAGGCAATGTAGATTACAGCTGGGATATTTGTGAATAGGAGATTTTAAATCATAAGACGTTTATAAAATGTATACATTGAGATATTAATAATAATAATAATAATTCCCACTCTCACGATACTCCAAACTAGGAGTACCCAAGAAGCAACTGAATGCTTGTGCGGGGGAGAGGGGCAATTACTAGTATTTTGTTTTCTTTGCCATTTGCGGCTAGGGCCGACTTTTTCCGATAGAACTAGGATCGCATTCGCTCAAGTACTATATACGGAAAACCCTATAGAAAACTGTAGTAATCCCAGTGAGTATAGGACAATTATTAATATGTCGATTGATATATTAATAGATCAACTTAATACAACTTGGTTCTCTTTCATCATCTACAACGTAGCTTATATTTTCATAAATACTTCACTTTTATAATGCAATTTTTATTGATTTTGCCCCACACCTGACACCATAGTATTTTTTGAGCTTTTGCTATATTATTTAAAAGGTTTTTTAAAGTATGATACTTTCTAATTTCTTATCTTTATATACAGAGGGTACTAAAATTTTCAGCCAAATCAAAAATTATATTTAATATAAAATATCTAAATATCAAACCAAATTAATCTTAATTTGGGGTTTCATATCGTCAGTGACTATAGTTCTATAGTCACTGATATCGTCAATCTCCTGACCATCATAGATAAAGCAATCTAGACACACAGTCATTATTGATATTTCCACAATTTATACGACTAATAACTAAATTATATAAAATAGCTATACCTCAGTTAGTATCGAGTCCTAAGACATAAACTAATCTCTTTTAATTAATTTTCTTTCCAAAATTAATGTTTGAAAGTTGGAATAACGGGATTTTTTCAGGGAATTTCAACAATGCCTTCGGTTATCTACGTAACAATCCAGCTTTATCAGTTTTGAAAGAGAGATATTAATTAAGTTATAGAAGAGACATTTCTACTATATCCATTTGTTTATATGAGATTTAGGAAGTTTTTAATAAAATTTGTTGCGCGTAACATTACGCAGCGTAACACCGTAACACCGCACCATTACGACGTCCCATTTCATGTCGGTTTTCTCGCGTTGGATCAGAAAAAATTGTACGTTACTTACGCTAGTGTTTTCAGTTTTAACGGGACGAAGCGACGCGGCGCCGTGAGATCCCTGTCTTAACCGCGTCGATATTCTATCTAGTTATTATTTTAATTTCCACAAGAGCAGTTTTGCTTGCTGTTAAGTCGACAATCTTGTCTTTTTGTTGCATTTAAATTATGGAATAGACTCAAGAAAATACGTTAGAGTTGATAGAGGTATATACTACACGGGAAATTCTTCGGAATATATGCGGAATCTTGGATATTACAACAAAATAAAAACAAATGGTGTCAAAAACAATACCTCGTATCTCCTTCGGAGGTAATTTTACAGGAATAAGAAAAAACTTTAATAAAGCTTACTTGTTGGTGTTTTCAATTGTATGGTACTTTTCCTATTAGAGGGCATTTTTACTAAATATATCTCCAGGATTTTTCTTAATATGATGAACCTATTTTTTTTTAATGGAAATAAGTGGTATTGCACAATAATAATTTTCAAAGCTGGGATATACAAGTTATTGTATTAAAACAATATTTGAATAATTTTAGGAACAAGAACTTTATTTTAATGCTACATGGGAATGAAAAGATAATTTTTCAACTATTTGTACAACAAATTATCATAAAATGGCCAATAATTCTTATGAAGCTTGGTTTTTATTTCCTGTAGATGGGTGTACTTTTTTCGGGTAATTAGGAGTTTACCATTATGTAATTTTGGAAATTCATCAATTTTTTTTATTGCCTTTTTTGGACGCTGCGGCAAAGATTTAAAAAAATTGTCCTCAAAATTAAGTTTATATTGAATTTCTCCTTTTTCATACTTTAGAACTCGAATATCAGTAACAGTTGGTTCTTCCGGTTTCTTTCCAGGACGAATAGACTCATAGACAAGGTCCACATTGAAGTTATGAAAAAACTCAAAAGTCGGACAAACAACTTCAAAGGGTTTAGGGTTTCCTCGAGCTTCCGCTGTAATTCGGTGATAGTCATTAGGAATTGAGATGGTCTTATTCTTCAACTTTTTCTCGATCGTTGCGTGTACGCTATCGCATTCCATATTGGTATGGCCTTTTATCAAAAATTTTTGGATAATCACGACATCATACTGATAGGAAAGTGCAAGTAAAGCATTGGCTAAAGTCGCATTACGATTTTGGTAGGTGCAACCATCAGAGAAAATTATGATCGGTATTTGTTGATTCATATTATTTTCCAAATATTTTCTTATTAAAAAATCCACCAATAGAGAGGCAAACGTTGAAGCCTGAAGGTTTTTAGATCAAAAACAGTATAATTATGACAACAAAGCTTAGTTTTGAAATACAAAGAACTGGCTTGCAATAATGGACAATGACATGGCATATGACGTGACATTTTTCTAGTGTGGCATCTTCTTTATCATTACTTTTTTCTTCTTGAGCTCTCTGCTTTTCATTTCTATGCGTCTCCCATACATTTTGGTCCAAATTTCCAGCTTGATATTCAACACATAACACATAAGTCGCACTAGTCTTTTCTAGGACTGAATATGCCTATATTTTTTATCTTCACATATTTCATGAGCGTGTTTCTTGATAGTGCCGGTTTTTGAAACACTTTTGCGTGATCTTGATATAATTTAAACAGATCTGCGAAGCTTGTAAAAGTTTGCTCGAAATACAGCTTATTAGTGTCCTTTCGACAATAGTGACTCGGTAATTTAGGGAGATCGTCTAGAAATTCTGTAAGGAACTGGATACTTTCTTCGTTTTTACATCGAGGTTGGCTGATTCTACTTGATGAAGGTTCTTGCGAGCCATACACAGATTTGTTGACCCAGTTTTGGACTGTCCACTCTTTAAGGCCCAGGGTATTTAAAAACATTTTTTTGCAAACGGGAATATGTTTGCTTCCTACGTTCAATTTATAAAACAGTGAACTGGATCTCCTCGAAGTTTCACTGGGCGTCCTTTTTCTCTGAGTTTGCTTTCTGTAAACTAAATTTGAAACATACACTTTTTTCTGCTCCCAGCTATTTAAATTATCCCAAAAAGATTTAAAAATCCGCTTTCTTTCTATTTCACTTATATCCTGACAACGCCGTTTTTTTGATCTCTTGCATACTTCAGATAAACACGTCGGACCCATTGCTCTCGCATTTCTTTCAGTATCCTGAAATGTCAGTTTTTTGGTTTTTTGGCCTTCGGTAGCCTAAATAAGTTTTTCCTAAAAGTCGCCGTTTTTGGTGCAACTTCCGTTTTGTTCCTCGGCCAACATCAGGTTGTTCTTGCGGCTCTTCACTAGTTACCTCGTCATCTCCTTCATTTTCCTCTCTTAAATTGACTTCTTCACTACTGACACTGCTGTTTCCGTCATTACTTTCGTCATCGTCATCACTTTCTGCTTTGTTCTGTTCTTCATATTCATATTGTGATGGAAGTTCATACTCATCTGCTCTTCCTTGGTTATTTTTGTTTTCAAATACATCTATGCATGTACCCTCATTTTTTTCCACAATTTTTGGCTGGTGAACAAGTTCTGAACCTATATCTGAAATGTAGGCCTTGCTTGTCGCAGTGGGTAATAATTCCGTTTCGATATCATTCGGATTACAAACGATGTCAAAACCAAGATGTGCATTTACATTAATGCGCGTATTTAAATTTTCGGGCAAGACATTTTCTTTTTCTTCAATATCTAGGAAAACAAATTCGGAATTTTTCAAAACTTCAAAATCTTTTTCTGTCATAGGTGACATTGGCTCTACTTTCATTTTTTGATTTGTCACAACTTTCTGTTTTTTGTTTGATATTACACATGGCTAAAATCCTTTTAGTTCTGGTGGACATCTTGGACTTTAACAAAAATGCGACTTATCTGGAAGAAAAAAACTCTAATGAAACTTTCAATTTTAAATATCTGTTTCCTAGTTAATCATCGTGTTTGTAGACGAACAGGTGCATTTTTATTTAAGAAAACAATATTTTTAGATTTTTAAAATTAAAATAATATCTTAAAGAAATAGTATTTCTGTTTTTTGTGACGTATTATGTAAAGGACAATCAGTTGAAAGCAATACACTGAGAGTGCATTTAGTTCATACCATCCGGAGCGCATTTCTTTCAACACATTATCTTTTACCTGATATGTCATAAAATCATCCTTCTTTATTTATAATTACAAGTATAAAAATAAACATCCTTCTTTTATCATTTCCGAAAAAGTCAAAGACACGTATCAACCATAATGTGAGAAAAAATGTGATATTCAATAACACGTATCTCCATAGTTCTCAAATTTTCCCAATTTTCTCCTCAAAACAATACAATTAGGTATAAATAATTATGTGATTTTAATAAACAAGCACGAATTCATATAACAGATATTATTTAACTCAAGTAAATTCAAATAATATAGGAAAAAAGTCATTACAAACTTATCGAATTTCGCAAGTCACACCACATCCACCATATTTTGTTGGAGATACGAGGAATTGCATTTTTGTTTTTGACAGATCACAGACTTATAACTTGTAAATTGTCGTTGTGGCGCCATCTATCGAGTCATTATATATGCTTTAACCAAAGGCAACAGAAATCTTGATTTTAAAAAAATGTGGAGATACGAGGTATTGTTTTGACACCATCGAAATGAAGCCTATGGATTGAGGTTGCAAACGAAATTAACTTCAGCGACTTCCATGTTGAACAATGAACATTTATTTCGATACTAAACGGATTTAATTGAGATTATAATAACAACAAAATTTGAACGGCAGGATGTTTCGCGAAGGAGATACGCGGGCGAAGTTACGGACGGTGGAAAGAGTAAATACCTGCGAAGTAACCCCGCGTCTACATAAAAAAATGTACTTATGTTGTACGTTGTATTTTGAAAATCAGCAAAAATATTTTCGGAGCTAATTTGAATCTGGTCACTTTTGTGTGTTGCTGCCGAATCCGCTGGCGTTTTTTTTGCTATAATTAAAACACTTATCGGAAGTTCTTATTTTATAATTATTTTGGTAAAAATAGTTTTTTAATAGTAAGTACCTAGCTAGTAAAATACAATAAAACATGAAATGGATCAATATGAATTAATAATAGATTCTCCTACTCACAAGTAAATCTATACTCATAAGATGACTTATATGAAATCCATCAAGAGACTGTCAGCCGATGCGTGGCACGAAGTAGCTAATGAAAAGTGTAGGAGACAAAAGACAAAAAGAGAAAAGAGAAAAACTATCGGAGCAGGAACAGGTAAACTTATAAAAGTTTAGTCTCCTGTTCCTCTTGCTGACACTACTAATAAATGAGTAATACCTAAAGCCAGGAGCAAACCAACTCGATATACCGACTACGAAAAATAGGAATTTTTCAGAATTCACAGACTGTAACTTACATACGCGTATACAGTGTGGATACAAATTGTGGAATATTCCTTATATTTCTTAAAATATTCCTCATATCAAAAACATGTTTTAATAATGTGTTATTGGAAATTATTATTATTATGTATTATTATTACTAAACGGGAAATAATTACCCCTAACACTTTTATTAAAACATGTTTTTGATAATATGAGGAATATTTTAAGAAATAATAAGCAATATTCCACAATTTGTATCCACACTGTATACAAGCTCACACTGATAAAAGTAAATATCTTTGAAATCGACAGTAAACCTACAGGTCGATGGATAACCTGCGTTGTATCGTATCTGACGAACATATATTTGTGTGTGTTCCTATGCGGAGCATAGTCCACCTATACGTAAATTTCGTCAGACATCAGACATGAGCAAATTTTTGTTAGATACATATCTAGACACAGCTTTAGTTTTCTATGATTTTGGCAATTTCGAGCATTCGAGCATTTATGGTGGCTATTGGATTCATGTTTTGTGAACTAAGTAGGTACATGTCATTCATCATCATGCGGGTGAAATGAAATCACTTGGAACAGCATAAAAACGCTTGGACGACGTTTGCTTTGTAAAACAAGACCGAGTCTTAGGCGGCGCGCGGCCCTTAATAGTATTATACAATTTTTATCTGAATGCTCTAAAAAAGAATAAAATAAACTTTGAAATAATTTAAACCAAAGCAAACCAATAATTTTGTTCCACACAAAACAACACCACACAAAAATCTATACCTACACAAAATCAAAATAAAGCGCAATTCTTATTTCCGTGCACGGCACTGGTTATTCTGGCCTAACTGGCCTATACGTCGACACCTGCTCCGTAGATTTTCGAAACGCCGACCAATCAAATCGCTACGCTAGCTTTAACGCATAAAAACCTTTGAGTTTTATGGGGTGATTTCTGCTGATAAGTCTGGTACTTTTACCAGTAGCAGAGCGTGTTCCAAGTGAGTTCATTTATATTTTACCAGGGTAGCTCGAGAACAGGCGCCTCGCCAATAAAATTCGAAGCAAAACACTTTTTTAACCATATTAAACCGAACCTGGTATTAGTAGTAAAAAGAGATGAAGGAGACAGAGAAGATAGATATCGTAGCAAAAACAAGTGACTGCATGCTTGCCTAATATAATATCACCAATACTTGCAGGGGTTAAACTGTCCGACGGCTGGCCACTTGCCCAGCGAAGTGCGGTGGATACGCGTGCCATAATTTCACAGATCTTATAGGATATACTTGCCTTAATAGTTATAATCGATATAGCTTTTTAGAGACTTTTTGACAATATTATAGGGTGCATTAACCTTTACGTTGTGTTGACGACAACCTTAAAAAAAACCTTAAAAGTGAAATATTATGTTGCTTGTAGAATATGTATATTTTTTAAAACTGCGTGACGCTTATGTCTTATATTCTTTTTGCGACGCCAATTCGAGTTTTTTATGCCGTTTTAAGTAACTTTAGCAATACTATACCAAATTTGGAAATTTCAACATTGTTCATTTAAAAAATATAACTGTTAACTATTATTTAATTAATTTAATAGAACAGTGCGGAGAATAATTCGGTGTAAATCTTCTCCTGCGTTATATGGCTAAAAAAACCTCTTCGTAGACATAAGTCGGCGTTGTTCACGGCTAAAATACGCCCTGAACTCTGGTCCGTAGCTGAATAAAACATGAAATTTTATGTAGCGCCCCCGGAAGACATTCGGGGAGCGAAAATACGCACCCCCGCACGATTAATCATCCCTCCCAGATATTGGACGCTACCCCGTCGTTAATATTTAAAAAAGCCCCGGTAAAATTAGAACCAGATCGATACGGTAAAAAATTAAAACTGTATTTTTCGTTCGGCGAGGTCGCCACAACGCCAGAAAATAATTAATTTTGGATTTATGGCCTACGCGAAATGCATAGAGCAGCTACATGCAACTATCCATCACAGTATGGGCCAAGGAAAGGGTATGTGCGATGTGCGTCGTTGCCGCATCTGGCTGGTTGGGATACTTTTGAACTGATGCATAGCTTGTATTGAAAAATAGCGCTGCTCCAAAAACAGCAATATGATCAGTTTGATTTTTCATTCAAGTTTTGGAAAAATCCTTAACTTCCTTGAAAAATATAAGAAGGGGACAATTCAATCATAGAAGATCAATTATTTTCAAATAAGACACGAGGGCATAATTTTATATTCCGAATATATTTTTCTTATGAAATTTGTTAATATCCGTCACAGAAAAGGCACTTTACTTAAAGCAAAAATAAGTTTTGGGCTCCTATCTACCAAGACCTACTTGATTCCTGAAAAATAAAAATGTGACTTAAATTACTTTCTAACAAAGCAGACCTGAATCCCCGAACATCGAATTTCAAATCTTTTTTTGTCGTTTACACCTATGGTTAAATCCATCTGTGGACACACTGTATAAATAATAGGATAAATGATTATTGTATTTGGTATTGGCGTAGTAACATTAAATTCTAGACAAAACACGAATAAGTTGCAAATTTTTTGACCTGTAATGATAACAATAAAATTGTGGAAATCATTGAATGAACCTATAAAAAAAGACTGTAGGAGTCAGAACTATATCTACAAAAAAAATTAAATGAAAAGTTATACGAAAAGTCCAGTAATGTAAAAAGTATTGAAGATTGATGGAAAAGAGCGATAGTCGACCATATACAGTACTGTTTCGGGACGGTGATCCCTCATCAGTATGGCTCACCCGACTATCAAGTGGTATAGACAAATGTGCCTAGATGATGAATTTACTAAGGAATCAATTAATTACCGAAGCAATTAATTGATCATGGAGTATTATAACGATAGCACACCCGAAGGTGCGGGACAAAGCCACTGGTCTTGATCGGCAAAGGCTCACGCCACAACTACCGAGAACCGCCATCTACCCTCTCCACGGCATCGGTTAACCAACCGAAAACATTGATGAACATTGATGGAAAAAAACGATAGTCGACCATATACAGTACTGTTTCGGGACGGTGATCCCTCATCAGTATGGCTCACCCGACTATCAAGTGGTATAGATAGTCTCAGTAGTTGTGGCGTGAACCTTTGCCGATCAAGACCAGTGGCTTTGTCCCGCACCTTCGGGTGTGCTATCGTTATAATACTCCATGATCAATTAATTGCCTCGGTAATGAATTGATTCCTTAGCATATATAAAAAGTATTGTCAATAAAAATATTGTTTATACCATTCATTGTAAACAAACTCATATTTCTGCTATTCAGGATGATTCAGTTTTATTCTTGGACACTTTAGCAGGTGATACAAAATCAAAAAATAACCGCACTTCCTTATGTAAACTATATCTTTTTAAGGGCCTATAAAAAAATTACATAGGGTGTTAAATTTGTAAAAAATATGCGGACTTTATTGAACATTTAGGTACCAAACTAGTTGAGATATTTAAATCATATTTGATCACGTTATAATGTTATAGGTAATGGCATGGGTTAGCATAAAACCTGTTAATATCAAACACCTTGAACAACCAGTGGCGGGGAAGGGGGTAATTAGTACAATTGTTTCTAAAAAAATCATTTCGTGTAGCAACAAAATGTATTCAATTTCTTATGTAAATTTTAATTGTAAACAAAAACGTCCTCTTGGCATTTTTATGTGTCATGGTGTAATGGCAAATTTGATTTTTTGAATTATTTGAGGGTATTTCTGAAAAATAACTAAAAAATTTGCTCCATAAGTATAAGACGTAAAGAAGAAATATTGTGTTTACTTCTTTAAATAAAGTAACTTTTTCCAATAAACTTAGCTATTTAAGACTATATTTTTGAAGATGCAGGGTCCAAAACATTTAAGGACGATAAAATTAATGTTACCTACGCTCTATGTCTTGAAAAGTAAAACCTTGAATGCGTAAGTTTATTGGGAAGAGTTACTGTATTTAAAGTAAGAAACACATTTTTTCTACTTTGTGTCTTACTTATGGAGGGAATTTTTAAGTTAATTTTTCAGGAATAGCCCGAAATAATACGAAAAAATCAAATTTGCTATGAAACCATGACACATATATGAAAAAATGCTAAGAGAACGTTTTTGTTTACAATTAAAATTTACATAAGAAATTGAATACATTCTATTGCTATACAAGGTGATTCATTTTCTAAAAACAATTTTACTAATTACCCACTTCCCCGCAACTGGTGGTTGAAGGTGTTTGACAGTTTGGTAAATATTCAATAAAGTCCACATATTTTTTCCAACTTTAACACCCTGTAACTTTTTTATAAGGCCATAATTTATACAAGAAAGTGAGGTATATTTTTTTATTTTCTATTACAAATTGAAGTGCCCCAGAATAAAACTTAATCACCCTCTATTATACGAGTAGTAAATGAACTGATTACAGTATTATTATACCTGTTCATTCCTGTCACATGACTTATTGACGTTGAATAATTTTACTAAATTAATTATCTACCTGTCTTAATACATGAACAATGGGCACGTAGGGCACAATAATTATTAACACATAGATTACCAAACAGACTTCGTTTTGAAATATGTTTTTGCTTTAAGCTCACAATTTATAGTCAGCCTGCATGTTTTAAAATCCGAGACTATTACTTTTTAGGCTATAACCCTGTTAATCTGAAAAGAAAGAAAGTATGTATCTACTATATAAGTGAAGTTTACTGCAAACTTTCATTTTTAATTAATTTAGTGACTCAATGATCCAGTGCCTCTATAGAAGTACCTACTGCTTTTCAGTAAACAAAATTATCAAATTTATAGGTTTGTTTCAAAGAAGCCTTATTACGTCCCAAAAATATTTTATTTTAAAAAAGTGTGACCGGTTTCGTGAACCACAATGTTCACATCCTCAGACACGCAAACACTAGAAGAAGGAACACCTACTAATTTTTAAAAAATCTACAAATTACATTTTGTTTTGTTTTTTATATTTTGTAGGTTAATAATGAGAAATGTGATCGACCAAAGTTGAAATGATTTTATGTTTGTGGAAGGCTGATGTAACTTTAAAGATGTTTTTAACAAAATTTTAATGTGTTTGACAAATCTCGTTAGTGTAACAAAATGTAATTTGTAGATTTTTTAAAAATTATTAGGTGTTCCTTCTTAATGATCCGTTTTTCTAGTGTTTGCGTGTCTGAGGATGTGAACATTGTGGTTCACGAAACCGGTCACACTTTTTTAAAATAAAATATTTTTGGGACGTAATAAGGCTTCTTTGAAACAAACTTATAAATTGATTCTCCCAAATGGATACGTTAATGCAATTAAAATTATCAAAGTTACGTAGATAAGTTATAAATTACGAAGTTGCCCTGAAAAAACTAGGTACCTACCTACTTTGAACTGGATGTTACAAGAGTAAATATTTGAAGATCAGAATTGAAAACAAAGATCAGAATTCGATGAATTTATCGTTTGATCCATTTTCTTTGATGAGAGACTCTGCCGGCAAATGCTCGACCATGGTACAACCGTTTGGCCTTTGAGCAAATTTGAACAAACATTGTTCTCTGATTTGGGTTATTCTACTTGATTTACCAAAATAATATAAAAAAATAATAAATAATATAAAATTAAATAGCTCTTCCCCAAATTGAGGGGGCCCGGAAGCGTAAAGCCATTGTCCAGTGCAGCACAGCACAATATAGATTTGCTAAATTTGTGTTGAAACGCACTGGCATTTTGTTGTACCAACGCTGCCTGATCTCAATTTTGCATGGTATAATAATGCACTATTTTAAACTTTTGTAGGTATACATATAAACTTTAAGCAAAAAAATACTAATATCAATAATAAATTACAATTATAATAAAAAAATTACGCTTGGTTCAGTTATGCATTACTTTACTAAATATTTTTATGTACAGGGTGTATTTTTCCATGAACAGGGAGTCCCAGTTAAGACGTTACGAGCTCTTTACCAGACAGTTTTGTTGTTACTATAGTCTAATATGAAAAAATGCAACAAAATCGCCATCTTAATGAAAAAAAAAACGATAAGTATTTTTCGATTACTTTTTTGTTTGAAATTCAATTGGTTCGTTCGCCATTCGATTCCTTGGAAAAAAAAACTACACAAGTTTCAGTTTATCTGAAAAATCACTAAGAAAATAGAAAATGACTTCTTGCGTGGAACAAAATACGTCACTTCCAGCTAAATCGTAAAGCGATATTCAAGTGTGCGATGCAGATTTTTTACCACCCTAATAAAAAATGCAACAAAATCGCCATGCTGATTTTTTCAAAAAATCTGTTAATTGGTGATAACTTTTTTTGTTTGTAATTTATTAATAATTATTGTTTCGTTCTTGGCAGCATTCGATTCCTCGGATCAAATTACACAAGTTTAGTTTTTGAACCATCAATTTACCTTAAAAATGACCCAGATAATAGCTTGTAACATCTTAACTGGGACAGCCTCGAATATTTCCAGTTTATATTATGTTAATATACAAAAAAAAACTAATATTATATATTATCTATTTTAATTTTTATTTTCAGATTCTGCTATAAATAACTTTTCTGAATTTTATGCGGATAGGACTTCTTTCATTATAGAGAATGAAAAGCATTCAGTTGCAACAACAGCTGAAGGTATATAAATTTTCGTAAATAGCTTAAATACAATATCTTCATTATTTTAGGCACCAGCGCCTTGTAAATAAAGTAAATTTGTTTTCATAATATCTATATTTAAAACTCCGTTATTTCTGATTTAAACGTAAATTTTTAAAAGCATTTTGCGCCTATCTAATATCGGGTGAAAGTTATTGTTGTTGCGTTGTACTGAACAGGAGATTTTCATCGCAACGTAGTGTAAGTAACTTAAGAACACCAGTGCAGTTCAGCTCGCCATGTGCTGTGCTGTACTGGATAATGGCTTTACGCGGCCCGCGTAGGTCGAACGCTATAGTGTCTACGCAATGGAAAACAAAATAACATAAGGTTATGGTGAAACCTCGGAGTGTGGACCCAGTTTCAATCATGCAAACAAATCTCGGACAAAAGCCAACAGTGCAATGCAGAAAAGGTAAAAGTCAAAGCAAAAAGACCGCATCAAATGAAATTTGTTCATAACCGGAAACCAAGTTACTCGTAAGTACATTTTGGTAGGCGGAAATATTTGAATTGTTAGATGGCACGTGATGTATATGCGTGATGTATATGCTGCAAGATCACGAAATATTTTCCGAGTGTGTTTTGAGGTAGCAATTAATTACAATTTACAAACTTTTCGAGAAGTAAAATTTCATCAAAATTACCCGTTAAATAAACAGAAATAAACTCCGTGAAAATTGAGTCTCTAGAGAAGCGCTGCATGACGTTCCAAACTAAATCGTTATCTAAATTATAAAAGTTTCAGAAGGTAATAAACCGGTGAAATTTACTAGCAAACTGCCCGGAATATCATCGTACTTCCCTTTAATTTATTATTTATTTAGGTTTAACTCGATTTTACATTTTCTGTGATATACCGTTCAAGAGTGGTCTGGAAGATTTGCGTTTCTAACGAATATTACTAAAAGTTTCGACTTTGAAAAACATCCAAATTGCATGTAAATCTGCAGGGCTGTAAGTAAAAAACTAGATTCTATACCTAATTTTTGTTCTATTAGCTTAGAGATACCGATAATATAGAAACCAAACCCCGCCAAATAAAATCTTGGTTACGACCCTGGAACAACATATTTATCACACCCTATTTTGAAGCGATATGAACAACCCGAACGGGAAAATCCGCACGTGTGAGTTATAAGCAGTTGCTAGACTTTACACAATTATTGTAGATACTTATTCTATATATTAACCCCATGATACAAAGAATATAAAGGTATGATAGATCGGTGTCACAAATTAGTCCGGTTCTACGCATGACGTCCGCGGAGCGGATGATTTGAATTTTAAGGCGGGAGGCGCGTTTTTCGAATAGACTTCCTTAGTGCAGGTAAATAACTAAGTTTATTTCTTCTTACGAAGGATATAAAAATAATCGATACCAACGAAAATTGACAAGGATTGCAAGATAATACCAGAATAGCAGTCGCGCAGTAAGTAAAAAATAAGCACCGATGATACAGTTTGTAATTATTAAAAAAATAAATAAATGAAAGGTAGAAATTTAAAAATTTTTAAGGCAACAATGTAAAATTTAATAATCACTTTATTTTTTGTGACAGGGTAATGGAAGAAAACTGTAATTTTGCAGAATACATTTTTTATATTTTTTGGAGGCAATTTATACATTATTGTGGTAGTGGAAAATACAAGCTAAATTGTAAAACACCTTTATTCTAAGAAATTTAATACTGTTTAAATTAAACAAAATCATATTTTATTAATTAAAATTATATGATATATTTTTTAACATTTTCCGTTTTCTAGTTAAAGTATTTATCTTGTAAAGCTGTGTTCAACTTTTTTATTCGAAAATACATCCTCTACTTAAAAAATTGTTTTTTAATTTGTGCTTAACAATTTATCCTTAAACCTTTGCTAATCAATAGACTATCGGAATTTATGGAATTAAAAATTGCCTCCAATTCTTCCATGTGGCTCATCATTTGCTTGGATTGTTTTGTTTATACTCAGTCCACCTTCCGATAAATGATCAACCAATGTAATATTTTGTTGGCTAGAAGTAGATGCTGTTGGTTCGTTATTTCTTAATTTATGGCATAACCACTCAGCCAAATTATCTAAGCCATCATAACAAATATCATTAAGCTTTAAACTTAAGGTAAGTATCACTTGTTGGACTTTTAATCTCCGCAGGTGCAAGTTGAGAGAAACATTCACCACACAAAACTGTTTCTGGCAAAGTTTCTAAATCCGGTGTATTGTCCACTTCTGTATTGCCTGCATCAGAGAGAGATATCCTTCATTTCTCCCCAAAATGTAAGCTCGGTAGATACTTAAATTCCAACGCATTGGCACAGCTGTAATCTGTGGCATTTGGGATGATCGTGCAGTCCCCCTTTGGATCGAAGAACTCCAAAAGGTTTTCAATCACATCTTGGTTCAATCTGTATATTAAAATATACTTTAGTGATGTATTGCTAATTATTATTCATTTCTGGAAAGGTAGCAAACTTCTTTTTCCTTTTACTCTAAGGGAAGATATCACTAGTCATTTTATTCAAAATAGTAATTTGGGTATCGAGTGACAGGCCAAAAGTCTTTTTGCTTTCTCGGCTATCTCCTTCAGGATATCTGACGTTAAAACAGTCGAACCAATCATTTACCTAAATAAAAAGGTTTTGGGATACCTATCAAGTATTTAAAACTTACATCTTTAAAAAATCTGCACATTACATTCAACTTACGTCTTCATTTTACTTCTCCATCATACCGCATCGGGTGATTGCTCTTGAAACCGTATGTGAAAACAGTTTCGTTGCCAATTTTACCTTTTGTCGTTGGGGCCTCCTCACATTTAAAGAAACCATTGAAATTTTGTGGGCTATATTTAAGTAAGCAGAACTGGTAAGTTCAATCAATTTTTCAATTACGCCCTTATTTTTTTCTGTGCTATTTAATATAAAGCCAACGTCAACAAAGTGATTTCTTATTAATTTAATAAGATGTGGGACATCAGCAAACACATAAGTTCTTTTATTGCTAGCTGGGTTAAAGAACCATGTTTGGCTTGTGTTTATGCCCAATTCTTTGTGTAAAGCCCGATTTCCTCCACCCAAATCACTTACGACTGCTACTACTGGGAAACCAACATTTTCTACATACTTTGTGATCTTAAAAAGTTTTTCTTCAGACATGAATCAATCATAGCAATAAAAAATTGGTTGCTTCCAGTTGCCAACTAGGCCTCTTAAAATTGAAACTTGAACGTAGTTATATGGCTTTAATCTTTCATCGTTTGACTTGTCGTAAAGATGTTTATTTCATCGCACAGCTTCTGTTCTTCTCTCAAATCTGACTTTTTAACAATCATAAAAACTTGCAAAAAGTAATAAGTACCTATAAACACATTCACATAATAAAAATGATATATGGTTACCTTTTTTTTAAATCCTAGGTTCTAATTGTATTTTTTGCACCAAGCCCTATATAGTGTCGACTCTGCCGGAAAAGGATAGCGCTTTTTAAGCAACAATTTGTAGGCTCGAGCACCCGCAGAATGAATAACAATAGCTTATGATATGTCTTCGAGGTAACAGGACAGAAGGCCACATGATAAAAGCGCATATGACTAATGCCCAAAAATCGGATGGCTACAAATCGGATGCCCACACGGACAAATGCACACACGGACAAATGCCCACAGCCGGAAATGCACAGAAGGATAAAAGTGCACTTGAAAGGAAACCCATAACCCGCATTATTTAATTAATCGAAATTGGAATAGCGCACATTTGCAAATTAAATAATCTCTTCACTTGAATGTCATTATAGGAATATGTTTGTAGCAGGTCACATTTATTAAATATATTAGACATTAGACATTATATTGATCCCTTCTTCGTTCGAAAGCAGGTACAATATTGCATACAGTGTGGTCACTTAAGTGTGCAACATATGGGATTTTTTTATTAATTGCACAACCAAAATACAAATACTCCCAAAAGTGGTGCATGTTCGATAATCATTTGAGGCGCACTTAAAATGGTTGCAAGTCAAACAGCACACAGGGTAGGAGGTAAAAAAATATAAAAATTGAACAAGAGTAAAGTACCCTTATTTCAGAAAATTCTGCAAAATGTTATTAAGAAAAGTTGTCTAGAATTAAAAGTTATGCCTAAATATAAAAACATGGCCTCCTAAGAAAAGAAATATTTTGAAAAACAATAATTTCCTAAAAAAATATATTTTTTAATATTCACCCTAAACACTTTCAAAAATTAATCAAAATTAAGTCAATTTTAGCATAACTTTGTTCAAATTCAAGCATATTTGTAAAATTAAGTTAGATTTTTAATTTTTTGGGAATCATAAACTTAATGTTTGTTGCAACGATATTAAACAATGATATGTGTATACTAAAAAACTCTCTTTTAAGGTGCAAAACTTTTAATTTGAATGTTTATTAAAAACTGTACAAATTAATTGACGAAAAAATTTTTTTCCTATGAGACTGTGCTTTGGTATTTAGGCATAGCTTTTAATTCTAAACAACTTTTCCTAATAACATTTTGCTGAATTTTCTGAAATAAGGGTACTTTACTCTTGTACAATTTTTATATTCTTTAACCTACCCTCCCATTCTATGTGCACTTAATATGATTATTGAACATACATCAATTTTCCTGACTTTTTTCGAAAAATGTAGCAGGCCATATATTAACTTTAGTTAATCACCAATGCGGTCGAGATGAAATCAAAAGGCGGAATTATGTCCAGTTGCATGCTACAATCGCTTCACATGTAAGAAGTTATGCGCATCAGTGCGTGTGGGCTTTATGCATATGTGCTTTAGGGGGGCATTATCACACATAGTGCCAGCCCAAGTGTGTTTTTAGTGTTTGTTTTTAAAATTAGTAGGTCTTTCAAAAAACCAATGCTCAACTCAAATTCTACATTACATTGCGCATATTTGGACAAAAAATCAGCCAAATCTGATGTTTCGTTTGCGAAAACAATATACCTGAAATGTATTTTCTTCTTCTTCTCTAATAAAAAATTACCAGAACCTTTAGGTATATTGTTTTTCCAAACGAGCCATCAGATATGGCTGATTTTTTGTCCAAATATGCCCAATATAATGCAGTATTTGAGTTGGGCATTGGTTTTTTTGAAAAACATAATGATTTTCAAAATAAACACAAAAAACTCACTTGGGTTGGTAGTATTTAATGCCATGTGTGTTTAGTGCGCTTTTGTCTAAGGGCTTCTGTCTTGTGGGCAACTGTCATGGAATCGTCTTCGATAGTCCACATTATACGTTTCTTAGGTTGCTTTATTTTTCTAATTTGGGCTGCAGTGAAAATATTTTTCAACCTCTTGACCCAATTTTGTGATTGTTTCATCTCTTTCATTATTCTTTCTCCATATTATTAAAATATACCAACCTACCCTTTGTCCATTGTAGTGCAAGCATGAAATTGTGATTCCTCTACATTGTTATTTACATCATCACCATAATCCTGATCTAGAATTTATATAATTTATAAATATATAATTATTTAATTTTTCACATTAAATTTATCTACTCGTTTGCACGTACTGATCCAAATCTTCGAGAGACTTTCGTCGTTGGGGAAGCGAAAGAACATCAAATCACGCACAAAATGTTTTGATTCATTATCTGACTTACACCCGGCCACTGCACAACGCACTATAACACCGGCAAAGTGCCGCCAAAAACCAAATAATTCGGTCGAAACTCGTGTACAAAATTTCTCCATATTTTGAAAACCGCTCCAAGTGACGTAGACGTTACCGACATAGACCCCGCCCACATGCTCAATATCATATACCTTATTTTCTTTGTATCATATGTATTAACCCTATTTAATTTTGATTTGTTGTTAAGTCATTATATGCCCAGATGTATGTGTGAGAAATTTATTTTCGACTGTAGGTATAGTAGATATACAGGGTGGCCTAACTTTTATCTGCCTAACTTCCAGAATCGATGGAAAACGTCAAAGTAAGATGATTTTTTCCCATAAATATAAAATATCGAAGACCATTGGGATCCCGTTGTACAGGGCGTTAAAGTTGGATTTTATTTTAATTTTGGTCAAAATAATAATATTTGGTTTCTTCGATCAAGACTGTATTGAATAGGTACACAGAGCACCGAAAGTTGAAAACCTTATGTTATGTGTGAAGCGTGGCGTCAACAGCCGACCAAGCCTACTGCGATTGAGCAGAGAGGCGCGTACCCCAAGTCAGACTTTTCGCGAAGTCTAAATCCCAGGATGTATACCTACCTTCCACCAAATCGTCGTCTCGAAAAGCCTACCTTTAATATGGCAACGTTGCATTGCTTACGTGACCTCGAAACGGAAAACCGGGCTGCTGGGATTTCGGTGTAGAGCAAAACCGTCTACGATATCGTGTGGCAAATGCGGTGTTGAGAAGGTAGGTCTGTCGATAAGCCGGTTTGGCGAGAATTCGGAGTGCTGGGATTTCGAAGTCTCAGCACTCCCAGCCTCACCGGCTCCACGAGCGATCACAGGCCGATCTCGATTGCAGTCTATATAGTTTATATAGAATAGGTATCGTCGTTCAAACCGACTGAACTTCTCATACTGAAGCGTTGTTGTAGGCCACAATTCCCCAATTAAGATTGAAAAGTTAAATGGTTCTTCATTCGGATTTGGAATGTCTGGCTGCGTTTGATGTGCGACGGGCCTGTCTGGCGTTTGGTCGTTAATTTGGATATCGACAACTTAAAGAAAAAATCATACACTAGTGGATCACTTCAATGCTTATTTCTCGCATTCTATGCGATTTTTGTACTTCTTTTTAAAATTATCAATATTGATAAATCTTCGATGTCGAAGAGTATACTTACTATTAAAGAGCCTGGTAGCCGAATAGGAAACTAACTGTCGACACTACTGTGTGAAGCAGTGTTTAGGAATTATACAGGATGTTTCTAAATTATGGTAATATGACAGGTACAAAAAGTTATTTTAATCAAAAAGTTTACTATAAACATGGATCCGAAAATGCATAATAAAAAAGTTATAGGGTGATTAAACTTCAGATTGAAAACATATTTTTCTCAATAACATCTACAGAAGTTATGTAATTTAAATGAAACTTGTTTTGAAACAGATTTGTTTTATTTAAGGTAGGTATCTATTTTGTTGAAATTATGGACCGTTTTCTTTCTTAGAATAGAATAGAAATATAGAAAAATAGAATAGTTATTTGTGTACCAAGGCACTGGAGTTCGACTTTTTATAACGAATGTGGAATTTAGATGCCGAGGCCTATAAGATCGAGGCAAATAAACCACATGAGTTATAAAAAGAAACTTTAGTGCCGAGGGACACATTATATTTTAAAAAACCTACAGAATGGTCCCATTTGAATTTGAAGAAAAAAATTCCACCCCTAAGGGTGAACAAATAGGGGATGAAATTTCATATTGAACCGATTTCGATGATCCTTTTTTATTAGAAAGGGAGTACCTTAGAGGTGTCCCCATTTAAATTTGAAGAAAAAATTCCACCCCTAAGGGTGGAAAAATAGGGGATGAAATTTCATATTGGACCGATTTCGATGATTCTCTTTTTATTCCAAAGGGATTACTTTAGGAGTGGCCCCATTTAAATTTGAATAAAAAATTCCACCCGTAATGGTGGAAAATAGAGGATGAAATTTCATATTGGACCGATTTCGATGATTCTTTCTTTATTGGAAAGGGGGTACCTTAGGTATGGTCCTATTTAAATTTAAAGAAAAAATTCCACCCCTAAGGGCAGATAAATAGGGGATGAAAGTTCATATTGGACCTATTTGGATGATTCTTATTTTACTAGAAAGGTACCTTAGGGGTGGTCACATTTAAATTTGAAGAGAAAATTTTCAATTCTAAAGGTGGACAAATAATAGGGGATGGAATTTAATATTGGACCAATTTCGATAATTCTTAATAATTCACTAAAACATAAAAAATAAAAAAAATTTAACAACAAAATTAAAACCGACTTCAAAAATTTGCCCGTATGCACATTTCAACTAAAATTTTAGAAATATTTTTCTCTTTCTAAATTGAGTTATTTTTGGGTTCGGTGACAGTGAGTTATGATGTATGTAGGATATGATGTATCCATATCTAAATAGATTTTAAATCCTTGCCTTACTGTCACCAAATTTTAGATGAAATCTGCATATGGGCAAATTTGTGAAGTCGGTGTTATTTTTTGTTATTTTTTTTTTAATTTTTAGTGGAGTATGCCTGTGCATACGGGCAAATTTTTGAAGTCGGTTTTAATTTTATTGTTAATTTTTTTTTGTAATCTGGCCACGTTTGACGGGCGAGGGGCCCGTCTGCCGTTGGGTTCTCACATCTCGTCAAGTCCAACTGATAAAAAAAATCGTACAATAATGGCTTACCTCTGTGTCGATTTCTGAGCGCGATTCTGAGACACTTCAATGCCGATTTAAATTTTTTTATATAACTCTTGTAATAATTTTATTTTATAGGATATAACAATAATATAATATAATTAATTTAAGGATTACAATTTTGAACTGGAGCCACAATCCAGAATCTTAGAAATTTGAAAATATGTACCTTAAACTATTTAGAGTGACATGCGTTAAACCACTTTAAGGCACCTAATTGGTAAGCGATTTGTGATATTTCAGCTGATTCTATACACAACCTAATCTTTTCCACCTTGTGATTCGATATCATAACCTTAATTATTCAAGTTGTAGGTTATATAATTCATTCATAAACATCTCTGCGGTTCATAACATTTATAAATATACCCCGACTACTGTAAGAAGTCCCGATTTTGTCAGATGACATTCTCCACAAAATCCATAGGAATTTTCTGTTAACCACGGGTATAACATTGGTGTATGTTGTGTCTCAACCAGTTAATGACGTCACTCATTGATTGATGATGTGAAAAGTTACCCAAGTGATACGAAAAAAAGAACATAATAAAATAAAAACCTTATTGCAATCACGATTATACCTCTACAAATAAAAATAACTATGACTACAACTCATTTTAATAATAATTTCAAACGTCATGGAAACACTTTCATTTTGGTATTTTGGTATAATCAGCTACTTGCGGCTGCGTCTATGGTGCGTACTCAGGCAAATTTTATTTCGGTGTTGTGAAGTGACCGTGAAGCTTTTCCGGATCGTTCAAAAGGGTTCAAACTTTGGGCATTGAAAATATTGGCGGTTTTTGTACGTTTCGTGAGTTTTACCGTTATCTGTGTTGTTCTTGTTCGTGTTATTAGTAGTTATTCATTGTGCAAATGGGCTCGTTACTGACCTGGACATATGATCCGGTTGCATTTTTTGCTGCATTGATGCCAACTTAGGATGGCGAAATTTCTAATTGACAGTCCCATAGTAAGGACTTCTTAACATAATTTGACTTTAGCATTGCCTGCATATACCTTTCTATAAAATCGATAATTTGAAAAACAAACTGTCACTGTCACCACAAAAGTAAGGTTGATATGAATTAGTCTTCTCACAATACTTATATTAAACGCCACCTTTTCAGAGCTTCAAAATAAAAATTAGAGTCCAACAGTATTCGGCACGTTTTTTTTTTTCTCAGCTGAAATGATTTCCACGCTTCGGACCACAACCGCAACACTGTGCCCCGCCGTCGAGTCGCCATGTTCGCGAATTGGGCCCGGCGGAGGTAACACGTGCGCGCAGATTATTCACATGGGTGCATGTAACACGTCAGGGGCGGAGCAGGGGTAGGTGTGCAGTTGTGAACCACCGCAACTACAGGGGTTGAAAATCGGAGATTGGATATGTGACGACTGAAATATCCGCGGAGTAAATGTAATGATACTACAGGGTCCTTCCGGAAATTGTGCATTTACAACAACGAAGCATCTATCTATACAGGATGTTACAAAAAAGTAGGATAGTCCATTTACCATAAATTCTTTGCACTAAAACAAAGTGTCTTTTCTATTTTCTTGAAAATCGGAGATTGGATATGTGTCGACTGAAATATCCGCGGAGTAAATGTAATGATACTACAGGGTCCTTCCGGAAATGGTGCATTTACAAAAGCGAAGCATCTATCTATACAGGATGTTACAAAAAAGTAGGATAGTCCATTTATCATAAATTCTTTGCACTAAAACAAAGTGTCTTTTCTATTTTCTTGAAAATCGGAGATTGGATATGTGTCGACTGAAATATCCGCGGAGTAAATGTAATGATACTACAGGGTCCTTCCGGAAACGGTGCATTTACAAAAGCGAAGCATCTATCTATACAGGATGTTACAAAAAATAGGATAGTCCATTTACCATAAATTCTTTGCACTAAATCAAAGTGTCTTTTCAATTTTCTTGAAAATCGGAGATTGGATATGTGTCGACTGAAATATCCGCGGAGTAAATGTAATGATACTACAGGGTCCTTCCGGAAATGGTGCATTTACAAAAGCGAAGCATATATCTATACAGGATGTTACAAGAAAAGTAGGATAGTCCATTTACCATAAATTATTTACACTAAAACAAAGTGCCTTTTCTATTTTCTTGAAAATCAGAGACTGGATATGTGTCGACTGAAATATCCGCGGAGTAAATGTAATGATACTACAGGGTCCTTCCGGAAATGGTGCAATTACAAAAGCGAAGCATCTATCTATACAGGATGTTACAAGAAAAGTAGGATAGTCCATTTACCATAAATTATTTACACTAAAACAAAGGGCCTTTTCTATTTTCTTGAAAATCGGAGACTGGATATGTGTCGACTGAAATATCCGCGGAGTAAATGTAATGATACTACAGGGTCCTTCCGGAAATGGTGCATTTACAAAAGCGAAGCATCTATCTATACAGGATGTTACAAAAAATAGGATACTCCATTTACCATAAATTCTTTGCACTAAAACAAAGTGTCTTTTCTATTTTCTTGAAAATCGGAGATTGGATATGTGTCGACTGAAATATCCGCGGAGTAAATGTAATGATACTACAGGGTCCTTCCGGAAATGGTGCATTTACAAAAGCGAAGCATCTATCTATACAGGATGTTACAAGAAAAGTAGGATAGTCCATTTACCATAAATTATTTACACTAAAACAAAGTGCCTTTTCTATTTTCTTGAAAATCGGAGACTGGATATGTGTCGACTGAAATATCCGCGGAGTAAATGTAATGATACTACAGGGTCCTTCCGGAAATGGTGCATTTACAAAAGCGAAGCATCTATCTATACAGGATGTTACAAAAAAGTAGGATAGTCCATTTACCATAAAGTCTTTGCGCTAAGATAAAGTGTCTTTTCTCTTTTCTTACTCTATTTTCCATTTAGACGGCTCTAGATCAAAAAACGAATTTTATGTGGTTGAAATTTGAAACAGTATTGTAGGTATATTACATAGGGCATTTCAAAAAACAGTGGACAGCCTTCAAGGGCTGAAAAAACATCGAAAAATAAGATGAAAAGTTCATACAAAGAAACAAAAAATGCATGCCTAAAAAGAAAATTGTTTTTTGGAATGAATTCTAATATTTACATAGCATGTGCTTTTATAATGTCATATTTTTTTGGGTGCAAGCGTATTTTTTTCTGGCATAAATATGTTTTCCTCTGAATTTTTTAAGTGAAGAAGGTGCACCGACTTGGTATAGATGTTTGAAAAAACATTTTCGGGATTTTTGCACTTCAAAATTGTCGTGTAACAAACAGTAACATTTCTATCAATTCTGGCATTCATGCAACAATAGTAAAACGCTTGTAACGAAATTATCGTTTGCTCCATTTAATTTTTAGTTGGGTTTTTGCCACAGAAACCTGAACCAAAATTATTAAAAGACGACTTTTTTAAGTGGCCAGGGAAATTAATACATGCCTGACATTAAAGGAATGAAACTTCGAACGTTTCTGAGCTTTCGGAGCATAAATCTTCTTTACTTCGCAAAGAAAATGCCAAGTTAAAGTGAAATAACAGAATAGGTAAAGTCCATGATATAATAATAAAGAAGGTATGATATTGCGCATTGTGGGCGGAGTTATGCGACGTCACGCGGAGCGGTTTCGGTGGCAGTCACAAAATATATAGGTTAGGTTAGGTTAGGTTAGGGGTGTCAGTGTCAGTTTGTGGCGACGTTAATTTGCATAATTTAAATAATTATTTGCGTTTTAAAATGCGTTGTGCTGGAGCAAGTTGTAATGCAGACAATGACGCAAAGACATTTACGGGATAGTTCATGTTTTTCCGTTTCCCAAAGGATGAAAATCTTATTAAACAGTGGACGATTGCTTGTAAACGAAAGGACAAATTTAATGCGAATACCGCTAGTTTGCTCACATTTTAGTTAGGAAAGCTATGAGAGGAATTTAAAATATGAATTGCCAGGGTATTCAGCAAAAAATCACCGGCTTTTGAAGCCATCAGACTCCATACCGATACTTAATTTGCCAAATCAAAAGTTAACAGTGAAATATGATAAGGCGAGAAGTGAACGAATAAATAAAAGAAATCCATCAAAAATTGTGGATGAAATTCCTCAAGACAGGTTCGTTGGACATCTTAAGTTGTTTAATTTGTTTTAATACCCCAAAACTGCAGCCATTGCCCATTGCCCGAAAAACGATCCGAAAAACTTTTAAGCAGTGAATGCTTTGCTGATTTGAGCTGTCAGAAATGAGTTAGCTGAAGAAATCGATTCTTTAGTTTATGATGGTTTAGAATATTTAACGGGCTTTGTATGCTGCAAATTACGAACCACTGAGCCTATGGCATCAACAAATCAGGAGAATTTCACCTGGGTTGATCATGTGTCTGAGGGGGGTTTGGCCAAGCCATCAGAAGAAATGATGAAAAACATAGAGGAACTAGAAAAAATATTTAATGATGTAAATTCGGGTGAACTGTTTATTTGTAAAGGATATGTAACTGTTTATTTGTAAAGGATATTATTTAACATTTGCTAGAACGAGCATCAAAGGTAAACTGTAGTAAGCAGATTAAAAAACTTTTTTTAGGTCAAGAATGTACTTTAGAATGAAAAATTTAAATAAAAATTCGGGAGAAATGACCTTGTATACTTTCTTAACAGTTTATCTTTAGATTTTTATAGGATTTTCTTAAATGTTCAAAATAAGTTTTGAGGGATTCCCAGTCTGGACCTCTTGGTTAAAAAAAGTGTAACAAAACTTAATAAATATATATTTTTCCATATTTGCGTTTTATTACAGTTTGCTTTTATGTAGATATGCATTCTATGTTAACAATCTAACAAGTGATACCTTAGCTTAAGCTTAGAGCTTAATGATGGCGAACAAAATTGGTGGACTAAGTAAACCATCCCAGCAAATGATGGAAGAATTGGAGGCAATTTTTAATTCCATGCCCCGATAGTTTCTTGATTAGCAAAGGTTACATAAGCAATTCATAGAATACTTCTTTAAGGATAAATTGTTCAGCAGAAATTAAAAAAAATATATTTTTTAAGTCGAGGATGTATTTTTGAATAAAAAAGTTGAACAAAGCTTTACAAGATAAGGATATAATTAGAAAACGGAAAAGGTTAAAAATTACATCATAATTTTAAGTAATAAAATATGTATTAAATTTTTTTAAATAAAAAATTTTACATTGTTGCCTTAAAAATTGACTTTATTTTTTTTAATTTCTATGTTTTATTTATTTTTTCAATAATTACAAACTATATCATCGGTATTTATTTTTTACTTATGGCGATTGCTATTCTAGTATTCTCTTGCAATCCTTGGAAATTTTCGTTGTTATCAATCATTTTTATTTCCTTTGTAAGAAGAAATAAACTTTGAGTTATTTACCTGCACTAAGGAAGTCCTTACAGTTGATGCATTATCTTTGTGTTAAAAAAATACAAATGCTTACCCTACTGAGAATTTTCTTAGCTTGATTATCATGTTATTTTTAAATTAGTCGTATGTTCTAAATCATGCTACCTAGTACAACATTAATTTACGGATATATAACTCAATATTACATTAGAAAAACCCGCTTCCCGCCTTAAAATTCAAATAATCCGCTCCGCGTGACGTCATGCGCAGAGCGGGACGAAATTGTGACACCGATCTATCATACCTTCTTTTCATTGTATCATGGGTAAAGTCAAAGTGTCATGACAACATAACAATAACCTAGTCACCTGTCTAATATTGTACTCTGTGTTCTATCTAATTATCTATACTAACTTCTCTTAGAAAGGAGGATGATTTATTCTTCGAAAGCTCGGAAAACCAAAGTTATTAAAGTTATTTTTTGAGTTAACGTTCAAAATTGCTGTTTCCTAGGTAGCGTAAGTGAACAGCCCGGTATGTCCTTCAGAACTTTATCTCAATATCGGTACAAAATTGTTAACTAGGCGTAACAGGCAATCTCCAGTACAAGTTATAGCCCAAAATCTTACCGAAATTTGGGTTTTGGATCCCAGGATCCAAAACGGGATCCCGGGATTTGAATTTTCATCCCGGGATCTCAAAACGGGATCCCGATCCCGAAAATTGGAAACCCTATTTACAATGTGGAAGATATAGACCACCACGGCCAACGTAACTCACCCTGTATATTATACAGCGACTCGCAGAATGTACGCAGCAAATAGTACTTTTTTTGTCTAAATAAAAAACTATGGAGCTGCAGGGGGAGTCGAAAACGGCACGCAAGAGCAAAATATTCTTAATTCGCGTCAGAGAAAAATGCTGTAAGATAAAGTTGTCTGCAATGAAAAATTATACATAAATACAAAATCGTGGACTTCCATTATTTTTTTTATTTTTTTATAATTAGCAATAAAAAACTAAAAAACCGGGCCTAATAGACACTCCAACCGGGATTCGAACCTGGGACTCCTACTGGGGCTTTAGGCGCTTTATGCCACAAAACATCCCTCTTAACTTATATTTCAGGTACAAAAGTCCATCCTTAATAATAATCTTTTATATCAATAGATAATGTTTACATTATCATAATAATATTGAACACATTTAGAAACCCACTAGCAAATGGCGAAGTTTGTCACTCATGTCTACAGAAACATAGGTAAACAGCCAAAAATAGGTAACATTAGTTACTCCAGAGTAACATTACAAAAAACCTATACTTAAAATATAAAACAAAATCAAATTCTACAATAACAAGAAACAATAATTATATGCTTTATGATTATGAATTTGAACCACTTTAATATTTAAAGCGTGCAATATATAATTGTCTTCTATTTTTTTTTTCAGTTGTGCACGGAGTATTGCCCCTCTATATGCCAATAAATGAAGCTATGAAGCAAGAACACGAGACATTCATGGTGATATGCAGGGACGAGGGCGGCCAGTCTGTAGAATGGAGAGGACCAAAAGGCAACGTTTTGGGATCTAGAAGCAAACCTACTGTGGAGGTAGCATCGTATGGGACAGCGCTGATTTTTAAGGAAGTTACAGTGGCGGAGAGTGGGATATATTCGTGCCATTCCAAAACCGAGGTCAAGAGATTCAATTTGACAGTAATGGGTGAGTACTTTTTAATTTTCTGAAAGTAGTAAATGTGTTACATTTTAAATGGACAACGATATTAGTTTTCGTTGAGAAAAAGTGTGGTGTACGGTAAAAGGTAAGCATCCGAAAATTATTCAATATCGCTCTGCGATTCGGGAGTTGCGAACCGCCTAAAAACTAAATTAATCTACTTTGGTTGTGCCGCCGGCTAATCCAATTGGAATCTGACATAGTTTCCTTGCGCACATTAATTAATATTTGTACAGTGGCAACACCGCTCTCTTGTCAAACTTTATGAGGGCATCCGTATTATGTGCATACCTAATTTTCAGAATTATTAATATTTATATTTGTTTTTTTTTTCTTAGATTCAAGTTTAAAACGTTGTTTTGTAGTGTAATGCTTTTTATTTTTTACATAGGTATTTATCTACCTACTAATGTAGAATTTTGTGCTTTGCAGCATCTGATACAGTAGACAGTGTAGAAGCAGAGTACGAGTACCGCCCTCCAACGCATTACAAACCGACAAAACCACCACACCACCAACACTATACACCAATAACCTCGAGATACCCAACTACTTCTACCGATACTACCATCGATAACCAATACCAAGGTAACGACCTGCTGACGCTACCTATGTGCGCGAATTCAGTAGCGCTTTATAACATCGCTGAAAAGTTGCATCTTTTACTAACCAATATATTTAACAAAACTAATTTTGCTTTTTCGAGAAATGGTAGTATAGAGTAGAGGTGTTGGCTTAATTTCTCTTTCGAAATGTATAGTGAAGTTTTACTATACATTTTGAAAAAATAAATATATCATATTACATGCTTAGTAGACCTAATTTTGGGTAATACATTAGTAAGTTTATTTTAAAAACTACGCTCTAACTTATCGTGCTAAAATGTCATGCGTATAATTAGAATATGTGCGATAAGTAGGTGTACAGTTCAGTAGTCGCAAACGCTGTTTTCCTCTAGTGTTTATTTTCTATACAAACAAGTACACAGCATGTTCGTAGTGACCAAGACATGGGCTGTTTAGTTAGCTTTCTACAATAGTACAAAGCAAATTTAATAGACGGGACGGGTATAGTTTTGCTAGTACCGGGATAAATATACAGGGTGTTTCTAAATTATGGTGCCAACGTAATATCGCAGATAGAAAATGTCATTTTGAACAAAAAGTTTCCTATAAACATGGGTTCGGAAATGCATATTAAGAAAGTTTCCTGAGATATGAATTTCAAAATTTTGTCGAGTTCAATACGTTCCATTTTGAAAGCGAAAAATTTTTGATACATAGTTCATAAGGAATTTTTTGTCACTTTACATGGTACAATTATTTTGTAAAATTTGAAAGCAGTAGTTGAAAATTTTATTTTTCGTATTTTGGAGTTAACAGGTGTTTTGGGGCACATTTTGCCGATTTTAACGCAAACGGTTGATTTTATCGTTATGAAACAAGAGTACCCTTTTGTTGCAAAATAGAAAGATGCACTAAAGCGATGAACCTGCGAGACCAAAAAGATAACCTCAAAAAAGTTGAGTATAAAACCCATTGTGCGACCCCGCCCCTCCGCCTATGGTAGATAGGAGTAAATTGTTTTTACACAAAATTGTTTCACTTCAGTTACTAAAGAACTGCACCAAGTTTCATTTAAATTGCATAACTTCTGTAGAAGTTATTATGCGATAAAGATGTTTTTCAAACTATACATTAATCACCCTGTAACTGTCTTAATATGCATTTTCGGACCCATGTTTATAGGAAACTTTTTGTCCAAAATTACATTTTCTACCTTTCACAATACGTTGGCACCATAATTTAGAAACACCCTGTATATCTTTTAATTCTGACTTAAGACTCGAATAAAAATGTTTAGTTTTTATTGAATGTCTTACATTATTTAAATTTTACAAAATTCATAATAATACATATTATCATTGAGTATTTATTCCTTTACTCAATAATATTATCTAAAATATTTATATACCCCACACCTGACACCAGGACCCATTGTAAGAGAACTTTGTCAAAAAATATTGAAAATGAAACGCTGTCAGACTTCTAGTGTCCATTTTAATAATATGTAGTTGATTTAACTCGAAGTTTTGATCTGTAATGAATCTCTGATCGTTACCAAATGAAATAAGGAATGGAGTAAAAGGAGAGCCAGTGTACAGGTTTAGTTACTTGTTTTTTTTTAATTTAATGTTTGCGCCACAAATAAATTTCCGAAAGACTATACGACGCCTTGGCTTTTTTGATGTTACGGTTTCATGTCTAATTTCACTTTTTCGGTTGATTGTTCATAAGTAAAAAAAATAACAATCAAATTATTTTTCCAAAAATGTGGTGTAAACGAATATACGACGCTACGACGCTCTAAATCTAATAATTTTAAAAGTACAAAAAAGCCGTACATTTTCATTTTAAAAGTTATTTTCTATCCTATGTTAAAGTTCTGCTACAAAAAACACTGACTCACCCTGATACATACTTATCAAGGTAAAGAATTTGTAGTTTATGACAACAAAAAAGATGATACAGTCTAGAGTCCTTTTTAAAATTAGAACTTAATACACAACAAAAACTGTCTTTTTGAGATAATATGTTAAGTTTTCATGTCTAATTTCAGTTATTCGATTAGTTGTTCGTTCGTAAAGAAAGATCAACTTAAATTTACCTACTATTTAAAAAAAAGTGATGTAAACCAAGGAATAAATCAAGATTTACGCTTAGATCATCCTAAATATTAGGCACTGATGAATTGCGTCTCTTTCCTCCCGCTTGTGAGAACGGTTGAAATCAGTGTATCAGAGAAGCAGAGATAGATATGTGCTAAGTACTTCCCAACTAATATCTATTAATAATAATAACGTATCTTGTTATAGACAAACGAAGATAGTAAGTAGTAAGGTAGTATAGGCAAGTTATCTGGATTTAAGTACAACTTATACAGTTTAGGCAAACTTATCTGGTCCTAGGCGTGCTTGTCCAGCTGCACCATGCTAGAAGAGAACTGGAGAGCGTCACTTCTCATATGGCAGACACTGGTGATCTATCCCATAGCCATAGTCAGGAACCAACCACCAAACTTAAGGAAAAGTGACAATAACGATAAAAAACCCTAAAAATTATTCTTATTTGGGATAAAATTACTACAATATACTTTCAAAACTTACCATCTCCTGTGTTTTTTTTGTATAGGTACGGTACGGTAAGCAAATCGGCAGAAGGACTTCCAGAGTTTTTTCTTTCTGAAGGTCAGATAGCGATATTCCAATATAGTACGACAAAAATCTGCAAAAAGGACAAAACGGAGGCGATTCTTACTAAGTGATACCGGTGAGACTTGTTGGAATACGGCACTGTGGGAGGCTTCCGAACAAAGGTGGCGTAATGATGAGAAACTGTCTTCATCATCTGGGTTGACTCGTTTTGAAATCAGCTTTTTCACTGTTTTGCCCCGGGAAAACACAAAAATTTCCAACCGTCATTAAGACCAGGCCATATCGAAAGGGACAATCGCAGGCCGACTACGGTCGGGCATGCCCTCTACTAAAGACACTAAACGAAAAAAGAAAACTCGTAATTCTAGGTAACAACCAGTTGAAATTATTAACTGCGACAATATTTTCAAATGAACTTCAAAACTGGACGAAAGTAACAGTTGACATACTGAACTATCCAAATGGAACGAAATAGTAGTTTTATATAGGTACCACGAACCATGACCCAAGGATAATAATTCAAGACAGGGTGATTGTTGGGGGTTTCTTCGATTAGTATCTACTACTTTTTTCCAAATAGGTTTTCATACGAAAAAGAGCTGCCTTTACAAAACGTCAATCAGACTTGCGGCCATCTTGCGAGCCTATCCTATCTTGCGCACGCAGGCTTTCCTTTTTACTAGCAGAGATATAACTTCCAAACGAACTAGAACGCTGTAACATTCCGTCCGCCTTGGAAATACATATAACGAGATATTTACAAGGAAATTATTAAAACTCTAACCTTTATAAATGCTTAACTTAGTACATTATACAAATAATAATAACAATTAATTGTCACCCTCACAATATTCTAGTAGGTACTCCAGAAGCAACTGAATGCTTGTGCCGAAATAAAGTCATTCTCTGGGTTGCCGTAAATCGGAATACACCTGATGGTTTTAATAGTCAATAGGAAGGACACATGTCTTGTTAACACCAAGCGTTGCCTCACCATTGGGGACCTTTATGTCGGTAACACGAGTTACCCCGTCCTTGCCTGGTCGAAGTTTGAATACTCTGCCCAACTGCCATAACGTACTTGGCATATATTCATAGTTGATGAGCACAAAGGCACCAACTTTCAGTAAGTCTCGAGAATGAGTTCTCCATTTCACTCTGGTTTGAAGTTCTGTTGTGAAGTTGTGTTGTGTCTTTGCTTGCACAGTGCACGCACACGTTACCATTTATTACGCTTGGTTTCTGGAACTTCTGTCAAGTCGACTTGTGGGCGGGATGTCAGCTGTTTCCCAGCCAAAAAATGCGCAGGAGTCAAGGCATTCAGGTCATTGGGATCTTTATTTAAGGAACAGAACTCACAGGAATTTAATATACCCCCAATTCGCTCCAACAATGTGAAGATATCCTCATAATCAACACCAACAGTAGAAAATGGAGAATATTGATTTACCCTGACCCCAGGAAGATCAGTATCGCTTGTATTTAATACATTTAATACGACTTTTTACTATTTTTTCAGGAGTCTCGTCCCAAAATCGTCAGTAGGTACTTCTCTCTAATGGAACGTAGCAAGAATTGGACACCACAATGAAGTAATCTTTCGTGCTCATGTATTAATTTGGTTAACTGACTAGATTTCGGTAATATTATTGGATATTTTTTTGTAAAAATTGTGTCGTGAGTTTTTCGACCTACCCCCTACCCTTATTAATTCATTTTTATTAAACGGATTTAAAGGAAGTAACGGACCTATTTTATTTATTGACCTTTTATTTTTCAGGTTATTATATTCTTCAGGAAAACTATTAATATGAACAACTTTAATTAACTTATTTAAAGAGTCTTCTAACTCCTTTGGACTTAATGTTCCTAAGTGTCTCTCATTTTTATTTTTTAATCTGAAATTTGAACATAAGCAAATACTCTATGCACCTTTATTAAAGATGAAAAGTTATTTATTAATTCTATTACGACTTTATTTTCTTAATTTACGGAAAACCAAATTGCAAATTTTTGCTCTGGAACGTCAACACTATCAAAAAACCAAATCTAGGTCTAAATCTAAATCTAGGTTCCAAGTAGAAGTATCATTATTTTACCAGTACCTAAGGACCATGCCGCCAAAAATTGCAATTAATCAGGTAAGTACAACTTACTTCGAGAGGCAATAATCTACAGGATTCTCTTCGAATTTGATGTGATGCCAAAATTCAATATTATGTCTGAGTTTGTATTTCACCTACACGATTAGCAATAAAAGTCTTCCAGCTACTAGGAAATTTTCTCGTCCACCCAAGTAATCACCCAACAGTAATTATCGAATCTCTTTTCTTTTTTTATTTACACTATCCAACAGATTACAAATTCATTTGCAGGATAGGATGTAATTTCTGAACGTTTATCCGTGAGGTATAAAGATAAAACACATCGGGGTTTCTAGATGACTCTCTAGGTACGACAAAGTTGAGACGGTGCAAGATTTCAGGACAATCATATTATCACAGAATATATAGCCTAAATAGCGCATAGCGCTATTTATTCTGTGGCAGAATAAATAGCGCATAGCGCATAGCGCTATTTATTCTGTGGCAGAACGTATGGTAGCTTGGTTTGTTTTGTGTTTTCACATTTTCTTTAATTTTGAGCTTTTAGTTCACTTTAGTTGCCGGATACCTTGTTATAAATTTTTTCTTTTAAATATCGCCAAACAAAATAATCAAGAGGATTCAAATCTAGTTATCTGGGTGGCCAAGAAAGTGGTCCAATTCAATCAGGTTCTGGTTGTCGAGGCGGAAAGCCCATAGTGGGGTGGCGCCCCATCTAATTGAAACCATAGCCTCACCCTAATATTTAGCGGCAGATCTTGATGTAGTTTTACTTTAATTGAAAATGTTTGATTTGAATTAATTATTTTTATCAGTTTGCCCCAATAGTGTAATAAATCACAAACACTACAATTACGCCGAAACGACCAGATCTACGAAAAAATACCAAGAGACATTTTTTGCTTAGAATTGAATGGCCTATTCAAAAATATGTTTCTTTGTTATTGTGTACAGGGCCGTACTATTTTGTTGTCGAATTATTAATACCAATTACCCATATCTTTAACCGATTAATCATTGGTGCAAATAAAATATATTTAAGTTGAAAACTGCATTATCTTCGTAACATCATTATAATATTCTCGTAAGGCTCGCGTATAAACAATAGATATCCCTAAATTTTCTGGTAATTTTATATTAGAACAGAAGAAGAAAATACATATTTCACGTACCTAATATATTTTTTTTACAAACGATACATCAGATTTGGCTGATTTTTTTGTCCGAATATCCGGAATATAATGTAGTGTTTGGATTGAGCGTGGTTTTTGAAAAACCTAGAAATTTTAAAAATAAACAACAAAAATACACACTGGAATTGGCAGCATGTGTAGGAATGCCACCAATGAGGCAGAAAGTTCACACATGAACGCAGGAATCATTTGCGGGTGAGTTAAATTAGTCATAACTCACTATCCAGAATTTTAAGAATTCACAAGTTCTATCCATAACACATTACGGTTAAAGCAAAAAATAGACAACGGTGATGACGGCTTCTAATTTTTTTTTGCTTTCCTGAATATTAAATACCGCAACATTGTAAAAATATTGTTTTAAAAAATTACAATAATACACCCAGAAACTGTTTTTCTTGTAATTACATAAAACTGTCGAAATTGGCACCATATAAATTAGTATCATTTTAAAGGTACTATTCTAATAGTTATAATATGCTAATAGTTATAATATATTTTAAAAAGCAGTTACAATCTTTTGAAAGTTTTTCAGTTTAGTGTGCTACTAAGAGCACCCTGTAACGGCTAAAAGGGTTCCTTATATAACAATTTATAACTACTGATAAGTCAACATTTCTCAAGAGCTAATCAACGAAAACACTGTGTTCTACTTCATAATAATTGAGATAACTTGGCAACGCAACATGCAAATTGGTACTGTTGTTTTATGGGAGACATACACTATCAGAAAAGTTAATAATCAATTCCATTTAAGAAAAAAAATTCATGTACCCTTACTTTGAATCACCCTGTAGGTACAGCTAAAAATATTTTTGTTGATGTTATGTAAAAATGTAGACAATATATTTCTTTATTTGAAGCGAGTAGGTTGCCTCAATTAATATGTGCTCAATAATTGTTATTTAAAGAAGTTGTGGTTAATTTTTAGGCAAATCTACTCTCATATGATTATAGAACAAAATAGGAAAGGAGGCCCATGTAGCTACAATAAAAAAAGGGTCCCTTGGTCGTTTAGAAATCCGATAGGGATATTTTCGGGGCCCCGAAAATCCTCCGCTGTTAAATACGGCGCGAAAGACGGGGGCAAGTCTGGACCTCGGGGACGCGAGTTGTGTGCGAAGTCCCGCTATACAGCCAGTGCCATATACCGTTTGATTCCCAGGAAAAAAAAATTTCAAACGCGTTTTCCGGGAGCTCTGATGGTACGGCGAGATGGCCGGAGAACGGGTCAACATATTTAACGAAAGTTTTTCAGGTAAATTATTTCCCGTTTTCGCGTTATTAAGGATTTTCTGCGGGAAAACGACTAACGCAGGTGGAACGCATATTTTTTACGTTCGTCACCTGAAAGCCAAAGTCCGAAAACTGTCAGAAATTGCCCTTTTTCGCCGAGCTACAGCTAAGTTATTTAGGCTCGAGGCTCTGGGGTCGGAATTTTTAAAGCTTCCCTCAAGTCTTCATGTGAGGTGCAGATGCTTCCGATGCCCCCGAAAGGCGAAAAATCAAAACATGAGAAAAAACACGCAATTTATAAGAGCGGTTCCTCGGGATATCCCGTCAATTTCGCTAATTCTACAGCCGTCCCGTTTCTCGAAACTTGAAAATCGAGTGTTGGGAAATTTAGTTAAATATCGGATTTTCGAGGTTTCTTTCGGTACTGGAGGAAAGTACAAGACCCAATTAAGAAATTTACCACCTCCTTCGATTTTTAGAACGTTACTTTTCTAACTTATCAAAAGACTTTTGCGAAAAAGTAATAAATATGTTCGTGGGACGGGTTGTACCTATTAAAAAATTAAAAATTAATCACAACTTCTTTAAATAACAACGATCGGGCCTATATTATCAGAGGCAACCTACTCGCTTCAAGTAAAGAAATATACTCTCTACATTTTACATAACATCTTATTCTATAATCTTATGAGAGTTGAAATCATGCAGCCGGCTCTTGGACTAATACTTTAGTCGGATGATAAGAGAAGATGAAAATGTTTTAAGAGAGAAGCTCCTATACCATTATTTATTATTTTAGACAAAATGTTTATAAAAGAAAATTGTTTATATTCCAAAATAAAGCCTTAATACAAAACTTGAAACCTGAATTTCAAATTTTATGTTTTTTTGTAAGTCTCTTGTCGTTAAACAAAGAATAAAAACGAAATAACAATTTGTACGACTATGGAAAAAATTATTCTACATATATCCTCCTTCAATCTCAACATTTTTCTCCATCCATTTTCAGAAATTTTCAGATCTCTGCCACCCAGGATCGTATTCCTAGCTTCCTTAAAATCTCATTCCACTATCTAGGGATAAAATCAATGTTGAATCTAATAATACCTGCTTCTGTTGCTTTCCTTTTGTAATTATTATAATACCTGTGGAGAATTGAATGGGCTGCTTTCATGATGCCCTCGGCCTTATACCCTTTATTGTGGCAGTGTATTACTTTGTTCACAAGGGTACAAAGCATTGTCTAGAGTTTCGCATGTTCGTTCTTTTTCTTTTACAAAATTTCACCTTTTTTTTTCGTGTACTGAAGCTGTCAAGTTTGCCGACACCTGACCGAATTACAGAAACCTCTCAAAATAAATTTCTTAGTCTTGATACTCCACACTTGGCAAGGGAATTGACCTTAACTTCTGGTCTATTAGCGTTCATTATTCCATGTTTAATTTAACAAAGTAAACAAACGATTATTGCACTTCTTCTTCAAACATGTGTGATGCTTTTTGCAGCTGCTTAGATACACCCACAACTTTATTTCGCAAAATATAGTATTCAATTTTTTAGGCGAATATGCATTAAATCCCTTCACATTTTCTCGGAAGGGACCGAATGCTTTGGGATCGATTGGGAACAATTTTCCTGGCGATAATTCAGACAAAATGAAAGTGCAAATATGGGGATTACTTGAGGAGGAGGTAAATTGCCTTAACTATAAAGATCAAAGTTGCCGAAATTTTCAGGTGATGTACTGTGAGTCGTTTTTTTGTAGTAGGACTTCAACAATGGCTAGAAAATGATATTTTAAATCGAACATTTCATATCAATATAGATCCCCTAACGCTTTATTTTTCAATATACACACAGGTTGTAACTTTGATTAGTAGGTATATAAATTTTAACTGGCGGTAGGTTCCGACCCCAAAAGCACGCCCATGAAATTAAAAAGTTATGGCCTTTCAAAAATTTTCCATAATTTTAGACAGTTTGAGAGCCCTCCATTATTAGAGCGGTGGCTTCCTTTTATACAGCGTTGCCATACCGTCATGTAATTCCTTGAAAATCTGTTGAAATTTGCAAATTTCCATACCTATCATGAGAAATAGCAGCGGCGCGTTACTTTTTTAAGCGGATATTCACCTGTATCTCTGTCATCCCTCGTAAAGAATAATAATACATCAAGACTCACCTAGTACAGAAGCACTCACCATAACTTAGTAATAATCACCACTTCACTACTTTGTTTTCACTTTTCACTAACGTATGTCCTAAAAGTTTTGGCACAACATTCAACGACTTTAAATAAAAGCAAAAATAAAATAATATCAAGTTGCCTTTGGAAACAAAACTTTGCTTACGTTGTTGACTTTGAGATGACGGTTAATTTTTGTCAAGTTGTGGCGTTACAATGTCGTATAAATTGGAATTCCGAAAAAGTATCTATAATTTGGTTGGGCGGGTGCCCAATGCTGAAATATTCCGGATCTTGGAGAACGAAGATATTTCACGTAGGACGATTTATCGCACAATAGCGGAGTGCGAGCAGCGAATGCCATGTTTGAACCTCCCAAATCCGGAATATTACAGCATTGGGCACCCGCCCAACCAATTTTATAGATACTTTTTCAGAGTTCCAATTTTTACGACATTGTAACGCCACATCTTGACAAAAATTAACTGTCATCTCAAAGTCAACAACGTAAGCAATGTTTTCTTTCCAAAGGCAACTTGATATTATTTTATTTTTACTTTTATTTAAAGTCCTTGAATGTTGTGCCAAAACTTTTAGGACATACGTTTCACTTTCGCGACACAACACACCACTTCTTAATGACGTAGCACTCACCGTAACCTACTAATAATTACATTTACCTCTTCATTAATTTCTTTTCAGCACCCGACTTCTTAACGACGAAATATCGTCCTTCATTCCTAATACCAGCTTCCACTCTTCGCTTCACGGAGTTTTTATTGCAGTATCGTGGCTGTTTTTTTAATTTCATTCTTAGCTACACACCCGACAGAGATTTCAGCAAACAACTTTTATTGTCCAGCAAGGACAAGTAACATTACAAAATTATTATTCGCCTTCAAAATCCTCGAGAATCGGAGAATTTCGGTAATTCGGAGGTGTGAGCTTTTGTGATACTTTTTCCGCTTGGCGGCTGGTGGAAGACTGAGGAGAGTGATGCGCGATACGCTGGATTCCGAATGGTTGTTGGCTGCCGTGTTACCAGCAGGTGTAAAAACCATGCGCGTGGGAACCAGTGGCACTAAAAATGTGTCTAACTGTAATAGCAATTTTGTCATTTTTTTGTGATTTAAAAACAAATCTCATCTCATATGCGTGCTTTTAGGGACGAAACCTACAGCAAATTAGAATTTATGTACTAATCAATTATATTTTCGGAGTGTAGCAAATAGAAATATTTAATATTTTTTGGTTTAGTTTAGTTGGGAAAAGGGTCAAAACGCTATTAAAAACACTATTTCTTCGCCAACGTTTCGATTAATGTATAATCTTCATCAGGGCTCTAAAATACAATACAAAAATACAAACTAAAAATAAGAATTTAAGAAGAAAGGTTTTCTGGCACATGTTATAAATTTATAAATAAAAAGAATACTTACCAGAAATAATATTGATGATTTTAAATTGTAAGTATATTAACGTTTTAACTGTCTAGTTTTTACTGCCTAGTTTGTTTCTAATAAAAATATTTAATATTTGGGTCACCAACCTTTACTAATTAGAAATATTTAAGTTAATTTTTATGTGAAATATGTATATGTAGATAGCAACATTATGTATCAATTTCATTATTTCCATACAACCATTGGCGAATGCACCGAGTTCAGAGATATTAATTCAACAAAAAAATATGATACAGTTCTGTGTAAAGTTAGAACTCAATACACTCTAATAAAATTAAAATTTTAATTTTGGAAAAAAACTCTCTTGGTTTTTTGACATCTGTTGCGGTTTTATGTCTACTTTCACATTTTAGATTAATTGTTAGTTCGTAACAAAAATTTGATAATCAACTCGACAACTATTTTTGTTAGTTCTCCACAACGCACAAGGAATAATTTGAGCCCCATAATTTTGTCACTTGAAAATGAAGCGTTTATCTAACTGCATTGATATGAAATTACCATTTTATTTTCTATCCAATCCTGCTACAAAAAGGTGACTCATCCGGAATAAGCACCCTTTCCGCGCATAGTGTTTCAGAATTATCCACCAAACTTGTGTTTTTCTATATGGAAAACCTCTCCGATTTTTTTCATTTTTGTAATAGTTAATTACTTATCATTGTAGTTAAATAGAAGCAGTGACTATAGAAAAAATTTCTATAGTCACTGATAGAATGTATAGTAACATATTACTCAACGTGCGGGTTATGATCGAAATTACTCGTTCGGGAGTTGAGAATCGAGCCCCCAAAGCGGGGGGAGTAATTCCTACGAGTAATGATCATAACTCGCGAGTTGAGTTAAAACAATGTACATGCTGATTCAGTCATGCTGTAAAAAAATTTACCATAGGTGAAAAAAAAATAGCTCAAGACGAAACCGAAATTTAAAAAATCTAAAGTACAACTTTTTTTTTCAGAAGAAGTGTATTATATAACATTTAAATAACGGCGATTGGACTCATCTGGTAAAATCGCGCGTATACATAGAGGCTGGTGACCCCGGCTCACAATTGCCAGTGGCACCACATGTGAAATGCTTTGAAAATATCTGAAAATCGCGCAAACTTATTCAAAACAGCCCAAAATTATTGTCGTATTAATAAAGAAAACGACAAAGAACAGCGTATATTTTTAAAATAATGCTTAAAATATGCTATATTTTTAAGTATGATTTTTTCAATACGATGTACTAAAAATGCTATATTAGCGATTTTTTATCGTAAATCTGGCCACGTAGCTTTAATGGGCACTCCCAGATTCCCAAATATACCAAGTTTTATGAATTTACATCACCAACTAACATTTCTATTATAGAACCTTATAGTTGAGAAAATAGTTTTTTAAAAAATTTAAATTAAAAATCATTAATGCTTTGGAAATATTTGAAAATCATATAGACTTAATCGAAACATACCAAAATTTCCCACTAATCAAGAAAACGGAAAACAAACACCATAATAACCAAACAAAACCATAAAAACACATATAATACTTAAATATGACATATTCTTCATAGATCGCAGGAAATATGCGATATTTAGATATTATTTTAAAATGGTACGATGGTATTCTTTTTCAGTTTTTTTCATTAGTGAGACATTTTTGGGATGTTTTGATTAAGTTCACCTGACTTTCAAATATTTCCAAAGCTTTCCTGATTTTTAATTGAAAATAAAAAATTCAATTTTCCCAAATTTAAGACCCTGTAGAAATGTTAGTCGGAGAAGTAAATTAATAAAACTTGTGATATTGGGGTTGCAGGGGGTGCTCAATATAAAGTTACGTTACCAGATTTCCGATACAAAATCCCTAATAGTTTTCAAAAAAATCGTATCGAAAAAAATCATAGCAGGCCGTGGAATAGTGATACCACCATGACGATATGTCCCAAAAGTGCGTAAGGACAATTCCTACAGACACACACAAAAGTTCATCAAAATCGTGCAGCGCATCACAATTTTACAGGGGTGTTCCAGATCAAATCTGAACACCCTTTTTGTACAATGAAATTACAAATTGACAAATTATTTTGTTTGTAGTGTAACAAACATCTTCGTCTACGGCAATCACGGCCCATAGCACATTTTTGCTAACCAAGGTTTAGGTTCAACTGTTGAGTAATGAAAATGGAGGTTCGTGATTGGCCAAAAAGTGTGTGGGTTTGAGCTTATAGCTACACACTTTTTTTATTTCCAGTGGATAAAAGATTTCTAAACTCGTCCGTGTTTCGCAAAAATAAGTTCTTCCCTCTAAGCGAAAATGCATTTCAAAATCCCATCACATTTTCTCGGGAAATTGAGGGACAGAATGCCTTCGAATCGATCAGGAACAATTTTCCCGGCTACTTGGGGAATATTGCACCAATCCCGACAAATAGAATACAGGAATATGGAACTTACTCGAAGAGGCGGCGTTGGTATTTTAAGAAACGTAAAGTGCCCTTTTACGCGGCGGAAATTTGAAAGCAACAAATTACAGTAAAAAAGGATATAAATAATTGAGAGTTTTTAATATGGAGGAAGATTTATATTTTTTTTTAATTTATTTGTGGCGCGAACAAATCCATTTAATTTTTTAATTGGGTTTTCCGTCACCAAACTGATTAAAAGACAACTTTTTCGAGTTGTCTGGAAAATTCATAAATTCTTAACAGTAAATGAACGAAACTTTGAACGTGTAACTCAAAAAATAACTTCAACAAATTTGTTTTCTGAGTTTTCGGAGAATAAATCTTCCTCTTTTCTCAAAGATCATGTCAGGTTAAATATCAAGACAACAGAAACAATAGCCTAGCCACATGTCTGATTCTTTACCCTGTGTTGTCTGTGTAACAACAAAAACTTCTATTTGTTTGTCTGTGTCTGTGTAACATAGACAACAAAAACTTCTATTTGTTTCACGTTAACACCATTCAAAGCACTTTTTTTTCTTAATATATAAACATTTTTCTCGGAAACTTGGTTCTTATTTTGTTAATAAACATGTTCACAAGTAAAAGTAAATTTTATTTTATTGACAATTTTAGAGATTCATGGCTTGACTTGATATTCAAGCTACTTGACTTGACTTGACTTGAAATCAAGTCAAGTTCAAGTCAAGTAGTAATTTTCCAATATCAACTCAAGTCAAGTTATTTGTTAAAATGTCAAGCTACTTGGCTTGATGAAACCCTACCTGTGTTCTATCTAATTATCTATACTATATTCTCTTCGAATAAGTGGCAATAATATTTTGCTAAATTCCACTGAACATTCAGCAACACAGTTGTTGTCTGTATTTCCTAGAATAAATGCTGATTCTTTAATTTTTTTGTCTATAAAAGTAACTTTTTCCAATTTTTTGTTATGAAACCCTACTACATTTTTATACTGTCGTACCCAAAAAGAGACAACCTTTTCAGAAACGCAAGGAAAGTCATATAATCATTTAAAAAACCATATTGGTTGCAATACCAACGAATATGTTTACGTCAAGGAAAATTGAATGTCGCCTTGAATGGAGCGTTAGTCAAATAATTGATTAAGGTGATTATATTATTCAATTGTCAAATGTTCAAGTAACCCTGTTAGTTTCGTTGCTAGGTGCGAACTATAGGTGCAACACTTAGGCTGCAAGGACCTTAAGACCATTACATAATAAAAAAAATATGTAGAGAGGCGAAACTTGCGTCTATTTTAATATGTTTTACAAAGATCGTTTTATAAACTGGTTTTGATCAGAAAGAATACGAATTATGCAAAATAAAAATTTTTAATATCAATATTTCCCCAGTGTCAAATAAGAGAGGCCTAATAGACTAAAATCAATAAGCAGTTACTTAGCGCAGAGTTAAAGCACCCGACTAGTAAATTGTAGGTCCCGGGTTCGAGTCCCAGACAAACCCCAACTTTTTTATCACCGCTGCATTCTGCCTCTTATATTTATCACTGATTACCATTTTTGGTAGTTGAACAATTAACAATTATGATCTACTAAAATTTAATTAAAAATACATATAATATGAAATTGTCGGTAGCAGGAAAATTTTGTTGCGTAAGCCCTTTTTTCGCCTGGGAGGTACATTTAAGGACCCAGGTAATTTCCAAGTTCCGTCTGCCCTTAAAGAACCCCCTCAGTCAAAAAGGTGCACTTAAATAACTATTGATATGTTGTTTTTAAATAGGAATATTTCCTACCTTTCGATTATTGCATTTCCTTGGGTTAAGGGAATAACTACCCATTTCCATTTATGTAACACTTTCCAACAGAATTAGTTCAAGATAATTTTGCCCGTTAGAAAATAGTTGTGGTTCGCTTGTAATTTTAGGTTTCATTTTTTAAAATGCGGCGTTTTTTACCAATTGCGCTGTACAGCAAAATAAACTTATGAATATATACACATATTCCATGCTGTTTGTGTACGTTTTGAAATTTATGACCAAATTTTACGAGTGAACTCAGCGCGTGTTATTTAGTGTAGCCTCTAGTGCCGTTTGGCAAAATTTATATCTTCAATAAATGTAATATTTGCGAACTGTGACCCACAAAACGATTTCAAATTCATTTTGCATTTTGTTTCCGAGTACCGCTATATTCTGATATAAGCAGGCAACGATTTTTAGAATATTCACACAGAAAATAAAACATAAATATAACCATAGAAGAATTTCGTAGTAAATTCTTCTATGATATAACATAAATTTTTATTGATATTTTTGTTTCAGATAAAATTGAGTTCATGGACAAAGACACCAATATAACGGAAAATGAAGGAAAAAACGTGTTTATAAGATGTGAAGTAAAAGGAAGTACTGAAATTGTATGGTATATAGAAGGAAACACTATAGAAACAAGTAAGTAGCCCTAGTTGTCGTTTTAATATCGTTAAAATTTTTATAATTTATAAATTTATGATCGAAATGGCACCCTATACGATTTCGTAAAATTTTCTATTCTATTTGGTTATACAGAAATGAAACGACATGCGACATATACGGCTGAGTTTGAAATAACTGGCATCCTTTTTTTGGGCAAGAGAGATGGTCATTCTGAACAACTTTTGTTAATAATTTTTTTTTCATATCGCCGAATTTTTTCTCTAATTTATCCATCTAATATGCCCCATCTATGAAGACACGGCACTGACGAATAGCGTAAACTCGGTCTCAAAATACTATATTATTGATGATTTACCATTTTCTACTCGGTTGTTGGCAGGGCGTCAGTGCGGTGTTTTCATAGAGGGGAGATTTTGAGGGGATAAATTATAGAAAAATCTCGGCGCTAGGAAAAAAATTTATTCAGAAAAGTGGTTCAGAATGACCATCTCTATTACCCAAAAAAGGGATGCCAGTTATTTCAGACTCACCCTGTATGTAATATTTTTTTTTACATTTTTTTGAAATGTGTGTCAAAACGTTCTGACCAAATCTGTAAGGCGTTCAGCCATTTACGACTTACAAATTGTCATAATAGGGTATTTAACCGTTTTTCAAATTTTATTTTGTTGAAAGCCTGTATTGATGCAGACTACACTAGTAAAATTCTAAACTAAAAATTTTACCTCCTTTGGGAGAAAATTGAGTTCAAAATTATTTCCGTTTTTAACGGTTTTCTTAATTTTGACGTCATAATAATTTTGAGCTATGTGAATAGGACCGCGAAGCCTTGAAGCTTTATTCGTTTATTGTACGTTGCCAACTCGTGTGATTTTTCCTTGCTGGTCGAATATTTTGTTATTAGAATAGCTGTGTTCTAGTATGGAAACTCAAATTGTCAACATAAAGTTGATTATACAGTTCAAATTCTCTGACTGTTTTTAACTCTGGTTATTGGTTCGGACTAGTTTGAGATTGCTTCCTAGAACAAACCTATTAATTGCAATAAATAATAACAGCAGTTAACTTTATAAAAAAACACTATATTCCGTAAAGATATAATATACTTTCTCAATGTTTGTTGAAGAATAGTCGGTCTTTGGAGTACAGGATTTACTTCTGAATACAAATCCGAAAGGGGATCTGGCAACGGTGCAGCAAACTAGTAACGATAGCGGTGCCGTCCTAACCTAATCTTGATGTTTTGTGGGTATCGAAACATAACCTAGCTTTCTAGCTTTGCGGTTTTCGCGTTTCGCGAGATTGTTTCGCTTTGGCATCTCGCTTTAAAAATTGTGAGAGCATAAATAGATATGTCAATTTCCGGAAGATTGTCTGAACTTGCTTTAACAAAACCCACATTCACTACAGGAGGAGCCATTACTTTACTCTTTGTCAACTTCTTCGCACTGAAACAGAAAGCAAATTAAACACTCTATTTACTCTCATACCTATATAAATGCATCAGGTAGGTAGGTATTTCTTGGAATTTAAATGATTACCTATTTATATTCTTTAGGTACCTACCTACAATCAAATTGAGAAAGAGTGCTTACTAAATTATACTTTGCTCTCAAACACTTTTATCTGGGGATTGAACTACCTACTACCAATATCAATTTTATGGTACCTATTCATTTTTCTTTGTAATTGAAACTATAGGGTTTAGGATTGTACCATGTACATAAGTTAAGATTTGCATTTGTAATTAATTAGATTTTATTACACTATCTCTCTCAATTTCAAACACAAGCACAATTTTTAATTATATTATAAGAAAAAAGCAATGATAAAAATTTACATTGCCTACTTGCTTACCTTATTTTAATCCTTGATTTGTGAACACTTAGGCCAGGTATAAAAATGAAGTAATACCTCATTTAGTCCTTTACTATTATGGCGACGCGATAAACAATGGTTTTAATAAAATATAAAATTCAAAATCGTTTGGAACCCCTCAATAACTTTAATAAAATTACAAATTTTGAAATGTAAACAAAACTCCAGCTGATATTATTTGACTAGTGACATATCAATTCACAAAATAATAAGATTAGGTCTCCAGTCCAAGTCCGTACCACATGATAAAAAAACGAATGAAAATGTTCGTTATTATGACGTCAACACGCGGTCGGGTCCCGAACGCAAATTCAAATAAATTCAAATTTTATTTTGAAAATTCTAACTTCGTGGATACTTATTCGGGAAATAAAAAATGGTTAAAGCTATCTTAGGACTTGGTGAATCAAGTTATGTGCAATTTATTTGAAAATTTGATTAGAGGAAACTACCCTATGTTCGCACGCTGGTTCAAGATTTGTCAAGTGCACTACGCTACACCCACCTACCTCGACTTCTAAATACCAGCACAACTAATTCTCGCCAGACCTACCTTCTCAACACCGCATTCGCCACACGATCATGTCGACACAAAAAGAAGGACGACGAATTTTAGATTATGTAGCATACGAGTAGATCATATGTGCAACACAAACACGAATTTGTCATATCAAAAGTAGAGAGGCGAAACAGCGCTGTAACGGAAGGTGGACCTCCTGGGATTTAGGCTTCTCGAGAAAGTGGGGCTCACGTGATGTTCCAGTCTTGTTGCAAAATTCACACAAGTCGCTTCACTAAAGAAAATTTACGGCAAAATATCATTACAAAAAAAAACTTTGTGGCTAGAACACCATAGCCAGATTTAAAAAATATATATACAAAATGAATCTTTGACCCAAAGAAAAATTGTAACCAGCAATAATATTGAGCCCCCGGAACACGATTATGAAGTTACTAAAAAAACTCAGAAATGAGTTAAATACAGGGTGTCCGCAAATTACACCGACAACGTTTGACAGATGATAGGAAATGTGATTTTAAGACCTTTTTTTAAATAAACATATGTCCGCTGACGCGTAGTTTTTAATATACAGCGTGTTAAAATTTACTCATTGAAGCGATTTTTTTTAATTATTTCTGTAACTACAAAATATATCGATTTCAAATTTGGTAGGGATTATAACGTCAGAAGGTGCTATTAAAACAAGTAATGCAGGATTTTTAGAGCGCCAGTGGCGTGCGTAAGTAAGTAAGTAAACGGAAATGGTTCTGCAATCCCCAATCAATTCTAAACAAAAAATGTATCTTTCAATTTTATTGAGAAGTGACTCCCTGGCTTGTAAAAATTGAAATTTTAACTGAAAAACATGAAAAACACTATTTCTTAAAAATACAAAAAGCCATAGAAGACTTTGGAAATATGATCTAGCAGAAGGCCATGAAACAAACGATTTTTCACCTGTCAGACAAGGTGTTAGGTTATCTATCGTTGTCTATGTTTGTTAAAAACTTTTGTTAATTATATTACGGCGAATTATGGAATTTTCATTTGGTGAACTTTCAGATGTGCATTTAGTATTAGGAGAGTGCCGTATGAATTGTCGAGCAGCAGCCAGATTGTACTCCCAAAGGTATCTCAACCGACGTGCTCCACACCACACTACGTTCGCCTCAGTAGACAGACGTTTAAGAGAGTTTGGAAGTTTTAAGAAGGTAAATTTAAATGCTGGTATAGGCCCCGACAAATACAAGTTATTACCGAAGAGGAAATTCTTGACAGAATAGAAGCTCATCCCGGAGAAAGTGTGAGATCGTTGTCCAGGCAAGTAAATGTGTGCAAATCAAACGTACACAGAACATTAAAAGAACAATTACTCCGACCGAATCACTTATTAGGCGTTCAAGAACTTGAAGAAACTGACCCTGCAGCTCGTCTGGAATTTTGCCAGTGGTTGATAAATCGTAATCTTAATGATATATGTCTTTCACGAAAAGATTATTTTTTACCGACGAGGCTTGCTTTTCTCGTAGCGGTATTTTCAATTTTCATAATTTGCATAATTGGAGTGATGAAAATCCACGAGAAAAAAGACTCCGACGTTTCCAAAAACAGTTCAAAATTAATGTTTGGGCTGGAATCATCGATGATTACTTGTTTGGTCCAGTTGTTATACCCGACAAATTAAATGGAAATTCATATTTAGAATTTATAAGGGATAGGCTGCCGTCACTTTTTGAAAATGTGCCATTGGCAATAAGAAGAAATATGTTCTTTATGTATGATGGGGCTCCTCCCCATTTTACACTTCCAGTGAGGCAGTACCTCAACGAAACATTTCCGAGAAAGTGGATTGGGAGAGGAATTGATGCGCCAATAAAGTGGCCGCCCCGTTCACCAGACTTAACACCCATGGATTTTTTCTTTTGGGGAACATTAAAAGAAAAAGTTTATTGGACCCCTGTCAATACCCAAGAAGAATTGTGGCAGGGAATTGTAGAGGAGTCTACAGAAATACGTCAAATGCCAGATGTATTTGCAAATGTAAGAATGTCCCTTTTGTGAACATGTAACTCTTGTATCCGTTACAATTGAATGCATTTTGAACGTCATTGAAATTGAATTTTGTTAGGTATTTAATTATCGATTTTGTTTTTGTGTCAAGCCATTAGAAGTGTAATTGTTTTTTTTTTTTAATTTGGTTTCTTTCGCCCTAATTTTAACAAACATAGACAACGATAGATAACCTAACACCTTGTTTGACAGGTGAAAAAGTCGTTTGTTTCATGGCCTTCTGCTAGATCATATTTCCAAAGTCTTCTATGGCTTTTTGTATTTTTAAGAGATAGTGTGTTTTTCATGTTTTTCAGTTAAAATTTCAATTTTTACAAGCCAGGGAGTCACTTCTCAATAAAATTGAAAGACACATTTTTTGTTTAGAATTGATTGGGGATTGCAGAACCATTTCCGTTTACTTATAAAATCAATCTGTGTAAAAGTTCTTTTGAAAAACGGAAGGTCGAATTACCCTTACGCACGCCACTGGCGCTCTAAAAAATCCTGCATTACTTGTTTTAATAGCACCTTCTGACGTTATAATCCCTACCAAATTTGAAATCGATATCTTTTGTAGTTACAGAAATAATTTAAAAAAATCGCTTCAATGAGTAAATTTTAACACGCTGTATATTAAAAACAACGCGTCAGCGGACATATGTTTATTTACAAAAAGTTCTTAAAATCACATTTCCTATCATCTGTCAAGCCTTGTCGGTGTAATTTGCGGACACCCTGTATAAATTGATAAAAAAATTAAATCGGTGGAACTTTTGAAATCCGCTGACAGAAAAGCCTGTATCATATAGCCCACTTTGCCAAATAGTTATTATAGGTATTTTTGTCGGTTTACGTTATTTTATAGATATACATGGCACGCCTACAAAAAAAAACGGAAATTTTATTTTTCAGAACTCTACATCCAGGTAAAATAATAGTACGTTTTAAAAACTGACCGTAAACTAAATTTTGAAAATGTTGACTGTCAACTGCGGTTTTTGACGAATTCTTGACCAGTTCTGAACAGCAGTTGTATTTTTAAGTTGAAGGATACAAAATATGTACCTGTATAGAAAGCTATGGACCTGTATAGAAAGCTATGGACCTGTATAGAATGCTAAGTGAGTCATGTATCTTTACTCTTCACTTTAACTTACTAAAGAGGAAAGCCTCTTTTCGCGGACGCAAAGCATAGGCATAAAAATCGAAGGGATGAGATAATAGTTTCTTCCGGTGTAATACTTGTAACATTTTTTCTACGCCTTTGGAAAATAAGATATACATGAAATGAAATTAAAATTACTTTTACATCAACCAACAATTAAAATACTTTCCTCCCTAGGGAGGATTGAAATAAATAATCTAATTGTAACATTACAAACCATGGAATTATCTTTTTAGAGAGAAAACTTTTTAGATAGAAAAATTTAAGCATGCCTTAAATCGTTGGTATATACCTAAGAATATAGCAAAAATAAATTTAAATATCTCCTACATTGAACTTACCTGAATTACTTACCTTTACTTGAAATGTTATATCTAAGTAATTTTAAACGAACTAAAATATCAAAATGTAAAAATAAACTTTATTTTAATCTGATTTTTTTGTTTATAAACTTTTATATAGCTTACCTCTTAGTATGTTAGTATCATAGCCAAACTACACATTGTTAGTATTCGCATTTGTACCATTGATCTTTTTCCTACCATAAAACGGTCATTACCCTTTGACCATAAAATGTCTCAATTTTCGGACAGGGTCGGATTATATATACCTGTAACCGTAATTCATATAGTGCTGCTGATAGTGCCACGTTCAGAAGAAAACATTTATCTCTTAAGCTGACCCTGCACCCAGTAAAATATTATACCTGTACATAATGGGGTTTATTAGGTAGTATCAGGTAGTTGATTTGTTTCAGAAAGGTCAACGGTATAAATGCGAATATACTATACTTACTTACGTGTGGGTCAAATCTTGCAAGTGAATTTTAAACCTCTTCCACCCAACCGATTGAGCTGAAATTTTGCACAAACTGTTGGTACTAGTAATACTACAATCTAGTATACTCAATAGTTTTGTTCCAACAATAGTTCTGAACAAGGTCTGAACTGATTTGTTCTGTAACAGACCCAATATTGTAGTTTGTTAAAAATGGCCGCCGCTCCAAGATGGCGAATTACCTTTTTTCTTTTATAAAAACCTCAAAATATGAATAACAAAAAATGAAAGGAAAAAAAAAACGACAAAGTTATTAACGTCATACTAAATTCAATATGGCGGCCGCCCCAAGATAGCGGATTTCCTATTTCTTCACAACCCTTGACATGGGTATGAAATGAAAGGGTTTGACGAGTAGAAAACGATAAGGTGAAAGGCGTCACACTAAATCCGATATGGCGGATGCCCCAAGATGGCCGATGCCCCGAGATAGCGGACTAAATTTATTTACCACCTCGTCACATAGGAATCAAAAAATACTAAAAAGCACAAAATAAAATAAAAAAAGCCTTTTTAAAAACAAGCTCTTAGTTAAGCCATGTAGGTACTAAAACGAATAATAGTATATTTTACATAGCGAGAGTTGTAAACAGCTTATTACGTATGAGTGGAAAAGTGGCGCACGAGCCGCGCAGCGGCGAGTGTTGTAATTCCACGAATATGTAATAAGCTTACAACTCGAGTTTTGTATTATACTTTTTCTTCGAAGAAAGAAAAACTATTATAAGAGATAAACTATACTTCTGATTATCTGACAGGCAACAATTAGTATGTTGGTTAGTTGCTATGGTGACGCGGATGCCGCGCTAACAAGGCACCCGTGATAATTGCGTTTTAATGAAGAACATATATGTATTTTTTTTTCTACTTCTATGCTAGTAACATATCTATTAAGTGACGGTTTAGGTTATAAGTAAGTTCATTGTTATGAACACTGATACGTAATGATGACTGACACGTAATGACTGACACTTAATGACTGACACGTAATAAAAAAAATTACGTATCTGTTCTTAATTAAAACGAAATTATCACGGGTGCCTTGTTAGCGCGACATCCGCGTCACCATAGCAACTAACCAACATACTAATTGTTGCCTGACAGATAGTCAGAAGTATAGTTTGTCTATTATAATAGTTTTTCTTTCGTCGAAGAAAAATTATAATACACTTACAATACTCGAGTTGTAAGCTTATTACATACTCGTGGAATTACAGCACTCGCCGCTGCGCGGCTCGTTCGCAACTTTTCCACTCATACGTAATAAGCTGTTTACAACTCTCGCTATGTAATATACTATTATTACGTGTCAGTCATTACATGTCAGTCATTACGTGTCAGTGTTCGTAACAATGAACTTACTGATAACCTAAACCCTCACTTAATAGGTATGTTACGAGCATAGGAGTAGAAAAAATAAGTTTAAATTTTCGTTAAGGTAATTCAATGCCAAATTTTGAAATCAAAAAGCTTGTCGGGCAAATTGTAAAGAAAATACATACTTCGGCAAGTATGTATTGATTGCTTATCAACCAATCACTGTCCAATAAAATTAATTGGTACCTACTTTTAGGAAAATTTCGCGCAACAATTTTTTTTATTTCAATTGCGAAATTTCGCAATTTGTCATTGAATTAGGTGCCTATTTACCTTAACGAAAACCTAAACTTATTTTATTCGTTTTAGTACCTATATGGCTTAACTAAAAGCTTGTTCTTTGAAAGTTTTTTAATTTTTTTATTTTCATTATGTGGAAAATATCCTGTATGGTAAAAAGTCGCGAAAAATAGCTCATTTTAAAAAATCGTGGCCAGGCTTTCATGAAGTGAAAAGCCCTCAGTTTGGCGACATGTCGCCATAAACGGCAACACCGAGTTGTGGACGGTAGGAGAAGGGATTGCGCGGACGTGAGGCGCTTGTGATTAGCGACAGACGCCAGACGCCCTCGCTTCGAATTTTCGGAGCGCCCAGCTTCTGTCCGATAATACTGTTTTGCTGTGTTTGACGATCTTCTGTCGTCGGAAGTGCTCCGTAAACTGTGCGCGACTTAGCTCTTGCACATTTTCCCAGATCCCTTGTCTATTTTTTGGACTAGCAGTGATGACTAAACTTATTGGAATCGCCGCTGCAAGTTTGGTGGGGATCTAGCTCGTCGTGGTCGTCGGGCTGAGTAGGTACCCCGTTGCAACGAGATTATCTAATCAGTTGGGGAAAATCAATAGGTTCCTAATGTTTGAAATCGCGCCGCTTCAAGTGTGCGGTAAAATAACGAGTGTTTTGTTCGTATTTTCGTAAAAAAGACAACGCAGTGTAATAAGTTCGCGGCCATCGTGTAAAAACAGTGCAACTACCTAGTTACCTAGTGATTTTTGTGACTTTCGAGAGGATTTTTGGATAATAAACACAAGAAAGGAGTACGACACTCGCAAGGAAAATCATCGAGGCATCTGAAAGGTAGTTTTTTGCATGCTATTCGCTAAAAGATTTGTCCAAAAATGAGTGAAGACATTCCTGAAATACTGTGAAGGAGCTACACGTCTGACAACGCTGCACAAGGGAATTGGGGGGAACCGGCTTTAGTGCCAGCTGGTTCCGGCAAGGTGAAGGACCTCTGGCTGTGGCGTCGTAAATAGGGTTTTTAGTAGCGTTTTCTGACGTTAATATGCACTTTAGAAAAATTTTAATTGCATAGTCGTAACAAGGGCATTTTCCCCACCTGAACTTAAATTTTCTGTACTTATCAAAGCTACACCCTGCATATCATACAATACAATTCACGAGAAAATATAAAAACTCCACACACTAGTCCACGGACATCAGTAGGTTGATCCTATCTTCTTATAGTTATTACACCTTATAGTTAGTTAAGAAAGTATTATCTATCCTTACTTCGCATTGGGGATAATTTTCCCGCTTCATGATCAACAAGACTCAAATGTTTGTGGTCTAACCAGCTGTGGTACAGCAATATCAAAATTAAATATCAAATGAAGCCGAGTAATGAAGCACAATAAAAGTACCATATTGCATGGTGAAAATCTGAGTATTACGAGAGCCCCCGTTTTCACGAAGACTAAATTCCAGGAGGCCCACCTTCCATCACAGCGCTATCTCGCTATGCCCACCTTTGACATACCGTTATGTTGCACAGGCAATCTACATCCCAGAATCTAAAATGTGAAAAGTAAACAGTGCCAACATCTTTTTGAGTACTCCATTGTTTACAGCATTTCATTTCAAAATAGAATAGGCTTAGTAATGGGATTAAATGAAGGCACACCTCTCATGACACTAGATTAGCAAATGTAGTTATTAATTTCTTGTATGTAACAATTTTAAATTAAAACTAAATTGTGCTGTAATTATAGTAGCTAGTTATCACTTTAATAAAATCGTCAACAGATACCTCAAACCGCCCAATATGGCAACGCCGCAGTTGCTGCCGCGGGCGCCGCGCTCGTTAACTCGGCGGTATTTGTATCGTGTTTGCCCAGCAAGTCAAGTTTTCCGATTGTTTACGTATGCATTTTTCGTGTTTTCAATTGTTTTTCTTTTAATTTATAGGCTATTTATAAGTATTTAGGATATAGTGACTGATTTTGTATAGAATGGGACACAGAATGTTTGTGTTGTGTGGCCAAATTGATATTTCTCAGGATATAACCTATCTCAGGTAAACGTTGTACACATTGGCCTATTGTTTGTTTACTTCGGTAAATTTGCATAAGATGTTGGTTGACTACAAACGTGTGTATTTTGATGCTGTTGCTCCCTCTATCCTTGGTTATTTCTCTAAGGTTGGCGCGAGTAGCGCACTCCAAGCTTATCTGTACATGGATATCCGCTACCATCAAAATATTCTACAAATTCCAGATTTAGCAGATAAGCTGACTAATAGTTTTCTGGCGTTAACTTAGTGTTAGTTTTATCTATTTACTCAAAATGCAGTTTTCACATTTTTCTAAATTCGCGCACTTTTACCGTAAAAGAAAACTGCAGCTATCTTTTTTATATTCCCTGCTGAATTCAAGCGTTATATGGTTTGTTGTTAAAGTATTATATCCAAAACAATTTACAATAATTATGTACTTATGTATCTTAAGTATAATGATTTTAAGGAAAATATTGAGAATAATTTGTTTTATCTTTTAGCAAGTAAACCAGACAGCAAATACTTAATAGCAGAAGATGGACTCATGATAAATAATGTAACAAGGGAAGATTCCGGTAACTATATGTGTTCCGCTCTAAGCAGTGTATCTGGTGATACAAAAACGAGGTCCATTTATCTAAATGTTCAATGTAAGTATATAGTTATACAAATATCGTCGTCAAAAATTGAAACATGTATTTTTAATTCGTTCGCTATAAAATTTATTAGCAATTTCAAAACCTAGTACGTATATCTAAAAATATAAATTTTAATAAGTATATGATTTATTGAGCTGTAAATCAAGTAAATAAATTAAAAGCTAAATAGAGTGCATTTCGATTTTGAAGTTTAAAAATGTAAAATTTAAACTTTTTATGTACTATCAATGACAATAAATTTAATTTCCAATATCTCTCCATGTGAAAAATGTATTAATTTATACTTATATAGTGTGTTTCCTTTTGAGTCGGGACACTTCCGTATTTTTCGAAAGATAGGCCAATTTTCAAAAAAACTTTTTTTCAACCTATATGTATATTATGAATTATAATTTTTTGAAATAGTCCTATTCCATGGACTACTGTTAATATAAGACACCCAAAAATCACAAAACCATATTAGGCATTTTTTAAGAATAAAATTAATAGTACAAAACCGTTTGTACAAAATTTCAATATTCAATATTCAAATGGGACCAAAATTCGAAAAAATTGGGTTTTCTGGAGTACCCTGTATAACTAAACCCTAGGGTATATTTTGGTACTCTCTTCGAGAATCGATTAAGTTTTGCCTAAGGTACTATTTTACATAGCATAGCTAATGTAGCTCATACAGGGTGTTAGTAAAAAAAACAAATTTTACGAAGGATCTTTTAGTTAAAAAAAAAAATTAAAGACAAAATCGGGGTTTCGCATTAGGCGCTAGGCATCTAGGTAACTGTGGATATATAGACGATACGTATTTGTTATCATGATTGATATGTTTCAACTTGTCGAGGGAGAGGGAGACTAATAGAATAACAGTGAAATCCCAAATTTATTATTTAAATATACCTACTTTTTTAAATAAATTACTTTTTCAGCAACATTTTATTCTTGAGCCTTAATGAGCTACATTGGCTATACATACTATGTAAAATAATACTTTAGACAAAATTTAATGGATTCTCGAAAAAATATCACAAAATATGCCCTATGGTTTAGACAGGGTACTCCCTCTTCGAACTTTGGCCCCATTTGGCGAACGCCCTGTATATATAAATATTGAAATTTTGCACAGAGGGTTTTGAACTATGGCCAATTCAAAGGCACTACCCATTTCATTCCTTAAAAAATGCTTACATAATATGGTTTTGTAATTTTTTGGGGCGTCTTCGTTTAACAGTAGTCTATGGAAGAAGACTATTTCAAAAAATTATAACCCATTATAGAGAGCTTTTCGAGTACTATAGGTTAAAGAAAAGTTTTTTGAAAATCAGCCCATCTTTCGAAAAGTACGGAATTGTCTCGACTTAAAGTGAAACACACTGTATATTTAAAAACAGTTATATAATAGACTAATATGTGAAAGAAAGAGTGCTATTCAGTGGATATGCCTATAATACCGATAAAGGATACACCCACAAATCACTAAAAAAATACTACCTTGAACTTAGCATTGTTCCACAGTCTGAACACTCACTTCAAGCCTCTTAGGTCTCGTAGTTCGTAATGACGTTCGCAAAAATCGTGAGAATTGTGGAAATTAACGCTCTCGAAGCTGCCTTTGAGACTTAGCAATTCCCTAAATGCCATTAATTACTTCAGAATTGAATTAAAATTCCAGAGAATAAAGTACTCGAAAAACTATTTAAGACGTTTAGGCCTGGCGTTTAAGGTTTATTAATTTAAATTGAATTGGGCTAAATAATTGAGGACCCCACTGCAGTTATTAACCCCTTGAGTGCCGCCTTCAAAATACAAACTAAATCAAGATTTAAATTCATCACAGTGAGTTTATTAGTCATAAATGTTGTCAAAAATTCTCATTTCCGACAACCATTCACTAAACTCGCCTTATTTTGATCCCTGATCTCTCATTAAACAAGGTAGAGCCTCTCAATGCCAAAAAACATCAATAGCCCCGAATCTCTATAATTTGAGACAATCTACGTCCAAAGCCCACTTTGATGGTTACCGAACGGTCCTGAAGTTAGCCGTAAGCCGCCAGATGAGCCGAAACAATCGACGGTGCAAGGCTAACGAGATATAGGGGCCGATCCTACGTCGTCGTCACGGCTTGCTGTGATTAACGCGACGGGAAGGCATTAATTTTAGTTCGATCTACATGCGGACCGGGACAGGGACAGATTGATAGGGTTTCCGAGTATGGTTGGAAAAAATGAAAATTAATGGAAAGGTAGAGATGAGATGGTTTCAAAGTATAGGCTGGTGTTGAAAAGAGTACTGGGGCATACAGGATGTGTTTTTTTAACCTTTAATAATAATTATAAGCCAAGACGAATATTTTTGTGACAGTAAGTATTCATCTATGCTATGCCACAAAAAATATCCCTAAAGTTGTTAATCAAAATCAGAAATAAAGAGGGATGTTTTTTGTGCCATATCATGTAAAGGATAATCAGTTGAAAAAATTCCAGCCGGTATTCGAACCCGGAACCGTAGTCACTTAACCAACTAAACTACCGAATCATACGGACTTCGGCGTCTTCTAGAAGGACCTACGGCCACAGTAGAAGTCCCGGGTTCGAATCTCGGCTGGAGAGCGTTTTTTTAAACTGATTATCATTTACTTGATATGCCACGAAAAACATCCCTCTATAGATTAACAACTTTCAACAAAAATGTCTTGTTTAAGCTTAATAATTTAATGCAAAACAGTGCAAAATAAAACTATTGTAAAATTCTTACTTGAATTATTTTGTGTGGATTGAATCTCAGAAAGGTCCTAGTATTTTATATTTTAAATAAATAACGTATTGTTACAATATGCACAGCATTAAAAAATTAGTTGATGTTGATAATGTTTGTGTATGTATATTTCCAAGACTGGGCCTAAAATTTCATATAGGGTCCTCAGATGCATGGCGCTAAATGACAAACACGCTTTTTAAAAAAATTGAAGCCACGAGCTGAACTTGGCAACTAAATACTAAACTTAATTTTAATGTTTTGTGGGTCAGTGATAAGATGTTTTGTGGTGAGAAGTGTCAAATGACAAAAAATGTTAGATGATGACAGAATAATCTTTTTAAACGTTTAAGGTGGATTTATAAACTCGACGTTTGCGTTGGCGCTCCGAAGTTGACGGTGACCTTCGCAGTTTGCGTCCAGAAATGTGAACGACGGAACGTGAAAGATTAAATTAGTTTATCTCGGACGGCATCGGAAACAGACGGCAACGTTCGACGGCGTTTATAAACGGTTACACGTAAAAATATTGAGATTGAATTTTCGACGCAAACTGCAACGGCGAGCGCCAACGCAAACGTCGAGTTTATAAATCCACCTTTAATAATTTATTATTAAAATTCCTGTGTTGGTTTTTATTATGCAATCGTAGAAAAAGTATAATATGCAAGACAGATAACAAAGACGCACAGAGCTACAGATCTCGTAAGCATTATTACTTTATTACTCTTATTCCGAGAACATCGCAGTCTCTTGTATATTAACCCTTCCACTTTTTGATCTTCGCATCTTACTGGCTCATGTATATGGGCACATATACACAGGTCACTGAAACACACAGCCTCCTGGAAACTATCCCTCCGAGAGGGTTGTCGAGAGGAATTTCTCCCTTGGGAGGCCTATTTTCCATTTTTATTTCCTGGGGTGATATTATTTCCCGCCTAGCACGCCGGCCGAATGCCAATGGGGTTGAAATATATACAAGAGCAACAAACGCCTTTATGCTGGACTAACACTGTATTAAAGACCTATAGCGCTGTTTCAAGCGATAGCCACTGGCGCCGCACGACGAAATAAATCTACAGGGTGGTGTAATGCTAAAAACACCATTGTTTCAGAACCATTTATAAAATAAAAACAAGCAAATGTGTCTCATAACAACGAATTTAATATCCAAGGTAAAATAAAATGCTTTTTCTTGAAATCGGCATTAAAATGTCCCAAAATCGTCATTAAAAGCACAGAAATCGTACAATAATGTAGCCCATTATTGTACGGTTTTTTCAATAAGTAGGCCTTGGCGAGATGTAAACATCAAACGTCAGACGCGGAGAAATCGCCCGTCAAAAGTGACCAAATATTCAAAACCCGGCCGATAAAGGCTCATTTAACTGTTCGTACACATTGCGAAATTGTTTCCTATAGAAGCGCAATCCTTCAGTATAATATTTTAGTAAATTTGAATATCAATAGCGAACGGCGCGAACGAAAGGCTTCTCCGTTCAGCTACTATACCCCGATTACTGTAAGAAGTCCCGATTTTGTCAGATGACATTCTCCACAAAATCCCTAGGAATTTTCTGTTAACCATGGGTATAACATTGGTATGTGTCTCAACCAGTTAATGACGTCACTCATTAATTTATGATGTGAAAAGTTACCCAAGTGATACGAAAAAAAGAGCATAATAAAATAAAAACCCCATTGCAATCACGATTATACCGCTATAAATAACAATAACTATGACTACAACTCATTTTAATAATAATTTCAAACGTCATGGAAACACTTTTCATTTTGGTATTTTGTAATAATCAGCTGCTTTTGGCAGCGTCTATGGCCGGACTCAGGCAAATTTAGCTTCGGTGTGTCAAAGTGACAGTGAAGGTTTTCCAGATCGTTCAAACTGGTTCAAACATTCGGCAATGAAAATATTCGCGGGTTTTCTACGTTTCGTGAGTTTTACCATCATCTGTGTTGTTCTTGTTCGTGTTACTTTGCGTGTTATTAGTGCAAATGGGCTAGTTACTGACCTGAACTTATGACCCGGTTGCAGTTTTGGCTGCATTGGTGCCAACTTAGGATATCGAAATTACCAATTGACAGTCCCAGTAAGGACTTCTTAAATAATTTGAGTATATACAAACAGACCGACTTAATTTCAACAGGTCCAGCGTAGTGTAGTGGTAGAACGTTCGCCTAGCAAGCGAGAGGTCCCGGGTTCGACCCCCGGCGCTGACAGAAAATCCTTTTTAATTTTTCTGAAATGATGTCCGATTTTCTTTCATGTCCATATTCTACGTCCTATACGTATGAAAGTTCTTCTCCATTTCCATTTTCATTTTCAATAATTCCTTACGAGAGATTCGTATCCACATGAGTCATAAAAAGTTAAACTTCAGTGCCTTGGTACATAAATAACTATTATGTTGCTTTAATTTTACAAGTTTACGCGACATATTTCTATACATTTTCTGAAGAAAAGATAGTCTAACGAGCAAGCAAGAATATTTTGGTACCTTTTGATTTGAAATGAAGTCCTAGAGTAGTTATAACTTAAGTACTTATAAGTCTAGAATGCACTAGATTTTTTATTTTTTCTTGTATGCATATAGTGGACCATTATTGGTACGCTTTGGGGCTTTAACCAAATTTTTATATTTCATTCCTACATACTTCAAAACTACTCTTCAAAAATATAATAGCTAGAACTCTCGCTGCTTCAACTGTTTGAACAGATCATCCTGTACCTAATTCCAAAATAATGTTTATTTTTCTAGAATTCACGTAATGATCTGTGCATACGATTTTCTTCATGTACATGATCTAATATTATCGTAAAAGAAATTACCTATTGGCCTCAATCGTCATATTTTCATCCCCCGTATCTCCGGTTTCGGAATTTTCCATTCCCAATAAATTTTCCTGTGTATAAGCATATTTCTATATTTTCACTTCCCTCTGCTTACATATGTATTCGTACTTGGTGAAATTTACCTCTTTGAAATTTGCTGTTTGAAAAGAGAATTTAATGGCGCACTAGCTTCTTACATTCTGTAATAAAGCTTGTCAATATTGGCGAATTATTCTTTGTATTATTATCGTTACTATTACCATAGAAGAATCTACTAGATTCTTCTATGCTATTACGGTAGACGCTCCGAGACAGGGCTAGAGTTTGAAATGTAGGCAACCCCCTCATGTCATTCGTGCACTTTTTTATTATGCAGAATATTATAAGAATCTTCTTAGAGAGATTCCTTCACAAGGGATAGGAATCTTTACAAAAAAGTAAAATCTGTAAAATAATAGTATATTACCCAACACGAATGGTAAATAGCATTTTACGCACGAATGGCAAAGTTTCGCACGAAGACGCGTGACCAATGCGTAATTTCATGAGTGCGTAATTGTTTTACAACTCGAGTTATATAGATACTATACTTTAGCTATGATCACATATCACATTTTTAGAAGTATCTGTTTTTCACAACTACCTATACGCCTATGATTCTGTATTCCGTGCGTTTTGCTTACAGTGTTTACAACGTGTCAAGTTCAACTTACATACATAATAGGTAAAATAGCGCATTTTTTATCGTGTATATAGTAGTGGTCGTAAGTAAAAATGGTTAACTTCAGAAAACAATGATATTTTAATAAAATTACCGGCTGAACCTGAAGTTTATTTCAAAACCAAAGACATCTAAACTTATTATGACAAACGGCCAGCCGTGGTCTTTTTTCCCTGCCCTGGGCAATTTAAATGTCTAACTCAAAGGGAATTGTGTATCTCGCACTCGAGTGGCACTGCGAGGGGTAGAAGTTTCGTAATTTGAAGGAACGCAGGGAAACGAGCGCCGGCCGCTCTCTGCCACTCGTTATGAGTAGACGATAAATCTGGAGGGCCTGGCTTTGTAATTGGCTTCAAGCGCAACAATAAATCAAGGAGGATTGTTCACGGAAAAAATCCGTAATTAAAAACAGTATAAATTCGAATGGGGGACAGCCGGGTAAAACAAAGAAACATCTGTGGCTAAAAACCACGTACAGTAGTTAATGGCGGAAAAAAAGAGCTTGGTTCTAATAGTTTGTTTTCGGTTATTGGTGGTTTTTATAGGCATACACATGTTTTTCTTGGTGATTTTGTAGGCTACATGTTATGTTATGGTTTAGAATTATCTGTGCTTTGAGTAAGAAATAAGCACCCCTAACTCCCAATAAAAAAACTTTCTGTTGTATACGTCTAGCGCGCATATAAATTTGGACTTGCACAATGCAACACAATTTGTGTAAGATGTGGAAATCGAACCCTTTCTGCAAAATTTGATTTTGTTAATTTTTGAAATTTTGGTGAATTTTGCCTCGTTTTTACGTATTTTAAGCAATTAGATTTTCAGTACATTTAGTACAGTAATTTCTCAAGTTTGTTACTTGCATATTTGTATCAATAATCTATGTAAATGTAATATAAGGCAAAAGAAAAGGCGCGCGCCCGAAATCTTAGCGATCGGCCGGAGTGGGGGTGGGGGTGGGGGTTACCGAGGGACGCCTGCGGCGGATATTGTATAATAGGATGCTGATTTCGAATGATTTTATCTCGATATCTATGGCACGAAATTAGAAAAAGAAATTAAATCGATATTCCGAAAAGATAGGAAGACGACTATTGCAGTTAAAATTCATAACTATTATGAATACTTCAGTTATTTTTGTTTTAATTTATTGTGTCAATAATACCCGAGTATTGCATATTGACGTACATTTCATTAAATTTAGATTAGATACCTATGTATTTATCGCTCCATAAAAAGTGCAAACATAAACGAAATTTAATTTTGCAAAAAAGGTTTGATTCCTAACATCTAATACATTATAATAATAATAATACGATTAATAATAATTCTCACCCTCACAATACTCCAAACTAGGACTACCCCAGAAGCAACCACATGCTTGTGCGGGGGAGGGGGGAGTATACATAATATGTATAAACAACCTCAATAGTACCTATAGGAAGCAGGGCTGGGCGGCCTATTCACTCAACGCGTAAGGTTATTAGGTACGGTGCTACTAAATTTCCCAAAAGCATAAAATTCTTTGATTTTTTTCCAAATTTGGATTTTTACGACAAAATCTAGGAAACTATCATTTTTAATTTTTGTTCTTTTTAAGTCTTGGCAGCATTAACATTGCTTAGTTATTTTTATTACATAATAAAAATATATCAAGAGCATGATTGATTGTCATACCTTAAAAATATATAAAATTCATATCTTTTGTGTTTACTTTTGTTGCCTCAATTAATATGGGCTCGAACATGGTTAATTAAAAGGTTTTGTTAATTTTTAAGCAAATCTACTCTCATAAGCTTATAGAACAAAATAGGTACCGTCGGAAAGAAGTCCCACGGAGCAACAATTTTAAAAAGGGGTTGCCAGTCCTAAGTCCTAAGTTACTTTGCATTGGCAGTCACCAGTAAAGTGGTGGTGTTTTGTTAACTTTTAACTCTCAGAAGCTTATTAAATAAATTCGATGTCAAATGAAAGTTTGAATTTTTCTCTGCAAGATAAGTTGAGGTTGCCTGCTACAGGGTAGGCTCAATAGGTAACCGGCAGCCAGCGTTTTGGGACGCGGTGGGCGGTGGCCCCCCCGCCGTAGCCAACGTCCAAGACTGACAATAATTATGTATACATAAATATTATGTATACAAGGTGTCTTGAAGTAGCTCATTCAAAATACATAGGCTAATTTTTGCTTAAAAAAATCGACTAGGGGACTAGAGGGGATCCACATGCAACTACTACGGAGTATGGACGGCCTTCTTTTGCTACCAAAAAAGTTGCGGTCCACGGCCACCTGTGAAATTTATAGGAGAAAATAGAAAAAATTCAGAATTTTTAAATATTTCTGATGATACAAAGACATTTTTGCACACCTACCTACTTAGTTTTTAATTCTGAACAACTTTCTTTAATAACATTTTGACGTAAAACTAAAAATAAAGAACCCTTTACTGGTGTGAAAAAATAGTTTTTAATCCCCAGACACCTGATTTTTCGAATCTAGAAACCTTTTTGTAGGCTTTACGACAAAATGTTATTAAGGAAAGTTGTTCAGAATTAAAAACTTAATAGGTGCGCAAATGTCTTCCTTCAGTAAAAATATAACTTCCTTTAGTAAAAATAAAACTTGAAAAAATTGATGCTCTGTATATCGAAAACCGTTAGGATTTCTATACATGTTTATAAGAACGTGTTTATACAGGGTGTTTCTTAATGACGTGCTAGTACTTAAGGGTGTTATTCTTGGGCCCATTTTGAGAAAAAAACTTCATATGAACATATGTCCTAAAATACTTAACTTTTGAACTAGAAGGGGCTAAAATATTAAGAAAAAATATTTTTTTTATTATAACTTTGGTATTACCCTAGATATTTTTGTGAAATTTGGTACACGCCTTCTATGCATCAAGATACATTTTCTGATGTACAAACAATTTTATTACTTTTACCAGTGGCGTCTGTAAGGGTTTTGAATTGAATATTTTTAAAGAAAAATATGTGACTCCACTGCTTTTTCCTAAAGTAAAAATTATTTTTGAAATCCCCGTTTCTTTCTGAGCAAATGAGGTATCTCGATCTTTTTTGTTTGACGTACGGTTTTTGCATAAAAAAATAAAACTCATTCATTTGCACCTTGGTATAAAATTATATATATTATTATTCAAAACAATCTAGTTGGCAAGAAGCAGATTTTGTTTTGAAAACATAAACAGTTTTGACAGTTTTCTACCTAGTTTAGTTGTCACTAAAAGTTGGGCCAATACAATATTATTATAATAATATTAGGTATTATAATTATTACTGAGACATATCAGAAATGACAACAAAATAATACAATAAAATCCGTGAAAATATTAAAAGCTAAAAAATAAAAACCTACATAATGTTTACAGATGACCTTCATGTTTATAATTTATTACAATACCTTCTAACAGACTCCGCAAAAAACATTAGTTCCACCCGAGGACAATGAAGCGCTTTTCCATGTCCCTCGATGTGTCTGTCGCACTGCCTCCCTCTCACCTTCTCGTAAAAATCGGGATGCTTCTTTACCAGCACATCAAACTTCGGACACCCCATGGACTCGATATTGTACCCAAGATGTCCATATCCAGCCGCATGAAACAGGTCCTTCTCCACGCGCCCACCATTATAACCAATCTTCTGTACACCGGCAAGCACACCCAGACGTTGTAACTCTGCCACAACGCTGTCCTGCACTTGGTCCTTCTGACTATCATCAGTGACTATAGAAAGTCACTGCTATCATGGAATCGCAATCCGTCACCTCGCACCGTAGGCATTCTTGGAGCCTAGCTTACTGTTGTCACCCACACGGAAATACCTTGAGGTGACGTCCCCGGTCTCCATGTGGAAAATTCCCAGTTCTTTAACTAAGAATTTACCATTCACTTGAAAACCGTCGGCATCCACTATGTGTCTGACAGACGCCATACTTGAATTTTACAGGAAAATTATTTGAAAACTAACGATGAGGCTACTGAGGCACCTGTTATATTCAATACGTATAGGTGTACGGAGAGGTTGATGTTGGTGGGAGAGGGTGGAGGGGCTCATTTCTGACATCCAGGAAAATGCCGTCAATCCGACAACGTTGTGCTCGGACGTACGGAGGTTTTGATTGGTGGTAGCAGAGGGTGGACCGTTGATTGGGTGAGGGCGGACTTGATGATAGTGGGGGAGGGTGGTGCACATCTACAACCGACGATAACGTTATGTTTGGTTAATCAGTTTCACGCCAGTTCGCTGCTTGATCAAAATTACCTATTTGCTACTGTGCTTTTAGTGCTTCGCTGATTCAAGATGACACATTCCGTGAGTGACAACTCCCCGCTGCCTGTAAGTATTGCTATTTTTTTAACCTTGAAACTTATTTTTAATAAACAAATTTAGCAAAATTCAACTACAACATTCATGAATAAAACTTACCATCTTGATATCTATTCTATCTATATATTCTAATTATTTAAATAATTACACTTTAATTTTGACTTGAAAAATGGGTTTATATAGAATTTTTTAGTAATAAGAATTAAGATATAAGCACAAAAGTTAAATTCAATAGTTTCATTTGTCTATGTTTATACAGAACCGCATAATTTTAGTCATAGTTTAAATAATATTAAATAAAATTAAACATAATTTGTTTATGCCAAAATGTATACTAAGCATGTGCTATATTGTGGTTGTAACCAAAAAAGGATCAGAAACAATTGTGTTTCTTTTTGAATTTTCTTTTAATTTGCAGACTCAAAGATATGGATTCATTAAGGGAATTATTTTCTGTTAAATGTCGTAATAATGTCAATTTTAATGCTATGACTAATTTATTTAGTAAAACGAAATTTATAGCTTATGTCAATGTTAATGTTTATTACTAACACAAGTTGTATAAACCCAGCTGAACTGTTTTAATTATTGTTAACATATTAATCCTTTAAAAATCGAATTTTGAACAAATTTTGAATTTTTTGGTTGAGAATAAAAACGAATTTAGAATTTTTTGGTTGAGAACAAAATTTGAAATTCCTCACAAATTACACCGCTGGCCAGATGATGTCAAGAACTTTTTTGAGTAAAAATATCTGGTGAAAAGAAAGTTTTGTATGAATTTCACAATAAAATCGCACATCTTTGTGTTGGTAAATCGTTATCTACATATTAAAATGACCACAGAACATGGTCTGTGGCGGCGGCGCAATAATAATTCCTACCGCTTTGGTTTCTGGCTTTACCCGGGTAAACTGCTTTGGTTAAAGTGGGGAATTATTGTTGCGCGCGCAACAATAATTCCTACACCCCACTTTAACCAACGCGGTTTACCCGGGTAAAGCCAGAAATACCTATAATATCGGTTATATTTCGTACTTTACCCACGCTTCTTGGGTATTTCGCAGTTTACCCGGGTAAACCTAAGTTTAACCGTTAACCTTACTTGACCCGTAACTTATACACGGCTAACTTCAATTAGGTATATTATGTATAAAAATATCTGTACTGACGCTTTGTTATTAATATATGGGGTGTTAATTTTAACAAACATAGAAAACGATTAAAAAATCTGTAGGTCTACAAGTTCTTTTAAAACGGAAAGCTGCCATTACCCTCACGCATGCCACTGACGCTTTAAAAAATCCTGCAGTACTTGTTTACGATGTTTGTTCCCTACCAAATTTCAACTTCAAGTTTCAATAAGTTAATTGTAACACATTTTCTATATCCTCTGTCAAGCGTTGTCGATGAATTTTGTGGACACCCTGTATATTATCTGTATTTCTTTCAATATTCTTAAAATTTACAAAGAAACCAGTTTAGAATCTTCAAAAAGTAAATTTACCTAAGGTTGTAAATTAATATTTGGATCCATTGTAAAATTTATTATTCTGCCTAAAATTTACATACCTAATAAGGCAGTTTAGGGTTTCCAAATTGTAAATCTTCTAAGATCGAATGTCATTAAGTAGGTACCTACCTTTATTATTGTATGGAAATTCCAAAATAGTAAAATTGATTATTTTACTAATTCCAGATGTTAGGATCATAAAATAATATCGTTAAGTATATTATTGTATGTAAATTCCAAAGCAGTACCATTTATTCCCCAAAATTTTCTATATTACGCATTCTAATTTATTTAACATACAAGATGATTCAGTTTTTATTCGGGACACTTCGTCAGTGCATTAAGCACCCCCAGGGACTCTTTAAAGTAAGGGGACCGAGCATTATACTTTCCAAAGTGAGGCCTATTCTTTCCTCATTCTAATGGTCTCAGTGATGCCAAGTATGTCATTTTATGGGAGAATTTATGAATATAACAGGTACTTTGATTGTTAGTAAAAATTAATAATGGTTTCCATGATATCTAAAAATTAGACTTGACAATTTTGTGTACAGGGTGATTCAGTTTTATTCTGCGACACTTCAGCAGGTGATAGAAAACCAAAAAAATAACCGCACTTTCTTTTATAAACTATATCATTTTAAGGCCTTATTAAAAAGTTACAGGGTGTTAAATTTGTAAGAAATATGTGGAATTCAATGAATATTTTCCAAACTAGTTGAGATATTTAAGTCATATTTAGTGCACGTTAAAACGGCATGGGTTAGCATAAAACCTGTTAATATCAAACACCTTGAATAACCAGTGGCGTAGAAGTAGGTAATTATGTATAATTGTTTTTAGAAAAAAAAGAACCACCTTGTATAGCAATAAAATTTATTCAATTTCTTATGTAAATTTTAATTGTAAACAAAAACGTTCTCTTAGCATTTTTTCATATATGTGTCATGGTTTCATAGCAAATTTGATTTTTTCGTATTATTTCGGGGTACTTCTGAAAAATTAACCTTAAACTTCGCTCCATAAGTAAGACTCAAAGTAGAAAAAAAATGTGTTTTTTACTTTAAAAACAGTAACTTTTCCCAATAAACTTACCCATTCAAGGTTTTACTTTTCAAGATACAGAGCGTAACATTAATTGTATCTACCTTAAATGTTTTAGACCCTGTATCTTCAAAAGTAGATATAGCCTTAAATAGGTAAGTTTATTGGAAAAAGTTACTTTATTTCACGTAGCGAACACATTATTTCTACTTTAAGTGTTACTTATGGAGCAAATTTTTAGATAATTTTTCAGAAATACCCCGAAATAATACGAAAAATCAAATTAGCCACGAAACCATGACACATACAAAAAATTACCAGGAGGGCATTTTTGTTTAAAATTAAAATTTACATAAGAAATTTAATAGGTACATTTTATTGCTATACAAGGTGTGGTTCCTTTTCCTAAAAACAATTATACTAATTACCTACTTCTATGCCACTGGTTGTTCAAGGTGTTTGATATTAACAGGTTTCATGCTAACCCATGCCGTTTTAACGTGTACCAAATATAACTTAAATATCTCAAGTAGTTTAGTAAATATTCAATAAAGTCAACATATTTCTTAAAACTTTAACACCCTGTAACTTTTTGATAAGGCCCTAAAATGATATAGTTTATAAAAGAAAGTGCGGTGATTTTTTTGTTTTTTATCGCCTGTTGAAGTGTCGCAGAATAAAACTGAATCACCCTGTATACATACAAGTGCAGATGTGGCAACTGTCAAATGAAAGAAATTTATTTTATAGTTGAAATTGATTTCCAGCAATTATTTCCACGAATTTAAGTAATAAGTATGGTAAGCCAGTAGTGCCGATTTTGCTTATTTAAGAATTTGTCGCTATTGTACCTTCTTACCAGGTTCCTCAATCCATTTGTAATATGTATACTTGAACTTTCCAAAGAACTTTCACAGATTTCGGGATGGACTAATAAGATTAGGTCTAGTAGTTCTAATGATGTAGTTTTTCTCGGTGTTCATTATAAAATTTTTGTAATTTTATTTCTCTCCCAAGGTACCACACAAACTTAAAATAAACTTGTAGTCGTAGATAAAAACTCTTTAAAAAAGACCTGACTGAAGCTACCTTCTTAATAATTTAAAATTTTCGAAATACGATTTGTTTTGAACTACCTACTTATACGTAATGCCCACGTAATGGGAATTGTAAGATTACTAAAGGTGATACAGGAAAAATCTGGTTGCAATAATATTATTGGGACTACTACAGGCGGCCGCATTACCTTTAATTGACACATCTGAGTATCTGGAAGTTAGAAAAGTTAAAAATTGAGAATTATGATGGGAAATATTTTGCCTCCTTTAGAATCTATGGCACTGGCATGTCACATAAAACCTGATGGCAGTTGGACACTGATATATAACATTTATAACATATACATATAACCTTGTATCAGCCCCCTTGTGGTCTCCTTGGAGTCAACAGAAAACAAACTTCCCCTCAAAGGCTTCACTTTTCCTATGTGATAGACTGTGACATCGACATGCTGGGCCTCCTTATCTTAAAGAGTCCCTGAGCACCACAAAATATGAAAAAAAGTTTATATAAACAAATAATGCTGAAAAACTTATCGAGATACAGGATGTTACAATTAAAAAAAAACATTTATTTTTATAACTTCCGATTTGTCGGATAGATTTGAATCAAATGAATAGTTAATTTTTAATAATTAATAATAGCTAATTTGTAAAATTAAAATTGTTTGATAAGGCTCTCATTTTTGTAGTTTCTAAGGTGAAGGCAGAGTAATGCTGACGAAAAATTGAATAAGTGGCCAAACGGGCCATAGATTATGAAAAATACCAAGAGATACTTTTTGTAGCAAATTCAACCGTCTTTCTAATGACTGCTTAAATTTTTCATTGTTCAGTATCGTACTATATTTTTTTCTTAATTTATGCGAACGTGAACCCCCATAAATCCGCCACGGGTGGTCTGAGGAGCTTGAAATTCGAAAACCGTAACGAAAGTGTTGTGTATCTAATTTTTAACATCCGGTATCTCGATAAGTTATTCAACATTAATTGTTTATATGAATTTTTTTTCTTACTTTGAGACTTTGAGGTGCTTAATGCACTGACGAAGTGTCCCAAATAAAAACTGACTCGCCATGTATCTAAAATTTTTTTATACTTTCTCCACCCTAAGATAAGGATTGATTTATTTTGTAAAATTTGCAAACGATCTTTATCAACTTTTTTAAATAAATATAAAATAGTACTACACAAATTTGGATTTTGGCAAAATTCCTGTAAGTTAACATTAAGAATCGATATTGTTCAAATAATGTCTCCTTCTCACAGTTACGCGAAATGGAGTTTGATGAATATGTTTATCAGTGCAATATGGACTCCATCCCCCCGGAGATGACACCGCGGGTGCCATCACCACATGTGCCATCCACATATGGCAATAACGTTTCTGTAAGTTAACACCATAACAATCACTATTCTTCAAATAATATTTCCTTCTCACAGCAAGATGATGAACAGCCCCACGCTTCTGGCAGCTCCCCAGTGGTGTCACAACCATCACCGAAGCACTCCTCGAAAAAGAAGAGGGATACCGATGATGGTGTCATACCACCACCGAAGAGAAAACCAGAAGGGAAAAATTTGGCATTATTAAATGATTCTGGAACTAAGCCTTCTAGCAGTAAGAATTATGCAGGAATGAGTATTGATGAAATAAACCTTAGGCTTTCGAATGCTAAAGCAAAAAAGGAACAGTCGGATAGGAAATTGAGACGCATGGACAAAGAAATAGACGAGCTGAAGAAAAAATCTAAACTTGCTAAAGAAAAGCGCGAGATATGTAAAAAAGAGTTAAAAGACATAAAAAAATTAAAAAGGCAATTGTCTAATGTTTGCTTCAACTAATCCTTATAAAAAAATATTTGGTTTATATTTCTATTATTACCATTAAGAATAATATGATTAGTGTTTTAAAAAATGTCTTAATGTATAACAATAGAGGGTGGTCCAAACTTTATTAGCAATACTTTAAAAATTGCTAGACAATTTAAAAAAAGGAGATTTTTTCATATAAACATGTATCGAAATCCTAGCGGTTTTCGATATACAGTTCAATTTTTTTTTTTCAAGTCTTATTTTATTTTTCCTAAAGGAAGACAGTTAAGGCAAACATATTTGCTATAGTTTAGACACTCATTAAATACTGCAAATTAAAAATAATTCAGCTAATCTACTTCCACCAGTGCCGGAGAGACGGGGGTCAACCATAATATTTTTTAATAAAAAAATGGTACACCACTGGAAAAGTTTTTTTTTGCCTTCACTAAGTTTTCCAATCAATTGTAAGAAAAACATTCTTAACTTTTTCCAAAAATGTACCGTTTTTGAAAAATTCAGTTTTGTGCGTTTTAATTTTTTAGCAGAAGAAAATCGAAGTAGGTCTAAGCTTTCGAAATTTTGCACACCTACTAAAATTTTAATTCCGAACAATTTTCCTTAATAACATTTTGCCGTAAGACCGACCTAAAGCCCACTTTACTGGTGCGAAAAATTAGATTTTTTTAAATTCCCAAGACACATGATTTTTCAAATCTAGAAATCTTTTTGTAGGTTTTAGGACCAAATGTTATTAAGGAAAGTTGTCCGGAATTAAAAACTTAGTAAGTGTGCAAAATTTCGAGAGCCTAGACCTACTTTGATTTCCTTGTGCTAAAAATATTAAAACGGTACATTTTTCAAAAACAAAGTCAAGAATAGTTTTTCTTATAATTTATTTGGAAATTTAGTGAAGGCAAAAAAGATTTCTTTTCCAGTTGCGTACCATTTTTTTATTAAAAAAATGTTATGGTTGACCCCCGTCTCTCCGACTCTGATGGAAGTACTTAGATGGGCTGAATTATTTTTAGTTTATAATATTTAATGAGTGTCTAAACTGTACAACATATGTTTGTCTTTGCTGTCTTCCTTTGGTAAAAATAAAAGAAAATTTTTAAAAATTGAACTTTGACCCCTGTATATCGAAAACCGGTAGGATTTCGGTACATGTTTATAAGAAAAAAATCTTCTTTTTTGAAATTTTTGAACAGTTTTTAAAGTACCTATTGCTGATAATGTTTGGACCACCCTGTATGTATTATACAGGGTGAATCAGTTTTTTTAGCAGGACTTTAACAAGTGATAGAGTTTTCGTCTAAACTATATCTTTTTAAGGCTTCGTAGAAAAGTTACAGGGTGTTAAAGTTGGAAAAAATATGTGGATTTTGTTGAATATAACCAAACTAATTGAGATATTTAAGTCATATTTGGTATACGTTATAACGGCATGGGTTAGCCTAAAAACCTGTTAATATCGAACATCTTGCATAACCAATCACATGAATCACCTTGTATTGTAATAAAAGGTCTTGAACTTTTTATGTAGATTTTAATTGCAGACAAAAATGTCCTGTTGGTATTTGTTCGCATGTGTTATAGTTAATGGCAAATTTCATATTTTTGTATTATTTCGGGGTATTTCTGAAAAATTAACTGAAAAATTGTCCCCATAAGTAAGACTCAAAATAGAAAAAATGTGTTTCTTACTTTAAATAAAGTAATTTTCATTCCTGGTCGTCAATTTTTTTTTAAATATAATATAAGAATAAGTAAAAGCGCGATCCAAAAACAGCGCAAGTGGCGCCCTCTGTGATATACGTAAGAAATTGACATTTTCAGCCTATTCTCCATCCCCAAAAACATAGCAGTGCCAAATTTCAGTTCAGCAGCTTGATTATGTTGGGAGATGTAGGTATCCAAAATGCAATTTCAAAAAACAAACTTCAACTCTTAAACAAACAACATTTTTATAAGCCATAAGCCATATTAGCCTCAATGGTAATATTTTGGCCCAAAATATATATGCCGTCTCACTGTGTTCCATTATTAATGACTCACCCTGTACATATATATACAGTGCCCGCCAAAAAGTGTGCACCATATGGGAAAAATTTTTAGTAAATAACTTACGGAAAATTTGTTTGCGGCATCAGGTTTTGCTTGCTCTAGAACCAAAATTGACATAATCAAATGTTGTGAAGTAGTCTTTTTTATATGTCAAATTTGACATTAGTGAAAAAAAAGTCCAAAAAATTGGCTTATTTAACCGAATTTCGAAAAAAGTCACAAGAAAAATATGTTTCTTTCGCAATTTTATACCCCTGTGCAAAATTTCGAGAGCCTACTACGATTTTCATATTTTGCCCTTTGTTGCCCTTTTCCGTATTTGTTAATCAATAAAAGTCGATCCTATGTAATTTAAAACACTCATTGACTGAATACATTCTGCACAATACTTAGTTTACGGTCTAAATATCCTTCTTTTCATTTTTTTTGCAAAAAAATTAAAATGAGGGCTTGTTGAAGAAGCACGCTTGGTGCAAAACTGATCTCATTTTTACAGATAAACACATAAATTTGATTTACAAACTTCTTTCTATAGTAAATGGTTGTAAAAACACACAAATATTTCTGTCATGCTGATCTGATCAGAAATATCTAGAAAATTTAAAATATTATGTCCAATAATATCCAACAAAGGGCAAAATATGAAAATCGTAGTAGGCTCTTGAAATTTTGCATAGGGGTATAAAATTGCGAAAGAAGCATATTTTTCTTATGACTTTTTTCGAAATTCGGTTAAATAAGCCCATTTTTCGGACATTTTTTCATTGATGTCAAATTTGACATATAAAAGAGACTACGTCACAACATTTGATTATGTCAATTTTGGTTCTAGAGCAAGCAAAACCTGATGCCGCAGACAAATTCTCCGTAAGTAAAAACGATTTATTCCCATCGACCAGAGGCGGAGGGGCGGGGTAGGGGTAGCACAATGGGTTTTCTACTCATAACTTTTTTGGTTTTGCAGATTCATCATTTTAGTGCATATTTTTATGTTACAAAAAAATGTACCTACTCTTGTTTCATAACGATAAAATCAACCGTTTGCGTTGAAATCGGCAAAATGTGCCCCATAACACCTGTTAACTCCAAAATTCGAAAAACTAATATAATTATTATTTTACATTATACCTTAAATAGCTACATTATAAATAATTACTTATAAAAACATGAAAAATTTTTAATTACCTAACATTTTCATACAATATTACTTGGGATAATTATTTCTTTGAATACTTTTAATAATAACCTAGTTTCCAGGAACATTTCTACACCTATTTCTGAATTTTTAGGCAGCTGATTTTATTCCTTAGAACTTTTTATTTTCGTTTGTTTAAAAATACAAGCAAAAGAAAACTTGGTCACTTCAACTTTTGTACCACTTTAATCAAAAATGCAAGTGAAGTGATTTCTAATTACGCTCTTCTTTGATAAGCTTCAATAATTTTGCTGGCGGTGATCTGCAGTTAACAGGTTTACAGTTTGTTCAGCGAATGTTCGGCCCTACGTCACAACTCCCGTCCTTGTCTTACTTGTAATTATACGATGGATATCGGTCGTATATTCACGAGTAACGAGTGACGCCGAACATTCGCTGAACAAACTGTACTTGCTGCTGACTGCTGCTGTTTGTATTTCTTCGGTTAATTCTATTTGCTTCAGAAATGCGGCTGTCTTCGTCGTATCGAGAATTACAGTGTCCATTTTCCTCATCTCCATGACGTACTTCTTGAACCGGAATGCATTTTTTTGGTGGTCTTACCAATTTTGGCTCCATTGCTTCTTTGGTTAGGTTTCTAGATGGTAGGCGGCACTTTTAGCCTTGTTTCGTCTTGCGCTAAAAACTACTGTTCATCAAAATGAATAGAACACGCATACATAGAGACCATCCAGAGAATATTATTGTCGATGACAACTAGAGTACTAAGCCACTTTCTAAATTTAGTTTCTTCTCTTGAAAACCTAAAAATCAGCAAGAAATCAGAAAGTATCAATGAAAAAACAATATTATTTGGCAACAAATTATACCTATTTACTTACCTATGGCATGTAATTTCACAATCTGGATGTAAAAGTCTTTTCGCATTTTTACCGAGTAATTTTTTGATCACGTAAAGATGAAAACGAAAAGCTATGAACCGTACATAATATAAAGAAAAAAATCGCTATTAAGAACTAAAAACGCATCTCTCAAAAAAGCATGTCACTGTGCCTTTTATGATTTACGGGCGCCTTCAAAAAGTGTAATGCAATTAACGGCGGCGAATTTCATCTCTTTTCGTTCCCTGTTCCTTGCCGTGCGCAATAGGGCCAAAAGCGGTATATGTTAATGTACAGTGATGTGGGCGTAACAGGCATCCTCCAGTCCAAGTTAGAACCCAAAATCTTATTTGGTTTTTGAGTTATACAGTTCCAAAAGTGGCCCCTTTTTTTGTTTAAAATTAAAATAACTCCCTAACCTATAAAGATAGACCCTTAAGATCCTGTACAAAAAGAACATACTCTTTAAGGGCTTTCTAAAAATGTAACAAAATACGAAGCGTTCCATTTAAAAAACATAACTGTGGGTCTCCGCTACTTATTAGATCACGCTGTATCGGATATAAGTATTTACTTATAATATTTTTAGTTTAATATGAAGCATATATACCGTGTGACCCATTCTGATGTTGGACACCCTCATAAAATCGCTAAAGGGTTTTCGTTTTTTTTTACTAGAAAAAAATCATAGTAGGCCTTGAAAATTGAGATTTAGATCTGAAACTTTACGCCAAAATAGAGTTTTTGTGATCTATTTTTAGAAAAAAAACGGCTAAAATCGGACAAAAATTACAGATTTTATGAGGGTGTCCAACATCAGAATGGGTCACACTGTATACATCTCTTTGTTTTAATTCTACGCTTAAAATACCTCACTTCCTGCCACTTCCATATACAACCGGGTAAACTGGTGACTACCTTTTTTTATCGAAAGATCAGTTTGGGAAATGAAACTGATATTTCAGATTTTACTTCTAAAATTTACGAGAAATTTTGTATACAGTTTTTCGTTCCTTCGTTAAAATTTTGATATGAATCGTTATTGTATACAGCTCTACGTCACTCCCTAAATATCAAATAAGTTCTTTTGGTGGTTTCAAATTGCCAAAACTGTCGAAATATTCACACTTTTTCCCTCTCTTGCTGTATGCTACCCAATGAAATCAATAATTTCGCTAAATACCCAAATTCGAAATGGCCGACTCGTTTTTTCTCAGCTTTTTAGGTAGGGTATCTCTAATATAAATTTTATTAAATCTAGATTGGTTGAAGGCCTATTGGGTAGCCTCAAGGGTTTTTTTGCTTTTTTAAGAAGAAGAAGAATCCCCCACGTTTATTTTTACGCAAATCCCAGAACCAACAACCTCCATAGCTTGCTTTCGATTTGCCAGCAGCTTTTTTGTATTATTTACGTCGATTATAGTTTTGGCTATATTGCTTGCACCACCCGCTAATGATCCTAGGGCACTCAGAGCTCCCAGTATAGGTAAAAGCGGGAGAAATCCTCCTGACCTTTCTTGAAAGGGAATAGTACTAGATATTTTTGATTTACCCTTTCCACCCGCGTTTTTTATGTGTACGCGTGCAGCCCAAACTGCCGCTAAAGATGATTTTTAAAAAAAATTTAAGTCGCTTAACTGTTTGGTTGTAAAGGATTTTTCACTATGTCTCTTCTAAACGAAAATGGACGTATCGTATACATTCACAACTTTCTTTTAATTTTCATTGAGTTTGTAACGATCCAGGCGGCCTGCTCTTTTGATTTCACTCGCCAATCCACGAGATTTTTAATTAAGTTGAATGCAGTTGGATGGCTATAGCCACTTTAACATTCAGCCTACTCGCTTGTCAGTTTTATTATCATGGCTGACTTGATTTGTCATAAATTTGGTTTTATTGTTTGGCCTACTCAGATCGAACATCAGACACCGACCATGAGACCATGTATCTAGTTTGATGGAGCTTCTCTGATAAATATCTCGGAAACGGTTGGAGATAAATAGGTCAAATTATATATCGTTGGATTCAGAATTAAAAAAGGAATCCTGTGATGGTTAAGAGAAATGTGTAAGTTGTAAAATAGAGAAAACCACTTTCATTTCCGCTATAACCGGAAGTTATATTAAAAAACTGAATATTCGGGAATACTACTAAAAGGTTCTCTAATGGATCTGTAGGTAAAAAAATATATTTTTTTATTTTGCAAAAAATGCTTAACTTTTTTACCGACCCCCGTATACAAAATTAGGGTACACCCTCGAATTCCCCTTAATTTTTACTACAATATAATTTTTTGAATGACGATTTTATGTTAACGTGTCTCCACGTAGCACACTTTTTCCGCTTCGATGGGCCACCCTGTACTTAAATAACTTATTTTTTTATTTGATATTTAATTGTTTTTCTGACTGCATATTTATTTAATATGGAAAAAATTACATAGGAATGCATTTGTTTCGACTATAAATCATGAAAATATTAAGAAATAAGGAGGAGTGGAACACCCAGTACATGAGATTTTTTTTATTCTGAACAACTTCTCTTAGTAAAATTTTCTCGTATCTTGCACAGACACTTTACGTAGGCAGAAAATGAGTTTTTTTTTCAAGCCAAGGCTACTTAAAAATTTTTGGAAGTTGGAAATATGACGTTTAAGAGGGGGTTGCCGACAGCGAAAGTGACGTTAGATTTCGTATTTTTTTAAGTTGTATAGCATAAAATCTAATAACATTTTACCTGGAAAAAATTTAGTACAAACATCTCTGCCTTCATTATAATCATAAGAACTCACAAGCAGTGTTTTGTTTTATAGGTTATGAAAACTTTGGGAAAAATAATAATTCCAGTGCATAAGCTTTTAAGATCCTAAGAACTTTTTAAGTTGTATAGCACAGAATCTAATAACATTTTACCTGGCAAAAATTTAGTACAAACATCTCTGTCGTCATTTTAATCAAAGGATCTTAAAAGCTTATGCACTGGAATTATTATTTTTCCCAAAGTTTTCATAACCTATAAAACAAAACACTGCTTGTGAGTTCTTATGATTATAATGAAGGCAGAGATGTTTGTACTAAATTTTTTCCAGGTAAAATGTTATTAGATTTTATGCTATACAACTTAAAAAAATACGAAATCTAACGTCACTTTCGCTGTCGGCAACCCCCTCTTAAGGATGTTTTTACGAAAACGAAAAAAAAATCACATGTAAAAAAAGGTATGGGACTTTGAAGAAAATGATACATTTTGAGAGACACCTTGTATCTCCTAAATTAATCAAGATATCGAGATGCGGTTTACGGAATTCAACTTTTCTCGAAAATCGAGCTCCAGACACCTTGACTACTTTTTGACTGTCTCGTCGAGAAATAGGAAAAAACACCCTAAATGTGACTAATTTGGACCACCCTATACATACATATATGCAGTTTCCAGCAAAGCGTCGTCCTCGTTTACCTACCTCACATAGCAGCGTCTTGTATGCTGGCCACAGCGAAAAGTCCAAGCTTTCATTTGACATCGAATTTATTTTATGAGAGTTGAAAGTCAACAAAACAACACCACTTTCCTGGTGGCTGCCAATGCGAAGGAACTGCTTAGAGCCTTCTTTCTAATGGTACCTACAGTTTGATCTATAAGCTTATGAGAGTAGATTTGCTTAAAAATTAACCACAACTTCTTTAATTAACAATGATCGGGCCCATATTAATTGAATAATTGAAGCAACCTATTCGCTTCAAGTAAAGAAATATACTCTCTACATTTTACATAACATCGCATTCTATAAGCTTATGAGAGTTGAAATCATGCGGCCGGCTCTTGGACTACATTGTGCATCCAAAGAGTTATAGGCGCGCTAGATGCTTATTGTAAATAGCTTGAAGTAAGCAACTTAAAAATAACTCTTAATTTTGGAATTAACATCAACATTATTATAACATTATTATACCTAATACAATCAGGCCGGCACCATTTTCTATCTATTTTCATTGCGTATATACTTAAGACTCAATGTACAGCACGTGCGTGGTGATTCGACATATTGACCCATAAAATGGCTTTTTTCGATCTGTAGCAAGTAACACGCATAATTTTAAACTTGTGGTCAATAGAAATTTTAATCTAAGTAATTACTCACAATTTGTGACAAAAATTATTTAAAAATATTTACCACCATGGCCGTTATTAGCATTTGCGCAAAAAGCCTAATTACTACCATTGTGATAAATATTTTTAAATAATTTTTGTCTGAAAATGTGAGTAATTACTTAGATTAAAATTTGTAATAAATTATGTTTATTGGCATAACAGGTAAAGGATATCAATTGAAAAAAATGCACTCCAGCCGGGACTCGAACCCGGGACTCCTACTGTGGCCGTAGGCACTTTAACCAACTAAGCTACCGGAGATACGGGTTTCATCGGCTATAGGTGTTATTTATTCCAATTGATATATAATTAGTAGCGGTGAGATGTAGAAGACTTCGGCGTCTTCTACAGCTACTAGAAGGGGTTAGGGTTAGGGTTAGAGGGTGTAGGGTAACCATTCATTATTGTTGGTTATGTAAACTTCCTATTTGTTCTTCCACCCACAATATTCGACATATAGCGACTTAATGCAAGTATCGAACGTGGAAATTCTAACCTACAATGTCAAAGCCAGAATATGAAACTCAGAAAGATTTTTAGTACCTGTAATAATTATAAATAATAAATGATGTTTAGTGGCATATCAGGTAAAGGATATCAATTGAAAAAAATGCACTCCACCCGGGACTCGAACCCGGGACTCCTACTGTGGCCGTAGGCACTTTAACCAACTAAGCTACCAGAGATACGGGTTTCATCGGCTATAGGTGTTATTTATTCCAATTGATATATAGTTAGTAGCGGTGAGATGTAGAAGACTTCGGCGTCTTCTACAGCTACTAGAAGGGGTTAGAGGGTGTAGGGATACCATTCATTATTGTTGGTTATGTAAACTTCCTATTTGTTCTTCCACCCACAATATTCGACATATAGCGACTTAATGCAAGTATCGAACGTGGAAATTCTAACCTACAATGTCAAAGCCAGAATATGAAACACATAAAGATTTTTAGTACCTGTAATTATAAATAATAAATTATGTTTATTGGCATATCAGGTAAAGGATATCAATTGAAAAAAATGCACTCCAGCCGGGACTCGAACCCGGGACTCCTACTGTGGCCGTGTGCATTTTTTTCAATTGATATCCTTTACCTGATATGCCAATAAACATAATTTATTATTTATAATTACAGGTACTAAAAATCTTTATGTATTAAAATTTGCATTGACCAAAAGTTTTAAATTATGCGTGTTACTCGCTGCAGATCGAAAAAAGCCATTTTATGGGTCAAAATGTTAAATCACCACATACGTGCTGTACATTGAGTCTTTTTACCACAGGAAGCCAGCCAGTGAAAATATAGCGAAAAATATTTTGAAAATGTCTATTTTTTATCTTAAATTGTTAATAGCTTTAGCGGTGCACGGATTTAGTAGGTAAGCATTCACATGTTGTTTTACACATTATTCTGGATAGATTTAACATTATAATAACTGATGTTATTACGAAAATGCACTTTCGATAGCCCTACCGGCAAGACTATAAAGGAAGTTGTTAGTCACATCATCCAGTTTGGCACAGGGTCTCTAATAAGATGTACCTACTTACCACTTTTTTATTTAATTTTCAGATCGAAAAACTCGTATATTCAGCATCCTTGTTTTCCGCTTTATAAGCTTTTTCACTTGTTAGTTGTTAGCATGTGGTCATATCTTCCAACTGAATTTTAAGCCAGTTCCACCCAACCGATTGAGCTGAAATTTTGCACACACTTTTGTCGATGGTAACAATACAACCTACCATACTCAATATTGTAATTTGTTCAAAATGGCCGCTGCTCCAAGATGGCGGATTACCGTTTTTCCTTACAACCCCTTGATATTGGTATAAAATAGAAGGGTTTAACGAGTAGCTATAAAACAATAAGCTGACTGACGTCATACTAAATACAATATGGCTGCTGCCCCAAGATGGCGGATTACCTATTTCTTGACAACCTGCTTGACATGGGTATCAAATGAGAGGGTTTGTCAAGCAGAATACGTGACGTTAGTATAATTTTAATATGGCGGATGCCTCAAGAAGGCAGCTTAAAATTTACAGGAAAAGGGGCCTTGTAGGTAATAACGATGTGTTATCATAAATTAAGACATACTAACAAAAGCTTATAAAATATATAATAATGAATAAAAAATATTTTTAAAACCAAGCGAATTGTAAAGAAAATACCTACCTACATACTTCGGCAAGTTCTTGCTTATCAACCAATCACTGTCCAATGAAATTAATTGGTACCTACCTACCTATTTTTATAAACTTGTTGTGCGACAAGCTTTTTGAAAACAAATTTGGAAAACCTAAACTTATTTTATTCGTTTTAGTACATGGCTTAAAGCTTATTTTTTAAAAGGTTTTTTAATTCCCGCGATATCCAAATTACGACGGAAAACGAATGTGATAATTGCTTCGTATTTTGGGACGTTATTTTAATTTTCGCTGACGGGTGGGCAATAAGAGAGTAGAAAATAGAGAAAAAAGCTCTAGCTCGGGAAATAACAATTCAGACGTTAAACACAGTGATTTAGTCTAGCTTTAAATTACCCGAAATAAGGCCTTACCGGTCTCGAATTTACAGCAAACGGGAAAGGTGTATTTTAGGCGTTCTTTTTAGAGTCGCGTTTACTGCGAAACGGTTTTTAAGAAAATCTCGGCCGTGTCGAAAATCCGAATGAAACGGAAAGATCTAGAAATATAAAAAGCTCATTTGGGCAAGTTCAGTATTATGAAGCGTGCGAAAATCATACCTAATGTGTCTCACTTACTGACTCACTCTCGTACTTACGCTATTTTGAGGTGTTGGAAATTTAATTTTGAAAAGCTCGAAGTATTAGTATTAGTACTTAGTTAATAGTTAGCAAATAATATCGAGAAACACAAAATTTATTAAATGAAATCACGAAGGTTATACCTATGTTAGACGTACCTACCTGCCTACATATAATAGGTAGACATATTAAATAAATTCCCTTTTAAATTTAACATCTGTAAGCAATTGGGATAAATATAGAATATGCATATGAATAGGCATTATCACACATAGTGCCAACCCAAGTGTGTTTTTGGTGTTTGTTTTTAAAATTACTAAGTCTTTCAAAAAACCAATGCTCAACTCAAATTCTACATTACATTGCGCATATTTGGACAAAAAATCAGCCAAATCTGATGTTTCGTTTGCGAAAACAATATACCTGAAATGTATTTTCTTCTTCTTCTCTAATAAAAAATTACTAGAACCTTTAGGTATATTGTTTTTCCAAACGAGCCATCAGATTTAGCTGATTTTTTGTCCAAATATGCCCAATATAATGCAGTATTTGAGTTGGGCATTGTTTTTTTTAAAACATAATGATTTTCAAAATAAACACAAAAAACTCACTTGGGTTGGTAGTATTTAATGCCATGTGTGTTTATGCCACCTTAAGTCAACGAAAGATGCAAACTTGACGTCAAGCTGTTTTCGAGAAGACCATGACCGAAAATTTTGTGTTTAATTCGGCCCTCCTCTTAAACCAATAGCGATATCGAAAAAGCACATATTTTTTTGTCCCTATAGGCGTTGACTGACGTATCAATTAATAAAGACTGCTTATGGCTGTCACGTTTGGCACATTTTTGACTCACTATGCGCTTTCCGGAGACAAAATATAATGCAAAATTCATTGTTAGCTATCAGCACCATCTGTTTCCCATGCCATGAAGCTAGAGCCTTGATAAATCTTATAGTCGACACTTATAAGCTTTTGAACCACGGATTTATCATATCTTGAAAATTAATCAAAATATGAAGTTTATTTTTGAACAAAACCCGCTGACAAAAATATGTATGAGTTTCTGCCGCGGTGGCGCGAACTCTTTGGACTGCATGTTTTTCTGACTTGGATCGACCTTGATTCGATTCGAGATCCGGGCAGAGAGTATGCAACACGTCTTTATAAAAACACACCTCTCGTGGCTATAAAAGCGCTCGGCAAAGTGTAGATTCACGGTATTGCTTTATCTGTGTCGTTTACTAATTGCCCTAAACGCACTACGATTTTCTGCGTTTCCCGTAGTACTTGAGCGAATGCTATCCTAGTTATATCCCGAATGTTAGCCCTAGCCGCAAATGGGGATGAAACCTAAATAATAGTAATTGCCAGCCCTGCCCTGCACAAGCATGTGGTTTCTTCTGGGATACTCATAGTTTGGAGTATTGTGCCCAACAATAATTCTTTAACCAAACAAAACTAGATAGAACGCGGTTTACCCGGGTAAATCCAGAAATAACTATAATGTCAGTTATATTTCGTACTTTACCCACGCTTCTTGGGTATTTCGCAGTTTACCCGGGTAAACCTAAGTTCAACCGTTAACCTTACTTTACCCGTAACATATACATATTATATAATATAAAATGTTACTTACTTAACGCTAGATTTGTTTTAAAACTATTTTATCCATGGATAATTTATGATGAAAAATCTTCAGATGTATTTTTTACAAGACTTAAAATATTAAACGAGATTTCCTTAATCTACAGGGTGTCCAACTTTAAAATTGTACAAATCCGCAAAATCTTCATTTTTGGAGATAATCGCCTAAACTTTTTTTTGTTTGAAAGTCCTTCAAAACCCGCTTCTTTTGACCTTCCTGCCATTTTCAAAATGCAAATCCAGGGCCGGCTGCGATTTTTTTATACCCCCGATTTTCACAAAAACCATTTAGCGATTTTTTTATTTAAAATCTGACCCCACAGCCTTAATCATAACACCCCAAAACCCCCATATACCAAATTTAAACAAAAAATATACTGGGAGTTCTATTCCGCAGGGTGTCAAAGTTGAGCAAAATAGGAATTTTATAGGCATCTACCAAGCCAAGTGTGCCATGGAATCCCCTCAAAACAATTGAATGTAATAGGACCACTCAAGGTGTTTGTGTGCAAAGGTTCAATACAAAGTGTTCTTATCTGTGCCATCTCAAATTACTTAATTTTTGGAACTGTATGCGGGTAAAAAAATCGAGTATATCAAAACCGCTCCACACCCTATAAACGAACTAAACCTAAAAAATACAGAAGCCTGCCAGTCAGTAAGTCCATATCAGTTAAGGTGACTGGTGCGCCACAACAGGAAACGCACAGAAAATGTATCATCTTAGACAGTGACGTTGTTGAGAAAGGTCCAATAATTTAAAATGTTTTATTTGTTAGTTGGCATTTTGTATAGAAATGTATTACTTTTGTGTTTATCAATATTTTTTCCATGATTCCAGAGCACTGTTGATCCGTATAAGTTTCATAAAATTTCAGAATTGTGAGATGGCTCAGAGAAAAACACCCTGTATATTTTTGTAGTAAATATTTTCAATCCAACATTTTGAGTGGTTCTGTTGACCATTCAACTGTTTTGAAGGGATTCCATGGCACACTTGACTCGTCAGATGCCTTTAAAATTCCTATTTTGCTCAACTTTGATACCCTGCAAAATGGAACTCCCTGTATATTTTTTATTCAAATTTGGTATATGGGGCTTTTGGGATGTTCTGATTAACGCTGTGGGGTCAGATTTTAAATAAAAAAAATCGCTAAACGGTTTTCGTGAAAATCGGGGGTAAAAAAAATCGCAGCGGACTCTGGATTTGCATTTTGAAAATGACAGGAAGGTCAAAAGAAGCGGTTTTTGAAAGCCTTTCAAACAAAAAAAAAGTTTAGGCGATTATCTTTAAAAATTAAGATTTTACGGATTTGTACAGTTTTAAAGTTGGACACCCTGTATGTGATAAACCAGATTTTTGTCGGTAAAGATAAATTTATGGTTCAAAAACTAAACTTGCGTAGAATTTTACAAAGAATTGGTATATGATGTCAAACTTAATATACAGGGCGGTGTTAAAATGTTAGGTATTTAAAAAAAATTCTCTTTTCAAAAAACTTGTGATTTTAGAATTTAACACGGAATATTAGCAATGAGTATACAGGGAGTAACAAAAAAGTGTCGGTTAGCATTTCTCGCTTCCGGTTTGACCGGAAGTGAGCATCACACTTAGTCAGATTTCTTAAACACCCTGTATATTTTGGGTATTTTTGGGTTCATTTTATTCTCCCAATTCCAACCATATATTATAGTTTCATGCAGTTATCTCTAAAAATAACCAAACAGCGAATTTTTTTTATAAATTTCGTCAAATACCTATGACTATATTTCCTTCTTCTTAATTTCCACCAATCACAAACCGGCAATTTTGAATTACAAATGGTTTCTAGATGGAAAAACTGTATGACAGCACCTGTCAGCAGTTTTTTCGAGTTTACCCGCGGCAAAACTTGACAGCTGTTGTATAATAGGTAGTAGGTAGTATGTTTTGTAGGCTATGTGTGTATGCAGAATAATCTGTTACTCATGAAATAGTCTTGTCAAATACCATTCGGCAATCTAATTTTTCCTGTGGAAAAAATCCAAAAAAACAATGCTGAGTAATATTTTTTTAACAAAATGCATTCGTGCAGGTGCAAAAATCCTCGTCTTCGACTTGGATTTTTGTTGCCACCAGCACTCATACTTCTTGTTAAAATATTACTTAGCAACATGTTTTTTTTTTCGATTTGTTCGTAAAAATTAGATGTCCTTATGATATTAGGTACTTACGATAAATTCACATCTTTGCATGGATTGCTAAAAGTACCTACATTGTTGGTGATAACTATATAAAACTATAAGTATATCGTTGGAATTGGGAGAAGAAAAGGAACCTAAAAAAATATACAGGGTGTCTCAAATATCTGGCCAAATGATGCTCACTTCCGGTCAAACCGGAAGTCAGAAATGAAATCCGACACCTTTTTGTTACTCCCCGTATTCTCATTCTAATTCTAATTACTAATATTCCGTGTTAACTAATATCCAATTTTACAATTTTAAAAAAGGGTATTTTTAACATAACTTTTTAACAACACATTGTATATTAAGTTTAACATCATATTCAAATTCAACGGAAAAGTCTACATAAGTCTGGTTTTTGAACCATCAATTTTTTTAAAATTACCGAGAAAATCGTATTTATCACGTTAACTATGTACCTAAAAAATGTCCGACTGTTAAACGCACCTACATTAAGAGCACAAAACACAATAAAATGAGGTAAATGCAATTAATTTTTAAAAATTACATAACGGAACAGTTTTAGGAAACCCCCCAAAATAACCATTTAAATTAGCCCGGAACCAGTGGCTCGGTAAGAACAATCATTTCCGCGAAAATTGCATTACAATTACAAATTTCCCGGGCATATAATAAATTCGAGGAAAATTAGAAGACTTAGGTGTGCACGGAGGTAGCAGCAGAGGAAAGAAAATAGCTATATAAATTTTGGGTTTGTGGGATGACGGAGGGCGCAACTGGGATATAAATCGTTTTACACGGAATTCTTTGGTTAATTAATGTAGACCTTTCTCGCCCTCTAAATCAGTTATAACATCTTTATCCAGGCAAACCGGAATTCGTTTAATCCAAGGGTTTATGCCAACAAACGAATTGCCTCAGCAGAATAATAACATGATAAAAAATTTGATATAGGTTCCTAAACATTCGATGGGACTATTTTAAAATGAGAACCAGTCCATTGATTTTCTAGGCAACTGCTTAATTTGTCAATGAACCGATAAAAATTAAGGCAAATACATATAATTTTGAAAGTCCACACACTGCTTCCTTTATGATCATTTAAGGTTTTTTTAGAAACGTAAAAAGTATTCGAGTGGTCATTTTTGGCCACAATTTCTAAAAAGAACCCATTGGTTGGGCCACTTTTGTTAATGTTGTGTGATTTTTTCTGCACTACATTGAGCAATTTTTGGATGTAGCAAAACGTTCTATTCTAATAAAACTAGAAGTGCATTAACCATGAAAATACACCTACATACCTACGCACCTACCTGGAAAAAAATTATTTGTGGAACTATTCAAAATTTTACTTTGCTAGCAGAATTCGCCAATTAAAATATGGCCAAGCATTTTAGTTACAATACCAATACCAATTTTCATTGTTCTAAAATAAGGAGAAAACATTATGGTTCTACGACCGTACAGATATACAGGGTGTCTACTTTTTTTGTTTGAAGTGCGTTCAAAAAGCGCTTCTTTTGACCTTCCTACCATTTTGAAAACGCAAATCCAGGGCCAGCTACGACTTTTTATAGCCCCAATTTTCACGAGGGAGTTCCAGTCTGCAGGGCGTCGGGGCTGAGCAAAACAGTTGATTGATGTGCAAAAATTCAATATAAAAATATACAGGGCATTTTTCTTTGAGCCATCTTAAACTGCTGAATTTTTATGGAACTTTATAGGGGTCAAGAGCGCTCTGCAATTACTGAAAAAATATTAATAAACACAAAAGTCGTTATTTCTTTACAGAATGCCATCCAACAAATAAAAAAAACAGTTTAAATTATTGGACATTTCTCAACGCAAGTCTAAGATTATTTTCTGTGCGTTTCCTGTTGTGGCACACCTGCCAACTTAACTCATGTGGACTTACTGACTGACAGGCTTTTGTATTTTTTAGGCTTAGTTCGTTTATAGTGTGTGGGCGGTTTTGATACTTATACTGGATTTTTGAACCGTGTAAAGTACCAAAATATTCAGCATTTTGAGATGGCCCAGATAAAAATACCCTGTATATTTTTCTATTGGATCTTTACACATCACCACTGTAAGTAGTCGTATTGATCATTCAACTGTTTCCAAGTAATTCCATACTTGACTCGCCAGATGCTTTTAAAATGCAGTTGGAAGTATGGACCGGAAAAACCTCGCTTTATATCGAGCATGAAGGGCAACATTTTTAACAATTTTTGTCATTTTTTTTTTTAATATTTAGTTGCAGAAAAATAAAAAATAATGTTTATTAATTTTGCATATCTACCCTCTTATGATTTTATTTTTTATTAAAAAAATAATTAATTATCTTTCTCCACTGTTTATTTAAGGTCATTTACCACTTGTAATACTTCGTTGAAATCTTATTTTTTATCTATTTGATGACATAAAAATTCAATATGCCGCCCATAAGAAAATCAAAACTTGGTTATAAAAGCTTAGACATCCAGTGGGCCTGGAAATTTTCTAAAACTTCGTAATTAGCCCATACTGACTTATGTAAACGCACCAAGTGTCATTGTGATCCAATATTTATTGTAGCTAATAAAAGCGTGTTTGGATTTATCCATTTTTTGCAAATTTACTCGATCAGTTGACGTGCAATCCCCCCCCCCCCCCCTCCACGGCGCAGCTGAGTATTTTTGTAACTCTACCTAACTTCAATAAAAAAGTAGGCCTTGTCATGAGAAAAAAATAAAAAATAAAATAATTTTCTGCTTTCTCTGTGCAAAGTACGAGAAAATTTTACTAAGAAAGAGAAGTTGCTCAGAATAAAAATTATGCCTATGTACAAAATTTGAGACGAATTGGCCTACTTTGATTTTTCCGGTTTTTTTTGCCAATTATTTATAATTTTTCAATAGGCGAATTTATACATACATATATAGTAATCTTATGAGAGCAGAAAGTCAACAAAACATCACCACTTTACTAGTGGCTGCCAATGCGAAGGAACTGCTTAGGCGGTGAGAACACCTTTTTTTCTTGCTCCATTTGCCGTCTTTCCAATAGTTCCTCTTTTGTTCTATAATCTTATGAGAGTAGATTTGCTAAAAAAATATCAACAACTTATTTAATTAACAATGATTGGGCCAATATTAATTGAGGCAACCTACTTGTTTCAAGTAAAGAAATATACTATGTACCTTTTTCATAGGTATACGCATTCTACAATCATTTGACAGTTGAAATCATGCATTCGGCTCTTAGACTATAAGGTTTCGTGTGCGAATGCATTATAAAGTAGATAAATTTTTTATATAAAAATAATAAAATCAAGTTATAAAAAACTTTTTTGAACGTAGACTTTAATTATTTTGGGGTCTGGATCGGAATTATATGAAAAAAATCACTATTTCATGCAGTCGACGTTTCGCAAAAATTTATTTGCATCTTCAGGACAGCCTAAATTGTGATTCTTCCTGGTCACTTAAAGTTTTGGTCTGAATGTATGCATTTTAACACTGTTTTAATTTGTTCATGTCTTTACCTATTACGATGTTATTATGTTTAATTTTAAGTGACCAGGAAGAATCACAATTTAGGCTGTCCTGAAGATGTAAATAAATTTTTGCGAAACGTCGACTGCATGAAATAGTGATTTTTTTTTCATCTAATTCTGATCCAGACCCCAAAATAATTAAAGTCTACGTTCAAAAATATAAAAAGGATCGTCCATATACTTTACTTAATAAAAAACTTCATAAAGGACATAAAGTCCCCTTTATAACACACTTTTACCTTATTTTACTATAAAGTGGCACTTTATGTCCGCAAAACTGTACCATAATAGAACCTATTATTTATCTTTTATCTACAGGGCGAGTCAGAATGTATAGTAAATACAAGGGGTGTTCGGCAGGTGGTTTTAAGGGGGGGTCTTTCATATAAAATTTTTCGATTTGGTCTTTCCTTGCCAAGTTATTCGGGCCTACAGGGTGACCCAAAAGTATTTATTTTTATTTATATCTCAATAACGGCGCTACTTAAAAATTTGAAATTTGGTATGTTTTATCTACTTACTAGAAGTAGGGTAGTTTATTCATTTACACAGTGCCCTAAAAAAGGGTAATTTAACAAAATTTGAACACCCTATTTCAAGAAAACCAATGCTGTTTTGACCAATGTCCAATTGGTATTTTTTATTTTTTCCTTATTTTGAATGTACAGTCGATCTGTAACGTTTTAAAGCGGTAGGTAAAAATTTTATGTTTCGAATATTGAAGTTAACAGCTGTTTTGGGGCACGTTTTGTCAATTTCAACGCAAACGGTTGATTTTATCGTTATGAAACAAGAGTACACTTTTGTTGCAAAATGAAAAGATACACTGAAATGATGGACCTGCAAGACCAAAAAGATAACCTCAAAAAAGATTGAGCAAAAAAATTAATAGGGTTTGTTCATTTTTACCCTTTTTTAGGGCACTGTGTAAATGAATATACTACCCTAAGGCGTCTTCCAGTAAGTAGATAACACATACCAAATTTCAAATTTTTAAGTAGCGCCGTTATTGAGATATAAATAGAAAAATAATTTTGGGTCACCCTGTAGACCCGAATAACTTAGCAAGGAAAGCCCAAATCGAAAAATTGTATATGAAAAACCCCCATTAAAACCATCTTTAAAGTATTTACTATACATTCTGACTCACGCAACAACATACATGTAGATGGTCTACGATCAAAGGAATTGCACTACATCGCATACCTTCGTTACGTTTATTTATTTTTTCCATCTCCACGAACTAATGCCAATCTTAAATTTTTTGTTATTAGATAAACCAGTGTGGGCGAACTCAGGAAAAGACACTGAAGATGTATATGGAGTTTTCGACCAAATTGTCAACTTAACGTGTGAAGTTGAAGCCAATCCAACACCATCGTTCGAATGGAGAAGAAGAGGTAGCAAAAAGGTCATTGGAAAACATCTCAACGCCACTATCTTGGAGCAAACGTACAAATCTATTTTGCAGGTAAAAATTTTGTAATTGCTGGAAGAACTAAATCCTGCTTTTCCTCATCGGCGTAGATGTTGGAGAATAAAAATGCGTTCACCCTTGAACAATCTCACTGCAGTCGCATTCAAAGTTTGTTGGTCTCCAACAACTATAGCCGTTCTGGTGTAAGGATGAGGCCTTAAAACATTTATTTTGTAACAGATTATAGTAACAAGGGCAAGCCTGGACGAGTACGAGTGTCGAGTTAGAAACGCTCTAGGCAAGAGAGAGAAAAGGTTCGTGCTGAAGAATGGAACGTTGCCAAATCCTCCTCAGTATATAGAGATGAAAGGGGAGAATTCTAACCTTATTGACTTAGGAATAGAAGGGCCCGAAGTTTCTCAGGAAGAAAAAGATAGCCATATGGAGCCGATCGGTTTTAACGTAATGTACAAGCCTAAGGATGAAGATGAATGGATGTATAAAGATTTTAACTTAACGGAAGGTACAGTATTAATTTATAGTTTTAGCAAAAAATATGGATGGTGATGTAGGAGGGTGAAGGAAAGTTGAAACTACCCAGGCCCGTAACTAACTTTTAATTGTTTTGAACGATTTTAATTATTGATCATGATATCAAAATAACGCTCTTTGAAAACTTTTTCAAACTGAGTTTACAAATTCTAAAATCGCCTTATAAGCACGATTTTGTAAGTCTTTCATATTTATTTCGTAATTTTTTCCCGTTCAAGATAGGGAAATATATATTAGAAAAAGTTGTTCTAATTTCGAAATTACATCCTGAGGGCAAATTAATGTCATAATAATCGACCTTCGGTTCTGTTCGCATCTTTAACATTTTTGTTCCTTTCTGGTACCGAAATATGCTGATTAATCTGATTATACTTATACTGAAACCTACTGCCCAGTGCCGGTTTTACATGGGTACTATATGGTGCTATAGCACCGGGAGGCAAATCGTAAGGGCGGCAAATCGCAATAGGAATAGGGCTATATTATACTCAGCTGCTATACATACAAAATTATCCTCGAGAAATAGGCAAATAGTAATACCTACTCTGGACTGGCTGGGCGGCCTGGGAATTGAAAACATTCGGCTTCTTCTTTCATTTCCAGTGGCTACATAACTTTTTCTTTATTTCTACTTCTCCCTTGGTCTTAGTTGTTATTCTAATGATTTTAAAAAACGCATACGGTTACGGTTACGGTTAATTTCGTTTTGATTGAATTTAGTGGTGGATAGTTCTATTTTAATATCATTTAGTAAGAAAATTGTTTTATGATTAGGAGTAATGTGAATTGCGCAAGAAAAATGAAATTCTTTAGCGATATTATCAATGAGTTCAGATATCTGGAAACCATAGACACTAACCAGATAATAAAAACTTTTTAAAATTGAAAAGCGAGGAAGCGACTAAAACACAAAACTCCTATTTTGCATTTTTATACCATAGCCCATACCATAGGTAACATTTTTTCATTACGTGTTAATTTTCAAAGTTTTTAATGTACATATTACCCACTGAACATGTCAATATTTCGCGATATTGGGATCAGCAATATTATTTTTCTTTATTGTACTCTGATTTTTGTTATTTTTAAAATATAATAAACAATTTTGGATTTTGGTTTTTTTGTTAAATACTATTTAGGTACCTATATAATATTTATTTATGTACCAAGGCACTGAAGTTCAACTTCAACGGCCAGAGGCCTCGGCAACTAAATTCCACATGAGTCATAAAGAGATTGCGCAATGTGTACGAAAAGTTAAATGGGCCTTTATTTCAGTGCCGATTTCTGAGCTTTTAATAACGATTTTGAGACACTTCACTGCCGGTTTCAAGAAAAAACAATAATTTGATTTTATAAATTACTAATGCGTAAGGGGTAGGGGCGCCGGTTACAATTAGCACCTGGCGCAAAAGTACCTTAAACCGGCACTGCTAGTGCACACACTTATTACAATACAAAAAATTATAAAAGAAAAAAGTATGCTGATTATTATTAGATTTTGTGATAGCGTCTAATTTTTAATTCCTAACAACTTTTCGTTCATTTGAAAACTAACCAGTCCAAATATTTCCCCAATAAAAAAATCAAAAATCGCCGAGAGATGTCGATTTTTGTTGGAAGGGGAAACTTTTTTTAATACTTAGGTATAAAATATCGATCCACTCAGCCCGCCAGCCCACCCCAATCCCAACTTTGAAATGTTAAATGGAACTACTCCTCTTGTGATATCCCATTTTAAAAGCAATTTTTGCCAAGAGTAAATAATTTCATTTTTTAAATTGGTTAAAAACTGGAAAAAATACGGCCTAAAACCACTTGAAAATAGTATATTTAAAAATAATTGCAGCAAGTTTTTTTTAGTACGTTTTGCTTAAATCTGTCAAAATCAGGGATGTCGTTGTTTCTTACATGAAAACATTTTGAGATACCTACAGAGTGTCTCACTTGAGAGTGAAACCACCTTATAACTTCTTTAATTTTTAACCGACCAGAACGAAATTTTTACCAAAGGTAGATATAGCATTGTTGCTTACTTATTTCCAAAAAATTAGTTGCCACCTGCGATGCCACAATCGAGGCTAAAAATCCGAAAATCATATTAGGCTTTTTTTCAAAAAATTTACTAAAAGAAGTTGTTCAGAATCGATCCAGGACCCTAAATCCAAAATTTTGTCAAAATCAAAAAATATTAAATAATAGTTTTGCTTGTCCTGGGAAGTCCTCAGACATTGTTAGAACAAGGCTAGAATATACGGTTCGCCCCAAAAGTTAGGAAACGTGAAATTGCATCAAGAGAAAAGCACCCTTGTTTTCAATATTTCGAAAGACATTATATATCAAAGATAAGTAGTTTAGAACAAAAGGTTATATCAAAATACCACATTTCATCATTTTTCAAATTTTTTTATAACGATATTGCTATTTGAGAGGTGTTTTCTGCATTTTTTTTAATAAGTTCAAATTTGACGAGAGGGCCATGATTTTGCAGTTAAACAGCATAAAATGACATATTTAATGTCAATAATTTTAATTTGACTATAATATCTAATTATTTATGAAAAATTAAGACAAAACATGTTTTAAAGAAAGGTTTGTGTATTAAAAAACAACATTATTCTACATGAAAGCCTCCAACATTTACACATTTTTCAAGTCTTTGCCTGAACTCTTCATACACATTGGCTATCATTTCCTGATTAATAGCTTCAATAATTTCGAAATAAAGATCATCATTGAGGTCATTGCTATAAACTTTCTGTTTTAAATACCCCCAAAGAAAATAATCCAAGGGGGTAAAATCAGGCGACTTGGCTGGCCAAAGGATTATTATGGTCCAAATCGCCCAATCCATCTATTAGGGAAGTGGGTATCCAGCCAATGTCTAGCCTCAACTGTACAATGTGATGGACATCCGTCCTGCTGAAACACTAAATTTGTCCTAATTTTTAAATTTTCCTCTTCTAATTCATTCAAAACAAAATCCAAAATTGCAAGTTAAGATTGCCGGTTTCGATTTTCTTCCAAAAAATACGAGCCAATTATTTTGTTAAACATTAAAACACACCACACATTAAATTTTTTAAATTTTTCACTGTTGGTTACAATAATTCGATAATGTGGATTTTCTTGTGCCCAATATCTACAATTTTGCATTGATACTATTCCGTTAGTTGAAAATAATAAAACACAAGTTTCTTGGGATTCGACCGAATAAAACAATATTTATTAAAAAAACTTTTTCACTACGTACGTTTCGGCTCAGCGGCCATCCTCAGGTACAATTTTACATCGAGTAATTTGCTAAAAAAGGGTTAAGGAATGCTTAAAAGATTTTTCACTATATAAATAAAAACATTTAAAAATTAATTTTTAAAATACTTACAAGAATTCTCATCAGTCAAAAGAAAAACATTCCAAAAATTAACAATGTCTAAACCATATCAGAAACATTGTAGTGTTAAATTCAACATAACTATAAGAGTATACTTTTCGCCAATTTTTACATTTAATTGGGAAAGGTTACAATTTTCACATTATATTTAAAAAAATTTAAAATTTTGTTCCGGTATGTGGAACGAAAGAATTACAAGTGGCGCAGAACGGTTGACTCGTCACTAAACATAATTTGTGGGTAATAAAATCTTGACTTTTGAATTTTTTCTCCCATCAACAAACAAAATTCCAGACGACCAGCATCATCTCCATTTTGCAACTTTTGGATAAATTGAGGTTTAAAAGGTAGATTCCCAACAGTCTTTAATACTCTTCCAATATGAGTTTTACTAATATTTAAGTCATTCGCTCTTTTTCTCAAGAACAACTTAGGATTTTGCTCAACTGCGTCACATACCATTACAACATCGCCGGTAGCATCAAATTGTATAATTAACTTTTTTTACCGCGCGTCGAGTTACATTCACATTTGTATATTTCTCACGAATCAAATCAATTGCATATTGATAACTGACATTGCCAATGCCATAGCATTTTACTAAATACACGCGTTGTTGAAGGGTTACCATTTTTTAATTTACCAGGTTTACGAAGGTTGAACGGGATGCCGTAGGCGCAGTGCTCAATCTTTCGAGGGCGATATGGACATTACACCCGAGTTGTACAGTGTATTTTTGCACGTATTATCTGCTAAATTAATATTTTAATAAACGTTGAAGATAATTTGGCAGAACACATATACGTTTTGGAATAAATTAAATTCAAGTGTTGGTTGATTTTCCAACACGTAAACCCGCGCCGGGGAAAGCTTAACTGTAATTGATTGATTTTGCAAACACCTCAACACGTCCTGGCGAAAACATAACTGTGATTGGTTGATTGCAAACCCTACCTAGGGTGGATATATGAAATTATAATTCGTACAGCTAACTGCAATTGACTACTTTTCAATTTTGTAGACTGAAGAAAACGACAAATATATCCGTGTGGGAATAGAACAAATTAAATAGCCAACGTTGAAAATGGACCTGGAAAAAATTTAGAAGATGGGCGTGATGTCAGTAACGTGGAGGTAAAAATTATTGACACCATAACGCTTAGTGTCAACATCAAGTTGCCACTACGAATTTTTAGTATGAATTATTCTCGATGTCAATTATTGGTTTTACCTGTGGTAGGTATTTAGACTTTTACTTGGTAATTTGTGTTTCCCCAAGTTTTTTCGTTTAAAGGAAATAAATTAAATATATGAAATATCCCTACTTGTTATAAACAGGTAGCACAACTCAAAGTAGGTACCTACAGGGTGTCCCAGCTAAGACGTTACGTGCGATTATCTCGATAATTTTTAAGATAAATTGGTGGTTCAAAAAGTGAACTTATGTAGTATTTTGGAAGGTATTGGATGCCGGCAAGAAAAAACAATTGAATTTCAAACAAAAAAGTAATCGCAAAATAACCGATTTTTTTAAATATCAAGATTGGGATTTCTTTGCATTTTTTTACTAGACTGGTTAAGTGGGTAAAAATTCTGCACCACACGCTTAAATATCACTTCCGGTTTAACCGGAAGTTAGGTACTTTTTTGTTCCAGCTAAGAAGTTACGAGCGATTATCTCGGTAATTGTTAAGATAAATCGATGGTTGTAACAGCAAGCTTTTGTATTTTTTTTTCAAAGGAATTGAATGTCACTAAAAAAAATCAGTTGAGTTTGAAGCAAAGAAGTTATCGGCAGATAAACTGATTTTTTATGGCTTTTTTGCATTTTTTCATAGGCAAGTAAATTGAATAAAAATCTGGACCGCATGCTTGCATATCACTTCGGGTTTAGCGGAAGTGACGTTTTTGTCTCCACTATAAGACCTCAAAAAATAAATTAATAGTATTTTTAACAAAAAAAAAAACGTTATTCGGCTAAACCGGAAATGATATTCAAGAGTTCGGTGCAGATTTTGTTATCCACTCTACCAATCTAATGAAAAAATACAACCAAATCGCCATCTTAATTTTTTTCAAAAAAAAATCGGTTATTTGACTATAACTTTTTTGTTTGGAAATCAACTGTTTTTTTTTTCTTGGCGGCAATCAATTCCTTACAAAAAAATACAAAAGTTTATATTTTGAACCACTAATTTATCTTAAAATGTACCGAGATTAATCACTCGTAACCTCTTAACTGGGACACCCTGAACCTAATATCGACACCAATGATCTCTATACCTAGATCCATAATCCAATACACAACTTCGTCCTCAACATTTTGGTATTTATTTACAAAACTTTTCTGCAGAGTTGCAACTTCCCTAATGTGGCAAATAATGAAAGCACTTATTTTTTACAATTTATATATAGCAAAATCATCAGAGATATATAATTATGTTAATATTATCTCTTTATTATATAATATATCATATTATAATTAAAATACACATGTTGAAAATATATTAAATTATGTACTAAGTCTGGTTGCATAGAAGGAAAACTGGGGCAAGAGCAATAGATTTGGCAACGACGCGGCAGGGCCAAACGTCTGTTTCTTTACACACGCCTTGTTGTAGTGCGCCGGGTACAGGTTAAAAACTCTAATAAACTCTTTACATTTGTTTAAATATCAACTAACTATTATAGTGAATAGTGATGGGGCGCTTAAAATGCGTGGTGTGTGGTGCTACAAATACTGGATCAAACCGAACTTTCCACTGGTGGGCGATATATTTACGGATCGGCTGTGCACCACTACAGGGTTTTTGTTTTGATATTTTATTGTATATCAACGTGGATTACAATGTCATTTGAATGGGTCATCTAGGTATACAGATCATTGATCGACACCAACTCAAATAATTATCATCACAAGCAAGAAAACAATTATTTTTAGCAACATTGTATTACAAATATTTTGAAAATAACAAAATTAATTTGTTTCAATGATAATAAAAGTAAAAGCGTATTGCATTGGTTTCTGATCACTTTCATAATAATATATTATGTATACAAGCTGTCAATAGTATCAGGATCATAAACTACATACAAACAGTACCTGTATATTTTTTTAGTGCTGAATGGCATGCCAGTTTCACATAATCATTTTTTTGTTAGCATACTTTCTTGCGAATACTGAAACGGTTTAAGTAATCTAAGTTTTAGTTGACCTGTTCGTGTCTGCAATTGAAATAAAAAGGGTGTGCCAATCACCAACAGATATCTGAACCTATTATCAAAACAACTCTTCCCACTAATATTTGTATATCTTTTTCCCCCCATAAAAATATCCCTATGTCGATAATCAAAATATGGTTACTACTCGAGATTTGTATATGAAAAAAATTATCCCTAAAATGTTTGGATTATTAAAATAACTTTGCTAAACCTTATTGATCCCATTATGGAGATTTACGTCGATAATTGGGCCCATTGATTTTTTTATTTTATTGATCCCATTATCGACACCTAGGTATACTTTTGGGTTTTCTACCTGTTAATAAAAGGGTCAGAGGGGATAATATTTCATAAATTTAATTTATTTGTTTTAAAGACTGAAAAACTTGGGGATAAATTACCAAGTAAATGTTTAATACCAGTGTAAAACAAATTGCCATCGGGAATAATATTAATTCATTATGAAAATCCGCAATGGCAACGTGAAGTTGACACTAAACCCGATGGTATCAATAATTGGGACCACGACCTTACCTGTTACTTAAGGTGATGAGCAACGATTTGACAGGTTATCGTCACTGTTAACCGACTATTTTTGGGGAATTTTATTGCCAATAAGAAAATCACTATGTCCACATACATATTTGAATGTTAAATAACGAATAAACCATAAACAAAAGTGAAATAAGAACTACCGCTCACGGGCAACTTCTTTTATTAAAAAATTAAATAAAATTAAATATAGGTATAAATGTTAATATACCCTGCTTTTAAAACAGACTAAAGAGTATAAAATAATTTCTTCTAAACTAAAAACGTGGGGCACATGCAATAGATAATTGGGGCATATTCACAAAAGACCTAACAATATTTATTTTATCGCACTGCAAATGACAGAAACGACCGCTACTCTCTAAAATCCTTAACTATTATCTAGCGCATGCGCCCCACGTTTTTCGGATATTATTATATATTTTTTAGCCTGTTTTAAAAATGTGGTAGGTACTTATATCTTAAAAAAATTATTATTTTCTTCACCTGATCATATTTCTTGACTAGTGGAAACTCAGGGCCAGATAAGCAACTCTAATAATAATACTAAAATTTGTTTATACACTGGGTTAGTCTTTGACCCGTACACATTTATTACCAGGGGTGGAACCCCTGAAGCACGCCTATGAGGATATTTTTTTAAAGTATCAAAAAAGTGAGACGTAAAATTTTAAAAAATGCCTTTTTGCAAGAAATAATTTATATTTTTTAAATAATTTGAAATAGGATTACGGTTTTTATGAAGTGTATCAAACAAGAAACAGGGTCAGCGGTACCAAAACTTTAAAAAAAAATTACATGGAAAAACGGATATTTATTCTTTGAGTTTAAAAAAATAAATCATAGGCGTGCTCCAGGGATACAAATTTACCCCTGGTAAAAATTCTTGGACAGATAAAAGACTCACCCTCCTGTATACAGGGTGTCCAACTTTATAATTGCACAAATCCGTAAAATCTTCATTTTTGGAGATAATCGCCTAAACTTTTTTTTGTTTGAAAAGCCTTCAAAAACCGTTTCTTTTTACCTTCCTGCCATTTTCAAAATGCAAATCCAGGGCCGGCTGCGATTTTTTTATACTTACCCCCCAATTTTCACGAAAACCATTTAGCGATTATTTATTTAAAATCAGCGTTAATCAGAATACCCCAAAACCCCTATACGCCAAATTTGAATACAAAATATACAGGGAGTTCTATTCTGCAGGGTGTGAAAGTTGAGCAATAGGACCACTCAAGGTGTTGGTGTGCAAAGGTCCAATACAAAATATACAGAGTGTTTTTATCTGTGCCATCTCAAATTACTGAATTTTTGGAACTTTATACGGGTCAAAAGTCGAGTGTATCAAAACCGCTCCACACACTATAAATGAACTAAATCTAAAAAATACAGAAGCCTGCCAGTCAGTAAGTCTATATCAGTTAAGGTGGCTGGTGTGCCACAACACGAAACGCACATATCATCTTAGACAGTGACTTTGTTGAGAAAGGTCCAATAATATAAATTGTTTTTTCCTGCTCCCTCCCCCGTAAGTTCACTTTACATGCTCGCCAATAGGTCCGAAAGCGAAAGTGAAATGTTCGATGTGCCCTGTTGCTAGGTACAAAAAGTGGTTGCTAGGTACAAAAAGTATTGCCTAGCAACCATGCAACGATTATGCAGCAGGACCTTTAAACCATTAATAAAAATATAAGTAGCAACTTGAAACTGGCGTCAAATTTAATATTTTCACATCGATTGTTAATTATAAATTGGTTTTGAACAAAAAGAATACGAATTATGTCAACGAAAAATTAAGAAAAATGGTTATATCTTTTAGTGGCAAATAACGCGGGCGTTGCCTCGGTCCTCAAACAACCTCCTCGGCCAAAAAAGTGGACTTACGCATCTTGCAATATAAATAACTATTATTTGTTAGTTGGCATTTTGTAAATAAATACATTACTTTTGTGTTTATCAATATTTTTTCAATGATTCCAGAGCACTCTCGATCCGTATAAGTTTCATAAAATTTCAGAATTTTGAGATAGCTCAGAGAAAAATACCCTGTATATTTTTGTGGTAAATATTTTCACACCAACATTTTGAGTGGTCCTGTTGACCATTCAACTGTTTTGAAGGGATTCCATGACACACTGGACTCGCCAGATGCCTTGAAAATTCCTATTTTGCTCAACTTTGACACCCTGCAGAATGGAACTCCCAGTATATTTTTTACTCAAATTTGGTATATGGGGGTTTGGGGGTGTTCTGATTGACGCTGTGGGGTCAGATTTTAAATAAAAGATCGCTAAATGGTTTTCGTGAAAATCGGGGGTATAAAAAAATCGCAGCCGGCCCGGGATTTGCATTTTAAAAATGACACTAAGGTCATAGTTCTAAAGTTGGACACCCTTTATAGTATAGAGAGTTAATATTGCATTGTCATCAAGTTTTGCGCTATGTTTAAAGTTTCAAGTCAAAAATCGATTGCAAAATTGGTACCGAACAAACAGACAAGAAAGCGAGTTAATAAAAATGTGGTAAAATGTTCGAGAGTGTCGATAAATAGGACACTGTCGATAAATGGGACGATCACCTTATTTACTGCTTGTGGAAGCAAAAGTAACTTCATAGCTTTTCGAGTTGTGGCACACCACCTGCTGGTATAGGCTTCTCTAATTTTTAGACGTGGTTTGTATATAATTTTATTTCTGCTTTATACCCAATCGATTTTTATCGCTATTGACCCTTAAACAGTTTCAAATAATTCGGCACTTTGAGAAGGCACAGAGAAAACATCATGTATACCTATATGCTTTATCGGATCTTTCGATCTTTTCATACCAACCGTTTACCATTCAACTGTTTTGAAGTAATTCCTGCAGGCACACGTGAAAATCGGGGGTATAAAAAAATCGTAGCTGGCCCTGGATTTGCATCTTGAAAGCAATCATGAGGGCAGAAGAAGCAAGGTTTTCGAAAATCGGCTTCTCAAACAAAAAACAGTTCAGTTAATAGTCGATAGACTATCATTGGCGGATAAATTAACTTGGTTCGCACGCCAGCGAAGCTGCCTGTAATAATAGTCACAATAGTTTGAAATTGCTGGGATCAGCATATTTCTAGTCTCACGCAGTAAAGGTATGATAACTCAAAATGTGGTAAAACTAACTACCTACTTACCACTTACCTACATCTTATAACGTAAATACAGCAAAACATCCTATGCCAATAGGTTAATAAACTATTTGTTAGATACCATGTATATCTATCTTCCCTGAAATGGTGTAAAATATCCCAACTAGATCTGAGAAATTATTTTTTTGTTTCAGAAAATAGTTATCCTCTATTGGAACTTCAGCATGATACACTGTACGAAGTGCAAGCAGCAACAAGAAACCTGGTGGGTTTGAGCGCATACACAAACTCATCATTCTTTAGAACTTTAAAAAATGCAGCAGACAATGTCTATAATGTAAATTCTTCCCCATTAAATGTAATTTTTAGCATTACTGCGATTGTGCTGTCTGCATATGCTTGATAAGGGTTGCTTGGGTATTTGAATTTAATGTTTTCATAAGTAAGGCTGTGTCTAGGAGGATTTTGTACAGTCCAATCTATAAGTTGATAAATTGTGGGAAAATGCTAAGTTTTTTAGTTTAAGTAGGTAAATTGAGAAAGCTTAAGTTTTTAATTTTTCATGATTAGCTTTATTTAAAAAAATATGTTATTTATTCAGCACATGCATCATATCACAAGACCATTAGATTTAGAAATTATAAGTTTAAAATAAGTTCTAAAAAACGATATTAATTAGGCACTTACTATACATAATTTCTCAAAGTTCATTCAGTGTAATTAATTTTTGAATGTTTGAAAACTCACCGATTAAATATTATGAATATGGGTGGCGAATGTTAAAAATCTCTTTCCTAAAACTCTGTGGACTGCTTAAATAATAGACTAAAATAAACAATAGTAAAATTAATGTTCCAAAACAAAATTTATAAAGGTAGGTTGGTACCTATCTATTTTGCACACGTCTTTGTGTCAGAAGGTTAGGTAACTACTACCTACAGTGTCTACATATTAAGAACGTAAAGGCTTTGTAAAAATCTTTATTTGATTTTTATAAACTTTTTGTTTATATTCAGGAGTACCTACCTAATAACTTTATTCTTGGGTCGTATTTAAGGCCAATTAATTACGACCACTTTTATGAGCTCAAATTCCAAAGCACTATTAGGATTTTTTTTTTAGAAAAAACTACCTATCTGTGTCTGATTCTTGTTTAGGAGAACCTCTGTATTTTACCAATTTTCATTTTTCTAAAATAAGAAAAAATATGTATTATTTTTTAATTATAGGGATTTATTATTGTTTTTAACATTAGATCAAATTTGTACTAATCAGTACTTAAATCTTTTATTATAAAATGTTAACAAAAGTTGTAAAAAAGTTAAATTTTAATAATTTCAATTTATAAAAGTCGTATTGTAGAACAATGAAAATTAACACAGATAGGTTTTGAGTAATCCTAAAATATATAAGAATCTGTTGTTAGTTTTATAGTTTTATCCTAAAAAAATCTCTAATAGGTATGTACCTAATTTTTGAAATGTGAGCTCATAAAAGTTGTCGCCATGATTAGGTACACACCAAAAATAAAGTTGTCCACCTTGATGAATAGGTAGATACACAACAACAAATAAAGTTTCTACAAGACTAGTAAGACCTTAACGTGAACATACTGTACCTATGGGTACTTCACCATTAGGTGAAGAAAGTGGTTTAAAATTCTGACTCATTGCTATCATATTTTTATTAGCACATCAAAAGGCTCGTTATATTGAAATAGGCAACTAATATTTCCATATTATTTGGATATTATCATTCAATAACAGGGTAGGCATTTTGCATATATGGCACTTTCGAAACCGGTCCACCATCACACCACCCACAATGTAAGGAACCTTTTGTTTGGCTAAAATGTCTATAGGATAGTAAACAAAAATATGTTGTGCCAAAATATCTCCGTATTACATCTATACCTGTGTAAATAAAACTGTCCTAACATTAGCTAGATTATATAGCTACTTATTGTTAAGAAGCTTTGTTGATGTGCTCTAGAAATTTATAAGTTTTTCTGCTAGAAATTTGTCGCAATAAATATAATATAACGTATAGGTATATATAAAAAATAATAAGACAATATTATATACAAATGTAAACAATACTAAATCTTATTTTGTTTGTATGATGCGACTGAACTTATAGTACTTGCATTATAATTTTAAAAATTGCGCTTTAACAAGAAGATCTATCGAGATTTGTTGGTGTTTTTATTAAAGTATATTATGATTATTATGTCAAATAAAATTGTTTTATAAAATGAGTCGTTTCACCTCTAATTTCTTACCGATAAACTTATCCCTTTGCAGAAAAAGTACCTGTATTTGATTTTAATTCTAAGAATGTTTTCTTAGGTAGAATTCATCATATTATTTATAGGATCCTGGCCAGTCACTAATTTTTTAAGTTTTAATTTTACAAAGTAAACGCTATAGCATAAACCAATTTAATATTACATTAACGACTTTATTAGAGGTTTCTAAGTAACAACATTTTGTAGAATTAATATTTATAAATTCAAGGTACATGTTTTAGAACTATCTATTAGATATATTTTCAAATAAATTCCTACGTTTATATATCAGATCCAACGAAACATAAAAATATCGTTTTTAAAGCGGAACAAGGAACAACATAGGTTTTAATTATTTAAAATATTCAGTTATATTTATCAGGAATCAAACTTTCATTGCCATTTGTGTTTGGAGTATAATCCAAATCTGCTGCTTCCAGTTTCAAAAATAATTTTATACTCAGCGGCACTCCAACGACTTGGAGGATGCTAACTCCCAAGGACACCGCACAGATGATCCACAGGCAATATTGTAGTTTGTGGGAAACTTTTTCCAAACAGCCCTGAAAATTCAAAAAGGTGCCTAATTAAAAAGTAAACCACACTTAAATAATATTTTACCGCATAGAAGATGTTGGAAGGGTGATCTCTTCTTCCGCATTCAAAAGTGTATGTTTTGCAACAAGAGTCAGGTACTATATTTGGAATAGATTGGTTCTTCAACCAAAAACTATATCTCCAGTCGAAGAAACTTTCAGATCCACAACATTTTGACTAAAATAAATTTAAAAAATATGACAGTGGTATTTCTCAAAAAGGGTCTTTTATTATTCTTTCCAAGATGGCTCTACTATATATCAAAGATTATCGGCATGAATGAGCAAAACACACTAATTTCAAAAATTAATTCACATTTTAGTATTAGAAGCTCTGTAACTTTAAACATAGCCATCATTCGATATATAGACCTAGAGAAAGGAAATAAGGAAGATTTAGTTAAGTATTTTTTTACTTACATTATGTTGCACGATGTCTATCGATTTGGTCTTATCATCGAATTGCCCGTAAGTATGCAAAAATGTTGAATTTAAAGTATCTCCAAGGCTGTCTTCCGTCCCTTCCTGATAGAGGTACGACAGTAGTCCTACCAGTGCTTCCATTAAAAAAACTAATACTAATAATAAAATATACTGCAATAACAAAAATACTGTTAAAGATATGTAAGATTATAGAAGTTTATTTGAAATCAAAAGCTCATAATGATCTGTTTTCTTAACTATTTTCATAAGACGAGATGATTTATTTTCATAAACAAATTATGAAAATATAGGAATATACAGGGTGCCCAAAAAAGAATGTCAAGAAGTGACGCAGGAGGTAGAGCACCCCTCGGTGATTCAGAATCACCCGGCACCCCCATGTCCTTTTTCAGTTTATTAGTTATGATTATGATTGGTTTTCGACTTTTCAGCTTATTTTGGCTGTAATCGTAGTAAATAAGTGACATAAATGCCTGATTTTTATTTAGATATTTAGCTAAAACTGGGGAATAACCAACACGATGACAATTGAATGCACAAATCAAAACAATCTACATAAAAATAAAGAAATTATGACAAAAACAAAAGTGAAAACTTTAAACACATTTTAAAAATGAAAGGATTTTTTTTTTCAACCACATTCAACATTCTCAATTCATTTATTTTTATAACATATTTTTTTTATTTTTGAGCGCATTGTTTTGATTTGTGGATTCAATTATTGTCTTCGTGTTGGTTAGGCACAAGTTTTTTTATCTTTTTATCTCACTTTGTTTACTACGATTATAGCTAAAATAAACAGAAAAATCGGAAATCACTGAAATATCGCAAAAAAATCGTGGGAGGTGATTCGGATTGCCCGAGGGATGCTCTTTTTGGGACACCCTGTACGTATTTTACCATACAAAAAATAACGCATGAGCTTTTTTATTTCAAAAATCCAAATCGAGTTAAATCGAGTTGACGTTGGCACGCTCATTTATAGCGCCAATAGTAAATTTAGAAAAGGAAAGCTATACTCACACAAAACAGCAGTTTCGACCTATGCTTTGGTATGGCGCAACACCCTATGCAGAATGTTAGAATGACTAGAGCTCCAGTTACTAAAAATAAGTTAATGGCCACAAAATAATTTGCTGAATTAGCTACGTTCATGTAGTGGAAGGTTTTCAGGTACAGCCATATTCCGACGCCGCAGATCGCCAGGCCCGACAGCTGGAATCACCAAAAAATATATATAAGATAGGTACCTCAATTTATTACTAGCAATAATAATAATTAAACATATGAGGTAACAAACATAAAAAAACATACAACCGAATTGATAACCTTCTTCTTTTCTTGAAGTCGGTTAATAAATTGTTATCCTGGTTCATGGTATAATAAGCATCTCAACGGAGCTTATACGTTGCATATCAGACTGCACTTGCAGTATTTCCCGTACAGCTGACACTTTAAAAAGTATGAAGAAAATAAAAGAGATGCCTATCAAATATGTTTGACCCCTTAGTAGGGAGTGGGAACCAAAATAGCGTAATACATAACTGTATTCTCTGTTGGAAAGTATTTACCCCGATAGTAACAAATAAATTTGATTGATTAATGGTCTATAAAAATTCTAATACATTTCCATAATGCAGCTACATTATTTAAAAATTACAGCCATTTTCCACAACACTATGTCTTCAATGAGTCACATATAATAGTAAATTTTAATATTTTGCACATCTTAAAACAAAATATAGGTAATTACACAATCACCCTCAGACCAACAATATGAGATATAAAGCGACATAGTGCTACAAGAATTCCCCGTAAGTCAACCAATTCAAATTTATTTACTACGTATCCACTTACACAAAACTTTGAAAATAAATGAGTAGGAATAAGTATAAATAAAGTGGGCTAACTCTCCCTAAATCTAGGAACTTTAGGTAGGGCTTAGGTATGTGATTGAGGGGGGCCTCACTTACTACGCTATTTTGGTCCCTTCGAATCTCTTCTTCGGAAACAATTTTTTGTTATTATACCTGCCCCTAAAATAACAAAAATATTATCAGCCATTTATTTATTGAAAATCTGACACCACCATCTTATTTACCATCAGCATCCTTGAAAATAGTTAAGTAGGTTGTACCAATTTTCATCAAAATTTAGTCAGTGAATATTTTTAAAATTGTACGTAAGTATAGTAGGCCGAGGAAGCACATGAACCAAATGACATTTACAGTAAAGCTTCGCTAATCCGGATCAATTGTATCTGGCTCAATCCGGATTAGTGGAAAATTCGGATTACTAGAGCAATATTAAAATATGTAATTGAGCATAATGGTGCAATAAATGTTGAAACATTTATTATAACCATATTTATCTGCTAGCGCTTTACCATTGACACCACTGTTCAATTTCACCAATATATCCTGTTTTTCAGCAGCGAGACTTAACGTTTTGTGTGGCCTTTTTGGTGCCATGTTGATTGGAACTGGCTCGGGGATATCCCGTTTTATGTTCCACACTTTGTCGGGGATTCCCCGTGCTATTCAGTTACAGCGAGAAATTTGTAAAGAAAACACACCACATGCGATCGGGATTGGAGAATTCGCAGTCGGTCCGGATTACAAGGTACATAATATAAAACTTACATTTTTTATTTTGTCTGGATTACAAGAACATCCGGATTTGTGGAGGTTCGGATTAGCAGAGCTTTACTGTATCTCATTGCAAATGTGTCAAATTCTTTGTTGAAATTTTTTAGTTCCTTTCCAGAGTTTAAAGAATCTCTAACCAATATTTTAGAATTATTGTTATACGTGTCTGCCAGAAAGTTGGATACAAATGGGAATTTTCTTTATTTGAAGTTTCTCAAAAAAAAAATATTCTTGATAAAAGTTGGTGCTTGTGCAAAAATTTTGAAATTTCGATTCGTATACAGGGTAGGTTGAAAAATATGAAAATTCCTCAAGAGTAAAGTACCCTTATTTTTGGAACTACATCAGAGTGGCACTAAGAAAAGTTGTTTGGAATCTCAAGACAATGACAAATATGAATTCACAGCCACCTACTCAAAATAAAAAAAATTCACACTTGCGCATTTTTTACTCATCACGCTGTATAATACATAATGTTAGATATGTATTTTGAGGCACATCTTCGAGCATGACAGTACGATACCAATGATTTTTGTTTCATTTAACTAGCATCTTAAAAACACTTAATAAGTGAAAGTTCTGCAAAATTTGTCGTTTTTTTGTATCCAGGTAAAATACTCCTACAATTTCAAACATAACATAGCATCTAATCTGTGGATAAGAGTTGTGCCGTTTGAAAGTTTCATTTGAAATTTTCACATTTGAAACTTTCAAATCGCGAAACTTTCTTAGAAATTTCCTTAAAAACGCGAAACTTTCTCATATATTTCTTTAAAGTTTCGCGAAAACATATGCGGCACGCGACCATCCCTTCATTTTGGACGCGCCCGCGCCGGCTGTTAAACGGTATAATTTTTGTTTCAGTAATGATTTATAACAAAAACCGCTGTAATCCACCATTTTGATTTTTTCAAAAACATATTTTTTTGGTTATAACTTATATTTGTTGCTCGATTGTTTTTTCTTTACGGCATTCGGTTTCTTGGAAAAACTACACAAGTTTAGTTTTTGAACCATCAACCACATACATAATTTTTGGGCTTGGGTGGGGACTGTTTATAGGAAATTATTGCGAAATTTTCACGTGAAACTTTCTTTAAATTACATAAATTTCAACATCACATTGAAAGTTTCAAATATTTCGCGAAAATTTCTTTAAATTTCATAAATTTCGAAAGTTTCTCGAAAATTTCTATAGGAAATTATTGCAAAATTTTCACGTGAAACTTTCTTTAAATTTTATAAATTTCAACATCACATTGAAAGTTTCAAATATTTCCCGAAAATTTCTTTAAATTTCGAAAGTTTCGCGAAAATTTCTATAGGAAATTATTGCGATATTTTCACGTGAAACTTTCTTTAAATTTCATAAATTTCAACATCACATTGAAAGTTTCAAATATTTCGCGAAAATTTCTTTAAATTTCATAAATTTCAACATCACATTGAAAGTTTCAAATATTTCGCGAAAATTTCTTTAAATTTCATACATTTTGAAAGTTTCGCGAAAATTACATAAATTTCGAAAGTTTCGCGAAAATTTCAAAGTGAAATTTCGCTTTTCCTGGAAAAGTGAAATTTGCCCATCCCTATCTGTGGAACATAAAAATATTTTAATAGAGCAACAATTTAAGAGTTATTTAATAAATGAGAATTCAACAATAAAAATATTATACAGCGGGATGAATAAAAAATGCAAAAAGTGTGATTTTTTTCTTTTGAGTAGGTGGCTGTGAATTCATATTTGACATTGTCTTGAGATTCCAAACAACTTTTCTTAGTGCCACTCTGATGTAGTTCTAAAAATAGGGGTACTTTACTCTTGAGGAATTTTCATATTTTTCAACGTATACGAATCGAAATTTCAAAATTTTTGCGGGTGGATTTTGAGTTTAAGCACAAGCACCAACTTTTATCAAGAATAATTTTTTTTTTGAGAAACTTCAAATAAAGAAAATTCCCCTTTGTATCCAACTTTCTGGCAGACACTAATTTCCTTGGTTAAAAGTTTAAAAAAATATTTTTTAATTTTAATTAATTTTTGTGTTCATTACAAACTAGATATAAAAATGATAATATATTGTTATTCCCTTACCAAAAATACAAACTGGTAAGCATGGAGGACTGCCTTTATAACGTGTATTCCGCAACATCCTGCAGATCCCATGTTTCATGGAACATAAATGTTTGTCCTCATTTTTGTACTGAAAACATTTTTAAAATGCATTAAAATTATGGATATTGTCAAAAATATACGGTTTACAATAAAACATTATTTTACTTTGTTTTCCTAATATATTTAATAATAGCACATATAAAATATACAATAATCAAATGTCCTATACGATTGTATAATATAAATATAGGGTTCTCGTTACAATGTTAAAAAGGTGTACATCTGGGAACCGTTTGTTATATACAGAGCACTCTTGTATAATACTTAATAAACATAAAATTTAATAGTAATAATCACAATAACTGGTTTTTTAGTTGATGTTTCAAATAATTTCACAGTTTCATTATTTTACACAGCAACAGGGCTAATAATTAATAAATGCATAGTAGTCGATAATAATTTTAGCAGGTTGCAAATTTAAGATGAATAGTTTGGTCTTTTAACAGAAAATACCTATAAATTGAGGGCAAGCAGGAAAATTAAAAATAAAGGAACTAATCAAACTGCCGAAGTGTATCTTCCAGTTTACATACAATATTTTTATAAAAGTTTAATTGTTCTTGCAGAAAACTCTTCATTGCTAATTTTAAGTTATTATCCCGTTCTTGTTGAAAATGATCTAATTCCGCAAAAACTGTATAAGTTAAAACATCTGCTCTTCGCCTGACATCAGTCAAAGCACCAGGTTGAGCCTGTGGACTTCTCTCGCATTCTTTTTTCTTTTGTTCTGACATTTTTTGAAGATTTAGAATATCTGGCAAATTACTTGTAATTCCTTTACAAATGTACAGCCTGTCAAATAGTGGTTGCCAGTCTATTTTTCCTTGATCTTCGTATAATTTTCCTATCATTATGTAAGTTGAACCGATGCTTTTGACATCTAAAAACAAAGAACATATTTTTTACAAGATTTTGACTAGATATGGACATATAGAAACAAAATGAGTAATGCCAAAGACATAGTAATCAAATGCCAACATAAAAAATGTACCTATACACTTATATTCTCATATATTTTAAAAAATATAAAAAACATCGCTAGTATGTATATGTTTAAAGCATATTTCTCTGTTTAGGTACCTATTAAATTTTACCTAACGGTAAGTAGGTAGGTACTTACTCATCTTTTCAAAATTATGTATATATATCACAAAATATGTAGATACTTATCTTATAAACAATGTGAATGGATCAGAATACATATATTTTCATGTAAACTCATCACATTTTCCATTTTAAAAGAATCTTTAGTATTTTTTAGTAACTAATACTTCAAACTTAAATTGTATTGGTTTTTGCTGTCATTCTACGCTCTATGTTTACATTTCCAAAGATCAAATGCTCTCAACCTTTTTCATATGGTTCTACTCACCTACTGAAGCTTTCGAGTACATCCCTTGCTGATTCTGTTCAAAAGCTGAGCCAAGTGCAAAAAAACTTTCTCCTATTCTAGTAAACTCTCTCTTATACATATTTGCACATTTCTTGTTTTGATCAATCGCAGTCTGCATCAAGTTTTTGATGCACTGATCCATCTTATTTATGTACACTAGGTTTTCTTCTATTTTGCTTTCAACTAGGGAGGGTAAAATATCTTTGTCTGGTGCCTCTATGCTTAAGCAGAAACTTGGACCAATCATTTGGTCCTTTTCAGCATTTCTCTTGCCAGTTTTCCACATTTTTTCATCTGTACATGTCAGAAAGTGCATCCAAACATCGCAAGTTGATAATACGGGATGTCTACACATATAATTTATAAATTCTTGCAACTGGGCTCTTCTGTGTTCTATAAAATGTTCTTCATATCGGCCAGATACTTGCTTGTCAGGTAAAGGAGGTATTGCAATCATAGTAAATTTTACACAAAGACGATCATGCAACCAATCGAAGTGCTTATATCTTCTGGAAACCTCTAGGTTAGTTATTGAACTCGTCAATTGATAGGCTATAAACGACTTCAGCCCACCCATTTTAGATGCTTTTTTTGGGGAGGTAATTTGAACTGTATATGGATTTGTTATAGGTTCCCAACGGCCTAAAACATCATCGTTTTCCCGAAATATTCTAATTTTTTTGTTTGTTCCACCTGGTAGATCCTTAGTGGTTCCTAAAAATAATATTTGTATTAGGTAAAATCAATTTTGGTTTGTTTGATTTATAAATTGATACATACATAGGTACTATATAGGTATAATATTGATACTAATAAAGATAAATATCATGTAGTTAACTCATTATTTGACATCCATAATGCAATATGAAGCAAATGATAATTTAATTATATCTTAAAACAACAGTATGAATGAATCATCTGTTTCAGAGATTAAAGAAACAAGTTTATGAATAAAAATGATCCATAAAGGCTTCTTGTTTAAATAAGTACAAAAATATAGAATTACATTACATATTAAAATGGGAACATTAAAGACAAAAGTACATATAATGTAACAATTCTGTTTTATTATTCACAAATGAAAATTAGACATGAGAATAATAATGAACTCTCATAATGCACCCAATTCTTCTATTAAAATCATAAACCAAATTCAAATTACTCTTTAGTAATAAAAAAACAGTGAGGACAAATATGGCTATTAGTGTCTATTGTCTCTACTCTTCTTTCTTACCTCTGAATACTAGTGTCTATTGTCCGAACTCTTTTATTCACACATAACCTGAGAAATAACGTGATTTTTCTGAGAGTACACCTTATTTCTTTGAGTAGTTAACCCACTTTATAAAAAAATTAAAAAAATATGAAATGAATGATTTGCTTACCAAAAATATACGACTCAAGACCAGACTTCACAGCTGACGAAAATATATTCAAACTCTTCTTAGATATTGTTCCTTTATTATCTCCGATATTGGCATTGTTCAATGATATATTATCTTGTGGCATACCATACTGAAAGTGATTTTGGTTTGGCTCATTACTGTATATCGCTTGGGGCGTTCTGGCTGGGGGGTTGCTAGCAATTTCTGAATACGTGTCATCTTCCCACTCATCGTCCCAATCCTCTTCAGCTTGTGGAGTGTTATTTTGCTCCCCCCATTCGCCCTGAACGGGTGGCGCAGGAGGAGGAACGTTGGGAGGACCAACATCGTCCACTTTCTCAACGTAGGCTTCGGGAAACAGTCCAGATTTGCCTCCTGGACGTAGGCCTTCCCACCAGCCTTCTCCCACATCCGTCCTGGTAACCGTTAAGACGTCCCCAGCGTTTATTGACATCTCGGCAGTCCCGGGCTCCCCTTGGAAATCATACAGCACTCGCACTTTGAAGTTTGCCATTTTCTCTGTGTAGAACAAAGGTCGAATGTTGGCATTAAACTCGGTTTAACCTATGAAATAAGGGCACTAGGTCGTGAATTATACGGAAAGAGCGTCACGTAAAGAGCATTATTATTTTCTGGATAAATTCGTTGTTTTAGCCTGTCGAATGACGTTGACATTTTACAGAACAGGTTAGAGTAGGAGGTTGACAGTTGACAAACATACACATAACCACAAAACAGAAATGTAGATGATCCGATCAATTTCCATACTAACCACAAAACGATAGAACAGATTACAGACCACGGTAATTGACTCACTGCAGAGAGAAAATCTTAGTTATTTTCTCTCTGACTGACTGCTTATTTTTTTGCATTTCAGATCCAGATATTAGCCGCGTTCCTTTTGCCACTTTTCTTAAGAATTCTTACTTTATCTCAGTTGGTGGCAGTTCCTTTTACAAATGAGAATGTGTGCTAAAGTGAGATTTTTTACCTCCCCCTTCACCCTTCAAGCACATCCTCGCGAGGACACTTACTATCGAGCATATTGGCTCAGTTTGGTGGTGGGGAAAAATGACCCTTTCACAAGATGAGCCTTTGACAGGAAAAAACAAACTGAGTGGCTCGGCTAACAACTGAGCTAAAGTTCTCAGTGTAGGGGCAAAAGGAACGCGGCTATTATAATGGCAATGCAAAGTACAACGTTCACTGCGACACATTAGTGAAACTTTCGACAATCGACAGATATCGCTTGTAAATAAACAAGTACGGACCACGAAGCGCCACCAACTTGAGGGGTGCCAAGTTGTCTCCGCGCTGAAACCGCGGCAGGCTTATAAAAGCCTACGCGCCATACTCCATTTATTAATAGGCTTTTTCCCACCAACCAAGTTTCAAGCTCCTAAAATGATCAAAATTACAAATGGACAGGTCTAATTCCTCTATATTTATCTTAAAATTAGTCAATTAATCCATTTGTAAAAAAAACAAATTTAAAACTTTTGAGAAATAAAACTATACCCGTACAATATTTATTGTACAGTGTGACTAACTTCAAACCGGAACACTGGCATAAAATTGGCATTTATCATCTGATTTTGATCCAAGAACGGTAGATTGCGTCTACCGTTCCTGATTTTGATCTAGTTCTTTTTAACGATAAGGGCATCAGAAACTGTACTTTAGGGCAAAATGTCACATTTTATTTAAAAAAACCAAGGTCTACTGCAACATATTTTTTGGGTCAAAATTTGGTAAATTCTTCTTATACTAAAATCTCTCTTTAAGTGGGTAGACACCAGAAATGGCATTTAGTTAACCAAAGTGTTGGCGGCATTTAGACCAGGGGCACATTAAGCCACACATTCGCAGATTATGTTAGATATTTATAAACTTGCCTTTCTGCGCCACATTTGAATACCTACTGAAAGATAATTCTTTGTTATGATGACCACATAATATTTAGTATGTCCAGGGTGGCTCACTATAAATTGACACCCCCCTTAACTTGTCAGTTTTTGAGGTTAGAAAAAAAAGTTTTTTACAAAAGTTTTAATACAAAGTTTTTTGTGACGCTATTGGATCGTATACAGTGTGTTCTAGAAAGCCGTGGCAGACATATAACTTATGTTTTTTCAAATGGAACACCTTGTATACATATTTTTAGATTATTGAATTCTACGCATTTTTCTGAATCCAACGAAATGAATAAGTGCGAAAAATTCAAGTGGTGAATCTTTGAGTGATTCTAAGACGAAAAGTTTATATAAACATATTATAGGTCCGGTAATGCTTCATTTTCAAGATATAGGGTGTCAAATTCGTTCTTAAAAAATCGCTTTTTCGTAAATATGTTAATAATCCTTTAGCCGATTTTGTTTAAATGTGGCGGTGTTATTTATGGTAGAAAGAAAGAGGCTAATTTAGCCACAACTAGATTAAAATTATTAAATACAGTGGCGTCCCGAGGGAACTTTAACCAACCATTTTGTAAAAAAAAAATGTGCGCCACTGACTTTTTTTAAAACTTTTATTTTTTTTCGCATTCAGCAACTAAAAATTCAACTTTTTTCTCGTATCTCGCTTCGTTGTCGAGAAAAAAAATCACTTTATTGCATGTCTTCGGGACAACATAATAAAAAATTAAAACTACCAATTAACAAAAACTAGGGTATACCCGATATTTTTTCCATATTAATAGTTTATTCTAGTCGTAAAAATTGCTATAAACGGTAATGTTAGCTATAATTTTTTTTTGTTTTAATATAATATAATTATTAAAAAATGTTTGACACCCTGTATTTTGAAAACTAAGCATTAGCGGACCTATGTTTATATAGACTTTTGGTCTTAGAATTACTCAAAGATTCACCCCTTAAATTTTATCGCACTTATTCATTTACACCCTGTATAATATATATTAAGTATATGTTCGCTCTAACCGTTCGTTCAGAACTGAGCCTTTTTTGTGAGGGATTACCTACTTAACTCCTTGGGTCATAGAGGTTGCCACGGAAGACAAATGCCATTATTGACAGTTTGCAAGTATATTCACGTTTTGGAAAACAAAATAGGCTATTTTAAGATTACAGAGAAAAATGAAGAAAGGAAATCGAGAGAAATGAGAAATTTGGCAACACTCGACAATAGTAAACGGTGAAGGGTGGTGCATGGCTGCGTACGCCATGGATTAGGAGAATAGGGGATTCCCAGAGTATGTTTTATGAATAGATTAGTACTAATTTGTATTCGAAGATTTATTTATTACTTTTATGAAAGGTTCAGTTAGGTAAGTGGCGCGAAGAAATCTTTTACCATATACCTACTGGTCTAAAGCGGTGTGTCGTCAGGCCAGGTGAAGAATGTGTAGGAATATATCCCTAATAATGAGAAATCAAATAAGTAGAAAAGGGATAGGTAAAAATGCCAGAAGGAATATATTCCGCTATTATATTATAATTAATATTTAATATTTTTAAAGTTAATGTTAAACTTGTTCAACTTAAACCTGTTTCAGTTTTTTATTAAAAACTATTTAAAAATAGTAGGTTTGTTAAACCTCAAAGCTATTTCAACTTCAACAGCCACTGGTCTAACCCCTCCAGGGCCGGCTCTAGGCGGGTGCGAACGGTGCGGCATACGCGGCCTCCGAGTCCCGCGTAAAGGATTATCCAGTCAGTAAGCCTATTAAAAAAGGCGGGGCCGAAACCAATTCGGAATTTGAAAATATTCACTGCAGCTTGAAAATCTGAAGATATTGGGGTTTCCTAAAAAAGTAGTTTTAAGTAATTTTCCTTAACATCTCTAAAAAATTTCGCCTGCCGCGCATTTTACAGAATTATTTTAAATGCACTTGTTTGAAAGAAATTCACAAAAATTCGAATTCTCCTTTTTTATTATTAAGAATAATAAAAAAAAAATAAAAAGCAGAACAAAAACATAATTCCTAATTCTGCTTTTTTATTATTACGACTACGTAGTGTCCTCACTCTCAGGATTCCCCTATACAATTTTAACTATACGTTTTCAAGGTTTTGACTACAATTATTCCCATAATTTTTATTTATATTAATTTTCCACATTCGCATATACATTTATTTGACCACGTCTAGAAATCTTTAAATTTTCTGTAATGTTACACTGCTGAACATGACCCCCCAGGAGGGTTGAAACATATGTACAGTTGATTAAAGAAACTGTGTTTTGGAGCTGAGGCTGTTAAGTTTTTACCCTTATCGTTGTAAGCAATATTGCAATTTAGTCCAAATTTCCGCCGCTCCAAGATGACGGGTTACCTATTTCTTCACAAACCAACTGTTATGGATATCAAATTAAAGGTTTTGACTAATAAAAAACGATAAGGTGAGTGACGTCATAATAAATCCAATATGGCGGACGCCGCAAGATGGCGCGGACTAACTGTATATGAGTGTAGGTATCAAATGAAAGGGTTTGACGAGTAGAAAACGATAAGCCGTGAGAAGTCTTATTAATACGTCAGTCAACGCTACATTTCTTTTCCACCCTCGTGACATGGGAATCAAATACTAAAAAGCACAAAATAAAATAAAAAAGATTTAAAAACAAGCTTTTATTTAAGTTTAGGTTTTCGTTAAGGTACTTAATTAAAACTTTTTGGAATCAAAAACCTAAAACTTATTTTATTCGTTTTTGTACATGGCTTAAATAAATAAATGCTTGATTTTTTTAAACTATTTTATTTTGAAGAAATAAAAATGCAAAATATTTTTTGTGGCAGATTGTTACTCAAATTCAAATTGTGTCTGTTAACCCAACAAAACCAAAATTATATTTGTGCTCTAATGTACAAAGAAAAGGGAGTTTGGACTGCCAGAGAAATCTATGCTTTTGTGGCACACCAGGTAATATACGTATATAATAAGCACACCACTTGTTATACCTATTACCCCTGATAATAGTTTCATTGTACTGCAATGTAACTAAAGTTGGTAAAAAAAGTTATACACGAAATGATTTTAACAAAAGATGGAATTGCATTGTCTTTGCCATTTGCTATTTCAATTTTTAATTCAATATTTTTGTGTAAAATTTTCTTATTCCTGGTGCTTGAATTAATAAATGTCGCCGATCACGAATGTTCTTAAAAAATTATTATAAATAATTTTCAAAACATTCGTGAACTGGGACAAATTTTCGGTAAGAATTCAAATTTCAAGCATACTATACATATATGGACAAAGTGAAAATTATATACCTAATGTTTGTCTAATCGTTGTACCTGTAACTGTTTATTTAGGGCCTTTCTTGCCTAAAATGAAAGTGCCTATACCTGTTACATTAATTTGTCACCATCACCACATAATCTAGCAACACCCTGTAAGCAAAATTTGAACGGTCAAACCAGGCAGATATGATGAATAATTTAAAAAGTTTTCCATTTTGTTTTTAATAGGCTCAGTATGCAAATATGATTATTTATCATTTTCAAATAGAAAATAAAGGCCAAAAGTATTTTTTTCCGATTTTTTGTGACCGGGAAAGTCGCTAAAATTAAATATTAAGATACAATTTTCTGGGGGCGTGAATGACATCGTGCCCCTAAAATGCTGATTGCTTAAATTTTTGCGTTGTTGTCAACTTTCTGCTACTCTATCCGGTTGTCACGTTTTTGAGTTGTCAAAAAATTTAATATTTCAAATTTTGAATGGATGACAAACAGCTGCCTTGAATATTGGAAATGTCGATCACAAATATGGTAACGGAGCAAATAGGGACGTAATCTTATTGATCTAAAATGTGGCAGGATATTTAAATATTTTTACAACTTTTTGCCCAAAAATTATGTGGTATAGTAATTCTAAAGTCACTTGAAACAGCATAAAAAACTCAAATTGGCGTCACAAAAAGAATATACAACAGTTTTCAAAAATATAGATATCCTACAAGCTACATAATACCTACTTAATATTTCACTTTTAAGTTTTTTAACGTTGTTGTCAAACACAACGTAAAGGTTAATACACCATATAATATTGTCAAAAGGTCTCTAAAAAGCCATATCGATTAATTATAACTATTTACGCATGTATATCCTAAAAAACTTTTTTTTTATATAAGAAAAACTCGGGCGCCGATTCTTTGTTCACGACGTAGACATCTCAAAAAAGGAGATATCGCAATTCATCCGTTCCGTTTAAAAAACCACAAATGAAAATCAAAATTTTCGTTTCTCCCGGATATTTTATTTCGGCTCCAAATTCCGCTACTTTTGTCTCAATTTCACAGACTTCGTATCTCGGTATGAGGACAACAGACATCACCATTTTTATGCTTGAAATAAAAATACAGTATCACAGTAAGTATTATTCAAAGCTCTCCTCGGGCCCCAGGCTTGTAATTTCTAAAATAAGTACGTTATTTTTGAATGATTTTATTAGTCTTGGTGTCAAAATAAAGCTGTCTTGTAAAGTATTTCAAGGTTAGTTTAGATATTTAATAAACATAATTTTATGAATCACCCTGTAGTACCTAAAATATAACTCCACCGTCCTTGAAATTTATCTGACACCCTTAAAATAATCGATACACGAACGTAAACAAATAAAATATCTACGCAGAGATTGAGAGAGGCCTAAAAAAAAGAACGCCAGTGGGTGCTAGCACTTCGACCGTTACAGAGCTATGCGTATATAGTGGTAATTTGGTGTGGTTGTTTTTGTGACCTGGTAAATCATGTCGACATGTGAGTAGTAGTTATATGTATTGTTAAAGTCCATGGCGCTTGAGTTTTGTTGGTATACCAGAGTTTACTGCCGCATGGCAGGGTATTACCGGTTTGACGTCGATTGTGTAGCAATCGACGGGGATGCCCTCTGTTAGCGCTGTGCCTTCGAGTTGGTCTTGTGAGTTCTGGAGGGCCCTCACTTGTCTTCTCGATTGACACATTTGGATTCTAAGATCTCGATACGTGTTATCTTAGATTCCGGGTGTTGAGACGCTTACTGCTTAGCGGCAGTGGAGCGTCTGGGGTAGCCTAGACTATTTTAGGTGACACTAGCTAGTCGTCGAAGAAAGAATATATATATGTCTGGCAATGGAAAACATCTCAATATTGTGTAAATTTATGGTTATATGACAAAGGTGCAAGGGGACAGCGGTCCCCCGGTGAGTAATCTTTATTTTACTTATAGATCAGCCTGTACAGTAATTGGTATATCTTTTTGTTTCATGGTCCTCTCGATCTCTTGCTATTTTTGTATACCGGGTGGAGCTCGCTGAACGAATTGCATTGTCAATACTCACGTAAGTCGATATTAAATTATATTAATAAAAGGATTTTTTACAGTCTGGAATTTTTCTAATGCAGTTTACGAATGTGGAAAGTTCTGAAGCCTGAAGTTTTTTTTGTGAGTGGGATATCGAAAAATTGCACCAGAGAAAGGAATTAAAAATTACACCCTGGCACAAAATTTCATATTAACGAACCTACTTAGATATTTTCGCATCTTTATTATTCTTATTCTCTTCTGGTGGCTGGTAGGAATTTACAAGCACCCGAACATTCCTCAGGAGTAGATACACGTTTACTAAAAGAATGAATCTATTGTTCCCACCTTTATCGCAAAATATCAAAAATAATCGCGTGGCTACCCTCTAACATTAACATTCTAAAATCCCCTGAAACGCAAAGTGATAAATTTCAATAAACACCGCTTTGCTCCCGGCCGATAATTTTCTAAATAACCCGTCCCGAGGTATAAATCAATGAGCACGCAGTCTGTCGGATCTCACGACCATTTCAAGTTTCAGGGCTTCGGTCTCCCCGAGATGCGCTGGCGTGATGACCAACGGGTCCATTACGTAGGAAAACCACTCGAAACCATGTCACGTAATTTGTGTTGGACGACCATAATACGATTGCATTTCATTACTGCATATCCTCCCGTGTGTCTGTCTCTCTAAGGCCTCGCGTACACGTATCGGATGAAAACTGACCACAAAAGGGATCGGGGAAAAGCGTGGGAATATGCTGCAACGGATGAAAACTGACCATGCGGAAAAATACTTTCGAGATCGGGAGTCACGAGGGTAAGTAACGCATAACTGAAGATCACCTGTTATCTATAGAACAATCCCGAGAAACTGGAATTAGAAGAACAGAATATTGTAACAAAGCATAGGTATTCAAAATTTATTTACTTGCTGATTTCAAAAAATAATATTAGTATACAGTGACCGGCAGAAAGTTGGACACAAAAATTTAATATTTTTAAACTCTGATTTCGATTAATTTTAATTTCTAGCTGCTAATCGAACAAAATTAAAGTTTAGTAGCAATTTCATGTGTTATCGGATGATAAGATGGGCTTGCGGTATTTTGTTTTTTTTTTGTAATACACAGGGTGGTCGAAAAAAATAGAAATAAAGTGAAATTTCTTTTTTTGACTAGGTGGCAACTTTTGTAAGTAACTTTTTACCGTATTTTAAAAAATAAGGATACTTTACTCTTGAGTTATTTTGATATTTTTAAATCTACCTAAAAGAGATATTTAAATTTTGATATGTGGTTTTTGAGTTTGAAATGATGCAACAACTTTTATCGAGAATAAAATTTTCTGAGGAATTAATAATAAAAAAGTTTTCCATTTGTGTGGAACGAAATTAATTTATCCATTTCATTTAAAGTTAAGAACTTTATAAATATATGTCGTAGTTTTTCGGATGGATATATAGATATTAAATTTCATATAAGTATATTTTTGTTGTTTTATTTACTTCTCAAACTAAACCCTCCCCCCAAAACTATATCCTGGCTACGCCCGTGGGTACATCCACACCTTTCATATTGTACAATTTTGTATACCTAGAGTTGATGATTATGTGTTTCAAAAATTACAACTACTGCACAATAAAGCAATGCGAATAATTATTTTAAATCATGATATACAAAAATTCTTTTTATTACAAATTTATGTTACTTATTATACATAAATAAATATTTGAAACAAAAATTCAAACCTTTAAACGTGAATTGCGGAAAGAATTATTTGCCTTGCAGGCTTGATAATAATCTATTTCTTCGATGATTTCAATTGCCAAATTGAGAATAATTTAGAAGACATGCAAAAAATGGAAAATGAACGAAAAAAAATATTGAATCTACCATAATTTTGTATTGTAGCTTATAGGAAGAGCTAAATAAAATTAGTTACTACTACCTAACTTGTTCGAGGTATGGAGCAGCAATGAAGAAATACCTATTCTGCCACTATCTCAGCGAGTAGGTATATCCAGGACATTCCAAGCTGAAGGTTGAAGTCATTGTCCAAGAAAAAACAGCTAGGTTAAGAAAAGATAAGATGCTCTTTATACCATGGCCTGATCGTTGTATATCAAAGTCTAGAGAGTATTCTCTAGACTTTGGTATGGCCTTTATAACATTAAAAGTTTTGTATTTGTAGTGTTTGGAAACTACCTATTTAAATCTGAATGTATAAAAAGCTGAGATCTTACGGTATTTCAATAAGCTATTATTTCTTTTCTTTTAACCGGATGCTACAAAATGTATTTAGATGCAGTACATAGAGGGCTTATATTCATGTTTTTATTTTTGTGCGTTTTTTATATTTGTTAAGGGGGACCCTTGTAAAGAGCCAACGCGTTCAAAAAGTAAAAAATAGAAAGTTTTTAGAGGTCCCAGAAATTATTTACTGTCAAATATTACCATTCACACAGAAGTTGAATTTTTCTCGAGGAAAAAAACAAACGTTAAATGGTCTGGCAACATAACATATGGATCCTTCTCTAATAATCAGAGCCGCCAGACACCAAGGAAAATACAATACGTCTCTGACGACATAACATTATGAATATGATTGTACTTTTATGACTGTGAACGTCAGCAATTCGTTTTGTATAGCCTTTTTTGCTGAGATTACGGTTGAAGTTGCTATACCAAAAAGGGGCAGTAAAGTTTATCTAATTCCAATTGGAACACTTCAGTCGGAGTAGGAGGTGATTTTACCACTGTAGCTCGAGAACAGGCACTTCGAGAATAAAATACGAGACAAAACACTTTTTTAACCATATTAAACCCAACCTGGTATTAGTAGTAAGAAAAGATGGAGACAGAGAAGATAGATATTGTAGTAAAAACAAATGACTGCATGCTCGCCTAATATAATATCACAGAAAATATTCGTAGTATATTTTCTGTGATAATATCATCAATACTTGCATGGGTTTCACACTGTTCGACGGCTGGCCACTTGTGCAGCGAAATGCAGTCCATAGCCCTGCCATAATTTCACAGATCTTAGGATATACTTGCGTAAATAGTTATAATCGATATGGCTTTTTAGAGACCTTTTGACAATATTATATGGTGCATTAACTTTTAGGTACGTTGTGATTGACGACAAACCTAAAAAAAACCTTGAAAACTGCGTGACGCTTATCTCCTATATTCTTTTTGTGACGTCAATTAGAGTTTTTTTGGTAATTCAGTAACTTTAAAAATACTGTGCCTATAGGTAGCGTTAACTGCTAATAACCAAACTAAATGAAATCGATTAACTTTAAAATTCCACTCATTTGAATAGTAACAATTATTTGAGATAATAAAATAACTTGCCAAGAGTTTTATGACTATCTCATACTTATTTTTATTAATGATTTTTTGCCTATTTTGTTATCATAGTTACGATCCAATGTTGACAGAGTTTAGTCTGTTTATCCAAAGATTTTTAAATTGTATCATTTTTCGCCCGTTTTGTGGAAATAAAGCCTCAAAACGCACGTATTCTAAGACAGTAACAACATCTGTGTGAACTTTCCAATTTTTTTTCTTCTCGGAAGGTACAAGTTGACCGCCACGAGCCACCTACGTGAAATAGTTCTGAATAGAACGCCAGGAAGAAATCCGAGCCATAAATTTCGATGGGTATCTCTCACGCCCTCAAATAATTATTTATGTATATGTGGCCTTAATGGCACCGAAAAAGTATTATGTTGCTTTATATCTATGTAATGTAAACCTTTTTATTGCTGGCCGTAGTTGATGCGTCTACATTGTTGCGTTGTTTTGATTGGGTCTAAAATGTTTTTTGAGTGGTCGATAAAATTGATTTTGTTCTAATGAGTGTAGCCCGAAAGAAACTTCATTGAATTTGAACTTATGGATCTAGTGAAAATACATTTTTGTAAAATTCAGAAATTTTGTGTTACTGATATTAGAACTGCGAATAAGACGCATGCGGCATAAGTAGGTAGGTACCTATTATACCTTCTCGCGAAAATGAAAATGCATTTCCTAATAAAAGAAGAATGAAAAGGGGAATATTAAAAATAAAAAACTATTTTGTTTTCCAACAGTTAGGTAAAACTGCCCTTTGTATTGAAACGAATTCCGAATCCAATGTTTACAAAGCATAAACTCGTCACTATAAAATACTATTCCAAAAAGTAGAACAGGAAGATCGTGTGTTAATTTTGGCCGTCTGCTTTTTTATATCCAAACGGATATGAGTACTTATAAACCAGCAAACCATAAGCAACATATTACTTTGTGCTTACACTAAATCACTCAGCTTGCATACGCTATATCTCCATAAACCACGGCTGGCAATAAAAACGCGTTATCTACTAACGTTTTTTCGTCCCAAGGTAAAACTAACCTACGGAATTTAAAATAACTTTTTCGCGTGTCATATTCGTCTGTTGTAAACCCGGTCAGACCTTAGAGCATGATGTCACATGGTTGGGCATTGAAAATACCGTACATTAAAGCTCGCCACTGGCGTAGCAAATCGAGATTTTGACGGTCAGTTAGAGAGTTAACTCGTTTTTAAGGTGATCAGAAACAATCAATGAGACCTCCCGAACGGCCATAGAATTCCAAGCCTTGTGCATTAAGAACGCTCACGTGGAGGCCACAAAGAAAATATTTGAATGGTTTCTTTCAATAGGGGTGTTCACCTTTTTCTATTCTTTCTTTTTTTTTGTTAGGTTTAGGCCCTGGGGTTTTCGCGTTCTATTGCCATTATTTCCCAACGTCAGCATTAGCCTTATTAATACTAATATTAGTGAGCTTGAGTAAGCTTTGCTGACGCTGACCATGCATGAGTTCACAAACTTTCTGTATCTGGTAACTAAAGGAAAAAGTTATTATTTAAATATATACCTTATTAGCGTGCATTAAACTTATTAATAGTGCTGCATAATAACCAATTGTGTAGATATTAGGTAGGTAGGTATATGAGATTCGAAGAGCATCCTTTCTACGTAAAGTTGAATCTATTTTGGTCTGATATTTGGGTTTGATTTTTTTACGCGCCCATGACCTGAGCATGCACACATACAACAAACATTTATCTGGGAAAAAGGTAGGTGTGTACTCACGAATATTGAACATATATAGGTGCGTATTTTATTTAACCTATGTATACATAGACCATGTTTGAATATATTTTACGCATATACCAAACTTTTTGTGTGTGCCGACTGCATTCTTGGTTCCTTTATTATTCTTGGAACTCACTACGTGCTTGAGAATGGCTTTATAGGATTTGTTAAAGCCATAGAAGTGTACTATATCGATTGTCTAGATATCTCCTCGGATATCTCTAAAATTTTCGTAAAGGCATGACCTGCCTACCTACCTGCAGTAGGAAACAATGAAACAAACTCTAGGTACATATAAATTGTTAAGCAAAGGCCTGGACTAAAAATGGAAAAACGTATGTGTAACCACAGAATAGGGGTGTAACTCTCAGTGTTTCAGCTCGGTTAATTTTGTTACCCTATATTTCTGCGGCATCTTTTTGAAAAGGTCTGTCTCCAATTTACTCCAAAAATAAATTTATGTCCCTCGGAACAAAGATGAGCGTTGTGGCCTGCCTAAATCTGAAAGGCATTTTGTAATTTGCTCTTCGGGGCGTAGAAGAATGTAAATAAAAGATTTATGTCTGTTCCCATTTTATAAATTACGAAATTATGAATTCCAGACTTTATTTTTAGGTCAGTCTACGTCTTTCATCCGCGATAGTTTCATGAAATGGTCTTGTATGTAAACACCAAGCAGGAACTTCTAAATTTATACTACTTTTATTGGTTCGTAGAAATAGCACACAGTAGTCAGTACCTTTGAGGAAGTGTGAGGTGCATGTTGTGTAGGTTTACATTGTCTGAAGATAACTAAGTATCCTAAAGTAAGCAGTATTATTTGGGTTTTACCTCTATAGGTATAGGTATCCTGATCCTCGCTCGAGTATATATCCATAGAGCTATTAAAATAGGATATTTATAATCGCTTTTGTTCATATTTTGAGCAGACATGACACTATTCCACATTCGTCAGAACAAAGAAATATTGTTAACGTCGCTAAACAGACGAGACGTACCTAATAGAATATAGACAGGCTCTGCTCCGCATAAAAGATAATCGAATCTGCAAACTTGTGACAATATTTAAAAATTTTAGAGTAGGTACTCCTGCCCTGATAACTTCTTTTTATTGTTTTACCTATTGTCAATATCCAGGAGTCGCCTTCTTGGGGAATAGTTATTTTGAAGGCTGCTTTAAACGAAGGAACCGGAAAAAAAATTGCCAGGAAAATTGTCCTATAACTTGAATACCGGTCCGTTTATCTAATACCTTCAGATAACTTGCTGCGTGTAAACATACTTGTGTAACAGCACCTCAAACAGCGCTTTTTACCACACAATACATATATGGAGGATGAAGGCTGTTTAAACAAAACTAATTATTAGTTACAAATGTGTTACAAAAGTACAAATTTGAAAATTCAATTTAGAATACGCGCGTTTTGAAATACGTTAATATTTGATATGTCAACAGTGTGAGCAGCGCGACTTTTTTGAGTCATGGTCAATAGATGTTTAGAAACGTATATAATTACGATGTATTTCATATTTTCGGCTGCAGGAAAGTAACCGTTATATTACTCCATGTGTTGTTTGCTCTTGAAAACCACGAAAAACCTCTGGGTCCGTAGGCATACCTACATTTTTTATTATCCTACAGTTATCGTAATCGGTTGGATTTTAAAAAATTAGTTGGTCAACTAAATATTGCATCATGTGGAAGTGGGCGCTCAGAAACATACTATTAAAAATAACAGGTTGATGCAGGACAGAGATACATATTTTGACGAACCAGTCGCATTTTTAACGTTGCACACCTACATAATGATGCTATTTGGGACGATTGGTTGTCATCCTAGAAAATTTATGTAGGTATCCTAAAATATTCAGAAACAATCATTTTTGCTGACTGCTCTTCATATTATAATATTACAGGGGGGAAATTGAATCATAACGATATTAGAGCAGGCTGTCGTCACAATTTAACAATGAAATCATAGAAAATACGGCGATTAAATTATTATTTCTGGAAAAGATTGCAAGTGTCAAGGTGCAGCCACGTAAAACTAAACATTCGATGTTCCACAAATGAAATTCAACCTAGGTACTCCAGAGATCTACCTACCTATTTTTTAACGGTTGTAGAAAAAATTAATAGCAGTGACAAGTAGATTATGAACAAATCAAGGATCAAGGGTTATGTACCGAGCTCGTACCGAGAGTTATACATAATTTTAAAAATGTCTTGTGTGTCCCGGTGACTTTCCTAAAGGAAGCAACGGTTGTTTTCGAGGTTGTTTCCTATAGAATAACTACGATGATGATCATTATTATTATCAATATTGATAGACAATTGCCTTTATGGCCCACAAAAAAACATCGGTAGCATTTTAAAAAATTTTCACAAATATTTGATATTATAATGCGCACACAATTATATTTTTAAGGTCGGCTTATAAGTAATTTTCTGAACAAAGGAAATTTATGTGTTACACAAAGTAGCCAAATATCGCTTATTGCAGTACTTTATCGCAAATATTGTTTGGTTGCAACACGAACTGGTAACCTTCGATTTTTTAAAAATAGAATTAATTAGGCAAATGCAAACGTTAGTCGTTATTTATATTTATAATTTGATACTGATATTCACAAATTTCAAGGAGTATCTGAATACAGTTGTCATGCTCGTCATATTTTACGTAATAAGTCATTCAATATTCAAGAACTCATAAGAGTTTTAATAAAAGTTGTAAGTAAAAATACTTACTATTTTTGTGACAAGTGGATTTAGTTTTATGTAGGTATAAATATGAGGATACATAATATCGAGTATTATGTAATACAGGAGGCCTCTCATTAATAAGATATTGAGGGATGAAACGATTTTTACAATAAATTACATAATTTTTTAAAACGGCGGCTAGTGTCGTTGTAAATGTTTATGAAATGAAGAAATGAATTTTTGCTGAAAAAAACGTGATTTTATAGGTACCAACTTTATAGAAGAAAATTGTATAAGTTAACTATTGATATTTATTGATAATACCTATAGGGCCTAAACACAGTAGGTATTGTACCTACTAGGTATACTTTAAACTTAAAAAAATATTTTTTGTTGCTAAGAATTGCGACGAAAAATTTTAAAATTTTCAAGGTCAAACAGTCTAGATGAACGAAAAAATTCTAAACAGCCTAATATTAGCAAAACATATTAGGTAAGTCAACTGGTGGTAATTTTTTGTTAGCTGCAGTAACTATAAGAAGTATAAGGTTTTTTTACAGAAAAGACAGACAGACACCGGAACTCCCTGGGAGTGATGTGGAAGTAAAAATATAAGTTATAGTGTCCACAGCTGCAACACATCCAAGTCTTTAAATCATTTTATCTTATAGGCGTGTTTTTGATTTACTGGAAGATTTAAATCTTTTCAAAACAGGATGTGGGTTCGTTTAAGCCCAATATTTTTTCTACGTCAAATCCAAAATTACATACTTAAATACACTCGTAAATACCGTAAGCGCGGAAATATTTTACGTCGTCAGATACCTATGATGACATCATTGACACAGAACAGAAAAAAGTGCGTCAAAATAGTAATCTTCAGAAAATTACCACGAAATAACCTGGAGATACCTACCCCAAGTGGAAAGTAACGAACAAACCAAACGGATCTTGTATAATGTGTATAGGCAGTTGCGGGACCGACCGCACTAATCACTCCGCGTCTTCGAAAATCAAAGCGTGCGTTGGACAGCGCCGTTGTTCGGCAACGTCGTCGGCATCGCTGTCGTCGCGGCAACGTGGGGCGGCTGACTGACCGTTCTACGCTACGAGCTACGACACGACCGTTGCATCGACAGTCCAGGCTGGCCGACTGCGATGCGTGCGGTGCGATGCGGATGCGAGCCGTCCACGTGGGTTTGTATACAAATAATAATAAAAAAATGTCATTCATGGATCCAGGCAGGCCGCGAACCGTGAGAGGAATAATAACGTAGTGGGTAGAGCAGACGGTGCGTTTGTGCGTTTGATGAAGTGCTTTTAGTGGATACCTGAATACCTGCTTGGTCAAAGTTGAGAATGTAGATTTCAAATCTGAGATTTGTTCACCTATTTCTATTTTGTCTTAAATAGGCAAGATTAAGATTACTTCATGTTTTGATAATATCTCATAACTTTCGGCATAGGCATAGGGGTAGATACATATTTTTGCGAGTTATTGGTGAGGGTGCATTCTAGTCAAATTACATAGTATTTTAGTAGAACTACTAATTTTACCTAGTTATATAATAAATTCCTAACCAGCCAAACAATTTCCTGAAGTTCTAATTTTCGAGAATGTGGCGCGAATAGGCGCAGGTAAAATGTCCAATGATATACAGTGTGACCCGTTTGGAATGGAGACATCTCTGTACATTTTTGGTAATTATTGAATATAGTGTATGCACCGCCCGATTTTCTTGAAATTTTGGCTACCCCCCTATTTCGAGGTCCCTGAACACGAATCTGACCTCAGCTTCTTGAGGCCAGACGTAGTTTCCGAGAAAATGAATTTTCAAATTTCCTTTTGACACCCCACTTTTCGCGGCGCTATTTGTGGCTCTTATCGGGATGAATTTTTACTGTGCGCAGCTCAAACTAATCACCACACTATTTTGCACCTTCTGCAACATCGAAACTTCGCGAAAACCCGCGGGAAAACAGAAATTTTCCAAGATTTATACAATGTTTTTCACGCGGTTGCTCTGTCCGGTATTTTGCTTGACGCTTGACGTTTGAGTGGGACTAGTGGGAGGGGCGTTGACTTAAAGTGCCATCGATATTAAGAGCAGAAAACTGGAGCGCTTGCTCTCATAATCCACAGGAGTGAATAAAAATGTTAAAAATTAAACATTAAATTTATTAGCGCGCCGATCGTCGGGCGAAAACAGCGGCCGGGCCGGGCGTAAACACGGCATAAATCTTTCAAAATTTCGGTTTTTCCGCGGCTTTGCGCGAACTTTCGATGCTGCAGAAGGTGCAAAGTAGGGTGGTGATCAGTTTGAGCTGCGTACACTAAAAATTTATCCGGATTATAACCACAAATATCGCCGTGAAAAGTGGGGTGTCAAAAGGAAATTTGAAAATGTATTTTCTCGGAAACTATGTCCGACCTCAAAACACTGAGGTCAGATTCGTGTTCAGGGACCTCGAAAATAGGGGGGTAGCCAAAAGGTTGGGCCCACACCTTCTCGTGGTCTTTGCCGAACAATAACATTTTCTCTTTGGAAGTGCAAACAGATTTAAGAGCATTTACCCATATTATGCTAGATTGGGGACTTCTATCAACACCAATTTAAATAATGTTATTGACAAAGCTGGGCCTTAATAAATTTAATGTTTAATTTTTAACATTTTTATTCACTCCTGTGGATTATGAGAGCAAGCGCTTCAGTTTTCTGCTCTTAATATCGATGGCACTTTAAGTCAACGCCCCTCCCACTAGTCCCACTCAAACGTCAAGCGTCAAGCAAAATACCGGACAGAGCAACCGCGTGACATTGTATAAATCTTGGAAAATTTCTGTTTTCCCGCGGGTTTTCGCGAAGTTTCGATGTTGCAGAAGGTGCAAAATAGTGTGGTGATTAGTTTGAGCTGCGCACAGTAAAAATTCATCCCGATAAGAGCCACAAATAGCGCCGCGAAAAGTGGGGTGTCAAAAGGAAATTTGAAAATTCATTTTCTCGGAAACTACGTCTGGCCTCAAGAAGCTGAGGTCAGATTCGTGTTCAGGGACCTCGAAAATAGGGGGGTAGCCAAAATTTCAAGAAAATCGGGCGGTGCATACACTATATTCAATAATTACCACATTTTTTATTGTTCATCCGATTTTAGCCGTTTTTTTTTTCTAAAAATAGGTCACAAAAATCTTTACTTTGGTGCAAAATTTCAGATCTTAATCTCAATTTTTAAACTTCGCTACGAATTTTTTTCTAGTAAAAAAATTTAAAATCTTTTACATCTCAGCGTTAATTAGGATACCCTAAAAAAATATACATGAAGTTCCATTCTGCGGGTTGTCAAAGTTGAGCAAAATAGGAATTTTAAAGGCATCTGGCAAGTCAAGTGTGCCATGGAATCCCCTCAAAACAGCAGTTGAATTGTCAACAGGGCCACTCAAACTGTTGGTAGAGTGTCTTGGTCTGTTCCATCTCAAAATATTGATTTTTTGGAACTTCACATGGAGTGTATCAAAACCGCCCCAGCCACTATAAGTCTAAAAATACAGAAGCCTGAGTAAGTATGTAGAAAGACCATATGAGTTAAGGTGGCTGCGGTGTGCCACAACAGGAAACGCGCAGAAAATGTATCATCTTAGACAGTAATAACTTTATTGAGAAAGGTCCAATAATAATTTAAATTGGTTTTACTTTATGGTTGGCGTTTTGTAAAGAAATAAATTACTTTTGTGTTTATTGATGTTTTTTTTTTCAATAATCCTAGAGCACTCTTGAACAGTAAGTATAAAGTTTCATAAAAAAATCAGCATTTTGAAATGGCCCCGAGAAAAATGCCCTGTATATTTTTTTTACCTAAATCTTTGCACACCAAGACTTATTTGAGCAGTCTTGTTGATCATTCAACTGTTTTGAGGAGATTCCACGACACACTTTTGTCACTTGACTCGCCAGAATGCCTTTAAAATTCCCATTTTGCTCATCTTTGGATTTTAAACCATGTATAGAATGGAACACTCCCTCTATATTTTTTGTTCAAATTTGGTGTGGGGGTTTTGGGGTAGCCTGATTAACGTTGTGGTGTCAAATTTTAATCGCTAAATGATTTTCGTCATTATTTACGAGAAAAAAATTCGTAGTAAGTAGGCCTTGAAAATTAAGATTAAGACCTGAAATGTTGCACCAAAGTAAGAGTTTTTTGTGACCTATCTTTGGAAAAAACTGGCTAAAATCGGATGAAAAATAAAAAGTTTACGGGGGTGTTTCCATTCCAAAGGAGCCGCACTGTAGGTATATTGTCCTTTTCACGTATGGATGTACCTACCTAATTGAATTACCATTATATTTGTATTAATAAAAAAACAAATACTCTAATTTAAGAAACCACTATTGTTTTTGAAAAAGAAACAATTTATCTATCTGCTTAGGTACCTACCTATCTACTAATCATTATCGACCATGCGTAGCTAGGTTTTATATACAATCCAATAATACCAACTGTCAAGAAAATACCAGAGAAAAATGTGTTTTAAAAAAGTTCCTAAACGATTTTTAAAAATATGTATAAATAATAAATGATAGTAAGAATCCATTGTTCGTCTCATTGAAGAATCAAAAAGTTCTTATTAATAAGCACCTCTCAAAATGTTTGATGTTTTCTAAATACAGAGCCAATACTAAACTTTCTGGTAAAGTAGCCATTTTTCGAGAAAGCAGCACGCATTTGCTTTCAAAAATTGTTGGATAGGCAATTGGATAGGAAATTTTTGGATAGGCAATTGAATGGCGTAGAAAAGGACATTGAAATTGAGTGTGATAATTACAATATAATACTTTTTTTCGATGTATTTCAAATTAAAACGGATGCAAATTGCAAATGAAAAATCATTAAAAAAATAGAGTAGTTCTACCAAAAGTGCGTATTTTTGTCGTCACGGCCACATAAAACTTTTTAATACATTAATTAATTATTAATACAAATTAATGCGTCAAAGCAGTAACCGCATGACATTAAAAAATTAAGTGATCCGAGATACCTACCTACCTCAAATAGAAAGGAACGATAACTAAATGTCATTCATGGATCTGGGATCTAGGCAGTCTGCAAATGCAGGCCGCGGACCATGATAGGAATAGGTACTTAGCGTGGTGTGAATGTACTTTAGTATGGTTGAGAGGACGGCGCGTTTAGTGCTTGGTCAAAATTGCAAAAATTCCATTTGTCAACCCAGAATTGTAGAGTGCCCACCCGAAAAATGGAAACTGAAAATAACTCCGTAAGGTACAGGGAGTCCCAGTTAAGACGTTACGAGCGATTATCTCGGTAATTTTTAAGATAAATTTGTGGTTCAAAATCTAAACTTCCGGTTTAGCCGGAAGTGACGTTTTTTGTTCCTCTAAGACGTTAATTACAGGCGATTTTCACGGTAATTTTTAAGATAAATTGGTGAAATTACCAAACTTGTGTAATTTTTACCAAAGAATTGAATGCCATCAAGAAAAATTGAATTTCAAACGAAAATGTTATCGCTAAAAGTTATAGATAATAATTAAAATGGCGATTTTCTTGCATTTTTCATTAGAGTAGTAAATTGACGCTTGACGATAACCTGTGTGTTTGAAGTTCAATCAGCGTCCAGAGATACTAATAAGTCCGGGCACTCGGCCTTGTGTAAACAAACTTTTTTCCCTCTTGCCGCTCCCTCGGACCGCGCGCCGTCATCGGAGTACGGCGATCGATATCTTATTTAATAAGAAAATAAGCTTACACAGTGTAGCTGAGAGCGGTTCGTTCGCATTCTACCGGGTGCGCGCAAAATATTACCGACCAACCGTGACTGTGTTGTATAACGTCGATGGAATTTAATCAACGGTTGTAATGATGCCTGCAGTGCGGATGGCTGTAAAAACAGTTCAAAAGACTATATTACCTTTTTTCATTTCCTAAAGACATTTTTATGTGACATTTGAATACTTAGGTATTAATTGAAGAATAATAGGATAATATAGATATAATATTAAAATAGTAAAAATTTGAAGGTGCCAGCAATGGAAGAATCCCTTAGAGTTCATCGGAGAACATAAATTGTTTATGTCAAATGCTTGTTGTATGTTTTGTTCAATTATTTAAATATCAAAATATTTACCTACTGGATGAAAAAATAGATATTACTTTAACTCTTTGTCATTAAATATTTATTTGTTATTTATGTTTTTGTTTGCTCTATGTTTTGTTAGGCTTTATTAAAAATGAACGTAAAACATAAAAAATTGCATTTTTATTCATCTTCCAACCAAAGTCTACAGATATACCTTACATACTAATTATGTAGATTCTGGTAATAGCTACCTTGTATTTTAATTTAACTGTACCTACCAAAAACGAACGGTATAATTACCTACACAAATAATGTTGTATAGTATTTCTAAAGTCACTTGCAACAGCATAAAAACCTGTGAATTTTATACGGGTGATTTCGGCTGATAAGTCTGGTATTTTTACCAGTAGCAGAGCGTGGTAAAAGCTATGAAATAGATCGCGCCTCGTAATATCACTGTGTTCCAAGTGAGTTCATTTATATTTTACCAGGGTAGCTCGAGAACAGCCTCTTCCGGCAATAAAATACGAGTCAAAACACTTTTTTAACCATATTAAACCGCACCTGGTATTATAAGTAAAAAGAGATGAAGGAGACAGAGACGATAGATATTGTAGTAAAAACAATTGACTGCATGCTCGCCTAATATAATATATCACCAATATTTGCATGGGCTACACTGTTCGATGGCCGGCCACTTGTACAGCGAAATGCGGTGGATGGGCGTGCGATAATTTCACAGATTTTAAGATATACTTGCGTAAATAGTTGTAATCGATATGGCTTTTTAGAAATCTTTTGACAATATTGTATGGTGCATTAACCTCACTGCGTGATATATTGAGTTTTTTATGCAATTAGAGTTTTTTATGCTGTTTCAAGTGACTTTAAAAATACTATACCAAAGTCTACAAATTGGTATACTAATATTTGTAGACTTTGGTAAATAATAGAAAATCAATATGAACCTGCCCCCGTATAACTAGCTTGATGGCGATTTCGTTTAGACGCCCTCGTAAATGCGAAGCGTGCGAGATGACGTTGATTTACGACCAGTCGCAAATAATTGTGGCTTTTCCGGGAGAACAAAGAAGTGAGCCGACTTAACTTAAGTGCAGCGTATTTAAAACACACTATCCTTAAGGCGGACGGCAGCTGTTCGCCTGAAGGATAGTGTGTTTTAAATACGCTGCACTTAAGTTAAGTGGCCCCACGTTGGGCGCCGAATCTTACGCAGGAATGACAACAAAGATCAGGTCGAATCGTATCCAGAAATCACGGCACCCTCAGTATTTCTTCAGAGATTGGTTTACTGTTTCGCTATACATTAGATTCAATAAAATCCACTCCGGGAATCTATAACATTTTGGATTTTTGCCGGATTCGGTCCAGTCGCGTGGGACGCTTCTTTTCAAAAATAAAAATAACATAAATAAACAAACAAGCGTTGGCCATCGCCTACTGAAAAAGTAAAGCCATGGACACGTCATTCGCTACGCTAGCGCGCCTTATTTGAAAATTTTAATTATAACCAGGTGTATTGTTGGTTGCATAAGGTAAGGATCCTATTATATTTTGGGAACTGATATACGGGGTAGTGAGGAAGTAATAAGCGACAATCACAGCGTAACAAGAGGTAGAGTAGAAATGGAACATTTTATAAGTTTGGAGATATCGGAAAATAAAAATGCTACACTATCCCCCTCCTAAAAAAATAAATAAAAAAGGATACGTAGTATGCTTTTTTATAGTGTGTATCAGCTCATCAGCTGTTGTCTTGTGAAGGCATAAGTAAGTAGCAAACATTGATATTTTAAATACTGAACCCAATCATACAGAATACACCATATGCGTCCACATGTCCATGAATTAAGAAGAGATACTAACGGAAATGAAGTTGGCATATCTTAGTATAAGGGAGCTCAATAGGACATTGATATACAACAAACGAAACTGAACATGACAGAACTATACTACAATAGAGGACTACTAAAGAAAAGTAACGTTTTTCTGAACGTTGAATAACGTTAAGGTAAGCTAAACGTGATAACTGAAAAGTTGGCCAGGCTTCCAGATTTACTGATCACGCCTGCGGTAAAGTAATGATATATGTACACGTACACAATGTTCATAATAAGATACATAAGGTATGTACAAACGCAACGAGTTAATGAATTTAAAGGTAGCGACTCTCTTTTTAAAAGATTTAAATCCCGTTTATCTCATCTTTCTGCTCGAGTGTTACGTATACCTATACCTAAAGTTGATGATGAAAAAGCAATGCATGAAGCATTAGTTTTTAAAAATGAATCATGCGTTACCTGTTTACAACTGCAAGCAGAATTACACGAACGTATAATACCTTCTCGCCCAGTAAGTCCTTTCATTCTTGGTGGTTCTTTAGGTCATCCTATACCTAATGTTGACATTCCACCTCAGGTTATTATTATTTGGTTCAATTTCTTGGAAAAAACACAGGTTTGGTATTTCAATTAGAACTTTATGAAGTTAAAACTTTTTTTAATTGCTATTTTTTTATGACATCGATAAAGTCGGATAAAATATAATCAGAGAAGACCTACACATATGTTTGTGTTGTCTTAGAGTTCAGAGTAAGATTGATTGATTTTTATGGTGCAGGTCTCGCGTCCGTTTTCTACACGATTAGCGCACTCGGTTGTGCTAGCCGTATAGGAGTAGGAAAATGCGGACCGGTCTATTCGATTTCATAGGGTCATGGGGTCCTTTATTCAAAGGTAACACCAGGAGCTGTCAAATGCTGCTGAGGACGCCCACTCCAGGGCATTTTCCTTTCTCCCCCCTCCAATTCTGTGGGCAACAGTCAAAGATGCCATCGTGTAGCCTCGGGCCGATGCCGATCGCTCAGAAGAATCGCCAAATCACAAGCAAGTTTTCTTAAATGAATTATCCACGCTTCCGCATCCGCAAATCAATTTTCTGCACGTGACCGAGAACAACCCATACCTATAAGTATACATACATAGGTAGGTATATATGCTTGCAAGCCTAGCTATGTGGCAATTTCCCACATGCATGGTTGCATGCGCATGCAAGCGATTTTACTCTAGATACCCTCAAAAAAGTTACGACAGTCGCGCTGTAAGCAGTTACAGTTATCCTTCTGGGGCGTAGCTACAGGGGTAGGGGTACAGAATACAGATTGATCATCTGTATTATACAGATGATCAAATCTGTATTATACAGATGATCAAATCTGTATTATACAGATGATCAAATACATCTGTACTGTCAAATGGGACGAATCGGGACGCTGCGCTGGAGTTAATCGGGACTCTGGGCAAACAGGTTTTCGGGAAAATAATTCGCTGCGGTGTCGCGAGGCTAATCCCATATAGCAAAATTACATTGGCGGAATATTCTGATAATATTTTTTCAGAGAACATGCATATTGTAGGATTATTCATAAAAACTGTAGAAACATTATCTGAACATTCGAAAGGGGAGCAGAGTTATTTGCACGCAGGCACAAAAATTTACAACCTACTCCCAGTAGACATAAAAAATAAGAAACATTCCATTAATTTTAAGAATATTGTAAACACCTGGCTTGTGGAAAACCAAAACAGGCTAAACGAAAATCTTACGGAATTAGAATAAGAAAATAAAAATACCAATACTTAACATTGTATACCATAATTTTGGAGATGGATGTTTAGTTTAGTACAGTTTCACGACTGTGGGTTGATTGGCATGTGGAGGATACGGACAATTTTCGACAGAAAATTATTGTACTTCTGCATGTGGAAGAAAAAATAAGACACGAAATGTAAATTTTGATGACCAATCTTCGATAGGGCAGAAAATATGTTTGCAAATATTATTGGAATTTATCTTTGTAATTTGAAATCTTTGTAAATTGTAATCTGAAGTTTGGCAATATACTAAACTATATACTATACTATTCAGGCAACATTCAGGTGTTTGCCTTTTGAAGGTACTATTTCACGTATTATAAATATCCACAAATATTCATTGAAGATTAATTTGAAACTTCAGAAGCATTTTTGTATGTTCTATGTATATCCATTTTAATATTCACGTGTAAATTATAAAATAAAATAAAAACGCTAACGCCGGGTGGAGGTTCGAACCTACGACCATCGATTTACAAGTTTAACGCTCTGACCAACTGAGCCATCGACGTACTTGGAAATATTAGATAAAAATAGTGTAAACTAGAATCTCGGTGACGTCATGATATTCCAGTTCTCGCTACTCGTGAACATTGATAAGATAAGTATATCGTGAATGTCTTTTATACAACCATTTGTGAACATTCATAAGATATTTGCTGTATGAATATACTATTTAACATGTTCCAGCAATATTCCAAAATTGCACATTCCTAAGGTGAACGTGCCTGTAATGTACATACTTAAGTTAAATGTTCAATTTGTAAATATTTATAAAAACCACTAAGTTAGGAATATGTTACACAAGATATTGTGGAAATATACCTCATTTGGACATTCATCTAATATATTTTTGTATCTGCGCTTAACAAATATCTTGGTTATATTATGCTACTGAACATATTTCGTAAAATTAGGAACTTATTTTGTATATTCGAAAAATATTAGATGCTATATGGGATGTTTTCAGGTTGGATAGTAGTCGGAACTCTTAGTCCAGGTCCAAATCCAAAAAACGAAAACTTGATTTTGGATTGTAGGTTTATTAAAATCAGTTTTGTTCCTTTTTAAGAATAGTTTTTTTATTTTTAGTATATGTTTTAACTACCAGTCCAGTCTTAGATTTTTCTCCCCCCCCCCCTCCCATTCTCCCTCCCCTAAACCTCCATTCGCTTAACCCCCGAACCCCCCCCCCCCCCCAGACACAATTTCTGGGCACGCCACTGGGTGTTTTGGGGAACGTTTTGGCAATTTCAACGCAAACGGTTGATTTGATCGTTATGAAACAAGAGTACCTCTTTGTTGCAGCATGAAAAGGTGCACTAAAATTATGGACCTGTAGGACCAAAAAGATACCCTCAAGAAAGTTACGATCTAAAAACAGCGCAAGTGGCGGCAGTGGCGCCCTCTGTGAGATATGTAGAAGTTAACATTTTCAGCTTATTCTCCATCCCCAAAACAAAGCAGTGCCAAATTTCAGTTCAGCAGCTTGATTATTTCGGGAGATGTAGCCATAATTCAATTTCAAGAAATGAACTTTAACACCCTGTATCTCTTAAACAAATAACATTTCTATTAGGCATATTGCGTTGACTGACGTATTAATAAAGACTGCTCACGGCTGTCATGTTTGACAGTTCTCTGGCTCACCATGCGCTTCCCGGAGACAAAATACAATGCAAAATACATTGTTGACCATAGGCGCCATCTGTTTTCCGGGACATGAAGCTATAGCCGTGAGAAGTCTTATTAATACGTCAGTCAACGATATTAGCCCCAATCGTAATATTTTGGCCCAAAATATATGCGGTTCCACTGTGCCATTATTAATAACTCACCCTGTATATAATGCTCTGTTGGAGGTATCCCGCTGACATCACACGATCGCCGGCTTTCGGTAAACATCATGTTATTTGGAAGATTGGAAGTAACCTACCCAACTCTAATCTACAATCAATGAATAAAGGGTGATTCTTTATTCATTTCTACAGCAAGTGGTTCTTTATTCATTGGTCTACAGTAAGTCTACAGTAATAGGTCCAGTTTACATATAGGTAAGGTGCCAGTATGGATTTTAATCACATTATTATAAGGCGCCAGTATGATTTTTAAACACATTATTATGGCCAAGGACGCCAAGGGTTTTGTTCAGTAACTTGACCCAAGGTACGATAAAATTAGTAACCATTATTTTTATGGCCGCTTCTTGGGGAAAAAATCCTTGCTGGTTCCTTCCTCCATCAACGCTGGTGGAGAGGAGCAGGGGTCAAGGTTATTATAGATCTAAACTTTATATTTTGTTGTGATTGATTGTGTGCACTACTGCACTGTGCACAATCCGCCTTAACTAAAAAGATAAAAATTAATTGCGATAAAACACAAGCTGTACTATTTACTAAAAAACGACAAATTCCTGAAATCCAAATCCAAAACACTTATAAAGACTGGCTACCCCAAGCAAAATATCTGGGATTAATTTTAGATAGAAAATTGAATTGGCGTTCACATATTGAAAAAAGAGTAAATCTAGCCCGCGGGGCGATCCGCTTTCTTTTCCCCCTACTCTGCTATAATTCAAAATTATCCTTAGAAAATAGACTGCTAATATACACGATGATTATAAGACCACTTATCGCATACGCTGGTCCAGTATGGTCTACAGTGGCCAAAACAAATTTCAATAAACTTGAAACGTTGCAAAATAAAGCATTAAGACTAGTGGCCGGCGCACCCTGGTATGTCCGCAACGATACTATAAGGAGGGACCTCGGGATTTGCACCCTCTCTGACTTTATTAGGTCAGCGACGGTGCAAATCTACGAGAATGTAGGCCCTCAACATCCTAACAATCTCCTAAGACAAGCCATAGGCTATATACCTGACAGAAACAAGCCTTACCATAGAATAAGAGATTTTCTCCCTGTACCTCCTCCATAAAGAAAATTATTCGAAATTTACTGTTTTTAAATAGCGAATTTATTCATTTTTCAATAACTTACAAGAAACAAAATTATAGTTTGTGAGGTTTTTGCAAGAACTCGTTGACTAACCAACCATGCCCCAAATGAAACAAATTTTAACTAATTTTTCAAAACCAAAACCCCAATTTATTGACAAACTTAAGAAACAGAGGACAAAACCACAACTGGTCGTCCTCAACCAAGAACGCAGAAAGAAGAAGAAGGAGGAAACCTAACCTTTATATATTTTTTGTGGAGGAAACTGAAAAGAGGCTAAAACCCACTTTGCATTCCACGTTGTCATTAGTTGACTTAAGATTACGTGAATATTGAGCCTCTCGTCTCGTCGTCGGTGCTCGCCGAATATCGGACGAAAATTACAGGTACAGGCATCTAAAGATATTCCTTGCCCGTAAATGCCATACATAATAGAAACCGGCGCGCGCCGAATGTCGGGCGAAAACTACAGGTACAGGCATGATACAACAAAAGAGAGATATGATATTTAGCCGGCTCAATTTCGTTCCCTTCTGCGCAATTACGTCACGCGGTAAGTTCCCGCCCACTTATGACATGCAAAGTATTACAGTATGTTCACTGATTGAGTTTACAAAGGGACAAATGGACGAAAGAGTAATTAACAGTAATTTTACAACGCAAACTTCCGCAAATTGGCTGAAAATGCAGAGAACACACTACAATGACACTCAGACGTTTCTGACGTTTCGGTTGTTTATAACCAGATGATACAACTTGTACCATTGTTTATAACCGCGTGACGCGCCAATATGGTGTCCAATCTGCGCAATATCATATCTCTCTTTTGTTGTATCATGGGTACAGGCATCTAAAGATATTCCTTGCCCTAAAATGTCATAATAGAAACCCATGCTATAGTGTTCATGTAACCTTGAGTCTACCAATGAAAACGTGGAATTGTGGCAAGCAAAGTGGGTTTTAGCCTCTCGTGGAAACGGGGAAATAAAAAATCGATTGAGAAAACCACCATAGACCACAGATTGACAAAACCGTTCTTTGTTGCATTAATGATTTTGCACAATATATTAATATTAATTTGATCTGTGTAGATAGGTTACTATGAGGTGTGAAGTAATCCTGTGTTATTTGCATATATTTCCCACCATATATTACCCACCTACCACCTACCTAGTTTCTCTGTACCTATTTGGGCTAATATTTTAGGTATTGTCAGAGAACATTTTTCTCTGGTATTGTGTTATAGTTTTTTAATAGTTTGGAATCGGTATTTTTAATCTGTGGTTTGGAGTGGAGAAAGACTGCCGCAATGATTTATCGCCCAAAATAACCTGAAAATGTATTTCGCGCTAATTATCGCCTTTGGAAGCAACTATTTCACTCCAAATCAAACTACCTACTTGTTAAAACTAATTATACAAGGAACACTATATTAGTCCAAAGTAAACCACCAATTAGAACAACTATTATTATTATACATAACTCACAATTCACAATATAATCCAATATTCAAAAAACGACTTCAAATTATAGGTGGGGTAATCTGTGTCTCAAACCCTTGTTTATACAGAGACATAAATAAGGCTCAAACGAGGGTTTTAGCAGCTTTTAGTTTTTCACCACAACGCAGCAGTCTTTTGTCTATGATTTTAATGAGTTCCATTCCATTTACCTTTATCACTTGTTTCTGATTTGGAACTGGAACCATGAACTAACCTGTGAGGAAGGTACACTAGTGGAAAAAAATAGGAACCCAGTACTTTATTTTAGGTCAGCCAGCGAACCGTTATAATTTCTTATTTACATGTGTAGGAAGACAAATGTTCATAAATAAAATGCTTAAATAAGTAAAATCTGAAAGTGCTGTTTATTTTTGGTAAGACTAATAAATTTATATAATAATCATTATTTACCTATTATAGGTACCTACTTATTTGTAAGTACACATTTCTCGTCTAGAGTTATACCTATTCATAACTTTTCAGACTTTGGAGAGAGAAGAAATGACAATGAATTACATCCAAATTCTCTTCTCATTTTTTACATCTTCAATAATAATATCAGGCAGTTTGATAAATATTTTCGATGACAAGCTACCCCTGTTCTTTCGCCAAATTTTTAAATACGGAAAATTCAGTGAGAGTAACAAAATCAACAATTTATTTATTATCGAACTACCGAAATCTTGGTTCAAACATTTTTATTGCCTGGCTTTACCAATTTATATTTATTTATTTTATTTAATTAATAATATTTATGTCTTTGATAATGAGCCACCCTATTGGGTCGAAAGAATTTTGGATGTTGTATGTGGACCAACTAGAGTGTCTTACAGTAAGTACTCTTTTTCCAGCTTATTTTTATTATTTATTTTTGTTACTTATTTTGTAGCTCCCGCAGTTAAAGTTTATATAGCTATAACGCTCCTAATTGCCCAAGTGATAAGAAGATTTTACGATACTCATTTTGTATCTGTTTTTGGTAAAAACAGTCGCATGAACATATCGCACTACATTGTGGGGATAATCCATTACCCTTTAGTTGCATTGGCCATTTTATGCGAAGCACCATATTTTGCTGAATTTTGTAAGTTTACATATTGGCAGCACAGAAAAATTTCTCTACTACCCTACGTTACAATTTTTTCAGCTGTTTTTTCAGATGCAAAATTAAACTTTTTATCAATTACATACTATGATATTTTTGCTATAATTCTATTTTTTTATGCCTGGTGGCATCAGCACATATGTTCAAAAATTTTGGCAAACTTGAGGAAAAACAAAAAAGGGAATATAGTAACGGATGAACATAAGTTACCACATGGAGATTGGTTCAAATATCTTTCTTGTCCTCATCAAGTTGCTGAGATACTGATGTATTTTTCTATAATGTTAATACTTTGGCACAATGTCACCTGGTTTTTTGTATTTGCTTGGGTTGTCGCAAACCAGGTAAGTGTATTAATTTGCTTATAAAACAAACTGAGAAAAAACATATTTTTATCAATTTTAGGTTGAGACTATATTATTAAGTCATTGGTGGTATCAAAAAACTTTCGATGACTTTCCAAAACAAAGAAAAGCTTTGATTCCATGTCTTTATTGAAATAACTGTTTTTCCTATTTATTTTTATACATATATATTTTTATCTTAATAAAATAAATACGTAATTACTAGGTATTTTGACATCGGCTGCTGTGTGGTGGTATCTTCTACAATGTAAATTTTAATATAAAAAAGGTTGCAAATCACCAAGAGAATCTAAATAATAGTCTGGTATCAAGTCCTTTTCTTCTTTGTTATGCGACTTCTGCCATTCATTTACTTCCTCTAATGTTGTTACTCCAGTAAGAACTAATAATGTCTTAAATCCACACCGTGTTCCTAATAAAATGTCAGTGTTTGCTCTAAAAAAGAAAACAGATATCTAAATTCTCAAAATCTCTATGGTTCCCTGAAATCTGAAATGTCATAAGGGCAAAGGAATCTCAATGAATTCTACACTTGCCTGTCTCCAACCATGAGTGTTTTGCATGGATCTACCCCATATTGTTTTATTAAGCAATCTGCAATGTAAGAATTAGGTTTTCCCAAAACCAACGGTTCTCTTAGAGCACAAGTTTCTATTGCCTTCACGATTGCACCAGTTCCTAGTAAAAAACACCAATATAAACTTTTTGATAGAAGAAAAATAAATCAATAATTAAAGTAGGTAGTTGATCCTGCCATCTCAGTTTAAAAGATAAATGTTGAAATACCTACCTGGTACTACAAGATCAGTATGCATTGGAAATCGCTCATCTGTGTTTGTTGCTATAAATAAACAGTTTGGCCTGTTTAGATATGATGCTGCTTTTAGCATTTTGACATACGAGAAATGTTCATCAAATCCGACTACTACTGCACCCACTTCCGGATCTGGTACGAATGATTCTACAGTCTGAGCAAGACTAGCCTCAATTATATCGACCTAAAATATAAAAATTACAATTTTTCGAAAAAAGAATGAATACGTACTTACTCCTACTCCAAAATATTTAATTCCCACACTTTCAAGTTCTTGTGCTAAGCCTCGGGAGCCCACAAGATAAACTTTCTTGTTGAATCCAATGTTTTTCAAGTAACTCGCTGTTAAGAATGAAGTAGATATGATATCGTCCTAATAAACCAAAATGTTGCACCCGAAAACACCCAAATGCTGCATTACTTACACGTTCAATGTTGTAACCCATTCGCTGGGCCTTCCGGACAAATTCTTCTCTAATTTTTGTAGAATTGTTGGTAACAAAGATGATTTTCTTCCCTAATTCTTTAAGTCTGTTTACACTTTCAACACTACCAGGAATAGGCATATTTTCAAGCCACAAAACCCCGTCACAGTCAAATAAAATAGTGTCTATTGAATCCAAAACCTTTTGAACTTCCTCTCGGGGCAAAGTATCCAATTTTTTTTGAGCCGAAACCATATTTGAAGAATGACGATATTTTTTAAAATTTGGAAACGACCTGTCGAAACAAGGTCACTTTGAAATAATAAAAATGTATAATAGATTTTTTACTATTCAAATATAAATATTTACTATTGATTGGCAACCTTGTCTGTCACGTGAAATGTCATGTCATAAAAAATGTGATTACACCAACCTAACCTATATATTTTGTGATTACACCGGTTAGTGATTAGATTAGGTTAGTTTCACCTTTCGCCACGTTTCACATATAGGAAGATTAGGACAGGACTTTCGAGAACTTCTTAAGGGACGGAAGGGGGGGGGGGGGTGAGAGAAGCAAGGGTACGAAAGGCTGAATTTAAGTTGATAGCATTTTCAGTGAATTGGGGATTTAATGACTTCCTAACCATTTGAGCACAGAATAAATTCAATAAATAGCTTTGCAACAGAAGCCTCTTTACGGATATGTGTCAGAAATAAGCGAGTCTCCTTTTGACACATGTCGCTAAAGAATTGTCTGTATTACTCGTTAGCGTTGATTGAAGAATCCTCCATCGACGTCGTTAGTCTGTGATTTGAGGATCGAGGAGAGAGGAGAAAAGAGCGCGCTTGCCCATATACCTAAAATCTATATATTTTGTGCCTAAAATCATGATTTCGTCTACAATACAATCTGCCGGATGCCGGTCATTTTGAATTGAAGACACTTTTGACATTTTATTACCGGCTGGTGAAGAGTGCTTACCCGTTTTTATTTGGAGTTTTCGAAGTGATTTCGATTGATATTAGCGTTATGTCGTGTTCTGTGAAAGACTAAGAATTTTACAAGAGAAAGACGTGAGGGAATATCTTTTCCGGCAAGGATTTTCCAATACTTATAGGTTTGTTTACTTTTTTTAGTTCTCAGTACCGTACCTTTCTGTACCAATTTATTTATTAGTAGATAGATTAGGTGGATTAAATTTAAGGTTTTTATTAATATACGTAGGTATAGAAACTGGGCAAAGTGTCTTCAAAATAGCCCGAGACAAAATTAGAAATTAGTCAGTTCGCCCAGCTTGACCAGAGAAATGGAGTAGGGAGACCGCGTTGTGACCTATTTCGCATCCTATTTCCAGGCAAATTTAATGGCCGCCATATTGTCCTCACTTTGACGTTTGCAGTTTGTTCTCAGCGGTAGTTGTTGTATTTTCAGCAGAGAAATGATCAGTGTTTTTGGAAAATGTCGTGTGCAGTAGGTACCAAGCTGTAAGAATAATTATAAGTATAGGAGACCTCCGGGAGTATCATTTTTTTCGGTAAGTTTAGTAAAAACAATCGCCGAAATTTTGGGCACCATATTAGGCGTGCATCTGCATATACTTTTAATGATAGAATATGTGGTTAAAAATTAAAACTTAGGGACGATTGGACTTTGAGTCCAAATAAATTTGTTTCTTCAAAACATTTTGCTGCTGATGCCTTTATTGTGCATTGTGGCGAACGAGGACGAAGATCTCTAAAGCAGTCTGCAGTGCCAGTCTGTTAACAATGATACGCCCAAAGATGAAGTTGGTTTAATATGGCCACCACTTTTATTAGGCAGTTCGCGCAACTTGTAGCTTATTCTCCCTACTCCATTTCTCTGAGCTTGACGCTCATTCTCCCCACCTCCATTATCTCTGTTCCACCCACAGAGATAATATATATAGGTAGAGTGCTTGACAAGTCCCTTTTTATGACAAATTGTGGATCTGCGCCTGGGCCTATGGAACATGCGCATTAGACCTTCAGACCGCGCAATTCAAAACAGTTCGAATGTGCATGCATTCGGATGTGGCAAAATAAAACTACTAAAACTACTATAGAATTTGCTTCACTGATGCTAGAACTTGACTTGGTTTCATCTACCTTTATAATAACTTTAACACCAAAACAAATAAGCTTCTAATAGTTTCTTACACGGGTTAAAAATCGCCCCAAGTAAAGTAAAGTGATCTATCTGGGAGACGTATTCATATATTAAAATTTGTTAGGATTAAACTACAGCCCTACGAATAGAGGGACTTACTTGTGGAAACTCAATCCTTCTGTTTTGGAATCACATTTACCACAGAGATCAATGATCTCTGTGACATTTACCCATGCTTCTGCAGAAGTCTTTTAAACAAATGAAAACTAATAACAACAATATAATATAAAACACAAACACGAACAAAACACGAAGAAACTATTAATAATTAGCTGAAAATCGAAAAAATTATGCCACAAATCGTCTATGCTGCAAAGTAGCTGCAAACAACGGTAGGTTATACCAAAGATCATAATATTCAAGATCTTTGGTTATACTTCGTTTGTCTGTGTCAAATGGCTGTCGAAGAGTGTCAAGTTTCACAAATCACTACCTCAAATTGCAAATGCGTATGTCCATGCACTGGGTCTATATGCTATTTTTACTATTTTATGATTTTAAATTCGTCAAAGATTTTCCGCGCATCGCGCATCCTATGTATAAAAAACATCGTCCAGCACTCTACCTATATGTGGTTCCACCCATATGCGCACACCACGGCCCTCGTTAAATAAACTAGACCGCCATTGGACAGAGGTGTCCCCATTCAAAATTATGGAATTTTTTGGAAATGGCCGAGAGAAAAGTACCCTGTATATTTTTGTATTGGATCTTTCCACACCAACACTTTGAGCCGTCCTGTTGACGATTCAACTAGTTTGAGGGGATTCGATAGCACACTTGACTTGCTATAGATGCCTTTGAAATTCCCATTTTGCTCAACTTTGACAACCTGCAGAATGGTATATTTTTTATTCAAATTTATAATAGTATATGGTGGTTTTGGGGTGTCCTGATTAACGCTGTGGTGTCAGTTTTTAAAGAAAAAATTGCTAAATAATTGTTGTTTTTTTTACTAGAAAAAATTAAATTCGGATAAAAAATAAAAAATTACAGGTGTCTTCATTCCAAACGGGCCACACTGTATTTATTTGTGGCGATTTCAAATCAATCAAAATAAAATAAATAATGCACGCCCATGGAAACCAGCCCATATTTTATGAAACTATATCATAATCAATTATGAAATTTTCAATAAAAACTATGTTAAAAAATAATTAAATTGGACTACTGGTACTTTTAATTCACACATTCACGAAATTAACTCAGAACGTACTCGCTTTGTCTGCCACGTATAAAATGGCCGCCATTCAAAACGACGTAACAAAATCTATACAAGACAGGGTAAGCAAACGCGGACAACGCGGTCCTCCCTCTGTCTATCCTTCTCTGTTTTGTCTAGGAATTTGTTGTCGGTATATTGAATTTATATATATTTTGTGGAATTTATAATCTGTGATTGAATTGTAACCTAGAAATTTAGTGGTGAATTTAGGAATTGAGTGAATTTGAAATGAAAAAATGAAAGTTTTATTGGTACTGTTTCTCATATCTTTCAATAAAATACAAAAGTGCGATGCCGTTAGCCACTGGATTGTAACTCAAACTGGAAAAGTACAAGCATACGTGAGTATTATCATTATAAAACTTGGATTTCCACAATTTATGGGATAATTCATTGATTATATTATTATTTTCACAGACTACAAGAAGTTACACCGTTTTCAATTAATTTTTACTTTTTAGCTAGAAACTCCCTTCGACTTAAGATGGCCTTATGACTTATTAGCATTACTTGACCAAGAAACCCGTTGGAATGACATAAATGAGCTTTACGATGATCTCATGAAACGTAAAGAAATTATAGAAAGTAAGTGGTCTAATATAGAAAAAAACTCTAATGGTTTAAAAGTGTCAAGTCAAGATTCCAGTTGTCTCGAAGCGGGAAAATTGTTTTCTGATATAGACTTATACGGAAATATAGCTTCAAATGGCACAGAACGGCATGGAATCGATATTAAAATACCAAATAAAATCCAGAATATTGTTACAATAAATGAGCCTTTATGCAGCAACTTTGCAAAATTAAACAAGATATCATCAAATTTGACTATGAACAAAACAAATATAACATTACTTAAAGATGACAGTTTAGTGAGGAACTTTTTGCCTGTTGAAATTTCAATATTTGGCCACATAATCCATAAGGAATTGAACAGAAATTCCACATCATGGCTTCATTATAATTTAGCCTCTGTCTATTGGCGTATAAAAGGGGAAGGAAATAAAGCGGTAGACTGCATAAAGTTGGCTATACAACATGCTAATGAGTAAGTATCAAGATTACAATAAATTTCTGTCAAAAATATAAAATGTTCCTAGGAAACAATATAGAGATATTCCTCTATACAATTTGGCAGGCATTCTACATCAGGCGAGGCACTCGAAAGAGGCAGCACAAATTTTACATAATGCAGTAGAAATTGCTCCAAATCAACCTATGCATTATCTAGCATTAGGTAATATCTATGCATCGAGAGGAGAATATAATAAATCTATAATATATTATGACGAGTATTTAAAATTTAAGCCAGAGAGAGAAGATATTGTTGCAAATAAACAAGCTATTTTGTGCTATTGGAAGCTTGAGCAAAGTTTGATGAATTTTCAGGGGTGAGTGTGTAATGGTGTGTGGATATTTGGTTCTATAGTTACCTATAAATATATATATTTTCATGTGCACTCTTTGTATATTGAGCTTGACATTTTTTAATAAAGCTCATCCAAAAACACGAGTCGTGGCGAACTGTATCATGCAGTATTCTGACAATAGAGCTAAAAAACTTTTTTCCGATTTTTTGGGACTGGGAAAGGGGCTAACATTAAATATTAAGATCAAATTTTCTAAGGGTGGGACATCATGCCCCTAAAACGCTGATTGTTCCAACTTTATCGATGTTGTCAATGTGTCCTGCTACTGTAGGTATGTGGTTGTCATGTCTATGAGTTGAAAAATGTCATAAATTTAATATAGGAAATGTCGATCATAATTCTAACAACAGAGCAAATCGGGACGTACTCTAATGGGAGCAGGAGGTAACCACTGCAGGGGCGGACCGTAAGTTTTGGGGGCCCTGGGCTAACACTATTATGGGGGCCCCCGTTTGTTTCGTTTGTCAATAACCGGCATTTTCATCTTTAAAAAATGTATAAAAATTAAATTAAGTATAATATATGGAAAACCATTTTATAAATAAATACGAAAAATCGGACAAAAATAAAATATAAAATTGTCATTTAGAGAATTAAGTACGTACCTATAGATAAACATGAATAAAATAAAATAAAAATAGAATAAATAATATATAGAATATAAATATATAAAATATGGAATATATAATATACAGGATGATTTTTTAGGACTACCACCGCGATTTTCTCTCGCTTATTTTGCGCCTTACAATAAAAAACGTAATAAAAAAAATGTGGCTAAGTGGTTCTGAAAAAGAAATCGGCATCCATGGCCAAGTTGTCACGCAATAGAAAAAAAAACTCAAATTGAGCAAAACATATTAATGGCCGTGGAATATTTAGAGACAAAGGAAAATTTTTATATTGAAAATTGATGGCACTAAGAAGCTTTATGCAACTGGGTACTCAGATAGTTTCAGTTACTGCTTTCAAATATTACACAACGACTGTACCATTTAAAGTGAGAAAAAACCCATACGAAGAATGTCCCAAAAAATGTTCAGTTTCAAAATAGAACGGATTGAAACTCAAAAAAATGTGGACACCCTATTTCAAGAAAACTAATGTGTTTCGATCAATGTGCAGTTGATCTGCAACATTTGAAAGTGGTAGATGAAAATTTTATGTTTCGAAGTCAACAGGTGTTTTGGAGCACATTTTGACAATTTTATAGCCTAACTTAATTTTATTTTTGTGAGTTTTAATTTACAATAAGTAGGTAGGTACTAGAAAATACCAAAATCCTGATTATATAATTTTTGGAAATTTACATTTTCAATTTTTTCATGGCAGCTATGATTAAAATAGGACCCCCAAAACTTACAAACGAAAGTATGTTACACCTTTATTTATAGAAAAAATGAATAGTGCAGTTGGTTTTACCTCAGAACCCCAAATATCGATTGTCAATACCATACGTAATCTTATGCAGGATGTCCACAGGATATACAGGGTGTCCCAAAAGTACGAAAGCATAGAAGTGCCACCCGAATTTGGGTTTGATAATTATTCTGACTTATACGTATTGTGAGTTAGTCCCAATTCTGAGGTATAATTCACAATTCTGAACTATAAGTCAATAGTGTGAGTTATAGGGGAGAGTCGGGTACCTAATACCTAGTGTGCGGCGGCTAATCATATGCACCCAAATATCTTCATTTCTGATTGAAATAATTTCAAGGCAATTACTGATTTGCCATCTTGTGTAATAATTATTATGAAGCATGCGACTTCCAAAATTAATTGTTTTTTCAATGTCACCGATTCACAATAGCCGCTTTTGTGTTTTGGTGTGTTAAGTTCTACTCAAACCGGAGTCTCCATTGAAATAAAGCTAACTAAGTACCTATTGAACTTTTGCTAATTCTTTGTAGCCAAATTGCCATTGCTCGATAAGTCATCTTTAACGTGATGAAATTTGTTGTTGGAGAGGAATTGGCATGGCCATTTTTTTGAAAAAAAAATTATACCAGGTCACTGTCGGTTACTTAATTGGGCGCAGTGCATACAATTACCCGCAATACACACAAGAATAAAAAACTCTTCATGGAAAGATGTGAAAATAAAAACGGGTTTACACCACATTTTTTGGAAAAATGGACCTGATTTTTAAATTTTTCTTTATGAATAGAAAATTAATCAAAAAAATTAAAATTAGTCATAAAACCATAATGATCTTTGCCATAACAGATATCAACAAGCCAAGAGATAGTTGTGGTTCAAAATTAAATTTTGCATTTAGGAGTGTATTGAGTACCTCCACGATTGATTGGAAATAACGAAATTGACACATAATATTGCTATCTATAAGGGCATATATTTTATATCAAAATTCATTACAATATTTCAATTTGTTACAAAATATTCTATATGTTTTTTGAAATTTTAACGAGCTGTATCTTGAAAATTAAGCGTTTATGGACCTATATTGATATTATGAAATTTTCGTTTTAAAATGTCATTTTCTATCAATTGTTAAAGCCCTGCTACAAAAAACTGACTCATTCTGTATTTATCTATTTATCTATTCACTGTGATACGCCAAAGTAGTATGCTAAGGAAACTGTTATAAAAATAGGGCTAGTGAAGGACAGATGCTGCAGGCTATACTTATCAGACAAAATTGGCCAGTTTTGATATTGATTGCCCTGCACTGCCTTACTCAACAGTAGAAAGAGGTGCCGCCATCGTCCAGAGATATACTAATAAGTCTGAGCACTTGGCCTTGTGTAAACAAACGTTTCCCCTTTGTCCTCTCCCGCTCCCTCGGCCCGCCGTCATCGGAGTACAGCGATCGATACCTTCTGGTAGAAGAAAATAAAGGGCCCCATTCACGTTGAGATCGGTATCGATACGTGTATCACGACAAACGGCGATACATGTATCTGATATTTGTTTCCATTTGTTTTCTGTTTATACACGTTGAGACGAACTCATGAAACATCAGTTCAGTTCACATGTGATGTAGAAATGGTGCAACAACTTTTTTAAGTTCTCGTCGAAAGGCGCAACGAAAGCTGTGTGTTTTCTTCATGACAAAATTACAATAACTAGTAGCGTTGAGTGAATTTCAACGCTATTAGCATAACTTTCCTCTACCAAAACTGTGTTTGCCGATTCTCTAAGTTGTCTATTTGAATATTCTTTGCACTTTGAGTTCCATAAACACGGATATAGTTTGTAAATACGGAGAAATTCCTCCCAAAACTCGCAATCTGCCATGTTGAAAATAAACTGTTTTATATTTTTTAGTAGCGCGATACAAAAACATCAACATACACGTTGTGACAAGTATAGCGCGTATTGTGACAAGTATCGCGCGGTATCGAAGTTTCACTACAGTGATACAGACGGTGATACCAGCTGATACTGATACAGCGATACTGAGACAGCTAAATACACTACCTATGCGATTTGATACTTGCAACATGTATGTCCACTATGTCCGCTATGACGCTGATTTACAAGCAGTCGCAAAAAATTGTTGTTTTTCCCGAGAGAACAAAGAAGTGACCCGACTTATAGTATTCTCTAGACTTTGGTGCCGCTGCTCCTATTCTGATTTCCCTGCGCAGTTGTGAGGTGACACCAACATTGGTTCTTGTATTTTTTTATTTTAGTGAATTGCAAAGTATCTTAAACGACCTACATGATTATCACAGTCTTCAACAGCAGTGGTTACGCCTACAGCAACGCCTAATGTGGGAACATGCCTCCTTTGAGTATCAATATGACAGTTTACATCCTGAAGCTTCGAAAGGGGATACATCCAAAAAAGTGCAACGTTGTATACAGAAAACGTCTGAAAATTCCAAAAAACCCGTAATTTCTTGTGATTTTTATGACAAAGGGCCTGATTTAGACAATTTGAGTCTCCAAAATCTCTTTCAATTTGTTCAAAATGAAAAGCAAAAGTTATCGGAGCAAATCGGTAAAGCTAATTTTGAAAATAGCGAATTTAAAAATAAAATGCCATCAGTATTACATCCAAAATTTCCTTTAAGTATGTCGACCAAGGAAAATCAGTATTTTGATGTAACTGGATGGCCGAATAAAGAAGAATGCCTTAGCTGGAATTTACCAGTTGACGAGAAGGATGATTTAAATTTGCCTGTGTTTCTTCCTCCAGAAAATAAAGGATTTCAGTAAGTAGAAATTGAGTAGATGGATTTCATGCCAGTTACCTATAAACCGAATCGGTTTTTCAAGAAGACTTACTTATTCATATGGTTTTATAACAAATTATTTTTTATATCTCCCTATTATCTTTGAGTAAAAGATTATATTTTAATAGGGTAAGAGAATCAATCGCTAACTAAAAGTGTAGGTACACAGATTTTGCCACCTAAGGACATTCGACGTAAGAACTATAGAATAGTGGTTCATGACTAAGGACGATCATATCAAGTTAGTTGGTTGGTAGTGGCACTAGCGTTTGAGGTTTGTCCCAAGGACATTGCCAGATTGTATGAAAATTATTCTCAGTAAGCATGAGGAATAGTTACGGATCGTAAAAAAATATTGCTATAAACAAGATATTTTATGTACCCAGAAACACCAAAGAAGCAAGTTATTTGATACTCAACTCAGTGTGTCCACTGATGAGGTTACAAAGAGAAAACACTTGTATTTTCCAGTTTTTGAAAAAAATTACTCTTTAAAAAGTGGGACAGTTGGAAAATAATGTAGTTTTTTTTCTATTTTTCTCAATGTACAGGTGGATCCAAATTTACCGCCCTAGGCATATATATGGGAAAACAAAAAATATTCTGCTTTATGGGTAACTAAACAGGGTGATTCAGTCATGATGTAAAAAATTTTAACCTCACAGTGGGTGAGCCCTTCTGAAAAGGAAAATGCGAAAAAAAAAATTGCCGATGTCTAAAACGCGGGACAAATCAACCTTAGTACCCCAGTAACTCGGCGCTCCAGTATGCTATGTTGCCGGACTCTATTCTCCATTCGTGCTCTCGCATACCTACCTTGTTCCTTGGTGTACCATAGTATAAGTATAATCGGCCTGCTACACGCGAAAATTGCTACCAGTACAATCTTATATCATCATGGATTCGCAGTTTTAATATGGCAGTATCATAACAGATTTTTTATATCGTAACAGATTTTTTATATGTGCTAGGGATGCTAAGTTGTGATGCTCATAAACAGAATAAAGTTATGTGTAATCAAGTTGTTGGTGGCATTTTTGAAGAACTCGTCTAACAGTACTGACAGGTGGTGCATTTATAGGTATGTTTTGCGCGCAGTTTTAATAGATACTCTGGGGCCGCGGTGGCGTCGCTCGTACTGGCGCTGACTTTTTAGACTGCATGTTTTTCTGCCTTCGATCGGCCTTGGTTCGAACCGATGTCGAGGCAGGGGCATGCACATGTCTTTAAAGAAAAACACCGCTATGGCCAAGAGCGCTGGACAAATGTGGGTTTACGGTATTGCTCCTAAATAGCTTTATACGTGTAATTTACTAATTGTCCGACACTCACTGGGATTACTACGGTTTTCTAGGGTTTTCCGTAGTACTTGAGCGAATGCTATCCTAGTTCTATCGGGAAAAAAGTCGGCACTAGCCGCAAATGGCAACGAAGACAAAATAATAGTAATTGCCCCCCTCCCCCGCACAAGCGTGTGGTTGCTTCTGGGGTACTCCTAGTTTGGAGTATTGTGAGGGTGAGAATTATTATTATTATTATTATTACTCAACATTTTTGGGCATTCGGTACATTGATATTTACATACTTAATAAGAAAAGTATTGACATTGTAAATCAAAAAGCGAGCCAAAAAGGTAATAAAGTAACTTAGACCAGCAGAAAAATGTTTCCCAAAAATGTAAAAACCACAAAAAGGTATCAATCGTCTAGGTTTTTCTCAATATTTCGACATTTTTGAGATTCATGTGAAAACATAAAAAATAAGTACCTACATTTACGATATGTTGTGCCACTGGCAACTGCACACCAGTCTTGACGCGTGAGCTTACCAGCTAACTAGGAAAACGTCGTTAGATAGAGGTTTTAATGCACTTCTAAAAATTTTTTTGTTGGCTTTAGAATTTTTTAAATTTCAGATTCGTATTTACCTACTTTTCCACTTGTGGTTAATTTTTTTACATCATGACTGCATCGCCCTGTATATGAGCCATGGCATGATATACGATATGGCAGGGAAGAGTTTTTGGTAAAAACAATGAAAATTATATGTAGAGAGGTAGGTATGACTTACAGCTTATAGTCTCGACTCCAGAAACACAGCTTTTAAACAAACCATAAAAACTGTACATGTTTTGCCCCTCACAGAAGGTAATCTTCTGATAACTTTTAAAGTGTTAATAGGATCAACTTGAAAATTGGTGTGCTTTCTGTGTTTTAGGGATGGTAAATAATAATTTTGGTTATTTATTTATGCAGTTGTAGGGCGCTAGTTTTACCCTATCACTTTGTTAAATCAGGCCATATTGTTTAATTTAATTTTAACTGCTCTTAGTTGCTTTTTAAAAATTGTTAATGTAAAAAAATATATTGAAAATAGGAAGCTAACGCATTTATTTGTAATTTTTAAGTACTACTCATGGGACTACTCGATATGGCCACCTTCCATCACAAATTGCTTAAATAAAGTAGGTACAGGCTCGGTCCTTGAAATCGTTCCAATACGTGCGGTCGCAAAGGAGTTTCACTGAAAACGTTGCAATTACCCCTCCCCTCTCTTGCGGTTTGAAAGCCAGCCATAACCTTAAAGGCGTAAGTGACGGCCGTAAAATTGGCGCAATGTTGCTGACCTTACCCGAAATTCTTGATTTCTTGCTCATTTTCCATGCCTAGTGGAAACATTTATGAGGCCGCGCCTGTACCTATGTGGGGTGTAGTACTTTAGTAGCCTTTAAAAATTCCAAATAAATAAGTTAGTTTCTTATACTGAATATTTTGTTCAGTAATAATTTTTAAATTGCAACCAAAATCCATTAAGATATTAATAATATTGAGCATTGAATTGGTTAAGGGCAAGAATCTCGAAAACCATTAAGAATATCGAAAAAAAATCTTATTTATCATCCCAAAAAGTTATTAGGAAATTTCCAACAAAATGAAATATTAGAAGCCCTATATCTTTTTAACGGGCAACATTTATACAAGTTTCCAAAAGTGATGCACTGAGGAACAAATTATTAGTATAATTAAGAAGGTTTGCTTTTTCAGTATTATCCAGCTCATGAAGCTCCCCACTCCTAGTCGTTATCTTGCTTATTGTGGTTTACTCACAAATTTTTGTACAGTGTTTATTGGATTGATTCCCAAAGAGGGAAAACGACCCAAAAAAAATGCACCTCTATGTGAACACCCGGTATATAAATCTGACAAACTAAGATGCTTTTGGGTCGTTTGAGCACAAGCAGGAGTTTTTATGAAGAATATATTTTTTTCATAAACCCATCCCATAGATAAAAAGTTTTCCTTCTTTGGGAGTCAATCCATGGACACACTGTATTTGATCATATTTGATACAGCAATGTAATTTCCATTGTCGACCATTGCAACGCAGGGCTCATCGTTTGTGATATCCACTATACACTCAGTCTAGAAATTGCAATTTGGGTGAATGTGCCGAGGTAAGGTTGATTAAAGTTTGTTCAGCGAATGTTCGGCCCTACGTCACAACTCCCGTCCTTGTCTGGCTCGTGAATATACGACCAATATCCGTCGTATAGTCATGAGTAAGACAAGGACGGGAGTTGTGACGTAGGGCCGAACATTTGCTGAACAAACTGTACCTATATTCTGTAGCCAAGACAAAAACTGTACAGGGTGGGCCAAATTGGACACTTTTAAATCCTATTTTTAACGGAGATAGACAAAAACTGATATCGGTGTCTGAGGCTCATTTTGTATGATAAACTTAATGGCGAAAACCAGAAATTGATATGTCACGGTTCTGGAGTTACAGGGCGTTTTTCGAACATATGCATTTTCGAAAAGTGGCTGTAACTTTTTTCAGGTTGTAAATTTTGTGTTTCTGTAAAAACATTTTTAAAGGTATTTTTTTATGTAGAATCCAATGCTACTACTACATTTTTTTCAAGTCAATGGTAAGTTACTGAAGAAAAATATTATTTTCTAAATAACACCCTGTATATTTTTGCATTTTTTTAAATACTGCAAAAATTACCATTCCAAAAACATATACATACCAATGATTTACTTAAGTAGTTATCGATTACTAATAGCTTTTATGAATTCTTTTCATCAGTAACCCTTTAAAAAAATGTAATAGCAGCATTGGATTCTACATAAAAAAGTGCTTTAGAAATGTTTTTACAGAAACACAAAATTTTCAACCTGAAAAATTTACGGCCACTTTTATAAAACACACATATTCGAAAAACGCCCTGTCACTCAAGAACGGTGACAGATATTGACACCGATATCAGTTTTCGTCTATCTCCGTTAAAAATAGGAGTTTCCCTTTCAAAGTCTCAAATTTGGACCACCCTGTACACATAGCTCCAATTGGATTGTTTCTCTTACCTTGTTAAAATATACATGGTGTAATTTTGATTGGTACAGAAATTTTAACTGGCGGTAAATTTCGACTCCAAAAGCACCCTATGAGGTTTGTTTTTGATTTTTTTAAATCATCAAAAATATGAAAAAATGCTATTATACTTAAAAACATTTTTAGTGTCACTGGTTCATGCTCGTATGGTAGTGCACCCGCTGATGACGCGGCAGTCAACAACATTTCGGAATTCAGCGCATCGCGCATCACTCTCCTCAGTCTTCCACCGGCCGCCAAGCAGAAAGAGTGTCAGAAAAGCTCACACCTCTGAATTACCGAAATCGTCCTGTTCTCGTGGATTTTAAAGATGAATAATAATTGTAATATTACTTGTTCTTGCTGGGCGATATTTCAAACAACTTTTGTGAAAAAGTTATGTCGTTAAGAAGTGGAGTGCTGAAAACAAATTAGTGAAGTGGTAAATGTGATTATTAGTGGTTACGGTGAGTGCTACATCATTAAGAAGTGGTGTGTTGTTTCGTGAAAGTATAGTGAAAAGTGAAAACATTGAATTGGTAAATGTGATCAATACTAAGTTATGGTGAGTGCTTTTGTACTAGGTGAGTCTTAACGTTCTTGTTTTTTATGCGGGCTGATAAGCCTACAGGTGAACACCCGGTTAAAAAAGTAACGCCCTGCTACTATACTCCTTGAAAGGTGTGGAAATTTGCAATTTTTTTACAGATTTTCAAGGAATTATCTGACGGTATGGCAACACTGTAGTAGGAAACTATCGCTTCAATAATGAAGGGACCTTGCCACCAGTGGCTATCAAACTGGCTCTAAAATTCGGAAACAATTTTGAAAGGACATAACTTTTTATTTTCTGCACATTCAAAAAAAAGTTCTTTCATGGGCGTGCTTTTGAGGTTCCATACTAATCAAAGTTCCACCTTGTATATTCTCTTACTCAATGCCATCATACAGTGCTATTTATAAAGTTTGCACTAAATAGGAAAAATTGTTGTTAGATTTTTGAAAATCTATATTGGTGTTGCATGTTTGGGTACACTATTGCGCCTAAAATGGGTTGTGTCGTCACAGCCCAATACCTGTAAAATTTGTCATTTAAAATTAAAAATTCTGAAAAATCGGGTTTGCCTTGTAAATATCCTAAGAAGTTCTTAAGAAAACATGTTCGTATTGTATTATTTTGCTTCTATTTATCTTCAAATCAGTATAATAATTTTCCCCAAAAATAACCTAAGGCACTTATTTACACAACAAATACAAATATAACAAAAAAAAATTTAATGCAAAATTAAGAAGAAACATGAGATTTTTTAAAATCTAATAATAAAAATTCTTCCTGTTTGGTGCAAACTTTATGAAGAGCACTGTAGATATATCTAAAAAAATGTCTATAGCCAACCTCAAATTATTGATGTAGCAGTAACTTCCTGGTTTATCATGTTTACTTGCATTCCCAATTTCAAAACAAACAATAATAAATATAATAATTTTGCACTTACCTGTGCTTTTTAAGGGTAAAATCTATACTTTCGACATACATAGACCTATCAGAAGATTCACAACATCCCTTACCCTGGTATCCTCCTGTATGTGAAAGTACTAACATAAACGGAGAAAAATATGTTCCTTCCAATGATCGTAATGCTATTGACAGTGAAATTAAAAGCAACTCATATCTAAGAAACCAGCTACTTAAATATGTAAATGATGGCAAAATAGATGAAGCAGAAATTGGACAAAGAATAATAACGGCCATGGAGAAAAAAGTCGCCCCGCGATGGGTTTTAGCTACGCTAGCTAGCCTATATTGGAGAGTTAGAGGAAATGCTAGAAAAGCACTAGACTGCCTTGACATAGCTTTTCAAATAATACCCAAAGACACTACAGATATGGCACTGGTTTCACTGGGCTCTATATTATACCAGATGGGTTTTTTGGAACAATCAATGAAGTTCGCCTCATTGGCATTTAAAATAAATTACATAGAACCAAGCACGAATTTTTTGTTATCGCTTTTACATTACTCGAATAATAACCCACTTCTTGCAATGTACTACATGAAAAACGTTCTCAGAGTAGAACCAGATTTTTACGAAGGGCGAGCAGAACTTTTGTTGAAAACATGGGGTTGTAGGATTAAAATGGGATCATATAGCCACTTTAAAAATCAAAATAACAATAAGCAAGAGGTGTGCACTGAGAATGAGTTTGAAAGTGAAGGAGTCGTTTGTTCAAAGAATGGGGAACACTGTAAGAGTGCAACAATACAGTGTTATAAAAAATCCAACGAAGGTTAGTAAGTTGCATTTTAATTTTGTTGTTTTTATATCTATGGTTGACTTAAATTTGTTCATCTCCTGCCAGTACACATGCTATCGAGAGTGTGAACCATAATCGTTCCTGGTAGTAATAATGACGCAAGTTGCTTACGTTATACCACCCTCCCCTATCCCCGTTTTCTCGTGAAAATGAATGCCAATTCGAATTCCCGCTAGTGCACTGCGAACTTACGAAAAATAATCTTATTATTTCAAATCTATAAAAATCATCCAGTCCATGGAAAACTTCCAACACATTCACGGCTAAAATAAAATAACAAGAAATATCAATAGTATCAGATAATTATTTGATTTTTTCGCCTAGAACTTTTTTAAATAAAAATGTTACTGTTTGCAACTTACGTGTACCATAGTGGCATTTTACAATGTGACAAAAATAGTTTTTTCGTCTATAATGCAAAAATTCACTGGTTATAAATGGTAGGCAAGTTTTTAAGTGCAGAAATTTTTGAACGTCCCAATCACATTGCATTGGTGCATTTCATCACATATTTGTGCTGAATTTAAAAACTCTAACTACCAAAAGACAATTATTATTATAAATTTATATTTTTTGAAGTTTTGGCTAATTTTAACGTTTGTCATAGAGGGGCTAGTTATACCACACCGCTGGTAAATTATGCATTTTTTGCCAGTAGAATAATTATGAGCAAAGTTTATCGAAGATCTGAAATAGTGACTTCTGTTGGTACCTATCTTGCTTTTGTAAAGTTGTGTGAGTTATCTTGGATTTAATTATCAAATTTCGATATCCAGTACCTAGCTCTAGATTTTGCTATTTGGGACTTCCCATTATTGATTCAAAATCTTGTACATTTGATTTTACAATACTCTGTAAAATGCTTCTGTGAGGACTAAAACAAGATATTTTTTATCACGGCCACTATATTTTCAGAACATTCCACAAAACCTGCACTGAAAGCTGACTTGTGTAGCTCTAATGCAGAAAAGGTCAACTTGGGTCAAACTATAATTTCATCCCTATTGGCTGCAGAAGGCTCTGGTGATTTAGAACCGGACCAATCACGACTAGTCACTTTAAATGAATATCCAAAAGGGCATTTTGGACAGCAAATACATCACCATGTCCACATGAGGTTATCTTTAGGAGAAGACCACCCTACCGTGGAACATGCTAGGTTAGGCGACTTTTTCGGTATTTTTTTTTAAAGAATTTTGAGCAATTTATCACCTTGAATTTAGTTTCAGTGTCTTTGACCGATAACCCAGAATCTGAAAATAAGTTGTTGGTATATGACAAATATGGCTCCTATACGCTGTCTGTTAGTGAGTGTAAAAACATTAAAATTTTGCATAAATTTAAGTATTCCTCAGTGTGGCCTTCAATAGTCGCAAGAAGCCTTGAGTAAGGAAAAACATAATTATATGATATCTTTATAATCCCCGATTTTTAGTCTCACACCATTTTTGAAGCCGATACCACCAGAACAGAAGGGCAAAGATTTGAAACCTTTTTGTATTCACGTTTTAAATATGCCGATGCCTCACAATTTAGACGAGTTGACTCAAATGATTTTAAGTCACCGTCTGCCGAGTTCTCCGGAAAGAGACTTAACCGAACTGTTGGGGCTTATGGCCAGCAATCAGAAATTGTCTTTGAGGGAAGTGGGTGCCCGGATAGCCCTGGCATTGAAAGAGGTAGGTAAACACCAACTTAGAAAGTTATACATAATTAGTTCCTTTTTTAATTTGAGATTTGAAACAGGGCCTAGATTTTGTCGATACGGGGAGGGGGTCACAAATTTAAAAAATTGAAATTTTTAACAGTTTAAACGAATGAAAAAATATAAGTGACCTAATATGAACAAAAATGTTACTTAAGCCAACTAACTGTTGGTAATTTTTTCTTTGTTAACTGTATCATTTGTTCAGTAGCCATAACTATTATATCTTTTATAGAAAAGACAAAAGTGTTAGAAATTTATTGTTTCTTGTTAATTTTTAACTGACAACAATAATTATCAATAACAACACTCATTAGCCTCAGTAATAAGTAAAAATATAAATAAGTACCTATAAAATGTCTGGATCACTCTATAAATTATTATCATGTCCTTTCAAAAAGCCACGTTATATCTAACTTTTGTATAATAGTTATTTATGTACCAAGGCACTGAAGTTCAACTTTTTATGACTCATGTGGAATTTAGTTGCCGAGGCCTCTAGCCGAGGCAAATAAACCACATGAGTCATAAAAAGAACTTCAGTGCCGAGGTACATATTATATATTTTTTTAAATCGGAAAAAAAATGTTTTATTAGGCAAGAAAATAATAATAAGGGATCACCAGTCCATGAATCGACTACGCGCGGCGTTGCTTGACTTTGACGATCGCGCTACCTAGGTCAAGTATGACAAGACACAGCACCTTCGAACAGAAAAACCAAACTACTGCTTGTTGTGCAGCCTCCATAACAAATCTATTGCTATTCAAACCTACTAAAATATTTATACTGATAGATTGCGCTGCTATAGGTAACAATTTTGCAATGTGTACGAATCGTTAAATGGGCCTTTATTGGCCGGGTTTTGAATATTTGGTCACTTTTGACGAGCGATGGCTCCATGTCTGACGTTTGATGTTTACATCTCGCCAAGGCCTACTTATTGAAAAAATCGTACAATAATGAGTTACTTCAGTGCCGATTTCTGAGCTTTTAATAACGATTTTGGGACACTTCACTGCCAATTTCAAGAAAAACTCATTTTTCTGACCAGAGTTGTAGAGATTAAATGTATGTACCTAGGCATAGAATTTTTTTTCTGGGTGTTTACTAAAATGCGCTACTACTAATCAGTTGAAATTTTTTAGTAATTTTAAAGCAAATAGTTTAAACGAGGCACAGAAAATTACAAAATCAATCATGATGTATTTTCTCCTCTTTTGTCGCCAATAGGGGGAGGGGGGTTTAACCCCCCAAACCCACCTTATCTACGGTCCTGCTATCAAATTGATTAGAAAGGAAACGAAAGCCTATCGAACTAAGAACTACGGCCATAACATTTTGGGGACTACTACCTGTTAGGCAGGCCGACATTAATTAATAGACAGATTGTTTAAAAAAATGTAAAAAGTTTTAATTTGGGACATGTCTTAAAATATAATTCCCCATTATTCTTTAAAACTATTCCTTTAATCATTATACTGGGTGTCCCAAAAGTAAACCCACATATGTTACCTAACTTCATGCGGGATTTGCCTGAATTTTTTTAGAAGGAAAGGTTTGGTTACAGTAGGCAAACAATTTGTTCATAGAAACTTAAATTTAAATTTACTGACCACAACTGTACAAATAAAAATAATTCTGGCGTCTGCAATTTTTATTTGTTCCTAGGATGAAACATCTTGGATACTGCTGACTGCGGCAGCAATTTTTTGGCGAATAATAGGAAATTCTGAACAAGCAGTGATATGTTTAAGAGCTGCTTTAACCCAAGTAAAACCAGATATGATGGATATACCCCTATTACATCTTGCGAATTTACTGAACAGGTAGGTAAAATTTTTAAATAAATACTTTGCATTAGATATTTACTTTTTTGTAGGGTTGGCTATCATGGCGATGCTCTGGATGTGGCCAATTTAGCATTAAAAACTAACCATTATTTTGTTTTGAACCATTTCACACTTGCCAATATACATATTTCAACGGTAGGATTATAATCATTAATCATTATAAATCCATGTTTTTTTATTCACTTGTATATTTGTAGGGTGAATATGAAAAGGCTGTAGCCTTCTTCAGGGCTTGCCTTTCATTGGACCAAAATTTTGAACCGGCTAGAATTCGACTTAAGGCGGTGCTGTGTACTTTGCTATTTGATGAAAATTCTAGTTCCGGTACAAATGGGGCTAGAAGAGTGATGGAAGTCATAGATTAAATGTTTATTAACTAGTATGGCCAAAAATGTTTTTTTTTTTAATTTTTTTTTAATGTTTATCGACTGATTCTAAATGTTTCTCATATTTATGTGATATTGAATAAAATGGATTATGAATCTATTCAATTAAGTATGCAATTGTTTTCTTGTACCAACTATTCAGTGAAAATGTGCAATTAAAAAGTGAACATGATAATTTTAACTCCACCAGAAATTAAAGAAAAGACCAAATTGAGCCAAATCAGCAAAAACAGAATTATGTTTTCACTAATTCTTAATTATATTTTTGTTTTAAACTTGTGACTTTTTTTAAACAGCTTGAATGATATCCATAATCGTTTGTAGATTCTAGTGTTAATTCAATATCATGGTACTTAATTTTTTTTTTCGACGAAATAGTAATATTAAAGAACACTTTTTAAATGATGTAACACTGAAGTCAAGCACATTTTTCTTCTCACTACATGACAAAAAACATTTCTTCATTTTTTAAAATTTTTATTTTACTTTAACAAACGTTATTGTTGATTATAAATAAAACAACGCGATGCAATAGGAGCTTCAAAATAACGTATATTAAAATACAAATATCGCTGTCTAGTTGACGGTTGTAAAACTACGTACACTGCGTCCTTGTGAAGTACGGTGTGGTGCGCTAATTCTCTTTCGCTATTGACCTTTAACAGTTGGCAACCCCTATTTGCGGCCACTTTTACATAGGCAACCGTATTCCATCGACTTTAGAAAAAAAAAAACTTTATTTTGATATATGATTCATTAAGATACGTTATGAACATATAAATTGGACAAAAATATACCTTTTTAGACCTGGCTGCCAAGAGGTTGCGGCCAAGTGAGCAATGGCAACCCAAACTTTTAAAGATCTTTACATATTTCTCTTTGAAATGAATTATGTTTTTTCTTAAAAACAAGTGAACGAAATTGTTCGAAAAAAAAAAATTAATTTAATTTTAATTTAAAATACTTGCCGCCATATTTTGATAGGCAACCCTGCTGAAACATATTCCTCTATTTATAATTATTGATACAAATTGTATTTTGATTAAAAAACAGATAAACGTAGAAATCTTGCAGTGGGATCTCATACTATACATTACTGTGTCCCGGATAAGAATGAACAGCATGGGGATATTGCAAACGGTGAGAGATAGGGCAACGGTTAAATGGAAAAAAAGTTGCGCAATTTTGAGGTCAATAAAATGGCACAAACAGATTTTTAATATTTTTTTTCATTTTTGAATTATTTTGAAAAAGTAAAATTTTGCGTTTTCGACTTTATTTTTTTCTGAAGTTGTTATCACAGATAGAGAAAAAAGAAAAACACTTTCTTGTGGCACTTTTTAACGGGCCTTAAGATGGCGTTTTTAGATTTGTTCTACAACGTTTCGTTTTTGAGAAACCATCTTCAACTTTATTTTTTTAAATACGGACCTGGATTTTTTTTTGTAGATTTTGAAAGCACTTTTGATTGCAAATACCATGATGTATGACACGAAATATTTTTAAAATGTTTTGAGACAATTATACTGAAAATTCCTTTTTTTCCATTCATTTTTGTCTAATGCGGCCCTGTATTTAATAATAAGGAGTCTAAATGTTAATCAGTATTGACAACAATTTAACTTACAGTTTTTTTTTCGTAACTTAATATTTTTAAATTGTACGGCCCTGCGTCTGGTAAAGTGTTTTCCTCTGTTGTTGTACAGCAAACAGTGTCGCATTGTGTTTTGGAGTAAATTCTTCGCTTTTCCTAATTGCGAGAAGGAAGCTTTAAGCCAACGTAATCAATAACTTTTGCCATTTATTAATTGCAAAAATACATTCGTTCGGCCTCTACACTATTTCTGTGACACAAGATATAACATGCTGACATGTTAAATTTGTCGTCATTTGAAAAAGCACCCTCCATTTGTAATGAAATAAATTGTTAACTAAATGATACAGTGGGAGTTATGACAAATGACAAGGGATTGGTTTCGTTGTTTCAAAGCCTTCTAGGTGGAGGATTTTTATTTATTTTTTATTATCGTATGTGCCGTCCTTTTTTAGTTCTCCAATTGAAAGATAAGTTGTAAGTTAAATTGTTGACAATACTGATTAATATTTAGACTTCTTATTATTAAATACAGGGCCGCATTAGAAAAAAAAATAATGGGAAAAAGGAATTTTCAGTATAATTGTCTCAAAACATTTTAAAAATATTTCTTGTCATACATCATGGTATTTGCAATGAAAAGGGCTTTCAAAATCTGCAAAAAAAAAATCCAGGTCCGTATTTAAAAAAATTAAGTTGAAGATGGTTTCTCAAAAACGAAACGTTGTAGAACAAATCTAAAAACGCCATCTTAAGGCCCGTTAAAAAGTGCCACAAGAAAGTGCTTTTCTTTTTTCTCTATCTGTGATAGCAACTTCAGAAAAAAATAAAATCAAAAACGCAAAATTTTACTTTTTTCAAAATAATTCAAAAACGAAAAAGATATTAGAAATCGGTTTGTACCATTTTATTGACCTCGAAATTGCGCAACTTTTTCCTCATTTAACCGTTGCCCTATCTCTCACCGTTTGCAATATCCCCATGCTGTTCATTCTTATCCGGGACACAGTGTATTTTATATTGATGGTATATTCTGAAAGTATGCTGATGTGTTGCTGCTCGAGTAAGTGGCAAGGCTGCGAGGTTGAAATGATATTTTGTCAACGATCGTTCAAATATTTTAAATCTTAAAGAAAAAATACGATTTGGTTCCAATTACTTCAACTAAACATCCTGCTCCACAGTCGCACCTTATCTTTATGGACATGTTTAAAATGATGGAAGACATAGTGCGGTTGCAGAAAAGTGGGCCTTCGTTGCTCTACAATCTGCATTAGATAATTATCTGGGGCAATCTTGTACGAGCACTGATGATATTGGAGGGGGCGAAAACATAGAAATTTAACTGAGTTGATCCCAGGTTTTCCAGGAGATAGAAGACCGGAGTGCGGACGCTGATGTTATGGAAGACGAACAAAATTAGCCTTCAACGTCGAATGTTCTATTGCTTATTTCAAATTGTGCTTTACAACTGGGACACCCTTCATTTTCACCACTAAAATGCTCCTTGTACTGTACCTCAAGATGGTATGGAAATGGGCATTATATTTAATGTGGAGTGCTTATTTGTATATCGCATCGGAACTAGTAGATTTTGCAAGTAAAAAACACTTAGTAAAAAGTGCTAAGAACCTTTATTGTGGAGATTAATACTGATAACTAATATTTTAGAGTATTGAATTGATATTTTGGGAGATATTCTTGGGAAACTCGATTTTGGCACCCCTAAAACATTAATCTTTATTACATCAAATTAAGCTTCTTACTTATTACTAAAACCATGACAAGTTAACAAAATCCGCCGTAGTTTTTGAGATTTATGGAAAAAAAGAGTTTTTTTTATTAACATCATTTATTTATTTACTTATCATGCACGGGACAAATGTGACAATGTTTGTTTAACACCCTGTATCTCGAAAACAAAGCTTTAAACCATAGGTTCATATAAACTTCTTCATTTTCCTAATTAAAACTTGGGACACCCTGTATATAGAATACAATGCCTATGTTTCAAGATGATCCCATATCCCTTACAATGTATGAGAATTGAGATAACAACTAAGTATTCGAAAAAAATGCACCTAAATAGTTATATCATATAATGGTACCTTTGGCTTGGTTGTCAGTAATAACCAACCACACTTATCACACTAAAATTATTGCTTCAACTTAATATAAAATAATCAAAACACAGGAACTGTACACCTACTGTTTAATTCCAATTAATTAAGCATGTATAAAAAAAAAGAATAGCAGGAAATGATAATATTTTATTTATTCCTTGATTTTGTATTTGAGATTCATCCTTTCTTCCTTCATCCCATATCTAGGTGCATACTTTAAAAGTTGCTACAGATTTTTTTAAATTCTCACCTATTTAAAAAAATTGCTTCCTCCCCTGGAAACAAATTTGTAACTAGATATATTATATGTCACTGACTTATACTAATCATATTTACTCATTCCGTTGACTGACGTATTAATAAGACTTCTCACTGCTACAGTTTTATATTCTGAAAAGTAGATGGCGCCTATGGTCAACAAATGTATTTTGCATTGTTTTGTCTCCGGAAAGCGCATGGTGAGCCAAACAAGACATCCGTGAGCAGTCTTTATTAACACGTCAGTCAACGCTCATTCCCTTCATGTTTCCAATTATTATTAATTCCCCACTTGTTTAAGATCCAGGGTACCTAGCTAATGTCTTGAAGAAATGTTCATCTTGCTTTTATTTGTTTACCATTTGCCATAATGTCATTATCTTCGTCCTTCTGGTTATTCAATTTACACCAGACATATTTTATGATCTTTCTGTGTATTTACCACTTCACTAAAAAACCACGTTCTTAACTACCTACCTACAACAAAAATTCCACATATAATAATTATTGCGACACAAAATTCTTGGCAGGAATATTTCTTTTCCTTCGGTTCTTCTTTGGATCGTTGATACTGAAACTCCACAATAGCCGCTGTCACACGCACAAGAGTTTGCAAAGACTCTCTTGTGCAGCGTCCAGCAGCTGCAGTGGGTCTCTAACTTCATTACATTGATAGATATTCAAATTCGATTTATAGTCCATGTGAAAGTGTCTTCATTTCTTGTAGCTAACTTCATGCTGCCGATCTCTGGCAAAATGAAAATATGTAAGTATTATTGAGAGGCGATTTCCTAACAATTGTGGAAAATCCATTTTTCCAAGCAGTCGATTATAGAAAAGGCATGGATTTTCCACAAGTGGTTTTTCTACAGGCGGACGGAAAATAAACCATTCTTTAGAACTAATTTTAATATTTTTGTATATATTATTATTATTATTATCATAGTTTATAGCAAAATTAGATAGATTTCATTTTACGTTCAATATTTTGTTGGGTATTGGTGCTGACAATAATGTTTTCTGCTCGGGTTTCTTCTGATGTGTTAGGTTGTAATTGAAATCCAGTAATTTTGATTGTTTTATGTGTTTGACATTACCACATTTATTCCTGCAAATATTTTCCACATTTGTTTCCGCAATAGTGCAGAAAATTTTTCCACATTAGTGCTGCAAATGTGAATTTTCCGAACTAAAATCAGTGTGGAAAATTGGATTTTCCACCTGCCTGTAGAAAAAACTTTTTTTAGCTATCTAACAAAAATGTCCTATGCAAAATTTAGTCAGTTTTCCATTTTGGCATAAAATTCGACTAAAGATCTAGATGTAGGTATACGAATTTGACAGACCTTCTCAGTGCTGTCATATGTATGACCACTACCACTAATTCCATGATGCCGGAAAACATATTTTTCCATATTAGACCAGGAGATAGCGGCAGGTTTTTTGACGTGATTTTACTTTGTGCCTTTCATGCGTACCTATATTGCGTATATTCTTACAATAATAAAGGTATGAATCAAAGAGTCGTCCTTGGTTCTTCATATGAAAAACCGAGTTTTCATTTATTCGAAAAATATGCGTTTTGATATGATTTTAGTCAGACTGTCATGTGTTTATAATAAAGTGTAAAATAGAAAATTCCTTGGAAAACCATAGGCATACCGTTAGCGTGGGCCCAAAGGGCTATTATTGTCACGTGAATTTGTATTGTAATAATTAATTTTTCCACGTTTCTGAACTGGCTGCCAATGAGAAGTATGCAAGTTCTTGTTATGAAACTGCTGAAAAAGGGATGGCATACCGTTTGCCCATGTCCAAGTACAGTTCAAATTGAATGTTATTCAATCATTTAAACGATTTATTTGATGTAAAGTATATTTGGACATGCGCAAACGGTATGCCATCTTTTCTTCAGCAGTTTTATGACAAGAACTACATACTTATCATTGGCAGCCTGTTCAGAAACGTGGAAAAGTATTAAAATACAAGTTCACGCGACAATAGTAGCCCTTTGGGTCCACGTTAACAGTAAGTATGCCTTTGGTTTTCCCACGAATTTTCTATTTTGAACTTCATTATAAAACACATGGCAGCCTCACTAAAATCATATCAAAACGCATATTTTTCGAATAAATGAAAACTCACTTTTCCATATGAGGAACCCAGGATGACTCTATGATTCATACCTTATTGTGAGAATATACGCAACATAATGCCCTTTGAAAGGCATACTGAGTAAAATCACGTCCAAAAATCTGTCACTATCTAGCGGTCTATATTAATATTGCACATGTGGTTTATTTGCCTCGGCCTTGCAGGGCCCTGCAACAAAAAAATCCGCATTCGTTATAAAAGTTGAGCTTCAGTGCTTTGATAAACAACATATTTTTGTGCACACCTCGATTTGAGGTGAGATTTGAAGTTTGTGGCCTTCTAAAAGCCTTTTGAAAAGCCACCTATTTTGCTTCGTATGGAAAAGCTGGCCTCTATTTATTTGATATTATTTTAGTCAGGCCATGTATTTTAAAATGAAGTTTAAAATAGAATATTCTTCGGAAAAATCACATCCAAAAAATCTGTCACTAACTCCCGGTTACTGAATAAATTAATAACATATTCTTTTACTCGTCCTGGTCTAATGCGCTTCGCGTCTGTTGACAGTTTTTCCACCTCTCAAGTGCCCTAAATTAAAAGCCGCTGTAGGTACGTACCTACCTTCGTGTCCCGTTCAAGGAGGTATTTATTTCCGCATAAAATATGAATGTACATCTGTTACTTCCCCATTATAGGCAAAGATATTACTCTTGTAATTATGAAACATCTGGGCTGAGTTTGACATCGATTTGGTATTTTATCCAATCAAACATTTATGCATAATATCTTTGGCACAGTTTTAGTTTTCTCGATAAGGGGAAAGGGGTTTATTTCATAGAATATTTATTACCCAACGGCCGCTTAGAAAAGATAATATGTACAATTTTTTTCAACATGCAACAGTTTGTATGAATAGTTTTCACTTTATGAAACGATACATATCATTACAAAGATATGAGAAACTATATAACAAAAACAAAATTACCTACCCATCAATTCAGGGTCAGTTTTGTTATTTTTTGTGATAGATTGCATTTTATAAAGTAAACTTGTCTATTTCATTAAAGCAATGGCACAAATTATTTAAATATGATGGAATAACGGTTATTCAATATCCAAATGCAATGGAAAAGTTTCAGAAAACTTTTGTATTTTACCTTATAAGCAGAGTAGGTAAGTTATTAATATTTGGAATTTGAATCATGAGTGAAGTTTACCCAATTTCTCAAAACGATGATAATTATCCCCTCAGAAATTTCATGTGGCATAGCTGCCAGTAGGTATACATATACCTGCCAAAGATCTTAAATCCTAAAAATGTTATTCTAGTAATAACTAATAACTCACCGAGAGTTTTCGGAAATAGTTAAAAGATTCTATTGGTTCTATAATAACACGGACTATATAAGTGTTTAGTTGTATGCTCAGGGTGGTTTAAATTCAACACACTTGGGGGGTTTTTAGTTTTCAGAGTGTTGTTAACTTTTTCGCGTTTCCTAAATATGCCAAAACTTTTGCATGAATATTTTGGATTCCAGTTTGTTCGTTTTTTACTTAGAATTCAATGGTATACACACATATTTTCTTTAGAGTTGTTAAAGGTATCAAACCCCAGATGTTTCAAATTTAAATTGTAAGATAGTTGGTTAACTTGCTATTGTTGCTCTAAAATTGCCTTTTTTATGATCCATTTTCGACCCCACAAAATCTATGCTGCTGTCTAAAATACAATAAAACTTCACTAATATGTGATGTGCACTCTCACTCGAGTCGAAATGTTTGTCAATTCTTCATAGAATGTATGAGTTTTACCTACCATCGGTTAGAAAGCTCCACACATTTTTCGTTATCTTTTGAAATTCTGCGGCGTAAGAACATAGAACATATAGTTGTATTTTAAAATTTCATTCAGGACCTTACCTACTAACCGTGTAAGTCAAAAAAGATAAGGAAATGCAAACTATTGTAACCGTTTTCGAAATAAAAAAAAAAGAATAATGTAGGTAACCCTTTCAAGTATGAAGGTACAACATACGACCGAAACACGAACAAAACTAGAGTTTTTATCGGGTTTCATCCCCTATATAAGCGCTACCCCCACCTAGAAACTAAAGCCGATAAACTATACTTCTTATATCGACTATATTCTGTCCGCAGTTTTACCCGTGTCCTTGGTTATAAGTCAATTAGCCACCTTAGGACGACACAGAGACATGTCCACCCCTTTTTATATTCGAAGGAGAAGTATTTTAGCTTTAGAAAAAGGTTTTATCCAACAATTCTTAGATGGGGCTGTGATAACCATCTTGGTTACCTACGCAGAAATTAATTTCCTTGGATTTTTTCAAACTAATATCGGATCTTTAGCTTATTGCTTTATAGTTTTAGTCCATTTATTGTGCTTTCTTACCAAGGGCCCACCCAGGTCCACCCGTGACGACGCCACTAATTGCAACCAATAGAAGTGCAGCTGCATCACAGCAATATTCGGTTAATATCTAGATTGCTATGACGCCCATGGCAGATTTAAAATTTATCGAATTTGACGGTTCGTATAGTTATTACTGTTTAATAAATTTATAAAATGTATGCTTTCTGAAAAAAAAAACGTTAAAAATTTACGATAGGTGAGAGTGAAATTGAAGATTATACGAACGAAAATTAATATCAATATTTTCCCAGTCTCAAATAATGAGAGTGGTGTATACCGTTCGTCATTGGTTCAAATTTCAATATCGAACATACTTATTTTGCATTTGTAAATAACTGTATTATCCGTAAAATCGGCAAAAACATACGAAACATTTTATTGAAAATTAATCTATTTTTTTATTATTATATAGGTAACTGGTTGTAGAAAAAATAGTGCAATAGCTATTAAAACAGTCATAAATATATTAATTTCGTTACGACACGAGCCGAAGGCGAGTGTTGTAATTCTCAGAGGTACTCTTGCATAAACTTATAAATTTGCCATTATTTTTCATAATAAGGCTTATACCTACATTGACATAGAGGGTCAGTTAACAAGACTTAAAGAGATGGATTTTATTTTTTTTTTTCGACCGACCAGAAAATATGTACTTTCTGGAGAATTTTTCCTCAAATAAACGTTTTACCGGGAGATCGGACAGCTTGCGGAACAGTCTGCTTTGCTTCTTTTACTATGGAATCGAGTTTTTGCTATTTGCTTCAAATAATAAATAATAACGCCGTAATGATAACAAAAATCGCTCAATAATAATAATAGATAGGCCTAGTTCACACCATTTGCATCTTTCAAATATGCTTGATAAATAGAAGCTCCTCTCAAATCAACAACTAACGTGATATATTACTCGAGGACTTAACAATGAAAGTGGAGAAGACATAATACTCTGATGAACCAAAGGCTGTTTTTTCCCATTGTTGCGCCACTGTGCCAACTCATATTTGGCTTCCTGACATAATCCCTGGCACTGTAAAGTGAGACCTCAATTGGAATGGCTTCATAGGAAGGAAAACAATCCATGTTTCCGTGCTGACACATAGAATTAAAGGGACTATCGGTAGAACTTGATTATGTCAAAAGGGATAACCGCCTACGTAATTTAATAGTTTTTTAGTTTGAATATTATACCTACTCGTCATATGAGCCAACGTTTTTTTTTAAATTGAAGCATAAAATTAGGTTACCAATCATAAACAAAGGAAATACCTACTTATTGGATATAATGTCTTGGTGGCTACAATATACTTACTACTATACAGTGTGTCATCATAGATATAAATAAATATACAGGGTGGCTTATATAAGTGGCTCACTCAAAATATCTCGGCTGTTTTTTTGACAGAAAAATAGGTATCGGGTGCGATCGATAGCCCTTCTTTTGTCACAATGAAAATTGCTGTCTATTTTAAACTGCAAACATACGGAAAAATGTTTAACAAGAAAATTGTTTGCAAGAACTAAGAAAATTGTCAAAATTTACCTGTGATATTAGTTTTATTTTGTTTATTACCGTAAAATTCGGACCCTTTTGGACTCGGAAGTTAAATTGTTTGTAAAAATATTTAATTATTGTGTTTTGTAAGGCAAAATGTCCCATTTAACTGCCTGTTTGTTCTGTATTTACAACAAAAATTTAAGAAAAAAATGTTAGTAAAATTTGTGGTTTACATGAGATCTACTTAGTTACCCTTGGAATTTTTCATATGAGGTTACCTAAACAGAAAAGTTTACTCAACAGCTCCCCAAAAAGTGTAATATTAAAAAATGAAAATATACCTACTTAAAGCACAGAATATTATTCTGTGCTTAAAGTAAGCAGCAGCTGAAATGCTGAAGCTGAAAAATGTTGAAAAATGTGGTGTAAATAAGTGCTAGGTGTTCACTGAGCATTTATTGTAATAGTACAATATTCTGTTATTGTCATTTTCAATATAATTGCTATGGCATTAGGTACCTGATAAGTGTTAGTTAAATTGAAAATATTAAGTATGTTGAACATATTTTCATAAAATAAAAGAATGTCTACGAGTTTATTTTTTTTATTATTATTTTAAATAACAACTCTAGATTAGTTATTGATCTTATGCCAATCACACATTTTACCAATAACTTTCTCAAATTTTTATGGTAAATACAGAACTTTCGCTTTATAAAAAATGCGTCGTTAAAATATTTTCCAGGTAATTTAATTTTTTATCCAGATAATTTAACTTTTCTTCCAGATAATTTAATGTTTTATCCAGATAATTTAATTTTTTATTCAAAGCCCAAATTTAGTCATACTTATCGAATATATCAAAACTGATTTAATATTTGGGTTCTGACAGTTCTTGCAAACAAATTTTATCTTAAACGTTTTTGTGAAATAAAAAAGTTACAGCAGTTTAAATATTTCGATTTTTTTTTATTTGTTTCCATAGTTTTCATAGGTGGCCAAGAACAGCAACTTTTATTATGACAAAAGACGGCCCCCAAGAAGATCTGTCGATCGCATATAATAAGCCACCCAGTATATCGATTTAGAAAAAACATGCTAGTTTTGTTACCACACTGTGGGTTTTAGTGATTCAACAGGGCATTCCATAAGTATTTTACAATTACTATATTTGGTTTAGTGGCGTAGCTAGGTGGGGGCGAGGGGGGCCATCGCCCCCCCCCCCCCCCGCGCTCTTAGCCTGAGCGCCCCACGCCCTGCCGCCCTGGCCCACTGCCCGCTGCTGCCCCGCTCCCCCGCGAAAATGTTTTTTATAACGTGCTTTTAAAACGGAACTAAGAAGTATAAAATATTATAACATCGGACTAAAAAGTATAAAATAATTTCTCCTAGACCCATAAAGATACAGGGCACGTGCAATAGATAATAACCTTGTCTATATAGACAAGGATAATAATAAAGAATGTAGAAAAGTAGCTGCCAATGGAAAACATTATTTGTTAGTGACTCAAGTGTAATAATAATAATTATTATCTATTGCAGGCGCCCCACGTTTTTTTGTCAGTTTTTTGAAAACGTGTTATATTAAAAAGTATATTTTTTTTTATATGTGACAGGTGTTACTTTTATTTTAAACCAAAGAATAACATGGCTTTTTTGTATAGGTATTATTTTCTATTTTCTAATAAATAATGCCAAATAGTATTCATATAGTTTGCACCAATTGGGAAAAATAATATTTTATACGATTTTTGAAAATATGATTTCGGGATATGTTAGAGCATATCAACGTAAAACGTTGAAATTTATTTTTATTTTTATGGTTTAGTAAGAAAGCAACCAGTAAATAAGTGTCTTAAGTTATTTTGCGGGAAAAATATCGTAGACCATTTTGAAGACATATTATGAAGAAATAACAAATATCCTGATCCCTACCTTTCTGAAAATTGGCATGTAAAACATTTTTTTCCGATATTTCCAAAGGCAAACCCAATTTTTCCAAGTTTTAGTTTTAAATGTCAAATTTGACAGGCATGGGCTGTGACGTCAAGACTCTCTTTAGGCGTAATATGCTCTAACATATCCCGAAATCATATTTTCAAAAATCGTATAAAATATTATTTTTCCCAATTGGTGCAAACTATATGAATACTATTTGGCATTATTTATTAGAAAATAGAAAATAATACCTATACAAAAAAGCCATGTTATTCTTTGGTTTAAAATAAAAGTAACACCTGTCACATATAAAAAAAAATATACTTTTTAATATAACACGTTTTCAAAAAACTGACAAAAAAACGTGGGGCGCCTGCAATAGATAATAATTATTATTATTACACTTGAGTCACTAACAAATAATGTTTTCCATTGGCAGCTACTTTTCTACATTCTTTATTATTATCCTTGTCTATATAGACAAGGTTATTATCTATTGCACGTGCCCTGTATCTTTATGGGTCTAGGAGAAATTATTTTATACTTTTTAGTCCGATGTTATAATATTTTATACTTCTTAGTTCCGTTTTAAAAGCACGTTATAAAAAACATTTTCGCGGGGGAGCGGGGCAGCAGCGGGCAGTGGGCCAGGGCGGCAGGGCGTGGGGCGCTCAGGCTAAGAGCGCGGGGGGGGGGGGGGGGCGATGGCCCCCCTCGCCCCCACCTAGCTACGCCACTAAACCAAATATAGTAATTGTAAAATACTTATGGAATGCCCTGTTGAATCACTAAAACCCACAGTGTGGTAACAAAACTAGCATGTTTTTTCTAAATCGATATACTGGGTGGCTTATTATATGCGATCGACAGATCTTCTTGGGGGCCGTCTTTTGTCATAATAAAAGTTGCTGTTCTTGGCCACCTATGAAAACTATGGAAACAAATAAAAAAAAATCGAAATATTTAAACTGCTGTAACTTTTTTATTTCACAAAAACGTTTAAGATAAAATTTGTTTGCAAGAACTGTCAGAACCCAAATATTAAATCAGTTTTGATATATTCGATAAGTATGACTAAATTTGGGCTTTGAATAAAAAATTAAATTATCTGGATAAAACATTAAATTATCTGGAAGAAAAGTTAAATTATCTGGATAAAAAATTAAATTACCTGGAAAATATTTTAACGACGCATTTTTTATAAAGCGAAAGTTCTGTATTTACCATAAAAATTTGAGAAAGTTATTGGTAAAATGTGTGATTGGCATAAGATCAATAACTAATCTAGAGTTGTTATTTAAAATAATAATAAAAAAAATAAACTCGTAGACATTCTTTTATTTTATGAAAATATGTTCAACATACTTAATATTTTCAATTTAACTAACTAAGATTTTTAAAATAGTTGTGTAACAACACAATAATGATGCAGACTCTTTAATTTTAAGCGAAATTCATGCCCTGGGCCATCTAGGTATATTTTAAAATTGAGTGAAGCAAAAATGATAAGGTACAGTTTTGTATTGAATTTTATGGTTTCAGTTTCAATTCCTGGAATATAATATCAATTAAGACAAAAACGAATACCCTTCTAAAAATTGACATATACTCACGCAATAATACAATACGAATACATTTTCCTTATAGCCTTGTCCGATTTCTAAGGTAAAACTCACTAACCTTGGGTAAAACCCCATTTTACCTAATTTTTATTTTAAATGTCATATTTGACACGCATGGGCTGTAACGTCACGACTGTCTTTAGGCGTAATAGTGTACCCAAAACATGCACCAGCGTAGCCCGAAATCAGATTTTCAAAAATCTAATAATAACAATTTATAACAATATCATTGTATTTTCGGTGGATTTTTCTAATTTTTGTTTAGGTATTTCAATCCGACTAAACACAGTAGACGGCAATATTTCACAAAGAAAAGATTTCGGAAAATTTCGCCCCCCTCGCCCCTAAATGCTGGCTACGCCACTGATTTGTTTTAGTTGGCATTCAGCAATGTTATATGTATTAACTCTGACTTACAATCTTATATACGAGTATGTTTATAAAAATGTAGTACACCCCTTTGAGTAAATAATAACTGCGTAGTGTTATGTTTTGAACTTTATTACTGCTAATTTTTTTTGTGAAATAAGCTTACATATGTCCTTTTTACGATGTATTCTACTATTTTGGATAGGGGTACACAGAAACAATATACAGGGTGTCCCGGGGCATGGGAGCAATGGAAATACCACAACTTTATATAAAATTTCTTCCTAGAGGGATCCACTAAATTATAGGGGGTGAAAGGATATTTTTTCTTTATTTAACTTTTATTTATCGCTTTACCGATTTTAATAATTTTCGGGTCGTTTTCATAGCAACTGGAGTTAATTCGAACGGTTTGATCGAATTTTATATAACTCTTAAGAGTGCCCGGGAGTAACGCCCTTGCAATGGTCCTAACCTCAAAACTCTTTGGCGATTAAGACTTTTGAAATTTGATTGTGCCCTTCAGATATTATATTATATATAAAATATTTTTGCTCTTGATGGAATCCGAAGAATCCAATTGTTTTATAGAAAAATTGAAGTGAAATTATTGAAATGAGCAAAACAAGATTTAGCCAAAGTATAGCATATGAAATAGAAATTAATGACTTAAAACCAACTTTTTCTTATCTTACTATGTTTGAGGTGCCCAAAAATTATATTATCTAAAAACCTGTATGTTGTGTAGGTACCTTATAGTGGATACATCTTACTCACTTTGCAGTTGGTACTTAATAAGAAGTTGACAAAATAAATGGAATTTCACCCTTTCCCATTTAGAAAAGCAAAAGGAAGCATTTTATTCTCAAAAAAAAGTTGAAACCTTTAAGTCAAAGTTATTCGTTCCTATTTCGTAGCCTAATTTTCGAAATTAGGCCGAAATCGATACAACATTTTTTAGTTTCGGTATCAAAACGATATTGAAAAAACCAAGTTTTTTAGATTTGAGATGAGTTAACATTTTTTGCTGTTAAGCGACAAACGCCAAAACGGTAGACATTTTTTGGCCCGTTTGGCGTTCTTCAAAAATCCAAATTTTGGTACCTACCCAACTTCACGAGGAAAAAGCAAAAGAGCCCAAAAATAGCCACTCTATAATATGTATACGGTCTATTTAGACCAGTGCCGGAAAGGCGGGGGTCAAACAATATATTAGATACGTACATTTTTTCCACGTTTTCGATGAGCACCAAAAAGATTTTCTTTTGTAAATGTAAATCGAACCTCGATACTCCAACGCCTTTAATAATTCAGAAACTTTGTAGCTCCAAATTTCTAAGATTTTTAGACTGTTTTATTTTTATCTTTAAGCTGTAGAAAATTTGGTTCAAAAAGCAAAAGTGTTAGGGTTGAAACTGGAGTTGAGTAGATAGATACCTAGGTACCAGTGATTAACTTTAATCACTGTAAGTAGGCACCTACCTATAATTTATTTGCCGAGGCCGTAGCTACTACTGATAGGAATATGGTATAAAGACTTTCTATAAAATCTACTGTTTCATCTAAAAATTATAAATCCCTAAATTCTGACGAGTTAGAAAAGACATTACGTATGGTATACCTACGTCTATTCAGGAACACTCTGTACCCAACCACATTATCTACTTTCTGACTCTGATAATAAAACCTTTATTAACTGTATAACGACTTCCTGGTCAATAATTTTGTTTTCTCACAATATAGCATTCTGTAATTTAGTTCTCCTATATTAATACTGTGTCTTTGATGGCTTTGTAAATAAAGTAAGTATTCTAAAAAAATGCAATAGAATTGAAGATCTGAAGGTAATGGCTTTTCTATTTCAAACGTAGGACTATATTGAATAAATAATAGATCATTTTTTAAAACATTTATTACCTATTTTTTAAATACCTACAGAAATTATACTATCTAATTATCCACAACGGCTGGTATCGCTTCTTCGACGAACAAAGCTTGAACTCGACGTCAAAAGAAACGCACAATCTGTATCAATTCATAGATATCTGCGCTTCTATTAACGTTCAATTCATCGCTCTTTTATTTTCTTCTGCATGTTCTTATTTTCTTGACATTCTCCTTCTTGGTATATTCTTCAATTGCTTTCAACTGTTACTCGACATCGGATGACTCGCACAATCTCATACAGACCCACAAACAGAATCTGCGCTTCATACGATGTCGAGTAAAAGTTCTTCCGGGTGTAGCTAGTTTTTGTCGATATTTTTGGAGGTTGATGTTGGGCAGAAAGGAACGAACCCATCAGAGGCAGAAATTTATGAAAACAAAACCTCTGCCTGAGATTGAGTCGCCCCTTAGTGTCCATACGGTGATGCGCCACTGGTGTGAAGGTCCTGTCTAGGTAAAGGATATGCTTTAGCTAATTGGATTGTAGTAAAAAGTGATACCCTATTTTAGCTCAGAAAAAGTTGCCTAACACGCCATAAAATTACAGTATCAGTTTGTAGTGCACCTACAGTGGTCTGAGAACGAAGAAGCTTCTTTCATTAGAGCAGAAAATTTTCAAAATATGATGTAGAGAAACTTGTAGTTTTGCTGTAACATGTAAAAAAGGGTTGTTTCTCTAAGCAGCTTATGAAGTGTTACGTTTTTCTAAAAAATGAGAAATCAAATTAAAACTTCTCTCAGACACACAACTCGTGGACACACTACGAGTGTACATACAGATTGTCTATTTTTATAACTATACATTATACAAAATCTTTATTTTTTGTTTTGATTGAAAGGCCTTCAAAAATCTCCATTTCGCGATTTTTTATTTAAAATCTGGCGCCACAGCGTTCAACGGGACAAGCCAAAACCGCCAATATACACGCCATTCTGCAGAGTGCCATAAATTTGAGCATAATAGGGATTTTAAAGTGTTGGTGTGAAAAGATAATATATATATATATATATATATACAGGGTGTTTCACCTCAAGTCAAGACAATTAATTATTTTTTATTGACCGATTTGACTTTTTTTCAGATTTGTCTTTTCCATGACCTACCACGATCACAATTAGACCCCCAAAACTGCAAAAGTACATTAGGCATTTTTTAGGAAAAGAATGAATAGCACAGTCGTATTGGCCACATCCGAAAACCCCACATACCAAGTTTTACGGTTATAGCTTATACAGGGCACAAAATAGCTTCAAACACGGCAAAAATACGGTTTTTGGAATACCCTGTACAAACACCAAGAGGTATTTTAAAATTATTTCTTTGCAGTTTGATTAAGGCTTACATAAGCCATCAATTCCCACGAATTCTTGGTCCTTATACAGAGCTTTCACAATAAAAATACAAAAATCGAAAAAAAATCGTTTTTTTCTCTTGGTGTTTTTTAACATTTTTTCTACACTTTTAATTTGTGCCTATTAAAAAACATAAACAATATTAAATTTTAGTAAGCATTTTCAATAAAGAGCACCCTGGATACCAATCAATTTTCAAATTTTTTCAAATAAAAAAGGGGTGCCTTTATTGAAAATACTTTCTACAATTTAATATAGTTTATGTTTTTTAATAGGCATAAGTTAAAAGTGTAGAAAAAATGTAAAAAAACACCAAGAGAAAAACGGGGTCAAGAGCGATTAAAACCGAGTAAGTATTATCAAAACCGCTCCAGATATTATAAAGTTAAGGCGGATGGTGTGCCACAACAGGAAATGCATAGAAAAATGCAAATCTAATTTGACATTAGCTTGGTTGAGAAACTCCAATAATTTAAATAATTTTTTACTTGTTGGTTGGTATTTTGTAAAAAAAAATACTTTTGAATTCCTTAATATCTTCTTAATAATTCCAGAGCGCTCTTTACTCGTGCAAAGTTGACCCGTATAAAGTTTCATAGAAATTCAGCAGTTGACCATTCAACGGTTTCGGGGTACGGAATTCCATGGGATCTACACTCGACTCTCCAGATGTCTTTAAAATTACTACTTTGCTTAACTTTGGCACTCTGTAGATTGTCGAATCTGTAGAATGAAACACCCTATATGTTGTTTGTTCAAATTTTGTATAAGAGGTTTTGGCTGTTCTGCTTAACGCTGTGGTATCATATTTTAAATAAAAAATCGAAAAATAGTTTTAGTTAAAATCGGGTATGAAAAAAATCGAAACCAAAATGTATCCAAAAATAAAGATTTATGGATTTTAGGACCACATTATGCTCTAACTTTTGCACGGAACCGATTTTCGTCATGGATAGCATACTTAATATTATATTAAATTTAATTAATGATTTATTTTTAAATTTAAGTTTGGGCTTACCTTTCGCTTTAAAAAAGATAAAGAATATCTTGCTCAAACGTCGTCACGTGATTTTAGCTGTCAAAAATGACATTTAAAAAATAAAATCGCTGAAAATGTTTTTTTTTGTTAAAATTTTTACTTGAAAAAGTTGTTTCTTTTTGAATTTTACATAGGTGTACCAAATTTGAACGCTCTATTATGAAAAGGTTTTACTTTTTGTCATTTTTTAATAATTTTGAACTATCTGAAAATTTTAAAAACTTTTAACTGCATAATAGTACATTGTGTACCTAGTAAGAAAAGCTGAACATTCCCGGACGACCGTAAAGATTGCCTGTCGAGGCGTAAGCCGAGACTGGCAATACGGAGTCGGGGAATGTGGCTTTTCCTACGAGGTATACATACTATTTTTCCGAAAATCGAAAATTACTCAAAGAACATAAATTCGAAAAACTTGTTCTCAATCATTTTTTTAGTTTATAAATAACTGTAAGGAAATAATATTTCCTTACAGTACAAAAATAAATATTTCCTAACAGTTACTTTCCGTTGCCTGGCAACGACTAAGTGCAAGGAAATATTGACTTTTTCTTTCAAAAATGTTATCAAAAATGTCAATATTTCTGATTGATTTTCGGAAAAAATTATTTTTCTTGAAATCGGCATTAAAATGTCCCAAAACCGTCATTAAAAGCACAGAAATCGTACAATAATGTAGCCCATTATTGTACGATTTTTTCAATAAGTAGGCCTTGGCGAGATGTAAACATCAAACGTCAGACGCGGAGAAATCGCCCGTCAAAAGGGACCAAATATTCAAAACCCGGCCGATAAAGGCTCATTTAACTTTTCGTACACATTGAGAAATTGTTTCCTATAGAAGCGCAATCCTTCAGTATACATATTTTAGTAAATTTGAAAATCAATAGATTTGTTGTGTAGGCTGCACAAGAAGCAGCAGTTTGGTTTTTCTGTCAGAAGGTGCCGTACATCATTATACTTGTCCTAGGTAGAGCGATCGGTAAAGTCAAGCAACGGCGCGCGTAGTCGGTTCGTGGACGGGTGATCCCTTATTATTATTTTCTTGCCTAATAAAACATTTTTTTTTTCGATTTCAAAAAAAATATAATATGTACCTACCTCGGCACTGAAGTTCTTTTTATGACTCATGTGGTTTATTTGCCTCGGCCAGAGGCCTCAGCAACTAAACTCCACATGAGTCATAAAAAGTTGAACTTCAGTGCCTTGGTACATAAATAACTATTATATAACTATATTTATTATTCTATACACTTTTTATTACTAATATAAAAATATCGATAAGAATATGTGTTTTTCAAAAGAAAATTATATTAACCGTAACTAAAACTCTGTTAGTTTGGTGCAAATTGGATACACCGTGAAGCATTTAGGATATAAATTTACAGACATTAAATTTTCCTGGAGGTACAAAATTGACGCCAAAATAATAATAAATCAAAATATCACCAAAGTATTTCACGTACCTAACTAAAATTCACGGGAAAATTTACCGTTCATGTTAATTATTTTAGCCGTAAATAGTCCTGAATTTTGGTTAGGTACGTGATATAGGTTGATGATATTTTAACGTATTATTATTTTGGAACCAATTTTGTACAGGAAAATTTAATGTAAACATAACAGTTCTAAAGCGTTAAAATCATTTTCCTTTGAAAAACACACATTCTTGATGATATAGCTAGTGAAATAAAACAGTTTTTAAACTTATCAGAAAGTCCAAAATTATTTAAAAATGCTAAAAAAGAGAATCATTTAATATAGAGATTTCACATTTGGTACACCTGTATTTAAAATTGAAAAATAAACAACTTTTTCAAGTAAAACTTTTTGAAATTTTAATAAACAAACCCATTTTCAGCCATTTTATTTTTAAATGTCATTTTTGACAGCTAGCGTAAGTCACGTGACCATACTTGAGCGAGCCATTTTTCATCTTTTTAAAAGCAAAAGGTAATCCTAAATTTTCCCCATATGATGCGAACTTTTTGGAGGACAGTGTATATATTTTTGTACAAATAAAAAATGTTCTTTGAAAAACAATTTAATATGCTTTAATATAAAAATTCCAATCTCGGTCAATCAAGGTTTGAAAGTTGAAATTATGGGGAGAGCCTAAAAAAAAATCCATCCTCCTATCACATCTCCAAAGAAATGTGTCGAATTACCAATAACCCTGTATAATAATTAAAGTCAAAAGTTTAACGGCCGGCCAATTTCTATGCACGCAAGTGTATTTTAGGTCCTACTACCTAATGACTTCGCATTGCTTCTTTGAGTTGTCCATCATGTTCATACTTACCTACCTATAATTTTTTGTGCAAGTTTTCTTTTTGTCGAAATGCTTTAAGCCTGGTTCATTAATTTTGCAGAGTACTAATATTAAATGGATTGGAGATATATTGATTAATTTTTAACATCGCCTTATTTAGTTTTCCCAGACAACTCAAAAGAAGAAATCAACGTTCGCAAACTATTTGTGTGCAAAAATACAAGTCAACCATAAATTCACGTCAAGCGCTTCTTTTACTGCGGTCATATTAAACCTAAGTGGATCTTTTTTTCTTAATCTGTGCCATATTATCTGATGTCGGTCAGTCCATTCAAAAGCTTTATATTTTGTATAGCACGAAATGGTCCTGTTAGCCATTTCGCCCATGTATATATACAATATTTTTAATATTACCTAACACAAAGCTAGCCCGTTTTTACACATTGATTTAAACTAAAATATTACATACTTACTACTTATTTAGGTACAGTATTTCTACAGTAGTTATTGAAATAAAAAACATTACTTTCCACGTTCAAAATATTCATAACATAATCAATAAAAAGGTACCCAGGTTACGTTCCTATGCACTAGTTGAAATCTTTTCTAGTAACCAGATCTCTGACGTCATTGAAAATTTATTGACGTCATCCGTTTTATGTTTAAGTTGGCCTAAATTTACTGTGAACAAAATCCATTATATTATTTTGCATAAAGCTCTAGGTTAGTAGGTTCCATACCAAAATACATCTTTTGACAAAATATATCTTGAAAATTAACAGTGTAAAGTACATAGTACCACAGAATAAATAGCGTTAGTCTGTGATAGTACATAATGTATATCATAAGATTATATAGCCTTAAATTGAAAATAAAAGCATAATTTAAGTATATTATATTAAATAAATTCTGTCAGTCAAACCATTGAGTAAAGGATTTATTCCTTTACTCAATGGTCAAACTAAGGTTGCTACGACTTTGTTTATTTATTCCACAATGAATGACGTACCTATTTGAATTTTCCTCTCAATTTTCTAACAACTATGGTTTATACAAAATAAAATCCGATGCATGTCATAATGTGTGTCATTTATAATGGTTGCGTCACGCGACACAGAACTGCCCTATAGAGATAAATGTGACTGAATTCAAGAAATGTTGCAGAAGTAGATAAACTAAAAATAAATGAACTCGTAAAGGAAGTAAAGTACAAAATTGGTATTTTCATAAATAATTACAATATTTATTGACGCGTTCTTGCTCAAAATAACGTATTATTAAAGACGCTACAAGCTCCTTGTTACGACTGTTTAAATGCTTCGGCATTTCAAAGGCCTCTTATTCACAGTATTATAGGTACAATAAGTTTCCTATTCGATCGTCATTTATTAGAAAAAGTATCCAACAGGAAGAAAATTGAACAACAACAAGTTGTCAAAGTACGAAACTTCAACGGAATTTTGCCAAACTCAAAAATGCGGCAAAATGTCCAAATCGTTGTTAGAGCTGCAAACCCAATACCTAATAGCCACCAAATTCAAATTTCAACACCCAAATCATTTCATATTTTTGAAAGATGTCGGTAAAGCAATTTTCGTCATTGATGACATGCATCGGTTCTTATTTGGTATGAACCATAAACAATCATAGTCAACAGAGTTAAATCATTAAGCAATGTATAATATTATTTTTCATTTCCTATTAAATGAAAATTCTATATATTTTGGGGAAAAGCTAACATTATGATATTAAACAGTTTTCGATATGAGTGCGACTAAAAATTTAATATACAGGATGATTAATTGGGAATGGTATGTATTAATGGGAAATACCAAAACTGGGGGTAGGGGAGACCAAAATAGGTATGACGATTGAGCTCAACATTGTTTAGACAAAAGTTTTGTTTGATTGAGAGAAGTTGAAGTTCTTTTTTTTTTCAAATTGAATTATGGCTATACTATATCTATAGGCAAAATCAGCTGAAGATTTCAATTTGTACATATCTCAAAGAGTGCGCCACTTGCGCTGTTTTTGGGTCGTGCTTTTCTTCGTTACTTTTTGGGGGTTATTTTTTTGGTCTTGCTGGGTTATATTTTAGTACATCTTTTTATTCTGCACCAAAAATTTACTCTTGTTTCGTGACTACAAAATCAACCGTTTGCGTTGAAATCGACAAAATGTTCATTAAAACAGCTGTTAACTCCAAAGTTATAAAAATAAAATTAATGCCTACCTCTTTCAAATTTTGCAGATTAGTTGTCTAATTGAAAAAAAATGCCAAATGAGCATTGACCAAAACACCATTGGTTTTCGTGAAATAGGGTGTTTAAATTTTGTCGAATTCAATTCGTTCCATTTTGAAAGCGAACAGTTTTTGATTCGTTGTTCATAGGGACTTTTTTTTTCAATTTGTAGGTAACAATTGAAAGCAGCATGTGGAAATTTTATGTTTTGAATGTTGGAGTTAAAAGTTGTTTTGGGGCACATTTTGTCGATTTCAACGCAAACGGTCGATTTTATCGTCTCTCAAACAAACATACAACATTAATTTGTGGGCTCAGTCGCCATATTTTGGTCTCCCCTACCCCCATTTCAGGATTTCCCATTGCTGGTAAATCACCCTGTATATGTACATACATTTCTGCGCCTCTTAAGATTATTTACCGTTTTACTTTCATGTAATCAATGGTCAGCATCGTCAATTATCAAAGCTTCCTTGGTCACCTGTCCTACTTTCGACCTATCTTTCGATTCGCCAAGCTGTCGTCGATCGTCCTGCGGCGAACTTCTCTCTTATGTTTAGGTCCGGGGAGGTCCTGGAACGGGAGAAAACAATTTATTGAATGACCCATTGAGAATAGCGCATAGAGGGAGGGCGTTTGACCTACTTTTGGCGTGGCGCGAGACTGGGTAGGATAAAGGATACAGGGGTTGGGGAAGAGGGAGAAATAACTGAGAAAATGTTGGGAAACTTTGACAATTTTGATTGAGAGAAATCTTTCGGTGTATGGATTTTTAATGTCTTGACTTTGAGGATGTGTTCTGTTTTATTGATTAGAAAGTCCTACATAATATTCATTGAATTGCATTTCATACAAACTCTTGAATTTGATAAAATGGTAAAACCTCAAATAAAAGGCTTACTTGGCTGCTGTGAGCAAAACAACTAAATACTAAGAAGAAGAGGGGCAGCGGTGCACGAGTGGGTCATTTAGTAGTAACCACGCTTTGTCATCGTACGTCGTGGGTTCGATTCCTATCACGAAAATGCTCTGGGTGTTGTGTGTTTGTCTTTAGATTTAAGTTAGGATAGGCTTAGGTTAAGAAAATATTGAAATTTGCTCAGTTGTTAGGGGGATGGTTTAGAGCCAGACAACTCCCCCTCCAACATTCAAAGGGGGATGAGATAATCCCCGGAACTGGGTAAAATGGCCGCCATAGCTAAGCCCATAAAAAAAATTAAGAAGAATACTTCAAATTCATCAAAATTGCTTTATTGTCAGCAAATAAAAATAATATTATTATCATCTGTTGTAAAACTATTATTACCTTTGTTACATAGGTAGGTACTTAAGTAACTTTTGAATATTTGAATAGCAAAAACTACATGGCATGAATTAAATCTCTGTGTTCATAATAAAAAAAAAAAGATAGACATAAAGGCAAACAAAATAAATAAAAGTCCCAATAAAGAGAATATTCTAACTTCTCATTCCTATAGGTTTGTGCCTGAATGTAATATAATGTATAGATGGCTCTATCGGCCAGTGGGATCTAGCATTTCCGTTTAAATTGAGAGAACAGCCATGAATGGATTTCAGTTTTTCTGGAACGAGGGTAGTGCACTATAGAGGTGCCGTTGCCTTCTATATCTTGCATGCCTTCAAGATATAATAGAACAAAGATATTCGGTCGAGGTATATAACTCTTAGGTAGATAGGTACAGCATGTTAAAGTTAGATTTTCTATATTACTTAAAATCGCCTTTAAATAAAAACCATTCATCGCAAATTTTGCTTGACAAAAATATGAACTGTACGAAATGAAACAATTTTGTAGTTTACTGGTGATTTTCACTAGTAATCGCCCTAGTGCTTCAATTATTGCCGGAACTTTTTCGAGTACACGAATTTTCTTAAAAAATTCGTGTTGGAGCAAAATTTCCGGATATTAATTCAAGAACGTGGGGGATTCGGTAAGAAAATTCCATACGTACACGTAAATGAAACGAAATTATTATCAAAATTTTTGTTGAGTATATGTTACAATGTCACATTATAATAATGACATCTGTCAAAAAAATTCCGCTGTAATCACCTCCTGCTGCCTGGAGCAAGTGAGAATATTTCCGGAAATTTTTTGAGTTGCCATGACAACGAAGCAAAAAAAGCGAGCCTCTGATTGTTCAAAAAAGGTAGGTATGGAATTTTCACTCTAATTTGTCAACATGACAATTGTTTCGCCAACACAGTGGCTTCTTTAGATGTCTTCCTCAATTGTCATGTTGACAAATTACAGTGAAAATCAGTAAACTTCAAAAGTGTTTCATTTCTTACAGCTAATATGGATTTTCATCAAGTGAAAGACCAATCAGTGAAATAAAAAATATTACTTACGATAAACAATTTTAGATCAAAATGGACGAATATAGGGAAAATAATTAAATATTATAGTATTTTCGGAAATTTATTTGTGGTTCAAACAGATCCATCAAACTGATTTAACAGGCAACTTTTTCAAGTTGTTGTTGTTGTTGAAAATTCATAAAATCTTAACAGTACCTAAGTTTTAGATACTAATACAAAGTTTTTTGTGACGCTATTGGACCGTGTACAGTGTGTTCTAGAAAGCCGTGGCAGACATAACTTATGTTTTTTAATTGGAACACCCTATATATTTTTGCATTTTTGAAATCTGCTTATCAAGGCAATTGAAATGATACCTATTAAAATTTGAAAAATTCCGTATTCAAATTTTATACTAAATTTATTTAACTCGAATTTGTGGATCTCGTGATAAAGATAGACGATCAATGTAATAACGAAAAATATTTGTTTTAAACAAGACAGTAACATAGTGAAACTCCAAAATGTTTAGGAGCTTTTACGATTTTCCTGAAATTATTTATTTCCAGAATATAATCAGTAATAAATCTTCCTCGGTTTCTTAAAGATCATGTCACGTCAAAGTGAAATGACAGATTAATTAGTTTGGTGGCGAAAAACCCAATTAAAAATTAATTAAATATTATAGTCATACGTTACCTAACTATGATATTTGGTAATCACCTAAATATATTTTAAATAAAGTATTAAAAAGAATCATTTTGTTTAAAAATTTGTAGAAGGTACACAAGTTTTCGGTTTTCTAAAAAGTTTAATTTGTAGTTTATACACACCTAAATTTTAAATATTTAAAAATATTTACAATAATTATGATTTCCTTGGAGATGAAACTTAAATTTCCCTTAAAGCCTCTACTGGACCATCTCTATAAAACTGCATCACATTCCAATTACCTGAACCGATAGCGTTAGCGAAAATGGCAGGTGGCATCAATGACGCAGCGCGAAACTAGGACATTTTGCATAAGTACAAAACAGTCTTTTTTTTACATGTACCTATGCGGAAATTGTTAGCCCAAGTTACGATTTATTTTATATTCGAAATAAAAATGTTGTTATCCACCTATGGCTAATATATTTTTACCGCTCTCATTTAAAAATTATTAGAAAAAAAAAAGAAATGGGCCTTCGCAGTAATTTCTGTTGAGAGCTTGTGATGTTCTCGATATATCTACCTATTTTGCTAAAATTTCCGGACACCATCATAAAAAACGCCATACAAAAGCTCGAATAAAAACTATATATTATGTACCTTTCAGTTATTCCTCATTCTAATAAATATTCTGGCTTCTGCGTCAATAGAATTGTTTGAAAATCCTTGAATTCGAAAAATGATATTTCGGCTTAGTTAAAGTTAAAAAGTGTTGCCAACTTCGAAATACAAAATCGATCGTCGCACCACGCCGAAACCGGTCAATACTCCCGCCTCCATTCACCTCCTCTTCCATCACTAGCGCCCGGCCGACTTCATTCAGGTATCCGGGGCCGCGGCGGTGCAGGCCGCAGCCTGCAGGCCTGCGCATCCCAGACGGCCCGGGGAAGCGTTCGTCGCCCTCGCCCCCCTCCCCAAGCTGCGATGCCCCCTCCACCCCGCCCCCGCCCTATTATTAGATCAGGGCCGTTCTAAATTTAGCCTGACGGTATATAGGTCGGCGGAGGGAGTCTGCGCTCCCCACTGTGACGTCACGGGGTGTTTCATACACCCCCTCCCCGACCCCTCCCCCCTCCACTGCGACACGCCGCACCGAACGAACGCGCGGTGGTAAGTTCTGGAATGAATCGCCCGGATGTGATGTGTATATATTCGGGAGGAAGAAGAGATTTTCGGGGGGAAGCTGCAGATATTCGACAAGAAGAAGAAGCAAAGAATGCGGCGTTGAGAAGAAGAAGAGGGTTCCTTGTTTTTGGATGATCATAGGTTATCTTGTGGATACAAGCAAATAAGAGAGAAAGAGGTTGCCATCCATTATCCTACGGCATTAAAATCACATGTCGCCAAAAATCGTACAATAACGACTTATATTCTGTCAGTTCGTAGATTTCTGAGCTTTTATTGACGATTTTGAGAGTCTTAATGCCGATCATTACTTACGTTAAAATTTCAAAATTCCCGCAGGTAGGTACTTTTTTTAAGTTAATCTTGGAGGTTCCGAGGATCGTTACAGAAACTGATTTGGTTTATCATAAATTAAAAACCATTAATCCTTAATAGTCCAGTGAAATATAAGTTTCCACCCGAAAAATGCATTAATGATGGGAAATCTCGAAACTTGAGATACTGTAGATGTAGATCAACGTATCTAATTGAGCTTAAACAACATGTACCGAGTTGGTTCAAGGTTTAAGAGATACTTATTACAGGATGATAAAAGGCAGATAGTTAAGTGTCAAGTCAAGTAATTTGAAATATTAGAAATTTATATGCGTTGAAAACATTTCGCAGATGGTGTGATAGTTGTTTATGCCAAAACAAGACAATTAACGGATATATTCAGGTATTTACTAGTAGAATAACAATGGATCAAACTATGCAAGATATTCATTTATAACTTGAATTTATTAGCAATACGAATTTTAACCACAGCATTTATAATTTTAGCCAGGATACAGGCGGCAACGTTGATTGAAAGCTTGGTTAATTAAAGGCAAGTTAAATAGTATATCTTTTTGAGCGCAAATGTGTTTAACAAACAGAACAAAGGAAATTGCATTTTATATTTACTGATGAGTAGTTCCAAACTGTTAAAAGAATATAATCGGTGATTATATATGATTCTCTCTGTAAAGGTGAACAATTTAGTATTAAACTTTTTAAAGATACTACAGAGAAAATAAATGTAGTAGGTACAGCATTATTTTATATCCTGATTTATATTTACCTTTATTATTTATTTTTTAATTAAAAAAAACAGCTTATAATTGTCAACAATTATTATTGTCAATCTAATTGTTAAATGAATTTATTATGGTCACATAATATGAGAGAATCTGACATGAGTGACATTTTAATACTATTTCAGGAATAAGGTACCTATATGCAAACGACAGATTTTACAGAAAATAAAGTGGTATAGCGTTATTTTTTGGCATCTTTTTAATATAAAACAACAGGGAGGCAATGATTAAGGATCACCGTGACGAAGTGAATTAAGCTATTGCAAGCAAATTGATGTATGAGTTTGTCCTTTTGTATTATAATAGTTTATAGAAAAACGTACAGCCAGTGCTAACAAAGAAGCCTCCTTTCTGAACATTTTTTAACATTTCTATCTGCCAGTTGCATATGACGAGAAAATTTGTGTACCTACTCTTTTGAACAAATAAAACTACTATTTCTAATGAAATATGGGTTTTCAAATAAAATAACCAAATTAATAAAATTTGACTAGCGGAACTCCAGGTATAGATAAGCAGAATTCTCGAACTTTTATAAAAAATTTCAATAATAATTTAACAGTTATATTGTGCTTGACTGCAATCTTTAAAAAACCTAAAAGTGAAATATTATGTTTGTATAATCTATATCTGCCACTGTACTATATTCCTTTGATGAACTGCTAGAAGTAGTTATCCTCTTCTAACTGACTACTATACCTTCCTATTTTCGCAAAATGTATAATTCTATTTCTCTGCAAAAATGAACCTAATATTACGCCACTCCCACGTCAGAGAGACATTTATAGATCGCGTTGGAGTATTATTACAATCTAAGCCTTGTCCCACGCTAAATCCATGCCTTGATGATGCACCCCCTAGCTTGAAGGGCGTCCCACCCCCGCCGAATATATCTGTTTACGAGTTCCTATTTAGTTTCTTTTGTAAAGAATTGCGTTGGCTAAAACAACATCAATTAATATAACGATACAGAAATTAGAGTTCCCAAGATTAAATAAGAATAGAAAACAAAAAATTTAATATAGCAATAGACACCAAGTGATACTGATTGCTGCATATCGTTCCAAAGATTGGCAATCACAATTAGTTTATGGGGAAAATTTTTAAATCAGGTTTTTACTCATTTTGGATTGAGTACTGACCTATGAATTCACTGACCCACTGCTATGGCAGCGCCGCATTTTATAGACGTCGTTGCAAGGACAATAACTGCGCACTGTACGTTGAGGTAGGTCGAGCTCCGAACACCTACGTTATTAGTAGGTGTTCTAAACTTGTGTTTCACTGGGTTATTGAAGAATAAAAAAAGCGTGCAAAAATGGAATTTTTGGTTGCACTACAGAAAATGTATCTCAGAAAGCAAAAATTTGTACAAGAAAAATGGTTAGTTGTAATATTATATTATCTATATTCAGTGCGCTCAGACTTTTCCCTGAAATTTCACAAGTTACCTATGTGAGTACTGTAATTGACACCTGCAATAACCTGTCGATAAGGACAGATTTTGTTGTTGCCTGTTGTTGCATTAAATCAGATTCGTTTCCAACGCATAAAATCTCCAATCTAACTTTCTTTGCCAACTTTACAAAAGTTCAGCACTACCTACTGGATATAAAACAACACAGTTCATGCGCGGGAATTACTTTGCGTTTTGTTGAAACTACATTTTCTGGGGTTGTAGGTAGTAAGTACAAACATGCATATTGTATGCTATATCCAATTATTTAATTTTATTCTATCAACAAAAGTCATGCACACATTTTATTTAAACATGTATTAACAACAATTACATAAACTCAGCGCTAATGTAATTTACTAGAAATTATATAAAACTTGAAATCATCTAATAAACAGAAAGAAAAATAATTTGACAACATTATACATGCATTAATATTAACATACATTCACAAAACGGCGATAAACAATCGAATCCAAGGCCTACCGCTTATATCCGGGTGTCTTCATGATGATGCGGCAGATTTGGGTCCTAGAGCACGACTGCGGACCCACCGCTGGCGGGAGACGCTGGCCCAGTCGGGTCCCAGGCGGCGCGTGAATGGAAGCGGACGCTGATTGGTCGGATCGCCTTCTGACGTCATCACATTGATTGCCGTCGGCTCACGTGCTGCGCATCGAGGCCTCCAAGGCATAGGTGAAGGCCTACGGGGAGGAGGGAATCTGTGCTCATCTGTGCTCTAGGTTCCGCTAGCCGATATATTTTTTTGTAGATTTATACAGGTGTACACAAGTCTTGTCTGACGTACAATATGTAAAAATATATCCTTAATAAGAAAACAAGTAATATGTACTTATAAGTGGTAATGTTGCCACTACGGAAATACCCATCGCGGTGGGCAGGCACGAACCCTAAATAGGGAAAGCATGGTTATGACACGGTTCCCAAAATCGACAAAATGTGGAAGTGGAGGGTCAATACGATTTTGTTGCCTCCTGGATACACATGTGTTCTTTCTACTACTCGATTAGGAGGGAAGATTGTAGAGGCGTGGCTCATATCTAATATACAATTTGCACGAACCTCCCACTACATCATTTCCTAATAATTATAATATACTATTATAATATCATGGCATATGCTATCCGCACGTGCCTCTCCTCACTCTGAGGTTAATATTTTATTGAACTCAAGTAGTAGTAACAACACTTTTGAAGTGGCCAAATCAATATATTTTTGTATATCCAAAGGGTAATAATTGTGGAGAAATTATATGATTATTTCCAAAAAAAGATAAAACATATTTGCGTCCGATTTCAAAAAAATTTCACCTTCCGATATATATGTGAAAAGAAAGACTTTATTTGCCTTAACAGGCATCACCAACAGCTACACTGGATTTTGTTGAATCACTGAAGTTTTGTCACCAATACCACAGAATAAATAGCTTTGCAACAGAAGCCTCCTTAGGGACACGTGTCAAAAATAAGCGAGTGTCCATTTCAATTTACAGAAAGACATACAGTATTTTAAGTATAAATTTGCTTCTAATAGAATCTCTTTGCTATGTAGATTAACGCAAAATCAAACAAAATGCACAATATGCATGCCTTTAGAAGATATTTCGCTAAAAAGCGAATCTCCTTTTGGCACATGTCACTAAGGAATTGTCTGTATTACTCCTTAGTCTGTGCCACTACTATTTGAAAACAAAATTGCTTGGTAAGTATGATATAATAATAAAGAAGCACTTTAATAACTTAACAGCGATTTTTTTTTATGAATTTGATGTTTTGTTAGGTGTATATTAAGCCTTTTGTTCAAATTCTGACATTTCTATTGGGACTGGTAATAATATAGGTAGTAGTAGACTTGTTTATGGATAGTCTAGTTAGCCAATGTCTGACACCGACATAAGGACATGATAGAATTATAGTAGATACAGGGGACAGATTTAGCAAAAAATAAAATTATCCAGCTGTTTTGTGGTAGATTTTAATAGTAGAAAATTAATAGGCAATCACTGGGCCACTTTAATTTTTGGCGCCATCTGTTGCTTGTATCCATCATTACCCTCGTATTCTTCTGTGCCAATGTCTGACACCGACATAAGGACATGATAGAATTATAGTAGATACAGGGGACAGATTTAGCAAAAAATAAAATTGTCCAGCTGTTTTGTGGTATATTTTAATAGTAGAAAATTGATAGGCAATCAGTGGGCCACTTTAATTTTTGGCGCCACCTGTTGCTTGTATCCATCATTACCCTCGTATTCTTATGACTCTGTCGCACATTGACTAGCTAGGGACTCCATAAACAAGGGTAGTAGCTTTATCTGTATGATTTACTAATAATTATTCTCCTACGCCCATTTGGATTACTACGGGTATCTATAGGGTATAGGGAGAATGTCGGCTATAGCCGCAAATGGTAATGACGCCGACATAATAGTAATTGTCACCCCTGCCCCTACACAAGTCAGTAAACGTAAAAAGTAAACGAGGATGAGACAATTTCTCTATAAGGAAATAAAATAGTGAAAACTAAAGTCTATCCAAGTTACAGCGGCAGTAGATATAAACAAAGTCACATGACCGCCTTGCGATCGATTACCAGGGTCGGACTAATATGAGATTCCAAGTGGCTTGTAATTCTGAACTAATTATTTTAGAAGTTCTAAAATTTGTGTTTCTACCTTTCGTGGATTTTTATAAATTTCCTTAAATTAAGTAGCAAAATAAATTTACAGAATATACTGCTCGCGATCCGATCTAAAATATGCAGGAAACTCGACTGAGGGAAGAGCCGGCCCTGCATTCTGCTCGCCGCCTAAACACATGAAATTTTATGACGGCCAGACCAATAAGAGTATAGGTCACGTGGTGGCCAATGTTTTGATCCATTGCTTCTGTAACTTGGATAGACTTTAGTACCTAATCAACAATCGGAAATTCATAAGTATGCGCAAATTGTTTCACGTAATAGCATGTTATTTTAAGGTTTAAGGTTTAATATTGTACCTACTGTTATACCTACTTACTACTTATACCATCAAAATAATCGACTAGCTTAAAAAGGTTATTTTTTTGGGAAAACAAGATTATTGTCTATAATTTATCAGCTCTTAGATTCTCTTTGTTTGGCCACTGCAAGCAGCCTGTCGGCCTGGGAATTTGAAGGCCTAGCATGCGGTGTCATAACACTTGCATGAAAAATCAGGTACGCGGCGTGCCCCCTCTCGAAAGGGGGCCGGTGCACTGCTATTTTTAGGCCCCGTTTTCTATAAATACGTTGCGGTAGGGCCCCCGCATTTAGGTGTGTATTAAGGCTGTTTTCTAATTTTCCGCGCGTTTAAGGAGACCTAGATTAGAATTTGCGGTCATTGGAACCAAGATAGTGAGCAGCGGTGGCGTTGTTTAGTCACAAATATCGAGATTTTTATGAAACACCGCCGCCAGTGGAATTACTACATCGCGCTTTTTAAATCCATTATTTTGTAGTACCAACATATTTTATCTTTTTTAGATTTTCATCCCTCATTCTAGTTTAGTTTGATTCTGCAAAATAATGCAAAAATTTCTTAAATAATATATATTCTCACCCTCCCTTTTCCATCCCTTTGCGTAAAGCGATTTTGCCTAAAATCACCCAGGGAACACTCGTCGCACACGCCATTTTTTGCAACTTTAGTTGTCGACATTTGAAATTTTTAACCGATTTAGCGAATAAATAATTTACTTTTTGCCGAAACACCGCTCAAGGGGTGATGTGAATGTAAAAATTAGCAAATTAAATCTAATACCATAAACATTTTTGCCAGGAGTGCTCCTCCATTTTTATTAGATGGAATTATTCAAGGTACGTCAAAATAAAATGCAAATATTTAAGTTTCATAATATTCGAGGATGTTTGCTATAAAAATTTATAAATGCACTTATAATTTTGTTGACTGGATTCAATCTATTCATTTACTCATTGATTCAATACAGTTCAGTACATTTCTAGAAGTTTATGTGAAAGGAGTTAAGAAAAACTTTGCATATAAACTGCTAAGTGCCTAATCTGAAATCATACTAATCAAAATTGCTTTGCTGGAAGTTGCAAAAACGCATTACCAAGCGTAGTACAATATTACAATGATTTTTAAAGACTAAATAATAGTATCTAATTCAAATGCAGTTTGCCATTAACACAAATGCAAAATGCAAGCTCTTCAACTCCAAGTGCTGTACCTACAAACACGTTGTCGATTTTCTACTTAGACACTATTTAATCTACAACTAAAGCCTGTGCTCCCACTATCAGAAATCAGAAACAAGTATGCAGATGTCGATAAGATTCTTATGCCAATTGATGCTATTAGTGAAATCTCTTAGTGTTCCATCACAAAAGTATAGTTGTACTTTCAGACATAGCGGGGGTTTTTGACCCTTTGGGGCTTTTAGGGCCATGGTAAGATCCACCTAGAATTATTTTCGCTTTACAAGCCTCAATGGGATGAATCTGACCAAATGGCGTCAATTCCGAGAACGGCTGAATTAAATTTCAAGGCATCTAATATTTGCAAATATAAATTCATTGGAAATGTATGTTTTTTGCTTTGATTCCTTATAGATGCATATAGAGCTTGCATTTTCTTACTGTTAACCCACTTCTGTGAAATTCCGGTTAGGCTATTGCTATGCCCGAAAACAAAGAACTCTTACAGTCTCCAAACTGGAAATGTGCGGGGCTCTACTAATCGCATAACTGTCTAAAAGGAAAAGGATTGAAGTTAGACTAGTCTGACTGTGACCACAGAATTTGACTCTATGATATTGTTTCAGCAAAAACATTGGACTTTGCCATACTGATCACCAGCGGTTACTTTTTTCGGTAAAGCCAGGGACTCTTTAAAGTAAGGGGACCCAGCATTATACTTTCCAAAGTGAGGCCTATTCTTTCCTCATTCTAATGGTATCAGTGATGCCAAGTATGTCATTTTATTGGAGAATCTATGAATAAAACAGGTACTTTGACTGTTAATAAAAATTAATAATGGTTTCCATGATTTCTAAAAATGAGTCTTGACAATGTTGTATCTACAAATACAGAATATGGCAACTGTCAAATGAAACAAATTTATTGTATAGTTAAAATTCTTTAATTGTCACATCTGAGTATCTGGAAGTAAGAAAACTTAAAAATTGTGAATTATGATGGGGAATTTTTGCCTCCTTTAGAATCTATGGCACTATCTTATCACATAAAACCTGATGGCAGTTGGACACACTGACATATAACATAACCTTGTACCAGCCTCGTGCCAGCCCTCTTGTGGTCTCCTTGGAGTCTACAAAAAACAAACTTCCCCTCAAGGCTTTACTTTTCCTATGTGATAAACTGTGAAATGCTGGGTCCCCTTATTTTAAAGATTCCCTGGGTAAGGCAATGATTCTGCCTCCCCCCCCCCCCTTCGTGGAGAAGTGGAGAAACTTAGCGAAACAAGTTCCTCCGTGTATAGTTCATCAGTGGTGTATAGTAAAACGTGCGTTTTCAAAAGTATGGATACCTATACTTCCGATAGACTTCTTCAACAGACACTGGCAACAGTGCATAATTTCTCAAGAGAATAGAAGTTTGAACCTTATTTTATATTAAATATATTTGGTTTAGGGCAAATTAAAGTCTAGTTAGCTTAGTGTATTGAAAGCTGACCCTTTCAAATTAAATCCAAATTTTTATCAAGTTTCCCAAATAAAACATTTCGATATTTGGCGAAAAGGATACTTCACCTACAGGAAAAAATTAAAAATCGTACCGACTTGCCATTAGTACGTTAGACGTTGGAGTACTAGGATCGAAAATAATCAACGTAAACATTTCAGGATCACAACGCCACCCGTCCCTGAACTCCCCAGACTAACCAATGAATGAGTTTCGTTAGTAGGTAGATATGGTTGAATGAGTTTCGTTAGTAGGTAGATAGACAAGTACTGCAGTAACCTGTCGCCTGTCGCCATCAATTGGAGAAAATATGAGAGAACAGAATGCAAAACTCGTTGTGTGTCTACTACTTGGGCACAAAAGAGTTGTCAAATTTGACTGCTGTTGCTCCTCTTTACCTATAATACAACAAAAATAACAACGTTAGGGGTGTGCATAAAATTATTACGAGGATTTTCTTAATCATTTTTTTGCTTCTTCTATGCCTACTATCGAGGTGAGGCTCTTTAAAAAGACATCTGAAATGGCAGTTCTGCTTTCATCACTTTTATATTTCCCTGAACAAATCAACCATTTCTAAGTGAAATGTATTTTGCACATTGCAATAAAGTCAAATTTTCTCGCGAAAAATATACACTAGACTAGGTTATTTTATTCTAATAAAGTAAGTTTAAAGCGACAATTTTTCTCCATTTTAGAACATGTTTCTTGAATGATTGGCATTTTTAAAATTTTCCAGAAGTTAACTTTTTGCTTAAACATTCTCAAAATATGTTTAAAGTAGATCCAAAATTTCGAAAAAAAAATTAATTAAAAGATAGGTGTTAAAAATTGACACCTTTATGCTAAGATATAGGAGGTCCGACATACAATAACATTAAACAAAAATAATTAAATTCAAAAAGAGAATAAAAACGTAACAAAGAAGAAGAAGAAATAGAAAAAATCTTCTTTGAGGTAGGATGTCAACGAATCATTAAATCAACACAGCATAAAAATAGAATAAGCACTTCGACATAAGACATAACTCTTTTATTTAATAGTAAATTACAAAATAATGTCCAAATTGAATACCTATTGTTCCCAAAAACATAGGAAACGATATATCACTGTTTTTTTTTTAATTCACCCCTTTTCACCCCCTCTAAACAACCGCTTTTAATAATGCCACAAATGTTATCCAGTAACAATTAGGTAACCTAATAATTTCGTTGACTAAATACTATTGTATTGCGAAAAACTAATAGGAAATTAAAACAATATTTGACTAGCGGAAACTCTTGGCAAGATAAGCTCATGCAAATTAAAATATTCGAAATATACAATCAAAACCATTCTATCACCAAATGAAATAATAATGAGTTTATAAATGATATAATAATGTACACAATTTAGAACATTTCAGATCACCGAAAAACTATTGTTTTGACCCACAAAAAATGTGAAAGTCTCGTTCCTTCCTCCCGTAATTTCTGCCAAATACTCCCAAAATACACAATCGCAAATCAACAACAAAACAAGCAGAAAAAGGAATCCCATCGAAGCATTGCCCATATAGCGAGCGCCCCTCCGCCTCGCGCCTCTTGGGGGGGGGGGGCAATGACGTCATACCGATCTCTGAGGGTGGGGGAAGTGCGTCAATACTTGTTGCAAAATGTGTCAAAGTGGGGAACTGGGTCAGCCGAGGGGTATGAACGTTCGCGGGGTCTTCGAACTCTGGCCGGGCAGTTCAATATACTGCGAAAAGCTCGGGACTATGGGATATTGTTGGATTTATGCCACACATGACAGGAGTTTTGGCTTCGGCCTGTCAACGGATATTTATACGTTGAACGGTTGAACTGCAACCGCCGGCAACATTTTATACTTTGGGACGAAGGATGAAGGATGCAAGCGTTTGGCGAAGGAATGGTCAAAAAGGATAATGCCCGTCAAGTGTGAAGTTTTTAATAGGGGCAACACATACGATCATATATGTAATAATAAACAGGGCGTTCCGTAATGATGTGAAAATATTTGGGAGAGTGTTCTACAGTTGGTTTTCATGTCAAATTTTTCGGCTTAAGCCTCCTCAAGGGACAGAAAAATTATGGTTTTGTTTTTCTTTCTCTCAGAAACGGTTGAATCTAGAAATTTGAATTTTGGGGTATGTTCAGCAAGTTGTAGAACTTTTTACATCTTGTGTACTCTAAGGATAGCAAAAATACGCAACCTTTATTCCACTTTTCTAGAGAACTTTTTGTGTACCTAAATTAGTTTATTTAAAAAAGAATATTCGTGTTCTGTAGCTCAATTAATTTAGAAACATTTTTCTTGGTATTTTTTCATTAACTTTTGGAAAGTTTTTGTTGCATATTTAAATGAAAATTATTATTGTCATTCGCGATTACGTACAGGTTGTCCCAGTTAACGTAATGAACTCGATTTTCTCGGTAATTTAAAATTGCTATAAATAGATAGGAATTTGAATATGACGTCAAAGTTAATATAGGTACAGTGTGTTATTTAAAGCTACTTAAAAAACCTTTTTAAAAAAATTGTGATGTTGGATTTTAACACGGAATATTAGTAGGTATACGGGTAGTAACAAAACATTGTAGGTTCTAATTTTGACTTCTGGTTTGACCGGAAGTGAGCATAATTTAGATTCCAAATCTAAATTCCAAAAAATGTATATAGTTAATCTAAATATGTACAATAAAAACATAAAATAAAACGAAGTTACATTGAAATGTTAATGAACACCTACAAATTAGTCAAACATGACCTTAACATGACATAACAGGTTTGCAAAAGAAAATATGCTTAGGAAATGGCTGACTACATTAGGTAGAAACAGCAACCACTCTACCAAAAAACTCTTGAGGATACTGGATATGAAGAATTGGTCGCATCAACAATTAAACGCGTGTAAAATTATGATAATTTAGACTGGACCGACACTATATTAAAGATCCGAGCATGACGTCATATTTCATTGTTGTTTGCGGACTGGAGTGGCGCTACTCGACGAAAAAAAAAATGGCGACTTATTATAGGTTATAGGGGGGTATTCTGTGGTTACCATTTACTTTCTTTTTACGGTAACGAATTCTCTTTGCGGTCAATATTTCGTAGTTTTGTCATATTAACAGAGTTTTGAAAGGTAGATTTGTTTGTGAAAACAAGAATTTTCTCTTACATACATGAAGAAAATCGTATACGCAGACCATTAAGTGAAGTGCAGAAGAATTATGGGATGATCTGATCAACCAGTTGAAGAAGAGAGAATTCTATAGGTACCTATTATATTCTAGTATTTTGTAACGTATGCAAGGATGAAAATAGAAAAATTTATTTAAAGCCCCAAAACGAACCGATGGTCCACTATTATATAAAAGCTGAAAAATTCTAATGCCTTATACAGAATGATTTTTTTAGGACTACCACCGCGACTTTCTCCCTTTTTTTGCGCCATACAAAAAAAAACGTAAGAAACAAAAATGTGTCAATTTGGGAGAGCTAAGTGGCGCTGCAAAACAAATCGGCATCCATGGCCAACTTTTCGCACAATCTAAAAAAATCAAATTGAGGAAAACTATTAATAGCCGTGGGATATTTATTTTAAGGGACAGAGGAAAACTTTTATATTGAAAATTGATGGCACTGGGAAGCTTTATCCATCCAGGTGCTCAGATCGTTTCAGCAACTTACACAGGGTCTTCGGCTCTCTTGAGGCCATGCAAAATTTTGTCCATTTCAAGTTTTTTTTAGTACAGTGCGAAAAGTTGGGCATGGAGACCCATTTCTTTTTAAGCGAGAAAATAGTTTAATAAGAAATAAACAAAAAATGCAATAGCCTCAAGAGAGCCGAAGACCCTGTGTAATTTTCTGAAACTATCGGAGTACGCATTTACATAAAGCTTCTTAGTGCCATTAATTTTCAATATGAAAGTTTTCCTCTACCTCTTAGTTGGCCATGGATGGCGATTTCTTTCGCAGCACCACTTAGCTGTCCAAAATTGACACATTTTGGTATCTTACTTTTTTTGTAGGGCGCAAAATAAGCGGTGGTAGTCCTAAAAAATCATCCTGTACTTACACAAAAATAGCCATGGGCTTCATTTCAAACCAAAAGCTACCAAAATAATCTTGCCTGCTTTTTAGACTCGTTTTTCTTAAGAAAATGTTTGAACATAATCCAAGCAAATTTGTCAAATTAAAGAGACATAACAAACAATCATTTTATTTTATTTTCGATATTAAATTCGTTGTAAGAGACACATTTGCATATTTTTATTTTACAAAGATTCTGCAAAAATGGTGTTTTTTTTATTATTAAACCACCCTGTCGACTTTTTTCGTCGTGTGACGCCAGTGGCGATCGCTTGAAACAGCACTATGCACAGGTCTTTAATATAGTGTCGGTCCAGTTTAGACAAAAACTGTAGGTACCTACAACAAAACAATATCAAACAGAAAATCAAAATCTTTAACGCCTATTTCGTATTTTGTATAAAATCTCAAGAAGTTAAATTTATAGAACAATCCTGTTAACAAATTTTAAAATACCTGCTTAAATTGGGTGTAAGCGTTGACTGAAATATGTTTTCAAGAGATATGATTAAAAAAAATTAAAATATAATGTGCCTACATTTTACCTAATTAAATGCAGCACTATTGTTGTATAAGTTTCTAGTTTGAAAAGCACACGTTGTTTCAATTTATCTGCATTTTTAAATAGATGAGTCCCTGTAGCAGAGACAACATAGCTGTATTCTCTGTGCTCTGCAGTATTTTGACCTTTTAACCTATGACCTTTCCCAAACTATTGAAATGATACAGCGCTGCAAAAAAGGTCAGAGGGGGCAAATGCATCATGACATCGGCATTATTTTTGTCAATTATATCGAATTTCTATTAGCTGTAAACATTTTAGGACTACCTGTTCGATACAGACAGAATTATTTTTTTAGGTCTACCACCGCTGATATTCGCCTAATATAAATAAAATTCAAATTGGGCAAAACTATTAGTAGCTGTAGCATGTTTATTGTCAGAGAGAGAGAGAGAGAGAAGAAAACTTTTATGTTAAAAATTCAACTTTTCGGGAACACAAATCTTTATTATTTTTTGAAATTTCGAGTGCTTGTAAATAAAAGACCATACGGTATTTCCATTTCCCAATAGAAATTGGTACATAAGCATTTTAGGGGATGTCGAATAAGATGAAATACTTAGTCAGATTTGTAAACAAAAAAATTGCTAATATGACATTCATAAACATAATCGAAGTAGGCCATGAGTGTTTGGATCCAGTTTCGGGCTCAAAAAGTCTGCCTGCTCGGAACCCTCTTCAAACCAAAAAATGACCATTTAGTTATCTTTAAAAACAAAAATTTTACAAGGGTATGTTTCATCTTAAACGGGAACACGCAGTACCTACATAGATAATGTTTCTCAGAAAAGGTTTACTTTTTCAGACTCGATTTAGAATAGATACCTACCTTTTTTTGTTATTTAAAAATATTTGAATATTTTAAAACTAGGTCTGACCGTTGAGTGAATGCCTCATTCAACGGTCTGACATTTTTAAGAAATCCAATTAAAAAAAGGCATAAGTCTGAAAATTTTAGCCTTCCAGGGCTTCACGAGAGATTAACCTATAAAAACTGATACCTTCATATACAGGGTGTCTATTTAAGGAGGGTTACTCGAGAATATCTTCATCTCTCTGAGAACTTTTATTTTAAAGAAAAAGTTGTTACTTTCGAGAATCCCGGCCTACATTCCGAGGTATGGTTGAAAAGCAGACATTGCCGAAACTTTTCGGCTTCTAGCTTTTTTGTTTCAAGAGTTAACAAAAAAAATCCTAATGACATTTGTGGGCAAAACTGATTGCTTTATGCCTATTTTATCAGAATTATGAAGATACCAAGGTTTAGCACTTAAAAAAGTTACTCGATTTTTCCTTACAAGATTACGCCCTTATTTCAACCCTTTAGCCACCTGAAACACTCAATCCTTTGGTTATTTAGTAAACAAGGCTTGTGTGAAAATATGGGCAACAGCCACCGTTTATTTCTGTTAAGAAAAATCGAATTTTTCATATGTTATCCCCAGAGGCCACTCGTAAATTTCCCTTCATTCTACTCAACATCGATGTACTTTTCAACCATCTTCGAGGCTAGTATGTGAAAATGGGGCACCTAAATCTGTCACTATCTGATGGTCTATTACACAAATCCATCAAAATGCATTTTTTCTTTCAAATAAAAAAATGTTCTCCGAAAAATGCAGATGTTTTTTGTCGAGATATTCTCGAGCGACCCTCCTTAAATAGATAGATACCCTGTATACCAAAATGCCTCGGACAGAACGAAGGTAATAAAAAATTTTTAAAACCCATAAAGAATATATAAAGTTATCAAATATTAACCTTTACTATTAAGTATATTAGGGAGCCTTACTTAAGGGAGGGGGAGAATTAAACAAAATTCAGTCATGGTCTTCTCGAAAACAGCTTGACAGATCATGCTTTGACTTAATATCTAAGATATTTTATTTATCCCAATTCGCTACAGATTTTAATGAAAAGTGAATTTATATACCTAGTACTGGTCCCAGTCGATAACGGTGCCTTTTTTTTCAAAAAAAATCAATTACCTTCGTTAAGTTCCTCATATCTTTGTCTATTCCTGAAATGGTCGGGCACTTTGTAGTTTTTTGGAAGACCATGTCCGATCATTTCAAATTTCGCTCGGTATTTATAGGTTAGTATCACAGCCCTCGTAAAATAAACTGGACTGCTTTTCCAATACAATCCCACCCATATGTCATACCGAAAGGTTGAGATGTTGAGCCAACACGTCATTGGCTGTTATAGGTATCCGGTATCCAATTACAATACGGAATTTTAGAGGGATATTTTAAATTTGAATCATGTCCAATGCACGGAGGACCGTGGTTGGACGTGGTCAAATGTCATTTTGTGTTGCCACCACAAATTTCGCATTCTCCCCTAGAATGCACACTAAATCGACTAGAATAGACCCAATACGGCGGCTATCCAGGCAGACTCCAGCGCCCTGTGCCGAACGGCTAAAAATTGGTAGAGGGACTAGAAGGGCCCAATGGCGGTCCAGTTGAGGGCCGTGCTTAGTATTTACACTGACGCCATCTGACATTTCTGGTAGTCTGATTCTGATACCACTAGATTAGCAGATCCTTCATTCTCTTAATTTTGAGCAGACTCGCAGAGTCACCTATTACTAAATGTTCCAAAACCCTACTTTGTAGTCTTCAAAAGCTGTCGCTGGCAGGGAGGAAGTGCCAGTGGCCCCTCCTCTCTCAAAATGGAAGCCTCACGCGATTATACCAGAGGCGCTTATTTAGAGAATTGGGTGCAAATACCAGCGAATTGGCCCAGGCGATTTTGTATTCAATAGGTAGAGCTAGGGACACAAAAGAAAATAACAATAATATGCGAGACAGTGTTGCAGTTCTATAACAACCACTACAAATTATCACAGCTAGGAAATTGCTTCCACTCACATACTGAGAAAGTATTACCTAGGTTATACCACAATCCTATATAGCTTAGCGAAGCTATATAGGTCTGTGGTTATACGTAAACATTCATGTGGTAGGAGTGTTATTTATTTATTTTTATAAATGCGAGAGAGGTATACAGTGTGTGTAATTTAAGTACGTTAAAATATGTCAGGCCAATCCTCAACCAATTCTAAGAAAAAAGTTCATATAAACATGTGTCCTAAATTCTTCGTTTTTGATATACGGGGTGCTAAAATTTTCTAAAAAATATTCTTTTCCCCCATTAATTTTTTATTCATTTTTTACAAGTAGGACGAAATAAATTAGAAAAATCAAATTTACCACGAAACGGCGGCAGATACAAAAATAAGTCAAGATTTACTTCATTTTTGTGCAGAATTTAATTCTCCATCCGATACTTCTATCCAATTTACTTCGGTGCAGGGCAGTATATTATTTTTTTCCTTAAATTTGTCGAACCATTTACCCATATATCTCCATGCTGTGTACCAAATTTGGTTAAAAGAGCTGTAGAAATAAAATAATTACGGGGAAAAGAAGATTTTTTAGAGAATATTAACACCCCCGTATATCGAAAATGAAGAATTTTTGGACCGGTGTTTATATGAACTTTTTTAATTTTGAATTGACTGAGAATCACCACCCTTTAACGTACTTAAGTTACCCCCTGTATAATATAAGTTACAATTACCAATTTTTATTTGGATAATATACAGTATGGCAAAAAATAAAGTCGGCATCATAAAAGGAATTTTTTTAATTGCAGAACTATTTAAAATTCGACTGGTCAGCACTTTGCGCTTGTGCTTGTACAGGATGATCCCCATAACATTTTGGAACATCCTGTATATTATTGAATTTTCGGAATCTACGCTTCATCCTGATATCAACAATGTAGGTATACATATATGGTTGCTCCAGTCGTTTTTACAATACAAGACGTTCAAACTCGCGTTCAAATCTAAATTTCCACACCCTGGTATCTCAGAAACAAAACGTTAACAAAGAAAATGGTTAAATGCACTATGAGAAAATATGTTGAAAATAGTGCCAACAAAACGTTCATTTTGAGCGCATTCCGAATCAAGGTTCATTATTTGCGGAAATATCCGGAAAAAGCTCACAAAAATCCTAAAACTTTTGTCTATACATTATATTTTCTTAAACTCGAAAAATAAAGAAGTTAAGAGAGGGTAAACGTTATGTGGATCACTCTGTACAAGGATAAAAATGACGTACGCAAAAGTGGTCACGTGACTTGAGGTAACTGTCAAATTTGACAATCAGATACGCCACTTTATTTGTCGAAATATCGAAAAACTTGAGCTTGCAAGAACATTTATTTTATGGATTATTTATTTAAGAATTTTAAGGACTATAAGTACTCAGTTTTATTGCACGTTATAAAATACCCACCTTGTATTTATTACAATGAAGCCCCCGGAATTATGTATTGTACCAGATTTCAACAATAACACACCAAGCGCGTTTCCTTGGTTACAACCTATTGTAGCCTTCACAAAATATGGCACTGGCCAAGAATATGCTTCAGGCGTTGACTGACGTATTAATAAAGACTGCTCACGGCTGTCATGTTTGATAGTTCTCTGGCTTACCATGCGCTTCCCGGAGACAAAATACAATGCAAAATACATTGTTGACCATAGGCGCCATCTACTTTCCAGGACATGAAACTATAGCCGTGAGAAGTCTTATTAATACGTCAGTCAACGCTTCAGGTCTCAAACTCGCACTAAAAAGCGCGTTCTAACCGTTTACTTCCTTCAGACCCAATTCCCAGGGCTTATATATACTCAAATGGAAGACTGGAGACTACTATTCCTGGCCAATGATAGATGCACAAATCATAAAGTTCTAGCAAATTTAATTAATTTAATTACTTCAAATGGTTTTCATTTGGGTTTCTAGTCGTGTTGTTGTTTATTCAAACTTCCTGCTGGTTTCGTCAAATTTTGTGTTGAGGTCACTCATCAGTTTTTCTTTCTTGATGTCCCTTTCTTCTTCTCTCTTTTGCCTTTCCTCTTCATTCTTGCGCCTTTCTTCTTCATTATTTTTAAAATCGTTCTTCATTTCTTCTTTGTTCTTCTTTAATTCATTTTTCATTACTTCTTCATTCTTCTTTAATTCATTCTTCATTTCTTCTTGAAGATTCTTCATTAAATCCTCTTGTTTCTTATCTTTTTCTTCATGTTTTTTGTCCATTTCATCAAATTTCTTAATAAGCGTTTCCATCAACTTTTCCATTTCCATTGCGGTCTGTTTTCTGGTTGTGGGCATTCACCTCGGGGCCCTCTTCACATCGCGCTTCTGACATTAAATGTACCACATTTCAACAATAACACACCAAGCGTGTTTCCTTGGTTACAATTAACCTTTATTGTAGCCTTCACAAAATATTACTTGTCAGACTCTGTCACTGGCCAGGAATATTCTTCAGGTCTCAAACTCGCACTAAAAATCGCGTTCTAACCTTTTACTTCCTTCAGGCCCAATTCCCAGGGCTTATAAATATACTCAAATGGAAGACTGAAGACTACTCTAGAATATTCCTGGCCAATGACAGACGCACAAATCAGATTTCTAGCAAATTTCTAGAAGCTGATGGAAGCTCTACAGGGAAAACAATGAAACTAAAAGAAAAAAGGGCCCTGGGGGCTTCAGGCCAACAAAAATGTGACGAAAAATGCCTCTAAACTAATCATAAAAAATATAAAACTGAAAGTAGAATACCGAAACTTAAAATATAACATGGTCTCAAAATATGCCCTTTTGCATCAAATTCAAGTTTAATGTTAACATTATGGAATTTTACTAATGTGTCGGGTAACTACACTACCAACAAATTTCCAATTCCCATTTATGACTTCCGGTTTGACCGGAAGTGAGCATCAGACCAGCTTTCTTTGCCTCCCTGTATAATTTGCAATTTTTAAATTCCTTTTGTTCTCCCGATTCCAACTATTTAGGTGTCCCCAAATAAGTGTCTGAATAGGTAGGTATATTATACTTAAAGTGACAAAAAATGTTCCAGTTGATATTGATGATATTGAGATATTCTGAGAATAACACCGGCCTTGAGATCAAACTGAGATACCTATTGTGAAAAGAGGTTAAATCAATTACACAAGCACAACGGGTGGCTTTGCCAGACAAACGCGCAATTTGACATTGCATTGCGCACTTGTGCAATCTGAAGCTATTGTACACTGTTCATAACAACGCTAACTTCAGACTGGGTATAAAGTCAAAAGATATTTTTTTAAAAGCTTTTATTTAACTTGCAATGTATGTATGTATGTATGTAATTTGTTCGGGTGGAATCTTGCAACTCAATTTTGAAGCAGATATCTTCAACCGATCGAGCTGAAATTTTGTACACACGTTTAATTTGGATGACAATGCATGATTATATGTGTGACGTCATTCTAAATCCAACATGGCGGATCACCCAAGATGGCGGACTAGTTAAATTTCAACCGATCGAGCTGAAATTTTGTACACACGTTTAATTTGGATGATAATGCATGATTATATGTGTGACGTCATTCTAAATCCAACATGGCGGAACACTCAAGATGGCGGACTAGTTAAATTTCAACCGATCGAGCTGAAATTTTGTACACACGTTTAATTTGGATGACAATGCATGATTATATGTGTGACGTCATTCTAAATCCAACATGGCGGAACACTCAAGATGGCGGACTAGTTAAATTTCAACCGATCGAGCTGAAATTTTGTACACACGTTTAATTTGGATGACAATGCATGATTATATGTGTGACGTCATTCTAAATCCAACATGGCGGAACACCCAAGATGGTCATTAGAAGGTCTCCTCATTGAAGAGCTAGACTGTTCTAAACTAACCGGCAAACGACCTTGCAACAATGATGCGTTAACTGAGATGAATAGACTCAGACACCTGGCCAAACTAAAAATTACAAAATAAATTAAAAGTAAAAAAATATTTTTAAAAAAAGCTTTTATTTAAATGCGCTAAAAAGAATAAAATAATCTTTTCTTTTAAAACTTTTACTATCAACTTATAACGTCATTCCACAATTTATATGATATAAAAGCTTGTCGCGAGATTTAAGTTTTCAAACTAAGTAAATACCACTACTTAAATCTCGCGACAAGCTTTTATATCATATAAATTGTGGAATGACGTTATAAGTTGATAGTAAAAGTTTTAAAAGAAAAGATTATTTTATTCTTTTTAGCGCATTTAAATAAAAGCTTTTTTTAAAAATATTTTTTTACTTTTAATTTTTATATTTAGAAGGTAAATATGACTACGTTTATCTCGTGACAACTCGATCGGATTGAAATGGATCCGATTGAGTTATGTCATATATTTTATAATTCTACGTTTACATCATCAGCATTGAATCCTACGGTTTTCAATCCTCTCTAGGGACATTAACTTATTATACTTATTCCACAGTTGGTTGGTGCACATTCTGGCCAACTTCTGTTTGGAAATAACGGCTTGACTTGAAATTTTAAATATGATTGAATTTCAATCTGTATCGTTTACGCCGTCTATTTGAGTCCGCTCCAGTGAATTCAAACCTCTCTCAATCGGATCGAACGCGTCGAGATAAACGTAGTCTATATAATTTGATTTTTCGGGACACCGGAAGACTTGCGGGAAGCTTTAAAAATTCCGACCCCATAGCCCGGAGCCAAAGTATCTTAGCTGTAGATCGGCGAAAAGGGCAATTTCTGACAGTTTTCGGACTTTGGCTATTAGCTGACGGGAAATGCCGACCAATCACGTAAAAAAGATGAGTCCCACCTGCGTTAGTCGTTTTTTTCGCCGAAATTACTCGAAAACGGGAAATAATTTGCCTGAAAAGGGTTCGTTAAATATGTTGACCCCTCCTCCGGCCATCTCGCCGTACCGTCAGATCTCCCGAAAAATCGCGTTTGAACAACTTTTGTCCTGGGCATCAAACGGTACAGGCACTGGCTGTATAGCGGGACTTCGCACACAACTCGCGTCCCCGAGGTCCAGACTTGTCCCCGTATTTCGCTCCATAAGTATCTTCTATTCTAAAGGACCAAGGGACCCTTTTTTATTGTTGCTCCGTGGGCCTTCTTTCCTATTTTGTTCTACAATCATATGAGAGTAGATTTGCCTAAAAATTAACCACAACTTATTTAAATAACAATGATCGGGTCCATATTAATTGAGGCAACCTACTCGCTACTTATTCCAAATTTTAAAACCTAATTATTCCCCTATTCCGGTATATCATTCAAAGCTAGCTCCGAGTCTCTGGGTCCCCGAGAGAGCATAGAGTCCACCCACCCCCACCCCCGTCCCCCCCTCTCCCCATGTGGAGGCCCACCTGTCCTGCATTTCAGAATGGAGCGCGGCGGGCGCGGCGGAGTGACGTCCGCTGACGTCATCGCGGGGCTCTAACTAGGTTGGCGGGGGCATCGGCCTCGCTCCTCGCCCGGAGAATCCTTGACACGCTTCTAGCGCTAGAGCGGCAGAGCTGCGGCTCTGTGGGCTCTGTGTGACGTTTTGGCTTGTTTTTATATGTATGTAGTCGAAACATTTTAAACAACTGGCCCCAAAAAATACCGCACACTGGGCCAGTCCCACATCATTTACGATCTTTTTTATAACCCAAAAAATTTAAAAATAATATTAGCGATTTTTTGTTATTCCGCTATCTTTTAAAAGTCATTCGGCGAATATATATTTTTTATGAACTTATAAGTATACTAGTTTTCCTTAAAATATTAGTATAATTAACAAAAAATGGTTATTTTTAATAACAATTCCAGAAAGTCTAAAAACCATGTTTTAATTTTGTTATATCATTTCTCGGGTTAAAAAAAACATTTTTAACGGGCTTTTATTATCTTGACTTGTATGTGTGCAATTTAGGCTGGGCCGAAAAAACTTCTTTTATGCGATTTTTGGAGGGGTTGTCAAAAAAATGTGTCTTACCGGCATGAAAAACTAAGTAGCTAAAAAAGCTGGGTCCCATATAGAATACAATTTATCCGCCCCCCTCCTCCTATGAAAGGGCGATTTTTTAAAAATAAAAAATTCCAATTGGGGTAGTTACCAAAACATTGCATTTGCTCTGCGTACGGAACACCTACAAAAAATTAAACGTCAAATTTTGAATTCTTATTTTTTATTTGGGTCAGTTACGATAGAGAAATAAAAAAAAAACGATTTTAAAAATTTATTCTAACAGTTACGCAGAGACAATAATGAGTGCTACAGATCAGACAGAACTATATAATAGTTACAATATTTTAGGTCCAAAGCTTAAATATATAGTAACATTGAGTAAAGGAATAATAATAGAGGGGTCCTTTACTCAATGATATAAGTAGTAACATAAAATGCAAACTTAGCAGACACTTGTCCGGGCACTCAGCGTTTATCAGTACTTTCACGTGAAAGGGGTCCATTCTTCTTAGGGATATAACTCCTTCCTCCTTAAGAGGAAAATAGTAACCTTGATTTTCCATTTTCTTCTACACCATTTCTATCTTGACTTGTCCTCTTCTTATCTTGAACTTCTTTTGGTAGATTCTCTATGCGACGTATCCAATTAATAATGTAATACTAATAATAAGAATGCTTGTAGCAAATCCATAACTTAAGGAATTTCTGGCAAGGTGAATGTTTTTTTTAATTTCCTCATTTTTATTAATAAATTGGAAGTCTTTGGTTTTTATTCTGCAATTTTCTGGTAAATGTATTAAATTTGGTTCAATACTAATTTTGATTTCTTCTTTCTTTTGGCAAATGGTTGAAATTTCAAGTGCTTCATCGGCAGGAATGGCAATAACATATTCGCTGTTAGTTATACCTGTATTATTGGGTTTATTATGTTGATCGGTAACCACGGCAAAATGTTTCTTCTGCTTCTTTTGTCGTGGAAATTATTCATTTATTAAGCCTCTTTTATTCCTATTATGTACCTACATTTTAGTTTTGATTTTAGTCCTGCACGAATATATGAAAGGGGCGCGGCTAAACTTTAAAGTGCGACCAGCGTCTAGAGATATACTAAAGACTTTGGTATGACCAGTTTTTTCTGCGTTATTTAGTGCACTCAGTGTAATTTAGTAGCTACCCCTAGCGAATTTTATTATTTAAAAAAACACCCCTTAAAAGGCGGAAGGGGGCGGCGAAATTTTAACTGATAGGGGTCAGTTTTTTTTACTACCCCCTCAAGAAAATCTGAAAAAAATTGCTCTTTTCGGCCCAGCCTAGACTGTGCATGCATGTATGGTATGTAACCAAATCTTGAAAATCGATTTTCTCTTACTTTTATAATAGGTAATAATTATTATTGCCGTATAGAACTGAAATTTTGCAAACTTATTCAATTCCGGTGACAATATAATACTTACCTATTAAAAATAAATTTTAGTTGGAGAATGATTTTCAGTAAAATGTAAAATCGCAAGTTTCAAACATTTTAAAATTTTGTCCTTTTGTTATTAGAGCAAACCATTTTTGATACAGTATCTAAATATCTTCTGGGTTTATATCAGGAGATTCAGAAGACTCTCAAATTCAAATTACATAAATTTAGTAGGTATATCATATAGGTAGTACGCAGTGTGTAGTGTGTCTATATTATTACCATATTGTAAAATATTTATTTGTCGACCGATTTTGAAAAAACTTTTTTGTTATAGGTATCTAGGTGTTTAAAATACGCAATGAACAATGTTGGCAACTATACAGGGTACTCCAAACGTTATCAGCAATACATCAAAACTGCTAGAAAATTAAAAAAAAAGGAGATTTTTTCATATAAACATATGTATCGAAATCCTAGCGGTTTTCGTTATACAGGGCGTCGAAGTTCAATTTTTTTAAAGTTTTCTTTTATTTTTCCTAAAGGACGTTAAGCAGTAATCGGTAAGACGTAAATCATCTAGTTAATTCTGTCAGAGGTATGTATAAGTATAGCATGCATGTTTTATATACTCTTTGGTATTTTGAGGGCTCTTTAGTGGAAATGATCTTATTTTTAAACAATTTATAAATTACTTACTTATGTATTATGTAGACTAATTTCTGTGATGTATAAATGTGTGTTTTTCATGTTCATATGCCATGAAAGAATACTCCTTGTGGGATATAGGTACTTGATATGTGCCAAAAAGTTCATGCTAATAACATACCTTACTGGTAAATGCCTGACACATCCCTACTAAAACATCCCGATTAGTAAATTGTATATCTTAACCATGTAAATACTTTTCATGTAGGTATGCCTAATTTTTCACATTAACGGTAATATACTTTTCATGTTTTTTGCATATACCTGTGGACATTGAGTAAAAAAAATATAATATTTAATATTATATTATTATTAAATATTATATTCTTTTACTCAATGCTGTGGAATATTCCAAAATGGCACTTATAGACGTCACATATTTAACATGTGCTAAGTGCAATTGTGCTATCTAGGGAAAGTGGCCTTTCTTGTAAAATTTTTCAATTTAAAGCTCCCCTGCAAGATTATTCCAGCCTTAATAGGCACTAAAAAATTAGGTTTAATTTTTTTCTCAAAAACGGTTTTTACTTAGAAACTCGCATTTTTGGATAATATGTATTACCAGCAAGTTGGATGACACTTTACGGTAGAATTACTTTTTGCACACCCCATGCATCTTAAGTGTCGAAACCAAAAGTACTGCTTATATTCGTCTTTTTTACAGAACTTTTTTGTAAGTTGGTTTATTTAAAATGAATTCGGTAGCCCAATCACAATTTAGTAACTTTTTCCTCTTGTTATTTTTACTTAATAGTTTGGCTGGAAAATATAAAATTACTTTTTTGCTCCTTCTTTAAATACATTTATTGACACTTGCGATTACATAGTAGACAGATGTCATTTTTGTTACTTTCATATTTTAGTGTTTACAAGCTTGATAGGGTCCAAATGACATGTGAATAAAAAAATTAAACCCCTGCCCACCATTTTCATTTTTAAAATTTCCTGAAATACATATATATTTTGTAATTAAACGTCTTAATATGTAGGAAAAAGTACACACTCGTAAACAATCAAATACAAAAGTGACAGAAATGATACCCGCCTATGTTTTTGTTAGTGTCAGTAACTGTATTTAAATGCGGAACAAAAAAGTAATTTTATTTTTTCCAGACAAGCTATAGTTAATGAAAAAATATCAAGAGTAAAAAAGTTTCTACATTAATAAATTTATTTTTAATAAACCAACTTGCAAAAAAGTTCTATAAAAAAGACTAATAGGTGTTTCGGGTTTCTACCCTTTTAGGATGTACCTATGGGATGTAAAAAGTAATTCTACCATAAAGTGTCCTCCAATTTGAGAAGGAAGGAAGCGTCCTAGCAAAAAATAAAGACCATCGTGCTTGCAATCGTTAGAAATTTTTTGACAAACATTACCTACTTTATAGACAAGTATTTAACAAAGTTCTTTCCATTCTTATTTACACTGCTCCTTTAGAAATAACTTGTATTACATATTTGGCAAAACAAAAATTGATTAGGTATAGGTTGCAAGTTAACAAAGAAGACAAATTACCTTCCTTCAGTTCACAAAAATCCATACTTGACATTTTGACATGGTCTTCAGTCAGCAAGTTCATAGATGAAATGGTGTATGTCACTAGAGAAGATCCAATAGATGGCTCTGATATTACAGAGACAGGCCAAAAACAGCTCTGCCAATCTGGCTTGTGTTATCTGCTGGAGGAATGAGGTATACCTAATGAAACACTTGACCTAACTATCAAAAATCATTTATTTTCAAATTTCCTAATAATAATGAAATAGTCGGAAAACAAAACAACATCAAAATTCATTGCATTTGATCTGCATTCTACCAACATGCGATATTTTAAGATTGTTCTTAAAAATAATACATTATCTTCAAATGTCGACAATATACAAACTAGTAAATATAGAATAATTACGTAGGCATTATACAGTCACAGTGGAACCACAATCAAAAACAAACTCAATCTTTGTTGGCTTTCTTTTGTTTGGCATTACGAGCACCTCCGCCAAAGTTACCCTTGCGTTTCCTGTTATTCTTTTGTTTGTAACGCATCTTCACCATTGCGTCTGAAGTTTTCTTTAGATATTCTTCTTCTTCTGTGCCTTCTAGCACTTTGAATTTTAATTTGCTGTCTCCTAAAACAGAATTAAGTATTATGTTTAAAAGGATGATACCTAATCACCTCACTTTTGGAAAGTTCACAAAATCCTCAAGGGGATGTGATTTTTAGAAGTGTTAGTGAAGTTTTGTTTTTGCATCGCAGGGACTAAAGTGATGACTTTACTGATTCTTTTGCGGAACTAGAGTGCGGCATTTACTCCCTTGGGACTAAAAAATTTTAGTCCCTTGGGATTAAAAGTAACAAAAACCATAAAAACTATGACCAACTATGTACTTTATCCAATAACATTAATTAAATGAACAGCAATGAAAGGCAGTAGATAAAGAGCTATAAAATTAAATTCAGAGTGAACTATTTTTGATTAAAAATATTTTCAGTTTTACAAGATGTAGCTACCAGAAAAGTGTGCACAAATGAGATGATTTTTTAAATGGAACACCCTGTATATTATTATATTTTAGAATTCTAAACTAAACACATCCGAAGAATGTCATTTTTTTAAAAATTAGTATATTCTGAACTATACCCTGATTACTGTAAGAAGTCCCGATTTTGTCAGATGACATTCTCCACAAAATCCCTAGGAATTTTCTGTTAACCATAGGTATAACATTGGTATATGTGTCTCAACCAGTTAATGACGTCACCCATTGATTTATTATGTGAAAAGTTACCAAAGTGATACGAAAAAAAGAGCATAATAAAATAAAAACCCCATTGCAATCACGATTATACCGCTATAAATAAAAATAACTATGACTACAACTCATTTTAATAATAATTTCAAACGTCATGGAAATACTTTTCATTTTGGTATTTTGTAATAATCAGCTGCTTTTGGCAGCGTCTATGGGTGGACTCAGGCAAATTTAGCTCGGTGTGTCAAAGTGACAGTGAAGGTTTTCCAGATCGTTCAAACTGGTTGAAACATTCGGTAATGAAAATATTCCCGGGTTTTCTACGTTTTGTGAGTTTTACCGTCATCTGTCTGTTGTCCGTTGTCTGTCAGTCCGTATGTTACAATGGCTTTAATTCTAACAAATATATTGCCACTTCTGGAGTTCCTCAGGGTTCCAATCTGGGGCCTCTGTTATTCCTTCTATTTATCAATGATATTATTGATAATCTCAAATGTGGTAAACTTTTGTTCGCGGACGACTTAAAAATCTATTGTTCAATACAATGCTTAGAGAACTGCTTATTTCTCCAGAAGCAGCTTTGTGAATTGGATGCTTGGTGTGTCGTTAATCACCTGGATTTAAACCCTGCCAAGTGCAGTGTGGTTAGGTACTCTCGAAAAGAGTCAAATATAACATTTGATTGCAAATTAGGTAACACAAATCTTGCTTCTAAGGACAGTGTTGATGATCTTGGGGTCCGCTTTGATAGTGTCATGTCGTTCAATGAGCATTTCAATAATATTTCGATGTCTGCCTACAAAACTTTGGGTTTTTTGTTGAGACACTGTCGAGGCTTCACAAATATTGCGGCTTTGAAGACTCTGTTCTTTTCACTCGTCCGTTCCAAACTGGAATATTGTTCTGTTATTTGGCATCCAATTTATGAAACCCATGAAAAGCAATTAGAGTATGTTCAAAGAAAATTTCTTAAATTTCTTTATTATAAAACTCACGGCATGTACCCTCCTCGTGGATATGACCATCAGGCACTTCTTAATGAATTTAATATGTGTTCATTGATAGTTCGCCGATCCGTTTCTGGTGTTTCCTTTTTATATAACTGTATCCGAAACAATATAGATTCTCCTTTTTTTCTTTCTAGACTAAACATACGAGTACCAAGACCTAATTCATTTATTTTACATCCAGTCTCCATAATATGTTGCCTGATGAATATGATCTGTTTGATTGCTCCAAGCCTTCCTTTTTGAGGTGTGCCATTGAGTACTTTTCATAATTTCACGTTATGTGTTGGGTAGTATTAGTATTAGTCCGCTGATAATTGTACTGTACAGGGTAGATACCCTGCGTGGGGCTCCCTATACTATGTTGATTATATTGATTGAGCTGTGCTTACTTTATAATCAGTTTTCTTTATTTTTTCTGTGGTGCTATGTTCCCTTTATATTTATCTTTGTATGTTGTCCTGTAAATGGATTTTTCTGTTGGGCAATAAATAAATAAATAAATAAATAAATAATAAATCTGTGTTCTTCTTGTTCGTGTTACTTTTCGTGTTATTAGTGCAAATGACTGACCTGAACTTATGACCCGGTTGCATTTTTTGCTGCATTGATGCCAACCTAGGATATCGAAATTACCAATTGACAGTCCCAGTAAGGACTTCTTAAAATAATTTGAGTATATGAACAGTTGGAAAGAGGCATTTTGACTACATTGCACTGTTGTAGCGACAAAACTGGTTGAGATGAGATAGAACAAAATTAATTTCACATTCCTATCTTAACTTTTCAAGAGCTATCCGGTGGTGTAACCGATGGTTAGTATATCTCTGGCCTCTGGCCAGAGATATACTAATAAGTCCAGGCACTCGGCCTTGTGTAAACAAACCCTCTTGCCCTCTCCCGCTCCCTCGGCCCGCCGTCATCGGAGTACGGCGATCGATATCTTATTTGTAGCGTCAATGGAATTCAATCAACGGTTGTAGTGATGCCTGCAGTGCGGATGGCTGTAAAACCAGTTCAAGACTATATTACCTTTTTTTCAATTCCTAAAGACCCTGAAAGGTAAGATTGAGTTTGAGGTACCTACCTACAAAAATTAAGACATTTTTATGTGACATTTGAATACTTAGGTATTAATTGAAGAATAATAATAGAATAATATAGATATATTAAAATAGTGAAAATTTTAAGGTGCCAACAATGGAAGAATGCCTTAGGGTTCATCTGAGAACATAAATTGTTTATGTCAAATGCTTGTTGTATGTTTTGTTCAATTATTTAAATATCAAAATATTTACCTACAGGATGAAAAAGTAGATATGATTAGTTGAACTCTTTGTCGTTAAATATTTATTGGAAGTAGATAAAGGTCGCGACGTCTTCATGTACAACAGGAGATTCGCCATAGCATCGTTAGAGCAGTGGTAGAGCGTTGGAAAACCAGTCAGAAGGTCCGGGTTCGAATCCCACGTCAAGAGTTTTTTTTTAGGGAGTGGTTATTTATACTTGGCAGACGGCAACGATGGGCGCTGCCTTATAAAAAAAGAAGGGGTAATTATTTCCAATGGTGTAACCCGCCCCCGATTTTCTTGAAATTTAGGCTAACCCCCTATTTTCGCCCGACATTCGGAAATAATTGCCCCTTCTTTTTCATACAGGCAGCACCCATCACCGAAAATGGAGGGCATACACCATACACCCCTTATTGCAACGATGCTTGAGAAAATTCACTTCAGACGTATCTAAATCATTTTACTTCAGACGTATATGATGGAGTTAAATGTACGTCGTACGTCCAAAGAAGTCACGTGACTCAAGACGCCAATGACAGCGCAAGATGTATACCGACTTTTATATACGTCGAACGTATAAATAGCCACATTCTTTTTTTTTATTATTTCCACGTTTGGGGTGTCCGCGTCTTATCTAGGATGTTCCTTCTTTTACCATTTGCTTCAAGGACCGGTATTTTCAAGAAGGAACAAGTCTTACTGCTTTACGGATCGAGATTCGCGACTCGCGGACCTTTATCCACTCCCATATTTGTTATTTATGTTTTTGTTTGCTCTACGTTTTGTTAGGCTTTATTAAAAACGAACATAAAACATAAAAAATTGCATTTTTATTTATGTTCCATCCAAAGTCTACAGATATACCTTACTAATTATACAGATTCTGGTAATAGCTACCTTGTATTTTAATTTAACTGTACCTACCAAAAACTAACGGTATACTTACCTACACAAATAATGTTTTACCAAAGTCTACAAATAGGTATACTAATATTTGTAGACTTTGGTAAATAATGGAAAGTCAATATGAACCTGCCCCCGTATAACTAGCTTGACGGCGATTTCGTTAGTCGACCCTCGTAAATACGAAGCGTGCGAGATCACGTTGATTTACGAAAAGTCGCAAAAAATTGTTTGCTTTTCCGAGAGAACAAAGAAGTGAGCCGACTTATAGTATTCTCTAGACTTTGATTAGGCCTTGAAAAGTTAAGATAGAAATGTGAAATTCATTTTGATTTATCTCAAATAGTTTCCTCGCTACAACGGTGCAAAGTAGTAAATTGGTAATGTCAATGTTTCTTTTTACATTAAAAGGGGCATTTTACTCCCTCGGTACACAATACACTATTTTACCTATTTCAAACTCTCCATCTGCTATTTTTTTGCCAAATTCAATGGCATTATTTTCCTTGGCAAAACGGGCATAGCCTTCCAGATCCCCTTTGTTATAATCAACATATGAAATGTCAAATTTGCCAATATCTTTCAATTTTTCTTTAATTTCTTCCCGGGTTAAATTTTTGCCTTCTTCAATACCAGAAAAATGTATAACAGCGCCTTTTGGTATCTGTATTTTTTCAGCTGCTTCTTCAACTTGTTTCTCTTTTTTCTCTTTTTTGGTTTTCTTCCTTTCTTCGATTTCCTTTTTTTTGTTGGCGTGATAATCATTTTGCATTTTACGAATAAGTTCTGTATCTTTATACTTTACACTTTCAAGCTCTACAAACTTTTTTGCAAGTTCTACATTTTTAAATACTATGAAACAAGATCCTTTAAACTTGTGATCCTTTCCTGTTCGACGTATAACAGATTCAATTGGCCCGTGTGCTTCCATGAAGTTTATAATATCGTGCAGAGGTTCTTCTAATGGAAAACCTTTGGCATATGCTGCAAAGTAAGAAAAATAAACTTTCCCTCAGTTCCTCAAACAACCTAACAAAACTTACCAGATCTCTCCATAAGCTCCTTTCGACGTTCTTCATTCATTTCAGGAATAGGCATATCAGGATTTCTGCGCACTTTTTTACGATCTTCACTGAGGAGAACAAGCTTATTTTCCGACTTTTCCACCGCGTCCCCAATCACTTTTTCTTCATCAGAAATACTGGCAAGTCTTTTGAACTTAAGCATAATTTCAAGGGGCACCCACCCTTCATCTTCCTTGATTTTTTCCTGCAAAAATTTGTCGCGGGGTAAGTTGATATCGCCGAAATAGTATTCAATTTGTTTTATTATTTTCTGTTCGGTTTCGTTGGCCATTTTTATCATTTAATATCAATTATTTTATAAAATAAATGAAAACACGTGGTGAAAACGAACGCGCAGCGTCGGCAAAACTCAAAACGGGTTCATGAGCATGAGGTTAGGCTGAGATTATGTTAGGGTTATGTCAGGTTGTTATGTTAGAGGTTATTTTTTTGTTGTTGTTTTCTGCGTTTCATTGGATTTGGTAGCTACGACCATTATCCATGCTCATCATATGAAAAATCAGGACCATTTTTTTCCGGGGAATAAAATGGCGTGCATTTTGTCGCTTTCCGCTTTGGGACTCTTGGGAGTGAGAACCACAGGTGAGAACGAGAACCTAGGTCTAAGGAGTATAAACAATACCAAGTAAAATATCTCGACGCCATTATACTGGTACAATGTTTTTATTATGGCGCAGACCAGAAAAAGGACGGGTGGAATGCGATGGAATGCATCAGGGACAGGGATGTTTTCGAATATATGGGAAATCACACCGGTATTCGGATTTCCCAGGATTATTTACCTATCTCTGCCAGTCTACCCGTTTTGCTCGATCAATCAAATAATTATCCAGTCCGTTATAACAATATAATAACATGCAAATAAATAATTCAACCTCCGGTCCTGTATACATCCATTTTTATACCAGATTGGAAGGGGGTGGTCTAAAATACCCTAACCTGACTTTAAAGTGAGATTCTATTGGAGAATTCGTTTGTATAAAAAAAAAACGAAAATCACCTCCGCCGAGATCAAAGGCGCCGAGAGCAATAAGAAAAACAACTGGCTATACGTAAATTTTGGTCTAATATTTATAAGATATAGATCGATAGATTGAAATACCTATTACTGTTGGAACTGCCTTGGGCATGGGCATGTACAGTTTCTTCCGCAAAATGTTCAGGTCTTTTATAAAACCACATAACTCTGTTAAAAAAAATTAAAATATTTTCTGGTAGCCTTGAACTAGGGATAATACGGATGTTCTCTAATATTAATTTTTGTCATGGAACACGAAATAGGGAACTTGCACAAAAATTAAATTTGAAAAATATTACTTTCAAACATAATTTATTGCTATTAAATGAACCACAGTTCACAAAAAACTCATTTTTTATTTTTATGTACCTAATAAATATAAGCAATTAAAAACTGCATAATTCAAATCATTCTTGACGTCACAACCAAGGACCTTGGTTGTGACCTCAAGTAGCTCGTTATTAGTGGTGGCGCCTCTCTCTAATAAACTAAAATATGGGCGGCACATGTAAAAAAACTAATTACATAAATGTAATTTACGAATAAGATATACAGGGTGTCCCAGGTTTTTTGATCAGGACTTTGACATTTTGTAGAAAAAATCATTAAGTATAAGGTGGGTTGCTCATATAAACATAGGTCCTAAAGTTCTTCGTTTCCGAGATACAGGGCGTTGTAGTTCTCTTTTTGAAATTAAATTATGGCAATATCTTCCAAAATATTCAAGCTGATGAACTGAAATTTGTCACTGCAGTGTTTCTGGGGATGAAGAATAAGCTGAAAATGTCAATTTCTACGTACCTCACTTGCGCTATCTTTGGATGGTGCTTTTCCTCGTAACTTTTTTGAGGATATCTTTTGGTCTTGCAGTTCCATCATTTTAGTGCATCTTTTTATTCTGCAACAAAAAGGTACTCTTGATTAATAACGATAAAATTAACCGTTTGCGTTGAAATTGACCAAACTTGCCCCACTTAAACCACCTGTTAACTCCAACATTTGAAACATAAAATTTTCACCTACCGCTTTCCAATGCTACAGATCAACGGTACAGTCAAAATGATGAAAAAATGCCAAATGGGCATTGGTCAAAACACCACTCTGGCTTCCTTGAAATAGGGTGTCAAAATTTTGTCAGATTCAATCCTTTCCATTTTGAAAGTGAATAATTTTTAGTTTTCTTACTTTAAATGATCAACTGTATCTGCAACAATTGAAAGCGATAGGTGAAAATTTTATGTTTCGAGTTAACATGCAGGTGTTTTGGGGCAAGTTTTGTCAATTTCAACTTTCAACGCAAACGGTGGATTTTATCGTTATTAAACAAGAGTACCTTTTTGTTGCAGGATAAAAAAAATCACTAAAACGATGGACCTGCAAGACCAAAAAAATAACCTCAAGAAAGTTACGAGGGAAAGCACCATCCAAAGTTGGCGCAAGTGGCGCCCTCTGTGAGATACGTAGAAATTGACATTTTCAGCTTATTCTCCATCCACAAAAACTCTGCAGTGACAAATTTCAGTTCATCAGCTATATTATTTTGGAAGATATTGCCATAATTTAATTTCAAAAAGAGAACTACAACGCCCTGTGTCTCGGAAACGAAGAACTTTACGACTTATGTTTATTTATGGGCAATACACCTTCTAATTTTTTTTACAAAATGTCAAAGTCCTGATCAAAAAACTTGGGACACCCTGTATATCTTCTATCCTTTGGGGAAAAATGTTTGGACCATGTTTAAGTCATAAAGATAGTCAAAGGCAGACGTTTTTGGCTTATTTATTTGACGCTTGCAGTCAAAGGCGTGATTCTTGTTTACTTAGTTTGTGCGTAAATTTCTTATATTGCTTTGGCCATTTTCCCTCTTGAAATGTGTTTGTTTGCTTTCGACATTCGCTAACTGCGTTGCCCCTTCTGGTTACGCCACTGGTATGGAACTGTGAGAAGAAGAAGAAGAACAGTTGGCGGAGCTTGAGCTTGCTCCAGAGCATTGCACCGTCGCGCGACGCTGTCGGTGGTAATAAGGGTTGTCCAAGGTTATTAGATAACCTTCCTATAAACATTGAAAATTGACTTTGGTTTACACCAAGAATACTAGCGTCGATATTAGACAGGCTTAGTATTCTTGGGTTTACACCACAACATCAAAAGACAGAGAGAGCACTCCGAACGAATGACTGCTATGGTGTTAACGTTGGCCACGAAGTAACCGATCAGAACAATTAGAAGCGCGTATAAAACAACCAGCAGTATTTTTAGCACAGCCGCCATTTGGGAATAGATTTTGTCAAATGGATGCAGTGTCGAGGCGATTGGGCAGTTCTTTTTTGGCTGTATGAGAGATATTACAGTGCCGTGGCGTGTGCTTTTTTGTAAATTGTGCTTTGTGCTAGTATCTTTAAATATAAAATCCCAGGAATTAGTCAAAGCTGCTTGTGCTTACCACACACTATATACTTTACTAATACTCCTCTGTATTTCTGAATCGATTTTCCCGAATACGCCTCTGACTTCTATTCCCCCAATATGGCTCAAGGTCATTGAATTTGCGGATGATTACTAAAGAGCTGTTTTACTGACGGTTGTTTTATATGCTCTGCTATTAGTTTTTGGCGTAATGACGCTAACTTCACCAGTATTATTTTCCAGTCCTTAAAAAAGGAAGAACAGAAATACATTTGACAGTTCGCCGGGGCTGCTTTCCTTGCCCTAACCTAAAAAAAAGTCTTGGAGCCACGGCGGCCAATCAAGATCGAGTAATTTATTTTGGGGTCTAAGGGTCTAGGAATTGTTAGCTCCCTCTTCTTCCTTTTTTCCTAATCGATAATACTTTTAATTTTACAGTAATTTTTAATTTTATTAAAAAAAAAGTACCTTCCTTATGGCTGATGCAACTGGTGAGAAGTTATCGAAAAAGTGAGTAAATTCTTCAATTATTATTCTTGAACGTTTTTGATGAAAATACCGTACTGTTCTGCAATTTGTGCGAATTATATTTTTATATTCTTATTATAAACATGTTGAAAAATTTGCTATTTGTACGAAACCAACCATTGTTGACCAGTTTAGGAATGCTACAGTTTAGTAAAAGGTGCGTATGATCATTTTAAACGAAATTAAATAATTTCTTTTATATTTTCAGTGAGTTTAAACGTCGTTTGAAAGCCGAACAGAAAGTGAAAGAAAAAGATGCAAAAGCACCCCAACAACCCATTCAGCCGAAGAACCAAAAGAACAAAAATGTGGTAGAAGAAGAAATCAGTCCCAATGAATTTTTTAAGCTACGTTGTACTGCAGTTAATAACCTCAAAGCTCTTGGGGGAGAACATCATCCCTACCCTCACAAGTTTCATGTATCTACATCATTGGAAACTTTTATCGATAAATATTCCCATTTGAAAGAAGGTGAAGTATTAGAGGATGAAAAATTAAGTGTAGCTGGTCGCGTACACGCCATTAGAGCATCGGGAGCCAAGCTTATTTTTTATGATTTGCGTGGTGAAGGTACCAAAATCCAAGTAATGGCCACTGCTAACAAATATGAAAGCCAAGAAAATTTTGATGAAGATACTGATAAGATCCGAAGGGGTGATATTATAGGCATCGAGGGAGTTCCGACTAAGACCAAGAAAGGCGAACTATCCATTCTTCCTCAAAAAATTAAACTACTTTCACCTTGTTTGCATATGTTGCCGCATCTACATTTTGGTTTAAAAGATAAAGAAACAAGGTTTAGGCAGAGATACCTTGATTTGATTTTGAATAGCCGTGTTCGTCAAATTTTTGAAACAAGAGCGAAAATTATTGCTTATACTCGCCGATATTTCGATGATTTGGGATTTTTGGAAGTGGAGACACCAATGATGAATATGATAGCAGGTGGGGCAACTGCAAAACCTTTTGTGACACATCATAATGACTTAAATATGGATCTTTACATGCGAATTGCTCCTGAATTGTACTTAAAAATGCTGGTTGTTGGAGGTTTTGATCGTGTTTATGAAATAGGTAAACAGTTCCGAAATGAAGGCATTGATTTAACTCACAATCCAGAATTCACAACTTGTGAGTTTTATATGGCTTACGCTGACTACAACGACATTATTGCCATGACGGAGTCATTAGTATCTGGAATGGTGTATTCAATTCATAAAACATATAAAGTAAAGTACCACCCCGACGGATTCGATGGTGAAGAGGTAGAAATAGACTTTACCCCCCCTTTTAAGAGATTGAAAATGATTCCAACACTAGAAAGCCTGTTAAAGGTTACATTTCCATCTGCGACGGAATTCGAAAGCGAAGAATCAAGAAAATTTGTCGATGATTTGTGTGTAAAACATAATGTAGAATGTCCAGCACCTAGAACAATGGCCAGGCTATTAGATAAATTAACAGGTGAGTTCCTATATGATGAGATTAGCTGAGGCAATTTTCATCAACAAATTGCGAATAATTATCTTTAGTGTAAGCTCTCTATAATCCATGTTTTTATCGAAAGTGAAAGTAAAAAAAATTATGGTTCAGTCAATTATAAGTGGGTATTTGGGTTCAGTGATGCTTCAGTGAATACTGTGGTCATACTTTCATAGAAATTAAGATAACGGCAATAAATGTTGTAACTTTTATTGAATGAAATATTTGAGTTGGATTTGAGTTTTATTAAATGTTTGTTTTTGTTATCGCTAAATAGCTGGGTAAATAGTTAATTCTAGGTAGGTATTAGCATTATTATTACTTACTATTGAAAAGTGCAATTTTGTGTAATATTAAAATATATTATACAGTATGTCCATGGATAGATGTGACAAGAGGTTACAATGGACAAAAAAATTGAATTTGTGGATTGAGTACCTATACTGCTTGTTGCGAGTCTAAGGTATACAAAAAATGAGTTCATTCGATGTTCTACAAAATAATTGTAAAAATCACCACCAATAAAGTAACTTTTTTCAAGATATGAAAAAGTTGCACAAAACATTTTTTCAATAAATTTAGTACTGACCCTGTATAAAAATTATTCATTTATTGGAAAACAAACCATGGAGGAAACATTTTTTCAGCATTACATACTTTTAATGAGCCTTTTCTATCTGCCGACCTGACAATATGTAACAGAATTTTTGAAAATAAATGGGGTTTTTAGTATAAAGTTTTCTCCAGAAAGGCTTCGTTTCCATGTTACAAGGTTAAGACAGTGTATAAGTGTCCTAAAAAAAAATTGTTTTTTTATTTCATAATTTCTGACCAAATTTGGTACACAGTATACCCAGGGCTGTCACTATATAGAGGGTCTGCCTGATGCGGCCGCAGACGGACAAGCACAAATAAGGGCGACCAAAAAAGGCAGTGAGCAAAAATTGGAAAAAAACCTTTTTAAAAACAAGCATTTATTTAAGCCGTATACTAAAATGAATAAAATAAGTTTAGGATATTTCAATGGTTGCGTTCAATGCGCTCCCAAATCTGTAATCACTGCCAGTGCTTTATGTCAATGTGCATTGAATATGCAGAAATGACAGATATCCTTTTTTATTGTTCCTGCTCTTTCTGTTATTCTGAAACGCTTAACCTCAAAATTCTTGTTGGGGTATCGTTAATTTTGTTTATTTGTCAAAAGAATAATTATTCAAGCAATAAACAAATAAAAAATGAAAGGTTCGGAAAATTGTAAGAGACAAATGTGGAATTGTGGTTATAACTGCTTTTTGTATCACAAACTGTGTGCAGTTCTTTATTATTTCTTGGTCGTCATTATAAAAATTAGCCAAAATGGTAAAATATAGACACAGAAAATCAAGTTATTTTAAAAACAAACATAAACATAACCTACAAAAAAACCTGATGACAGATAACACCTATTATAAATTGATTGTTCAACGTACCACGGCAGCGATTACAGCGCAGTCAAAGGTTGACAGAGAGCGCTACCTAACGATTACAAAAATTCGGCCTGCATTGAACGCAACCATTGCCAAACTGCGATAAGGTTTTTAAATAAAAAAACTTGTCGCGCAACTGTAAAAAAATACATACTTTGGCAAGTAGTTGCTTATTAAACAATCACTGTCCAATAAAATTAATTGGGACCTACTATGAAGATTTGGGGCAACAAGCTTTTTGATTTAAAAAACCTTATTGCAATTTGGCATTGAATTATCTTAACCAAAATCTAAACTTATTTTATTCGTTTTAGTGCACGGCTTAAAAGCTTGTTTTTAAAAAGGTTTTTCATTTTTTATTTTATTTTGTACTTTTTAGTACCTATTTAATTCCCATGTCAGGAGGGTGGTAAAGAAATTTAGTCTGCCATCTTGGGGCATCCGCCTATTGGATTCCGTCACTAACCTTATTGTTTGCTACTCGTCGAGCCCTTTCATTTGATACCCATGTTGAGAATGTTGTGATTTTAATCCATTGTAGGTCACTGTGGATCTTTTTTCTCAGTTTTAAATTGATATATAATAAATGAAGAACACAAGCAGCCTACTTCATAGTTTATCTGAATGATCTTATCGGGTGTGTGAAAAATTATGTAAAAGTTGGGCTCCATTTGACATATTTGACAAGATGGGCTCTCTAGAGTATTCTGGTCTTGTCTGTGCGCAAGACCAGATCATTTATGCCACTGGTGGAGATATGGACTACGTTTATCTCGACGCGACCGATCCGATTGAGAGGTTTGAATTCACTGGAGTGACTCAAATAGATGGCGTAAACCCTACAGATTGAAATTCAATCATATTTAAAATTTCAAGTCAAGCCGCTATTTCCAAACAGAAGTTAGCCAGAATGTGCACCAACCTACTGTGGAATAAGTATAAGTTAATGTCCCTAGAGAGGATTGAAAACCGTAGGATTCAATATTGATGATGTAAACGTAGAATTATAAAAGATTTGACATAACTCAATCGGATCCATTTCAGTCCGATCGTGTTGTCACGAGATAAACGTAGTCATGGATAAGTGACTTACTAAATAAAAAAATAGCGTGGCAAAGTGTAATTTTTTAATAATAAACTCATTTTTGGTACACCTTAGTTTTACAACAAGGGGGACTCAATTCCCAACTGCCATTCTAGTAACTTGACCGCCGAACTATGACCTGACCGTAATTGACCAGTCAAGGACTGTGACCAGTTGACTGTCAACACTGGTTCAAATTAATCTTTTTACAATGTTATCAATGTTCTCATGCCTTATTATCCCCCCAAAATCAAAGAATGCTCTAACCTCCCCATAATATCTACCGTTAGTTGATATGGAGGATTCTGTTTGAATTTGTCAAAGAAATTAATTTTACATTTGTATTAACTATGTTCACGGAGCGATCCCGAACTGACTCTGAACTGTGACTGCGGTTGGCTTAAAGAAAATGTAACATTCAAACTCACCAATGTTATAGACAGTTACTAGTTTGGAACTGGTTCGAGATTACTAAACTAGAAAAATCACCAAATTTATCGGCCGTTCTCGCAGCCGTTGCCAGCCGCAGTAAAGTTTACAGGATGCAGGGTCATTTAGGAAATTTCTAAATGACCTATGCCTACCTGGATCCTACCGTAGTTATGTCCGTGTTGATTGTATAATTACCTTTACTGAAATTGTGCAATCCCCAGGTGAATTCATCGAAGAGCAATGCATAAACCCAACTTTCATCTTGGAACACCCTCAGCTGATGAGCCCCCTGGCCAAATGGCATAGAACGACCCCTGGTTTGACAGAACGTTTTGAATTATTCGTAATGAAAAAGGAAATCTGCAATGCGTACACTGAACTGAATGATCCCATGGTTCAGAGGGAAAGATTCGAACAGCAGGCCGCTGATAAAGCCGCTGGTGATGACGAGGCTCAGCTTGTGGACGAAACTTTTTGTACGTCATTGGAATATGCGCTGCCACCAACGGGAGGCTTTGGAATGGGCATTGACAGATTGACAATGTTTTTAACGGACAATAACAATATCAAGGTAGGCGACATTAATAAGCCGCTGTTTGAAATCATTATCGACGTAGCATAAAATTTAAGAAACTGTCTAAAAACTGTTTATTTTTTATTATTTGTCAAATGTCAATGAAAGAATGTGTTTGGCATAACACAGAGAAATGAAGGTGTTCCCAATTTAACCTATTTTAACTTAACAAAGCACAAAAAAAGTTTGAAATTTATTTAGCTGTAATAATGGCTTCCATTTTTCTTCCATTTCTCGGGTAAAACACTGCAAAGTTCTGCAAGAAAAAGATTTTTGGTTGACATGTCCTAAATAATTTCTTGTCAATAGGAGGTGCTATTGTTCCCAGCCATGAAGCCGGATGACCCAAACAGGAATAAGGAAGCAAAAGGAGAGGAACAAAATAAAGATTAAATTGAAAACTATTATTTATTCTGGATATATTGTTTAAGATCTTTATTTATTTGGTGTTTGAACTTGTTTTCCAAGCATTAAACTTGTATCAACATGATTGTCGTTTAATTAAAGTACTTGGAGTGGGTTTCAAAGTTTAATCTTCGACTGTGCGTGTCGGTCCAATTTTACCCACCTCTCAAAGCGGAACGTTTGGTTGTTGGTCCGACAAAATATCGAAATGCTTTGCTGGGAGAAAACGCCCAGCATCTACAACCTAATTTTGAAATATAGTCTGTTGTGTAGTTTGAAATGCACCCCTGAATTTGAATATAAGTATAAAACTCCGATACCTGTAGATGTGTCGGGTGCAGGGAGACCTTGGACAAAGAACAATATGTATTACATAGAAGAATCACCTATATTATCTAGCCCCACACAATAGAGAACCTCAAAAAAAAATATGACAAGTTTCTAGTCACTGTGTCAAACTTTTGTTTCCAAGAAGTTAAAATAAATCAATAAATGTAATATACAGTTGATATCACGAATCTTCGTTCCATACGTCACAATGGCCAACAATGCAAGTTCCATTGCCGACCATTCTGACGTAGGGATGAAGATTCGTGATATATATCTATATATATTAATATTTTAACTTCATCCGATTAAGTAAGAAGAATGTATCAAAATTAATACATAATATCGCTTTACAGTCTGTCATATTGTGTAAAAATATTGTAACATTTTGCGCACAGAATAATATAATAAGAATACTTTCTACAAAAAGTCCCTTTACATAAAATGCTTTTTATGTAAAGGAACTTTTTGTAGACAGTTGAATTATTATCCTTTGCAAAATTGTACTAATTTATTAATGTGATTAAGCATAGTGAACTCTCTAACGCTGCCATTGGTTGCTTAACAAGCTTCTTAATTTTATTTTTAAGCAATGTGGCAATCAAAACCTATTTGAAGTCATTGGATATTATGTCAATTTTGTTCAACTGTTTCTACTTAGGTAATTGGATGAAATTAAAAAATATATATATAATAGTTAATTTATTTTAAAAGCAAAAGGTATGGAAAGACATAAGTACCTATATAAGGAACTTTTTATATAAGTTCTATCATCTGGTAGGTACTAATATGCACATTGTAGTTCAATGTCACATGTATAGACTTTCAAAACATTCTTATAGTTCTAGGCCATTATATTTTGGTAATCTCTCCTTTGTGTAAAATTAAAAGAGAATTAAACAAATGAATATGTAACGTCCCAATAATAATTAAAAAACAGGTCAGGAAAGACCCAGTCACAGAATAAATAGCTTCACAACAGAAGCATCCATAAAGACGTGTCAAAAGGATGCTGTGCATTTTATTTGATTTTACATTAATCCACATTGCAAAGAGATTGTATTAGGACCAAATTTATGTATAACCCAGCTAACCAAACCTCGGTTTTACTACGTCAAAATGTCGTTATAAAATAACCTTATAACGTTAGGAAAATCATGTTAAACTAATGTTATAATTATGACAAAAAGTCCGGTAGAGTGACGTTAATATCCTGACGTAGAAATAACCTCATAAACTTAACGTGGATATAACCTCATAAAAAATAAAATTCGCATATCAACACCAGGGTTCGAACCTACGAACATCGGAATTAATGTCGACGCTCTTTCCAACTAAGCTATCGAAGCACTTGAAAAATATTGCCTAAAACAGTGTAAGCTAGAATCTCGATGACGTCACAGAAATAAATAGAAATAAAATAAAGGGTGCTTAAAAATTCATGTAACGGATGGGACAAAGCCAAAAGGATCTTAATCGTCTCAGGAAAGGACTCTATTGTGATTTCCCAAAAACCTTGGTCCAAGTTTTATTATTCGGGAGTATCTGTACCGTAGTAATAACGTAATATTGACGCTAGTTTTATTACTTATTTTTATTATGTCATTTTTTATGTATTTATAGTTATATTTCCGTAAATTGAGCTACGTATTTGTTACGTTATTAATATAACGCGTTATAGGTAATTCGTGGTTAGCTGGGTATCGTAGTAATGACGTAATATTAACGCTACTCTACTAACGTAATTTCTTTACGTATTTTTTTACGTTAAATTGACGTTATACATCAAATGTGGTTAACAATGCCGAAATAATGACGTTATTTTAACGCTACTCTAGAAACGTAATTTCTTTACGTATTTTTTATGTTATAAAAATACTGTAAATTGACGTTATACGTCAAATGTGCTTAACTGGGAAGTTATTGGTTATTTTTCTGTAAATTGAAATGGAGGTTCGCTTATTTTTGACACGTCTTTATGGATGCTTCTGTTGTGAAGCTATTTGTTCTGTGACCCAGTGCATACTAAATTTTTATTAGACACTGGAAACTAGTTTGGTGTTGCCAAGGACCAAAACATTTTGTCCCATATGCCACGAATCGTTTCTTTTCAATAATTAATTTGAATGATTTTTCAAACTATGGGAAATGTATTATTTTCTAGGTAGGGTTACCAGATGAAAACTTGTCTACCCTTTGAGAAAATCCAGACAAAATCCGGACGTCACAATTGTGTTAATGTTAACGTTTTTTGACACAGTAACAATTTATTAATTATCTACTGATTGACTCATGTAGAATACCATTTTCTTTTTACTAATAAAGCAAGTCCCAAGGGCAAAACAAATTTTATTCACAAAAACTTACAAAGTAAAACAAGTTACAACATGCACATTTTACAGGTACTTTTCGCTGCTTTGTAGGTATTTTATTTAAAAAAGTTAAATTTTCTGACAAAAGCACAAAATTGTAAAACTCTGAACAGCTCATATTTTTTAAATTATAAATAGTCATAAGTATTCCTTTCACAGAAGATAAAAGCAGTCTATTTCTTTATTTTTGGTCCACTGGGCAGCAATAAGTAAAAAAATTCTCTCCGCATTGGCATTGTGAGATGGGATTGCAAAAAGAAATTCGGCTGCTTTTAGTAACTGTGAAAAAGTTTATTATTTTGCATTATTTGTTGTTTATAACCACGCATACTTTAAAATCCGGAGGTTTATGAAAAATGCGCCCAGACTCACCCGGACGTAGTAAAAACCCGAACATGTCCGGATTAATCCGGACGTCTGGTAACCCTGTTTCTAGGTTCTACTGCTTATTCAGACCATTTTGCACTCATTAAGAGGTGATAGCAAAACTCATTTCAAAGATAATTAATTTAATATATTTAATAAATACAAAAGTCAATAAAATATCCCCCCCTCAATTTTAATATTATTAAAACTTCAGTTACATTGCATAATCCCAATTTTAAAAAATCAATCTTCCTCATCTATTACAGGCAAGGTAGAGTTGTAATGTTCACCTAACCTATATAAATGTCTATGGTATGTTAACACAAGTTCTGGCTCCTGAAAATTCTCACCTTGTAACGTCGGTGGACCGGTTGCTTGTATTATTTTTATAGGACATTTCAAAATGTTCGAAAGTGCCTTAAGCTCTAACTGACCACCCCAAAGTTTAGTCGTTGCAACGTCTTTACAGTAATTCTCAAAACTTTCCTCGCTAACACTTTCTGTTTCATCTAACTCGTTATACATGAATGGTAGAAAGTCGTCTTTATTTTCACGCATAAATTCTGCAGTTTTCTTTCGAAGTTCGTTTACTGAGTAAGTAGGCCTTTCCAAAACTTCTAGTTGGTGATTTATGGCTAAGTATAAACAATTTCCGTCAGCTGGTATGTTATGAAGTTTTAAATTTATTTCTTTTAAAACTTGTTTGATGGCATTCATTTCGACGGCACGAGGACCACCTTTATTTTTTTCCGATTGATCTGAAATTCGTTTTTCGCGTTCTTTTGCTTCGTTTTCTTTTTTATTTCGCCGTTTTTGAGCTCTGGAAACTCTTGTATTATTGGCAACAGGTTCCAAAACAAGGGCACCCTCTTCGGCACTATTTTCGTCTATGGAATTGTTAATTAAACTATCATTTTCTGTTGAAGACTGTTCTGTTGTTTTTAATTTGTTCAATTCTTCGTTTTGCTTATCATCTAATTCTTTCTCTAAACGTGCAATTTCGTCCAAGATTTCCTTTTTCTTTTTTTTATCACCTTTGGACACACTTTTTTTCAAGGACTGAATCTTGAATTGAAAATTCTTCCTTTCTTGTCTATGTTTTTGCAATAACTCTTCCTGATTATACACAGTTTCTATTATTTCTTCGCCCTCCATAGTTTTATTAAATGTGATTTCCTCACGGTTTAGAGACGTTGAGGTTAGAATTTATAACGAATTTTTTCTGTTCCGGCATCAGGCGATCAGGGAAGGCACTAGGACTAGGGGAACTAGGACACTAGGAACTAGGACCTATTCTAAGTCCTTTCAGGTTTGCTTTCATCCTGTGTTAAGTTAGCTGGTAAGCCGCTGGACAAGTCCATTCTACTTCTTCCTTTTTATCCTGGATTCTGCTTTGTCACATTGGTCAGTGGCACTGACCAAGTGACCAATGACCAATTCAGTGCTATAATAGAATACAGAATTACAGGAGAGAGAATGTAGACGGCCTTGGATAGGAGTGGGGGTTCTACTTCGTTCTTTTCTGTGGTTCTACACTTACGCCTTGTCTGTTCTCTACTTACACTTCAGAATGATACAGGGCCGGACTCTGACAACTCAGTACCTATTTAATATAAGTGGATTTCATTCAAGCGAATTCGATATTATACATCTCTAATGGTAGTATAAAAATATTACCATTAGAGTTGTGGACCGTGTAATAATATTATCCAAGCCAATAAACCTAATATCCATTTTAGAACATCTTATCATCATAATATTACGCTTCGAAATTCGGGTGAGTCAGAATGTATAGTAAATACTTTAAAGGGGTGTTCGGCAGGTGGTTTTAAGGGGGTCTTTCATATAAAAATTTTCGATTTGGGCTTTCCTTGCCAAGTTATTCGGGTCTACATAAGGTGACCCAAAAGTACTTTTTTATTTATATCTCAATAACGGCGCTACTTAAAATTTTGAAATTTGGTATGTGTTATCTACTTACTGGAAGACGCCTTAGGGTAATTTATTCATTTACACAGTGCCCTAAAAAATTGTAAAAACTAGCTCAAACTTTTTTGAGGTTATCTTTTTGGTCTTGCAGGTTCATCATCTCAGTGTATCTTTTCATTTTGCAACAAAAGTGTACTCTTCTTTCATAACGATAAAATCAACCGTTTGCGATGAAATTGGCAAAACGTGCCCCAAAACACCTTTTAACTTCAACATTCGAAACATAAAATTTTTACCTACCGCTTTCAAACGTTACAGATCGACGGTACATTTAAAATAAGGGAAAAAATACCAATTGGACATTGGTCAAAACATCATTGGTTTTCTTGAAAAATAGGGTGTTCAAATTTTCTTAAATTCAATCCTTTCCATTTTAAAAGGTAATAAGTTTTGGTACATTGTTCATAGGAATTTTTTCTCAGTTTAAATGGTACAGTCGACGTGTAAAGTTTGAAAGCGGTAGGTAAAAATTTTATGTTTCGAATGTTGAAGTTAACAGGTGTTTTGGGGCACGTTTTGACAATTTCAACGCAAACGGTTAATTTTATCGTTATGAAGCAAGAGTACACTTTTGTTGCAAAATGAAAAGATACACTGAAATGATGAACCTGCAAGACCGAAAAGATAACCTCAAAAAAGTTTGAGCAAAAAAATTAATAGGGGTTGTTAGTTTTGACCATTTTTTAGGGCACTGTGTAAATGAATAAATTACCCTAAGGCGTCTTCCAGTAAGTAGCCAACACATACCAAATTTCAAATTTTCAAGTAGCGCCGTTATTGAGATATAAATAAAAAAATACTTTTGGGTCACCTTGTAGACCCGAATAACTTGGCAAGGAAAGCCCAAAGCGAAAAATTTAATATGAAAGACCCCCCTTAAAAACCACCTGCCGAACACCCCTTTAAAGTATTTACTATACATTCTGACTCGCCCTCTATAACGCTTCGAAATTCCTTCTGAAAGCAAAAATACCAAATCCGCCGTTGAGCCCTCTGGAAATGGGTCGCCAAAATTATGTAATTAAACGTTTCATCTACATTCTCCCCTCTCTAATTCTGTAGTTTATCTACATTCTCCCCCTCCTAATTCTGTAATCAGTGCTCAAATTGTAGGATTTTTAGTTGAGCCCCGAACCCTCTAGGCCAGTTCGTTGTTGAAATACAGCCAATCAAATATCGGCAATTTTTTTGAAAAACTAAAAATGTATGAGTACGGTCACATTCCAAAGCACGTATCGGCTAAACTAATGGCTCTAGAGAAAAGTCATGAGAAATAAAGTTGTAGAGAATTTATTCAGCTTTAATTTGATGTAAGAATGAGGCCGCTAGGCGTCGTATTTTCCTCAAAAACGAAAAAATTATGTGAATCTGGAAAAATGGTGAAAACTTAAAAACATAAGGTAATAATTTTGAGGATTTTTCAAATCCTACACCGGTTCTTATTACCCCATGCCCTTATTACATTATGTATATATATTACATGTATTCTGCTAAGCAAACACCTAAGTTAATATTCCAAGGTCAAAACATTATTTTGCCTCTCGATAGTATTTGCTCCGCGCAGGCGCCGCGCCGCGCCGGCTCGGATAATAATTATTAAAAAACGGTGTAGGGTTGCCGTCCGGTTGCGATTTGAGAAGGTTTGGGGACCCTGGTTGACCCCTGTTACCTTAGATTTTGAAAGTGGACTGTATTTTGGCTCTCTCCGAACGACAGCGCTACGACCCGACCGCGGACTTGCTTCCTTCTGCGGCAGCGCGTCCGCGGCGGTTGCGGGACTGCCCCATATTGTGGCTGGATACGTCAGCTACGTTTTAAACAACTTTGGTAAAAATGTTGCACTGGTTTTTGATGGATACCCAGAAGATGCGGCTATGAAAAACACTAAATCAGCTGAACGTCTGCGGCGATCTGCTTCTCTTTCCTGTGTTGACATTTTGTTTGATGAAGCAACACTCATCAAAGTTCCTCAAGCAAAAGTGCTCTCAAATGAATCGAACAAACGCCGACTGATCACCATGATGTGTACCGAATTTGAGAGACAGGGTATCGAGGTACATCAATCACCAGAAGACGCCGATGCTGAGATAGTGAGAACTGCCATCTCCAAGAGCTCATCGTACGACCAAGTTTTTATCATGGGGGAGGATGTTGATTTACTGGTCCTCCTAAATGGCTTGAGCTGTGGACAAACAAACGTCTACTTCCAGAAAGGCGGTAGAGGTGGATCTGAGTGCGCTCAATATGAGGCAAATTGAGAAAAATGCAGCTTCCAGGAGAGATGGTTTTGTTTCTGCATGCAATCAGTGGGTGTGACACCACTTCTGCTCTTTTCTGGCAAGGCAAAATGAAGTGGTGCGAATGTCTACAAAAAAATCCCCACTGGATAGACCTCGCCACCATTTTCTTTGATCCAAACTCGACGCAGGAAGAAGTAGGAAATGCTGGCGAGAAGATTTTGTTGAACCTCTATGGAGGGGATCAGGGCACGCTGAACAGTATGCGATACTTGGCATTCGTAAAATCTGCAGGAATGGCCAAAATAAACCTTGCCCGCCTCCCCCCAACTACTGAAGCTGCCAAATATCATTTCTGGAGAACCTATCACCAGGTCCAAAAATGGTTAGGGGTCGAGAAAAATCCATCCGACTGGGGATGGACCACCAGTCAACAGGGTCTTATGCCAATAACTATGCGTGCAGAGCCCGCTCCTCAAAACCTGCTTAAGATGGTTGCTTGCAGATGCAAGAAAGGCTGCATAGGATCCTGCACTTGCAGAAAAGCAGGACTGAAGTGCTCCATCCTCTGTTCCTTTTGCCAAGGGCGAAGCTGCAGCAACGTTGCTCCCATCATCCTGGATGAGGAGGACGATTTAATATATGAGGACCCACCTCCATCTTCAGAGAATGTCCTTCCTCCTCCTCCTCCTCCTCCTCCTCCTCCTCCTCCTCCCCCCTCTCCGACTGATCCGGAATGGATGGACCCCGGTCCTTCTAAGAGGGCCAAGTAAAGTAGGGTTTTGTATTATTATATTTTATAGTTTATACATATTATATTTATGTTGTTTATTTTTAATTACGTTTAATAAAATATCTTTTCATGATACCCCCCAAACTTCGATGTTTTACTATATTTTGGTTTTTGAGGAAAATACGACGCCTAGCGGCCTCATTCTTACAACAAATTAAAGCTGAATAAATTCTCTACAACTTTATTTCTCATGACTAGAGCCATTAGTTTAGCCGATACGTGCTTTGGAATGTGACCGTACTCATAAATTTTTAGTTTTTCAAAAAAATTGCCGATATTTGATTGGCTGTATTTCAACAACGAACTGGCCTAGAGGGTTCGGGTTGGGCTCAAATTGTAGGAAATTTAGTTGACTTTATAAAAGTATAGAACAATTGAATTCGAAAAATGCTTTCTTAACATAGTTTTTTCAAAAAAACTGAAATAAGTACCAAAATTTTGAGGTTTTTTGAGTATCACGGGAGTAGCACAGGGTTTTGAGGGTTGCAAAATTGGGCATAACTTAGTCTCATGGGTCCTAACAATATATAAAAAAATCGTAGATACAGTCCCGCTTGCGATGTGGGATGTCTTAAATGACTGGCCTAATAAGTAATAACGTTGATTTTTTAAAATGCACAAAATCAAAGTAGACCTAGGCTGTTGGAATTTTTCACACCTATCCAGTTTTTCATTGTCAACAAGTTTTCTTAATAACATTTTGATCTGAAAGTTACACAAAATGCACTTTTCTAAAAAAGTGCGAAAAATGCCAAAAAAGCAAATTATAGGCCTAGGCCACAAAAAGGGCACTTTACTGATGTGGAAAAGTCCCTAAGTTTCTTCATAATTTCCAAGGTGAATTTTCCAAAGTAAAATCCCAATAAACATTTTTGGTTTTATTAGAGTAACCACAACCCATTAAAACACTTAAATGGAGCAATTTATAAAGGTCACCAGCACCTATTCTATTACGACTTTAAAGTATATAACCAATAGTAGAGTAAATGTTTTCATCACCTTTATATAACCTACTTATACAACCCGGCTACTTTCAGTGTTAATTTGGTTCTATAAGGTTTGCAGTTACCCTTATAAACTTTGCCTATAATGATGTTAGTAATATCTCATGGGATTTAGATATCGGACGCCTACTTCCATCTCTGTTTAACTATTATTGAGCGCCTATCCTTTCCACTCACTTCAAAATGTTATGGTTGGGCATGTCACAGGGCATGTGAATATTTTTGTTAAGTATAATAATAGATGTTTCGCTAAGCATACTTGAAATTGTGTGCGGCAAGAAAATTTTTTCCGCAAATATGAACAATATACCTTCAAAAAATTCACGCGGGTCTTCGAAATACTTCTAAATAAGCAAGGTTCTTTGCATTAAAAAAACTTATTTTTTTTATTTGCAAAAATTACGAGAAAAAAGTTTAAAGAAATATGCCCGTGTCACATAAAAGTATATTTTGTTAAAATTTCCGCTGAATAAAATAAAATATGCTGATAAATTTCGTAACTGTGGGTCGTGTCGATTCTGTCGATTTGCATCATGGCGTCTCTTAGTAGATTACCCTTAAAAGCTTTGGCGACAATAATATCACTTAGAGTAACGTTACATAAATTGAAACAATGCTATGAACCTTCTGTAGTATTTTTTTATAAAACTATAAGTTTCCTATATATCCTTAGGTAATATAACGTTACCAATAGTGTTACTATAAAACCAAAGGTAATATAACGCTACCAGTAGTGTTACTATAAAACCAAGCTATTTTAAAGACCTCTCGGAGATGTAGGGCTGCAATAATTTCATAACCTTCGGTAGATAACCCGTTAAACACTAATTTTCACGTTCTGAACTAAATCTGTGTGTTTTTTTTGTTTTACATATACAGTGTGTCCACGGATAGAGTTCACGTAGGGTGTAAATGACAAAAAAATTTCGAGTTAAAATTTGAGCTTCTGGGGATCAGCCCTGCTTGGTTTTAAACTAATTTGTGACATAATTTTACTTTCGAAAAATCACGTATGCCTTGGGAATTTTGAAAAAACTAATTTTCCACATCAGTAAAGTGCCCTTTCTGAAGGTTTTACGACAAAATGTTATTAAGGAAACTTGTTCAGAATGAAGAACTGAGTAGGTTTGCGAAATTTCGAAAGTCTAGGCCTACTTTGATTTTTTGGTATTTTTTCCCACTTTTCTTCAGAAAAGTGCACTTTGGGTAGCTTTCACATTAAAATGTTATTAAGAAAACTTGTTCACAATGAAAAACTGGATAGGTGTGAAAGAATTTCAAAAGCCTAGGTCTACTTTAATTTTTATGCGTTTTAATTTTTTTAGCAGAAAAAAATCAAAGTATAGCTCAAATTTCAACTCGAAATTTCAACTCGAAATTTTTTTGTCATTTACATCCTACGTGAACTCTATCCGTGGACACACTGTAGGTATGTGTCACTAGCGCATGGGGCTCATTTATACCAGTGGATAGATCGACAATGATTTTCAATTTATTTTAACTCGTTTCACTTTTACACAGTTTCAAACAATTTCTTCTCATTAACAACACATACTTCACTTGTTTTTACTCTCCTCCTGTTCTGTTATGCATTTTTCATTCGTTTTTAATATAATGCTCTACATCACGCAGGTATCAAGAATAATAAGTGCTTAATCAGCCATCTTTAAAATGAAAACATATTTGTATAAGAGTAATTTATATCACTAAAAGTTGTAAAAGCCTATAAAGGTTATTTTGGTACGAAATTGGCAACCAAAAGGTAGGAGGTAGGTACCTATATAATGTGTTCAGTAAAACACAATTAGCTCCAGGGTTTTATAGAAGTAATTAGGAATGCTGTTATATAACTTGGGAAATCATAGTTTTATAATATAGGTATTGGAAACTCTTATACAAACATGTTATATATCTTGTAGTCACTCCAAATGCTATAAAATGGTGTTGGAAACATTTACACCACTTAATTTATAGCCCTAGTACCTACAGTGTGACCCATTTGTTTTGGGGTCAGTCTGTAAAAAGTGTATCAATCGTGCGATTTGGCTGATTTTTTTTTTAAATTGTAGAGCTCGATGAACTGCACATTTTGAACAAAAATTGCCTGGTTCGCATAAAATCCAAAGCCTACTATGACCGTTTTTATGAGCAAAATTTTAAGAAACCATATTAGCGTTTTTTTTTTGAAAAAATCTGTGTGCGCCAATGGATTGAGCACCCCTCGAAATGGGTATGTACAAAATTTCATCAAAATATTTCAAGTAATAACGATTTTGTAGAAAAATTAAAAATGCAGCCAAGGTACGTCTTTATTTTCAAAAATTCAAAGTTGGCCATGGAAAATAATTGAATTGTAATAATACAACCTTATGCTTATAAACACAAAACATAAAAACAATTAAAATTATAAAATTTTTGTAACTTCTACCAAGCCTCCATTTTCTACAATGCATTTGTCGTTCCTCTTGCGTACATTCAAAATTACATTTCGTATTTGCTGTGGAGTAATTTCCTCACAACTACGGTTTATCCTAGCTTGCAGTTCTTGTAAATTATGGGGTCTTGAAACATTTTGCTTAAGTGTACCCCAAAGAAAAAAATCTAAAGGAGTTAAGTCCGGAGATCTCGGTGGCCACTCACAGAAAGGACTATTTCGCCCTATCCAACAGTTTTCAAAATTATTATCTAGCCAGTTTCTGATTAAACGAGCATTATGAATAGGACTGCCATCTAACTGTAACTTTAAATTTAAACGGTATCTTAATGGTAACTCATCTAAAGCATTTCTAAATTCAATTTCTAGAAAATTCAAGAAGCCAGCCGCATTCAAATTCCCTTCAAAGAAAAATGGGCCAATTATTCTGTCGCGTAGTATTCCACACCAAACGTTAATTTTTTGTGAATATTGTCTCCTTGCATTTATTATAAACTCTGGATTTTCAGCTGACCAGTGACGGCAGTTTTGACTTGATACTACACCATTTGTAGTAAACGTGGCTTCGTCGGTGAATAAAATTTCATTTAAAAAGTTGCCATTATGGAGATATTCACCTTGCAGCCAATAGCAAAATTCTAATCTTCTCTCCTCATCTCCTGGTTCCAGGGTGTGCAAAAATTTTGGCTTAAACGGTTTTATTTTGTTTTGTCTCAAACATCTCCTTATACTCTCTCTGGGTATATGAAGGTCTAAACTAGCCGTTCGAACACTATTTCGAGGATTGTCACTAAAGTATTGCAGAATTTGATTGTTATTTTCAACAAGTCCACGGCGTCCATTTTGCCTAGTTTTTAATAAATTTTTAGAAATCGATCCAGTTTCATCAAAAATATTGTTTATACGTTGTACAGTACTTCGACTCACTGATCTACCTGGGTGTCTATTGTTAAATTCGGCCGCAGCTTCTGCTGCCGAGCGCTCGTTGTCGCCCACGAGTCGAACAATTTCTATTTTGTCTCTTATGCTTAAATATTCCATAATTATGATAATTAATTGTATTGAGCACAAACAATTTCTGAACTCAATTTAGACAGTTTGACACTTAATAAAAGTAAACAATTCAATTATTTTCCATGGCCAACTTTGAATTTTTGAAAATAAAGACGTATCTTGGCTGCATTTTTAATTTTTCTACAAAATTGTTATTACTTGAAATATTTTGATGAAATTTTGTACATACCCATTTCGAGGGGTGCTCAATCCATTGGCGCACACAGATTTTTTCAAAAAAAAAACGCTAATATGGTTTCTTAAAATTTTGCTCATAAAAACGGTCATAGTAGGCTTTGGATTTTATGCGAACCAGGCAATTTTTGTTCAAAATGTGCAGTTCATCGAGCTCTACAATTTAAAAAAAAAATCAGCCAAATCGCACGATTGATACACTTTTTACAGACTGACCCCAAAACAAATGGGTCACACTGTATATTGATCTAACCCTTATAAACTCCAATTACTGGAGGTGATAACCGGTTCCTTTCATATAAAACTGCGCAACCTTTATATGACATTTATATAACTAGGTATCACTTGTGGTAACGAAAAATGTTTGTTGGGATTATATCACAAATTAGTTTCAAACCAAGCAGCGCTGATCCCCAGAAGCTCAAATTTCAACTCGAACTTTTTTTTGGTATTTACACCTTATGTGAACTCAATCCGTGGACACTGTATAGGTTAGATAATATTAGTAATAAGTATGGATTACGTTGGAGAGTGACCAGAGGACTCCTACATGCACGTTGCGCTGTACCGCATCATGCTCGATTTTGTACCTAATATGAAATTGTCGCTAGCAGGAAAAATGTAATACATTGCTCGATGCGTAAGCTCTTTTTGGCCTCGGAGAGAGTTTTAAGACCCGAGGCAACACGGGCGTTAAACAACCTCATCGGCCAAAAAAGTGCGCTTACCTCAGAGATATGCAGTAGGAGAATGCGCTCCGCAGATGGCGCTTAGATCGCCGCCATTTTAACGCATCAGTCTTGTCTTGTAGTTTGTTTACTTTTTGACGTGCTTACTTCTCAATTGCTTTTTTAAGGTATTTTTCGTGTGTTTAGCGTTTTTGACGGCGTGTTTTTGTAATCGTGTTGTGTTCGTTAACATGTCTGGCTCTGTAAGAACATGCACAAATTGCAAAAGATTTAGACCTGAAGGTATATATCCTTCCATTGGTATGTTGCATTATTTAGGATAAAATGTATTGGTGGTGCTTATTCTAGAAATTCTAGGTTTCTCAAAGACCGGGACCTTTATTTGGAATTGTTAAAAGCTTTAAATTTGTCCATCGATGTACTATGGTCGAAGAACAAATTTTGTGTTTGTTCAACACATTTTAAATCTGATGATTTTTTGTTGGTGGGCAATAAGAAATGCCTCCAATCAACTTCTATACCGTCGGAAAATGAATCTGACCAACAACAAAGTGGTCCGAGCCTACCTCACAAGCTTCAACTTCAACAGATTCAATGAGTTCTCCTAATGAGGCACCAAGGCAGATTCGCCGAAAACGGTCCAGGTAAAAATAAACTTTTTTGACTAAAGTTGCTTCCACATCAATATAAAATTATACCTAAACGTATATAAATGCAACAAAAATTTGAAAAAGCAAATTATTTTGAATTTGTCGCACTTTCGTGGGTTAAAATGGCGGTAGAAACCCTGGGGAACCTGGGGTTAAAATTTTTTACCTCCTGGCTGAATAACCCTGAAACTGTGGAGATATTTAAACATATCTTTGCAGTATTTAAATACTTACGAGGTATTTAAATGCTTCGGAAGTATTTAAATACTTTTCAGTATTTAAAATACTTTTGCAATATTTAAATGATACAAAAATATTTAAATACTTTTAGCGAGTATTTTAAATACTTTGTAAGTATTTAAATACCAAAAAGTATTTGTAATGATAAATACTTGCCCAGCTCTGGTACCCGGTGATAATGCGGCGCCATCCTAATTTAATGGTTTTGACGGACAATTTTATAACACAGGATGGCCCTCCTTACCTCTACCCTTCCATAGTTTATAGGAAGGTTAGGACATTCCCCCACTCTTAAACAAAACCAAAAGTTGTCCCTTTGCACCGGCAAAATCGCGCGACGGTGCTGCTCTCACCATCTGGCTTTCAGCTTTGATACCAGTGGCGTATCAAAAGGGACAATACAGGTCTTGAAAACCGAAAAAAAAGTAAAAACACGAACATAAAACAAAACTGCGATGAATCAACGTAATCCGCAAAGTTCCGTTAGTTCATTGCACAAACATTAAAATGAAGATATAATTAAAATGAAGATATAATCGACAGCAGCCAAAACAACATAAATATACCTACGCCCTAAACATAAAGAACATGCCAAACAAGTCTGTGTACGCCTATGGCTGGAAGAGCCAAATGTTTAGGGAGTTTCTATACTATATGCAAGTTACAGAGGCAGTGAATCAAAACATTGGCAACCACGTTGTGGCGATGTGACCTATTTTCTTATTGGTCTGGCCGTCGTAAAATCTCAATAAAACAGATAAATTGTAATGTCTTACAATTCTTAGGACTAGATACTAAGTTGAGGTACAGGTATTTTCACTTAATTATTAGTTTTAATATAAGATTTTATGCAAAATATTTGATGTAGCATGCGAACATTTCGACAATGGTTCTGACAGTCTATATATGTATGTAGCTTTGTCTATGGTTTACCGTATCGAGGCGCATGCATGCGCATTCAAGCGCTTTTACGCTAGAAGACGTTGGAAAGTTGCGCTGAAAACAAGCCGCTTGAAACAAATGGAAGCGTAAAAATTGTGCGCTTTTTCGCTTGTAGCGGTAGTTGGGCGCGTGCGCATTTGTAAATTTCACGATTTTTCTCTTATTTTATCCCTTTTTGAACTTTATTAGAGGGACAGTACACCATTAAAACCATTATTTTAAATGGTAAATGCCATATTTATGCAAAAAGGCGTTTATAATGACTGCAATAAGCGCATACTAAAAGTGACTGCAAGCAAAGCGCTTTTTCGCTGCCTCTATGGTAAACGCACCATAGAGCTGAGCTACACGCATAGACTACATAGAATAAATAATATAACTATATGAAATTTCACTGTCACATTATCTGTGGTCTGTCAGAACCAGAACCATTGTTGAAATCTCCGCACGCTACACCAAATATTTTGCATAAACTAATAACTAAATGAAAATTCTTATACCTCAACTTAGTATATAATAGTCCTAAGAATAACTGTCAGACATTACAATTTATTTGTTTTAATTTGTTTTCGCTCCAAAATTAAAGTTTGAGTTGGTGTAGCCAGATTTTTTGGTGACGGTTTCAACAATGCTTTGCTCTTTTATATTAATCTATGATAATATACAAACCATGTCCTGTTTTTTATTGTTACTCACCATCGTATATGTATTTCAAATTTATATGAGTTTATTAAAAAGACGTTTAAATAGCGTGAAACACTCTTAAATCTTACCTATTAATGTCAGGAAGCTATAATTTCGTAGCAAAATTTAAAAAAGAATGAAAGTTTCGCGAAAGGTAATTTTAATGATTACATATAAATCAAAGTAGGCGGATTTTTTCGAAAATTGGTATTCTGGACGCTGTTTTAATTTTGGGCAACTTTTTGAGCAAAATGTTTCCATCATATTTTTACAAAAAAGGCAATTTGTGCATTTTCTCGTTTTTTTCCATTTTTGAACACCCCGTACAATAAATGTTAATGATAACTTTTTATCCAGCGTAATTTTTTTCGATAAAATGAAAAAAAAAGAACTTTTTCCTATTGGACATTAGAGGCCTCGGCAAATGAATTCCACATTCGTTTAAAAAAATCCAATTTTATTGCTCGGTACACAAATAACTATTTTCGAAAAAATAAAAAATAAATTGTTTGTTTACACTGTTGGTATTAAGGACCAAAAATAATGAAAATTGCTCATTTATAATCTGAATATCACTTCTGGTTTAACCGGAAGTAAATAAATATTTTTATAAATTGATATATTTCTGTAGTTAAATTGCATATAGGTCGGAAAAGAAAAAAAATCGATCGACAAAATTCTATAAGTGATTCTTGGGTAAATTTCCAAAGAAATTAGTTGACCGCACGATAATAGTTCACCTGACACCACTTTTACCTCGAGACCTGGCTAGTGGCTATATACAATATCTCTGTTCAACGAATGTTCATATACCTACGTTACAACTCCCATCCTTGTGTTACTCATGAATTGGATATCGGTCGTATATTCACGAGTCAGACAATGACGGGAGTTGTGACGTAGGTATGAACATTCGACGAACAGAGAAATCTTACCGAATAATATTAATGTCTCCGATTCTTGCCGACCATAGAGAAATGAATACCTACCTAATACCTTTATAATAACGACGTAAGTTTTGAGGATTTTTCAGGGTTGCTTGGGGACTGCCTCCTGATGGAGTGTCCAACTTGTAAACATTTTTTTTTTTACAAAAAAATTATCTTAATAAAAGTTTTCGAGGATAAACTTCTGGTCAACTTTTCTTATAAGTATTTTTTTTTGTCTCTAATTCTTAATAATTTACAGGGCATTATAATATGACAAAAATTAATTAAAAAATAATATAATGACACCACAGAACCCCCTTATTATACCAAGCTTGAACAAGAAATATACAGGAAGTTGTATTCTACAGGGTGCCAAAATTTAGCAAAATAGGAATTTTAAAGGCATCTGGCGAGTCAAGTATGCCATGGGATTACCTCCAAACAGTTGAATGGTCAACAGGACCACACAAACAAGGCACCTATTATTGGTGTGCAAAGATCCAATAACAAATATACAGGTTGTTTTTCTGTGTGCCATGTCAAAGTGCTGAATTTTTTGAAACTTTATAGAGGTCATCCTTAACTCTGTAAAATTTTGCGTGCACCAAGTCATGCGAAAATTTATGTAGGCATCTCTTTAGTCTATTTAGAGCGTGATCAATCACGTGCGTATGTGCTGATTGGTCAAAGCAGACATGCCTTTAACTTCTGGCCAATTATAGCATGGTATTTCAAACGGTCTGTTTTCAATTTAAATAGATCTTTTGGGGTCTTTTGTAATTTTAATTTTTTAAAATGTCTAGTTCGGATACAGCTGAAGAAACGTCAGATTCGTGTTTATATACCCCACTAAAGAAGAGGCCAAATTTAATATAATTTAGTTCTGATCGAACCTTAATGCAACTCTGTACAAGCGTCTTGGCTTTTACCAACCACGTGCCCTTATATCGTGATATTGTTTTGACGCACTTCGTTTGTTGGATGGATAGAGTTTAGGGAGGCCGGAATTTTAAATCCTTTTTCAGGGACGATGGTTAATTAGGTATCCTTCATTTTGCCTTCTGTGAAATTTTAGATAATATAAATAAACAATTATTTTACTAAAATTAGTATAGCTTTCCATATTAAAACGATTTTGACATAAGTACTTTTTTTATCACGGAGCCGTATTGGGCCACACGTTTACCTAATATTACATAATATACAGTGTGTTTCACTTCAAGTCGAGACAATTCATTATTTTTTTACGGGTTGACAGATTTTCAAAAACTCTTTTTTAAATATAGTACTGAGAAAGATCTACATTTTGACACTAATTTTTTTCAGAAAAAAAAATGAATAGCGCATTATTGGCCATACCCGAAAACCCTACATACCAAGTTTCACGGTCATAGCTTATTTCATGGCCTTGTCTTATACTGTGCGTTTACAATAAAAATACAAAAAATGAAATAAATCGTTTTTTCTCTTAGTGTTTTTTTTTTCATTTTTTTCTACACTTTTAACTTATGCCTATTAAAAAACATAAACAATATTAAATTTTAGAAAGAATTTTCAATAAAGAGCACCCTTTTTTTGATTTGTAAAAATATAAGGCAAGGCCATAAAATCGTGGAAATTGATGGCTTATTATGGGAGTCCTAATCAAACTGCAAAGAAATAATTTTTGCTATGTTTGAAGCTATTTTGTGAACGCATAAGCTATGTCCGTGAAACTTGGTATGTGGGGTTTTCGGGTATGGCCAATAAGACTGTGCTATTCATTTTTTCCTAAAAAATGCCTAATGTATTTTTTTATATTTTTTTTAGGTCTAATTTTGATCGTGGTAGGTCATGGAAAAGACAAATCTGAAAAAATTAATCAAATCGGTCAACCCGTAAAAAAAAAGGAATTGTGTCGACTTTAAGTGAAACACACTGTATACTTATACAAAACTTTATATTTATTATACCTTAAGGTAAATCCTTTTCATCTATATTCATTGCTGGGCAGATATCACACTTGCATCTTCACGATAACCTCGATGTTACTATTGTAGTTGCAAGCTCTCTCGCACAGCATTGTTTGTTGATCCATCCCTAAAAATATATACAATAATGCAACATAATCTACAGAACACAGAACCATTAATTGCATTGCTTAAAATTTGCAACAACTACAAAGTACATGGGATTTCGAGTTGATACTGCCCGCATAAGAATCACTTTCTATAAAAATGCTTGGCTATGAATGCCCCCAAAATATAAGCGCAGTTAGTATAATAAAATTGCTTCGTCGGTTACTTATTGCAGAAGTACTCACCATTAGCTTTTAGTATGGAAACATATTATTCAGACGCTAATAGTTAGAATACTAGCGGTGACGGCGACAGCTTTAATTTCTGGATGCTGATGCCAACTACAATTTTTATTATTATTAATCTTCGTTTTCACACTTCAACGTTACAATAATTACCTATTAAATGTAACGTATGAATTAGTTTTTGGATACCTTCTTTTGTTTACTATTTGAATAAGTATTATAATCTGCGATTGAATCGACAAGGAAACGACAGTTTATATTATTAACGAGAATGACAATATTTATCAGCGTAGGGCAGTAAACTTGCTTCCTGATCTCCAAGATCTTTCGGAGCGCCTTATACCTACTCGTATATGGATTTGCCTACCCACCCTTATCAAAATAGTTAAAATGTGATACCTACACCATTATATTAAATAAATACGTGTTTAATAGGTAAGTACATTTACATAAATAATAATAATAATAATGTGAATTGTGATGGTACCCTGCGCAATTAAAACTGTGCGGTGATGATCTTGTGTGTGTGGCGACAAGTCCTTCCGCCCTTCATTCTTTTGACATTAGCGCACCCGTTATAAGTTCTTGTGGTAGCTGGTTCCCTTTTTTATCATAAATAATGTCCGCAAGAATACGATTCGTCTAACAAATAAATGTGGGAATATTCATGCCGTTCTAATAGCCACACTACTTTGTTCACCGGGATCGACGATTTACAATTTATTTTCTTGACAAACTAGAGGTGGAAACTGACGCGGAAGACGCACAGTGTGTGGGATGGACTCAATACGGGTTTAATTGAAGAGAAAACGCAAAAAGACTTAATTGTGTGTTGCAAAAGCACAGTTGAAAGCGTGAATATACCCCACCTCTGACACCATTTTAGCTACTAAAGGGTGTCCAAAATTGAGCTTCCGATTTAAATTGACCGCCATTTCTAATAATCTTCATTGACAGTTTTTCTATAGTGATATCCCAGCCAGCAACGCTATAACCTTGACGTCAATACGGCGTCGAATATTAGTGACAAGCTGTTTACTCATATTTTTTTAAAATATAGGACGTCGAATCGACGTCGATTTTACGTCGTTTACGTATGTTCCATTATTGGAGGTTATAAGACGTCGAAATTACGTCGAAATAAATTACTTCTATGCATAGTTTTTATCCTCATGATAGTAAACGTCGAGAAGACGTGATAATGACTGCAGCCTGCGCTTGCGCAGTGCGCGTCCTAACCGGCAGTCCGCGCCGCCGCACCGTCCACCGTCTCCACCTTCCGGTCTCCAACGCAGCACGCCACGCCGTTGCCGTTATTGTGTGGAGCTGTTCTCGCGGGCACGTGTCGTTCCCTGTTATTAACTTAGCTATTGTGTGGATCCGGTGTTCCGGAGCTTCGCGATGTAGTACTTGAGTGAGTTTTTATTGTCTATTATCCCCTATGTAAGTATTAAAAGCTCGAGAAAAAGTAAACATGTAGCCCAATGCCACACCGCTTGTCTAGCCACCATGATGGATTTACATTACGCAAATTTTAACATAATCACCTGGCATAAAATTAATCATCCAAATGACACTCAAATTCAAGGTTCCTTGTTCAAAGTGATTTAATTGTCCATTTTATACTGAAAAATTCAATACTACCTTCTACCATTTTATTTATCCCTATTGTTATTATAACTTGTGTTGTGGATATTTCCACATAGGTTGTTTTAGCTTCCTCCATGGCAACGTTAGTACAAGCCCCAAATCCAGAGCATGTGCTGACTGAAGCTGCTGTTGGCTCCTGCCTGGACTTCATTATTGTGTTGCTTCCCAAATCATGCCTATCTTTCTGATTTCGTTAATGTTATACCGCACTGATGATTGCCGGAATAGCATGAATTAGATACTTTCTCTTGTATTCTATTTTATTTATGTTTTTGTATTGTTTTTTATTTATTTTTTTATTGTGTTTGTTGGTACTTAAAATATAATAAACGTATATTGCTTAAAAAATGTATTTCATTTACAAATAACAAACCCTCTTGAGTATAAAAGTTTGTTCAGCGCATGTTCGATTGATATCGATCGTATATTCACGAGTTAGACAAGAACGGGAGTTGTGACGTAGGGCCGAACATGCGCTGAACAAACACTATGCGTTGCGACGCCATTAAGTAATTTTTCACGTCTTATTAGACGTCACCATTACGTAATTTTGCACGCCCTATTACACGTCGTCATTGCGTAATTTTGCACGTCTTATTAGACGTCGCTGAACACGTAAATTCTCTGTGACATATTGCCGTCGATTCTACGTGTTTTCTGCGTCGAACTTTTCGTCGATCGACGTAATGCGGTACGTCTATTCAACGTAGAAGAAACGTCTTTTTGCTGGCTGGGATATGCCAAGTAAAAACTTTGCGGTTAGTTGTTTCTTGGTCAACATGGAGCAACTGTCCATTCAAGAACGTCTTTTTATTGTGAAAACTTATTACCAAAATGGGGAATGTTTTGCTGCAAGTTCAAGAAAATGCCGTACTCCTTTTGGAAGAAATTTAGCACCATCTGTTAAAGTTATTGAAAATTTTATGAAGAAATTTCAACAGACTGGTTCAGTAGAAATTAACAGGCGCCGTGTTTACAATCGTGGTGCCCGATCAGAAGAAAACATTGCTGTGGTGAGGGCTAGTGTTGGTGAAATCCCGAAAATGTCTGTTCGAATACGTTCACAGCAAGTCAACATTAAAAGATCGAGCTTGCATAACATTTTAAAGAAATATCTTCATTTCAAGGATTATAATATTCAGAGTTAAAGAGTTAAAACCAAACGATCATTTGGTACGTCGTATGTTAATTCCCCATTTTGGTAATAAGTTTTCACAATAAAAAGACGTTCTTATTGAATGGACAGTTGCTTGAAGTTGACCAAGAAACAACTAACCGCAAAGTTTTTACTTGACATATGTCACTATAGAAAAACTGTCAATGAAGATTACTAGAAATGGCGGTCAATTTAAATCGGAAGCTCGATTTTGGACACCCATTATAAAATAATTTCAATGTAGGTGGTGTTTAGTAATAATAATAATAATTTCCAATTGTAACCACAGTCGATAAATCGACGTCTATAGAAACATGTGTCCATCATAAAACTGCTTTAAATAAAATAAGGATGTTCACATTTTTTTTATATTTTTAAACACCATAAAAAGGCTGAAATAGACTCTAAATTAAATGTGTATAACCCCAGTTGTTGATACGATGATTGGAACCGTCTGAATGTTCTCCATTTCCCATTGCCTTCTAATTCGCCCTTCTAAGTCTCTGTACTTCACGCTTTTCTTGGCCTTCTTCACACGCAGGTTGTTGTTGTCTTCCTAAAAATTTTATCAACTATTATAAGGTCCGGTCTGTTATGGGCAACTCGGTGATCTGTCAGAACTGTACGATCCCATTACATCTTGTAATTGCTGTTTTCAAGAACAGGCTCCGGTGTGTAGCTGTAATATGGGACCCTCTCTGCCTGCACAAGCAGCAATTATTATTATTATTATTATTATTGGTTTGAATTCGCGAAACGCTCTCATTAACTTGACGTCACTGCCACAATTGGATAGCGTAGATAGTAACACGCCCTAGATGTTTTATAGCCGCGCCAATTTCACTAGTTCTATTTTACATTTGTTTCAGTAAGAATTTTATTTAAAAGCGGTTTTATGATTGATACACGTCTCCATAGACTTAACATCTGTCGATTTTCGTTACATTTGGAAATTAGAAATTATAGCGAACACACCTATTCTATAAAGCGCTATATTAAAACGGCTAGGGCGAGTGGCACGTCACTGCCGTTCGCAACACGCTGCATGCAGCTTCTATCCTCCGCAGTTTTACGGTGTTTATTAGTGTGGGACAATATACAGGGTGTAAATCAATATATAAGTGCGAAAGTGATTCATAATGTAAAACGAACAGGATGTTAGTTTACGTTTTATTTCTGTTTTTTAACAACTTGCCATGTCGCTATGTCCCTTATTTTTGTATAAAGTGTATCGTTATTAAGATATTGTGTTTCATATAGCTTTGTTTATTTTTATTTCTTTACTTCTCTAAGAAAATTACAATTTGGCAAAAAAAAACAGATTGACTTATCTGTGTAACTCTCTGTAGGTATATTAAAAACCAAAATAATCAGTCGCACATTATTTAATTTCAATATTTCAACTATATTAAAATTTAAACTTTAACATCTTGTATCTTTTTTATTAAGCATTTTTGGATATACAGTTTGTTTCACTTCAGGTCGAGACAATTAATTATATTTTTACAGGTTGGTCGATTTTCAAAAATGTATTTAAATAAATATTTTTGAAAATCGGTCAACCCGTAAAAAAATAATGAATTGTCTCGACTTGAAGTGAAACACACATATTATATGCTTATAGAAATTTTTTTTCTTCTTTTTTGATTCTGAATCACCCCCTAAATTTTTTCGCTCTTATTTATTTAGACCCTGTATAGCCTACAAAGAACAGCAGGTCGAGGGACGTGCGCGCTTCTTAAGTGAGGCAGTGATGTCAAGCTAATCAGACAGCGTTCCTCGAATTCAAACGAACACAGGTCTAATAGGTAGGTAGTCTCTACTTTTTTGTACAGAAAATATTTGATTTTTTAATTAATAATTATATGTGAACATCCCTACTGGCTACAGGTGGAGTCAGGGGTGGGGTGCTATTTCACACGTTAAAGTAGGTATAGTGGGACTAAATGTGAAGCATGCGGTGTGCAAGCACTAAAAGTGGTTTCAATAGGATGTGAGCACAGGAATTTATCTAGTTACCACTTTATTGTGAGATCATAACATAATTTATTGCTAGGACATCTATAACATTTGTCAAATCCTCCAAACTTTTGTCTGATAATTATTGCAATTATCATTGCCACGATTTACGGCTCCCTTCGGCGGAAAGGAGTCAAAGAGAGTCGTAAATCGTAGGAGGCTATGGCAATTATTATGAATTGCAGAAAAACTACTCCATTGATAAAGTTAAAAAAGCGAATGCAAGGAAAAAGACATGGAACAATTTAAATAACATGTATAATTGAGGTAAAGTTTACCTCACTATCACCTGAAGAACATCTTCATGAACTGACAAGCATCTAACGAAGTTTGGCGATTGATTTTGGAACACAATATCTACATATATACACTGTGTCCCGGATAAGAATGAACAGCATGGGGATATTGCAAACGGTGAGAGATAGGGCCGTACAATTTAAAAATATTAAGTTTTCGAAGTAAAAATAAACTGTAAGTTAAATTGTTGTCAATACTGATTAATATTTAGACTCCTTATTATTAAATACAGGGCCGCATTAGACAAAAATGAATGGAAAAAAAGGAATTTTTAGTATAATTGTCTCAAAACATTTTAAAAATATTTCGTGTCATACATCATGGTATTTGCAATGAAAAGTGCTTTCAAAATCTACAAAAAAATACAGGTCCGTATTTAAAAAAATAAAGTTGAAGATGGTTTCTCAAAAACGAAACGTTGTAGAACAAATCTAAAAACGCCATCTTAAGGCCCGTTAAAAAGTGCCATAAGAAAGTGTTTTCTTTCTCTATCTCTAACAAATAAAATCGAAAACGCAAAATTTTACTTTTTTCAAAATAACTCAAAAACGCAAAAAGATATTAGAAATCTGTGCCATTTTATTGACCTTGAAATTGCGCAACTTTTCCCCCATTTAACCGTTGCCCTATCTCTCACCGTTTGCAATATCCCCATGCTGTTCATTCTTATCCGGGACACAGTGTATACCTACTGACAATATATTTTCTACATTAGGTAGGTAACTTACTAAACACTAAAATTGTTACAAAGATTAGTTAAAATAAATCCTAAATTCAAAGACGTATCACACTTGGAGTTTCTATATGCTAATAATATTGTAGGTGATAAAAATATTTATTATCTTTCTTCATTTTTCATTACAATTGCTCTTCTTTTACATTTTTAGAATAGAATGTATTGTGAGTGTCAAAGTAAAATTTTTACCAACCATATAAGCCTGCTTGTTTAGAGTATCCATAAACAAGGATATAAGGCATTCACAATAAAATCATTGATGTCAACCTAGTAAAAGAAAATTTTCCTACAAGTTCTCACACATCTTATTGAAATCACTATTAAACTCAAGTTGTGTGAATACTGACACCGCCTTTCGCACCTCACCCCTTATCAAAATTGGCTATAAATGATGTCAGGTGTAAGGGGCTTAATCACTGACAATGGTAGCTGCTATAGATCGTCAGATAGTGACAGATTTAGGTGCCCCATTTTTAGAATGAAGGGAAATTTGCGAGTGGCCCCTGGGGATAACATATGGACAATCGAAAAAAATTGCTGTTTAATTTTCCAACCCCAAAATGTTCTTATCCATTCGCGCCACTCAAGCCAATATATTTTTCGGCCTAGTGACGATGTACGTTTTCATACTTTCGATGGGCTTGTGTGGAAAAAGCGGTCAAAAATCTCGATTTTTCTTTACAAGAGTACGCCCTTATTTCAACTCCTTCGCCTTCTGCAACACTCAAGCCTTTGGTTTTCCGAAGCCAGGTTCTATTAATTAATCTTTTAATGAACACGTCTTGCGTGAAAATATCGAATCGAATTGTGAAAATTGAATTTTCCATACCCGAAAACAGATTTTAGTGAAAGCAAATAACAAATAACTACCTACCTAATGATTATTAATCCTTAGACTTGGACTCTTTTATTTTACACAAGTTCATTTCTGGTTTGAAATCTCCTGCTTTTGTTCTCCTAAAAGTGCCCTGCTTTGTATAGCCGAAGGAATGTGTTACCTAGGGTTTGTATACGTTAGATAGCTTCTGATAGTATAATTTTCGATCCTGATTAAATCTCTTTTTATTTCCCTACTCTGCATTAAAAGCTCCAGAAAAGTCAATAAGACCAATAAGTCTAAATCTATGACAACAGTGTGGTAAAATACAATTTAGAAATTTTGAGAAGAAAATAAAATTTATCACTTTTGGTTTTGGATGAATGTGGAGTAAATTCGACTGTGGAAAAGAAGACATCGATGAAGACAGGAATCAAGATTATTCGGACATCAAGGCAGCAATAGGGTACTTGACGAAATTTTACAAACTTGATAAAACAATTCCTGGACACTTGCCTAAGACCCTACGATTATTTAAAAAATATATATTTACGTAATTAGCAAGTTATTAGACTTTCTTCGAAATTTGGCGGGAAAGCACTTATGACGTCACAAGTGTTTTATAACGGCAATTTGGCAACATAGCGATACCACTGAAGTGTTCTGAGACATAACCTTATTCGGCAGTGAAAGTTGCAAGGAAAGTTGGAATTTCAAAATTCTAACCTCAAACTCCCAGACTTTTAGCGTTGATTGATTCCTTCCTCCATCGACAATTTTAGTCAAGAAGGGTTTTTTTCGTAAATATTCAATAGTTTTTCTGTAATTTTTTTGGCTAGGTTGGGCCTAAAGTCCGGAATTCGGGCTCAGTATTTCTATATGGCGTCTTCATAAACGCGCCTTCAAGATGGTCCCTAGGTCTAGGCCGTGGCCAAGGTTGTCTCTTAATTAATAACTCATAATACTGTATTATTACTACAACGTAGGTACAAACCTTTGCAGTTTTATCCCATGGATTTCGGCAGACGCTAACAGCATCCAATTTCGGCAAATTACGGATTGTCCTTTCAGGGTCCATGTCCATGATACCTAACTTACACATCTAACAACACGATAACTAGGTCCGCAAACAATATGTAATAGTAAATATCAATAACAAACTATAATAAATGGCACAGATATTATCTACTAATATTTTGATTTAGCGAGATACGGAATGACAGTTGGCATCACGGGATGTCATCTGCCGATCAGAAAACCATACGTGTTAGATGACATGTGGATATATGAATATGGTTAGATGCCTAGGTGGGCGGGTAACGTTGCCAAATACGCGAATATTTCCCCCATTATTGGTACCTGAATATTTATAGTATGTTCCGTATACAGATATTTTAACTAAATTGTTACGTGGCAGAGATGAAGGATATAGTTTACAGCGTGTGCAGCATAAACAGACACCATTTTGATATAGAGGAGTCAATATAGATACGGAACATATTCGTAATAAAAAGTCTTTATGTGACAAAATTTGTGTGTGTAATTGCGTTAGTTAAAGCTCAAAGGTTCCAATACATTAAGAAACAGATATTCATAGGCAAGCTGGAGATACTTGAATAGAAAACTGCAATTTGCCTTTGTTCCCCGAATGATTGCAAACGGGCACCGGCAACGTTACAGTTCCGTTTCTCCTGAGAGGCACAGAGTTGCCACGTTTGGCGTTCTGGACAATAGAAGGACGAAACTGTAGATTTCAGTCTGAACAAAATTGTGCAACTTCGTCTTTAATTATCATAAAAAAAATAAGGGTTAAAAGCCGTTGTTTCATTTATTACGTGTTATGTTAGTGTATCTACTGTAAACAGAGTACAATTTTAGAGCAATTAAAAATATTGTCAAGTACCCTGCCGAAATTATAATGCTTTGGCAGATGCTCTTCGATAGTTTGGATTCGGGACAAAATAATGTGCGACACACTATTCAATGCCTTTTTCTCTTCCTTAAACTCCATCAAAGGTATTACTAAAAATAGATTTTGTATCATTCTTACTATGAGTCATTAGAACTACGATCCTTTCAACTTTCAATAGTGAAGTTTAATCTCAAAGAAAGGTTCAACAAGTCGGTACCTCGCCTTGGGACTGGTATATGGACGACATCATAATAGCTAGTGAAGCTGGAACTGTCCTTAAAGATTTCAGGAAAATTTAAGCTAGGAATTGGTTTAGAACTTTATATGCTCTTAGTAGTACCTAGTAACTGTATACCTACTTGTAAAACCACAGAAGCTTGAAAATCTGGTAAATATACCTGTAATTTGCTTGAATTTAACTTATGGCTAGCAGCCAATTGTAGTATGCTGTATATGAAAAACTATATATAACATTTCAGAGAAACGAATGCCAGAAATATTCTGTTCTCTTATGATTTCTTTCTGAATGCTAAATATGCGAATATGTGGGTCTGAGAATGCGATTGGCCATTAACCCAAATAAGAAGTTATGAACGGACGCTGCTCGGAGGGGTGGGGGCAAAGTTCAAATAGTGTGCGCCAAGGGTGCGGGAACAGAGTGCAGTAAACCCGTCGTTATGGTAACCACTATGACGTCATAGTATGCGCTCACCGAACTTGACGTGAAATAGGTCAGCTATTCCTGGGTACAGCTCGAGCTAAATTATCAATGAAATTTTATGGTGAATGCTATGGGGAGGGGTGGGCACTTATTTTTATTCAGATATGGAGAATATGGAGCGTTGCCCCAAATACAGTGCGACCTAAAATTCGTTTTAGTAAATAGCCAACGGATCTGGCACAGAATGCCGAAAATGCAGGGGCGTCGTGCTCATCCCTTATGCTCTTGCGATATGGACAACATATCCTCTCTTGTTGTAAAAACTATTAGGTATTTTTTATCTTTGAGTTTTTACACTTGATAAAAAAGTTCTGTTACTGAATGCAGTTGAGAAACTTGACTTCCAATGACAGAATGAGTTACAAATAAAAAGGCGTGTAAAATTGACTACATTATTTTTTCAATAATAATTAAACAAAAAGAGATTTGTGAGTATACGTTAAAATGATGTAGGTAAGTAACTAGCTAAATAAAAAACTTTCAACAATGACTGACTATTTATTGAATTATTTAGAATTTTTTCAATTGCAATAAAAAATAGATAATAAAGATTGAGATGCGATATGCCAATAATAAAAAGTATTAACTGTAGGTACCTACAGCTTTTTTATACAGGGTGAGTTTTTTTTGATGCCCACTATATGGGGATCTCGGAAACTAGCAGAGCTAGAACAAAGGTTGAATGGGGAAAGAATTGCAGTTTTGAATGCTCAATCTAATGCCCCTTTTGGATTTTTAAAAAAGTTCATGGCTCACTAGATATTTTGAAAAAAGTGATTTTTGCTACTTCGTCAGATATCTGTAGCTCTGTTATTTCTGATTATACAGAAAAACTGTAGAGACAAACATTCTAGGTAATTTTGGGCTTAATAAGATAATCTTATCCAATTTTTTATGTTGTTTGTGATTTTTGAGATATGACATAAACTTGTGTTTTTTTAAATGTAAATCATAGTTGGCTGTGGCCTTATAAAATCGGCCATTTTTTGAGCTTTCCAAAGATATAATACTCGGCATCGTTATTATAAAAAATAAAGGAGCTATGGCTAATTTCCTAATTTTTTAAAATTTTCACATTCAATTTTATAATTAGACATACTTCAAACTTTCTAATATTTTGTTTTTAGCTGGTAACATAATGTAACAAAATAAAACAAAAAGTAAAAAACTTAAATTCAAATTATTATTATTTTAAAAGGTCACCTTTTAAAATAAAAAAGGTGTTGAAACAATCCACCATTATTATTTATGCAAATATTGCATCCTTTTAAAACTGAATTTGTCGCCTTTCTTAGAGAGCGCCTGTCAATACTGGCAATTGCTTCTAAAACAGCTACTCTTAATTCAACAATTGTCTGATACTTTATTTTGTACTGTTCCCCACAAAAAGAAATCCAAAACAGACAAATCGGGGGATCGGGGCTGCCAGGAAATAGGTCTATTTCTCCCTATCCAACTATTTGGATAGAGCAGATCTAGGTTATTTCTTACGGCCAAATAATTATGTAGTGGAGCTCCATCATGATAATTGTACTATATTATGCCGCTTGCGTTAATGTTGTTAACGAATATCCAATATCCTGCGTTGAATATTGATTCTTTCACTGTTTAGCGATTGAAATGTGTATTGATTGATTTAGGCTCAATTTGCAATAAAAAAACATATTTTCAGTACCTAATTATCCTTAAAATGTCTACATACCTTTTTCGTTCAATTACCTACACATTCACGATACCTACTTAATATTTTCAAAAGTGCTTACCAAGGGACTACAATATTTTTCAATCTTTAGTCCCTAGTGAAGTGCAAGTGCAACTGCAACTTTTAAATTTCTTTTTTTCTCTTTTCCTTTTCTGTCGGTTTATTAGTAAACTCTTTATACAAAAATAATGATTTCACGTAATTTTATGTAAATTGGTAATGTTGACGTTCTTTTTACAAAATTTTACATGAATTTATAAGTTCTAGTCTTTAGTGCAAAAATAGCTAATAGCGTTGATTGACTTCCTCCATCGACGCTAATAGCGTATATGTAATTGTAATACCACGGGACTAAAGATCCTTTTAGATTAATTCTCATTCTCGAAAATGCCACTTTAATTTCTTAGTACATAATATACTATTGTAAATTAGTTAAACAAAGAAAAACATGAGGTTTCCACATATACTATACAGTACTATTTAAAGTGTCACGGAAAATTGGGGTCAAAGTATTAGGTACCACGGGCGTAGCCAGGATTTAGTTTTGGGGGGGGGGGGGGGTTTAGGTTAAGAAGTAAATAAAACAACAAAAATATACTTACATGAAATTTAATATCTATATATTCATCCGAAAAACTACGACATATTTATAAAGTTCTTAACTTTAAATGAAATGGATAAATTAATTTCGTTCCTCTGCGCTAAATCTAAAACCATTAAAGAAGAAATCTTCGGCTTTTTCTTTTAAATATATCCACTACTTCATCTGCATGAATTTCTGTTCCATAGTGAATGTTCATTAACCATTAAGTCTGTTTTCACTTGTAGTGTTTCGTAAATAGTTTTTCAGTCTCCTTAGGCTCGAGAAAGACCTTTCTGGGGTAGCAGTGGATACAGGAATGGTAGCCAAGATTTGTAGTAATGTGTAAATATTAGGATAAAGGTTTTTATCGCACATATCTAGGCATTCCAAACTAGATTTCGGGGTAGGCAGTCTTCTTATCAGCATGCAAGGTAGCTGAAGCTTTGATAGCTAAATCCAAATTTGTTTCTTTATTAGAAACCCCTTGACCTTGACTACACCACTTTTTCCAGTAGTCCATACCTTTAGGTTTATCACCCTTCCTTTTTTTCCCCTCCATTTTTCGACAGTAATAATGATTCACGTATCTATCCTTAACAAGGTCATCGAATAACAGTGCACTAAAATTACTCACTTACACGGTACACTTAATTCTCTTCACTATTCGTTCACCACTTTTCACTTTTATTCGCTTCGAGTTCGCATGGAACAATACTGCCGTAAGCGTGGTCACGCGCCGCTTATATAGCAGCCCAGTAGCCGTCCAGAAACTTCCACGAACTTCCACAAAGTTCCGCTCATTTCGACCTAGGGGCGTGGCGAATAATCGAGAAACAACGCAAAGTGTCCCTACAATACAAAATAGTTCGGCTGCAACTGCGTCTGCCTCTCGTCAAAAGATGGCGCTAGGCGCTACTATTACTACATAATATATTCAAACGTAATAATAATTTAACTCTTCACTCCTCGTATTTTTTCGGTATAATATTAGGTAATATTTTGCTTATTTCGGGGGGGGGGGGTTGAACCCCCGAAACCTCCCCCTTGGCTACGCCCGTGTTAGATACTAATAAATAAGTGTAGAGGGGGATAACTCAGTTTGTTTAAAATCTTGAATATCGTAAATGAGCATTACATGTTTGGCGAAATATTTCCAATTTAGCACTATTGAGTTTTCTTCCCCTTGTTTAAATAACTTTCCGCAGAAATATGCGCCTTTACTTACTGGGTATTAATTAATCAAAAACCTATAAACATCTCAGACAAACTCAAAAATTTAGGTACCTACCAAATCATTTCAAAAACATCTTTTGCGTATCGACCGTGATAAAATTCATTGTATATTGCATGCAGTTTATCTATAATACATATAAAAAAATTTTCCCATTGCACAATAACCATATGTATACTTCAGTCGAAGACCCAACAATTATTGTTTTCCGAATAATTTTCAGTAAATATTTCTCGTCAAATCGTATCCTACGCCTGCTATTTTCATCAACACGCAACCTACTGCCCGTATCAAGTCTCTAGAATTCTAATTATAGCACCACCGCTCCCAGGCTATCCAAAAAGGGGTACGGGAGTAGAGGGGACACCTCCCGACTTCGCTCAGTCTGTGGTCTCAGTCAGCTACAGAACCGCTTGGTGGCTGCTCACTGAATTTGTCTTGAGTACCAGGTATGTCGCTAGGCTTAAAATAGTTTTTCGTACCGGAACACCTATCTTATTAGATTTAAGTAAAACACGCGCTACAAATAAGTGCGCAATGGTCGCATACATTAGTGTATCTCGGTTATCTCTGTGTGCCATTAATATGACAATCTTTTTGCAGAGTTTTTCAAAACATAACTTATGGAACAATTTAACTAAAATCTACTGTTTCTGAAAAATCCACGTTCCGGTAGTTCAGTAAGTTACATTTATTGCCTATACACGTGTCAATATTTAAAGCTGGTGAACTAATTTAACATTGTCTGAATGTTAAAAGTAACACGATACATTGTCCCGATAGTACTGGCCCCTAAATTTGGTGGTGCTGTTCGCAATATATTTACATTGGAATTTTGCCAAAAGGATGTCTAAATTTAGATTTTAGTGCCACAATACTGTGGTGTTTAAATATGCAGTTATATAAATATAGCACACTTATAATACCTATACTTAGGTGTGTTCGAAAAATAGATAGTTTAAAACATTCTTTTTGGTTTCAGAACATCTTAAAAACCTTTCAAAATGGCGGACGATGAGGTTAGGTAGGTTATTACATTTTTTGTTATTACACGAAATGTGATATTTATAACATTTTTCTTATTTTCATGTTCATTTCCACAAAACAGTATTGAGAATCAACTGAAGATGCTAAATCCATTTCTAAGGTAAATGCCAAACCTTTTTACAATTTTTCTATTTTCGAGTTGTAGTGTTTAGATTTTTTAAAAGGATTGCAGGATATCTACTTCAAAAAACGAAGTGGAAACTTGCCAAGATTGAGTTATTTTAGATTTGAACGGAGTAGTAGTTTTTAAATATTTAAGTTAATTTTGCTTTTAAATTGCAAACTGTATTAGCTTTTAATACATACCTACCTACATAAAGTTTTTAAGCTGTTTTATAGAAAAATTGTAAGTAGCAACAGCAAGCTTCTATTGCTAATAATTGTGTGACACCTTAACGTTTGCAGTGATGTTTACACTAAAACCTAAAATGTTAATTCCAAATGGTTGATTGAAGTATCTTCTAAAATATGGGTTACTTTATAGTGTTATAGTAAAATATCCAATAATCTCATTACTTCAACCAATCGTAGAATTATTTACATCTTGCACAAAGCACTCAAGTACACGACAATCTTCCACTTATAAATGTCAATGTTTATAACACTATTTTGTCTTTCAAGCACTATGTTCAGAAGATAAAATGTCACTGTTAAAGCACAAAATCCTATGCTCTAGGATCACTTCACCATCAAAATAAGTGTTTAACCCCCACCCGTTTGCCTTTTATACACGTTAACACTCTCCCAAAACGTTAATATATTTTTTCTAATTTATGTGTTTTTTTTTTCTTTCAGAGAAAGAAATTGGAGGAGGCATGTACCAATATTAATATATCACCAACAAGATATCGGTAAAAATAGTAAGCAGAATAATGAAATTCAAAATCAATTTGCATTATCCTGTTTACTAACTTGATCTCAATAAATTGTGTGCTAAAACTACTTTACACATTAACAGGAAAAGAAGAAGAAACAAGCTGAAATTGAAAGGAAGAGGGCCGAGGTCCGTGCTCGCATGGAAGAGGCCTCCAAAGCTAAGAAGGCCAAGAAAGGTTTCATGACCCCTGAGAGAAAGAAGAAACTCAGGGTAAGTCCCGACAGTTTTCTTTCTCTTTAATTTATTAATTGTCTGGTTGCGTTTTCAGTTGCTGTTGAGGAAGAAAGCCGCTGAAGAACTTAAGAAAGAACAAGAACGCAAAGCTGCGGAAAGGAGGCGTATCATTGAGGAAAGGTGTGGTAAACCTAAACTTGTTGACGATGCCAATGAAGGTGAGTCAAAAACAATTTTTTTCTTCCACTCTTTTTTTTTGAAAATCAGTTTGTAAAATTCTACTGAACCATCTCTAATTTACAAATCAATTTATAGCTTTTAGTGCAAATAAACGCAACTATGTAGAGATAGCTCGACAAGTCCTAAGTTGCGTCAAAGTATTTTTGAATTTGCCAAGGTTCATTAGATTTTTTACATTTCTATTTCCGTTTTCAATCGTCTCCGCCCCAGAAACTTGGTGGCGACGATATTTTTTTGTCTTCATTCCCACACAAACACAATATTAATTTATAACCACTATGTTTCTATAGAACAACTTAAAAGTTATATAAGGGGATATTATGAAAGAATAGTCAATCTGGAAGACAACAAATACGATTTGGAATACCTCGTTAAAAAGAAAGACTATGAGGTTAGAACAATATGGCAACTCATTTTTTTGCACGTGTGCTACTACTGTCTATCACTTTTTTCATTAATTTTTTTCATGCATTTTGAGTGTATAGCAGTCATATTTACAGTGAAAACCAAAATCTTTATCTGTTTTCATATCAGATAAGTACAGCGATAACATAAGTTTTAGAAAACCAGAATTTTATCGAAACAGTACTTACTTGAATTTATCTGTAGTTGCACTGCTTGCTACTTGTATAATACGATACCTATATAGTTATGCGGAGAACCAAATAACACAGAACTGGAGAACTTTTGGTTGTCAAGTATTGTTTTCTAATGTAAATATGATTTCTATAAGTTCAAAACTTTCATGAACATTATTATTGTTTTCTGCTGCTTCCTTCCAAACTCATTGAATACAAGAGTTTGGCTGGTCTTTTTTTGCTTTGAATTTTTAAGGAATGCAGCGCACGGTTTTTGAAACAGTGTAGCCTCTCATCTATTATTTTCTTCAAATTCTTCTATTTTGAATACTTTTAACATTTAACCAATAACAATGCTAAATCGGGTATTTTAGTAGAAGAAAAAACCCTCCCGTGAAATTTTAAAGAAATAACCACGGGGAATAAATAGATATGTTGTCTGTCCTTCTAGCGACTGTAAAACAAGTTATCGATGGCTACTACAGACGAATTTGCGAGCTTGAAAATAAGAAATATGACCTCGAAAAAGAAGTGGAGTTCAGGGAATTCCAGGTAGAGGGGCACCGTGGACGATATAATATTATTACTGCACTTGCGTAGAAGATACCGTATATAACATACACCGATTTTTTGTAGATGCTTTTTTGCACAGTTTTTAAAACGATGGCATCAGATAAATGATTTTTTGTGGCTATGACCCAAGTTTCACAGCAAAAACTCGACATTTCAGAAAAATACATAAGAAAGTTGTTGCTGTTTGATTTTGGTCATCACTTTTTAAGGGGAAACACAATTAACAGTCATTATATTACATTACATTGAGACCTCTAATCAAAATTAAATGCCTTTGTTTAATACAGTCTTGACTGGATCTAACATTGGAAAGTAGTTTCCCTTTAAAAATATTCCACTGATAGCGTATTTAACAACAAAAATTTATTGCACTCCACCGTGGTATGGAACACTTCTAAGAATCTTGTAGCCTCTAGCTTAAAGCTTACACTTGCAACATATTATCACTACAAAAAGGAAAAAATCTACCGCGCCTTAAAAAAAATTAAGTGTAGTGTGTTATGTCTCTTCTAGCCGAACTCAACACAATTTGTCAGAGCTATCACCAAAGAATCGCTCAACTCGAAGGGGACAAGTACGATTTAGAAAGAATTGAAAAAATTAAAGCTCAAGAGGTACAACTTTTATACACGATACACAGGCATTTCTATAAGATTTTAAATTAGAAGGGGTCGACGAACAATTTCGATGTAAAATTTTTCGTCTATCCTTTATGGTTTACCTGCAATGTACATATTTGCCAGCTATTTTTTATTTTTTGTAACATATAGGACCTACAGGTTGTTTCACCCTCCTAGTAGAGACGTAAGGGGGATTCTGCACCAAACTTGCCATTCCAATAGGTAGCCAAATCTGCCCCAAGGCATTTTTTCATAAAATTGTTATCTGTTTCACAATTGTTTTTGGCGGTCAGGTCGTGAATGAATTCGTTTTTTGAATGTAAGTACAAATTTCACACATTGTAGGTACATCCAATCCCAGGAGGAATGCAATATTGTTAGGGACATTAGGTGACCATTAATATTTTGCCTTACCTAACACAAATTTTACTCTAATAAAATCTCTAAAGATTAATTTACAAAGTAAAGATTTGAAATAAATTTAAACGATTCTGAAAAGATATAGATAAACCAAGTCAGCTTTCAGAAAAATAAATGGTATCCTTTCAGATTTTTTTATTTGACGTCATTTTGTAAAATCGACTAATTTATCTTATTTTTACGAGATTATTTTTTGACGTCTGATCTCCAAAAACAGATTCAAATAAAATCGTAAAGTAGTTGGACTAAAGCACAACTTGTTCACCATGGCTTTCTCGGGGCAGGTTAAGTGAGTCTCCTCTTGTTTCTTTTTGACCACACACATTAAAGCTAGCACTAGATTCCTCTGTACATTTTCTCCGTAGATTTCTTTTCTATTAAATTCACCGTTTACGCGGCATTTCAAGACCATCCACGACAGGTACCTACCTATCCATTATCTGCAATCGCGTAATCGGTGGATTTTCTCAACTGTTTTGTGTTTGTTGGTCGATTGGGGAAGCCAGAGGGGCAAATAATTTTGTAATGTGCGTGCGTGGTGCGACCGGGATATGTGAGGGCTTCTCACTATCGAATCGACTCATCTCTGACTGCTGGTTCCGTTTCCGATTTCAGCTACGCTTAAGAGGATAATAAAAGAGTACTATGACCGCATGTATATTTGCGAAGAGCAGAAGTGGGATTTGGAACGTGAAGTCCGAAAGAGGGACTGGGAGGTATAGACATTTATATGCCACAGATAATTTTTTTCTAAAAAATATTACCATTACACGAGTGACACACATGTTGTTTTTAATTTTTTTCTTTCGCTTTCATTTCATACCGTTAAAATAATTTTGTACACACGAGGCGAGCCGGGGATAAGTTAGTATTTGCCCCAATTCTATGATCAGTCGATTTTTCCAAAATCCCATCATAACCATCGAAATATACCACAATAGGTAACCCTGTTGCTTCTTCTGCATATACTTTTTTTTGGAAAGGTTTATTTAAATAATTGTTCTTTTTATAGAAAACATATTTTTTTGTAGGTTATGGAATTTGGGACAAATTCTAATGTTTTCCTTGCACACACTCGTTTAAAAATTTCTACAACGTATTATCAAAACCGATGAGAAGTTTATAGATGGCTGATTAAAGAGCGCGAGATCTAAAGTTAGTCTCATATTATTTGGGCACTGCGGGTTTTAAATAGATCTTGTGGAATATATCAACGCTGGGCTGAAAATAGTGTCATCTCAAAAACTCCAAAGTTTTCTTTAGATAAATACACAAATTTGGCCGGGTTAAAAATGTCTAAAAAAGAAGGAAGCGTTGACTGACGTATTAATAAGACTTCTCACGGCTATAGCTTCATGTCCCGGAAAGAAGATGGCGCCTATGGTCAACAATGTACTTTGCATTGTATTTTGTCTCCGGGAAGCGCATGGTGAGCCAGAGAACTGTCAAACATGACAGCCGTGAGCAGTCTTTATTAATACGTCAGTCAACGAAGAAAGTGCTTTTTGTAAAGACAAACGGTCAAAATTTAATTCTTAAACTATGGGTCTCAGCCATTTATAAATGAAAAATCGAAGAAAAAAATCGCCAATAAGGAAATTACGTTTTATTTGTAAATAAAGAGTCTTAACAAATCAGACAAAATTAATATTAATATAATATTCATCTACTCCACATGAAGTGTTAAGCCGTAAAAATAATACTTATCCCATCCTGGCTAACAAATGGTTTTACTAAAAAAGTTGATTAACTATGTCAAGATTTTTCATCCAGATACGCTATAATAGTTTGAAAAATGTTGGCCTATGAAAAACTGGTCCTGAAATTTTGTTCCTATATAGGTATATTGCTACGCTCTGCTTTTCGCTTTATTTTGCTTTTAACTTTAACACTTTTTAGATGTTTTGGTTTATTTTATTTTTGTACGAGAACAACCAAGAAATTGCTTCCGCTTTTATTTCGCCTCTAAAAAAGATTGGAGATGCTTTAAAAACATAGAAATATACCATAGAGTAATAAAAATAAGGGAGAGTAATAAAATTATATAAATTTAACAAGCCTAGTGTATGGAATGAAGTCGTTTGTTGCCGTGCTTAAACTCAAAAGCACCGAGAATCCTGCAATCTCCAATCTTTTTGTATTCCGCAAAGAAATATCCCAAAAGTAGGGAAAATACGGCATGGCCCTTCATGCTTTTACTTGTACTTGTGTGATATAATTATAGTGACCCGTTCCAAATTCCAAACGAAACTAATTAAACCATAGAGTTAAAAAACCACAGAAACGGAACCTACCAGTGTGCAAACAGGGTGTACAGAAGTGCCATGCTCTTTCCTTTTTTTATTTATAAGTCATCATTTCAGGATTGGTTTGAAATATTATGTTTTTGTGAGTAATACCCCCCCATGTATTTGCAGGTAGTTTAGAATATCATTGTGGGAAAATAAATAGTTTTCTAGAATACTTTTCCCTCGTGATTTATTCTAGACTCTCAAAAAAACTAATTTTTGTGGCTGGTAAGGAAAAACACTGTAAAGGAACAGTCTATACTGGCACCATTAACATTATTTTTGTACATATATATTTTATATTATATTTTTGTTTATCAGTGTATTCGTATATGCTGTATCCTTTTTGAAACCTGTATATTGTGTATATATTTTTTGTAGACGTTTTAATTTTAGAGACAGTCCCCAGAATACGTAGCTGTATAGTCTTTTTTTTGAAAATACTTCACCGTTCTTTCCCGCTTATTAGCTGCCTACCTATATGTTTATAATTTCTAAAAAGTTCACTGTATGACTAACATTTTGGATATGTTGTTTTCGAGAATGTATTTTTGCCAATTGTGTACGCTTATTTTGAAACTAAACTCAAAATTTACTGTTTACTACAAAGTTAAAAGCTGTCCTCTACGATTTTATTTTTCAAGTAATTTAGCCGTGTATCGTGTATGATAAAATAAATCATAATTTTTGTAGTAAACATTAAAGTATTATCAAATTCATTCAACTTCTATTAGCTAATATACAATTTTTATATAGATCGCAGACCTCAACAGCCAGGTGAACGACCTCAGAGGCAAATTGTAAGATTTTCAAAAGTTTCTAGATTTAATATCACTTAACATATTATATTATTTTTTCTGTTAGCATTAAGCCTACCCTTAAGAAAGTATCCAAATACGAAAACAAATTCGCCAAGCTCCAGAAGAAGGCTGCCGAATTCAACTTCCGTAACCAACTCAAAGTTGTCAAGAAGAAGGAATTCACCCTGGAAGAAGAAGACAAAGAGGTGAGTGGGCTCCAAGGGACAAATTTAACGTAATACAGAGCAGGGGAAGAATTTGGAGAAGTGTTCACAATTTTGTTTGTTGATATACTGTATTTTTACTTGTTTATATAGGTATACCTATACAAAGCAAAAGTTGTGATAACATAGACCAATTTAAGAAAGTTATGTTCACTTCTCTTCTCTTTGAGCAAAGAAAATTCAAAATTTATTTGAAAAAAGGTATTTTTGAAATTGGCTTATTTGATTGGCAAAATGATTTTTGGCTATAATAAGGTGTGTGGTATGCTTACAAATGATTCATTTAAACACCTTAAACTTGACCTACTTACTATTTACTTTCAATTAACACTTCATTTTATTTCAGCAAAATATACACAAAACGACACCTTGTATATAGTTTTTTGTTCTTGCGCAGCTTAGAATTCTTGAAAACATTTTCTTCAAAATATACAAAAAGTTTACGTAACATCAAAAATAAAAATAAGGTTTATTAATAATTGTTGCAGATCTCTTAAATGCGTTGTTGGAATATATATCGTGTCCATGTCATTTAAGAGATCTTAACACATTGGAAAGCGGCTTTTTGAATACGAATTTATTTTCGCAGAAACCCAAACAGGAGAAAGCAGAGTGGCAGAAGAAGTAGAGATATCCATTTTTTATTTTTTGTGCAATAAATCAATGTACGTTTTAATTTAAATCTTCCTATTCTAATTTAACGACAAATAAATACTATATCTCTTAAAAATCGGGTATTTCTTTAAACAACAATTTTTGGGTATATTTTTGCCATTTTGTATTTTGATTTTTTTGTGCTATTATTTTGTAAGGCACTATTTTAGCTTTTTGTATATTTTTCATAAAATAAGGGACTCTGTACCTCTAAAAAGGTGAGCTATTGCTTTATCTTCTTTGTCTTTCGCAAAACACTCACAGAGAAAAAGATACTGTATCTGTGAAACGTTTTTTAACACTTTTAGTAAGCCTTTAAAATGCTTTGATAACTTTCAGAATTTATAAAAAAAAAAACAGCAGCATCAGCAAAGACAGCAAAGGTAAAATGTATACCTAGTCAACTTCAATCCCGGATACTATACATCTTTTGTGTTATACACAATACAATACTTACTGTTGCACTTTGCGCATACTTAAGCTACTGATCGATTATGTTTATTGTAGGTTAAGTAGGTATTTGCATTTTACTTTTGTAGATTAAATTTTTGCTTTTTAGTGTTGCAATTGTTAATTTTTTGCATTATATTTTTATATATTACTTTTCTAGCTTCTGTTCATTTTTTTGTCAGCCCACTGTGTTCCGTAGTTTCGTCTAGTTAGCATAGAACATAAAGATTAGGTACTTCCTACATTTCTATGGCAACTAGATGATATTTTCTCTGTTGTACACGTTTGTCACTATTTTTTTAATTTAATCGCACCACGCTTAAAATGATTTTTCGACTTGCAGAAGAAGCCTGATTGGTCAAAGAAGGGTGAAAAGGTACAAGAAGCAGAAGCATGAACATGTAACTCATAACACCTTGTTTGTTTCCGTTAAAAAATCCTCGTATATAGATGTCCCGTTTATATTAATATACCATTATTGTGTATTACTGTTTTTTCGTCCATCCATCGTTATTATTCGTCTTATATAAAGTAATATAATTAATATATATTTAATAAAAATTATGTTGTGTTGTCAATTGTGTGGTCCTTGTCCCCAGTTTTATGTTCTTGTCTCGAAAATATTCTAAATGCCCAAAATGTTCCTAACGTAGGAAGGGGAGGAAGGTGGTAAGTCAAAAACACTGTCTACTAAATACACACAGCATTTCACCAATCCAAACACAAGCTACACATATTTAAACCAATCAAAACGTTGACCACGCCTATCAGGAGAGGGCGAAGCGACTCCCGCCGAAGGAGACGTGCCGCCTGAAGGCGAGGTTCCCCCAGGGTCAGCTGAGGGACAACCTGCGGAGGCGGCACCTGCTGAAGGAGGGGAAGCACCGAAGGAAAGCGAGGAGGCGCCGAAAGAGGGAGAACCTGCTGCAGAAGGTGGGTGAAGTCGGGGATTCTAGATGATTTCCTTACACTATTCAAAATGTATCATAGTCAATAAAAGTATAGCCTATGAAGTTGATGCAGGTGCTTCTCTGTATCACAATTTCTGCTAGAGGAAAAATGAAACATTTCTGCTAGAGGAAAAATGAAACATTTCATTTTTCCAAGTGATTATGGGCCTTTTTCACATTATTTTTTAAAGTGCATCGTGAAGTATACAGTGTCAAATTAATCGATATTGATGGGTAGGCCATGGAGCGAATAGAAGCAATTGTTTTTATTTGACAGTTGTTTTAATTTGACAGTTGTTTTTATTTCACAGTTACGAGTATCAAACTGTCAAATAAAAACAATTGCTTCTATTCTCTCCATGGCCGGAGAGTGATTAATGTGAAATTAAACTTAAAGGTAATAATATTATTTGTTCCATAAAAGTCAAGAATTTTGCTTAGATACGTAAAATAGTTTGATGATATTTTAATTTATTATTATTTTGGCATCAATTTAGAACTGGGAAACGTAATGTAACTAAATTTATACCCCAAATGCTAGATGGTACATCAACCTTGCAACAAACATAACAGAATTTTAAAGGGTAAATATAATTTTCTTTTGAAAAATACATATTCTTATCGGTAATTAGTAATAAAAAAAATTAATAGAATGATAAAGCTAGTGATATAAAATAGTTTTTACGAAGTTTCGAGTTTTTAAAATTTTCGGAAATGTCATTAAAAAATGGCAAAAAACTAAATATTTTTTTAGTAAAGCGTTCAAATTTGGTAAACTTACGTAGAATTGAAAAACAAAAAACTTTTTCAAGTAAAACTTTTTGATATTTTAACCCATTTTTGGCGATATATTTTTTTAAATGTCATTTTTGACAGATAACGAAAGTCACATGACCACGTTTGAGTGGTTTGAGTCTTCATCTTTTTTAACGCAAAAGGTAACCCTAAAATTAAATTTCAAAATAAAACGTTAATTAAAAATTTCCCCCCTATGGTGCGAACATTTTGGAGGACAATGTATGTGACACATATCTTATTCGTCCACGGAGGGCCCAATTGGACACTTTTAAAGGGAAACTCCTATTTTTAACGGAGATAGACGAAAACTGATATCGGTATCTGAGGCTCATTTTTTATGACAAATCGATATCTATCACCGTTCTTGAGTTAGGTACAGGGAGTTTTTCGAAAATGTTTGTTTTCAAAAAGTGGACGTAACTTTTTTCAAGTTGAAAAATTAACTTTTTTACGAAGAATCCAATGTTGCTACTACTTTTGTTTTCAAATCAATGGTTACCGATGAAATTTTTTTTAAATAGAACACCCTCTATATTTTTCATTTTTTAATAGAGCAAACAATTACCATTCCAAAAATATATAACACTTAATGATTTACTTAAGTAGTTATAAATTACTAATATAGCTAATAGAGTTATTAAAACTCTTAAACATTAAATTTTAAACTCTTGAACCATTGACTTGAAAAAAATGTAAAGGCAGCATTGGATTCTACGTAAAAAATGCTTTAGAAATGTTTTTACAGAAACACTAAATTTTCAACCTGAAAAAAGTTACGGCCACTTTTCGAAAACTCACATATTCGAAAAACGCCCTGTAACTCAAGGACGGTAACAGATATCTACCGCAAATAGATTCTATTTGCGATTTTCGCCATTAAGATTATCATAAAAAAATGAGCCTCAGACACCGACATCAGTTTTCGTCTATCTCCGTTAAAAATAGGAGTTTCCCTTTATTTGGCCACCCTGCACATTACATAAATGTAAGTTGCGAATAAGATATATCTTCTGTATTTGGGGGAGAATATGTTTGGAATATTTCAAAAACTGAACATAGGTGTATGGGAATAGGGGTCCCTAAAATTTGTATATCAGATTCAAATTAGTAGGTACCTACAATCGCATTCATCAGAATTGCCAATCGTTTAATATATCGGTTTTTATGATTTGGTAAAGGGAAACAGGCATACTCTTTAATTTTTGAAATGCGCAACTTTAAATTAAACGCCAAGTTAGATGCATTTATTATTTTAAAGTTTAAACCATATATTTACATTATTTACAAATAATTAATTTATAGTTTAGTGTTTTAGGGCCAAAAATCTCAGTGCTTCATATACAGTATGTCCATGTCCACAGAAAAGGTGTCGAATAGGATAAACTTTCTTATTTTCCATTTTATCGAAAAAAGTAATATTTGTAATATTTATTGTGTTCAAAAAATAATACAAATTTACGAAAAAATCGGCCTACTTTTATTCATTTGTAATCATTAAATTTATTTTATACAAATTAAGTTCTTCCAAATTAACAATTCAATCTTGTTTTATAGTAGGCGTTGATAGTGGCAAGTTGATTTGACAATTCGCTGTTATAATTTATTATTTATTTAACATTTTTATTTGTTTAACATTTAATTATTTATTTAACATTTTTAGCCACAGTCATTGTCAGGTTAAAATTCTTACTTTACAACAAAAAATTTACTTAGTACATTGTTATGGGCAAGACGAAAAATGTTATCGTCAAGTTATTCAGGAATTTAATGAAAAATTCCCGAATGTGTATGTTCCAGAGAGTACTACTTGCACTAAGATAATTTTGAAGTTTTTGAGAACTGGCTTAGTATTGCAAATACTCCGAATGAAAAATAAGATACCTACAATGAAGATGATGCATTCAGTAGAGGAACACCTCAAATTATCAGAGCTGAAATCTCCAATTTGCTAAAGTCATCCATACAAAAGCGTTGAATGACGATACAAGCCAGTTTTTAATCAATTTTTGGAAGTCAGTGATGAAGCAAAACGCTTGGATTTTTGTTTGTGGGATGGCATTATGGAAAGACGATTTCATAAAAACATCATGTTTTCTGATGAATCAACTTTTTCAACCAATGATGTTGTGGCTTCGCACCATTCACGACATTGGAGTGATTCTAATCGGTATTTTTGGATGCTGTGACGGGGGCGTCAGTACTTTACTAAAGTACCAAATGTGTGGTGCGCCAATTCTTATTACGGAATAATAGGTCCATACCATACTTCTTTAACACTTCTTGTAATGCCGATAGTTACTTAGATAATACGTTAAGAAATTTCCTTGGCGGTGAATTAGAAAACCTTTAGAATACCGTCGTTCGTTTTATTTTTAACAAGATGGGTGCCCATGATATATAGTTCGTTTATTGTATCATGATGGGTGCCCAGTACATTGTGCGGCAAGTGTAAGATGTAATAAGACAACAGTTAGACCAATAATTAAAATAAAAAATAAAATAAATACTTAAAAATAAAATTGGTATTAGAGACTGCCTTTGACTTTTGAACAACTTTTCTTAGTAACTTATTTCCACACAGGTATTCACAAATAAGTAGTGTTGTACAGGGTGTTCCAGTATATTTTGACCCTCCCCCGGAGCCTTTATGATTCGAGTTAGAAAAAAATTACTTAAATGAAAGTTGTTGGGTAACAAGGTGTATTGTCCCAAAAATAATGGATTGACAGGAATGCTCTTGTCTAAGTTGACATGTTTTTTCCATGGCAACCTTGATTAAGTATAAATATGGTATTTATTTGCAATTTGGAATATCATGCGAATGCTTAAAGCAAACATATAACATATTTATATCGTTAGAATCTGAAAAATGCGTGCAATTCAAAAATCCACAAATATACAGGGTGTTCCATTAAAAAAAGTAAGTTTATATTTTTTCATAAATTTGCGACCCTCATTTGTTTCATCTAGTAACAGATCCTAGCGGTTCAGAAAAAACCCTGCAACTTTCATTTACGTAATTTTTTTCTAACTCGAAAAATAAAGGCTCTAGGGGTGGGTCAAAATATACGGGAACACCCTGTACAATTTTACTTTTTTTTTTAATTTTTTGAACACCGCGTGCAAAGAAATGTTACATTTTTCTATCCCAATCTTACTTTAAGAACAAGCAAAACTTTTTATCAAGAATAACTTTTTTGATAAAAGAAAAAATAAAAAAGTTTTTCCTAATCAACGCCTTTTGTGTGGACATACTGTATATAATATCGTTGTCAATGTCGATAATGTTAATATGTATTCTTATCTCAACACATATTTGCTGCTTGAGCAGATTTTTTTTTATTTTCTTTTCTAGTTTTACACTTTAACTTCGAAAAATAGATCCGAACTCTAAATAAACAAATTCGCCTAAAATTATTTTTTAGACTACAGAATATCTGTTCGAGTCTTGCAAATAACTTAATAGTGTATTCTGATGAAAAATTTAATGATATAGGTCTTTGTAGAACCCCCTGTTAACTCTTTTTCACTAATAACTTTTTTTACGTATATATAATCTTTTTTTTTTTCAAAATGCCCTAGTACATATCCTGCCGAGTTATACAAACCATTTAGTTGAATTTTATCAAAATTTTAAAATGTTTCATTCCAGTTTGCGGGGTACATTTAATCGCCAAATTTTGTCGATTTTCATTTTTTTTGTAAACTTTGTACCACAATTTCAGTAAACTTTCAACAGTTTTCTGCTGAACTAATAGTTATTTACATTGCAAGATGCGTAAGTCCACTTTTTTGGCCGAGGAGGTTGCTTGAGGACCGAGGCAACGCCCGCGTTGCCTCGGTCCTTAAAAACCTCCGAGGCCAAAAAAGAGCTTACGCATCGTGCAATGTATTATATTTTTTCTGCTTCCGACAAGTTCCTATTATAAAGAAGATATAGGTAATTTTAATTAAGCGCTATGGAGTAGATTATGAGTAATAATATTCAAATAACCAATACTCAATTACTAAAAATTAAAATCAGTAATAAACATAAGAAGTAGAATATGCAGCGATAATAATAAAAAATTAAAAAAAGACTTTTGTGTGGGACTCGAACCCGTGACCTACGGATTACTATCCTGACGCTTTTAACCCAGGTGACTGTTGTTTGGCTTTCCTATTTAGCCACATTATTTGCCACTAAAAGATATAACCATTTTTCTTAATTTTTCTTTGACATAATTTGTATTCTTTTTGATCAAAACCAGTTTATAATTAACAATCGATGTGAAAATATTAAATTTGACGCCAGTTTCAAGTTGCTACTTATATTTTATTAATGGTTTAAAGGTCCTGCTGCATAATCGTTGCATGGTTGCTAGGCAATACTTTTTGTACCTAGCAACAGGGCACCTCGAACATTTCACTTTCGCTTTCGGACCTATTGGCGAGCATGTAAAGTGAACTTACGGGGGAGGGAGCAGGAAAAATCTTTTTTTTACTACTAACCTGAGAAATCACCATTATTTACCTCATTCCTCTAATGAGAACTAATATTTCTCTACCTAGGTAAATAATGATAATAAAAAAATACCTAAGTAAATAATGAAAAATTTTCTATGTGACATTTAAAAATTAGTGTCATTTTATCAGCTTGACAACTGAACTCCCAGGCTACTTGATATTTTGAAGTATTTGAAAAAAGCGAGAAATGACTAAAATATGGCAATATTTCAATGTTAGTACGTTAGTAGTAAAAAAAATTCTATATACACTTCGGTTGAGAAGGCCATTATCTACCTCGCATATATATAAAAATGCTCGGTAAATAATGGCTCACTTCTCAACCTAGGTGTATAATATACTATTACTATATAGGTATTTTCGTCATTTTCGTTATGGTCGATAAATCGAACAACACAAATTTTTCGAAATTTGCTGAATTATTGCATTTGCATACACTCCCGGTTCCTAACTATGCTAAATTTATTTTCTAAAATGTCTTGTGAAAAACTTGATGTTAATAAGAATGAATAATTATTGTTTGCATTTAACAGGTAATTTTGAGTTTTCAACATACTGAACGTTGATAACAAAACACCAACTTGGATAGGTTTTCATTTTTTATTTTCCCCAATTTCAATATTTCTAAATACTTAATTAGTAAAACTCTAACAAAAAATTTAATTATTTATTACAATTGTCCAAATTATGTTTGCTTAGTGCTATTGATTTTTGAAGTCATCAGCGCAAACCATCGGTTTACCGTTCCAATGAACCAAGCTGTTGTTTGAGCACTTCCATCGATAATAATTGTCTGTTTACTCAAACCCTTGGCTATCATGAAATTTAGACCGGTATTACAAACCTGCCTATTAATATGGTTGTGTGCTCCCGAAACTTTCATTTTATTATAGGTACTGACTTAGCTCAAAGAGCTAAATTATCTTGGAATTCACTGAAATTTTGAAATGTAATTTTTAGTTTATTACCTGGTAAATTGTATTTAAGAACGATGCTTTCTCGTAACTATAATTTTGTTATCGACTAGAGCAGAATAAATATTTTTAAAAAGATGCGGAACATCTTCCGTCATATACTATAAAATTTTGAAAATTGATATGCCAAATACTTGCTGCATGGCCTGGTTTGTAGGCCCCATATCAGTTGTTATATTTAGTATTTTTAATCCGACAGCCCCAGCAGCCCTTAGAATTTCTTTTATAAAACTTTCATATGCAATTGGATTAATTATATTAGATACTAGTAAAATGGTAACCCACTATTTGTTTAATCTAGAATCAAGTCCCCTGACCATTGTTATTAGGGCATATGTGTATCGGTTTCATTACTAGAATTTGGTAAAGTTACTGTTGCCCACGGAGTCACTACAGTTATCTGTGTGATCTTTAGCCATCTCATCAATAAAAAGGCATAGCATTGTTTTTCGTACTCATTGAAACTAGTAGGTAATTTTGGAGCTCAGATACGAAAAAAAAATCATACAAAACCCCTGGTTTAAAATGCAAATGGTCAACTTTTCTAGTTAATCTACTTATTGATAGTAAAGGAAAATTATTTTTTAGTAGATATTTATACCCAGTAGTCTCCCAAGCAAATTTTAATTTCATTGACTTTTCAATGGTGTCTGCTGACCAAGATTTCTTGTCGCTCCCTAAATTTTCAAGTTGACAAAAATGGGTGTAAGTTTCTTCGAAGGTCTTGATCAAATTGTTTTGTTGTGTTAACTTGTGTGAAAGTTGGAGCGACAGAAAAATTCCCCTTAAATTCGTTCAAAATATAATATGTATATTGAGGGACACGCATTTTAATTTAGATTTAATTTTGTAGTGAATGAGTTTTTGCCAAAATGAACCAAAAATAGCAGTTATTAAAATATTTACACTTTTATTTTTTATTTTTTTATTTATAAAAAATAATAATATCGCTACTTAGATTGCCTACCTGGCAGTTTTTATTTCTTTCATTAAGTCTCCAGTTGGGCATCTCCATTGTTTTTCCATAAATTTATTTTTTCTGGGTCCTTAAATGGTAGGTAGTGGAAACATTTGGAAAGAAATCCCAGAGTTCTTGCAGTAGGGAGCTGCGCACTGATGAGCCATGGTAATGCTGCAAACTTATTATTATTTTATTATGCTACATATTTTTATTTTGAAGTATTTTTTAAGGAAAATGACTGATTGAGATTCCAAGAACCTATTTCAAAAATGTGTTTGCAAACATATGATCAAATATATTCCTCACAGTATTTTCGTGGCCAATTAGGCCCAATTTTACAATACAACAAAAGTACATTTGGAAATAAAATTAAAGGAACTTTTGCAACAATATCTAAATGATATTACGAAAATGTTACAAAAGCTTCTTTAATTTTTAAAGAAAAGCTATACTTACTAAAATCTCTCTTTAACTGGACACTAGATTTATGTTGCATAGGTATCCCTAGAATTTCTGAAGGCCCCTACAATGACAGGTCACGACAGAGCCGTATTCAGAAAATTTAATGTTTGGTTATAGGATATTGGCGTTATTTTGTTTTAATAATAGTATTCTTTAGGTACATTTTCTGTGATGTACATATTAAGTATGTGGCCATCATAAGAAAGAATTATTTTTCATTTTGATTTAAATATAACACATAGAAAATCAAGGTTAAATATCTGACATCACCTGTCAATATGCGAAGTGACTTAATGTGCCTTTGGTCACAGTGCCGCCAACTTTGGGTAACTAAATTTAAAAAAGCCATTTCTGGTGTCTGGTTAAAGAGAAACTTGTCCCTAATTCTTTAAAATATCAATTACCAAATACAGTACACAATCAAATTAAACACGAATTTTAATTAATCATTTGATAGGTAAGTAGGCAAACAAATAAAAATACCTTCGTGTTTTTAAAGTATTTAAAATAAAGACAAATCCAAAGTCTTCATGATAGTACCTTATTGTTAACCAGGTCTATTAGTCTTCGGCACCATGCCTACAATTTTTTTTATTTCCTCACCGTTGAGACTTTGTATAGGTATATGTTCTTTATGTCCACTTAGACAATTTCTGATATAAGAAAATTCTGAGTGGCGCGGCTTTTTTTATCACTTAATTTTAAATATTTTTATTAAACGATCCTGAAAGTCAGCTATGAAAAAAAATCAGCTGTAAAATTTTACGACTTCATAATTTTTCCATGTTGGGTACTTAATGTAATTTATTAATTTAGTCTTTAGTCTCCAGTCATTACTCTAGCGATATTCATTGCTCTTAAATACTGAAACTTTAGGGTTCATAATAAGTGGTACTGATATCATTTCATAAGATGGAGCGTTTGTAGTTCTTTCACTGACCTATATTAGTTTTTAGTTTTGCTATAATACTTCGTGAATGTGATGTGGTGAGCAGATGCAAAATGCAACTAAGCCTTCCAACTTAGGTACATGGATATTATATCTTACTTGAATTACTCTAAATTTAAAATGACAGTGAAGTCCTTAGTATAAAATTTTCATACTACTTTGATTACTCTCTCAAATATTTACGTGCAAGTCTATGAGGCAATATCAAACAAAATACCTGTAATTTGCATTAAAAATAATTTGAGTGCCCTATATCATGACCGCGAAATCTGGCCACATAAGCGGGAAATTGAAAAAGTGCGGCATCAAATTGCCAGGAGTTCGAAAACTGAAACGTCGCGTCTTGGAATCGTAGTCGCAACGCGTATTTGAAGAAGTAACATTTTTAAAAAAGCCTGATATTCTTGTTGAACCATATAGTATTTGAAGAGATTTACAGGATTATGCCCTTTAAAACCAGCAACGTCCGTCATCCCAGGATTTGACGGCATGTGACAGATAGGTACAGTGTTGCCAAATGTAAATTCGATGTGTTGACAATTTTAATTTAAATCGTGCCTTTTTCCGCCGGAGCCTTTTTCGGTGTACTGCCAATTCGTATCGAGGCGATGTTCCGCGTAATTTTTAGCCAGTGGAAACTTGGTCACAGATAAGCGCCTAACATATTTTTAATAATCTTAATTATTTTTATTCTTTAAGGTAGGTACTTACATAGGTATTATTGTATGGGACATAAATCATAAGTAAAATTTCCTGTGGTGGGTAGGTACATTTTCGACAAATAATATGGCAAATTTGGGCAAATAGAGGGGACTACATTTTTGTTGTAAGTCGAATTTTTGTGAGAATATTTCGCAAAGTGCGCAGTCAGGCAAATGGTAATTAACTTCGTCAACTTGGTTATGGTTTTCTTAAAAATATAATTGGTATAAACAAAAAAACGAGCATAAAACTGCAGGTGTGAAGGAGAGCAATCTCTTATGATTGAAATGGCCGTTAGGGTCAATTTCATAATCATAATACATGCAAATAAGTATCTTTTGACTTTAAAATTAAAGAAACATTTTTTGCAACAATAGGTATTAAACAATGTTTTGATTGTTAGAAAAGCTCTTTTAATTTTAAAGGGCAGTTTAGTTTGTTTAAGGAATTGGCCCTTAATAATTTTATTTTTAATTTTTTGTGTTTTGTAAAGTCCAACGTAAATACAAGTTGACCATGTGACGTCGAGGAAAAAAATCGTAACTATATAGGTAGGTACTTCGAGGTATTATTACGATTTGACTTACAGCCAGAGGTATACAACTAAATTATAGCTTCCCTCAACGGTTCTAGACATATTGAGGCTTCAAATTGTCACTTCTTTCGCATCTTCACTTTGAACTTTCACAAATGTTTCAGTTTTTGCACCAACAAAACAAATTTATAAAAAAGCTGTCGCCAGCACTTCGGGAAGTCTGTTTCCACCCAGGGACACACTACCTCGTTGAAGCATCTCTCGACGATACCGCTACCCACACTGCATAAACAATATCTCGTTTCTTGTAAAATCAACTGACAGGGACTGACAGGCCACACGGCGGCGGCCTATAAGCTCTGTTGGCAGCTTTCTCATCTTCAGGGCTTTCCTAGAGCTGGCTGTGCTGTAAATGGCTCTATATATTGCTCAATGGGAAGGCTATATATTTCTCGACATAATGCTGATGCCGAAGTTGAGAGGATGAAAGAACTACGTCTTTCAATCTTAAATTCTGTATCAATTGGTTACCACTGAATGTTAGATTTTTTATGGAAAATCAAGGATTTGTTAAAAAAAATGAGGTGACATGTGGTTATGCCACTGTCAATGCCAGTGGCCATAACAAATTTGGCCATGTTAAATTATGCACAATCATTTCAGTTCAATATGTATCAAATTTGAAGGATATCGGTTCCTATGTTAAAAATTTATGATCGAAATTTAGGGTCACATTTAAGGGTCCATATCTCCCCAATTACGGGCCTGTGTATAAAATGAAAAAAAAAAAAACAGAAGTCCGTTACTTATTTGCGTCATAAATGGACCTTAGTAGATCCCATTTAAGAACCTCTGTCTGTTCGAAATTTAATTTTCAGTTTCCCACATTAGGCCTGGGACGTCGAGTTCCGCTCACGGCATATATTATCTTGCACGCCATTTTGAAGTTGAACTCTAACACGGAATATAATGACTAAATAGTAAGAAAATGGTCACTTCCCATTTATAACACCCGGACTGACGAAGTGAGCATCACTTAATAAGTTTTTGAGACACCCTGTATATTTTGCCTTTTATTCATCCAATTCCAACGATAAATACCTGCTAGTTTATATACATACAGACTGTTTCACTTTGAATCGAGACAATTCTTTATTTTTCATGTTGGCATATAATTTTTTTTAAATAGGCCTATTTCATGGCCTACTGTTATTAAAAGATTCATTGAAATAAAATTCCTGGGTATTCTACCAAATTGTATTTAAAACAACGAGCCAAAAGCTATCCTTTTTTTTATATTTTACAACGTACGTTTCGGCTTTTAAGCCATCTTCAGGTACATGGTAAAATTGTTAGTCTAAATTTTTTTTAAAAAGTTTAAATAAACGTATAATACTGAAAAGGAAAACATAAAATGTCAGAAAAACTTCAAAATTACTTATATTTTTGAAGCATAACGACTATATGAACGTTATGTTCTAAATACGGTTTTTTATATAAACATCTTCGTCAATTTCACAATGATCACATATATTTTTAACAAATTTAAACATAATTGTTGTGAAGGATATAATTTTTAGCATTTTTTAAACAAAGAGATGTTACAAAGGCGGCTACATGTTAGCAAATGGTCCGAAATGTGTTCAGGTATGCTAATGCGTTAAAATATTTTATATACAAATAAAAAAGGTGGAACTGATACGTAGTGTTTTTTTTTAACAATTTCGGAAATATACCGTGACAATAATAATTTTAAATTATTCAAATTTTTCAAAAAGCAATTTTTAATCATTTTTAACAATTTCTGTTGGTGAGGTCTAAAAAACAAAATACAAAATAATAAATGAAACTAGTTTAAGAAATTATATTGTTATAAATATGTGAGAGGCCTTCTGTCTCAGTTCTAAAGTTTACACAATTTTGTTGTTTTTTTATGTGGATCATTTCAAAAACATTTCTCTTCAATTGGTCATTTTCTTTACAAAGAACAACAGGGTTATTAAAATCAAAATTGTGGAAATTATCTAACGCATGTTTACAAAGTTAAAAAAAAAAATCAGTTAAATTTAAATTTTTATTTCTTAAATTTAAATTTATTTCTTAAATACTAAAAATTATATCCTCCACAACAATTATGTTTAAATTTGTTTTGACTTTTTTAAAAAATATGTGATCATTGTGAAATTGACGAAGATGTTTATACAGGGTGACCCATTTCAAATGGAAGCACCCCCATAACTTTTTTGTTTTTTGTCCGATTTTAACCGTTTTTTTTTAAAGATAGGCCACAAAAAACTCTATTTTGACACAAAATTTCAAAGCCGTATTTCAATTTTCAAGGCCTATTATGTTTTTTCTTCTTGCAAAAAAATCACGAAAATTATTTAGCGATTCTTTTATCTAAAAACTGACAATGTCATTGGATTCGGGACTATTTAAAATGAGTTTGTGCTAAGTTTCATCAAAAAATAGCTATTATTAAAAATGCTACAAAATAATTAATATTGAAAATTTAAGAATCTGACTGCCCCCGTAGCAAGTTTATTTTTAATACGATTGCCCCCAAACTTTATTCCTACTCTTTGAACCCAATAAACTGTCGTTTTAAAAGTATTTTGGTAGCTGGTTTCAATTTAAAGAAAAAAAACAAGGGAACAAATTATATAATTATTTTTTTGATGAAACTTAGCACAAACTCATTTTAAATAGTCCCGAATCCAATGACATTGTCAGTTTTTAGATAAAAGAATCGCTAAATAATTTTCGTGATTTTTTTGCAAGAAAAAAAATCATAATAGGCCTTGAAAATTGAAGTACGGCTTTGAAATTTTGTGCCGAAATAGTTTTTTGTGGCCTATCTTTAGAGAAAAAAACGGTTAAAATCGGACAAAAAACAAAAAAGTTATGCGGGTGCTTCCATTTGAAATGGGTCACCCTGTATAAAAAACCGTATTTAGAACATAACGTTCATATAGTCGTTACGCTTCAAAAATGTAAGTAATTTTGACGTTCTTCTGACATTTTATGTTTTCCTTTTCAGTATTATACGTTTATATAAACTTTTTAAAAAAATTTTAGACTAACAATTTTAACATGTACCTGAAGATGGCTTAAAAGCCGAAACGTACGTTGTAAAATATTTAAAAAAAGGATAGTTTTTGGCTCGTTGTTTTAAATACAATTTGGTAGAATACCCACGAATTTTATTTGAATTACTCTATAACTACCAGGAAGAAAACTAAAAAAAAAGTTATTAAAAGAAGACACCCAATGAATCGAACCCGGGACTTCTACTAAGCTACCGGAGTATACGGGTTCCATCGGCTAGGCGCTGTTTGATTCAACTGAGTATGTGGTAACTATACCGGTGAGATGTAGGAGACTCCGCCATCTTCCACAACTACTAGAAGGGGTTAGAGGGTGTAGGGTAACCATTCATTATTGTTGGTTATGTCAACTTCCTATTTATTCTTCAACCCACAACATTCATTATTAGAGCGACTTAATGCAAGAATCAAACGTGGAAATTCTAACCTAAATATCAAGTCATAAATAAACAAATAACGATGGATTTTTGTACCTGTAAATATATAAATCAATAAGGATGTTTTAATGGAATAGCAGATAGTAGCAGCAGTTGCGGGTTGAAGTACAAATAGGAAGTTCACATAAGCAATAATAACGAATGGTTACTGTACACTCTCTAACCCCTTCTAGTAGTTGTAGAAGATGCCGGAGTCTCTTACATATCACTGCTACTTACTATACATACTCAGTTGAATCAAATAGCACCTAGCCGATGGAACCTGTGTACTCCGATGCCTTACGCTGGGTCCTAATTGGCAAACATTTTTGATCGCGCGAGCGAGCGATGATCGCGTCGTTCATATTGCGCGATCATCGCGCTTGGGTCCTAATTGCAGTATTTTTTCGCGAACGATTCGTGTTGTGAATTTACTTTTTGATTGTGTCGATCAGTGGCAAAATGACACGCGACAAACGCATTCGTCAAGTGTTGTGTGAGAACGTTTACATTAAATATTTTACTTTGATTAGAAAGCGAAACTTAAAGCTTCCCATTCCTTATCTACGGCCACCCGGTTTTTATACAGTGGGGACCACTTATTCCACACAGTGGGCCGTTTCTGCACTTCATTTATTACTTGTTCTATTAATATATGGTTGGACATATTAATAATAAAATTATTTTAAATAGCACAAACGTACGCTCGCACGACCAAAACGTACGCTCGCGCGACCAAAACGTACGCTCGCGCGACCAGAATCAAACTGGTTTGAAAAACAAACAAACGCGATCACGCGATGCGACGTGCGAGCGCGCGATCATCTCCGATTTGGCCCCATGCGTTTCGCTATATATCTATGTTTGTTTTTCCATCGCGTCGCTCGCTCGCTCGCGCGATCAAAAATTTTTGCCAATTAGGACCCGGCGTTTAGTTGGTTTAAAGCACCTACGGCCCCAGTAGTACGAGTCCCGGGTTAGAATCCCGGTTGGTGTGAATTTTTCAACTAATTATTTTTTACCTGCTATGCCACTAAAACCACTCTGTTCATCCATGAATCAGTTTTGCCTAAGGTAATATTTTACGCAGTATCAACAGTCTAGGTCATAAATTAAATTTGATAAAAAAAATTAAATACAAAAAATAAATTAAAAAATGAGAATTTTAGAAATATGTAGACGCTACCGTTTTTGCTGTCATACCATTCATGGTACACCTGATTTGATTGATATATGTTTCAACGTGATGAATAAAGCAGAGAATTAGTTAAAGTTGGAGGATGATGCCCCCAACTGTAAGAAAATATTAATTTTCCAAGGGGACCAACAGAATGTAGTGAAATCCCGAATTTTTTCTTTAAATAATAGTTTTTTATGCCAATTTTATTTATTTATTTATTGACGGGGAAAACCCACTAAACAAAACACAGTATAACATATTAGGCATGTGCAAGTACTTAGTACCAATTAAATATGCATACACGGTTCAAAAGAGTTGAAACAACAATAAAGCTTAAACAATTAAAAACTAAAAACACAAAAACAGAATGTAAGCGTTTAACATGGAAGGCCGGAGACCAGAATGGTCAAAGACAGAGTTTACATATCGCTTCAGTTGAGACATAAAACTCGGACGTTTTGAGAACAAATCTATATCATTTGCATTTGCGGGTCTACTTGATCGGGAGATAAAAGAGTTGTAGCTATAAATGGTCCTATGGAAAGGCACGTGAAAACAGTTCTGTCCACGAGTTGCTCTGGGCAGTGCAAATAATTCAACCGCTGCAAGCAGGTCTGGGGGATTAGTGTAGTACTAAAGATTCATCCGGTCTTTTATATCTTCCTTTGTACTTCAAGACCGCTTATGTTGAGTAGAGATTTGATTTCATGGTAAGATGCAGACGGATCCACATTGGACTATCTTATAAAACTGAGGAATTTATGATGAACAGTCTGGAGCTTTCCTATATGCGATTGGTAATAGGGCATCCAGACGGAGGAAGCATATTCGGTGGAGATAGACTAATGTAGTTATACCTACTACGTAAAATATTACCGTATAGGCAGACCCAAATAGATTTGCAAAAAGAAGAAAGAACAAACTATACCCCGTGGTTTATATACAGGGTACTTCATAAAATATAATTTTGTCGAACTTTGGCGCAACCCAACCGTGAACTGTATATTGATATTTTGTACAATATTTAAAAAATTCCTAATATGGGGTTTGTTCCAACTGCGGTTCTAAACCAGTTTCCAGCCATCTAATCGATTGAATACAGTTCTGCGGAATTACTTTTCTGCATACTGATTCGCTAGAACGGGTTCAGAATTATTGTTGGAACAAAGCTATTTCTTTCGTTATTTTTTTTTTTGGGGGGGGGGTCTTCTTCGAATAACAGTAGGCCATGGAATTATGCAATAGGCCCATTTCAAAAAATTATAACCCAAAATGTAGAGCTCTGCGAGTACTTCTTCTACTATGGGTTGAACAAATTTTTTTTGAGTCTCACTATTCCGAAAAATGCTCTCACTCAAAGTGCAACACATTGTAGATATCATTAATAGTACTTTTTCGCCCTCCATGGAAAGTTATTTCTCAGTTTTTTTGATAACTATGTACAGTGTGTCCCACTTTAAGTTTTAACAACCCCATAATGATATGTTCTGAAATAAAACTGATAGGTAAAACTGAAACACAACTGATGCATTTTAAAATTAAATTTACTATCGCGAAATTACAAATGATGCCGTTCTGAAATTAAACTGACCTTTTCTGAAATACATGTATTGTGGAAAGGTACAATCACAGCAGTCTTTTGTCTATGGGTGCAGTTGTTTTTGTTGTCTACATTTTAGTATGCTACGATCACTAGGGAACACATATCCAGGTTCGATAGCAAGCACCTATTTTTTTTTCTAAATAAATATACAGTTCGGAAAGAATAGTTTGTTGGTAACCTACTTGGTGGTGGAGTAGTTGACTAGACTATAGGACAAGCAAGTTTATTTCCTGACTGAGGCAGAAAGACTGTATATAGAATAGGTACATGCTATAGGTACATATAAACAACATTATGTTGGGTCTCTTTCAGGACAGGCCCAGCCCACTGAAGATGCAGCACCACCCACGGAAGAACCTGCTCCAGAACCAGAACCCCCAGGTAAACCAATTTTTAGAATTACCAACGTGTTTTGAAAATTCAAATCTTTCAAGGTCCATTTGATCAGTTCAGAGACCTTGTTTTGCACGAAGGATACGACATTGTCGCTCTGCCTGAAACCATTTTACCACCCAGCGAAGATAAAGATAAAGTCAATATACCCAACTATTCTCTGGTGGAAAATAGGAAAAATAGTGGCGATGGAGTACTTTTATATATCAAGGATTCCTTGAAGTACAAAGTTGTTGACCTCACTTCAGATAATCCAGAAGCACCTCAACTCAGCTTCGAAGATCTGTTAATGAAGCTGAAAGCCAGTAAGGATAATATATGTATAGGTTTTCCGATTATAATTTTGTCGTGCTTTTGGGCACTAAACAATATATACACTATTATACACGTATTATTTTACAACGTTTCCTTACCGATGTTTTTTTAGGCCAGCCTGAACTTACCACAGCCCCAGCCGAGGGCCCCTCTGAGGGTGCCGCACCGTCTGAAGGTGCCGCTCCTGCTGAAGGCGTACCTCCTCCACCTGCTGAAGGCGCGCCTGCTGAAGGTGCGCCTGCTGAAGGTGCACCCGCGCCTCCAACTGAAGCCGCCACTTCCTCAGGAGAATCAGGTAGAAAATACCTACTTACATTTCTGTTAACCCTTTCGGGACTGCGGCCACCTGAGGATCTGTGCCCAGTGGACCACAGCAGGAAGCGCATGCGTGTATGTACGGTTCCGGTCCTTAATTGCAAAACAGTCATTAGATAACAACAGATCTTTTCAGGATATAAATCATTTTTTGCATGCACCCACATGCAAATGAGCTTGTGTTCGATTTTACTAATGTATTTAAGTGCACAAGTAAGTTTTTTTTACGAAAAGGACCACCCAACTAGATGCCATTACTAGAAAATCAGCCAATGACATTAATTGGGGGCATGACCAATGTAAAGTAGGCGTTCCAATGTATCCGTAGTCAACGCGTGTCCGTCCGGTTCCAGTCCTTTCTCATGCCTCCCTGCTTGCGTTTATAGTCGGTTCCAGTCCCACTGACCCAACTTTTATATGCGTGTTCGTCCGGGTCTGGTCCCGAAAGGGTTAATACAAAAAATCTTTCAGCACCAGCAGAAGCAACACCCGCTGAAGCTGAAAAAGCACCTGCCGAAAGTCCAGCATCAGCTGCAATTCCAGCTGAGGAACCAGCAGCCGATGTGGCCTCAACGCCTGTTATTGAAGGTGAGGAAACAACTTGTGACTAGGTAACTGTAAATAACTAAGGTTTGTTGGCTGCTTTGCAAACAATTTTCTATTATTCTTGAGCTTACATTATTACACTACATCAACGTAGGTATCTAAAAAATGCCTAAAATGGTTCTTAATTGTTTTCTGAAAAGCTGAGCAATTTTCTATTATCAATCCACCATGTTTGATATTTTATTCTACAATAAAATCTTAAAATTGTATAATTTAAGTAGTTTACCATTTTATACTCACAGTATGGAATAAAATATAAATAAAAATGTCCTTTTGATATTTTTTCACAGGTATTTGCATTCTAGGGTTTCATGGAATTTTTTTAATTAGCTGTTTTAGGGTTTCTCAGTTTCTCTGATAAAACAACAACAAATTACCACAATAATTAGACTTTGTATCACTATCATCTACATATTATTTTGTATCTTTATTTCATCTTTATATTATCATGCGCAGTTTTATGGTACCTATTGTGGGAACGCAGAAAACATAGCTTATTTGTGGTAATATGCAAAAATGACAATAAGTCGAGGGACACGCACTTGCCTTCCAACTGGGGCAGTGTCGTTAATTAACGAGAGCGTTCCTCGAATTCAAATGAATGCAGCAGGAACTTCTCAGTAAGCCTGATTGATTTTTTTGTATTTCATAGATTTCATTTGGAGGTTATTTTTAAGGCTTTTATGGCATTTAAACGGAAATTTATTGTTTTAAGAATATCAGTGGCAGCTCGTGGGTTAATGCACAGAGGGGGGGGGGGGGCTACGTTTTGAAAGGAACACACTCTATGGTCAATTAAAATAAAATAGGTGGTTACCGAGGTGGGTACCTATTTTCAACATGGGTTTTTTAATTTTTAGTAGATTCTCGTTTTTTAAGAAGTTAATAACGCAGAACAATGCATTTAATTTGTTCTTGTCATACATATTTCTAGGATTTTTTTAATTTTGCACAGACACTCAGTTTTTCATTCTGAACAACTTTCTTTAATAACATTTTGTCGTAAAAGCTGCAGAGGGGGCACTTTAGTAGTGTACAAAATCGGAATTTTCAAAATTTCCAAAGCGTACTTGATTTTTCGAAAGTAAAATTATGTCAAAAATTAGTTTCAAACTAAGCAGGGCAAAACCCCAGACGCTCAATTTTCAACTCGAAATTTTTTTGTCATTTACACCTATAAAGTCGCTAATCCTGGGACACACTGTATAGGTACTTTAGAAATTTACGTTGAACAGACTCGAGCATGTTAGTATGAACACGAGTGTGCACGCATATTCCAGCTTCGATCTAACAAAAGCATAATACAAGATTTTGACAGTATCGATGTGATGAAAATGTTTTGAATTTCTAACGACAAATCCGTAAGCCTTAAGTGCTGAAGATACTGTATGCTCAATGTGTTGTGCAAATGACAGCTTAGGGTCAAAAACTATGCCGAGGTCAGTAATTGTGTCTGGACGATTAAGCACAGTGTTGTCAACCTGATAGTCAAATGCTATATATTCAGAGATTTAAGGGGTAATGTCATAACGTTGCATTTAGCCGGATTTAAGGGCAGGTTATTATCCAGACACCATTGAGATATGCTGGTTAAGTCACGTTGTAGCATGATGCATAATCATTTAACATTAGATACGTTTAGATACATACAGTGTGTCCCGTTTTTCATGTTAACACCCCTGAAAATCTAAGTAGGCTGAAGGAATTGAACGGGGCAATTTTTTTTATAGATATGTCCCTGAAAGGTCATCATTTGCGAAGTATTGGTTTGGCATTGCCGCGAAAGCCTGGCCTACTGCGATTTTTTAAAGAGGTGTGTTTTTCGAAAAACCATATTAGGCATTTTTTTATTTACAATCTGACACCACAGCGTTAATCAGGACACACCGAAACCCCCATATACCAAATTTGAACAAAAAATATACAGGGAGTTCCATTATGCAGGGTGTCAAAGTTGAGCAAAATAGGAATTTTAAAGGTATCTGGCGAGTCAAGTGTGCTATGGAATTACCTCAAAACAGTTGAATGGTCAATAGGACCACTCAAGGTGTTGGTGTGCAAAGGTCCAATACAAAATATACAGAGGGTTCTTATTCGTGCTATCTCAAAATACTGAATTTTTGGAACTTTATACGGGACAAAAATCGAGTATATCAAAACCGCTCCACACACTATACATGAACTAAATCTAAAAAATACAGAAGCCTGCCAGTTAGTAAGTCCATATCAGTTAAGGTGGCTGGTGTGCCACAACAGGAAAAAACAGACAGTGACTTTGTTGAAAAAGTCCAATATTTTAAATTGTTTTTATTTGTTAGTTGGCATTTTGTAAAGAAATACATTACTTTTGTGTTTATCAATATTTTTTCAATGATTCCAGGGCACTCTTGATCCGTATAAGTTTCATAAAATTTCAGAATTTTGAGATGGCTCAGAGAAAAACACCCTGTATATTTTTGTATTGAATCCTTGCACAGCAACACTTTGAGTGGTCCTTTTGACCATTCAACTGTTTTGAGGTAATTCCATAGCATACTTGACTCGCCAGATGCCTTTAAAATTCCTATTTTGCTCAACTTTGACAACCTGTAGAATGGAACTCCCTGTATATTTTTTGTTCAAATTTGGTATATGGGGGTTTCGGTGTGTCCTGATTAACGCTGTGGTGTCAGATTGTAAATAAAAAAATGCCTAATATGGTTTTTCGAAAAACGCACCCCTTTAAAAAATCGCAGTAGGCCAGGCTTTCGCGGCAATGCCAAACCAATACTTCGCAAATGATGACCTTTCAGGGACATATCTATAAAAAAATTGCCCCGTTCAATTCCTTCAGCCTACTTAGATTTTCAGGGGTGTTAACATGAAAAACGGGACACACTGTAGATACATTAATGAAAATGTTAAAAAGCAATTGACCCAAGTTTGACCCCTAAGGAACACCAGATACTGCAAAATATTCCAAAGATCTGAACCCGTTACACACCACAAACTGGCGTCTCCCAGAGAGATAGGAGTCAAAGAAGCTGACAAGCGCATCAGCCAAACCGAAGTGCCTTAGCTTCTTCAATAACAAGCGATCCAACTGGTGAAAGGCCTTTGAGTTGTTATCTTTAAACCAAACACATACTGTTCATAACTGAATTACCATTTATTAAAGAAAATGACTTAGTCTAGTATACTAAATACTATATGTATATACATTTTCCCCTCCTCTTACCCCCATTTTTTTTCTAAATTTTCGTTACCTAAATATTGGTACTTTTTGGTTTTTTCATTTAGAATATCGAAGGAGCCTACAAAATTTAATATATTTTCTGGAGAAATTAAAACTTTTGGATAGAATTAGGTAAATCATAAAGGGATTTTTCTACAACATATATTTTACTACTCTCACTTGATTATTGACATTTAAAATGTAACATAAGCAGTTGAAAAAATTCACTCCAGCCAGGAAACGAATCCGGGACTCCTAATTGGGGCCATAGGCTCTTAACCAACTAAGCTATCAGAGCTTACAGGTTCCATCGACTAGGTGGTATTTGTTCCAACTGATTATTAACACAGACTTATATAGTTTCGCTAGTAGCTATACATATATAGGTCTGTGCTCTTAGCAAAGAAAATCTCGTTAGTGATTAGTGGTACGATGTACATCTTCTACAACTACTAGAAGAAGGTGTAGGGTAACCATTCATTTATGTTGGTTATGTGAACTTCCTATTTATTTGTTCTACCCAGAGTATTCAACATATAAAATAATGTCAAGCCAAGAATATTAAGAAACAAGGATGGATTTGTGTACCTTGTTGCATAGCAGGTAAAGGATGACTGCAGTAGGAGTTCCGGTTCGAATCCCGCGCGGCTGGAGTGTATTTTTTTTTCAACGGATTATCCTTTACCTGTTATGCTACAAAAACATCCCCCTTTATTTAATATGTAAATAAGCATTTTAAGATTCTTTGACGATAAAATCTCTTTTCAGCCACTGCATAAAAGACACAATAATATTCCACTCTACTTTTCCATAGTTGCTTGCAGTGAAATAACGGTTATTGAAAGACAGTAATTATTTAAGCGTGCATCACAATATTAATATTTATATGTGTGAAAATGTTGTTATATTAATATTTTTAAAATAAATAATATTATACTTTATGACAAATTGTTTTTTCTTATTACTTCCATTTATAACCACCTTTTCCCAATTGACTTATATCAACATTGTCGTTCAAATTTACCAAATCTTCGTCTATTAATACTTCAAAATCTCCTAAGGCTTCAGGGGATGGTATTTTATTCCAGCGAACACTAAAAATGTATTTCTAAAAATCATCTCTACATGTAAGTATCTATACTTCACACCCCACAAAAATTAATGCATACTTTAAAATCCTAAAAAGTCAACAAAACAATAAAAACGATCATATTAGTGTTAGATAAAAAAAAATCATAACTTCTAACAACACCTATCATTTGTTTAAATGTACAATAAAAATAAATGTTTCATTTTTAACTAGTTGTACAATATTTTCAATTTTTCGAAAAAGTCATTCTTGATCAAAAAAGTGTGCTTGTTCTTAAAATAAGGTAGGCATGGGAATAGTTAACATTACTTATACTGGGTGACCAGACAACTGAACAAACGTTAATTTGCATAAAAGTAAACTGCCTCCGCCTCCATTTGTAGAGATATTGAAAAAGTTATAAAGATGAAAAACTTTTTTACAATCTTGGGCCTACTTTCAGTTTCCTCCAATATTTTCCAAAATACAAAGTAGGCCTAGAATTTATAAATTATGTCATCATGCGCAAATTTTCTTTATAACTTTTATTTTCACTATCTCTACAAATAATAGGGGTAGTCTACTCTTATGATAATTAACCTTTCTTCAATTGTCTGGTCACCCACTATGAGTAATGTTAACTTTTTCCGTGCCAATCTTATTTTATGAACAATAGCATACTTCTTTTTATCAAGAATGACGTTTTGTCGAAAAATTGAAAATATATTTTTTACAAGTATACATAGATATGTGTATCCGTGGACACACTGTATATAGGTACTATATTGTTCCATTTTATCAGATTTAATTTTACATATATTAGTGTTTTTGCCAGGACTAACCATTATCGAGATATAAGGGCAAAAACAAAAAAACAGATACACATACTTTTGGGAACTCCTGGAGTTAGCATCTTTGTAGACCCGGGAACTTTTGGTATATTTAACTTAAAATACCCTCGAACGCAGTCAAAGAGTAAAAAAGTATGCGTAATAAAAGTTTGTCTACAACCCATTTTTGAGCATTCATTGACTGGATTGAAGGGCTTCTTAAAGTTATCAGGCTCAAGGTTTAAAGTTATGCGTTAATTTTCAATGTAGGGTACACGTATGTTTCTATTTCTTACTCTGGCATTCCTGAAGGGGGTACAACGATATTGAAAATGTTGTCCAACAACTTGTGTTTTAAAATTCTGTCATTTGCAGTTGTTGAAGTTAGAGAAGGCGACGCATTGACCTGTAAAAAAAATTAATGACACTTGGCAAACTATCTTTTGTACAAATAGGTACCTCAATCAGCCATGGTTTTAACTTATTGTCTATAATGATATCGTAACCATAGCACTCAAAACAATGCCTGTCTGTGGCTATAACGGGAGCTATTGCCTTTAAGGAGTGTATTATAAGCCAGCTTATTTGATCAAAAAGTCTTTCAGTTACTTGTTTTCCTCTTGTACTTTCCAGATACAATCGTAAATTTTGAACACTTAGTTTGCCTCCGTGTAAAGAGTTGTATTCACCCTAAAATTTTCAAATTTCAAATAATTAAAACGGAATAATGAAGGCAAAACTTACTCCGTGTTTTTGAACTGAAACGTTCGTTAAATGGACATACATATTATCTAATTCTGCCACACTAGAATCGTATTTTACTGTGCAAAACCTGCAGAACCCTAGTCGAAATTGGTATGCTTTTAAGGGTCTAAATGACGTTACTAAAACGTAAAGTCTCAGGTCAAATTTTTTGCCACCAATAAGTAATGGATTATCAATGTATCTAAAAAGTGAACAGTAATTCAAGGGGGGGGGGCTAAACAGGTAACAAATGCTATCAAACAGTAAATTATTGTGTGTTTGTAGAATGTAAAACAATGATAAAAGAAGAACAAAAATGAAAGTATTTGCTCCCGTTTGTGTTACTATTTACCCTTGTTTACAGACAAGAAATTAGGTGATTCTACTTGTCAACAACAGTTGCCAATATATATTTTGAAAATTAAACTTTGAGTTTTCTATACACATTTGCAGCAATCGATGAGGGGAAGATTTTTGAATCGACTGTAAGTATAGGTATTCCAATGGAAGGGTACACGGTATACGTATATAAGCAGAAAGAATGTGGATAATTCAATTTCAATTCAATTCTCTATTTTGGAAGCTCACACCCTTAAGTTATCTTCAAAAGCCCCAATTTTTTCGATTTTTCGCCATATTTTTACAAGTGCTCAACACAACTTTGTTGGTGATAAAAGAAGGCCATACCTATAACAATGGATCACACCTTTATCACTGATTATTTCCTGCAAAATTAGCTCAGATATTTTGATCAAGTTTATTGGCAAATGTTGTTATTGATTTCATCAAGATATTAGTGTAACTTGTTCTGTTATTTTATATTTACTTTGATATTACGTAGCTCTCCTTTGTCAATTGTTGCTGAAAAGGGGTCTTGGACTCTCTCGACCATCTTTTCAATTTAGACAATTTATTTATAAGAAAAATTCCAGAACCTTGCGACCTTCCACACGGCTTCATAATCCATGTGCTCTGAGGAGCTTTCCTGTATTCTTCCACAAACATATTATAGTCGGCTGGCAAGACGAAAGTTACTGGGATAAAATCCAGATAGATATATTTTGAATCTCCCCTTTCTGCTAGCGAATTTCCTTCTTTTTCGAGATCACGTCGATATCTTTTTATATTCTTGACCAGAAGATCTTTACGTGAGATTTCATAATGGTTTGGGAAGTGATTAATCAATCTAAGGAGTTATAGTTACTAAATTAGTATCTACAATATGTGATATTATAGATGTGATGGTACATTAATTTTAGTCTTATTTACCTAAGTATTTGATTGCACAAACAAACAACGTAACTATAAATGTCTGTGGTGTTATTCAGTATTTTACATGTTGTTACTAACGAAAAATTGAAATCGTACCGTTATACAATACTTAACATTCTCCCCTACAGAGCTACAGCCATATAGAAAACTTCAGATAAGGTTCGTATTATGGTCTCGTGCACGTTTGACAGATTCCGGATGAAACTAAACATTTGTTGGATTAAGCAGTTATTCAAATCAATTCGACAGAAAATTTTTTAGTTGGTTGGAATGTAATACCTAATTGTTTCCAACAATTTCTGGAGAAATTAAAAATGATTGCCACTTAATACAACAAAAAAGGGTATGTTTTACCTCAAGGTTGGTCAGATGTGTACGAGATCGAGATCGATAAATTTTTCTAACCTCAACAGTTAAAAAGTTAAGGACGGGTTACACTCATCAATCATCTAAGACCTAATGTATGAAACAAGCCTAATAATCAATACACACTTACTGATTATCATTCATCCTGTAACCACTATCAACACTGAAAAGACTACGGCATGTCTGTGTTCCAGCCCAATATACATTCCAATCATCATCAGGACCGACCTGTGCCCAACCACGTTTTTCACAGTTGACTACCACCACACTTTTATCGAGATCAGTACAAAAAGTAACACGCATTTTGCAACCAAAAAAATGGGTACCTACTTACATGACAAATTTAACCTATTATAGATCAAACAAAAATGCAGTTGTTTTGACAACAGAATGTCTAAAGATTTATTTTTATATTACAAAGATCCTGAAATACTATTTTACAAAACTAAGGGTATACCTCTAATTATATATATATTTTTACACTGTAAACCAACCTGGTAGTCCTTTCCGTTCTTTATTTTTTTCAAGAAAATTTTCATGACCCAGTTTGGCTGCTTTTAACGATTCTTTGTATTCTTCCTGTTGTTCTTTAAAAGCATCTTTAGGATATAGGTTGGGAAACTCAAAATGTTCACCTTTTGGCTAAAAAGATACCTAGGTATAAGTAAAATAATAATAAATATTATTACTACTTTTTACCAAAGTTACATAAGCGTACTTAATATCATCATCTTTAACAACATATCCTTTACCGGGATCTCTGCGAGTCTTCCCCATTTCTATTCGTAACCGAATATCAATTGATTTTACATCATAAATTTTTTCTAGGTAATTTTTTATGTCTTGTCTGGTCATTTCCATGGAACATGAAAATTGAACAACATTTGGAGGTTGCTCATGGGTAGGCCTTACCAATTTCATCCAAAAATTTGGAAGAAATACTCGAAGTTGGGGCCCACCTCGCTGGTAAATAGGATACCTAAAAATTTACCCATATATTCTCGAAATAGATAATTTTTATGAGTTACCATCTTGTAGACATTATCTTCTTCAAGTATTTAATACTTTATATACCAAATTGACAAAAGTGTTTCGCTATTCCTAACTCTACTTCTCCAGAACACCAGCAGAAAATGCAGTGTGTAGTTCACCGTTGATTGAATCGACGAGTTCACTGAGCAAATGGTGAGGCAATTGAGGTAGTATGGGAGGGGAGGCGCCATAACATTACTATTGTCGCATACACAGAATATTCCCCTATTCTGTAGTCGCATATCAAGAACGTTAATTTAACCTTCTTGGTCGCATATAGCAAACGGGTTCAGGGGGCGAGGCTAAGTTGTGTATCAATGTGGCTGACATGCCAGGGTCTGATTAAACAGTATTCCTAGTAAAATTATAAAAAGCTACGAAAGAAAATATGGGGTTATTTAGAATTGAAGGAAGAAACACCCTGTAGGCAATCCTTGAAAAATACATACCTAGAGTACTTATAAAGGTAATATTTTTCTTTTCATAAAGTACCAAAGTGGATATTATAAATTATATTGATACGGCTCTGTCTATTGTTTACATTACCTGTGAAATGTAATTCCTGTGAATTTATTTTTGTCCACGTTAGAATTGCTACTGCAACAACGTACAGAACATGAAATATTTATTTCCAGAGGTGAATAGTTCGCAATAACAAGGAAAACTGCACTTTTAGCCACTTTTAATGCACTTTTAGCACCGAGTCGTCAAATTGACGTTGTTCTTGTAATCTATCACGTGGGTGCACCCGTTTTGGGTCACGTGACAGCTTCTCCCCCCCCATACTGACTCAATGGAAATGTCCTAGATATTTTGTGGTTTGTGGTAAATATTCCCAACTGTGCAACTCGGATCATTAAACACTACCCATACGGCCAGTGCATGAGGGGGCAGGGGGGAAGAAATATGAGCGTCAAACTCTTTTGCACTCGAACGCCTAAAAGCGGAAGGGAAGTACTCTGGAGTTACTCCGGAGTACTCAAAGCCTTGCACCCGAAAGCGGCTCATACCTAGACCTAAACCTGTTCTGTGTAGTATTATTTGTTACCGGTAATCATTGAACTGACAAACGAATGTCAGTTCGATCATAGAATAGAATCAGCGTCCAGAGATACTATTTCAGTACTATTTCTAGACTTTGATACTTTGATAGTATTCTGTGGTTCGATGCCGGTTCGGTCATTCGCTCGAATTCGGCTAGAAAGTTCTAATTTGACATTTTGATATTCCTCTTTTGCTGGTAGAAAAACTAGATATCCGGCTTTAGGGTGGATAATCTGTGATCCGGCTATTCCAAGAATTCCAAGTTCCAAGCAAGTAGTAGTAGTGCTCTCCTCTCTCTATAAGGTATTCGTACTCGTTGGTGACTTTAAGCGTTGACTGATTCACCCAACGCTTTAAGCACGCTTTAAGTGTTAAGTGTGAGAATCCGAATTGTGAGGTAAGCACTAAGCAGAAGCAGTAAGCACATAATTTAGTATAGTAAGTACCTAGTATAAGTTGGTAATAAAATCGTAGTGGAGGAAAGAGTTTTTTCCTTTAGGAATTAGAAAGTGGGTTCTTTTTTATACTATTAATTTATTACCTTTGAAGTACATACTTGTGTATTAAGTCTGTATTATTCATTGCAAAATTATTAATCATATATCATTTCCAGAATATTCCAAAGGAATAATAAACCTTGAGGGATCTAGAATCTCAACAAATTCACAATGACAGAATTAGATATCAGCCCAAATCATGATAAAGGTGTTTTAAAACAAATTCTTAAAGAAGGAACAGGCGATGAACTACCCCCACATGGTTGCAAAGTACGGGTACATTATACAGGAACTCTCACTGATGGGACAAAGTTTGATTCTAGTAGAGACCGAAATGAACCTTTTGAGTTTGATTTAGGCAAAGGTATAACCACATTCTTAACATTTATTTTCGTTTCTTAATACCTAATACATTATTTCAGGAAGTGTTATTAAGGCATGGGACATAGGTGTTGCCACCATGAAAAAAGGTGAACAGGCTGTACTAACTTGTGCTTCAGAATATGCTTATGGGGAGTCTGGGAGTCCACCAACGATTCCTCCAAATGCTACATTGAAATTTGATGTAAGATACTTGTAAAACTGTATTTTTATACATAATAAATCCATAAAAATTTAGGTAGAAGTCATCGATTGGAGCGGTGAAGATTTGAGTCCCAAAAAAGATGGTGGCATCGAACGGATTCAGATACTTACGAGTGGCGAGGGCTACACAACACCAAATGAGGGAGCTTCTGTAGAAGGTATTTAAAATATATCTGACTCAGTTTCCGTGGTCGGAGAACTTTCCACTCCTTTAAACATTAACTGGTAGGATGCAAAGTAAGATCAGGATTTCCTTGATCAGGAGAAACATATGATATTTGAAAATCTATAAATGGAATTTAAACATGATTTTGCTTTATGTTGTCCTCGGTGTGTTGATGCAAGGTGCGCACACCATTTGCCCCACACTTGCTTGGGGGGACGTAGTGTAAATATTTTGGCACATGCACATTCTTTGGTCTTTGATCATTGGTAGTAATTGTAATTAACTGTTTTGTTGTTTTAAATAAAAGGCTTATGAAAAATGATTTATATGCCTGCATTTGAGATTCACAAATTCCAGAAAATATTATTTTGAATTGCTCTTCGTCACTTCAAAATATTTTCTGGTGAAGAAAGATTAAAACTTAAAAATCAAAGGAGTGAAACAAAACATCACCGTGCATGAATTGTACAACAAACATAAAAGTTATAACATATAAAAATCAAATGCAATAGGGAGGTTAATAATAAACGTTTATAATTATTTGGACCTATGCTACAATATGAATGAAATGCTGCAAAAAGCAAACTACAAAAAAAAACCGTGGAATAAAAAAAATCCATGACACTTAACCCTTTCGCTACCATCGCCGTATATATACGACAGAAGGAAGCGTGCCACCGCACCCACTGCCGTATATATATACGTTCAGTTCTAAAATGGTCTAGACAACTGATGTTATATATATATGCGACAGTATGTTTTTTGCCCTGCCTGCACACCCACTGCCGTAAATATCCAACACCATTAACGTGCATCCAGACCCAGTGCCTTACATCTCCGGCACTGATACAAAGCCTCCACACCCATCGCCATATTAATACGTCATTTATCCAGCGCCTCTAGCGGATGAAACCCTTACTCTCGCTGCGCTGCTGGAATTTCGTAAGTTGTGTTTCAATCCTAATCTGATATTGAGCACTGCATAAGTGTGGAGTTTCTTTTTAAAAATATATGAATTGTTCAAAAAGATACAAACGAATATAAAAATTTATATTTAAAGAGTATCAGCTGCACTTTTCTGCATTTTTTTATGCCTATGTAAATTGGCTGGGAATGGTGGCACTAAACGTTTGAAGCGGTAATTTAATGTTATTACAAATAAATCAACATACATATACATATGTTAATATGAAAAAACTGCGAAATATTTACCACAAAGAGAATTCGTTACCGTAAAAAGAACATAAACCGTAATAAAGCTGGATATTTAAAATATGGGATATTCTAACCAATAAACATAAAATACCTCCCTATAACTTGCAGTAAGTCCCATTTTGTTTGTTTGTGCATCACTGCAGATCGCCAACAATGAAATTATGATATCATGCTTGGGTCTTTAATGCAGTGCTGGTCCAGTCTCTACTAAACACGCTCGAAGTAGACTGACATCACACTACCCTGTTTATGGTGTGCATTTTTGAATGCAGCTATATTCAAAGCCTGTTGCGGCATGACGCAGGACGCATAACAAATAATTCTAACCTCTGAATAACTTTTGGCAAAGATAACAACTAAAAACTGCAAATCATCTTCACAAGACTTTGTAACCTTAAAATCATTCCTAGCAAGGATACACGTGCATAGAAAAATTTACAAGCATAGAAACTCTTGTTTCAAAGTGCCTAAAATCATTGAATACTGACCCTCACGATGTATTGTCTGATTCTTATAGATTAGCGTTGTAATCTACGTTCAGTCTAGCACCGGAAGATGGTACTTTATAGTAAATAATCATATGTTTAATGATCAAATAAACTTTTTGTGTTGTTTCATCGGGGAGACTACATTTTTACGTGGTAATAGTGTCCAAGCTGAGCTTGAGCTACAGTATTTAGAGAAAAAGAAGAGGCCTTTCTCAATAGGGCAATATTACAATTTTAAAGTTGAATTTGATTTATTTTATATGTGTAGTTTTTATACATACAGTATGTCCCAGAGTGAGTAGTCCAAACGAAGGCTGTAGATATCACTAGGGGATATCACTATAAATAGCATTACCTAAATCCTATTCAGCCATGTTGTAAACAATTTTAACCGCAGGTGAAAAAAATAGCTTAATGCATATCTAAAATATTCCAAAGCCAACAAAAAAATATTTCAGAAGTCTATTAAAACCCCTAATTAATGGTGCTTTGCTGATCAGCTGGCAAACTCGCGCATCGAGGCTGATGACCGACCCTCGGCCCTCAGTTGCCAGTTACACAACATAATCATACATTTACTTATATTTTACTTTTCCCCCAGAAATCTACAAATATGATGAAGTTGATAATTTTTCAGTTTTTTTTTATTTTTTAAGGAAAGAGATTAATATGCCATGGCTATAAATACAGCATGGTCTAACTTTATTGATTTATTTATTTATTGTAAATGGTTTCACCCCGACCTCCATTACTCTGGAGCAACCTCCCTATCACATGGTTGCTGTAGGGTAGCCAATCCCAGGCTGCCTACCTTGCCTCTGACAACAGCAGAATAATAAAAGGCAACACACTACCTGTCAAGGCAGCCATGTGAAAACGCGCTGACTATAGAATCACGTACAACGAGATATTGTCGCAAAACCCCTGAGGTGCTGAGTATTGCAGGGCATCCAGTATCACACACTTTTCTTGCAATCTTCAATTTTCCTGTGCTGTGCTCCTGCTGACCAATTGGCATGCTGAATCAAGAGTTAGACTTGTACCATATCGCCAGCATTACTTCTAGCATGTGCGTTCCGCTGCCTAGCACTTTTTCAAAATACGTATCTACTTCTTAGGCCATTCTTTGTTGGTCTGAGGTCTACCATTGATTAAGGTACGAATTCCTTATTCAATGGATCTACAGTTTGTTCAGCGAATGTTCGGCCCTACATCACAACTCCCGTCCTTGTCTTACTCATGAATATACGATGGATATCGGTCGTATATTCACGACTCAGACAAGGACGGGAGTTGTGACGTAGGGCCGAACATTCGCTGAACAAACTTTATTCTTTTTTTCCTAGCAACTCCGCCACTTTTTTTTTAAATATCTCAGTATTGCATACACTGTTGCTTCTATCATCACTCTACCAGATGCGCTAGGCACTAGTATACTCCAATTACTGTAAGAAGTCCCGATTTTGTCAGATGACATTCTCCACAAAATCCCTAGGAATTTTCTGTTAACCATGATATTGTGTCTCAACCAGTTGATGACGTCACTCATTGATTTATGATGTGAAAAGTTACCCAAGTGATACAAAAAAAAGAACATAATAAAATAAAAACCCTATTTTAATCACAATTATACCGCTACAAATAAAAATAACTATGACTACAACTCATTTTAATAATAATTTCAAACGTCATGGAAACACTTTCATTTTGGTATTTTGGTAAAATCAGCTACTTGCGGCTGCGTCTACAGGGTGTCCAACTTTAAAACTGTACAAATCCGTAAAATCTTCATTTTTAGAGATAATTGCCTAAACTTTTTTTGTTTGAAAGACCTTCAAATACCGCTTCTTTTGACTTTTCTAACATTTTCAAAATGCAAATCCAGGGCCGGCTGCGATGTTTTTTGTACCCCCGATTTTCACGAAAACCATTTAGCGATTTTTTTATTTAAAATCTGACTCCACAGCGTTAATCAGAATACCCCAAAACCCCCATATACCAAATTTTAACAAAAAATATACAGGGAGTTCCGTTATGGAGGGTATCAAAGTTGAGCAAAATAGGAATTTTAAAGGCATCTGCCGAGTCAAGTGTGCCATGGAATACCCGCAAAACAGTTGAATGGTCAATAGGACCACTCAAGATGTTGGTGTGCAAAGGTCCAATACAAAATATACAGAGTGTTCTTATCTGTGCCATCTCAAATTACTGAATTTTTGGAACTTTATATGGGTTAAAAATCGAGTATATCAAAACCGCTCCACAAACTATAAACGAACTAAATCTAAAAAATACAGAAACCTGCCAGTCAGTAAGTCCATATCAGTTAAGGTTGCTGGTGTGCCACAACAGGAAATGCACAGAAAATGTATCATCTTAGACAGTGCCTTTGTTGAGATAGGTCCAATAATTTAAATTGTTTTTATTTGTTGGTTGGCATTTTGTAAAGAAATAAATTACTTTTGTGTTTATCAATATTTTTTCAATGATTCCAGAGCAATCTTGATCCGTATAAATTTGATAAAATTTCAGAATTTTGAGATGGCTCAGAGAAAAATACCCTGTATATTTTTATAGTAAATATTTTCACACCAATATTTTGAGTGGTCCTGTTAACCATTCAACTGTTTTGAAGGGGTTCCATGGCACACTTGACTCGCCAGATGCCTTTAAAATTCCTATTTGGCTCAACTTTGACATCCTACAGAATGGAACTCCCTGTATATTTTTTATTCAAATTTGGTATATAGGGGTTTTGGGGTGTTCCGATTAACGCTGTGGTGTCCGATTTTAAATAAAAAAATCGCTAAATGGTTTTCGTGAAAATCGGGGGTATAAAAAAAATCGCAGCCGGCCCTGGATTTGCTTTTTGAAAATGGTAGGAAGATTAAAAGAAGCGGTTTTTGAAGGCCTTTCAAACCAAAAAAAGTTTAGGCGATTATCTCCAAAAATGAAGATTTTACGGGTTTGTACAGTTTTAAAGTTGGACACCCTGTATAGTGCGTGCTCAGGCAAATTTTATTTCGGTGTTGTGAAAGTGACAGTGAAGGTTTTCTGGATCGTTCAAAAGGGTTCAAACTTTGGGCAGTGAAAATATTCACGGGTTTTGTAAGTTTCGTGAGTTATACCGTTATCTGTGTTGTTCTTGATCGTGTTATCTTGTGCAAATGGGCTCGTTACTGACCTGAACTTATGACCCGGTTGCATTTTTTGCTGCATTGATGCCAACTTAGGATGGTGAAATTACCAATTGACAGTCCCAGTAAGGACTTCTTAAAATAATTTTACTATAGACATGGTGTGGTAGCATCATAACTATCAGACTTATTTCAAACTAAGAAAAACCGAAAACGTAGAAAACAGATCCCTCTGTAAACATTATTACGATTTTGTATAGTGTTTATATAATGTGTGTCCGAAAATTTGAAAAAAGCCATCAAGTGAATGCTTCAGCTTGTCATGTGAGTAGGTAGGTACAACAATAAAATGCTTGTCATTTGTAAAATCAAGCAACACAGTTAAAATGCAAATGAGGGATTAGTATTTTTTTCCATTGAATTTTAATTGGGGTTTTTCCCCACCAAACTGGTTAAAAGACAACTTTTTCAAGTTGCCTGGAAAATTAATAAATTCTTAACAGTAAATGAACTAAACTTTGAACTTGTAACTCAAAAAATATCTTCAACAAATTTGTGTTCTGAGCTTTCCTAGAATAAATCTTCCATGATGACAGTTATTTCAGACTCACCCTGTATAATGATCCGGAAATTGATGTTCCCTAATTTTTTCTAAGAAATGATTACTGTTTCTGGTAAATTAATTTGAGTTTCCTACTAACGGATTAACGATTTTAAGTAAATATTTTGCTAACGAATGATATGGTGAATTTATTGAACTTACAATGGGGCGAAGAGGAATGTTAGTTTTGTGTATTTTTGGTAAACCATACAAGTGTGTATGATTTGAAAGATGCAGAGTTAAGAGTGTCGTTTGTCTGTGTCATTTGTTCGCGGTATTTATACAGTGTTTTGTATATTTTAGTTTCTATTGAAGTTGTAGGGTCTTTGTTTATCGTCTTGCAAGTTCCTTCATTTAATGAATCATTTAATTTATTATCATACACAGTTTTTTCTAAAATAACAGTTGCATTTCCCTTATCTGCTGGTAATATTTTAATTATCCTATACGATTTAAGTGATCTAATTGCTGCTTTTGCATGCTTTGAAATATTGACTTTGGTTTAAAATCTTTTTCAAGATTATTTTTGACCTGACTCTAAATTCTTGGCCTAATTCCTCAGGTAATGCTTGAACTGTTTCCTCTACCAATGCTACTATGTCAAGCTTAGAAATCTTGAGCAACAGACAAATTTAACCCTTTTTCCAAAACTAACTTTTCTGAAATGTTAAATTCTCTGTTAGATAAATTAATTACTGTTCTGTTGACAAAATCATTGTCTATTCGATTCAATGGGCCTGTTTCACACTTTTTTTTATTTTTGATTATGAATCTTAATAGTAAATAAAACACGAAGATATTTTTTTCCGATTTTTTTTCGGCCGGGAAATGCCCTAAAAGCGTTTTTGAAATTCAAATTTCTTGGGCCCAAAAAGCTGATTAGCTGCTGTTTTGCGACATTGACACGATTTACGGCAATATCGATATGTTTCTATTTGAGATTTGTGAAGACTGAAGAAGAAGAAAATTTACCTAACTTATATTTTGTGTCAAAAGCCAAATGGACATAACACATGACCTAATATCAGGGGGCGGCGCGGCGGTGCACGAGTGGGTGAGTCTTTCGTGTACCCCACGCTTTGGCACTGTACGTCGCCCCTTAGTGGCTAGATTGCTCGAAAAGAGCAGAAGCCATAAAAAGAAATAAAATAAATAACCTCAATATCAATTAATTTAATAATATACCGCACAATCGAAATGTTTTTCCCTTTTTTGAGTTAAAAGTTACTTGCAGAATGATCACCAACTTGTAAGTTGTCCAAACCTGGTTTATAACAACAACTAGACATAATCTTGGCAATCAAAATTTAATTTATTAACTCGAAATATTCTGATATTGGTTTTTGCCATTGATCTTCTTCATTTGGCAATTATTCTTATAACTCTCGAATGTGTTTTCTATCATCCCCTAAAATGGCTATCAAAAGTTTTTCCGGATGACCAAAATATTCCTTTCTCTCAATTACGGGATCTATCACTTTCTTCAGTTCTTCAGGGAGGTAACAATACTGATAATGCTAAATAAGTGCCTAGCACCATCCTTATATTACAACCAATTAAATTTGATTTCAAATCGGTATTCAATATACACTTTAACTTTTGCAGGGTTTCAGAAAAACATTTAGTTTTATTAGCTCGGTTTGCATTAAAGAATGACAGAATGATATGACAGATTGTTATAGACACGACACACGACCTACAAAACAACTATCTGTATTTGTACGGTCGAGTTCGGACAACCGTTTATACAACTGTCTTTCTCTAGAGAATCGATTTCGATTCAATGTGCACGTCTGAGATTAGAACGGAAATCGAATTTGTGGGGCTTCGATTACTAGTATAACCGGCAACGTCGCAAACGCAATTTCATTGCTCCAAATTAAGGCGCGCAGTTCAAAATTTATATAATTTTTTTTAGTTAATAACAAAATTAGGTATTGACGAGAAAGATACTGAGGGGGATTTTATTAAAGAGTTATGTGATTAATTTCATTCTAGTAGTAAGAAATATTGAAATTCGATTGAATGAACAAGGCCCATTCCTCACTATGCTTTTCCTCAGCTATTCTTCGGAATTTGTTAATCTGTCTAAGTTTGACTCTATCAAAATGCCTATTATAGCTTATGCTGATACAATTTGATATGTAATTAAAACCATAAACAGATACACTTTCCCTAATATTTTCCTGTATTTTATTTATATCCCGCCTTAAATTTGTTTATGTTACTTCTTTGGTTCTGGATTCTTTCTCTTATCAGCATCGTACTACATCTGAACAATATTTTACTACATTTCCTACTAGTAAAAGGTTCTTTTAGGGATAATCCTTTTGGACGTGTAACTCAAAAAAAATATCTTCAATAAATTTGTTTTCTGAGTTTTCCTCCTTTCTCAAAGATCATGTCACGCCAAAGTGAAATGACAGATTATATTTGCATAACCTTGAACCAGAGGCGGATCAACAATATAATATGCGCCCAAAGCCTATACCATTTTGTGGCCTCCCCCTTCACCTTATCTTCTCTTTAAAAAATTCGAACCTTTAAGGGAGGGAATACGTTTAATCTAAGAATAGCTGCCGAATGCTGTCAATGGCGGCGCCCGCAGCTTGGGCTTCTTTGGCTTCTAGGATAATACGCCCCTGCCTTCAACCGAGAGTTCAACAATGATTAACACTGTTCAATGAAAGGCGACAACGGCGCTCATCATCCAACCATGAGCATCATTTTACTCTAGTGATAAAAGGTTGTTTTGCCCAATGTTTTAAACTTCGCAAAACATTTTTTTTTCAAAAAAATTTTACATCATGACTGAATCACTTTGTATAGAGTTATCCAAAGTTTCACCAGTGAACTTCGGACGACCCTATATAGGGTTCAAGGTCATCCTAGTGATGTCCTCTATCCACAGGCTTCGTTTGAACTACTGACTCTGTGACATTCTGTATAAAAAACAAAAGGCAATACTTAAGCAAGGGACATCTTTACATTGGTTGCGTTTGAGACTCCCAATCATACCAAGCGCTTTGATTGCAGCGCTTTCTACATTCGTTTGCTAGCGCTAGCCTAGCATTTCGTTAAACAGTTATTTTATGACAGTAAAGCTAGCGCCCGAAATATCGATATTAAAAATAAATTAAGCTCAAACACAGCCTCAAAAAAGTAAATCACGAAATCGAAATTTTACTATGGCTTTTACCACACCAAAATAACATAAATAAAGGCAATAAAGGGAACTGACAGAACAAAGTAAGGTTAGAATAAACCGCTTAGAACAATCGCGCAAAATTTTTACGCTTGCTAATTTTGCAATCCGCTGAAATATAGCGAAACCGTTCAAAGCGCGCAAGCATCAAACCGCTTGCAAGCGATTGCAATCGCTTTGTCGTCTTAAACGCACCCATTGCTGCACTTGAACTATTCTTTGATTCACAAATCACAAGTAACTATATTTACTTCTTTTAGTAATTGGCAACCTCCTGAAAGAAAAAAGCCTTGATAAAAGACAAATTCTAGACATTTTTATTGCTTGTTTTACGATAATTCTTTTTTTGACTTTGTCCTTTTTTTCAGTACATTTGGTGGGAAAATATGAAGGCAAATCATTTGAAGAAAGAGATGTAGCATTCACAGTAGGTGAAGGTAGTGAAGAAAATATCATTCCAGGGGTAGAAAAAGCGATAGAGAAATTTAAAAAACATGAGAAATCAAGACTTATAATAAAATCTCAGTACGCATTTGGCGCTATTGGAAAACAAGAATTTGGAATTCCTCCAAATGCTACAGTTGAATACATTGTCACTTTAAAAAATTTTGAAAAGGCAAAAGAAAGTTGGGCTTTAGATGGGGAAGAGAAAATTGAACAATGTAAACTTTTTAAAGAAAGGGGCACAAATTATTTTAAAGCTGGCAAATATGATCTTGCTATAAAGCTATACACCAAAGTTTTTACTTATTTGGAAGGCGATAAAGGTAAGATATATAGAAGATTTTTATTTCCCACAAACAAAAACATTCATTCTAGATTCTGAGGATGACTGGAGCAAAGATAGAAAAGCTCTTTTACTCGCTGCATATTTAAATCTCGCATTATGCAACTTAAAGATCAACGATTACTTCCAATCTAAGCAAAATGCCTCGAAAGCTTTAGAAATTGACCCTCAAAATGAAAAGGCACTTTTCAGACGTGGCCAAGCTTGGTTGGGTCTTGGAGAACCGACGGAGGCTATCCATGATTTTGAAAAGTGTTTAGAAATCGATCCTAACAACCAAGCAGCAAAAATGCAGAAGGCCATGTGTGCGAAAACTCTCCGCGAACAGTTGCAAAAGGAAAAGAAGATTTACGCAAATATGTTTGATAAGTTTGCCAAGATGGATACACAGGTGAATGTACAGTAAAATGGCGCTCACGATGCAATTTTTTATATGTTATTAACTGAATAAAATGGAATATATATTTCATGTTTCTATCTTTATTTGTCAAAAACGGCTGCATGTTCTAACAGCCATTGCAAACTTATAATTTGACATTTGACAGTTAAAAAGCAGTACAATTTTGAGAGTTTGTCATCGTTCAAGTAAGAAGAGAGCACATTTCCTGAACTTGATGTATGATGTAACTTGATACTATAACTTATAACAAGATAAGCTCACGTGCATATCTGACAATCAAATATTTCGGATATATGCGTCATCCTAAAGTTAGTTGTAACTCCATTAAAAGTTGTTTTTTGTAGGTTTTGAGATCAAAACACAATTTTTAATATGGTTTGTTGTGTATTTATGGGCTGTTCAGTTAATAATAGAAAAGGCATAAATTTTTGCGTTTTCATATAGGTATCGCCTATCACATTGATCGTCGGCCAACCCGAGTGCCTGCATGCCTAGAAGATCTCAATGGGAAGTTTGATAACGACTTACAGTTTCTGTTCAAAATTTGTTCCGCAAGTGATCTTCTCTTTACAGTTATAGTATCATGGCTTTTACTTCTAAAATCGCATGTTAATAAGTCTGCTTTCTTTTGACATGTATGGCCAATCAGCCCTCTGTCTCCTTACTTTTTGTGTTTTGAGCTGAGATAAGCATTTGTCTTCCATTCGCCATTTTTGGTCCAACAACAATAGTTTGCCATAGAAACCATTGTTGTCGGAGCAAAAAGAGGGAATAAAGAACCAGCTTGTATCTTATACAAAAAGAAAATTATTGTTTATTCTTGATTGGAGACTTGCTTGTTGGTTATTGCTTTCTGTTAAGTTTTAAGTCGCTCCTTCATTTTTCGGAAATAATTATCTGTCAGAGTTGATAATCGTGGCTTCTGTTAAAAATTTCACCAATCAACAATCTCTTTAAATCAAATTTATTCTGATAAGTTTAGAAACTTGCCCTATTTGTTTTGCTGTCATTTATTAAAATGCAGTTTTTCTTACTGTTCTATGTGCTCAAAATAGAGAGAAGAGATAGAAAAAGAGAAGGAACCGAATATACTTAGTTCAGTAGGCGAATGGGGTATAGAAGACAGAGAACGGGAACCTAGTGAATTTGAAAAAGAAAATCCAAATATATTGCTGCTAAATAGTAGTGGAGAATTTAAAGATATGTAGGTTATGGAATAATTTAATCCATCCTTAGGTAGGCATTATTATTTTTTAATGAGTGTGTTAGATAGGTACTATACTTTTTTACATGTATATTATGCATACAATTAAAATAAATGATTAATTCACATTACACATCAAGAATTTTTTTCACAACTTTTTTTTAATACTGATACTTCATTCTCATGGACACCGAAGGATTTGAAGAGGGTAGTATGAAAGTAAACATAATTCCAGTAGTATGATGCAAACAATCATCATAATAGTTTCTACAAAGACTCCAAGAGCAAGTTAGGTACTACCGAACTATAAAGATATCAAACCAGCCCTGTGAGCCCTGTCATCTGAAGAGGGTGCATTGTGCATTATTCCACTTTATACACGGTGTCCCATAGCTAATGGGTCATACTTAAAAATATGACAGACCTCGTGGACGGCTGACATATTTGAAGAATACCTTCAACAGATGATTCATATACCACCTGAATCGATTATAGTTTAAGTTCAAATTGGCGCAAATCAAAATGACTTTAGTCAAAATCAAATTGGCAACATCTATTTCAAACTGGCATTAATCAAAATCAAATTGGCATTGATTTTGATTAATACCAGTTGAAAATTGGTGTTGCCAATTTTATTTTGACTAATGTCATTTTGATTCTGATTAGCGCTAATTTGAACTTGAAAAGGTATAGATAATGCACTTTATCACTCTAGGGTGGTAGAAAGGCTCCCAACAACTGCCTGGAAGAAATCAGACATTATTGAAACTTTGCTTGCCAAGATATTATGCTAAAAAGCGAACTTCTGAGAATTCCTAACCGGAATAGGCCACAATACAAGAAGTACTTAGTTGACAAACTGGCAAAGGAACGAAATATCACTTTTAGCTCAATATCGGTCCAAAATTGTTAACTATGCATAACAGGCAATCTCATCCATTCCAAGTTATAGCCCAAAATCTTATTTGGTTTTTGAGTAATACATTTCCAAAGGTGGCCCCTTTTTTAAATAACTCCCTAACCTTTAAAGATAGCCGTTTAATACCCTGTATCAGAAAGAACATACTCTTTAAGGGCTTTCTAAAAATGTAACAAAATATGGGATGTTCCATTTAAAAAAACATAACTTTAGGTCACCACTAACTATTGGATCACCTTGTATATTTATCTACAAGTTATGTCTAAATTTTTTTCTAGCATTAACAATGTAGAAGATATAGACCACAGCGGCCTACGTAACTCACCTTGTATACAGGGTGATTCAGTTTTATTCTGCGACACTTCAACAGGTGATAGAAAACCAAAAAATAACCTCACTTTCTTCTATAAACTATATAATTTTAAGGTCTTATAAAAAAGTTACAGGGTGTTAAAGTTGTAAGAAATATGTGGACTTTATTGAATATTTATCAAACTAGTTGAGATATTTAAGTCATATTTGGGACATGTTATAGCGGCATGGGTTAGCATAAAACCTGTTAATATCAAACACCTTGAACAACCAGTGGCGTAGAAGTGGGTAATTAGTATAATTGTTTTTAGGAAGAAAATGAACCACCTTGTATAGCAATAAAGTGTATTCAATTTCTTATGTAAATTTTAATTGTAAACAAAAACGTTCTCTTAGCATTTTTTCGTATGTGTCATGGTTTCATAGCAAAATTTATTTTTTCGTATTATTTCGGGATATTTCTGAAAAATTAACTTATCAATTCGCTCCATAAGTAAGACTCAAAGTAGAAGAAATGTGTTTCTTGCTTTAGATACAGTAACTTTTCCCAATAAACTTACCCATTCAAGGTTTTACTTTTCAAGATACAGAGCGTAACATTAATTGTATTTTCCTTACATGTTTTAGACCCTGTATCTTCAAAAGTATAGCCTTAAATAGGTAAGTTTATCGGAAAAAGTTACTTTATTTAAAGTAGAAAACACATTATTTCTACTTTACGTGTTACTTATGGAGCAATTTTTTTAAATAATTTTTCAGAAATCCCCGAAATAATAAAAAATCAAATTTGCCTTGAAACCATGACACACACGGAAAAATACCAAGAGGACATTTTTGTTTAGATTTAAAATTTACATAATAAATTGAATACATTTTATTGCTATACAAGGTGGTTCTTTTTTCTTCTAAAAACAATTATACTAATTATCCGCTTCTACGCCACTGGTTGTTCAAGGTGTTTGATATTAACAGGTTTTATGCTAACCCATGCGGTTATAACGTGTACCAAATGTGACTTAAATATCTCAACTAGTTTGGTAAATATTCAATAAAGTCCACATATTTCTTACAGCTTTAACACCCTATAACTTTTTTTATAAGGCCTTAAAATGATATAGTTTATATAAGAAAGTGCGGAAAGTGCGGTTATCTATCACCTGTTGAAGTCTCGCAAAATAAAACTGAATCACCCTGTATATCCCCTACAGCTTTTATTAGGGTCATTTTGCTCTAAAGAATGCTTAGGAAACCATCCTATAGCGTAATTTGTACCAGGAGTTCGAGTGTGATTTTCTGGTTGAACCCTCACGAGGCAGTCCCCAAGGAACTCTGAAAAAATCCTCCTGTTTGGATTTTTTTTGCAACCCCTATAAGCTGAGCACATCTTTATTGGACTACTCCTTTATTTTGCCCTGATACCTTAACAATGCACATTTCTTCTTTAACTCTAGAAAAGGAATAATAACAATAATAATTGTTCTATGTTTGAAGGTAATAAATAAGTTGGTATAGAAATACAGGTAGGTATAGTATTTTTAAAGTCACTTGAAACAGCATAAAAAACTCTAATTGCATAAAAAAACTCAATATTGGACATAAGCGTCACGCAGTTTTTTAAAGATATACATATTTTAAAAGCAACATAATATTTCACTTTTAAGGGTTTTTTAAGGTTGTCGTCAAACACAACGTAAAGGTTAATGCACCATACAATATTGTCAAAAGGTCTCTAAAAAGCCATATCGATTACAACTATTTACGCAAGTATATCCTAAAATCTGTGAAATTATTTCACGCCTATCCACCGCATTTCGCTGTACAAGTGGCCGGCCGTCGAACAGTGTAGCCCATGCAAGTATTGGTGATATATTATATTATTCGAGCATACAGTCAATTGTTTTTACTACAATATCTATCGTCTCTGTCTCCTTCATCTCCTTTTACTTATAATACCAGGTGAGGTTTAATATGGTTAAAAAAGTGTTTTGACTCGTATTTTATTGCCGGAAGAGCCTGTTCTCGAGCTACCCTGATAAAATATAAACGAACTCACTTGGAACACAGTGATATACTACGAGGCGCGATCTATTTCATAGCTTTTACCAGGCTCTGCTACTCGTAAAAATACCAGACTTATCAGCCGAAATCACCCGTATAAAATTCACAGGTTTTTATGCTGTTCCAAGTGACTTTAGAAATACTATACTCTACCTATTGGTATCGCCGATACCCTTATATTATTTCTTTATCCTGCATAGGCGAAAAGTGTCTTATACTCAATACATAAAAAAATATATGTATAATGTAAATAAAATATGAGAATCTAGTACTTTTATCATTAACGCTTACAGGAGTTTTGGACTTTTATTTGCAGAAATCAAGTAGACCTTGACAATAACCAAAACTTATTTATGTAACTAGCGCGTAAAATAGTATTTTTTGGCATGAGTGCAAAATTTGACCACACGAATGCCGAAAAACACGTTTACGCACATGTTTCATATAATATTTCGACAAAGAGCACAGGTAGGTATTCTAAAAAGCTAAAAAATGAAGTTCAATGTTTTGTTTTCTACGAGCCATGCATAAAGTGATGAAAAGTGCCTAAAGTGATCTACTTTATGCACCCATGATTATTTTACGCCCTAGTGCGATAAAGTCTACTTTATGCATGGTAGCAGTGCGTAAAATGCAAAGCAGAGTGTGAAGTGATGAACATTGCCTAAAGTGATCTCCTTTATGCACCGATGATTATTTTAGGCACTATTGCGATAAAATCTTACTTTACGCGAGGTTAGCAGTGCGTAAAATGCAGATTTTACGTACTTCCGTAGAGCAATTAAGTACTATTATCGTTTAATGCCAAAAAGCTTTCGTAAAGTTATGGGCAAACTTAAGTTGCGAAAGTTGTTCATAATAATTGAAATGAAAAAATTGGCATATTTATAACATGTTTGCAATTTTTTAAGCGTTCGTGTTTAGGGAAAGTGTTTTCAGTATGTTTTCCGCAATTTCAAAAGTCATTAAACTTGTTAAAATTATAAAAAGCACAAACAAAATTACAGTTAGTCGAATGTTTTGAAATTTGGTTAGTCAGTGAGTAAAGGAATAATAATTATTCTATGTTTACTCAATGTTCAAGTGCATCTTTTCTATTTTCTGTTGTGCACGACATACCAGCAATGTTGGCTATTTTGTCATAGCTGACAGTTTTACAATATGTGTTCTTACTGTATAGTGTACAACTCGTTGAGCTTTGAGCTGCCACCAAGTGTACACTCACATGCAATAATTATTATGCATCAACTTGCTGTACAAAGAAGAACCTTTTAGATTCGTCTATGCCATTATGGAATAAAGTAGTTCGATATTTTTACGCAAAAAGTATGTATAGGTAGCGGATACTACCCAACTTATCTAATTTTGAATTCTGACCAACTTGTGCTAAATTTTTGGAATTTGTCAACGCCTTAATGTATTTCTGAAAACTAAAATGTGCCACAAAGGAGGCCTGATGTTAAATTTCTATCGAACTTTTTTTTGTTATTACACCTAGATTACATATGCCCCTCTATGTGTAAACGAAAAAATGCAGGCATATTCTAAAATTTCCTGTAGAATGAATAAATGCGTTGTTAATTCGTTGTTAATTAAAAATTTAATAGGTACCTACCTAAGTGAGTCAAGTGAGTCGTAATTCAAGGTAAGATAATGTAGGTAGTTTTATCGCCCAAAAAAAATTATGCAACTAATCCAAAGCAGAATCAAGTTTCCAAAAATGGCTTGTGAGAAATGTGCACTGTGCGATTTGGCAAGCAATTTACAAATTCCAAGAGAATTCACGGAGAGTATAATTAAATTAGTTTATTGATTAGCGAGTGAGAGATTTGTTTGTACTTACATAGATACGTACTGTGAAAAAGCTTGGTTCAGCGCAAAAGTAAGTGTGCCCATTATCAATACTTACCATATTTTTAAGGGCATTGCAATTAACTCTTATTTGCAGTCTTCGCACGGGTCGATATGGAAATTTGTAAACTTGTTTGTTTTCGAATTTTGAGTATTTTTGTCTTAGGTGGGTGCCTTTTCCTTTATTTTATTTTATCAATTTTATCCATGAGTCGTAGACTATTAACCCCTATTTATTCCTTTACTCAATGCTATTACATAATATTTAGCAAATATGCACTAATGTACCTCACCCATGTGAATCTGTACTTTTTTTTAATACCTTGTTATTTATATTGCAAGATTCGTAAGTGCGCTTTTTTGGCCGAGGAGGTGGTTTAAGGACCAAAGCAACGCGGTGTTGTTCAATTATTAAAAATGATAATCAGTGTTAAATATAAGACGCAGAATATAGGGATAATAAAAAAATAAAAAAGTTATAATTATATATTACTTTCGCGCGCTTCTTGTCACTTCGCGCCTATATTGCCACTTTCGTCAGATCCCCAAAAAGCGGGACTGTGCCTGTCCACGCTGTTGTAGGTCAAATTTTGCAACTGAATTTTAAACCAGTTCAACCCTACTGATTGAGCGAATATTTTGAACACACTTTTGGTGCTGATGATAAATGCATAATAATAGTATTCTCAATAAATATGGTAATTTGATAAAAATGGCCGCCGCTTCAAGATGGCGGATTACCACCTACCTTTTTCTTTACAACCCCCGTGATATGGTATATCAAATAAAAGGGTTTGACGAGTACAAAACTGGTGGGGGAGGTGAGTGAAGTCATACTGAATCCAATATGGCGGCCGCCCCAAGATGGCGGATTACCTATTTCTTCAAAACCTCTTTGGTATCAAATGAAAGAGATTGTCAAGCAGAAGACGTGACGTCATTCTAATTTCAATATTGTGGATGCCTGAAGATGGCAGGCTAAATTTCTTTACCACTCTCGTGACATGTGTATCAATTTAAAGAGTATAGTATAGTAAAGTATAGATTAAGACATACTAAGAAGCACAAAATAAAATAGTAAATAAAAAACCTTTTTAATAACAAGCTTTTATATGTATCTACTTAAACGAATAAAATAAGTTTTCAATAAACATATTACAATCTTTATGGTTGAATATAGTTATATTTTATATTGAAATATTTGCTTGTCATTGGGCAGTGATTGGTTGATAAGCGCAAGTACATACCGAAGTATGTATTTGATTTATAATTCGCGCAAAAAGCTTTTTGAAAACAAATAATTCAATGTAAAATATTAAATCATTTTCAGGGATTTATTCGTTTTAGTACCTACATGGCTTAAATAAAAGCCTTGTTTTTAAAAACGTTTTTTTTTTTATTATTTTATTTTGTTCAAGTAATTTTTTGAGTCACCTGTAGTAGGCTATGGAATAGGACTATTTCCACAAATTATAACCCAAAATCTAGAGCTCTTCGAGTACTATAGATTGAAAAAAAGTTTTTGAAAATCGGTCCATATCTTTCGCAAAATACGGAATTGTCTCGACCCAAAGTGAGACACACTATATTTAGTAGGTAGCTTGTACAAAAATAGTGGATATATGTTTTCCATATCGTCCTCGAACGATTGATCACGACGCTGTAGCGTTGGATGAGGATTCAGTCAACGGCTGTAGGCTCCAGGTCTACAGTAGGTCTATTTTTCCTACATATACATACCTAATAGCTGCTACAGTGGATATCACGAATCTTCAACCCTGCGTCACAATGGCCAACAATGCAATTTCCATTGTCGACCATTGTGACGTAGGGATGAAGATTCGTGATATCAACTATATTATATAGTTGATACACATAACCTATAAAGATTATTTGGATAAACGGTGAAAATAATTTGACAGATCCTTTTAAAATTGCTTGATTTGAAAATACGTCAACACGCGCTGGATATAGTTGTGATTGGTTGATTTCGATTTCATATCCTACTTTGAATCAGAGGATAGAAAATTATATCTAAGCGTATTTTCGCGAGCAAAACTATACAAAATCTTCTTAGGTTTATCCAAAATCTGTCGTTTTCGCGAAGAGGGGAGACAACGTTGACGTCATCATAAAGTTAACATTATCAAAACCTTGTATGTAGAAGAAATCTTGTCGCGTTTTGTTCTTTGCACAATGTTTTGTAACATCGTGTGAGGCGAGGTGTGATGTGATGGGTAGGGTCAACCGGCCCGGGATGTTTAGTCGTTCCGGCCCAGTAAGAAATGTTGCAATAAAAAGCAGGTTTATTTTTATTTGGATAGTTTATTTAAAACCTCTTCCATAACCTTGAAATACATAATATAATAAAAATATATTCTAACACCAAAAACTAAAACAGCCGTATTTTAGATCGGATCGCGAGCAGTATATTCTATAAATTTATTTTGCTCTTAATTTAAAGAAATTTATAAAGATCCACGAAAGGCAAAAACACAATTTTTAGAACTTCTAATAGAATTAGTTCAGAATTACAAGCTACTTGGAATCTCATATTAGTCCGACCCTGGTAATCGATCGCAATGCGGTCATGTGACTTTGTTTATATCTACTGCCACTGTAACTTGGATAGACTTATTTGATTTAATAAATTAATGCCTTTTTACCACGTTTTTATTAACTCGATTTTTTATCCTCCTGTTCGTCAGTAATTTTGCAATAGATTTTAAACTAATTTCCTGATGAGTTAGAGACTTGAAATTTTAAACATAGCTCAGACCTGGATAACAATGCAGAATTAATGGGTTATATACATATTATTATTATGTTGTTTGTTACTATACAAAAATTATGAATATCTACCTAATAAATAAAAATATTTGTCTAGTGGAAATTTATCAACAGATAAGCACATGCATTGCTAAGTAAGAAGGATCTGGAATTAATTATTAAACCTAAAATTTGCCACATATCTCTGTCACAATCTCACCAAAAAGCAGAAAATAATAAAATTTAAATAATTTATTTTAATATAGCACTTTTTAAAAAGGACTAAAAAGTATAAAATTATATAAAAACGGATTAAAAAATAAAATACTTTCTGCTAGCCTCATAAAGATTCGAAAAACCTGGGGTGCATGCAATATATAATAGTACCTAAGCAGTGTAGAGGGGTAGCTGGCGACGCTGCCGTTGAGAAAACATGATATATTTTATACTTTTTAGTCCTTTTTAAAGAATTATATTTAAAAAATATATTTGAATTTTATTCTTAATAATGAACTTTATGCGATGGCAATATATTGATAACTTCTTCATTATGAATTTGATTTAAAATAACTTTTTCTATTTTCACTATCATAAAAGGCTCTAATCTAGTATCTTGTAATCTACAGGTAGATCCGCGTTTGCTTCTGAACCCTCTAGAAATCTATGAAGGGCCGAGTAAAATTTAGCACTATATATTTTTTTAGATTCACCTAAAGGAAGATATCTCACAGACACTACCATTTCGATTGAGTGATTATTCCATGACTAACTATGTTTTTTTAAGGAGCAATTTTCAGAATATCATATTAGGCATTCTTTTAAGAATAAAATGGATGGTGTCATCGAATTGGCCATAGCTCAAACCCTTTTGTACAAAATATCAGTAGGTACTCTAAGTTATATACCTACAAAGTTCACAAAGTGGGGCCAAAACTAAAAAAAAATTTTTCATAGTACCCTGTATAAACCACAGGGCACAGATTGGAGATCTTTTTTTTGTAAATCGATTAAGCTTTGCCTGAGGTATTATTGTACGTAGTATAGTTAGTCTAGCTCATATAGGGTGTTCATACAAAAATCAAATTTGACGAAAAATCATTTATTAAAAATATTATCCAAAGAAAAAATCGATTTTACATTAGTATCTTAGGTAACTGTCAAATATGTAAAAGCTATTGTTTTCGTTTTCATGGCATTCATGGCCCACCTGATTTGATTGATATGTTGATGAATAAATCATAATTAAGGATGAAGGACGATGCCTCCAGTTGTTAGGAAATGTTAAAATCAAGTATGTTTTCCAAGGGGAACCGACATTATGCAGTATCTTTTAAATGCATGATCTCATCAAATTTGATTTTTTTAAGAACACCCTGTATGAGCTAGACTGGCTATACTACGTACATTGATACCTCAGACAGCTTAATAGAATTGCAAAAAGAGATCACCAACCTGCGCCCTGTGGTTTATTAACCTAACCTACCTAAAAAAATCTATTTTTTATTATTTTTGGCCCCACTTTCTCAAAGCCCTGTATAACTTAGAGTACCTACTGATATGTCGTACAAAAGGTTTTGAGCTATGATCTAATTAATGTTGAAAACGACCTTTCAAATCACAGATTAATGAAGGTGTTGGTGTTCACATTCAACTTGAGAAATAGGCAATGTCATGCAGAAGCCTAAAGCAGAATATGCCCCTTGGAACATATTAGGAAGGGAAGATTATTTCAGTATTTTGCGTATGCCGTATATCCGGTAGCTGTCCAGGCCGCCCCAAGTCGGCCCGATTGCGACCGGCCCTTCGGGTATTTGCTCGACTGACCGACTGTCCTATCCGTCCCTTGGGTGTGGGGTTAATAAGATCTCATTGATGGAGTTTCTATTGATTATGTACTTATTTTCGTCATTTTGGTATTTTTCACTTTGAACAAATAAAAGTTTAAAACTTGGAGGGGGAATATTTTCATGACGTCAAACTTAAATCAAACAAACCTGCGTAAACCTAAACGCGCGGCTACTTGTCTATTGCCTAAATTGTAAAGAAAACGGCAAACATACACATGGGAGTAGAAAAAGTATAATTATTAACTATTGAGTGTTTATAAACCTAGAACAATAGGTAGTCAGATCTACCCAAGATTAATATTTATCCCTCTTTAAAAGTCTGTCTAGGATCACCCCTAGATAGGTACCTTTCCTTGTTCCAAATTATGTAAGATATTAACGGGCTTGCCTTTTACATCCTTTACGATTAGAATTTTTTTTTAAATACGCATTTGGAGGTTACATTTCACTTAGTTTCAAACTCAGAAAAATAAAAAACATAGAAATGGCATCTGTAGATTGAAATGTTTGTAAGGGGTAGCATTTTTTATACTCTATTATTTATTTACTAGTTAAAGTTTAACAGCGTTGCCAATAATTCATAATGAAAAACTTATTTCTCTGGTAAATTAAGATAATCTTCAAGATCAAATTGCAAATAATAGTTTTGCAACAATGGTTTCCGTTGTATGTAGGGACTAGGGACATACCCAATCAGTTGCAAATACGTTTTCTTCGAAGTAAATAATGGTAATGGTAGATAATATATGATATTTATGTATTGATGTGATAAGGTCTGCCTGACTAATAGGTGAATCTAGTATTTATAATTATCTAGACACTTATTAGGCAGTATTTATATACTAGGTACGTGTAGTACTTAATCTGTGATACAACTAAGGAAACAATAATATACCTACAAATACCAATTGCACAATCTGACAAACGCGCAAATCGGTCAAGAATGTGCCTCACCTTGTGTTTGACGTAACTGGTGCTGTGTCTTTTAGAAGCAATTTTTCGCTGTTTTTAAGTGTTTCTTAAGTATTCGTCGGTTTAAAATGCTTATAGAGACAATTAATTTATACGTTATGGGCAAAAAGAGTGTATTGTTTGCAAATCAAGCAACTCGCCAAAGGAGGTTACATATCATGCGTAAGTACATAGGCGTACCTAGTTCGGGGCACGGTAAAAGATACCAGAGGGAAAATAATTCTCAACATGGGTATCAAACGAAAGGGCTCGACGGGTAGAAAACAATAAGGTGAATGACGAAATCTAATATGGCGGCCAATAGGGCGGATTCCCGATGCCCCAAGATGGCGGACTAAATTTCTTTACCACCCTTCTGAGATGGGAATCAAATAGGTACTAAAAAAGCACAAAATAAAATAAATAAAAAAAACTTTTTAAAAACAAGCTTTTATTTAAGTAAGGCATTTACTAAAACGGATAAAATAAGTTTAGGTTTTCGTTAAGATAATTCAATGCCAAACTGCGACAAGCTTTTTTAAATCAAAAAGCTTGTCGCGCAAACTGTAAAGAAAATATATTCTTTGGCATGTACTTGCTTATCAACCAATCACTGCAATCACTGTCCGATAAACTTAATTGGTAGTTACTTTTATGAACATTTCGCGCGACGAGCTTTTTGATTTAAAAAGCTTGCCGCAGTGTGGCATTGAATTATCTTAACGAAAGCCTAAACTTATTTTATCCGTTTTAGTTCATGGCTTAAATAAAAGCTTGTTTTTAAAAAGTTTTTATTTTTTATTTTTTTATATTGTGTTCGCCGAACAATCCCCAACTAGTAACTGTCAATAACATTGATAAGTTTGAATTTTAGAATTGACGCGTACTAGTTGTACCTGGGGTTACACTTCAATTTTTATAAAAAAATTGAGATATAAATTCAAATATATTTTTTCCTATTTTTATAACTAAACTCCTGGACAAAATTAACGCAACATCATAAATGTGCCACTTATTTGTTGCTATTTTTTTCTGAATTTATGATCCGATTTGAATGATTTTTTTTGCATTGTAGGTTGGTTCCTTGACAATGCCATAGTTTTCGCTGTTTATGATAAAAAGTTCATTTTCGATTTATACAGAGTGTAACAAAAATGTTATGTTTTTTACGAAAATTCGTATCACCCTGTGGAGTATACTAGCAACCGAAACATATAGCAGTTGACATTAGACGGTGCCCAACAAACACTGATAAATGGGCCATTTGTAAAAATGTATTGGGTAACCATCACTGCATCATTGTAACAATGATGGAAACCATCATTGGCCCGGGTCCGTAATGTCCCGGTGGCCGGCTGCGTTCCATCAGTCATTTTTCCAGCATGGATGGCCAGTGCGAATTTATTTATGATCCACCATAGGAGTACCAATAGAGGTTGTGTGTTATATTTATACTGGACCATTAAAGGTCTTTTATACTTCAAACATTGTTGGTCATTTAATTTGTACACATCAAATGGCCATCAAAGGAATATTTTCTGGTTTCCGACTTACCTATACAGTGATTTTTAAATCAAAGGCAACTAATAATAAACAATAAATATATTTAAAACAAACAAAATTGAAAAATTGTAAAAAAAACTTAAAATAAATCACTATAAAAATTAAAAACAAGAACAAAAATACAAAATTGTAATAAAACACCAGATGTTTACCTGAAAAGAGAAAGAACGTAAATTATTGAAATTTTCAAATACCTATATTAATTTTTTATTTTAACTAGAATTTTTTCCGGAGGGTGCTCTTCGATGGGCAATAAATGGTTACATATGGTGTGTTGCCTGTCAATTTTAGCATTGCTAAGTATATGTAAACACTTATAGGTATATCCATATTATGATTATTATTTATTATGTAGGTATTATCTTTAAAAACGGCAAATATTTTGGATGGTTTGATTAAGAATAAAATTACGTTGGGATCAGTGTGAGGCTGATAACTTCGATTTAACCTGCAGGTATCAGGTATGCATAGCTGGCAGGTTCGTATATTAAATTTCCTTATCTTGCACCGATTTACCATAACACAATGCACTAATCCATAATCCAAATCTAAAGTCGCTTCCTCACAACATGCATATATAGGACGGCTTATACTTTGGCCACATTTTGATGCACTATGGACCGAACGAACTCGGCCTGCACGCACACGCGGCAACACACCACCACAATATGGCGCCAGCGACGCCGGCCTCACAGCAGTAAAAATGATGCAACGGGCACAGTGACACAGCGCAAGCGCAGTAAACTTACCAGGTTTTGCCATTTATGGTAATTTAAATAAAAAGTACAGGTAATAATATGGACTTTTGCCTATAGTAGACCACAAGTGGCACATCATTCATATCTTTGCACATCCCTTGTTGATGGTGGCATGGCAAAGAACCATTATTGGCCCATTGGTGTTTTCTTCTCATATTTACATCGGTAGTATTCCAACACTTTAGCTAAAATGGGCCATTGAAGGCTAACCAATCCCATCACAAATCCATCACTTACAGCAATGGCCCATTAAAAATCCAGAAGTTGAGTGTTTGTTGGGTGGGTCCATCTTTCTTCAACATTTTCTTTTTTGGTTTACTTCATTATCTCTGTTATTAAAGGAGATACACTGTTTTATATCGTAACATGTTTTTATAGCCTTTATTATTCAACACAGTCATTGTTGAATGTTTTCAAGTAGGCTATGGAACTTTTCTGACATTTCAAGCGATGTGTCAACAGATGTTGTGTTTTAAAGTTACAAAGGTCAAATAAAATTCGCCATAACGATAAAAACTGTTCGGAAACTGCTTATCCAGGAGTTGATTTTAAAAAATAAGAGGTACGCCACTGCTTTGTAATCGTTAGCACCAGATCTGTCACCCGAACTGTAAACATTATTTTTTTTATTATGGGAACAAACTTGCCAAAACAAAGCCAGTTCTACGTTTTTTATTTTTCTGAGGTTTCATATCATATAGGTAGGTACCAATCCGTAACTAGGGCGGTGCGACCGGTGCCCCCGCACCGGGCGCATCATGGTATACCCCGATTACTGTAAGAAGTCCCGATTTTGTCAGATGACATTCTCCACAAAATCCCTAGGAGTTTTCTGTTAACCATTGGTATAACATTGGTATATGTGTCTCAGCTAGTTACTGACGTCACTCATTGATTTATGATGGGTAAGTTACCCAAGTGATACGAAAAAAAGAACATAATAAAATAAAAACCCTATTGCAATCAAGATTATACCGCTATAAATAAAAATAACTATGACTACAACTCATTTTAATAATAATTACAAACGTCATGGAAACACTTTTCATTTTGGTATTTTGGTATAATCAGCTGCTTTTGGCAGCGTCAATGTGCGGACTCAGGTAAATTTAGCTTCGGTGTGTCAAAGTGACAGTGAAGGTTTTCCAGATCGTTCAAACTGGTTCAAACATTCGGCAGTGAAAATATTCGAGGGTTTTCTACGTTTCGTGAGTTTTACCGTTATCTGTGTTGTTCTTGTTCTTGTTACTTTTCGTGTTGTTAGTGCAAATGGGCCCGTTACTGACCTGAACTTATGACCCGGTTGCATTTTTTGCTTCATTGATGCCAACTTAGGATATCGAAATTACCAATTGACAGTCCCAGTAAGGACTTCTTAAAATAATTTGACTATAGGGGCGCCGGGCCGGGCTGGGCCGGGCCCACAAAATTCGAAATTTAACGACTTAATGCAAGTATCGAACATGGATATTAACCTTCAATGTCCAGCCAAGAATATTAACAAAGAAAGATTTTTTAGTAATTAAAAATAATAAATAAGTAATGTTTTAGTGGAATACCCAGGTAAAAGATATCAATTGAAAATGCACTCCAGCCCGGACTCGAACCCAGCACTCCTACTGTAGGCACTTACCTGATATGCCACTAAAATATCCTTTATTATTTATAATTACAGGTACTAAAAAATCTTTCTTTATCATTTATTAACGGCTTGTAATACGGCTGTGTTCAGTAATTGTAGAAATGACAATAACGGCCAAAAAATATTTACTACACTTTTTTCAAATAAACCAGCTTTCGTTCAATGTTTTGAACTTCTTCAAGGCTAAAAAATATATATTAAATGTAAAAGATTAAAAAAAAATATTAAAAGACACTTACTATTAGATTGAACTATTAATAACTATGTTTATAAAATGCAAAATAGAAATGTAGGTATTTTATTATTATTATTCTTATTAGAATTTTTTTACATTGAATACACATTTTTTAGCCTCGAAGAAGTTCTAAACATTGAACGAAACCTTGATTATTTGAAAGAAATATATTAAATATTTTTGGCTGCAAACTGCAACAACTGCAAAATGACCCCAATAAAAGTTGTACTGTAGGGAATCAACTTTTCCTCATAATTTTTTTTGTATCTCTAATAGATAACGAGTTACAGCGCATTACTGCAGGGGTGGTCTTTTAAACGTTTTTTTTTTACAAAAAAATGACCTTAATGAAAGTTTTAGAGGATGAACTTCTGGTAAACTTTTTCTTCTAAACTTTGTATCCAATACTTAACAATTTACAGAGCATTATATTATGTTTAATTAATTTTTGTCATATAATGCCCTGTAAATCATTAAGACAAAAAAAAAATACGAGAAAAAGTTTACCAGAAGTCCATCCTATAAAACTTTTATTATGGTCATTTTTTTTGTAAAAAAATGTTTCCAAGACCACCCCTGCAGAGTGAGGGATTTTTGTCAAATAAGTAATGAGCTGTAACTCGTTACGTATTAGAGATAAAAAAAGATTTATGAGGCAAAGTTGTTCATATTTTGACCCCCTAAACTTTTATTAGGGTCATTTTTCTCTAAAAAATGTTTAGGAAACCACCCTATTCCTATAGCGCAATTCGTACTAGGAGATCTAGTGTAATCTTTTTGTTGGACACTCAGGAGGCAGTCCCCAAGCAACCCTGAAAAAATCAGCTTGTTTGGATTTTATTTTATAAGATTTGTGAAAATGGGGGGGGGGGGGCGCATTTATCAGATTTGGCACCGGGCGCAATCTAGGCAAGTTACGGCTCTCGGTACCATATCCATGCAGAATACAAAAAGGCAAATTAATCTTAAAGGTAATGAAAATTTAACTAGCTAAAGTGCAGGCACCATACATTTATACATGGGTAAAATTCTCTAGACTAGATCTTGTGTCTGGGCTTTTTGTATACATTCCTACTACCACGCATTACTCATATTAACCAGGCGATATCGAGGTTTTTATTGGACATAAAATAACTTCAGTCATTTACCGACCCGGTGCTCGATTTTATAAATCTTAACATGAACGTTTGTAGAGCATCATTGCACAACTTGTTTATGGCGTTTACTCGGAGTATTATGGCGTACGGGTCGGAGACATAATAAGAGAATTGCTGAAGATATTGCTCAACCAGCAGCAGTGGTTTTCTTAGAATCCCGTATACGTATAAAAAGAATTCCTGGTAAGTATGGGCCTCATTCGAGATTCAGTGTCGAGTACAGATTCTAGCGGAAAAATAATACGAGAGCACACAACATGATCATCGGGGTAAGTAAATACCAGTTATATTGATGTCACGTTCATTCTTTCAGGGATGTGGATATATAATAATACTCGTATAGGTAGATACACTGTGTTCGGTTGAAAAGATAGCTGTGTTCATTTGAAAAGATAGCTTTAAAATGTTGTATGGCAAGTGGTGTACTTCCATTATTTAAGATTTTCAAGTTGGGGTTGATGGGGGCTAAGGATTAATAGATTAGGATGGCATGATTGCCAAAAAAATTCCCCCTTCAAACAAAAATTGACCGGTCTCGGCAAATTTTTGACTTTTTGCGCTTTCAAGCTATTGAGGGTGGTAAGTTTTCAAACGAACACAGTGTATATAATAGTTATAGGTACCTACTTATTACTTACCCACTCAATGATTACCTTGTTCGTGGAAGCAGTATCCTTGCCTGTTTGTGAATACTGTTTCCACTCTGATATTTGTGTATTATTGAGATTTTTATCTCGCGAAACAAATATCTCATGGAAATATCTTAGACCGTCAGACAGTGACAGATTCTCCTTACTGATTTTCTCATATTTATGCCTTGGAGAGGGTTGAAAGGTAAAACAATGCTGAGTGGGAAGATAGTAATTTTAAGTTTGACCTCCGGGGAAAACATGGAAAATTCGATTTTTCAAAACAAAAAAAGGTACTAATTCTCACCTATGCCATGTTCACCGTATGATTTCTTATACTATTCCGACCTCGAAAATTCAAAGGCATAAGTGTAGCGTGTGGAAAAGGGTTGAATTAAGTAATTTTTTTGTGATCTGCCAAATCCTTAATTCAACCCTTTTTCCACACGCTATACTTATGCCTTTGGGTTTTCGAGGTCGGAATAGTATTATAAGAAATCATACGGTGAACATATGGCATAAGTGAGAATTAGTACCTTTTTTTCTGTTTTGAAAAATCAAATTTTCCATATGTGTTCCCCGGGGGCCAAACTTAAAATTACTATTTTCCGACTCAGCATTGATTTACCTTTCAAAGCTCTCCAAGGCATAAATGAGAAAATCAGTAAGGAGAATCTGTCACTGTCTGACTGTCTATCTCATCGTGGAGTTGCTCCTACAATTTGATGCTTAATACCGACGAAACTTATTATATAAGGGCGGTCCTCTTTTTATTGGTCGATTTTAGAGTTTAGGGTTATACAGGGTGTCCAACTTTATAACTGTACAAATCCGTAAAATCTTCATTTTTGGAGATAATCGCCTAAACTTTTTTTTGTTTGAAAGGCCTTCAAAAATCGATTCTTTTGACCTTTCTGCCATTTTCAAAATGCAAATCCAGGGCCGGCTGCGATTTTTTTATACCCCCGATTTTCACTAAAACCATTTAACGATTTTTTTATTTAAAATCTGACCCCACAGCGTTAATCAGAACACCCAAAAAACCCCATATACAAAATTTGAACAAAAAATATACAGGGAGTTCCATTCTGTAGGGTGTCAAAATTGAGCAAAATAGGAATTTTAAAGACATCTGGCGAGTCAAGTGTGCCTTGGAATCCCTTCAAAACAGTTGAGTGGTCAACAGGACCACTTAAAATGTTGGTGTGAAAAGACTTACTACAAAAATATACAGGGTATTTTTCTCTGAGCCATCTCAAAATTCTGAAATTTTATGAAACTTATACGGATCAAGAGTGTTCTGGAATCATTGAAAAAATATTGATCAACACAAAAGTAATGGATTTCTTTATAAAATGCCAATCAACAAATAAAAACAATTTAAATTATTGGAACTTTCTCAACACAGTCACTGTCTAAGATGATACATTTTCTGTGCGTTTCCTGTTGTGGCACACCAGCCACCTTAACTTATATGGGCTTACTGACTGGCAGGCTTCTGTATTTTTTAGATTTAGTTCGTTTATAGAGTGTGGACCGGTTTTGATATACTCGATTTTTGACACGTATAAATTTGCAAAAATTGCACTAATTTAAGATGGCACAGATAAGAACGCTCTGTATATTTTGTATTGGCCCTTTGCACACCAACACCTTGAGTGGTCCTGTTGATCATTCAACTGTTTTGAGGGGATTCCATGGCACACTTGATTTGGCAAATGCCTTTAAAATTCCTATTTTGCTCAACTTTGACACCCTGCAGAATGGAAATCCCTGTATATTTTTTATTCAAATTAGGTATATAGGGGTTTTGGGGTGTTCTCCTTGAGACTGTGGGGTCAGATTTTAAATAAAAAAATCGCTAAATGGTTTTCGTGAAAATAGCGGGTGTAAAAAAATCGCAGCCGGCCCTGAATTTGCATTTTGAAAATGGTAGGAAATTCAAAAGAAGCGGATTTGAAGGCATTTCAAACAAAAAAAAGTTTAGGCGATTATCTCCAAAAATGAAGATTTTACAGATTTGTACAGTTTTAATGTTGGACACCCTGTATACCTATACCTAAATGACTTAACGACTTCCTCTGAGCTTCTCAAACTTGAGACTTGCATAGTTGTATAGTTTTTTTTACAATCCTCAACAATATGCGTTGGATTAGTTTTTAGATAATCCAGAAAGTCTTACAATTTAGAGGGAAAATAATTGATTTGTCAAAAGAGCGGTTTTTCGTTGTAGCAACTGACAGCTAATCTAGACCTGTTAGAGTTCCTTTATTAGGAGAGTTGTTGCATTCAACTATCATCATCAAATTTCAATTGGTTTTGCATAAAAGTAGTGACTCTGAGGTAAAGCAAAAACCATGTGGGATGTTGTCTCATAGGCTTGCAAGTTTATGTTAGTTTATAGGAAGGTTAGGACATTTCCCCACTCTTAAACAAAACCAAAGGCCGCCCCTTTGCACCGGCAACATGCGCGACGGTGCTCTCTCACCAGCTGGCCTTCAGCTTGATGCCAATGGCGTATCAAAAGGGACAACACGGGTATTGAAACCGAAAACAAAGTAAAGACACGAACATAAAACGAAAATGCGATGCACCAACATACTCCACAAAGTTTCGTTATTTCTTTGCACAAACATTAAAATGAAGAAATAACCGAAAGCAGCCAGAACAACATAAATATACACCATAAACAAAGTACATGCCAAAAACGTCTGAGTGCGCCTATGGCTTGAAGCGTTATACATTTAGGGAGTTACTAAATCGCCAATTCACGTGTAAATGCTACCAACTTAAATTGCGGCCTTTGCCCCCTTTGCCTCTCTCACCCCCCCTTCCCTTCCAAGTCGTCGAATGTCCTAACCTTGTTGCAAGTAAATTTTTGAGAGAGTAATCAAAGCAGTATGAAAATTTGATACTATAACGACATTGCCATTTTAAATTCAAAATAATTCAAGAAGATTATAAAATATGCACATAAATTTGCAATCATCTCGCCAAAGAGTGCCTTTTGCAAAACTAATATGTGGTTCAAGGTTCAGTGCGCATTTGAGCAAAAGAAAAAGTAACTCTTAGAATTATTATTTAAAATGATTCCAGTATCACAAAATATTCCACAAGGGCGCCCATAGAAAATATTTTAGGGGGGGGGGGGCAAAATTATCTCATCTAACCTTGTTCTTTTTAGAACTACCTATAGCTCTGAATCGATAATGGGTTTATGTGATTGTGGCCCAGTTAAATTTTGTATAAAATATTTCAGGGGCTTGTTTTATACAGGGTGTCCCGAAATTAGCCTGCCATAATTTACCAGCGTGTTCTACGACCTAAAAAAATGAAAAAAGTTGCTACAAACATGGCCTCAAAAATGCCCCCTAATGGGGCTATAGCCCCCGAAAGGGGCAGTTTCACAAACGGGTTTCTATAAATATTTCCAGAACGAACAAAGATAAAATTCTGAAATTTGGTTTGTGATGTTCCTGCGAAATTTGACATTTACCGAGCGATAGTTCGACATTCTTAATCATAGGAGTCCCAAATGGGGGGTTCAGGAGTTAAAATTACCCCAAATTTTTTTGTATACTTTTTTCCAGATTTCTTGCAAAATTATGAAAGTTGAAGGTATTCTACGAAAAAAAGGTGCTCTTGTTGAACTTCGATAGCATGCATCGTTTTCGAGTAAACTCGTTTTGAAATTTTTTTGCAGAGTGCCATGAAAATGCCTATTAGAAATTAGCCTGCCATAATCTACCACCACGTTTTTTGATACAAAAAAATTAAAAAAGTTAAAAACATGGCCTCAAAAAAGTCCCCTAAGAGGGCTATAGCCCCTGAAATGGACACTTTGGCAAACGGATTTTTCTAAATATTTCCAGAACGAACAAAGATAAAATTATGAAATTTGGTGTGTGATATATCTGTGAGATTTGACGCTTACCGAGGTAGAGAGAGTTTAACATTCATCATCATAAGCGTCCCAAATGAGGTGGGTCAAGGGGTTAAAAATATCCCAAAATTTTTTCTGCGCTTTTTTCATGGTTTATTCTCCCAGGTATGTCACATACCAAATTTCAGAATTTTATCTTTGCTCGTTCTGGAAATATTTAGAAAAACCGTTTGCCAAAGTGTCCATTTCGGGAGCTATAGCCCTCTTAGGGGGCACTTTTGAGGCCATGTTTATAGGAACTTTTTCATTTTTTTGGGTCGCAGAACACGCTGGTAAAATATGGCAGGCTAATTTCTAATACGAATTTTCATGGCCCTCTGCAAAAAAAAAATTCAATACGATTTTACTCGAAAACGGTGCACGCTATCAAAGTTCAACAAAAAGCACACACAAATTACATTTATGTAACTTACGAATAAGATATATATCTTCTGTCCTTTGGGGAAGAAATGTTTGGATTATTTCTGTAGCAACGTAAATCAAGAGCATATTTCAGGTTATAAAGATAGTCAAAGTCATCAGCTGGCAACATGATACTTCAAAAACTGAACATGGCTGGAGGTGTGTGAATGCAATGTTTTTTTTCTAAAAACAATTGTTCCAATTACCCACTTCTACGCCACTGGTTGTTCAAAGTGTTTGATATTAACAGGTTGCTAACCCATACCGTGTACCAAATTTGACTTAAATATCTCAACTACTCGTAGTTTGGTAAATATTCAATAAAATCCACATATTTCTTAAAATTTTGACCCGCTGTAACTTTTTTTATAAGGCCTTAAAAAGATAAAATTTATACGAGAAGGTGGGGTTATTTTTTAAAAATTTATCACCTTGTTACAATTTGGGCAAAACTTCAGGAATCTATGGAAAACATCAAAATCAGTAGATTTTTTTTATATAAACATGTGTCGAAAACCCTCGGTATACAGGATGTCAAAGTTCAATTCTTTTTTTAAGATTTTTTTTATTTTCCCTAAAGAAAGACAGCTAAGACAAACATATTTGGTACAATTTAGACACACATTAAATGCTATAAATTAAAAATAAATCGGTATGTCTATTGCCTCCAGTGCTAGAGAAGCAAGGGTCAACCATAATAATTTTTATTAAAAAAATGGCATGCCACTGGAAAAGTAATCTTTTTTGCTTTCCCAATCAATTCTAAGAAAAACTATTCTTGACTTTTTTTGAAAAACGTACTATTTTGTAAAAAATTCATTTTTGTGTGTCTTAATTTTTGTAGCAGAAGAAATCAAAGTAGGTGTAGACTTCTGAAATTTTGCACACCTACTCAGTTTTTTACGGCCACGAAAATTTTTTTTCTAATCGACAGATGTAACTGTCGATTAGTATTAATTGACAAATGTAACTGCCTTAATAGACAGATGTAGATATCAGTGAATTAGTACTAATAGATACATATGTTTATTAAGGCTAATCGACTGTTACATCTGTCAATTTAGTAACTGTAAATTAGCCTTAATCGACAGATACATCTGTCTATTAAGGCTAATCGACAGTTACATCTGTCAGTTAGAAAGAACAATTCGTGGCCCTTCTACGCCTTCGTAGTTTTTAATTCTGAACAACTTTTCTTAATAAGATTTTGTCGTAAAACCTAAAAAACAGGGTTTCTGGCATAATACCCTTTATACATGTTATTAAAGAAAGTTGTTCGGAATTAACAACTGAATATACGTGTTTAAAATTTCTACTTTGATTTTCTTTTGCTAAAGAATGTAAAACACACAAAGATTAATTTTTCAAAAACGGTACAAGAATGTTTTTTTCCTAGAATTGATTGGAATATTTAGTGAAAGCAAAAAGATTACTCTTCCAGTGGAGTGCAACTTTTTTTATTAAAAAATATTATGGCTGACTCCTTTTCCGGACTGGTGGAAGTAGACAGGCCGAATTATTTATCTGCTCACTGCTTTCATAAGATTTGTTCTTCAACTCAAGGAAATTTTTTAGTTACGCAATCCAACCGGGTTGCCACCTTCTTGGAAAGCCGGAAATTCTCAATGTCAGGGAATTTTAATATTACAAAGAATTCAGGGAAAAGTGAGGAAAATTTGATGATAGTCAGGTCAGGGAAGCTTGCTATAGTCCGCTGAAAGTCATGGATTGTGACTTTTCGATGTTTACATTGTTTCTTTTTTTAAATATTGAGTTCTAGCGAAATAAAAATTATTGAAATTTTGTGACGTAGAAGAAAAAAGAATTTCAAATTAGTAATATGGTGGCAACTCCCCTTTATAATCTTAAAATAGATACGATTTCTCAAAGCAAGATAGGATGAATTTTGTAAATATAGTAGTGCCTTTCCTGTTTCCACAATCGGCGCCGTCAAACTGCGGATAAAAGCGGCTGTAGGTAGCCGTTTATAGACGCGCCAAATTCCTTGTTTCTATTTTACATTTATTTTGGTAGGAATTTTAATTAAAACTGTTTTATGATCGATACCTGTTTCTATAGGCTTAGATGTATCGATTTTGGTTAGTATTGAAAATTAGTGAACGCCTAGATTCCTATTATCCTAAAAAACCTTTACAGGTAGTGGCAAGCCTTGTATTGGCTTTAGCCCACACCGCCCCTGTACCGGGCTACGACTTCCACGATTACCACGACCTCTTCGCCCACGAGCCCCTCCTCGCACCTTCGCCCATCATCAAGACCTTGGCACCTGCGCCTATATTCAAAACCCTAGAGCCGGCACCTATATTCAAGTCGCTGGAGCCGTCGCCCATCCTAGCCCACGCGCCTGCGCACTTATACGAGCACGCGCCCATCCTGGCACCTGCGCCCATCATCAAAGCCGCGCCCGTGATCAAGGCAGTGGCGCCTGCGACCAGCTATGCCACCGTGACCACCTACAATATCGCGCAAGCGCCTGTGGTGAAGGTAAGAGATCTAACTATTATACAGGACTTAACTAAAATGCTTGGCGAAAACGCTTCGTTTTCGAGATACAGAGCATTAAAAGGTGATGAAAAATAAAGACTTTTCTCTGTACGACATGCGCCAAGGGTAGCCATGCAAATAATAATAATACCCATTTGTAGGTAACGTGTTTATTTATTGTAATATCAGAACATAGAATGAAACCATTTGACTAACATAGTAGGTATGATGACATTTTGCCATTTATCTCAAAAACGGTGAATCAAGAATTCATTTTCTGCAAAGCTTTGAGTGCTCTATCATAATCACGAGCTAAGTTGAATAATATTAAAAAGTAGGTACAACTCTGTTAGTATGACATGCTCGACTTTTTGTATAAAACTAAAACCAAGAGCTATGTATATAAAATTTTAAAAAATCGCTTAAGCCGTTTTACTGCAATTTAATTAATCCATACTTTTTCATTAACGTATCTGTTCTCAAAAACAATCTGTTCTCAAAAACAAAGCTTCCTCAGACACGTGTTAATATAATAATATATGAACTTTTTTGTCAATTTGTGACGTAGAATTCGCCATTAAACTATTGTCAATCATTTTAGTTACACCCTGTATTTTACATTGTATAAATAAATAAGGAAGAGTGATACGTTATTGTTGCTTGAATCAAATCAAGACGACATTAGCCAGAACTCTTTGCTTGAAATTATCTTTTATTATCTGGGAACCCTAATTTATTTTCTAAGTTTAATTTTCTTCAAAATTATATTTCATTTCCTAAATTGAAACGCTATTTCTTAGAATGAAATTTTTTTTAATGTTTTGAATTCATATATGAGATAATTCTGAGCAACCAAGTTTTAACACAATATTTTGATATCTGATACTAGTGATAGGTGCCAGTATGTGATATTTCGATAATTTTATGCTTAGCTGTGCGGCTCTTTCCTGGCTTACAAAATTAAATGTTTGTGGATAGTTTATAGTATGTGGTTGTATGTTTATAATTCATTATTGAAACCAGATTAGCAATAATTCATAGATTAAAGCTCCCCACACCTAACACCATTTGTACTTAATTCACACTTTAAATTCTGAATTAGTGCTCTAATTTCCACTGTAAATTATAAAAAATAAAAATAAACGCTAGTAACTTTAGTCTAAAAAGTGATGTAACTTCTGTATCCACTATTCAATAATTGCTTCTTTACCGCAATTTAATACAAGTGCTTTATTATTAAGCAGAATGAATGCAGTTTCAGACTCCAAGGAAACAAAATAAACTAAAAGCACTTACCTAATGTTGAGTAAACAATCAATATTCGCTTTCTACTACTTATCTATCGATTGTTTTGATTCTACATTTGTGCTATTCTTAGCTGCGTTTTATAGTTCATAGTTGGCACGGACACGGATGATGAAATTTGTAAGCGTAGCTATTTTTCAGTATACATACTTATTCAGTGCTAAATTTTTTAAAAATTTTGACTTAACATTATTTTCTATTGCAAAACTGGAACAACAAAAAAGTTTCTTATTGCCAGGTTGTTGAAAGTGGTGGTTATGTTATTCATTTTGCCAGTTTGAATATAAACTTTAAAATTATCAATGACTGTGACAATTATAACAAGCAAAATTTGAGTTCCCTTACATACACCTCCCGAAATTTTGTGGAAAGATGTTTGAGTGAGATATAAAAAAGTTTTTAAACAGGAATATTTGGAAAATCGCGGGTATTAGATTATTTTACATTTAACATTTTTAATTGCAAATTGATAAAACAATATAATACCTTCAAGGTACACTAGGACGCTTTAAGGTTTATAACCATTCCATATGTTCACTAAGACGGAATGTAGAAATTTTAATTAAAAATGAGTATTCCATTGATGGTATAAGGCAATTGATGATATAGGGCACCCCGAGGGCCAACAACTTTAATATTTTCATTTTCATATTTAAACTAAGGAAAAAAGTTTAAATATCCATACTACTCTTAAACAAAGACAGAAAGTCAACCATCAACCATTGACCTTTCCCGGTGATATGTCTCCAGAACAACTCTTAGATTTCGTGTGTCTTTTATTATTTAGGTAACGACTTTTTGCAGGTGCAGTAAGAATTTTTTGCGACCTGGTTACTGCGGAGACTGTTGTCAGAGGCCACTGTACCACCCGAAAATATATTGGCCTCTTTAATGGGGTGATTAGTTTTGGGCGTCAGGCGTTTATCAAAACAAACCTCTATAGGCTCTGACGTCATTGGAAATATTTTTTTTACTTCTAGATATTCAAAAATAATTGTCTATTTTTATAAAATACAAACTATTCAAAATAATGTGCTTGAGCTTGAGGCGGGCAACAAATTATATTTTAATAAAATTCCGAAAACTCATTTTTATCTATTTTTCACTAATATTATATTAGCTTACGGAGAAACCCACGGGAACTGCCTTCAGGACTTCAGGCTCGTGAGAAGTACACAGAACGATTCCCTAAAAATTTGTCAATTGTCTCACCCCAACTAGGTTCACATTGCACATGCCTATTTGTTTCTGTTGTACAACTTGTACAAGCACTGTTAGAAAACAGATATTTCCCCGATCACGGAAGACATTGTATTTTTGTAACCGATGACGTCAAAACCTATAAACGTGGTGCCCCATTGTTAAAATGCCCTTTATTTTGACTCCAAAATTAAATATATCCATACTACTCTAAAAACATGCTACAAACAAAGACAGAAAGTCAACCGTCAACCAACTATGCACCCGGTGATTCTCGGTTATAGTTCCTCCAAAATCACACTTAGATATCGCATGTTTTTTCTTGTTTGGGGGCGCCGGAAGCATCGGAACCTCACCTGAAGACTCGGGGGATGGTCTAACGACGTCAGCCTCCGAGCCCAGAGTCGAAATAAGTTCGCTACGGCTCGACAAAAAGGAGCAATTTCTGACCATCTCGCGACATTTTCGGAATAATTTAATGGAGCGCTTAGATTGCGATTAGTTCTGGGCGTCAAGCGTTTATCAAAACAAACCTGTCTATATAGGTTCTGACGTCATTGGTTGTAACTCTTGGCTTTTCGGCATTAGCACTCGTAGTGTAATAACTAAACTGGCTTTACAGCACAAGGTTTCAATTTTTTTAACTGCGACAGTTGATAGTTGAAAAATAACAACGCTGATATTTCTGTTAAGTCAAAAGTGTGACAGTTTTAATAATTTTGATTCTTTCTACTTCAGTTTATCGGTGTGATTATTTTGAAATAATAAATAGGATTTTGACAACATAATTCTTCCCCATTCTTCGTTCTTTTTTGTTATTACATGTGATATTACTTCAACCAAGAGTTTAGATTTTGATCCAGTGGCTCAGCCCTTGTGGCTGATAACAAAAGCATATTGAAACTTTATAAAATTAGTATTATAGGGATTGTTAAAAAATCCAATTCGTGCTTGTCATTTTTACATTGTTGGTTATTAATAATTACTGTTAACAACTACCATAAAAGTAGAGTTTGTTATACTCGTAATCCAGACAAATAATTATATGTACCTAGCTACAGCTGTGATCAATACTATTAAAAAAAGTAATACTGATAGTATCCATCGATTACATATTACATAGGAATAAACATACTCTGAATGAAAGTTCGTCACGCTATTGGTAGAAGTTACTTTTTTCATTCCTATACTTACTGCATTTTTTGTCGTCCTTGCGTGTGTTCCCCTAATTTATAAAAGTGCTTTGTGGACTACCATTTCCCCATAGATATTTTTTAAATTACGAGTTCATTGCGTTGTCTACCTGTGAATCAATAACTTTTTGTAAAAGTAAAATACTTTATTACATTATTAAATAATATTGTACCCCGTTCTTTTCAGACTCTGGTAGCAGCCCCGCCTATTTTGAAGACGTACACTCCACTGTATCATTAAGTTTGTTTGTATCGATGTAAATATTACGTTCTTATTATTTATTTGTTTTCAATAAGAATAATGTTGTATGTACAATAAAAATGTCAATAAAAATTTGGCAAGTTTTACGCAAATCTTTTCCCGTCATATTTTATTTAAATCTATTTTATAAACTAATATCACACACGTAAATTTTAAAATAAATAAAGCATCACCAAATTCGACATTTCTCCCTGTCAGGATTCATTCTTGAACCTTTGGGACAACTGAATGCGTTTGCATATTCGTGAGAGTTTTGTAGTGCTCCAGTAACTCTTACGTAGTTTGGAGAATGATCATCGTATTCTAGTTGATTTTCTAGATCTTCCAACGAAATATTTTCACACCAAATCTATAAAGAAATATTTCTAAAAAATAAAACATGATTTGAAAAACTTACACTGGCATAAGCAATAAAAAACAATTGTTCGCTGGTGTAATTTTCGAATCCTGGCAATTTTGGTTCTTGGCCGAATCTTTTTACGAATTTTCTATATGCAGTTAAGGCTTGATTCAAACCACCATTATCGGCTAAATTCTCACCCAGTGTATATTTTCCTTTAACCTGCAAAAACAAAACATTTCAAGGCAACAAAACCGCTGCCAGTGAAATCACAACCAACTTCGACATCAACAAGATTTATAAATAATTTCCATTTGCAAGAACATAATAATATACAGGGATGTTTCTAAATTATGGTGCCAACGTAATACGACATGTATAAAATTGTCATTTTGAAAAAAAAAACATGGTATTGGAAAATGCAGGGTGATACTTAAAGGTTATAGGTAATTATAAAGTTATGAAACTTGGCTCAGTCCTTTAGTCGCTGAAGTGGAACAATTTCGTGTAAAAATAATTTATTCTCATCGCCCAAAGGAGGAGAGGCGAGGTAGCACAATGGGTTTTATATAAAAAACATTGTCGTTTGCATTTTCGAAAAATTAATAACATTTTTTAAATTTCATTTCTACTACGATGACGAAATTCCATGGCTGCTAGGACAAGTGATGCTTCTTGGCATTCTTGATTTCCAGCATCCTTCACGATAATAAATTTTGCAAATTTTAAACAGAACGGTAAATTTTAGCGAAATACCATTTTTGTGACATATTAATTTCTCTTTCAAAACATGATATTATTTTTCAGAAAATTAAAAGGACAATTTTTTCTACAGTATGTCCACGGATGGGGTAAATAAGAGGACAAATGGACCAAAAATTTCATTTTTCGACAAAAAGTCATTCTTTATAAAAGTTTCTGCTTCTCGAAAAAATATGGTCCACGAAGAGAATTTTCGATTTTTTTATACAGGGTGTCCAAAAAATTCAAAAACATGAAATGCGATCAAGAATAAACTGCCTTTATTTTTAAAAATATCAAAAACTTTTACTTAGAAAAGTTGTTTAGAATTAAAAGATGTGTCCGATTGTCACTTTTCAAACAAATCAGCCAACTCCGATTTTTTTGATTTCCAAGTGTGAAACCCCTTTGTTTTTAAAAATATTAAAAATATTTATTTAGAAAAATTGTTTAGAATTAAAAGACGTGTCGGAGGGTAATTTTTGAAGCAAATCCGCCGACTATCATTTTTCAATTTTTAACCCATTTAAATTAAAGTCGCCCGATTTGCTTAAAAAGTTACAATCAGACACGACTTTTAATTGTAAACAACTTTTCTAAGTAAAAGTTTTTGATATTTTTAAAAATAAAGGCAGTTTATTCTTGATCGCATTTCATGTTTTTGAATTTTTTGGACACCCTGTATAAAAAAAATCGAAAATTCTCTTCGTGGACCATATTTTTTCGAGAAGCAGAAACTTTTATCAAGAATGACTTTTTGTCGAAAAATGAAATTTTTGGTCCATTGGTCCTCTTATTTACCCCATCCGTGGACATACTGTATATAAAACCTATTGTGCCTCTTTGGGCGATGAGAATACATTGTTTTTACACGAAATTATTGCATTTCAGCGACTTGAGAACTGCACTAAGTTTCATTTAAATTTCATAACTTCATAAGTTTTTACGAGAGATATGTTTTTCAAACTGTACCTTTATCGCCCTGTAACATTTTTATTGTGCATTATGAAACCCATACGAAACTTTTTGTTTAAAATAACAATTACTGTCATATTACGTTAGCACCAAAATTTAGAAACACCCTGTTTTATAAATGTTGATCGTGGATATATTATACACACATAAAAAGAATCTTAGGGACAAGGATAAAAATCGTGGATTAAAACACAATTTTCTAAAATACTTTCTTCTAGTTAGTAAGTATAGCTATAGTGTATGTGTATAAGTATGTGTATGTGTGTAAGTATGTGTAAAAATTCGCAAAATGAATTAAGAAATTCTTCAAATTTACATAGTTTACATAAAAAATTAATCCTGGTTTGTAACACACAATTAACAACAATAAAGCAACATTAAATAATATTTAATTTTTAGTAGGTATCAGCACCACAAGTCACGACTGCTAACAACCGCTCTGTAACTACGTCTACGCTGTATATTGAGAATTAGGTTGTCGATGTCATGTTATATTATATTATTTAATCTGTGGTCATGTTGTTCGATGGCGTTGCATTCATTTCAAAGGCACTCGAATAGTTGTTGTATTTTGGCCCAAAAGTCTTCGTGCGAGCATTTCCCATAAATGCTCGATGGGATTAGGTAAGGTCAGGATATTGAGAAGGCCAAGGCAAAACATTAGGTATTTCATCCTACTGCAGAAATTCGCGCATAACTCTTGCTGTATGGGGACGCGCATTGTCGTGCATTAGTTGAAATAATTATGGTCCTATTCTCTCAGCGTATGGAACACCAATAGGCCGAAGAATAATGTTGGTATTCAGATACCTCAACCAAACGAGATTAGTTCTTTCGCCGATGTTGATACTGCCCCATCCCATGATCGTACCTCGTACCTCCTTGGAAGGTGTGAACCTTCTGAACACCTGCAAGGCGTTCTGCATTTCCAGGACGCCTCGACACGCGAGGCCTCCTGGAATCTGGCCTGAGTCAAATTAATAACTCATCAGAAAATAAAATGTGCGTCCATTCCTGTTGCTGCGAATCTATATATTCTTGCACCCATGTAACTTGACTGTGCAATTTTATCAGGATAATGCTGAAACTCGTGTTGCGCAGTCGAATAACCAATTGGGTCGCAGTCACGCTGCACTCTCGTAAGGCTAGCAGTCTTACAAATCTATCCTAAATTGGGGTAGTTATTACCCTTGTACAGCCTCTATGCCGTTCTCAGACGTCTCCTGGTTTTCGGTGTTTTATCTATAAACGACTAATAACACTCTTGAATGTGTTAAGATCTGCGATATCCCTTTGGGAAATTCCAGCCTCCAGCACGACAATGGCACGTAACATCGGTTCACATTCCAAATAATGTCTCTGTATCATAAAATGTTGAAAATCAAACCAAATTTGCGCAACACTAAATGAGATACTTATTAAATTAAGAAGGTTTTTGGCGTTGACTGACGTATTATTAAAGACTGCTCACGGCTGTCATGTTTGACAGTTCTCTGGCTCATCATGCTCTTCCCGAAGACAAAATACAATGCAAAATACATTGTTGACCATGGACGCCATCTGTTTTAGGGACATGAAGCTAAAGCCGTGAGAAGTCTTATTAATACGTCAGTCAACGGTTTTGGTTTGTATTAAAAAACCTGCAATCGTTTTTTAATGCAAAAAACGCTAAAACGTTTGCATTATCAGTTGCTAGAACGGCTCGTAGACGTACCTACTATTTTTTAAATATTTAAATTTTAATATTTTTCTACCTTAGATTCTTTTGATGTGTTATTATTATGTTAGAACATTTGAAACTGATTTATCTAATAAAAATTGATTGAATTTTCTTCCCTTCGGGTAGTGATGTGGACGTAAAATAAGGTCGATAAAGTTTTCTTACATGTCCTTCAATTCCTTCAATAGTATAGTTATCATATTGTTTTACAAAACAGTCTGTCAAATTTTCAAAAGTTTCTATTGTTTTATTGCTCCACCATTGGACATAGTTTCCATATTTGTCATGTTTCCTCCCTATGTTGTCGAAACCATGGGTTAACTCATGGCCCAGGATTGCACCAATTGAACCATAATTCAAAACTCTAAATCAAAACATATTGTGAGATTCAATATCATCTGAACCCTTTTGAATAGAAATCAGACCAATTATTATGAATATCCTCTATTACCTAGGCCCGAAAATATATACATTTTATGTCTAAATATAGGTTAATAATGTTAAGTGGATGCCTAATTGAAAAACTGGCTTAAATATAAACCAGTTTTCAGTTCAGCAGTTGCATCAAATTAATAATAATAATGTGCGTAAATTTTGTTTGGGTTTATTTCCCTAAGATATGAACAAAATAGTAAAAATACATATATTATAACTTACTCTAATCCTAGGTTGTAGATTGGATACTTTAGAATGGCCATTGGAACATCTGGAAAACAGTTTTGTTTCATTTTATGGAAATAGATTAAAATAGTCTAAAACGTAAGACAACAATAATTGAAATTTTGCATCAGAAGACCGTGTAGGAAGTGTTATAAAAAACGAAAACGGAAAGAGCAAAGGATAAAGGGAGGAGCAACAAAAAGTAAAAAGAGGTCAATATCTTTCGACTGATTGTATACACTCAACGCAGTACTTCATCTTTTCCATCCAGGTGGCATTGCCATATGTATCTACTGAATACCTGTATACTTTACATATTATTAAATTATAAAATGCAGCTATTAAATTCTCTTTGTAGTAACGTGGAACGCGTACCTATTTTATCAACTGAGGCTTGGCTATATTCTCAATTAACAAGCTCAATATTCGTGTTTTGACAATTTCGATTCTTTCATATTGTCTTGTCGTATTGTTCTCGACATTGTCATTATTATGAAGAAAAAAGAAGAATAGTAAAAGCTTACTTACTTATAGCATTATCCAGAAAAGAATTATAGGCATTTACATTAATTGGTTCGCTTTTCCAGTCACGTACGTTGACCTCCCTCAAACTGTTTAATTGTTCATTGGCATGCATTATTATTATGGCCATCATGTTATCCAGGAATGTATCAGGTTTAATGTCCAGCTGAAAACAATGACCATAATCAATAAAACAAATTGCGGGGAGTAGTCAAATATTCCATAAAAGTAATTGGGATAACGACAAATGGACAAGGGTTATCGTAGTCAATTCGACAGTAAATAAAATAATGTATTCGGTTCCGATTAATCCTTTCATCGAAGTCATTGCTGTAGATTTTAGGGAATTTTATTGATTGGGGATATGAGGTGAAGCAACCAAGTAGGTAATATAAATAGCGTCATATGTCACGCGAGCAATTATATATTGCCTAACACTGATCGCTGCTGCATTATGCAGTTACTCTATACGTACACCTTTATAGTGCTTATCCAAGGCTCCTTCCTCAAACAACCAATCCGGATATCCTATGAAACTTATCATTTCTTTACTTTTTTCTAATGTGACACTTTTAGTGTATTCGTCCATCCATCTTATGCTACGAACATGTTCTACGAATGCTTCTTTTATTTCATTCAACATGGTTTCAACTTTTGGTTTGGTGCTGTTTGCAAATGATCTGTCGATTAATGCGTAACTGACCGCTAGTCCCATGTAATCGTTGGCTAATGCTGAACAGTCTAAAGATCTGCAACAATACCTTAGTTTTATAAAAAAATATATTGTTAACAGTTTCAGTTTGTTACCTAGATCTTACAAAAACTGTTGTATCGGCGTCACTTGTTTCAAGTACACTAGTTACCTTGCTAACGTATTCAATAACATCTGAAGATGTATTTATTAACATAGCATAAACTGACACCCACCAAAGATAGAGCTCTATGTTTATGGCTGGAATGTTTGTAAGGTAGTCTAATATTTTTATTAAATATATTTCTTCGACTTTTTCAATATGCAAAATATCAGTTTCTGTATCGATGGTAACATTAGTTTTGTCGAAAAGGGCATTAATATAGTCAACCCAAACATTTGCTATTGGTTTTGACAGAGAAGTGTCGACCTTATTTTGCAAGTCTTTAAACGACAACGTATTTGGTCCATCGCTTTCCAATTCCGTTGTTGTGTAGTTTGTAGCAAGCTAAAATGTAGATACAATATCTGCCAGAAAAGAGGACATTGAAATATTTCTTACTTCTTGTATCATGCTGGCTATTTCGTTCACACTGTCTGCAGCTTTTTGTAAAAGTTCTTCTTCGGGTTCCGTGGATGTAACATTTTTCATGACTTCTTTCACAGCAAATTTAAATATGGTGGCCCGTATTAGCTCAATCAGATTTTCACTTTTTTCATCATTCTCTTCATTATTTTTTGCTTTGTACTCCATCAGATTTCTTCGTCTTACAGAACTACAGTATATGTTTAAAAAAATGTAGTACACTTAAATACACCTAATAGGTAGCTACTTGTAAATATCTAGTATTACCTTGGCAGAGGACAATCCTGTCCTGGCGAACCAATATACATAACATTTTGAGAAATGTTGTAAATATTTGCATCTACCAAGAACCCAATAAAGACATCCATTAAAAATGTTTTCTTTATTAAGGCTTCCGATTTAAGCCAGTCGAACGTAAATTCATCGTCGCTGGTTTTGGTGAAAAAAGTAGGCACTTCAGGCAATTCGACTAGTTTTAAATATTTATAAAGCACTGTTAATCCTAGATTGTCTAGAGTTTCTAAAATTATGCAGATCGAATAATTCACCATAAAACTATTAAACTTTGCAGAAGTAGGTACCTGTATCCATACATGATTTGTAAAAGTTTCTAGCTTGTTGGATGGCAGCGGGTTCATTTTCCATCTTTTTCTCAGACGTCAAAACATTTATAGAGTCAATTATAATTTTTTCGGATATCGTTTGAAAATTTGAAAAAGATTTGTACCAGCCATGATTTGGGTGTTCTTCTGACCATTTACCGCAAGCGTACTCGTAAAAATCATCACATGGATCCACGTTCAAGTCTAAACTTAACTTTATGTTTGAGGCAGATCTTAGACATTCACTTGAAGTACAGACTTTTTGCCTTGGTTTTGTATCTAAAAATAAAATTTAAATTTAAAGAAAATAAACCTTTTTATGAATAAACTTACACAAAACAATTAAAATAATAAGACCAATTAACAATATTAACGCTAGAATAAATAATATAAACGACAGTCTTTGGTAAAACACCGGCCCTTTGAATCTGAAAATAAAATTTATGTTTTAGCTACCAGTTCATGGCAGTAATCGTAAATAAAATATTAATCGATCGATACAGAAATATTATGAAATACAATAGTGCAATGTGAGTAGGTCTGATGGTGGTGATAAAATAACTTACACAAATGAAGCTACACACACTGCAAACAATGCTTACAATTTAGCTCTAGTATTAACTCCGACTAGGTATTGGTTTGATGCCACGTGGGATGATGGGTATCCTAAAAAATAATTAGTTTTCTTGGTTTAGTTCAGTTTATTCGCAATAGCTGAAGTCCACTACTGCCAAAGACTACCCAAAAAAATGTTCCTGTATGTATGTACCTTAATTTTCCATATAAATGGGATTTTTATAGTACCTATATTTTAATTGTAGTAATGTTAACTGTACAGTGACATCACGAGAAAATGCACATCACCCTAACCTTTTGTCTTCAAACGTAGAAAAAAACTGTAACTGTAGACATGAACGTTACATAATATTTTTCTGCGAATTCAGCGCATTTGCCAGGAAGACGATTTGACATCCCGTTTTCGAAAAATAAATCAAAGTTATGTTTTTTACATAGAACACCCTGTATATTCCTTGGATTCTCGAAATCCATGCTTCGTCCCGATTCTAAATGTATACTAAAATCTCTCTTTAACTGTACACTAGATTGTGACAGGTAAATATTTCATGTCCCTAGAATTCCTTAAGCGGCGGCCATATTGATATGATGTAATATGATTATGGATAGGTGACGGAGAGGGCCGTAATCAACAGAATTTACGTTTTACGCAGACGAATGGAAAAGAGATAGAAATTAATATTAAACTATGTTCTTTGAATCACAGAAAAAAGGCTATAGTTTCTGTGTTTGAGTTTGAAGTTAGGTTAGAACCACAGAATATCAAGGTTAAGGTTAGGCCTGTGACCCAAGTTCTTACATTTCTGCCAGACATGCTAAACACGCCCCTGGACGTGTCCAAAACTATGCCGCCAACCTTGTATTACCAAATTAAGAAATGTCATTTCTAGTGTATCTACAGTTAAAGACAGATTTTAGTATATGCATAATATTCTGTATTAAAGTTTTTAAACCTACAATTCAGGATGCTATGGAAAACCATTGTTTTTTCTGTAGCGCTATTCAGATTGATAAAATAAAACATAACAATAAAGGGCTTGAACAATAACTAATATCTTAAACCAGATTTTAATTATTTTATTAAAATTAAATAATGAAAACAAAAATATAGATCTAATTAAGCAGTTGTTGTTCACTATGACTCCCTCCATTTTCCACACAAACTACAGGTACATCTTTTCTTCAAGTTTTCCAAAGAATTTCTTAACAATTCTATATCTTGACTTCCATTTTTAACTTCTAAATTATCAATTATTTTATATTAATTTTAATTTCATCTATATTTTGTCTGTTAGTTTCGCGGGCTATAATAATATACATTAATATATCTATAACTTTGACATTTAATTAAATTCTCTTGTTTTATTCCATGGCTGCTATCACAGCTTCGCTATATAGGTCTGTGCTGCTATGATTGGTATATTATTGAATATAGTATGGTCTTCCATGGTATCCCTTTATCTAGGTTTAAGAAATTCGGTGAAGAATATTATGCAAACCGTTGGAGGACACATATGATATTATATACATAACTATATATCGTTGGAAACGGGATGAGGCATGAATTTCGAAAATCCAAAAATATATAATATATCCATTTAAAAAACATAACTTTGATTTATATCTAGAAAACGGGATGTCCGATGATCTTTCCGACAAATGCTTTGAATTCGCAAGAAAATTCTATGAAACTTTCGTGTATACCTACATTTTTTTCTAGGCTAGAAAATAAAAAAGTTAGAGAAGGGAGTTGTATTTTTACCTCATTCTATCAGCAAGTATACCATTCCATTATAAAAAGGTAATAATTACTAGCGCAAACCTTCTAATATTCTCTTATTACATTTTTTCTAAATCGATTTAATATGTATAATTTGGATGGATCTAATATCTAATGCCTGGATTGAGAAAGGCCCATTGATAAGTTTTAGAAGATGTTTTTAAATCAGTACCTATGTTATCTATCATGAAATCTCTAAATACCATAATCCTTTTCTTTATTTAAAACTTGGGCTTGGGGTTGACTGAACCGATTAGTCCTATATGCCCCCATTTATTTTTAAATTTCAGTTTTAAATGATTTGCACATACATATTACGCAGAAAAAGAAACCTAAGGCACAGTGCATAGGTAGCTCATTTATTAGTACATTATTTTGACATATTTTTTCTTATATTAAAATCTGTGTGAGTAGATATTTTAAACATAAACTTGGTTCTAATATAGTATCTTTGTTATACTGATTAACTTACAATCATATCAAATGTACAATGTTTATCACTTTAGAATATTATATTATTTCGTCTAAAAGCGAGTCTCCTTTTGACACATGTCACTAATTGTCATTATTAGATACTCTATGGTAGTGAGTTTAAAACTACATTTAATAATGAAAATGCATAAATATGGACAGTTAACTTGATAAAATTGAATGATTTTGGTTAACTAAAATTAATTTTAATGAAATATATATTTAGAAGAAATAAAAAATAAAGAGCAAGTACTTTCTACACGTAGTGTACCTAAAATTTAAAGCGCAAAACTTCTCGATACATCATTGTTATACATCTTGAAAATTAATGTCATTTTCAAAAAAAAAAAAATCAAATTTGACACAAACAAAATAATGTGGTGCATTTGAGTAGGTATGTCATATTTGTCGTCATTTTTCAAGCAAAATTAACAGGCAACATCAAAATTTTCCTAAAATAATAAAAACTTTATGTAATAGTTTGGAAGATGTTGAATATATTAGATATTAAATATATACAGGGTGTCTACTTTTATGTGTATACAAATCGGTAAAAAATATTTTTTCTGTGTAAATGTTGTTTGTAACATTAAAAAGCGTATTGACAAAATGTATAACCTTAGAAGGCGATTATATTGAGAAAACCTCGATAACTTAAGACTTAAGTATTTTATTTGTTGATGTTTTGGTAAAATTTTTGTTCAAATTTAGTATATGGGGGTTTTGGGGTGTCCTGATTAACGCTGTTGTGTCAGATTTTAAATAAAAAAATCGCTAAATGGTTTTTGTGAAAATCGGGGTATAAAAAAAACGTAGCAGTCCCTGGATTTGCATTTTGACAAAAGTAAAAACGTCAAAAGGAGCGTTTTTTGAAGACCTTTCGAACAAAAAAAGGTTTTTGAAAATATCTCACAAAATATATTTTTTATCGATTTGTATAAGTACACTGTTGTATACATTGTATACATTGTTTTAAAATTTGGTACGGGAACTTAAATTTACATTCTCGACAACTTTTTCCAATAAAATTTTTCGATATCTCTTAAGGAAAAGGTAGTTTACCTGAACTGAAAATGAATAAATTGCCCCTGTCAAGGCCTGCTTGATTTTTAAAATATAAAAGTACGGTGCAAATTAGTTTCTAACCAAGCAAGGCTGATCCCTTAAAGCTCAAGTTTCAACTCTAAATTCTTTCGTCTTTTACACCTATCGTATAGTCGATCTGGGTCCACCACAGGGTGGACCCTTATAAAGAAATAAAGAAGTAGATTTTGTCTCTCAAGTATAAAGTATAATATAGGTAAAATTAAAACTGTTAATTTCTAAACTGCTCCTGCTTCATTATGCGAATAAGCTCAAAACAAAAAAGAATAAAATCTTTTACATTGTCAAAAGACACCTTACTTGCGATGGCGAATGGTCGGCCGCCGGCGCCGTTGTCCTCCGCCTGGTACCCATAGTGGTCCATCTCTCACTCCATGTCGCACCGTGGCCGAAACTTCCAAACTCCGCTGTCGGCTTGTGGACACTGGCCGGCCGTCTCCCGAATCAATTTCCCTAGGGCCGGCGGTCGGTGTGGCTCCGGTGTATCGATTGTGTATTGTATCTTTATGGATAGTGGTTACGTTGCAATTATCGACGTCCGTTTTAAGGATTGGTAATGGGCTTCCCTAATATGCGCTAATGCGGCGGTTTTTATGGGATGGTCGTCGCCGTTCATAGGAATCGTCCCGGCGCTGTTGGGTGGCGCGAGGTTGGTTCCGGTCAAACAATGATTGTTTGAACGGGCGTGCGTCTTGTTACTTGCCGATAATGGCACCCATTCGGTGTTTAGCATATTTGTTATGGATATTATTTGTGCGTAGGTTAGTGGTCATTTCAAATTGCGAAGATGCCGTCTATTATGATGAAGGCTGAGGGCAAACATATGTTGAGCATTTCAATTGACACACATCTAAAATCGTAAGGTGATAGGTATACATTTAATAATCTATGTTTTCACAAATACCTTTAAACTTCGAACTTTGGTTTCAACCAAAATCAATATCAATAATAATTATTCGCATTAGGTATACCTACCTACAATAGCAGTTTGTACAACATGAGTAGATATGTCGTCCATGTCCATTAGGCTGAAACGAATATTTTTATTTTTGAATTTCAAAATGTAATAGCGTTTAAAAGTTCCCTTTTGGGTCACATATGTAAACTTCAAAATCTGGTGAAGATAGGAGACTCCTTTCCGGTGCCCCAAATATATTAAAAAATAAACGGTTTTCAATAAAATACAAACATTTTATATCCTTAATTTTTTTTTTAGAAGTGTCCTAGTGCACAAAAGTTGCTGTCTAGATCTCTCTAAAAATCTGGTGAATATATGAGATTCATTTCCACTGCCTCAAGCCTTTCAATAACGAGTCATTTTTGTACAAACTACCATTATTTTATATGCTCCGCCACTGCCTTCTACGTCATCAATTATAATCGGTGTAGCACCCACCCTGTTAGATGTTAGTTGGCGAGTGGTATATATATATATAGTGGTCTACAAGTTAACTTCTTTTTGTGTAAAATGTAATAAAATATGAGAATACAATACAAAACAGTACCAAGTATATCAATAGGCATATCAATACATAAATTCCTCAAATTAAATAACGTCAAATACCAAAAATGTTTTAAGTTTCAGCAAAATTTCCCGACTCAACAATATCCAAATAACTTACCAAAATTAATTTTAGTAACAATAAAAGTTACCAAATAAAAGGAAGATTATCAATAGGCATATCAATACATAAATTCCTCAAATTAAATAACGTCAAATACCAAAAATGTTTTAAGTTTCAGCAAAATTTCCCGACTCAACATTATCCAAATAACTTACCAAAATTAATTTTAGTAACAATAAAAGTTACCAAATAAAAGGAAGATTAGTCATGAAAAAAACAAACAAAAACAAAGATTCTTACTTTTGGCTATACCACACAACTTAGCAAGTGGTAAAAATATGCGGTTAGGTTCTTCTTTCCTCGGAGCTCTCAGTCAGGGATTTTCTCTACGAACGGTTTGTTCAGAACTCTGAAATAAGGAAGGAAACAGATAATTTGAAAATAGCTTCTCAGCTACTTCAAAAAAATATGACAAGAGTTGCATTACGTAAATTGTCAAATTATTTTTATCAAATTTCGGGCAGTCCGGGGCAGTGGAAGTTTTTATTTGTTATCGTCCATTTTTGGATACAGGGTGATTCATTTTTAAATACCGAAAATTTAAGAATCGATAAAACATGAAAAAATAATGTGAGTTTCCTATATATAATTAGTTCGTTAAAAGGCCACCTTTTGAAATAAAAAAGGTGTTCAAACAATCAACCATTATTATTTATGCAAATATTGCATCTTTTAAAAACTGAATTTGTCGCCTTTCTTAGAAAGCGTCTGTCAATACTGGCAATTATCTAAAACAACAATTGTCTCATACTTTATTTTGTACTGTTCCGTGTTCCCCACAAAAGAAATCCAAAACAGACAAATCAGGGGATCGGGGCTGCCAGGAAATAGGTCTATTTTTCCCTGTCCAACTATTTGGATAGAGCTGATCTAGGTAATTTCTTACGGGCAAATAATTATGTAGTGGAGCTACATCATGAAAATTTTTGTTTAATTTTGTTACATTTTGTTACCAGCTAAAAACAAAATATTAGCAAGTTTGAAGTATGTCTAATTATAAAATAGAAAGTAATTATGAAAATATTCCATGGCTGACTATGTGAAAATTTAAAAAAATCAGAAAATTAGCCATAGCTCTTTTATTTTTTATAATAACTATGCCGACTATTATATCTTTGGAAAGCTCAAAAAATGGCCGATTTTATAAGGCCACAGCCAACTATGATTTACATTTATTAGATTATCTTATTAAGCCCAAAATTATCTAGTGAGCCATGAATTTTTTTAAAAATCCAAAAGGGGCATTAGATTGAGCATTCAAAACTGCAATTCTTTCCCCATTTAACCTTTGTTCTAGCTCTGTTAGTTTCCGAGATCCCCATAGTGGGCATCGAAAAAAACTCACCCTGTATAATACGTGTTCGAAGTGCCTTCCCCCTCATTTCCAAACATTTTTGGCATCGATATAACAGATTAGCTACCGCAGAACGTATGGTAGCTCGGTTTGTTTTGAGAGTGTCCACATTTTCTTCAATTTTGAGCATTAGTTCACTCTGCTGTCGGATACCGTGTTATAATTTTTTTCTTTTAAATATCCCCAAACAAAATAATCAAGAGGATTCAAATATGGGGATCTGGGTGGCCAAGAAAGTGGTCCAATTCCATCAGGTTCTGGTTGTCTAGGCGGAAAGCCCATAGTGGGGTGGGGCCCCATCTAATTGAAACCATAGCCTCACCCTAATATTTAGCGGCAGGACTTGATGTAGTTTATTATTTTTACCAGTTTGCCCCAATAGTGTAATAAATCACAACGCCGAAACGACCAGATCTACGAGAAAGTACCCAGAGACATTTTTTGCTTAGAATTGAATGCCTATTCAAAAATATGTTCTTTTCCTACTGTGTACAGGGCCGTACTATTTTTTTGTTGAATTAATAGTACCAATTACCCATATCTCCGCCACTGGTAAATTTTAAAGCGTGATATTTTGTACTTTTATAGTCCTATATTCGCATATCTTGTGCACTAAATTTTGTTTTAATATCTGTAATATTTACGTAGAAAAAAAAATGAAAACCATTTTATTTTCAAAATTTGACCATCCTGCATCTCGAAAACTAAGGCCCAAACGAACTAAGTTTATATATTAAACTCACATTATTTTTTCATGTTCTATCGATTATTAAATTTTCGGTATTTAAAAGTGAATCGCACTGTATAAAACCCCGATAGGCAACTTTTCCGCACTATTATATATAAATATATAATAATATCATATATAATATGATATTAAAAAAATCGTAATTTTCGTTCCACCCAAATGTCCATATCGAACGAAGACGGGGGTCGAGGTCGATGCGTATATTCCACTCGAGTTGTATCTACAGTGTGTTTGTTTTATGTGTAATAGCTGTAAAACGGCTATCTAGGGAAAACGGTGAAAATAATTTGACAGATCACACTGACGTTCTGGATTAAAATAAAGTGAAGGCTTGCTTGATTTTCCAACACGTCGACAGGCGCCGGGGAAAACTTAATTGTTGTAATTTCGATTTCATATCGGTCCTAGGATAGATATGTATGAAATCATATCCGTTCAGTTAACTGGAATTGCATACGTATCCATTCTGTAGGACACTATGTTATAAAAAAATCTGAAAACTACACCATTTAATTTTACTATGTCCGGTGCTATAATATTGTAATAAATAATGTGAATATACTATCTAAATAATTGAGTATTAGCCTGCTCAGTTGCCCTGGTTTGATTCAGTTCTAAGGCGTAAATAACGGTTTTGCAGAAAACGACCGCTAAACACCAACAACGTTGGTCAAAATGTACTTAGTGGATGTAGATTCATCCGTATGATTTACTATGCGTACAGGGTGATCCAAACTCGACGCCCCAGGCCTACAGCGGGAACACAAAAACTCAAAATAAAATTTCGAAGAGGTTTTCTTAAATGAGGCATACTAAGGTCCAATTTTGACCGAAAATTAGCTTTTTTTGATGTTTGGGAAAATGGCCGCTGTGACGTCATCGATATTATTTTCCCAGAAACATACCAGTTTTTCTATATTGAAAGTCCTTATCATTCTCAACAACTTTAGTAGGGAAAGATTTTCTGTATCTTTTATTGTTCAAATATACAGGGGCAAATATGTAAAAAACGTGGAATTTTGTCTAATCATTTTTCGAAATCTAGATAGCTATGGAAACAATTGATGGTCAGAAATTATTTAAGAGTATGTTAGGGTGCCTTGCGCACCTTTAAATTTATTCAACTGGAATATTTCTTAAATTTCTGAATTGTGCTTGTTACTAACTTGTTTGTTATTATTGTTTGTTACAAAAAAATTAAAAATATTCCATAATAATATACATAACATACTCTTAAATAATTTCTGACTATCAATTGTTTCCATAGCTATCTAGATTTCGAAAAATGATTAGAAAAAAATCCATGTTTTTTTACATATTTGACCCTGTAAATATATTTTGAACAATAAAAGATACAGAAAATCTTTCTCTACAAAAGTTGTTGAGAATGATAAGAACTTTCAATATATAGAGAAAAACAGGTATGTTTCTGGGAAAATAATATCAATGACGTCACAGCGGCCATTTTCCCAAACACCAAAAAAGCTAATTTTTGATCAAAATTGGACCTTAGTATGTCCCATTTAAGAACCCCTTTTCGAAATTTTATTTTGAGTTTTCGTGTTCCCGCTATAGGCCTGGGGCGTCGAGTTTAGATCACCCTGTACATTGTGAGGGCAAGAATTTTAATATTATGTTCATATTGTTATCTACAGAATAATTAGGTATTATTTCAACGATTTTCAGGAATAAAATCAAGTACGATGGAAATACTACAGTTTTATTTTTACAACTATCATCAACAAATTTACAGTCTACAACTATACAGTTAGACTTTAAACTTAACTTAGATTAGTTACCTATAGACGGACGTCTGTAACAGTATCGAATTACATTTTGTTGGCACTTAAAAACCATAAATATGGTAGTAACAGTAATAATTAAACCTCTCCGATTCAAAATAGGATTACCCTGTATAAAACAAATTAGACGCTATATTTGATCTTACAAAACGCAGATCTATAGTCTCTAGAACAAAATAGTCACGTTGTCGTTTGGCACCTTAATAATTTACAACCATAAGTTCTGAAGATATTCATAAAACATGTAATTGGGCTGCATTCATTGTTTCGTTAAACAAGTTAAGTATGTACTTTAGGTTCCCTCTTGTGGAGTTCTGCAGAGTATCGTGGTCGTACTGATGATGGTGATCAATAAGAAAACGGCTAATAATAGCCTATCCAATACTACCGATGCCTGTTTCCACTCTAACTCTGTAATTTCTTTCCTTTCGTGTTCTGTGAGTCTTTGTTCGTTTCTGTCTATACTTGCATGGACTTTTGTGAGAATTTTTATAATTTGGGCTTCAAAAACATCTAGAATTATAGAATAAGGTTATTGCGAGTGATAACATGAATCCTAAACATTACCTAAGTCGTCTGCTTTTGACTTGGGCACGAACCTTGGTGATCTCTGATGTTGTCTTTGCTGAAGAAAGTAACCATCTTCTTGAGGTAGCTTATCGCCCCAGGGCCAAGGACAGTCTAATCTTGTCCCAGTTTGCGGGTTGATTTCCTAGATAAAAAAACTGGCAAATTTACTAAGTAAATTTTGATAGGCGATAATTTATAAAGAAAATACACTAAAATGTTCATTGCAATTCTTGCAAAAAACATCTCAGTCTAGCATGAAACAGATGAGTTAATTAAATTTAGTGTTCACCGCTCAGAAGTGTCCTGATCTATATGTTCAAGATTATAATTTCAAAAAAACTAATTTTTATTTCAATTTTGTTCTTAATAAATATATGTTACTTCATGGACTTTTCAATTCTTGTCATAAATTGTTTTACTGTTTGATTTTGTTAAGGTATGTTTTTATAAGTGTTGCATTTTTCTGTGTAGTATTTTTTCTAAAATAAATTATCTAGTTATAATCAAAGAAAATATACCGTTACACCGATAGCAGCTACCTACTTGCTGTGCTTCTAATTATTAAAATTATTAATACCTAAATACAACTTAATTGGACTTAAACATTGAGTATAAAGGCATAATCCTTTACTCAATGACTTAACCTATGTTTTGCAACAAGAAACAAAGTACCTACTACAAAAAAATACTTTCTCGAGAAAATGAAGCAGAAACCTATCTTTTTTTTCGTCTCACAAAGGGAAGGAAGTTTCTAAGCGGCTTTGTTTTGTAAGTGCAATTGCATCAGCTTATACAAGACCAGAAAATTGTCGGACAGCACTTTTGTCCGCATTGTAAATTTTACTTTACAGTCCAAGAGCCGGCCGCATGATTTCAACTCTCATAAGATTATAGAATAAAATGTTATGTAAAATGTAGAGAGTATATTTCTTTACTTGAAGCGAGTAGGTTGCCTCAGATAATATGGGCCAGATCATTGTTATTTAAAGAAGTTGTGGTTAATTTTTATTTACTTACTTTTTCGCAAAAGTCTGTTGATAAATTCGAAAAGTGCCGTTATAAAAACCGAAGGAGGTGGTAAATTTCTTAATTGGGTCTTGTACTTTCCTTCAGTATCGAAAAAACCTCGAAAATCCGATATTTAACCAAATTTCTCGACACCAGATTTTCAAGTTTCGAGAAACGGAACGGCTGTAGAATTAGCGAAATTGACGGGAAATCCTGAGGAACCGCTCCAGGAAATTGCGTGTTTTTTCTCATTTTTTGACTTTTCGGGAACACCGGAAGCATCTGCACCTCACCTGAAGACTTGAGGGAAGCTTTGAGTCGAAATAACTTCGCTGAAGCTCGGCGAAAAAGGGCAATTTCTGACAGTTTTCGGACTTTGGCTTTTAGGTGACGGGAAATGCCTATAAATAAAGAACCCTTATTCATTGGGAAATGCCGATCAATCACGTAAAACAGATGCGTCCCACCTGTGTTGATCGTTTTATTCGCCGAAAATCCCTAATAACTCGAAAACGGGAAATAATTTACCTGAAAAAGTTTCGTTAAATATGTTGATCTGTTCTCCGGCCATCTCGCAGTACCGCCAGTTCTCCCGAAAAAACGCGTTAAAAAATTTTTTTCCTAGTCATCAAACGATATATGGCACTGGCTGTATAGCGGGACTTCGCACCATATACCTATAGCAACCTATACCGCGCAAGAGAGACGTCCGACCGGGGGAATAATTTGGAGGCCATTTTTACCCCTAAATGAGGTGGGAAATTTGAAATAATTTATACGGGTGGGTTCCATAAATAATGTAATGTCTTGGTTGTCGTTTTGTGTAAAATGTAAATTATTTTAGTTCAAAGTACAACATAGATCCACTATTGTTGGTTTTAATTTTAAATTAATACATTCGGGAAACGAAGCAGTTAAATAGGTTGAGAAATTGTACAACTTAATCAAAACAATATTTTAATCATCATAAGGAGAAGTAATATAATTATTATTGTACATTACACTGTATACAATAGCTGCAATATGAATACTTGCAAAAATATGAAAATATTTTTAATTACCTAACATTTTCATACACTATTACTTGGTATAATTATTTCTTTGAATACTTTTAATAATAATAACCTATTTTCCAGGAACATATCTATGCCTGTTTCTGAATTTTTAGGCAGCTAGTTTTATCTCTTAAAGCATTTTATTTTTGTTTGTTTAAAAAATACAAGCAAAAGAAAACTTGGTAACTTCAACTTCTACCACTTTAATCTTTGCTTCAAAAATGAAAGTGAAGTGATTTTTAATACGCTCTTCTTTGATAAGCTTCAGTAATTTTGCTGGCGGTGATCTGCGCAGTTAACAGGTTTAGGTACTTGCTGCTGTTGTTTGCATTTCTTCGGTTAATTATATTTGCTTCAGAATTGCGGCTCTCTTCGTCGTATCGAGAATTACAATGTCTCCATTTTCCTCATCTCCCCGAGTTATTTCTTGAACTTCTTTTTGAATATTATAGTCGATGACAATTAGAGTACTAAGCCACTTTCTAAATTTAGTTTCTTCTCTTGAAAACCTAAAAATCAGAAAATATCGATGAGAAAAAAATATTATTTGGCAAAAAATTAGGTATACCTATTTACTTACCTATGGAATGCAATTTCACAATCTGGATGTAAAGCCTCTTTGCATTTTTGCACCAGGTCATGTTTTGATCTCGTAAATATGAGAACGAAAAGCTATCAACCGTACAAAAGAAAAAATCGCGATTAAAAACTAAAAACGCATCTCATCAAAAAAGCATGTCACGGTGACTTTTATGCTTTTACCGGTGCCTTCAAAAAGTATAATGCAATTTCATTTATACTGTATACAAACATTTAAACAAGGAATAAGGTAGCCACCGTTCAAACTGTCAAAATAGGGTTAAAAAGTTCGGCGAATTCCATCTCTTTTCGTTCCCTGCGCCTTGCGTGCGCAATAGGGCCAAAAGCGGTATATGTTAATATACAGGTAGGTATATGCTTCGCACACAACTCGCGTCCCCGCGAGGTCCAGACTTACCCCGTCTTTCGCGTAGTATTTAACAGCGGAGGATTTTCGGGGCCCCGAAAATATGCCTATCGGATTTCTAAAGGACCAAGGGACCCTTTTTTTATTGTGGATCCATGGGCCTTCGTTCCTATTTTGTTCTATAATCATATGAGAGTAGATTTGCCTAAAAATTAAGCACAACTTCTTTAAATAACAATGATCTAAATCTAAAGAAATTTACTGTATATACATTTTACATAACATCTAATTCTATAATCTTATGAGAGTTGAAATCATGCGGCCGGATCTCATACTATTACCTCACGTCTTAAAAAATTGACAGATTGTTACGTGCAAAAAGTGACCGGGTTTATATTGTAAGACGTTTTCAAATTTTGTTTTACCTACTGTAGAAAAAAGCGAGCGCAGCATCATTACCTGGAAGAGAGTTTATCCGACAGATCACAATGGCGTTTTGGAATAAAATAAATTCAAGAGTTGCTTCAACACGGGCAGAGGAAAGCTTAACTGTGATTGGTTGATTTCGATTTGATATCCTACCTAGCATGGGTATGAAATTATATCCGTTCAGGTAACTGGAACTGACTGCTTATATCCATTCTGGAGATTGTGAGAAAAAGGGACAAATAATATTCACGTGGGAGTAGAAAAAAAACAGGTTTTCCATTTGTCAGATTAGATGATAGAACTGCCCGACTCCGCATAAGAGAAATCTCCAATGTACATGATTACTTCAGAGTTAAAAACCAATTTTTTAACTTTCATGTGGAAATACCATCCGATAATGATATTCTAGTATAGTATATCTTTTACTTCACGATAGTAAATACCTACGTTGAAAATATATCCGGGACATTTAGGACAATAGCATTAATATTTCCGCAATATATCACTTTATCTTTTATATTAATAAAATTTCGATTTAAGAGAATGCGAATGAATTTATCAGAACATTGCGTGGAGTGCTATAAACTTAGGTATAGGTAGGTATATCATGAAGAACGGTAGATTGCCAAAAGAATTATGTAGCAAGGAAATCTGTTTTTTCTTTATGCCTATAGATAAACGGAAGTTATAGTAGTCGTATAATAGTTATTTATGTACCAAGGCACTGAAGTTCAACTTTTTATGACTCATGTGGAGTTTAGTTGCTGAGGCCTCTGGCCGAGGCAAATAAACCACATGAGTCATAAAAAGAACTTCAGTGCCGAGGTACATATTATATTTTTTTTGAAATCGAAAAAAAAAATGTTTTATTAGGCAAGAAAATAATAATAAGGGATCACCCGTCCACGAACCGACTACGCGCGGCGTTGCTCGACTTTACCGATCGCTCTACCTAGGACAAGTATAATGATGTACGGCACCTCCTGACAGAAAAACCAAACTGCTGCTTCTTGTGCAGCCTACACAACAAATCTATTGATTTTCAAATTTACTAAAATATGTATACTGAAGGATACAATTTCGCAATGTGTACGAAAAGTTAAATCAGCCTTTATCGGCCGGGTTTTGAATATTTGGTCACTTTTGACGGGCGATTTCTCCGCGTCTGACGTTTGATGTTTACATCTCGCCAAGGCCTACTTATTGAAAAAATCGTACAATAATGGGCTACATTATTGTACGATTTCTGTGCTTTTAATGACGATTTCAAGAAAAATCATTTTATCTAGGTATGCCGTGAAAGATGTGCCAGATTATTTTTATATTTATAGACATACTTATTATGTATTGGCATTTATTCGGAGTTCACCATTTTATTTTAAAATATTGACTTTTAAGTCTCATTAAGTAGGTACCTACCTAAATCATTGAATTATTTTGTTGCGTAGCGAAAGCTCTCAATTATTAAAGAAAGGTGCTTCTTTCAACGCTTCGAGTGAAGTGAAGGATCCTCATTTTCAGTGAACGTTTACATATCAGATTGCAATATAATACGAAAATGGCAAACTGCTGCTTGCCGTCTCTATAACGGCCACATTTCCGAGCTTATTTTCAGAGACATTGGGACGGTGTTATTTCCATATAAATTCGATCCATGCGTTTCTCTTTTCATATCATAGAAATGACGGCACCGACATTGGCTCATCGAAAAACAATTCTCACCTGCATTTTTGTCTCGATGTGTTTCGTGTCGACTTTCATGAAGACGAGGGGGGCGATTTTTCCCAGAACCACAGTACGAATGATCTGGGGCACTGCTTGACCCCTCACCCCTCGGTGGTAGATGTTGAGCGTCACCACTGCGAGGCCCGATGCGAAGGACACCAGGCAGATGCTGACGCCGTAGTACATACCTAGAAGAGATACTAATTTCAATTGTGCAGTAAGACAATAAGACAAGATTTGCTATTTTTATATTTATTTTCATCGGGGCGTCATAGAGTTACACCTGGCTTCTTAATCTTTGAGTCTTAAGTTCTGATATCGACAGTTGAGAGTTTTTTCCAAGACTTTTACCGTGTCAATTTTTTTTTTGGGTGATCAAATTTATGATTTTGGGGGAACATTGGCTGCCCCCTCAGAATCTGCTGGTAGAACCACCCCCATAACCTCCTACTCGAGAATAAAATTTTAGGGGAAAACCAATCAAAAGTCATCAACCAAATACTTGCTTAAATATCTCGTTAAAAATTAGGAACCGACTCCGAAACAAATTTCTGTACGTATACGCCACTGATTTCATGTGGCATGTACCCTTCCGAATACAATTTCGAATTCGTCCAATAACACTTTAAATACCCCTATAGCTTGTCCTTGTCGTTGTGCCTACAGGGATATCTAGGACTTTCCCGGCCATTTGAAATTCAAAATGGATCATTAATATTAACCACTATGAAAAAGCGTTTTCGTTCTGGCCCAAGGTGATGATGTGTTTAATAAAAAATATTTTCTTATAAGAAAACTTACGAAACAATACTATATTCGCAGAAAAAACATAATCACCTTTTGTGATAGATTTAGTAATGCAGTTATTTTGCATTTTTAAGTTTTCAGTGTACACAACCTTTTTTCCCCGGAATTTCACTATATTCATAAAGAACAATAATTTAAACTTTACCTTCCATTGCTATCAAAGTCATTGGAAAGTGCATGGCACTGGAATATAAGGATAATCTATGGCTTTCAGTAGATTTTGCTGATTTTTGTGTGAGTTGTTAGGGACCTTGAAAGAGGCATAAATATGCGAAGAATTTTGTGTGGGTATACTGGGTGATCCACAAATGAGGCCCAAAGTTGCCTCAAATGGTTCCCAAATCCGTCACTTTTAAATGCTTTTGTCGCTTCTGACCACCAAAAACGGAAACAAGTCGAACAAAAAAATATCTTTAATTAGTTTTGCATAGACAGGATGGTCCCACCTTTATGATAAAACTTCAGGAATCTATTGCAAACATCAAAATAAGTATCTAAACTGTACCAAATATTGCATAGATCAAAGTTTTCTCCTTTACCAACGTAACGTCAAAGATACTGCTATCTTTGTTGGGACATGTCCTGACACGCTGCAGGCACAATGATCCTAGCCAGCCCATTACCGGTTTCATCCTCTTTGGGAATCATCAGATGGACGTAGGCAAAATCCGTAGTGCAGATGGATTCAAAAGATAGAACTAACAGAAACAACTACTCCGAGGGCTAATACCCCTACCGGCATTGAACTACACCATTGATTCTCGATTTTCGTTGGGAATAAACATTGCATAGATCAAAGTTTTCTCCTTTACCAACGTAACGTCAAAGATACTGCTATCTTTGTTGGGACATGTCCTGACACGCTGCAGGCACAATGATCCCAGCCAGCCCATTACCGGTTTCATCCTCTTTGGGAATCATCAGATGGACGTAGGCAAAATCCGTAGTGCAGATGGATTCAAAAGATAGAACTAACAGAAACAACTACTCCGAGGGCTAATACCCCTACCGGCATTGAACTACACCATTGATTCTCGATTTTCGTTGGGAATAAACATTGCATAGATCAAAGTTTTCTCCTTTACCAACGTAACGTCAAAGATACTGCTATCTTTGTTGGGACATGTCCTGACATGCTGCAACGAAAATCGAGAATAAATGGTGTAGTTCAATGCCGGTAGGGGTATTAGCCCTCGGAGTCGTTGTTTCTGTTGGTTCTATCTTTTGAATCCATCTGCACTCCGGATTTTGCCTACGTCCATCTGATGATTCCCAAAGAGGATGAAACCGGTAATGGGCTGGCTGGGATCATTGTGCCTGCAGCGTGTCAGGACATGTCCCAACAAAGATAGCAGTATCTTTGACGTTACGTTGGTAAAGGAGAAAACTTTGATCTATGCAATGTTTATTCCCAACGAAAATCGAGAATCAATGGTGTAGTTCAATGCCGGTAGGGGTATTAGCCCTCGGAGTAGTTGTTTCTGTTGGTTCTATCTTTAGTACCAAATATGTTTACCTTAATTGTCTTCCTTTAAGAAAACTAAAAGAAAACTTTTAAAAAAGCTGAAATTTGACACCCTGTCTAACGAAAACCGTTAGGATTTGGATACATGTTTATATGGAAAAATTTACTTATTTTGACGCTTTCTGTTGATTCCTAAAGTTTGTCACTAAAAGTTGAACCACCCTATAAACATCGTTGGTATCGGGATAAAGCGTGGATTCTGAAAGTCAGTAATATACAGAATGTTCCACTTTCAAATACAACTTCAACTTTAAAAGTAAAGAAGTTAAGGGGGGAGTTAAAATGATTTATATGGATTTATATTATTTTCTAAGACTACTGTTATTGTACTATTGTTAACAAAAATGAAAATACCTTTTAATTATTGTTGGAACAAACCAAAGCGATGGCAAAGACAAAAATATTAATAGGGGTAGAATATAGTCAGATTTTGATACCAATATGACACCATCGTGCCCTGTATATATTGTAAAAATAATAAAGGTTCGTTTTTGCACCAGTTATTTCCATTTAGGTGGTCAGAGCCAACAAATGCATTTAAAAGTGACCACCGTTTTAGGTAATTTTGGATCTCGTTTATGGTAGTATACCAAGACACCCATGTAAAAATATCAGCAAAATCTATTGAAAGCCAGAATTGTCCTTATCCCAATGACATGTCCTTTAAAAGGCTATCTTCAAATTGATGATTACCGCCTGATAATATAACCTGACAATAGAAACAAATTTTTGTTTCCTGTTGTTCCCCCAAATAATAAATTGACTTAACAAAAGTTGTATTATTGTATATTTATCATAAACCGAAAATAGAACAGGACCAAAATTAAATTCCTCAATTTCAAACAAAAAAAGTAGGGTACATGCCCTGAGTAAGCCGTTTTCGGTCTTCAAAAAACTGTTATTGTTGAACGGATAAAGCCATTTTACACTCTGCTGCATCAGCGCTTGAAAACTAAACGCCCTATTTAATGTCCGGGGTATTTTAAAGCTTTTTGCCCGTTTTTTTTGCTGAAACTTTGTGAGCTGCCCATTGTCTCTTAGAATTTACTTTTCAGCTTCTGGCAAAAGTTCGGATGGTCGAATTCGTAGCTTCAAATAGAATCAGCTTACGCTAAATATCTTATTAAGCAGAAAGAACATATATCTATGTATATAATAAATTTATTTTCTGTATATAGTTGCACTTTGTCAGTGTGACTCTTGTTTGGTGACAAATTAGTTCGTATACCCACGATACTATGATAACAAGATATAGGATGGTGGCTTAATGAAACTAGCGTTGTCTGGCGGATAAAAGCACCAAATTTGGTATGAAGGTACCTTACGGTACCTATATACTAATAAATGTTAGCCTAGGAGCCCTCTAGAATTTCTAAAAATTTTCATGTACGTACGCCACTAAAATCCAAAATGGCCGACAAATACGACAAAATATTACTATTTTACTGTTAATTTTTAATTAAAACTTTAAGCCAACTAAGTACACTACAAACCTAACTTAGGGTAGTCTACATAATAAATAAAACACAATAAAATATATCCATACGGGAAAGGCTCCAGTATTGGACCACTTAAAAGGGCGTTAAAGTTCATTTTTTGAAATTTAATTATGGCTACATCTCCTCAAATAATCAAGCTGCTGAACTGAAATTTGGCACTGCTATCCTTTTGGGGATAGAGAATAAGCTGAAAATGTCTATTTCGCGGTATCTCTCTGAGGGCGCCACTTTTTTGGGTCGTGCTTTTACTCCTAACTTTTTTGAGGTTATCTTTTTGGTCCTGCAGGTCCATCATTTAGTGCATTTAAGTACCTCAATAGAACCTATTAAATAGTATGATAATTTTCATCAGGCTTTGGGCACTACCCTAGTATATAAAACGAGCGTCAGGCAACGCCGCTTTTATCGATCGTTTTCTACCGTCCGACACACAGAGATCGTTATATACATAAAGTGCTGGACAGTGTTTTTGTTATGAATAGGATGCGCAAAAAAATCATTGACCAAAGATGAATATATACACTGCGGCTCATTACATATGCGCATTTAATATCTAGCTGACATATGGCCCAGAATGCATTTTATAGAAGAAAAGAGATGGAAGGATGCCATTTTTTTGTCCAGGTACTGGCGCTACTCCAGATCGCAAACAACAATAATGAAACTATGTCGTCATGCTGGGGGTCTTTAATATATTGGCGGTCCAGCTTCTACTGGTTTTCTACCTACTGGTATAAAATCGAGTATAATTTTAAATCGGTTGAAATCTTGGAACCTATATACTCACTTATAAGTGGGGTCTTCTCTGTTGGTGGCAACGTTTCTCTTATCGTCATTAGGAAGACAGTCATGGATAGTAACGCGCTGATACCAAGAGTCACTTTCTCTCCAGACTCCGAAGGGACGTAAAACACCAAAAGAGCTGCAACAGTTCAATGATATTATTCATCTCGAGGCAACATGTATCCGCTCACCTATCCCGTTGATGAGTATACAGGGTAGAATTAAGTTGAACACGTAGAACAGAGGCCGCCTTCTCAGCTTTATGGTATAAGTGATATCTGGATATGGTTCTGGGCAGCAGGAATAATATTCAATGTGTTTCACCGACGAAAAGCTCACTAAGTCGAATTCTCCGTTGGCTTGGTAATTGCTCACGTCACCTTCTTCTGTTTGCTTTACTAATTCCACCTGAAAATCAGATATTTCATTATCCCCAAAGCGAAATTACAAAAAAGGTGGGTGGTAAATTCGTTCAAAACAAAAAATAATTAAAATGAAACATACGAGGGTCACAAAGCACTTGTTTGCATTATACCAAAGATCATGATATTCATGATCTTTGATTATACAGTGTCCTAAAAAAAGTTCGCACCATAAGGGGAAATTTTTAATTAACGTTTTATTTTGAAATTTAATTTTGGGGTTAGGTACCTTTTGATGAAAACTGACCCACTCAAACGTGGTCATGTGACTTTCGTTATCTGTCAAAAATGACATTTAAAAAAATATATCGACAAAAATGGGTTTATTTGTTAAAATATCAAAAAGTTTTACTTGAAAAAGTTGTTTCTTTTTCAATTTTATGTTTGTGTACCAAATTTCAACGCTCTACTAAAATATTTAGTTTTTTGCCAATTTTTAATATTTATGAAATTTCTGAAAATTTAAAAACTCGAAACCTCCTAAAAACTATTTTATATCACTAGCTTTATCATTGTGTTAATTTTTTATTACTAATTACCGATAAGAATAGATATTTTTCAAAAGAAAATGATATTTACGCTTCAAAATTCTGTTATGTTTGTTGCAAAGTTGATGTACCGTCTAGCATTAGGGGTATAAATTTAGTTACATTACGTTTCCCAGTTCTAAATTGATGCCAAAATAATAATAAATTAAAATATTATCAAACTATTTTACGTATCTAAGCAAAATTCTTGACTTTTATGGAACAAATAATTATTACCCTTAAGTTTAATTTCACATTAATCGATATTGATGAGTAGGCCATGGAGAGAATAGAAGCAATTGTTTTTATTTGACAGTTTGATAACTGTAAAATAAAAAAAATTAATAAAAACTCCCCAATTATTACTAATGCAGCCAAGATTACTAATGTCTAATGTCTAATTCATTCCTATCCACTGCCAGCCTGGCTGTATTTTAAATTGACTTCACGGGTTATTCTAGCCAATCCACAAGGATAAATGCGTTGTAAGTGAGAAAGGGACACCAGCATACACGCCCGCTCTGAAGTTGAAAAGAGACAAGTAGAGTCGCCGTCGTCGACGGCCGACCACTCATGACGCATGCAATATTTAGTTTAGTAGGCCGTCGCGCCGCGTCGCGATAGTCGCGTCAGCCATAGTTTCGTGAACATAAACCCAAACAAACGGTTCGGGCGGTTCGGCACGTGTTTTGTCGGTTCAGTTCAAGTTATTTACGTTTCTTAATTGTTTCGTCTTGTGTTTCGGTGTACGAATTTTCGAAATTTTCTTTTCTTGGCGTCTATTCAGATATTACCTATTCCGTTTGTGGACGGTGCAATCGTGTAGTGTTTGTAATTATCAAAATTTTACCAATGGCTTCCGCCTCTGTAGGGACTGTGCAAAAAATACCTACTAAAATAAGCGACATATTGAATTATGAAAAACGTTTAGAAATAAAAGGAACCTCTTCTAGATCGAAAACAAACCACAAAAGACAGAAAAGAAGGAAAGAAATTAACAGGTATTTTAAGCCAGTTATGTACAACATTTCTGACTGGATTTGTGGATGCAATGTAAAAACGCATTTTTTATTGTTTTCCCTGTAGGTACTTTGTTTTGTACTGATGATTCGTTATGCACTACAACTGGCATTACTCAAAGATTAAATAATTACATATATGGAAGCATTACCGGCATAAAACATTTAAAAGAAAAAATGGCAAAACATGCTTCTTCTACCATACACACTGTCACCAAAGTGACACTGTGGACCGATGACCGAACTATTTAAATTCATTTCTACTCAATGAAATCAAGAATATAGATACCTAACATTGTACAAATTTATAAATACAGGGGTCAATCAATAATAAAACATACGAGGATTGTTCAACAAGTAGATAGAACATAGTGCACCCGCCGATTCAGCAGAATCGACGGATATAAAATCAGCTCCGCTCGAAAGCTAGATCAGTGGATACCGCTCGCCTTATTTTTAGCAACCACCCAACCTCTGACCACCTCCGGTGAGTCTGGCTTGACGAAGGATACGCCTGCCTTAGCATTCTTGTACGGGTCGGACCTCTGGAGGGAGGGTCGACAACAGGCTCCTTCGAGGCGCTGTTGGAGTGCGTCGGAGAGGTGTGGTGATCGTGACGCGCAGCACAGTCGTAGCCGCAGCCAACGTCGCGACGAGCAATCGCGCTTCTTCATTTCGGCATAAACGTCAAGGTCAAGGCCAAATCAGTCGCGCCGGTCCACAGACAGCCGCTCCCGGTCCAACAGGCGACCCTTCGTGACAATACTACTACTTATATGATTAATGCTCGCAATAATGCTAAGAATTTCGGTAGCCTTGGACGAGTTGATATAAGAACTCAATTAAATAGTGCTTATTGTATCTATAAAAGACTATAATGATAAAGTAGGTAAGGCAAAATAGGTATATTTTTAGCAAAATTATTATCGACTGTGTAAAATTCTGCGGTGCATTTGAACTCCAAGCACCAATGATTTCTCGTAACTAAGTACATAAAAGGTGAAGACAGAAACATAAAAAATACATAAAAGTTACGAAAAAACTTTCGAGTGCGGGCCAGCGCCTGCGGCACTAGGTATCCACCACATTTTGACCCACGTCTACAATAACTCACGAGACGCGCCTGTTTACGAGGAAAAAGCAATTATGGTATAATAATAATGTTTATTCGCCATTATACAACAATATACCTAATAAAAAACAATTACCTACTACAACAGCAAATAAACAAAATACCACAGAGGTCTTGACATTGTCGTGGCCTATGGCCTAAGGTAGTATACAATATAGATATAGCTACAATTTTCAAGTTACAAACAATTAATAATTCACGCATAGAATCACGTTGCAGTAATATAGACTTGAAATCGATGGTAAATGCATTAGATATAGGTACCGAATTACCATAAATTTAAAAAGTGGATTGTCAACCACATTTGGAAAAGATATGATTAGGTCAGTTTTTTGTTTTATCATTATAACCTATAGGAGGCAGATTTAAGGATTTAAAAGTAATGAAGCGATTTTACTAAATACCTACTAAATACTATGTAGAAAAATCGTTCAAAATAATAGAAACAAAAGTATTGCTAAAAAAATATTAAACATCAATTTTTGACACGTATATTGTGTTTTTCTCCTTACGAAAAGAGGAAAGTAAGTCTAGGTATATAATCTAAGGCGATCAACAATTTTCGTTACAAATCTAGATAGATGCGTTGGTTCGATACAAAAATAAAAATCAGGATTTATTTCAAGTTTTAGTAAAAGTGATACGGAAAGAGGAACCAACTTTAACTAAAATGAGCCCTGTTTCCTTATATCTCACAAGTACAAACTGAAAATATGAAAATAATTTGTTTGAAGGAAATGCTTAGGTAGTAATTCCAAAAACTCTATGCGTCCCTATAAATGAAAATATGTACAGATACTAATACCATTGAGTAAAAGAATAATTACTCAATGCTAATACTAATATACTATATTCGAGCATTGAGTATATTCCTTTACTCAATGATTCGAGACTATATTTTTTTTCTCAAAATTTCACCGGTTATAGGGCGACTTAAATATTAAATTTTATTTTCCAATAAAGTGACAGGTATAATAATGTCATTGCCGTACGTGCAAGGAGATTTTTTTGTTGTTCCACTAAATCACTAAATTCACTAAAAGAACCTGTTTTATGGGTGGAGTTAAAACGTCATAAATAAACCTCTCAAATACCCTAGCTTTTCCAATTAGCTATAAATAAAATTCTATTGACACAGGCAACCAAACATATTTTTGATGATGTTCTATTTTCAGCCTTAAGGTATAAAATACAGTCTCTCCTTCTTTGGCAACTTTTACAAAAATTCTGCTCTGGATCACAGAGAAGACCGCAGAATTCAGAGAGTCCATCTTGTCAAATATGTCAAATGGAGCCCACCCGATAAGATCGATAAACCATGAAGTAGACAGCGTTCTTCATTTATTATAGGCGACTGAATTTAAGATGCCAACGCCCCAACGGGCACTATGTGAACTAACATATGGGCCATCGTCACAACGGTGCTTTTGCTAGCCTTGGGTTTACCCTGCGTTGTTCTTTGTTCTTGTTCATTGTTTAAGCATTATTAAGTAGGTATATGGAATATTTAGACGGATCAAAACATTCACATTGTGTTTATAAAGGAGAACATGTTCTGAATGCAGGTCATGTTATTTTATGTGGAAGAACAAGAGAAACTATCAATAAGGGCATACATTTGTATTCATTATGTTTACAATCAAGTGCAATAAGTGAAAATCCTCATCAAATAACAGGATATTGCTTTATGATTAGAATAGCCTCTGTCTGAAACTCTGTTTAGTACTTGTCAACCATATAAGTCAACTTTACAAAATAAAGCCTTTTTGACTGATTTTGAACAAAACCAGAAAATATAATATAAAAAAACAAAACAACAAAATGGCATGGATGGCCCATAGACTAGTTTGGCATGGCGTATAGATTTAAAACCAAGAAAGAAGAACCACAGTAACCTACAATGGATTAATTACCATTTAAAGTTGGGCCCCATTTGACATATTTGACAAGATGAACTCTCTGTATTCTGGTCTTCTTTGTGTCTGGATATAAAAATAGAGTTTTGAACTTTGAACTTATAATTATAACCATATTTATAAATTATTCAATGATTGGGACTGTCATAAAATTAAAATAATAATTTGTATTACCAGGGAGGAAAGTGAATTATTATTATTATTAGGTATATGATGCCCGACCCGAAGCCATTTTTTTTTTGAAAATAACTTACAATTTAAGTGCGGAATTAAAATTACTTGTCAGAACCATCTTGTGTAAAAAGAAACATCAAAGTAGCTTATATATAGTTACTATGACAACAATACTTGTAGGGAGGGAAATACACTACATAGCTACCTACTTTCGGATAGGATGGAGAGGGTCGAAACCGCTATTTTCGAAAGTGGTCGTATAACAAAATAAATAGGTAACTGATCTATCAATAAGCATTGAACATTTAAATTTCAAGTTTTCGATAATAGTTCAGGAAGCTATTATGAGTTTAGGTTAGTAAGAGGTAGATGCGGTAGATTTAAATGCACCCAAAACATATCTGCGTCTGAAAATTGTGCCAAATTAAGTAATTAATGAGCTGTAGTTGTAGGTATACTTTTCTAGATGAATAGTAATTAATACTTGGGTGTGTGCATTGTGTGCATACCTACGCATAACTGGCACAAGCATTCAGTTGCTTCTGGGTTATTCCTAGTTTGAAGTATTGTGATGGGGAGAATAATAATAATAATTTTTATTAATTGTTTAAATTTACCATTATGTACCGTCCACAGAAATTTGTTAATGTATGTTTATACGTCACGAACTTTCTGGTTCCGTGCAAATTCTGTATGTTTAGGCTGAAGACCTTCTAATGCAAATAAAGTATATTAAAATCGGCGCTTTGTTGTATGTCATACATGGTTTCCTCTTTTTAATTTCTCCAATGTTGGAAACGGACAGGGACAAATAAAATTCTCAATCGCTGCTACAGCCAAGTGAAATAAAGCATTCACGTCGACTTTATATATCAATTTGTCTTGTATTGTTTTATTCTGTCTCTAAGACATGAAATTCCAGCGAGGGCTTTGAGAAAACCTTGTCTTCTATATTTGTAAGGCATTCTATTCGAGTTCATGGATTGCGGTGCGACACAGCGATTCCTCTGTCCCCTGTATACAGAATACCTTGCGTATTAGGCAAATTAGCCCCGGGACTTGTCATTTAGTAATCTCCGCTTTCTATCCCTGTTATTAATGACATTGTGGGCGGCATAATTATATAATTCAAGGTCTGCGTTCGAAATTCTGCGTCCATGGGGTCCATTTTGAGATTAGTTTGTCGAAATTTACCTGGATCGGTTAACATCACATTCGCCCAACAATCTGTAAACCCTTTTGCACAATATCGAAATTTGTTCCTGAATGGTGACATTGTTTCAGCTAATTTATTTCATTATTGAACTGGGATAAAAAGCAAACCCTCAGGCACATGATAACCATTTTTTGACTTGTAATTTTGTAATTTTAGCAAATGTATTCTTTGTGCGTGATGATGGGGTTGAAAAGAAAATTGCTCACTCAAAAGTGGCTCACTCAAAATATCTCGGATATTTTTTGACAGAAAAAATCGGTGGCGGGTGGGATAGATAGCTCCATGGCCAACATGGGAAACAAAAAAAAAATAAAAAAAATAACTTTTTTATTTCTAGAGGTACACAAAAATGTTTAACATAAAAATTGCTTGAAAATGAAAATGGAAATGGAGAAGAACTTTCATACGTATAGGACGTAGACCAATGGACATGAAAGAAAGAAAATCGGACATCATTTCAGAAAAATTGAAAAGGATTTTCTGTCAGCGCCGGGAGTCGAACCCGGGACCTCTTGCTTGCTAGTGGTAGAACGTTCGCCTAGCAAGCAAGAGGTCCCGGATTCGACCCCCGGCGCTGACAGAAAATCCTTTTCAATTTTTCTGAAATGATGTCCGATTTTCTTTCTTTCATAAAAATTGTTTGCAAGAACTGTCAGAATCCAAACATTAAATCAGTTTTGAAATATTTGATATGACTAAATTTGGGCCCTCTTACGGTATCAGCAATTGGACAGCAACTTTCATGATGTGAAAAGAAGGCCACCCGGAAGGGCTATCGATCGCAACCGCATTCGATTTTTTCTGTCAAAAAACAGCCAAGATATTTTGAGTGAGCCACTTATATAAGTACGTACATATGTAGTATTATTTAATGGTTTTTAAAACATTCTCAAATATTTGTTCATCATCGACATTTTATTTTACGAAAGTCGAACAACATTTAATTTTTCAACTGAATAATTTGCTGTTTAAAAACAACTCTTTCAAATCCCGACTAAAGAATTCAACAAGTGTGGATAAACAAGAGTCCAAAGGAGGGATTCTTATTTGAAATCCGGACTGTTAGTTCTCCCGGTAATCCGGAATCCTATTTCGCTTCGAAAAACTGGAGTCCGGAGTCCGGGGATATTATAAGAGACATGGGGGATCCCGTGGAATTGAATATAGAGGTGCATGTATGGATTCCTGTTATCTAATTTGGAATTAAAGCTGCTCATACTGGATTTCAATCTATACACGGCCTAAATGTCCCATTCCCCAGCTCCAGGGCCTATATGGAATAAATTTCTTTTTATGTGGGGCCAAATGTTGTTCTTTTCTTATTCCCGTAGAAATATAAAACCCTTGGCGCATAATGACGCAAGCATACATACAGAATTTAATTTTACCACGTTTAACTGGCTTTCTTGCCTATCTGTTCAGTACAAATTCTGCAAACGATTTCAGCCTAACTTAGAACTGGATGACAATGCAATATTAGACTGGCCCCCCATCAACAGACACCCCATAATAATAATTATAATATTTTAGTGCTCATCTGTACCTAAACTTCCACTAGTCAAAAAAATTAATTTGTATAAATAATATAATTTCAACGAAATGTTTAAAATCGATTGCAACACTTCACACATATAAGACTAAAAGGCAGAAAATAAAAAAATGTAATTAATTTTTTTTAATATGTCACGTTTTTAAACGGGCTAGAAAGTATAAAATAATTTCTCCAGGCGAACAACGTAAGGAGCATATGCAATAGATAATCCATAGAGATTATTATGCAATAGGTAGAATGCTGTACTAGGTTTTTTACGATGGGGAAATTATGCTCAAATTGTGTATACTAAAATACCTTAAAAAATATAAATATCTCTAAAATACCTCGAAATACCCAAAAAATACTAGAATACTCGAAATACCTTGAAATACCTCCAAATACCTTGAAACACCTCAAAAAATGCCTTTAAATGCCTCGGAATACCTCCAAATACTTTGAAATACCTACAAAATTAATCTGAAATGCCTTGAAATACCACGAATTAGCACAAAAAATTTTCTGCATCTAGGTGTTAACAAAAACAAAAAACACAATCTTAGAAGCCAACAAAATGAAAGAAACCGTGATCTATCGTAGCACAAATGAAAAAGGATTTCTTCAATGTTTCCCATAAAAAACATACAAAAAATGGCTAGAAAATACTACGAGTTCAACCAATCTTATTAAAGAAATTCACAGACCTCGCATCTTACGCAAGTACCTCGCATCTTACGCAAGTATATTAATGGTATTGGAAGTACCAGATACAAATAATTTTATTTTACATTGATTTTTATAAGAATAGTACCTAACAGTAAATAAATTTTACACATTCGCTGCAAGTGCACCTAACCAGCAAAACTCATTTTTTCATTCATAAAATACATAATATTTTGTTTAGCATGATATATTATTTTAAGGAGGCTATTACATAACATATAACATTAAAACATTTTCTTAAACATTAGAAATTAAAACGTAAACTCTAAAATTTGATTAAACACATTCATATTATCATATTTCATCTAATAATTAAACACTTCAATATTTTGAAAACAGTTTAATTTAGATACAGATCATCGTTCATAAAATTATTTAAAATTTATCGTGGAGTTTAAAAATGTAATTATATACGGTGTTCTAAAAAAATACCTGGGTAGGTAGGTACTCTTTTTCTACTGTGCATTGCTTAATTGTTTCAGCTAATATAAAATCGTGGACTTAGGTACTATAATAAATCCAAGTTACAGAGGCAGTGAATCAAAACATTGGCTGAACTATTCTCTTATTGGTCTGGCCGTCGTAAAATCTCAAGTGTTTAGGCGGCGAGCGAAATGCAGGGCCGGCTCTTCCCTCAGTCGAGTTTCCTACATATTTTAGACCGGATCGCGAGCAGTATATTCTGCAAATTTATTTTGCTACCTAATTTAAGGAAATTTATAAAGATCCACGAAAGGTAAAAACACAATTTTTAGAACTTCTAAAAGAATTAGTTCAGAATTACAAGACATTTGGAATCTCATATTAGTCAAACCCTGGTAATCGATCGCAAAGGGTTCATGTGATTTTGTTTATATCTACTGCCGCTGTAACTTGGACAGACTTTAACATTTTTGTTCGAAAAGGTGGGGTACAAAATATGATTACTCACCCAGTACACTGAAGGTCAAATCACTAAAAGCGGTTAAAAAATAAAAAATACATAATCATATTAAAAAAGGTGCTACTTTAATTCAACTCACAATGAAAATTTCTATTTATAACAATAAGATGCCGACTAAAATGAGTAATTTTAAAATTATGAATAAAAAAATATTTTTAAAAACAAGCTTTTATTTAAATGCTCTGAAAAGAAGAAAATAAACTTTATAATAAATCAAACCAAGGCAAACCCATAATTTTGTTTCATTATACAACTGTCTATGATATAAAAGCTTGACGCGAGATTTTCGTGTGTAAATTTCTTTTATAGAAAAATGCATTTTTTACTTAAAATTACTTTCAAGATATATATATCCTCGCGACAAGCTTTTATGTCATAGACAGTTGTATAATGTAACAAAATTGTGGGTTTGCCTTGGTTTGACTTATTATAAAGTTTATTTTCTTCTTTTCAGAGCAATTAAATAAAAGCTTGTTTTTAAAAATATTTTTTTAATTCATAATTTTATTTTCAACTTTTTAGTTCTACTCTTCAAGCCCTTTCATTTGATACCCATATTAAGGGGGTTGACAAAAAAAAAAACATCATCCGCCATCTTGGAGCGACGGCCATATTGAATTTAGTGTGATGTCACTAACTCTATCGTTTTCTACTCTTTAAGCCCTATCATTTGATACCCATATTAAGGAGGTTTACAAAAAAATACATTATCCGCCATCTTGGAGCGGCGGCCATATTGAATTTAGTGTGATGTCATTAACTCTATCGTTTTCTATTCTTCAAGCCTTTTAATTTGATACCCATATTAAGGGGGTTGACAAAAAAATACATCATCCGCCATCTTGTGGCGACGGCCATTTTGAAAGTATTACGATATTGAGTATTGTATATTGTATTGTCACCGAAACTAAAGGTGTATGGAAAATTTCAACACAATCGGATGTCAGGAAGTGGTTCTAATTCAGCTTGCAAGATTTGATCTAAACATACAATCATACATACATTGCAAGTTAAATAAAAGCTTGTAATAACCTAAAAATAAAGAAAAGAGAACATAATATTTAAAGAATACATGGAGATTCATAGTTAAGGTCAAAAATTTTAAAGCTTATTTCCGAGTTTTTTGCTAATTTCATAAAAACTCATTTTTATATAATGTCTAATGATGAATTTAAAAAAAAACAGTTTAATAATAGGCTCTTCAATATTTTGTACTTAAAATCAATTGGGAGGATTCATTAGCATTATGTACCCAATTGGTAATCAATGAAAAACACCCTAAACGCCATGCCAAAAAATTGTAAACAAAAATGGACACCTTTTTTATTATGCCTTATTTTATGAAAAAAAAAAAGTATTTTCATAAAAAGCTCTGTTTGGTGAAAAAATAAGATTACCGAAGAAAATATGTATTATTTTACGGGTAGCATAAATAGTCACTAAACTTTCCTAAAAAGTTGGGTAAAATGTTTTTTCTGTTAGTACCTACATATTTCAGCAACTTCGAAATTTTTTGATTATTTTTCTATTTTTTGTGCTCTCTGTACAACATATTATTACACTTTTTTGTTGCATAATCTTATTTGTGCAAGTACCAATTAGAGCATTTTATGACGAGGCATTTTTTTTATAAAACTCATACTTAATAAAAAGTTTTTCATTTGTGTAGAACTTCTTTGTACACGCTGTATATAAAAAAATGTGACGCATGAACTTACCAAAGGGATTGCTTTTTACATTCTAAACGTTTAAATGGTCGATAAGTCAAGTATAGTTTACCTCTGTGTCCAAAGAAATGCCGCTTTTAGTGATTTTAAAACCAGTAGATAACTGACAATAAAATTAACGCCTGCATGAAAGTTGGAGGAACCATTGGAAACTTCTAATGTATTATCGTCCAATGTTTGTGCCATCGGCAAATTCATTTCACTGTTTGACTGATTTGAGTTATAAACTTTTACACCAAACATTGCCAGAACAATTTCGTCGTTTAAAATTTTGGTCGCTGTTAAATATTTCTTCTTTAAATTAATAAGAACATCCTTATCCGAAAACGGATCATGGAATTCTTGAAATCCTCATCCATGGCCAAAGATTTGGAAGCAATAATGATACTCTATGTTTGGCTTCCAAAGCTGCCAAACTATCAGCAATAATGATACTCTATGTTTGGCTTCCAAAGCTGCCAAACTATATAGAACAGTTCTGTGGGCAAAATCCTCAGAATTTCCAATCACAAACTCATAGGCATTAGTGGCCAATGCCAAAGTAATAGTTTAATTGGGTATAGTTGTTTCGTAATAATTGTTTTTTTACATGCGCTATTATTTTTTAAATTTCAAAGTCACATTATCTAGGTCATCTGGCCTATCAATAAAAAGGCAATTAGCTGCATTTTAATTTTGAAATATGTAAATTTTTTGTGCTCTCAGTATATTTCATCCAAAACTTAACATCGTCAAGACGTTTTTTTATAATAATACATTTCAAAAATTGTGTAAGTACTGTGTTACTTCATAATGTCAAATATAGCATACCTATTTCGGCGTATATCGGCCGGTATTATATTGGTATCGGGCAAACAATCTCTATCCCTATTTTTTTTTAGTGTGAAACGTGAACCAACAACCAATATGACAAAATCTCCTAGGTACTAGACAAAACAAATGATAAAATAATTGTTTCCCAACATGATTCAAAACAATACCTAGTTATAACGAATGTGGAATTTAGTAGTTGCCAAGGCCTGCATAAACAACATGAAGTATTTCTATTAACGACAGTGGTATATATTAATATACGAATATAACGGGTATTCAGCCAGATGAAAGTATATTATATTACTGCTTTTTAATACCCAAGCTTTCAACGAACATTGTGGCCTTTATCAGAGCTACAAATTTAATAAATAAATTTTTTAATATTAAAATAGTTGTTTATTACAGTTGGAAAAATATAATTAAAAAATATAGTTTTACTAAAAATAAACAATTTTATGATATTATAAACTCCTGGACAAAATTAAAGCACCACTCATATTTTTCTCGATATTTTTTTATATTTTTATATTTTTTTCTTGACAAGTAGGCCATGGACCTTGTATTGACAGTGACAGTAGTTATTTAAACTAACTATAGCATCACATAACCTTGTTTTGACAGTAATTCGTATTAAACCTCGTTTTAGACTAAAGCTCTGTTACAATTTTCTTAAAAAGTGTTGATTAAAGCGTAGTGTCTGTGAAAAGCAAGCTTTCGATTGTCACTGTTTTTATCACATGCATATTGGGAAGTTCATTTGCGAGTAAATCAAGTAAGGAAAATGAACCGCCAAAGAAATTTAGCACTTGAGGATGTAATACGAACATCGACTCTCCCGGATGAAGGATATTCAATGCGATATGTTGCTGGTTTATTAGAAAAACATCATTCCAGCATTTGTCCCATGGTGAGACGACATAATGAGACGGGCTCGTAGTATCGAAGACTAGGGTCTGGGCGAAAACGTTGTAGTAATCAAATTGATGATCGTTTTCTGTGACAACGTGCTCTCAGAGACAAGAGAGTCACCAGCAATCTGCTAAAAAATGAATTAGCAGATGATGTTCGAAATATCGCTATATACAGGATGATTTTTTTTAGGTCTACCACCGCGATTTTCTCGCTCATTTTGCGGCCTACAAAAAAAACGTAGGAGACAAAAATGTGGCAATTTTGGACAGCTAAGTGGTGCTGCAAAAGAAATCGGCATCCATGGCCAACTTGTCGCCATTATTAAAAAAAACTCAAATTGAGCAAAACTATTAATGGCCGTGGAATGTTTATTTTAAGAGACAGAGGAAAACTTTTATATTGAAAATTGATGGCACTAAGAAGCTTTATGCAAAAGGGTACTCAGATAGTTTCAGAAAATTACACAGGGTCTTCGGCTCTCTTGAGGCTATGATTTTTTTTCTTCAGTCCTGTATAGTCATGAATGGTTACAAGACGTTTACATGAAGCAGGATTGAGTAACAGAAGCCCGGCCAAAAAGAAAAAATCATTGCTTGAGAGAGTACACAAAGTTCAGAGATTGAATTTTATAAGACTACATCAGAATTGGACCATCAATGATTGGAAACAAGTTCTGTTCTCCGATGAAAGTAGAGTTAGCCTTAAAGCTCGTGAGCGTGTCTGGCGAATGCGAGGAGAAAGGTTTGCCACCTGCAATATCTCTCCTAAATTACCTTTTGGTGGTGGCTCTAAAATGTTTGGGGGGGGGGGGGGAATTAGCTTCGTATATTATTGTCGAACATGTAATGCCTTTTGCTCCGTTTGTTGGACCCAATTTTTCATTCATGCAACACAACGCTCCCATGCGGCTAGACAAGTCATTGGCTACTTAAATGATTATAATATCCCTTTATTACAGTGCCCACCTGACATTAATCCTATAGAGCATCTATGGGACTATCTAAAAAAAAAGAATCGAAATCGTAGACCCTCTGTTGCGAATCACAACCAACTCATACAGGTCGCTATCGAAGAATGGGAGAATATTCCGCAAACTTTTGTTGAATTCTTCTTTCTTTTTTTTTTAATTTTCAGAAAAACACATTTTTAATGAAATATTAAGGCAAATTAAGGTCATGTTTGACTAATTTGTAGGTGTTCATTATCATTTCAATGTAACTTATTTTTATTTTGTATTTTTCTTGTAAATATTTAGGTTAATTAAAGTGGTACGTTAATTTTGTCCAGGAGTTTATTTGTAAAACTTTTGCAACTTTTATTTTCTTTCAATATCAACTATTATTTTTAAATATTAGGTGATTATTAGGTAGATAACTGAATTTAGTAGGTACTATTTTGCTATTTTAATGTTCTACGCATAACCGCTATTACTAAAATATTTGCAAATATTACAAAGGAAACATCTCGATAAAAATTTAAATATATATATATATATATATATATATATATATATATATAATATATTTAAATATATATATATATATATATATATATATCATCTTACATCCTTATTGTCATTGTATCTTGGGTTATGAAGATTTCCACGCAGGTCGCTTTAGCAGCCTCCGTGGCGATGTTAGTACAAGCCCCAAAATAGGGGATGTGCTGACTGAAGCTGCAAATGTGCTGTTGGCTCCTGCCTGGACTTCATTTGTTGCTTCCCAAATCATGCCTATCTTTTGATTTGGTTAATGTTACACCGTACTGATGATTGCCAAATAGCATGAAACACGTGTATGCGGTTACTAGTTTTTTCTTTTTGTTATATATATATATATATATATATATATATATATATATATATATATATATATATATATATAATATATTTAAATATATGTATATAATATAATAAAATGTTCGTAAATATTAGTGGAGAAAATAGATAGTTGTCAACGATTTTGCCCAAAACAAAGTCAATACGGCCGATATTTGCTAATATAGATTTATGTTCATATTTAAAATTCGTGTTACTTCATACTTAATGTGAAATACGTACATCGGCCTTTATATCGACCGGTGTTATATCGTCAAAAAAAATTATAACAGTTCATTCAAATTTTTGTGTGAAACGTGAAAAGTACATGAAGAGCTAACAATGCTCTTTTAATGTTCGCAACAGCACAGATTCATCTGAAAATTCTTAAATTACTGGCTACAAGAAATGTTAGAATTGATGACCCCCAATTTCCAAACAATAATATCCCCAAAAATTAAATGTCCGAGCGATAGAATAGTAGGGCCTTTTTTCCTACCCGGCAATTTAACTGGAAAACTTTATCTGATATTGCTAGAAGACTCTGTTGTCCCGGCCCTAATCCCTAATTAACATAATAGAAAATGATGGAAACCACTTGGAAGACCAATAATCAATCTTCTAATAAGATGGAACTCCGCCTCATTATTCTCTTCCTGTGCGTCAATATTTAGATCGTATACTTTTCCGGAGCAATAAATTGGACAAAGAGGACCAACTTAATAGCCTGCATGTACTCCCGATTTGTCTCCACTTGATTTTTTCTTGTGGGGACATTTAAAAAGTAAGCCTCTCTAGAAATCTTACGTCAACGTATTGTGAGCGACTGCAAACTAATAATTCCAGTTTAACTTTTCCATTTAAATTGTCGGGTAGAGAAAAAAGCCCTACTATTCTATAGCCGAACACACTAGCTCGTACATTTAAATTTTGGGGTTGTTATTGTTTTGAAATTGGGGGTCATCAATTCGAACCTTTATTGTATCCACTAATTTAAGAATTTTCAGATCAATCTGTGCTGTTGCGAACATTAAAAGTCGTTAAAATTAAATGCAGTCTGTTTTCAATTTCGCACCCTCTATCTTCCAAATGGATAGATAAAATTTGAAAAATAAAATATGGACGTATAGAGAATTGAAAGATCTTTCTGACGATGTATCACTCAACCTCCCATCCCATTTGAAATTTTTGAGGGTGTCAACCCCGCTTAGGGGCTTGACGTTAGGGGTGTTAAATTGAAACTAAAATATGTCCCCCTCACAAAGAAAATAGACCGGAAAAAATAGAAGAAATATTTTCCTGGGAATTATTGCCTCTGTTTCATTTTCGTTGGCCCACCCTGTATATACCGCTTGTAGAAGAAAAATTAGGCTTGCAAATGTGTGTTTATTAGTGCCGGTAAATCTATGCAATCCGTGCAACGGCTGGGGACGGTAGACCGTGCATTCCGTGCGACGTAAGGGGGAAGAACTCGCAAATATTATAGAATTACTATATAAGGAATCAATCAATTACCGAAGCAAATAATTGATCATGGAGTATTATAATGATAGCACACCCGAAGGTGCGGGACAAAGCCACTGGTCTTGATCGGCAAAGCCTCACGCCACAATTACCGAGACCCGACATCTGCCGTCTCCACGGCGTCGGTTAACCAACCGAAAACATCGATAGTCTGGTGAGCCATACTGATGAGGGATTACCGTCCCGAAACAGTACTGTATATGGTCGACTATCACTCTTTTTGTTCTATTATAGAGTTGGTCACAGTTCAGGGGCGTAGCTCAATTTTGTGTAACTCTCTGACTTAATTTTCATATAATTGTTATTTAATTTATTAACTTATTATTATATATTATATTATTAATTTATTAATTTATTAACGGTGATGCCTTAGACTTAGACTATGGAGGAAGGCAAACCCTTATAACATTGGCAATTATTTCTCGTGCTTGAGAATGCAACGTTCTTCCCTGTTTACTCATTTTGCACTCGTTAACTCCCGAATATACGAAACGCCACTGAGTTCTCTGAGCCGGCGGAAAAAACTTGCCAGCGGCCTAAAAAATGAGGTCTGTGTGGTAGACCAAATACGCAGTTAACTTTACGTACTATAGAAACAGGCACAAAACGCGGTGGCTAGCCGCTTTTGTCAGCCGACTGCTTGGTAGAAGTGCTGTGTTGCCGTATTTCAAAGGCGATGGTAGACGCGACGATGTTGAAAAAAATATAATAGGTGTTTTATCACACCGCGTTAAAAATAAATGATAAACAAAAATGGGTAAGTGGTCCCGTGATGCGAGCTTTATTTTTTCGGTATAACAGAGTTCAGAAATTCGGCTTCAATATGATAAAACTTGTATTCGCCAATAAATAACGACTACTCGTATAGGAAATCTCGCAACGCTGCCCGCATTCTTTAGAAACGTTTTCTTTCGTGCTTTGGACTATAACTAGGCTTTAACAAAGTTAAGCGATCGGTAGACTCTATTTTGTTGTTTTATTAAATTAATAAACTATTCGAAGACAAAAATTCAGCCTTGTAGAAATAAGTTGAACAAGTTTGTGTTTCAACACCTTACGAGGGTGGTTCCGACGCCCTTTATGTATTCTTTGTCACTGTAAAAAGTATCAGTCTTGTAGGAACATGACATTTAGATACTTAATGTATCGAACAAGTTTGTTTTTCACCCCCTTACGTGGGGGGAACCCTTGTGGTACACCCTTGATAGCAACGGTTCCTACGCGGTAGACGGTAGACTATACCTAACAATATTATTTTTTTTTAAATTAGTAAGTATGCCCCCCTGTAATTTCTTAACTTGCCATTATAAGCGCATAGTAGAAATCATACCTACCCGATGAATGGATATTGACCTGTAGTTGAAAAACAAGGGATTACATGACCTATATTTTCAAATCTAGGGCTGCATAAATTAGTAGGCAACTACAGGGTGTTAACGTGCTAAATTCGATTTTCACGTTATTTTCAAGATAAATCCGTGTCCGAAAGATAATCTTATGCAGTTTCTTTCAAGGGCTCCAGTGCAGCTAAGAAAAAAACTGAGATTTTTTAAAAACCCTATTCAAAAATATAAATCGGGAGCGATATCGAAAAGCAGATATTTATTTTGTGTTCCGTTGATTTCCTATAAATAAATAAGTGATAATCAAGTATAACTTTTTTTTATCTAGAGTAAAATTTTCTTTTTCTGGACAGCTTTGGATTCATTGGAAGCAATTTTATCGGATTATCCTTTGGACTACGCATTTATCTCGAAAAAGATAAAACCGAGTTTATCACGTTAACGGAAACACCCAGTACATACAAGGAAATACAGGGTGTTTCCTAAGTACGTGGAGAAAATGCAGGAAGTTAGTCCTGGTGCAAAAGTAATAGAAATTTTTCGTATTAACCCATGTTATATATACCCGTCTAAAGAGAGAGGTTAAAATTGAGTTTTTAGTTATTTTTTCAAAGTTAAGAAAATATATTAAAAATTGAGTTCGGGTTGCATAATCTACTGACAGGAGCGCTTTCTAATTTTTTCAATCCTCCCTAAGTATTACAAAAAGGTGAAATTAGCAACCCCTTTGGTTTTTTAGTTATGTTTTATGAGGTAAATTTTTTTACTCAAAAATATGCATTTTAAAGACTAATTTCGTCAAGCAATTAGTTTTAGAGAAAGAATAGTAGATAATCCTCACCCAACGCTGGTAGGGTATAACGTTCTAAGAGTTCTAAGTTTTAGAATGTTATAGGTTAATATAAAAAATTCTTCTTATTTTGCCCAAGGACTTACCTCTTTCCATTTTTCCAATTACGAAACACCATTGAGATGCCACGTATCTTATGAAAGTGCCATAGCACCCCGATAATAATATAAGTAGGCAAGTAGGTAGATGCTTATACATCCTAGTTTTCTAAAATAATTTGTAACAAATTATGATGGGATGCTGAGCGAACATATATCTTAACCCCAACACAAACTAAGGTGCATAGGTATACTGGATATAAATCATGTCGAAATCCAGGTTGTAATAGTTTTGTAAAGTGGAGGTTTGTGACGTGCTTCTGTTCGCTTCAGTCTCGCATTTTATTCTTACCCCCGCATTTCATTTTTCTAGCGTATTATTTTTACCCCACTCTATGACAGTAAGACGATAATGTGTTTAATAAAGAGTACGTGCGTTTTTATCTTGTTTACTGGGATAATTAATTCATACTGTCCCCAGACCCCACTGTTTCTAGGCAGGATATGTTCATATGTGTGTCCTAGCTTTTATACGCTACAAACAAAAACAGAAAGCGGGTAGCCTTGGAAAATTATCAACGACAGAAATAATCTACAGGTAAAGAAAAGTATCCATTGACAATAAGATACTGTAAATAATTTCCCTAAAGCAAGTGACAAGGAAGAAGAAAATGTTAAATTTTGGAAAAAGCTTTCCTCCACGAAATAAAGATCGGCTAAATTAGCGCTAATTTTCAAAACTTTTTCAATTTGCATGCTAACTTAAAACTACTCGAAATGAAGCTTTAACTTAAACGAAGGTTGTTTTTAAATAAAAAATGACAATTTTGGTTATTGCAATTTTTGTTGAAGAAAAAGTGAAAGATTTAATAAATAGGGGCGCAGTAATATATTGCTTGCGCTGTATGTAAAACGAAAGTTATTAGCAAATAAAGCATAGCTCACGAGTAATATTTTCCTCCGCAATATCTGCAAATGAGGGCAAAACACCAGAAAATTCGTTATGAGCAAAGCCAAAGCCACGCATTCATAAAAGAAGCACGTTTGAGAAACAGCGCAATTTATTCTAATTAGTTGCTTGGTGTATTTTATGAAGTGGCAAATAATGCACCTTAAAACTATTGTTCGAGGAATTCAGGTTACGGTTTAATGAGACCCGAATACGGTATCCAGTGGGAAAAGCGGAGTTGTAGATATCCTAATAATTATTATAATAATTGCTTGTATGTTAAGGAGAGCCCGCTAGTCGGGTTTTCATTTAACGGCAAGAGGGTAAGGGATATAGGAGTTTAAAATAAAGTTGCTCTTATCCAAATGCGAAAATTAGTCAGTTAATTAATTGTAGTAATTGTATGATTTTTGTTATAAAGATAGCCTTGACGAGTTGACATAAACGACTGCGACAAAAGTTTGTATGGCCAGATAATAGGGATGTTGACAAAAAAAAATCAATTTTCTTGCTCCCTCCTCCGTAAGTTTACACAGTCGCCTGCACGCCCGCAAGCGTATTCAAATGTTCTAGGTGTCCTATGTTAGTTTGGTTGCTAGACAAAAAGTGTTGCTAAGTAAAAACTATTGCCTAGTAACTCTTAGGCAGCAAGAACCTTAAGACCATTAGTAAAGTATATTTAGCGACGCGAAATTTGTTAATTTAAGTTCAACAATCATAACGAAATTATGCGAAAGAAAAAATAATATCAATATTTTCAAGTGTCAAATAAGAGTTTCCTAATATGACAAAATCGATAGACAGTTATTTAGCGCAGAAATAAAGCACCAGTCTACTTATATCTTATATTTATCACTGATTATCATTTTTAGTAATCGAACAATGGTTATTTTGAAGATTATTACTAGTCCATGGTGTATATAAAGTTTAATTCATCAATAATATGAAATTTTCGGTATAAGGAAATAATAAAATACAGGATGAGTAAGCTCTTTTTTGAAATCGGACGTACTTTTAAGGACCGAGGCAGCGCCCATGTTGCCTCGGCCAAGAATTTAAATAACCACTAAGCGCCATAAAAAGAACGTAGATGTCCTCCAAATAATTGAATTTGTGAAATAAAAAAATCAAACAATATATTTTGCAGAAATAAATAGTGATAAGTAGTTACATTCCTTTGAATTCGAGGAAAGCTCTCATCTTGACGTAACTGCACTAGTTAAGAAGCGCGCACGTCCCTCGAGCTGGTGTCCTTTGTGCATATCACCACCACCACAGTACAAACTTAACTATCGCAGCATAAATAAATCATATTTTTTGTGTTTCCACAATAGACGCCGAAAAACTGCAAATGTTGTTTATATATTTTCATATTACTTGAAATAAAATTTAATTAGTTGTTGCTTCACGCTCTAGCCAAAAGATTTCATTTAGGTACTTTCTCTGCACCAAATCCAAAATGTAAGCTTGAGTTCCGGTTTGTAAAATATTTGCATATTTTTATTTCCTAAATATACTGTTTGTAATAAAGAGATGTTTGTCGAAAATTGATAGCGTAAATATGACAAACTTTGCACAAAGAGTTTGAAAAGCACTCTATAACCACTTATTTATTGAATACAAATGCGACAAAATTTCAATTTTGAGCTCATCAAGACAGCCAGCGGAACTCTCGAAGGGCCCCCATTCGATTAAGCCAAATTTAAACTTATTATCCTTTGGGTATTGAGATGTCAAGTTGGGATATTTGCATTTTCCGTGTAATACCTAAGATGGCTGCAGCTTCGAGATTTATAGGAGTTATCTAGGTCTACCGGACATCTCTTTTACATTTTAAACGAACCACTACACAATATTTATTTTATTCCTGGTTTTAAGGAAATGGGTTTCTTATGAACTCTGAACGTAAATATAACATCGTTTTAATGAAAAGTGTGCCAGCCTCAATGGAAAGAATAATTTATATTTAGTCAACATATTTCGGTAAAGTAGACCTAAACAATGGCCTGCTTTTTTCGCATCGAACTAATAATACCTTTCAAGTAATTTATCATCCAGCCAGAGTCTATAGGAACCCTTAAACAATCAAAACAAATGGTTGTTTCGCCTTTATATACCACCCGGCTCTATTTGTGAACGTTTTTTCTCTTAAAAAGGCACATTAATCTGGCCTTTAAGGGCCAAATTTAGGAAGGGCACACCTCGAGGTTAATCATCCTGCTCTTCGGAACTGATAACATATAAATCCAACCGTAGTCTTCAGGCGAAAACTCCGACCCCCCTATTATTTCACAGATAGAGAAAAAAGTTTTATATAAAAGTTGTATTCAGCTTTAGAACGGTATGCTTGTGGATTACACAGGGTGTATCATAAAATTGGGACAAAATGTTCTCTTTGCGTTTAATAATAAATATCCTGTATATTTTTAGATATTTTAAAAACTAATTTTTCTGATACCAATGATATACAGGGTGATTCAGTTTTATTCTGCGACACTTCAACAGGTGATAGAAAACCAAAAAATAACCGCGCTTTCTTCTATAGACTATGTTATTTTAAGGCCTTATAAAAACGTTACAGGGTGTTAAGTTTGTAAGAAATATGTGGACAAACAAGTTGAGATATTGGTTAATTTTTTTTTCTAAAAACAATTATACTAATTACCCACTTCTACGCCTCTGGTTGTTCAAGGTGTTTGATATTGACAGGTTTTATGCTAACCCATGCCGTTATAACGTGTACGAAACATGACTTAAATATCTCAACTAGTTTGGTAAATATTCAATAAAGTCCACATATTTCTGACAACTTTAACACCCTATAACTTTTTTATAAGGCCTGAAAATGACATAGTTTACAGAAGAAAGTGCGGTTATTTTTTTTGGTTTTCTATCACCTGTTGAAGTGCTGCAGAATAAAACTGAATCACCCTGTACTACTGATATAGGTACCATTACTAATTATGTTGATATTTATTTTTTCTTTTAGCAAGATAATATGTGTACAAAAAAATCTCAGTTAGCCATGGAATTAAGTCGGATTTTTGATAGTTATGCTAGACTCTATTATTATTTTATTAATTCAAAATAATAACAAAATAGCAATAAATATTCAATATTCATCGTTTTTTCTTTTTCACCTAAGCAGGATGTTTCTTAGAAAAAGTGGTAGGAAGAAACTTTTAATATTAACAATAAAGCAATAAATTTTTAATATTAACAAAATAGCAATAAATATTTAATATTCATCGGTTTTTCTTTTTCGTCTATACAGGGTGTATTTTAGAAAAACTGGTAGGATGAAATTTTTAGTTTTTGTGGCCATTTTGTTATTTTTTAAAATCGTTAATTTTGGAAAATAAGTTGCTCTTGTTAAACTTCGATAGCATGCACCGTTCTAGAGTAAAATTGTTTTGAAAATTTTTTACAGCGTGAAAAAGTTTGTGTAAACATAAAATTCAGCTGAAATGGACAGTTTCGCAAACTATTTTTTGCTACGTATTTCCAGAAAGAGCAAAAATAAAATTCTGAAAGCAAACAAAAAAAAGGGTTCTTTTTAACCCCTTGACTCCCCCATTTGGGAGGCCTAATGATGAAGAACGTCAAACTATCTCTACTTCTGTGAATGTCAAATCCCACATTTGAGAATTTTATCTTTGTTCGATCTGGAAATATTTTTAGAAAAAAACGTTTGCCAAAGTGTCAACTCCTGGGGCTATGGTTCCCTTAGGAGGCATTTTCGAGGCTATGCTTATAGGAAGTTTTTTCAATTTTTTTAGGTCGCCGAACGCGCTTGTAAATTATGGCAAGCTAATTTCTAATACGCATTTTCACGGCACACTGCAAAATAATTTCAAAACAATTTTACTCGAAAACTGTGCATGCTATCGGAATTCAGTAAGAGCACCTTTTTTTCGTAGAATACACTGAAATTTCGGAGTTTCTCAAGAAATCTGCGAAAAAGTACACACACAAAATGTTGGTAATTTTAAAACCCTTGACCCTCTTCCCATTTGGGACGCCTATGATGAAGATTGTCAAACTGTCTCTATCTCGGAAAACGTAAATCTCCCAGGTCACAGGTATATTCCGAATAAAAAATTTCAGATTTGTGTTCATTTCGGGGGTTATAATCTCCTTATTTAAGGCAATGTTTATAGGAACTTTTTTAGTTTTTTTGGGTCGCAAAACGGGCTGGTAAATTATCGCAGTCTAATTTCGAATTTCGGGACATCCTCTATACAGTGTGTTTGCATTTGCTTGTGGAAACTTTAGAAAACTATGAAGAGCCGAGAAAAATTCCGTATTATATATTTTTTAGATTGACCTAAGGAAATATATCTCACAGACATTACTACTTCGATTGGGTGATTATTCCATGGCTATCTATCATTTTTAAAAACGGTCAATTTTCAAAGTACTCTATTAAGAATTTTTTTATTAAAAATCTGACGTAACTGGCGTAACTTCTTTGTATAACAAATTCCACGGAAATAATCAATAGATTTATTTTCATAAAGGTTTCCTTAAAACAGAAACCATCGCTCAAGCCAAGAACTTTATCGTAGAAGATACACAAAATAAATTAAAACTTATTCATTCTGTTTTGACGATCTGCATAATATCTTAAATTAAATATTTGCATCAATATAGCTACGCGTTTTTTCACCGGTTAGCCTAATAATTTATACCTTCTCTGCCACACGTTCATCTTTTGTTAGTGTTATGGATTCTTCGTTCTTGCGTAGTCTGTAGAGATGCCGCATCACAAGAAAAAGGGTTTTTAATGAAATACGGTCTTATCGTCCCAATATTCGTCAAAATATAACCGCGTCGCGAATTTTAATTTTGTCGATTTTTTTACTTTTAGGCACAACATACAGCAGCGATATGGCATTGAAAATTTTCAACCGATGAAATGTATCCCGGCACAAAAACAAGGTGTTTATTTAAAACTATTACAAACGAAATGAAACCGGATGCAAATTTGCAATGCGAAACATGTTTTCAGTGCAGAAAAATACCGAAATATTTAAAAATGACTTTTTAAAATTAAATTGGTATTTTTTACTGCTTTAGAAAGAAGCGTCCAATAAGTCTGTTCTCTTTTTGCTTCTAAATTTGTACAGACATTTTATTATTCTATAATATTGCACAATTTTTTACTTTGGAGACAAATCTTGTATAGTTTGTAAATTAGCTGGAAGTATACAAACCAACCAATATTTGTAGCTATTTTAGAAAAAAGGTAATTTTCCATCAAAATAACCAGATGTTTGGATAGTTTGTACACTATCTAGCTAATCTATAAACTAGTCAAGTAAACACAACCGTATCATATACACTTATTTAGCAATTTTAGGTATTTGAAGAAAGTATCAGTCACCGTTCCCGAGCGAAAGAAGCGCTTGCAACCAGCTTGATACATCTTTCTTTCTTTTATACGTAGAAAAATTTAGACAGCGCCACTGACAGCAAGCACATGCATGCGTTTTGGTGATCGTAGATGCAGCCATCATCCTCTAATGCCTATCGTGAAATCTGATGGTCCCACAGAATAAGCGGGAAATTGAAAATGTGCAGCATCGAATTGTCATGAGTTGAAACCGTCGTCGTACTTCTTAGTTTGAAGAAGAATTATTTGGAAAATGTGATACTGTTGTCGAACTCTATAAATCTATATATTTTATGAGATTAACACGATTATGTGCTTCAAAACCGGCAATTTCCACCTCCCTGCACTTAAATTCAGCGGGATGTGTCATGTACGGAGCGCATCGTCGTCAAATGTAACTCCGATGTGCCGACAATTTCAAACGGAATTTCTTTTCGCTGGAGTCTTTTTCAATGCCCCGCCAATTCGTGTCGGTAGGGTGATTTGTGAATTATCACCTGATATCCGTCGTATGTCCACGAGGCCCATTTCAGATGGCAGCTTTGAAGGTCGAATGGAAAATATTCTACGTTTATGTCGCAGGAAGAACGATATATCCCATGACTTAACCAAACTACTTCTCCATTACTCGATACTATCACATTTGTATTTATCACTGAAGATTGGTACTGAGGATCCGCGCTAGAAAAAAAGACAACCATTTTAAAATTGTACAAAGTGCAGGGTGTTTAAATATCCCACCGCTTGAAGTTATACCCTGATTACTGTAAGAAGTCCCGATTTTGTCAGATGACATTCTCTACAAAATCCTAGGAATTTTCTGTTAACCATAGGTATAGGTATAACATTGGTATATGTGTCTCAACCAGCTAATGACGTCACTCATTGATTTATGATGCGAAAAGTTACCCAAGTGATACGAAACATAATAAAATAAAAATCCCAGTGCAATCACGATTATACCCCTACAAATAAAATTAACAATGACTACAACTCATTTTTATAATAATTTCAAACGTTATGGAAACACTTTATTTTGGTATTTTGATATAATCAGCTACTTTGCTGCGTTTATGGTGCGTACTCAGGCAAATTTTATTTCGGTGTTGTGAAGTGACCGTAAAGGTTTTCCGGATCGTTCTAAAGGGTTCAAACTTTGGGCAGTGAAAATATTCGCGGATTTTGTACGTTTCGTGAGTTTTACCGTTATCTGTGTTGTTTTTGTTCGTGTTATTAGTAGTTATTCATTGTGCAAATGGACTCGTTACTGATCTGGACTTATAACCAGGTTGCATTTTTTGCTGCATTGATGCCAACTTAGGATGGCGAAATTACCAACTGACAGTCCCAGTAAGGACTCCTTAAAATAATTTGACTATACTGATACTTTGAAAAATGATACGCTCGTTTTATGGAATCAAAATTAAATAAAGTTTACCGTATAAAGTTAGACAATGCTGCATTGGATAATAGAGAAAGGAGAGCAAACTAAAGTTTATAACTTAATATAGCGTCAAAGTACATGAAATTTTCACTCTAATATAATTCAGGAAAGGTCAAACAAAATGCATGTTGACTAAAAACTTTCTTTTCGAACTAATATGTGGGCATTTGGGAAGTTCCAATGAAAAAGATCCACTTCAACAACTCGGAAATATTTGTTTTATTCAACCCCAAAACATCATAATATTCCAGAAAAAGAAGGCATATTTCATAATATTTGCGTTTAATGTAGATTCAATCCACTCATCCTAAAATTATTCTCTGGGTTCCCTAAAGGTTATTTTATGTGGACTGGTCAGGTGTGATTGTTTTTGAAATATTCCCGAGAGATAATTTTTCTTGGTAATAATATCATTTGAATTGAAATCTTTTTTTTTTGAAATTAGCTCTTTATTTCGGGATATCTCGGGATCGACTTCAAAACAGTAAACGCTATTCTTACCACGTACTATTCAAATTCCTAGGTACTCAAACAAGTTTTATAATTGAATTACAATACATATTTGTATCATTTCTGCAAAAATTACTAATTCGATTAAGAACAATCGAGCATGTATAGTTTTCGGAACCTACCTTAAAAGTAAACATGGCCTTCTGCAATAAATTAGTTTTTTTTATTAAAAAAATGAGACTATGAAATGAACTACATTATGTATAATATCGCAACAATTAGATTAAATACAATTTATTTTCTTTCGCCTTTAACTTTTAGCTCTAAATGTAGACGAAGTAATATTGTTTTCTTTTTGCAAAACTATTTGGGCAATTCTATCTATCTCGCAAAAGATATTCTACTCATGTATAGAAAGTAAATATACTTGTTATATAATATGAGGTCCGGTCTCCATACTCGCTGGTACGGAATCCGAATAACCTCTATCCCTGCATAGTCCGACGAATTCCATTTCAAGTGGTGGTCTATCCAGATTTGCGTTATCCAGCAGTTTGTCGTCAGGATCTGGTTTTTCTCGTCCTGAAAAGTAACAAATATATTGTAGATTTTAGTTTTTTCTATCGTAACTCACAGTGGCCTAGCTTCAAATTTTGGGCTCATCCGCCAAAATTAAATTTCGGCTCCCTCAAATTGGAAAATAAAAAAAACATACATGAAGGTGAAACTATCACAAACTTTTATTTCTTAGTAATAATAAATAAATTAAAAAAAAAAAATAATAATAAAAACAGAAATGTTTTTAAAACATAAATATATCTACAGGGTGTCCAACTTTAAAAGTGTACAAATCCGTAAAATCTTCATTTTTTTATAACCTCGATTTTCACGAAAACCATTTAGCGATTTTTTTATTTAAAATCCGATCACACAGCGTTAATCAAAACACCCCAAAACCGTTGACTGATATATTATTAAAGACTGCTCACGGCTGTCAAGTCTGACACATTTTTGGCTGACCATGCGCTTTCCGGAGATAAAATACAATGTAGAAAGGCCAAGTCAAGTGTGCAATGGAATCCCCTCAAAACAGTCGAATTTTTTTACTACTAACCTGAGAAATCACCATTATTTACCTCATTCCACTGTAATATTTCTCTCCCTAGGTAAATAATGATAATAAAAAAATACCTAGGTAAATAATGAAGAATTTTCTATATGACATTTAAAAATTAGTTTCATTTTCTCAGCTTGACAACATTTTATCAGCTTGACAACTGAACTCAAATCTAATAAAATATGTAAAATACGGCAATATTTCAATGTTAGTAGTAAAAAAATTCTATGTATACAGGGTGTCCGGTAAGTTCGGGGAAATCTCTCGCCAGCGTGTTGGTGACGTCAAAATATACCTGGTGTTTCATATATTTTTTTCCCCTAAAGTACTCCGTAACAGAACTACAGGGTCCCAAAGGGGTACTCACTGCTTTACATTTTTTGATTTAACTTTTGAACGCCCTTGTATATTTTGATGAAATTTTGGAATTTTGCATAGACGGTAAAAACCAATTACCTCATATTTGAATCATGCTTGGACAATGCCGTGGAAGTCAGGAACGGACTTCACGCAATACCCATGGGCTCAAAATTTTGACTGGTATAAATTTAAAAAGCCGAAAACAATTTTTTTTAAAGCCTTGAACATTTCTCTTCAAAAAAGGTACTCTTTATTCGTTTCGAAAAAGTCAACCGTTTTCATGGAAAAATCGCTTTTTTGAAATCCGTAACTTAAGATGCAATAATGGAAACTACCAGAATTTAGTGTTTTCACCTGACGGATAACAACAATTACGTGTGACAAGATTTGTCAATAATTTTTATTAGCAATGGAGCATTTTTATACTTATGCCGAATATGCAGACATGCATTTAATTTATGGACAAGCACACTGCAATTCTCTGGAGGCAAGCAGAATTTATGCTCAAAGATTTCCAAATCGCAATTTGCCAAATCGAAAAACATTTGTGAGAGTTGATCGTCGTTTAAGAGAAACAGGTAGTAAACAAACCGAGTTTAGAATGTCTTAAATCAGTCTCCTAAAATTTACATTAGGTAGTTTTTTACCTCGTCGTGGTGGGGAAGGGCCGCAAAGGAGAGCAAGAAATCAAAACTTAGAAGAGCACATATTGGATGAAATATCCGAAAACCCTTCTAATAGCGTTCGTAAGCTTGCAGCTCAGTTAAATACCACAAAGGGGGTTGTTCATGAAACATTGCGAGAACAGCTACTTTATCCTTATCACGTCCAAAAAGTGCATGCAATGTCTCCGAATGATTATCGTCCACGGCTTAACTATGCAAACTGGTTTTTGCAACAATTTATAGGCGATCCGAGTTTCACAGAAATTGTTTTATTTAGCGACGAAGCTGGCTTCACGAGAGACGGTATTACCAACAGTCGAAATCTGCACATTTGGCATGACGAAAACCCTCACGCCATAGTTCAGATCAAGCACCAACAAAGATTTCTGGTTAATGTTTGGGCAGGGATAATTGGGAATAATTTGATTGGTCCTTTTGTTTTGGATGAACGTTTGAATGGAGCTCTGTATTTACATTTTTTACAAAATAATTTAAATGATTTACTGGAAAATGTGCCCTTACAAATAAGGAATCAAATGTGGTTTATGCACGATGGCGCTCCCCCACATTATTCCCGGGAGGTACGTCTCTACTTAACCCAGCACTTTGACAATCGTTGGATAGGCCGAGGAGGACCTGTTTTGTGGCCACCTAGGTCTCCTGACCTCAATCCGTTAGATTTTTTTTTCTGGGGTCATCTCAAGGGACTAGTATATTCAACTCCTGTAAATACCAGGGAAGAGTTATTGGAAAGAATATTTCACTATTCTGATCAAATTCGAAATGATCCTGAAATGCTGTTTAGGGTGCAGCAAGAAAAAATTCGCAGGATAAGAAAATGTATTCGGGTAGAAGGAGCTCACTTTGAACATTTGCCCGACTAAACGAAACATTTTCTTTATAACCAAACTTTATTAAACTATTTTTAAACAGTTTCATTGTTTTTTTTCATTTTCTCGATATTAATGCCTACTGAAAATTGCAGTGTGCTAATAAAAATTATTGACAAATCTTGTCACACGTAATTGTTGTTATCCGTCAGGTGAAAACACTAAATTCTGGTAGTTTCCATTATTGCATCTTAAGTTACGGATTTCAAAAAAGCGATTTTTCCATGAAAACGGTTGACTTTTTCGAAACGAATAAAGAGTACCTTTTTTGAAGAGAAATGTTCAAGGCTTTAAAAAAAATTGTTTTCGGCTTTTTAAATTTATACCAGTCAAAATTTTGAGCCCATGGGTATTGCGTGAAGTCCGTTCCTGACTTCCACGGCATTGTCCAAGCATGATTCAAATATGAGGTAATTGGTTTTTACCGTCTATGCAAAATTCCAAAATTTCATCAAAATATACAAGGGCGTTCAAAAGTTAAATCAAAAAATGTAAAGCAGTGAGTACCCCTTTGGGACCCTGTAGTTCTGTTACGGAGTACTTTAGGGGAAAAAAATATATGAAACACCAGGTATATTTTGACGTCACCAACACGCTGGCGAGAGATTTCCCCGAACTTACCGGACACCCTGTATACACTTCGGTTGAGAAGGCCATTATTTACCTCCCATATTATATCCTTCGGCGCTACGCGCCTCTGGATATAAAAATGCTCGGTAAATAATGGCTCATTTCTCAACCTAAGTGTATAACGTACTATTATTTGTTGGTTAGTATTTTGTTCAGAAATAAATTACTTTTGTGTTTATTAATATTGTTTCAATGATTCAAGAGCATTCATGATCCGTAGTATAAAGTTTTTTTTTAATTTCAGCATTATGAGATGGCCCAGAGAAAAATATCCTGTCCTGTTGACCATTCAACTGTTTTGAAGGGTTTTCATATCACACTTGACTCGCCAGATGCCTTTAAAATTCCTATTTTGCTCAACTTTGACTCCCTGTAGAATGGAACTCCCTGTATATATTTTGTTCCAATTTGATATATGGAGATTTTGTGGAGTTATGATTAACCCTGTGGTCTCAGGTTTTAAGTAAAAAAATCACTAAAAGATTTTCGGTGGTATATATCTACGAATGTATGTATAAAATAATCGTAGACGGCCCTGAATTTGCATCTTGACAATAGTAGAAAGAAAGTAGAAAGGTCAAAAGAGGCGGTTTTCGAAGGACTTTCAAACAAAAAAAAAGTTTAAGCAATGCAGTGTATAATGATTACCAGAAATCGTTTCGCAATAGTATAAACCATATCCTCGATGCTACTTTAGAAATGGGGACTAGGTACATTTAATATTTTCTTAATATTTTTTGCTTGGATGACATCATCAATGCATGATCCAAGGCCTACTATAAAGACAGGCCCTGGCGCACAAAAATCACATGACCATCTTAGTCAGACGTTACATGTCATTTGTCACATAACTGAAAGCGGCAGCTTGGGTTTTGAGAAGTTTTCAATGTTTAAAGTGTTTTAAAACGTATTAGTTTATATTTTAGAAACAAGTTTGTGTCTAGTGCGCGTGTGTCCTGGCGGAGGGGAACCGCCCAGGTGTTATTATTGGCCTCTGGGTGTCTGGGTGGGAGTCGTGCCGTCCAAGAGTATTGGTGCCGCTCGCACCGACGCGACGCGTTAGCGCTGTTAAGGGGAATTCTTCCCAGAACCACAGAATAGGGAACCCGGAATGGACTATTATGGACATAAGACAGTATTGGACAGTGGAGCCTGAGACACAGAGGTGTGAACTGATTACGGGAGATTCGCGAGTTCAGACGGTCCGGGTGGCTGGAAGCCGTTCCCGTTGACCACGTTCGGGTTGTGTATTTATTGTATTCACCATTCACCTTGTGCGAAATAAATCAGTGTTGTAACATACTCGAGGATTTTCGTTGTCGACCTACGCCCTGATAATAATATGGTCTTTCACGCTGCCGATCAACTGAGACCTCGTCAATATTTACAGTACTGAGGTTAGTTTTCATTTTTATTTCTCGTAAAAAATAACCTAAATACCAAATATTGGGTCTGTTTATACATATTACAAAAGCCAGGAAGACAAATGTGTTGTGGGAGGAAAATACCTATAGAGAATATCACCTAACCTAAAGGAACAATTTTTGAGAATGTGCCAAAATATTGTGAGTGCAGTGCCGTTTAACTCTCAGCCTAAAACAGCTGAGACAGGTTGAAAATTTTGAAAAAACAATTAGAGAAAGCTTGAATGCACAAAACCAATAATGTAATAGATGAAAGAAAACTTGCCAAATTGTTACGAAATTTGTTTTTTCTACTTATCTCCAAAAATGCCTTTCATTATATACGACTAAGTTGGTCACGTGACTACGCGATTATGCGTTAGCGCCGTGGCCTGTCTTTATCGATGGCCTCGTGCATGATCTAGATATTCACAAAAGCGCGGTTATTCCGGGTTATACCAGGCGGTTATTTCAGATAACGAATCAGCAAAAAATAGGAAGGATATTTCTGCACATCTGCGGTACAAATTAATTAGGATTTCAAGAATTTATAATATGGATCAATAAACTTTTGGGATTATGTATAGTTACCTCCATCCATATATCTAGTAATTTATTGCCTGTTTGGGGTGCAAAAACTTCTACTATATCGATAAAGGTACTTGTGTTACCTAATCGGCAAGTTTGGCAACGTTGTATATTGATCAGATACCCACAATACCCATGCACATATAAGAAACTGACAAACATATTACAAAACGAACTGGTTGGAATTCAATATGTTCGAATACTTTCTACCTCAACTTTCTCGTCTCGCGTCTGATTAAAAAAACTGTGTACTGCCGTACTTCTTATTCAGCGCACGGTACTAAATATTGAAAAACTGATTCTGTATACTTACGTATTTTCTGGTAAAAAGCAAACATTTTAATATGAAACATCTTAATGGAAAACATGTATTATATTATTTATTTTCATTAGAAACTTTCGTAAACACTTTATTTTTAAATTTCAACTTGCACCATGGATATCGAAATGGGCGCATAGTTTTTAAAATATTCTCATAGCAGACATATTTAAACCGTCTGTGCATATTCTCCTCGTTTTAAAGTAAAATGCAGGGCGTGTGCCATTTCCTTTAATATTAAAATTTCTGTCCCGGTGTTGTAGTTCTTTTGTGTTTTAATTTTAAAAATATGATGAGACGACTAACCTACTTTTAAATAATTTCCTTGTTCAAAATACTTCTACGTAGGATGCTTAGTAGATATTTGATGCAACAGCTTGTACGATTATCAAAGAGTAACGCCGCGGTGGCGACGTTCGTAGCGTCGCAGAAAGATTTACTCGTATACTCCATGTTTACTATATGGGGAACTTGCACATAAATTAATTTGAAAAATATTACTTTCAAACGTAATTTATTGGCATTAAATGAACCACAGTTCACAAAAAAACTAATTTTTTATTTTTATGTAATAAATATAAGCAACTAAAACTGCATAATTCAAATTATTCTTGTAACGCGCCCTCCTTGGTTGTGACGTCAAGTAGCTCGTTGGTGGTGGCGCCTCTGGTGGGCGGCGGCACCATGTATAAACTAATATGGGCGGCACATGTATAAAAACTACAGCACCACGCAAGTTTTGTTTAGTTTAGAAAGATCAACGAGAACGTCCCATCCTTGTCTATCCGTCTTATTATAGTCTATCTCAGTCTTGATATTGTTGATAATGTTTGAAAAGAGTGTGCTGTATTAAATAGTTATTTACATTGCGAGATGCGTAAGCGCACTTTTTTGGCCGAGGAGGTTGTTTAATGCCCGTGTTGCCTCGGGTCTTAAACCTCTCTCCGAGGCTAAAAAGAGCTTAAGAGCATCCAGCGATGTATTACATTTTTCCTGCTACTGACAATTTCATATTAGGTACCTAGGTAAGTACTTTGAATTTAAATACACTATGGAGTAGATGGTGAGCAATAATCGTATGTAATATCACTAGTGCCGGAAATTTTATCGATAATTTTTTCGAAAGCGCTATTTTGCCTAGAAAGATCACGAGTATAAATTGGGCTTTTATTTTATCTCTGACAATAAAGGCCCAATTTGTACGGTTTTGCAAAATAGGGCTTGAGAATAAAATTATCTAGAAAAATTTCCGGCACGAGTGGTATTTGTCGAGATTACTTCACGAATACGATTTAATAATTTCTGTATTAATTTTTTTCTATGTTTACATTTCCAAAACGACTCATTTTGAACGAGTTTATTGACAGCTTCGACTGTAGCGTTCGAGTAAACAAACATGACGCTTGGGTATCCAAGGCAAATGCGATTATACCTACACCCTGTCGGCGTTGGTTTATTTTCTGAATGTATCATAAATTTAAACGGAGGCGGAGGTCTAAATAACAAGAATTTAGCAATGTAAAAGTTATATAAATTCATTGATATAATGCTTAATAATACCGCAACATAATTTATAAGCTGCATAATTTAGAACAGTGTGAAACACACAAACTTTAAAAAGTAGGTACGTGTTTGTATCTAACAGATTTGCGGTTGCTAAGCAACGAAGTGATAATTTGCACAAGTGCAATTACCGGTAATTGCACTAGGGCAAATTATCGCTAGCAGAGGCATATCATTGGTTGGATTTTTATGGAAGGAGCTACTTTATTGGATGCAAGCAGTATGAGCGAAATAATCTTCATAATAACCATTGTCCAATTAGTACTAAAATGATAATCAGTGATAAATATGAGAGGTAGAATGCAGTGATAATTAAAAAAACTTCTTCTGCGATTGAACCCGGGACCTCGAATTACTAGTCCCGTAGCCTCACCATTCAGTTAAATAAGTGCTTGTTAAATTTAAACTTTTAGGCGGTTCTTATTTTTGACCCACATCAGACCCCTCTGGATATTTTAGCGTTAAATTTCCATTCTTCCTTCCCTAATTCTGTGTAGCTGTCACTCCTGTCACTGCCTTCTGATCGATCGAGCGGTGTGACGTCACAACCATTCCCGCGCTTTTCGTGTCGTTCCAAATGAATAGATTGCGGTAACAACTTTAATTATGTATTGCAAATTAAATATTGCGATTTGAGGGCTGATATTTGGTATGTGCTCTTTCTATAAAAGAAATGAAAAAAAAAATGTTCAAGTTCCCCATTCCCATTCCCAAAGAATATGAAAACAAATGTTGATCATCGCATTTAAAGATTCAATTTAATACTTTCTAATTATATATCTTGCGATAGTAAGTTGACATTTTTTCGGATGCCCTTCCCGAAGTACAGTAACTATTGTAATCGCATTAAGTATAGAAGTTTCATAAATTATTCATAAGATCATCTGTCATATTCTATTCCAGAATGATCGAGTTCACTGCATGGATTATGCAGTTTAATAGTTCACTAAGTTCACTCTCACCGTGCGTTGTTCGCTTCAGTTCAGAAACTAATAAATGGACTGACACTGACACAACTCGCTTTAGTTCCTAACCTCAGGAGAAGAAGATACAAGTAGGAAAAATCGGCCATGTTATGCCAACTTTTTCTTTAATTCTTCTTAAATTGTTGTTGCAACCGATTTAATAAGGAAAATTAACTAAATGAAGTAGGTAGGTATAGGATAATATTTCGCCAATATTAATTCGGATCAGTCAAAACTGGTAAGGTTAGCCCTAAAATTTTTGTTTTTCTTTTGCCTATAGCCATCGTGTTAAAGAATAATTATTACTAAAGTAGTCAAACTTCGACCACCTGTACTTGAATAATTTAAAAAAAGAACGGGTCTAGGAAGATTAAGTGGTGGAACCAGTAAAACAAAATTTTAGTTCATCTATCAAATAGATGGAATAAAATCCCAAATCACTTTTAAGAGACTGCGAGTTTTTATACGAGTGCCCCAATGAATTGCTCGGTAGGTAGGTATGCCATTTAATGTATTGTTTCTATATTACAGTTTCAATTCAACCAATTCTTAATGTTTGTGCTGTATACCTTTCTGTGCCCAAAATATCAGTTAGTTGCACCGTTCCTTTGTCATCATCATAATCGAAAACGTACAAATTGTCTAATATTGGATACCTTAGCTATTCCATGTAAAATAATATCGTAGTAAAATACATTTTCTAGATAGATTGAGTACGTAATAAAATTGACCGATTTTCTCTACTACCGCTTCCTATACTGTCATGTAATTACCTGGGACTTACCACGTCGATGATGTGGTGCAGCGATACCCCAAAAGTGACGATCAACGGCTGGCTGGAGTTTTCTGCCGGCCTGACGGCGGCGTCATAACCGGCCATCAAATTGCGCATCAGGCGCACCTCGTTCTCGTCCGCGCGGCATCCACACAAATCTGAAAAATAATATGGTGATATGTAATCATATTAGCACAGACATATATAGCTTCGCTAGCTATATAGGTCTGTGATATTAGTAACCACAGATTCTTTGGTTATCACGTCATATTCATTTTTATTTAACTTCTTACTTCAAAAAACTTAAAGTTGAGTTTTAAAAGTCGAATTTTATTAAGGGCTAAATTACAACTAAAGTATCCGTTAAAATTGAAAGAACTTTTGCAACGATATTTAAACAATGTTTCAATAATTGTTCAAAAGCTCCCTTAATTTTAAGGAATACTTTAGTTTGATTATGAAATGGTCCTGTTTTGTTTTCTAATAGGCATATTTAGTTAAAACTTGGTATATACATTTATTTGTCATAACCGAGGTCATAACACATAATGTGTTAATTTAAAATGTTATAAAAGAGCAAGTGTGGCAAGTGTGGCAATATAGCAGACTTTAAATAATTATGATGGTGGATGGAGGAAGAAGCTAAGTTAGCGGTCTCAAAACTCAAAACCATGTTTCACGGACATAGCTTATACAGGGCGTTCAGAAAATAGCGTCAAACATGGCAAAAATACGGTTTTTCGAAGTATCCTGTACAAACACCGAGAGATATTTTAAAATTATTTCTCTGCAGTTTGATTAGGGCTCACATAAGCCAGCAATTCCCACGATTTCATGGCCCTGCCTTATACAAGGCGTTCGCAGTAAAAATACAAAAATCGAAAATAAAGTTTTTTTTTCAATTGGTCTTTTTTACATTTTTTCTACATTTTTAACTTATGCCTATTAAACAAACATGAGCAATATTAAATTTTAGAAAGTATTTTCAATAAAAAGCACCCTATTTTTATTTGAAAAAAATTAAAAATTGAACGTATCCATAGGGTGCTCTTTATTGAAAATACTTTCGAAAATGTAATATTGTTTATGTTTTTTAATAGGCATAAGTTAAAATTGTAGAAAAAAATACAAAAAAAACACCAAGAGAAAAATCGATTTTTTTTTTCGATTTTTGTATTTTTAATGCGAACACCCTGTCTAAGGCAGGACCATGAAATCGTGGGAATTGATGGCTTGTGTGAGCCCTAATCAAACTGCAAAGAAATAATTTTTAAATATCTCTCAGTGTTTGTACAGAGTACAAACCGTATTTTTTATATGTTTGAAGCTATTTTGATTTTGATATAAGTTATAACCGTGCAGACCGTGAAACTTGGTATGTGGGGTTGTCGGGTATAGTCAATAAAAATGCCTAATGTACTTTTGAATTTTTTGGGGGGTATAATTTTGATCGTAGTAGGTAGGTCACGGAAAAGACGAATCTGAAAAAAATAGTGTCAAAATGTAGGTAGATCATCACTATATTAAAAAAAGTTTTTGAAAATCGGTCAACCCGTAAAAAATAATGAATTGTCTCGACTTGAAGTGAAACACACTGTATATATAGGCGTCCTCCAATTGTAGGTACCCCTGGTTGAAATTTTTATACGGGTCTAAAACTCATCCTGTATAGAAAACTAAATCTACAAACATGTTTAATCAAGATCCGTTTTGTGGTTCTCGACTTAGTATATAGAGCAATATGACAAGGATTTAGATAAAAAGCGTTAAATTAAATCGGAAGGCCAATTTTTTTCTTCTTTTTCGCGATTGCATATTGAACAATGGGCTACTAAGTGAGTGCCTTCCTGATCTATAAAAAATGAGATAGGGATGTACTCGCAAAATCAAGGTACCTTTGTTTTTGCCATTTGCACAAAGCTCAACATTAAGGGCCCTATAACTTCTTTATTTGACCTGTAACTTGTGAACGAATTGATAGATTCTCTTCAGATTTGGCCCTGGTTACGGTTAATATAAAATATTATATGTGGACAAAGCAACAGTTTTACAGCCGCCGTGTGCAGTGTTATTATGGTTTGAATTTTGTAGCACAAATAAGTCTCGCATTTTCATGCCGTATGTAAAATGTATAAGTAAAAACTCCCCTCGTAAATTTTGTGTTTGTTTTATAACCGAATTCGATGTTTGTGCTTAATATACAAGACAAAATAGATTTTTTTGCGAGAAAATATGTGTAATTAGGTAATTATTTCTAGTGACTATCTCGTCAAGGCTTTAGTTTAAAGATACAGAGAATGGATAATAATAATAATAATAAATCGGATATGACAAGGAAGCCAAATGGACCAAGGAATGACAAACAACGAAGTAATGGCGTGGCAACTATTTCTCCATGCCTGTATTGAAAGTACAAGCGATAGAAAGTTCTAAAGACAACTTTCCTCTTTCCTGTTCAAAATTTAGGTATGATAGTTACTTTATAATTAGAGTAGAGTAGAAAAGGCTTTTGTTTGATTAAAAGTAATTATGTTTTAAATAATTAGGCGAAGGAAATTTGATAACAGGATTGGGGTAAATTTCGAAAAGAACAATGGCCTTGAAATGCAAAGTGGCAAATAAACAATGATTAATTTGTTCCCTGTGACTTTTCATGCAAATAATAATAATACGGCTTTACTTATATTATTATAAAGATACGAAAAGTGTCGCTGGGCAGCGTTCATAACAAGTGTATTATATACATAAAGTAACATAAAGTATTATTTTACTATATAGTATATAGTATATAGTATATAGTATGTAGTATATAGTATATAGTATATAGTATATAGTATATAGTATATAGTATATAGTATATAGTATATAGTATATAGTATATAGTATATAGTATATAGTATATAGTATATAGTATATAGTATATAGTATATAGTATATAGTATATAGTATATAGTATATAGTATATAGTATATAGTATATAGTATATAGTATATAGTATATAGTATATAGTATATAGTATATAGTATATAGTATATAGTATATAGTATATAGTATATAGTATATAGTATATAGTATATAGTATATAGTATATAGTATATAGTATACAGGGTGTAACTAAACTGATGGTCAAAAATGAAACCACGTATTCTTGGAGTCAAAATAAGGGCACTTCTTCGTATATTTTTTTCTCCTACGGCCATAGTTTTTTTTATACAGATCGTAGAAGTTTGGAGAAAAATACACATATTTTTTAGTATTTCTAGAAGTATACGAGATATTTTCTTCAAACTTGGCGTGTCACATGAGCAGATGAGCCGTCAAACTTAAGGTTGACATGAAGGTTCTGAGGCTCCCAGTTGCGGAGATACAGGGTGTTAGTAAAATTAATTAGTTCAGAAAAATATGAATACCCTGTATAATCGCATTTTTAAAATTTGTTTTGAATGGTAAATTCAATGGTTAACAAAAAGTATCTCTTAATATTTTTTCATATTCGCAGCCGTTTCTTAATTATTTTTAAAGAACGGCAACGCTGCAATGAACAATAGTCACTTTAAGAATAAATCTAGCAATCTGTGGATATCAATTAAACTTGGCATTATTTGAATCATTTGGCAGATCTGAAGTATGAATTGAAGATCTGAAGTATGAATTTTTGATTTTTTTAATCTTCCCGTAACGCAGTGCCGGACCATAAACCCTATCCCAGTAACTGAGTCGAGCGAGATACAATGAGTGTGTGGCGACCCTCGCTGGTGTGGCGATCCTCGCCACAACAATGAAGATTTGGCCGGTTACAAAAATAACAAAATATTTTAGTAACTAAGTAAATAGTTGTAAAATCAGTTTAATAAAATTTGTCAAATCGACAACATCGTTATTATTTTAAGTGGAGTTCGTGCTTATTCTCCAGCACCAACAAACTCCATAGTGGTGACCCACGACTTGCGAACCATGACGGACCCCGTGCCAACTGATCCTGCAGGCGTCTTCAGAGTTGCAGTTCATCTCCCACCCTTCTGGCCTGATAAACCTGCGCTTTGGTTCGCACAGGCAGAAGCTCAATTCGAGATCTCTCGTGTAACTCTGGATACAACGAAGTACAATTACGTAATCTCCCAGTTGGATCATAGGTATGCTGCCGAAGTGGAGGACATTATCACCTCTCCCCCACCCGCCGATCGATACATCAAACTTAAATCAGAACTCATCCGCCGTGTATCAGCTTCCAGAGAACAACAAATACGTCAATTACTTACTCAAGCTGACATTGGTGATAGGAAACCGTCACAATTTCTCCGATATCTTCGAAGTCTTGCTGGTACGGAGACCGTCCCGGACGCGCTTCTACGAACTCTGTGGATCGGCCACTTGCCCCAGCATGTTCAAGTAGTCATCGCAACTCAGCAAAATGCGCCTTTGGAATCCATCGCTGAACTAGCGGATAAAGTGCATGAAATTGTCCCGCATCACCAGGTTGCTGCTGTAGCCCCTGCCTCCTCATCAATGGAGGTGACAAACCTCGTACAAAGAATCGAAGAGCTTTCGCGCCAAGTTGCTGTTCTTTCTGCTCGTCGTACCAACCGCAGATCTCGTTCCAGCAGTCGCCATCAAGATGAACCCAGGTCATCCTCAACAGAAAACTCTCCGTTTTGCTGGAACCATCGTCGGTATGGTAAGAAAGCACAGAAATGCACCACCCCATGCAGCTTTGTACACCCAAACGCCCACAGCAGTCAGTAGTTGGGGCGACGTCTGACTGCCAACCATCTTCACTTCGCCTCTTCATCATTGATCTGATCTCCAAGCATCGTTTTCTCTTGGACACTGGCTCTGATTTGACTGTCTACCCCAGAAAGCTTATGAGGAACCGTCTCCAGCGTGCAAATTACGACCTCGCCGCAGCCAACAACTCTACGATTGCGACTTACGGTACCATGCTTCTCAAGCTCGATTTTGGACTTCGCCGTAGCTTTCAGTGGCGCTTTGTCATAGCGGATGTTGCAGAACCTATTCTGGGTGCTGATTTCCTTGCCCATTACCACCTGCTTCCGGATGTTAAGCTTGCTAAACTTATCGATGCCGTTACTGGTCTCTCTGTTACAGGGCGACGTGCCTACTGTGGCCAGTCCAGCATAAAGACCATTGCAGACAACTCACCGTTTCGTAATCTTCTAGATGAGTTTCCAGACATCACTCGCCCGCCCGGTGTACCCAGACAAATACGCCATACCACGCTACACCACATCAGAACCACTCCAGGTCCACCAGTCTTCTGTCGAGCTCGCCGACTAGCTCCGGACCGCCTCTGCATCGCGAAGACCGAGTTTGAAGCTATGGTTCGCGAGGGCACAGCGCGTCGCTCTTGAGAGTCCATGGGCGTCTCCTCTCCACCTGGTACCTAAGAAGGACAACAGCTGGCGACCCTGCGGTGATTACCGGTCTCTTAATGCACGGACAGTCCCAGACAGGTATCCCATTCGCCACCTTCTAGATTTCTCGCACGCGCTCTCCGGCTGCACGTTTTTCAGCGTGATTGACTGTGCAAAAGCTTTCACTCAGATTCCAGTCTCCCCAGAAGATGTGCCCAAGACCGCCATCATCACCCCGTTTGGCCTGTTCGAGTTCATCTTTATGACTTTTGGCCTGCGCAATGCCGCGCAAACATGGCAGCTTTTCATAGACCACGTCCTACAAGACCTACCATTTTTGCCTACCTGGACGACATTCTTGTGTTTTCCAAATCTGAAGAAGAGCACAGAGACCACTTGCGCACGCTGTTTGGCCGTCTCAACGAACACGGCATCATTATAAACCTAAAGAAGTGCGTGCTGGGATCCGACGACGTCATCTTCCTGGGCTACTCCGTATCAGCTACCGGTTGTCGACCTCTGCCCGACAAAGTTGCTGCCATCGAGACTTTTCCGCGACCGACTACTGTTCGTCAGCTTCGAAGGTTCCTAGGCATGGTAAATTTCTATCGCCGCCATCTTCCTCACGCTGCTGCTGCCCAGGCACCTCTCCACGCTATCCTCTCTGGTCCAAAAGTAAAAGGTTCACATCCCATCACTTGGACTGCAGATTTAGATAGAGCCTTCAAGGATTGCAAGGCCGCCCTGTCAAATGCTACTCTACTGGCCCATCCAGATGTTTCGGCGTCCTTGGCCCTTGTCGTCGATGCCAGTCAACAAGCCATTGGTGCGGCACTCCAACAGAAAACCCTGACTTCTTGGCAGCCGCTCGCCTTTTTCTCGAAGAACCTCAGTCCCTCGCAGCAAAAATGGAGTGCTTACGATCGCGAGCTCCTAGCCATCTACGAAGCCGTTAAGCATTTTCTACCAATGTTGGAGGCACGTAACTTTACCATCTTCACGGATCACAAACCATTGATATTCGCCTTCATACAGAAGAAAGAAAAGTTTTCTCCTCGCCAGTTTAATCATTTAGATTTTATGTCGCAGTTTACTACCGACATCCGACATATCTCCGGAAAAGACAACGTGGTCGCTGATGCCCTGTCACGAATAGACGCTGTCACCGCTCCTCTGGACTTCTATGCACTCGCCCGCTCTCAGGAGGAGGACGAGGAACTTCACGATCTCTTGGATCACGGCTCCTCTCTCCGGCTCGAGAAGTTTCCCATCCCTGGTGGTGACTCATCAATCTTCTGCGACGTTAGCGGTACCCGACCTCGTCCATACCTTACACCTTCCTTCCGGCGTCAAGCTTTCGATAGCCTGCATCAACTTAGTCATCCAGGCACCAACGCATCTCGCCGCCTTGTATCTCAGCGCTTCATCTGGCCGTCCCTGAATAAGAACTGTCGCGATTGGGCTCGTTCCTGCATCCAGTGCCAGCGCAGCAAGGTATCCCGTCATGTTTCAACGCCACTAGGTGACTATGCTGTTCCTCCGATCCGTTTCGCCCATGTGCACATTGACTTGATAGGCCCACTTGAGGGGTCTTATGTCTAGACTCCGTCCCGTCCCAGCATCAAGACATGCTTCACCCGGTGTCTTCATCTACCGTGATCTGGCTACCTGCACCCACGTCATGCTACGCACCGACGCCCTCCGCACCTCCCTGCAGCCCCCATATACTGGACCCTACCTAGTGCTGTCCCGAGCTGACAAGACCTTCGACATCATAGTCCAGGGCAAGCGATCAACAGTGTCGTTGGACCGGCTTAAGCCCGCTTACTACCTAGCCGACCAGAATAAGTCTCCTCCGTCCAAGAACAAGAACCAATCATTGTCGACTCCATCTTCACTGAGTTCTACACATCCAGATGGTAGCACCAAGTCTTTATCTCCATGTCCTCTAACGAACAACTCTCGCCCTACAGTCGTCACACGTTCAGGCCGACGTGTTCGTTTCACTGAGTTCTACAAGGCGTAGCAACTCACTCCGCAGGGGGATGGTGTGGCGACCCTCGCTGGTGTGGCGATCCTCGCCACAACAATGAAGATTTGGCCGGTTACAAAAATAACAAAATATTTTAGTAACTAAGTAAATAGTTGTAAAATCAGTTTAATAAAATTTGTCAAATCGACAACATCGTTATTATTTTAAGTGGAGTTCGTGCTTATTCTCCAGCACCAACAAACTCCATAAGTGATTCACATAATTGCAATTTTAGATCTGATGACATTGAGTGTCTGTGAGGATAGAGTTGCTTCAAAATATTATAGGAAGGCTGACAAGCTTGGCACATACTATGTCACAATCTATCTATAAACCCAAATTTTTACAAGCGCTGTTGTTGGACTTAATAACGTTGGTACAGATTTTAATTACGACTGAAATCTACAAGGATTAATGTTCTGTTTTTCAGTTTTCTTATCTGGATGTCGAACCCGTAAATATATTGCCACACTTTCGCGGTCTGTGGAACGCCGACAAAACAAACCGCCTAATAAATACTTCTGAGAGCTAAGACGCGATGCCTGACGTTCCCCTCCTCTTTCGAGCGTCCCGGACAAATTCCCCAAACCCAGCCAATTTCCCGCTCCTAGACTTTTTCTCCACTGCTAATTAATCCCCAATTTCGGAGCGACGCGACGCCGCGAGTGGCGCAGAATCGGGAACAACTTAAGTGCCACTAGATCCAAACCAATATTAGTTCTTGTTCTCTGGATAAGTGTTCCTTGCTATACCTTAATTTTAGGTATCGCGTTCTAGATGACATTTTTTTCAAATTAATAACGTGATTATTTTTCACAATTATAATAACCAGAGGATTGTGTTTGCTTTTAACGTTAGGCATTAATTTTATTTTATATTAATCCACTAGTGATCGCTTAATTATTATCAGTCAGGTTAAAAATAGTTTTTAATTGTAGGGTAACAATTCTTTATCTACCCAGACCCCAAATATACCTATAACTAGACAAGAAATAAATCGTGGACTACATGAACCTGCTAGACGGAGATGCCACATGTACCTACACCTAAATTATACTATTGCCGAGAACGATAAAGTATCTCGAATTTTTATTTTAATAATAAAATATAGATTGTAAATGTGCCGACATTCAGGGCCGCGCCAAGCCATTTTTTCTTCTGGGGCAAAGATTGATTTCGCCTTCGCCGCCCCTTGCAAGGTAACCAATCTTTCCCCAATTTGTGCCCCTTAGGTGTTAAGTTAACAACGAGGATGAGTGCAAGCCTGCGGTAATATTTTTTTAATTTTTATTGGAAATAAAAAGAAGAAATCAACAAACGATAAATTGAAAATAAAAATATGCTCTATACAAACAAAATAAAAACACAGGGACAGTTAAATTCTAAAAGAAGGAACATTTTCTTGCCTTATTGAGTAACTCTTCAGAATTAATTGTTTTTTGTTTTTGTAAAGAATCTCTCAGTATAACTGAACACCGTCAATATCACTGTGATTTTGAGAATCATCAGTCAGTGCCAAGTGTAGGTCTTTACAGCACTTTAACAATATGGAATAGAGTAATAGTCCAAGAGCCGGCCGCATTATTTCAACTCACATAAGATTATAGAATAAGATGCAATGTAAAATGTAGAGAGTACATTTCTTTACTTGAAGCGAGTATGTTGCCTCAGATAATATAGACCCTATCATTGGTTTTTAAAGAAGTTGTGGTTAATTTTTAATTTTTTAATAGGTACAACCTGTCCCACGAACATATTTACTAGTTTTTCGCAAAAGTCGTTTGATAAATTCGAAAAGTGCCGTTCTAAAAATCGAAGGAGGTGATAAATTTCTTAATTGGGTCTTGTACTTTCCTCCAGTACCGAAAGAAACCTCGAGAATCCGATATTTAACCAAATTTCCCGACTACCGATTTTCAAGTTTCGAGAAACGGGACGGCTGTAGAATTAGCGAAATTGGCAGGAAATCCTGAGGAACCGCTCTTAGAAATTGCGTGTTTTTTCTCATTTTTTTGATTTTTCGGGAGCACTGGAAGCATCTACACCTCACCTGAAGACTTGAGGGAAGGTTTAAAAATTCCGAGCCCATCCGAGCCGAAGTAACTTAGCTGTAGCTCGGCGAAAAACGGCAATTTCTGACAGTTTTCGGACTTTGGCTTTTAGGTGACCGGAAATGCCGACCAATCACGTAAAAAAGATGCGTCCCACTTGCGTTAGTCGTTTTTTTCATCCTTAATAACTAGAAAACGGGAAATAATTTACCTGAAAAACTTTCGTTAAATATGTTGACCCGTTCTCCGGCCATCTCGCCGTACCGGGAATACTCCCGGAAAACGCGTTTTAAAAAAAAATTCCTGTTCATCGAACGGTATATGGCACTGGCTGTATAGCGGGGCTTCTCACACATCTCGCGTCCCCGAGGTCCAGACTTGCCCCCGTCTTTCGCGCCGTATTTAACACCGGAGGATTTTCGGGGCCCCGAAAATACGCCTATCGGATTTATACGGGACCAAGGGACCCTTTTATTCTTTCTTATTTTGTTCTATAATCATATGAGAGTAGATTTGCCTACAAATTAACCAGAACTTCTTTAAATAAAAATGATCGGGCCCATATTAATTGAGGCAACCTACTCGCTTTAAGTAAATAGAAATATACTGTCTACATTTTACATAACATCTTATTCTATAATCTTATGAGAATTGAAACCATGCGGCCGGCTCTCATACTATAAAGTTGATTAAGAAATGTAAATATTCTATTTACATTCTTTAACAACTGAAATCTTTCTGAAACTGAGGGCATCCAAACATCAACAACATAAAAATAAATTTATTTTGACGCCCGTTTGGCCGTCCCTATTTTTTGGCCGCCCTGGGGCGGTGCCCCGCTTTGCCCCTGTCTCGGCGCGGCCCTGCCGACATTTATACTTATGTCATTTAACTGGGTGCATATGCGTATGTTATATTGTTTCCTAGTAAGTGCCAAGTGAGTGCAAACGTCTTGTTTTAACTCTACAAAATTTATAGTTGTATATTAGTGTGATTATTTTGAACAATGGTAGGTACACGAAACGTGCGTGCGAAATATAAGAAAAACGGAATCAGGCCTGCACCTAATCAAATTATTATTTTGATTTGGTATTGTGTATTGTTGAATGATTACAATACCATTTGTTATTATTGGTCTAGTTATTCATATTTTTTCGTGTGGGGGTATTACCATAGCCGAACGAAACTTACTAGTATTACGGACGAACCCATGGCGGAATTAAGAAAAGGTGTTCAGCTGCGAGATTGAGGCGGAGATGGCACGAGTGCTGTGGTACTGCCAATTATAGAACGTTTTTCGTGGGCAATATACCTGCTCATCAAAAAATGAAAAAAAAAATCTGGAGAAAATATGTTGAGGCCCACCTCCAGAACTCGATTTTAAATTTAGGAATTTTGAATCGTTTAATACAACAAAAAATAAAGACAGGAATTCAAACAAGAAAATCACAATACTGAATATTCAAGAAAACTTTAGAGAATCGTAATTGCCTCACTTAAACGGCAAATGATATTATTCCGTGGACATACTCATGAAAATCCACAATATTTTATAAACAACTTAAATTATGTTTTCAATAAATCGGGTGTTTCAAATGATTTCACGAAGATTCAGCGCGCGACATCAATGTGGCAGGGGACGCAAACAAATGGTACGAACCATACAGCTGCTTGAACGTTTCATGGTGTGTTTTTGCGAAAGATTTCTTTCAAAATTTGACGATCTTTTAGTCATAGCGTCTTGCACCTCTAGACTATTCGGTGAAAAACAATCTTCAAACGAAAGGTGCAGGGTATTTATTTACAAATAGCTCGCTTTATTTGTAAGGTTGGAGTCCCGTCGCCCCGGAAACCTAGGAGCGGCCACAATATAGTCATTGCATACCGAAATCCGATCACGTCTTAGGAATTTTAATATCGTACATTCTTGCAAGGAATTGATAAAAGTATCTTCAAACATCGAGAGAGACCTAGAAGAAGAAAAACATTTTTCGAAACAATTTCAACAAAATTATGAAAGCATCCCACGTCAAAATTCTACTGCACAAAAAAATAAACCTCTAGAACTTCTTCTGTTGAACGAAATACCGAATCCCCATCAGCTTGTAAAAACTGTGAGCATTGGCACTTTCACCGCGAATGTCTCCGTAACCAATATTACAAAAGGCAGGAAAACCGTCAGAGGATCGATTGAAACTTCCTCCCATCGAATCCGCCCCAGGATCCCCAAACCTCCAGGGCAAATCATTGAAAATATACTTCGCTCTGATCTTTGTATTCATCCCCCTACAGAGTCTTTTCAACGAGATTTCCTACTTCCTTTCCGTTGAATAAATTTTTAGAACCAGTCCTTTTTTACAATATCCGACCTACAACGTATTTACCTAGCATAGTCACTCTTATCAACAACAAATCTGTACCTGCTTTAATTGATATACTGGTATAGTGTCCTAAATAAACTTCGCTCTGATCTTTGTAGTCATCCCCCTACAGAGTCTCTTCAACTAGATTCCCACTTGCTTGACAAACGAGCATCCCAACTTCTGGCCAAACCACGTTACGTTTTTCTATAGCTTCCCTTCCAGTAAAAGCTGATTTCGAATTCGAACTCTTTGATGACCTGTACGAAGATTGAGTACTATAGGCCTCTTTTTGAACAAGAAAAGCCATTGTACATTATGGTAGGAAATGTACCTACGTACATAGGCACACAAAAAAGAAAAAAAAAAAAACTGGAGACATTTTCCTAAACTGCCATCGGAACATTCCCTGGCTTTACCAGATTTTCCTGCAAAACTTAAAAATTACGAAGAATTACTTACTCTAATTAAATAATTTGCTGATATTAATAATCATCTTCAGTAATTATACAGGGTTTTGCACATACCATTTTGCCCCATTAACTATCATATTTTTCATGTTAGAAAAAATGGTAAATAGAAAAACTGTAGGGAATTTTCATGGCAGTTTAAAGAGCTTATCAGATCTGCCGATATACGAAAAACGCACCCCTTCAAAAAATCGCAGTAGGCCAGGCTTTCACGGCAATGCCAAACCAATAATTCGCAAATGATGACCTTTCAGGGACATATCTATAAAAAAATTGCCTAGTTCAATGTCTACAGCCTATTTAGATTTTCAGGAAATTTTTAATTAACGTTTTATTTTGAAATTTAATTTTGAGGTTACTTTTTGGTGAAAAAAGATGAAAAATGACTCACTCGAACGTGGTCATGTGACTTTCGTTATCTGTCAAAAATGACATTTAAAAAAATATATCGCCAATAATGGGTTTATTTTTTAAAATATCAAAAAGTTTTACTTGAAAAACTTGTTTCTTTTTCAATTTTACCCAGAGTGCCAAATTTGAACGCTCTAATAAAAGATTTAGTTTTTTGCCAATTTTTAATATTTATGAAATTTCTAAAAAATTTTAAAACTTGTAACTTCTTAAAAACTATTTTATATCACTAGCTTTATCATTCTAATTACTTTTTATTACTAATTATCGATAATAATAGGTACTTTTCAAAAGAAAATGATATCAACGCTTTAAAATTCTGTTATGTTTGCTGCAAAGTTGATGTACCGTCTAGCATTTAGGGTATAAAATTAATTACATTACGTTTTCCAGATCTAAATTAATGCCAAAATAATAACAAATTAAATAAGCGTCAAACCAATTTACGTATCTAATCTAAATTCTTGACTTGTATGGAACAAATAATTATTACCTTTAAGTTTAATTTTACATTAATCGATAGTTATAAGTAGAGCATGGAGAGAATAGAAGCAATTGTTTTTATTTGACAGTTATAAAACAAGTAATATATTGTAAGACATGCACAGTACAAATAAAAGAGAAGTTTTATAAGGGTGTCCAAAAGCGCTTGAGAAGAAACTTAAGTAACCAGACGAATTAACGACGCAGTTATAAATTGGTCGATTTAAGGCATATAAGGGTTTCTTAATTGTAACGGGAAAGTTCTCGCAACTTCTTAAGTGGCTTCAAGTTTTATAATGTTAGTAACGGTTGCATCCCCGCGACACAAAAAATGTTAATTCTAAAGAACAACAGATATCATCCTTACAAGCCAAAGGATTGGAAGGGTACAAGGAGAGATAAAAGAGAATCGCGATTTTCCAAAGCAAATAATGTTTTCTGATGAAGCGACTTTTAGTGCAAACGGTGTAGTTAGTGCACAAAACTATAGATGGTGGGCTGACATAAACCCACATTTTGTAATCATATCTAAAGATAATATTCATTTAACACAAATGTATGGAGCGGGATTCATAATGCAAAACTGATTGGGCTATATTCCTTTCGGCAAAATTTAAATTCAGAAGGATATACTTTATGAAATCTAAGTTAACACAGTATGTTGACGAAATGCCATTAGCCGAAAGGTCCACACTTTGGATTCAGCAGGATGGTGCTGCAATTCACAGTACACTACCAGTAATGAATTACTTAGACGAATAATTGTTCAGGGGTAAATGGATTGGAAGGTTTTCCCAACATCCGTGGCCACCCAGGTCCCCCAAACTTACAGTAATGGACTTCTATTTGTGGGGATGCTTAAAGAATAAAGTGAACTCAAAAAGACCATTTGCCAACATAAATCAGCTAGAAAACGCTATCAGGGATGAGTGCCTACAGATACCCCCCACAATTTTTGAAAAACGTTACTAGGGAATTTAGCCACAGAACAATAATTATTTATATGCAACGAGAGGGCGAACATACGATGTAAATTCTTTAATATTCTGTTTCTGTTTAATAAAGAAATAAGTTAATTATTTGTGCAAAGAACTTTATTTTGTATGTCTTTATGCAGTTCTGAATTACAGCTGGCAATACATTGTAACAAAAAAGAAATCGTCTCAAAAGTCTTAGTTGAGCTTTTCTTGAAACTAGCCGATTACGACCCAAAAAGGGTCCTTAATTAAAAAATATCACGTTTGGATGATAGGCAAACAATTCTAAAGTCAAATATGGCACACAGAAAAATGATATTTATTAGTTTTTATTTTTTAAAACGCGGCAGTGTTCATTGTTCACTGTCAAACAATTACAGGGTTTTCTTGGTACTTGTTAATTGGATCAGGGAGTATGTTGCTTCTGTATAGAACATAGAACCTTAAACTTCTTTGTTGCAAAAAAAGTTCGGTTCCAGTGGAAACTAGTTCAAGGGGAAGCATTTGAAAAGATAAAACAATGAATATCACAACCATTCAAACTTCATAGAGGACTTTAACAAACAATTTCACCTTCATACTGATGCATCATCGCGAGGAGTGGGTACAGTTCTGTTCCAGTTTATTATCTCCTACACCAGTCCCCAGTTCACGAAGACTGAATCAAAGTATCACTGTAACGAGCGAGAATATACTTGGCCGTGATATGGGCCATACGAAAATATCGACACTTTTTAGAAGGATCCCAAAACATTAAGCTGATTAGGTACTGATTCTAGGACCCTCCTTTGGTTAAATAAGTTCAAAGATAAAAAAGCGAAATTAACCATACTCGTTTAAATTTGTGCATTCTGTGACGGGAAGAACAACGCACTCCCGGACTTCCTTAGCCGTAATCCAGAAGATACGACGTTTGACATTTCCCAATTATAAGAGCACCGATTAGTATTAATAATTGAAGGGGCTACTCTTGACCCTGGGTTCCTTGGAACGGCTTCCGGAAATACGACATAAATACTTCAAAATGTGCAAAAAAGTTTACACATTTTGAAACAAAATGTGCAGGTATAATGGGTATCAGGAAAAAATCTCATTGTGGCTTTCTTAGAAGTCCCGATTCTTTAAGTTTTTCTTAGAGTTTAGTAAAAGTTCCAAAGAAAAACATGTTGGCGATGTGGCTTGTGTACCTACTGGAAGCGCCAATCGAGAATAACACATCTTACTTGCCTGGAATGGAGTTTCTGGTTTTTAGTATTTAGGTACCTATAATGGTATAAACTTTCAAAGAAAAAAATATGTACTCTGCGAAGATTTTGGCGCCACCTTCCAATTGGCAAACTCAATATAGACGTGGTGAATGTACTACTACAGAATATATAATATAATCTCAAGTATAAACCTATAGTAAGAATATTTTACAGAAATAGTTATTTGTCTGCTAAAGACACTGAAGTTCAACTTTTTATAACGAATGTGGAATTTAGTTGTCGAAGCAATTATAGTTAGAAATTTTCAAGTCTTCAGGATCACTATTCCAAATCCTATATTCATTTGAAAAGCAAAAATTGTTTAGGTATGTTTTATTTACATCTATGCTAATAAACCTAGTTTGGAATCAAGCTCTTTTAGATTTGTATTGTCGTTGACTCTCTGTGTTGGAGAATGATTTTAAAACCCTTATATTCACAAGAAAGCTGCATTTCAAACCAGAAAATACATAAGAATCGACAGCTTCCCATACAAATGTAGATAGAACCCTCAAAAGTAATATTTGGTTTCTTGCTATTCACCAAACTTTTACATAATGCATCTGATATTTCAATAGATACAACATGGCAACATACCTAATTTCATACCTGGATAAGTTCAATAGTTTAATATTTCCGGTATTCACATAATAGGACCGAATAAAGATAACGAGTTTATTCCTAGTGAAAACAAAGTATTCGTGTTTATTAAAAAATATATTGTCTAATGGATGCAACATCTAGTAAATATACAGGGTGATTCAGTTATGATGTAAAATAATTAACCATGGATTGCGTATTTTTTTTTAGCAACGTTTAAAAGGTGGGGCAAATCAACCTTATCACCCGAGTAAATCGACGTTCATAGTTTGAAGATGAGCGCTGTTGTCACATTTCATTGTATAATGTCACTGGTGAACGCTGTAGAAGGTTATGAATAAATAATAAAAATAATACTAACCTCTCATCCAAGGTAACGTTGTCTCTCATCTGCATTTTATCCGTACTGTCAGTCTTGATTCTACAAATGGCAAGTGTATTGTATTGTTGTAATCACATCACAAGCTGCGGCATTTGTTTGAATGAAGACTTCTCTGGAATTTGCGCACACACATTTCTCGTAATTTTTAAACCTACACGATAATATTGCTAACGGTAAAACACTCTTATACAAAATCTTGTTCTTTTTTTGCTTAATGTGTTGCACTGAGAAAATTTTCAGGGACTTTTCTAGAAGCTTTGAATAATTCTAAGATGACAATAACTTCTCTGATACTATAAGTGGAAAATTGCCAATTAAGTGGTAGGAGGTTTAGAAGTTCTAAGAAGTGTAGGAAGTTTTACAGTCGTTATTAGAACCGTAGAAGCCAAAAGTCTGAACGTTTTTTTCCTAATCCAGTATGGAGACCTTATGTTGACGAATCTTAAAGTGATGACTGTTTGATGCTTTTAAAGCGTTAAAAGTAATAAAACGAGGAAATAATGTTTGTCAAATTTATTCCACGCAAATAACGCTTGACAATTAAAACAGATCACTTGGAGTCTAGTCTGGACCAACACTATGCATAGCGCTGTTTCAAGTAATCGCCACTGACGCCACGTGACAGAAAATCGACACGGTGGTTTAATAAAAACACCATTCTTGCAAAATATTTTATAACATAAAATCATGCAAATGTGTATGTTACAACGAATTTAATATCCACAATAAAATAAAATGCTTGTTTGTTATGCCCCATAGATTGACTTGACTCGCCAGATGAGTTTAAAATTCCTATTTTGCTAAATTTTCACACCCTGCAGAATGGAACTCCCTGTATATTTTTTGTTCAAATTTGGTATACGGGGATTTTAGGTTGTTCTGATTAACGCTGTGGTGTCAGATTTTAAATAAAAAAATCGCTAAATGGTTTTTGTCATTTTTTACTAGAAAAAAAAATTGTAGTAGGCCTTGAAAATTGACATTAAGACCTGAAATTTTGCACCAAAGTAGAGTTTTTTGTGGCCTATTTTTAGAAAAAAACGCGGCTAAAATCGGATGGAGAATACAAATTTTACGGGGGTGTTCGCACTTAAGATGAAACACCCTGTATAAGTAGGTAGGTAGGGTATAGGACCAAGGGTGTTGTGCATTTAAAAGAAGGGCACACTATAATTGAAAATCGCTTATCCTATAATATCTATATAATAAATACATAAACGAAAATAAAATAAACGAAACCATTTAATGAGGTACAAAGTTCAAAAAATTGCATTTATAAAATTCCTTGTGGATGTGGAAAGTTCTATGTTGGGGAGACTTGTAGGCCATTTAACGTTCGTTTAAAAGAACATAAAAATTATATCAGGCAAAATCAAATTTCGAAGTCAAAAATATGTGAACATTCTTTTAATAACAATCATAGGATATTGTGGGATAGGTCCAAACCAATTCTCAAAGAAGAAGTAGGAAATAGACGAAAAATTAAAGAATCTGCATTTATTCTAGGAAATAGGGGCAACTGTGTTGCTGAATGTTCAGTGGAATTCAGTAAATTATTATTGCCACTTACTCAAAGAGAAGTTAGTATAGATAATTAGATAGAACACAGGGTACAATATCAGGCAGATGGGGTAGGCTATTGTTTCTGTTGTTATGACATTTTAACCTGAAATTTATTAATCTGTCACTTCACTTTGACGTGGCATGATCTTTGAGAAAGGAGGAAGATTTATTCTCCGAAAGGTCAGGAAACAAATTTGTTGAAGTTATTTTTTGAGTTACACGTTTAAAGTTTCGTTCATTCAGTGTTAAGAATTTATGAATTTTCGAGGCAACTTGAAAAAGTTGTCTTTCAATCAGTTTGGTGGAGAAAAACCCAATTAAAAATGAAATGGATCTGTTTGCGCCACAAATAAATTTTAGAAAATAAATAAATACATATCTTCTATTTCATTTAGTATTTGCCCCGATGTGAAATTGTGCTGTTTATTGTGAGCAGATAACATGGCTAGTGCATATCAGTTTTAACTCCGATAAATAGAATAAAAAAAGTGTCTTAACTTTCAACGAAAAGGTAATCATATTGAATGCCCTGAGACATGACTATTCCAGCAACAGTACTGACCATTGCATTAAAATGTGTTCAAGAATGACAAGAGTGGGCAAAACTATTGTACGCAGAATCTTATAAGAAGTAAAATCTAACACAACGATAAATGCGCGAATACTGTCACCTGGAAGGAGAAAGAAAATTTTAGAAGACGACACAAAATATGTCATACGAAGAAAGGTGCATTCATTTTATTTCAATAACGAGATACCCACACTGAATAAAATGTCCGCCTTGAAGCAAAATGACAGCATCGGCATACCACTAATTAGTAGAGATAAGTTATGGAAAATTCTCTCTGAAGGGTATACGAAGGCTATAGTGTGAGTAAAATGTGGCAGTAAGAGTTGTTACATTATATAGATAGGAATAAAATGTATTATTTTGGTTGTTTATGCAGTTTATATCTCGGTTTTATACTTACTTTTATAATACACATGTATAGAGTTTGTAGATATTAGAGTGTAAATGCTTGCTGTGAAATAAATTAGAAAGTTCAAGTTCAAATACAAAAAATCATTTTTATTTACTCACAATGAAACTGAAACTCTATTTCGATGCCTGCGTGTGCTATTATTTGGAGGCTATACAGACTTTTACAAGCTCGCCTCGTAAACTACATTACTTCTGTTCTAAACTATGGATATTTTTGGTATTTCACATACAAACCCGATAGAGGATTTGCATTTACAAGGATCCACAAACTATATTTTCATTTCCAAACAGACTAATAGCAATTTTATGAAGTTGGATCATATTAATTTAGTTGTAATATTAAATATTTCAGAATTCCCTAATTTTTGCTGATATTGGGTAGGTATATGCATGCAGTGTGACCCAATGGAAACCGGAACACCCCCATAAAATGTTGTGTTGATAACTCCATTAAAATCGATTTTTTTCTAAGCGAAAAGGAACATTTTATTAACAAAAACTCACAACTACGACATATTTTTGTGTCAAAATTTGAAAAATCGTATTAGGAACATTTTTATAAAAATTCTGACTACGAAACTGGATTGGGCATCCCTTAAAACAAGTTTATATCAAATGTTGATAAAAAATATCGAATGATAAAAGTTCTAGAAACCAATGAATATTGCGATTTAAGAGGGGGTTGCCGACAGCGAAAGTGACAGTAGATTTCGTATTTTTTAAGTTGTATAGCATAAAATCTAATAACATTTTACCTGGCAAAAATTTAGTACAAACATCTCTGTCTTCATTTTAATCATAAGATATTACAAGCAGTGTTTTGTTTTATAGGTTATGAAAACCTTGGGAAAAATAATAATTCCAGTGCATATGCTTTTAAGATCTTATGATTAAAATGAAGACAGAGATGTTTGTACTAAATTTTTGCCAGGTAAAATGTTATTAGATTTTATGCTATACAACTTAAAAAAATACGAAATCTAACGTCATTTTCGCTGTCGGCAACCCCTCTTAACTACTTACCTATTTTATCTATCTATTAACTTTTCTTACTTTATGAAGATTAATAGGAATGTCAATGGGTAGGTATACCTCCTCCGCCTCCACAAGAACATTCAATTTTTTCTGGGATACGCCTAGTCTGGTGTATTGTAAGGGTGAGAATTGTTATTATTATATTCCAAAATACAAAAATCCTAAAGTAAAAATTATGAGGTATGAAAAATGTATGGAAATAAATGGTGGATTAGTAGAAAAAAATTAAAATTAAATTTTTAGTTTAGGTTTCTTGTATTTAGGTACCTATACCTATTTATAGTGAAGAAAGTTACAGTTTCAATTGTTTTTATTCGACATGAAACTTGATTTAAGCCATTATAGGCTGGTAAAAAGTATAGGTAGTTAAATCGCAATTTTCCTTGGTTTCGAAATTTCTTATCAGTTAATATTTTTAACGAAATTTTCTACAAACCCGTTTTAAGGTATGCCCAATCGAGTGGGATGCCTAATTAGAATTTTTATAAAAATATTAAAAGCATTAAAGTACAGTTTTGGAAGCCCTATCGTAAAAAAAAACAAATACAAATTTTACGGAGGTTTGGACTGGGCCGCACTATAAATATCACCATTAATAATTTAGTATTTAATTTTAATTCACAACCTACGCTGTGAAATAACGAGGATGAAAATAAAGTTAAAATAACTGAAATTTCTCGGGTAATCCTATTATAGCAATTTTGTTGGAAAAGTTTCTCTTTCATCTCTTTATCCGTTCTAGTCTACCTATTTTTGGAAACCTGCTATGTACGTCTCCATAATTGATGAATCTTTATTTTTTACTAAAAAGTTTTAACTTAACTAGTTATGATATATTTAGAAGAAATTTATTATATATAATTTACAAATCTTTATGTAGCAATATTCCGAAGTATTAAGTTGTATTTTTGCATAAAAACAGGTAAAACAACAAAGGTACACTAGACATATAAAGTGTGTACTATGTTACGAAACACATAGCATATTACGCACGAATGGAAATGTTACGCACTGAAAAAAGTTAACTCGAGTTATTTACTATACCTACTTTTCCTGTGATCACATTAAGTAGTGTTAATTTTTCACAACTGCATATGATTTTGCCGCCAAGTTTATTTTTATTTATTTTTAACATTTTTAATTAATAAATTAGATTAAAAACTAAATTCTCAATAGTAAAAAATTCAAGAGATTTAGGTATTTATCATTTTTAAGACACAAAATATCTTATTTTTTGGTAGATAAATATCAAGTACGTTCTACATAGCTGAAAGATTAATATCATAAAATTATTACCTACGTATATAAATTTTAGGAAGTTCTTGCCTAAAAATTGTAATAAGGTAATTCGAGACTCGTAGCAGGAAGACAGCGTCCTCCACGAATTCTTACTACCCCTATCCGATATTAATCAAGAAGACACATTTCCGCGCTGATCTGAAACTTATATTAAATTCTCATCAAAAGAACTTCCCTATATTCATTACGCTGAGAGTTCGGAGGCCCAACGGAACTCGGCCACATAGAAGAATTATGCGGAATAAGCAGCGTTTTCCATTTCAGTATTTATGATATGTTTATGCAATGCAAAATGCGACAAAAATATAAAAAGAGGAGTAATACAACGATTTCGATAATGAAAACTGTAGAACAGTTTTAATGAAGTTAGTTAATAATATCACAATTTGATATTAATACATATTCCCGCTAGGCACAGTAAAAAAATCGAAGAATAGTAAATAATCTTTTAGTTATTGGGCTAGCTAATTGCTTACCTTTAGGTATACCGTTGAGGGAAGGAATATATTCTTCACTAATTTATAGTCGGCACATCCAAACAAGTCCAGGCGCCACACAAAATTTGATTAGATCTATAATTTTCTTTCAACAAGAGTCTGACGGAGGGAGGAGAAAGTCCAAATATTCCGCTATTTTGACCTTGATCACAACACGGGCGGTGTTCAAAAAACACGAATGGTGTAAATGAAACACGAGTCGTATTAAAAAGACACGACCGGTGTTAAAAATAGCATCAATGATTAGCACTAAAATTAGACTAGATATGTGTTTTTAGAAACACACACCGTGCATTTTGTTCTATAAATTTACACGAGAAAAGTTTACCAGCAATTTTTTACTGTGTATATTACAATCCGCAACTTTACGGCGCTTGTTGTTGAAATACAGAAAATATTTATGCTACGAAGTCAAGTTTCTATTGGGGTAATATGCACAGAGGAGAGGGATGTGCAGCAGTGCCGTCAAGGTAATGAAACCATTTCGCAAATGCAAACGAATTCAAGTACCTATTTGACGCTATTTTTTTGGCCAAAGAAAATACAACAAAACCAGCCAATATTCATTATACCCTGTCCAAGTGGATAAAATGGCATACCGACTTTATATAAAAGGTAGAGAGCACAAACAAAACTTTTGGTCGTTCTAGTAAGTGTACCTAAGTATTACCCAGGGACTCTTTAAAACAAGGGGACCCAGCATGCCACAGTCTATCACATAGGAAAAGCGAAGCCTTGAGGGGAAGTTTGTTTTCAGTTGATTCCAAGGAGACCACAAGGGGCCGATACAAGGTTATGTTATATTATGTCTAACTGCCATCAGGTTTTATGTGACATGCCAGTGCCATAGATTCTAAAGGAGGCAAAAAATTTAACAGCGTAATTCACAATTTTTAAGTTTTCTAATTTCCAGATACTCAGATGTGCCAATTAAAGGTAATGCGGCCGCCTGTAGTAGTAGTCCCAATAATTGCAACCAGATTTTTCCTGTATCACCTTTGGTAATCCTACAATTCCCATTACGTGGGCATTACGTATAAGTAGGTAGTTCAAAACAAATCGTATTTCGAAAATTTTAAATTACTAAGCAGGTAGCTTCAGTCAGGTCTTTTTTTAAAGAGTTTTTATCTACGACTAAAAGTTTATTTTAAGTTTGTGAGGTACTTACCTTGGGAGAGAAATAAAATCACAAAAAAATTATAATGAACACCGAGAAAAACTACATCATTAGAACTGCTAGTCCTAATCTTATTAGTCCATCCCGAAATCTGTGAAAGTTCTTTGGGTAGATACATTCAACAAGGGAAGAAAGTTCAAGTATACATATTACAAATAATGGAATGAGGAAATTGGTAACAAGGTGCAATAGCGACAAATTCTTAAAGAAGCAAAATCGGCACTACTGATTTTTCCATACTTATTACTTAAATTCGTGGAAATAATTGCTGGAAATCGATTTTAACTATAAAATAAATTTCTTTCATTTCATGGCAGTTGCCACATTCTGTATAGCTGTATACACAAAATTGTCAAGTCTAATTTTTAGAAATCATGGAAACCATTATTAATTTTTACTAACAATCAAAGTACCTCTTATATTCTTAGATTCTCCAAGAAAATGGCATACTTGGCATCACTTCATTAAAATGAAGAAAGAATAGGCCTCACTTTGGAAAGTATAATGCTGGGTCCCCTTACTTTAAAGAGTCCCTGGTATTACCTATTTAAATAACATGTGCCTAGTTTCCAAGCCCTCAGACAGTGAGCTGTTTGTAGAATAATGTTTCTTAGGTAATTTCGACAGACAAATTCCTTATATAAAATATCCCATCGAGAAACTATCAATGAATTTGGCGAATAAATAAATATCTGTATTATTTATTTCACAAACTGTATTTCTATACCTACACACCTATTTTGCACAACAAATATTCGATGCCTTATTCGGAAAGGGCTCACAAATAAATCAAATACGCATTCGAATGCAAACACTAAAACTAATGCTGTCAAAGAACCATTCAATGTGGACCGAAATGTTTGCTTATTCAATCAACCTATTGAGGCTAGACTCTAAAAAATCGAGGTGCTTCAGGTAGTAATTTATTTGCAGGGATTGGAATGGTTTATACTGTCTGTGAAATAAATTCGCGTTGCATTCGTTAAGACATTATAGATAGTTGGTCGGTCTTTACGGTCATTATTTGCGAAAAAAAAAATCAGTTTGTTGTTTTGTCCCTTGCACCCACACTAATTGATTAATCAAACGTGGTATTCCATATTTACCTAGCGCGTAAAAAGATTATTTTGAGAAAATCTGGAGCAAGATATCCAAAAAGAAAAGTTAGTTTATAAAATTGCACCGCACAAATATATTTTTTCAAGTTCCCAGAGAAAATACATAATAAGCTGTGGCGCTTTGTCAACGTTGGAAAATAATAATTGCATAATAATTGAAATAACCAAACCTTGAACGTTATTAAAAAACGTTGGTTAAAATTACCTTCAAAAACTTTGCTTTCCTGAGTTTAGAGAGTAAATTACTATCCAAGAGCCCAAATATCTAAATAACTGCTAACCTTGCATCGAGTGTCCGCTATGGGACGGGATGTTCTTGAATTTACTGTTGCATTATAAAATAACGTAACCTACCCTGCTCAGAGGGTATTCAGTAACGAAGTGAAAAATTTAACAATACAACAAGGGAGACTCACTAAAAAGAACATTTTGACGAAAATTTGCCCCTAAAACGTGGGGCAAATGACACCGCAGTTACCAGAGTAGGTAACTAAACAAACTCTTGTTAAAGGCAAACGATCAAAGTAAATACTGAATATCTCATCTGTATTATTGGCGATGACAGTCTTGATTCTACAAATAGCAACAGACAAATTAATATTTGTCTATTATTGTACTATTATTTACTTATTATTGAGCTTAGGGAGGACAAGTTCTAATAGATGACTCTGATAGCGCTAAACAGCGCAAGTTTTATAATTTATTTTCCTTGAAATCGGCAGTGAAGTGTCCCAAAATCGTCATTAAAAGCTCAGAAATCGGCACTGAAGTAACCCATTATTGTACGATTTTTTCAATAAGTCGGCCTTGGCGAGATGTAAACATCAAACGTCAGACCCGTAGCCATCGCCCGTCAAAAGTGACCAAATATTTGAAACCCGGCCAATAAAGGCTCATTTAACTATTCGTACACATTGCGAAATTGTTACTTATAACAGCGCAATCTATCAGTATACATATTTTAGTAGGTTTGAATATCAATAGATTTATTATGGGGGCTGCACAACAAGCAGCAGTTTGGTTTTTCTGTTCGAAGCAGCCGTGTCTTTGTCATACTTGACCTAGGTAGAGCGATCGTCAAAGTCAAGCAACGCCGCGCGTGGTCGGTTCATGGACGGGTGATCCCTTATCATCATTTTCTTGCCTAATAAAACATTTTTTTCCGATTTCAAAAAAAATATATAATATCTACCTCGGCACTGAAGTTCTTTTTATGACTCATGTGGTTTATTTGCCTCGGCCAGGGGCTTCGGCAACCAAATTCCACATGAGTCATAAAAAGTTGAACTTCAGTGCCTTGGTACTAACACCCTCTACATCTCTACATTTTTATATAGTAATATTATTTTCTCGATAAGCAGAAGTTTTTTATATAAAAAATAACTTCTCTTAGTAAAATCGAAATAAAAAATTTTCTCCTCTTGTCAACTAAGTACATCCGTGGACATACAGTAGAAAAAATGGATTGACATTGGAAAATCAGAAAACTGGTTCCATGCAAATCTAAAACATGCAGAATAATTATCAAACTTTTCCATTATTCGAAGTATTTCGACATTTTTTAAGATTTGTGGTAAACAAATTAGTAAATACATGATGTGTTAGCGCAACTGGCAACTGCGTGCTGAGAGTTGCTTGCTCCGATGCGATATGTGATATTTACCAGCGCGGTTAGCTACAAGCTGTCAACTAAAGATTTTAATACACTTCAGGCGGAAATATTATCTTTGTTTTTGTTAGGTTGATTTTATATATACAGGGTGAGTCACATTGAAAGGCAGAGCCGAAAACACAAGGTAGAACTCGCTAAAGTAAGCACATATGCTTAATAAACATTAGCTCAAAAACGCTTGGTTCTCCATATACAGCGTGTTAAAAATTTTCCAAAAATAACATATTTTTGAAATTTTTTTCGAGCCCGTTTAAGAATTTCAACCAAATTTGGTACACATTATGCATGGGTAGATTGTCATTTTGTGCAATAATTTGGCCCCATTCAGATGACCAGCGGCGTACATTCAAATAGTTACTCTAAATAATTTAAAAAAATGGAATACGGTCCTGTGCAAAACCAAAAATTTTGCCTTTTTTGGATAGTCCATTCAATTTGGAACAAAAAGCGCCTCTTGGTATTTTTTTATTTCTGGTACAGTTTCTTCGTAATTTCGGATTTTTTAAACTAGTGCCAAGGTGATTTTGCCGGCATTTAAAATAAAATTATATGTATCTACACCGCTGTTTATCTGAACAGGGCCAAATTATTGTACAAAATGACAAACCATAATATGTATCAAATTTTGTTGTACCTACTTCCTAAACGGGCTCGAAAGAAATAAATATATTTTAAAATTTTCAACACGCTGTATATGGAGAACCAAGCGTTTTTGAGCTAATGTTTATTAAGCATATGTGTTTATTTTAGCGAATTCTACCTTGTGTTTTCGGATCTGCCTTTAGATGTGACTCACTATATTTTTTAATGTCGGGTTCATATTAGGCTCTTTTTTTACACCTACCGTTAAATAACTTGTACATAATTACTGAACAACCTTCATACATGATGTATAAATATCCTGGTTTCTCAGCATAAAGTCTAGGTATTGAAAATAAGTAGGAAGGTACCTACCGGCATAATATAGTGAATGATTTCCAAAACAACAATATGAATATGGTTTTCAGGTTAGAAAGCACATAAAAATGTTAATATTGTGCAGACAATCTCTGGCTTGAATTTGTATCGTAAATATGCTGTTGTTATTCATAGATTCGCAATTTCTGATAAATATGTTAAGCCTCTGGAAATAATTTGTTTTTAATAAGTCACCTTTTACAATTTTTACAATAGCAAATCGTTTTCTCCATTGCAATAATTATGATAAACTGGATGATGAGGAATACGAGCTTCACATAGAGTGTTAAATTTAGCGAGGACTTGACAAAAAGTTACATGTGGTGGGTGGGCGCAAGAGAAAATTATATTAGTAAACTTAGCTAACTTCATCAATGTGGAATTTTAGACGGTGTCGCCACCAGTTAAATTCCAAAGCTTAATAACTTATTACCCTTTGAAATTTTGAAACAATAGTATTGTTTATTTTATTCATGGTTACATAATCTTTGGAACACCTAACAAGAAATAACATTTGTTCTCTAATTTATATGTGGTTATTGCGTTACTCGATGGTAGTTAAGAAACAAGCCATTTGAATAATTTGTTTACTTTGAAGAGTTATTTTAGAAAAGTCTCCAATCTTTCTTTGGAGTATAATACACAGTGTGTCCACGGATTGAGTACACATAAGGTGTAAATAACAAAAAAAATTCGAGTTGAAATTTGAGCTTCTGGGGATCAGCCATGCTTGGTTTTAAACTAATTTGTGACATAATTTTACTTACTTTGAAAAATCACGTATGCCTTGGAAATTTTGAAAAAAACGAATTTTCCACCAGTAAAGTGCCCTCTTTGTAGGTTTTACGACAAAATGTTATAAGGAAACTTGTTGAGAATGAAAAAATGAGTAGGTTTAAGAAATTTCGAATGACTAGACCTACTTTGATTTTTTGGAATTTTCTCACTATTTTTAGAAAAGCTCATTTTGTGTAGTTTTCACATCAAATTTTATTGACAAAACTTGTTCATAATCAAAAACTAGATAAGTGAAAAAATTCAAAAGCCTAGGTCGACTTTGATTTTTTCTGCTAAAAAATTAAAACGCACAAAAATCAAAGTAGGCCTAGGCTTTTTAATTTTATCACATCTATCCAGTTTTTGATTGTGAACACGTTTTCTTAATTATATTTTTATGTGAAAGCTACAGAAAGTAAACTTTTCTTTTTCCGAAATTTAGCAAACATACTCAGTTTTTCATTCTGAACAAGTTTTCTTAATAACATTTTGTCGTAAAACCTACAAAAAGGGCACTTTACTGATGTGAAAAAATATATTTTCTTCATAATTTACAAGGCATACGTGATTTTGCGAAAGTAAAATTATGTCACAAATGAGTTTAAAACCAAGCAGGGCTGATCCGCAGAAGCTGAAATTTCAACTAGATTTTTTTGTTATTTACACATAATGTGAACTCAATCCGTGAACACACTGTATAACAGCTAGGAATTGTGCCTGCAAGTTAGTTTAAGTGTAGAACGCGATTCTGTGCGAATTTTGGAGCTTGAGAATATTCCTGGTCAGTGACTGTACACGACAAGTGTATTTGTGAAAGCTACAATAAAGGTGGTAGATAAGGCAAAGAGTTTGGACATCCATTCTTGGAAAATCCAGTATCTGTACAATATTATGATCCAACTAAGTATATATTTTTTCATTATACCCATTCCAGCACCAAACTCAGGAACACATTACGTGGTCTGAAAGTGTTGACTGTTAAGAAAGTGTTGGTGGCCAATGCAGATGTTGCTAGAGCGTTACAAACTAAAAAAAAACGCAAAGTAATTGAGGGAGAGGAATATGAAGACACTCCAAATATACGTTTTAGTTTTAAAATGTTATTATTGTATGCCATTTGCATATCCCATTCCGACAAAACTATAAGTTCAAAGAAGATACCAAAGTATACTTGTGTCAGGTAAGATGATCTACATGAACTAAAACCTCTGTATTTTTTTAACAAAAGCCGAATTTTCTAAATCCGCACGTCACTTTAGAGCATTTCTGCATTGTCGAATATCTTTTTCTCTTTTGGTAATCGCTAGAATCAGCTACATCGATCAGCATCTATTTGGGATTCTCTTTTTATGACAACTTCGGACGAAAATTTTGAATATCATATTGTATCTCCCCCACAATAAATCCCTGCTTCTTTCAAGGGTGTGCGGTATCCTTTCGAGCGCGTTAAGTACCTCCTAAGCAAAAGAAGCATTTAAACAAAACGTTCATCCTCCAGAAAATGACCTACCTTCTCACCGACTCTATCATTTCACCGCTATTTTTGTTTGTCCCTTTTTTATTTAGGTTTCGTTCGATAGAAAAACTGCCACAACATGCAAATGAAAACAATCTCGGCTTGGTGTAAAAGAAGTCCATATGGTAGTAATATATGTATAGAATTCTAAAATATGCCTTTCGTTTTGACAGAGATGCTCAGTCACGGTCAGATATATTGATGGGTTTTTTTATAATAGGCGGTCAGCGTAGTCGAACCCCTCAGCGCTGTATCCCTTTTGTCTCTCCCTTACCTTTATTTTCGTTAAGCACGATTTATAAAAAGCTGCCGCTTGGCCCAAACCGATGGTAATTTGTCAAGAGATCCTATTGTTCCGCCTGAATTGCGAACCTGCCGTGTAATGATCGGACTTTACTAGGGTCATCGTGGAAAATAATATATCATTACGAGGGAAAAATTCTCATTAGAGCTAGCTATAGAGCTCTGGCCGGCTGCCTTGTGTGATCCTATTTCCTGGGAGGGTATAATGGGTCATCTATTGTGTGGTATTATATCGGCATTATAGTCAGTTGCTTAGTCAGCATCTGATGCCGTATGTTTGCTAAGAACTCTTTTAGAGACGAGTTTGGAAAATCTGTACCAGCATGTTATCGAAGATCGATAATAGTATTCAACGAACGGGTTATGATGGTCATTATCCGTTCGAAAGAATTTCTACCCGAGCCCAAAGAGGACAGGTGAGTTTTCCGAACCATAGTAATTCGCGAGTTGAGGACTAAGCTTTCTCCTCAACTAATAGATATAGGTATGTAAATAAAAAATACTAAATATCATCACTCTATAAATATCTTGTACCTACCTATGTTTGTTCATAGGTATTTTCTAGACCACTCCGGTTAAAAATTTTTTAATATTATTTACTTTTGCACCTCCAATATTTCGGAAGACATACCCAGAACATTTTCTATATCATTTGAAATACTTTGTAATATTCTGAACTATTTTTTCTATAATAATTAAATCACTAATTCACAGTGTGTTTCGTTCGTATTGTATGAAGCATCGAACCGTCGTTCTATAAAATACAGGCCGTTATATAAAATACCGGGAGACCGTGAGATAGTGACAGATTTTTGAACGTGATTTTACTCAGCATGTATTTCAAAGGACATTATGTTGCGTATATTCTTACAATAATATCTAACCTATAAATCAGATAATCAAACTGAGTTTTCATGTATTCGAAAAATATGCGTTTTGATATGATTTTAGTCAGGCTGACATGTGTTTTATAATGAATTTCAAAATAGAAAATTCCTCCGAAAACCATAGGCATGCCGTTAGCATGGGCCCAAAGGGCTATTATTGTATTTAACTTGTATTTTATTAATTAATTTTTCCACGTTTCTGAACAGGCTGCTAATTATAAAGTATGTAAGTTCTTGTCATAAAACTTCTGAAGGAAATATGGCATATCGTTTGCGCATGTCCAAATAGACTTGCCTATACATCGAATTAATCGTTTAAATGATTAAATAACATTCAGTTTAAACTGTACTTGTACCTGCGCAAACGGTATGCCATCCTTTTTTCAGCAGTTTCATACCAAAAACTAACACAATTCTCATTGGCAGCCTCTTCAGAAACGTGGAAAAATTAATAATTAAAATACAAGTTCACGTGAGAGGAATTTTCTATTTTGAACTTCATTATAAAACACATGGCAGCCTGACTAAAATCATATCAAAACGCATATTGTTCGAATAAATGAAAACTCAGTTTTCGATATGAAGAATTCAGGATGACTCTCTGATTCATACCTTATTATTGTGAGAATATACGCAACATAATGCACTTTGAAAGGCATACTGAGTAAAATCACGTACAGAGTTATTTTACTATTAATTTTGCTACTGTGTTTAAAGTTAAAATCGTGGTAATTTAGGTTCCAGAAAGCTGGGAATTAATTTGCTAATGAATATTCCAAGTATTGTGAAAGCTTAAGCGTAGAACTATAATATTTTTGTTTACTTTACTGTAAATTAATTATATACATTCGTGCTTTATATGTTAAATATCGAGATTCCGTCATCTAAATTTTAAATAGAGCGAACTATTTTGTAGTTACCAAATTAGATTTACAACCTCATTTTTTAACGGAATGATATGTGATATTTATCAATTTACACTAAAACTCACCGCACTTTTAATAGAACTCCTTTTAAGAACCTCAGGAACAACTGAGGGAGTGATTACTTAACCAAAATCTATAAAAAAACATACCTCATTGTGATCGTTCATGCTCCATCAAAACGGTATCTTTACTGGAAAATATGGTCGCTATTGTAGTTTCAGCTGCAGTTAATAGAGTACATTTTACTACATTATACAGGGTGTCCTAAATTAGACACTTTTGGGGAGTTTGTCCTCTCTCAATATATTTTTAAATGGTAAATCTTAACTGAAGACATCTTACCTAATTTTTGTCTATCTCTTCAGGAAATAGCAGAAACCCCCAAAAATATCCATTTTGGTTCACCCGTTCCTACATGTTCAAAAAACAACAACTTGAATCGTCCATTTTCCTAACTTTCAGAAAACTAATATAAAAAGAGCAGTACTAAAAGAGCTTTCAAACAAATCAGCCACACCACAATAGGGCGCCCTGCCTATTCCAACAAAAAATATTTTATAATATCTATAAACTTGTCTTACTTAATCATCAGCGAAATCTAAGTATATCGACATAGATCCTCACCGAACCTTCAATTTACCTTGAATAAAAGTTTGCTTTAGGGTCTAGTGTGTAGTGAAACATAACCTACCAAATAAATACCACACGCCCTTGTTGCCTAGAATCGGTCTGTCTGACATTCCAAAGGCCAGAAACTCTCCCAATTCCAGGGCCCCAAGTTTTCCCCTTTGTTTCTAATTAATTCCCTATCTCCGGAAGTAGATAACTAATCCCTATGAATTCCGCCCTAATAGTAGACCTGGACTAACCCTATAGTGTTAGGGTCTTTGGTATATCAAAGACCCAAGTATGACGTCATAATTTTATTGCTGTTTGCGATCTGAAGTTCCATTAGTATAAAAAAAATGGCGACTTATTTATTTATACAAGTATACAAAAACGATCAGAATCTTATGATGATTTCAATGACCGAATAACTTTAGCACTTAATGATCTCTTACAGCATGTTTCTTTGCACGAAAATCACTTTCAGACAATTGAGTTTAAAGCTTCGTTTTTCCGAAATCAAACCCTTCAAACCTTTTGTACTGGCATAAACAATCCTTATTGTGATCATTTATTTCATTTAGAATTAAACTCTCTCGATGAAGCACTTCAAAAATGTAGAGCTTTAGATAACCACAAACAGCAATATCAATTAATGTCTTATCTTAAATCTACCACTTATCCCTGTGGTTGTCAAAGAAATAATCAACAAATCAATCGCACTACTCAACGAAATCCTCAACCATCTCCCAACCCACAACCTAACCATAATATGAAGACAAACCCAAATTTTAATCGACCATTCTCCCAACCCTTTAATCAAAGTACTTTCGGACCTAGAAATTTTAGTAACATGAAACCCATTCTTTAAAGACAAAACCATCCAACCGATCGACAGGCATTTAGTCCAACTTCCAGACCCAATAATCACTATCAAAATCAATATCGTCCAACTTTTATGTCCACAAATATAAAATTGGCATCACAACAAACTTATAGACCAACCCCAATGTCCACACGTACTTTTCACAATAATATAGAGTGCAATCCCACTTCGGAGAATGAAGAATAATTTACCAAAAATTTTCAGGAACCAGCCTCGAAACTCCAGAATTATCCAATTAAATAATCCATCAAAAGGCACCAAACTTACATTTTTCTTTCTCCCTTATTCTAATCCTAAAGTATTCATAGACTCTGGTGGATCTGATACTGTAATAACTACTCAAGCTGCCCAAAATTTCGATCCCCGATATAATTTTTTTCAACCCTTTACTTTTACTCTTATTTCAATGAAAACACCTAAATCATACTCCGAAAATCTTTATTTTCATATTTTTGACGAAAGTGGAATTAATCAACCAGTCAGAATTGCCGATTGGCACAATGATTTGGGTATTCTTCTTGGTACAGGGGAACTGGACCAACTAGATGCAAACATAGATTACGAAACTCATATATTTCCATTCGCAAATTACACGTTTCCGTCCAATTTGAAGTTTTATATCGTACAAATAATCGACTCCACATTCCTCCAGTAAGTATCAATAATGGTGAAGTTGTACTCCCAGAAATTATCTATAATAATCAAACTTTACGCCCAGTCTCAATACATCATGCTAATGACGGATTTGTAGAAATTCCGCAACCAGAAAACTTAAACATTGACTTTCCTCAACCAATACCTGTTTATCCACTATCTGATTTTGAAGAATTACCACCTCCCTTCTCTAATAACTCTTTTGATCCCAATTCTATTTAAATTTCGAAGAAAAAAATTCTTAATCTTTGTCATCAATTTAAAGATATTTTTCTAGAATGACTCATCCGATTTGTCTTTTACACGTGCTGTCAAACACGAAATCTGCACAAAATACAAAACCCCTATTTTTTCCCGTTCTCTCCGACATCCTAAAGTCATGCAAAGCGAAATTTCTTCCCAAATCGATAAACTCTTACATAAAAAAATTATCCCCTTATTCTTCGCCTGTTTGGATCGTTCCAAAGAAAATGGATGCATCCGGTAAACGCATGGTTCGCATTCTCATAGACTATCGCAAACTTATTGACAATACCAGTTGAAGACAAATATCCCCTTCACGCATTGACGAAATAGTTGACAATTTAGGCAAATGCGCATATTTGACAACACTCGACTTAGACCAAGGTTTTCAAAAAATTGAAGTACACTCGAACTCCTTCGAAAAAATTGCTTTCACAGTTCCCAATGGCCATTTCGAACATACAAAAATGCCGTTCGGTTTGATAAATGCCCCCGCAACTTTCCAACGCATGATGGATGAAATCTTACAAGAATACCTATCTATCTATTTGGATGACGTCATTATATTTTCGAAATCTTTACAAAGACATATTCATATAAAATCAATTTTTCAAAAATTTCTCTAAGTAAATTTAAAAATTCAACTCGATAAGTCGAAATTTCTAACTAAGGAAGTAGCTTTTCCCGAACAAAATTAAAAGTTTTTTAGGACTAATATTATCGCCGCTTCATTCCTAATTTCTCAAAAATGGCAGCACCCATGTTACGTCGTCTACGAAAAGGCACAAAAATTTAAATGATATACTCAATATATAGATTGATTTGAAAAAGTAAATCCGCTCTAAGTAACTCCCCAATTCTCCAATACACTGACTTTTCTCTACCTTTTACATTAACAACTGACGCCTCTAACATTGCTATTGGCTCTGTCCTATCCCAAAAAGGAAAACCAATCGCTTACTACTCCCGCACCCTTATTACCGCAGAATGAAACTATTCCACAATTGAAAAAGAACTCCTTGCAATGATATAATCCTGTAAACATTTTCGGTCCTATCTTTATGGTGCAAAATTCACTATAGAAACCGATCACAATTCCTTAGTATGTCTCTATAAAATTAAAGAACCCCATTCACGTCTTGCCCGATGGAAACTCAAATTCGAACTAAATATTAATGAATCCGACTCAATTTGTGTAAATCCTCCCTCACATGACGAAAACCTTAATATGACGATTTTTTTGACGAAGTTAAAGGGAAAAACTGGACTATCTACACAACAATCCACTAATGAAAACAGTATTGCTACTATTCCCTATTCCGAAGAACCTATTCACTATGTCCCTAATCAAATCATTTTGAAGTTTGGAAATAAACACGGCGTCCAATACAAAACTTAAATTTAAAAGTATACATATATATTCCGTAACTCTTCTTACTGAAAAAGACTGGAAAACTTTCATTCTAAAATATCTCCTAATCAACCAATGAATAAAGAACCCCAGGAAGGAGCAAATTTGTGCTTTACGGTGGACCGGTCCAGTCTCTGCATATGGCGGCATGCCGTTTCCGGCTTACAAAAGTACTTACCGATGGAATGTTATCCCCCAAACATTTTATTCTGGTAGTCACGGAATAGCCGCAGGCTGCACAGCTAACCATAACAGATCTCCAAAAAGTACTTATCGAAGAACTACACAAATATCTAATAGCACAAACCACCGTGACAACTGTCAAATATAAAAATATTTTGTCAAAATTCAGTCTCCATACAGGGCGATTTCCGTCTCACGTATTTTATAATGCCCATAGAGCTTTGGCTCCTTCCTGGGGTTCTTTATTCATTGTAACCAACGCTATCATATCCTTAGATACTGAACAAGATTATATTGTCAACCAGAGAAAATAAGATCGGGTCCTAACATATTTTTAGACAAATTCGGAAAGTTCATAAACCTCAAAATTATTGCTAAATTGCTAAATTGCAAAACCAACTTTTCCGTTAATGGCAAATCGAACCATATCGGGCGATTGTCCGCGAAGTGCTGACTCGGTTTCCACTAAAGGTTTAAATACCGGTGGTCCGCATTTCGGGGGATCAGTGATTGGTGATTGGTTCCAGGCGCCCCGGTTCGTGCTGCACTACTCAACTCACACCTAAAGTCCTCAACTCTACTCAACCCTACGGAACGACAACAGAATACTCTCCAGGATGACAACGAGATACTCTGGTTGACAGCCGGTGACATCCCCCTGGTCGGCGAGCGAGATGTTGGACCCACTAGTAACAAGCAATATCCTATAATGTAAGTGTTTCATATTCTCCCTTGTGGGAAATGATTCTTTGTCCGTACAAGATTAAATAAATATTTTTGGTTTTTTAAATACGTCTCAATTATTTGATTCTACTTCTGATGCTCACCCCCGGTCACGATTCCAGTCGTGACAATATCCAAAAATGTATATCTAAATATGTCCGCAATAGTTTCAATGAATCCGTTCGTATCTCCTTCTGCTCTAAACTAACTCAAGATATAGAAAATCCTGATGAATAACTCCAATGTGTTGAAAACTATCACAAAAAAATCACAATGCCATTCAAAACATTAAATCACTTAAACCTTCATTATTATTGTCCCAATATGCTCACTTCAATTTCCGATTATATTAATAAATGCGATATCTTTTTGGGAAATAAACTTCCCTTCAAAGGCCCATTATTAGGACAAAAACCTTTTGATATTATCGACATCCTGCAATCGTCAAAGTTTCCTAACAATCGTAGATTCCAAATATGCTCAAGTTTACAATATCCAAGATAAAATGACCATTTCCATTTTAAGTAAATTACGTCATTACTTTTCTCATCACAATTATCCGCATAAAATTGTTTGTGACGAAAGCATTTAATTTTCTTTAAAGAATTTTGTAAACTCCACAAAATAGAACTCCATTTTACCACAGTTAACAATCCTAATACTAACAGTCCTATCTACCGATTTCATTCCTCATTTACAGAAAAACTCCGAGTTATGCCAGATGCACGACCTAAAGAAAATTTCCAAGCCACTGGGCCACTGGCTACGTTAGAAAACTGTATCACAGCCATTTTCCTGCAACCGATCATACATCAGACTAATCGAAGCCTTATTGTCAGCACAAAGCCGTATCATCCAAAAAAGTTTAAAAACAGGTGAAATCATCACACAACCAGCCATCATCCGTTCGCCGTGTCCAGTCTAAATTGAAAATCAGTGGTACACCTCCACGCAAGAAGAAGCCGAAATCCTAGCCATCGTTCCTATAAAAAATCAATCCCAAATATCATCTACAACTAAATCAGCTGCAGTCTCTCCAAGAAACACCACAACCCTCGGCCATTCAGCCTATTCATCTAGATCCAGTCGTCGTCGCCACAACAACCTGGTCAACCTCACTTCTTATCCTCGCCCATAAGAAAACTAAAAAGACTCCAAACACTGTTTTGTAAACCAAGAATCTCACTCGCAGAACTTCAACAACTCAAAAAGAAGCCCGAGGACGAACTTCCACCCTAAGAGGAAAATAATTATGTTCATCAACCCGCACAATCATCATTATTTTTGTAAGCTTTTTAAAAAAGAAGAATCACCATCTCCATCAATTAATTGCATTTAAAACAAGGCAGGTATAGACCCAAACCATAGACTTATAAGCAAGGGGAGATATAACTATTTACATTTTAAAGCAATCAGAGATCCTTTGGTCTACTATTCATTTGGTTCCCCTGTAAATTCCCAGCGCGTGTGGTTGCCAGATTTTCGGTTATGTCCCCCAACCCCCTTTCGCAGATATAAATGGGTACAGCTTATCTATTAATAATAACAGAAGAGCATATAAGCATTGTTAACCGAAGAATAATTGTTGCAAACGCAAACGCCGTAGGCTTATATTTTGCGGTAAACTTGTTAAATGCTGTTTATTAATTTATGTATAATATTTTATGGAGATTAAGGGACAACGCCCCTTAATTCCCACTAGACATATTTCATTTGTGACGGGTACCAAACCTGACGCCGTCATAAGATTTGTTTGCGACGTTTTTAGTAGTCGGAATATTTCGATTTTCAAGCATTTTCAGGTTTTTACGTGTATTTTTTTGCAAAAACCTGATATGAAAACTTTAAAAAATGGTGAGCGGGTGTGAGGTGTGCGGAAAGTTGAACTCTTTTAACTCGGAACCGCCTTTTCACTGATGGTATGTATTATTTTCGCTATTTTCACCATAATGTTTGGCCCTCTTAAGTAGCGTAGATAAGTAGGTAGTGGTAGTAGGTACTAAGTACTGATAAATATCCAAAGTACTGCTTTTGCTTTATGTTGATTTGGTGCTTTTAGTTCGGCAGTTATTTGAAATAACAATTTGTTAACATTGGGAATATTTTGTAGGTTTCCCGTGGATTCTGAAAGGAGAAAGGTGTGGTTTTCCGTTTTCTCTCGTCGGCTTAAATGAGAACCAGCATTTACCAAAACACCCTGAAAATTTCTCGGATCATTTTCATCCATGCGAAATAGTTATAAAGGGAAATGGTTCCCAGTATGTTAAACCTAGAGCTGATCAAAAATTAACTGAGCGACCTACGGAATTCAGGTGAGATATAGTATGCATTTTTAAAGTAATAATAATAATAATAACTATAATAGAACAATAACAGAGCAATTCTGCAGGTTGCAAAACATTTCATTTGAGGAGTTGCTTACTTCGTCTGGGAGCACATCTGCTTCTAAAGATAGGTAAGTAAGGCACTTAAACACTATATCCATAAATTAATGTAGTTTCATGAACGGAATAGTTATTTATGTACCAAGGCACTGAAGTTCAACTTTTTATGACTCATGTGGAGTTTAGTTGCTGAGGCCTCTGGCCGAGGCAAATAAACCACATGAGTCATAAAAAGAACTTCAGTGCCGAGGTACATATTATTTTTTTTTAAATCGGAAAAAAAAAGTTTTATTAGGCAAGAAAATAATAATAAGGGATCACCCGTCCACGAACCGACTACGCGCGGCGTTGCTTGACTTCACCGATCGCTCTGCCTAGGACAAGTATAATGACGTACGGCACCTTCTGACAGGAAAACCAAACTGCTGCTTCTTGTGCAGCCTACACAACAAATCTATTGATTTTCAAATTTACTAAAATATGTATACTGAAGGATTGCGCTCCTATAGGAAACAATTTCGCAATGTGTACGAACAGTTAAATGAGCCTTTATCGGCCGGGTTTTGAATATTTGGTCACTTTTGACGGGCGATTTCTCCGCGTCTGACGTTTGATGTTTACATCTCGTCAAGGCCTACTTATTGAAAAAATCGTACAATAATGGGCTATATTATTGTACGATTTCTGTGCTTTTAATGACGATTTTGGGACATTTTAATGCCGATTTCAAGAAAAAACTATTATCTTCAAGCAAACAAAACGTTGCTCTTAAAAAATCTACTAATTATTGAAAAGTAATTAAGAAATGAAAATTAATTAATATTTATTTGTACAGAGAAAATCAATAAGTAATGTATTGAACCAGGGTCTTGTAAACTCAGATTACAAGAAAAAAGCTGTGATAATATTTTTTTATTTAATATGTTCAAAACTAGATTAATATAAGTATAAAAATGTTAAATAAAATATAATGCATTTCATTATTTTTGACTAAATCAAAAATAGTTTTCAGTCACAATACCTAAGTATATGACTTAGTCCCTTTTGGGAACTTTCTTTAAACGCAGCAGGTCGCAACGATGCTGCTAAAAAATGCACATCAACAAAGATAGCTCTTTGAGTGCAAGCGGAAAAAAGAATTTTGAAAATCAGTTAATGAAGTAAAAAAACGGAATTGACTCAAAAAGAAACACACTGCATATGAAATAGTGTTTTTTTTATACCTATTTTCTCTGTGATATGTAGGTACTAGCACAGACATATATAGCGAAGCTATATATGTCTGTGAGCTATATATATGTCTGTGGTACTAGGTATATACATATTTTATTTAATTATAGAGAGCTATTCAAAAAAATGGAAGCACAAGCTGAAGACGGAATACAATCCTCTTCGTCAGCTACAATTGCTGCTTCTTAAACAGAGAAAGAGATGCAGAAGCTATTGCAGATAAATTAGTTATTTATGCAACAAGGATGGAAACCACAACTATATTTTTGTACTAGAAATTGGCAATCAAGTAAAGATATATATTTGACTATATTAGGTTTAAATTTAAACTTTTTATTGCACATAGAAGACTGGCAAGTAGCGATTTTTCCACTCCGGCGAGAAGAAGGAGAAATTTAGCAGTAGTACAAGAAACTGTTGGAAAGCAAAGAAAATGAAGTCACACCCTACAAATGACTGTTAGAAGATTGAAGCTCCGAATTACATCCCTGCAATCTCTTCTGCGTTATTTAAAGAAAAAATGTCTCATATCGGAGTCATCAGAATCCACAATAAAGGTAAAAGTGTTTTTGCCCTAGCGTGTTGTCATGTAACTTAATAATTCAAATGTAGGTATCTCTCAACCAATTACACTGTACGTACAGGGTAGCCGAAATTGGAAGCCTTTGGTTTTTTTTCTCCTATTTGCCGAAAATATAAATATTTTCATTTCATTACAGGTATCACTTTCGGGACCTGCCGCAGACGTCTTTGAAAGATTATTAAAAGGACCTTCCACGCAAAGTATAATAATTCAAGATTCAAGTTTAAGGTCATTTGCACTGACATTGGCATTTTATTCAGCTAAGGCATATAATTTTGTGAGAAACCAACGAAGCTCTTACAGCTTTAACTTTAAAACAAAAAGAGTCATTCAAGTCTTTGCTATGTAATCTTGCCGGATGAGATGGCAGGTTGACTGCACAGGACAGAAATTTATCGATTACGTATACAGGGTGTAACTAAACTAATGGTCAAAAATGAAACCACGTATTCTTGGAGTCAAAATAAGGGCACTTCTTCATATATTTTTTTCTCCTACGGGTCATAGTTTTTTTTATACAGAGCGTAGAAATTTAGAGAAAAATACACATATTTCTTAGTATCTCTAGAAGTATACGAGATATTTTCTTCAAACTTGGCGTGTCACATCAGCGGATGAGTTGTCAAATTTAAGGTTAATATGAAGCTTGTGAGGCCTCCAGTTGCGGAGATACAGGGTGTTATTAAAATTAATTAATGCAGAAAAATATGATAACCCTGTATAATCGCATTTTTTAAATTTTTTTTGAATGGTGAATTCAATGGGTAACAAAATGTACCTCTTAGTATTTTTTCATATTCTCAGCCGTTTTTTAATTATTTTCAAAGAACGGCAATGCTGCAATAAAAAAGTCATTTTAAGAATAAATCTAACAATCTGTGGATATCAATTAAATTTGACATTATTTGAATCATTTGGCTGCCAACTTTGTACATTAGTATCAATATTTTGAAAAATTATATTTTCATTTGAAGAATTGACTGATATGCACTTTTGCTATGGACTTGCGAATGGCAATAATAAACATGCGGAAACGCATAGTTGCCTGTATTGAAAGAGACGGCGGTCATTTCGAACATTTAATAATTTAATTTTCTAATAGCAATACGTTTCTTTTATTATTATTTTGCTTTTGTATTTTGTTAAATAAAGTTTAATTGACATCCACAGATTGCTAGATTTATTCTTAAAGTGACTATTGTTCATTGCAGCGTTGCCGTTCTTTAAAAATAATTAAGAAACGGCTGCGAATATGAAAAAATACTAAGAGATACTTTTTGTTAACCATTCTATTCACCACTCAAAACAAATTTAAAAAATGCGATTATACAGGGTATTCATATTTTTCTGAACTAATTAATTTTACTAACACCCTGTATCTCCGCAACTGGAAGCCTCAGAAGCTTCATGTCAACCTTAAGTTTGACGGCTCATCTGCTCATGTGACACGCCAAGTTTGAAGAAAATATCTCGTATATTTCTAGAAATACTAAGAAATATGTGTATTTTTCTCCAAACTTCTACCGTTGACTGAAGGTTTTCACCCAACGCTTCTACGCTCTGTATAAAAAAACTATGGCCCGTAGGAGAAAAAAATATATGAAGAAGTGCCCTTATTTTGACTCCAAGAATACGTGGTTTCGTTTTTGACCATCAGTTTAGTTACACCCTGTATATTGGTACCAATATCGATGAAAATACTCTTCCTGAGGCCAGGGAAGCATTAGTGTTTATGATCGTGGCTTTAAATGGCTCACAGTACCTGTACCTACCCCAAAAGCACATTAATGCTAGTGCAGAGGAGGGGAGGAATAATTGCTATTATTTCGTCTTCATTGCCTTTTGCAAAAACCATAGCAGTTCTAGGGCACTGTAGGCCAATAAGTAAATCTGACAAATATGAATATAATAATTAAAAATCACAAAAAAGATATAAAATCAGAAACATATTAAATTTTATGTTGAAATAATAAATTAGTTTTTAGTTAAGTAAATAATATTGATAATTATAATTAATTACGTGATATATTTTTACAACAGATATTTCCTCAGAACAAAATGGCAAAAAGAGACTTGCATCTAAACAATTTTCTTAGATATTATTGGATATTAGATTGATACAGGAATTTGTTTTATTTCCATATCGTAAAATAATTGCTAACTAATTTCCAGTATTTTGCACAATAACATTATAAAACATTGTTATTATGATGCCAGTTAAAAAAATCCTTCATAATATATTGCTTACCTTCGTCACAGAAAAACAGCAAGCGCTTGCTGTTTTTCTGTGCCTTTGCGGAACCAATGATCTGTATAATATGTTATATTATGTTATATTCGCTGTATTTTATATCCGCAATAGTTTTTCTAAATAAACGATTGTAAAAGTAACAGTAAGTGTTTCTTATTTCCTATTTTTACTGAAAAAATTAATATGTTGTAATGTTAAAGTCAAAATATTACCTAAAAATTTTTTAATGATAATTCGGTTTATTTTGCCTATATTATAGGTTAATGCCTAGATATACTCCAACCAGTATAACAAAAATCATAAAAATATAATGTTTGCTCCCAACTAATTTTATTATTTTTTAAAAATCTTTCGCCACTGGCGTATTAAATATCTGGTCGGAATTGTCTCAACCACAAAATATTAGGTTAGGTGTCAACCTGGGCCGCGATGCTCGGAGTCGGAATTATGAAGTTCTCTCTCTCTTTTTTCTCTCTCGCACTCATAGCAATGTTTGATTCACAACAAAAGCCTATTCAACAATGAATGGTTGAGTCTCCCTTGTTCATAAGTCTATGACCCAAACACTTATTATTGCAATTGCAAATACTTATCCGATTATATTATAAAATAAATATGTCTCTTCTATTTCATCTAGTATTTACTCTGATGTGAAATTGTGCTGGTTATGGTGAGCAGATAACATGGCTAGTGCATCAGGTAATCATATTGAATGTTTACGATGCCCTGAGACATGACTATCCCAGCAATAGTGCTGGCAATTGCATTGAAATGTGTTCAAGACTGACTCCTACAAGATAGAAAATCTAACACAACGATAAAATTGCCAATACCGTCACCTGGAAGGAGGTAGAAAATTTTAGATACATAATATGCTCTACGAAGACAGGTGCATTCGTTTTATTTCAATAAAGAGATACCCACGTTGAATAAAATATTAACCGCCTTGAAGCAAGATGACGGCATACTACCAATTAGTAGAGATAAGTTATGGAAAATACTGAAGGAAATGAACTTTGTCTGGGATAAACCACCGAAAATCACTACTAACTGAAACTGATACAGTTGTGTGCTTGAGCTGGAGAAGGAAATTTTTAAGAAACATTAGCAAATTTCGCATGGAACATAGGAATATTAACTACGCGGATGAAACTTGGATTAACGAAGGCTATATAGGAAACCTGTAAATAAGTTGTGACAGGGAGAGTTGACGGGAAGAGTTGATTGGGCCTTGTTCACTCAATCGAACGTCGATATTTCTTACTACTAGCATGAAATTAATCACATAATTTTTTAATAAAATCCCCCTCAGCATCTTTCTCGTCAATACCTAACTTTGTTATTAACTAAAAAAATATATAAAAATTTTCGCCTTAATTTAGAGCAATGAAATTGCATTTGCGACTTTGCCCTTTATACTAGTAATCGAAGCTCCAAAAGTTCGATCTCCTTTCTAATCTTAGACGTGCACATTGAATCGAAATCGATTCTCTAGAGAAAGACAGTTGTATAAACGGTTGTGCGAACTCGACCGTACAGACACAGGTAGTTGTTTTGTGGGTCGTCTGTCGTGTCTATAACAATCTGTGGGCTGGTCATGTCATTCTGTCATTCTTTGTAAACCGAGCTAATAAAACTAAATGTTTTTCTGAAACCTGCAAAAGTTAAAAGTTAAAGTGAATACCGTATGCTGATTTGAAATCAAATTTAATTGCTCTTGTAATATGGATGGTGCTTGGCATTTATTTAGCCTTATCAGTATTATTGTTACCTCCCTGAAGAACTGAAAAAGTGATAGATCCCGTAATTGAGAGAAAGGAGAAAGGAAAATTTTGGTCATCCGGAAAACCTTTTGACAGCCATTTTAGCTTTAAGAATAATTGCAAAACGATGTCAGAATATTTCGAGTTAACAAATTAAATTTTGATTGTCTAGTCTAGATTATGTATAGTTGACTGAAAAAATGTTGTTATAAACCAGATCTATTTAGGTTTGGACAACTTACAAGTTGGTGATCATTCTGCTAGTAACTTTAACTCAAAAAAGGAAAAAACATTGTGATTTTGGTATATTATTAAAAATTAATTGATATTGAGGTTATTTTTTTATTTCTTTTTATGGCCTCTCCTCTTTTCGAGCAATATAGCCACTATGGGGCGACGTACGGTGCCAAAGCGTGGGGTACCTACCATCAAAGACCCACCCACTCGTGCACCACCGCGCCGCCCCCTGATATTGAGGTCATGTGTTAAGTATGTCTATTTGGCTTTTGCCTGTCACAAAATATAAGTTAAGTAAATTTTCTTCTTCTTCAGTCTTCACAAATCTCAAATAGAAACATATCGATATTGCCGTAAATCGTGTCAACGTCGCGAAACAGTATGCAGCCAATAAGCTTTTTGGGCCCGTGATGTCACAGGCCCAAGGAATTTGTTTTTAGGGCATTTTCCAGCCGAAAAAATCGGAAAAAAAATATTTTCGTGTTTTATTTACTATTAAGATTTATAATCAAAAATAAAAAAGTGTTAAACAGGCCCATTCTAGTTGCTGTTTATGCAGTTTTTATCTCGGTTTTTATACTTACTTTTATAATGCACGTGTAAAGTGTAGATATGACATATCTACACTTTACTTTACACATTGTGTATTATATTAGTGTGTAAATGCTTTTCTGTGAAATAAATTAGAAAGTTCAAATAAATTTGTTAAATGTAAAACAAAAACGTCTTTATAGTTAGTCGCACTGAAACTGAAACCCTATTTTGAGGCTTATGATACCGCAAATGTACCAGCTCGGTCCCAAATTTCATTGTGTTATTATTTGGAGGCAGTTTACAGGGGTCCCTTCATAAACTACATTACTTATGTTCTAAACTCTCGATATTTTTAGTATTTCTCATACAAACGCTGTAGATTTGCATTTATATTCTTTCATTTCCAAACAGATTATAAATGGCCTTTAATTTTGCGGTAGTTCTACAGGTGGCCCACCACGAACTGCATCGATCTATATATGGAAAACTAAAAGTAGGAAAATTCTGAAAATTTGGCACCTAACCAACGCCGATGGGCGCTGCTCAACTAAAATATTTTGGTGAATCTGGCACTTCCGGTTATACCGGAAGTCGATATCAACTTTCTTATCTCAAATGGAACACCCTATATAATATTGCATTTTTGGATTCGAGGCATCATTTTGGAACAAAAACATGCAAAATGTCCTTTGTCTAAATCCAACGGTTTTTGAGATATTTGCATTTTTCCGAAAAAAATTACAGGTGCAGACCTAAAGTCAATTAGCTATTTATACGAGGAAATAAATCCGTACTTATACAGGGTGTTCACAAAATATGAATAAAAATTACATTCAAAATATGCTTAAATCTCGAAATTTTCAAATGGAAACCCCTTTTTTTTTTAATGCGATTTTATTCACCACTAAAAATGATGACAACTTTGTGTAAGGTTTCCTATACCTAAATGCAGTAATTTTCGATTAATTTAGGAAAAACCCACTTTTCGCCCATAAAATGCGGGGTTTGCTTAACGCTTGGAAAATCATATTAGCCGTGGACGTTGAAAAGACAATCGCGGCTGAGGAAATGTCACTTGGTTTATAAATTATTGTCAACAATAATGCAGGCGCGCTTAAATTACACAAACGAAGATTATTTAAATTTTATTATCTACGGAGAATGCAACAAAGTAATACCAAGAACGTGCGATAGATTATTTGGGGCTCGCTATCCACAAGTATTCAACGATTCGAACCCGGAGGCCCCTGTCGAAAGTTGCTACTCGGCTAGGAGAACAATGATCGGCAACCGAGTACGCGTCATTTCAATTAGGAAGTTTTCCGAAGTCTTGTTCTGGTTAGAACTACAGAGAAATTGGTTATATAATAATACAGTTGGTGGAAGTCTAGTTGTCGGCATATCTCTCATTTTATTCCATTATTGCTTTTGGTCCTATTGCGAATGATAACGCAGAGGTAGAGGACAGCACAGTGATAGGACCCTCCACGATATTGACCATTATATTAAACTCATTGGTGGTTATTATTTTGTATGTTCCATTTTTTCGCCAAAAACAAGTTTGTCTAATTATGTTTGGTTCTGGATGCATCGTATTGCCTCGCAGTTTCGTTGCCAACCTGCAACCAATAAACGCATTCTGGGCTCTCGTTGCTGTCGCGTTGTCCAGGCATCAATAATAGCCTAAATGCTCTAAATACTTCATCATAAAGTACGATTTAATTATCATATTTGTATTTATGAAGGAAAACAATCAGTACAATTTATGTTTTGATTTTTGGTGTAGGTATAGGTAAAATGGCAAGCTTTTAAATTTACAGAACAATTCTATAAAGGGTGTCTACTGATGGAGGGCCACTCGAAAACATCTTGACAAATAGGTATGCATTTTTCAGTCTATAGCGGGCCGAGGCCTCGAATGCTGTACTTTCATAATTTCAGTGGGTATTTTTTTCACAACATACTACATGGTAAATCTTGGAAATTTCTCGTGTGGCATTAGCATCTTGCACATTTTCAAAATTTTCTATTTTGCCGGCTATAAATTGAGTAATTTGTGTGCTAAGAGAGCCCCACAAAACTACGACTGACATTTTTCTAAATTCTGATAAAGTAGGCCTCTGCTAGCGATAATTGCACTAGTGCAAATTATCGCGGTAATACCACTAGTGCAATTACCACTTCGTTGCTTAGCAACCGCGAATCTGTTCGATACAAACACGTACTTCTTAAAATTGGTGTTTTACACTGTTCTAAATAATTATGCAGCTTATAAATTTTGTTGCGGTATTATTAAGCATTGTATCAATGAATTTATATAACTTTTACACTGCTGAATTGTTCTTATTAGACCTAGGTCTCCGTTTAAATTTATGACACACATTCAGAAAATAAACCAACTCTGACAGGGTGTAGGTATAATCGCATTTGCCTTGGATATCCAACCGTCATGTTTGTTTACTCGAATGCTACAGTCGAAGCTGTCAATAAACTCGTTCAAAATGAATCGTTTTGGAAATGTAAACATAGAAAAAATTAATAGGTACAGAAATTATTAAATCGTATTCGTGAAATAATCTCGACAAATACCACTTGTGCCGGAAATTTCTCTAAATAATTTTATTCTCAAGCCCTATTTTGCCCATTAGCAAAACCACTCGTACAAATTGGGCTTTTATTTTCAGAGATAAAATCCCTCGAGAGAAAATAAAAGACCAATTTATACTCGTGATCTTTCTATTCAAAATAGCGCTTTCGAAAAAATTATCGATAAAATTTCCGGCACTTGTGATATTACATACGATTATTTCCCTCATACTGCTTGCATCCAATAAGTTAGCTCCTTCCATAAAAATCCAACCAATCATATGCCTCTGCTAGCGATAATTGCACTTGTGCAAAAGTAAAGCGGTAATACCACTTGTGCAATTATCACTTTGTTGCTTAGCAACCGCGAATCTGTTCGATACAAACACGTACTCCTTAAAATTGGTGTGTTTTACACTGTTCTAAGTTATGCAGCTTAATTATGTTGCGGTATTATTAAGCATATTGTATCAATGAATTTATATAACTTTTACATTGCTAAATTCTTGTTATTAGACATCCGTCTCCGTTTAAATTTATGACACATCCAGAAAATAAACCAACGCCAACAGGGTGTAGGTATAATCGCATTTGCCTTGGATATTCAAGCGTAATGTTTGTTTACTAGAACGCTACAGTCGAAGCTGTCAATAAACTCGTTCAACATGCGTCGTTTTGGAAATGTAATAGTATATTACATAGCGAGTGTTGTAAACAGCTTAATACGTATGAGTGGAAAAGTTGCGCACAAGCCGCGCAGGGGCGAGTGCTGTAATTCCACGAGTATGTAATAAGCTTACAACTCGAGTTTTGTATTATAATTTTTCTTCGACGAAAGAAAAACTATTATAATAGATAAACTATACTTCTGATTATCTGACAGGCAACAATTGTGTATGTTGGTTAGTTGCTATGGTGACGCGGATGCCGCGCTAACAAGGCACCCGTGATAATTGCGTTTTAATTAAGAACAGATACGTCATTTTTTTAATACGTGTCAGTCATTACGTGTCAGTCATTACATGTCAGTGTTTGTAACAATGGATTTACTTATAACCTAAACTGTCACTTAATAGGTATGTTACTAGCATAGGAGTAGAAAAACATAGAAAAAATCAATACAGAAATCATATACGTCAAATAATCTAGACAAATACCACTCGTGCCGGGAATTTTTGTAAATAATTTTATTCTCAAGTGATATTTTGCCCATTAGCAAAACCGCTCTCGGGATTTTATCAGAAGGAGGTAATGATATTTTATTCCCCTAACTTCTTTTGAAGTATGTCTATGAAGTCTATGAAACTTCTTTTTATGTAGAATTTAATTTCCATAATTTTTTTTGTATCTTGTAAATTTGTCACAAAAATCATTGTTTCCAAGATAAACAGGGTTTTCTGTAATAATGTACCTGATTTTCAGGGGCGTAACGTCATTGGGGTAATTCTAAAGTAAATAAAATAGGAAAAATAACTATGGAAGGCAATAACACAAATTAAACTAAGACCAGATGTTTAGACTAGAAAAAAGTTGTTAAAAACATGGGTCCCAAAATCGTTCTTAAGAAATGTAGGAAGTGATTTTTAAACTTATCGTTTAACGCCCTGTATCTTTCCTAAGAAGGATGATGAAGCCCACGCTTATGAAAACTTCTTTCTTGTCTTGGGTTGTGTTACTACATTCCATAGTTATTTTTGACCCCAGTTCGACTAGATTGTTATACTCTGCTTTTAGTAGGTATTGTCCACATTTTAGTGTATTTCATTCTTTATATCGTCCTACAACAGGATTCAATTAGGACGTGTCTCCCCTTACCCCATAATTAGGACTAACTTCGTTGTGTAGGCAGCATTTCGGTGCTATTCTGAGGGAAAATTTGGAATAGGGCCCAGAGTGGCAAAAACAGGCGGGGGGTGTGCTTCGGTAGGTAATTTAGTCTGTGTAAAGTAAACCACTTAAAGAGTGTTTCAGTTGCTAAAGGTTGGAGTGTGTACAAAAAATTTAAAATATTAAGCGCTCCAAATCGTAGGTGTTTGTTGCTTCTACTGTCATCATAGCGGTATCCTGAAAAAAACAAACTTCTGTTTTTCAGCGAGCATCATAGCGGTATCCTGAAAAAAACAAACTTCTGTTTCTCAGCGAGAATTCTTAAGTTGAAAAAAAAAGTATACTTGACCGAAAACCCGACGACACTGTTGTAATGAAAATATCATTCTAATGTTTTGTGATCCTAAGGGTTTATATTGGTCCTGAGAAACCCATTATTAAACAATCAATACAGCTTACCTGTGAAGTTCGATTATTCCCAATATATCACTTGAGAATCACGTAAATATTTAATGACCAATGTAGCAATATAAAAAGTTTGTTCTCAGAAGCACAACAATATTCTTGTTTAAATCTGGGAAATTTAAATTATTTAAGCTCTTAGCTCTACAAAGAAGTTTATTATAGCAATGGATGGAATCTTTACTTACCGAATAATAGTTTGCTTCGACGTAGCTTTATAAAGCTTTTTCTATTCCCATGTATATTTGCCGTTTTTTAGAACCTACAGAACGGATAAATAGGCAATGCAAGTTAACTATATTATATAATCACAATAATAAACGTATAATTTTTTAATTTACAAAGAACACATAAGAACTTTTGTACAGGGTGTCCCACATATTAATATCCTATTCGAGAATTTGTGGAACTACGGAAAAAAGTTTCACTGTTTGTAATCAAGGGAAATTCTTATTTTAAAATTTTAGTTTATACGGGGTGTTGTTTTTTTTATGGAATGGCCCTCGTTTTTATTCACTATGTTATGTTATTCTAAGGAAGAATTTGATTGATTCTTTGTTTTTTAAGATCGGTTGCGGCGTTGTAAAGTTATTAAGTATTTTCTATAATCACTGTAAACATTTAAAAAATCAGTAATATTTCCGTTTATGCTACATACTTTCCGAAGTTGAGTTATATGTTATATGGAGATAACCACTAGTGCCTCCTATAGTATAGTGCAGCCAAAGTTGGATTTTGCTATACAGGGTGTTCAATTATGATCGCCATTTTTTGTTATTTGGAAGAGGCCCAAGATCTATAGGCAGAAAGGTTGCCTCGTAACTATCAACCAATCACCGTCGAACGCGGGAACGCGTGATAGTTTGGGCCTAGTTTAAATATAGCGGATAACTGCAATAGAATAAACATACATATTATACCTCTTTAACTTCATTAATACATTATGTATATTGTATATATATGTATTTATTTATGAATTAGGATCCTATCCAACATTTTATATCTTAGAATGAATCATATATCAATTATAAAGTATAAATATAAATAGTTTGTTTCCAGAATATTACCCTACTTGAAATATGACCTCAAAGTTATCGGAGTCAATTAGTTTTAGAAAAAGTGGATATTATAATAAATATATCCAATAAGAATATTATAAATGTATATGAATGTTACCCACATACCTGTAGTTTGTAGTTGCTATTACCATGATAGGTTATAACAGTACCACAGTAGATGAATTATTGTTAAACATAACTACCTTTCTTTATAAACATTTGTGTGAATAGGAAGTAATAAGAAATTGGTATTTATTGCTGGAATGTTAGTTTTTTGGAAGTTTCCTGACATTCTTTCAATTTATATTTCTTCTCCAAACTTAAAATAATCGAAGATATTGAAATGAATTTAAATGATTAATGTCTTTGAAGTTAAAGATATAATAAGGTAAGTCAGGTTTTAGAGGGGATTCCAAAGGGATCAAGGTAGAATTAAATAATAATAATAATAATAATAATAACACAGGGTGCAACCTACCTGTTACCAAAAGACCAGCGGAATACGGATAACCCTGCCAAGTACCGCCCAATAACCTGCTTGCCTACGCTGTACAAGATAATCACATCTTGCCTTACGCAGCGAATATATGCTCACTGCGAGCGGAACAACATCATTGCAATGCAGCAGAAGGGCTGCTCGAAGGGCGCAATGGGATGCAAAGAGCAACTCATCATAGACTCTGTCATCTGCAACCAGGCTCATTCCAAGCAACGAAACCTCCACATGGCTTATGTGGACTACAAAAAAGCATTTGATTCCGTACCTCACGACTGGCTCACAGGTATCTTAAAGCTGTATAAAATAGATCATCATACAGTTTCCTTTTTAGAACACGTTATGACAACCTGGCGCACTAAGATACAACTCAGAACCGCAAACAGTAACATCGAGACCGACACAATCAACATCCGAAGAGGGATTTTCCAAGGAGATTCACTCAGTCCACTGTGGTTCTGCATGGCGATGAACCCTCTATCACATCGGTTGAACTCTACAAAATATGGCTTCGCTATCAAAAGCAACAACGCAGAAGCGATCAAGTTGAATCACCTATTATATATGGATGATTTAAAACTGATCGCCGCAACCAAAAACCAACTAATGCAAATGCTTAAAATTGTAGAGGAGTTCTCCAGGGACATCGGAATGCTGTTTGGACTGGACAAGTGCCGCACCCTTAATATCATCCGGGGAAAGCTCGAACAAAGCGCACACGAGATGCAGGACGGCCAGGAGATCGAAGCAACGAGCATGGGAGATACATACAAGTATCTCGGGATGAAACAAGCTCAAAGGATAGACCATCGAACAATGAAGACTGATTTAACGAATGAATTCATCAAGAGAGTAAGACAAGTAGTGCGAACTGATCTTAACAGCAGGAATTTGTTTAAGGCCCTGAACACGTATGCGTGCTCTGTACTCAGCTATTCGTTCGGAATAGTGAATTGGACCAACACGGACATCAACAACCTGCAACGAAAAGTTAGGACACTACTAACAAAAGCTCATAAACATCATCCCCGTAGCGCCGTAGAAAGAACAACTCTGCCACGTCAACTAGGAGGAAGAGGATTGGCAGATCTCAGCAAGCAATTGGACCAACAAATATTAAATCTGCGTAATTATTTCTACAGGCAGGCCAACAGCTCCACACTACATAGGGCTATATGCGGAGCAGACGTCTCAACACCGCTACGACTGACGGAACACGAGCGTCAAAATCACCACCGAACCGACAACGATAAACTACAGAGGTGGTTGGGGAAGCCGCTGCACGGGAGGCATCCTAATGAGGTTAACCAGGAACATGTCGACAAGTTAGCGTCGAACTATTGGCTGACCTCGGGACGAATGTTCCCCGAGACTGAAGGCTTCCTACTGGCCATACAAGATCAGGTTATACCAACTCGCAACTACCTAAAATTCATTGTAGGAGATGCATCGGTAGTGGATGACAGATGCAGATACGGGTGCCCAACTTCAGAAACAATCCAGCACATAACAGGAGGATGTCAGATGTTCGCATCAACGGAATATAAGGAACGACACGATTCGGTTGCCAAGATCTTGCACCAGGAACTGGCGGAAAAGCTGCTGCTTGTGCAGGCAGAGAGGGTCCCATATTACAACTACACACCTGAGCCTGTTCTTGAGAACAGCAACTACAAGATGTACTGGGATCGTACAGTTCTGACAGATCAACGAGTTGCCCATAACAGACCGGACCTTATAATAGTTGATAAAATTTCTAGGCAGACAACTCTGATTGATGTGGCCATCCCGAACAACAACAACCTGCGTGTGAAACAAGTCGAGAAGATCGCGAAGTACAGAGATTTAGAAGAACGAATTAGAAGGCAATGGGAAATGGAGAACGTTCAGACGATTCCAATCATCGTGTCAACAACTGGTGTCATACCAAAAAGTTTGCTGAGAAACATCAAAGAGCTGATAACTGATAATCTTTACTACTTGCGACAGCCCTAACCGTCAGGAAATTCATAGGGAGTGCAGGAACGTCCAACAACATCAATGCCACCTAAGGCCCGATAACATGGCAAGGGTCTCGTCCGAGCCAGATCCTTATGGTATCCGGGATACCCGGGATCTGAGTGAATGTTCCCCAGAGAGGGAGTGCGAATGCCCTTTGGCTAAGTCGATGATAATAATAATAAATAGTGATCTATTTAGACCGCATATCATACAAAAATCATATCTTAAATATACATCGATGTAACAACGATGAAACAAACCCTGAATATATCACACACTATAGGCAGTGACTATAATTCTTTCTATAGTCACTGCTATTGGTAAGCTGATTTAAATATAGGTAATAATAATTCACTCAACGATTCAAAACTTTATGTAATGCCGGTTTTCCACCAGACGGACAAAACAAAAACACAACAGCAACTCGAGTCGAAAAAGACAAAACTGCAGCTTTTTACAAACTTTTTGAAGACTCTGAGTTTTTGCTGTTTTGTTTTCGGTGTCCCGTTCAGAAGCGGTAAGATCAAAGAGTTTCGACGTGTTTACGAAGCGAGTCCTTGTAGTGGATTTGATTTTCTTGTCCGAGAATTCTTAATTTTCTTCTTAAAATATCTACTTCTGTTTCCAGATGTATTTCAGACTGTACAACAGATGCAGGTGTGTCCTTAGTTGTAACATTTTCTTCGCATTGACATAATAACTCCTGAACTAGGTACTTCTTTATTAAGTTTTCGCTCTACGCGCTTGGTTCTATCCAACTTGCTCTTGACCACGCTCTCATTACTTTTGCCCTCCGATGAAAGCAAATTTAAAGACGCCACAGCTAAAAAGATTTAATGTTGTAATCTAATAACAGTAAAACCATCAACTTACCATTTTCCTTTAATTTCGATGCTTGTCTACCCAGCAAACGAGCCTGTAATTCGTCTTCAAATTGTTCGGGTGCAAAATGATCACTACAGATCTTTCGGTGAGTCAAATTACCAAGTTTATCTTTTCGATAGCATTTTTTGCACCCATTGTTTACATATGATGGCGTCTTGTGGAAATGAAAAGAATATTATTTTCCTACCAAGCTCTTTACATTTTTTAGTTTAGTATTGTTGTTGCAAGAAGCAACACTACAGTAAGTTCCACCAGGCATGGTTACCTAATAAAAAAATAGTCTTAGAAATTATAGAACCAGAACCTAATGTTTATTAAAGTTCCTACATTATACAATAGTAATATTAATAAGAACCAAAATTGGCGAATAATGACACTAACGACTTTATTGTCCCAACTCTCCGAATCTAGGAACCCTAATCGGGGATTAAATATAATAAATTTTCTTTCGTAAATCATTACTTGAAAGCTAAAAGCTTTTTGTATTGGGTTGAAAATATATTCAGAAACTAGAATTTAAATTCGTTATCACTTCACATTCTTCATATTTTTTTTTTAAATATGCACTTTTACACCCTTAACCTAACTTGACGTTATGTGCACTTACGCCCAATATAGGTGTTTAATAACATCAAAAACCAAATTAATAAATTGTCCACTAAACACTACACTAAAAAATGTCCACAAAAACTTATTTTTACTATAAAATAACAGGAAATACACGCTAAAGACCAATGGCAAAGATCATAATATCAATAGATACAAACGATGTTTATCAAACAGGCCCAAACGATGACGCGCAATATGGCGACGCCCCCCCCACCACTTTCAAGTTACGAGGCAACCTTGGCCTCTACTAACCTTGGAAGAGGCCATAATTTTTGTTATTCAAATGGAACGACCACATGTTGATTATGGGAGACGATTCTACCGTTGAATACCTACATAATATTATAATTTCAGCGCTACCCTGAAATTGTTTATAGTTTTTGAATGATTTGCAAGTATTTGTCTTTCATCGATTTCTAGGCGGTTTGTTGGTCCCCAAACATGGTCTCATTTATTTTGCATCTTTGTATTCCGATGCAATTTTTTAAAATTATATAATTATTTTTGGTGCCTCCGTGATTGGTAAGATCCCAAAATGTGAATTTTTCTATCGACAATTTCTCCGTTTCGAGTTTTAAAATTATAATAAAAAAGCGCACAATTGTTTCCGCTATGGCAAACTAGAAATGGTATCCTATTGTTTTAATAACTAGCAACATAAGTAAAAATTCGTTCAAGTGATTAGATTTTTTCAATCTTTCAATTCTTCGACATATCTTTACAAAAATAAGCTATTTTTAATTGCCGATGAAGAAATTGAATTAAGACTTGTTTTTTATTTCATATAAGTGACCGAAAACTCGAAATGGAGAAATTGTCAATAGAAAAATTCACATTTTGGGATCTTACCAATCACGGAGCCACCAAAAATAATTATATAATTTTAAAAAATTGCAGCAGAATACAAAGATTCAAAATAAATGAGACCATGTTTGGGGACCAACAAACCGCCTAGAAATCGACCAAAAAACAAATACTTGCAAATCGTTCAAAAACTATAAAAATTCTCGATATACCTAACGCTCATATAGTAAATTGCAGGTAGGTATTGAACCATAAAATCGTCTCGCACATAAAATATGGTCCATCCATTTGAAACTTGTGTTTGTTTGATGCATTGTTGTGCCCCATGGCCCATATGCTGTGTCTTGTATATTCCAACGTCCTCCTGAGGGTTGTTGTCCAGATTTCAGCCATAGAGGAAGATATAAGAATACTCCTTTGTAATCTTTCGTACATGAACTGAAGGTAAGTACCTATACAATTTAATAATCTTCTGGTGTTTTTATAAGGATATGTAGTGTAGATATATAATGCCACACAACAATCGTTGTTACGTAGACAAAACCCTCAGCTGGCAAAATGAGAAGAAGAAGAGTCCCATGGTCCGGCAAAGACGAATAAAACAACAAATATAGGAAATAAATGTCAAACCGATAATGACCTCACTTAATTTGCCTGGCGTGTCGGATCATTAACAAAACAAGGGTTCCAGCGATATCCGGCCGGGTAATTCACATTCAGCACCTTTACAAAAACCATTATACATCCCAAAAATATTCCACAGGTATCAACTGGTGAAATACTGACAATCAAGCCCGGCAACGGAGCAAATTACTGCCAAGTTTACCAGCACTTCCTAGCACCAAGGCCTCGTATACAAGCCAAGACTGGGTCCGCAATGCATGAAACAGTAAGAATTTCAAAGCTTCGACCTATTTGGGTTTTAATAACGACTCGTTTTAGTATTCGATGAACTCCCTATGTCTGCGGTTACAATGGAGCCCGGCGACAGTGATTATTGAAGTCGTCGATGAAAACATATGCAACTCGTGTGAAACAGTTTACCCTATGAAGATGCCAATGGTAAATACAATGATTCAAACTTAATACTGTGTTTGTTCTTACTTTGGAAAAGAAGTCTATTCGAAACCAGTATTTGAACACATATATCTTAGGAAGTGGCTATTTATACGTCCGACGGATACAAACGTCAGTATACGTCTTGCGCTTTCATTGGGGGGCTGAGTCACGTGACTTCTTTGGAAGTGCATTTAACTCCGTACACGTCCGAAGCCGAAGTAAACTAATATTTAGATACGTCGGAAGTGCATTTTTCTCAAGCATCTTTGCAATAAGGAGCGTATGCACTGCTCCTTTTTGGGGGATAGACGCTGCCGTCTGAAAAAAGTAGTGGTAATAATTTCCAATGGTGTAACTCACCCCCGATTTTCTTGAAATTTTGGCTAGGTAGGTACCCCGTATTTTCGCCCGATGCGACGTTCGGCGTTGTAACCCACCCCCGATTTTCTTGAAATTTTGGCTACCCCCCGGCATTCGCCACCTGCGATGCCCCCGACATTGTCGGGGGGTAGCCAAAATTTCAAGAAAATCGGGGGTGGGTTACATCATTGTAAATAATAAAATAACCACTTCATTTTTCATTCCGCAGCGCCCATCGCGGAAAAAGTAGGGCATACGCAATATAAAATGAGACAAGATAGGTCTGAATAATCTCGGACATCATCCAATCGACTTAGTAAACAAGCCGATTCATAATCCATCGGACGGTAGAAGTAAGGTTATGTGTCACGTGGCTCAATCGACCAATGAGAGCGCAAGACGTATACTGACGTTTGTATCCGTCGGACGTATAAATAGCCACTTCCTATATCTTAACATATTATTATTTATTTTTTATATACAGAGTGTCTCACTTAAGAGTGAAACAACTCTATAACTTCTTTAATTTTTAACCGACCAGAACGAAATTTTTACCAAAGGTAGATGGCATTGTTGCCTACTTATTTCCAAAAAATTAGTTGCCACTCCAAAGTCAAAGCCACCTGCGATGCCACAAACCAGGCTAAAAATCCGAAAGTCATATTAGGCTTTTTTTTAAAAAAAAAAAAATTACTAAAAAAAGTTGTTCAGAATCGATTCAGAACCCTAAATCCAAAATTTTGTCAAAATCAAAAAATATTAATTAAAAAAAATTAAATTCGAAAAACAGCAATTTAATAATTTTCTGTGTTTAAAAAAGTGCGCGATGGAAGTTTTGAAGGCAAATTGTTTTCATAAAGTAATTATTTTAAAATAAAAGCTACAAAACAAATTTTAAAAAATTAAATTTTAAATTTTTACTTAAATTTTATTTATTTAATGTTTTTTGATTTTGACAAAATTTTGGATTTAGGGTTCTGAATCTATTCTGAAAAACTTTTTTTAGTAAATTTTTTTGAAAAAAAAAGTGCCTAATATGACTTTCGGATTTTTAGCCTCGTTTGTGGCATCGCAGGTGGCTTTGACTTTGGAGTAAGCAACTAATTTTTTGAAAATAAGTAGGCAACAATGCCATCTACCTTTGGTAAAAATTTCGTTCTGGTCGGTTAAAAATTAAAGAAGTTATAGGGTTGTTTCACTCTTTAAGTGAGACACTCTGTATGTAAATGTATTTTTTAGGTGCTGCGCAATTAAATCTAAAAAGAAAAAAATGCTGCAAAAAAAAATGGGTTAGAATAAATAAAAAATCTCAGGTGAGCAAAATAATGGTTACCTATAGAATATCACAGACCTTGTATACATATAGGTACTCGTAGGTCTGCGTCTCTATGCTGTAGAAAAATAGAAACTTACCTACCTAAGACTATGATGTATAATAAATTCAAAGAAAATATATTATTTTTTAAGTACATAGGTATTAATCTGTTCAGTATAATATTTAAGAGAGGATACACGATTGCCAAATCTGTCAAATCCTATATTAATGTGAGAAATTTACGTTCCAATATTTAGTCACTTTTGTAATAATTTAAATAGGAAATTTGTTTTCATCACCAAGGTTTGATGGTTTGACAGCCATTTGGTTGTCTATCCTTTCATAAGTATTTTACTTAGTGATTTTTATTTGTGTACCCAAAAGGCTGCTGACAACTTGGGCGACTTCACCCAAAATGTTATTTTGTGGATTTTAACGCTATTGTACTTTTTTTCAAAAAGTAATTCACAAGAAAGTTTTTTGTTGTCATTGGGCACTAGAAGAAATTAGTGCGGTAGTCCATAGTTTGTTTTATGCATTTTTTCTCGAAAACTAGGTACCTACCTACTATCGATTAGGTACCAAACTAATTTCTTGTAATGACTAGGTGCCCATTGACGACAAAAAACTTTCTTGTGAATTACTCTTGAAAAAAAGGAACAATAAGGTTAAAATCAATAAATAACATTTTGGTGAAGTATGTTTAACGGGCCAGCACAAGTATGATACTTAATAAGCAGTTTTACTATATCGTTGGCCACCACTGTAATGGCCACCATACATTGGGCCAGTATAATATCAGTATGTTGAACATCCGGCAAAGTAACAGTGGCCGACCTCTGGCCAGTGTGACCTATTTGCATTGGCCCAGTATAGATTGCCACTGATTCGCCGTTACGGCAATTTCTGGCCAGCACCTAATCGGCCACAGATTCGCCGGATGAAAATGTTTGCTGGGATAGCTTACTCACACGTATCACAACTGCATAATATGCAAAATATTTCACATCCTTTCCAAGTTTTTAAAACCTTTTTTAGTTACAGCTTTTTCGTGCTAAAAAATTACAAAGAGAATTATATTACATAGCGAGAGTTGTAAACAGCTTATTACGTATGAGTGGAAAAGTTGCGCACGAGCCGCGCAGCGGCGAGTGCTGTAATTCCACGAGTATGTAATAAGCTTACAACTCGAGTTTTATACTATAATTTTTCTTCGACGAAAGAAAAACTATTATAATAGATAAACTATACTTCTGATTATCTGACAGGCAACAATTAGTATGTTGGTTGGTTGCTATGTTGGCGCGGATGCCGCGCTAACAACTCACCCGTGATAATTTGTGTTTTAATTACGAACAGATATGTAATTTTTTTTATTACGTGTCGGTCATTACGTGTCAGTGTTCGTAACACTGGACTTACTTATAACCTAAACCGTTACTTAATAGGTATGTTACTAGTATAGGAGTAGAAAAAAGTTAATTTAAACTACCAGTTTTGCTTTACTACTCCATTAAGGCTCAATGTACAGCACGTGCGTGGTGATTCAATATTTTGACCCATAAAATGGCTTTTTTCGATCTGCATTTGCGCAATAAGCCTAATAACTGCCAGTGTGATAAATATTTTTAAATGATTTTTGTCTCAAAATGTGAGTAATTATTTAGATTAAAATTTGTATTGACCAAAAGTTTAAAATTATGCGTGTTGCTCGCTACAGATCGAAAAAAGCCATTTTATGGGTCAAAATGTTGAATCACCACGTATGTGCAGTACATTGAGTCTTAACAAGTATGAATGTATCAATTAGACATGAATTTCAGTAGGTACTTCCTTTGAATCTTTGACCTACATATTTTTCGAGGAACGGAAACTTAATAATTTGCCTGAGACGTGTGCAACTACTCAAACTCAACGAAGGTTTTAATTACACATTGCGCCAATTACGAATGAATTCATAGTTTCGATGAATTATTTGGCACTTTTCAAAGTTCAGGGTATAAAAGATACCTATAAGTTCAGGCAAGAGGTATTTATTCCAACCCGTGTTTTGCCGAATCAACATGAATCAATACAAAGGTTACGAACTATTATGGTCTATTAGGCAAAAATTATAAATTATACCTACATATTCTTTTTGTAGATTTTCAGAAAGATGCGTTAAAAATACCAGCGTTAGTATCGCGTACCATTGGATTGTACCCAAAGAATCGCAAAATATGCAAATTTATTTGTGTATCCTTAATGGTAATCGTTTCCCTAATTTCGCAGACTTGCCAAATATTGTACATCATCGAACATCACGAAACTCCAGAAGAATTCATTCTTGTGGTTGCTGACATTTCATCTACTTATCAGGTAAATAAAATTAAAATTGTCTCATATAATACCTACTTAAATTTATAGATCCTTTTTAAAAGCATAACGTTATATGCTCACAGTGACACACTTGCTGAAATGATGGATACCATAGAGAAAAAATTTTGGAAGAGTAATATACTTGGTGACTTCGAATCTCTTGACAAGTTTGCAAAATTTCTTATATTTTATGTAAAATTCCTGTATAGCATTGCAATAATTTATATAGGGTTCGTTTGGTTCACTGCTTTGAGACATAATGGTAAGATACAAGAGTTTCCAAAACTACGAACTACGAAGTGTTCAAAAATGCAAATACGTAAGGTTCTCTTTCTAATTTTCAGAATTGCCGTTAAAATCAAAATATCCCTTCGATTGGAAGAAATCTCCACTATACAAGTTTGTTGCCACTAGTCAATCTTTCTTCTATTTATTCGGGATCTTGCCAGTGGTGATTACTTGTGATTGTTATTTTATGGCTATAAGTAGTAACGTAGTATGCCAGTTTGAGCTATTGGGGCAGATGCTGCGTCACTTTGGGGACAGTAAATCTACCATGAAACTTTGTGACGAGTTCAAGCTTATAAAAAATTATGAGGATCACAAGAACGGCGACAGAATTTTTCTGTTGTTTTGCATGCAGCATCACTGGTTACTGCAAGAGTAAGATTTTTAATTTAATACCTAATAAGTCAACAAAAATGCATATATGTCAAGATATTTCCAAGTGGCTCTTCGTCAATAGACTCCCTGTATATGCTTATATCTACATATTCTAGGCATATCTAAAGCCTTATCTCGTTGACTGACGTATTAATAAGACTGCTCACGGCTGTCTCGTCTGACACTTTTTAGGGCCACATGCGCCCTTCGGAGATAAAATACAATGCAAAAGGCATTGTTGGTTATCTGCGGCATCTTCTTTCCGGGAACATGAAACTATAGTCGTGAGAAGTCTTTATAAATATGTCAGTCAACGCTTATCTATTATATTTATGTTTTAGGACAGTGAAAAATCTTGAAAAAGCATACACCGTACACAATTTATGCCAATTGCTTTGTAGTGTGGTGTCCATGTGTGTTGCAATGTTTTTGATTACAAATGTATGTAACAAAGCAATTTTGTAATTTCACCACAATTAATATTTTGACTGTTTTAGTCCACATCTTTTGATATCTACAAATTGATAGCCTTATGTGCTTATTTTGCCGGACATATGTCTCAACTGTTTCTTCTTTGCTTCTTTGGTAGCCTAATTTCTTCAAAAGTAAGAACCTATCTATTATTACACGGTATATCTTCGAACAATTTTGTTGGCTATTTTACTTTGTAGGCTGATGAAACGGCAAATTCTTTGTACTCAAGCAAATGGTACAAAGTTTATGAAATAAGTTTAAGGAAAGATCTACTATTATTTCTAGGAAAAACAGGTCAAATTCAAGAACTGACGGCTTTCAAAATGTGGCCCTTGAATTTCTTCACTTTTATGGGGGTATATTTTTAAATCTATGCAGTGTCTTCGAAAAATGTGGAGCGATTCTTCTACCTAAGTAAAAGACAAAAAAAAGTTGACTTAAAAATTCAAATAGAATTGGGTTCTAATTTATGACGTACCTAACTCTAGTATCATCAAGTATGCCTTGGAATGTAAGAAAAATAGTAGTTTTTACAACAAAAATGGGTTGTCCATATCGCACGACTGCGTAGCTGGAATACTCTTTTTTATTGTTCCAGGGTGATATGGAACATTTCACTCGAGTTGTACAAGGAATCCCAGTTGACGCGAACAACCCGATTTTCTTGGTAATTTTAAAGATAAATTGATCGTTCAAAAACTAAACTTTTAAAGAATACGAATATGAAGTCAAACTTAATATGCAGGGTGTTGCTAAAAAGTTATTTAAAAATACCCTTTCCAAGTTAAGTTGAATTTCAACACGGGATATTAGTAATGCATAATAATACACGGGGACTAAAGAAAAATTGTCGGTTCTAATTTCGGACTTCCAGTTTGACCAGAAGTGAGCATCAATTGGCCAGATTTCTGAGACACCCTGTATATTTTTAGCTTGTCAGGTTTCTTTTGTTTTCCCAATTCCACCCATGATATATAGTTTTATACAGTTTTCTCAAACAATAACCAAGCAGAGAATTTTTATTTTTTGATCAAATAAATATGATAAATTCACATCTTTGCAGGAATGCTAAAAGTATGTTAGAGATAACTGTATAAAATTATATATGGTTGGAGTTGGGAAAACAACAGAAATCTAAAAAACCTTAAAATATACAGGGTGTTTAAAAAATCTGACCAAGTGATGCTCACTTCCGGTGAAACAGAAAGTCAGAAATGAGAACCGACAATTGTTTGTTAGTACCTACTGATACTCCGTGTTCAAATTCAACTTCACAATTTTATGAAATAACTTTTTAACAATATCCTGTATATTATGTTTGACGACATATCCGACTTCTTAGGAAAATTAAAATTACCGAGAAAATCGGGTTTATCACGTTAAGTGGAACACTCTGTACAGTATATTTTTTTCTACTTGTAATAGCTATACTAAACGGATATTTGGAGAAACCGTGGACATAATTTGACAGATCATACTGACGTTTTGAAATAAAATAACTATATTCAAGGGCTGCCTGATTTTCCAACGTCAACAGGCGCCGGAAAAAGCTTTTAACTGTGACTGGTTGATTTCTATGTCATATCCGTCCTATAGGATGGATATAAAATTTTATCAATTCAATTAAATGGAATTGCCTACTTATCCATTCTGTAGATTGTGAAGAAAACGACAAATGTCCACTAATGAGTAGAAAAACAGATTTTTCGCACCATAGTAAAGGCATATATACCTAGTTGCTACTGAATCCAATAAACCTAACTGTATTGTTATCATTTTCTAGTTTAATGCATAGAACTCCCATATAACTTCTTATTATTTCTTGTTCGATCTTTCTGATCTTGGTGTCAAAATAAAGCTGATTAATTTGAAATTCCAGCTTCTGGGAGTTAGGAGTCAGCCTTGCTTGTTTGAAACTAAGTTTAGTTTCTAAAATCAAGTATTCCTCGGAAATCTAGAACAAATTTATTTTTCATAATAGCAATATGCCACGATAAAAATGTCAAAGCTTTCCGTTAACTTTAACTTTTAAATTACAGAAATCAAAGTTTTGGATAACTTTTCTTAATGACATTTTGAAGTATCTCGCGCAAAAAAGGCAATAGGGAGATATGTTTTAATTTATAAGGCATGCGTGATTTTTGGAAACTAGAATTATGGCATAATAAATTATAACCAAGCAGGGCAAAACCCCACGAGATGAAGTTTAAACTAGAAAATTGTTTATCTGTCACAAGAGTCGTTTCACGTATCCTGAAACACACTGTATAGATATACTACTTTCAATTCCGTCACCTATTAACATACTTACCCTTTTTAGGTACTTAAATTGTCATTTTCTTACTATACATTTTTGACCCATATTAACGAAAAGTAGAAGAAAACCGCAAGAACACTGCACCTATAAAATATATGTTGGCTTCTTCTATATTTCACTTGCGACATCGAACAGTATAGTTGAAGAAGTAGTAATATTTTAATATTTATATAACGTCGGCCAGTCACTACTAATTGGCAAATACCTATTCTTTTGACTTACTTCTTCTTTAGATCAAATAGTTTATAATGAGTTATAATAAACAATCACATGTTACAGCCTTATTTGCGATATTAATTGTGATTCTCCTTTTTTATTGGTGTAAGGGTTTGCGTCTCGTGCTCTTAGACTCTAACTCTTAATTATTATTAATTACGACTTACTAACTCGGAATTTCGCGATAGTATCTCGGAATACTGTCAAAATGCCGACTATATTTTTATTTCTTACAATGTTTTTTGTTTAATATAATAATATCCAAACAAAATTTGGCCAGATACCTAGGGTATTTTATTTTATGAAAATTATTCAGGAAGTTCAAGGAATCACTTCCACTATTTCCTGACATTAACCGTTCATTGTTTTCTTATTGTCATACTAGGGGCATTAATATCCGGTGCTCGTCAGGTTGAAAGGCACCGGAGCGAGTCCGGGCACTCAATCAGGACTCCGGAGGTCCGGAGTGTTTGACGTATTGTCCCTACCCTATACCTGTGCCTAATTTGTATGTTCTTCGCGCGACTAGCTCGATCGATAACAAATTTCAAAGGTCCGAAATATGTAGTCGAGATTTAATCCATTTTCCAATCCTTTTCCACGTCGAAGGATGCCAAAGTGGGAGGGCGAAGGGTTTCCAACAAGAACGGATTAGCCCTCCCAATAAACACCAAACACAAATAAAGGTTAATAATATTCAAGCGGTTATTTGTTAGGCTATTTAAATTATTTTCGGTTGACTTGACAGCGTATCTAAATTACAGTTTAGTATTAGGTATAATTTCCCATTTACAGTGGAAAAACTGAAACTTATATTGCATATTCCGTAGGGTTATCTATAAACCTTCAAATCAACATTGAGTAATGGACTTTTTTTTAATCGGCGCTAAAGAGTCTCGATCTATAATTCGCCATTAATAAAGTTCAGAAATCGCCACTAAACGAGTAATATTACTGAACAATTTTTTCTTTCAGTTGGCCTTGGCAAGATTTAACGACCAAACGTCAGACAGGTCCGTTGCCTCTCATCTGTCATACGTGGCTAGATATTCAACATTCGGCCACGATACACAGATAACGGTATGCCAGGTAGGCGAACGAAAATTAAACTCTTCTGCGCACCTTCGTCACTTCGACAAAAGCGCGGCCAACTTATAAAAACAGTCCTGAAATTAGTCTTAAGCTGCATTTCTAATGCAATTCGCGTGCCAAGTGTAAATTCGGCACGTATGCTTAGCAAGTGTTCCGTAATGTATCCATTTTCAATCAGGTAAGCGTGCTCGTGTGTGACACGAAACTTTGCAAGCTGCAAACATTCGTGCTCCGTGCCCAGTGTGGAGCATGCGCACAAGGAACTATGAACAATTAATTAATGGGAAGAAATAAATGTCTTAAAATTTGGTTAGAATTTATATTTATATTTTCATGTTTCCGCTTGGGTTTGTAAAAGATAAGCCCTACCTTGATATTTTTCTCACATCGAAAAATATAGGCTCGTAAATGCGCATGCGCAGCTGTCAAAAATTGAAGTCTATTGAAAATGAGGTGACACTTTCAGTTGCCCGTGCTGGCTTTCCACTTGGCACGCGAAGTGCATTAGAAATGCAGCTTCACTGACATACGTCAGTTATCAATTTCGCGTCAAGTTAAATCCAAAAATAGAATGTAGGCACCTTGAGACATCGTGGTGTATATGTGGTTGCCTGGCTCACTATAAAATGAGTTAAATTTCCGTTTAAAAATAAAAGTAAGCCATGACATACCGTTTTCTGTTTGTCGTGCATTCGGCCAATAAAGGATCATTTAGGTTTCAACCTCATTGCGGAACCTATATAACAACGTAATCTTACAGTATGAGTTCGGTTGGTTTTAATTGATAATATTATTTTGTATACTGAAATCACCGCCCGCACATGCGGTGCACGGTGCTCCGTTAGGTTCGATTTAGCAAGACAAACATTAGAAATATGGAAAGTGACCACTCTTTTTAAATTATATATTTTCGAATAGCTTGTGCCTTTTTTAAATTATATTAGGAGAATTCGTTTTATTAACCAGTATTAAAAAAATACGGTTTTATATGAAGAATCCCACCAAAAATCGATATTTAAAAATTGCAAGAATATAATAAATCAACACAAGTTCATTTCGTGTTATTGAAAAATGTGCACCTTTGCGAAGAATCTGCCGAGTATCTTTTAAGAAGTGTTTAATTTCGCATATTTTTCGTAAGGACGAACTTTGTCTAACTTTTCTAAAATCTAACCGAAAGCTGCGTCAGCTTACCTTGCTTTTTGTATAACAAAAGTTACCTATCGTTTCATAATTTAAAAAAATATATAATAAAATAAAAATAATATAAGCATACAGGATGATTTTTTTAGGACTACCACCGCGATTTTCTCGCTTATTTTGCGCCCTACAAAAAAAGCATAAAAAACAAAAATATGGCAATTTTGGACAACTAAGTGGTGCTGCAAAAGAAATCGGCATCCATGGCCAACTTGTCGGGCAAAATTAAGAAAACCTTAAAATGAGCAAAACTATCGATAGCGGTGGAATGTTTATTTTAAAAGACAGAGAAAAACTTTTATATTGAAAATTGATGGCACTAAGAAGCTTTATGCAAATGGCTACTCAGATAGTTTCAGAAAATTACACAGGGTCTTCGGCTCTCTTGAGGATATGAATTTTTTTTTGTTTATTTCTTATTAAACGGTATTTCTCGCTTATTTTAGGCCGCACAGAAAATATGTAAGAAAACAAAATATGGCTATTTTGCTCAGCAGGGCGATGTTAATAAAGGAACGGGTATCAATGCCCAACTTTTCGCGGTGTACACGGAGAAAAAAGTTTACTTCTGGCAAATAAAATTTTAAATGCCACAATTAAAATGGCAAACTAAATAGAGGAGAAATGAACCATGTATTTGTTCTTAGTAAAATGAGTAACTTGGAACCGAACACTTGTAATAAGTAATTTTCTTGCTAAATTGTGGTAGTTGGCCCAAATACCAAAGTGTAATTTCCAGTAGTACACCAGTTATTTATAGTAATGTGCCCAGTATTTAACAAAAGCACCACCTTCTGATTCCTGTAAGTGCCATTTTATTGATGACAGTTGACTTGGTTACTTGGGTCTATTGAACCAGTTAATCACACCAAATGATAGTAACTTGTACCAAGTGTTCAGGTTTTTTTTACATTAATATGAATTTTGTTTTCCTCTATCAATGGAAACTTTTATGACAAAAGGTGGGTTTAACTGCTATGATTAAATATACCACTTGTGACAATTCTCACAGTATTAGTTGTTACAATTAAATGCATTACTTGAAACAGGGTATTGAAATTCTGTAAGAAACTTTGACATGGTGGTAGAACTATATAACCAAAAATTCAAAAAGTTCCCAAACATACCCCTAAAATGCTTTGCAAGAAAGATACAGGGCGTTGAATGATTGGCAAAAATTAAGTTATTATAAATAGTATTTCTGATATACCTAATAATGAAAGTATAGGGTCACATATGTGTAGTTTTTTGCTGCCTTATTTTGCGAACAATTCAACGCTCTTTATCTTTCTTGGAAAGCATTTTAAGAAGTATGTTTATATAGAAACTTAAAAAAAATGGCAGTTCTACCACTTGTCAAAGTTTGTTACAGTATTAAGAGTATTTCAATAACACCCTGCATTCCATGACTTCACACACCTTCACGCTTCGGCATTAACTACGGGACTGTGACGACGCGTCCCCTGCGCGGGTGCGTCTGCGCCTTTCGACAACCTTCGGCCTAACTCGGATTTCTTCGCAAGTACTCTAGCATTTAGAGTAAGTGACTTATTAATAGTGACAACTTAATGCCATATTTGTATTTATTAGCTTGTCACCATTTTTTTGCACTGTTCTACACAAATATAACGACACCAACAGTTAATATTTCTATTATTTGCTATTAATGCTACATAGTTTTTAGGATATTTTTATTTATAGCAAGTCAATCCGTTACTGACATATGAAACTACGTTCCAAGTAAAAGCTTTTATTAACAACAAGCCGCATCACCATATGGCAGTAAATAAAACCTTACCTGTTGTAATTAAAATAGTGTCAAGTACAATGTGCACTTGGACCTCTTTTTTCAGTGTACTAACTTAAACTTAAAATCAACAAAAATTTTCATGGTCTCAAGAGAGCCAAAGACCCTGTGTAATTTGCTGAAACTGTTTGAGCACCTGGATGGATAAAGCTTCTCAGTGCCGTCAATTTTCAATATAAAAGTTTTCCTCTATCTTTTGAAATAAGCAATCCACGGCCATTAATAGTTGTGCTCAATTTGCGGTTTTTTTAATATTGCGAGACAAGTTGGCCATGGATGCCGATTTATTTTGCAGCACCACTTAGCATTCCAAAATTGCCACTTTTTTGTTTCTTATGCTTTTTTGTAGGGTGCAAAATAAGCGAGAAAATCGCGGTGGTAGTCCTAAAAAATCATCCTGTATAAAAGTTCCTTTTTATAACTCATGTGGATTATTGGTCTCGGCCTTTTAGGCCTTGGCCACTAAATTACCAATTCGTAATAAAAAGTTGAACATCAGTGCCTTGGTACCCAAATTCCTTAAAAAATGCTGTTATTATTTTTCTTCGTTATTGTTATCATTGAGCTTATATTCAGTTCTCTCTATTTTCCTGCGTTGTTCTTCAGCAGCGATTTCTACAGAAGGAGATTTGTGATTTGTCAGATTATGGGAAGGAACAGTATTAAATTTTTCTCGAACAAATCCAACTGTTCCATCTAACTAAAATACCGATGTTTCTCGCATTTTACTTATCCAGCAATGCCCTTTTTTTGATAGCTCAAAAACGTGAGAATCAGATATAGTAGCAGGACATTGACAACAACGCTAAAATTGAAGCAATCGGGTTTTGGCGGCTTGCCATCACTTCCCTAGCAAATACGACCTTATTATTTAAATTTAGGACCTTTCCCGGTCGCAAAATACACTTAGAAAAAATAATGTGAAAGGCCCATTTCGTGATATCTGAAGAACTTGTATGGGTCTCATATTAGCTTTTACAAAAATATCTTCAAATAAAAAAGTTACTATCCGCAAAGAAATGATGGCAATTTTCTGGTTTTTAAAAAATGTGTTTTTACACAAAGTTAGAACGTCGATTTTTTTATTAATGTTTTTCGAAAAATGCATATTTATCCGACAATAGAAACTCATTGAGCGAAAAAGTACCAATGGCCAATAATACAATAATTATTTAGGTACGATTATCTTTGCTTACAAATTGCCTGGTATAAAGACAACCGATTGACCGACCGCTAACTTGCGCACGTATATATTTTTAGCCTGACCCATGCCGCTCGATATCTCCGCAAACGGCCCCCGTATACACGAGGCCATAAGTACTTTCAATACTAAAAATAGCGACCTTGCTTAGCTACCTACTTCAATAGTGGGACACCGCGGATCGCAGCAGTGAAATTCGAATTCATTCTCTGGTCGAATAAAGTGTGTGCGCAGTTAGGAAGAGAAACAAAAATGGCAAAAATACTGTTGGTGGCTGCTTTTCTGGCGGTCTCTGTTTACGCTGGTAAGTTTTATTCTCTTGACTTAATTATATTTTGGTGGGTTGAAAATCTAATCAAAGTTGCTCCCTTCTGGGGCATTCGAAGGTCAACCTTGTTTTTCTAAACGGCACCTACATTTTTATTTTAGAATTTGTACCAGCTTGATATTTTGCACAATTTTTTACTTAACATGTTTTAACTATCTTCTTATCTTTGAGTTCTAATTTATAATATAAAATAGGTGACTTTCTAGAGTTTTCTTTAGGTAGGTATAGCCAAAAGACGGAGAAGCTAACAGCATTATGACTCATAACTTATCATTTTTTGCATCTTCACAAACAACCATTAAAACTCAAGGCAATGGCATTTACCAGAAATGAATTTGTACAATTCTCGAACAAAATAAGTAGATACAAAAACCCAATTTTACAAAGTTTTTTTTTAGAAAAAATGCAGAATGCCATGTTCTTATCATCAGAAGTTAGAGTTGAAGAATAAATTATTTGTTCCGCTGCGATAAACTTTAAAGAAATTAATTGATAACAATATATTCTTAGAATTTTAATAACAATAACTGACATTAACGATTCAGTTTGTTTCGTGGCTCCGATAATTATGTAGTGAATTAAATGAGCAATTTTTAAAAATAAACCTGAGTCATTCCACAAATAAGCCTCATTCCCTCCGTGAATAAATTTATAAGTATATATGGGTTTAGAAATTAATATAGATGTGTGAACCTCGTACAGATGAGGTAAGTGTCCAAATTTAATGCTGTAGACCTTTTCGGAGATTTGGACACTTCCCAGAAACAAAAACCAGAACAAGTGTGCAATTCGACAATAAGTACAGCATTTATCGATTTCTGAAGCAAATATAATAGTGAAATGCAAACGGATTAACCACTTTTCAATTTTTCTCGGTACGCTGTATTAAGTTAATTAGATAAAGAAAAAGGGAAAAACCTAAAACCAATTGAAAGCGTATCTTATCTTTATAGCGGTTAGTTGCTTTCGATTTTACTGTAAAGGCATTTATTGTGTTAAATTCACTAGTAGGTACAGTAAAGTTATAAATTAAGACATAAATATTTGAAATTATTTTTATACTTTCCAATATTTTTATTATAAATTATAGGTACGTAATTATTAGATTTCTACTATTTACAACATTGGCGGAAGTATAATTTTGTTAATGCGCATCCGTGAAAATGAAATCGACAATATGTCTGTCTTTCGGGGTCTAAAAACCCACATGAGAAATCGAATTGAGTATTTTATTGCAATGTCTCGATATCAAATGCATTTTTTCTCAATCTACTTAAATAGTTGATCTTTTTAATGCATCTGTTCGTGTACTACAATAAATAAGTTCCTTAATCTTTTACATACTTAGGCATAATGATATATTTCTTGCGGTGAGTTTTTGTTGGAACATCCTGTTAAACTATTAAAAATCGTTCTGTAACATGTCTATTTAAAACAGGGTTTTTTTCTTAATTGTAGAACAATCGAAAATAATTTTCTAGTTTTCTCAGAACAATTAATAAAACATTTGGGTACATTTGAGCTGAATATGAATAGGTACCTACGTTGTAAACTTTTTTCTTAAAAACATCCTAATAGTACTAAGTACAGGGTGGCTCATCCAAGCGGAAAAAGTGTGTTACGTGGAGACAGGTTAACATAAAATCGTCATTAAAAAAATGAGGTTGTAGTAAAAATTAAGGGGAATTCGAGGGTGTACCCTAATTTTGTATACGGGGGTCGGTAAAAAAGTTATCGCGAAAAAACATTTTTTGCAAAATAAAAAAAAATATTTTTTTTTACCTACACATCCATTAGAGTAAGTAATAAATAAGTAGTACTCCCGAATATTCAGTTTTTTAATGTAACTTCCGGTTATAGCGAAAATGAAAGTGATTTTCTCTATTTTACAACTTACACGTTTCTCTTAACCATCACAGGATTACTTTTTTAATTCTGAATCCAACGATATATAATTTGACCTATTTATCTCCAACCGTTTCCGAGATATTTATCAGAGAAGCTCCATCAAACTAGATACATGGTCTCATGGTCGGTGTCTGATGTTCGATCTGAGTAGGCCAAACAATAAAACCAAATTTATGACAAATCAAGTCAGCCATGATAATAAAACTGACAAGCGAGTAGGCTGAATGTTAAAGTGGCTATAGCCATTCAACTGCATTCAACTTAATTAAAAATCTCGTGGAAATTATGAAACATTTATTATTTTTCTCATCTCCTCAACATTTTCGGGGCGGTTCTTATTTTGCAAAAAATGTTTTTTCGCGATAACTTTTTTACCGACCCCCGTATACAAAATTAGGGTACACCCTCGAATTCCCCTTAATTTTTACTACAACCACATTTTTGAATGACGATTTTATGTTAACCTGTCTCCACGTAGCACGCTTTTTCCGCTTGGATGGGCCTCCCTGTACCTGCGCGCGCAATAACGTCAATAACCCATAGTCTTTAAAAGTTCTAGTCGTTCGTTCTTCTTCTGACGAAGACACACATTATCTCTTGTTTGGACGAAGACGAAGAGGTGTTGCAAGCTTTGATTTCTGCAGAAGTTCTGCTTCACCACAAGAAAAATAAAAAAATATGCAGAGAAATATATACAATTTTATTTAATAGTCACTGAGATTTTGACGAATATTTTAAAATTCTACAACTAACTCAAAATAACTACATCATATTCATAATAGAAACGGAGAGAAAAGAAATAAAAAAGGACCAACAAAATAATCACAAAACATAAGGTATGTACCTTCAAATGTTTTTCCGGTTTCTGCAACCTTTACAACCGTCCAGAACGGCGGTATTGCACAATCAGTTCTGCGCTAGTTTTGAACTGTTTGGAACTGTCCTTGAAATTAAAAACGGAAAAAAAGCTTAAAGACCTCTTCAACACATCATGCTTTATGAGTGTCAGTCCATCAAACGCAGTTACCTAGCCCTTTGTGTAAACACTGACAATTATAATATTTAGCAGTATTGGTGTACGGTTCCTAATTTGAGACAATGCCTACTTCTTAGCAAGAAAGCCTGTGTATCTCAAATTAGGAAATTTGCATACATAATAATTAGAAGAATATCGCCCACAAACTTAAACTTAGATACACGGTTGGTCCTTTCACGGTAATGTAGCCTTGCCTATAGGCACAGCAGCTTAAGGTATGTCTCATTGCTTAATATTAGTTTTTCCTTCTTTATAAAAAAATGTGCTTGTTGAGAAACTGAACTTTTGATAGGATGTTATTGATGCTTAGAAAAGTGAACACCCAAATTGGGGTATGCGCTATGCTATGCCCACTCCTCCTCGCTGTGCCGCCATTTTGAAAACATTTTGGAATATATTTATATTGTTTTTTACCGGCTGAAGAGAAAAAATTGTAAAGCTTAGAATTCGCAACATTTTTGTTCTGGGTCGAACTTCCTGTAATTCATTCCCAAAAAGATAAAAGTCGCCAAAGTTCCAAAAAACAGTTCTTTTACATTTTGATCTATCTATAATTAATTTAAACCAAAACACTTGTGCTAACAAAAGTTGTAGATCTTCATAAAAATTAGATTTATCACAAATTCGTACTGTTTATTAATTTTTCAAACCGTCTAGGTGGAATTTTCGTAGTTATCGCATATATTTTTTTATTTTTAAACAATGAATTTTTCAATGTTAGTCATAAATTGTGAATATGTTGAAGATTACGAAATAACTGTGTAAATGATTTATTTAGGAATTTTTAGTTAATCACCAGAAACATAATACGCATTTTCAACAATAATTTATTAATTCAAGAATTTATCCTGAAAACATAAACAGTTCTATGATAACTGCAGAAATCCCACCAAATTTTATTGCATAACGAACATACCACTTCCTGTAACTCAGACAACACCAATGCCTTTTATAGTTTTTCAAGATCTGCAACTTTTGTTAAGAAGTTTTTTTTATTTTTGTGGGTCGAAATGTAGAAAAACTGTTTTTGGAAAGTTTGACAGTTTTTGGGAATGAATGATAGAAAAGTACAATTTTCCTCTCATACTTTTTTCCTTTTCCCGATTGAATATAACTACATAAGTTACACAACAAAAAAAACTGTTGGACAAAAATTACAAACCAACAGGTATCTGTTGAGTGTCTGGTTTACATACTTCTGGACGGGGAGGGCAAATAGGCAAGAATAAAAATATTTCTTGAATTTGAAAGAACATTGAATTATCAATGCAATGCGCGATGACCTAATGGATTTTTCCTAAGGGGAGCCTTGCCACAAAAATATCATTGATCCTCTAACTATAGCGGGGTTGCACAGATAAGTGAACCTTTGCATGAACGTAAACTCGGGTTCTCCGTTCTCCATATTTCTCATTTTTTATCTCTTTTCCTATGAATACCTCAGACAAATAAATAAAGGGACAAAGTATTATCTATATAGGTTATTTGTGGTAAACTAATTTCTATTATTTAATATCTAAGATTCATTGTTTTTAGATTTATAAGATACAGAATGGTATACAAGCCAATTTTGGTGGGATGTACATGTTTATTAGCATACAAGAGTAAAACTCTTATTTATAAAATCCACTAGAAAAGCCTCTTACCTATTTAGAAAAGCCTATAAGTATGTCCAATAAATCAATTCTGTTTATTGGCACTATTACAGAAAGGAATTCAATTTGCTGGAGTATAATACAGGATGTCCCAAAATTAGCCTACCATAATTTACCAGCGCGTTCTGCTACTCAAAAAATGAAAGAAGTTCCTATAAACGCGGCCTCAAAAATGCCCCCCCCCCCTAATGTGGATATAGCTCCCGAAATGGACACTTTGGCAAACGGTTTTTTGAGAAGTTTGCGTTTTTTTCTAAATATTTCCAGACCGAACAAAGTTAAAATTCTGAAATTTGAAACGTGATGTACCTGTAACATTTGACAGTTACTGAGGTAGAGATAGTTTGAGATTCTTCATCATAGTCGCCCCAAATGGGGGGAGTCAAGGAGTTAAAAATACCCCAAATTTGTTGTATATTATTTTTGGACTTTTTGACCATTACTGAGGTCGAGATAGTTTGAGATTCTTCATCATAGGCGCCCTAAATGGGGGAAGTCAAGGGGTTAAAAATACCCCAAATTTTTGTGTTATTTTTGAACACCCTGTGTACTAAAATATATAAATACCTAGTTCGATATTTTTTATTTACTTCTACCTTTCAGGTCGGTTAAAATAAGTGATGTAATATCTGAACAACAAACTGGACCAATGATTCCCAGATAATCCCTTTGCCACAAAAAGGCAGGCATTTATTTTATTGCAATAATTGTTATTTATGCTATTTAGATTTAAATCTTTCCAGACAATCTAATTTTCACATAAAAATACGATTTTATTTTTTTCTTTTTATTCTAAATAATAGTGGATTATTCTACCTTGAATATTTGTGGACAAAAGTGATGGCCAAGTAGATGGCATAATATATTTTTTATGAAATTCATCGCAAAGTCGACCAAAAATGTTTCGGGAAAGGGAAAACCGTCCAGTACGTTTCCCCCACTCCAACTCCAAACTCTTTACCATCAGAGAGGTTAAATGATATTATGAAAAGATAAAAAATGAATGGTTCCTGTAAAATTATTATAAATAACCCTGCTAGGTGGTATACCCTACAATCATTATAATGAGGTTATATAATCTGTAATTAAATTTCTAATAGACAATGTGTATTCGAAAAGTAAACTCTATTCAACGAATGTTCATATACATACGTCACAACTCCCGTCCTTGTCTTACTCATGAATATACGATGTATATCGGATTCACGAGCGAGTCAGACGTAGGTATGAACATTCGTTGAACAGAGCTAGTAACACTAATAAATAGAAAGTATATCAACAATAAAGGAAAATGCTTTATAACTATTTTAGCGTTTATTTAACTTTGGCTTATTAAAGACATTTAAGAATAGTCAGTCTCTTACACCAAGTCTTAAAAACTAGCATAGTTTTCATTTTAATTATAAGGCTATTACTTAAAACATATTTAAAGCTCACCAGATAAGTCAGAAATAAATCAGTAACCTCTTATTTTATTTGGGTAAGCTTAAATAGGAAGCCATTTAATAGTCAATTTTCGACATTGCATTTTTTAAACTTTTTCACATAATTCTGTCACTGTTTTTAATTTACTTCTAATAAAGGCGTTCTCAATTTTTGCAGGCGTTTGTAGACTTTGAATGTTTGCATAATTATCAATATGAAATTCTTTCAATTTCTCCGCAAATATGTATATTGATGGGTGAGTAGTGTAAAATGAAAATGATTCCTTACATTTCTAATAGAATGATTTAGACGCATTTATAGTTCTTGTTACTGGATAAGTTTACTTGGCCCATAAATAGGCGGGAAATGTGAGTCTTCTTCAATATATGACAAGATAATCGCAATACTTACTTAACTAGGTACTTGTTCATTTTCTGGCCGTATTGAAAATAGGTCGAATAATAATCAGTTTCCAACATCATTCTGATTTTTCATGGTTGGTGAAGATGAAATCGGCACCCGTTAATAATTTTTGATTTAGGCCAAACACACTGTAATGCATTCTGTATGGCCTTCTCAAAGCCTAAAAACACTTCATTTAGATACAAGCTTAAATTGAAATCCCTTAAAATTTTATAACAAATTAATTAATATTTCATATAAGTTTGAGATTGTTTATTTTCAATAAACAAAACAGTAAGGCACGTAATGCCCATTTTAAAATCCGTATATAATGAAAAGTTGAAAAAAGAAAGTACAGCAGGCAAAGCTGCCATCCATATACATTTGAGACATTTCATACATTTGGTACTAAAATATGTTCTTCTATTTTACACTATTTAAAAAAAGTCTTCGCCTCTACACGCGTTTTGGGCTTGCAATTTTCAAGAACCCGAACTATACTTCATCTATGTTCTTTGGTAACGGTACCGGCAATACTACTTGTCTGCAGTTATATTCAGTTATATTCTTACGTAGGCATCTACTCTCTCTTTTATTGTAATTGTAAATGTGGTTGGTAAACCGACTTCCATCTCACGTTGTATAATCTTTGATGATTTTTCTGCCCTTGGCAGCTCGTGGATACAATGTGACGGTTTACTTTTTGTACATCAGCTTCGTGGTTGTGGTCATTTTCTGTTCTGTTGAGATTATACATGATGGGGTCCTAACACAGTAAACACTTTTGCAGAACATTTTACTTTTCGATTTATACACCGCCAAAATGTTTAACCACTTTTTAAAGTCTTTTCTTTTTTAAATTTAAGATGATTGACCACAATTCTCTAAATACGTTTGATAATTTTAAGATCCATTATGAAAATAGCTGGATGTATACTAAAGACCATTTGAGACTGATTAATATAACCACAGAATAACCAATGATATAACCCAATCCAATATGAGTGGGGAATTTGTTAATCCAATTACATATACCTACTGGATAATATTAATTATTCTCTGTCAAGTAGAGGCTTTTTTCTCTGGTGGCATGAATACCCGTGCAATTTTAAAATCTTAAATTCGTAGCAGCCATAGTATTATTCTTGTAAAGCTTTTTATGCGATATTTTCGACGATATATTACGCGAGAGAGGTTGCCATTTTTTAAGACTCAATGTACGCTCGTACGTGGTGATTCAATAATTTGACCCATAAAATGCCTTTGTTCGATCTGTAGAGAGCAACACGAATAATTTTAAACTTTTGGTCAATACAAATTTTAATCTAAGTAATTACCTACTCACATTTTGAGGCAAAAATTATTTAAAAAGATTTATGACAATGGCAGTTATTAGGCTTATTGCGCAAATGCTGATAACGGCCATTGTGATAAATCTTTTTAAATAATTTTTGCCTCAAAATGTGAGTAGGTAATTACTTAGATTAAAATTTGTATTGACCAAAAGTTTAAAATTATTCGTGTTGCTCTCTACAGATCGAACAAAGGCATTTTATGGGTCAAATTATTGAATCACCACGCACGTGCTGTACATTGAGCCTTAATATTAGTTTCAAGTTGAGGTGGATGTGGGGTGCGGCATGGACGTGGTGAGATATCAATTACAAGTAATTTTGGTTCCATCTCTGCGTAATATCGAGACGGGTTTGGGAGTCCTTCGATATCTCTATTCCCATCTGTGATATAGGAGGTGTTAATTTTAAAAATTGTCCTTAGGTCCTTAATGCATTTGGGATTTTACTTCAAGGTTTAATAGAGATATATTTTAAAATAATTATCCAAAATATGTACCTAATAAAATATAAAAATTCTAATTTACAGGCATCTGTTCTATAGTATAACTCCTCCAAAACCACTTTTTAGAACAATGCTGAAGCACAGTTAAAAGCATATAAATATTATTCATTTAATTGCGACTGACGAGTCCATCTAAGTAAAAATACCGCCTATAACTTCGAACCCTTTCTTAACTAAGGCCTACGAATATGCTCAAAAAAGGTCTTAATAAAAGTAAACTAAATGGTGGAAGAGATTTCAACAATGAAGCCAGAATGTTATAGTCATATAAAGCCTTTTTTAAACTTTTGTTTTCTTCACTAGAATACTCTTACATATTTTTGCATTTGAAATCTACGGATTAAGTAATACATAATAACTTCATAACATCATCTTGTGCCTCTTGGAACACATATTTCATTTTGAAACTTTAAACTAAATTCAATTAGGTACCTACCTACTGAAATTCTTACCTAAATATTTTATTTTAAGAATTCTTTGGGACACCTTATTATAATTTAACTGAGTACTAAGCAGTTGTACTTCATTGAAGTATTTTTATGCTATACGTCTATTACATACAAATAAAATGTTTTGTTATAATGTTGCTATTTAATATTTTAGCCATTTAGAATATAGGCGCCCATGCCTTTGAAGGATTTAACAGTAATAACTCTGGTATTGAGGTTATGCATTTTGTTATTGTAGACCGTAGACCACAAACATTTTATACATAGGTATAAAGCATGTATTACTTATCTAGTCATATTTGATCGGAGGGGGAGACACTCCATAAGCAGATGTGCTGTATAAGTATTTACTTAGTGTTTTTTTTTTAGCTGAAGCCTTGGAGTGCTATACTTGCGACCACTGTTCTCAAGATGTCAAGACATGGAATATAATACCAGCATGCGGCAATGTAGCACAAGGGAACAGCAATGAGGGAGTGTGCGCAAAGATTATAGCCAAAGGTAAAACATAGGTCCCACTATCGGCAACAATTAAATAAAGTTACAGGTGGAATAAAAAATTTCTATACCTATTTGTTCTATAATGTACTAAAATGTACCTAATTCTTTTTTTTTAATTAAAGCATTCAGATACACCGAGGCCAACGTATGATATTAATATAGGTATTGTTATGAAATTTGTATTTTCAATATTTTTTTTATATACGACTGTTATTAAAAGTCACACTTTTTGCGCAGGCTCCCCTGATTAACAAATTAATTTATGTTCAAATATTTTAACACTAGTAGAAAAATATATTTTAATACTACTTAGGTAAGTAATTGGTTTATTATTCATTACTTACTGATTTAATATCTGTAGCAATGGCAATAAGTTTCAAATCTGATTTCTTCACAGTCCATTTTTATTGTATTCAGTAGATATATGTGTCAATAGGAATTGTTTTATAAAATGTTTCAAAAAGTTTGAAAACAATTTTCAAATATCACCCCACGGCACATCTGTTTTTTGCAACACAGTTTTAAATAATAATAGCAAAAAATATTATGAACACGTTTTTTAATGTTAAAAGGGTTTTTTGTCAGAACTTTTGGAGAAACGCTAGTTAAAGGTAAAACAGGCATAAGTTTGGTCGCCTGTATACCCCGTATAAAGGAAATATATCAAACCGATACGTGCTATCCAACGATAGTAAAATGTAATTTTTAAAGAATAATTTCTCTGATTTATTATTTGTTGTACCTAGGTATTTTCATCGATCAACCTGACATATCATGTTAAAATTCGTAGTGTCTAATTCTAAAAAATAGTTACTTATATTGCAAGATGCGTAAGTGCACTTTTTGGCCGAGAAGGTTATTTATTTTAAGGACCGATATTTATAGGGCCCCCCTAGTATTCCTTTATTACTCAATGCCTGGGTCCTTAAAGTATCTCCCAGGCCAAAAAAGATATTACGCATCGTGTATGTACCTAATGTATTAAATTTTTCCTGCTACCGACAATAAACGTGAAGTACACTATGGAGTATATTGTTAGTAATAATCTTCATAATAGCCATTGTTCAATTACGGTATTGACCAAAAGTTTAAAATTATGCGTGTTGCTCGCTACAGATCGAAAAAAGCCATTTTATGGGTCAAACTGTTGAATCACCACGCACGTACTGTACTTTGAGTCTTAAGGAAGAAGGAACAGGAAAACTAAAATTTACAGTGAAAATGTCATAGTTAATTGAAAGTAGGATCTCTTTACGAATCTGTACAAAAAATTTTTTTTGAGAAAAACGCGACTTTTGCAAATGTGCATCACCTTTGTATAATGTATAATAACGAACGGAAACTAAAACTACAACAATAATGAATAATAATACTACTATTTTTTTTCGTAGAGATCGTTTTGATATAATATTCCCTTTTATAGAGTATACAGAATGTATAAAGCCTGTAGAATACAGGCGACCAAACTTATACCTGTTTTGGGTTAAACTAGCGGTTCTCTAAGAATTCTGACAAAAAACCCCTTTTATCCTTGGATTCGACGTGAAAAGGACTATCTACAATCAATTAAAAGTATTTTTGGTTAAGAAATGACCTTCATCAATTTTTTTTTAAATGTGCCTCATGTCGCTCCCCGCTACGGTATCAAAAAACCCTATAAAAGCTAGGATCCGTCCACGCAGTAATAGAACGAACTCCTAAAAAATAAAATTTCGATGAACTTGATATTTCGAGTTTAAACTCAAAATTTTACACAAAGAAAAAAAATGTGGCTTTCTACGCCTTCGAAAAAAGTAATAGAACGAACACCTAAAAAATAAAATTTCGATGAACTTGATATTTCGAGTTTAAACTCAAAATTTTACACAAAGAAAAAAAATGTGGCTTTCTACGCCTTCGAAAAAAGTAATAGAACGAACACCTAAAAAATAAAATTTCGATGAACTTGATATTTCGAGTTTAAACTCAAAATTTTACACAAATAAAAAAGAAAAAAATGTGGCTTTCTACGCCTTCGAAAAAAGAAGATTATTTTCTAAAATATAACTACAGAGGCCAAATATTTGTTGCTTTTCTACCTCCACATATATGTTTTTTTATTTTTGAAAGCAATCTTTATATTTATATGTGTGGACAGCTTTTAGTAGCAACCTAACGACACACTTTAGTGTAGAGTTAACTTTTCCTTTAATGTTAAATAACATTATACAAAGAGGTGGCAAACTAAACTTATATGTTTTAAATAAACATATGATTGTATTGTTAACAACAATACGATCATATTGTGTTAAAAACGCAGAGAAATTTGAAGTGAACCCTGTTAACAGAAAATTCTTTACTGCACTCAAATATGATGCGTGGTCTAATTACAAGGCAGCAGATTTCGCCCTAAAGCTTTGTTAAGGTGGCGATAGACTGATGTCTATCACCCCCTTAAAATTTTCATCTGTTGCCTATTATTTTACACCAATATTTAAAACATATTATACATATGTGTAAGTATATTTTTTCCTTAAATTTCAGACAAAACAGGAGGGGAGAACGTAATGAGAAAATGCGTGATTGCCAAGAAAACTGCCAATGGACCTCAAGTAGACTGTATGCGCACTGGAACAGAGGATTCTAGGGAATGCCATATCTGTAGTTCAGACCTTTGCAATGGTGTCCCCTCTGTTAACTTAAGTTTCTTTGCTGTACTTGGTGCAGTCTCAGTATATTTATTTCAAAAATTGTTGTAAAGCGTAACAATATATTATCGTAATTTAGTATATTTTGTAAATGTTTGTTATATATTAATTCAATTTACTGAAAAATTTTACCTACCTAGGTATTTGTTGTATGTAAGAACTATTTTCTCCATCCACTAAAACGTTAAGGTTAAGTTATTTCGTGGTATTTTCGTATTTGTTTTGTTATATTATAGGTTGATTCTAAATGGATATTAAATATTTACAATAATTATTAAAAAATATCACAAATGCAAAAAAATCATTGCTTTGTTAGTTTAATCCCACTCAACATGATTTCACCAAAAATATAGTTCAATTTTAAGTTTAAACCTAAAAAAATTGGAATTCGGGTGAAACTAAACGTTATCTCGACTTCTTTTACCCCTCTACTGGCTGTAATACTTAAACATTAAGCAAAAATTGATTTCTTTGTGGCGTAAACAGATCCATTGAATTTTAATTGGTTTTTTCTCCACCAAACTGGTTAAAAGACAACTTTTTCAAGTTGCCTGGAAAATTAATAAATTCTTAACAGTAAATGAACTGAACTTTTAACTTGTAACTCAAAAAATATCTTCAACAAATTTGTTTCCTGAGCTTTCGGAGAATAAATCTTCCTCCTTTCTCAAAGATCATGTCATGTCAAAGTGAAATGACAGATTAATAAATTTCAGGTTAAAATGTCATGACAACAGAAACAATAGCCTAGCCACCTGTCTGATATTGTACCCTGTGTTCTACCTAATTATTTATACTATTATTAACTTCTCTTTGAATAAGTGGCAATAATATTTTACTGAATTCCACTGAACATTCAGCAACATAGTTCTCTGTATTTCCTAGAATAAATGCTGATTCTTTAATTTTTCGTCTATTTCCTACTTCTTCTTTGAGAATTGGTTTGGAACTATCCCACAATATCCTATGATTGTTATTAAAAGTGTTCACATATTTTCGACTTCGAAATTTGATTTTGCCTGATATAATTTTTATGTTCTTTTAAACGAACGTTAAATGACCTACAAGTCTCCCCAACATAGAACTTTCCACATTCGCAAGGAATTTTATAAATGCAATTTTTTGAACTTTGTACCTCATTAAATGGTTTCGTTTTAACTAGCATCGATCTTAATGTATTTTCGGTTTTAAATACTGTTCTGATATTAAAACGATTGCCTATGCGTTTTAGCTTTCCTACCTAGGATACAATAAGTAATACCTGGACCAACACTAAATTAAAGGACCTGTGCATAGCGCTGTTTCAAGGGATCTCCACTGGCGCCTCACGGCGAAAAAAATCTACAGGGTGCTTTAATGTTAAAAACACCACTGTCGCAGAAGCTTTTATAAAATAAAAACATGCAAAAAATGTGTCTGTTAAACGAGCTTGATATCCAAAATAAAATAGAATGCTTAGGTATTTGTTATGCTTCTTTAATTTGACAAGTTTACATGACATATTTCCATAGATTTTTTAAGGAAAACGAGTCTAAAAAGCAAAAAAAAAGTACCTATTTTATGTTATCACAACCTAATCTACCGATAAAAACTGTGTTAATATGAGGAAACAGCGAAATATTGACCGTAAACACAATTCGTTACCGCATTGAATAAGGAATTCGAATACTTTAATCAATGGTTACCGTAAAAGAACGTTTGCTTTATTAAGCAGGATATTAATATTTAAAATATGGGACATTATAAACTTCAGAAACTGACATACCTTGAAACTTACCCCTCTATAACCTATATAGAAGTCGCCATTTTTCGTGGAGTAGGGCCATTCTAGTCCTCAAACAACAATGAAATACGATGTCATGCTCGGGTCTTTCGAGGCCAACGATAAAGACAGGCCATGTCGTTAGTGGAACTTCTTTAAATATAGAACTTAAACAACAGAATTATGGAATATATCATTATTCATTTACTTAGTTGCATGATAGTGTAACGAGTCTGGCATATTCATTGCTCAAAATACATTATTGCAAAAATACTTAAAAAACCCAATATTACTTTGGTATTTAGGTTATTTTTTTACGAAATAAAAATGAAAAATCACTTAAGAATACCTAATTAAATTGTTTCTAAAATAATAACTAAGACGTTTAACAACACTTTAAACACTTTCCGACCGACGTCGGACTAAGATGGTTACGATATTTTCGTGCGCCTTGGCCTGTCTTTATTGTAGGCCTCAAAGTGTCGGTTCAGGGTTCAGGTATTACTCAACTAAATATTACAAAAAAATAATATTATATAAAGATATAAGACAAACTTTTTTCAGTCCAGTTTCAATTGAATTGTTTCTTGGGTCCTTGATTTTTTCTTACGATATAGATTTTTAATTTAATTTTCATTAAAGATTTCTTTCAGTTTCTTGGTGATCTCTATACACTATACCTGGCCAATTTTGAGCTTAGGTTTTTCTAATTATTCATTTTCCAAAAATTGATAGTTTCCTCAAGTATTGTGATTTTTAAATGGATATTATTTTCTCTGCTGGGATGTTTTAATTAATAAATTCGTCTGGTCGGAAAATAATAAGAAGGTACAGTATTTTTCTTTACGGCAAGTTTCATTTCGAAATCACTCTCAGGAAAATAAACATTTCACATTTTTTTTATTTAGCAGATGTAGGTAGATACCCTGCATACAACATACAACAGTCGCTAGTGAACGTACCTAAATAAAATAATGACTTGCCATGCATATTTTTTCATTTTTCTGTTTTGTTTCCATCGAAGAAACCTCATTGCATTTTTCCAAACTGTAATTTTTTCTCATCTTTGGCAGTGCAAAAACCGATGGTCTCCAGTTGTGTTCTTGCAAATGAAAACACCACAACACTGCGTCAGTTTTCTAATATTATTTAATTAAATGAAATTTTTTATGAAAATTTTTGGCTTACTTTTCACGTCTTTACATAGGTATGTATGCAGTTATGGTAGGTGATTAGAACAAATGAAAATAATAATATTTTGCTGTGATACCAACCTTGTTCCGTCCCTGGAATCTTTCCAAAATTACGTTTCATCAACAAAATTGATATAACTTTTGAACAATTATTTTTTCTGTTAAAAAATGACATTATTGTCCAAACTCTCCCAATTCAGGAACTCTAAATATTTCCATATAGATTCGAGGGATTGGTATCATGGGTCAGTGCTGTAACGAGGGTATGAAGCGCCTGTGGCAAGGCAAGTGTCTAACTTGTGCCTCCTCGTAACCCAATAATGACAAAAAAAAAATAAAAATTGTAATGTAGGTAACAAGTTAAATTTTAAATATAATCTCATCAAAATGAGTTATCTGTATATACAATTCGTCAAGGTATTTGTATGAATAAATAAACTATAACCTAAATAATAACAAATTTTTATTCATATTCAATGACGCTCTAATTGGCTGGTTTTACGCCAACGGACCTCCTAAATAAAGTTAGACCTCTTTTAGGGCTTCCCCGAGGGCTTCCCCCTCCACTAATTTTTGTCCGACTGCCAGAGGGCACTGAAGGCTGTTTTTGCGCCGCCAGCATGTGCTTACATTTCTAGGGTTACCGTTGGGATCATTTAGTCAAAAATGCCTTCTTCTTCCTCTTTTTCACTTCATTTCAAATAACCCGCCAAAAACGCAGCATTCGTATTGGCTTTCAATCTACTGTCAGCACAAGATGGCGGCCGTACGTTCCTAATATACCTACCTATATCATAGGAATAGCAGTTCAGCTTTGGTCCGTTTTTTCACCTCATGTGAATGCGAGCTACGCGAGTGTAAGAAAGAGAAGGAGTGTGATGCTAGCGAAATAAAATGTGTCTCTGTCTAATTGGATCGGAAAGACGAAAAGCGGCCAGTGACCGTCCAGTGTTGATTCATGTAGAGTAGAATGATCAAGTAAATTTTGCGCCCTAAATCCAGTTGCGTCAGTTTCGGGCGCCTCTTTCGCCACGCCCTCGTTAAGGCACTGTCCAGAGTCCAGCCTATTGCAGGAACAAGTTCTGGATCACCCAGTATACTCAAACAACATTTCTTCCACATTTAAGTCTCTTTTAAGGCTCGTAACAACATTTTAAAAAAATCAGAAACTACTGACGCCAGGATTACTCTTATTCCTTTCCTAACTCCTTTAATATCGCTATTAAATATGTCAAAATTACTGATTAGCGTCCTTATTAGGGCCCTTTTCCATCCCCTAAAAAGCCCCTAAAAAAAAAAGCTTGTCGCGAGATTTAAGTTTTCAAACTAAGTAAATACCACTACTTAAATCTCGCGACAAGCTTTTATATCATATAAATTGTGGAATGACGTTATAAGTTGATAGTAAAAGTTTTAAAAGAAAAGATTATTTTATTCTTTTTAGCGCATTTAAATAAAAGCTTTTTTTAAAAATATTTTTTTACTTTTAATTTATTTTTTCATATAAACATGTATCGAAATCCTAGCGGTTTCAAAGTTCTTTTTTTTTTTCAAGTTTTCTTTTATTTTTCCTAAAGGAAAACAGTTAAGGCAGACATATTTGGTATAGTTTAGACACTCATTAAATACTATAAATTAAAAGTAATTCATCCCATCTACTTCCACCAGTGCTGGAGAGACGGGGGTCAACCATCATATTTTTTAATAAAAAATGTTACGCCACTGGAAAAGTAATTTCTTTTGCCTTCACTAAGTTTTCCAACCTTTTATAAGAAAAAAACTACACTTGACTTTTTTCGAGAAATGTACCGTTTTTGAATAATTCACTTTTATTTTGTGCGTTTTAATTTTTTTAGCAGAAGAAAATGAAAGTAGGTCTAAGCTTTCGAAACTTTGCACACATACTGAGTTTTTAATTCCGAACAATTTTTCTTAATAACATTTTGCTGTAAGACCTACCTAAAGCCCACTTTACTGGTGCGATTTTTCGAATCTAGAAACCTTTTTGTAGGTGTTAGGACCAAATGTTATTAAGGAAAGTCGTTCGGAATTAAAAACTCAGTAGGTGTGCAAATTTTCGAAAGCCTAGGCCTACTTTGATTTTAATCAGCTAAAAAAATTAAAACGCACAAAAGTGGATTTTTCAACAATGGTACATTGTACGAAAAAAAGTCAAGAATAGTTTTTTTCTTAGAATTTATTGGAAAATTTAGTGAAGCCCAAAAAAGATTACTTTTCCAGTGGCGTAAAATTTTTTAATTAAAAATATGATGGTTGACCCACGTCTCTCCGACACTGGTGGAAGTAGATAAGCTGAATTATTTTTAATTTATAGTATTTAATGACAGTCTAAATTGTACCAAATGTTTTTGCCTTAGCTGGCTTCCTTAGGAAAAATGAAAAAAAATTTGAACAAAAAATTGAACTTTGACGCCTTGTATATCGAAAACCGTTAGGATTTCTATATATATTTATAGGGAAATTTTAAATTTTCTAGCAGTTTTTAAAGTATTGCTGACAAAGTTTGGACCACCCTGTATATTATATTATACAGGAAAATCGAGTTTTCCATATGTTATTCTCAAGAGCCAGTCGTAAATTTCCCTACATTCTACTCGACATCGATGTACTTTTCAACACTTTTCGAGGTTTGTATGCGAAAATGGAGCACCTCAATCTGTCACTATCTGACGGTCTATCAGACTATCAGGAGCGTCCAGATTGTAGGTATGCAGAAATAATGTAGAGTGGCCTCTACGTGCGGCGTCCCATCAAACCTAGGTACATTGTTTCTGCGTATTCATCACTGATTACGACAAACTGGAACATTCGAAAAAAGAACGTATGATTGTGGTCGCCAATGTGCAATTAGAACACCAGCATTGGAAGAAGCAGTACTCGATTTAGTTTATGAGCAACCGAATACCGGTACTAAGAAAATTGCTTTGGAGTTAGGTACATGTTCACTGGCGGCGATAAGGCGCCCGCAGAGCCCGCCGTGCGGGGGGGCCCCAGCTCCGAAAGGGGCCCCTAAAAACTGTTCTATATCCACTAATATTAATTTTTGGAAAATATTAACGCTATTAGGCTGAAAATCGGTGTCGACCAAACGACTAGAAGATTTTTATTTCAGGAAACTATTCGCAGATTGTTAGGAAATTATTAAAACACCCCGAAAAACACGAAAATAAAATGTAATTATTTGTCAAATTTTGTGCTTTTAGTTTCTCTTTTAAACTCGTATAGAGGTAATTATTACGAAAAATATTCACTTCTATCGTTGAATACTTTTGTAGAATACACTCTGTTACTGCGAATGAAGATTTGGGATTTTTTGTATTAACCTATCATGTGCCATGTTTTTTATCTTCCCTGTATCACTAATCATATTTTGACCAATTTTTACGGCTTTTGCCGGCCGGTTGTGTGTTTGTAGCAGATAGCGCCAATTGACTTAAGATAAATTTTGCTGAAATTAATTTATACTTCAACACTAGTAAAAGAGGTTTTTTTTTTAATCAAATTTTTAATTTATTTTTTCTTTCAAGTTATGAGCCATTTTGATATTAGGAAGTTTAGTATGCCGTCGGTCCCTGCGAGCTCCGTTTTAGCTTAAAAAATTGGCGTATTATTAGGACAAATAGCAGAATTTTCCATTTTTATACAACCAATACATCAATTCTGCGACGTCACGTTATGTTTTTTTTACTAAACACCAGAGAGATTTTAGCAATGGTAAGATTTTAAATTTGGCAATTAGTAGATAAGGGTATTTGTATTATTCGGAGTGGCGGAGCCCCTTTTATTATACCTACTTAATAAATATTTTTCTTTGGAAAATATTTTCTAATATAAATATCAAGATAAATATATTATTACGTAATATTAAATCATGTCCCATTTATAAAATAAAGATGATAAAATTTCACGTCCCCAATAGATTTTTCCAAAAAGAAGGTTAGCGGCTTTATGGGACTATAAATTTTGGCAACTGGTAATATCATACCAACATCCAATTTCTAATGGATGTGCCAGTGTTTTCATATTTGAATCGTTCGGGAAGGTAGACTATGACAGCTGTTTCCCCTTATTAGGTTGGTATGGCTGTCTTGATGAACCTAATAAGGGGAAACAGCTGTCATAGTCTACCTTCCCGAACGATTCAAATATGAAAACACTGGCACATCCATTAGAAATTGGATGTTGGTATGATATTACCAGTTGCCAAAATTTATAGTCCCATAAAGCCGCTAACCTTCTTTTTGAAAAAATCTGTTGGGGACGTGAAATTTTATCATCTTTTTAATATTTCTACGGCTCTAAGATGCAAGTTTCACAAGGATAGGGCTCCCGGCCAGATCTTTGTTGATTTCCACAAATTTGGAAGATACAGTGGTGAATGGCCAATGAGCCTGTTTCCTGTGTCGCTTCTTCTTCACATTATTTCGTAGTTTTCTGGATTCAACACCAACCTAACTTTTTCTTGTTGGTGTTTACTATGTTTTGTGAAATTTCGGCTCTGGTACTATCAGCTTGATACTAGATGGCGCCACTGGTTGGTTCTCACCTCCAAGTGCAAGCTACACTGTTATAAGTGCTACCGTTTCTCTTTGAGTCGTTCGGGAGGGTTATGGCTGTCTTGATGAACCTAATAAGGGGAAACAGCTGTCATATTCTACCTTCCCGAACGATTCAAATATGAAAACACTGGCACATCCATTAGAAATTGGATGTTGGTATGATATTACATATTACCAGTTGCCAAAATTTATAGTCCCATAAAGCCGCTAACCTTCTTTTTTTATAAAATAAAATGTGAGACATTAGACATGCCCAGTTTTTGTTAAGCTACGCTATAATACTCGCGATAATCATTGAGTAAAGGATATATATTCTAAGTATACCCTATATCATGATACAATGAAAAGAAGGTATGATAGATCGGTGTCACAATTTCGTCCCGCTCTGCGCATGACGTCACGCGGAGCGGATTATTTGAATTTTAAGGCGGGAAGCGGGTTTTTCTAATGGAATATTGAGTTATGTATCCGTAAATTAATGTTGTACTAGGTAGCATGATTTAACACATACGACTAATTTAAAAATAACATGATAATCAAGCTAAGAAAATTCTCAGTAGGGTAAGCATTTGTATTTTTTTAACACAAAGATAATGCATCAACTGTAAGGACTTCCTTAGTGCAGGTAAATAACTCAAAGTTTATTTCTTCTTACAAAGGAAATAAAAATGATCGATAACAACGAAAATTTCCAAGGATTGCAAGAGAATACTAGAATAGCAATCGCCATAAGTAAAAAATAAATACCGATGATATAGTTTGTAATTATTGAAAAAATAAATAAAACATAGAAATTAAAAAAAATAAAGTCAATTTTTAAGGCAACAATGTAAAATTTTTTATTTAAAAAAATTTAATACATATTTTATTACTTAAAATTATGATGTAATTTTTAACCTTTTCCATTTTCTAATTATATCCTTATCTTGTAAAGCTTTGTTCAACTTTTTTATTCAAAAATACATCCTCGACTTAAAAAATATATTTTTTTTAATTTCTGCTGAACAATTTATCCTTAAAGAAGTATTCTATGAATTGCTTATGTAACCTTTGCTAATCAAGAAACTATCGGGGTATGGAATTAAAAATTGCCTCCGATTCTTCCATCATTTGCTGGGATGGTTTACTTAGTCCACCAATTTTGTTCGCCATCATTAAGCTCTAAGCCTTGTTAGATTGTTAACATAGAATGCATATCTACATAAAAGCAAACTGTAATAAAACGCAAATATGGAAAATATATATTTATTAAGTTTTGTTACACTTTTTTAACCAAGAGGTCCAGACTGGGAATCCCTCAAAACTTATTTTGAACATTTAAGAAAATCCTATAAAAATATAAAGATAAACTGTTAAGAAAAAGTTTTTAACATGTTCCTTTTCCTATACAAGGTCATTTCTCCCGAATTTTTATTTAAATTTTTCATTCTAAAGTACATTCTTGACCTAAAAAAAGTTGCTGCTTGCTACAGTTTACCTTTGATGCTTGTTCTAGCAAATGTTAAATAATATCCTTTACAAATAAACAGTTACATATCCTTTACAAATAAACAGTTCACCCGAATTTACATCATTAAATATTTTTTCTAGTTCCTCTATGTTTTTCATCATTTCTTCTGATGGCTTGGCCAAACCCCCCTCAGACACATGATCAACCCAGGTGAAATTCTCCTGATTTGTTGATTCCATAGGTTCAGTGGTTCGTAATTTGCAGCATACAAAGCCCGTTAAATATTCTAAACCATCATAAACTAGAGAATCGATTTCTTCAGCTAACTCATTTCTGACAGCTCTATCCATTTCTTTTCCTTTAGAAGTCAAATCAGCATGGCATTCACTGCTTAAAAGTTTTTCGGCTCGTTTTTCGGGCAATGGGCAATGGCTGCAGTTTTGGGGTATTAAAACAAATTAAACAACTTAAGATGTCCAACGAACCTGTCTTGAGGAATTTCGTCCACAATTTTTGATGGATTTCTTTTATTTATTCGTTCACTTCTCGCCTTATCATATTTCACTGTTAACTTTTGATTTGGCAAATTAAGTATCGGTATGGAGTATGATGGCTTCAAAAGCCGGTGATTTTTTGCTGAATACCCTGGCAATTCATATTTTAAATTCCTCTCATAGCTTTCCTAACTAAAATGTGAGCAAACTATCGGTATTCACATTAAGTTTGTCCTTTCGTTTACAAGCAATCGTCCACTGTTTAATAAGATTTTCATCCTTTGGGAAACGGAAAAACATGAACTATTCCGTAAATGTCTTTGCTTCATTGTCTGCATTACAACTTGCTCCAGGAAAACGCATTTTAAAACGCAAATAATTATTTAAATTATGCAAATTAACGTGGTGACAAACTGACACTGACACCCCTAACCTAACCTAACCTATATATTTTGTGACTGCCACCGAAACCGCTCCGCGTGACGTCGCATAACTCCGCCCACAATGCGCAATATCATACCTTCTTTATTATTATATCATGACCCTATATAGAATATATATCCTTTATTCAATGCTATAATACAGAAAGAACATTTTCCAGGTAGGTATAGAAAAATTTAAAATTAAAGTTATATATCTGAGCTATTTTCTTATAATTTAGCATCTTAGCCAAAATTTCGGTATTTCCATATTTTATTACCACATGTATGCATCCTGGCAAAATTTGGCGGGGGGGCCTCCGAATCCTTATCGCCGCCACTGTACAATACTGTACATGTTATTGATAATATGACTATATTTTATATCTTAAATGAACAATTTTTATGTCTCTATAACAAGCACATTTGCCGCGCGATTTTTCGAACCCGCTTTCATTTTCGCAATGGATGCTGAAAAAAATTGATAAAGATAATATATTTTTGGGAAGATATGCCTTAAAATCTTGTATTATGCTTTTGTAAATAGTCGCGTCACAGTAATCTGGAATCCGCATTATGAAGTTCCTATAAAGAGATTAGAGAGCGTCCAAAATAAATTTCTGAAGTTTTTGTCATTCAAAAGTCGAACAACAGTTACTAATAGAGATTACCGGCATCTTATGGCTCGCCATAGAATCTCTTCTCTTTTTTTAATTTTGCATATAGACTCTCGCTAATTTTTATCTCAAATAAAATGTTGTACCGATTTATTTAGTATCCCCTACTGCAGAACCAATCTGGGTCAGAATTCACTTCTCCTTCGAATGCAAAGAGATTTTAATTTGCATTGCACAGACTTTTCCCTCAGCAGTTTCAATAATTTCAAAAAAACCACTAAGCAAAAAATCTATTTATTATATTGATCTCTCCATGATTTAGTGTCATGGACAAATATACACATAGACCATTGTTGAAATGTCCGCATGGTACACCAAATATTAACCATAACAGTTTCTATAGAAACTAATAACTAAATAAAATACCTATTTACCTCAACTTGGTATCGAGTCCTAAGTCCTAAGGATCGTAAAACATTACAATTTATCTGTTTTAATTTGTTTTCGCTCCAGGAAAGTCAGACGATTCGGATAATAATATGGTAGCGAAGTAAGTAATGAAGATAATAATAGCGATGATAGTGATTATGAATCATGAGTTAGGTACTTTGTTCTCACACATTTTTGGCACTTTTTGGACACTTTTTAATATAATACCGTCGATGGAAGAATAATTCAACGATAATACTCATTCTTTAAATTTTGATTTGTAGCCAAATCTTTAATGTTTTTTATTTCAAATATTTGGTGTAAAATAAATTAGAAACTGATTAATCAGTCACAGACCCATAATTATCATAATCCGCGCGTTTAGCTCAGAGAAAATATTGCCTTTCCAAAATATTCTGGGGATACTAATTAATTTTACACCTCTCCTAGGGTGCCAACGCAAGGTTTTCCTATAACTGAAGTGCCAAATCTACAGTGGCTTTCCGTGGCCAAAGTATAATACAAGCTTATTATGAAAACTCTTGAACATTAGCAACATAAGCAAAATAAGTATTTTCAAATGTACAGTTTACATGCCGTTATACAGTTTCAGATAACGACAATAAAACTCACCAAATACAGTACCTATTAAACAAAGTTGTGTCGTCAGTTTCTTTTTCCATTTCGGGCGCTTATCTTTATTCGAGCATTTCGTTTGTCGTTGGGCTGTTATGTTGTCATCATTATTGTAATATTACCTCTTTCATGTCCCCTTTTCATTAATGTTTATTATAATAGCTAAGCGTGGCTATGTTTTGATTTTATCTCGGAAAAAGTACTAAAATAATGCCGTAAGTTCCTAATTCTGTAAATATCATACAAAACACAATCCCAGTTTTAAGGGATAGGTACATCAAAGTAGCTATATACAGGGCGCCGCCGGCGCAATAATAATTCCTACCTCTTTGGTTGTTGCGCGGAACAATAATAATTCCTACACCCCACTTTAACCAAACAAAACCGGATAGAACGCGGTTTACCCGGGTAAAGCCAGAAATACCTATAATGTCGGTTATATTTCGTACTTTACCCACGCTTCTTGGGTATTTCGCAGTTTACCTGGGTAAACCTAAGTTTAACTGTTAACCTTACTTTACCCGTAACATATTCAACTTTTATAAGGATTTCAGAGAAAACAAAAAATTTTAAATACGCTCTTTATACTCTGGCAAATTGATAAACAGTTGCACGCATTGCCCGTTAGGATCCAAAAGTGTGTAGTTATGAAGTATACACTCTTTTTGGCATTTTCATAACTCAACATTTCAAGCAAATTTTTTGTTACGAAAAGTGGGCTATGTGCTGTGGTTGCTAGGGCGACAGTTCGATGCTGCACACAATCTGTCAATTTGTGATTTATTATTGTAGAAAAGGCAGTTCAAAATATTCCGAATTATTTCATACAGGGTGTAAAACTTTAAAACTGTACAAATCCGTAAAAATCTTCATTTTTGGAGATAATCAGTTAAACTTTTTTTGTTTGAAAGGTCTTCAAAAACCGCTTCTTTCGACCTTCCCGCCATTTTCTAAATGCAAATACAGGGCCGGCTGCGATTTTTTTATACCCCCGATTTTTACGAAAACCATTTAGCGATTTTTTTATTTAAAATCTGACCCCACACCCCACAGCGTTAATCAGAACACCCCAAAAGGGAGTTACATTCTGCAGGGAGTCAAAGTTGAGCAAAATATGATATTAAAGGCATCTGCCAAGTCAAGTGTGCCATGGAATCCCTTCAAAACAGTTGAATGGTCAATAGGACCACTCAAGGTCTTGGTGTGCAAAGGTCCAATAGAAAACATACAGAGAGTTCTTATCTGTGCCAACTCAAATTACCGAATTTTTGGAACTTTATACGTGTCAAAAATCGAGTGTATCAAAACCGCTCCACACACTATAAACAAGCTAAATCTAAAAAATACAGAAGCCTGCCAGTCAGTAAGTCCATATCAGTTAAGGTGGCTGGTGTGCCACAACAGGAAACACACAGAAAATGTATCATCTTAGACAGTGACTTTGTTGAGTAAGGTCCAATAATTTAAATTATTTTTATCTGCCGGTTGGCATTTTATAAAGAAATAAATTACTTTTGTGTTTATTAATATTTTTCAATGATTCCAAAGCACTCCTGACCAGTATAAAGTTTAATAAAATTTAAGAATTTTGAGATGGCTCAGAGAAAAATACCCCGTATATTTTTGTAGTAAATCTTTTCACACCAACATTTTGAGTGGTTCTGTTGACCATTTAACTGTTTCGAAGGGATTCTATAGCACATTTGACTCGCCAGATGTCTTTAAAATTCCTATTTTGCTCAAATTTGATACCCTACAGAATGGAACTCCCTGTATATTTTTTGTTCAAATTTGGTATATGAGGGTTTTGGGGTGTTCTGATTAACGTTGTGGGGTCAGATTTTAAATAAAATAAATCGCTAAATGGTTTTCGTAAAAATCGGGTATATAAAAAAATTGCAGCCGGCCCTGGATTTGCATTTTGAAAATGGCAGGAAGGTCAGAAGAAGAGGGTTTTGAAGGCCATTCGAACAAAAAAAAATTATGCGATTATCTCCAAAAATGACGATTTTACGGATTTGTACAGTTTTGAAGTTGGACACCCTGTATATTAAATAGCCCTGTAAAAAGTATATGTAGTGCCTTCTCAACTCGAGAGTTATGGTCATTACTCGGATTACTTCCCTTGCACTGAGAGATTGGGTCGCAATTCTCCCGAACGTCAACTATAAATATTTTTACCTATATCTCGCTCATAGAGCACTGTACTATTTTTTTTAATTGAAAATGTACTTTCATATCACAGTAGGTCGCAAAAAATTACAATATTGTATTGATGTTAATGTATATTTGATGTGACAGACCTTGTTTTAAAGAGAATTTATGTAAATTTATTATAATCCTCTTAAAATTAAAGAAGTTGCCCAGAATGTGACCGCAATACTAGAAAAGAGTTTATAATGTACATGCCCACCTTCTACTGACCACAATATATATATATATATATATATACGTTAGCTAGTGAGGTCTACAAATACCTATTAAAAGTAGCCAGAAACGCCACTTTTCAGACTGGCTTGATGAGTGTTTTCCGACCTCTGGTAGGAAATGACCCACTTTCCAACTTTTTCGGCTATAGCAATGTAATAATATTACAGTATGTTTTAAAAGTATGCTATAAAACAGCTTGCGATCCCTAAGTTTAGGATAAGGTGCATTGATTGATTTAAGATAAGAGCCTGGTTCTTGAAGAGATCCAAGGGAATCATAATTACTGCTTGAGTCTGTATTTTCAGCTGCATATTCGGAATTCGCCGACACATTAGCCGCTTCGGAACAATTCGGGTGCTGCGATCAGAGACTCGTAAAGTGCAGACGTATTAGACTAATACGTCGGCGATTTACCTTGTAAGTATTTGCATAATCACAGCAAATTCGTAAAGTACAGACTACAGACGTATTAGATTAATTCGTCTGCGATTTACGAAATGACGGAAACATTGTATTTAAGTGTAAATACGAAAGTTGAAGGGAATTGTGTCTCCAATGCGGTTATCATGTCCTACTTTCCGTGACAACTGCCATTTTTGAGATATGACACAAATATGTGTTTTTTAAATGGAAACCATATAGTTGGTCATGGTCTCGGTCATGGTTTAAAAAATCAGGCATTTTTAGAGCTTTCCAACGATATAGGGCGAGTTTTTAAAGTCAAAACAAATATGTGATGGGAACCATCAAGCCAATCACCTGTGCAAAAATTTTTGAATGCCCAATCACATTGCATTGATGGATTCCATCACATATTTGTGCTGACTTTACAAACTCGCCCATAATACTCGATAATGGTTATTCAGAAAAATAACGGAAATAACTATAGTTTCCATTTAAAAAAAACACGAGTTTGAGTCATATCCCGAAAATGGCAGCTGTCACGGAAAGTAGGACATGATAACCGCATTGTGGTCACAATTCCCTCCAACTTTTGGTTTTTACACTTTTTATCTAAAATCAGAAACAACGAAGCTAGATGGATTAGAATAAATCGGCAAAATTTCGTTTTTTCAAAATATCTAGTAAGCCATGACTTTTTTCGAACATCCAAAAGGTGCGTTAAATTGGGCCCACAAACCTTCAATTCTTTCCCCATTAACCTTCTCTCTATCTCCGCTAGTTTCAGATTCTAGTAAAATCAGGCTTAATCAATGCAAAAAACGTATACAAAATCACAAAATTTCATGTAAATTGAGTACCTAATTTTTAGGAGAAAAAAAAAACGAAAATCAGATTTCCGCCATTTTCTCGGAAAATTTGAGGTTATGTTGATAAATACCTTAGGTAGCTATGAAAGATTTAATTTTTTTTTAATATCTGCTACTTTTCTGTTGAACGTTGAACACTTTCAGTTGGAGGTTATACGTTTCGCTCAAAAATTGCAAGTTTCAACCCCTAAACAGCACCACCATTTCATTGTTTAATTTTTGTTTTATTCTCTTTACCCTAACTAAATTTTCCTGCTTGTCCTTGCCTGTGGATAATTTTCCATTTTTTATTTCCAATCCTCCTACTTCTGAATTTTTAGGTTACAATATGAATATGGTGTCTATTAATGACTCAAAATGCCCCCAGTATACGAAAAGCGCTACGTCGTAGTAGATTCTTCTATGGCGCTACTTAGAGCTTTAAAAAACTGTAGGCACATTGAACCCGGCCATTATTCTAAAAACTTATTATTTAATTAAAGCCCAAATCAGCCTCAAATTCGCCCTTGTCGTTTATTTGCAACTTGCAACAAAATTATATTAGAGGATATCTGCTTATAACAACTATACTTGGCAAAGTCTTTAAATCCATTTTATAGTTTTTTTTAGCTATTTATATTTATTTTAAATCACTATATCACAGATCACATCTGTGGAAACGAGTCAAATAAATCCGAGTTACAGTGAAAATAAGTACTTGCAAGATAAAAATCGGAAATCGCAGACGTATTAGTCTAATACGTCTGCACTTTACGAGCCTCTGATCGCAGCACCCGAATTGTTCCGAAGAGGCTAATGTGTCGGCGAATTCCGAATATGCGTCCGGGCTTTATGTTATAGCAAGTAAGGAAATCCGCCCCCAAATTGTGTATAAAATTTGTATATCGTCATTATGGTCATCCCTCAATAATTCAATGTTTGCGTCTTGGGGATAATAAGTACTATACTGCTGGTTTTACATTGTATAGAAATTGAACGCAGATTGAAGTGTGTATTGTAAACTAATGAAGCTAATTTATTTTAACCATAACAATTTGCAACATTACCAAAAACATGATTATAAAGAAGACATGGATAATTTTATTGGCGGGTACATTTAAATTTTGTGGTACAGGGTGTCCCAATATAAGTGAAACATTAGGTGTAAAAGACAAGTGAGTTAAAATTTGATCATTTGGGGTCCCACTCCACTTTGATTTGAAAGTAATTTCTTACATACTTTCAGTTTTGAAAGGAAACCAATATTTTTGCATAGGTAACGTGACTTTCCTGCGAAAGATACAGGAAAATTTTATTAAGAAAAGTTGTTCAGAATAAAAAATATGCCAAAGTACAAAATTTGAGACTAATGAGAACTTTGATTTTTTCCATTTTTTACAATTTTTACAATTACTTTCAAATGAAGCAGAGCGTGATCCCAAATGGACAAACTTCAACTCAAATTTTTTTGTCTTTCACTCCTCTTGCCTTTCACCTCACTTACCTTGGGACATCCTGTAGATTATAGTGATGAACGGAGGCTTGGTACATTACAAATGGGTTTTACCATGAAGTGTAAGAAGCCGTCATATTTTTCATTTTAGAATGGCTTCTATTCAATCGCGGCGGTGTACCTACCTATTTTCTAAATAATTTTATAGAAACTCCGGGACTTTCATGGAAAGCCAACTGTAAGAGATTGATACGTTTGCTGGTAGCTAAAAGGGGCGTCTAGATTTTTCTTACATGCAAATATTTATAATGCCACTTACCTCCCACTCCATTTCTCGCTGTTCAGTTGGGTTTTACAAAATAGAAAGCTTGGTAACATCGATTCCCAACTTTTCTTGATAAACATGCCCCTTTAGGCTTTAATGCTTCATTAGAGATAAATATTTAAATAAGTTTTTAATATATATACAGTGTGACCCATTTGTTTTGGGGTCAGTCTGTAAAAAGTGTATCAATCGTGCGATTTGGCTGATTTTTTTTTTAAATTGTAGAGCTCGATGAACTGCACATTTTGAACAAAAATTGCCTGGTTCGCATAAAATCCAAAGCCTACTATGACCGTTTTTATGAGCAAAATTTTAAGAAACCATATTAGCGTTCTTTTTTGAAAAAATCTGTGTGCGCCAATGGATTGAGCACCCCTCGAAATGGGTATGTACAAAATTTCATCAAAATATTTCAAGTAATAACGATTTTGTAGAAAAATTAAAAATGCAGCCAAGGTACGTGCTTATTTTCAAAAATTCAAAGTTGGCCATGGAAAATAATTGAATTGTTTACTTTTATTAAGTGTCAAACTGTCTAAATTGAGTTCAGAAATTGTTTGTGCTCAATACAATTAATTATCATAATTATGGAATATTTAAGCATAAGAGACAAAATAGAAATTGTTCGACTCGTGGGCGACAACGAAAATTTTATAATTTTAATTGTTTTTATGTTTTGTGTTTATAAGCATAAGGTTGTATTATTACAATTCAATTATTTTCCATGGCCAACTTTGAATTTTTGAAAATAAAGACGTACCTTGGCTGCATTTTTAATTTTTCTACAAAATCGTTATTACTTGAAATATTTTGATGAAATTTTGTACATACCCATTTCGAGGGGTGCTCAATCCATTGGCGCACACAGATTTTTTCAAAAAAAAACGCTAATATGGTTTCTTAAAATTTTGCTCATAAAAACGGTCATAGTAGGCTTTGGATTTTATGCGAACCAGGCAATTCTTGTTCAAAATGTGCAGTTCATCGAGCTCTACAATTTAAAAAAAAAAATCAGCCAAATCGCACGATTGATACACTTTTTACAGACTGACCCCAAAACAAATGGGTCACACTGTATATATATATATATATATATATATATATATATATATATATATATATATATAAAGGTATAAAATAATGTCGCCTAGTCACTAACAATTTGCACTGCAAATGACAGAAACGACAGCTTGATACTCTACACTCCTTATCTTATTGCGTGCCTCACGTTTTTCGGCTAGGATAAATTATTTTATACTTTTTAGTTCGTTTTTAAAACGTGGTGTATTAAATAGTTATTTATGTACCAAGGCACTGAAGTTCAACTTTTTATGACTCATGTGGAGTTTAGTTGCTGAGGCCTCTGGCCGAGGCAAATAAACCACATGAGTCATAAAAAGAACTTCAGTGCCGAGGTACATATTATATTTTTCTTGAAATCGGAAAAAAAAAAGTTTTATTAGGCAAGAAAATAATAATAAGGGATCACCCGTCCACGAACCGACTACGCGCGGCGTTGCTTGACTTTACCGATCGCTCTACCTAGCACAAGCATAATGATGTACGGCACCTTCTGACAGAAAAACCAAACTGCTGCTTCTTGTGCAGCTTACACAACAAATCTATTGTTTTTCAAATTTACTAAAATATGTATACTGAAGGATTGCGCTTCTATAGGAAACAATTTCGCAATGTGTACGAAAAGTTAAACGAGCCTTTATCGGCCGGGTTTTGAATATTTGGTCACTTTTGACGGGCGATTTCTCCGCGTCTGACGTTTGATGTTTACATCTCGCCAAGGCCTACTTATTGAAAAAATCGTACAATAATGGGCTACATTATTGTACGATTTCTGTGCTTTTAATGACGATTTTGGGACATTTTAATGCCGATTTCAAGAAAAAATATATACGTACGCATATTATATTATAACAGGTCAGCTTTTTTTATTATACATAGTACTACCACCAAAGCTCTACATCCTGGTATGCATTACTTTAGGATTCGTCTTTTCCATCGCCTACTACGATTACAAATAAGACCCCAAAAATGACGAAAGCATATTAGACATTTTTTACGACAAAAACAAATATCTTTATGTCTTTATCGATTTAGGAACATCTGAAACCCAAAACACCCAAGTTTGAATATCGCAACTTATACCGAGTGTTCACATCAAGTACCTACAGAAAAAAGAAAAAATCGACTTTTTGAGAGTGAGCCGTGAAAACGCTACTGAGTGTTTAGAAAATATTAGATTTCCAATAGGTTAAGAGTCACCTAGTGTATCTATTCACACAATATGATCCGCATATCATATCACAGAGTGTTCGTAATAAATATAGAAATATCGAAAAAAATGTCCCGACGATTTTTTTACTACATGTGAAGTTTTAAAAACATTTGCTAATAACTTTTTCTGATATTTCCAAGGCAAACCCCAGCGAGTTAATAAAAACGTGTTAAAATAATTCCAACGTTGACCTGGAAGTTTATGTTAATCTATCAATTGGATAGAACTTCCTTCTTTATCATTGTTAACCAATGAGGATTTTAAGGACAATAAATTAGGTAATAACATAACTACCTACCACCTACACGGAGCAAAATTTGTTAGATCATATATTAACGATTTTAACAATTTATTTTTAATATTATAACACGCGTCAATATGATATCGCAAAATAGCAATATACAAAGTTTTATATTTAATCATTTGCTTTTCACTATTTATTAAATTCGTTTAATTAAATTTTGATATATTCTATTGTAATAGGTATATTATACATATTGTAAGTATAAATTTCCAGAATGCAGATGTTTTACGAATGAATATATTTTATATCATTCGAGTGTATTAAACCCAAATTATTAAATTTACAAAATCCAAATTTTTTTAATTAAAATATGTATTGTATTTCGGCCTGCTCCTGTAATTTACTGCATTTGAGCTGGTCAGCGGTCACTTGGTGTCACACTTTCGTCGTGTAGACATCTATGATCAGGTAGATCACGTGGGTGTAAAATATCGAATTATCCCACTCCCAATTTTCTAAAAAAAAAGAGTAAGTGAATATATTTGAAAATAAGTTTTTCTGTAATGTTATCGGCATTGCTTCTAACTTATTTATTGTGCTCTATGGACTCTAGAAGATGTGGTCGCCTTTTTGGACTGTTTTTATATTTACTTGGATATAATAAGTAGATTAAAGAGATTAGGGATTTATGAAGTATGCATAATAATGAAGGTTTTTTTGTTCATTCATTTATTTACAACCCTGAAGATGCTAAGATATCAATTTGTGGGAGAGACAATAAATGTTTTTCATTAAAGGCATTTCAGTAGCAAGTCTAAAAATGCAACCCAATTTAAACTTAGAGCAGTGTACCAAAATCGTATGAGTAGTTAGTAAAACAGCGTGGAGGGAGAATATTTGGAGGTGACTTCTCCACGATCCATATTAAATATTCCTAGTTCTTTCACTAGGAATTGACCATTGACGTGAAAGCCATCATCATCAACTATATATCTTACCGAATCATGGAGTAATACTTGAAGTATAGGATTTACAGCAAAATAACAATGTATTTGTCAGGGAACTACCAATGAGCCCAATGAACCAGTTTTTATATTCTTGTTTGAATACGTATAGGTGTATGGAGGAGGGGTGATGTTGTTAACGCTATGAAAATTTGAACAACGTGGTAAATTGGTAGAGTGCAACGTCGCTAACGTTCAGAAATGGGTTGGGGTGGACACATTCTCTTTATTTCTTCCGTACATCTGTACTTAGGTGCTTCTGTCTTGATCTATCAACGTGCCAACTTCAATCAAGATGAAAATTTCTGTGTTGAGCGACTACCTCCTGGTATCTGTAGTATTACTATTTCCATGAGTCTGCATTTGGTTTGCATTTGTGGCATTTACTTTCAGACAACTCAAGGTGATAAGCAGGAGACTGCAGACGCTGTGGCCTCCATTGTCGATAACGTTCCTGTCAGTTAACATTAATAATCGATATACTCCAAATAACGATTCCTTCTCTTTCATAGCCACCAAACCTCAACGCAACAACCTCTGGATGCAACACCTGGGCGCCGTGGAACAATGTGTGACCATGTTGCCTCAACAGTCCCAGCGTCATAACGTCCCTGTAAGTTAGCATTAACACTCGATACTCTCCAATCGTGGTCTCGCCGCGAGCAGCATAGCGTGTGTCGTCGTGAGATTTTCAATGAAAAGGTCTCCCGAGGTTGACGAAAATACCGATGACAACTTCGTAGCGTCAGCTCCGAGGCTTCACAACGCGGTGGGTAGCGTCTGATGAGCGAACATCATCGTCATCAACATCTTCCCCACTCAAAAGGTCTAACAAGGAGGACGACGACAACTCCGTGCCTGCTTCCTCACGCTGTGGGGTGTCGCACGGGAGAAACCTCAACATGCTGCTTCCAGGCAAGAGCTCGAAGGATGTGCGCTCTTCGCCCAGTTCTACCTATAGCTCTATATTGGGAGGAGAGGCGCAGTGAGGATGAGTTAGAGACGTGTGGAAGATGTCTTTAAGGAATGTGAGAATGGGGTGTAATAGTGGGAGCGATTGAGGAAGCGGTTCCCCTAACCATTGTAAATATCTATATAAATATATGTATAAGTGTATGTAATAGGTATAAGTATAGGTATAACTGTATATAACAGGTATACCTACGTCTTTAGGTATAATAAGTGTTTATAGTATTTCGTTTTAACGTAAAACATACACATATTTTCCTTGGTTTTAATTTATGCTCATAAAATACCTCACACGATGATGATTAATTTTCCGTTAGTTGTGAATTTTCATTTTTATTTCGTTTAATTCCTCGCCGCGCTATTTGTAACAGCCGGCCGACCGCCGGAGTTTTTATGTTCATATTGTTCATTCCAGTAATTCTTTTTGCTACATAGGAGACCGGCGGTCGATATTTTAATTGCATTTAATTAAACGTTGGGTTTGATTGTTTTCCGGATTTCCGCCGCTTGTAAAGAATTGTTGGGATGAGGGATAGTGTCTAGGGGTAGAACAGGGTTACTAACTCAACTTGCAGCTAGAACCACCGTTCTTTTTGGGAATCCGTGTATATTGGACATGCCCGATCCAGAGAGACCACCGTCCGAGACCTGCAGGAGGTGCAACCACCCCTAACTGCCAGTCTAGCCTCCGGCAGCCGTTTTGGGTACCAGAAGAGTGGGGACGACCACCTGAGTCTCCGCCACGGCCTCGACCAATGGGCGACCGGCGCACTCATCTCTAGAGGGCTCCACCCAGGCCGATAAATACGCTGCGGCTGCCGAGGAGGCTCTCTGATTTCCGTCATATTTCCTGGTGAGCATTATTAGGTTTAGAAATTGTCCCGAACCGTGTTGGTGGGGTGAGTTTATTATCCCAAGCCCAAATCGGTTCATTTCACCCCCAGACCAAGGTTAACTGAAGCTAGGCTTGGAACCGTGTTGGTGGCGCGAGTTATTATCCCAAACCAACACCGGAAAATTATTTTAGTCCTGAAACACAATTTGCACCAAGCATAGCCGAGCAGTACCGCTTGGACTGGGCGTGTAGAACTTTCCCGCGTCGTAATAAGTTTGCCGTGTTTTCTACTAGTTTTCCCGAATAGTTTTGAGCTTGCTTACCGCCTGTAGACAAAACCGTGTCAATAATAAATAGAATTCTCGCGATAGAGGCTTAACCTGCAAGTTTCTTCTTTCCATATACTTACGTACTTACGTGGATCTCTCTGGACCGGCCGTGGCAATAGTTTATTATTGTTAAACTAATATTATCCAATATTTATTATTGTTAATCGAATATTTTATATTTAATAAACCGTGTTAAATTTGCCAAACCTCCCTTATTTGTATCCTACCCTCGACGCACCGCCACAGACCTCTGGAATTATTTTTCTCTGACGAAAGCTATCCTGGGCACAGCGGAGTATACCGCTCTAAAAAAAACTGGCGCCTGAGCAACCGCTCCGCCGGAGGTCCGATTTTCTCTTTCCTAAATAAAAAGAAGCTATGAGGAAGTCCACCAAAAAATCTTAAGAAGGGAAAATCGGACGGGCATAAATAAAATCAACGTTATAATGACTACAAACCTGCCAAGGGTATAATAAAATATCCGGAGGCAGGTATCTTCGGAATTTTCAAAAATGTTTTGGTAGAAGAAAGTTTCAAACTGAAGGCTTTGGTAGCCTCCAGACTGTCGACTATTCTACGATTACGTTTCTTATTCCTGGCATCTGAATTGAAAAATTTTAGACATAAATGACTACAGTTTACTTCGTTAAAGTTTTGGTATGAATCACTGTTGTAATTACTTTTACGTCACTCCCTATACCTATATCGAATGAGTTTTTTTGGTAATTTCAAATTGCCAAATCTGTCGAAATATTCACACATTTTCCCTCTATTATGGTATGCTCCCCAATGAAACCGGGAATTTCGCTGAATATCCAAAATTAAAATGGCCTACTCGTCCTTTCTCGGCTTTGTAGGCGGGATATCTCGCATATAAACACCCCTAAAAATTGAATTCTTTTAGCATCTAGGTCGGTTAATAGTGTGTTGAGTAGACTCCACGCAAGTTTTTTTGCTTTTTTAAAAACAGGCCAAATCCCAAATGTCTATCATTTTATTATAGTTTTGGCTATGCTGCTTGCACCCCATGCTAACGAGCCTAGGGCTCCCAGAATAGTAACGAAAGGAAGAAATCCACCAGTCTTTTGTTCAAGGGGAATTATCGTAGGTATTTTTAAATTACCCTTTCCACTATGCCGCCCTCACTTTAGCTAGTGATGAGTTTTAATTTTTTTCGATTATTGAACTGGTTGATAGTAAAGAATGTTTTGGATCTTTATCCACCTTCTTCACTAGGTCTCTTCTAAACTAAAATGGGCGTTTAATACCTGCCCATTTCCAACTTTCTTTCAAGCTTCATTTCCTTTGTAACCAGCTAGGCGGGTGCTTTTCGCCCAAATTTGGAATCCTTTGATTTCACTATGTCACTATATCTTTTTACTTTTTCCAATCAGCGTTGTTATGGTCTTCTAACGATTTGCTTTTACTATACGCAATATCCTGCAATCTACAAGAGACCTCCAATTTATTTATACCAGTATCCCCTCTAGAAATACATTTCTCTAATTTAGTACCGGGACCACAATACTGATACTTAGGAAGATATAATCGATCTGTAATTTGCCAATTAATGTGTATATACTTCGCTCCCTTTAAGGATCGACATTAGATTGACGCGAGTTTATTCAATCACTCTCTTATATGGTAAAGGCTTTTTGTAGTATACATAAACAACAATACCTATACGAACAAATAATATTTTTTTCGCAATTTTTGCCTAGATATTTATTACAATTTCACATTTCTAAACTTTTTATTTAACTCATACATAATAATTATGGTTTTCACTGCTATGTTTTTGGGGATAGAGAATAAGCTGAAAATGTAAATTTCTACATATTATTATTATTATTATTATTATTATTATTATTATATCGACTTAGCCAAAAGGCACTCCCTCTCTGGGGAACATTCACTCAGATCCCGGGTATCCCGGATACCATAAGGATCTAGCTCGGACGAGACCCTTGCCATGTTATCGGGCCTTAGGTGACATTGATGTTGTTGGACGTTCCTGCACTCCCCATGAATTTCCTGACGGTTCGGGCTGTCGCAAGTAGTACCACTTTCTGCATGGACCTGTAAAGATTATCAGTTAGACCCAGCTCTTTGATGTTTCTCAGCAAACTTTTTGGTATGACACCAGTTGTTGACACGATGACTGGAATCGTCTGAACGTTGTCCATTTCCCATTGCCTTCTAATTCGTTCTTCTAAGTCTCTGTACTTTGCGATCTTCTCGACTTGCTTCACACGCAGGTTGTTGTTCGGGATGGCCACATCAATCAGAGTTGTCTTCCTAGAAATTTTATCAACTATTATAAGGTCCGGTCTGTTATGGGCAACTCGTTGATCTGTCAGAACTGTACGATCCCAGTACATCTTGTAGTTGCTGTTCTCAAGAACAGGCTCCGGTGTGTAGCTGTAATATGGGATCCTCTCTGCCTGCACAAGCAGAAGTTTTTCCGCCAGTTCCTGGTGCAAGATCTTGGCAACCGAATCATGTCGTTCCTTATATTCCGTTGATGCGAACATCTGACATCCTCCTGTTATGTGCTGGATTGTTTCTGAAGTTGGGCACCCGTATCTGCATCTGTCATCCACTACCGATGCATCTCCTACAATGAATTTTAGGTAGTTGCGAGTTGGTATAACCTGATCTTGTATGGCCAGTAGGAAGCCTTCCGTCTCGGGGAAGGTCAGCCAGTAGTTCGACGCTAACTTGCCGACATGTTCCTGGTTAACCTCATTAGGATGCCTCCCGTGCAGCGGCTTCCCCAACCACCTCTGTAGTTTATCGTTGTCGGTTCGGTGGTGATTTTGACGCTCGTGTTCCGTCAGACGTAGCGGTGTTGAGACGTCTGCTCCGCATATAGCCCTATGTAGTGTGGAGCTGTTGGCCTGCCTGTAGAAATAATTACTAAGATTTGATATTTGTTGGTCCAATTGCTTGCTGAGATCTGCCAATTCTCTTCCTCCTAGTTGACGTGGCAGAGTTGTTCTTTCTACGGCGCTACGGGGATGATGTTTATGAGCTTTTGTCAGTAGTGTCCTAGCTTTTCGTTGTAGGTTGTTGATGTCCGTGTTGGTCCAATTCACTATTCCGAACGAATAGCTGAGTACAGAGCACGCATACGTGTTCAGGGCCTTAAACAAATTCCTGCTGTTAAGATCAGTTCGCACTACTTGTCTTACTCTCTTGATGAATACATTCGTTAAATCAGTCTTCATTGTTCGATGGTGTATCCTTTGAGCTTGTTTCATCCCGAGATACTTGTATGTATCTCCCATGCTCATTGCTTCGGTCTCCTGGCCGTCCTGCATCTCGTGTGAGCTTTGTTCGAGCTTTCCCCGGATGATATTAAGGGTGCGACACTTATCCAGTCCACACAGCATTCCGATGTCCCTGGAGAACTCCTCTATAATTTTAAGCATTTGCGTTAGTTGGTTTTTGGTTGCGGCGATCAGTTTTAAATCATCCATATATAATAGGTGATTCAACTTGATCGCTTCTGCGTTGTTGCTTTTGATAGCGAAGCCATATTTTGTAGAGTTCAATCGATGTGATAGAGGGTTCATCGCCATGCAGAACCACAGTGGACTGAGTGAATCTCCTTGGAAAATCCCTCTTCGGATGTTGATTGTGTCGGTCTCGATGTTACTGTTTGCGGTTCTGAGTTGTATCTTAGTGCGCCAGGTTGTCATAACGTGTTCTAAAAAGGAAACTGTATGATGATCTATTTTATACAGCTTTAATATACCTGTGAGCCAGTCGTGAGGTACGGAATCAAATGCTTTTTTGTAGTCCACATAAGCCATGTGGAGGTTTCGTTGCTTGGAATGAGCCTGGTTGCAGATGACAGAGTCTATGATGAGTTGCTCTTTGCATCCCATTGCGCCCTTCGAGCAGCCCTTCTGCTGCATTGCAATGATGTTGTTCCGCTCGCAGTGAGCATATATTCGCTGCGTAAGGCAAGATGTGATTATCTTGTACAGCGTAGGCAAGCAGGTTATTGGGCGGTACTTGGCAGGGTTATCCGTATTCCGCTGGTCTTTTGGTAACAGGTAGGTTGCACCCTGTGTAAGAAACAATGGCATTTTCAGAGGATCGAGCAAGACTTCATTAATTAAGGTAGTTATTTATTCATGCGTGCACCACAACTTCTTAATCCAATAATTTTGGAGATGATCTGGACCTGGTGCCTTCCAGTTGTGGGAATTCTTGATGACATCGGAGACCTCAGCGGTTGTGAATTGCTGCTCGTGTTGCATCTGGCTATAGTTCCGGCCCATCTCACGTTCTTCGCTGATCCAGCTTGCACTGACATTGTATGGACCTGGTGTGGCAAGTTGATTTCTTCAGAAACCGTCGACCTGTTCTCTGCTAGGGTAACTCGCATTTGTGGCATCGGCGCTAGAATTAAAAGCACGGTAGAAACCCTTTTCTGATCGTTCAAAGAGTTTGTTGTCTCGTTTCCTGTTGTTACTAGCCTTGTATCTCCTCAGACGCCCTGCGAGAACAGAAAGTTTTTGTTTTAATGTGTCAAGATATTGTTGAGCAGTGATGTTCGCGGGGTCATGCCGAGAATGCATTTGGGTGCGGCTCATTATTGCCTGCACCGCCCTCTGGATCCTTCTAGTTCTAACTCCTCTGATATATTCCGTCACTTGTCCTATGTCTTTACGGAGACTCTCGATCTTCCGATTTAGTCGCATTTCCCATTGAGCCATTCGTGGTTCTGGTCTTGCACGATTCAACTCTTGGGCCGTTCGGATCTTGGCACCCATTACAGTGGTGACTGCCGTTGCGGCACAGTAGATTAACATGTGCATACGTTCTAATGTTGGTGTCGCTGAAACATAGTTTGGTAAAATTCTTGTGTTCATAAGATCGAGCACGATCGCAAGTTTCCTGGAAGAATTTAATCTTGGTAGCGGTGGCCTGCTCAGTGGGTCTGTGCCTTCGTATCGCAATACTGCTTGTCTCATATGTGTGTTTAAGCCTTCAAAATGTTCTTCGTTAACCGATTCCAGACTCTCGGTTGTTGGTTCTACCGTTTCGGCTTCTAGTTGTTGTCCAGGCTCTTGAAGTTCCCCATTGTTGTTGTTGTCATCTATGTCTATGTGTTCGCCGTGGATCTCTAGCTCAACTTCCCGTTTGATAGCGTTAAGTCGCGTTTCTGGTATTCGGTTATTTCTTAGAATAGTTCGATACTGATCTGACACTCTTTGTTCAGACACTTGCATGTGGGAAAACCCCCTGCAGAACTCGGCATGCAGTTGTTGTCGGTAGCCGATAATCTCTTGTCCTAAGTTTGTCACCCTGTAAAAAATACGCATAATCGATTCATTCATGGACACAGTCCATTTCATGCGTCGTCGTTGTAATCCCGCCTCTGTGAACGCTGGCTGAAATTCCCGCGCAGCACCTTCGGTGGGTGGAACCCTAGTTCTCGTTTGGCTCCCATGTTGTAGATGTTCGTGCTGTTGTTGGGCTGTAGCTGTTTGTGCAACAGGGGCCCGCCTCATCAGCGCCCTGTCACCTACGTCCCGCTCGCTGTCATGTCCAGCGCCGGCTCCAGACATGCCCTGGCGATCCCCATATTATTATTGGCGATCCCCATATTATTATTATTATTATTATTAACTTTATTTTCGACGTACCATACAAAGATCATTTACAATGTTATAATTAGAATAAGTATTCTGTCGAAAACTAGGGGAGGTTCACAACATGTGTGCTCTTACACCTAACCCTACTAAAGCAAAACTATATACACACTTATACAAAAGCAAGTACAGAAAAAAAAACAAAAAGCATTCCATGACATGCAAGAATGATAAGTATTTAAAAGAGGCAGTAGGTACTTACAATTATTATTATATTTATAATTTAGATTTTAATAAACTGTCCTTGAGATTGTTCCATAAGGAGATGTTTCTTAATATCCTCTTTGAATTTATAAATATTTTTTGTTTTTAGATTCACAGGAACAGAGTTATACAGTCTAGCCAGGTTGTATGAGAAACTTCTTTCGTAAAAGGCTGTCCGATGTTGAGGAACGGTTATGAGCAAAGTGTTTCTGAGGCTTATATTTATGTTGTGTACATCTGTTCTAAAAGAGATTTTTTGGTAGAGATATGGAGGACTTTTACTAGATATTATTTTATGATATAAACACAAGGCTGCAATCTTCCATCTATTTCTCATGTTAAGCCATCCTAGCTCATTTATTTTATATGATATATGGTCAAATTTTATGATTCCAAAGATAAAGCGGGCACATGAATTTTGTACAATTTGTATTTTATTATTTGTTGCGGAATCTAAGGCCGGGCCATAAACCGGTGCACAATATGTGAATTGTGACAAAACGAGGGCTTCTACTAGCATTTTTTTTGTTTTTATATTTAGAGTGTGCCTATGGGGATAAAGAAGTTTTAAACCAAGATATGCTTTTTGAATGTTTTTACTTATATGAAATTTAAATCTCAGTGTCTTATCTAAGATTAGGCCTAAATTTTTTGCTGTTTCTGCGATTTCGATAGATTGATCGTTTACTTTAATATTCAGCGAGTTTTTAACAGAGATATATTCATGGCTAGTGCCAAACAGGAGCGCTGTCGATTTGGATGGATTTAGCTGCAATCCATACTTTTTGGTCGTTTCAGATAATTCTTTGAGATCACTATTTATTTCAAATGTTGCTTGTTCTGTCTCCTGTGGTCTACTCGTGTACACTGAAAAAAGCAGTGGAGACAGTACTGATCCTTGAGGGACACCTGAGTTAATGTTTCGTGGGTTGGATACGGTTTTATTTAGACGTACTTGCTGGTTTCGGTCTATGATAAAAGATTTTAAAAGTTGTAGTGATTCACTACTCAACCCATAGTGTTTCAGCATAGATAAAAGTATTTTGTGACTAATGGTGTCAAATTCCTTGCTGAAATCTAATAAAATCAGGAGACAGAAGTGTTTGTTTTCAACGGATTTTATGATTTCATCTGTGATATTTAGTAATGCGGTGGTGCAACTGTGGCCTTTGCGAAAACCGGTATGTAAAGGTGGCAAAATATTATTATTTTCGATATGATTTTTTAATTGAGTTTCCATTATTTTTTCAATAAGTTTAGACAGGGCTGGAAGAGAACTAATTGGTCTCATATCGGACAGACATATCTTAGGGATTGATGTGACGATAGCATTTTTCCACGAGCTTGGAAATTCGCTATTTAGAAATATAGAGTTGATGATATTCACTAAATCTCATTGCCATCAATTTTCAATATAAAAGTTTTTCTCTGTCTCTTAAAATAAACATTCCACGGCCATTAATAGTTTTGCTCAATTTGAGTTTTTTTTAATATTGCACGACAAGTTGGCCATGGATGCCGATTTCTTTTGCAGCACCACTTAGCTGTCCAAAATTGCCACATTTTTGTTTCTTACGCTTTTTTTGTAGGCCGCAAAATAAGCGTGAAAATCGCGGTGATAGTCCTAAAAAAATCATCCTGTTTTTGGATCGTCCTTTTACTCGTAACTTTTTTGAGGTTATCTTTTTGGTCCTGCAGGTCCATCATTTCAGTGCATCTTTTCATTTACTCATAACGATCAAATCAACCATTTGCCAAAACGTGCCCTAAAACATCTGTTGACTTCAATATTCGAACAATAAAATTTTCATTTACTGCTTTAAAATGTTACGAATCAACTGTACATTGAAATCATTTTTCACTCATATCCCACTAAATAAGTTTCTCCAGTTAGGCATATGGTTTTCCTAGTTAGGCATATGGTTGGGCATTTGCTTCGCTTCAATTTTTTCTATTACTAAATTATAAATACTAATAAAGTGGGATGATTTGTGGGTAAGCACGAAGAATAAGTATTTTGGATATTCTTTTCTTTTTCTTCAGCTTTCGTTATAGATTTTTCAGTTAAAATACAAATCTTGTCTAGCACATTTGAGATATCTATAGCCTCCACCGCTCCTTTGAGTCGTTCTGAAAGTTTATCTATTCTTTGCAGGCATATTTCAAGTAAAACATGATTTGATTTTATGTTCACCACTCACCAAGCACACACCATTTATTTCGTTAAGAAAACCCATATATTTTAAACAATATACACTGATAAATATTTGAAGACAATCTATTAAGTCTTTGTCACTCCTGATGGTCATTTATAATCCATCTCTCCTTCTTTTTAACTTCTTTCGACGGATCGTCGATTTATCAAGGACGCAATTTAAATGGAGAGTGTTTTTTATGAGGGGGAAAAGGTGCGTACGGTTCTTTTGTGTAATTTGAAACGCCAGGTTCTATGGAAGATAAGGGAGAATAAGATGCGGGTACACCAAACAAAATCCTGGAATGCGAAACTTTATATATTGGAAGTTGTCTCGCGTAAAGCTGAGGCTTGGCATAGGGATTCGAAAGCACATTTTTTTCGGATCGGATGCTAACGAACGTGAATTTCTACACAGAAACTCTACAAAGAAATGGCAAATGGGAACCCCACCGAGATGCACTCGAGGGATTAAAGACACTTTGGTAACGTGATATATGTACAGGGCGTTTCTAAATTATGGTGCCAACGTAATATGACAGGTAGAAAATGTCATTTTGAACAAAAAGTTTCCTATAAGCATGGGTCCGAAAATGCATAATAAACTTCTGTAGAAGTTTTTGCGAAAAATATTTTGTTTTTTAAACTATACTTTTATCACCCTGTAACTTTTTTATTATGCATTTTCGGACCTATGTTTGTAGGAAACTTTTTGTTCAAAATGACATTTTCTACCTGTCGTATTACTTTGGCATCATAATTTAGAAACACCCTGTATATTAGGTACGCTATTTTTTTCCACTAAACGTTGAACTAAAATAGTTTAGTCCAAAGGGAATAAAAGTGAAACTTTATTCCCCAAAATGAGAGAGTAAAGTGCAAGTTTTAGTAATTGAGATGCAATCTTGTTTAAATATTTTTATTGTGTTTCGCTTTGAATCGAGACAATTTCTTACTTTTCGAAAGATGGGCCGATTTTCAAAAAAAAACAAACTTCTTTTAACTTACGGTAGATACTATCATCGATATTGCAATACCAGCTGATGAATGCAGAATGCATATGTATGAAATATCGATGTACATGGTGATCCATCCAAGAGGAACAACTCTCTTAATTCTTCAGTTTTTAATTTTTTTTACCTGGAAAAAATGTATTCCTAGATAGTTTTTTCATGCTTTTCAAATCTGTTTTCAGAAAAACAATTGAGGATCAAGGAAGTTTCAGCAGTTAGATTAGTTTTTGTATATTTTGGCTCGCATGAAAGGTCCCAAACTACAACAACTAATTAACCCTTGGTAATAAACCTCATACACGTCAAAAATGCATTACTCCAGTTTTTCATATCTAACTTGATTGCGGCTTTTCAAAAAATTTTAAAATTAAATAAATTACAAATAGAAGAAAATTTTTGTATAAACTATGTACCTATACTCTACTCGTACTTTTGTAAAGCACAAAATAATTGCCTTTAATGCGGGCCAAAATATAGAGGGTGTTATTATAATAAAAACTTCGTTATTTGATGTTCGATTGTTTTTCTGGAAGCGGATTAATAAAAATTACCTCCGATCAGTCCGATCTACAATAGGACAAGCTAAACTTAACAATCTAGCTGTTATTTCCATTGAAAAATCTATATTTGATTATTTACCCATGAAAGACATTATTAAATCATTCGCGTCTGCCAAAGAACGAAAAGTTCAAATTTTGCAACTTATTCTTCTTGATTTGAATATTTTTATTTGTTTTGTTTTTTTTACTTATTTTTTATTTATTTTATACTTTAAAACGTAACATACTTACAGTTAATTATTTTTAATGTTTTTTATTTTTTATTACTGAAATTAATAAAATGTTATACCTACACATGATTTCATAGTTTTTTAGTTTTTTTATAGCGACAGGGGCAGCGACAAAAAAAATTGCGCAAGAGCGTCATAGAAACCCAGGAACGTCCCTGGAAACTATTGTCATGTAAGTTCGAAGCATTCGTGTACCCATTTTTGTTCTAGATGCGATGCTAATAAATTTTTCAAGGACTTTGAATCCTTCGAATCTAAGTTAAAAGCTTATTTAAATTTGTACTAGGTGTCTATGTTTATGTCTGTTGAGTGTAATAAATACATCCTCCTCGTATGAAATATTCACCAAACTTACAAACGAAATTCATTTGGTTCTCTATGTGGCACTAATGCGGGACCGAAACTAACACTGTTTGCTCTGTTAAGCATACACTATGTTTGTCATCTAAATATACGAAACTTAATCTGTATGGCCTAAGCATGGAGATACGCGTATGCAATTATTCTAATACATGTCTCCCTAGCAACCCATGCACAAAAAAGGCATTGGCAACGTAGGATCATTGGAAGTGTATTATACCAACATTTATCCTGTATACACTCACCCAAACTTATATGGAATCAGGCATTATTTAATTCTTACTCTAATAAAATTAGGTTCATGGATTTTAAAGTATTTTCCTAATATAAATTGATTAAAGAAACTGTATTTTCATTCCCAGCAACTAATTTTTTACAAAAAAAATCTTCAGCGAAAATAGCAAGTGATATTCCATATAAGTTTGGGTGTGTGTACTGTATGTGTATGCCTACGTACAGTTAAGTAGTAGTAGACGTTGAGTGACGAATAATAAGGGGCGCAACGCCCATATAAAATTGCGTGACCGGTTTTCGTGTGCTTACCCTGAAGCCCCCCGTTGCCCCCACTCGCTATAGTGACCTAGCGACCACGGATTTTTAGAACTTGTTTATCTCTTCGAGAACACCGATCCCTCTACAACGGGCTAACGGTACAATTTTATATATTTTTTATTTTACTGGAAGGATATGTATTTTTTGTCTCGGACGCTTTTCGGGCCGCGTTTTCGGCTACGCTGCGTCCCGTAAGGTTGCGCCTCTTATTATTCCTCACTCAATGCTTTAATGTAGTATTCCTGGTTGATTTAGTTTTATCCTGGGACACTTCAACGGGGGTGATGTAAAATCAAAAATATTATTATTTGGTACATGCATTGTTCAAGTGTCACAAAATGTGATAATACCAAGTTCCCAAAATATAGCGAGTGGTGGAGATACACTACATTTGTTTTATCAAGAAAAATACTGACACGGCCCTGTAGAGCTTTTTTTTCTTCTAAGCAAAAACCGTCTCTTGGCATTTTTTGTATCTGCCATAGTTTCACAGTAAATTTACATTTTTATTCAGTACTGGCCAAAGAGAAATCCATGACATTTTTTTCAAATTAAATAAATTATTTTTTGCATTCCATAAAAGCAATAAAAGATAAATTAATTTTCCCGTAGAACTTCGGCAGATACAAAAAAAGTCAAGAGACAGTTTTTGCTTAGAAATACGAATAATATTCAAGGGTATTGTATACCCATATCTCCGCCACTGGCTACATTGGAAACTTGGTATTACCGTATTTTGTGACACTGGATCAATGCATGTTGTGTACAAAATTTCGTTTAATTATCTTTAACGGTTGGAAAAATAAAAAATAAAACGTTAAAATTTTTGACAATTTAAACATCCTGTATTTCGAAAACGTGGCGGCTGTGTATAAAAAGTTATTCACAAAATAGTAATGTTTTATTATTTTCTATCAACTGTTGAAGTGTCCAAGAATAAAACTAAATTGCCTTGTAGGTATTTCAATAGGACATCCGGGTACGGTACCCGGGTACCCGTGGTACCCCATTTTGCCCCATCTCTAATGCCCCGTTTTGCCCCCACGCACGTTTTACAATAAAATATAAATAAAATTTACAACGACAATTATTTTTCGATAAAATGATTTAGATTAATCATACTTAATAATAAGTTTAATTAAGCAATAAAATTCAAATCGAAAATCGAATAAAAACTGTATTTATCTTGGAAAAACGTAAACACAAGTTTTAAAACACGGGAGCTGTTGTACTCCCAACAATAGCTATGTACTCACTGAATTGACTTGACCGTGGTCTTGCATCGAAAAGAGGTGGAAGGGGGACATGTAGATTTGAAATTTGGCTGCTTCAGTTAGGCTGTATCTAGTAAAAATACTCGTACCCCGTTATAGGTACCCAGTTACCCCATATTGCCCCGCATTCCCCTATTTTAATTTACATTATTTGGTACTAGTAGGTACTAGGAATCGTAATAATTGTTGTGTGCGTTTAGAGTACCTACCTGTATTAAATTGGGTACCTACTCTCTGTGTTATGATTTTTTTATAGAACAGAGAGGCATATCTGAACTTCGGCCATTTTACTTGAAGATATCTATTTGTCATTCATTATTATTTAGGTAGACACCATGATTTCTTTAGGTCTGCCACCGCGATTTTCTGCGATGTTTTGCGCTCCACAAAAAAAAAACGTAAAGAACAAAAACCGTGGCAATTTTGGCCATGGCCATGACCATGGCAATTTTGGCTATGGCCAACTTAGACGTAGCATGTTTACTGTAAAAGATAGAAGAAAACTTTTATATCGAAAATAGTAACTATTGATGACATGCAGAACCCTTTACATTTTAAAGGAAATTCTCTACGAACATGAACACGAGAAGCCCAGAACATTTTAAGTATTCGGGTTGAAATAATGCATTTAAACCGCAAATATGAATAATGAATGATTAATGAAATTTGGATATTGTCCGTAGAGAATTTTATGACCGGTTGGTATACTGTGAGGCACAACAAGGGGGCATCTTTGGAATAGGTTTTTAAGAGTTTTTTTCTTTAGTTTTTGCTTTTTATTTTTCCAGAATTATGTTTTATTTAACTCTTCAAGGCCGATAAAAAATAAATAAAAAATTAAGAAGAATGAGAGAGTCGCCTCTGCTCGAAAGCATGTGGTATGCCCGGAAATTCAACAACAAATACCGCAACACTGCGGTAATGAAGATGAGAAGTGGGGGAAGTCGGATGATGTGCTAAAGGGCACGCATCTATCCCAATATAAAAATAATAATAATTCTTATCCTCACAAATACTCACAAATTAGGAGTAAATGAACATAAGATGGGTAGGTAGCCGGTAAATCCGTATGTGATATTATGTTACGATTTAGTGCGTTTTTTCATTTTTACATCTTAAATTATGATACACATCAAATTTTAGGAGTGGAGTAGATAAATTTGCGTCCTAAATTTTATGACATAATATAAATTTATATACCCAATTTACCTCCTTTAATGAGGAACCACAAACTGGAATAAAATTTTAATTGTTTAATTCAGGAAAGATCTGCTTGTTTCCGGCAGCTCTAAATGGACCGGACGTTTTGTTCGCTTATTTTAGTTTCCAAGAAAATAGCGCCAACCGAAATGCCCAAAACTACTGTTTTGGTACACAGTAATTAATAGAAATATCTTTATGATGAAATATCAGACGACGCGTATCGTTCGTCTATTAAAAATTCAGTAGCGAAAAACTGAACGAATTAAATTTGATCAGATTTGGGTGAGATAATCACGGAAGATCCCCTCATCGAACGGCACCTTGCTCGAGGTGTAACACGACCCCGTTTAGGAGCTACGGGGGTTGAATCTTTGAAAAAGTCAGACGACGCGTATCGTTCGTCTATTAAAAATTCAGTAGCGAAAAACTGAACGAATTAAATTTGATCAGATTTGGGTGAGATAATCACGGAAGATCCCCTCATCGAACGGCACCTTGCTCGAGGTGTAACACGACCCCGTTTAGGAGCTACGGAAGTTGAATCTTTGAAAAAGTCAGACGACGCGTATCGTTCGTCTATTAAAAATTCAGTAGCGAAAAACTGAACGAATTAAATTTGATCAGATTTGGGTGAGATAATCACGGAAGATCCCCTCATCGAACGGCACCTTGTTCGAGGTGTAACACGACCCCGTTTAGGAGCTACGGGGGTTGAATCTTTGAAAAAGTCAGACGACGCGTATCGTTCGTCTATTAAAAATTCAGTAGCGAAAAACTGAACGAATTAAATTTGATCAGATTTGGGTGAGATAATCACGGAAGATCCCCTCATCGAACGGCACCTTGTTCGAGGTGTAACACGACTCCGTTTAGGAGCTACGGGGGTTGAATCTTTGAAAAAGTCAGACGACGCGTATCGTTCGTCTATTAAAAATTCAGTAGCGAACAACTGAACGAATCAAATTTGTTCAGATTTGGGTGAGATAATTATTTTCCCATTTGGTGCAAACTATATCAATAGTACTGTACGTGAGCATATTGCTTTTTGTTATAAAATCCGCTCTTCTAGAGTACCTAATTATTTATTTATACCTTCCGATAGAGTCGCCTCGACGTTTTTTATGTTTAAAGCTCAAAACACTTGGATGTCGAAAAAAAACAGTAGGTAATTTAATGAAATTTAAATATTCATTACACACTAATGTAAACATTTGTCCTATGACGACCATTATCACCTGATCATGACAGTACATTGGACTGGTATATTGTTTGCTTAGACCTCGTTGCGACATTTTTTTTATAGAAACTAAGGGAAAAATAAAGTCGATAATAGTATATTATACACTTAGATTGAGAAGTGAGCCATTATATAATGGCCTTCTCAACCGAAGTGTATATAGAAATTTTTTTACTACTAACATTGAAATATTGCCATATTTTAGTTTATTTTAGTAATTTCTCGCTTTTTTTAATTACTTCGAAATATCAAGTAGCCTGGGAGTTCAGTTGTCAAGCTGATAAAATGAAACTAATTTTGAAATGTCATATAGAAAATTTTTCATTATTTACCTAGGTATTTTTTTATTATCATTATTTACCTAGGGAGAGAAATATTACTTCTCATTAGAGGAATGAGGTAAATAATGGTGATTTCTCAGGTTAGTAGTAAAAAATATATCATATATAAAGGATAAAGGATATATTTTTGTTCTTCCTGTTGTTCACCTAGGGAAATCAATTTTGTCAGACAAAATGTCAAGCAATGTCTCAACTCCAAATTAACAACCACACAAATTCAACTCGTTAATGTTGATATCTCCGATCAAGTTGATATAGAAGGGGAATTTTAGTCGTATATATAGCTTGAACCCAAATTTAAAAGTTCAGATCGCAATCCCATCAAATGAGACATCTTTGTAAATAGCTTAGAATTCTCTATTCGTCTGTGCGAAGAAAAAATATATTAAAATGAAATTACTTTAAAGTGGGTATCTAATAAGTTTTATTTGTGGCCATCAAATTTATACACGATTCGCAAAAATTATCCCCACTTTAAAGGTTGTGATAAGAGAAATTAAAGAAAAAACAAATTTACAGTTTTGTGGCAATTTGTAATATCTTGAAATAGTTATAATAGTTTTTCAGGACGAATCATTGCTGTTTGCGGACTCGGCTAACGCCTCGTCCGGAAACAGCATTGATTCGTCCTAAAAAAACTTCATTTAGGTACGTGTGACAAACTCTATTTTTTGTCGTACGCTCCCAAAATCGCTGGCGTTTCAGGGTGACTTTTAAAATTAAGTCATATCTATAGCTAAAGCTCCGTTTCGATATTTAAATTCACGCATTTTTTGCGAGTTTTTTTTTTCAATTATTCAATTTTTGTTTTCTTCAAATGTGAAAGTTATTTAAGGAGGCCCGTTTTGAAATAAAAGCATTGTATATTTATACTTAGATATTGTACCTGCACCTAGTGAATTTTTTGTCACAATTCGACCTTGATATTTGACATAAAGAATCTAATATTCTATCCCCAACTCCTTAAAAAAACTTCATTTTCAAGTTAGTTTTAATTTATAAAAAAATATACCAAAAATACTTTTCAATATTTTCACTGTTAAAAGCTAATTAGCTAGATAGACAAAAACTGTCTGTGGCTTGGTTGTTAGGCGCTGGAAACTTTTTTAACGTGCCTATTGTGTTGGTAGATATTTAACTCCGAACAAAGACGTTTTTTGCCCATTTTCAGTTTATTTACTGGCTCGGCTGTGCTTTAGCGAAATGAATCGCCAAAGTGCCCAGATAAAATTTTAATAGCCATTGGATCATTTTGATTGAAAATCGATGCTATTATTTTTGTGTTTCATTCTCAAAACGATATTTGTATCGAGAATTGGTATAGTTTTATAGATATCAACGAAGATAGATTCAATATTTTTTTGGAAGGTGCTTATCTGGGTCAGAAGTTTTGTTAGCTAGAATTTTTTTCCACACCAATGAAAAATTGATCCAAGGCTATTTTTCATTAGTTTTCTAATGTTTATTAATTGACGAGAATCGACAGTGTCTTTATGACCGACAGAGCATTGTGTTCCGACCCCTTTTTTAAAAGCACGGACGGCTAAACCTGTGTTGCCTTAATGGATCGTTTGGTCATTTTTTGAGCGCAGACAAGTTTCATTAAAATTAATGACGTTTTCATTTTCCTTCGGATTACATCGTTTTTAAGGGCCCATTAAGCGCCATAGGCGGTGTCAAATTTCTATTAAAAAGGACCGAGTGGAAATAAAATGTATATTTTGCAGGTGTAAATGTAAAAACTTTTGTGCCCATTTACGGCATACTTTTGTGGAACGTGAGACGGGCGTTATGTGATTTCGTTCCCATTAACTTTTAAGGGAATAAAAATGTCGAGGACGATAAAATTATTTAAATCGACATTTAACGCATAGGGGTTCTCTCGATAGATTTCAACTCGTAAACTTTTATTTTTCGATTTGGTGTGATTTTTTCTCTCGAGCAAGAAATGTCATATGTTGTGGCATTTTTCAAACTAGATCTATCTGCTCCCAAGCAGTTGTCAAGATGTTCCGGGGCATCATGTCTACATTACAATCAAGAGAGATGTTTTATTAGCACACCAGGTAATGGATAATCGGCACTTCATTAACCAACTAAGTCACCGAAGCATATACGGGTTCCATCGGGTATAGGTGTCATCTGGTTTGACGGAGTAATTTTCAATTATTATCCTGTACCTGCTACGCCAATAAAATACCCCTCTTGATTTGTAATTGCCAGTAAAAATCCTAATTTGATACAATTTAGTTTTTCAAATAAAAAATATAAAGCTCTCCCTTAATCAATCGGGAAAATGAAGGTTCAAGCAAACTTAGAATAGTTATATAGTGTAATTACAGTATACCTACATACAGTGTGACCCATTTGTTTTGGGGTCAGTCTGTAAAAAGTGTATCAATCGTGCGATTTGGCTGATTTTTTTTTTAAATTGTAGAGCTCGATGAACTGCACATTTTGAACAAAAATTGCCTGGTTCGCATAAAATCCAAAGCCTACTATGACCGTTTTTATGAGCAAAATTTTAAGAAACCATATTAGCGTTTTTTTTTTGAAAAAATCTGTGTGCGCCAATGGATTGAGCACCCCTCGAAATGGGTATGTACAAAATTTCATCAAAATATTTCAAGTAATAACGATTTTGTAGAAAAATTAAAAATGCAGCCAAGGTACGTCTTTATTTTCAAAAATTCAAAGTTGGCCATGGAAAATAATTGAATTGTAATAATACAACCTTATGCTTATAAACACAAAACATAAAAACAATTAAAATTATAAAATTTTTGTAACTTCTACCAAGCCTCCATTTTCTACAATGCATTTGTCGTTCCTCTTGCGTACATTCAAAATTACATTTCGTATTTGCTGTGGAGTAATTTCCTCACAACTACGGTTTATCCTAGCTTGCAGTTCTTGTAAATTATGGGGTCTTGACTTATAAACATTTTGCTTAAGTGTACCCCAAAGAAAAAAATCTAAAGGAGTTAAGTCCGGAGATCTCGGTGGCCACTCACAGAAAGGACTATTTCGCCCTATCCAACAGTTTTCAAAATTATTATCTAGCCAGTTTCTGATTAAACGAGCATTATGAATAGGACTGCCATCTAACTGTAACTTTAAATTTAAACGGTATCTTAATGGTAACTCATCTAAAGCATTTCTAAATTCAATTTCTAGAAAATTCAAGAAGCCAGCCGCATTCAAATTCCCTTCAAAGAAAAATGGGCCAATTATTCTGTCGCGTAGTATTCCACACCAAACGTTAATTTTTTGTGAATATTGTCTCCTTGCATTTATTATAAACTCTGGATTTTCAGCTGACCAGTGACGGCAGTTTTGACTTGATACTACACCATTTGTAGTAAACGTGGCTTCGTCGGTGAATAAAATTTCATTTAAAAAGTTGCCATTATGGAGATATTCACCTTGCAGCCAATAGCAAAATTCTAATCTTCTCTCCTCATCTCCTGGTTCCAGGGTGTGCAAAAATTTTGGCTTAAACGGTTTTATTTTGTTTTGTCTCAAACATCTCCTTATACTCTCTCTGGGTATATGAAGGTCTAAACTAGCCGTTCGAACACTATTTCGAGGATTGTCACTAAAGTATTGCAGAATTTGATTGTTATTTTCAACAAGTCCACGGCGTCCATTTTGCCTAGTTTTTAATAAATTTTTAGAAATCGATCCAGTTTCATCAAAAATATTGTTTATACGTTGTACAGTACTTCGACTCACTGATCTACCTGGGTGTCTATTGTTAAATTCGGCCGCAGCTTCTGCTGCCGAGCGCTCGTTGTCGCCCACGAGTCGAACAATTTCTATTTTGTCTCTTATGCTTAAATATTCCATAATTATGATAATTAATTGTATTGAGCACAAACAATTTCTGAACTCAATTTAGACAGTTTGACACTTAATAAAAGTAAACAATTCAATTATTTTCCATGGCCAACTTTGAATTTTTGAAAATAAAGACGTACCTTGGCTGCATTTTTAATTTTTCTACAAAATCGTTATTACTTGAAATATTTTGATGAAATTTTGTACATACCCATTTCGAGGGGTGCTCAATCCATTGGCGCACACAGATTTTTTCAAAAAAAAAACGCTAATATGGTTTCTTAAAATTTTGCTCATAAAAACGGTCATAGTAGGCTTTGGATTTTATGCGAACCAGGCAATTTTTGTTCAAAATGTGCAGTTCATCGAGCTCTACAATTTAAAAAAAAAATCAGCCAAATCGCACGATTGATACACTTTTTACAGACTGACCCCAAAACAAATGGGTCACACTGTATAGTTGTTGAAACACGTATTTATTAATATTAAGACCCCTTTAGGGGTACAAGTTTACCAAGATAGGTATACTGCCCGATATACCTCCCCCGATAATTACAGGCTGGGGTACTTGGCGTGAAGGGGTGTTATAGGTATATTAAAGAAATAAAAAATATTAGGTATGTCACTGTTTACTGACGATTCGTCGTCCGCCAATAGGGAAGCTAAGAAAATTTTGGTTAATGGGAAAATAAATCAAAATTTAAGTTACAATAATGCCAATTATAAAATAGTTATTGACACAATTTTAAAACTTGAGAAACAAAAAGTTCTAACTATCCGATTCGGTAGATTTAACAGAAGAATTGAAGGTAAATATTAAAAAACCTAAAGATCCAATTGGGTAAACTATTTAAAAAAAATTAAATAATGTCCTGGAAAAAAATATGGATTAAAAATTGAGTGAAATATCTTAGCCTAAACAAACGGCATGCTGTCCAACGAATTAGGATCAATAGATCACTAGGAAATATATTCTCCAAAGTACGCCCAATTACTTCCGTAGATGTAGAGGACAGTTTTTCTGCATAAAAAACAATAAAAGCAATAAAATGTATTCAAAATCTTATGTAAATTTTAATTGTAAACAAAAACGTTCTTTTAGCAATTTTTTCATATATGTGTCATGTGTCATGTCGGGGTATTTTTGAAAAATTAACTTATAAATTCGCTCCATTAGTAAGAGTCAAACTAGAAAAAAATTGTTTCTTACTTTAAATACAGTAACTTTCCCCAATAAACTTACCCGTTCAAGGTTTTACTTTTCAAGATACAGAGCGTAACATTAATTGTATCTTCCTTAACTTTTGTAGACCCTGTATCTCTTTATAAGTATAGCCTTAAATAGCTATGTTTATTGGAAAAAGTTACTTTATTTAAAGTAGCAAACACATTATTTCTACTTTAAGTGTTACTTATGGAGCACATTCATGAGATAATTTTTCAGAAATACCCCGAAATAAGAAAATAAAAATTACCAAGAGGACATTTTTGTTTAGAATTAAAATTCACATAAGAAATTCAATACATTTTATTATTATACAAGGTGGTTCATTTTTTTCTAAAAACAATTATACTAATTACCCACTTCTACCCCACTGGTTGTTCAAGGTGTTTGATATTAACAGGTTTTATGCTAACACATGCCGTTATAGCGTGTACCAAATATGTCTTAAATATCTCAACTAGTTTAGTAAATATTCAATAAAGTCCATATATTTCTTAGAACTTTACCACCCTGTAACTTTTTTTTAAATGATATAGTTTATAGAAGAAAGTGCTGTTATTTTTTGGTTTTCTATCACCCGTTGAAGTGTTGCAGAATAAAACTGAATCACCCTGTATATTAAAGTACAAATGTCAGTTTCTTTTAAGTTAAAAATCCATCAACATTTGTAGTTTCAATGTTAAAACATTTTTTTCTACTCATATACTAGTAACATACCTATTAAGTAACGGCTTAGGTTATAAGTAAGTCCATTGTTAAGAACACTGACACGTAATGACTGACACGTAATAAAAAAATTACATTATCTGTTCTTAATTAAAACACATTTATCAAGGGTGCCTTGTTAGTGTGGCATCCGCGCCACCATAGCAACCAACCAACATACTAATTGTTGCCTGTCAGATAATCAGAAGTATAGAGCTTATCTATTATAATAGTTTTTCTTTCGTCAAAGAAAAATTATAGTACAAAACTCGAGTTGTAAGCTTATTACATACTCGTGGAATTACAGCACTCGCCGCTGCGCGGCTCGTGCACAACTTTTCCACTCGTACATAATAAGCTGTTTACAACTCTCGCTATGTAATATACTATTACGGCCCTACAGGCCAACATCAAAATGTACGAAGGAAGAATGCTTTATGTTCGTTTTCGCGGATCGCTTTTCTTTCAGAAAATAAATCCAAATGAGGACATTTTTATTTCTGGTTTGGAAATAAATTAATGCCAGTTTCGATTCAATTGCAAATTGCAATTATGTCTTCCCCAAGGAAGCTCTTTATTCATTTCAGCGCGTTGGAAACAATTTACAGGTCCTATTATTCTGGCACGTAAGTGAAAACGAAGTAATGGCGGTCCTTGTCCATTTTCAGTTTACTTAACCTTAACAGATGTGTTTCATCAAACAAGTTGACGGGCAAAATTGTTTCTGATTTAAAACAATATAAAAAACATGAAAACAATTATGAAATTAAATATATACCTGTGTAGTTTCGAACGATAAGTATCTAAATGATGATGACTGATGATGACTGACTCTTCCATCTCCTAAGTCTTCCATCGGCTACATTTTGTAGTTATATGAGCTGAAGCAAAAATAGTATAAAGCGTTAAAGTCGTTTATGCAAAACTTCCGAAAGTTATTAATCTATTTTCTCTACATAGGTATTGCATTTTTTTTCTAGTTAGCTTTGAAAATGTTTAACAATTAACAATTTGATGTTTATTCGGAGGCAGCCTTTCTACAAACAAAGCGTTCTCAACGTTTGGCTTATCAAAAACCAAGTTCTTTCTAACCCAATTAGTTTATCCAAGGCAACAATGCAAGGAACTTATATTTACGTCCATATTATTGTTTACTAGAGACGTACTTTCAGCATAAAGTAAATACATTATCGTTGACTGTTTAAATCTTCACCCAACGACATTATCCTACTTGCTAAGTTGAAGCAAGCTTGCGTAAACTAAATACCGAAACATAAATACAGAGTATAGGACAAAAGAATAGAACAATGCCTAACTTTTTAAATATTTGTTTTTATTTCATAGAAAACATTTTCCAATAAATTATGTTAAATTTGTGGCACATTTTAGTGTGTGAAATTATTGTTATGGTTATGAAATTATGAATTATCTCAGAATTCACACCACTACTCCAAAACTAAGCATTATTTGCGAACCTATATCAATTCGTTTGTGTACTGTGTAAAGTATGATTTGTTTGGCCAAAGATTCCATTAACACCAACACCATGTATAAGAAATAATATTTTAATCAAATCCTTACGAAATTTTCTCTCGCAACTCGGCGAAATTTTGGATAGTTTCAGTTCCTACCTTCTGTTGCTACCTATAGGTCGGTCTACTAGAATATGAACTGTTTTGTTACAGAAGCTAGTGGAATATTTCAAACTCGACATACAGCTCTTTCTATTTAGCTTTCGAATTATGATTGAACATGAACGATCCAAGTAATTTTGTGGCTGAATGAAACCCTCGTAAACTGCCGTAGCTCAGACAACATGCGTTCTCCCTCAGAAAACGTTTATTCTGTATCATGTCCGCTCTCTTCTCGTCAAACGTCAACTAGAAAAGCCTACTACTTTGTCATTGGTCGTATAAAAAATACCAAATGCGTCTCATGACGCCAACAAGATATTTACTTAGATGTGGAAAAATATGTTTGCGATGCTTTGGAATTATTCCTGTCGTATTGCAGAAGCCCTGCAAAAGTGTGCGTGGGTCTGACCCTTTTACCGATTTTTTTTCACAAGATACGAACTAGATCACGTCGCTATAACGCACGTCCCGATAACCTAAATTTTTGGAGGAACTCTTAAGTGATATTTTGCGGGGATATCCATCACCCCTGCACCCTCAAGGTGACATTAATGCGTTGTCATAAAACTCTCCTGATCGACACTTTTTTACTACCTGCAATTTCTATGTTTTTTTTATGTTGAAATATTAGGTTGGTCTCGATACTTTTTTCGAGAACGTATGGGGGGAATAATTTTCAGATAAATCACCGAGAGGGAAATCTGAAAGTAAATATGGGCGAGGAAGAAACAATATGTGGAAATGGTAATATTTTTATTAAGGCTTCATCTTGGAAATATGGGCAGAGTTGAGAATTTGCATTACAAACGCAGATTGAAGTCATTTGAAATAACCCTGGAAATATGTATGAATAGAAAAGGACAAGATTTGTCCAAGAAATTCATACAAAAAATGTTCACCCAAATTTCAAAATTCAATTCATGTGCACCCAAATTGAACTTAACGATGTATCTTTCAAGCAAACAACACTTCTATAACGCCTATCCCGATTTCGGGATTTCCCATTCCCCATGAATCACCCTGTATATGTATACTTAGTATTAAATGCTACAACAGTGATTACTGTGATTACAAAGGCCTTAATTAAACGCCTTATATTGCCTACTTCAAAGAATACTGTATTACTATATTACTCTATTAGTCAAAGAATTATAAAAAAAAACACACAAAATTACTATACCCACATAATTTGTTAAACAACTTGTTATAACGTGGGCACATCCAAAGTCCGTAGGTAAAGTAAGAAGGTTACATAATATCTATTTTCTACTAGTATCGTAGGGAGAGCGATGCCGACGTCACAGCAATACTATCATTTACTGTCAGCATTCCCATGACGTCATCAGAAAGCTCTCTCAACAAGAGGCAACTTTCTTACATTATGGATCTTGGGGTACATTAATGTAAAGTTGGTTCCAATTGCATCATTAAAAAAACCTGGCTGACCTCATAGCGAGGAAATAATATCTCAATGAGATACAACATTTAATGTCGCTTCGTGAAATATCTTTACTCTTTGACGTAAATGGACTATATTTTGATTTTATTCGACATAAAACTGTCAACTGAGACATGAATCAAAACACTTTGTATAACGAGGAAAATTTCCACAAATAGAGTACTGCAATATAATATAGGGGTACCTCAGAAGTAAACGCGCGCATGCTCAAGGAGGGTTCTCAACAATTAAGTACTATGATTTCGGCTCAATTCGGCTATTTGCGGCTAGGCCCTTCTACGCGCTATCGCCCCGTATCGAAGTGATCGACGAAGGCGAAAAATAACGCAGCCTACATAGTTGGCAACGCTTAGAACTTCGCCACCGCGGCCTAATATTAAACATTGATTAATATTTTTCTCCTTAATTATTCTCGTCTAGAACAGGAAACTTATTATTAATTATAGCTTCTGTAACGTTCAATTTAAGTGATGATTAGATGTTAATTTGCCCCCTAATCCATCCTTACGAAACTTAAATTTTCAAGCTAAGATTTACCCTTTTCAATCACGACTAATTACCTTGTAGTGGGTTAATGAGGAGAACTAATTAAGGAGAAAACTTTTTCTCCGACTTTGTCCCACAAGAGAGATCATTCGACAAGTAATTTACAACAATTTTGAACTTAGTTATAAAGTTCTGGGAAATATTTTCTTCGGGCCAGATTCTTTTCTCGGAATTCCTGCTATTATAGTTTTTGCTTTTATATATTTGCAGAGTTTCATAGAGCTTTCGTAAACAAGAAAATTCCTATGCTGCGTAAATATATTATGGTAGCGGAACATACTCTTCTCCATTGAATTGCATTTTCAAAATACGGGTAATATGTGAGATAGCTGGGAAAGCCATCTTTGAAAGTAGAATAAAATATATTAAAATTATATACTTGGCTTTAGTTTTCATATTATAAGAAGTAGGTAATTATTTACCCTAAAGTATACGAATTTGTACAATAATGAAATTAGATTTACTTACATTAGATATACCGATTTAAATATTTTGTTTTGTATTTTCTGAAAAAAGTTTTTTATAATACAAAGTTTCTGAAAAAAGTGTGAATACTCTCAATTTGTACAGTATATTTTTTCTACATGTAATAGCAGATAAATAGATATTTGAAATAATACTGAATAATAATTTGACAGATCACACTGGCGTCTTGGAATAAAATAAATTCAAGGATTGATTTTCGAACACGTCAACACGCGCTGGCAAATTGTAACTGTGATCCGAGCTGTAATCGGTTGACTTAGATCTCGTATCCTACCTAGGATGAACATGAAATTATATCCCTTTATTTAACTGAAGTTGACTACTTATCTATTCTGTAGACTGTGAATCAAATATCCACGTAGGAGTAGAAAAAATCATTTAGTTTTTAGGCTTTACCTGCTTGGCCAACAGATTTTCATATGCAATTTATATTTTATTTTCTTTATTTAAAATCCACTTTATTTGTAAAAAACAAACAACAATAATTCCAGAAAGAAAAGTTTCAATAAAGCTCTGCCACACTTCTTTCTCTGTGTGATTAGTGTTCGAGCCCTTTCTGCAATAATTATACTGACAAATTCCGACTCTTAACATCCCAATATTCCGGAGATAAACTCCCTGAGCAGCCGCTACCCTGGAACGTTGTAATCTTGATCCGGGGATTGTGCGCCGAAGTAAAAGCGACACCGTCAAATTAAATACGGGTATTTTTAGACGAGGAGTTATTTTTACGCCCGTCATTTTTTAAAAGGGACAGATTAGATTTTGAAAAGGTATACTCGGAAAAGGGATTTATCTAACAACATATTCGTTTGGCAATCATTGGGAGCGCACTTTTTTAATGACAGTAGTTTTTATTATTTTTGCTCACTCAATCATGATATTTTCATGAGAATCAAATCAAATTAATTTACGAGAGCCAGCGGAACCTCGTTTCCAAATTAGCTTGTTTACAGTTTTGTTTTAAATCCAATATATTAAATCATCATTTGATCATAAATTGTCCAAGCGTAATAGAATTTTCTCAGGTTAAGCAATTTATATTTATTAAATTTAATTGTGTTAAAAATAAAGATATTTTAGTATCTCTAATTATTATAATAATAAAGGTTGTTTTAGCGGCATATCAGGCCAAGGATACTAATTTAATAAAATGCACTCCATCCGGGACTCTAACCCGGGACTCCTACTTAACTGTGGCCGTAGGCCTTAACCAACTAAGCTATTGAAGATACGCCAGGTGGAGTGCATTTTTTTTAAAATGATATCCTTTACCTGATATGCCACTGAAACATTTGTGTTATTTCTTGAGTTAAAACACACATAAAATTATAAATATCATTTTAATAGAAATGTAATTAGTCGTCTTATTTTTTCATTAATAAAATTATTGATTTACGTATGTCTTCGTAATTGACTTCCGGCAATTGACAAATGGTGTACTGAATTATCGTAAAATATGCTGACAAATTGCCAGAAGTGTACTTGATGAAATAAAATATAATATATCAGGTAAAGTAATTATTCGAGTGGGCCACCGACGCACTTACTATTTGCCATATCTCCCTAATTCTTCCAACTAGCCTTCTGCCGTTTTCCAACTAGTGTTATTTTGAGTTACGGAATAAATGTAAAAATTGTCAAATGTTTACTCAGTCACATGATTGTTGCAAAAATGTTTGCAACATTAGCGCCTTCTGCCGACTCTTTATTTTCCAGCTAGCCTTCTGCCAATTTTTTCTCTACTTATTTGCAATATCTCCGATTATCCTGAAAATTTTCAACACTTTACCTTAACATTTTTTTTACGAAAAAAATTGCATATTTAACCCACTACCAACACTTTATTCTTCCAGGGTGCCTTCTGCCCGCCCGCCTTTCGCTATGTCAGTAACAATGGTACCTATAAAAGATCAAATTCCCACTTTATCGAGTAACCCCTACTCCTACGTAGCCAGCTCTTAGACTATAGGTGCAATATCTTGAGAACGCGCAGACATTGTGAAAGAATGTTTAAAAGATTCGGGAAATATCTTTGCCTCGTTCTTAGGCTACCGAGAATTTTGTAAAAAATATGGCGGGTACCTAGATATCCACTTCTGTGCGCGAAAATATTTTGGCGGTGAGTTGCACAATTTAAGCAAATTGGAACTATTTGCTATTTGACCACATCGTATCAATCCCCGAACAATAAATTCGTCCATGATACCTACATGACGATACGGTGGAAAGGCCAAGAATCTCCACAAGAAGCTACAGAACGACGCTATGCAATATTTTTAGGTTCCGGAGATAGAAGAGCTTAGGCTGGAGGATGCAATGTTTTATCAACAGAGCAGTAGGTACACCACAGAGCACACAGCTCGTGAGACAATAGTCATTTTGTTCGCATCTTCTCGAAAAACGGCGATACCACATATCCGCCAAGATCATCTAATTTAACAATGCCCCACTTATTTTTATCGGGCTATCCCAAAGATCTGGTTTTTATGGATAGACCCAAATAGTAGATAATGAAAAATGCTCTATAGAGGGCTCATTATTATATAGGGGTAAAGGGTGGTTATTTGCTTGATAATTACTTTTAGTATGAACCGTAATTTTGTTGAAGTTCAAGTAAATATTTGAGTCACAACATGGAGTAGTTTTAATTAATCTCACCTGTCACTTGATAAGTAATTGTTAATAAATAAATTGTCTGCACTATGGAAACATTGAGTAAGTAATTTATATGTGCCTATAATTTTTAGCAATGAATTCTATCGGATCATTTTGAATCAGTCGAAATTCAGAAATATATTCAAGCACTCTAGTAGACATTGTCTATACAGGGTGTTCGAAAAATAGACGGAGATATTTTAGAGGGTGATTCCCTGTTAAGAAATATGAAAAAAAGTTTCTATAAACATGGGTCCGGAAATGCAGAGTTTTCAAGATACAGGATGTTAAATATATTATTGCATGTCACTGGACAAAATTGGTTTATCAATTTTTGCAAAAAATATCACAAGTGCCTTGGAAAACAAATAATCAAAAGCATTTCTAGGAAAGAGTGTTATTGCAACTTTTCCAATATCATAACATAAAGTACACTACAACCAATTTTGTCCAGTGACATGCAATAAAACGGTTTTTATTTTTTTTTCTCGAAAACGAAGTGAGATAGGAAAACAATACAAGAGGGAAAGAAGTTGTATTTTTAGATGCTTAATCAAACAAAAAATATTAAAGTTACAAAAAAGGTAGTGGCGTACATTTTTTTGATAATAATATTCGCTAAGGTGCCCCCCGGGACGCCACTGGACTTAATAAATTTAATCTAGTTAGGGCGAAATTAGCCTCTTAATACAACAAATAACATTGCCAAATTTCAACAGAATCGAGTAAATAATTTTTAAGACATTAATAATTTCATGTTTATTTTTTTTATTTAACATCCTGTATCTTGAAAACTCTGCATTTCCGGACCCATGTTTATAGAAACTTTTTTTCATATTTCTTAACAGGGAATCACCCTCTAAAATATCTCCGTCTATTTTTCGAACACCCTGTATAGCAGTTGAAAATTATGTTAATAGGCGAAACTCAATTACAACTGTGATCATGGAATTTGAGCCTATTCAATATTTTAATTTATACGTAGATATATCAGCCCACCTGCATAATACCTTTAAAAAGTTCTAAACAGAAAACCATTTAAAGTCACATGGCACTAGATTTTATTTTAGTTAGCGGCTCTTCACGACTTTTTAATTAATATCTTTATGTATAATGAAGTTAATGAAAGGGTAAGATTATTGACAAATCCTGTTTGGGGGCATTTTACACAATTTTGACTCAAGCAAATAATTTCGCCCAGGAATTTCATTCGATTCGAATTTGTTCTTACATGTAGGTATAGATACAACTTACGACTACACTAGGTTTAATATAATTTTTTACTTCAGATTATGCATATTCAAGTGCCATAATAATGCTTTACATCTTGTATGTACCCCGCTGTAGGTATATATGACAGAAATTATTTTCGTGGGGCTTATCGAATAAATAAAATACAATGACTAATGACATCTTAAAGCTACACGTAAACATCTCTGTAACACAGCAAATATAGGCTGGGGCAGAAAAAAACGGAATTTAATTTTACGAATGAAGCCCAGTTTGCGAAAATTCCGTTGATTGTATCGCGGTAAAATAAGTACAAATTTATGTCTATCTACTCCTTATTGGTTTCTGGTTAAATTGTTAAAGTCGCGTCTCGCTCCATTATTAGATTTTCAAACGAAACAAATAATGTGTCTGAAAAATACAAAGTTATTTTTTCTGATCCATCCTACAATTTGAAATTAACAGATATTGGGTCAATAATTTGATAAAATACAGGTATTTACTATATGCCCAGGTTTATTAGTTTATTATTATGAACAAATCATTAAATGAAATAGATAAAATATTTAGTAGTTGTTAATTAATGCAATTAATTGAATACCATTTGTAAAAAAATATATAAATTATCGCCGGTTCACATAGTTCACAATAACTGTGTTCTGCAGAGTTTAATTAGTAGAAAGTACGTTCATGCGAAATGCTATAAAAAATATATACCAAATACAGCAGTTATCCGACTTTCTAAATTGAAAGTCCAGGGATATACAGGAATCATTTACTTCATTTATTGCAGAAATTTTTTATTTTTGCGCGAAACACTATTGAATAGTTTCAAAATAGGTGCCTATTCCGTTCTTATTAAATTAAGAGTTTTCATATCTCTGAACTTTGGGGCTGGAATATGATGTCATAATAAAGTTGTTAGTGATTATTTTATGTAAGAAGAAATTATTTTTAGACTTTGGGCTCCTTTAAAATAATTTACATTGTAAAAAAAAACAAACAAAAATTCACATTCACAAGACAGAAGCACTTACTAAATCAAGAAAGACATCTCTTGCGAAAGTTAAAGTAATCAGCGATGTGTTCTCAAGTCTTCTATATAGAATTTACGACCGATGGCATATAGCGTCGTGGAGGCTGGGAAATTCATGGAGAGAACTTTTATCTTTTATTGCTAATTTTTACTTCCGTTATTACGAATTGTATACTACTACCAAATCTGCCACAAAAGTTACCCCCCCAGTTTTAAATGTCACGCTATGCCACTGCTTACGGCAATTATTATCTGGCATTATTTAAAAGCTTGGCTTTAGCCAAGTTGATTTCTATTATTTCATACTTACAAATTGATTATTTGCATCGCCTATTCAATACTTACGATCCATTATACGTCCATTAGCAGTTCGTAATTATTATGTTATTGTGTGGGGCCAAATTACAAGTACGCTCATGGAATTTGACATAGCAATTAATAGTTTGCTGAGAGACACTCTAGATCCGAGCAGGAACTGGTCTTCACATTTCCGCACCGATTATGCAAGTATATATGTTCAATTTATACAAAAACTATTTTTTTTATTAAACTATGTCAAATCACACGGGGCAAAAAAAATTCGAATGGCACTTCTCATCTTTCCAGCAGGAAAGGAAATTGAAAGCATTTTAACATCGATGCGACTTCCGTTTTGCACCAGTAATATTGTAATTGAGTTATCTAATCGTTTTTTATATAATTCAAAAGCTAACAAATCGATGTACCTTTGAAATTTCATTAAATAAAACAGGCCTAAGTACCTACCTCACAGCCATAGCACATAAAAACAGTATAGGTATGCATTTTAAAAATTAAATTGTGCGTAGCATAATGTATATATGCAGTGTATATTAATATAAAATTAAATAAAATTAAACGATTTGATGCATTTTCAAATACTTATCAGTTATTAGTAATAAATAATTCTTTTGCTAAACCTACTAATTTAAAACTGATTTCAAATTACAAGATCACTTGTTCCCGCTGTTGCCACGTGGAATCGAGACTAAATAATTATTGCCATAAAGAAGATATCACGGGCATGACCTCTATAAATAAAATCACGCGTTAATCATTCTAGCGAAACAAGAGCATAGATAGCCCAAACTAGAAAACATACGTTTTTTACTTTACAACAGGGCGTAAAACGATTATTATCTGTGATATCTAATGACAATAAGTAGTATAATTCTTACCGAGGATGAAAAGTAACTGGTCCCATGAATTTGTTGATTGGATTACCTCTTTTTTGAGGCACTCTGGACTGGTCCTTTTGGTTGTTCCACAATTATTATTCATGGCACTTGCTAAATTTTTGTTCATAGCTTATTCGAAATGATGCCAAATAGTTTCCGAGGGAGAAGTTATAAAATTAAAACAAATAAAATAATAAAATTTTCCAGCGCCTTGCTTTCCACGTCTACCTAAATCTCATTATAATTTTTTTTACGGGCAAGAAATTAAAAGCATTTTAAATTGTAATGCTGTAATGAAGTTAATAACACTGAAAGATATTTTGTGTAAGGAGAAATTCTGTTGGAACACCTTTCATATAACTTAAAATCTGGCCACCGTATATAAAATTTAAGAGCTACCAAACTTGTTCTTGTAAAGATTTTTACCTGCAAAATGTTTCTAAAAGCACATCGTATAGTCTATATTCCAAAAAGGAGTAATTAATTTCAATAACTTGAATGTTGCTATAAAAATGAATGCAGACTGAAAAAATTTAAATTTAAATTTAAAAATCATTTTTTAAATTTACAAAAGATACAATTTTAGATAGAAATTTTGTTATCCAACTTTAAAAAATATATAATATTTTCCTCTTGTATTGTAACTTTGTGTTTGTTTGAAATGAGCTAAATAAACAACTATTACTACTACTACCTAGGTACTACTTGTAATACTCAGGTACTCAGGTTTTGGGTGCGATAGAAAATAGAACGAACAAACTTATACAAACATATGCCAGAACTAATTTGTTATCGGAATTATAGTAATAATTTTTCGAGTTAAAGAAAAATTGTAGAAACAAAACTTTTTAGATTTTTGGGGGACCTTCTCAAGGTCTCGTTAAAATTGATACAGGGGTTTCCTTAAAAGCCGTACAAACTGAACTTATACAAGATGGCCCATTTGAAATGGAAGCACCCCCGTAAAATTATTATTTTTTATCCGTTTTTTTTCTAGAGATAGGTCACAAAAAAACTCTTTTTTTACTTTGGTGTAAAATTTCAGGTCTTAACCTTAAGGCCTGCTTCGAATTTTTTTTTCAGTAAAAAATTACGAAAACCATTTAGCGATTTTTTTTATTTAAAATCTGACACCTCAGTGTTTTTCAGGACACCCTAAAACCACCACATAACAAATTTGAACAAAAAATATACAGGAATGATCAACAGGACTACTCAAAGTGTTGCTGTGCAAAGATTCAATACAAAAATGTACAGAGTCTTTTTCTCTGGGCCATCTCAAAATGCTGAATTTTTATTAAACTTTAGGTATATCTACTGGTCCGGAGTGCTCTGGAATCATTAAAAGTCATTTATTTCATTACAACATGCCAACCAACAAATAAAAACAATTTAAATTGTTGGACCTTTATCAATAAAGTCACTGTCAAGAGGTGCATCCAGACCGATCGCGCAGGACCGCGCCGCGCCGCTCCGCGCATTCGAGAACGTTGCAGTATCGTTCGTAAACATTTTTAAAGTCACATAGGTTTTTTCGCGCCGCGCTGGAACAAATTCTGTTTGTCAGTGTTCCATAAAGCGCAGATATGGCCGACACGGACCTTGCAGTGGCGTCAGCAGTATTTGAATAAATGCCTTTTTCAAATTTTTCAACAAAAACAGTTTAGCTAATAATCATACCTTTACCAGTTCCAAATGATTTTTTTATTTTTGCCTTCTCCGTTCGGAATGAAGACAGCAAAGACGCCGTTCTGTTTTTTATTACGTATATGGTAGTTGTTGTTAGACGGGTCCTATATAGTTCTGATTTAGATTTGAAGGCGCACCCTGCGTAACAATAAAAAGAGCATTTGCCGTCCAAACCAAATGTGCCTGGCGCGCGCGCGCACCTATGAATTCCTTTGATGTACCGACAACAGTTGGAACAACAGCGAACACGCGCAGAGCAGCGTATATTTTTTATTCAAATTTTTTTGTGGTGTTCTTAATTACAGTGAGGTGTCAGATTTTAAATAAAAAAATCGCTAATTGGCGTTCGTCATTTCTCTTAAGCGGGCCTTTCTCTCGCTTCCCATCGCCATTTTCTTCGCCCCACGAATCTATACTTATAAGAATATTTTTCGGCTTGGTCCCTGACACTGTACCACCCGAAAATACGAGTATATTTGCCTCTTTAATAGAGCGCTTAGACTGTGATTAGTTCTGGGCGTCAGGTGTTTACCAAAACAAACCTGTATATAGGTGCTGACGTTATTGGTGTAAATTGAGCAGATACGCGGTTATAGTATTTCTAAAGTCACTTGGAACAGCATAAAAACCTGTGAATTTTATACGGGTGATTTCGGCTAATTAGTCTGGTATTTTTACCAGTAGCAGAGCGTGGTAAAAGCTATGAAATAGATCGCGCCTCGTATATCACTGTGTTCCAAGCACTGAACTCTATGTTACTATAGAGTTCACTGGTTCCAATAAGTGATTTCATTTATATTTTACCAGGGTAGCTCGAGAACAGGCTCTTCCGGGAATAAAATACGAGTCAAAACACTTTTTTAACCATATTAACCGCACCTGGTATTATAGTAAAAGGAGATGAAGGAGACAGAGACGATAGATATTGTAGTAAAAACAATTGACTGCATGCTCGCCTAATATAATATATCACCAATACTTGCATGGGCTACACTGTTCGACGGCCGGCCACTTGTACAGCGACATGCGGTGGATAGGCGTTCGATAATTTCACAGATTTTAGGATATACTTGCGTAAATAGTTGTAATCGATATGGCTTTTTAGAGACCTTTTGACAATATTGTATGGTGCGTTAACATTTACGTTGTGTTTGACGACAATCTTAAAAACCCTTAAAAGTGAAATATTATGTTGCTTTTAGAATATGTATATCTTTAAAAAACTGCGTGACGCTTATGTCCTATATTGAGTTTTTTTTATGCAAATAGAGTTTTTTTATGCTGTTTTAAGTGACTTTAAAAATACTATACCAGTGGCGGATCTAGGCTGGAGTGGAATTTGTAATAAAATATAGGAAACACATTTTTTTATTCATTTTATTCATGCTTATTGCTTATTGAGTTTATTTCCGCGCAAGCCCACCCACTTACTCAAGAGCCGTATCAGCAGTACTGCCATTGCCAGACATATTTTTTAAGTACCTACCTATAGCCCCTGTAGATCCGCCACTGGCGGTTACGAAGCAACGAAGTAATACATTCCTTGGGAATTATCGCTTATCGATAATTTCCAAGAGCATATATGGAGGGTAAAATCACAAGAGAGCGAAGCGAAATGATGCTCTCGGGATTTTATCTGAAAATAAAAGGCCAATTTGTACGAGTCATCTTTCTTATAAAGGCAAAATAGCGCTTTAGAAAAAAATTATCTAGAAAAATTTTCGGCACGTGGTTTTTGTTGAGAAATTTTCACGGATACCATTAATACTATATTTATTAATTTCTTGATAGATATATTTAGATTTATATGGTGAACGAGTTTCCTGTTTTGAATAATCGTGAAAGTGACAGCTTTGGTTGGGGAGTAAACAAACCTGACACTTGGATGTCCAAGACATGTGAGGCAGGCGCAATTTGTTCGATTTTTTGATATACAAGCAATGTATAAATTACATAAATTCATTTTTATAGGTACACTATGTCTAGTAATATCGCACCATAATTTTCAGCTGCATAACTTATACCTAATAACATATAAATGTTGGCAAGTCGTCGTTTGTATTGAGCAGATCCGGGGTTGCTAAGCAGCGATGTAATAAAATCACATATGTGATTTTTACCACTTTGGTATTTCCCAAGGGAATTTGTCGCTAGCAAAAAGCATATGATTGATTGTATTTTTAAGAAAAGAGCTACATTATTTGATACCAGCAGTATGAGGGAAATAATCGCTAGCAAGGGAATATGATTTGTTTCTTTAAGAAATTAGATGCCTTATTGGTGAGATACTTTTTTTTATAAATTCGAAATAAAATTCACCGTTAAAACAGTGATGCAAAGAAAGTACATTAAAATAGCGATCTGTACAAATTATTCAACTTAAACTTTTTGTGTCAATTGCTCCATAAAATAAAAGGTTGCCTAATTTGAGACAGGATGACTAATTTCCCATTTCTTGTGTTTTTTGGCATCTGTAATCAAAAAAATAAAAATATTGTTCGGGTGCCTAATATGAGATAGTCTCTAGTACAGAACCCATTTGGTATCTCAAATTAGTAATTTTCAGTATACAAAATTGTTAGTTATGAAAATTGTTAGTTATGAAAAAATAGTGCCAGATTTCAATGAAATATCATTAAGCAATACCTTCCATACTAACAACTACTACGACACATAATTTTTTTACACTTCACCTTGACGGTAAATGCCGGTTTATTTTCACTATCAAAAAAAAATTATCAGTCAAATCACACCAAACGTGCTTTTGTACAGAAACAAATGAACTGAAGCGCTCAACTACCACTTTAACACTAGTCCCCAGTTTACTTTAATTAGTCTAGGCTATTTCTGTTAGATGGCGTTACATATCCTTTAATATAAGGAGCTATCTCAAATTAGGCACCTATCTCAAATTTGGGTCTCTTCCTCTACAAGTAGTATGAAAGTAAATAAGAAAAAATAATCAAGTTAAAACTAGCTGCCTACATTATAATGAACAAAGTAATGTGGATAAATAGCAATTTCAGCCTTGAAACGATTTAGTTATTTATTCTTTATTAACTTATTACAGTTAAAGGCATAAACAATATCGGTAAGTTTAGTGTTAGGTATAGTCTTAAAATTCAAATAGTAGCTCATTTATAATCCAGTTGAAAGGTCTAACTGGAGAGATATCACAAGGGACACTGTTGCCACCTCGGATCAAGATTTTATCATTGCCGCATATATTTAACATTGCCACATAATATTGCAACATAATTATACTTATCATCTGCAGTTAACAAATACCTCAGACTAAAAGTCTGAGACAAATACCATTATGTCCATTTCTAAATCTATAACCTACATTACATTACAAATATCACACTCAAATAAAAGTAAACCCACTCTGTACATTTAAATATTGGGGATGGTGGTCTGAATAAAAAGAAGTTACTATACGGTAACTTCTGCCTTTTGCTTCTGTTTGTATGAGTAAAAATCGTAGTAAAATCTGTCGATATAATATTAAGGCTTGATGAAAGTACAACCTACTTCTTTAAAGTAAGTATTTGAAATTGATGCTTTTACTTTTAGCAATTACTTTAAATAAAATCTCCATTTCATATCTCCATATCATTTTCAACAAAAAGTTTTTCACACACATTACAATACAATATTAACAATAGATAGGTAATATTCTTCAACTGGATAGAAACTTTGGAAGAGCAACAGACGAGTGAAAAATTCTACAAATTTGAGAAATATAATAATGGAATACTCTGAAATATTATTTAATCCTTACGCTCTTCCATCATGAAGGTTTTGTCCACTTCTTCTTCGGTGCTACCTTGGCAGTTCCCTTGCTAAAAGTGTTAAAACTAAAAATTCGATTTAATAGAATAATTATACAATATTATTAAGTTATACCCAGGCGTGGTCATATCCATTTGCCAAGGAGGGGGGCAGAGGGCCGTGTTAAGGTAAAAATTTGCCCGGGGCAAAGTTCTTTTTTGGCGCCCCTCCCAAATAAAAATTATAGAGTATATAATGCGGGGGCAATATGGGGTACTTAATTTTATAGCCCCATGTTCCTGGGATATACACATGAAATAATTATACCTGGCATATTTACAGGTAGTTAGATAGATTTAGTAACATTAACAACATTTTGTATAACGGAATCAGTAACTGAGTTTTCAGTTTTTTGGACTTTTATGAAAATTGCGCTTTGCCCCGTTTTGCCCCGTATGCGGGGTATAATGGGGTACCAAGAGGGATAAAATGGGGTAGTACAATAATGCTTTAAAATAGTGAGTTTTTGGCGAATTAAACAGATGTTTCTCCAAAATGTTTTATTAAGCAAACAGTAATCTTTAAATAAAAAAAATAAAAACGCAAAAACATGAAAATGTTAGTTTTTCGTTTACATCGAATCGAAATCTAAACAAATTAAACAATATTCAGGTTAATTCAGTTTTATTCCGGGACATTTCAACGGGAGTGATAGAAAATAAAAAAATATTATTTTGTTGTACAGCCGCTTCGTTTTTGAGATAATGTTCTTCTAAGCAAAACCCATCTCTTGGCATTTTTTGTACCCGCCATAGTTTCACGGTAAATTTGATTTTTCTGTCATATAACTCCTTTTTGAAATGCCAGAAAAAAATATGTAATTAACAAAACAATAGTTGGCCACGAATGGCATTATTCGTTTGTTGAATAATAATGACTTTTTTAGTCAGTACTGGCCAAAGATAAATCTAAAATGACTTTTTTAAAATAAATAGTTTATTTTTTGCATTCCATAAAAGCAATAAAAGATAAATTAATTTTCCCGTAGAACTGCGGCAGATACAAAAGAAGTCAAGAGACAGTTTTTGCTTAAAATAATGAAAGTTATTCAAGGGTTTTGTATACCCATATCTCCGCCACTGGCTACATTGGGAATTTGGTATTACCATATTATGTGACACTGGATCAATGCATGTTGTGTACCAAATGGCGTTTAATTAAGTATCTATAACTGTTGGAAAAATAAAATAAATGTTAAAATTTTTGAGAATTTAAACCTCCTGTATTTCGAAAATGAGACGGCTGTGTATAAAAAGTTATTCACAAAATAGTACTTAATATTTTATGATTTTCTATCACCTGTTGAAGTGTCCAAAAATAAAACTAAATTGGCTTGTAGGTATTTCAATAGGACATCCGGTTATACCCCATTTTGCCCCATCTCTAATACCCCATTTTGCCCCGACGTACGTTTTACAATAAAATATAAATAAAATTTACCACGACAATTATTTTTCGATAAAATGATTTAGATTAATCATACTTAATAATAAGCCTAACTAAGCAATAAAACCCACATCGAAAATCGTATAAAAACTGTATTTACCTTGAATAAACGTAAACACAAGTTTTAAAACACGAGAGCTGTTGTACTCCCAACAATGGCTACGAACTCACTGAATTGAAGTGATCTTGCATCGAAAAGAGGTGGGAGGGGGACATGTAAATTTGAAATTTGGCCCCTTCAGTTAGACTGTATCTACTAAAAATACTCGTACCCCGTTATACCCCGGTACCCCATATTGTCCCGCATTCCCCTAAATTAAATAAAATATGTAGACTAAAATCTCTCTTTAACTGTACACCAGAAATGACATTTCTTAATTTGGTAATACAAGGTTGGCATAATTGTTTTGGGCGCCTCCAGAGGCGTATTTAGCATGTCTGGCAGAAATGTCAGTTCTTGCGGCAGAGGCCTAACCTTAACCTTGATATTATATGGTTCTAACCCAACTTCGAACACAGAAACTATAACTATAGCCTTTTTCTGTGCTTCCAAGAACAGATGAGTTTAATATTAATTTCTATCTACTCAAATTTAGAATTCGTGAGCGTCAAACGTAAATTCTGTTGATTATTGTCCTTTCCTCTGTTTCTCTGTTACCCTCGCTGTTACCTATCAATAATATCAATATGGACGCCGCTTACGGAATTCTAGGGTACCTGTCACAATCTAGTGTACCTACAGTTAAAGACAGATTTTATTTTACTTACATATTTTTCATTTATACCTACTTCACAAGAGCAAATAACTTTTAATTTTTACATTTTATTTTGCACCAGAAAGCAGAACCTCATACCAGAATAGTATATTACATAGCGAGAGTTGTAAACGGCTTATTACGTATGAGTGGAAAAGTTGCGCACGAGCCGCGCAGAGGCGAGTGCTGTAATTCCACGAGTATGTAATAAGCTTACAACTCGAGTTTTGTATTATAATTTTTCTTCGACGAAAGAAAAACTATTATAATAGATAAACTATACTTCTGATTATCTGTCAGGCAACAATTAGTATGTTGGTTAGTTGCTATGGTGACGCGGATGCCGCGCTAACAAGGCACCCGTGAAAATTGCGTTTTAATTAAGAACAGATTCGTAATTTTTTTTATTACGTGTCAGTCATTAGATACGTATCAGTGTTCGTAACAATGAACTTACTTATAACCTAAACGGTCACTTAATAGGTATGTTACTAGCATAGGAGTAGAAAAAGAACATTTTTACAACTTACAAGATACGAAAATTTGCCACAATAGAAACGACCAGGTTGCTAGGTTATTCTAAACACAGTGTGTGATTGTTTAGTACTTTTATCATTTGTCACATCAAGAATTGAACATTAATATTCAAATTCAAGTTCAACAAAAACAAGTCTTCATAAAAACAGGGTTTCCTTAGATGCTACAGAATCAGGATTCAGCTTTATGAATGTATGCAGGTACTTATTGCACTTACCAACTAATTTACGATTAGTATCCAGAAACCAAAAATCTATGTCGATACCTCTACTAACACGTTGCTCGTTTGCGAAATTTGGGTTCTTTATTTACAGAACAACCGTTGACTGAAGGTTTAAAAAGACCTCTCACGGATCCAGATAAAATGCCGAGCGCTTTTGGAGGCGAAGGACTATGGATATTCGAACTTTTTCCAATGATCGTAGTCATTCGCCTCCGCGCACCAACTCCATCTACTGGTGTATAGCGGTATTATTATTTCTATTTAGCTCTCGTCCAGTACTACTGTTTAGCACCATCTATTTTCGATAATTACAATGACTCTAACAAAATCGATAATTAGTGGTAGATTTCGTACTCTACAATTTCGTATTCCAAAAGGCTCGTTTGTGTTCGGGGCGGGGCAAACAAGTCTAAAAATAGACACGGGGGGAGAAGGGAGAAGGGGCCAGTGAAATAATTCTACGATTTGGCTTTTATAAAATTAGGAATAGATTCAGGGTTGGGCGTATTTCAGTTTGATATTTGACGATTTTAACGGATTGGCAGATTTTTAAAATTCTCTTTTTTAGGATATAGTGATCTACATTATGTTGCTTCAATTTCTTACGTTGATTTGAAAAACAAAACATATGTCCAAAATGAAAACTTTGAGAAAAGTGAAAAAACTGATTGCCTTCCCTCTATTAGGGAGTATTTTTTAATGTACCTAGGCGTTTTTTTGGAAAAATGTTGAATACAGAAAGAGGTTGTTATTTATTTTTATTTTTTTAGCTTAAGTAACTAATAAAAATATATACTGTGTGTCCTGCGATTCAGTGCCCAAGGGGTGTAAACGATAAAAAAATTCTAATTGTAAGTTGACATTCTGTTTGGTGTTGCCCCAATAATTGGCCGAACCTATCAGCAAAGTCTAGAGAATACTAGACTTTGCTATCAGTACACAGTGTATACAGGGTGTATTTTTGTCGAAAAAAACAAGGCCGGAGTAAACTGTACCCTTAATTTTAAAAGCTAGCTAGCTAGGACAATGCCTGCCATTGTTAAAACGATATTATTGCTTATATCTGCCAAACTATGATACCACACCACTTAATCAGTGGCGGCTCGTAACTATTTAAACTTAAACAGGCGGGGCCAAATATCGGAAGACATTTAAAAATCAATGTGCCTTACTAAACCGGTGTAAAGTTAGTAGCCGATTTTCTGGCAACAAAAAATTTTCCTCGCCCTTATTTCCACAAATTTATTTTGATAAAAATAAAGTAGAAATGGTAACTATTATTAAACTTTCTAAGCAGATTAAACTGGAGAATGAAGGAAAATATTCATCAAAAAATAAACGTTGAAATTTTTGGCTCCTAGAAAATTGGCTGCTAAGTGCTAAGTTCAGTTTTAAGTAGACACTTTTGTTGAATTTACGTGATCGCGTTTTTTATGTTCTGCCGTTTGATTTTTCTCTATAGTTAAATCAAGGTAACGGCCTGCCCTCTATAACTGTTTAATTTGCAGTTTTTGCTCAAATTACATTGACGAAAATGAATTTCTTAATAAAAAAACTAACACTGTTTTATGAAATGCTACTTTTATTAGTGATATAAACAAAAATAGTAAAAGTAGGTAAATAAGGATTTTTTAAACTGTTGACTATGTATGTACCTACATGTAGGAATTGATATTTTTTAAGTAGGTATTGACTCAACACGCCAGAAAGTAATTACCCATTTTCATTCAGAATTACCTTTGAACATTTTTTGACAGAGAGGAATAAAATAAAATAGTTAAATGAGAAAACACATTTATTAAAAAAATACCTAAATACCAAATCCAGAAATATTGTCAACATAAATAAATTATATAAGTAAGAACATTTTAACGCATATACAATTATTATACAGGGTGTCCAACTTTAAAACTGTACAAATCCGTAAAATCTTCATTTTTAGAGATAATCGCCTAAACTTTCTTTGTTTGAAAGGCCTTCAAAAACCGCTTCTTTTGACCTTCCTGCTATTTTCAAAATGCAAATCCAGGGCCGGCTACCATTTTTTTATACCCCCAATTTTCTCGAAAACCATTTAGCGATTTTTTTATTTAAAATCTGACCCCACAGCGTTAATCAGAACACCCCAAAACCCCTATATACCAAATTTGAATAAAAAATATACAGGGAGTTCTATTCTGCAGGGTGTCAAATTTGAGCAAAATAGGACTTTTAAAGGCCTTTCAAACAAAAAAAAGTTTGGGCGATTGTCTCCAAAAATGAAGATTTTACGGATTTGTACAGTTTTAAAGTTGGACACACTGTATGTTATTTGTTTTGGCAATAATAATAGTCCCCCACTAGTCAATAGTTTCACAATGTGTAAAAAGAGTTTCAAGGCTAAAAAAAATTCGAAGTCTCGCCCGCAGCTCTAGGGTTTACTATAGATCCCAACGTACCCGTTGAAAATAAACACCATCTATGGAGCTGGAAATATAAAATTTTGTGTCTGTATTTTCTGCTCGTGTGTGGTTGATGTAATATACGATTTCTATTAAAGGGAAAAGGATGGAATGATACCCCTGTTTAATAAGTGTATTTGGGCGGGTCCTTTCCCCAAGTAAATTTCTGGTCGCGAAAGGGAGCAGTGAAAGGGGCAAATAATATTGTAATGAATCTCAAAAATCACAGTCCAAACTCGTTACCTTGGTTACCACCTTTATTGTTTAGCCTTCAAAAATCACAAATAAACTTGTCAGATTACTGTCACTGCCCAAGAATATTCTTTCAGCTCCAAAATTCGCACAAAATCGCTTTCTAACCTTTCACTTTCTCCAGGCCCAATTCCCAGGGCTTAATGTCAAGTAAAACCCTGTCAAAAGTCAAAATCAAGATATTGCCAGACTCGAAATGTCCCATCTGTAATTCCCACCGAGCTATCCCAGTATACCCCAGAAAACAGTGTGCTGTTTTCTAGACTTTGCTTTCGAGTCAGCGACACCGACTGTGAATAATTGTTACTTCCGCTAGCCGCAAGATGGCTCCGGCGAAGATGCCAGAAGATTTTCGATATCGATCCGCTTTAATTTCTGGTCCGGAATGTAGAGGGTGCCAGCGGGCTCCGGAGATGTTTTTAAATCGGCACGCTGTTCCATGGGCGTAGATTCTCTTTTTAAATCTTCACCCAACGGAACAACCCTTTTTACAACGATTCGCGTCAACGTGAAATCGTCAAGCGCCGGCCGCCACCGCGTCATCTCGGGAGAATAGCGAAATCAATTAAAATATTCCACAACGACATAGACATCGGTAGACGTAGACAAGTTCCGAATTCACAACTTACAAAGATTTCAGTAGATATGCGAAATCATCATCGTCCTAGAAAAATTAAAATCGGTAGGTATAACTGAAAAATTAAAAAATGTTTAAATGTTTTTGAAGCAGTAAATTATTAGTACTAGCGCCTTTGTTGATTTTGGCGCCCCCTTGAATAGGGCGCCCGGGGCGAACACCCCCTTCGCCCCCCCCCTTAACACGGCCCTGGGGGGGGGCCAGACCTGGGTTTGTACTCCTTTAGGCGGTTTTAGGTACCTACTATAACAATAGAACTTCAATAAGGCAATATAACAAAAAATATATATTACTCACAAAAATAACAAAAATAAAAAATATATTTTAAATAAAAATTATGTAAACAAAATTTTTTGCATGTGCGTTGGTTATATACAGTGTATCCACGGATTGAGTTTACATAAGGTGTAAATAACAACAAATTTTCGAGTTCAAATTTGAGCTTCTGGGGATCAGCCCTGCTTGGTTTGAAACTAATTTGTGACATAATTTTACTTTCGAAAAATCACATACTTATATGCCTTGGAAATTATGAAGAAACTAAATTTCCACCTCAGTAAAGTGCCCTTTTTGTAGGTTTGACGGCAAAATGTTATTAAAGAAACTTGTTCAGAATGAAAAACTAAGTAGGTTTGCGAAATTTCGAAAGTCTAGGCCTACCAGTTTTTCATTGGAAACAAGTTTTCTTAATAACATTTTGATATGAAATCTACACAAAATACACTTTTCTAAAAAAGTGGGAAAAATCCCAAACAGTTTTTCATTATGAACAAGTTTCCTTAATATCATTTTGCCGTAAAACCTACAAAAATGACACTTTACTCATGTGGAAAATTGTTTCTTCATCATTTCCAAAGCATAAGTACTTACGTGATTTTTACGTGAAAGTAAAATTATTATGTCACAAATCAGTTTCAAACCAAGCAGCGCTGATCCCCAGAAGCTCAAATTTCAACTCGATTTTATTTGTTATTTACCGTGTACACTGTAGGTTACATAATATTAGAAATAATATTTGTATTTATTTTTTATTTATTATAATTTTTTTATTTTGTTAGGGGGGGGGCATGGCCCCCATGTTTCCCCCCCCCCCCCCCCTAAGACCGCGCCTTTATACCAAACAAATATGAGCGAACGAATATGACCGAACGCAAGCGCAAGCATTCAACGGAATGTAGGTTCGACATTTTTTGATTCACAGTCCACAGAGCGTTTAAATTCTGTTCACTCGGAGCATAAGCTAACCCGAAAAGTAATGCAAACGAAAAGAACATCTTTTCGGTTGCATGTTGTTCTGACATGATATCTAGTTGTTTACAACAAACTATAACTATTTCATTGTAATTAAAATTAAATATTTTTCTGTGGAAGTTAGGTACCTTACGAAATTCAGGTATTTGTCTCAAATGGGCTTGGAGTGAATACAAAAAACTTTTTACTTTTTTTGTTCGCAAAACATATTACCATTGTTTTGTTTTGAAATATGAAACAATAAACCATTTTCTACACTGTTCTAAATGCTGATAGAATAAGCATATGATGAACATATTATTATTATACTACATATTATAATGGTGAATTATTTAAAATTATAGACGCATTTAAAGGAAAAAAAACAATAAAACCGTAACCTCATAATACATTAAAGGATCATACAAATTATAAATAACTACCTACCTTTTAGGTACCACTTGTCGAAAATAACTTAAAAATACACTGAAAATTTTAAAAATTAATATGAACAGGATTATTTCTGTTACAAAACGTAATCATTACTGAAAGAAAATCAAATATTGGTTTAATATGATATATGACGTCAGACTTAGATAGTCCATCAGACTTAGGTAGTCACCAATTTATAATGTAATGGTTTGTTTGTGAGACCATTGTATCGGCGGTTCTATAGCAAACTCTGATTTTGATCCAACGTAGCAAAAAACTGCCAAAACGATAAAAAATTATTTAACAAGGTGTTTCCAACTAGGCTACCTATATATCTGCCCCAATTACCTTATCACATGTTAATCGCTGTTTACAGGAACCGAAATTAAAAGCGTTTTAATATCGATTATCCTCGTAGGGCAACAAATTTAACCAACGCGAAATATCATTTTACGCGAGGACGTGTCGTATGGGCTACGTAGTAAGGCGCGAGTAGTAAATGTCAACTTTTTAATTTTTGAGTAGAACAGTAGTTTTATACAAAGGTTTAGATCTGAAATTTTGTTCCAGAAAACAGTGGTAAGTAGGTATATCAACCTTATGATCGTGTTTATAACCCTAAATTTGGTACAACTCAATCATCTTATGCCTACTTATGACACTCAAATATTAGTCAAGAGAAATTAGACAAAAAAAACACCCAACTTCGGAAAAATACTCGTAAAGCTGGATATTGGTATAAACTTTACGCGAGGTCAAAGGTCAACAAAAACGTTTTTTTGTGAATATATACCCCGTTAAGGGCCATATTTAAATGTCCTACACTGAACATTGGAAAAGGTGCACTAAAAATGATGGTCCTGCAAGACCAAAAACATAACCTCAAAAAAGTTACGAGCAATAACACGATCCAAAAATAGTGCAAGTGGCGCCCTCTGTGAGATACGTAAAAATTTATTCCTTCAGCTTATTCTCAGTCTCCATCCCCAAAAACACAACATTGCCAAATTTCAGTTCAGTAGCATGGTAATTTTGAGAGATATAAGCATAATTCAGTTAAAAAAAAGAATTTCAAAACCCTGTATCTCCGTAGAGGAAATTTTTTACAGGAATTTGTCATGTTATTTTAACGTCCCCTGTATAAATCCGAGAGATTTTTCTTATTTTCTGGTATACCATGTATACTGTTGAATACTATTTTGTTGCAATTGCATCAAGGGCTGTAGCTTAAACTGCAACAGCAGAAAAGTTGGTTTGTGTTGGTAATTGGTAATTGGTAAGTGCCAAGGTCCGGTTCGGTAACACCCGAATAAGTGTTAGTTAGATGCATCGTGTTTTGTCTAATTCCTCTGGATGGGACAAATTGGTCTGCCTTAATGAAAGACACCCTGTGGTACACTCCATTAGTAGTTTATAATAATTGTGTTATTGTGCACAACTCTGTCGTAAGTACGCTAATGGAATTTGAAGCGCCAATTTAACAGCTTGCCGAGACACTTTTAGGGCTCTCGGGGAACCTCCTTTAAATAAGCGAATCTCATTGTCTCTGGATTATCAATACGCCATCAGAAGGTTCTATTATGGTTGAAAACTCTCGAGAAAAAGCATGCCTAAACATGTTTCCGCACAAATAAATCGTTTACAAGCAAAAAGGGATAAGATTTTTTCGGGTGGGCAGTTTTCCACGTTTGCCCTAATTGAGTTGTCAGCATGTGACGGCGGTTTTCGGATATTAGGGCATGAAATTAAAAGAGTTTTAATATCTTTGTAGGGCAGGGCAAGATGTAATAATGAAGTTAATGAGGGAAAAGATATTTTGCGTCAAGCGAAATTCTGTTTGGGAATTTTTCAACAATTTTACTCTGGTAACGCTTTCGTCGGAAAAATCACTCGAAAAATTCTTCTAATAATACCACCTATATGACAGAGAGAAGAAACTTAGTGAAACAAAAATCACACAAAATTAGGTTATTTTTGTGAAGTCTAATGAAAATTATATAGGGTAGGTACTGCGTTTTATCTTCTTAGGCTAGTAGGGAATGAGTAGTGAGTCAAAGCGGGTTCTGGCCCAAAATGGCCGCCAAGGTCGTCGTTGTTGCGAAGTCGCGATGGGGTGTTCAAGGTCAAGGGGCGTGGTTAGAATAGCGTCAAGGTTAATTTCCGAGAACCGCTTCAAGGTTTCTGGGAATTGATGTACAAGGTCAAGGGGTGTGGCTAGAATAGCTTCAAGGTTAATTTCCGAGAATCGCTTCAAGGTTAATTTCTGGGAATTGAAGGGGGGCGTGGTTAGAATAGCTTCAAGGTTAATTTCCGAGAATCGCTTCAAGGTTGCTTCAAGGCTTAGAGGTCAAAGTGTGTGGCTTCTGGGAATTTGGGCGGGAAGGCATTTCCATTAGCCCCACCCCTCTAGCTTTGATAAAAGACAGAGTTTGCTGTTTGGAGTTCAGTAGCCGAAGATGGCTTGCAGCAAAATGGATTTGGAAACCATCAACAAATTTGGTTGCTTGTCTCAGAAACCGACGGTAAAGTTAGTGGAATTGGATGAAGGCGTGCCGATGAAAATTCTCTCGGGCAAGATGATGCCAACGACGTTCGGGGAGACCATTTTGCTGGAGTTGGAGGAGAGTGTCGTTTTCCTGCCGAACAGAGTGACACAGGCGTTCAAACCGTGCCTCGAACATTTTTCCAGTGAAAAATACGCGTTGGTTTACAAAGGACAACTGGATATGGGAAAAAACAAGGTCAATCAGTTTGAAATATGGTCATTGGGGGAATAGAAAATTAACATGGAATTCTTCAAATAGTAATTTGTGTTATAATCTTGTATTAGTCATAAAACGTACTTAATAAAGGAATATAAAAGCGTCATGCCTGTGTTTGAAAATATCTCATTATTTTTAATAAAGGTTTAAACATCAGCCAGTCTTTTATTATGAGAAATGATAAACTGTTGTAAATAAAACAAATAATTCAAATTTCAATCTTTATTTGCTGTAAATAAACAACAATGGTATGACTCACAACTGGATCAAGCGATCCATAATTCGATAGCAATAAAAGACAGCAACGTACTCTGTTTAAAACGTGAAATAATCATAATCATAAATAGCGGTTATGACTCATCAGTTGCAAGGTCTAAATTGAAAATTATACTACCTTAAATATTTACAGGCTACGTGCCAGTGTTTTAAACTTTATTTAAATTAAAATTAAGAGTTATCCAGCGCAGACCTCGATGATTCGATGTTTGGCGGTGAATTAAAGCGGGTCTGCAATAAAGTCGTTTCATTATACGAAGTTATTCTTTATACAGCATTTATATAAACACACTTTCCCGAGGTTCGTTTAAGTGAAATCTTAACGCGCTCGGATATAAATATTTGCGGTAAACAGTTGAATAAATTCAAGGAAAATAAATTGGAACTTATAAATATATTTTCATGTAAAGACCTGCATTCAGTCTAATGTTATCATTCACAGGAGACGGTTTGGTTAATACCCTTATCAGTAATCTACCAGTTGAATTGCACGTTCCTGGATACCAATATTGCGGACCTGGAACTAAGCTAAACAAGAGATTAGCTAGGGGAGACCCTGGCATAAACCCTCTCGACGCTGCATGCAAGGAACACGACATAGAATATTCGAAATCTTCCTCTTTAGAGGATCGACATAAAGCCGATCGAGTGTTAGAAAATAAAGCTTGGCAAAGAGTTAAGTCTAAGGACGCAAAACTAGGTGAAAAGGCAGCTGCTTGGTTTGTTACTACAACAATGAAAACTAAACGCAAGTTAGGTATGGGTTTAAAAAAATCGTTCAAACGCGATATAGTGAAAAAGGTTGAAAAATCATTGAAAAAATCATTTAACGGAAATCAACTTAATAATAAAAAAGGAATTAAGAAAACCACACTAGCTGCAATTAAAGCGGCACGTTTAGCAGTTAAAAAAGTAGGTGGAAAGAATAAAGTGCGAATCCCCAGAATAATTCCTTTTGAGGCGAGCGGTGGGTTTCTTCCTTTGATTCCAATCCTAGGTGCTTTGGGAGCTCTTGGATCGGTGGCAGGTGGTGCTAGCGCAATTGCTAAAACAGTTATCGCTGCGAAAGATATGCAGAAAAAGATGGAAGAACAAAAACGTCATAACAAAGCGATGGAAGCAATCGGATCGGGGCTTTACTTGAGAAAAAACAAGCGAGGCTTTGGTTTATTTTTAAGGAAACAAAAAAACTCCCAGTGAAGCTACCCAAGAGACCATTAACTAACGTTGACCTCGAAAAATTTGCCGGGAAATTAAAGTTGTCATATTTTAGAGGTGTATTCATGAGAGATGCACTTCCAAGCAAACCACATGCTTATGAATCGGCAATTATTAATTTAGATGTTAAAAACAATAGAGGCACTCACTGGGTAGCATATAAGAAAGATAATAATATTGTTGAATACTTTGATAGTTTCGGTAACTTAAAACCACCGACGGAACTTGTTAAATATTTAGGAAAAGTTAAGATTGTATATAATAACGATGCATATCAAAAATTTAATGAAATAAATTGTGGACATCTTTGTCTAGAATTTCTTTATAAAAAGTGCTGACCGACTTAAAACTATTAGTCATGTCGTTGTTATTCACGTTGAAAGGCTACAACTCTGTGCTCTCGGTTGATTACAATAATTCCATTTATTTAGACCCAACTTTACAATACGGGCTAGCGTTGCTCGGGTTTTATTCATATAATACGATACCGAATATTGAGACACCGAATAATAAATTTTATTTAATCGATCAAGCAAACGAATTGAAAGTTTTAGAAATACCCACAGGATCTTACGAAATTGCTGCCATAGAGACAACAATAATTAAAATTTTAAGAAATCTTAACGAAATACCTGATTTTTCATTGAAAGCCAATACTAATACTCTACAGTGTGAAATATACAGCGATAAATATACGATTGATTTTCGACCAAAAGACTCGATTGCCGCATTGCTTGGTTATTCCAATCGTTTACTACCTCCACTAAGTGTCCACGCATCAGATTTACCGGTGAATATCGTCAAAACCAGAACAATACATATTGACAGCAATTTGACCTCTGGAGCGTACTATAACAACAGACCTACTCATACTATTTACGAGTTTTCTCCTGAATGTAATCCGGGGGACGCCATAGACGAAACCCCCAGAAACCTACTTTACTTACCTGTCACTAAACGGGAAATAAATAATATAACCTTATCGATTTTGGATCAAAATTTTCAGTTAGTAAATTTCCGTGGAGAAGAAATAATTGTGAGATTAGAAGTAAAACCTTTGTAATGGGTCTCGTTTTCGGTGAGGGTCTCACATATAAAAGTGAGTTAAACCACTTTATAAACACACTCTCGTCTGAACCTCACAAGCGTCAACCTCGCAACCTGACGCCTACACCTAAAAGCATAAATATTTTAAAGTCGCTCGGATATAATGTCGTTGGCACCAAATGTATTCGACGTGTATCAAAGTCCAAAGTATGATGAGTCAATCCAACGCATAGAAAGCCGTACTTACTATCCTTTCGTCAAGTCTTTTATGAATAATGACATCATTGAAATAACAATTAACCAGGGAGATGCTTGGTTGTTAATGTATGACGCCGCAATTTTTATTAAAGGAGAAATAAAACCTACACAAGGAGAAGGCACTTGTGAATTAGTTAATAATGCCGCGGCTTTCTTCTTCGACTCTATATCTTACGAACTCAACGGACAAGAAGTAGATTCTGTGAGGGACCCCGGCATTTTAAGCAGTATCAGAGCGTATCTTTGCTACAACCCCACCGATGAAAAACGCACCTCAAGTTGGTTGTACCCCGGGAAAAAAACTATTTTGAATAGAGATTCAACGTTTAGTGTTAGAGTTCCACTTAAACACCTGTTTGGCATCTTTAACGATTACCAACATGCAATTTCTGGTAAACAAACAATACGGTTAACTAGAGCTCGAAATGACAAAAACTCTATATTGCTGGAACAAACACCTGGTACAACTCCAGATCTAACGGTTGAAGTAGTCATTACTAACATCGAGCTGAAAGTAAAACATATAATACCAAACGATAAAATTAAGTATAACTTATTGCAAGCCCTCAAGAGTAATAAACCCATCTTGATACCGTTTCGCAAATGGGAGTTACATGAATTACCTAATCTGACCGTAAATGCAACCAAAGAAATATGGTCCGTTAAAACCTCTGCCACAGTAGAAAGCCCAAGGTTTGTTATTGTTGGCTTTCAGACCGACCGCAAAGAAAATTCAAAAAAGGACCCGACATACTTTGATCATGTAAATATTTCCGACGTACGCCTTATAATAAACGGTGAATACTTTCCGTTTGAACGCTTGCGGCAAGATTTCAATAGGGATTACTTGGAAGTTTACAATAATTACAGAGACTTCTACCCAAGCTTTATGAATACGCGCGATAAGAGCCCACTACTTAATTATGCTGACTTTAAAGACCGGGCGACGCTGTTCGTTATTGACTGCTCACGTCGCAATGAAACAATTAAAATGAGCACTGTTGATGTTAAATTGGATATTGAGAGCTCTCAAGGATTTCCAGATAAGACCCGTGCATATTGCATCATTATTCATGATAGAGTTGTGGAGTATTTGCCCTTGAGCGAAACTGTAAGAAGCTATATGATGTAAACAGATCCCGGATATAAATGCAGGGACATCAGCACCATACCAACAGTTTTATTCGAGAACTAAGTTAAGATGAAGATTGCTGTAATAGATATTCAAGGTTTCATGGTGGAGAATGAGTTTTATCCCAAGGAATTGACAATTAAAATTAATGGGCAAGTGATGCATATGGTTATAGCTCCCCCAAAAAGTTTTATGGCTCTTAGCAATTTAAATAAGAGGCATTTGCGAGTTATGGAAGAAAATTTTCTGGGGATAAAATATTCAAGTGGACATGTTGAGTATAACAAATTGGTTGAAATACTGCAAACTACTCTACTAGACGTTCACATAGTTTACGTGAAGGGACATCAAAAAGAACGTTTTCTACGTGAAATAATCAACAATAAAGTGGTTGATGTTGGAAATTTGCAAAACAATTGGATAGAGGTGCCGCTATTTGAAAAAGACATTCCGATGTGCCTCCACCACAATGAAAATAAAAAATGGATGTGTAGCTTTAGGAATTGTGAAAAATTATATTCTTGGTTAGAAAAATACTTAATCGATTACTAAAAGTTGTAAGTTTTTACTTAAATAAAGACCTTTATTTGCATTTTGTTGTTTGATTCCTATAAAAGAGAGAGAAAACTTAAGTAGGACACACTTTCGAAAATGATGTTGAGTGCAGAATACCTGTTACTTCATTCTCTGATTATCAATAACATAATATACGTCTATAAACCGTTTAACGTAAACGATGTTGCTATTTGTATGGATGATTCATTAAATTGCATTTCATTAACTCCTACAACTACCACTGATGAAGTTGTAATGACAAAGATACCAAGTAATATCAAACAGTATAAACTTCGAATGACATTTGAAAATGGTACAGTTGCTGACACAGAGTGGGTTACACCAATTTCTAAAATGTTAAATGAACAAGTTGCAACAGGTCAATCCCTAGAAAGTGTGGTTTATTTTATTGCCGCATGTTCCTCACTCTTGATTTTAAAATGGATGATTAAATTAATCCATAAGTTGATGGAAAATCAATGGATTAAAAAGCTAACATCAGTTATGGAGCTATAGTATTTGTGTAGTCTTAACACATAATAAAGTTATGAAAATAAAAGTAGTTTCATTTTTGTCAGCAATATTTTCACCGGTATTCTGGCGGTCATTCCTTGAAAATAACTAAACATCTTATAAAAGCGGTCGACGTGAGAGATCACATCAACATTCTCAGGGTTAGCCATCTGTGTTTTTTAAACATCGAAATTATTTCAGACTAAACATCTTATAAAAGCGAGCCGACGTGAGAGATCACATCAACATTCTCAGGGTTAGCCATCTGTGTTTTTTAAACATCGAAATTCTTTCAGACTAAACATCTTATAAAAGCGGGCCGACGTGAGAGATCACATCAACATTCTCAGGGTTAGCCATCTGTGTTTTTAAACATTCAATTGACGAGCTGAAATTTTGTCTCAAAAACATTCTCAGGGTTAACCATCTGCGTTTTGTAAACATTGGAATCAACGATTTTGCATGCCCGAGGAGTGGGAATTCTGGTTAGCTCCACCCACTTGCACATGCGCAGCAAACCTTTAAGGAGATAAGCCCAACCCCTTTGTGGGAAAGACGCCTGCGCGTTTAGACGAGGAAAGCGTATGCACTATGTGGATTGGCTTTTCAACACGCCCACTGGTTCTTGAGTACCCCCTCAAGCTCAACAATTTTTACCCTATATATATTGGCTCTCAACTAAAATTTCTTCAGTTCTGTGACTTATCATTTTAGTAATTTTTGAAGAAACTTGACATCATGCAGTGCAGTGGGGCTAATATACTTCAAGACATTATCATAACGGTAAGTTTACATCTCATTGAAGTGATTGTTGTGCTTTTTAAGCTTAATATTTAACAAGAATGGTCTGAAGTTTGAGAATATCTACGTTTATAGTAAAAGCTTATATCAACCAAAATATCAGTTACTTCAAGATGTCTTAAAAAAAGTTCCAAAAATCGGATATTTTCCACTCAAATTCAAGATTTTTAATTATTGTGATGGTTTTCTCATTTGGTTTAAGTAATTTTTTAATTATTCTATGTCTCATTTAGTTGAAGTGATTTGTTATTGGTTATTTGGAATATGAGTGTGAAATAATTAAAAAGTTTGAAAAATCAAACAAAATATACTCATAATAATGATTTTTCTCTTTGTTACAGCCCTTGAACCAAAATAATGGTGGGGGGGTTGACTTATTCACCTTCCTTGGAGGAGGGCAACCCGAACCTCAACCCGAACCTCAACCCGAACCTCAACCCGCACCTCAACCAACTCCATCAACACCAGCAAGAAGGGGTGGCAAAGGCAAGGGGAAAAATATGACCCTGTTGCGATCAACAAGAGAGGAAGACGACAACATAAGCGTCATCAGTGACGCAACCGTAGGAGGAAACGAGGAGTTTTTCAACCTCCAACAAATCCGGGGGCAAACTCCAACGTCCTATCTCCATAAGGTAAAAGGACAAGCGAACGTATTTTGCAAAAGGAAGCTTGGTGATATAAAAGCACAGAGGAATTCCATCCGGGAGCAACTTACCAAGCTTGAAGCCAGGAAGAAGAAATTCCTACAGGATATGGAGAGACTTACGAGAGAAGAAGATGAAACCAACAGTCTCATGACTAAATTTCAAGAATTTTTTGAAATGTAATGTGTTTTTACTTGTATATATTATTTTATTATTGTATTATAGTTAAATTTTAATATACATATAATTTACCAATTTGATCATCATTTCTTAACCTAAAACACACATTTTGAAACTTAAATCTCATTAAAAAAGAATTCAAGTGATCAGTGTCTAAGCAAAAACAATATTTTGAAATATTGATACTATCTGAAAGGAAGTGATAAGAAAAGAAAAGGTAAGTATACACTTTCATTTTATACATGAAACAGGAAAAAAACAACACTTACTTTTTAATAGTTTTTATTAAATTCAAATTAATATTAGCAATTTTCTTATTTATCTCATACATTTTAATTTCATGCTTTAAATCATCTATAGATTTCAAATACATTTGAAGTTTCCTTCGATTGTACATACTCAGCAGTCTAATCTCGGAAGTTTTCATTCTTCCAGGGAAAATTCAAAATTCGTGGTTCTTCCTTCTGTTGGCCCAAGGCTTATTAAAAACACCTTCTGTCCACGCTCAATTTCCCTATTTATTTCTATAATTCGCTGCGTAGTGAATTTGTCTGTAAACCTTTGCGGTAGCACAGTGTAAAATGTAAAAAATTCCACAGAAACTCTTTCTGTATACTGTGTGCAAACTCTTCTAAACGATAATACTTGAAGCTCGCATCCAATTTCTATACGTCGAGCCTTCATGAATGGTTTAATCAACGATTTCTGATTTAGTTGATTAAAGAACGTCTCCATTTCAAGGCGCAAAACTCACTGGAGAAATAAACGAACTCGTTAATGTATTTCAACTTGAATAAAGCAGTGGGGGAAACTCTACTATTTAAGTTATAACCTTCTCGGTTTTGTCTCATTGCTTTTTCATACTCACACATCTTAAGATGTCAACAGAAATTGGAACGGTAAGTGATGACATTATTAAAAAGTTTGAAAAAGTGTTTACGCTTATTAATAATTCTGATGACGCTACTTTAGCACATTGGAAAAAAATAATAAATGTAAACATCCGGTTAGTTCATAAAGCATTGAAAAAGGCTGACTGTAATCATGGCACTCGAATTAAATTGCAAACGAACTTGAGTCATTTGAAACGATTTAAAGTGTACTTAAAAAAATTACAACACGTTGGAACAGGTCAACGTAAGCTGGAAAGTAGAAGTGATAGGATAAAGTGGGAGGATATAAAATCAATTTTTAATAATCGTATACGCACGGGTGTTATAATTAATTTAAAGCACATAGATATTCTGCAGTTTTTTAAAGACGCGTTTTTTGTTTTTAAGACTCGCATTAATAGGATCTTAAGATCATTCAATATAATTAAAGTAAATGCTGTCTTTTGTGGGGAATTTATTAAAAAGTCTGGAGATCAGGAGATACTTGAGAATAAGTATTTTAATACAAACAATGAAATAATCGATCAAGGAACACAGTTAAAACAATGGTTTGAAAGCAATATTATTGAAAAAATTTTAGCTGCCATTGAGTCCTTCGAACATCAGGAGTCCGGTTGGACTCTTCACAGAATCTTAAGTTTGGAAGTTAATATAAACAAGGTAGAAATGGGAAACGGTGGTAGATCTTACATAAACCTCCCGGAATCAATACAATCTAAACACGCTTGTATTAACATTCAAAATGATGATAATCTTTGTTTTGTTTGGAGTGTTGTATCAGCTCTATATCCACCCGTTGGAAAACCATACCGTACAACCTCATATCCCCACCCTTCAACCGTTTTAAACCTAGATGGCCTTGAATTTCCTGTAACTCTAAGCCAAATAGCAAAATTCGAAAAACTGAATAATATATCGGTAAATGTGTATGTTCTAGAGTTAGTGTCAAATGAAGACAAATCAAGCTCTTTTAGAACTTCTCCGGCTCGCTTAACTAAAAGCAAAATGGAAAAACATGCTAATTTACTTCTAGTTCAGGATACATATTTTCCAAAAGTCGGTGAGCATGAAGCTCTCCCTATCGATGAATCATCAACCGAAATCAATTATCATTACTGTTGGGTTAAAAATTTATCGAGATTAATAGCATCCCAAACTAATAAACATAAAGGTAGGATGTTTGTTTGTGATAGATGCTTAAATTATTACTCATCCCAAGAAAAATTAAATGAACACATTGAATATTGTCAAGACATAAACAACTGCAAAGTATCATTTCCGAAAAATAAGTATATTGAATTTAAAAATTATATCCATAAGGAAAAAGTACCATTTATTATTTATGCTGATTTTGAATCAATTCTAAAACCTTATGATGAATCACAGTGTTTAAATACTGCTAAATATCAGAAACATGAAGCTTTTAGCGCAGGCTACTATTTTAAATGTGATTATGACGATACATTATCTTTTTATAAGAGTTATCGTGGTATTGATTGCATGACTTGGTTTGCAAATGAAATGGAAAATATAGCACTCTCTGTTGCTTCAAAGTTAAAAAATAATGAGCCAATGAGTGAATCTATAAGTTTAAAAAATGCAAGTGCTACGTGTCACATATGTGAAAAACCGTTTAATTCTAACGATATAATAGTACGTGACCATGATCATATGACATCACGTTTTCGCGGATACGCCCACCAAGCGTGTAACTTAAATTACAGAAACTCCTTTGTAGTACCCATAGTATTTCATAACTTTAGTGGGTACGACAGTCATTTTATTATAAGAGATCTTGCTAAAAAGCATAATGTGACATTGCTTCCAATAAACAAGGAAAAATATATTAGTTTTACAGTTTCTGATACCAATACTGAAGTTAAATTTAGATTCATCGACTCCTTTAAATTTTTAGGCTTCTCTTTGGATACATTAGCATCGTCTCTCAATAAAGGGGACTTTATTAATACCCAAAAGGAATTTAGTGACGTATCTTCGAACAATCTAGATCTGTTAACCAAAAAGGGGGTATTTTGTTATGATTATATCGATGACATAAATAAACTTAATGAAAAGTGTTTACCACCAGTCGAGCAATTCTATAGCAAGTTAAATGATACTCACATTAGTCAAAGCGATTACAGACATGCCCAGTTAGTTTGGGATAAATTTAATATTCAAAGTTTAGGTGAATATAGTGACCTATATCTCAAGACGGACATTATGATACTTACCGATATCTTTCAGAACTTTAGGAAAACTTGTATAAAGAATTATGGCTTGGATCCGGCTTGGTACTACACTTTACCGGGATATACTTGGGACTGTATGCTTAAATATACTGGGTGTCGATTAGAAACCTTTCAAGATATTGATATATTAATGTTTTTTGAGAAAGGAGTGAGAGGGGGGATAAGCCAATGTTGTAATAGATATTCTGAAGCAAACAACAAATACATGAAAAATTATGATAATAACAATCCTTCCAAATACTTACTTTATCTGGATGTGAACAATTTATACGGATGGGCAATGGGGGAATCTCTTCCTTACGGTAACTTCCAATGGGTTGATACAAACATTAACGTGATGAATATTCCGGATAACGGTCCAGAAGGATACGTTTTAGAAGTCGATTTAGACTATCCGGAAAATTTACATGACCCCCATAAAGACCTACCGTTTTGCGCAGAACATTCTAAACCACCAAATTCTAAACTTCCCAAACTTATGACAACTCTCAATTTAAAAGAAAAGTATGTTGTACACTACAGGGCTCTTAAACAAGCGTTAAGTCACGGTTTAACTTTAAAAAAAATTCATAGGGTTTTAAAATTTAGTCAGTCAGCCTGGCTAGCTCCCTACATTAAATTTAATACAGAATTGAGGACAAAAGCTAAGTTTAATTTTGAAAAAACAGTAATTAAATTGATGGTTAATGCTGTATACGGTAAGACCATGGAAAATATTCGCAAACATAGAAATGTAAAATTAGTTAGGAAATGGGAAGGTAGGTATGGAGCTAAGAATTTAATTGCTAGCCCGGCTTTTAACAGCCGATTAATTTTTGATACAGATTTAGTTGCAATTGAACTGAATAAAACTGAAATCGTTTTTACAAAGCCCCTGTACGTCGGGATGGCTATACTCGATATCTCAAAGACGTGTGTTTATAATTTTCATTATGATTACATGTTGCAAAAATATTCAACTGACCAATGTAAACTACTTTATACGGATACGGATAGCTTACTTTATGAAATAAAATGTGATGATGTGTATGATGAAGTCATAAAGCGAGACTTGTATCGTTTCGATACCAGCGACTATTCGGTTGATAATCAGTATAATATACCGCTTGTAAATAAAAAAGTACCAGGTCTTATGAAAGATGAACTTAATGGAAAAATAATGACTCATTTTGTTGGCCTTAGGTCAAAAATGTACACGTTTCTGATTGAAGGCGAGCAATGTATTAAAAAATCAAAGGGGATTAAGTATGGTGTTGTTAAGAATTATTTAACTTTCGATGATTATGCAAATTGCTTATTTAAGAAAAAGCAAAAAACCGCTACTCAATGCACTATTCGTTCATTTGCTCATAATGTTTTCAGTATTAAACAAACAAAAATTGCACTCAGCCCTTTCGATGATAAGCGATACTTAGTTAATAATGTTGTCACTCTACCGTGGGGACACTACAGTATTCCACAAATCGAGAACTAAGCTATTGTATATAGCTAAGAAACAATAATTGTTTCATTTAATCCCTCCCTGCTAATAGATTAGTCATACCTCCCACAACTTGCAGAGTATATATAGCAGAGAAACCTAACAGTCTTTACAACATTATCCAAAGTCAACATGTTCAACCAACAGCTAGCAGACCAACAGGGACTGGTTTCCTGTCCATATGTCAACAGTCATAAAATTAAGAAGTCACGCCTACGGATGCACTTGTTGAAATGTCGGAGGCAGTTGAATCATGTTCCCGAGGTCAACTGGCAAGAGTATTTCGAACGAATTAATAAAGAAGAATTAATCACCTTCAGGAATCCACCTCGGATTAGGCCAGAGTAATTTGTGTGAATATAAAACAAGTTCCAATATTTGATAACTTTATTAACACAAGTTCCAACTGAATACAACACCATGCCTGTGTCAATAAAATATAAATGTACAACATGCGGTGGCGCAACTGATACACCCAATACTTCATGTATTCCATGTAGCACCAAGAACTTATTCAAAGATGTGACAAAACACATTCCTTCACATTATTTTAGTCCTAAATAAATGTATTAGGGTAATAAAAGATTTATTATGTTTGTGTTTTTTATTTAATAAAACCTCCTCCTATACAAATCAGCTAATACAAACTCCTCGTTGAATGAGAGAAGCTCAAAAATACAGTATGCATTAATATTATCTGATACAGTACATAGTGATTTTATAATATCTATAGCATTTATATTATAGTTATATTTTAATAACAAATCATTCACTTCATCTAACATATTATAATAAAAATCCAATAAGTTATATTTTAATATTAAATTAATTTTTGAGGTTATTTTACAATCAATTGTAAGCAATTGCATTACATCGTTAGCAGTGAAATAAAAATGAATATCATCTTTAGAAAGCACAATCATCAAATAGTTGACACCTGGGTACACGCTCAATTTCAAATTGGAGCTGAATTCTTTTGGTGGTATTGCAACATCTTCACCCAATTTTTCAAGGATTTTGTTGAATTCCACTGTTAACTGGAACCATTCAAAACGGTCCATGGATATAGGATTTGACGGATCCAGTAGGTTTATAATTTGCACTGCTGGTTTGAAGAATCGTAGGGGGCTGAGTCCACAGTTTATCACATACAGATTTTCCGGCTTGAGCACAAATTGTGTACTTAGCAACAGCTGCTTTTCATTGTGGACCGCTTCATCATAACCATTCAAAATACGATTGACCTCGTTATTTTCACTGCTAGTGCTGTACCCCGATTCACTCATGGTGTCAAACTACATCTGTGGCCCTTATCCAGGAGTCATGTGTTTTATCGAAACCCAACCAGCGAACCAACACTTTATCCCCCCTCCTTCTTAAAACTTTCTCCACAAGGTAAACATTTGGATTTGCTGCTTTTTGCAATTCCTCGCTGTAAAAGCCGCCCTTTATCGGATTCCCCTGCACATCTTCAAGCAAATAAGTTATGGGTGTGGTTTTTTTAATTTTAACAATTTTAAATAATTCCGTGCTCCAATTAGGAGTGTAGCCCTTCTCAAAAACATGCTTGGCTTTGCTGATGCGAACCATATCGCCCTTTTTGAACTTTGATATTTTAAAAACTGTAGGATAGCTGAAGGTTCTAAGTAAAGCAGCCTCGTTACTTTTATTTACATCTTTTGGCCTCATTCCAGTAGTTCTATGTCTTCTGTTATTGTATTTATCAACAATTGTAGATAATATATCAATCCACTTATATGTGCCATTTAGGCTAAAGTGTTTAAATAATCGTTCCTTTAACGTACGTATAACCCTCTCCACTATTGCAGCTTTTGTTATGCTAAAGGTACTATAATGATTAATTTTAAACTTTTTCATGAGATTTTGAAAATGGGAGTTGTAGAATTCTTTTCCATGATCACTTTGCAAGTTTCGTGGATGCCGTTGAGAGTTTTTCAGTATTTTATCAAAGGCCTTTGTCACTTCTTCACCAGTCTTAGATTTAAGGGCTTCACACCAAACGTACTTGGAAAAACAGTCAATTACTACAAGAATAAACTTAAATTTGTTATTGTGAGCTGTATATTGATCTAACTGGGCGAGGTCAACCTGCCAGAGGTCATCCAATCCTTTAATAATGGTCCGACGACGAGGGTATTTTTTCAATGCTCGTCTGTGTAATTCATTCACAATTTGAATCTTTTCTTTACTATGCTTTGTTTTCGTTGCTTTCATTATGTTTTTGATATTCCAAAACCCTTATTCTATACAAAATTTCACGCAGTTGTTTTTCCTGAATTTCAATATGTGACTCTAAGGCTTTTTTTATTTCAGAAAGTGAATCATCGACGTATTTTTTGTTAGTTGCATCACCTAATACTTTCGGAGCCTTAAGATTGCTGATTTTTAAATTTCTCGCATCTATATGACCTTCAGGAGTAAAAGTTAAACCGCCTGTGTGAACACTTGGCCGTGAATAAATTCTTGAATACTGACCAAACTTATTAATACTCATGTTGTGACTGGTGATAACCTTGTAATGCGCTTGTATTTATATTAAGAAATGATGTGAGCCTCTTTTAATTCTGTCTCTATAGCAGTTATTTCATTATCGTGAGAGGTGTTTCCAGCATTTTTAGAAGCAATAAGAAGCATTAATCTATCCACTAATTCATTCACATCATCCCAATAAATATACTCGATTGGTTTTTTATTGTAAATTAAATGCATACCAGTACCCGAACGTGTTTTTGGTTTAGCTGGAGATTTTCCTGGTTTGAAAATAGGCCTAATAATTTTAAAATATTTTGATAGTTTTGAGCTTTTTAATTTGCCTCTGGTATCAAGATGTGCCCCAGTTAATTTTAAAATATCGATATATTTTGCAAAGTCTTCGTCTGTGTATTTTGGATCAGTATAAAAAATCAAATCGTATAGTCCTGATGTTCCCTCAAAATTCTTTCCCTTAACAATTATATCTCCACTACTATCAAAATCAATATTTTTACCGGCTAGCAAAAATTTTGATTGAGATGCGTCATAAACAGGACCATATACTTTATCAATTTTCTTTGAATTATCATGGTAGTCTTGTATATATTGTTTTGCTATATTAGGATAGGAAACATCTTCAGGTTCACTATTTTGTACATCGGAATCGAAAAAATCAGCCTCCTTTTTTAACTGTGGGCTTTCCGGTTCTTCTTTTTTATATTTTTTTGTGAAGTTAGGTAGTTTGATTTTGCTCAGAGATTGCGTAACTGGTGTGAACATTTTTTTAATCGATTCGTCTTCTTCAATTTTACCTAATTTGAGTGCCACATACTTTTTTCTAACAGCGCGAGCGAGTTCACTGACTTTCTTCGCACGCTGCATTTTAAATAATTGATCTTGCGTTGTTGATGGCATGATTCAAAATTAGTTAATCCAGCTGAGTTACAGCTTTATATACTTATCAAATCCATTTCTGTAACGCCCATTTTTTAACTCAAAATCTTTTACAATTACTAAAGTACCGTAAGCATTATTCCAGCACTCGCTACACATAACTTTAAATTGATCATAAGTTAAATCCGGAGACACATGCTCATCAAAAACATGACGTAAGTTCATATCATCCTGTCGAAATAGTACAATAACATTACAGTTATCGCGGACCAGCTGTTTAGGTATTTTCGAGTAAGTCTGACAAAGATATATGACATCAACGCCTTTGTGCCGTCCCATCGAATAAAACTCACGTATCTTATCTTGCCGATCACAACTCACATCATCGAAAATAAAAACTGAATTTTCCAAGGCCTCGGATGGTGGAATGACATCATCATTAGCTTTAAATGGAAAATATCCGATTTTAGGAACTTTTTTTAAGACATCTTGTAGTAACTGATATTTTGGCTGATATAAGCTTTTACTATAAACGTAGATATTCTCAAACTTCAGACCATTTTTGTTAAATATTATACTTAAAAGGGCATTTGTTTTACCACAGTTGCTAGGTCCTATGAACGCAGCTCTAACGGACTCTGGAAACAGTTTACCATGCTTAGATGCCTGTCTGATCCCTGTATCTGCAACGTCTAAGTTTTCAATAGGGAGAGAGCTTTGTTGTTGTCTTATTTGCATTTTGGACTCTTTTAAAATTAATAAGACATTTGATGTCTATTTATACTTTCAAAGTTATCTTGTAAAAAAATTCAAAATCATTTAAAAATTGTCGGCCTTTTTAGTGTGATCCTTTTCCTAACGTGTGATAATCTACAACACAGTGACCTCTCCTGAACATAATAAAAGAAAAAAATACCGAGCGCTACTTGAATCTAAGAATCGACAATTGCCCGGCTTCACCAGGGATTATAATGTCACCGCGTCGGCTTTCGCCTTCGCCCGCATCACAAGCAATTTTAAAGTCGGGTCGAGTTGGGTGATAGTCAACTGGTCTCATAATTACGTAATGCGCTTGAAAGTTGAATATCTTATAAACTAAGGAATCTACAAAAAAATGTTTCAAATAAAAGTCGTAGCATATCAAAGGGGCTAATCAAATGTTTATAAAAGAAAATTTACAGATGACGTTTTCAAGGTCATATGACAATTAAGTTGTTTTTTTCAATGACACCCTGCTGTTTTTATTTGATAAAAGCATTTAGCTTCTTTCTCGGAATATATTTCATTAGAAATATTTTTTTCTAGATTGTAGGTTTCAAGGACATGAATTTTTGCTTCGTTGCAAAATTAAATTTTCTAGCGGTTGCGCCTTGGTATATAAAGAGCGGATGGTTTATAAACATAGCAGAGCAAACACTGAACCACATCGACATATTCGTAAATATGAGTGCCTTTGTAAATATCGACTTTAAGGCGTATCTTGCCTCACACAGAGTGTTATTTCAGCATTGCCATGGTGATTCATTGACTTATATACTACAAAAACAAGATTTTATTATCCCAAACGAGTGGTTTGAAAAAGTTGCCAAGCAAGAACTCCATGAAATTTGTACCTATCGTTTAATGTTGGAAAAAAAACAGCATATTGATAATTACGTGATACAAATCATTAATATATGTGACGCAGAAAACATTGAACAAATAAATTATTTTACGCTTGATGGACTTCTGAAGAAACATGGTTTAGACTCTGGGCTCCAATATAAGATGTATATTCTTAACATATTAAGTGAAGAATACCTTTTAGAACAGTCGTATCCTACCAAAAACTTAACAAATTATATAGATTTATTAATATGTATTGATGATTTTATATGTGCCGCCGCTTATCTTGCAAGATATGAAAATTTGAGGGACTTTACAAAGGCACTAAATGATATGAAATTAACCTATAAATTTGAACCTATACATAATGAGCGTCATATGCATATTTTGAAATGGCTACAAAAGAATATAAAAAAATATGAAGAGAATTCAGAAGCCATTCTAGGATGGGAGTGTGGACCAGACTCTGGTCATTGGCCATCTACCAAAGTGGACGATTATAAAATGACAATTTCGTTATTATATACATTTGTAGTTAATACTTTTTAAAAATAAAACTGCTTTTAACCTACTTGTCTGATTTTGTTCCTTAAAGGAGATATCCATTTATATCTACCAAATTCAAATTATGGCGACTGCGGCGGGGTACATAGATTCTCACATAAATAGCGAAGAGGTTCTCTTAACGAACTAGAGTTCAAATTATGTTGACCGCATCGGGATATTAGACATGTGAATTCTAATTTTTAATGGACTTCGCTTGTATCAGATATTGGACTAAATTTTGTTTATTTCTGGCGAGGTGGTCTGGTAGAAATGCGACGTGAAGGTAGTTCGTATTCCCAGATTTGAAACTCAGCTATGGCAGTGGCTGGGAAAGGTGACCGAGGACTTTTTAAAAAAAAAAGTTCGGGATCAGATGTTTTTTAACATTGTCACTGCGCGTTCCTCGCTGCAATGCCTTGAACTGTGTGGGGCAGTGACGAGAGTTTGTAAACACCATTAGGTTTAATTAGTTTAAGTTTACTTTAGGTTAATGTTACTTTAGCATAAGTTTACTTTAAGGTAGTTGGTGTTTCTTGGATCTGCCTGTACCCACCCGTCGAAAACAAATATGCGTTTGTATATACTGACCGTACAAGTACCATTAGTTTTCGGTAAATTGAGGTGGCACAGAAAGTTTGAGGTATTGAATTACGACGTAAGGATAGGGTCCGCCCCTACCCAGAGGTAGAACCGCTTACGTCGGACCTCGTAATTCCTTTGGGTATGGGGGGGATCCGGCCCCTTGTCAAAATGGCAGGGGGTTTTGCTGCCGCGGCATTTGGCAGGGGGCTTGGACCCAGGCCCCGACCGCCGATTTGCAAGCCCCTTTTCCAAGCATTGCGCTACGCTTGGACCTTTTCCGAAAGCCGACACCGCCGCCGCTGAGCTGCCACGCCCGCGCTGGCTGTCCGACGCCGCACGCCGCCACGCTGGTTGTTCGACGCCGCTCCCGGGTTGCCCGATCACCGCCGCTGGCAGGCCGCCGCCGCCCGTAGCCAGACACCGCGGCGCTTAGCAGGAGCCTCGCCCAGCGTAGCTCCCGACTGTGTAAGATGCAAGCGCCACAGCTTCCGTTTGTTACGGTCGGGCGATGGAGTAAACATCGTTAAGTGCTGGGATATGTATACGCTACAGTTTCATTTATTTAATTCATAGCAAATAAAGATTGAAATTTATATGATTCGTTTCAATGCTATGTTACTCGCATAATAAAAGACTGGCTGATGTTTAAACCTTTATTAAAAATAATGAGATATTTTCAAACACAGGCATGACGCTTTTATATTCCTTTATTAAGTACGTTTTATGACTAATACAAGATTATAACACAAATTACTATTTGAAGAATTCCATGTTAATTTTCTATTCCCCCAATGACCATATTTCAAACTGATTGACCTTGTTTTTTCCCATATCCAGTTGTCCTTTGTAAACCAACGCGTATTTTTCACTGGAAAAATGTTCGAGGCACGGTTTGAACGCCTGTGTCACTCTGTTCGGCAGGAAAACGACACTCTCCTCCAACTCCAGCAAAATGGTCTCCCCGAACGTCGTTTGCACCACCTTGCCCGAGAGAATTTTCATCGGCACGCCTTCATCCAATTCCACTAACTTTACCGTCGGTTTCTGAGACAAGCAACCAACTTTGTTGATGGTTTCCAAATCCATTTTGCCTTCCCGCCCAAATTCCCAGAAGCCACACACTTTGACCTCTAAGCCTTGAAGCAACCTTGAAGCGATTCTCGGAAATTAACCTTGAAGCTATTCTAACCACGCCCCCCTTCAATTCCCAGAAATTTAACTTGAAGCGATTCTCGGAAATTAACCTTGAAGCTATTCTAGCCACACCCCTTGACCTTGTACATCAATTCCCAAAAACCTTGAAGCGGTTCTCGGAAATTAACCTTGAAGCTATTCTAGCCACGCCCCTTGACCTTGAACACCCCATCGCGACTTCGCAACAAACGACCTTGGCGGCCATTTTGGGCCAGAACCCGCTTTGACTCACTACTGGAATGTTACCTACCTATTAATTTAAATAAAATATCCTGGGTACTCTATCAAAGTGTATTTAAAACGACAAGAAAAACTTTTTTTTCTTTACATATCGTCTTGTACAACGTACGTTCCGGCGTTTAAGCCATCTTCAGGTACCCTACATATTAAAATTTTGAGTCAAATTTTTTTTTTAAATTTTTATAACGTATAATAGTGAAAGGTAAAACATAAATGTCAAAATAACTACCAAATTACTTACATTTTTGAATCATAACAATTACTTGACCATTATGTTCTAAATACAGTTTTATCTCGTCAACTTCGATATGATCACACATTCATTAAAGTCAAACAAAATTAAAAGGTTATGGCATGTTGTGGAGGATGTAATGGATGTAATTTTTCAGTATAAAATTTTTTTATAAAATAAAAATTTGTAATGTAATTATTGTTATTATTGAGTATAAAATTTCTTTATAAAATAAAAAAAATATATACTGAAAAATTACGTCCACAACAACATGCTTATGGATTAACCTTTTAATTTTGTTTGACTTTAATGAATGTGTGATCATATCGAAGTTTGCCGAGATAACACTGTATTTAGAACATAATGTTCAAGTAATTGTTATGATTCAAAAATGTAAGTAATTTTGTAGTTATTTTGACATTTATGTTTCACTATTATACATTATATAAATTTAAAAAAAAAAATTTGACTCAAAATTTTAATATGTACCTGAAGGTGGCTTAAACGCCGAAACGTACGTTGTACAAGAGGATATGTAAAGAAAAAAAAGTTTTGCTTGTCGTTTTAAATACACTTTGGTAGAGTACCCAGGATATTTTATTTAAATGATCTATAACTACCAGGAAGAAAACAAAAGAAGTGTGAGAAAGTTGCTTTTCTTACCCTCTATATCTATCGTTTCGTAATGGTGATACGGATTTATTATTTATATTTATAAATTTTATAAATTTTAACTGGCGGTGGGCTCTAAAAGCACGCCCAAGAAAGCTTTTTTTAATGTGCAGAAAATAGAAAGTTATGTCATTTCACAAATTTTCAAGAATTTTAGAGGCAATTTGAGAGCCACTGGTCGCAAGGTTCCTTCATTATTGAAGTGATGGCTTCCTACTGCAGCATTGCTATACCGTCAGCGTCAGGTAATTCCTTGAAAATTGATAAAAATTGCAAATTTCCACACCTTCCCTTATAGCAGCGGCGCGCTTCTTTTTTAAGCGGGTGTTCGCCTGTAGCCGTATCATCCCGCATAAAGAACAATACTATCAAGGCTCACTATACTTTCACGACACAACAACCACTTCTTAATGACGTAGCACTCACCATAACTAATAATTATATTTATCAACCAATTCACAAATTTGTTTTCAGCACTCCACTTCTTAACGACGTAACTTTTTCACAGAAGTTGTTCCTAATAAAAGCTTCCACTCTTCGTTGCATAGCATAGATTTTATGAATTGCAGTATCGTGGCTATTTTTAGTTTCATTCGCAGCTACACACCCGATTTCACCAAACAACTTTTAATTTTTACAATTATTATTATTTGCCTTCAGAATCCGCGAGGACCAGACGATTTAGGTAATTCGGAGGTGTGAGCTTTTGTGACAATCTTTCCGCTTGGCAGCCGGTAGAAGACAGGGGAGATTGAAGCGCGATGCGCTGGATTCCGAAAGGCTGTTGACCGCCACGTTATCAGCAGGTGTACCTACTACCAAGCCAGCGTGAACCAGTGACACTAAAAATGTTTCCAAGTACGTATAATAGCAAGTATGTCATATTTTTGGTGATTTAAAAAATATTTCAGAAACAAATCTCATAGGCGTGCTTTTGTGATCGAAACCTACCACCAGTTAAAATTTCTGTGCTAATAAAAATTACACCCTGTATATACAGTGCCCAACAGGTACCTATACCTATTAACATGGCCGAGAAATAGGGCAATACAATATTTGCATATATATACAAAGTGAATATGACCCGCATTACAGAAATTTTATCCAGGAGCAAAGTTGAACCTCTGAAGCTCGGCTGTGAATTATAGTGGAAAATATATATATACATTTTTTAAGATTTGGTGCCGGTGACATTGTTCTTTGTACCACTCTCCATCTAGTTTAAAGCCTGCAATGTTGCAATATTTAAAAACATATTAATTATTTATAGTGAATAGCAATAATTATTAAAATTTTTATCTCATTTATTATTGAGATTAAAAAATGGCCTCCATGCTCCAGGAGTCCAACTTTACCAATGGTTAAAATTTTCCTAAGGGTGAAAGGCTCATCCTATAAAATGTAGGTATAAAAGAATACAAATGATTCTGTGAAAAATGCAAGCACAGAATATATAGACAGCACGTAGCGCTATTTATTCTGTAGTACAAGTAATACAGTGCGTCTACTTTTAAGTGCGTATAAAAATCGATAAAAAATTATTTTATGGGATGTTTTAAAGTTTTAAATGAAATTTAAAATAGAAAATTCCTCGGGGAAACCATAGGCATACCGTTAACGTGGACCCAAAGGGCTACTAATATTTTTATTAACTGTCTGGACGTCTGGACAGATTTTTTATAATGACAGAATGGCAGAATGACATTTTTACCAGATATATTTTTGAAATTAAAACAAAGTAGAATTCTTATAGTCAAAACTCTAGAATTAAAACAAAACAAAAAAATTAAAACAAAGTAGAATTCTTATAGTCAAAACTCCACAATCAGTTTCTTTAATGAAAACTGTACATGTTTCAAACCTCTAAGGGTTCATCATCAGCAGTAAAATTTCTTTAGTAATAAATGACAAAGCTAGAAAAAGGAAAAGATGAAATACAGGCAAAAAGGAAACTAGATTACCTTACCTTCCAATCAACTCTGAAGATATTAAATCATTTTAGTAAACTTCGAAACGAAAACTAAAGGTTTATGGAGTAAAGTGATATATTTATATATATAAAAATTTGAAAACCAAACCAAAAGGCCTCAATCCAACACCAGTAAAATACTGAAAGAAAAAACAACATGGAACAATAAGAATTCTACTTTGTTTTAATTTTATCTTCCTGCTCCACTGTAAGAAAAGGGACTATTTTTTCAAGATATATTTTTATTAAATTATTTTTATTTTACATTTAGTAACATTGTTTCAAAAATCCGTGGCAAACTTGACCAATATAGAATTCGAAAAAGTCAGAAATTTCAGACGCTGTAGAGAGAAACATCCTGTATATTTCTTCTTGCAATTTCGTCCATCAGTACCTTGGTTGGTCAAGTTAATTGTTCAAAATCCCTATTTTGCTCAAATTTAACACGTTGTAGAATCGAACACCCTCAATATTCTTTGTTCAATTTTGGTATAGAGGAGTTTTGGCGTATCCTGATTTGAAATAAGGAAATCGCTAAATAGTTTTCGTAAAAATCGGGGCATAAAAAAATCGTAGCCGTCCCTGGATTTGCATTTTGACAAAAGTAAAAACGACAAAAAAGCGTTTTTTGAAGATCTTTCAAACAATTTTTTTTTTTAAATATCTGAGAAAATATATTTTTATCGATTTGTATAGATACACTTAAACGTAGATATCTACCTACACTGTATGTATGTCCAAATTATTTTTTACTGGAACTTGTTCTACATATAGGTAGCTATCTTTATACCTAATCCTAACAAATTAAGATACTGTGTCTGAGGTCAGAGTGTTTGCTTAAAAAATTCACACCTACCAGATCATTTTTCGGTGTTGCGCGAAATATAGGGGACTTAGGGAAGAGAATAATTTCAAGATGCTTGTTTTAGGTACAAGCAAGTAAAAGGTAACGGGATGACGTGTAGAGATGCTAGCAGACTTGTAGGATGGCGGGATAGGTATATAGGTAGAAATAGAACTTGAGAGAAATACTGACGTCTGCTTTCAAGTCCATTCAAATTTAAAAAAATAAGAACCTGAACTGATTCAATGAATGCAAATGTTGTTCTAATAAGTGCATAATATGGCAATTTTAAGGTGTTGCTGTCAGTGAAATCTCGCGGTGTTATTACCATAAAACCGAACATTTTCGTGAATTCATTAATAATGTTCTCATAGTGCCTACAGAAGGGCAGGGTTTTATCGCAGGTTTTTATCGAACTTTTTCTCAACGTTAAACACTCGTGCACTAAATCCTAAAAAAAAACAGAATATTTAAAAAATATATTGAAGCTGCAGAATAGAACTTGATGCCAACTTTTGTATGACTTGTTTATAGACATGTCTGATGTACCTATTATATTCCCTATTCTTCTTAGAAGCTTGCAAATAAAACCTGTACAGTTTGTTTAGCGAATGTTCGGCCCTACGTCACAACTCCCGTCCTTGTCTTACTCGTGAATATACGATGGATATCGGTCGTATATTCACGAGTCAGACAAGGACGGGAGTTGTGACCTAGGGCTGAATATTCGGTGAACAAACTGTAGGCACAGACATATATAGCTTCGCTAGCTATATATGTCTGTGGCTATATATGTCTGTGCTGTAGGTAAATTGTATTGCAACGAAACCTGATTTTTGTCCCTTTTATTGCACTTGTGTTATACAGGGTGGTCTAAACTTTATCAGCAATACTTTAAAAACTGCTAGAAAATTTCAAAAAAAAAAGTTGAAAAAAAAACTGAACTTTGACGCCCTGTATATCGAAAACCGTTAGGATTTCGATATATGTTTATAGGAAAAAATCTCCTTTTTTGAAATTTTCTAGCAGTTTTTCAAGTTTTGCTGATAAAGTTTGGACCACCCTGTATAGTATAATCAAGCTTCTTGAAAATCTCAGAGAATAATGTGCATACAATCAAAATATTTTCTTGTGTTTCCACATCCCACTATTGTCATCTGGCAACAAGACTCAATCACACCCACGCAGCATCCACTTTTAATGTCATGCTTCCGGATGTGCTTATTTAGGACCTCTATTTCCCGTAGTTATTGTAGCACACCAAGTCATGTGTCTATCCGGAAATAACCATGTGACAGGGGCGTGTATTACTTGTTTCGGTGAACATCTTGTCTACGTGCCTCGTGCCTATTAAATCAGTCATGTTTTACGTCCGTATTTCCGGAATCTGACATGGGATTTAAAATGTATTTAAGTTCGAAGCGTAGGTAGGTAAATTGATAGTGGGATAGGGGCAGCATTAATCATTTACACTTAAATGTTTTTGTCTTGGCTTTTCATACGTCTACCCTAATCTTACTCAAAACTCGGTAATATCTCTTAGGCACGAAATTGAAAGCGTTTTAATATGTCTTTGTGGGGAGCACTGTTGTTATATTGAGAGTTAATGAGTCGGAAATATCATTTTGCTTCCAGTTTAATCCGGTGTGAGAAGTTCTAAATAATTAAACTTCAATACAAGACAATTTCATATACACTAGTCCAAACATGGCGTAGATTATATGTACCTATACAGGGTGACCGTATTTCGAGTCTATGCATGGGGATCTTGGTTATCTTAGGATATACGATGTCGGTTAAACTGGGGCAAAGTTGAGGAATTTGATGCGGGGTTCGGATGTTGTATTTATACATAAATTCAATAAAGTCTGTTTATTATTATTATTATTAACGGGCTTTAAATATCAAATTTTTTTTAAAAATCATATCTTGCATATCCAATGCAGAAGGATTTAATCTTTGGGTATATGCAATGAATTTTGCACAATTAACAACAGTTATCTTGCCAATATTGCCACGGACGATGTTCTCTAATCTCTGCATACGATATTCTGTTTGAGTCGGACGATCCCGATCAGAACCAGCCTTTAATATAGACCATGCTTGTTCAATAGGATTGAACATAGGGCTATACGGACTAAAATTCGCTCTCTGCAAAAACCTCTTCAATACTGGAGTGGCATTGAGCATTATCAACGAATAACGCAACTCCAGTTTGGTAGATGTTTTGGGTTCTTCTTAAGCACTGCCTCACAAATTGATTAATATTAATTTGATTTTCATTAATTCCAATTTGATTTTGATTAATGCAAGTTTGAAATTGGTGTTGCCAATTTGATTTTGACTAATAATGTCATTTTGATTTTCACTAGCGCCAATTTGAACTTGAAAAGTTATACAGGTCGGGTAAACCGATTGTGGCTGTCAATAAACCAACGAATTTGGGTAACTTATCGTGTTGTAGTGAATCAGTGTTCCAATAAGACGGATCGATGTTAACAGTCAATAACACAATTTTATTATTGAATCATGTTATTTGGTACATGTGGGGAAGATAATATAGACTAAATGTACGTCAAGGCTTCGGCGGCACACCTTCACTCTTCATAATTGCTCCTCGATCTCACCCGCAGTGGCGTCGAGTCGGGGGGGGCAGGGAGGGCAGCATATTCGGAATTCCCCGACACATTAGCCGCTTCGGTACAATTCGGGTGCTGCGATCAGAGACTCGTAAAGTGCAGACGTATTACACTAATAGGTACGTCGGCCATTTACCTTGTGAGTATTTGCATAATCATAAAATTCGTAAAGTACACATTAGATTAATACGTATTAGATTAATACGTCTGCGATTTACCATTTTTGTCTTGTAAGTAGGTACTTCTGTTCGCTGTAATTCGGATTTATTTGACTCGTTTCCACAGATATGATCTGTGATGTAGTGATTTCAAATAAATATAAATAGCTAAAAAATCTATAAAATGGATTTAAAGACTTTGCCAAGTAGTTGTTATAAGCAGATATTCTCTAATATAATTAGGTTGCAAATAAACGACAAGGGCGAATTTGAGGTATGTTGATTTTTATTATTTTTAGGTTAGGTATGTTTACGATATATAGGCGCCATTTTATACAACGTCTTGTGCGCTGTGGGCTTGAATGAAATAATAAGTTTCTAGAATAATGGCCGTGTTTAATGTGCCTACAGTTTTTTAAAGCGCTAAGTAGCGCCATAGAAGAATTTACTATGTAGCGCTTTTCGTAAACTGTGGGCATTTTGAGTCATTAATAGACACCATATTGTAACCTAAAAATTCAGAAGTAGGAGGATTGGAAATAAAAATGTAAAAGGCTTTTCTCTTGGAATACATTTTTGTAAAAAATAAAATTATCAACAGGCAAGGACAAGCAGGAAAATTTAGTTAGGGTCATAACAAAGAGAAAAAAGCAAAAATTAAACACGGCGTCAATGAAATGGCGGTGCTGTTTAGGGGTTGAAACTGGTTTCTTGCTATTTTTGAGCGAAACGTAACCTCCTAGCTGAAAATGTTCAACGTTCAACATAAAAGTAGCAGATATTAAAAAAAATTAAAACTTTCATAGACCTATTATAAGGCATTTATCAACATAACCGCAAAATTTCCGAGAAAATGGCGGAAATATGATTTTTGTTTTTTTTTTCTCCTAAAAAACGGGCCTAAAAATTACTCCATTTACATGAAGTTTTGTAAACGTATACGTTTTTTGCATTAAGTAAACCTGATTTTACTAGAATCTGAAACTAGCGGAGATAGAGAGAAGGTTAAATGGGGAAAGAATTGAAGTTTTGTGGGCTCAATTTAACACACCTTTCGGATGTTTGAAAAAGTCATGGCTTACGAGATATTTTGAAAAAACGAAATTTTGCCGATTTATTCTAATCCATCTAGCTTCGTTGTTTCTGATTTTAGATAAAAACTGTAAAAACCAAAAGTTGGAGGGAATTGTGTCCACAATGCGGTTATCATGTCATACTTTATGTGACAGCTGCCATTTTCGGGATATGACTCAAACTCGTGTTTTTTTTAAATGGAAACTATAGTTATTTCCGTTATTTTTCTGAATAACCATTATCGAGTATTATGGGCGAGTTTGTAAAGTCAGCACAAATATGTGATGGAATCCATCAATGCAATGTGATTGGGCCATTCAAAAATTTCTGCACAGGTAATTGGCTTTATAGATCCCATCACATATTTATGTTGACTTTAAAAACTCGCCCTATTTAGTTGAAAAGCTCTAAAAATGCCTGATTTTTTAAGACCATGACCAACTATGGTTTCCATTCATTTGGAGTAAATTTGTGTCCTAATGTCCTAATCGAGGCCCTGATAAACAAGGTTTTTTTATTATAACGTTTTTATAATATATTTTGTATCCGAAAAGTATTAGCCCATACTAGCACTTTTCGAACACCCTGTGTAACACGTTGAAGTCCATATTAATATAATATAATACAATGTTTCCGTTATTTCGTAAATCGCCGACGTATTAATATAATACGTCTGTACTTTACGAATTTGATGTGATTATGCAAATACTTACAAGGTAAATCGCCGACGTAGTAGTCTAATACGTCTGCACTTTACGACTCTCTGATCGCAGCACTTGAATTGTTCCGAAGCGGGCGAAGCGGCTAATGTGTCTGCAAATTCCGAATATGGGAGGGCACGGGCCCCCCTGGCAGTAACAGTATACCTAAGTTGTTTTATTTCGCAAGTTTTTTTTTTGTTTTTGTTTCATATAGTATTCCTCTCGTTGGTTTATTAAAAATATTCAAATTCAAATTCAAATTTATTGACTACACATGGCAACACCTACAATAAATAAAATAAAGAATATAACAATAGAATTAGGTACAATAATCAGATAATACTCATACAATAATGAAGCAATAATAATAATCAATTGAAATATGATTTAAACATGATTTGATTTATAAATTGTAAGTTGAAAGTGTCCAGATTCAGGCGTATTCCCTATGCATGACTGGCCGTCTTGCTCCACGCCAAATCCGAACACCTTACTGCAAAATTTATACTCTTTTGATGTAAGACCAACACAACACAAAATAGGTCACACCAATATCTCGAAAACAAAAATAAGGGACAAACCCTCCCATAATACTATCAAAGATAATAACAAATCAACAGCAAAGAGGAGACGAGACAGAGACAAAGACAAGCATATAACTTTGAAACGGATCTCTGCGACTACAAACCAGAATTAAATCAGCACACCTCGGGTAAGTTCAATATATTGAGGAACATATCTGCGCAATCAGTACCATATCTTTTTACTTCAAACTTAAATCTTTTTATTCTAGTGATCTGTCTAAGATGTACAGGCACAAGATTAAAAAACTTTGGACCGAAGAACAATAAGGATCTTTGAGTAATTGTCTTTTTAAAAGTAGGAATTTTTAGATTTTTATTAACAACAGATCTAGTTGGCCTGGTAGCTTCAGAAGAGTGATTTATTGCATTAGCAAGATACATTTTTATTATACACTGGTAAGTAAACAATAATCTTATATTAAGTATATTAGATTCGTGATATAAAGATTTAGTGTTGTATAATTTATTTATTTTTTAAATTATTTTAAGTAGGTATAGCATTTTGAGTTACTTGCAATATTTTCAAAGTAGTGTTAAATGTACCACCCCAAGCCACAATACAATACCTTAGAATTGATTCAACCAAAGCATTATAAAGAATAATCAAATTCTTTCTTGATAAGATATCACGCATTATATAAAATTTGTGTATTAAGGTTCTTAGACGCTTAGTGACATGAATAATGTGTTTTGACCATCTTAAATACTGATCTAGTAATACTCCTAGATATTGTATGCATGTTACTCTTTCTATTGTAGGACATCGACAGGTGTTGAAGTCCAAGTTGCAGGTAGGGGCATGAATATGTAGCACCGCGTCAGCTGGCTGCTTTACTACAGTTGGCGTAAAAGTCATAAATTTAGTTTTTGTTACATTCAAGGTTAGTAAATTGTGATTTAACCACAATTGTAATTTTTGTAAGTCCGACTCTGCAGAAGCCATAATGCGCCGCCAATCCTTATCAGTAAAAATCAAAACTGTGTCGTCAGCATAGCAGATCAGATCCCCTTTAAGATATTTTATATTTGCAATATTATTCATATAAATGAGGAATAATATTGGGCCCAATACCGTCCCTTGCGGCCCGCCGGTATTCACTACAGAGCCGGAACTTACTTCTTGGCCAATTTTCACTCTTTGAATTCTACCTTGCAGATAATTAGAAAAAAGTTGCAGAGCCACGCCACGAATACCATAATTATTAAGTTTATTAATCAAAATTTCATGCGAGACCGTATCAAACGCTTTAGCCAGATCGAGAAATATCGCTAGGCATCCAGACGACTCGTCCAAGGCATTAATTGTGCATTCTAAAAAATCAACAACAGCATTCTCCGTATTAGAGTTTGGAATAAAACCATATTGCTTCTTGGTTAAAATATCGTTTTTATAAAGAAACTCAACTAGTCGATTTTTGGTAGCTTGTTCAAATAGTTTCGCGAAATTGTTTATAACCGATATCGGTCTATAATTTGTTAATTTGGTAGGATCGCCCGATTTGAATACTGGAGTTACTATTGACTCTTTCCATTGTCTGGGAATTTTTGCACATACGAAACATAAATTAATTATGTGTAGCAATGGGGAGATAATATATTCATGGATATTTTTTATTGTTTTAGCGGAAATTTTGTCTAGGCCTGGAGAACAATTATTTTTTAAATTAGATATAAGTAATTTGAGCTCATTTTTTGTTACAGGGTGTAAAAATATACTGGATATATATTCTCATCATCTATTAGAAACTCAGCAGGTAAGTTCACTTTTGGTATTTTACTAGCCATATTAGCACCGAGATTTGTAAAAAATGCATTGAAAGTATTAGCTTTTTCTTCATTATTACTTATTGAAGTGTTTTCATTCATAATAATTGATATATTTTCTAGCCTATCAGAACCCTTTCTCTTGCCAGATATGTCAGAAATAATATCCCAAATTTTCTTATAATTATTCCCTGCTTCCATAATTTTACCTTGATAGAATTCATTTTTGGTTTTTCTAATTAAACTTTTTAATTTATTTCTGTATGTTTTATATTTCATTTCAAGTTCAACTGAATAGTTTTGTAATAATTTATTTTTCAGGATATCCCTTTCCTTAATGGATGAGATAAGGCCCTGTGTGATCCATGGTTGAATTCTCTTCTCTGTTTCACTCTTTATTACCTTTTTATAACTTGACCTAGATATATAGCTATTTAATTTATTTAAAAAAGCATCATAAGCAGCCTGGGGCTCATTACAAGTCAACACATCCTCCCATTCCTCACCTGTTAATATATTTTTAAGTTTAACCATATTTATTTTGTTTACTTTATAATCAAAATCTTGAATATAAATAAATGAGTAATTGTTTTCTTTTTACCATTTCTGTTTCAGGTGAAATAAAATTGCGATAAAAAGTATTGAAATGCTGTTGATTGTCTTGAGAAAAAAAATTAATGTGCCCCCCTTGTTTCGGAAGTCACGCGACGCCACTGCTCACCCGTATGCCTTATCTCATCCTTTGTCTCATCCTTTAGGTATTGAATTGTTGTTGGCTTGTTGGCATAGTCCTTACTCTTGAGATAACCTCAATAGGCTAGTCAAAATAGGTGGTTGAGGTAGAAAAAATTCGTAACAAAGTGATCTCTGCGGAAATGAGTAGTCAATGGTGTCCTTATTAACCCCTCAAAAGTCTCTCCTTGTCGCATAGGTGGAACTTGGAAAAAAATGACCGCCATCTTGAATTGTTTTGAATTTACTGAATATCTCGTAAAGTATGCATTTTGTCAAAAAAACTCAAGAGATCATTTTTATAGAGAATCAAAAGCGACCTATAATGGAGACTATTGGCCAAAAAACATAATAGTTATGGAAATTTATATGATTTATATGGCACTTTTTAAAATTCGGTTAATATCTGGAATAGTATGCATTTTATGAAAAAATCGAAAAAATCTGAAAGAACCTTTTTTGTGCAGAATAAACTACAGTACACAAAATAAAAACATAATAAGAAAAATCTAAATATTTTTTGTAAGGGTAGAAAAACAAATAAATATAATAAGAACCAGGACACTAAGTAATCAAAATAAATTTAATTTTACTTTATAAATCGTCTTCTTCATCATCATGCACTATGACGTGTTGTGGTAATAGGTATATACTAGATCTCCATTTTCGTCAGTTCTCCAACCATATTTAAGGGGGTCGAGGCAGTTCTCCAGCCATTCTTGAATTTTGAAATATATACAACGTAAGCATAATAAGAAATGTACCTTATTCTTTAAAAAAATTACCTGAAAATACGTCCTAAGAATGTGCTGTTTGGCAGATTCTTCGGTTGGTGGCAGTGAAGCTAAACATAATTCTGAATTTAAGCTTTGCCTTGAAATCATCCGCATATACAGTGTGTCCTAATTTGATACTGGACAGCTCAGAAATATATGCAGGGCAAGGAAAACAAATGGTCTCTATTTTTTATTGGTAGTCCCAAGGGAGAGTATCTCATAGGTGGTGGTATTTAAATAGGGTAAATATGTAATGACCTGCTATGATTTTTTAAAATAGCAAATTTTCAAGAAACTCTATTGATTTTTAGCTTTTTCGCCTTTTTCTCCCACTTTTTTTCTTAGAAATGTGTCCTTTCTGGAGCTTTCATGTCAAAATATTATTAAGGAAACTTGTTCATAGTGAAAAAATAAATTGAAATTTTGGGAATCCACTCAGTTTTTCATTCTGAATAAGTTTTGTCGTAAAAAATCCCTAATAGGGTTTCTTGAAAATTTGCTATTTCAAAAAATCATAGCAGGCCATGGCCATAATTACCCCATCCAAATACCACCGCCTGCCTGCCTAAGAGATACTCTCCCTTGAGACTACCAATAAAAAAATAGACACCATTTGTTTCCCTTGCCCTTCATATATTTCTGAGGTGTCCAGTATCAAATTGGGACACACTGTATAGTAGGTGACGTACCTTAGTTAATATCATGAATATTCTTTGGACACCGGTAAATATTTAAAAAAAAATTAAGTGCTGATTTAATCAAAACTGCCACTATTTCAGATATTAACAAAATAAAAAAAAACATATTGCCAAATCATATAACTTTCAATAACTTTTTTGTTTTTTGACCAATGGACTTGAAATTTGTTCTTTGTAGGTAACTTTTAATTCTCCATAAAAAGAGTATCTTGAGTTTTTTTGATATTATGCATACTTTACGAAATATTTAATAAATTAGAAAAAAATCAGGATGGCGGCCATTTTTTTCCAAGTTCCACCAATGCGACAAAGTGCGATTTTTGAGGGATTAATAAGGACCTCATTGACTACTCATTACCGCAGAGATCATTTTGTTACTAATTTTTTCTACCTCGCCTGTATAAACCTGCCTAGATTGACTAGGCTACAAAGGAAGAAGTCCAAAGAAGTCAAATCGCACGATCTTGGTGGACAATTGACTTCCCTGGTTCGAGAGGTCATGCGACCAGAGAACTTCTCATTCGATAAAACCATTGTTGTATTGGTTGTGTGCCATGTGGCGCCATCCTGTTGAAACCACAAATCGCGTTATCGATAGCGTACAATTTAACAGCTAAAGGACGAGATAATAAGGCATATTGGTGAAATCGAGGAACAATTATGCAGATACGTCATCAAAAATTTGGACCATCCAATGGAAGTGCGGCTTCTAAGCCTTTGCGAACGTTTAGCCGATAGGTATTATCTTTCACACATAATTATCATGTACCAAATAACATGATTCGATAAAGAACCCAACAATTCTTTAAAAGTAACATTGTGTTATTTACTGTTACTATCGATCCGTCTTATTGGACCACCCTTCATTACAAATGAAGCATTGCCAGGATTTTAAAGGCAATGCGTGTAGTAAGTAATACTTGTTGGACTGTACCGTTTCACGTTTCATTGCTTTTTTGTATAAAAAAGCGGAAATACCTATACAGCCGAGCCATTCTCTGTGAGCGACTGCTTTTATGGCATGAAGAAAAATGATCATAATATACATACCATTCCTAATTTATAAAAACCAATGTTTGCCTTTGAAAAATGACCTTTTTTAACATTTATGCTGTAGAGCATTTTAAGGTAATAGGGCAAAAACTGGGGTGATTTATGTAATAACACAGCCACAGGTATAATATAGAAATAAATAAAACGGCCATGATTCAGCATTTAACAAAATATTATACTGTTGTTCTCTAAAATGTTTATTAGTATCATTAACTTAAAGCTAGTCAGAAAACAAAGAAAGTCATGTGTTATTGTACAGGGTGATAAACATAATGTTTTACCCCTTTTTTTATTTATCGAGTTAGAGAAAAAATTGTAGACGTAAAAGTTTTATGATCTTTGGTGGTCGTTTCTATGGTCTTGTCGAAATTGACTCAGCGTGTTCGTAAAAGCGGTCCAAACGTAATTCTTTGTATATTCGGAATTTACGCTTCATCCAACACCTCCTATCTTCATCCCGATTCCAACTATATATATTATGTCATGTTTGCTACAGCCGTTTTGACGATACAGGGCGTTCAAACTTAATCTTTTTATGTTTTCATATCTTGTGTTTCAAAAACGAACCGTTTGCGGATAACTTGAGTATACGAAAAAACCATGAAAATAATGCTTTTAGCACGCTAACGGCCATTTTGTAATCATCCAGATAAAAAAGTTAAGGTTGATATTTCTCGTCCAGGACAAAATTATAGCAAAGTCTAGAAATAGTAAAGTCGGCTCACTCCTTTGTTCCCTTTGAAAAGCAAACAATTTTTTGCGACTGGTCGTAAATCATCGTCACCTCTCACGCTTCGCATGTTATGAGGGCGACGAAACGAAATCGCCGTCAAGCTAGTTATACGGGGGCAGGTTCTACCGGCCATGGGGGCACAATGGGCCCATGGAGGCCTACGTGCCGGGCCGATCAGAGGCGGCCACCCCTTATTTGATGATGATGATGACGGGGGCAGGTTCATATTGACTTTCCATTATTTACCAAAGTCTACAAATATTAGTATACCTATTTGTAGACTTTGGTACAACATTATTTATGTAGGTAAGTATACCATTAGTTTTTGGTAGCTACAGTTAAATTAAAATACAAGGTAGCTGTTACAAGAATCTACATAATTATATCTATAAACCTTGGTTGGAACATGAATAAAAATGCAATTTTTTATGTTTTACGTTCATTTTTAATAAAGCCTAACAGAACATAGAGCAAACAGAAACATAAATAACTAATAAATATTTAACGACAAAGAGTTTAACTAATCATATATCTACTTTTTCATCCTGCAGCAAATATTTTGATATTTAAATTGACATAAACAATACAGAACAAAATATTACGCATACATTCTTACCCAAGCATGCGTCCTACCATAAGCTTCTGGCAATAATCTTTTTTAATGGGACAGCCGAGGGGACAGCAGTTTTTACTAAACGTTTTCCGGACGAAGTGAATGACTGATCATCAAAATGTGCCTTGCAAATTCTTATAGGTTTATATGCCTCTTCACTTCTTCAGGTGGAATATTCGCAAATTTATGTTCTCCGATGAACCCTAAGGCATTCTTCCATTGCTGGCACCTTCAAATTTTCACTATTTTAATATTATATCTATATTGTTCTATTGTTCTTCAATTAATACCTAAGTATTCAAATGTAGGTAGGTACCTCAAACTCAATCTTACCTTTTAGGATCTTTAGGAAATAAAAAAAGGGCAATATAGTCTTTTGAACTGGTTTTACAGCCATCCGCACTGCAGACATCACTACAACCGTCGATTGAATTCCATCGACGCTACAACAAAGTCACGGTCGGTCGGTAATATTTTGCGCGCACCCGGTAGAATGCGAACGAACCGCTCTCAGCTACACTGTGTAAGCTTATTTTCTGATTAAATAAGATATCGATCGCCGTACTCCGATGACGGCGGGACGAGGGAGCGGGAGAGGGCAAGAGGGAAACGTTTGTTTACAAAAGGCCGAGTGCGCGGACTTATTAGTCTGGACGCTGATTATAGTCTTTGTGAAAATATTAATCTTGATTCGGAGTGGGTTCGAAATGATTATGAGCGTTTTAGGGAAACTATTTTTTATCATTTTTTCTTATACCTCCTCGATTCATCAGCAAATGTTTCTTCGTTTTTATCGGTTTTCAGGGCGAAAAATAAAGAAGACAATAAAGGGGTGCCCATTTCCTTATCGTTCTATTACTTTTTGAGTGAAATGCAATGAAAATGCACGTTTGTAATTCAGACATTATAAAAGCATTTTTCTAGCAGATAAAATAGATACGATACCTATCCGAAGTAGAGTGAAGATTTCCATGGCCGCACATAAAAAATATACCTATAATAATAGTAAAGTACCTATATCTCCATTAATTTATAAACCACAGCAAATGTATCCTAATAGTGTTTTAGTTAGAAACATCCCGCTTTATCGGTATTAGTGAAGAAAGATAACGAGAAATAGAAATTTCGTTTTTTAATCTCAGCAACTCGTGGGAATACGCTATAGATATTATTAGGCTTCAAGACTCAAATTTTCCCCCGTTTAACAGACCTAGTATCTCATAAATGATCAGGTCCCCGTACTTGGACTTCAAATTCGGGCAGCCTGTATAGTTTTCATAACTTATGTGGGTATTTAACAAATAGTATTCATTTTTAAAATATTCATTTAGTTCAAACGAACTTTTATGAGAGCGCCCACACATTTCATTTGAGTGCTCCCACAACGTACCCAGTCCTTTATTTCTCCCATACTTATTGCTTTTATAATGACGTTTACCTACAGATTTTTAAGATACTCGCTTAGATTCATTGTTTGATATGAAAATGTTTCCTCCCTTCGCGTTCCCATGTGTGAATACAACTTTATTGTTTTCCAAACTGTTTTGTTGTTGTTGTTGATTTGGAACGCTAGAAGAAGCGTTGAGTATATGAAGTTTAGGTATTAGATCAAAAACCCAAATCTTAAAACAATATAAATTATATAGTAACTAACATATAGTGACACTTTTTACAATTTCACCAAATCGTAATCATTATCATTTGTCGGTATTGTCGGAAATTTCTTTGCCACGCAAACAGATGTACATATTTAATTTTTAATTGGATTTTTCGCCAGAGGAACTGTTAAATAATATAAGTTCTGGCGCCTTGTCAGAGGTTAGTTCAGTTTAAACTTTGAAAATTCATAAATGCCTAACATTAAAAGGCCGAAATTTTGAACGTTAACTTAAAAAATAATTTCAGCGAATTTGTTCTGAGCTTTCGGAGAATAAATCTTTCTCCTTTCTCAAAGAAAATATCAAGTCAAAGTGAAATGACACTTTGACTCGGACATTTATTATTCAGCCATTTCACTGCGACTTTACATTTTCTTTGAGAAAGAAGAGAGACTTATTCTCCGAAAGTCTAGAAAACAAAGTTGTCCTGAGGCTTATTCGCGAGTGTACAGGATCTAAGTAGCCGTAGCCACAGAAAATATACGCTTTCTGTGGCCGTAGCTTTTTCTTCCTTTTTTCATGTTTGTTGAATTTATTTTTTGAGGTCACGTTCATTCTTTTAAAGGTATTTATGAAACTGAACTAACTTCTGACAAAGCGCCAGAGCTTATTTGACAGTTCCTGTGGAGGAAAACCCAATTGAAAATTAAATGAATAATTATCGTTTACCTTGTTTCTTTAAAGTAAGTCCAAAATTGGATTCCTTGGCTGCAAAAACATAAAAACCACATATCACTCACTATTTCCAAATTCTCCCTTTCAACTTTCCCTTTTTGTAATAAGTACTGTAAAAAATACTCTCTACTAAGTACCAACAGTTATGTACCAATTTTGTTCGCTAAAAACTGATATATCGAGAAAATTATAAAAACAATAATAAATATCTACATCCACTCCACGAAAAGATTTTGCCTGAGAGCAATCCGAACCGTCCTATTGTAGGGAAGATTACGTATACCAAATTTTGTTATTCTGTAGTCTGAGAAAAAAGTCACATTATGGTGATGGTCTTAATATAGATAGAAGATAAATCTAAAGGCAATGTTATTAAAAAAGCATGATGTGAAAAAATTGTGTACTTCCGTCGTAGTCTTAGGAAAAAGTTGTTTACGCCAATATGATTGAGTGGAGGTAAATAACAGGTGGAAGGGTGTTGCATTGGTTGGATAAACAACTATTTTCTATGTGTAATATCAAAATCAGTTTACACAATCCGATATAATAGTCTAAGATCATATGCTCGACCTACAATCATCTGTACTCCTAATGAAAGGTATTTTTTTAGAAAAGATAAAACATACTATTTAACTAACTTCTTTTTAGTCAAATAGTTATTAAGGAAATTGGGTAGGTGTGAAAATTTTCAAAATCCTAAACCCACTTTGATTTTTTTCTTAAAAAACTAATTATTCACACCAATAAAGTGACATTTTTGTAGGTTTTACGGCAAAGTGTTATTAAGGAATAAGGAAACTTGTTCAGAATGAAAAACTGAGTAGGTTTATGAAATTCCAAAAGTCTAAGCCTTTAATTTTAATTTTTTGCTTTTTTCCCATTTTCTTTTAGAAAAATGTCGTTTCTGTAGCTTTCACGTTAAAATGTTATTAAAGAAACTTATTCGTGATGAAAAAGTGGGTAGTCGTGAAATATTTCAAAAGTCTAAGACAACTTTGGTTTTTGTACGATTTCAGTTTTTTAGCAGAAAAATCAAAATTGGCCTAGGCTTTTGAAAATTTTCACAGCTACCCAATTTTTCATCAATAACAAGTTTCCTCAATAACATTTTGGGAGAGGGCACTCTTCTAAAAAACGTTAGTTAAACAATTTTTAATTAAAGGTATAGGTATGTAGCTGTGCAGTGTGCCAGGATATGATTAGAAAACCCATGCGTGATTTGTTTGTTTATACATTACCTTTTCCAAAAAAAATTATAAAAAGTGCAAGAAGAGACTGAGCAACAAAGTCACATATTGATTTATATTTGTTAACACTTTCGTTTAATGCTAGAACCAAAGTCTAGAGAATACTTTCTCTATACTTTGATAGAACTGGGTATTTGAGAATAAGTTAAAAACGAGAGAAAAACAAAATATTTAAATAATTTCTAGTATGAAGTAACAAGCTAAATAATTATAGATAATGTAATACTTTAATATAAAATTATATTAAATGCTCATTTATTCTTCTCCCCAAAATTGGGTTATGTAGGTATATTTAAACTCCAAAATGTACAGTTGATTAGAATTTTTATTTCGATCCACTTACCCGAAAACAAGAACAAGAAAACCACCACTGTTCTACCGACGACCTCCATCTCACTCTCCACTTACGCCATGTCCTGCAAAACTGACAATCCCGCAAAACTTTCAAAACAAAAATCGCGCGCCAATTCTCCCGGACTGCAGCCTCGTTCCCGGAGCGGGTGCCAGCAGACTCCGGGGTTGCCGGGCTAACTGCGAGATCTGACAGCTCTTCTCTCGCCCGGAGCGTTAAGAGGAGGAGGGCCCTAGGGGACGCATGGCAACTTACCAGTGTGGAGAGGAAATTTCAATGACGCCCACTGAGACTGGCTACGATTTTAAAGACTGATTGTTTTTGTCCGGAGTTTTATTTGATGAATTGTCGAAGAATTTTATTTATTTCACCTAATATATTAGAAAAAATGATGTCGGGTGGAATGTGGTCGTTCGTTTGTTATCACACAAATTACGATACAGGAAGGCAAAATAATGGACATTTTCATGGGCTTCCATAAGAACAGTCTTACTTGAATGACATTATCATTGTTATGTTAACATGTTATGCCACTTTTCTTTCTATGGATGAGTTTAAAGTAGTAAGGAATTTTAATTTGGTAGAATTATTATAAAATATAAAACTCCATCAATTTTGCAAATTGCAGCAGATAATATTTCGCACCAAACACAAAGTACCGATTTTGAATTGAGTATGTGAATTTTTAACACTATTTGGCCTTGGCCAATGCAATAAGAACACGGCTTGCAATGCGATATTCAAATTTTACTTAACGGAGATATCTACCTTCAGGCGTAGAATAAAAAATTGCAGCCTGTGCGTCAGTGGCGTAGCCTGACATTTAAAAGAGTGGGATTTATAGAAGTAAAATTATTAATTACAACGGTAATGTGTGGCAGGGGCTTTTCTAGGAAGCGGGTGGTGGAAAATTGTACCTATTTACATGGGCGCCGACTCCGCGGGTGTTCCGGGCCTCGAGCACCCGGCCAAAAAATTGTCTGGGTCATTCAGTAAAAAAATATTATATATTAAATATTATATTCTTTTACTCAATGGCTGGGTGCGGAGCACCCGGCCAAAAGTTTGGCCAGTTGTTGGAAGCTCAAGCAAAGGTGACAAGGTGACGTGACAACTAAACAATTTGAAAATATTATTTGTCAAATGTTCCCCATAACATCGTCCATAAGGCTAAGCACTTTTGCGTTATTTATACGCAAAAAAAAGTTATTAGATAACTAGTCGTTTTTTGTTTGTTTTTGTTTAAAGACCGCGTCTTAAAATTCAGCCAGCGCCGGTTTTAGGGGGTGCTCTAGGCTAGGGCGCTAATAACACCCGGCGGTTAATTTTAGGAGGCGGTATAAGCTGGTCTAATAACTAAAAATAAATCACATTTTGTTGCTATGTCGCTCACGACGTGACACCTTCATTTTGATCGTCGTCTGCAAACATAACATCTGAAACGTTCTCCCCTTATTCATCTGTACGTTGAAGATTTTACTCTCCCCCTGGATTTTTGGACGAAAATAAAAATTTCCAAGTGAAACTATGCTAAACGCAGAATATACAACATTGATTCATTGATTGAATATAAATTGGAAAATTGTCATGTAATAATGTGTAACATAGATACATTTATTGAAAAATATACTTATATTGTCAAGTAGCTAACTACCGATTCCACGAGACTTGGATTTTCCCATACATAAGCCCAGGGCTGTATATGTTTTGGGGGTTCAAGCCCCCTACATTGAAAAAAGACGAAAAATACATTATACTGTTATGATTTTGTAATTTCCTATACCTCTTTTAAACTATCTGTGCTTTATATTTCTAAAAAATTTCGCCTTTGGCGCATTTTAATAACCAATAACCTGCTTTCTTTTGTATAGCCGATTTAAAAAGCAATGATTTTTATGGGCTCACGCTCACACTAAAACTAATTTCGAAATTTCTATTGGTCACAGTTGTTCTATAAAAGAAGACTGAGTAGGACTTCTTGGCTACAAATGTTACGAGTCATAGTGAACAAAAAAAATTGCCACCAGTTAACAAGAATGTGTTTTGCTTGGAATTTCTTTTCCCTAATTTAAACTGTTTGACCTGGAATATTTGAAAAATTTTCGCCTGCGGCGCAATTTTGTACCGCAAACATTCAATTTATTATTATTTTTTAAAATTAAAAGGTTTAGCTTTTTAGGCAAAAGTAAAAATTGAGAGAAATAAGGCGTTTTTTAAACTTTGCACCCGGCGATAATCAATCTAAAACCGGCGCTCAGCGGACTCTCATCCGGATGAATCAGCTGATATCTCCCTCTCATTTGTTTCCCTTTGGAGGAAGTAAGAGACAGGTATCCAGTATCCAGCTGATTCATCGGGATGAGAGTCCGTTGAATTTTAAAACGAGGCCTTTCTTATAGAAATACCTTTATTTTATTTCTTTCTATTTACGTTTTGTTTTTTTTTATCATCAAGGTGATAACTGTTCATTTTTTGTTATGTATCCACTTTTATTTTATATTTATAAATAAAAAAAAATTAAATAGCAGTTTGGGGGCACCCAGCCAAATTTTGAGAAGTCGGCGCCTATGCCTATTTACTAAAAAATGTTACTTCAAAAATAAACTTGTTGTTTCAGGCAAAATCAAAATGAATTTTAGATAAAAGTTATATGTAGGTATATAGGTAATTGTTGGGATTACAGTTTTATAGTTTCACCCGTTCTTATTAATTATTTACAAATATTTCTTCTCCGAAACTCTGGTATGTTTGGACGGTATTAAATCCTTCCATTTTTTACACATTCCGACATTGGCGAGAAAATGAAACGTGTACCCTTCTGGTCCGTATTTTCCCCGACATAAAGGGTGTTTTTTTATGTATAGAACTTTAAAAATAAATAAAACACATAAAAATAATGCTAACACCCAAGGTATTGGCTTCATCTGCGAAAGATAACTTTATGCCATTAATGCTTAAATATGACCTCGGGCATAATGAGCGCCGTGGCTGGCTCGGATGAAGCGTAATCTGGAAATCCAGTTGTCGACCACTTTCACTTTCATTATCTATACTTAACTTATCCACAACTATTATTTATTAATTTATTTATTAATTTGGTCTCGATTCATTGTTGATTGACTTCTATCTATATAGCTCACTAGCACAATGGCAGTATAATAAAACAATTTTACTGAATTCTGAATTAAGTGAAAACTCAAGAGTATGTTACAAAGACAAAGCTCCCCCCCTTCGCTTTAAGCGCTTCGATTAGGACTTTTTAAAGATGTATAGTATCTATAACAACGCCCGACCAACTGTTTAACATTATCCATTCTGAAAAATATTGTTTTATTTACCTATACAAAAACTTTTTTCTCTTTGTCTATTTTGGCGCCCCTTGAGGATGCTCCCTGGGGGGGAGGCTCCTCCACCCACCCTGTTAGTTACGGCCCTGCCATCTCACCTACAAGCTACGCTATACACCCTCCAAAGTCCCTCAAAAATCCCACAAAATTTTCAAAAAAACTTCGCGCGCTTTACTCGCATTCGATTTGGCTACTGACTCGGGGGTTGCGACGCCAACTGCTGCGAGACCTGACAGCTGGCTCTCATCCGGCAGGGCAAGATGAGGATGGCTCCGGGAGGACGCGTGGCAACTTATGGCTTTGGAGAGGAAGGCTATGACGCCCAGCGAGAACGTGAGTGCTTCGCTTTGAAGAGGCCGAAGGATTGTGCAGGATTTTGCTTTGCGCTTGCTTTGAAGGATTATGCGAGGGTTCTGGTATATATAGATATACTCGTGTTTGAGAATGCTGCCAAGAATATTGAAATCAGAAAAATGCGGGACGAGCGTAATATACGAGTAATAGATTTTTATTGCATCCCTCTTTTAAAAGCATTTTATTCGTTATAACGATTATGCCTTAACAGTAGGTAGGTATTTTACATAGTCAGCTTTTAGAAGTGAAATATTACTGAACGAGCGAACCTGATGACTACCAGCACGTATAATCTACTATGTCTTATTTTTATTTCTAATTTTACAGGAAGGAAATCCTTTGGCTGTGACTCCACCGCATAGGCGATAGGTTGAACTTACTTTTTTTCTACTTGTACAACATTTAAGTTTTAAGAGCAATGGCACTGCAAATAGTACAGATAAACGCACGGAATTCCGCTAGCTTTCTACCGTATACTTTACATGGAATTAGTCCCAGGACGTCCACCAAAAATGCAAAACAAAATTTGAAACTTCAAAATCTATCTCCTATGTTATACGTAAACTGATTTCTGTCAAACCTGTCTCAAACTGTGGCGAAAATATAGGTCTACGATTCGTATGGACAATGTTTTTGTTTTTAATTGTAGTTTTTTAATGGTAACAAAAATACTCTTTCAAATACTCCCGAGAAAATGAAACGGTAGCATTTTTGTAAATTTTACAAGTACCAACAATGTTTTTTTTTTTTATTTTCATACGAATTGTTTCTCCATCTATTAGTTACATTTTGGTAAAAAAATCGAATTTTTGGAACTGAAAATAAAAAAGTAGATCGACTTCTAGAAAAACACTGCAAAGCCGAAATCAATATGAATACACCGAATTCCCCTGTGCCCCCACTCCTGCCTTCTCCTCAAGCGAGTTTCCGTAGAGGGGACACTAAATAGACAAAGATAGGTACAATATGTTCGCCATCGCACTCTTGTTTCCGCTTATCGTATTTTACAAGCTTTTTTATTTAACTTAACCTGTTAGTGTGGGTCGAATCTTGCAAGCTGAATTAGAACCACTTCCTGACATCCGATTGAGCTGAAATTTTGCATACACCTTTAGTTCCGGTGACAATGCAATATGCAATACTCAATATTGTAATACTTTCTACTTTCTAATACTTAATATGGGTATCAAATGAAAGCACGGGCGTAGCCAGGATTTAGTTTTGGGGGGGGGGTTTAGTTTGAGAAGTAAATAAAACAACAAAAATATACTTATATGAAATTTAATATCTATATATCCATCCGAAAAACTACGACATATATTTATAAAGTTCTTAACTTTAAATGAAATGGATAAATTAATTTCGTTCCTCTGCGCTAAATCTAAAACCATTAAAGAAGAAATCTTCGGCTTTTTCTTTTAAATATATCTACTACTTCATCTGCATGAATTTCTGTTCCATAGTGAATATTCATTAGAGCCAAACCATTAAGTGTGTTTTCACTTGTAGTGTTTCGTAAATAGTTTTTCAGTCTCCTTAGGCTCGAGAAAGACCTCTCTGGGGTAGCAGTGGATACAGGAATGGTAGCCAAGATTTGTAGTAATGTGTAAATATTAGGATAAAGGTTTTTATCGCACATATCTAGGCATTCCAAACTAGATTTCGGGGTAGGCAGTCTTCTTATCAGCATGCAAGGTAGCTGAAGCTTTGATAGCTAAATCCAAATTTGTTTCTTTATTAGAAACCCCTTGACCTTGACTACACCATTTTTTCCAGTAGTCCATACCTTTAGGTTTACCACCCTTCCTTTTTTTCCCCTCCATTTTTCGACAGTAATAATGATTCACGTCTCTATCCTTAACAAGGATAGATAATATTAGGTAATATTATCTATCCTTAACAAGGATAGATATCCTTAACAAGGATAGATAATATTAGGTAATATTTTGCTTATTTCGGGGGGGGGGGGGGGTTTGAACCCCCGAAATCCCCCCCTTGGCTACGCCCGTGAATGAAAGGGGTTGACGAGTACAAAATAATAAGATAAGTGACGTCATACTAAATCCAATATGGCGGACTAAATTTCTTTACCACTCTCCTGATATGGGAATCAAATATGTACTAAAAGCACAAAATAAAATAAAAGATAAAAACCTTTTTAAAAACAAGCTTTTATTTAAGCCATGTACTAAAACGAATAAAATGAAATAAATCATGTACTACATCGAATAAAATAAAATAAAATAAGTCTAGGTTTTTGTTAGAATAATTCAGTGCCAAATTGCGCCAAGTCGTTTTTGTAATTTAAAAAGCTTGTCGCAAGAAATGTTCATAGAAAGTAGGTACCAATTAATTTTAATATACAGTGATTGGTTGATAAGCAAGTACCTACTTGCCAAAGTATGTATTTTCTTTAGAATTCGCGAGACTAGCTTTTTGATTTACAAAAATTTGTCGCAATTTGGCATTGAATTATCTTAACGAAAACCTAGATTTATTTTATTTTATTCCTTTTAGTAGATACAAGACGTAGGTATTTTATTTTATTCGTTTTAGTACATGACTTAAATAAAAGTTTGTTTTTAAAAAGGTTTTTTATCTTTTATTTTTTATTATCTACAATAGTTATCTAGCCTAATCTTGATTGAAGGCTTCTATAGGCTGAATTTGATGTTTCTGAAATTCTTCCCAATGGAATTCACAAGTATATAAAACCATAAATGCAATATTTTAAATTTTGGTTGTGTTAGTTCCTCTTTATGTACAGGGAGATCATTTTTATACGCCCAGCCTCTCTTAGTGGAAAACGGTCGAAGATATGGAGATATTATATTATATGGGAGATGATATAGGGTGTATAAAGGAATAAATTGGCCTCATGTAGCGACTCTCTGCTAATACGACGCTAGGCCTCGCGTTGCGGCGCCAAGAAATATTTTTTCCCACCAACATACCATTTTTGTTACATCATTCAAAATCCCTTAGGGTAGTTTATTCATTTACACACTGCCCTAAAAAAGAGAAGTGAGCCATTAAATAATGGCCTTCTCAACCGAAGTGTCTATAGTTTTTTTTTACTACTAACATTGAAATATTGCCACATTTTACATATTTGATTAGATTTTGATATTTTAGTCATTTCTCGCTTTTTTCAAAATAATTTTTAAATGTCATATAGAAAATTGTTCATTATTTACCAGGTATTTTTTTATTATCATTATTTACCTAGGGAGAGAAATATTACTTCTCATTGATTTCTCAGGTTAGTAGTAAAAAAAAATTAATTTGTTGACGCCCGTCTACTATGAATTTTTACTTGATTTTCTGTAGCCAGGGAATGGCATTTATCATGAAATAATTTTTTTGTAGGAAAAATATTGTGTTTTCGAGAAAAAATGTACAGGGAAAAAAGTTTCTTAAATAAAAGGGGCTACGCAAATCATAAATCATATTTTTGTTATATGAAAGACCCCTTAAAACCACCTGCCGAACACCCCTTTAAAGTATTTACTATACATTCTGACTCACCCTGTATAATATCTCCATATCTTTGACCGTGTTCCACCAAGAGAGGCTGGGCCTCTAAAAATGATCACCCTGTACTTTTTTTTGTAGGAAAAATCAAACTTTTAAAATTTTTATAAATGGTATTTTCAAGTACAGGGTGGTTCATTGTAAATTGACTTTTGAGGTTAGAAAAAAAAGTTTTTTACAAAAGTTTTAGATACTAATACAAAGTTTTTTGTGACGCTATTGGACCGTGTACAGTGTATTCTAGAAAGCCGTGGCAGACATAACTTATGTTTTTTTAAATGGAACACCCTATATATTTTTGCATTTTTGAAATCTGCTCATCAAGGCAATTAAAATGACATAAAACTTTGTGGCATTATCTTTTTCCGTTTTTGAAAAATTCCGTTTTCAAATTTTATACTAAATTTATTTAACTCGAATTTGTGGATCTCGCGATAAAGATAGATGATCGATGTAATAACAAAAAATATTTGTTTTAAACAAGAGAGTAATACAGTGAAACTCCAAAATGTTTAGGAGCCTTTTCAAATTTTACTGATTATATTCTCGAAATAAAGAACTGTACACGGTCCAATAGCGTCACAAAAAACTTTGTATTTATCTAAAACTTTTCCAAAAACTTTTTTTTCTAACCTCAAAAACTAACAAGTTAAGGGGCGTGTCAATTTATAATGAACCACCCTGTACAAGGGCAACTAAGAGTAGCCAATAAAAGTGAGGTGCCTTTTTGGCATTTGGACTGGGAAAAATTTTAAAATGAAAATTTTATACCTAAATATAGACGTCGCGATTTTTTGGAAAAACAGATGGAGCCAAAATTGACGAAGTTATATTTAAAACGTTTGCTCCCGGAATTGGTAGATCCGACCACAACACATCTAAAGAGGCACAAAGTAGTAAAAGAAAAAAGTAATAGAAATCCAAAATACCACATAGATATAGCATAACCTACCTACCTACCGTGAAATAATAATTTATTGAAACACTGTTCTACTTTGGCTGTTTGATTGATAGGAATAATAATTTCATGTCAGAAAAAATTGTAAAAAGTTATAAAAAAATTTCTTTCCAATTCAGTGCACTTATCAGAAAAACAATTATTATTGCATAGAAAATATCGAAATATACAGACAAAACTTATGTTTTTTTTATTAATTTCTATAACCCAATTTTCCGCAAGGCACTGAAGAAAAAAACAGGGTTAGTAAATAACAAAAAAGACCCGAAAAGATACTTTCGGAATTCGTACAAATAGGGGTAGGTATGTGTTTAATATTTACATATGTGTTTAATATTTATATTTTTTCAACAATAGCCCAACAAATACACAAACCGAGTCAACAACAAAACGCCATGAAGTAGTCAGGTTGCAGCCCTACAACTTTTGTATTTGATATTTTTTTTCTAAGTTGATAAATAAAAAAGTTATGAAGTGGCCTAATTTCGCGGAATCACCCTGTACACCGGCGCCCTTCCGACCGATTCAGCTCTCGGCTGCCTGGCGGTCCGACTCATTTTTATATGGTCCGACTCCGGACTCGCTCGGGTCCAAAAAAACGTCGTCCGTGGCCCGACACCGTTCCTCGCGCTAAACGCGCTGCCGGTGAGAGGGGAAGGGACGAGAGTGCGTGGTGAGGGGTGACGAGAGGAGAATATTCCTGAGATTGGAGCCGGTCGTCGCGACCGTTAATTTTAGATCTTGTCTGCGCGGTCATGACTCTTAAGATAAATAATTATTGATGGTTAAAAAACTAAATTTGTGTATAATTTTCCGAATAATTCGAATATGAATATGAAAAATTGCTGAACGTTTATTTATTATGAATCGGATTTTATTCACAACTTAGTACCAGTAACGTATATGCGAAGATAAAACTCGTAAGAGCTAAGAATTTGGGATAATACTTACTTTACTTTGCGCAAATTAGTAGGCCAGGCAATGGGTATAAAAAAAGGGTTTTTATTCGCAAAAGGTCGGACAGAAATGAAATTTGGTGGGATGGTAGACATAGGTCCCCTGATAGTACACCTGAGTTTGCGACCTCAGGGTGTTGCCGCTCGAGTGGTGGGGGGATGAAAACTCTGCGTCGGGACGCTTTTCAGGAAATAGCGCCGTTGTGGTAAGCGCTATCGAAAAAAAGTTGAAATAAAATATGTAGAGAATAAAATTGTGCACAATTTTGGTCTTTACATTTTTCGTGTGCGACCAATAGTTTCCACTCTACGCCGTGCCAAAGTTGGGGGTTTGTTTGCAATTTTCAACAAAATCACAATTTCATCGCGGATTAAGACGAATATCACTATTAAACAGCCAGAGGCCTCGGCAACTAAATTCCACATGAGTCATAAAAAGTTGAACTTCAGTGCCTTGGTACATAAATAACTATCATAGGGTGTCAGGTCAAAATGTCAGCCACTGAATAAAAAAATATAAATTTTAAAATATTGTTTATAAAAATATTGCAGATTTGGTTGGACAGTTGGTATTTAGATGAAAAGGGAAATAAATGTATTTCCGTGCAAATAATTTAATTAAAAATCATGGTAAATGCATCGTTTTTAAATGCATCGTGCATTTGGCACTTCGGCTGGTCTTTTGTTTAAATAATTTGGGTAGCTTGGCTGCCCACAGTTGTATAATTTGTTAATATTTTAAAGTTTTTAAAATGTGACTTGGTGTGTCCTTCTATTTTATGGGTTTTTTACTGTTGTATAATGCTTTATGCTCCAATTTTCCTGTACACACTTGACAAGTGGTACTGAGGATGGCTTAACGGCCGAAAGCGCTTTACCATGATTTTTAATTAAATTATTTGCACGGAAATACATTTCTTTCCCTTTTCATCTATATATACGTGCACACAGCCCCGCACTCCTTTGCAGTTGGTATTTACTTCCAGTGATGACTCTTCTTCTTACTCACCGCAAATTGATTTTTATGGATTTGTTAAATCATCCCTTCTTAGGTGTCAGACACTGGTACATTTATGTTAACTGTTGCAACTGTGGTAACTAGTAAGACATTTTATATGAAGTATGTTTCTTACCTACATTTTTCAAGATCTATCAGCAGTGGTAAAGTTAGACCTTCAATGTTGGGGGGGGCTTAAGCCCCGGACAAGCGTTTAAACTGCGCGTCTCCCCGAGGGGTTCGGGGGTCCTCCCCCGGGAAAAAATTTCGAAATGAACGTGCAAAATGGTAGGTTTTTAACCTTTTTCAGCCATTATTGACTCTCTTCAAAGTAACTTTTTTGGTGTAATCTATAACTCTAAAAAAGAAAATTTTTCGTAGTCAGTTTTTGCACTCTTTGTACCTGCACATCTTGCCACCGCCTTGCTACGGCATTGTAATTATGTTGGATAAAATCAAAATAGGTAGATATGTATGTACCTACAAAAAAATTAAAAAACTTTATTTGCATAATGTAACGAAATAAAATAAATACATATTCTTTTGCGGGGGGGGGGGGGGTTAATTTATAATTTGGGGAGGGGCTTAGCTAGAGGTTTAACATCACGGAAAAAAACAGGAAAAAATGGAAAAACAAGGTTTTTTCCGTTTTTTTCCGAAGCCCAAAAAATGGAAAAATTGGAAAAAATGGAAAATTTCAGAAAAAAATCGAATTAACAAAATAAACAAAGAAAGTTGAAGAAACACTCAAATTATATTTTTCTATACCTACATATTTTGCTTGAAAAAACCTCAAGGAGTTTAAAAATAACATATTTTGATAGTAATGCTTTATTTATAACAAATTAAATAAACAAAACAACAAATTTTCCGAAAAAAAAACGGTTTTTTTCCGACGATCAATTTTTCCGGAAATTTTAAACCTCTGGGCTTAGCCCCCCTTAACTTCTCCACTGTCTATCAGCTTGCCAGCCATTGCCCCCATATTCCGGAACAGCCTGAATATTTCCCAAAATTGTAACATTTTCGTCTACAAATATTTTGTTATAGCACGATAACATTTTATTGCCTAGAAATTGAGTCAAATTATAATTGAAACAATATGTCGGAAACATTCCCACGGGTACAATCGGGCAGATATCGATTAACGATTTATGAAAAAAAATGGTAGCCGGATTGCCCAACATCCAAGGGAAATTAATCGAGCCGTTAAAAATTCTATTTTGAACACTCGTAAATTAAATTTAATAAGAGCCGTGTTTGTTGGTGATATGAAAAATGAAAACTTTACCTTTTACAACAGAACAAACACCATGTAAGCGAGAAGGATTTATTGAGAAATATTAATAAAATTAATGAAAATTGTATAAAGGCTCAAATATGCCTGGAAATACGTAGGCGTATTTATAGCACTACCAACATTTCTTTGATTTTTGAACTTCATTTTATAAGGAATAAACTATATATATATATATATATATATATATATATATATATATATATATATATATATAAACATCCACACTCTTTATTCCTATTCCTGTACATATTAAATTCCGGCCAAGAACTTTGACGACAGCATTTTCCACTAAATACCTAGAACAATATGTTGTAAGAACAAGCGTCTTATTATTTCCAGGAAATAACCTTCCCTGTGGCCATTAGTCAAAATGAAAATATATATAATCGGTAAGACAATGCCCGTGTGGTGTGTAGGTATAGGCAAGTATACAACTTGGAGAAAGCATGTTCGTTAAATATTGTATCTGCGTTCGACACTTTAATTATCACAGCATTTTCAAACACACATACATACCTATAGGTAGTTTGATAAATAAATCAATATGAGTGCGACGCAGTTCTAATTGAAAAAATTATGGACTGCAGTTTATTTGAGAATATATTAAAAGACATACTTCCACTCGCATAAAATTACATATTATATGCACTCCTAAAACTTGACGATATGGCCAGTTTGGAATTTATCGCACACGATGCTCATATTTAGTATCTCCAAAAGTAGAAGTTTAGTAGGTACCTACTCGCTAGTGTCTTATGGTTTCATATGCAATAAAAAGAAAATAACACTTTAATAGTTATCTTCCAATGGACCTACCACTAAATGTCCGTTTTAAGTAAATCTACTGAAATAATGAAGATAACCAAAAAAATGTTTCTTTACAATAAAATTGTCTTTTGTTTTCTTGAAACTAAATATCCTTATATTAACATATAAACAATTATAAACAAAATTGACTGTAGACATTTCAAACGAAATTTAAAAGAAAGTACAGGGTGTTCCCGTATATTTTGACCCACCCTAGAGCCTTTATTTTTCTAGCTAGAAAAAAAAAATACTTAAATGAAAGTTGTAGGGTTTTTTCTGAACCGCTAGGATCTGTTATTACTAGATAAAACAAATGAGCGTCGCAAATTTATCAAAAAATATAAAATTACTTTTTTTAATGGAACACCCTGTATATTTGTGGATTTTTGAATGGCACGCATTTTTCCGATTCCAACAATATAAATATGTTATATGTTTGCTCTAAGCATTCGCATGATATTCCAAATTGTAGATATAAACGATTTTTATATTATTTAATCAAGGTTGCCATGGAAAAACATTTCATCTTAGACAAGAGCATTCTTGTAAATCCATTATTTTTGGGACAATACACCTTAGCACCCTACAACTTTCATTTAAGTAATTTGTTTTCTAACTCGAAAAATATAGGCTCTAGGGCTGGGTCAAAATATACGGGAACACCCTGTACTTACCTACCTAATATTCATGTCACTTAAATTTTTCAATAAGGAAACCTCGTAGAGAAAGTAAAGAGGCAAAACATTTTTTATGGGCATTTTTGTTCCAAACCAAGTATGGCCTTGTCCAAAGTTATCGAGACTCCGATGACTTTGGCCTTTCCAGTATTTTTTTTTTCATTTTATGGCGAAAGTACTGGTACTAGTACCTTGTATCTGTGATCATCAATACCATAGAAGAATCGTCGTACTAGCACAGACATATACAGGGTGTTCCTTAATGACATGCTAATACTTAAGGGGGTTATTCTTGGACCCACTTTAAGAAAAAAACTTCATATGAACCTATGTCGTAAACGTCCTAACTTTTGAGATACAGGGCGTTGAAGTTCATTTTTTTAAATTGAATTTTGGCTACATCTCCCGAAATAATCAAGCTGCTGAACTGAAATTTGGCACTGTTGTGTTTTTGGCGATGGAGAATAAGCTGAAAATGTCAATTTCACCGTATCTCACAGAGGGCGCCACTTGCGCTGTTTTTTGATCACGCTTTTACGCGTAACTTTTTTGAGGTTATCTTTTTGGTCCTGCAGGTCCATCATTTTAGTGCATCTTTTCATTCTGCAACAAAAAGGTACTCTTGTTTCATAACGATAAAATCAACAGTTTGCGTTGAAATTGGCAAAACGTGCCCCGAAACACCTGTTGACTTCAATATTCGAAACATAAAATTTTCACCTACTGCTTTCAAATGTTACAGATCAACTGTACATTCAAAATGATGAAAAAAATGCCAACTGGGCATTGGTCAAAACACCATTGGTTTTCTTGAAATAGAGTGTCCAAATTTTGTCAAATTCAATCCTTTCCATTTTGAAAGCGAATAATTTTTGGTACATTATTCATAGGGATTTTTTTCTCAGTTTAAATGGTACAGTTGATCTGTAACACTTGAAGGTGGTAGGTGAAAATTTTATTTTTCGAATATTGATGTCAACGGGTGCTTTGGAGAACGTTTTGGCAATTTCAAAGCAAACGGTTGATTTAATCGTTATGAAACAAGAGTACCTTTTTCTTGCAGAATGAAAAGATGCACTAAAATGATGGACCTGCAGGACCAAAAAGATAACCTCAAAAAAGTTACGAATAAAAGCGTGATTAAAAAACAGCGCAAGTGGCGTCCTCTGTGAGATACGGTGAAATTGACATTTTCAGCTTATTCTCCATCCCCAAAAACATAGCAGTGCCAAATTTCAGTTCAGCAGCTTGATTATTTCGGAAGATGTAGCCAAAATTCAATTTAAAAAAATTAACTTTAACGCCCTGTATCTCAAAAGTTAGGACGTTTACGACATACGTTCATATGAAGTTTTTTTCTTAAAATGGGCCAAAGAATAACCTCCTTAAGTATTAGCATGTCATTAAGGAACACCCTGTATAGCTAAGCTATAGGTAGGTTCTTCTATGTCGATACATTTACTTCGCACATTTCACAACACTTAAGGTATTATAATTATAAAATAAATGTAGGTATAGGTAGGTATAGGACAATTAATTTTTCATTTCCTACTAATTTTAGAAAAGATAAAGGTAATAGTACCTATTATAACAATTTAATCTATAGGACAGAGACAGACCACAGGCAGGCCCCGAAAGCCGTGAAAGATTAAAAATATATAAAGATATCTATATGGGATATGGGTGAAACCTAAGAACGGTAGACACACAGGATTGCTCGATCTCGTAAGCGTAATGTTCGCCAGTCGGCAGATGGGTGTGACGTCAGCGCTAGACTAACGGTGTTATTTGTACATCAGCGGTGCGGGTTTTGACGCGGGTTTTGACTGTGTTTTCTTTATTTTATGTAACCTGTTTTTAGTTTTAAATTTATTATTGAGTATTTGTACTAAATTAGTACAATCTTGCTTAGTATTAAAAACGTAAGAACTAATATATTTTGTCAAATTATCTCTCTAATATCGAATGTTTTGTGCCATTATAGGTTAGAAGTTAGATTTGAGATCTCCTCGTCATTGTCTTCGATTTTTTTGTAGGTACTGGGTTATTTAATAGATAGGTACTTATATTTTATCATTTTAAATACACTTTACCCTATACTTTATTTTTATTATTTATTTAGAATACATTATGACAGGAACGAGGTGTGCTGTTTATGGTTGTGATACAACTTACGCTTTAAAAAAAGCAGGCGAAAATATTATGTTCCATACCTTCCCCAAGTCAAAAGATATGGTTTCACAAACGATTAGGAGAGCATGGGTGGCAAGATGTAAAAGAATGGACAGTTTCAACCCTAATAACAGTCATATTTGTTCTCGTCATTTTACGGAAAATGACTATGAAAGAGATTTACAGAGTGAACTGCTAGGTAAAAGAGTTTAACCTTTCCATCTTCATCCAAAGCTTCTTTAACTACAGATTAAATCTGGTAAGAAGAGTAGTTGAAAATGCATTTGGCATTTTAGCCAAACGATTTAGAGTTTTTTGACTAAAATTAATTTGAATGTGGAAAAAGTGCAAACCATAACATTGGCATGTTGCACATTACATAATTTTTGAGACCCGAATGTCCTGCTTCCATCCTAGAAGAGCTTGATAAAGACTATATATTTAAATTTTGACTTTCTTACCAAACATGCTCACCAAGACATGCTTGCGTTGCTGCCCAAGAGGAGTTTTGTGATTATTTCGTGAATGAGGGAGCTGTGCCTTGGCAGCGGAATACACAAATAAAACATATTGTAACATTTCACACACTTTTTATCTAAGTATATTATCTTTAAAACTATGTACTCTTCTCTTTCTCGTCTAATGCCTCAAACAAAACTAGTATCAAAATATAACCTTCCTTGTGTTCAAATTTCCAATGTTAGTACTCCTGAAGTTCACGCAAAACTTGACGGAAAATAGGACATGCTCTAATTCGTGAAGTAACTTCATGAAGAAATTCATGAATTAATTCATGAAGAAATTGCCAGTGTAATACACGACTTTTTATAATAATTTGCCCTTGAAGTGACTTCATGAATTAATTCATGAAGAAATTGTCAATGTAAAACAGGCATCCACAGAGTGTGTACCAGTACAGGTGCAATAAAACCAAATGTCAAGTCCTATAAGCGCCTTTTATCCATCGAATTGATATGTATCTACTTGTCAATTCAATGCTTTTATCGAACCTTTTGTGAAACATAATTTTCATAGTGTTTATTAAGAGTATTATACTCGTAATAAATTGAAACTAAAATTTGGCATACATTATTTTTAATATTAATTTATAAAATAATATCGCAAAAGATTAGTATCATACTTACCGTCTTTCAAACGTTCAAAATACTTTGTATAATAATAATATTTTATATTTGCCTCAGCCAGAGGCCTCGGCAACTAAATTCCACATGAGTCATAAAAAGTTGAACTTCAGTGTCTTGGTACATAAATAACTATTTTCGAAATTTTCTTCAGTATGCAATTATTCCATATATTGGCAATTTTATAAATTAATCCCTTAGTCTTGATATATTCTAAGTAAAAAATAAAAGTTCTCTGTACTCTTAATAGCGTATAAAAATCAAAGGATTGGCAAAAGTAGCTCAAAAACACAGAACATCCACAGAAAACCCACCCTTTCTATATTTTGAACGGTAGCTCCCGGCGCGCTTAGCAGATAGCAGTCTAGCGGTGACGTCACGCCGGCGGAGAGATTTGCCCGATCGAGCAATCCTGTGCGTCTACCGTTCTTGGGTGAAACCGTCGCGTCGATGGAATCAACGGTGAAACTATAATGCCTGAGCCTGCACTAACTTAACACCCCTCGTATAGTTACTCCATGTGCTCAAACGCTGCCTTTGGCGCCATCTCTGACCGCCCGCACGAACCGTTGTCTATAAATAAAAATGTAATTCAACCTCCAGATAAACGCACTCACTTCCTGGCTCACGTGCCCGCGATTAAAGTCCGATATTATAAAATTGCGAGTGTAAAAAACAACCATCACAACAACCAAGGATGGGTCGCAGAAACCGTGGCGCTAAACTGAGAGCCGAAGCAGACAAGGAACTTAACCTGAAACAGCTGACCAGCGATGAGCGCGAGCTGTTCGAAAGCGTGGATAAATTACTCAGGATAAGTACAGTACCTCAAGACAATAGCATAGTAAAAGCTTTAGACAACCAAAGAGAGATAAGCGAAATTGTCGATACGATTAGGAGGCTGGAGGATGAAAGGAATGCGCAAAACGCGGAGAGTAGGACTGATGGCGCCACCTTGGAGAGATTTCTGGAATGGGCGACAGGAAACGGTGCTAAACAGAATGGGTGCGAAATCGACAAGTTCAAGGGATACGATTTAGGTAAAGATGAGTTCAATATATTAGGTATGGGCGTTTTTAAATTCAGCACAAATGGGATGGTTCGTCAAGCCAAGTGCGAAAATTTGTCAAGCCAAGAATATCTATTAAATTAATAATAAACAAATATTCAATCACATATACCTATTCCTATTGCATTGGTAGATTCCATAATTCCATATACTGGGTGTCCCAGAATATGTGGGCAATCTCCCGGATTTATACCGGGGACGTCAAAATAACATGACAAGTTACTATAAAAAAATTTCCCAGAGGGCCCCCCCCTGCCCCTACGGAGATACAGGGTGTTGAAGTTCTTTTTTTTTAAATTAAATTATGGCAATATCTCCCAAAATAATCAAGCTGCTGAACTGAAATTTGGCACTGCTGTGTTTTAGGCGATGGAGAATAAGCTGAAGGCATCAATTTTTACGTATCTCACAGAGGGCGCCACTTGCACTATTTTTGTATAGCTCGTAACTTTTTTGAGGTTATGTTTTTGGTCTTGCTGGTCCATCATTTTAGTGCACATTTTCATTTTGCAACAAAAGTGTACCTACTACCCTTGTTTTATAACGATAAAATCAACTGTTTGCGTTGAAATTGGTAAAACACTCCTCAAAAGACCTGTTAAGACTCAATGTACCTATGGCACGTACGTGGTAATTCAACATTTTGCCCCATAAAATGGATTTTTTCTATCTGTAGCGAGCAACACGCATAATTTTAAACTTTTGGTCAATACAAATTTTAATCTAAGTAATTACTGACATTTTGAGACAAAAATTATTTAAAAATGTTTATCACAATGGTAGTTATTAGGGTTATTGCGCAAATGCTAATAACGGCCATTGTGATAAATCTTTTTAAATAATTTTTGTCTCAAAATGTGAGTAATTACTTAGATTAAAATTTGTATTGACCAAAAGTTTAAAATTATGCGTGTTGCTCTCTACTTCCGTACAGGGCCTCTTCAGTATTTTTCTTGATAAAACAAATGAAGTGTATACCCATATCTCCGCCACTGGCTATTTGGGGAACTTGGTATTATCACATTTTATGACACTTGATCAATGCATGCTGTGTACCAAATTTCGTTTAAATATCTTTAACGGATGGAAAAATAAAAAACTATAGGTATACGTTAAAAAATTTCAAAATACTTTTTTCAACGTATTTATAGTCAACGTATAGTACTTGAGGAACTCAAGCCTATTCCATGGCCTACTGTAATTAAAAGAATACCCCCAAAAATAAAAAATCACAACATCATATTAGGCATTTTTCTAAGAATAAAATGGATAGTGCCATCGAATTTACCATAGTTCAAAACACTTTGTAAAAAATTTTAATACTCTAAGTTATACAGGGGTGTTCACCAAATGGGGCCAAAATTCGAAAAAAAAAGGTTTTCCGGAGTACCTTGTATAAACCACAGGGCATATTTTAGTAATATTGTTTCACAAATCAATTAAGCTTTTTCATATGAATAATAATAATAATAATAATTCTCACCCTCACAATACTCCAAACTAGGAGTACCCCAAAAGCAACCACATGCTTTCTAAATATTTTAACATATTTATACTATTTTCATATAAAAGCTATTAAATCCCCAGAAGATTCTCAAAATATATATGATAAAACTACAAAACTGCAATTAATACCCTGACGAAGATCACATTGTTGACAGAAAGCCTGGTTTATTAAAAAGAAGTTATACTAATAAATAGGTATTATGATTGGCTGAAGAACTATTATTTCCTGAAATTTAAATATACGAACCTACAAGATTGTTTGGCTATTTCCTTCATCTTGGAAGACCACAATATACCTACACCTACGAGTAGGACTCCTATACTAGGAGAGTAGGTCTATTTTCATATAAAATTCTCTAATTAACTCATATCTTTGACTTACCTTTATTCAAAAGTTTGTGGGGGTTCTAAAAATTAAGCCAGCAAAGGATCCTATGTAGGTACGCACCTTATTCCTATCAGACGAATTTGTCAAGTTTTGATATTGACTGCATAAACTCTCCCAGTAAAGGAACCCTTCAGACATCAAAAGTTAGAATAGTACATGTTATACGAAACAAGTTATGGAGTGTGTAGTTTAGTGAAGGCATTATCAGTTATCGCTATTGTTTATTTCGATTCCTTGAACTAGTTAATTAAAATAATTTGTATTAAAAACACATGTGGTCTTCTTTTACGATCACAAATAAAGTTACTTACACCATTTTTTTGTTGTTTTGCAGGTTTAAAAGTGACGACTGACATCGCTCAATCGACTTTAGTTATTGCAGTTCCTAGAAAATTAATGCTCTCTATAGAAGCTGCCAGCAGGAGCTCCCTGAAAAGTCTGCTCGCTACAGATCGAATCTTGGGGAATATGCCGAACGTGGCTTTGGCAATTTTCCTCCTCTTTGAAAAATTCAAAGAAAACTCTTTCTGGAAGCCCTACATAGACATCTTGCCGAAAAGCTACACGACTGTTTTGTATTTCTCTATAGAGGAATTGGAAGAGTTAAAGGGAAGTCCTACGCTAGAAACGGCTCTGAAACAAATAAAAAGCATTGCAAGGCAGTACGCTTACTTTCATAAGATATTTAGTTGTTCGGATGATCCAGTTAGCAAGCTTATGAGGAACAAATTCACCTACAATGAATACTGGTACGTATTTTACTAATAAGGAACATTAATTCCTGCAAAATTGTAATTAGAGTAAGTAATAGTGTATGATTAGAGCAAGAAATATATGGAAAGGCTATTTATGGACCCACATGGTGCACTCGCATCGTCTACCTAGAAATATGTTTATCTACTCTGCAATAGTGCTGCGTTAAATACTAGACATTTTTATAAATAAATTGAATCCATGTAACTGGGTAACTGGATCTAGATTTCCTTAAGTAGGATAAACCAAAACGCCTAGCTTTCTGAAAAAACTCACTTTTGAACGCATCAAACGTTTATTAGGTACAAAAAAGTTATTTACAATTAACGACCTATTATTATAAGTTATAAACTATGACTTAATAAATATTGCACTTACAGAATCACTTAAAACTAACGAAATAAATAACACATTCACCCAACACACTTTAGAACGAAGGCTTCCTTGCATTCTCCCATATGCTATCAGACATAGATTGTAGATGATTTTTATAATAATTTTTCTTCCTGCCTAACGTTTCTGTAACGAAACTTTTCAGATTTCTGGGTCCATTTTCCAGTATTGGATTTATTTTTGCTGACAGACTTGGACTACAGTAGTTTAGTTTCCTTTTTTGCTTCTGTGTCCACCTGAATATGATTAATATGGTTAAAAACACAACTAGAGACAACCCCACTATTGCAAAACTAGCTAGAACTGCAGATTTTACACCTGTCGGTATGTTAATAAATACGTCTTCTTCAAAACTGTTTTCATCGACATTTAGATTCTCTTTGGAAGCAGCTAAAAACGTATTTTCAATATCGTCAAGTCTTTTAATTTCATCAAGGTAGTTTTCTGTTATAATCTTAGCGTCTTCTTTACTATTACTTTCATGAACACCTTTGAAGAGATCCGGGTAGAGTTCCCTCCAAAGAAAGGACTGAGTTTTGTTTGCATCTTTGTGCAATTCTATTTTAAAAGTTGGAAAACTGGTAACAACTACATCGTTTGATTCTTTAGATACAGGTGCTTCAGTGAAGTTAAAAAGATTTTTCGGGTGTCTTTCATTATTTTGGGCGAGAATCGGAATATACTTCGGGATAATCTGTCCCACTAAAGGTTCATCCTTGGGCTCTGGCTCCTTATTTTTGTTATGAAATAGATCAGCCAAATGCACCTGCGAAGATCCTCTTTCCCTTTGAGCTATAAGCTCATCTATTGTCATATTCCTGTCTCTTAAAATCCTGGATAAGTGTTCCCTTCCGACTGGATCCTTTAAGATCTCGCCGATCTCTTTCTTTGCAGAGACGTGGCTATCTTTTCGTTCTTCAATTTCCTCGGACTGTAGGGGATCTTCTGTAGTCGTAGTTGAAGTAGTTGTTGTGGTAGTTGTTTTTATTGTTGTTGGTCTCGCTTTTATTAACTTTTTGTAAATTTTGCTTGATGCAGCAATAGTGGACCGTACTGTAGTTTTCTCTGTCAAGTTTTCCAAATCTATTTTCATTCGGAAAGGTTCGTCTTTTTTCTCAGCCTCTCGTTCCTTTGGCAGCAGAGCAAATATTTCCTCTACGCTTATTTTAACTGCCTTCGGAGGTAGCGTGGTTGTGGGGTTGTTTTGTTCTTTGTTTGTTCGCGACGTCAGGAGCTTGTTTATCTTTGAATTCGTTATGGGTAGTTTAACTTTCACTCGTGGTTCAAATAACAACTTATTATTTTTGGGTTTTAGTGGCGTAGTCGTAATAATTCTTGGGGTCGTAGTTTCTTCTCTCATAGTTGTTTCATCTCTTATCGAAAATGTAGTTTGTTCGTTGAATAAGTCGATATCGGGTCTATAATCCAGAGATGTGTAATATTTTGGATGAGCAGGAACAAATATTCGTTTTTCGGTACTTGGTTCAGTTACAACTTCATAGTTGGTGACTTCGTGATAAATTTTAGTTGGTTTATGTCTTTGCAAAAATGACACTCGTTTTCTTTTAGGTGGTATGGTTGACAGACTTTCAAAACTCTCCCCATCCTGTTCAAAATTCCTATTTAGAGTCTTCTTCCCTTCAGATAGTTGCTGCCTTTGGTTCGTATTACTTCCTGTTGATATTTCACTTGCAACGTATGCTTGTGTGGTTGGCTGGGGTAGTTCAGTTAAAGCTGAAATTGCTTTCTCATTGCCCGTCAATAACTCCGTTAGAGATAAGTTTTTCTTTTGGAGTATCTCGCTCAAACTTAGTCCTCCGCTTTGCTTTAGAAGGGCTCTTAAGTGCGACGAGTTACTATCTTTCCGAGTGGTCTGCTCAATGGGATTTTGATTTGATGGTGCTTCGGTTTTGATTTCGACCGCTCCACCGAAGTTTAGGGTCGCTCCAAGTATGTTTGAATTTGAATTCTCGCTAACCTAAAATAATTGATTCGAATTCAGTTGCACCTTTGTAAATATTGATAACTTACCGAAATGATATCTTCGTGTGTATCGTCGTACGATGGGGTAATTCTTCTTCTTATGTAAGGCCTGGCTTCTTCGTCAGCCATCTCTTCCCAAATTTCTGGTCGTGCCGGCCGATTTCTTCGTCTCACGGAACGTTGTGTGGTTGTTATTAGTTCGGACTCCTCTTCAGTAAGGCTGACAACTGGAGGTCTTCTTTTTCTCTTCCTGATTCTTCTTCTTTTTGGAACTATCTCAGCGTCTGGGTGAGGAATCCATCGTGAGTTTCCTTCAGGAAAGGTATCTACCGCTCTCCAACCCTAAAAGCAAAACAACCTTATAGATATATGATTTTTCAAATTAATTAAATTGCAGTTTTTATTGTTTCCTAATATCCGTTTTTGTCTTCCTCATGTTACTCTTTGGGCAATGATAAAAATTGTACGTATTTTAAATTACAAAATTTATATTCCGCGTACCTACTGTTGGATTACAGGTGTATCGAATTATGTATTTGGGCCACCGATACCGAAAACAGTAAACAAATCTCCAACATGTGTTTAAATATAGATACATTATAATATCTTGTTTTACTCTCACTTTTTTATTATTATTTTCCATTTTGATATCGTTTGCGGTGAAAATGAAAAGGACCTACGTATTTCAATTCGTTCGTCTCGTAAAGTATAAATGCATTAAATTAATAGCAGGAAATTTACCAACAAACAAGTTTTGCCAGTCGCAGTTTTCGTTATGTTAATAAAATTTAATTCAGCATTGCAAGAGGAAGTAAACTTTTATTGTTTAGTAAATGTAGGTATGTTTAATTTCCTGAAACACTGCACAAGTCACTTTGACTTTCAGTTTCCTATCTGTTAAGAGAACTGTTCGGAGAAAAATAGTCAATAGACAAACGGTTTTAGTAAATTTTAATACTTCCGTTCACTTTATAGAAAACACTGAATCCAACAAAAATATATATATGAATATTAAGGTGAATAATAATAATTGTTAACGCCATTCCTTATCGAGTAGTTTTTTGTGTTAAGGACGTTAATTATTATTAATATTTAACCGATTTGCATTAACGCATAATATCAACTGATAATGAATTACAGCCTTCGGTGAAGAAAAATCTTGTATATTTAAATTCGATCTTGATTTATCATTGCTATAATAACGCGCAGTTGGCTGTAAGACGTTGACTTAAATCGAAAGTATTCTATCAGATATTTATTTAAACGAGGTGTTCATTAGAGAATTTATTTAGCTACAGAAAATCAAATTAATAGAGATATCTAATAGATTCACATTAGTCACGACTTCTTCACACTTTATCTTAACGAATTTTTAATTATTTTATGGTCAGTGACTCCTAACTTAATGACATTGGCATATAAAACTATACTTCATTTTCTTGTTTAAAAAAGCCAAACAGTTCAATTATATGAGGTACTTACCTATATAAATAATTTATAAAAATATGTATGGTTGAATTCCCTAAATTCAATCATTTTCATGAATGTTCAAGTAAGTACATTTCTCTGACAAATAAATATTGAGCGGAATAACAAACTGGTGATGAGTAGGGAATATTAATTCCCATCCGCGTCTTCATAAAAGGAATACCTGCACGTACAGCTTTCAAATATAACGTATAGCATTTTAAGGAAAATACGAGGGCATTTCCCTTAAACCACGTAGGTAGGTACCTACATTATTTTATTATCCAGAAGGGATTTTTGAATAATGTATATTTTAAAATCCAAATGCGGAACGAAATTTAAGAAAGACATTCTTTTTGAGAAGAGGTATACTTTTTTCTAGAACTCAAATTGTTTGTTGAATATAATTTCAGTATGTAGGTATTTCCATGAGTTATACTAGTCAAAAAATACGGAAAATACAGTGTGTACTACTATCACGACTGTAATATGCTCATATTCAAGAAATGAAGGGTTCTTCAGCCAATAATTTATTTATTAGTATAACTTCTTTTTAATAAACCAAGTTTTTTGTCAACGAATTTCTTGAATTTGGACAAAATTTTAGCAAGAAAAATGGGTGTCTGAGTGTTTCCACTATAACTTTAGAAGGGATTAATATAGTACTTCAAACTTGGTATACTTTAATCTAGCCTAAAATAGGACGTTTCAGATTTCTTTTGGGCAAAATAGCGAAGAGATGTAAATCGAGTGAAAATATAATAATTATTTGTTATGTGGAAGTAGTGACTCCATTGGCAGCGGTTTTTTGTTGTAGCATCGATTGTCTGTCTTTATCATAAGATCCACAAAGTGAAAATTGAATACTTAGTTCAAAAACCGGAAAAAATAATTTTATAAAGTTTTATGTTATTTTCACCGGCGTGACGAGTAGATTTTAAAAATTCCACATATACAAAGGGTAAACAACAGAAATTTGGTGTGAAGCAGTTTCAGGTTTCTAGGATGAAAAATTAAGAAGTTAGAGGGGCAAAAATCGGATGATTTTAAGAGTAGGTGGGTATGTAGGTTCCTTTTGGACTTTTGTCAAAATAAACAGAGAAATGTATCGTAAAAATATTGAATATTTGAAAACAAAAAAAATGTATACCATTTGTGGTCTACACCTGCTTATACATATGTATACAGATTGGCAAATAAACTCTGCATTATAAGGGAAACATTTTTGTTTGGAAAAATTATTTAAAATTTAACTTTGCCAGCAGTTTGTGCTTGTTGAGAAGACTTGTTTAAAGAAAACTTTTTAAGTTTAGGACCTAGAAAAAAATCATAAATATGAAAGTATTAGGAAATTTCCTTGCGACTTCAATGCATTGATCAGAAAAACAGTTGAAAGTTGCGTTTTTCAGATATAGACAAAACATATGTTTTGTTGTATACCTATTATTAGATATTTGAAATCTTTGTAAAATTTCGAGTCCAATCCTATCTGTACAGGGTGATTCAGTCATGATATAAAAAAAATTAATCACAAAGTGGGGGAGGCCGTCTAAAAAGGAAAATTTTCACGTGAGCCTCTGTTCTACGATACGCGGCTCTGCGTTGTGAACCGCTGCTACCATCGGACTCTTGGATCTTGGATACCATACTCAACATACTCATGCTCCTGCTCCCACATACGTTGGTGTACGACAGCGCAGGTAGAATCGATCTGCACACGCGAAAATTGCCACCGGTACAATCTTATGGAAATATCACATCATTGATTCTCAGTTTTATTAATCGTCAGTATCACATGAGATTTTTTTACGCGCTGGGGGGTGATATGTCCCTACCTCGGAGAAATAACCAAGGATAGAGGGAGCAAAAGCATCAAAATGCACACTTTTGTAGTCAACCAACATCTAACGGAAATTTATCAAAGTGAACTAACATTAGCTGTAATAGGTTATGTTCTGAGAAATACCACTTTAACACACTTTTTGCGTCCCATACATCAGTCACTATATCTTATAAATCAGTCACTATATCATAAATACTAATAAATTAATAAAAAAAACTCTTGAAAACACTAAAAATACACGTAAACAATCAGAGAATATGACAAACGAGGCGAAAACAAAACAAATGCAGAGAGATTGAACGGGGCGGCGGCCGGCGGCGTTGCAATTTTGGGCGATTTGATTTATCTGTTGACGATTTTATTAAAGTGATAATTATAATACTATAATTACAGCGAGATTTAGTTTTAGTTTAAGATCGTCGCATACAAGGAATTAATAGCTGAATTTCTTAATTTAATGTTATGGCAAGTGTGTCTTGATTTAACCCGTCTATTTTTAAATGAAATGCTGTAAATAATGGAGTATATGGCATATGTTGGCTTTGTATACTTTCTGTTGTTACTCTATCTATGTTTTCCAACTTTTATTTTCAAAAATCCAATGGACACAAACCATCTCATGAAATATGTACTTAATTATTCCTGGATTTCTTACTTTACAATTATATACTTTAATATTTTTTCTTTGCACGTGTATCTACTATTGATATGAATAAATCAGATTATTTTATTAGATTACAAAAATTACACGACAAAATTATTAAGTTTCAAGAATATATTTGCTATAAATTATTTACCTGAAGTGTTTAAACTATGAGTTCCTTTCAAATAAGGGACCTTATGTAGGTATAGACTGTGAAAAAATTGAGAAAAGTGACAAAAAATTAATTGATGTACGTTCATGAAAATTGATAAAGAATTTCAGGAGAACATTTTTTTCTAATAAGGTTTCCATTACTTATTTCTTTCTTTTTTGTTAAATGCCAAATTTTACAGTTACCTACCTCAAGTCACGTGACACAACTTTTCCATACGTCATTTTTATCCTTGTTCAAGCACAAATTGCATGAAAAGTAAAATTTAAAATAATTTTGCGAACGAAAATGTTTCCCTTATGATGCAGACTTTATTGGTTTGCCACACTGTATATAATAAGGTTGCCTTGATAGGAGTAATTTTTTATTTCCCTGTTCATACACTTCCTTTTTGTTTAAGATATCAAAAGTTGTATTCACAAATAATGTTGTACATAATTAAAAATTTGGCCACCACGCAAAATTAGGAAAGCAGTGTACTTTAATTTTTCTAAAATTTGCGAGTCAATTCCCTTAGGAAAAATTGTGCAGAGAATGAAAAGTTGTATTGTCTTGCATTTAATTCAATAGGCATTGAATATTCCGTTTTGTCTCTAATAAGATACCTATGTAGATATATGAGCTTTTACGGGCTAGTTTAGTAGATGTCCCATAGAATTTCAAGGGGTTTTACCGAATGAAAATTCACTTAAGCACAATCTATACGAATGATTTTAATATTGTGTTACGTTCCCTGGATTTTATGAAAAGTAGTTATAGGTACCGTTGCATTTTTTATTCCCGATATACAGGGTGTAAATGAATAAGTGCGAAAAAATTCAAAGGGTGAATCTTCGAGTGATTCTAAGACCAAAAGTCTATATAAACATAGGTCTGCTAATGCTTCGTTTTCAAAATACAGGGTGTCAAATATTTTGTAATAATTATTATAATAAAACAACAAAATTTTATAGCTAGCATTACCGTTTATAGCAATTTTTAAGACTAGAATAAACTATTAATATGGAAAAAATATCGGGTATACCCTAGTTTTTGTGAATTGGTAGTTTTAATTTTTTATTATGTTGTCCCGGAGACATGCAATAAAGTTGTTTTTATTTTTTTTCTCAAAAACGAAGCGGAATACGAGAATAATTCAAGAGACAAAAAAGTTGTATTTTTAGTTGCTTCATGCGAAAAAAAAAAGTTAAAAAAAGTCAGTTGCGCACATTTTTTTTACCAAACTATTGCTTAAATGCCCTCGGGACGCCACTGTACTTCATAATTTTAATCTAGTAGGGGCTAAACTAGCCTCTTTTCACCATAAGTAACACTGCCAAATTTCAACAAAATCGGCTAAAGGATTATTAAGATATTTACGAAAAAGCGATTTTTTAACAAGAGTTTGACACCCTGTATCTTGAAAAGAAAGCATTACCGGACCTATGTTTATATAAACTTTTCGTCTTAGAATCACTCAAAGATTCACCACTTGATTTTTTCGCACTTATTCATTTACACCCTGTATAATGTATTTTGTCCCTTTTTTTATTTTGGCGAACATCCAACGTGCACTTTTACGAATGCTATTATACCTGACTGTCAAGCTCCCGCATGTCCCGCACGTTATCCTCGGTGGCCCCATCCAGGTCCTCTGGGTTGTCGCACAAAACCACCCCCAGGAGCGCCGCACCGACGAGAATCCGCCACATTTCGCGTTCGGCAATCCCAATTTCACCGGCGCCCATTCACGATGAGCCTCTGTAACGGTATCGGTCGTGCGCCGCGCGACGAGCAGTATCTGTCGGACGCGAATCGACGATCAATTCCTTTCTAAAATCGCGCTCCAGACGGGGAAGTTCTGTTTGTGTTTATCACCGAGCCGGACGGGAGGGAGCTTTCTCTGGTGGGTTGCTCGTCGGTGTAGATAACTTACCGGGCGGAGCGCCCATCACCGTTCGCTTGTGATCCGCGGCTCGTCGGTAAGCCACCGGGATATTCAAATTTGAGGATATTCGGGTATTCTAGGGCTGAAAATATAATGACCCTTTCTAATTTTAAAACTAGAGAAGATACCCAAACCTTGATAGTTAGTAGTATTGTATTGAATAAATACTGTTGACATTCAATGCGGAAAGGCTGAAACTTAAAACCACCTTCCTATTCAAAATATCAAACAATGGCGGAGAAATCTCAACATGCACATGCACAAGTAGGGACTAGAGGAGGTTCCAGCCCCTCATAAGCCTCAGATGTTTTAATTAGAAGAGTTATGAAATGGACTTATTAATCGTTAGTTTCATGCATGATCTATTTTGTGATTGTATCTAAAGGAAGTACAAAGACGACTGACAGACTTTTAATTATAAATCCAGCATGAGGCAAGTACTTTATTTGTTTATTTAATTATGTTAACGGTTTTTGTATCGTTTATTTTACTTATGTTTGTTTTTACTGATTAAAATGCAGCGTTTTCGAAATATATATGACGATACTTGAGATAGTCATTTATTTCGAAAACGCTACATTTTAGGAGAAAATGTCTCAAATAAAGAAAATGATCATATTGTTCTTCAAACAGGAACCTATACTTTTCTTTCTAGACTTTTCTAATCTAGACCCAAAGTTAGTGACTGATTTTTGGATGTAATTTTACTCATAATGCCCTTGCCAAGGATATATTATCCAGATAATAAGGTATGAATTAGAGAGCCATCCTGGAATTTTATTCAGACTGCCATGTGTTTTAAAATGAAGTTCCAGATATAAAATTCCCCCAAAAACCAAGGCCTGAAGAAAAGACGGCATGCCGTTTTAATAATAATTTACACGATATAATATTTTTGTAAATAAAAAAGTTATTACTTCGCCCGAAATATACCATCAAGTTGGTGATATCCAACTACTTAAGTAACATTATTAGAATTTGTTTTCTAAAATTAGAAACATTCCATATCCAGAAGTAAACGAGATCTTTATAGTATATCTAACTAGGTACTCACCTACCTACTTATCTTTAAAGGGAATGCCATACGTGGTTCCTCTATAGTATACTTTTGGACTAATGAGTATTTCACAGAAATTTTGAAAATTGTTAATATCTAACACGTGCTTTTGTGGTAGCGACTCCGCTTAATAAAGATAACAAACTTTATATTGTCGGAAATTTCTTTGTGGCGCAAAGAGATCCGTTTAATTTTAATTGGGTTTTTCGCCACATAAACCTGAATGAAACTAATTAAAAGACAACTTTTTCACGTTGCCAGGAAAATTTATAAATTACTAACTTTACAAGAATGAAACTTTGAACGTTAACTCAAAAAATAACTTGTAAGGTACAACGTTCAAAAAATTACATTTATAAAATTCCTTGTGGATGTGGAAAGTTCTATGTTGCGGCGACTTGTATAGGCCATTTAACTTTCGTTTAAAAGAACATAAAAATTATATATGAGGCAAAATCTATTTTCAAAGCCAAAAATACGTGAACACTCTTTTAATAATAATCATACAATTTTGTGAGATAGGTCCCAACCCATTTTTTAAAGCAAAAGGAAGAATAGGAAATAGGCGAAAAATTAAGGAATCGGCATTTATTCCAGAAAATACGGACAACTGTGTTGTCTGAATGTTCAGTGGAATTCAGTAAAATATTACTACCAGTTATTCAAAGAAAAGTTAGTAAAGGTAATTAGAAACAACACAGGGTACAATATTTGTTATTTGTTCTTTTGTTATGACACTTTGACTTGACATTTTTTATCATTTTGTCAGTTCACTTTGACTTGACAATATCTTTGAGAAAGGAGGAAGATTTATTGTCCGAAAGTTCAGAAAACAAAGTTAAACCCAATTAAATTAAACATTAAATACAGAGTATATCACTTAATATTATATACAGGGTGATTCAGTTTTATTCTGCGACACTTCAACAAGTGATAGAAAACCAAAAAATAACCGTACTTTCTTTTATACAAGGTGGTTCATTTTTTCTAAAAACAATTATACTATACTAATTACCTACTTCTACGCCACTGGTTGTTCAAGGTGTTTGATATTAACAGGTTTTATGGCGTGTACCAAATATGACTTAAATATTTCAACTAGTTTGGTAAATATTCAATAAAGACCACATATTTCTTACATTATGTAAATTTTAAACAAAAATGCCCTCTTGGTAATTTTTTGTATGTGTCATGGTTTCGTGGCAAATTCGATTTTTTGTATTATTTCGGGGCATTTCTGAAAAATTATCTAAAAAATCTGCTCCATAAGTATCACTTAAAGTGAAAATAATGTGTTTGCTACTTAAAATAAAGTAACTTTTTCCAATAAACTTACTTCTTTAAGGCTATACTTTTGAAGATACAGGGTCTGTTACGCTCTGTATCATGAAAAGTAAAACCTTGAATGGGTAAGTTTATTGGAAAAAGTTACTCTATTTAAAGTAAGAAACAAATTTTTTCAGCTTTGAGTGTTACTTATGGAGCGAAGTTTTAAGTTAATTTTTCAGAAGTACCCCGAAATAATAGGAAAAAATAAAATTTGCTATGAAACCATGACACATATGAAAAAAATCTAATAGAACGTTTTTGTTCAAAATTAAAATTTACATAAGAAATTGAATACATTTTATTGCTATACAAGGTGGTTCATTTTTTTTTTCAAACAATTATACTAATTACCCACTTCTACGCCACTGGTTGTTCAAGGTGTTTGATATTAACAGGTTTTATGCTAATTCATACCGTTATAACGTGTACCAAATATGACTTAAATATTTCTACTAGTTTGGTAAATATTCAATAAATTCCACATATTTCTTACAACTTTAACACCCTGTAACTTTTTTTATAAGGCCTTAAAATGATATAGTTTATAGAAGAAAGTGCGGTTATTTTTTGGTTTTCTATCACCTGTTAATTTAATTTACCTAATATAAATTTTTACCAAAGGTAGATGGCATTGTTGCCTAATTATTTTCAAAAAATTAGTTGCCTACTCCAAAGTCAAAGCCACCTGCGATGTCACAATAGAGGCTAAAAATCCGAAAGTCATATTAGACTTTTTTTTTTAAATATTAAATAAAAAAGTTAAAATCCAAAAGTAGCAATTTAATAATTTCCCGTGTTAAGAAAAGTATGCCATGGAAGTGTTGAAGGCAAGTTGTTTGCTGTCATGTCTATTGTCATTCATTGCCTGGAAAACTTCAATGGCACACTTTTCTAAACACAGGAAATTATTAAATTGCTATTTTTGGACTTTATTTTTTTATTTAATATTTTTTATTTTTTACAAAATTTTGAATTTAGGGTTCTGGATCAAATCTGAACAACTTCTTTTAGTACATGTTTTAAAGAAAAAATGCCTAATGTGACTTTCAGATTTTTAACCTCGATTGTGACATCGCAGGTGGCTTTGCCTTTGGACGTTGAGTTTCATTCAACGCTTTGGAGTAGGCAACTAATTTTTTGGAAATAAGTAGGCAACAATGCCATATACCTTTGGTAAAAATTTCGTTCTCGTCGGTTACCTAAGGTTGTTTCACTATTAAGTGAGACACTCTGTATATAACAAACTTTAGTTACGTGGGCAAATGCAATGAATAAAGAACCCCAGGAAGGAGTCAAAGTTCTACGGACATTATAAAATACATGAGGCGGAAATAATCGCCCTGTGTAGGATCCAAGTTTTGCCACAATATTTTGAAATCTGACTTGGTGATAGGTGCCAGTATGTGGCGCTTCGTTCGATACTTTTTCCAGTTATTATGCTTGGCTGTGCGACTTGTGGCTCTTCCCTGACTGCCAAAACTAAATGTTTGAGGATAATAATCCAACGATAAGTAATTTTGTAATATAAACTAACTTTTGAGGCCATGCGCCAAAGTAGCGTAGGCATTTGTGTAGGTACAGTTGGCGTCAGACGAAACCGAACGACGTAAAGCCATTTTCTAGATACTTTTGGGGTAAAAATACCCAAAATCTATTCAATAAACAAGGGATTCAAGTTCAGACCGAAAGAAGAAGCGTCCGACGAACGCGACGTTGCCAAATGTTAGAACAGAATCCAAATATTCCAAGGAAATGAATTTTTAGCGTTCGGTTTCGTCTGACGCCAACCGTATCTATTTCCTTATAATTGGAACTTTAAAATTAGAATTGCTATATTATCAAGAATTCCTAAACTTAAAGACATAAACGTCCCTTATAATATTTGGCCTGTGTGTAGGTACTGATTTTACGAAAATAAACAAGGTGCACGCCACTGTAAAACTGGAAATGATATCCCGCCGCCGTTTGCAGAAACTATCCTGGTCGTGCGTTCATCCCAAACATGCTCCTTCCTGGAGTTCTTTAATCATTGGGCAAATCCTTTTGACGTGGTTAGGGCTTTTGGCAGGGCCGTAGTTAGACTTTGTGGATGCTGTTCGTGTAGCTAAAATTTTTGTTCGGGTTGAAATAGAATGGCACAGCTTAAAGGGGTGGCAATTTTTTTATTATTTTTTTGTTCTGATAAAGATTAAATAATGAACTGCGAAAATTCTAAGCTATTTGTACAGAATATAAAATATACCTACAAAATTATTAACAAAGTGACTGTTTTTTATTTTTAAGTGACATAACATTTTATATAAATCTCCGTGTATATAATTATAACAAATCCCTTGTATCTATAACTTTTGCATGAAAAATTTTTTCCATAATATTTATTGCTTATTAATGCGGTATAAAAATCAGAGCGCTGAAATGCACCGCTGGTAATTTTTTTTTTAGAAATCTGAAGGACAAACAATAATTTAAAGGAGACATTAGTATATTCCAAAATCACACCATCAGACTTCATAGTACTTAAACCTAGAAGGACTGCGCAACAGCATGTTTTTTTTTTCACAATGGGAAGCGAGGGATGGCGAAAATTGTGTCATATCAGAGACATTTTTTGTATATAAAACCCATGGTGCTATCCCGCCTCTGGGCTATGAAAATAAATCGTTTTTACACCAAATTGTTGCACTAATTCTTTTTATTGTGCATTTTGGGACCAATGTCTATAGGAGACTTTTTGTTCAAATAACATTTTCTACCTGTCATAATTTAGAAACGCCCTGTAGATCATCTTCAGGAGTTACAAGTGTTCAATATAATAATATATGAGTAATTGGTGGTTATGAATGCATTATATAGCTTCTCAATCCACTCAGAAGCGAAAGGCCTTGCGATTCCCGCTACTATAGGTAGGTATAATATAGGTATCTACTTGCTCTATTTATAATTATTTTTTGTATAAAAAATATAAATTACTATTGACATTGCTTAATTCCTCAATCTAGCAGTCTTCTTTAAATAAATATAAAAAACTTATTAAGATACACCTTTGGTACTACTTTATTGGAATTCTGTAACATTACCTGATTAAGAACTTTATTTAGAAGAAATATATTGCCAAGATAGATATTTTGAAATACATAGTTTAAATTTTAAATGACGAACTACGTACTACATATTACACTCTGTATTAGTAGAAATTCTAAAACCATCACACTTCGCGCTCTGTCACCTATTTGTTCTTATTTTTCACTAACATCTAAAAGAAAAGCAAAGCTCAGATACCTACGTAAACCTTATGTCAGTTAGCGGTTTCTATGTTAAACACATTTAGTGTTAAGTTACAAGATATGCTCTCGGTGCATTGACTTTATATGTTATTTTAAATTTCTCGTTAAAAACAGATATTTCAAACTGAAACCTGTTGCAAAATTTCACATATTAAAAACTTAGGTACGACAGTATAACAATAATTTTCGTGAAAGTAAAAACGATTTTAAATAAAGAAAGTTCATTAAACTTGTTTAGCGCAAGTAGGTCCTAATTCTTAGCAAACGCATTTAGCGCCTACATTCTGAACAATGTTAGTCCAGGTCTATCAACAAATTATAGGTAGATATGTTACATAATAAATGCACACACACACTAAAGTAGTATTAGGTACTTTTTGACATACTTAAGTAAGAAGCCTAAATTATCCAACGCTTGAACTCTGGTAAATACTCCGTGGAAAGGAAAGTGTAGTTTGAAATAAATATTTATTGGACTTAATTCGTATTCTTTACAAACGCTCACTATTGCAAAAATTTCTTTATTGTAACTTGATGATAATTTTAACTGACCATTATCTATTAGTATCCATTTTAGGCCATTTGCATTCTAAGGTAAAAAAGAAATTGATAGTTCAGGCAACAGGCAATAGGTTAACTATTATTTTACAGCAATGAGTACCTAAGTAATTGAATGTAGCTTTATTAATTTTTATCTGGTCGCATGTAGGATTGCTCCAATAATCTAACAAGCTATTTCCATTTTCTCATACTTTCATGAGTCGAAGCACGTAAGTTTGTTGAACAATACGTTTAACAAGAATTTTATTTATACATCACTTTCCCTATTGCGCATATAAAAATAATGGGAAATTATTTAAATTCAAAAGATAATGGCGATAAACTTATTCTTCTATTTCTGTAATTAAGAAAAATGTTTCTCATCCAACTGAAAGAAAGGTATTAATAAGGAATTGTAATGAGATGGGAAGTAGCTTAATTCGGAAAGTAAGAGTAATTTCATTTTTAATATCCGGCGAAAATTTTCAACGTGCCAATTGCACAAATAGAACGTAGAAATAAATATCACATAACAAAGAATCTGGTATGCAGGTATATCTTTAGCACAATAAGATGATAGGGATCTACGTATCTATCTCCAGCTTTCCCCAATGCATGTTATGTGATTTTTGTAACTTTTAACACCAATATGTTTATTCCCAATAATAAATAATAAAAAATGCCCGTATTACCAATGAATTAACAATAATTTCCCCACGATACCACTATTAAAATAATATTGACATTGATTATGAAACGAGTTTATTATACATTTTAAAAAGGAAGTATTCTGTAGATCATTGCCCCTTAAATTTACACTTTTTCCGGCCTTGATTTGAAAAAACCTCGTCTGAGGACCTTGAAAAAAACACGAGTGTCTTGCCCCCCTTCATGAATATTCTGCAGTCGATAGTGAAGATATTTTATGCGGCACTTTCTCCGTATCGAATTGGAAATTGGCTTCAATTAGCGCAAAAGAAATGCCGTACTAAACAGAAAACCGCTTTTTACTGTCGTTCATAAGCCACATGGCGTGAGCGCCTCTGATTTCTTTTTTAAAATATTGAAATTCAAGTTTCTTCAAAAAGCCATAAGTATTAAAAAAGGACCGTTGTTCCACGCGTTCTCGATTTGCACACATGCCGAATGAACCGTAGATACCTACTTCCGTACTTCCGCGGTAGTTTCGATATTTTCATTCGCAAAAAGATAATAATGTAAAGTGAAATCGGAATTCAGATTCAGATTTTATCACTCGCACGTCACACAAAGTGTATGGGTGCAACGAACCAAAGCCAATAGTCCATCGCAATTTATAAATAATGTGGATAATATGTACCTACCTAGATATACTATACAAATATGTACCGGGTGTTCCCGTATATTTTGACCCACCCCTAGAGCCTCTATTTTTCGAGTTAGAAAATAATTACTTAAATGAAAGTTGTAGGGTTTTTTCTGAACCGCTAGGATCTGTTACTAGATAAAACAAATGAGCGTCGCAAATTTATAAAAAAATATAAGCTTACTTTTTTTAATGAAACACCCTGTATATTTGTGGATTTTTTTTAATTGCATGCATTTTTCCGATTCCAACAATATAATATGTTATATGTTTGCTCTCAGCATTCACATGATATTCCAAATTGTAGATAAATACAATCTTATATTTAATCAAGGTTGCCATGGAAAAACATTTCAACTTAGACAAGAGCCTTCCTGTCAATCCATTATTTTTGGGACAATACACCTTGGTACCCTACAACTTCCATTTAAGTAATTTTTTTCAAACTCAAAAAATAAGGGCTCTAGGGGTGGGTCAAAATATACGGGAACACCCTGTACATCGTGGTACTGCTTTTAGGAATTCAACAAAAACAAAAAAAGATTTTTGGGCGATAAGGAGATTTCCTAATTTTTTATCTAACAGAGTTCCTACTTGCTACCTTAGTTTTAGAAAGTAGAATAATATATTCCTAAATACCCACCTATTAGAAATGTGAAAAGTTGATTCAAGTGTGGACACAATGTGGAATTTTGAAATGGGAAAGATTTTTTGACGTGACATTTACCTAACACGCCAGTGGGCTTATTACCGTATCATATAACAGATTTCTTACAATGCGTTATATAATTTTTTAGGGGATGCTAAATTCGTGTGCCCACGAACAGAACAAACTTGTGGCGTTGGGTGAAGATTGTGGTCTGTCAGTGACTATATGGAGTCTGTGTAGTCAAGTTGCTGGTGGCATTTTTGAATAATTCCTCTAAACAGTACTGACAGGTAGTCCTTTGTTCATTTTGTGCGCAGTTTTACTTGATGCTCAACGCATTTTTGGGCATTACATTGAGATTTACAAAAAAAAGAATGACATTGGAAAATCACAAAGCGCGTAAAAATTTTTAAAAGTTTCCCTAAAAATTTAAAAAACGCAGAACAATATCGTCCTTTTAGAGAGTACAGAGAATAGAATATGCCATTCTAATCCACTAGACTATACTTTCTCTAACAACATTTTAGAAAAACACAAAAACTTCAAAATTTAAGAACGTCAAACTCCAAACCAGAAATAAATACCTTGTCAGGCGCAACTATAGCAACCTAACCAAGATACTGATTTGTCAAAATCCATACAGAATTATGCCGAACGACGTATTATATTTGCCTCAACCTAATATTATAATAATTTTAAGTCGGGGAATGTGTAGTTTCTGAAAGTGTTAGAGAAATTATATTATAAAAGATCATTATTCCTCCGCGATTTTCATTTATTTTCGAGTTACCAGTGGTTGAATTGTATACAGGGTGTTCGAAAAATAGACGGAGATATTTTAGAGGGTGATTCCCTGTTAAGAAATATGAAAAAAAGTTTCTATAAACATGGGTCCGGAAATGCAGAGTTTTCAAGATACAGGATGTTAAATATATTGCATGTCACTGGACAAAATTGGTTTATCAATTTTTGCAAAAAAAATCACAAGTGCCTTGGAAAACAAACAATCAAAAGCATTTCTAGGAAAGAGTGTTATTGCAACTTTTCCAATATCATAACATAAAGTACACTACAACCAATTTTGTCCAGTGAGATGCAATAAAACGGTTTTTATTTTTTTTTCTCGAAAACGAATTGAGATAGGAAAACAATACAAGAGGGAAAGAAGTTGTATTTTTAGATGCTTAATCAAACAAAAAATATTAAAGTTACAAAAAAGGTAGTGGCGTACATTTTTTTGATAATAATATTCGCTAAGGTGCCCCCGGGACGCCACTGGACTTAATAAATTTAATCTAGTTAGGGCGAAATTAGCCTCTTAATACAACAAATAACATTGCCAAATTTCAACAGAATCGAGTAAATAATTTTTAAGACATTAATAATTTCATGTTTTATTTTTTTTTATTTAACATCCTGTATCTTGAAAACTCTGCATTTCCGGACCCATGTTTATAGAAACTTTTTTTCATATTTCTTAACAGGGAATCACCCTCTAAAATATCTCCGTCTATTTTTTGAACACCCTGTATAAAAATAATTACTTATACCAAATCCTAGAGAAAATATATATAAAACTAGAGATGGTTGGAATTGGGAGAATAAAAAGGACCTAAAAAACCAAAAACTTACAGGGTGTCTCAAAAATCTGACTAAATGATGCTCACTTCCGGTCAAACAGGAAGTCAGAAGTGAAAACTGGCAATTTTTTGTTACTCCCTATATAGGTAATCATTACTAATATTACATGTTAAAATTCAATTCCACCATTTTTTGGAAAAGGGTATTTTCTGAAATCACTTTTTAACAACTCCCTGTATATTAAGTCTGACATCATATTCGAATTCCACGAACAGTTTTTGAACCATCAATTTATCTTCAAAATTATCGAGAAAATTGGGTTTATCACAGTAGCTGGGAAACCCTTTACAGAGAGAATACTAACGGTGTACAAACCGACCGACCTGCTCATAATTGAAAGATTTCGTTGTTCTAGGTAACAATTGAAAAGTTAAATGATACTTTATGACGTTTGGTCCTCACCTCACGCCAAGGCCAACTTATAGAAATAATTGTACAATAATGACTTACCTATACCTTAGTGCCAATTTCTGAGATTTAATGAGGATTTTGAGACTTTTTGGTGCCGATTAAAAAACATTTTTTTAGTTGGGCAGTGTCTACTGTGATGACAAGACAAAATACCATACCTTCTGAAGATGGAGACAACATGATTAACGCCTTGATTCCTTTATGGGATCTTTGTAATCACACAAATGGAACTGTGAGTTTCGTGTTTCATAATTTCGTTACGCAATTTTCTTAATCGCGTCCTGGAATTATTAATTTATCAATAATATTTTTAATAATTTCGAAAAACAAACTTGTTATTTTAGATTTCTACAGACTACAACCCACAGTTAGACCGAAGCGAGTGCCTGGCCCTGCGCGACTTCAAAAAAGGCGAACAGCTTTTCATATTTTATGGAGCCAGGACAAACGCAGACCTATTCATCCACAACGGGTAAGAACAATCATCCATAAATCCTCGTGCGCGTATGCCGTGTGCCCTATTGACACGGAAACGTTCTGCCTAGATTCGTCTACGAGGAAAACGAACACGACGGTTACTGGATCAGGTTGGGTGTTAGTAAATCAGACAGGCTGAGAGAGAAAAGAAACCAGCTGTTGACCAGGTTGGCCATACCCAGCACCGGCGACTTTTTTGTCAAGAAGGGACCCCGGCCAATCGATCAGAAATTGTTGGCGTTCTTGAGAATATTTAATATGAATTCAGGTAATAAACTGCTAGAATTAAACAGATTTCAATGTAGTCACTAGTACTACTTCCAACCTTGGCGAACGTTATTGGTGGAACACACATACCCAGACACGAAGCAATTTTTCCCCAGTACGCCTATGGAGATTTAATTTCCCTGATTTTTAAATCTTGTAACTTGTCCTAAAACTTTCCCTTTTGAGATAAATTGAGTTTAGATACCTGATTTGCCATTCTAAATTAAAATAAAAAGTTGCACTAAGAAAACTAATAGCCCGTCCCAAGATAAGAAAAAACTTTTTGTAAGAAACCTGATGAATCCTACAGTGGATAAGGATGTATTCTAATCAAATTGGAAAATTTCTTATCAGGATTATAATTACTGTGATATAGAGAGTGTCGCAGAAATAAGTGCCAAAACTTTAATCACGTATTTAACTCATCAAAACCAACAACTTTTTTCAATTTTTTTTTCCGAAAACTCAATACTCAAACTCACGAGTTGCCATGACAATTCATTAGTGACAAGTGTCAAAAGGAGACTCGCTTTTAGACGAAATATCTTCTAACGAGATAAATATTGTGCATTTTATTTGATTTTTCGTTAATCTACAGTGCAAAAAGATTGTATTAGAACCCAGTTTATGTTTAAAATATTGGCTATTTTTTTATAAATTGAAAAGGAGACTCGCTTATTTTTGACACATGTCCTTAAGGAGGCTTCTGTTGCAAAGTTATTTATTCTGTGCTTATGGATAAAAAAACACCGAAAGAACACATGGGAATCGATCATATTTCTCGCTACCCTCTTACCGGCCAGGCGCGAAGGCTGAAGTGCTGCAGGAACATCTTGTGACAATTGGCATTTACAATAATTTACAGGGGCGCCGACTCCACGGGGGCACCGGGGTGCGTGCCCCCCATGAAAATGTTCATGGGGGCTACGCCCCCATGGGCATAGCCCTGGCGGCAAAAAACTTGATATAGACATTTTATTAAATACATTTATAAATAAATCAGAACAAAGAAAAATATATTTTCCCTCGAGACTGTTTCAATGTAATATGGCGTGATATGGCTATGTATATGGGTACCTGCCATTAGTGGTGACTTTGTTTTATGTTTTTTAGTTTATTTGTGAGTTTTTTTTACAATTTTTATTATTTTTATTGTTTTGTTAAAACAGAAAGTTGTTTTATTTTTGTAAAAACTTTTTTATTTTATATTAAGTACCTATTTACTTATTTATTTGTTTTTATTTAAAAAAAATCGTAAAAAATGTCTGTATATTTTTTGCTCCCCATGGAATTCTGAAAACCCGGGGCCCCTGATAATTTATAAATACTTCTTACGGCCCTAGCTTCATGTTCTGGAAAACAGGTGACGCTGGTGGCTAACAATGTATTATGCATTGTATTTTGTCCCCGGAAAGGGCATGGTAAGCCAAAAAAATGTCAGACGGCGAAACCCTTGGGACCTGTCTGCAGGAACTGTTAAATAGGTAAGCGTAAGCACTTTTAGGAAACGGATATTCTCCCGATAGTGGCAGATAACGGTCGAATCACACTGTTGTAACTGTTGCAAATTATTCTGGCATTAGCACTCGTGGTATAGTAGTAGTAGACTTGGTAAGTTTTTGCAACTGGGGTCTTGCGGGATCTTGATAGTTGAATAATAACAACGGGATATTTTTGTTAAGTGAAAAATATGTCAGTTTTAATAATTTTGAACATTTCTTACTTAGTTTCTCACACTTAGTTCCTCATACACTATTTTAAAATAGGAATTTGACAACCTAATTCGTCCCTGTTTTTGCTGCTTCATCATTATTATGTAGGTATGTTATTATTTAGGCATTATAGGCAATCAAGAGTTTAGACTTATTTTCCAGTGCCGGGTAGCAAAACGCATTCAAATTTTAAAAATATTTAACTTCAAAACTAATATTTTTCTGGACAAAATATTCGAAAAAAGTTGCTTTTTATGAGTTATAGATATGTGGTTAAAATGTTGGCAGTTATTTCTGGAACTTCCTGTATGTAGTCCACTAAAAATCTAGTCTACGGCAAATTTAGATCATTTAACTCCAAAGTTATTCCAGATGAATTGGACTACTGGCTGCAAAGCGAAAAGGCTGGGGATCTTGAATTCGAAGAGTGCTCTCTTGATACCGCATTAGAGAAGAAATCGTGGTCGTTCCTGCAAGCCAGATTGAAGTTATTGCTCGGTATTTTTAAATCTAGTTTAGAGGAAGACGAGAAGGCGCTGAAAGCGGGGCAGATGCCCGAGAACAAGGCACTAGCGGTAAAAATGAGGATCACGGAGAAAAGGATTCTGAGAGATACGATGGAATTTGTCGAGCAACGTATAAAGAATTAATGGCACTTTTATTGAAGAAGACAGCAATTCGTTTTGATTGGTTTGTTAACCAAATATTACCTGTATGGTAGCCAGCCAGCCTACCTAGTTTGCTTAAATCTTATACATATTATTTATAGTGTGAAGCCTAAAGTTATATTTGAGTTTTTTTAGCAATTAAATCACGTTTTACATTTTATATTAGGTACATATTTTATGTTACTGCATATATTTGTTGCACTTTTCGTTATTTTTTATTTGTAGGATTCCACTTTTTAGCTAATAATATATTGTCCGCTAAACAATGGTATGTTGCTTTAACATTGAACTTCTCAATGTTTAAAAGCTGTTTCAAAATAAAACTACTTCTACTGTAAATCATCTAATATCTATACTTTATTTAGGATGTGGTTGCATTGTTCCTACAACTTGTAACTTTATTTTTACCTATACGATTTTTTGTTTGTGCATAAAGACGAAATTTCATAAAATATTCAGCTCAATATTCGAAAAAAATCCAAGAGCTGGCAGTTGGATTTAAAATTTTGCAATGCATCATTATTCCAATAACGACGTCATAGCAATTACTGAAATGTAAATCCCAAAATTTTCTCCAGGGCAGTGGCCCTGCATTTTTGAATTTGGACATTCCGATCATTAGATTTTAATATTTTCTTGACATTTTCTAGTAGCAATGTGTTTGAAGTGTTATTTTCAAGAATTATTATAAGACGTATATTTAAATCAAAATATAAATGTAAATTTTGGAAAAAAGTGGCAAAAGTAAAAAGGGGGGGCACTGAAGGAGCTTCGGCGTTAGACCTTAGATACCTAGTCTTTCTTGGGCTCCACATATAAATGCAGGGTGGCCAAAGCACGTGCAGTGTGCAGCCATGATGCAGCTCTGTTCTCTTTTGGCACCCAATTCTCATTTGTATAAACTCTATTAAACTAAATTCCTTATTTATATGTCTATTATCGGACCAATAATGGTATATCCGTGTGTATCCTGGTGCACTGCTGCTAGAATACCCATATGTATAAAATACAGGTTATTCAAAACAAATGCTTCAGGCTTGCTTGGGGCTGACTGGTATGTTTCAAATGATACTTATCCACAGAAACGTAAATATTTCGACAACCGGGAAATACACCAAGGGCCAGGCTCAAACGATGTATAACATTACTATTGAAGCACGCCCTAATAAACTACTGAGATACACAATGACATAAGTTATAGACCCTAGACTACAACAGAAAAGACGTAGACACTTTATACTAGAACCAGAGTTACGCACTTGAGAAATTATTAAACAAAAATAAATATAAAAAAATTCAAAATTATAATACAGAAGAAATTTACTATGTATAAAATTTAATTTAATTTCTAGATTATATTATGTACAAAAACACTCGGTGAAAAAGCGAAACAGGGCTAAAATGAGCATTTTCTCTTAAATATCTTATTTCGGTAAGCAGTCAATAGTATTACTGTGGTGATATTAAAGCAAAAATTAAGCTATAAAGATAAAGAAAAATGGGAACACTGAACAGTTTCAATGAGTTTCAAAAAATTAAAAAATATATCGAATGTCACACCCGTTGTAATAGTAGGGAGGGTGAACCAAAATGGCTTAGTAAGTGATAGAGAAAAATATGAATTATCAATTAATTAACAATTTAAAAAAATAACTATTTATTGATAGGTATAGGCATTGATTAAGTTATTCGGATTCCTTATTCAATGGTAAAGGTAATCTCAAATAACAACAATAATAATAATATCATTAGTACATTCAGTGCTATTTTAATAGTTATTTAAATTAGGATTTTCATGGAAAAATGTAACTGCATCATAAATATGTTATATCTCTATCTTTAGCCATCAGTTACGCTTCTATTAATATCTCCAGTAATGCTTTATCGCTCTAAAGACTAATGAACTGGGAAAAATCAATGAAAAATAGTTTGTTGCACAAATTGATTAACTTTAAATAAGTGGCTATTACCACAGAATAGCCACACGCTATTATGTGCTATTACTATTAGTGAACCGAATGTACCTTATATTATATATCATTGTAAATCATTTTTCGAGAGCTTTTCAACGATGTGTCACAACTGGAGGAATGCCGTTTACGCCATTTTGGTTCTTCTATTGCTACAAGGGTTTGAATGGCGTTTGGTTATTTTCTTAGAAATAGCCTACTGAAAATTTTCAAAGTGTAACCCCTAACATTCGCTATATTCACCCCTCATCTCAGCCATGCACACCCGTTTTAAAATAATGTAAAAAGTACTCTATTAACAGTACCCTAAATTGGGGATATTTGGGACATGGGTAATTTGGGACAAATGTATCTAAGCAAACTTTGAACTTACTCCTGACCGGCGATCAAATTTTATCACAAACTTTTTTATGCTTTATGGTAAATAACATTGAAGGACAACTACATAAGGAGATTTGGGACAGTCATTAAAAAATTCAAGAAAACGTGATAATGGGCATAAGCACTCAAAGTTAGAAAACAAAAAAAACTAGTAACAAGCATATACGTGTTTCATGCTATTTGGCAATCATCAGTACGGCGTAACATCAAACAAATAAAAAAGATAGGAATGATTTGGAAAGCAACAAATGAAGTCCAGGCAGGAGCCAACAGCACAATTGCAGCTTCAGTCAGCACATCCCCAATTCGGGGCTTGTATACTAACATCGCCACGGAGCAGTGCTGGAAATTTAAGAAACTATATGCTCTCTGATATTTTTAACATGAACCTATTTTAATTCTTAAGTGTTTCAATATTTAGATACATTTATGTAATATTTTTGAAGTTATCTGACAATAACTGATTTACAACAAAGCACCTTTGAAATAATTTGAGAGTAACCATGGAAACGCATCATACATACCAAACACTATATTGTCTGCATTGTTTATTTTTTCTCAATTAAATTTATTATAATATGCCGATAAAATGATTTAAGTTTCAGTTTTCAAAGAAGTATAATAAAAATATCGTTCATTACACGTCCAGAAATAGATTTTTCCGTGCTTGCATGACTTCCCGTGTGAGGCGCAGCCTCGTAATGAAATATACTATTTCTATGTTTATTTTCTTTTACGCCTGGTTGGATTGGGCCCTTTGACTGCTGCCCGCAACTCACAAGCCGCAAGCAAACCTATGTAGTGTAAAATGTGTGAAGTAGGTACCTATAGATGCAAATATAAGAAACCTTAAATTGGTAAGACACGAAAATGTAAATCGAAAATTAGATCCAGCTTTAATATTTGAAATTTGTTTCAGGATCATAATGAATTATAAACATGTTTCTGGCGCTGAAAAAAGAAAAAACGTTAACAGCAAGAAGATGAAAAGACAAAACTTCCTAAAATAACAAATGTTATGAGTTATGACAGTCCTATAGAAATGTTCCTCACAATTCCCGTATCGAATGCATCAGCAAAGAGGTTGAGAGGTCGTTTTCTGTTCTCAAGAGAACTAAAAATTATTTAAGGTCGACTATGGGACAAGAAAAATTAGAGGTCCTCTCGTTATTACAAATAGAAACCCACTGTTTAGAAAAATTAAACACGGATGATATAATAAATAACTTCGCAAAGAAGAAGGCCAGAAAAAAATATATAAACGTTTAATTCATGTTTTTTTATGATTTAAATATTTTATTTATGATTTAAACAATTTTTTATACTTAATACAAAAATTATATATAAGTATTAAAAATGTTTTATCAGACATGCTTATTGTGTTTTTTAACTGCAAAAGCAATAGGGCCTAGGGCCCGAAAGTTTGTAGTGCCTCAGGGTCCGAACACTACTTAATCCGGCTCTGCCACGGAGGCTGCTAAAGCGACCTGCGTGGAAATCTTCATAGCCCAAGATACAATGACAACAAAAGATGTAAGATTGTGAGTGTAAATGTAAATACAAGAGAAAGTGATAATGGGCATAAGCACCCATTATCACTTTTTCTTGTATTTACATTTACACTCACAATCTTACATCTTTGTTGTCATCAAAAAATTCTCCTAAGGGTTTAATTTTTTACTTTATTGTCAATGTATAGGCTTGTTCTACTAACATTTGTACCAAATTGTTAGTTTCATATCTCTTTAAACAAGAAGCTAAGAGGTAATTAGTTTAAAATATTAACCGAAAAGTGTCCCAAGTATCCCCATTTTACGGTAATTATTTTTTTAAATAATAAAAACCCATGTTCATACTCTTATTTTTTCCGAGCAAATAAAAATTTATGTTTACAACACATAGTTATATGCGATAATTATTTTTAAGCACCCGCAGGGGCGGACTGGCCATGTGGGCCTTGGGGCAAATGCCAGAAGGGCCGGTCTCGCTAGGTCAAAAAAGAGTCGATAGAAAAATAAAAATCAGCTTTCTTGTTACTGAGCTGAGGCTGGCATTTGTATAATAGGGCACTCGACCATATTTTTAATTGCTCTAAAATAGTTCTCAGTTTACAGTAGATGCACCAATATAACACGTAATAAATGAAACAACGGTGTTTAACCCTTATTTATTTATAATAATTAAAAACGAAGTTGCACAATTTTTTTCAGACTGCATGAAATCTACAGTTTCGTCGTTTTATTGTCTAGAACACCAAACGTGGCAACCTCTGCGTGCTTGTCAGAATAAATGGCATTGCAATGTTGCCGGTGCTCCTCATGGAACAAAGGCAAATTTTACTTTTCTATTCAAATGTCTCCAGCTTGCCTATGGATATCTATTATTTAAGCATTTGCAACCTTTGAGCTTTAACTAATGCACACGAAAATACTTTTTCATCACGAATGTGTTACGACTCCTCTATATCATGCTGCACATGCTGGAAACTATATTCTTCATCTCTGCCACGTGACACTTTGGTTAAAGTATGTTTATATGGAACATATACGATAAATATTCAGACTTCAATAATACGGAGATATCGTAAGTAATATCATAAGGGCATCTAATTTTTCCGAAAAAAATCGAAAAAACACGTTGCTAAAAGTAATATTTTAACAAGCATGAGTGCTGGTGGCAACAAAAATCCGAGTCGAAGACGAGGATTTTTGCACCTGCACGAATGCATTTTGTTAAAAAGATATTACTTAGCATTGTTTTTTTTTATTTTTTTCACACAAAAAATTAGATGCCCCAATGGTATTTGACAAGACTATTTCATGAGTAACAAATTATTCTGCATACACATAGCTTACAAAACATACTATATACCTATTATCGTTGACTGAATACGTCAGTCAACGCTATTATAAAACAGCTCACAGCTGTCAAGTTTTGCCGCGGGTAAACTCGAAAAAACTGCTGATAGGTGGTGTCATACAGTTTTTCCACCTAGAAACCATTTGTAATTCAAAATTGAGCTTTTGTGATTGGTGGAAATTAAGACGAGGGAAATAGTCGCGTATGTGGCAACGCCACCCGCGGCACCTGACTGTCATTCCGTATGCCCAGGGCTGTATCTGAGGGGAGGTTTTGGGGATTTCCTACGACTAATTTTAAGTAATTTTTCTTAACATTTCTAAAAAATTTCGCCTGCGGCGCATTTTACAGAATTATTTTAAATGCACTTGTCTAATTGTTTGAAAGAAATTGACAAAAATTGTCCCTCCCCACCCGAAATTATTAATGTCTATATACGTATAACCGTCGATCAATCAACGGTATAACTGAAGTGATCTAAACTCATCGCCCCAGCCCCATCCAGCACCCAGCCCAACAAAAGCTTAAGCCGATTCTGAACCCCCCCCCCTCCCCAAATTTTCGCTAGATAAGTACCTACGGCCCTACGTACGCAATCAAAACATTGGTAAATATCTGTGGGATTTATTATAGTGTTATTCTTATTTATTATTATATTATTTGTGTCGTTATCGCGTTGTTAGTGTAGATAAATTATCATGATAAGGATTACGTCGAAGGGCAATCCGATACTTTCTTCATGGATCGAATAATACGATGTTCACGTCTACCAAAATTCGTGGGATAAAACTGCAAAGATTTGTATGGTGTAGTAATAGTAAAGTATTATGAGTTATTAATAAACGGGGAACTAGGAACTAAGGGAGGCGCCATAGTGCTTAGAAGTACTAATAAGCCCGTACCTAGGCCCTGACTTCAAAAAAAATTGTAGAATATATACGAAAAAAAATCTTTTTGACAAAATGTAAATAAAAGTCCCCTAATATGAGCTTAAACATGATAATATGTTTAAATAAATGTTCTTTGCACTTCGTTCTATCCTGTGTATTTGTACCTTAGAACCAACTAAGTCTATAAGAAAACAAGTTATTTTAGTAGGATTAAAACTTGAAAACCATTTTAAAACGACGCCTAAAATCGTGTTTCAAGAGTTAACATTTCAGCGGTTAAATGTCCTCCCCATGGCCAGTTGTTTGAAGGATGCCAGGCCAGTTATTTCTTCCCAGTCCGCCCCTGAGCACCCGTATTACCCCCGAAAATCCTAATTTTCTTATACAGAAACAAAACATACCTATCTAATCGAATGGAAAGAGTTGAAGCCATATACTGTTTGCGTGTATTTTAATTTATAATAGGTTTCTGCTTTCAAACTTTGTTTCTGACTTTGGGTTTTATTATACTAGACCCACCCATTTTACTTTACATTTCTATTCACATAAACGTCTTTTTTCCGTTATCCGATATTTTGAAGAAACCTCAATGTTTAGTGTAAATCTATAAAACAGCAGCTATCGATTTTATGTGAAGTTGCTAGTTCCAACCAGAGGGCACCAATTTTCCGATGATATCAACAAAACTTGAACTGTTACCTTGTATACATCATTTTCGCGCGGTTTCTCGCACTTATCTGAATACAATACCTGTGGAAGGCACGAGATTTTTAAATCAGCCGACTCATTTGCGGTAGTGATAATAGATGATGTTATCTCTGATAGCTAAGGCACGTCACGGCTTTAGTTAATAAAATAGATTGTCTTTATTACGAAAATGCCTAATATAGGCAACGGTATATCGAGGGACAAACTTTTAACGATAAGTGACCAGCTGAGGATTGAAAATTTGCAGAAAAGGGAGTTGAATTTTAAATTCGTGGTGATCGGAGATTTCGGTGTTGGTAAGTTAATGATTTTTTTTACCTTATTTTAGGTGGTTACATGGCTAAAACTGAATTATGTCAAGGTACAAATTATAATATGCCATCTTTTTTTAGGAAAAACCTCTATAATAGGAAGATATACTGAAGGTAAATAGTTTTTAATCTAATAAAACCTAAATCTAAATATTTTCAGTAGGTATAAGTAAGGTGTGTATAAGTAGAAATTCGTATTTTTGTTACTGTTATTATAATTGACCAATTCTAAAAATATTATAGTTTAGCAAAAACAAAAACAAATTATTTTTGTGTGAGATGAAAATGAGACGTATGCTTCTGAGAAGGCAAAAAATGTTAAAATATACTTATTAGTAATATTAGCAGGCATTGTCCTATGGTCTAGAATATCCAGCGACTTAATTTTATAGTTTTTCAAGGAAATTTCAATTTTGAAATATCGGAAGCTATTCTTTATTGCCCCAGACCGCATACACGATACAAATTAAAATTCCTGAATAATCGATCATTCCGACATTCGTGGAATTCCTGCTCGAAAGAAAATCAATATTTTTCTTACGTTCGAAACTTGGTTTAGTCCATTAAGTTTGAATTGTTTTTTTAGTTTAGGCACATCACCTACCTATTGTGAATGTTTTAGGTGAATTTTCATCATCTTACAAGGTTACTATTGGAGCAGATTTTGCGCTAAAGACTTTAGAATGGGATGAAGATACAAGGATTAATATACATTTGTGGGATATTGCTGGGCACGAGAGATTTGGATCATTAACTGGAGTATTTTATAGACATGCGTAAGTTTGTAGGTACTTCTCCAATGGCGCTCCAGGGTGTTTCAAGTAAGGCAGATTAATTTAATTTAAAAGTGGTTATATACATATTTTTTCGACAGGAATCGCAATCTGCAAAGTCAACACTGGCAGGTTTCTGATGCTAATATAATATTATAGATATTTCAAAGAAAAATATACAATGTATTTTTTTTAGAAAATCGGACTGCAGATTCTTTTTTGAGATCACTTAAAACCCAACTATAACAATTTTTATTATTCTAAAATAGGAAACAAAATGTAGGTCATATATTTTTAAAATTGTAGGAATTTAGGTACCTACATTAATAAGTATAGGTACCAAAAAGATAAATAGCAGGGGGTAGCATTGGCGACCGTGCGGATAGCTTATTTTCGGCCTGACTTTTTTTCAAAACTTCAAAAAGCTACAAAGTAATCCAGTTATTAGATTATAATATCACGATTTCCAAATATAAAAAATTGTGGTTGTGGTTAGATCTTGGGGAGGTAGCTATTTGGTTATTTTAGTAAATTTTTATACGGGGTGTCTACTTTTATACCTATACAAATCCATAAAATCTTTATTTTTGGAGATATTCGACTGAACTTTTTTGTTTCAAAGGTCTTAAAAACCACTTATTTTGACCTTCCCAGCATTGTGAAAGTCATATCAAAAGCCGGCTACAATATTTTTTACAACGTTAATCAGGATACCCCAAAACTTATATGTATAGAAAATTGTAACAAAAATATACAGGCTGCCTAAGTTGAGCTAAAAAGAGGAATTTCAACGACATCTGACGAATCAACTGTGCAATGGAAATACCTTAAATCTTAAATGGTCAACAGGACCATTCAAGTTGGTGTGTAAAGATCCAATAATAAAATTTTTTAAAAAAAGTAAAAAATTCAGTACCTTGAGATGACTGAGAAAAACATCCTGTATATGTTTTACGGGATCTTTGCATACACACACTTTTTGTTCCAATTTGGTATATAGGGGTTTTTTGGTGTCCTGATTTATACTGTGGTGTCAAATTTTAAATAAAAAAGCGCTAATTTTTTCTAGCGTAAATCGGGGGTATAAAAAAGAAGCGTTTTTTCAAGATCTTTCAAACAAGAAAAGGTTCAAGTGAGTAACTCCAAAAATATACCTACCTGTTTTGTAAAGATTTCTATAGGTAGGTATAGGTATAAAAATATATTGAATGTTCAGGCTCCTTATAATAAGACAGCGATTTTCGGTTAATGCGATATCATAATTGGATTATTGCTTTCTGAGGTTTTGAAAGAAAGACAAGAAAGCTACAGGGATCAAGGCCCCCAATGCCCCCCTTGCCGACGCCCATGTTAAAGGGATAAGCTTTTATTAAATTACTAAATTGCTTCCATTTTGATCAAGGAAAGAATTTATCTACGTTGGACAACACTTACGAGCAAATATGTTAACATCTTAAAAAAAAACATTGAAGTAAAAAAATAAGTTTACCACGAAACGGTGCCAGATACAAAAAAAAATTTCAAGAGGATAATTTTTATTTACTATAAAGAAATTGGGTAAATTTTTAGTTTAATTTTTATTTAAGAAATTTATAATACCTACTGCGATTACCCACATCCAGGTAGGCACGCCACTGGTCAATTCATGAGACCCTATCCATCCTCTTTTGTACCAAATCACAGAATAACTAAAACCAAATTTAATTGGGTCATGGAGTTGTCGATCGGAGATCTAAAGCTGAACTATTTTGTCTTTTTGAAAAAAAAAAGTTTTAGTTGAAATCTCACCTATATTTTTTGCTACGATTCCTGGCCGCCCTGTAAATGGCGGTCTAATCCATTGTCAATCTTGAAGCACCCTGTAGATGCATTTATTTGTAGATATGTTATAAAATTACTTTTAGTGTTGCGGCGGCTATAGTGTTTGATTTGACAAGACCAGAAACTTTTCAATCCGTAGATAAGGTGGGTTTAACTTGTGTCCCGATATTATACAGGGGGTCACATGAAAAGAGGTCAAGCCATTGCCCACAGAATATATTTGAATTTTTCTTATGCCATTTTCATTTAGGCCCCTCTATTTCAAAATACAAAGTTGAAATTTAAAAAACGAAATTTATTAATAACCCTTCTCTTTTTAAGATATTTAGTTGCAATTTGCCAAGGTCTTTTTTCTTATAATAGGATGTCCCAGGATAAGTGAAGCAAGAGGTGTGAAAGACAAAAAAAAATTGAATTCGAAAAATCAAAGTAGGTCTTGGCACGAGGAAGAAATTCATTTTCTGCATATAATAGGTAAAGTGCCTTTTCTGTTGGATATGTGAAAATTTTAATTAAGGAAAATAATTGATTAGGATAAAAAAAATTCTAGGAGAGGCAATTTGCCTATTTAAAAAATCAAAAATTGGCAAACAAAAAGGGAAAACCCCAAAATATAAGCAGATTAGTTTAAAACTTTGTGCATAATCATAGTGTTTTATACTGAACAACTTTTCTTAGTAAAATTTTCCCATATTTTTCAGAGAAAAAGCACTACCTAGGCAGAAAATGATTTCTTTCATGCCAAGGTCTACTTTGGTTTTCTAAACTGAAAATATGACAGCAAACTAAGGTCAAATTTCTACTCAAAATCTTTTTTGTCTCTCACACCTCTCATATTGTTTCACTTATCCTGGGACACCCTGTATGAACAAATTCTAGGAAGAAACGGAGCAAAATGGAAGTACCCTTTGTCCCCCAAACTTTTTTCTGCGTGCGCCTTTGGTTTAAATGAATCATTTTTTAGAATAATTAGTGTTAATTTTCCATAATTTTTTACTGTTCTAAAATTTTAATTTATGAATTGGTTTACGAAATATTTCAATTAATTTATTTGAGTATTAGATTTTTTTGATAATTTTAGGCTTTAAAAAAGCTTGTTTTTTAAACACCTATAGTGGTCAAATTATTTGGCATGAGTTTGCTCGCACAATCTTGTAATTTGTCTAACCTAGAATGAGAAATCTCGTGAGAAATTAAAAGATTTGGATGGTTTTGGAAATATTACCTCTGCGTTTACGGTGAATTTATCAAATTAAGTTAGGCAAATTACAAAGAATATATTTAGCAGAAACTCATATACTTACAAAAAAAAACAAATCTGTACCAAGTTTTAACTATACCTAAGTACATCTTACAAAATGAAGGAGTTAAAACTAACATTCGTTTAATTAACTTTATCTGACACTGTAACACCCTGTATATTGAAGAGAGGTTTGCAAATGAAAAATGGCCTAAGAAAAGACTATTATTTTAGCCCAAATATCAATGTCAATCAATATTGGTCAATGGGAATAGGGTTGACCTACTCTTTTGTAACAACCTGTATACTAAACTAAGTCAAGCTTATTCACCACTTTCAAAGTTCATGATTAAGACCTATCTGAACTATGCTGAATCATTTAGTGTTTTTGAAAATAAACGATAAAAAAGTTTTTTTTTAATTGCAAATTTCTTTACTTGATCATCTAACCAAAAAATGGATAGGTACCTATTTCCTATCGTTATTGAGCAAAATAATTCATTTTTAAGACTTTGTTATTATATTATTATTGATTTTAAAAAAGCACACTCGAATTTTTTTATTTAAAGAAATTCCAAAAATAAGGTGCTTGTATACCTATCTAATTTCAATTAGAACACTTCAGTCGGAAGTAGTAGTAGTAGTAGAAGTAGTAGTAGTCTTTATTTGCATAAACTTTTAGCATAATTGATCAAATAGCGTCAAGAACAAAGTGTCATTCATAATAATGAAAGAAAGAAAGCCTAACACTAGTGTACAATTTGCCAAAGTTAAAATAGATAAAATGGATAAAAAAAATGTTACATTAAAATACATTCAATTACATTACATACATGAAACAATATTTGACAGTATTAAACGAATAAAATACATTTACATTTAAAACCCCAAAACACCCTAAACACCCCAAGCTAGTTTTTTTAGAGAGGCGAGAAACCCAGATATTCGGCTATTGAATACGGCTCAATCTGTAAGATATACTGAAGTAATTTTACCAGGGTAGCTCGAGAACAGGCACCTCGACAATAAAATACGCGACAAAGCACTTTTTTAACCATAGTGAACCGAACCTGGTATTAGTAGCAAAAAGAGATGAAGAGGGCAGAGAAGATATTGTAGTAAAAACAAGTGACTGCATGCTCGCCTAATATAATATCACCAATGCTTGCATGGGTTACACTGTTCGATGGCTGGCCACTTGCGTGCAGCGAAATGCGGTGGATAGCAGTGCCATAATTTCACAGATCTTAGGATATAAGTATATGTACTTGCGTCAATAGTTATCGATATGGCTTTTTAGAGACCTTTTGACAATATTATATGTATATGGTGCATTAACCTTTACGTTGTGTTTGACGACAACCTTAAAAAAACAATGTGAAATATTTTTGCTTTTGTAGAATATTATGTACATTTTTGAACACTGCATGACGCTTATGACCTATGTTCCTTTTGTGATGCCAATTAGAGTTTTTTTTATGCTGTTTCAAGTGACTTTAGAAATACTATACCTATTATTCTTCAGTTTCATATCTTATTTTTCATTTCAGTGGTTATCAGATTTAAGACGAAAAGTTTATTTGCCAGGAGGTCTCTCAATTCCAATAGTAATTCTAGCAAATAAGGGTGATGTTACTGTTCGGACATTGCCAGCAGAAATCGAAGATTACTGCCAAAGGAATAAGATTAATGCTTGGTTTATTACTTCAGCAAAAGAAAATGTTCAAATTGGTAAAATTAGTAGATTTTTTTCCTTTTGCAGTTTCTATTGGTGTATTTTAGATAATGCCATGTTGAGGTTGACAAACACTGCAATTTCCAACTACCGCAGCTTGCAGTTCCCACTAATAACTGACGATGTAGTGAGGCTGGAGGAAGAAAATACTCAGAAAAATTCAAAACAATACAAATGCTGTTATTCGTAGCACTCGTGAAATTTCGAACATATCTATAAAACTAGGTGATACATATAATTGCACTAATATTTTTTATTTATAAATAATAACAAATATACCTACTACCAAATGCACAGCAACATTTTTATTTCTAAAATGTTTCAATTCAACTAGGTACCTGACCCATTTTTTGAGCTGCGGCTATGGCATTTTCATTCGCTAAAACTTGGAACTCTTGGAACCTTTGGGATATCCTTTGGTTTACTTTTAAGAATTTTTCTAAACAATTCAGTGCACATTTGTCCTACAATGGAAATGTACGTTTTCAATACAATAGATATATAAGTATGTATACGATAATAATTATTATACAATATTTGAAATTTATACTGGTACGACACAATAGATAAATTATTGAAAGCTTACCTCTTTTTGCTTAATACTCCTAGTTGTAAAATCAGAAACACAATCCACAAAGCACATTTCAGTCAATTTATTGTACGATATTAAGAAATCTTTAAACTGTAAAATTGAATAATTAAATCACACATTCAAATTCATTGAACAATAACAATAGTGCAATTCTCACCGTCTTAATTTGTTCACCGTCAATGTTTTCAATTCCAGTCCCTGGAGGTAACACACTCATATTTAAGATTTTTTTTTCTAGTTTCCAAAGAGTGATCAACTTTTACACATCTACATTCTACAGTCTACACAACTGTCACTGCCTAGAGTAGAATAGAAACAAGTTTTGGTATGAACGTCATTCAGTGAACTTAGTAACGAAGGCACAACACTATCGAGTCCTTTCTCTAACTTTCGTTAAGTTTGATAGTTCCTTCATAGATGGCGAAAGCAGTTCGCTATACATACATTCTAGACAGCTTTCAACTGTGGCATTCATTCAGTGTCAGTGTCAGTTAAGTACTTCTTCACTGTTTCAAATTTTTCGGCTTGAATGTGCGTAATTAACAAACCGACCAAATTGTTCGTAAAAAGAGTCTTCAACAAGATAGATAATAATTAATAATAGTCCGCGAATATGTAGTGTCGTCTTAAAGTACCTGTTTACTGTTGATAATCTTCCGTTATTGTCATGGAACATAACCTGCAATTGTGTTTACAAACATGAGCCTCTACAGACCGGATTTCGTCCAAAAAAAGCCACTGAAAACTTCAAATACCAAGGAAAATCATCCTCTAGTAATTAAACACTTTCAGCCTTCTGCTGTACAAAAGAATCGTATTCATAACATAAGCATAAGCTTCCCGGAAGTAAATTGTGATGTAGACTCGAAAGAAAATTTTTCAGGATTTCAGAGACCAAAATCTACAGATCCATCCGATAAATTTAGAACAACCCCTAATATAAGGCTTAATAATACAAGAAAACTAATTGAATTAAACGGTAGGAAACTTGTGAAACCGAGGTCTTTAAGTAGAAGTAACGTGTTAGAAAAAGACACGAATAAAAAGGTAACTGTAAGGTCAAGGTCATTCCCTTCCTCTAGTAGACATGAAAATATTAGGGAAGGGCTAAAATCGGTTAAACCAAGTCAAAATAGACTTGAATCAACAACCGATTATTCTTCACTTGAGGACAATCCTGATGCAGATAATATAGAAATTTTAAAAGATGAAATTCTGCAAAATAGAATTAGTACGAATATTGACAATAAAAATAAGGTCTTAGCATTTATTTGTGAGGATGGAAAAATTAAAAATATACGAGAAGAAATAATGACTGTTAAAAACGAAAACCTGGCCAACAAAAGAAAAATCATAACAGAATTAAAAACCGAAATAGCAGAATACCAAAACAAGGGATTTGTTCAGATATACAATATGTCACCTGAATATGTGAAAGACCAAAAGAAGCCATGCTGTATACGAGAAAACAGACCTGGAACCAGCACAACAGAATCAGACGGTGAATCTTCAGAGTGTTTTGGTAAGATTGATTTTATAATAATAAACTTATTTTATAAAAAAAAATACCATAATGTACTTTTAGGCGCTTCAAAGGTATCAAAGGATAAGTCAGGGTGAGTCCCTTTTCAGTATCCTTGCACCATGCACTTTTTGTTTGTAGCTTGCGCTTAATAAAAGTAGCCTTTAGAAACGCACAGTTTGATTTTCCCAATTTTAAAACTTCCTTTAAGTAAGTATAATTATGTATCTCAATGTTATCATTTTAATGATTGCAATTTTAAAAGTGAAACAGTGGTGTATTGTGTTCAGTGTTAAAGGTAAGTAAAGATAAATTCTTTTATGAAGGTATACCTATTTAAAAATCTTAGATAAGTGCGTTGGGATGCTTAATAATGTGTTGCCATAGAATTGCTTTTGTTTCTTCACCTAAACCACTTTCGTGTCGTGCCGGCAGAGCTAGGGCTACAACCTACCACCCCTTTATGAATTAAGTTGTTGGGGTGGTCATGTCCGGCTGTCTGCGCAGACTCCGGATGTTTCGTACCGATCGTTAGAGCAAACTCCGTAATAAATGCACGCAACGTGCCAATCTCACGGCTGGGGGATGCCAAGCACAACATTCAGGGAATCCCTATTGTTTACATGTCACAAATATCAAATGATTATTTATATTTTTCTCTAGTACGATAATTGATTTGTTTGAATTCATGAGCTTTTAGAGAAGCCAATGAAAGTATATTTTGGCACATGCACTTAAGTCTTTAGTTTAATCTTTACTTTGTGATCGCAAGGTGCTGAGCAAGTGTAAAATTGTTGAGTTCCCGGTAAATTATGGCAAAATCGTTTTCAAAATTACTTAATGCTTAATCATTTACGTATACCTACTCTTTAGAAATGGAACTTGTATGTGGATTTTTTTCCTAAAATTAGCGATGAAAAGAGTAATGCACAAAGAACTCTATAGTTGCGTCCTTAGTCCTTAGTTTTTGAAAAGTAAAAAAAATACGTACCTATACCTATAGGTTCGATAAGGTTTTCTGTTTTAAAATGTAGTTGACTACTACCTCTAGACCGACAATATATAGGTATCAGTGATTATACTATTGTAACCATAATAATCACATTAAGGACCTGTGCAATCTGTGCTTCAGGCAATCGCCGCTGACTCCAGATACCACAAAAAAAAGTCCAGAGTGGTTTAATGTTAAAAAATAAAATGCTGCATTTTTCCGTATACTAAGCGTCATTTCAAAGCGCAAACAACAATTAAATTATGATGGCTTGCTCGGGTCTTTAATATAATGTTAATCCAGCTACAACTTATTGCTATTGTAACGGAAAACGGAAATTATAACTTACGTAGGGTTTACTTAACGTAAACACTTAGTGTTTAATAAATAATGTTCAAGCATGGGTTTGAAGTTTTAGGTATACGGCAGCACGGATCAGCACATTTAACCTTTAAAAGAAAAATGCAAGTTTAATATCATATTCTAACAGAAAATTCGTATCAAGCATCATCTACCTTTTGAACTTCAACTCGTGTTTTCCCAGCTGACTCCGAATTTGTTTATTTATTTGGGTGTGTATCCGGTTACAAGGCGTGCTGATGCGTGTAGTACGTGATCCGCCCCCCTCGCCCCAGCTCACCCCCTGGGAGAAAATCGATAATCTGGGGAAGGCAAGCGCGAGATTCCTGCGGGATTGATCCGAGCACCGCCCCTGCTACAGGGGAGGCTTCTAGGTGGAAATTACAGGCACGCGGCATTCTGTAGAATTTCTTATGCAATGTTCGGGAAAGTAGATGGGACAAAGAAAGCCTGTACCAAACGGACCAGGAACCGGCTAATAGTGGACTTGCTTAGAAGGAAAAATGAAACAAGTTTTCATGGATTTTCGGGTAACATTCCACTTTCAAATACTTTTCACAGAAATGATTTGTCGAGACAGAGCTGGGTGAAACTACTTCGAACATGGATTATGACTGAATTTTAAGAAAATGGATACAATTTCCGCTGGCCCTTTCGATCTCTGGAAGTAAATGAGCTACTTCCCATGCAACTTCTTTTTGTCTAGTAATGTAAAGATTATACCTAGTATGATTGTGAATAAAGCTTCTACCAGCTCTTTCATACAAACACCAATAAATGAAATTGTATACAAGCTCTGTTGCGTTGGGTGAGAATTTGAAATCCTGCCTGTCAAAAGCAGAGAGAAGAAATATTTGACGACATGAGCTCTCTATATTTTGTCTTCTCTGTGGTCAAGTGCTTCAAACTCACGTAAAAAGTGAACAACAAATAATTCAGATTTAATTTGTGTTAGGACTAACATTAGTTTGTTTATCAAATTGGGATTTACTTGCGGGGTCAAAATTGGAAAATTTTGTTTTCTGAAATGTGTAATTTTTAAATAGTCTTTTTGTATTGTGGAGAATACCGAAGTAATAACGCACTTTTATGAACTTTATTGACTGTACTATGAATAAAACTTTATTTGTAAGTTTGGTTGGCTATTGGCTATGTATAGATGATCCCAGATTATTATTATATTTGGCTTTGACAGTATATATGGCGAAGGGCTTATTTTCTGAGGAAGTAATAAAGATGCAACCTAGTTTGCGAGTTTAGCTATTGAGTATCTAAGGGATTCATTCAAAAGTACCTATGTAAGCTCTATTGTTTCTATGGAATGGAAAGTATAATAGTTTCTTGGGCCCTGTCAGTTAATGTCCTATGTCCTTTAGTCAATGGTTTAACCTTTAACTTAATTTTGAACTTTGTAGTTAAAAGTCGTAATACGGATCTGGAGCTCCTGAAGCGTGGACAGGGTTGCATTATTGACATTGCTCCCCCCCCTTACCGCGCATGCCCCGAAGAAACTGGGAACTCATTGTTTTAAATTCCCCAAAATATTGATTTAACCTCTGATAAATAATAATGCTAATAAATAAACAGAGCAGAAACAAATATTAGTAGAGTAGTAGAGTAGCTTCAAATAATATACTATATATAGAAGTGAACCGAACAAATAAAAACGTTAAGTGAATTAGAATTATATTAAATAAGAATACAAAATATAATATAAGCCTACACTGTGGACTTAACAATCTATGTTTCAACAAAATCCGTTCCGCGTTCCATTGTTCTCGTATATGATAACCGACAAGGCGATATAAGTAATAATGTAGTGTAGACAAATAAAAAAATGTCTCGGAAAGATTTCTAGTACAACAATTTCTGACATCGCAGACTAACAATTTTTACTCAATTAAAATTTCTGATGTCCAGAGTTGCGCATGCTGCTCGAAAAAAGTAGCTAGCTACAAGCACAGACCTATATGTATAGCTTCGCTAAGCTATATAGGTCTGTGCTACAAGCTATAGCTGCTCTGAAGTCTGAAATTAAAGTAGTTAGCTACTAGCTACCCAGGAATCATCAGGCTACAAACTAAATATTATTTTATTTAATATAATAAGAGTTCGCTTTTTTCTGAAAATTTATATTTTTTTTATAACACAGAAGTATTATAGCTATATATAATACCTAGATAGCTTTGGTCGGTTTTATATGTATCCAGCGACTTCCAAAAATAAAAAGAAATGTCAAACCAAAAGGTACCTACCAGGTACCAAAATGCTCTTGCTTCTTGCTTGCCTTTTAGACTCGATTTTTTTAATAGGTAAAATCGTCGAATGTATGAATGTATGCCATATAGGTATAAGCTTGTCAAATTTAAGGAACATAACAAACGAACATTTTATTTCATTTTGGATGTTGAATTCGTTGTAACACTCATTTGCAGAGTTTTATTTTATAAAAAATTCTGCAACAATGGTGTTCTTTATTTTTTAGTTTATAATCCACCCTGTCGATTTTTTCGTTGTGTCCAAGTAGAACAAATATTCTATTTTAGTTTATTTATTTATTTGGTATAGTTAATTTAAAAAGATTCACCGACCTAAAATATTAGATTTATATATTGCCGTTTAAAATTGGGCTCTATTTTTGGCAATATTTGAAAAGACGTGCTCTTTGTATATTCTTTTCAACAGTTCTGTCTCTAGCAATCAAAGAAAATAAAAAAAAAATAAAAAAGTTAATCTGCCTCCTGTGAGGTTTGAACTCACGACCCCTGGTTTACGAGACCAGTGCTCTGCCACTGAGCTAAAGAGGCTTGCTTAGAGGAATCGATTCTCAGGCGGCATACAAACTGAGTGGGCGTTTCGTTTGAAATTCGCTTACGTGTTTTTATTATCAAGTCATAAAAAGGCATTAAAAACCTTTCATATTTGCTGAACGTGTTACTTTGGTCGTGTGGACGTCGCGGACAAGTTATACACCGAAAAGGAAACGAATATAAATAAATTCGTATCGTGTTTTTATGTGAAGCCCTTTGACGATTTTTCAAGACGAAATAGGTAAGGTATGTTTTTGAACACACGTGCGTGTAGTTTTAAACCATGTTTCCGCCTTGTTCAGGGGAGCAAAAAATATTCACATATGAACCTAGCTGAAAACATCCACAGATTAATACCTAGGTAATCGAAAAACGAATTTTTACAGGGAACCAGACAAGTAGGTGTACATAAATATTAGTATTAGAGAGGTTGTCGGAGGATACCTACCTACATTAATTAATATCGTTCTTATTTTATGCAGATTAGCCTCACAGTAGACAGCTTACCCTAACACAGGTAAGCTGTGTGTTAGCTTCCTTTGTGGCCCTTTTCGTCTTCGATGCCCAAAAAATTAGAAATACCTACCTAGGTAATAAAATTACGGAAATGTACAGGGTGTACATATAATAATTATACACTTAAATAAATATCAGCGTTGTCAGCGTTATACCTACTAAAAAATTCTTGGAACTATAACTCAAGACGATGCGTGTGTCAAGTGTAAATGAGATTTTGATGTGACGGTATCTATCATAGTTGCGCATACCACAATAATACTATAAATATGTAAACACCCTTCGGCAAAAATTCAGATTCAGAGGTTGAAAGGGGTTACTAATAATAAATACACACTTTTAGACTAGAAAAAATCGTGGAGCTAATAGCTATACTAATATACAGTGTGTCCACGTTAAGGAGTTCTCACCCTTGTAATTTTTTTATTTTTGAACCGATTTTCAAAAACTCTTTTTTGTTAGATAGGTAGGTCTTCAAAATGAGCATTATAGAGCGTTAGGCAGTTTTGTCCACCATGGCCAACTACGACCATTTATATGGACCAATATTTCGAGAAGTCCTATTAGCGATTTTTTTAGAAAAAAAGTGATTACGGATTCGTGTTTAGAATCACTTAAAACCACCTTGTACCAATTTTCATTGTCCTAATTTACAGGGTGTCGGAGAAAAAAATTATTATTTTTTATATTGAGATAGGAATTTATTTTATTGTTTTTATAACATTATCTAATAACATTACAACAATTACAACAAGGTTACATTGCTTTAAATGAGAAAACGATTTCTTAATCGAAGTATAATCTTCTGGGATTAGGTATTTCGTCCAATTCAACGATTAGGAAAATTATAAGCTTCATCAGTGTACAAACATTTTTTGAAACATTAATTAAGATGTTCTAAGCAGAATTACATTCTTATCTCAATTATTATTTAAAGACGTCAAATGTATGAACAAGTTTTAGCTAAAAAGTTTTTCTCCTCTTTTTTAAACATGTCCATATTATCTGGCTTTTAGAAATACAATACTAGCATCTTGTAGTGTGCTGTGACAACAAAATAATTCTTATTTATCTTAACAGCTGTCAAAGTAAAGTAGGGGAACGGAAGGTAAAACGGACCCTGCGGGCAAAAAGGTCCATTATTTATTTATTACGTATGGCTACAGCGCCATCTGTCGCTTGATAGTGTATACCTATAGATTACACTACCAAATAGGCAATCTTGGACAGTAAACCAGTGGTCGACGAAAACAAAGGGTGCTCTGTTAGGAAAGTAAGTCATTTCTAATAAAAATGTTTGTACAATTTGGCATTTTCAATTAACCTGCAGTTTCCCTTGTTATACACAACTAGGATTATATTATATATTATATTAGTGAAGTTATACTTAGATAGAGTAGTATTTCCGCTATCCAAGACATTATTTTGTTATTTAACTTTGAGTTGACATAACCTTGAAACGCACCTGTTTTGTTCGATACTACACAAAGGCAAAACGGACCGGGCAAAATTCTGCCTCCCTGGTACATACATTTAAGATGATCAATAACTACAAGAGAATGTCAGAGAAGCAGAAATAGAGTAATATGTCCATGATACAAGCCGTACAAAAGGTGCTTGCTCTTGCTGGGATGGAGCTTACAAAAGCCTCTGAAATATATAACGAGCCCAAAACACGTGGTGTGGTAGTGTGGGGGCGGGGCCTAGATGTGATGTCACGTAAGGAATGGAAGGATCAGGGATGGTCCAGAACTCTCGAAACTTAACTACTTCCAGTAGGGATAGTTGGAGAGTTCTGGAACACACTTTGCACTCTTTTTGCATCCCTCCACTTTTGTAGTGTCACGTTTAGGTCACGCCCCCTTTTGCCGCCATCTAACCTACCCGTATGTGTTTTATATCCCCGTCTAATCTGCCCTTGTGTGTTTTGTACCTCCTGGTTATCTACCCTTGTGTGTTTCTACCCTCGTCTACCCTACCGTTGTGTGTTTTCTACCCTCGTCTAACTTAACTTACCCTTGTGCGCTTTATACCCCCTTGTAACCTACCCTTTTGTGTTTTGTGTTTATAGCACATTTTCCTTGCTATTTGGTCGAAGACAAACAGGATGAAGCAATTTTTGCATATGAAATGTGTTCAAATTTTGCATTTTTAACCAGGTCCGTTTTACCTTCATAGAGGTGCCGTTTTGCCTTCGGATGCAGGCAAAATGGACCAAGCGAGTTATTTTTTCTTTTTTTTTTCCTGATGAGGTTAACTTTTAGCCTATTTGAGGTATACGTACATAAGAGAACATGTTATGTTATCAAAGGCTTATTTTGAGTTTACAAATAAAGTGCATATAGTTTGAAAAATGGATCAATTTTCTTAAAGGTGCCATTTTACCTTCCGTTCCCCTACTTTATTCCCTATTGCGAGCGTTATTCTACCAAAGGAAAAAAATTAAAAATACGAAAGAAATGTCCTACACTTTGCAAGAAAAAGTAGAAATAATAAGATTAGTAGGGGACGGAACCCGTACTTTTCGCGAAGCGGCTCAAGAATTTACTAGACGTCATCCGCAACACAATATTAATCATAAAACCGTTGCAAAAATTAACAGATTTTTTGACCAACATGGAACTATTATAAATCTTCCAAACCAGCATCGTGAACGGGAGCGAATAGAAAATCAAGTAATTATTGATTATTTCACTAACAATCTAAACTCGAGCCTTAGAGACGCTATAGGAACTTAAATATTTCTAAAAGTCAGATATGGAAATGTTAAAAAAAGCGGAAAGAAACCTTTTATGCCAAAATTTCTTCATACACTTTAAGCTGGAGATACTAATATATGATTGGAATACTGTTTATGGCTCCAAGGCATGTACCTAGAGGATCCTAATTTTTTTAAAAATATTTTTTATACTGATGAAGCAACGTTTACCACAAATGGTATTGTATCATCACAAAATATCCGCGTGTGGAGCGAAGATAATCCACATTGGACAATTGAATGTAAACGACAATATTCGTCAAAAATAAATGTTTTCTGTGGCATTTTAACTGAGAAGATTATTGGACCATACTTTTTTGATGAAAATTTAAATTCTATGCGGTTTTTAAGATTTTTGCAAAACGAATTTATACCGATGCAATTGACGAACTTCCTCTTGATTATCGATACAATTTGAAGCATCACATTCAGCCTGAGGAAGTCTCCAATCAGGAATATATTTTATGGATGTTACTGAAAGTTGGAAATTTTCTTCTGTAATTCTATTTGAATCTCTTCTAATTTCATGTTGGTTTCATCTCGTCCAGTTTTAATCTCTACTTTAAGGTCGCCCATCAGTTTTTCTTGTTTCGTGTCCCTATCCTCTTCCCTCTTGCGCCTTTCTTCCTCTTTTTCTTCTTCCCTCTTGCGCCTTTCTTCTTCCCTCTTGCGCCTTTCTTCTTCTTTTTCTTCGTGTTTCTTTTCTCTTTCTTCATAGTTCTTGTCCAATTCCTCAAATTTCTTCATAAACATTTCCATCAACTTTTCCATTTCCATTGCGGTCTGTTTTCTGGTTGTGGGCATTCACCTCGGGGTCCTCTTAAAATCGCGCTTCTGACACCAAAAGTACTGTATCTCAACAATCAAAGTCCAAACTCGTTGCCTTGGTTACCACTTTTATTGTTTAGCCTTCAGAAATCTCAAATAAACTTGTCAGATTACTATCACTGTCCAAGAATATTCTTTCAGCTCCAAAATTCGCACAAAATCAGTTTCTAACCTTTTCACTTCACCAGGCCTAATTCCCAGGGCTTATATACTAAAAAGGAAGACGGAGAATACTCTAGAATAATCCTGGCCAATGATAGTTCACAAATCATAAGTTCTAGCAAACTTTCTAGAATGTTATGGAAGCTTTACAGGGAAAACCATGAAAACTAAAGGAAAATGGGGCCCTGGGGGCGTCAGGCCAACAAAGATGTGACGGAAAATGCCTCTTAATTAATTACAAAAATTATAAAACTGTAAGTAGAATACCCAAACTTAAAATTTATCTGCTAAATCTTTGAGTAGGTTAGAAAACCGTGCAGACATATTCATTGAAATCTGATATAACAACTTTAGAGGCATTTTTCGTTACAATACCAAGACTACCTTGTGCTTTTTGTGTTAATCTTACATCAAGTATTGTTTCTTTTAAAAGTCCCACGATATTATCATGAGGACAAAAAGCTTTTTTCTTTTTCATCTGAAATCGCCCAAATCGATGGCGTTCCCTGAAAACCTGGAAAGTATCGACCAGGGGTTGGGTTCGCATCGCAGGAACTCTATAGAGATTGGACATACTCCTAGGATGGGGCGCCGTTTATATCCGATAAACTTCAACTATAAAAGCAGTAATTCAGTCAGCAGCTAGCCCAAAAATAGTTTCATCTATTAGTTTTATGGTTTTGGTTCTACAAATTGGGATAAAAAATATTGAGTTGAAGCATCTTTTATAAAATTAAAAATACGACGAGGCACCTGCCTTCTGTGGTATTCTATACAGTACATACAGTCCTAGAGAAAGAATAATTTCAAATAAGGCTTTCAATCACGTCCATTCGAACAATAAGGTCTCTTCCCAGTCTCCTTAGTCTTCCTAGTAATGCCTCGTTATTATCGTTGTTTTGGTAAATTGCTCGGTCAAGGTCATAGCGTTGACTGAACAACGGTCATAGCTCATAAGGGTTTAAATCAGCTCTAGTTATTTCACTATGGTAGGAAGGTATTGTGCGATGAAGCAGTGTGATTGTAATGATTGTGATTAGCAGCTTGAACATAATTCAACCGTTTAGGAAACGAATAATTATTCACTCAACGGTTCAACCCAGGGCATCTCAGGATGGCAATTGGGAATGAGGGAATGAGCTCCGAGTAGGTATAGGTATTTCTCTGCATCTTTTGCGGAGGGAATTTTACTTCGATCTAGGCCAGCTATGATTTTATGATTACCTACAGGATCATTCAAAAACAAATACCGTACCATAGAGGTAATCTACACCAAAAAATTGACCCGTCTTTTTTTCTGTTTATGCGCAGGTCCGCAATTTTTAGTGGAGAAAACGCAATACTAAATCGTTCAACAGTTCAGCGAATGATAAACAAATTTGGGGAAACTGGTTCAGTTGTTTATATAAATCAAGCCCAGAAAATTCAAATACCAAGTTGGGAATTTCCAAAACCACCTTACTTAGAATTTTACACGAAGATTTACTTTTTGATGCATATAATATAATACCTATGGTACAGCTAACTCAAGAAATTCAGCCAGTAAATCATGCGCAGTGCTGCATTGATCGATGTGGATCTGGACGACATGTGATTCCAAAACGATATTGCTAACTAAGAAAAGGCCACCGAGATATTTGCTATCTCATGCCATGTGAATTTTGGTTGAGGTTTTTTGTGAAAGTCTCGCGCAGGGGCGGATGGGACCACCGGGACACCGGGCAAATGCCCGGTGGGCCGGTCATTCGAAGGGCCGGACGGAGGGCCGCAGGCCCGGAGGTTCATCGGCTATCGCACCCTCGTATCTTAAATTTTAAGACAGTCTTAACTACTTGACAAAACAAAAGACCGCCATTGTTACAATAATCGTTGTTAAGTAATTAATTTACGATACGACGGTGCAACTGGCCATAAGTATTTTTGTTTTGTTATTGTTTGTTTTATTACTTATTTACGTGTTTTTACGGAAGCGTAGAAGGGCCGGTCGCATTATTTTATTTTAAACTCGAAATTTCGACTTGTAAAGTCGAAGTCCGACTTTGAAGTCGAAATTCCGACTTTGAACCTGGACCTAATATAGTGTTGGTCCAGTTTCAACTCAAAGTTTCGATTTTTAACATCGACTTTGAAAGTCGTAATTTCGACTTTGAAACTCGGACTTCGAGTTTGAAAGTCAAACTTCGACTTTCAAAGTCGAAGTTCAAAGTCGAAACTTCGAGTTCAAAGTCGAAATTTCGAGTTCGAAGTCGGATTTCGAATTTCAAAGTCGAAATGTTGAGTTCAATGTCGGAATTTCGGCTTTAAAGTCGGAATTTCGACTTCAATAAAAATAAAATAACGGTGTGGCCCTTCTATACGCTTCCGTGTTTTGATATTTTTATATATTTATATTTACAGAAAAAAGTTTTATGTCTTTTATGAGAGGTATGATTTTATTTATATTTTTATAAAAATATATATATCCTGTTTTATTAAAAAATTACATTATTTACATTTAATTGTTATTATAATAATTAACAAAAGAAAAAAATCTAAAGCCAAATGAGATATTTAGGGGCCGCTTGGGAGACAAATGCCCGGGCTGATTAGATATAGCCCATCCGTCCCTGGTGTCGCGCATACTAATATTACACACGAACAATAAATGAACCGAACGATGGAATTCGTCGAAATTTTCCGCAAATTTGTAAATTGTGCTCGGAAGTTTCATCAAAAGAACAAGAGTGCCAGGTTCCAGCAAATTTGTGGCGGCCATTTGATGGATGTTTTTTTCCATGTTCCATATTATACTAAATCCGATCTGCGAACAGTGTGATTCATTTATCATACACACATCAGGGACAAATACAAAAATGCGCATATTTTCTTAATTATTTCGTATTTAAATATTTAAAAAATAGTACGACTAGGTATTAGCAGTTTTAGCAACTGATAATGCGAACGTATTAGTGTTTTTTACATTAAAAAAAACCATTGCATATATTTTTTTAAATTCAAACGAAACACCTTCTTAATTTAATAAGTATATTTGTCATTTGGAGCTGGGCAAGTTTGGTTTGATTCTAAACTTTTTATGATGCATAGATATCATTTGGAACGTGAAACGATGCAGTGGCGGTCCCAAGGGGGGGGGGCAGGGGGGCCTGCCCCCCCCCTTGTTATATTATTTAATAAATAAAGACTATTAGACTATTTGTATAACCAGATCTTATTGCATCAAATAATAATAAAAACAGCAATGAAATATTCAATATTCCATCATGTGATAAGTTGTGTTTTTTTCTTTATCTCTCCTTTTTCTTTTTTAAATGATGACTCATTTTTTTATATTTTGTTATTATTAGTGTGAATTTTAATTTTTATTAACCGACTTCAAAAAAGGAGGAAGTTATCAATTCGGTTGTTAGTTTTTTTTTATGTTTGTTACCTCAGAACTTCGTCATTTATAAACCGATTTGGACAATTCTTTTTTTATTTGAAAGGGTATACCTACAGAATGGTCCCATTTAAATATGAAGAAAAAATTCCACCCATAAGGGTGGAAAAATAGGGGATGAAATTTCATATTGGACCGATTTCGATGATTCTCTTTTTATTAGAAAGGGATTACTTTAGGAGTGGCCCCATTTAAATTTAAAGAAAAAATTCCACCCCAAGGGTGGACAAATAGGGGATGAAATTTTATATTGAACCGATTTCCATGATTCTTTCTTTATTAGAAAGGGGTTATCATATCCTTCCAGTAAAATAAAAAATAAATAAAATTGTACCGTTAGCCCGTTGTAGAGGGATCGGTGTTCTCGAAAACATAAACAAGTTGTAAAAATCCGTGGTCGCTACGCGACTATAGCGAGGGGAGGCAACGGGGGACTTCAGGGTAAGCACACGAAAACCGGTCACGCAATTTTATATGGGCGTTGCGCCTCTTATTATTCCTCCCTCAACGGTATAACGGATATAGGGGGTGCCTGAAAATGGCAAATTTTGAAAATCACCTTGTGTTTAAAAAAACTAAGGAGGCCGCATGAAAATTCTGTATACGAGCCTTTCTTTTTATGAAAAAGGAGGTCAGTGTCCCGAAAACCGCAACTCCCTAGTTCTAAAAATATCCGAGATACCTCACAAAAGTATCGAAAATTGGACACCCTGTAGGTGCATAGAGAATAATCCAACTTAAACATTGTATTGACCAACAGTTAAAAATAATGCACATTGCTCACTACAGGTCAAAAAACGCCATTTTATAGGTCAAAATGTTGAATCACCATGTACGTTCTGTACAGGGTGATTCAAACTCGACGCCCCAGGAATACTGCGGAAACACGATAACTGAAAATAAAATTTCGAACAGGGGCTCTTAAATGGAATGGAATGAAAAACATGGAATTTTTTCTATTCACTAGGATCGGTTTTCCGAAATCTAGCTAACCATGAAAACAATTGCGAAAGTCAGAAATTATTTAAGAGTATGTTAGGGTGTACCATTAAATTTGTTCGACTGGAGTATTTTTAAAATTTTTGAATTGTGCTTGTTATACTGACTTGTATGGTTTGTTACAAAAATGTTTATTTAATATTCCAGTTTAAATAATTTAAGGGTGCACAAGACAACCTAACATTCTCTTAAATAATTTCTGACTATCTGACTAAATTTTGAACAACAAAAGATACAGAAAATCTTTTCCTATAAAAGTTGTTGAGGATGATAAGGACTTTCAATATTTAGGGAAAAAATTGTATGTTTCTGGGGAAAAATATTGATGACGACACAGCGGCCATTTCCCCAAACAAACAAAAAGCAAATTTTCGGTCATAATTGTGCCTTATAGTATGTCCCATTTAAGAAACCCTGTTCGAAATTTTATTTCCAATTTTCGTGTTCCCGCAGTAGGTCTGGGGCGTCGAGTTTGGCTCATCCTGTAGGTACATTTACTCTTAAGTTATTATACATTTTTGTACTACCCTTGTATTTTTATTGTTGCGAAATTTCAATCGCCCTCTATGTAACCGATTAGAGATTAATTCTAACTCGTTGGTTATTACGCAGCACCACATCAATCGGCTCGCATCGGAAAAACCGAAATTTCTGCTCCCTGCATGAACCTTGGTGGCGGTGGGCCCCTAGCAGCTCTGGGCCCGTGTTCACCGCACACTCTGAACACCCTGTAGTTACGCCACTGGGGTTATTACCTTAGGGGTGGTCCCATTTAAATTTAAAGAAAAAAATTCCACCCCTAAGGGTAGATAAATAGGGGATGAAAGTTCATATTGGACCGATTTGGATGATCCTTATTTTATTAGAAAGGGGTTACCTTAGGGGTGGTCACATTTAAATTTGAAGAGAAATTAAATTTGAAAAGAAAAATTTCAATCCTAAGAGTGGACAAACAGAGGATGGAATTTTATATTGGACCGATTTCGATAATTCTTAATAATTCACCAAAAAATAAAAAATAAAAAATTTCAACAAAAAAATTGAAACCGACTTCAAAAATTTGCCCGTATGCAAATGCACACTCCACTAAAAATTTTAAAAAAAATTAACAAAAAATAACACCAACTTCCCAAATTTGCCCGTATGCACATTTCAACTAAAGTTTTAGAAATATTTTTCTGTTTCTGAATTGAGTTATCTTTGGAGTCGGTGACAGTAAGGTATGATGTATGTAGGATATGATGTATTCATATCTAAATAGATTTAAATTCCTTGCCTTGACTGTCACCAAATCCAAAGATAACTCAATTTAGAAAGGGAAAAATATTTCTAAAATTTTAGTTGAAATGTGCATACGGGCAAATTTGTGAAGTCGGTGTTATTTTTTGATAATTTTTTTTAATTTTTAGTGGAGTGTGCATACGGGCAAATTTTTGAAGTCGGTTTTAATTTTTTTGTTAAATTTTTTTTATTTTGCTGTTTTTATTTTGTTAAGAGTAGGTAACTACCTAATAAATAGGTTGTCAACCATGGCTCAGTGTTTTCATTAAAAAAATTAAATTTGCCCCCCCCCTCCTAAATTTATGTAACTGATCATTGATCGTCGGCCCCCCCCCATGTTAAAATCCTAGGACCGCCACTGAAACGATGTTACGTGCTATTGACATGTTGGAGGCTGGAATTTCACAAACGGTTGTCGCAGAAGCTCTTACCTAACACATCGAAGAGTGTTACTAGTCGTTTATGGATAAGATACCGATAAACAGGAGAAGTCGGGGAACGGCATACAGGCCGTACAATAAGTGAAACTACCCCAATTCAGGATAGATTTCTAAGATTGCTAGCCTTGCAAGAGCGTAGTATCACTACATCGTAATTGGTTATTCAGCTGAACAGTACTCGCAATGTGCAGGTTAGTGACCAAACTGTCCAAAACAGACTCCATGCAGATCACATTAATGCCCGCCGAGGGTAAAGGAATATTTAAATTGGCAGCAGCAGGAATGGACTCCAATTTTATTTTCTGACGAGTCCCGATTTTGACTTCGGCCAGATTCAAAGAGGCATCGCGTGTGGAGGCGTCCTGGAAATGCAGAACGCCTTGCAGCTGTTCGAGCGGTTCACACACACAAAAAAACTGTAAAAAAGATTTTCTTTTCACTCTCCTGTAAAATGTTATGTTATGTGACTTAATACAGTTCTGCTCTGAGGTACGGCATTGAAAATCTGATTTCAGAACATTTTGCTGCAAATACTCATTTTGATTCAAATAAGGTAATACCTACCGCCGCATCGCTTATGGTCATTTTTTGAAAAAATTGACAACTGTTTTTTACTAGAAATATCTGAAAAAGTTATTAAAAAAAGTGTTTGTCTTTAATGTTACATAAATGTGCAATTTTTCAGAGATAAATTCCGAAGTTCTGTTTTTTCTTCAAATTTTAAAATAATTAATTTAAAATTATGAAAATAACACAAGAAAATTTTTGCGAAATTACAACAAATAATTTGGATTTTTAAAACCAAAAGTATTTTGTAATACCTTTTGGGAGAGACAATAATTATTTAAAATCCAGTTTTCCCACCATTTATTGCATTAGTTTTAATATTTTACAAAAGTTTAACGTATAGTATCATTTTTGAGATAAATGGTATTTTGAAAAAATACTTTAAGTAAAGGGGCTTTTCAAGCGGCATAATGAAAATGTTAGTTTTTGTGCTTATTAGAAGTATATGCAGAGTGTCTCACTTAAGAGTGAAACAACCTTATAATTTTTTAATTTTTAACCGACCAGAACGAAATTTTTACCAAAAGCAGATGACATTGTTGCCTACTTATTTCGAAAATATTAGTTGCCTAGTTTCCTACTCCAAGGTCAAAGCCACCTGCGATGCCACAATCGAGGCTAAAAATCAGAAAGTCATATTAGGCCTTCTTTAAAAAAAATACTAAAAGAAGAAGAAATTATACAAAAAATTAAACTACAAAAAAAGCAAGTTAAGAGTTTCCTACGTTTAGAGAGGTGTGCCATGGAAGTTTTGAAGGCAATTTGTTTTCAAAAAGTAATCATTTTAAAATAAAATGAAAAGCTACAAAACAAATTTTATTTTTTTTAAATTTTTACTTAATTTTTTTATTTCATATTTTTTGATTTTGACAAAATTTTGGATTTAGGGTTCTGGATCGATTCCGAACAACTTTATTTAGTAGGTTTTTTTTGAAAAAAAAAGCCTAATATAACTTTCGAATTTGCCTCGATTGTGGCAGGTGGCTTTGACTTTGGAGTAGGCAACTAATTTTTTGGAAATAAGTAGGCAACAATGCCATCTATCTTTGGTAAAAATTTCATTCGGGTCGGTTAAAAATTAAAGAAGTTATAAGATTGTTTCACTCTCAAGTGAGACACTGTATACGTGGGTAGAAATAAAATAAATTTCTCGCAAAAAATCTACAGCTATTTAAGAAAAAAACAAGGTGAACATGTTAAATGAATCAGCATGTTCACGCGAGAATGGGCCGCTCAAATTTTTTTTTATTTTTTTGTGCTAGAAAAAGTGGTTAAAATTTAAGTTTCAGAGAATCATGCAAGCGTTCTCGTGAGCTTACTTTCGCGTATACAGGTTGTCCCATAAAAGTGCTAAAATCCAAATACAGTGTGTCCGCGTTTGCTTGTGAACACTCCAGAAATCTACGAAGAGACAAGAAAATTTCGGTTTTATATATTTTTTGGATTTACCTAAGGGAAGATATCTTACAGACACTACTATTTCGATTGTATGATTGGTAGCTATGATTTTTTAAAATGGTCAATTTTCAGAATACCATGTATATTAGAGATTTTTTATTAAAAAAAACACTCCATGACGTCATTTGGCGTTACTTCGAACCTCTGTATACCAAATTTCACCAAAAAAAATATACGATCGGTTTTCTTTTTATAAAGGTTTCATTACAACAGAAATTATTGTCACCGAGCCAAGCCGAGCAGTTCATCGCATTAAAACACACAACAACAAAATTATTGGAAAAATTAAGGAAAAACAACACGCAAAAGTTTACGTAGATTTAAATGATCTTTTTGCGACATACCATTTTATAAACGGTCACTTAAAATCTGTAACCGCTATATTTCAATTTCCGCGACAGACCGGGAATGAAGTGGAATGAAGTGATATTATGGGGCTACATTAGGCATGTCCATGTTTTTCAGGTCCTATTTCGGTTTCAGGACATGCCTAATTTGTTGATAGTTTTTTTTTATTTTGGTGGAAAATGAAATAAAACCCAATTTGTTGCGTCCGTTTTGCCGATTACTGTATACAGGATGGTCCAACTTTTAGGAGTAAAATTCCAGGAATCTATAGAAAAAGTAAAAATAAGTAGATTTTTTATATATACCTACTGTCTACTTCCACCAGTGCCGGAGGGGGATGGGTTAACCATAATATGTTTTAATAAAACTATGTTACTCAACTGGAAAGTGATCTTCTCTTGCCTTCACTAAATTTCCCGGTCACTTCTAAGAAAATAACTGTTCTCGACTTTTTTTCTGAAAATGTAACGTTTGTGAAAAATTCATTTTGTTCGTTATAAGTTTTTTAGTAGAAGAAATAATTCAAAGTAGGTCTAGGCTTTTGAAATTTGGCACACCTTCTCAGTTTTTAATTCGGAACTTTATTTAATACCTATCTACCATTTTGCCGTAAAAACCTACAAAGTCCACTTTACTGGTGCGAAAATTTTGTTTTTATTTTATTTCCAAGACACATGATTTTTTTGAAGCCAGAAAATCTTTTTGTGGGTTCTCCGATAAAATTGAAAAAGTTGTGCAGAATTAAAAACTGTGTTGGTGTGCCAAATTTCAAAAGCGTAGGCTTACTTTGATTTTCTTCTGCTAAAAATTTTAAAAAAAAGTGCCAAGAAGCTCAAAAAGATTACTTTTCCAGTGGCGTACTATTTTTTTGTAAAAAAATATTATGGCTGACCACGGGCGTAGCCAGGATTTAGTTTTGGGGGGGTTTAGTTTGAGAAGTAAATAAAACAACAAAAATATACTTACATGAAATTTAATATCTATATATTCATCCGAAAAACTACGACATATTTATAAAGTTCGTAACTTTAAATGAAATGGATAAATTAATTTCGTTCCTCTGCGCTAAATCTAAAACCATTAAAGAAGAAATCTTCGGCTTTTTCTTTTAAATATATCCACTACTTCATCTGCATGAATTTCTGTTCCATAGTGAGTGTTCATTAGGGCCAAACCATTAAGTCTGTTTTCACTTGTAGTGTTTCGTAAATAGTTTTTCAGTCTCCTTAGGCTCGAGAAAGACCTTTCTGGGGTAGCAGTGGATACAGGAATGGTAGCCAAGATTTGTAGTAATGTGTAAATATTAGGATAAAGGTTTTTATCGCACATATCTAGGCATTCCAAACTAGATTTCGGGGTAGGCAGTCTTCTTATCAGCATGCAAGGTAGCTGAAGCTTTGATAGCTAAATCCAAATTTGTTTCTTTATTAGAAACCCCTTGACCTTGACTACACCACTTTTTCCAGTAGTCCATACCTTTAGGTTTATCACCCTTCCTTTTTTTCCCCTCCATTTTTCGACAGTAATAATGATTCACGTATCTATCCTTAACAAGGTCATCGAATAACAGTGCACTAAAATTACTCACTTACACGGTACACTTAATTCTCTTCACTATTCGTTCACCACTTTTCACTTTTATTCGCTTCGAGTTCGCATGGAACAATACTGCCGTAAGCGCGGTCACGCGCCGCGGCGCCGCTTATATAGCAGCCCAGTAGCCGTCCAGAAACTTCCACGAACTTCCACAAAGTTCCGCTCATTTCGACCTAGGGGCGTGGCGAATAATCGAGAAACAACGCAAAGTGTCCCTACAATACAAAATAGTTCGGCTGCAACTGCGTCTGCCTCTCGTCAAAAGATGGCGCTAGGCGCTACTATTACTACATAATATATTCAAACGTAATAATAATTTAACTCTTCACTCCTCGTATTTTTTCGGTATAATATTAGGTAATATTTTGCTTATTTCGGGGGGAGTTTGAACCCCCGAAACCCCCCCCCCTTGGCTACGCCCATGTGGCTGACTCTGGCCTCTCTGGCAGCGGTGGAAGTGGACAGGCCACATTATTTTCAATTTAGATATAGCATTTAATGTGTGTCTAAACTGCGTGTCAAATATGTTTGCCTTAGCTGTCTTCCTTTAGAAAAAATAAAACAAAAGTTGAAAACCAAATTAAAGTACTTAATCTATTTTGAAGTTTTCTATAGATTCCTGAAGTTTTGCCCCTAATGAGATGCCATGAAGTATGCTACAAGAGACCTTACATTATAAAGGAAATCTAGGTTCCCTTGGAAAAAATGGAAGATCGTTCCTGTCGTTAAAAATGTTAAGACAATATTTCTTTTTTCTAGCTCAAAAATTAAAAGTTATGGGGGCTCGTTCTCGCCTGAACACCTACTTACAGTTGAGATAAAAAAATACCTGCGATTTTTCAGAAAATATATATTTTATTAAAGAATAAAATGTTGCAATCTTGTTGGAACACCATCTAAGTACAACCACCTCACTTTCCACCCCCCACCCGCTGCCCCCAATGCGACACCGCCCCAATTGTCCAACGACCATCGATCCCCGGCGGGGGGCGGGCGAGCGCCTCCGCTCGGTTTTCCTTTCGACGGCTGCCCCCGCGTCCGGGCAGCGCCCACGTCGATCCAGCGGGGCGGCCCGCCGCCGGGGAGGGGGGCGGCGGCGAGGGGGGGAGTTGTATGTCGGCGGTCGATGCGCGAGGGCGGCGGGGCGCGCGTCCCCCCAAGTACGGTCGATACGACGGTCTAGGGGGTGTCCCTTCCACAGGGAGAACTGAGGCGATGATGTCATCATGAAGCGTGCGGTGTGAGACTGCAATAAGAGGGATGCTAGGGAAGGCTCGCGGCGACGTGAAAAACATGTTTCATGTTGTAGCCGTCCTAAGGACAAATCTACAGTATGTCCACGGATGGGGTAAATAAGGGGACAAATGGACCAAAAAGTGAAAGATACGAAAAAATGTTATTCTTTATAAAAGTTTTTGCTCGTTTTAAAAATAAGATCCACGATGCCAAAAATTTGTTTTTTTTTTTGTACAGGATATGCAAAAAATACAAAAACGTAAAATTTGATGAAGAGTAAAGTTGGCTTTTTATAAATTTTAATACAAAACGTTAAATAAAAAACTTGTTTGAAATTTTAAAAGAATTCTTATTCCAGATTTTCAAGGAAAAATTTGAAATTTCTAAATTACTCTTTTGAAACCGAAATTTTTCCAAGTCATATTCTGACCTTTTTATTTGATTACGCCATTGATAACTGTTACTGTGACATATTTATCAAAATACGCCATTGATAACTGTTACTGTGACATATTTATCAAAATAAGAACGATGTATATATATAATATAATCCAAAATTACAGAAACGACGAGAATAGTTATCGCTACGTTATTTGGAAGTTTCAAGAAAAGTTTCCAAATGTACAATTATGCATAAGTTCAGTACATACGTTAGTAATCAGATTTAAAAAAACTGGACCCGTTAATGATTTAAAGAAGACGAAGAAAAGATACGACGAAAACGATGCTTCTATAGTATTAATTTTGCAATCTGTTGATGAAAATCCTATGCTGTCTTTAAGAAAACGAGCCCAAAGTTTACAAATCTGCAAAAAAAGCCATATTCAAAATGTGTTAAAGGAAAATAAAATTTATCCTTTAAAACCAATTTTTAACCATACTTTGGAAGATGGGGACAGTTACAAGCGCTTGGATTTTTGTTTGTGGGTCGGTGATGAAATTCTAAATAACAACGTGAACTTTCATAAGCTGATAATGTTCTCAGATGAGTCAACCTTCAGTACAAACGGCACGGTAGCCTCTCAGCATGTGAGATACTGGGTTAGGAAAAACCCAGAGTTTAGAATAATTGCGAACCGCCGCCAGTATTTTAAACAAGTAAATGTTTGGTGCGCCATTTCCTATTATGGAATTATAACATATTTTTTTGATAATACGTGTAACAGACATTCTTATTTGCATATGCTGGAGTCATTTCTGTCAGACATGTAGAAGAATTGCCTCTTCAATATCGCCAAAATATGTATTTTCAGCACGATATGGGTGTCCTGCCCATTATGCTACAGAAGTCAGGGATTGGCTCAATCGCAAATTTGGAAATCGATGGATGGGCCAAAATGGCCCAATTTTGTGGCCCCCTAGGAGTCCCGACTTGACAATTTGTGATATGTTTGTATGGGGGCGCATTAAACACATATATGAAAGACCCATTGCACAGAATAGCCACCGTGGCTATTCTGTGCCCATTGAAAATAACGAAAAAGTTTTAAAGCAGAGAATTTTAAGAGCGATAGAATCAATTTCACTAGGAGAAATAAGAAGCAGCTTTAGCCATTTACGACGTCAGTTAGAAAAATGCGTAGAATACGAAGGAGAAGTTTTTGAAAAATAAAAATAATGTGCCCCTAATTGTTTTAAAGTTTAGTAAAATAAGAAATATTTCTCGAGTATTACAATTATTATTTAATATTCCATTAGTAATTTAATTCCTACTTGATTTCTCAAAAATATGGTGAAACTTATTTCCTAGACATGCAGGCCTGGACCCCAAATAAATAGTCAAATTGGCACACGAAATTTTCTTCTCATTTACACCTATTCCAGCAGCAATCCGTGGACACACCATAACTTTCTTGAAGGTTTGAAGGTTATGTAATGTTGATATAAGATCCTATGCTTTCAGAAAACCTCTGCTTGTGTCTTTTGGCCATTAAACTGAAGAAAGCTTGAAATATATTTTTTTAAGTCTAGAAGGTACCTATCTCATAGGATGGCTAACAATAATTTCTTTCAAGCTATGTAGTGCGGCGGTTCAGGACCCTCGATAGGTATGTGGCGGAAACGCATCTATAGGGTTAAATATTCAACTCTAATAGTTTGCTCTATACTTTCAATATCGCCGGCAGGAATTGCAACTTGATAGTTGTGATTCCGTTGGCGTTTGCGCCCAGCTCAACACAATGCATATTCTTAGAAATTAAGTCATTTCTTGAGCGAATAAAATTCTTCTGCATATTGCAACATCCATAAGTGTACAATATCTGTACCGGCGAACTTACGTTATCTTTGCTGATCATATACAATAAACATGGCCATGCTTTTTCTTCACGGCCAACGTCGAGTTATTCGTCCCCCGAGGCTCAATTCCAATTACGTGCCGCAATAAGAAGATAGTGCCCAAATAATTGAGCACTTAAATTTCAGCTCGCGAAACGGTGCTGCCAACACAGACCAGAAAAACTTGCACCACGCGGGGGCCTCGGCCTACGTGATAGGTTTTAGAACGCGACGAGCCAAGAACTGAATACGTAATGCGCCAAGCAGGGGCGCAGCTGGAATCGCTAAGCGGGGTTTTGTTTTCCGGGCGAAATTCTCCGATTTCGCAATTTTCAACATTTTCCGCATGGGTTGGGTCACTCTTTTTGTTTGTCGTAGATATAGTACATCGGTACATCGACGATTTTTGAAATAAACGGCATTTTGTGACACCAAGGTGCCACTTGGTACAGTTGTTCCTTAGACCCATTTGATCGATTTGGCCCGAGGAACACTCGAGATTTTCCGTGTGGGTAGATTTTATAGAGGGGTGGGGGAAATTTAATGTTAATATTTTTAAAAAATTAAAAATGGGCCAGAGAGACGAGCTGGGTGTCGATTCCGCATAATTTCGACTAGAGGAATCCAACCGCAGCCTCGGAAATGCGATCCGAGAACCGGAAGTCGGCCAAAAGCTGTCTTTTTAAAAAAATGGCCGACCCGCAGCCGATTAATGTTTATAACGCACACAAGGTCATGCGAGGTGTCGATACTTATGTTTTTGAGGTCGGAGAGTTCATTTATGGCAACGAAAATGACCTTCGGTCACCGGAAGTGGGCTCCAAGTACCGGAAGTGGGGTCCAAGCACCGGAAGAAGCTCCTATACTGCACTTTCTGAAGAAGGGGAGCTACTGTAACACACACAGTGTCACGCAGGATAATCAGTGCGACATGTTTCAGGGAATTTGTGAGAAATAATACGCTAAAATTATTAATAAAGTTTCAATATATCAATGTAAAATAATAAATCATTTCTTCTATTAACAGGTTTCAAGTCAACGTAAAATAAGAAATCATTGCTTCTATTAACAAGTAGGCGATATTCAATCGCATATTTGGCCATTTTTGTAAAAATAAACATTAACAATAACATAACAAAAACATAAAGAACGTCAACATTTTTTTTATATAAAAGTATAAATCGCTTTAAGGATCGCCAAGTACATCGCCGACCTTCTCGTCGATTGTGTTATCCCCACTGAAGGGTTTCACACCCTGTTCCACATCCACACCTGTCCAGAGCCTGGACTGCCTTCCACACTTGTGGCAGCTTGGACCAAACAACCTTCCATTCGTTGCCTATGAGAGTCCATCCCCATCCTTCAGGACTCGTGGAATTTCCCTCGATCTGATTGGCACAACCCCAAATATGTCCCGCGACGTACGCTACTCTCTTTATGTGCTGTTGTAATGCAGCTTGAGTTGGTGGAATTGCGGCAAGGTGCTTGCTTTCCGAGGCAAACATGTGCTTTCTTGCCTCATTTACACCCGGGAGTACCGCCTATAAAAATAAATATACTTTTCGCCGTACCTGTTTGCTACAAATTTTTACAACAAAGCTCTGATACAGATGTTCTCGTGATTCTCGTATCTTTCTTCCCGGAGCTTCGACAGAAAGGTTTAAAGCATGCCCCTGTGTGCGTTATAAACATTAATCGGCTGCGGGTCGGCCATTTTTTAAAAAAGACGGCTTTTGGCCGACTTCCGGTTTTCGGATCGCATTTCCGAGGCTGCGGTTGGATTCCTCGAGTCGAAATTATGCGGAATCGACACCCAGCTCGCCTCTCTGGCCCATTTTTAATTTTTTAAAAATATTAACATTAAATTTCCCCCACCCGTCTATAAAATCTACCCACACGGAAAATCTCGAGTGTTCCTCGGGCCAAATCGATCAAATGGGTCTAAGGAACAACTGTACCAAGTGGCACCTTGGTATCACAAAATGCAGTTTATTTTTGCGTACCGCTAGTACTAATATAACTACGCCAAGAAATATCAACACCAACTGGCAGCGACCACATTTTCAAATAAACCTATATTTTCATCTTGAATGTATGTTCCTATTGATATTGTGACTGGTCTCGTGTAATTAACGTAATTCCTAAGGATTCAAAAATGTTTAAAAAACTTTTTACCTCCAGGCTGTATTATACATTCCATGGGTCAGTAAAATAGTTTTCATCATTATTTGTCTGCACTCCAATGTTAGAGTGTTTTCATCATGCGATAGGTTTTCATTTACATTTACATTAGCTACAATCAGCAGATATCTACTATTAGGGATGGCGTACTCCCAAGAAATAGATAATATCTATGTGTTTTTCCTAGTACCATACCGCAAGGTGTGTTGGCTTTGGGTCTTTCTTCCTCTTTTCTCTTTGAAATCGTTTCACCCTTATATGTGAATCTTTTCCACCTATACCAATGCAAAATGTAGAATCATCACTGCAATTTACCATTTGTATTTAAGTCGGTTCAAAATAGTCATACGCATGCAGTTCCTGTAGGTATAATTATGCGAAATTGTCACGAATTACTTACCTAAATATGCTGCTCTCTATGTTTATAAAGCATTAATTATTGTTCGACGCAGTTATGGCATAACTATCGAACTTTCTTACTGTGGAAGCCAGTGTGTGGAAGGCTCAAATTAACGCTTTCCTGCAATTTATCGGAAAGCCAACCTTTTTCCTACTGATTCAAGTTTTTTCAAATAAACAGGTTTTCCGAAAATGACGCCGAATTTAGGCAGTGGTCATGTGAAAAGTTTCTTACAAATGAACTCTATTCCGCATACAATAGACGTAGGTACCTACATTAAATACATGTTTTCCCAAATATTTGATCAATCTGAACACGGAAAAATCGTTTTACGATTTGATGACACTAGTCATCAAATCTGCCAAATCTTGAATTATCCCCCCCAAATTTAAATGTGGCAATAGTTCGCAGTACCCAGTCCGCCCCTGAATAAAAAAATTACTACATAACTTCAGTAATGTTAAACTAATTTATTAATTTTATTTAACTATTCCATAAAAAGCTTTATTTTCTTCGCTACCAAACCGCTACTTACCAGGGGCTCAAGCCCCCCCCCCCAAAAACAAAAGGTCTAGAACCACCTATGCTAATCATAATAATTAATATTTTATATATCTATATATATATTTACTTGGACAAGTTCGCTCCGCCTCTGATCAGAGCGGATATTGGTTTCTAGTACAGCAGGTTCTCTCAGAAAAAAAAAAAGAATTACGAGCATTTATAATATATGTCATATCTGCTTAAGACCAGACAGGACAATAAAATCAACAGTTATCAGCAGTATCTGCACCATGATTTTTCTGTTGCTCGTTGGAGGTGCTACAGGAGAACTCCACGTTCAACCGAAGTCATTGTTCTGGTCTCGGTCTCTAACCCCAACAAAAGAACCGTATGGCCCAATTTGGCTGGATTCGCCTAGAAGTCTCCCCTACATCCTTTCTTTTCCACAACAAAGAACCCTGAAGGGATACACCGGGGCTTACGTCACCTGAATACACCTTTCTTTCTTTGCGTGTATGATAGTATAGGATACAGAGAGGTTAAACGCAAGGATAATGGAAGGTAGGTAACTTCGTACACCTATAATAAAATTATTATAGTATTATAACATTTTTATACTAACCCAACAGATACAGATTTTATCTTCAATAAGTACTAGCGAATATACACACTAAGTGTACCAAAACTTATACAGACGGAAACCAGACATTTAAATTCAAATCCCGGCCATTGAAGGTTCATTTAACTGTGTAACCTAATTGCGGGATTGTTACCTAACAACGTAATCTTTCAATAGATCACACAAATAATTGCAAAATGAATTTCTTAAAAAAAGTTCAACCCCTATATCTTGCAAACGAGTAATACAGGCATGGTATAACAATGAAATTTGACTAAGTGCCATAGTATATCTCTAGTATTAGGTAATTGAATTGCGACAGCAAGTGTGGATAAAGTGGATAAAGGCGACCGCTTCCTAAATGTCAATATTTGGAGAAAAATACCGAAGATACGGGAAATAAAAAAACGTTTTTTGCTCTCAATTAATTTTGCAGTTGTAATATGTAATGCATAAAGGAAACAATTGGGCGAACAAATTGTTTTTAACATAGAAATCTGAACTCACTTCCTCTGATCCACGCCACTGGCGAGAGTAAAAAGTTTTTATTATGCCAGTTACCTAGTACCTAAAGTGCGTTAAATTTAAATGCGGTATCTGTATTCGCAAATGGCAACAAAGACAAAATAATAGTAATTGCCCTCCTTCCTCGCAGAAGCAAGCTTCTGGGGTAGTTCTAGTCTGGAGTATTGTGAGGATGAGAATTAATATTGTGATTATTACTAGGAAATTAATTATTAAAACAACCCGATAGCGTTAACCGCGTGCCATACCCTCTTTTTGTGCGTTTAATCGTTGACTGAAGAAATAATCCTCACCCAACGGTTTAATTTTTTTGGAGAAAGAATTCAACGTGGGCCTAATCTATTGAAATTTTTCACACCTACCTACAAACAAATTTCCTTGATAACATTTTGATGTGAAAGCTACAGAAAAGGCTTTCTTCTAAAAAAATCAAGACTTGAAATTTTGCAGACGTACCTACCTACTCAGTTTTTCATTCTGAACAAGTTTCCTTGGTGACATTTTGTCGTAAAATCTATAAAAAGGTCACTTTACTGGTGTGAAAATTACGTCACAGTTTCAAACCAAGCTGGGCTGAACCCCAAAGATCGAATTTTATCTCAATGTTTCTTTCACTTTAGACTAGTTCCAATAAAGGAACTCCAACTGTAAATAGTTACCTAGCTAGAGCTTTGGTCGCGTTTCCTTCTCAGTCGAAAGATTACTTTGTGGCACTCTAATCGCCCTTCAGCTCGATGTGCATCGCTTCCTCCGTCTTCCCTAACATGCAGATGTTCCCGGGGCCCTCCTTAAGACCCAGGACGCAGCTGGCCCCGCGCAAGTGGGGGCCTTTGTGTCCTCCCGGGCATTTGGCGGGACGCGCGTGCGGGCCGCACCGGGCGCGGGGAGCGCCTTTGTGCGCAATCAAACACCTTTTACTTTTCTTTGCCGTCCCCCGGGTGTGCCGTGGAGCGTGCGTTCCTATTTGCGTACAAGACGTATGCGGATGATTTTTTTATCGGGGGCCCCGCCGTCTGGCGAGGGGTCTATATTCTATATACAGTGTGACCCATTTGTTTTGGGGTCAGTCTGTAAAAAGTGTATCAATCGTGCGATTTGGCTGATTTTTTTTTTAAATTGTAGAGCTCGATGAACTGCACATTCTGAACAAAAATTGCCTGGTTCGCATAAAATCCAAAGCCTACTATGACCGTTTTTATGAGCAAAATTTTAAGAAACCATATTAGCGTTTTTTTTTGAAAAAATCTGTGTGCGCCAATGGATTGAGCACCCCTCGAAATGGGTATGTACAAAATTTCATCAAAATATTTCAAGTAATAACGATTTTGTAGAAAAATTAAAAATGCAGCCAAGGTACGTCTTTATTTTCAAAAATTCAAAGTTGGCCATGGAAAATAATTGAATTGTAATAATACAACCTTATGCTTATAAACACAAAACATAAAAACAATTAAAATTATAAAATTTTTGTAACTTCTACCAAGCCTCCATTTTCTACAATGCATTTGTCGTTCCTCTTGCGTACATTCAAAATTACATTTCGTATTTGCTGTGGAGTAATTTCCTCACAACTACGGATTATCCTAGCTTGCAGTTCTTGTAAATTATGGGGTCTTGACTTATAAACATTTTGCTTAAGTGTACCCCAAAGAAAAAAATCTAAAGGAGTTAAGTCCGGAGATCTCGGTGGCCACTCACAGAAAGGACTATTTCGCCCTATCCAACAGTTTTCAAAATTATTATCTAGCCAGTTTCTGATTAAACGAGCATTATGAATAGGACTGCCATCTAACTGTAACTTTAAATTTAAACGGTATCTTAATGGTAACTCATCACTGATCTACCTGGGTGTCTATTGTTAAATTCGGCCGCAGCTTCTGCTGCCGAGCGCTCGTTGTCGCCCACGAGTCGAACAATTTCTATTTTGTCTCTTATGCTTAAATATTCCATAATTATGATAATTAATTGTATTGAGCACAAACAATTTCTGAACTCAATTTAGACAGTTTGACACTTAATAAAAGTAAACAATTCAATTATTTTCCATGGCCAACTTTGAATTTTTGAAAATAAAGACGTACCTTGGCTGCATTTTTAATTTTTCTACAAAATCGTTATTACTTGAAATATTTTGATGAAATTTTGTACATACCCATTTCGAGGGGTGCTCAATCCATTGGCGCACACAGATTTTTTCAAAAAAAAACGCTAATATGGTTTCTTAAAATTTTGCTCATAAAAACGGTCATAGTAGGCTTTGGATTTTATGCGAACCAGGCAATTTTTGTTCAAAATGTGCAGTTCATCGAGCTCTACAATTTAAAAAAAAATCAGCCAAATCGCACGATTGATACACTTTTTACAGACTGACCCCAAAACAAATGGGTCACACTGTATATGGCTTTGTGCGGCAGTCATAAGTGGCCCCCGTTATACTTTCCAGTTCTCCCATAAATCAGAAATAGCAACTTTAAGAGCCTAGATATTCTTGAATCTTGACTTTGGGATCGCCAATTTTGTTCTCGACTCAGAAATGTATACCTATATTGCCCGTTGTAGCCTTATTTATCTCCAGAGAGCACAGGGCCGGAATACCTAAATCGACGTACGGGAGAACCCTAGAGGAACCTTAAAAAATATACTTAACACTTTTATGGTTCAACATCCGAACAAGCTATGGGCAGAGTAAAATGAATTATTGATTATACGGCTTTTGGCCGTTAAACGCACCGTATCACTCGTATTGCAAATAAAACACGGACGGCTACCTTCATCTCTGTCTGGTTGGGGCTCTGGTTATTCTGTGATATTAAGTCATTCTATATAGAGGGTATCCGCGGCACTTTAGATGTCAAATTTTAAAATAATTGACCTTTGACTTTTGGTTAATTTGGGTAAAGCGCTTTTTTATTAATGGATATGCAACAATTTTATAAGAAAATGTGACATTATACAGGGTGTTAGTAAATAAGTGCGACAAACTTTAAGGGGTGATTCTACATGAAAAAATAATGACAGTTTGCTATATAAACGTAGGTCCGCAAATGCTTCGTTTTCGATATACAGGGAGTCAAAGTTTAAAAAAAAATGATAATTTATTAATAATTGTTATAGCTATGCGCACCTAACTAAAAATGTTTTATTCGAGATATTTTTATTTTCATTTGTTGTTTTGATTTTTTGTTGCTATATAGGATAGGTTTTTGATATTGTTGTACTAGAAATTAAAAATACGCGTTATGTTGTTTTAGGTAAGAGAGCTTTTTTGTCACTAATTGAACGAGGATTTTAAAAATAATTTTTTTAAAATTATCTCAGTGGCGTATCATTTATTTTCTTAAAAATATCGAGGCCATTACCCCTATGTACGCCACTGATTAACATAAAATTTTTAGTCGGGTGTCAAAAAATGTGCTTTCTAGTCCTCTTAAAACCCACCAAATTTCATTTGAATATCTTAATCCGTTTCATTAATCAACTTAATCATTTTTTTAAAATTTTGACTCCCTGTATATCGGAAACGAAGCATTTGCGGACCTACGTTTATATAGCAAACTGTCATTATTTTTTCATGTAGAATCACCCCTTAAAGTTTGTCGCACTTATTTACTAACACCCTGTATATTCGATTCGAATCAAGTTTTTGATGTTCTTCTATTCCTATACAAAGTTTCATTAATTGTTTAAAAATAACGTATTGGGCTCCTCAGAGTCGGTAGTCCAAACTAGGATGACTTCGAATCCTATAGAGGATGTATAACAGTGGCGTAACCAGGGGGGGCAAAGGGGGCAAATGGCCCCCCCCATTTGGCATTCACTTTGAATCAGTGACATTTTGACATTTAATGTCTGACGTGCAATAAGTGCTAGATTCACTCGATTGCCAACTAAATACTGTCTACAATCTACACGTTAAAAAATCAATTCAGTTAAGTCTTTATAGAAACATACTTTCTTTTTTAGATACCCCGATTACTTATTTCTAGATCGAGCTCTTGCTCTCCTCCCCTTGACATACTTCTGGTTACGCTACTGACGTATAATAACAATAATTTAACCAGGCCTGAAGTACGCCTATGATTTTTTTAACTGAAATATAAAATGTCAGTTTTTCTATGAATTTTCTTAAACAGTCTCCTAATTCATACATAATCCTAATTTATAGTCTGTAATGTTGTGACACTTCATAAAAATCGTAGTCTTATTGAAACATATTTAAAACAATAATTATTTATAGATAGCAATTAAAAAAATCCCCATCGATCCCGCATGTGCAAAAAAATATTCAAACGGTAAGTTTTATCATAAAAATACATCAGAAATTTTTTTTATGGTTTTGGGTTTTTGTTAGCTATGTCGGATTTTTTCGTTCTGATCGAGCTGAAAAGCAAAATGAAAGGATTTATGATTAAAGTAGGAATTTAATAATACCTTTGAATAAAGAACCCCAGGAAGGAGCAAATCGCTGCATGGACCGGGATCGTCTCTGCAAATGGTGGGATGCCTTTTCCGTTTTTACACTGGCGCGCACCTTTGAGTTGTTTTCGACAAACTAATCGAGGCAGAAAACCTCATTTTTCTTGAAATCGGTAGGTATGTACCATTGAATAAGGAATTCCTACAATAATACAGGCAAAACATTATAAGGCACGTTGATGTCTTTAAGTTTAGGAATCCTGGATAATACAGCAATTCTAATTTTAAATTTCCAGTTATAAAGAAGGCTACTTAGACAAAAGCCTATGCCACTTGGGTGCACGGCCTCAAAAGTTAATTTAAATTATAAAATTACTTACCGATGGATTATTATCCTCAAACATTTTAGTTATGGCGGTCAGGAAATTGTCACAACCTACTACAATATTGTGCCAAAACTTGGTTACTACTCAGGGCGATTTACGTCTCACGTATTTTATAATATGCATATAGAGCTTTCACTCCTTCCTGGGATCCTTTATTCAAAGAATAATACATATAGACAAAATTCAAGATGGTGGAACTGTCAAATCTTATGAAAGATCGCATCCAGCTGTAGGAAAACAGGGGAATTACCGTTTCTTTCATGTAATATTAAGTTCATTAAAAATTATGGAACATTTTGCATTTTGCCTCAAAAGTTTTTTTCTTCATTTTTTTCTGCAGTTAATCTTCCCATAGCCCCTAACACATAAAAGGAAGACCCCACAATCGTTTTCCCCACACTCTGTGCGTCTTCTACGTCAATTTGCGCGTCTTGTTATTGACAGTGATGTCTTTCAGAAAGGAGCTTTATCTCCGATCAAATATCATATTTGATCGGAGAGCTTTATTATATGGCAGTATTATTCCCATATTTATCTGTTGGAGGAATTGCATGACTGCGGACATTATTTATCTTGAAAACTATCTATCGCAAGAACTTGCGCGCGCTAGTATCAAAAGAAAAATAAAATATAAAAAATCTTTTCAAATCAAGCTTTTATTTAAGTTATGTATTAAAACGAATAAAATAAATTTAGGTTTTCGTTATGACAATTCAATGCCAAATTACCACAAGTTTTTGTAAATCAAAAAGCTTGTCTCGCGAAATTTTCATAAAAGTAGGGTACCAATTAATTTTATTGATTTAAATGATTTAGTTTAGTTCTCTAGTTTTAGTTGTATGGGCAAAAAAGTCGGCCCTAGCCGCAAATGGCACTCCTTGCCGGACAAACATTACTATTACCTAAGTATTATAAATATGTTAAGTGTGAAGTTGGCTCTCTAATAATGCAGTTACAAAAGTGTAATTAGAAGAAAAATAAATTGAAAATTTAAGGTTACTTTTTATTATTGTCCAAGTCGGCCATGGACAATAATAAAATACTCTTTCACAACACAGCAGCTACGAAATCAGTACCTAGTTTAGTACTCTCTTGGACATTCTTTCGTATATGTTTTAAACAAGTATCTTCTTTACGGAATTTCCGGGGTATTTACACCATTTTAATTTTGCAAACATTATTGTCAAACTCGCGCTTAAACCAAAAACTCCTACGATTTGGCTCTCTAACGAGCCAAAACAAAAGAAATTGGTGAGAATTAATACATATGAGAAAAATAAATTTCATTTTGTTCTTACTCGTCCTATATATTATGTTTTATATTTGGTGTTTCATTTTTGTTCTCCTTACTTTAAATTCCAATAATTATTTCTGTGCGTTTGCCTACACCATTGCTACTTCGCTAGTTTCGATTGGTTTTTAGCAGTGAATATTTTCTTTCACAGTCTGTGGTTTTAGTTGTTCCACTTTAATTACAGCTTAGTCGGGAGGCACTGACTGAAAAGTTCAGTTATTCGAGCTGGTATTTCGACAAATTTCAGAATACCTAAACTTTCCCCTGAAATACGCGAAATAAAAAATACCTAATGTTCGATCAGTAAAAATAGCGACGCCTCGTGCCGCCACGCAAACATGCTCAGTGCTCATACAAAATATTCGTTGTCAACCATCTTATATTTTTTACCCGATAATGGGCCCCAAGGTCGCATTTTTGCACATGGTTTCCGCACATTGAATTAAATGTATTTGCATATTCGACTATGCAAACTGAATTATTGGATATGGATATATGGGAAGCCACAAAAATTGACTCTTTGTTAGCACCTTGCAAAATATAGGTAGGTATATAATATCGAACTACTGCGTCTCGAGCAAAATTGGCATGGCATACACCGCTCCAAGAAATTATCAGAGCATTGTAAAAATTATGAAAATATACAGAATGTTTCCTAAGATGCAGGGAATGTCAGGTCCAGGCGCACTCCCCCCCCCCCCCCTCTGTCAAATGTACGAAAAACGCACAAATTCAACAATTCACCAAACCCTAGGGTGAAATTTTGTTGCACTTTTTCCTCATAAAATCTATCCCAAAATTTTGATTTTTAGTGTTAAGGTGGCGAGATAGGGACAAAAATTGACTCTTTGTTAGCACCTTGCAAAATATAGGTAGGTATATAATATCGAACTACTGCGTCTCGAGCAAAATTGGCATGGCATACACCGCTCCAAGAAATTATCAGAGCATTGTGAAAATTATGAAAATATACAGAATGTTTCCTAAGATGCAGGGAATGTCAGGTCCAGGCGCACTCCCCCCCCCCCCTCTGTCAAATGTACGAAAAACGCACAAATTCAACAATTCACCAAACCCTAGGGTGAAATTTTGTTGCACTTTTTCCTCATAAAATCTATCCCAAAATTTTGATTTTTAGTGTTAAGGTGGCGAGATAGGGACAAAAGTTCATATTTGTTTTTGGCATGTTGCACGGTTTTGTCTTGGTAGTGTTGTTTTGCGCGTTTTTCACTGCCCACGACAAATACAGGGTGTCCGGAAATTATGCATCAGGATTTTGGAGGGCGATTCTACACGAAAAATTAATGCCACAAAGTCCTAAACCATTTTTTCGAAAGCTCAAAATTGACGGAGATACAGGGGCGAAAAAAAAAACATTTTTTTTAATTTTTTTAATAATGTTTTATCAAGTGAGCCGATTTTTGTCAAATTTTGCATACATATGACCAGTGTTCCTTTGTATTTACTATAATAATTTGACGCAAATCGTCAATGCCTAAGGGCCCAAACTGTCCTTCACCTTAAGAAAATGACTTAGAACTTTTTTGTTTTAATATTTTTATAAATTTGGATAGCAGATTATTAAAAAGCATCAATATCTCTTTAAAAAAGGTTCTCCTATTGCATCACCTTAAAATGAACCTTTCCGAGAAAAAACCCTTTAAACATAAATAATTAGAAATTCTTATTTTATTTAACAAAGCAAGCCTTGAAAACAAACACTTTAGTTTCCTTGGAACCAACATGACAACAAGAACATGACGTTATGTTATAAATTTTGAGATGTCAAGTTAACAAAAGAAATTTTTTTTCGCGGCCTGTATCTCTGTCAATTTTTACCTTTCGAAAAAATGGTATAGGACTTTGTGGCATTAATTTTTCTCTCACTAGATATCCCAGTTACGTTTTGACACCGTGAGTACTGCTATCGGCATCTTAGGCCATGTTCTCATCAATCGCTGTTTTCCTAATTTTTCATTAAGTATCATTAAGCATTTTTTTGTTTATTTTGCTCTCTGCTGCAGTTACAATAACACTAGTTTTTAGTTTACATTTCACTTTAACATTTTCTGTACGTATCACAGGAATTCTTCAAGAGACATTTTATAATTTGGTAGAGTTTCTCATTTGAACTTCTTGTGCAAGTTCTCATTCCAATTATTCGAGAAGAGTGGGTTTAGGGAGAAAAAATGACGTAGCCTACAATTTTAACTTAACGTTGTAGCGGGGTATTTAAACCATGGCTCCTAAACAGAAGCATGTCACATTGACTCATACATAAAAGTTTTCCTTTTTTATTTAATATGTGGGTCGCAAATGGCAACGAAGACAAAATAATAGTACCTAATTATTGTCCCCTCCCCCGCCCAAGCATTCAGTTGCTCCTGGGGTACTCCTATAGTTTGGAGTATTGTGAGGGTAACAATTATTATTATATTGTTTATTAATGTCTCTATATAATCCGAACACGTTCGGATTTTAAAAATCCGATTGTAAAAATCCGAACGTGTAAAATCCGCGTTTTTATATCAGTCCAAAATGACTCGGTACTCGGCAGACTTAAATCCACCCTACACACTGAAAACTTTAGTGAAATTAAAAATGGTCATTGGTCATTGGATTACACCCATAGCAATGTCCTAAGATTCCGAATTTCCAGATTTCACAGTTGAAAAATTTCAGGATCGCCCAAATATAAAAAATTGCTGTCCAATGGGTATTCAGTGGGAGGCCAAGGGGGGTGCCTGCCCCGCCCCCATTGGGTTCATGGGCGTTCCTGGATGCTGTGCTGGGATTTTTTGTTTCTTAAAATGAGCCGCAGGCGAACTTTTTTAGAAATATTAGGACAAATAGTTTAAATGAGGCAGAGGAAATAACTAAATCAGAACATCATGATCTATTGAGGGGAGGGTTGAACCCTAAATCCCCCATTATCTAGGACCTGGGTGTATATTTTTACACTCACTACACAGTCACTAACTTGATACTTTTATACTTCCACATCTCTAAGGCCAATGGAGTGTTGTAATTTATAATAGTATTGTCTTTTCTATAAAAGGAAATAGAATACTTCTTAGTTTCTTAGTTTACAAATGATAATAATAATTAAGAAAGAAAAAAATTAGCATCTATTGACGTAAGTAGTATTTTCTGCTCATAATATTATAGGTTAATAGGTTACTTCGAAATTTTTTCATTTCATTAAACTGTTTGACCTTAAACATTTTGGACGTAATTTTGGACCACAATTTTGAAGTTACGGCCCTAATACATAAGTAGATACTAGGAGATTTTTGTGATATGATGATAAATATAAGAGTTTTGTGTTTTCTGTTGTTTTTTACTAATTTTTATTTTTAGTTTAAGAATTTTGATCTTTGCAATGTTTGATTGGGTTATTATTTAATAAATAAAGACTACTTGTGTATAATAAATGTTTTGTTGGTAAAAAAGTGGGCTGTAAAGTAACTGAACATTGATCGCCACTTCCTCTCCATGTTACAATCCTAGAAGCACCACTGGGTACAGTTTTTCATCCGAAGTTTAAAACTAATCTATAATAATATAAGGTGATTCATTGGGAATGAAAAATCGCGAAACCGGAGATAGGGGGGATTAAAATATGACTATTAAACCCAACATATGCCTTACACAAAGGTTGCTCGATTTTTTTATTTCCCAATAACCGTCAAAGTATTCATAGGATCAACTTGAAAATTGGTATCTTGGGGTTTTTTGCCAAAAACTTCGATAGCTGTTAGAATATGGAAATTAAACAAGAATACATTTTTTTACGTTAAAAGGGGCCGTTACATATTTTTTATTAATTTTGCTCCAAGTGACCATACGGGTGAAAAAATATGGCGCCATTTACCAATACGATAGGGTATACCCCTCTAGGAACTACATAAACAAATAACCAAAAATTCTTATTTATCATCCCAAAAAACCCATACGCCTACTAATTTTCAAGTTGATCCTATGACACCTTTGGAAGTTATTAGGAAATTTCCAAAACAATTTTTAACCTGCAATATTAGTGAATAAGGCATATGGGATTTAATATACCTAGTCATAATTTGATCCCCGCCCTATCTCCGGCTTAGGGATTATCCTAATAAATCACCCTGTATAATGGCTCTCTCGCTGCAGTATTCTCCAACAAATAAGCAAATCTCAGATGAAAATATATTTTATGTTCCTGTTATTATCTAGGTATATACATACTAAATGCCTCAGACCGTCTTGTCTACGGAGCGATAGGACTTTCACTATTGAGATCGTAATGCCCCAAACAAAAACTGTACCTACTTACCTCTAAAGTAGGTCATATCCTTGAACCCCTTTTCCAGGTAGAAGATACCATTTTCTATTGTTAGACATAACTGAAAAAAGATTCTGTGGGACACAAATTTAGTACCTCTCCCAGTTAGTACCTACCTGTATGTTGATTTTAAAATGACTGGGTATACCTAGGTTATACTTCCAGATCGATATATTTCTAGGTAGGTTAAATAATGTAAATGCTATGAAGTGACTTCTTCCTAGTAAACCAGTTCCTACTAAAGGAAAAACACAAAATTTGGGAGAAAGCTACGTGAAACACTCGAATTAGTTCAGGCATGACAAAATGACATTATCGAAACCCATTTTTAGTGGCTTTTATATAAAACTTTTTTTCTGATTTGACACTCGTGTCCCCAAAAATGCAGGTGTGACAAGAAAACATAAATCACGAACGAAAATTGGTATCTATTGGTTTGGATCAGGGACTCTTTAAAATAAGGGGACCCAGCATTATACTTTCCAAAGTGAGGTCTATTCTTTCCTCATTCTAATAGTATCAGTGATGCCACGTATGCCATTTTATTGGAGAATCTATAAATATAACAGGTACTTTGATTGTTATTAAAAATTAATAATGGTTTCCATGATTTCTAAAAATTAGACTTGACAATGTTGTGTCTACAATTACAGAATATTGCAACTGTCAAATGAAACAAATTTATTGTATAGTTGAAATTCTTTAATTGTCACATCTGAGTATCTGGAAGTTAGAAAAGTTAAAAATTGTGAATTATGATGGGAAATTTTTTGCCTCCTTTAGAATATATGGCACTATCAATCACATAAAACCTGATGGCAGTTGGGCACTGACATATAACATAACCTTGTAGGTACCAGCCCACTTATGTGGTCTCCTTGGAGTTTACAGAAAACAAACTTCCTCTCAAGGCTTCACTTTTCCTATGTGATAGACTGTGAAATGCTGGGTCCCCTTATTTTAAAGAGTCCTTGGTTTGGATGAACGGTGCGTTTTTTTTTTCAGAAAAAATATCTAGGTATCATATTTGACAATCGTTGAACTATCTTATCAAATAGGTATTTCACTCAATGGCAGAATCCAAAGCGCATGCTTGATGCAGTCATTTAGTGACTGTATAAACTGTTTTTCATATAAGGCAAAAAATATATCAAGAGAAGATTTTTTTATCAATCCGCTTGCATGCGCTTACTCTGCTTCGTTGCATTGAAGGCAGGCAGAAGTGCTTAGAAGCTTGCAAACGGTCATAGTCAAATAATGTTAGCTGTTACTATAAGATTTTAATTTCCAATGAGGCAAGAAATCTCCTAAAATGAATAGTTGCCCGATTATGTGTTTTCATTATCTACTCCCAAATGTCACATTAGTTGCACAAAATCAAACATTTCCCAACTGGCAGGTACATAAATATAAATTGAATTCTGTTAATTTACTGGCGCGTTTTACGAGCCAAATAATGAAAAAGGTTCCTATAAACATACTCTCAAAAATGCCATATAAGGGGGCTGTAGCCCTCGAAATGTATACTGTTTCGTCACAGAAAAACAGCAATTTTTCACACAAGTAAAGTGCCCTTTTTGTAGGTTTTTACAACAAAATATTATTAAGGAAACTTGTTTAAAATGAAAAACTGATTAGGTCTGCAAAATTTCAAAAGACTAGATCTACTACGGTTTTTTAACCTTTTTTAATTCTTTTAGAAAAGTGACCTTTTTGTAGCTTTCACGTCTAAATGTTATCAAGGAAAAACCGGGTAGGTGTGAAAAATTTCAAAAGCCTAGGCCTGCTTATTTTCTTCCTGCTAAACAATTAACTCAAAAATTGAAGTAGGCTTGGGCTTTTGAAATTTTTCACACCTACCCAGTCATTATGAGCAAGTTTGCTTAATAACTAAAGGGCGGAATATATGCAAATTGCATATATACGCATTTTTCGCATATTTTATTCCATTTCGCAAAACATTGCATATTTCTGGAAAAACTATATTTTTGTTCATATTTGCATCTTTTTCCTACACTTATTTATAGATGTAAGATATAGCCAAGATTATGAAAGCCCAGAGACAACTCGCAGTGTGTAGTGCAAAGTCAAGAAATACTGAAAAATGCGGATGCAGCTAACCAACTTGTTTTTATTACAGTTAATTTTAGTTTTATACCAGATATAATTCTTTCAGTAGAAAGTAGAAATTTAGGTTTAAGCGAATAGGTTGATTTTGTTCAAACATTTTCCGCTAAATGTAGAAAGGTTCCCGGTGATGTAGGTATTAAAGTTAGAAAAAAATTAGAAGCTCTACTGTTGAAAAATGAACGGTTCAAATCTTTAATGGCAGTAAAGAGTATTTTTGATGGTAAATCATTCAACGAAGTTGCACCTTGGCCATATACCTTACTACACAAATTAAAATATTGTCCTATTACATCGGCAGATGTTGGGAGAAGCTTTTCTATTATATAAACATATTTTTACCGACAGAAGGCAAAGATTTTTATTGGAAAACTCATAAATTCCTACTAGGTATACAATTTCAAATTAAAATGTTTTTATAATTCTGCTTTAATATAGGTATTTTACGAGGTATTTTATGTATTTGTTTTCCTTTCATTTTTCTTAAAATAAACCCTTTCTCTAAAGTCAGTTTTGGTGTTTTTTTAAGTTATTTGTAGATATAATATAAATGCATATTATTGCATATTTGGCCAAATAAATGCATATTATTGCATATTTTAAATAAAAATGATGCATACATATGCGCATATTTCGATTGAAATTAAATGCATATATTCCGCCCTTTATTAATAACATTTTGACGCGAAAGCTATAGAAAGAATAGTTTTCTAAAAAAAGTGGAAAAAGTTTATTTTTGTAGCCCTAGACTTTTAAAATTTTGCAAACCTACTAAATTTTTCATTCTGAACAAGTTTTCTTGATAATATTCGAATCCTATAAAAAGTCAATTTATTGGTGTGAAGAACTATTTTTTTTAATTTGCAAGGCAAAGGTACGTGATTTTTCCAAAGTAAAATTATGTCTGAACTTAGTTTCAAACCAAGCTGGGCTCAACCCCAAGAGATCAAATTTCAACTCGATTTTTTTTGTCATTTACAGGAGTCGTCCAATCAATTCGGGGACACACGATATGTTCATTGTTCATATGATTTTTTCACAGATCTGATAGAAGTTTGAAAACATTTATGTCTCACCACTAAAAAATTATACACCCTCTGCAAGTTAGCAGGACCAGGACAATCTACCTATAAACATTACCCTCAAAAATGCTCTCTTAAGGGGGCTTGATCCCCCGAAATGGACAGTTTCGCAAATGGTTTTTGTAATTATTTCCACAGCGAACAAGGATAGGTATAATTCTGAAATTTGAAAACTATATAAGTATTATACATGTGAGACTTCACATTTACCGAGGTAGAGATAGTTTGATATTCTTATTGAATTTCGATAGCATGCACCGTTTTCGAGTAAAATCGGTTTGAATAATTGTTCCAGTGTGCTATAAAAACGCGTATTAGAAATTAGTCTGCCACTATTTACCAAAAATAAAGAGTAAACGTTCCTATAAACATGGCCTCAAAAATTCTTCCTAAGGCCCCCGAAATGGACACTTTGACAAACGGTTTTTATAAATATTTCCAAAACGAGCAAAGATAAAATTCTGAAATATGGATGTGATATACCTGTAAGATTTGACATTCAAAGAGGTAGAGAGAGTTTGACATTCTTCATCATATAAAATACCCCAAATTTTTGTGTGCTTTTTTCATGATTTCTATAGCCCCCTTAGGGGGCATTTTTGATGCATGTTTACAAGAGTTTTGGTAGGCTAACACAGTGCATGCTGTCGAAGTTCAACAAGAGTACCTACCTTTTTTCGTAGAATACCCTGAAATTTTATACGTTAGCAATAAATCTGGGAAAAAAGCGCACACACACAAAATTTTGGATATTTTTCCCTTTTGATCCCCCATCTGGGACGCCTGTGATGAAGAAAGTCAAACTATCTCTACGTCTAAAAAAACGAAAAAACCGTTTGCCAAAGAAAGTAGGATGAATTTCGGCGGCTATAGCCCCCTTAGGGGGCATTTTGAGGTCATATTTATAGTAAATTTGCACCCTGTATATCCACGGTTATAGTGAGAAGCAGTAACAAATCCAGGATTTGTGTTTGGGCCATGAAGGGAAAATGTAGAAACGAAAACAACAAATTGCGATAATATTTTTTCAATTGTCTAATTCATACCCCGTTTCTGGGGGAGGCTGCAGCCCTGTAGCCTTGAGTGAGAAGCAATAAGTACGCATATTTATTCAAAATTTAAATTTATTTTTAAAATATGATCTTACAAAGTAATCATCAGCCTTCCATTTTGTATACAAACATCTCTATACGTTCTTTGTTAGAAACTAAAAAACAAGCATCAAAGATATTTCTCAAACTTAACTAAAACATAACTCCTAGTCTAATAAGTAATGGTATACAAAAATACTTCACTGGTCCAACATATAGGTACCCGCTAATTCATCCTGGTAGATTCCTGACACTCGCGCAACTTGAGATCAAAAACCAGATTAGCGACTTCTTTCTGAATTCTGATTTGGTTCATCGGGCGCATGCTTTTAACTGCATCGGCGATTCCTCTAAAGAAAAGATCGATCCCATCTTCTTTATCTTGTGGGTTCGTTTGGTAAAAATCTGATCTGAACGAAGGAGAGGGTGTGGCCAAGAAATGGGTGCTAAGTGCCGCATGCTCGACGGGATTCAAGTTGAAGTTCTCCATGAATTTTTCTTTTCCAATACTGCCCAATCCGTCGTCTGTAGGAGGCGGTTCTATTTCTTCTTGCTTCATCTCGATTTCTTGGGACTTTTGGTCCTTCACGTTGACGTGGGGCGCTAGGAAGACCATGAGAGATGCGTATTTCCATTGTTTCCTCCGACGCTTCCGGACCTCGCCGTTGGCTTTGGCTATTTCGTTTTTTTGGTATTTTACGAAGGAGTCACGTATGTTCTTCCACCTCTGTTTCACTTCAGAAACTGAAAACAATAAATTTGAAATTAGTACACATATTAACTAAAAGATATTGTAACATTGTATGAATTTATAAAATGGAATTATGTGAATTATAATATTGTTCAAAGGAGTGCGGGGCTGTGTGCACGTATATATAGATGAAAAAGAGAAAGAAGTGTATTTCCGTGCAAATAATTTAATTAAAAATCATGGTAAAGCGCTTTCGGCTGTTAAGCCATCCTCAGTACCACTTGTCAAGTGTGTACAGGAAAATTGAAGCATAAAGCATTATACAACAGTAAAAACCCATAAAATAGAAGGTCACACCAAGTCACATTTTAAAAACTTTAAAATATTAACAAATTATACAACTGTGGGCAGCCAAGCTACCCAAATTATTTAAACAAAAGACCAGCCGAAGTGCCAAATGCATCGTGGAAGGTGGAAGTGAAATTTATTTTATTTAAAAATTTTATTTAAAAATGTCACTTCCACCTTCCACGATGCATTTGGCACTTCGGCTGGTCTTTTGTTTAAATAATTTGGGTAGCTTGTCTGCCCACAGTTGTATAATTTGTTAATATTTTAAAGTTTTTAAAATGTGACTTGGTGTGACCTTCTATTTTATGGGTTTTTACTGTTGTATAATGCTTTATGCTACAATTTTCCTGTACACACTTGACAAGTGGTACTGAGGATGGCTTAACAGCCGAAAGCGCTTTACCATGATTTTTAATTAAATTATTTGCACGGAAATACACTTCTTTCTCTTTTTCATATAATATTGTTGCCTGGAGCTCTTTTTTTTGAGATTGCCATACTCCAATTTCAATAAAACAACTTCACACCTAGTGTATAGGTTAATCCACTCAAGCAAAATTCATAAATTTCTAGTCTATTTTTATAGAATTTTGGATAGTGGATCTGAACGTGTTTTAGTTTTAAATAATTTGAATGTTGATATACTTAGGCAAACATAAAAAGTTATTCAAGAAAATGATCACTGCTTTGACGAAACCGAATCGAGTAAGAACTTTATATGAGAAAATGCTTGACAAAGTATCATCCAACGTTTTAAAGCAAAGTCTCAAAAACTATTTGGTATTTTATCATTCGTCATTATATAGCCTTGGCTATATATTATCATTGAGTAAAGGATATATATTCTATTTTATCATTGAGTAAAGGATATATATTCTATCTATAGAATATACAGGGTGTCCAACTTTAAAACTGTACAAATCCGTAAAATCTTCATTTTTGGAGATAATCACCTAAACTTTTTTTTGTTTGAAAGTCCTTCAAAAACCGCTTCTTTCGACTTTCCTGTCATTTTCAAAATTCAAATCCAGGACCGGCTGCGATTGTTTTATACCCCTGATTTTCACGAAAACCATTTAGCGATTTTTTTTATTTAAAATCTGACCACGCAGCGTTAATCAGAACACCCCAAAACCCCCATATACCAAATTGAACAAAAAGTATACAGGGAGTTCCATTGTGTAGGGTGTCAAAGTTGAGCAAAATAGGAATTTTAAAGACATCTGGCGAGTCAAGTGTGCCATGGAATTCCTTCAAAACAGTTGCATGGTCTACAGGGCCACTCAAAATGTTGGTGTGAATAGATTTGCTACAAAAATATACAGGGTATTTTTCTCTGAGTCATCTCAAAATTCTGAATTTTTATTAAACTTTATACGGGTCAGGAGTGCTCTGGAATCATTGAAAAAATATTAATAAACACAAAAGTAATTCATTTCTTTACAAAATGCCAACCAACATATAAAAACAATTTAAATTATTGGACCTTTCTCAACAAAGTCACTGTCTAAGATGATACATTTTCTGTACGTTTCCTGTTGTGGCACATCAGCCACATTAACTGATATGGACTTACTGACTGGCAGGCTTCTGTATTTTTTAGATTTAGTTCGTTTATAGTATGTGGAGCAGTTTTGATATACTCGATTTTTGACCCGTATAAAGTTCCAAAAATGCAGTAATTTGAGATGGCACAGATAAGAACACTCTGTATATTTTGTATTGGACCTTTGCACACCAATACCTAGAGTGGTCCTGTTGACCATTCAACTGTTTTGAGGGGATTCCATGGCACACTTGACTTGGCAGATGCCTTTAAAATTTCTATTTTGCTCAACTTTGACACCCTGCAGAATGGAACTCCCTGTATATTTTTTATTCAAATTTGGTATAGAAGAGTTCTGGGATGTTCTGATTAACGCTGTGGAGTCAGATTTTAAATAAAAAAATCGCTAAATGGTTTTCGTGAAAATCGGGGGTATAAAAAATCGAAGCCGGCCCTGGATTTGCATTTTAAAAATGGCAGGAAGTTAAAAAGAAGCGGTTTTTGAAGGCCTTTCAAACAAAGAAAAGTTTAGGCGATTATCTCCAAAAATGAAGATTTTACGGATTTGTACAGTTTTAAGGTTGGACACCCTGTATATCCTTTACTCAATGATATTATCCATTAACCAATGAGAATTTTTAAAAAGTACTAACCACATACACGTTTTTCATGCTATTTGGCAATTATCAGTATAGGTTCGTTAATCTTTTACATTTTATGGTAAACCGCGGCAAGTCTTTGTTTTGTTAGGTTTTGAATTCTGAATATGGTAAAAGAGTATAGTATTTTTAAAGTCACTTGGAACAGCATAAAAACCTGTGAATTTTATACGGGTGATTTCGGCTGATAAGTCTGGTATTTTTACCAGTAGCAGAGCGTGGTACAAGAAATAAAATAGATCGCGCCTCGTATATCACTGTGTTCCAAGTGAGTTCATTTGTATTTTACCAAGGTAGCTCGAGAACAAGCTCTTCCGGCAATAAAATACGAGTGAAAACACTTTTTTAACCATATTAAACCGCACATGGTATTATAAGAAAAGGAGATGAAGGAGACAGAGACGATAGATATTGTAGTAAAAACAACTGACTGCATGCTCGCCTAATATAATATATCATCAATACTTGCATGGGCTACACTGTTCGACGGCGGGCCACTTGTACAGCGAAATGCGGTGGATAGGCGTGCGATAATTTCACAGATTTTAGGATAAACTTGCGTAAATAGTTGTAATCGATATGGCTTTTTAGAGATCTTTTGACAATATTGTATGGTGCATTAACCTTTACGTTTTGTTTGACGACAACCTTAAAAAACCCTTCAAAGTGAAATATTATGTTGCTTTTAGAATATGTATATCTTTAAAAAACTGCGCGACGCTTATGTCCTATATTGAGTTTTTTTTATGCAATTAGAGTTTTTTATGCTGTTTCAAGCGACTTTAAAAATACTATACCTACGTATTAATTATTGATGGTGCTTAGCACGTCTCTTCGTATCTACTTTTTTCTCTAATCCTGTCCCTTTTTTGCCTACTACTTTCATTCTTTAACTCTCTCTGTTAATATTTTCAACATGATTCATTCCTTATCCTAAACTAATAATGTTGTCGAAATTTGTTATTAATTTACTAAGTCCTAACTTAAGGTTTGATGATTTTATTAAAATTGCGTGTGTTTAGTATACAACAAAAACTGTTTCGGTTTATAGGGTTAAAATTTTGTAACTGCAAATTACAATATTTAGTTTATTTCTTACTTTGTGTATATTCCATATTGGTTATCCGTCTATAAATAGGTAAAACATCGATGACGTTTCAAAACATTGTTCACGCGTTTTGTAAACTGGACATCTACAATCGAATTTAGCTTTTACAATGTGTAGTTAATTTGTTTTGCTTATTACTTTTTGATCGGTGACCCTCGTTTTGACCGACTGTGAAATTTCTTAAAATGTTATTAAACAGACTATTATAAACATTATTGTTCATCGGGCTGTCCTGATTTCTATTTGGAGATCCAAACAGCAAAATAATTCATTAGGAATTTCAGAATTATTAGTCATTTCGAAATAAATAATCTTTTCGCAAAAAATATTTTTTTATATTTGATGCTGCTAACCAATTTATAGAAAAATATTTGGACAGTGTTTAGATTTACTCTTTGGGCTATGATTTGGAGAATAGCTTTTAGAGACCGCCGAGAGGCCAAGACCAAAAACAAATATCTACCTATCATGACTTCTGCTTGCTCTATTTCAAGCCTGTCCCTAATTTAACTTTGACGGATCTTCTAAGTCCTTTATGCTAAATTCCGTAAAGTGTTTGTTATGTAACTCATATACAGGGTGTTTCATAATTTAATGCTGATCCTACATGGTGATAATCCTTGGGTGATTTTAAGATTTTTTTATATGAACATATAGGTCCTTTATTTCTCAGTGTTGAAATAAAAAAACCGCTTTGTATTTTTTTAAATTAAAAATTAAATTTTGAAAAAAATGTACACCAACAAAGTGCCCTTTTTGTAAGTTTTACGACAAAATGTTACCAAGAGAACTTGTTTGGTATGAAAAAGTGAGAAGGTTGTCAAAATTTCAAACCTCTAGGCTTATACTTTGATTTTTTTACCTTTTTCCCATTTTTTAAAAAGTGCCCCTTCAGTAGTTTTCACGTCAAAATGATATCAAGGAAACCTGTTCATGATAAAGACCTGATGAGTAGGAGTGAAACATTTCAAACATCTAGGCCTATAGGTACTTTGATTTTTTTGGCTAAAAACTTAACTTAGTAGTTATAGGCTTAGACTTTTAAAATTTCTCAAAACTCCCCAGTTTTTCATCATGAACAAGTTTCCTTAATAACATTTTGACGTAAAAGCCACAGAAAGGGGACTTTTCTAAAAAAGGAGAAAAAGGTGGAAAAGCAAAACAAATAAAGTAATTTGCACGCCTACTCAGGTTTTCAGGAGGGTTTTCATAATGAATAAGTTTCCTTCACACAATTTTGTCGTAAAACCTACAAAAAGGTCCCTTTACTGATGTGAAAAATAACTTTTTTCAAACGTTCCAAGGCATATGCCTGTTTTCGAAGGAAAAATTATGACACAAATTAGTTTCAATACAACAGGACTGAACCCCAAAAGATCAAATTTCAACTGGATTTTTTTTTGTCATTTAAGTACAAGAGTCTTCCAAACAATCCGGGGACTCACGGTATGTACGTGTCGAGGTATGTGTATACTTAATGCTTTACAAGTATCAACTTGAGTATCTGCATAGATCCTACCTATAAAGGTATAGAAACAGTTTCTGCCAATCTGCATCGTTTTAAACTTTAGGGCTGAGGGCCTATAGGGATGAAATCTCATACCGGAAATACTAGGTACCTACTAGTAGTTAGTACTAGGACATTTACAGTTGATTTTTAAGTTTCTCAAACCATCGGAATTCCACATAGTAAAAAAATTTAAAATTGGTAATTTTATAGTTTAAAACCACAACCACATTAATTCGTTGAAAAGTTATGCCAAAAATAAAAATTAAAGGCAAATTAGGCATCAATTAGGTATTGTGTTTTAAGTAGGTAGGTAAGTAACTACCTACTTGATTTGAAATTAATAGTGTTTTGTCTCGTGTTTTGTTTAATTAGACAAGAACGAAGAAGGTACGTATACGATGTACGGGATTTATAAAACTTCTTACCACAGGTGCTACAGGTAAACAGTGAGCAGTGAGGACAATAGTAAATTATTACTGACTGGATCGTGGGCAATTTAACCTTGGTGTTTGCGATTGGCTGCGATTGTGTCATAGTCGAGCAACCCTATTTGCTGCCTAGCCAAGTAAAGCCCTGTTTTGAACGCTCATATCAACCTTTGGAAAAGTTGTGTCTGCCCACCAAGTCAGATATAAACTGATTTTAATAAATGATTCAAGGTACAAGGAACGAAGGAATTGGGACAAATCAACAGGTGCTGCAGCGTAGCCCCTGACATTCATCAACAGGTGGTTAATTCTAATCCTCAACCTGCCCTAAAATCAAAATTATTTCTCCCAAATACGTATCGTCTTACGTCCCAGCACAATAGATTATTATTGTTTAATTCCGTCAAAGAACCAGCAAGCGATCTATAACCCAAAACCACCAAAACTGCGCGTCGCGCATAACAGCTGGTGCGTCACCAACCACAACAAAAACAGATGTTGTGTTACCTATATCGCCATCGCTACCGCGCGCCTCATTGCTACATTTTGTAAATCGCGCGAAGGCGTACGCGCGGCCACTTCTAAAAATAGGTACACCGCGCCCATCACCTGTTATTAAGAGTGTTTTGTGCAAAGCATTCGGCCTAACCTTTAAGTTCGCGGGCCCTGGCGCCGCTCTTCGCCTTACCCGACTTGGCATCTTCGCGGCCGCGCAGGGCGTGCGCCACCTTGCGCCACGCGGCCTCCTTGTCGGCGCGCTTGGCGCCCTTGACCAGCGCCGCGTCGTACAGCAGCGGCTGCTTCTTCACCTGCTTGATGAGGCGCTCGTTGGGGTCGGCCGGGACCCGGGGCATCGCGGCGGCGTTGGTTACTGGCGGCCCGGCGCGGCGGCGGATAGGAGCGCGCGACGCGGTGGCGGCAAGATGGCGGCCAGGCGGCGACGCGGCTTCTTTCCGACGCGCGGCCGATAGGGCACGGCGGCGCGAGGGTTAGCGCGGTCCGTCTGTTACTGGGGGTTGCTACCTTCCGGACGACGGGGCCAGGGCGGTTGGAACACGCCGAGCTAGCCGCCGCCGGCGGGACAACTATGGTCGCAATCGATGGTGCGTTTCGTAATGAAACGAGCGGGCCGAGGAAGGTTTTCGCGGACAAGGCGACGAGCGCGAGCGGGGTGTCGGCGCGGCGCGATCCGCTTTCACTACGGCCAGTGACTATAGAAGAATCTCTAGTCATTGCCACGGCGGAATATGAGTATTCGAAGGATTAGGGCCGCCCGACAAAACACCGAAACGCGCTTCGGACATATAGGTACGGAACAATGGAATTTTTTTAAATGCATGGCCCTGGCGCTCGGAAGCCATCAACTGCAGCTAACGTCAGGCCGTGGTTAGAAAGCCCCTGAAGCCACGAGCTGAAGTTGACAACGATTTTTAACCTTATTTTTAGTCAGGGGCTGAAGTCTGCTTCACATTACTTATACTTACAGATATGCCTTGATTTTTACCTAAGGCTCATGGTGAAATAGAAATAGACAATCGATAATACACTTTTGTTGGCACAGTCGCAATCTAATAAAACGAGGCTATTTGAATGTCAGCTCCTAATTTAAAATTTCAATTCTGTTTCTGCTAACCTATTTTCTGTGTACCTACTACCTACAGCCTACAGTGTTTATATGCTTGCTAATTATTAATTATTGTCAACATAACATAAGGTTATTGTGTGTCCAATTTTATATTTTTAGAAAAAGCATAGTTTACAACACGTTTTACAAACTCCTCTATATAGACACTTGCTCCGGTACGTTCTCCTTGCGCCTAATAACACTTGTGACTAAAACAATGACGTTTTTTTAAATCGTTTTGCCTAATATACTATTTTTGGAAGGCAGAACCAGTAGTTTTTTTATAAATGAAATTCGGTGTAAGGTGCACTCTATATATCCGTCACTGGCTATTTGGGAAACTTGATGTATGGTCTGACCAATCTAAAAGTGTCGTTTGGCATTCAATGTGTAATTAAGAATAGATTATATACCTAGCAGCAATAAGAAACAAAGTAAATACAAAATACAAGAGATTCTACAAAGGTCACCTTTATCCCTATCCCTCTTATACCTACTTACTTGCTAGATGTCTTATTATGGCTGTACTATAGTCTAACTCATTGTACGCCAGACGACGCTTTTAGACTTTCCAGACCAGTAGTAGCTGTGGTATTACCACGTATTATCATATTTTTGTGACACTCAATCCCATTTAACATTTAAACATCTTTAACTGATGGAAAAATAAAGAAAATAAAACGTTAAAATAAAATTAGAAATCAAACACCATATATCTCTAAAACTGTGGCTGTAAAAAAACTATACCACAAAACAGTCGTATTATCTTACGGTTTTCTATCACCTGTTCACCCAGAATAAAATTGAACCACCCAGTACGCAAGCTTATAAAATAACTCCCGTTCTATATCAATTTAAAGCATAAAACACAACTATCTAAAAGTGTAAAAACGTTCATTTTGGAAATTAACAGATGATTGTGTTATTTTACCTTTTACCGAGTAAGAAATAATGTGATTGCCAAAGTCCTACACGAGTATAGCGCACTTCTTCCCACGTCAACTAAATCAGGAGTTAAGGCCGGTCCACACGCAACGATGTATCGTACGATTTGCATGCGCAAGTAAATCGTTACAGATAAATCGTTGCGTGTGGACAGCAGATTTGCACAAAATTTAGAACTGTGCAAAGTTGGACGTCGGAGTTGAAAGTCTGAGCCGAAAAGCATAGATTTGGGAGATTTGCGCATGCAAATCGTAACGTGTGTACGCTTGTCCGAGATTTGTACAGTTTTTAGGTGCGACGGTAGCTGACTCCTACCTATTTTTAGTCCGGAAATTATTAAATTAATAAAAACTAAAACAATAATTGATTTATTTTAAATTTGTTAAAAAATATGTCGACTATTTCGCATAATTTTATAATAGAATTCGATGGTAAAATAGACTTCGTTTCAATAACCATGCCTTTAGACCATCTATAGTTATATTTAAACGTTTCCTGATTTCCGTCTTCCTTTTAACATTTAATAAAAACGTCAAAATACTCCAAAAACCCTTCCTCCATGACTATTGTATCAAGCGAAAATTGCAGCTTTACTACATAAGTTGTTATAATGTGGACGCACTGAATTTGTAACGATTTATCTGTAACGGCCTTTACCTAAAATGTTTTAATTTTTACATTTTTATCTAAATTTAACTAGTTTTTGTTATGGTTTGTTTTTGTTTACATTTGAATTTTCATGCCGTAGACCCTGTGTAATTTGCTGAAACTATCTGACTACGTGGATGGAAAGCTTCTCAGTACCATCAATTTTCAATATAAAAGTTTTCCTCTTTCTCTTAAAATAAACATTCCACGGCTATTAATAGTTTTGCTCATTTTGAGTTTTTTTTTTAATATTACGCGACAAGTTGGCCATGGATGCCGATTCCTTTTGCAGCACCACTTAGCTGTCCAAAATCGCAACAATTTTGTTTCTTACGCTTTTTGTGTAGGGCGCAAAATAAGCGAGAAAATCGCGGTGGTAGACCTAAAAAAATCATCCTGTATATCAAATTTCAAACCAATCTGCCAATAATTTTTTTGATTTTCATTATAATATAATAATAATTATAATAACGCTTACTCTCACAATACTCCAAACTAGGATTACCCCAGAAGAAACTGAATACTTGTGCGAGGGAGGGGGGCAATTACTATTATTTGGTCTTCGTTGCCATTTGCGGCTAGGGCCGACTTTTCCCAATAGAACTTGGATAGCAGCCCAGTGATTGTAGAACGATTAGTAAATTACTCAGATAAAACTAAAAAGAGTAATACCTATACCGTGAATCCACAATAATTTGTCTAGCGCTCTTGGTCATCAGCGGTGTTTTTCGTTTTTTTTATAAAATCACGGGCGTGCAGTCTGCCTCGACCTCGATTCGAACCAAGGTCGATCGAAGGCAGAAAACATGCAGTCTATATAATTAGCAATGCTTCGAACATCGCCAACGCGGCACATAGAAGTATAAAACTAAAGGTATAATAAGGGCATAATAATACATTTCTGAATAACATTTTTTATAAAACTTTTCAATACCTTTTACGCAAAGGGCACTGAGATATTTTATATTTTATATGCTATTTGTATAATAGATACTTTTTCTACAGACGTTATAATTTTTTTTTACATTATTGTTATTTTGTCAGTATGAATTAATATATATTTTAAGACACCCCTGTTAAAAGTGAAGTGTCCCATAACATATTTAAAACATTTAATATATTTTTTAATAATATGTTTTTTGACTCCGAGGGTCTCCTGCCTTATCCAGTAACAATTGTCAGAGAAACTTTTTTATTTTGCTATTGATTTTAAATCCATATTCTTATACGGGTGCTGGAAAGTTTTTTGAAAACTTAAAATTTAGTATCTATTAAAAAAGCCGTAAATTTCAGGTAACGAAATCCAACCTGATCCGTTAAGTTCCTTCTATTTCTAAGAACGTTACATCATGCCTATATAGGTCCTAGCTTTGTTATATAAATAAGGGTCCTAGGCACCTCAACAAATCATATGAAGTTTCTACAATGATAAGATATTCTCAAATATTCCAAGGAATTTCCAAATCCCAGAAGTATCTGTTTTATCATTTTCCGCTCTTTAGTTATGCATTATTTTCTGCTAGCAGCAACGCTGTCGAGTAAACGAAAATACCTATTATTGAAAATAGTGGTTTACTGTTATTTGCGTAACAAAGTTACCTAAATTGAGGGAAATCTGCAAAGATAAGAGAAGAAAATTTTAATTTACTTACACAAAAAAAAACATTTTTACATAGAAATATGGAGAAGCACTTATTCGGTGCAGTTTCAATAGTTTAGGAAATAGAAAATGTATTAATCCGTAATCTGCGATTATACATAAACCTGTTTGTATAAAATTCCCAAAGCGGCATATTGTACTTAGCACCACCAATATATTAGAAAGTGTGCGGCAATCGTCAAAATTGAGACACGTAGTGAACTTATACAATTCATAATAAAGTTCTGAGAAAATAATTATTGATCTACCATTATTAGTTATAGTACATTATCATTCTAGAGATCAATAAACTTACAGTGATATAATGTTGTTATTTTTTTTATAAAACGTTTCGTAAAACAAGACGTAGGGCTTAGATAATTTTTAAACAAACAGTAGATAATACTGATTGACACGTTGACACTCGGAAATTTTATTTTTTCTGTGCCCCTCTCTGCAATAATTATTAATGAAATTTTTGGCAAGTATATTTACTACTATATACCATACTGTTAAAGAATAACTAGTGCTTGGCGCAAGGACAAAACTTAAGACTTATATTTACCTATAGCATTTTACATAATATATCAAATTGATATACTAGTAGCTAAAGCAGTCTATGACTTACCCCGCCTTAATAAAGTCGTATTATTATTTATAGTAGTATTTAATACTACTAGGTACCTACTATTTCTAAAAATGAAATACGTAGGCAGCTAGTTTTAGTTTTCCGATATGTCTGTTAAAAAATAGGTTATAAAAATTATTAGCCATTAATCTTAATTTGTGTGGTAGTAAAAATTAAATTAATTCGCCATAAAGTGCCACCCACACTTTTTTACACAAAACGTGTCCGCACTATATAAGTAATTTAAAATACTTTTAAAAAAATCTAAATTTTTTCTCATTCTCATTCTAGCAAAAACACATAGTAAAACACGTCCTCGGTCTCTACAGTTGCCTTGAATGAAATTATCCGCAAATTCACACTAGCCAACTACCAACGTCATTCGGGTTAAAGTAAAACAAAAATGTTTATATTAATAATAAGTAACATAAACAGGCTTTTGTTTATATGCTTAGAATACACTCCGCAAACTACAGAGCAAATTAACATAAAACAAAAATTAACAATATTATCTTCTTTCCAAAACATTAATACATCTTTTTATAAACACTACGAATTGCGAATAATATTTATTTTATTTTAAACTCACTACAGCCTAAGTTTTATACTTGAAATACATTATTCTACAATTATAGTAGACAAGAGAAAAAAATTTGTTGCTCATTTATTACTGATTACTGCAGTTGTATTATTCTCTTCGTAGTCCACTGATTGCACATGACAGATTGGACAGTATGTAGTAAAGTGTATCTCGTGTCGTCTTTGCAACCTTTTGCCGCATGTTTTCCATAAATTTGGAAACCTCTACTTGCGCAGCATCTCCACCATACTTGTGATCAGTAGTAAGTTATTTTCGCAATTTCGTTGTGTTCTCTAATAACCCTTGATCTATATTTCTCTTTTCCAAATTGGTCATATTCCCAATAGAGATATCCTATCCTTTTACTTGTCTTTGACGAACATATATCAATCAATTTTATATCGTTATGTTATACCTAACTAACCCAAGACCCTAATAACAATAATTATTGCACTTGCAAAAGCTTGAACTGGACGCTGGCTTAGAGGTCTCTCGGTCTCTGGTTTATTATGCACTGGACATGGTCGTTGCGTTGTGAATGATGTGAAATTTCAACAATGGGCGGTAATATTCCCGTTTGCCCATTTGTTTCAGTTGAGTGTATTTTCTTATTTGTAACATTTCACTTAAAAACATGCGATTTTTATAAGCCTTATACTTAAACTGACATGGCCCGTGGTTATATGTCGTCGGCAGTTATAGGCCTCCATCTCCATGGGAGAAATAATAACTTTCATGGCCGTCTGCGTCTTCGTCGGCTTCGCCGTCGGCCTTTACACGTGGCTGACTCTACAGGGTGTGAAAAATAAAAAAGTATCTTTTATATTAGGGGTAACGTATTTCGAGGTCCTGACTAGCCTGGCCATAGCATTTTCTAATAGGGCAACAGCTAATTAATAATAGCAATAGAGATACCTGAAATTGAAATTTACTGAAGAATACTACATTTGCCCATTTGCATTAAAAAGTACATTAACATTTCAAGTTTATCGCCATTTTGAACAGTTAAATGTTAAAATGTTAGTATGTTTGCATTTTATAGTAGGTTTCCTGTGGTCACAGAACTGTGGTACAATCAATGACGTCAGAACCTATAGACAGGTTTGTTTTGATAAACGCTTGACGCCCAGAACTAATCACAATCTAAGCGCTCCATTAAATTATTCCGAAAATGTGGCGATATTGTCAGAAATTGCCCCTTTTTGTCGAGCCGTAGCGAACTTATTTCGACTCTGGGCTCGGAGGCTGGCGTCGTTAGACCATCCCCCGAGTCTTCGGGTGAGGTTCCGATGCTTCCGGCGCCCCCAAACAAGAAAAAACATGCGATATCTAAGTGTGATTCTGGAGGAACTATAACCGGGAATCACCGGGTGTATAGTTGGTTGATGGTTGACTTTCTGTCTTTGTTTGTAGCATGTATTTAGAGTAGTATGGATATATTTAATCTTGGAGTCAAAATAAAGGGCATTTTAACAATGGGGCACCACGTCTATAGCTTTTGACGTCATTGGGTACAATCATCAGAAAAAAACCAACAACCAATAACCGAACGATTTAAAGCCATTTTCTTGAAGCTTTTGGATTATCAATACCAAAAATCCATTCAACAAACAACGGGTCAAGCTCAGGCCGAAAAACGAAGCGACCGACGGACGCGACGTTGCCAAATATCAGAACAGAGTCCACGCTTTACAGTCCACACGTTTGTTTTCATCTGATTTCAACCGTACATGATAAACAAATAAAATATTTGCACAACATTCAAAAACTAATTTCTAGGTGATATTATTTGATACCTTTAGCAATGGCTTGATCTAACCGCCGGTTTCTAAAATATGTATACGAGCTGACGACCCAACACTAACACATTATGTGTAGGCCGTTAATAATACCACTGAACAAAAGAAAAAATGGACTTTAGACGATATATCGAAAACTCGATATCTCAGTGCCGTTTTGACACCAAATATAAAAATTTCGTTATCGCTTTCGTGAGAACAATTTCCATATCCGAGGATTTAGTGGACCGTTCATTTCTCGTTGTTTTTAACTTTCACTGTATATACATTTGATATACATACATGTTATATTTGAAAGGGCGTATTGAAAATTTACGGGTGTGTTAATAAAAATGTTTTGACAGTGACAACAATGCTGATAGTAGATACTAAGCCAATATAATATATCTGTTATCTCGTGACCTACATTTTTAATAAGTTCTTATCATTTGTATTTTTCCAATGATATGAAAACATCAGAGGTGCGCCTTAGTGCATATGATCGACGAGAAAATGAAAAAAAAATCTTGACAAATTTGCACAGGTTGTCCCAGATTATATGGTTTTGGGGGTTTCTCCTATTTCCCTAAATAGATAAAAGTATAGCTAAATAAAAATACACTGTGCTTGATTTTGGTGAATACGCCGCAAACCGCATCCTGATATCTCGATCCGTTTGGTAGATACAAGGCGTTTTCCGTTTTGTCGAGTTTATTAAACTTAATAACTTTTTTTTAAAAAAATGTCTGTTTACAACCTATGAGCTCATTTTTAAAATAATGATAAATAAAGGTCACCGTTTACCGCCTACTGAGTAATCGGTTCTTAACAGGCACATAGGGACAAATAGTTATCAGAAAAACAATTGAATGTTGCATTTGGGAGATTTGTACCAAACTTATAGTTTTTTAAATGGAACAAACACCCTGTATATATTCCCATATTTGAAGTCTACACTTCTTTCCAATTCCAATGATATTACATATATATGTCATATATTTAATCGAAACAAGTGGAAAATACGAGGTGTTATGTTACACGCGTCCCAAACGCGGCATTCAATTGCTTTTCTGATAAGTGCATAAAGATGAGAAGAACTTTTCCTAAAACTTTTCTATTTACCATTTTTCGATGGGGTGAAAAATAAAAAAGTTAAAGGGGGGTAATCATAATTGAATACCCCTGTACAATTAGCGGAACCGCTTCTTATCGTCGTCGTTGTTTTGTTATATACTTCGGAGGTATCAGTCCTTGCGTGTTGATAACTGTTTCACAAAGAACTTTTTATAAAGATACCTGCTGACGATCAGTTAAAAACTGACGGGCAATTTCGCTCTTGAGATCGCGCGCAAACTTTGTTTTTCATGGTTTTTCAACACAACAATAACACAAAACAAAAAACACTTTCTTCCACATCACTACGTGAGTCGATAATCTATCGCGGATGAGAGTCATATCCACCGAATTGGTATTCCAGATAGAATGGGCACCTCAAAATTAAGGGAACTGCCTAAACACTGGTAACTGTGACGGATTGTAATTTGTAATGCACTACGCCACAATTCACGGAATGACAGGAAAATTCGTCCATATGGGGTAGCACAGAAGAATGCATGGCTGTAGCTAACTCAAGCCTACCGAAAGACTACTAGTGTGTTTGAGCCGCTGTGTATGCGATACGCCCGTACGCCAAATGAAAAAAAAATCGAAAAACGTCTGGTGCGTGCCGGAGGCCGTCCGGTCGGCCGACCGTGCAGTTTTCGGTCGGGCGGAGGCGGAAAAACAATGGCACAGCAGTGGCGCATTTATGGGGAGAGGCATGAGGCACCTAGTCTTTGCGGTCTTTTTATCTGTTTTTATAATGTGGCAATAAACAGTTTTTCTCTCATACGTTTTGTCTAGGTAAAGATGGTCGCAAAACTTGTGAAAGATGAAAAAAAAAACATATTTTCATTTCCGAATGTGGAACAATATGGTGGCCTCCAAATTCCACAAGTTCAAATCATATCTTTACGTTTCACGCTTCAGGTGTTCCGTGTCTGTCAGGGTGTGTGTAAGTGCGTACGTACCCAACGGCCCTCGTAAAATAAACTGGACCGCCATTGAGCCCTATTAGTCCCTCCACCAATTTTTAGCCATCCGGCAGAGGGCGCTGGCGCCCGCCTGGATAGCCGCCATATTGTGTGCATTTTAGGGGATTTACAGTGCATTCTAGGGGAAAAGCGAAATTTGTGGTGGCAACACAAAATGACATCTGCATCTGACAATGGCGAACCACGGCCCTCGTGCATTTGACATTTGACAGCCAATGACGTGTGCGCCCAATATGGTCGACTTTTCGGTGGGACTTACAAGGTGGAGACTTTAACTGGAATAAATTCGCTAGCGAGGAGCTGAGCAATTTTTCAAAAAATTCCCGAAACACGTGAACGTTTTAATGTATTTAGGTACCCACATTTTCCAAGCAATATGAAAAATATTGCCCTTCAGGGGGAGGTGAAACCACCGTCAACCTTTTTTTTTAAATGCAATCCTATGGCTTGTGACCTCTCATTGGAAAGGTGAGGGAAAGACGAATCCAGCGCACTAGTCACATTAATTTTTTGAGAAGGATGAAGGTTGAAAAAAAATTAAAATTTATTTTATTTTAAACGCAACGATTGTTCAAAATGTGCACCATCTAATGTAAATTATACTTTTGAGACGTTCCCACAAAAATATCCAACCACATTTCTTGCCACAACTAATAGTATTACTTTTGGTTGGTGCTTTACACAGCTACAAAGTGGAATTTAGTTTGAATGCCGTACTTAAAGAAACGAATTGTTGTTGTAAACTACAGAAAATGCCTTATTTAAGTGAATCTCTGAAAATCGAAATTTGGATCATGATTGGATATGGTTATAGAACGCGAACTCAACGCGAGGTTGTTCGTCTCTTCCGAAAAACTCATCCCGATTTGCCCCCAATAAATCATCAAGGTACTGTTAGTATAAGATAGAGAAACGATATCGAGAAATGGGTCATGTCAGAAATGCACCAAGGCAGAGGTGTGATGTTGTTGATGACGACACGAAGTTAAATATTATGCTAGTTACAATAATAAACTATAAAGGTGGCTATGAAATTTTAACATCAAATATTTATTGAAAACAATGTCAGTACAAACAAATGGCAACCCTGCACCGATTTTATAGTAAGTGTTCGAAATGCCCGCCATTCACTTGAATACATTTTTGGATTCAACATATCCACTTTTTCTGATCTTGTGTAAGATTGCGGCATTTTGCAAACACTATTTTTGCAGTTGTTTTAATTGACAACACATTGATACCGTAGTTTATTATAAGAGAAGTACTTTTCTGTAGACAGACGGTTTGACAGTTCATTAAAGATGTTCAGTTTGTCGAAGTTCATTTGTTTCATAGCCACCTTTAGTTTATTATTGCCAATCCAAATAAGTTAAAGAAAAACCACTTTCTGTCAGCCAAAATGTCACTTGTGAGGCCTCGTTGGTTTCAGTACATCGAGGAGAATCCGAAACTTAAATAATATACAGGGTGTTCCATTTAAAAAACAAAAGTGAATGTCACTTCCGGTAAAACCGGAAGCGGAAATAAATGAATTTACACGTCAAAAAGTGACATTTATAAAGTAACATCGACATGCCAAATTTCAAAATTGTATCTCAAAAAACAAGGGAAAAAAGTGGGGTGTACCATGATTCAGTTCCACCCTGTATAGGCGTTTCTGTGATTCATTGTCCAAACATTTTTTTGTTTTGTTTTACATTCCTTATATTGTCTTTATGAAATTTAATAGTATAATAAAGGTTTTTTGAATTTGAATTTGTATGTGACAATTTTAATTAAATTGCGCTGTAATTATAGTATGCTATTTATCACTTTAATAAAAACCTCAACAGATACTTTAAATCGCCAAACATGGCAACACTGCCTGCATTCAAAACTCTCTGCATTGTGTTGTTTCTCAGGTAAACGTTGTAAACACGGGCGTAATTGTTTACTTTGGTAAATTTCCATTATATCTTGGTTGACTACAAACGTGTACATTTTGATGCTTTTGCTCCCTCTATCCTTTCTTATTTCTCTCTAGAGACATAAAATGCCTCGTGCTTTATACTTAAATAATTTGATTTAAAGCAAAAGTTCTCAGAAACGAAGGTACAGAAGATACAATAATTGTCTTCAAAATGGAATATGAAAGGAAAAGTTAAATGCGGCTATTACTATAAAAATGATACCTGTTTGCAAAATTCATAACAATATGTTCTTATATTCAGATTGACTTGAGTGTGTAGAGAACATATCTTTACCCTTTTTCTAAGATAAACCGGCAAGTGACTACCTTGCAGTTGTCGTTGGTCGACCACAGTGTGGCTAATTTAGTTACCTTGAGTGCTCTCACAATATCCGTTCATGAAGTAGTTTTCAGATTGTTTTGCTGGCCTAAAAATCTCTTAAAGTTCATACTTTGTGTAGGAAAACTATACCAGGGTCAATAACAGCATGGAGGTTCATTTGAAGATGCAGGCATCAGCCTTGCACATCACAACCTACAGAAGGCGAAGATACTGCAACTGTAAGTTTGAGATCTTCGCATACTTTTGGTTTCAAGTTTCAAGACACGCTGTTTTCTGTGTACAGTAATAGTAATTGACAATGACTTCAAAAGAAGAATAATTGGAGAAAAAACCTTCGAAGAAAATGATGGTCAGTTGAAGTTCGTACTACATTATAGTATCCATAAAGCACTTGGTCTTGAAGTCAAAATTATTCGAAAATCTCAAACAGAATCGTTGTATTTTGTAGGTTGTGAGCCTGAATGTTATTGGCCCTAGTGTAGTTTTCCTACACAAGATATGAACTTTATTAAGAGCTTTTCGAACAACAAAAAAATGTTTCTATCCTTGTTGTCCTTCCTTCCATTTCACGGTATTCCCTTCCCAGAGACCCCCATTACCTACATATGTACCAGAATTGTCAATATGTTGATCAAATATTATAACACACTTTTACTCCATAGTGACATCAGAAAGCTACTTACACAATACACAATGGATATTGTGAGAGCATTGAAGGCCAGTGGTCATACGACGGAAACTGCAAGGTGGTCGAAAATATTGTTAGGAATTTTGCAGATATGTTGATATATCTTTTGACGTAATAGACCGATTTAATTTTTCCCTGTACCATTTTCAAGACTTGAAACGGTTAGCAACAGGAAAAAATGAATAGACATAATTCGTAGACATAAGGGAAAGACCGAAAACAGAGTCACATTTTGGGAAACCCTGGTGTTAACTTCCCTTGCAGACTCGGGAACTTTTGGTATACTCATCTCCGAACAGCTCCGAACACAGCCCAAAAGTCAAAAAAGTGCGTACAAAAGTCTGTCAACAACCCACTCCTTGAATGGGGTATTGTCTACAAAAATCATGTATAACACAAAATACCCCGCTCCAAAACAAAACCGAGTTGTACGAGCCCATTTGTAAAAAATCATTTACAAAAATTTAGATCTCAAAATATTTTTTAAATAACTTAATAAAAACTGAACCGATTGCATGTTGCTTTCACCGGCATTTTAAACGAATCTTTAGGTACAATGTTTTCTGTCCCATTTTGAACGATGCAAATTTCAGCCCATTTTCCCCGTTTCCCAATCACAGCAGTTTCACGAGCCGAAACGAGACGAGAGGGGACTCTTATCTGAGACCTGAGACCTCTGTATGCCTGCGTTCAGTTTGACCTATCGAACAAGAAACAGAGGCTCATTTAATTATGGCAGAAATTTTATGGTTTTCTGTTGTTTCAGGGGGAAACTAAGGTTTCGCATGCCTTTCGTGTATCAACTGATACACGAACGGCGCATATAGTGATAAATCTTAGCGTTTATGGCCCGCAACGCATACCGTGATCGCGCAAAATAAAACTCGATTCGTCGAATGTGAGGTCGTATATCTGCGTTTTCCGTGCTAATGCGTTAGCACGGCTAAATGCTTAGGTACCGCATGAACCTAGATAAAAATAGACTACTTGCGAGTCCGCAAACCGATCCACAAGCACGCGATTCTCAAAACTTTTCCGCGTAAAACAAAACGAGACACCGCGAAGGAAAAATTTTAGTCGATATACCAGTTCTTTCTCTTTACAGGAGCGGTTTCATAATTTGTCTTATTGGTGACTACGGGTTCCCGCTTTCTTAATTATTGCTCCTAAAATTGCCTGTGTTCTGGTTGCTTCTATTAATTTCATAGTGGAACTAGAAAAATCCGACCAAAAATAACTACCGGACCGTGTGATTTGGAGACCGCTGTTTTGATAAAATCCATCACCGTAACCAGTCAAAAATAAATCGGTAGTAGGATTTCTAGCTTATTGATGACTAAAAATTCCCAAGAATACATAACGTAACTCTGTCAGTCTAATAAACATTGTTGCTCGTTTGTTATTTCTCATATTAAGCCCTATACATTAGGCTGTTAATTAAACAGTATACCTGCATTATCATACTAAACAGGATGGCTCTTTAAAATTTATAACACCAAAATGCCATGTTGTTAATAATTGAAGACATTTGATACTTACCTATAAATGTAGTATGCTAAAGCTTTCACATCTTACGCCTGGTCTGACCAGGATCTTACGTAGACATATGCAGTATGCCTACTGTTACAAGCAGTGGCGTAGCGCCGGGGGGGCCGGGGGGGAGGGCAGTAATTTCTAGATATAACTTATGACTTTAAAAAATTAAACTAGCCACTTTAATTCTATCGAATTTGTGTGACTTGTTTCAATAGGATTTTTAACTTGTAGATATTTTTTGTTTTGTTACGTTGACAGATAGAATTCTGTTTGACAATTTTAATGGCATGTGTCAAGAAATGCAAAATAGCAAAAATGAAGAAATAAATCAGGAAAAAATTACCACCAGTTGATTTACGTAATATTTTTTACTGTGACATGCTGGATTGTGTCTGAAGTTTGGGACCCAAATATCTACACTTATCGTCGAATATTAGTGCATCTCCTACAATGAATTTTAGGTAATTACGATATGTTACAACATGATGGCCAGTAGGAAAGCGTTCTGTTTCAGGGTTTCTATTGTTATTGATATTATTCAAATTTCAGATTTGAAGTCTCTATTAATTTCATTTCAAAGACCTTTTTATTTTCGATCTCTCTAAAATCTGTATTATTTTTAGACTTTTGCATTTTTCTGCCGTACATCCTATGAGACCTATGGCAAAAGGATTTAATTTGTTGCAAAGGAACAAGTAGGGGTAGTGGATCTGTAAGGCAGGGGGTGTGCTTTACAAAAATGAAATATGATTCCCAGGTATACATAATAGCACAGACCTATATAGCTGAAGCTATATAGGTCTGTGATAATAGGTACCTATGTATCATGAAGTAAATATAAACTTAGCATTTTTTACTTGAAATAAACAACCAAAAGTTTTGCAAAGATTAAAAAATTGCGCATATTATGATATTGTTTGTTGACTTACTCGCTGTACAAACATTATTTAAACAGTTTATTTTTGGGTTGGCTTTATCAATATGCAAGCTTTGCAAAATATATCCTTGGCCATAGGAATCTTATTGATACGAAATTTTTGCAAAACAGATGTTTTATCGGTATCCTCTTACAAATAAGACTAGACGATAAGCGCTTTTTATGGTTACGAATAATTTGGAGTTGTAATAATTTTATACTATAGCAAATGGATTTAGAACCGGAAGTTTGGAAGTGATTAGATAACAAGTAGGTATTCCAGTTTTCATTTTTAAAAGTAGTTTTGATTACTTTCATAAAGTTTCACATAATAAACAAACTGCGGTTTTTGCCGAGTAATACACCACAACAAAAATAAATATGCAAGGTTAAGATGTGTTTTTTTTTATATGACTAAGTGTCTTGTATATCTTGAAAATGTACTTCCACGATAACTCTTACAAAAGCGCTACAAATGTACTGGAATTGAATACATAATTTGAGAATTTAGTTTTTTAGCAAACAATTAAAAAGAAAGAGGGAATAAAAAATGGCTATCTGGCTATTTGGGAAACGATACAAAAATTCCCAACTTAATAATTAACTTATTATAGAATTTGAACTTGCAATGTGTTGGGGGATTCTGAGAGGCCATCTGGCTACATCGCTAGCCGCCAGCCACTCGTCTGCCTTCCCTTCACCGTCGGCTCTTTTGAAACGCGATGTACGGGGCGGGAAAGGGCGGTGTTGTCGGATGCCGCCGGGTATCCCTCATTTCGGCATTGAGTTCAGACGGTCTTGCAAGTTCAAATTGGCCGCGACTATACGTGAAAAGCTTCGACTTAATATACAGGGTGTCCAACTTTATTACTGTACAAATCAGTAAAATCTTTATTTTTGGAGATAATCGCCTAAACTTTTTTTGTTTGAAAGGCCTTCAAAAACCGCTTCTTTTGACGTTTCTGCCATTTTCAAAATGCAAATACAGGGCCTGCTGCGATTTTTTTTTATACCCACGATTTTCACGAAAACCATTTAGCGATTTTTTTATTTAAAATCTGACTCCACAGCGTTAATCAGAACATCCCAAAACCCTTTTATACCAAATTTGAATAAAAAATATACAGGGAGTTCCACTCTGCAGGGTGTCAAAGTTGAGCAAATTAGGAATTTTAAAGGCATCTGCCAAGTCCAAGGGCGTCGCCAGCCGATGGCCCAGGGGGGGCGACAGCTGGCGAAAGCGTCAGGGTATGAAACAAAAAATTATTTTGTCGGTGAAAAATTTGTTACGGAACCATGACCATGACTACTATTTGTTATGTAAAAAAGTTTAACGAAAAACTGATATCTATATCTTAAGAAGTCATCACTTCTGCCGAGTGTCCCGCGGCGCTCACTCTTTTTTGAATAATCCAGTTATACACATGCACTGATAGAAAGATTTATTTGTATCCAATAAGATTTAGAAATGGGTTATTACCGAATATTCTCTAATAAATATTTTATTAACAGTTAAGAAATCATTTACTAGAAAGCATTTTTTTTCACCAAAAACATATTTATTAATATATGAAAAATAAAAAATGATTTATTAATATTTAATTTATTTATTTATTATATATCACCTCATTTTCTCAATTTTCTCAAACTATGAATGAATAAAAATATAAAAAAATAATTTAAGCAGAAAGATAATGAATAATAAAGAAAACAACCTTTTAAAATAAATATTTTTTTAATTTTTTATTACAGACATATTAAAATAAATTGATTTTATGCAACCATATACAGGGTGGACACAGATCGACTATACGATAGGTGCAAAAGACAAAAACTTTTCGAGTTGAAACTTCACCTTTGGGGGATCAGCCTTGCTTGATTAGAAACTAATTTGCAACATATTATTATATTTTTAAATCAAGCAGCCCTTGACAGGGGCAATTTATTCGTTTCCAGTTCAGGTAAACTACATTTTCCTTAAGAGATATCGAAACATTTTATTGGAAAAAGTTGTCGAGAACGAAAATTTAAGTCCCCGTACCAAATTTTAAAACAATCGGCAGATTTTGATTTTTAAAATTTCAACTTTATTTTTTGGAAAAAATCAAAGTATGCCGATTGTTTTGAAATTTAGTACAGGGTCTTAAATTTGCATTCTTAAATTTTTTTCTGATAAAATTTTTCGATAAATGTAATTGATTTGCGTTAAATCCGCAAATATTGAAAAAAAAAAATAAAATGTGCCGATTGTTTTATAATTTAGTACGGTGATTTGGAATTGCATTCTGAACGACTTTTTTTAATAAAATTTTTCGATATCTCTTGAGGAAAAGGTAGTATACCTGAACTGAAAATGAATAAATTGCCCCTGTCAAATCCTGCTTGATTTTTAAAATATAAAAATACTGTGCAAATCACTTTCTAATCAAGCAAGGCTGATCCCCCAAAGCTCAAGTTTCAACTCGTAATTTTTTTGTTACACCTATTGTATAGTCCATCTGGGTCCACTCTGTATATTGATTCAATATTCAATTGTAAAATAAATACCTATTTGTTTGTCTCGAAGAAACTTCTGAAAAGAGTTTTAATAAATCTAGTTTATTTCTCCCGAATTTCCAAATAAATCCTTCTATCAGTGTGTATGTTTGTATTTTCCTTGTAGTAGGTAAGGTACCTACCTACCCTACTCAATATGGGTGTAATGTATTCAATATTTAACTTAACATCGTTTCACTCGCATATATGAAAATAATAGAAAGCTAAATTTTGATTTGCTCACAAGCTCAAAGCTCACATTCATTTATATTTTGCAAAAACAACTGACATTATTTTACGGAAAATACGAACGCAGTGACTGAGTGACTCACCAAAAAACTTTCTAGATTTTTTGAATCCTCTAGGGGGGCAGCTGCCCCTCCCTGTCCCCCCTTGGCGACGCCCTTGGCCAAGTCAAGTGTGCCATGGAATCCCCTCAAAACAAGTAAATGGTCAATAGGACCACTCAAGGTGTTGGTGTGCAAAGGTCCAATACAAAATATACAGAGTGTTCTTTTCTGTGCCATCTCAAATTACTGAATTTTTGGAACTTTGTAGGGGTAAAAAATCGTGTATAACAAATCCGCTCCACACACTATAAACGAACTAAATTTAAAAAATACAGAAGCCTGCCAGTCAGTAAGTCCATATCAGTTAAGGTAGCTGGTGTGCCATAATAGGAAACGCACAGGAAATCTATCATCTTAGACAGTGACTTTGTTGAGAAAGGTCCAATAATTTAAATTATTTTTATTTGTTGGTTGGCATTTTGTAAAGAAATGAATTACTTATAAAGTTTAATAAACTTTATGTTACTTTATTTCTGTTTCCCCTAAAAAAGTAAATGAGACAGCTTACCCCTTCAAACTAAATTGGCAATAAGACGAAAATACATTATAATAATCAGATAAGTTTTCTGGGGCGCCATAATTTTAGATCATAAAATACGTATAGTTTGATAAAATGATAAGATTATTAGCTATCTTAGAGCAATATCATGTTAATAATTATTGTTATTGGAGTTGTTAAAAAAGTCGTATAATATAGTAAGGTAATAAGAAGAAGAAAGCTAGTGGGATGCAGAATTTCTCGGGCAATTCGAATATGAGGTTAAAGTTCACGCGATTTGTTGAAAATTTATTTAAAAGTGTAATTTACAACTCCCCGACAAGTAAAACATGATTCATTGATCAATACTTATGTAAATTTGTATTCCGTTCAAGTTATATAAAGAACCTATCGACAAAAAAATCGCCTTCGTTCGCCGTCACCTTCATGTAAATCTTGTGGGTTGTCCAGTACATGTTGCAACTTGTAAGCATGTCTGTGATCCATTTTCAAAAACTCCAAGAATTTTAGTCGAAGAGCGACAGACACTCTTCCACTATTGGTCGTTGGATCCTTATAAAGTACCCGTAATATCGTTTTGGCTCAAAAAAAGTATTTTTTCGGCATTAAAAAGCCTCAAACCAGACATTAAAAGCTCAAAATGTGATACTAAAGTAAGCCATTGTAGTACTGTTTTTTCTTGGGGCCTTGGAGAGAAGTAAACAAACCAAATATCAGGCGCGTTCATCGCCAGTAAAACGTGGCCAGATATTCAAAAACCGGCCAATAAAGTATCATTTAACGTTTCAGGCTCATTGCGGATTTTTTCAGTATAAGTATTTTGGTCTGCTTGAACATCAATAATATTTATATGTAAGCTGCATGTGATCGAGGTAGAGCAATCGCTCAAGTCAAGCAACGGCGCGCGCGATCGACTCATGGATGGGCGATTTCCTTTTTTTTGTTATTTTACCTAATAAAACTTTTTTTTTCGATTTTAAATAAATGAAAATAAAATATGTATACCGGCACTGAAGTTCCTTTTTATGAGTCTTGTGGTTTACTTGCCTTGGCCAGAGGCCTCGGCAACTAAATTCCACACGAGTCATAAAAAGTTTAGTTTCAATTTCTTGGCACATAAATAACTATTTCACAGGTAGTTGGTGAGAGAAATTCAGCTGAGGCGTATGTGACGAACATGTCCTATACGGGACAGCAGTTTTTGCACAAAACCCTAACAAATCAAACTTATGTCCTTTTTAAATAGAATACCCTACGAGTATTATTATGTTGGTGCACTTTTAAATTTATACTCTTCACGACGTTTAAAATTATAAAAAAACAGTGTATCATTATCCATTTCACTTTTAATTAGGTTTTTCGCCACAGGAACGAAATGACTAAAGAACAACTTTTTCAAGTTGCCAGGAATAACCACTGCTAAATAAGCTCTGGCGCTTTGTGCGGCACCATCGCAATGACAAGGCAAGGGAGGTGGGCCTAAGGCGCCAAATTCGAATTTCAACATGTCAACTTGGTAAATTTGGTAAAAAAAAAAAACACTTTAAAATTATTGTTTACATATATAGCTCATGGTTTTACAACACGGATAATAATCTACGAGAGTGAAAGTCACATTTTCAAGGGCTTTTGGCGCATTTAAATATCTACCGGTCAAATTTTTGTAAATGCCAATTATTTCTTTTTTGCGTGCCTAGATACAACTAAATTCGAATGAATAAAACCATAAGGTGTTACGTTTAATCATGTAAACTTGTTAGGTATAACACTCTCCAAACAGTCCAAACCAAAACCACTTTTACCCTGGAAGACTGTGTAGGTGTAGGAACAAAATCTCTTTTGATGTCCACCCACTTTCCCTTAAAATGGGGTCTTTAGGGAGGAAAAAGCGGACACTTTAGGACCGCCTTTGCAGTTTCCCTTGCAGTTGGGAACGGAACACGACCACGGCATGATTTAAATAAATCCGAAACCGAGACAAAACCTAAAACCTATAAACTAAAATTGAATTTTAATTACGTTATTCTAAATTACCTCCTTATTAATAAAACTCCACGTCCTATATTACTAAAAAACACAATCCAGAATCCAACACACACTAAACACAATAAACGTTCTTTAAAACAGGAAAATCGACAGACAAGTAAACGTAAACAAATACAAAAACCTACCTGACGTTTCGCGTCGCTAGCTGGCGGGCGTTTATCATTGCGACGGTGCCGCTTTGTGTCCCTTTATCAAAAAAAGTTGTTGAAGTATTTTGTAAATAAACGTTCTAAGTTGCGTTCATTTAATGTCATAGGCATTTATGAATTTCGAAAGGTGAATCTGGACTAAGCACTGGCAAAGAGCCAGAACTTATTTATCAGTGGTTTTTCCTGGCAACTTGAAAAAGTTGTCCTTTAGTCCCAAAGAAATTTCCGACAATATTATGTCATTACTTTATGCCGATTTTATAATATTTCATTTTTAAATACTAAATTTATATCAACTAAATTTGTGGATCTTGTAAAGACAAAACAGATAAAAAATATTTTAACCAAAATATTATGAAACTAAAATCACAGACCTATACATATAGCTTCGCTGTAGCAGGTCTGTGCTAAAATTATAAAATGTTAGGGTTGGGGACCGATTTTATTGAAAGCAATTTTTCATTGAGGTTGTTAGTAAAATCTCAGTGAACTATACTATAGTTCCCATGACAGAATGTCTTAGTTCAGTTTCGTATTACTTTGGTTAGAACAAACATTGCATCGATTGTCTGTTTGCATTACGAGATCCAAGTTAAAAAAATTTAATATAAAATTTGAAAATATAATATTTCAATATCGGCGAAAAGACAATGCTACAAAATTGTATATCATTTTCACTATCGTGCCAAGTGTGTTTGAAAAATACAAAAATATATAATGGACCAGGAGATAGTGACAGATTTTTGGACGTGACTTTACTCAGTATGCCTTTCAAAGGGCATTATGTAGCACATATTCTCACAATAATAAGGTATGAATCAGAGAGTCATCCTGGGTTCTTCATGTGAAAAACTGAGTTTTCCATTATTCGAAAAATATGCGTTTTGATATGATTTTATACAGGCTGCCATGTGTTTTATAATGAACTTCAAAATAAAAAATTCCCCTGAAAAAATAGGCATACCGTTAGGGTGGGTCCAAAGGGCTATTATTGCCACGTGATCTTGTATATTAATAATTAATTTTTCCACATTTCTGAACAGGCTGCCAATGGGAAGTATGTAAGTTCTTATTATGAAAATGCTGAAAAAAAGATGGCATACCGTTTGCGAATGTCCAAGTACACTTTACATCGAATAACTCGTTTAAATGATTAAATAACATTCAATTTAAACAGTACTTGGACATGCGCGAAAGGTACAATTTTTTTTCGTCAACTGATTTCTGCACTTATGCCTTTGAAACTATAGAAAGTTTTATTGTAATTCATTTTATCCCTGACAAAATCGGTTGAGGAAAAAAAAATGTTCCGACTTATTTTCCGACCCAAAAGTGCATTTTTCCCCTCGCGTCACTTCTGCCAATCAATTTTTGAGCTAGTGAGGATATAAGTTTTCACCACTTCGAACGGCATAACTGACGGAGTCAGTAAACCAAGTCATTTTTTGTGTGATCTGCCAAACCCTTAATTCAACCCTTTTTCCACACGCTACACTGATGCCTTTGGGTTTTCGAGGTCGGAATAGTATTATAAGAAATCATACGGTGAACATGGCATAAGTGAGAATTAGTACCTTTTTTCTGTTTTGAAAAATCGAATTTTCCATGTTTTCCCCGGGGGCCAAACTTAAAATTACTATTTTCCGACTCAGCATCGATTTACCTTTCAACCCTCTCCAAGGCATAAATGAGAAAATCAGTAAGGAAAATCTGTCACTGTCTGACGATCTATATAGAGAAACAATCAACCTTTATTAAAACAGCTCTATAAAAGCTACATAAAGGCTTCATATAAATTACCTTAATAAAATACTTACAAAGCTTTAAGCGAAATAAAAGGTTGAAATATTAAAATTGCAATATCGTTTCAACCAGTCATTTTTTCTGATGTTTCGTTGTTTATGGCAAATAGGTCAACTTTCGGGGCCGCGGTGGCGTCGCTCGTACCGGCGCTGACTTTTTAGACTGCATGTTTTTCTGCCTTCGATCGACCTGGGTTCGAACCGATGTCGAGGCAGGAGCATGCATATGTCTTTAAAGAAAAACACCGCTATGGCCAAGAGCGCTGGACATGTGGGTTCACGGTATTGCTCCCAAATAGGCTTTATACGTGTGATTTACTAATTGTCCTACACTCACTGGGATTACTACGGTTTCCTAGGGTTTTCCGTAGTACTTGAGCGAATGCTATCCTAGTTGCCCCTCCCCCCGCACAAGCATGTGATTCCTTCTGGGGTACTCCTAGCTTGGAGTATTGTGAGGGTGGGAATTATTATTATTATTATTTCCCAAATTTGTTAGGTTTCAGTAATATTAAGAAACAGATTTAATTTATCTCCTAGTTCGTAATTTCTCAAAGAATTCTACAAAGATCTTTTTCCATTTTACGTATCGCAAGAGAAGTTGACTAGATTTAGCGACTTTGGATTGGCATTCGATTTTGTTTGCGGTGATTAGGTCGAAGATATGTAATTTGTTTTAAAGTGAAAATGCCCATTCTGCACTTCTTGCCTATTCTACACTTCCTGCCATAATTTATTTAAGAATGTTATTTTGTTTCTTCAATATCTCTAATTGATATCAAGTGAAGTGTGATTAGATTATAGCAATGGATGGTTCATCGTGTCTATATCGTTCTACAAAAATTTAAATCGCCTGTAACTCTATTAATATTTTCCTCAAAAATGCCACTCAAACACACGTAACGACACAAACAGTTATAACTATTATTAAAAAACAAGCCAAAATTAGGCAACTTCTCACATAACCGTTTCCCCAAGCTCTTAGGTAATTAATCGAGACTTCCAGTTAGATTTACAGTTGCGCCTCTTGGCACGCGGGGCAATGCGCACCTCCGGTATAAGTCCGCGCCCGATCGAGCGAGGCGCGCCGGCCGCGCCGAAAACCTGTTCCTCCTCGCCACAAATGGGTTGCCAAAAAGTGTGCAGAAGGTGACGGAGATGTGGCCCGCGGCATCGACCGTTAACCGCAACGGTCCGCCTCGCCGCCGCGAAGACGCTGCACCCGCACGGATGAGAGTAGGTTGGTTGGCGGACCCAGCCGTGGCGATTTAGACGAGACAGCAGAACAGAGTTGGAGTGGCCCAACGAAATTTACCAAAACGACGATAATCGCGAGGCACTGAGAATTCAAATTAAGATCGGAACGCCAAGTGGCCTCTAGCTAAACTAATCTCGATGACATTAGTTTTTCAGTCTACCTACGATTTTTAACAATTTATTTAGTTTCATGTATATTTCTGTAATGGTTTTGTGTGTTTCTGATAGATTTGTTATTATTTTATAATAATTGTATTTATTTCTTGTTGAGATAGGTTCACAAATCCACCAGTGTTTATAGGTCATCAAAAACTCTACTTTATGGCAAAACGGCATATTATATTTTTAAAAACCAAGGCCTACTACGACATATTTTTTTGATAAAAATTTGACAAATCATATTTTTATAAAAATGCTGACTACGCCACTCGATTGATTTGTACCAAATTTCGTTAAAAATAATAGTTCTAGAAACCAGTGAAAATCGGGATTCAACTACCTATTAGATATAGGTATACCCAGGGACTCTTTAAAATAAGGGGACCCAGCATGTCACAGTCTATCGCATAGGAAAAGTGAAGCCTTGAGAGGAAGTTTGTTTTCTGTATACTCCAAGGAGACCACATAAGTGGGCTGGTACAAGGTTATGTTATACAAGTATGTCAGTGTCCAACTGCCATCAGGTTTGATGTGACATGCCAGTGCCATAGATTCTAAAGGAGGCAAAATATTTCTCATCATAATTCACAATTTTTAAGTTTTCTAACTTCCAGATAGTCAATTAAAGGTAATGCGGCCGCCTGCAGTAGTCCCAATAATTGCCACCAGATTTTTCTTGTCTGACCTTGTAATCCTACAATTCCCATTACGTGGGCATTACGTATAAGTAGGTAGTTCAAAACAAATCGTATTTCGAAAATTTTAAATTATTAACCAGGCAGCTTCAGTCAGGTATTTTTTTAAAGTGTTTTTATCTACAACTATAAGTTTATTTTACGTTTATGAGGTACCTTGGGAGAGAAATAAAATTACAAAAATGAGCACCGAGAAAAACTACATAATTAGAACTACCTAAGTACAAGATCTAATCTTATTAGTCCATCCCGAAATCTGTGAAAGTTCTTTGGGTAGATACATTCAACAAGGGAAGAAAGTTCAAGTATACATATTACAAATAATGGATTGAGGAACCTGGTAACAAGGTGCAATAGCGACAAATTTTCAAATAAGCAAAATCGACACTGACTTACCATCCTTATATTACTTAAATTCCTGGAAATAATTGCAGGAAACCAAATTCAAATATAAAATAAATTTGATTCATTTGACAGTTGCCATATTCTGTGTTTGTTGACAGAACATTGTCAAGTCTAATTTTTAGAAATCATGGAAACCATTATTAATTTTTACTAACAATCAAAGTACCTGTTATATTCATAGATTCTCCAATAAAATGGCATGCTTGGCATCACTGAGACCATTAGAATGAGGACAGAAACGGCCTCACTTTGGAAAGTATAATGCTAAGTCCCCTTGCTTTAAAGGGTCCCTGGGTATACCTGCCTACTTAAATCCAGTTGCAAGTGGATTAAAAGCAATTAAAACAGTATTATAAGTTATTACAAATAATAGTAATGTGAATAGGTATACCTAAATTATACAACAAAATATGAGGTAGATATGAAAAATTTCCCGCATAAGATAATAGGTGAACTTAAAAATTTGCAAAGGCATTGCCAAAATCCAACAAATGCATTGTTCATCCAAGGCCGGAGCTAGGGGGCGATGCAAGCATATTTCGACTTTTCCAATAAGTGCTAATAATATTGACTAGGCGTATTTAAAAATTATTGTGCACCCTTGTAATATAGTCAACTATCAAGAGGCGTTGATAGATTGTCAAATTGTTTTAAGAAAAGAAAACTATTTTGTAAATTTATAAGTAATATCATTTACTTAATTTTTATTACCATTTTATGATTATTTTGATTTATTGAAGTAAGTAAGCATCTTTCAGAAATAATCTAGCATAACCACCAAAAATTTCATATCGTAATTTAATTTTAAGTCCACATATTATCTTGCTAAAGGACAAAGCAAATATCAGCATATTATAGGTACATTGTTGCAATCAGAAAAATTAGGTCTTTCAAAATATCCACAAATATACATATACAGGGTGCTTATTTTTAAAAACAAAAAACAATGGTCCACTTTTTACATAAAACTTTTTTCTCTATCCGATAAAATTGGAGAAATAACAAGGGCATCGGACTTTTCGCGTGAAGTCTGTACATTGTACCTAGATTTCGTTTCACTAATAAAGCTATTTTGACATTGTCCAATTCCCTCCTGTTTTTACCCCGTTTTTTAAGAGTATATATGGGCCTTTTCCGCTATGTTGAAATATTCAGTAATTTCAGTAATTTTATGCTAAGTTACACACATTTTTTATTCGGAAAACATTTAAATATCCGCCCTATTTCCAATATAAAAATCACGTTTGTCATTCATTCAAAATTGGAAAAATTGAATTATTCAAACAGCTTAAAAACTTGAGAACCAGATACGACAGCAGAAAGTTGACAACATCGATAAAATCGAAGCAATCAGCGTTTTAGAAATATACATATTGTACATGTAGTGTATTTATTCTTTATCACTTTCCTATAAACTAGGTAGAGATGATGCATAATTATCGAAAACAAAAATGACTTTTAAATCATGGATCTTATACTTGCGTAATTGTAGGTACCTATATCAGATTTGATTAAAATAGCATCACCCTCCTTGCTGTCCTTAAATTCGCAGTAAAAGGTTGGTTTTGCTCAGAATGGTAGTCTCGAAATCACAAAAAATAAGTACCTACTTACTTAATCTAAAACTAATTATTTTCGTTACTCTTCCTGACTTTAATTTCTGTCTGATAGGCTATTTATGCATTGATAATGAAAAAAGTTACGTAAAAGTTCGATTTCCCGATTCAAATTGTCAGTTCCTATATTTTTGATTCTGAAAGTGTAAATTATTGTAGCTATATACTTTACACTCATTATATTATATTTTTGGCGTAAACATATTTATTACACACATAGGTAGGTACTCTGTTTTTTTATTAAGAATTATACCCAATGGGTAATTGATCTAGCGAGGACTGGGCTTCTTATAATATCAGCAATACTGCAGTTACATTTTATCCCCATCTATTTTCAAGTTATATTTTCTGTTGGAGTAGATTTTTTACGTAGTTGATTTGTTTGGGCCGTCTTCAAAACTTATTCCTTATGTCCCAGACTTTGCAAGTACGGCACTGGCCAATAAAACAGTTCTGGAGAATTCAAGTAACAGACCTGTCAGACTGGTTAATGTAGTGGTTCGGAGTGATTTCAACGATTTCTGGAAAAGTACCATGAGTTACTAGGTCGCGTTGGTCTTTCCACGATGTAAAATACCGACCGAACAACACTTCAAAAATGGAAACAAGCTTCGGCAACATAATGTTATGTTTCCTTGTTCGACATTAGCTTCTTAGACAGACAGACAGACTTGTTAGCATCCAAGAGCTATGATCATTGCTCGTGCTCGTCTATTATTAGAAAGACCACATCCCTAATAGAGACCTTTCTTGATATAACTCCCTCCATATATCTATAGTGTATTCGAAAGGAATTGATAGCACATACGAGGTTCCAGGGCTTTATATGTTCACAAGTTTTATTTCAAAAAATAACTACCCGCAAAATCCTACAAGCTGCGAATGAAGTCAACGACTTGCCTGTAGTGAGTAGAACAACATTATGGACAGTGCTTAAGGACATCAATTTTCGCTGGGAGAAACAGAACCGAAAGTCTATTCTCATAGGCACACCCGAAATCATTTGTTGGAGAGGGGAATACTTAGGGCGATAAGAAGATTTCGAAATGAGGGAAGAATTCTCGTTCTTGGCAAGCTTTTATGGAAGGGTGGTCAAGAGGTATAAACCCTCGGTCAAGAAAAGGTCGTACGTAATAATAATAACATACATTGGAAGCGAAGATGGATTTGTAGATGGCGGTTTTTATTAGACTTTCTATTCAATTCAATTGAAAGAGCGGATACCAAATAATTCTATACTTGTAATGGATAATGAAAGGTAATATCATTCTAGACTAGTGGAGAAGCTTCCAATTAGTTCTTGGAGAAAAGCGAATATTATTAAAGAAGGAATGGCCAAAAAAGAACTTTTGAAAATAGCCAGGCAGCATAGGTCAATATTTAAGAAATATTTAGTCGACGAAATGGCAAAAGAACTTGGCATAATTGTTGTGCATCGACTGCCGCTACAGCATTGTAAGCTTAACCCCAGAGAGATTATATGGGCCCAAATGAAAGGACATGTTGCACGACATAACACTACTTATAAACTTAAGGATGTACAGCAGCTGATGATCAATTCACTGGACGTTATTACCAAAGTCTATGACTTGGTTATTACTGCAGAAACTTGGGGAAATGCGATACAACATGTTATTGCGGAAGAAAATAAAATGTGGAATCGTGATTAATTGAGTGGCTCTGGAAATTGATCCTTTTATTATTTCAATAAATAAAATTATCTATGTGAAATTTTATTGCCAACATTATTATAACTATCAAATAGTTTGTTTTATTAGTGTTCCGAAATTTAATATTTTTGCAAAATTGTTCGGTTGGTTTTAGGAACAAGTAAAAACGATAATAAATGAATAAACTTTTTATTTTCCTTATCTGACCCTTAACCCAAACAAACCATTTTGCAAGTGACTAACAGTGCTCATTTTATTTCCTATTGTGATTTGGAGACTACAGGGTGCGCCCAAGGAAGAACGCAGGCGAATACATTGAACAAATGGCAAAGCCTTTTGTCGGACCCAGGCGGTCTCTTGAATTTATAATGAGGGCAGCGTGCCACCAATTCCTTTCGAATATACTATAGAGCTTTGAATGCTGCTCGTCTTGAAGTAGGTCTCTCCTAATATGAAGATAACGCGTGGCTATAAATCTTGCGCGTTGCGCCCCTAATCTGAAAGCGTATCCAAAAACAGAAAGTGTAATAAATCTTAAAGGCTTACAGACTGCTGATCACGCACCTAGTCGCCTTAAGAGCTAACGGTCTCAAGTGGACTAGAATGTTACAATAAATATTAAGTATAATGTTCGACCAGTGACCAGTGTAGCAGGTTTTTAAAAATCAAACATATAAAATCCTTGAGAAAGGAAGGTAAATAAATGAGTCTTACTACCGAATGATAAGGAGTACAGTTTGAAAAGTGTACCTACTCATGGAAACAAGTTAGAGTCATTAGAAAATGTCATAGAAGTAATAAACCCACAATTATGAAAATACACATAAAACAATTTAAATCTAGATCCTATAACTTTTCAGCCAGACACTAAGGGTCTTTAAGAATCCGGACAAGGCCTCGTATAGATTTGTTCCACTTCTTTTGGCTATTTTACACATTATTTCAAGTAATTCACGGAAAATTTAAATGCGTCATACAGAAAGAAGCACAGAAATTAACCACAAAAAATGATTATGAGAAAGGCATATAACACGTCGGCACTTAAAAGTGAAATATGTAGGGCCAGACTGCAGATTATGCGGGCGAGAAGAAGAAACAGGAAAATACATGAAATTATTGAAAGGTAAATCATTACCAAGTGCTACTTGCTCCAGTAGTGTACAAAAGATCCTTGATTGACGACAAGGATGCAGACGATCCACATCCCTACTAAATACGTATTATAAAAGAAGTTTTGATAATATAATATATTAGGTATTATACATATAAATAGGCAGCCGATCAAATACTTGGAATCATTTTTCCTTGATAGCATGGAAAATTTTGTTCAGTTTGACAATCGTGGCTTCTCCTTTAAAGCCAAGTCGGTATGTCAGAGTGTCAAAATATGGCCGATGGTGGCAGCATCGTGATTCATTTATCGAAACGGATAATTTAGCTGACATACAGTGTCCTAGTTTATTATGACTTTTTGCCCGTTATCCTCCCCACTCCGTTTCTTACCCCTCTTTTGTAGTACCTATTACTTTTATTTTAATTTCCTCATTTCTGGGCTTCGCTTTGTCACATAGTTTCCCAATATACCTTATCGTGGCATAAGCTCGGAAATAAATGTGAAAACGCTTTCACCTATTCGACAGAAACAAATATTACTTGGCATATGACTATTATAAAAATATATTGTAAGATGTAGTTCGATATTTACCGTCATATATAAGAATAATTTATAAAACATGAAAAATCGATATAAACAAAAAAAATTAGATAGGTAGGTATATTCGGACTTTCCTCTCTAATAAATCTGACAATTTCTCTCAAAACTAACTTCAACTTGACAAATATAACATCAAACTGAAACGTCCTCCATGGTCCGTGAATACTTAAAACTTTATACCATTACCTTTTGCTGATTTTGAAATATTACATTTTTAAATTTAGTACTTATGTACCAAATTTTAACTTAAATTATTTGTCAGTATTGTGATAAAACAGACGATAGACTTTAGCAAAAAAATTTAGTCCAAACATTTCCTCGGAAAATTCAATTCAAAATGGTACTTGGAAGCTTTTGAGATATTGCTGAAATTCCTATGTGAATTTAAAAAATTAAACGTGTGTACAAAATTTCAGCTCGATCGGTTGAAGATATCTGCTTCAAAATTGAGTTGCAAGATTCCACCCGAACAAATTACATACATACATACATACATTGCAAGTTAAATAAAAGCTTTTAAAATATGATAAGATCTGAAAGTATAAAATTTAAAGAATTTAATCATGTTAAATTAAACAAAACAATATTTACCTACTTTTTAAAAAATTATGTTGAGTACAAAATATTTAGGTGATACCTAAATGTAAAGAATAAAAATCAATAGTGTTTTCAATAAAAGAAAATCTAAAAAAAATCAGTTAAATCTCTAAAAGTTGGCAACATTTTAGAATCGCAATATGATATTCTCTCGGAAAAAAACATACATTTTTGTTGTATGTTCTGTTCCAACTTCATTTAAACCATAGGTACCATAATTTTGTTTTTTGTAAAGGTATATTTATTTCATTTTAAGTAAATAACAATGAAAGCCGGATTACCTACGCTATAAATTCTTTACAAAAATATAAACTCGCTTATTTTTTTCTGATAAAGGTTCTGGAGAACATTATTGGTACCAAAACCTATGTTTTTTTATTTGGAAAATGTTTTACTGGAAATAATTATTTGTAGATATGTCCCAAAAGGGTGTTAAATTGAAGTATCTGTTGACGACTAGCACGACTAGCACTTTTTTTAATTCTCTTTTTCTATCGCAAGTTCTAGTGCAAGTTGATTTTTTATTGTAAATAAAAATTTTTTTATTGTAAGTACATAAAAATTGAAAAAAAAAAAACAAAATTCTTGGAAAAATACAAAATGTTTATAATGTTGCCTCTCATTCGATAAGATAAATTAATAATATCAAAGTTGCACTTGTCACTTTGTGCTGTTATGATACCAGAAAATACCCATAACCCATAAATCTTTCAAATTCAATGAATTTCAATTTATGGTTTCCCGCCATATTTTAAACAGCTTTATTCAGCGCCATCTATCCCAAAGTGGTCAAACCTTCCAAAAACTTCCTGTAACAGTGACCAAAAAGGATAGCCTATGTTTACAATGTGTCGGAGAGACAAAACTATACTTATTTACTTTAACTATACAAAATTTAAAATATTGGTTCTTTACCAAAAAAATATAGCCACATCAACTTATTTTTCAGGTTGACATTTAAAATGCATTTAAATGGGCTAGCTACATCACGTAGGTACATACCTTTTATTTTTTAGCTTTCAAATTCCCGACAAAAAGCGGGAAAATCTGCAAAATACCCATTTGTCACTAAAGAAATACCAATGTCCACATTCTAGTCAGCATCAGTAAGCACCGTCTGAAATATTCAATATCAATAATATTCAATATACAATAAAGTTTGGATTTCTATTTTTGTTGTAGCTTTAAAATTGAATGAATTCTAACCTTACTTTTACCCTGCCGACTCGGCCTTAAGTCTAATTATATACAGGATGACATTTTTACATTTAAAAAACACTTGAATTTTTTTTATCTGTAATAAATTATTAGCAGTGACTATAATTCTTTCTATACTTAGTCACTGTTATTAGTTAGATATTATTTCTAGTAATATGTAATAATATCCATTTTCGTCGGTTTCCTTTTCACTGTCAGTTAGCCATTAAAAATGCTGAGCTTTTCTTGTAGGATGCAAAGGAACCAAGAAAATTAATTACGGTTGTCCTTGTAAAAAATTACCGTTGCCTCCAGAGGGCTCACCGAAGAGCTCTCCTGTGACTTAGACATCGATGGTGAAACATGCTATCAAAATCAACCCACTAGAACCATTTAAAATTTGCACTCATTTCATGTTTTTTGTTTTTATAGGGCCCAAAATTCGCGGTGGTGAAATATAATATAAATTTATATTTGTAAAGAATAAATATCAAGATGGAATCACAAGAATCGATCCCAACTATGTAATTCACTGGTATCTAGTAACAGCTCAACTGTGTACCTACAACCAGGCGCTTTTCTAACAATATTATCTTACTGACGATTCTTATTCTTAACAGCTTACCTTTTATTTTTAGCCCCTTTGATAAAACCAATGTGAAATTTTCTGTCCCAAAAAATACGAATATGAATATACGAATATAATGGTTCTTGGTTCACATCTAGAACTATCATGGTTGTCACCGAATAGCCCACGAGAAAGGTTCACAAAGCGAAACAGTAATGTTTCTGGACACACATAGCGCCAGCACCATGTGACATTGTCAGAGTCAGAAGGATATCAGAAGTACCTGCATACTTTATTTGGAAAACTGAACGTTTTTAAGATAGACAGAAGAACTTTTCTCGCTAAATACTTTAGATCTGTGTATGATACCTATTACAACTTTAGTTTAACCCGAGTATCGCTACAAGATCTCAAACGCAAAGGTCATTTATAAATCCTTCATAAAAAAACAATGATTATGAAAACGATAACAATGAAAGATGATATTGTTTATGTATTCCACAATTAAAAATGAAAAATATGTACAATTTGTTGGAGAAACCCAGTATCAAGTTGTCTTGCTACCGCTTTCACGTCATTAGTCATCAACATCATCGCTCCACTCCGCCAACCAACCTCTTCGTTCGGGAGTTCAGTGCACCCGCCGCGGTGTACTCACGATGCAAATGCGCCTGCCCCCCCCCCCCTCCCCCGCCTGCCGCGTCCCGCCGCTGCCTGCCCCGGTAACACAGCCACCTACGACGTCGCGCTGGATTCCGCCGCCGCCGCCGCCGTGCAGCCTTCGCGGATCATGACCAGAGTCAAGGGTGGCTGTGTCTGTCAGCCGCGCCGCTGTTGATGCGGTTTTGTTTCGAGCGAGACGGACGCGGCCTACCCGATGCAAGGGGATGGACGAATGGACGTACGAATCGAAAGGGAGAGTATTGATTATTTATTGAGGTCAATTGGTATTCGGTGGGGGTGAGTCACGTGCGTAGTGTCTGATGCTTTTCTGCTTTTCATGCCACACAGCAGCAAATGGAAACACATGTTCAGTGCAGGAAATAGAGGATCACTCCAAATGGTTCATCGCATCGTTGCAGTATTATTGCAAAACAAGTACAGACTGAGTCATTTTCGATGGTTTTATGGGGTATCTCCGTTATTTGTATAGATAGAAAAAACAAGGTAGGTGTTCATGAGTTAATTTTTTGAGATATTTACGATCCTCAAAACAGATCTCTGATATCTCCAATACTTTAGGAGATACAGGGCGTTTTTGAAATTTTTGCAATTATCATAGCTCATTTGTTTTTAAACCTATATATTTCGTTGAAAACGCTTTATACGCACTTTTTTACGTAGAATCCATTGGAGTAAACAGTTTTTCTATAAAATAGTTATTTATGTACCAAGGCACTGAAGTTGAATTATTAAGTTGAACTTCAGTGCCTTGGTAGAGCTATGATAATTGTAAAAAATAGCAAAAATTATAATATATAATATTATATACTGTACTTGATATAATCTATACACCACCCAATATACACATATACAAACATTGAGTTAATTAATAATTCATTGAATATCATTTTTGTTTTAATGCGCTATTCCGTACATTTTTAGACTCGGTTAGAACACGTGCACCTCTAGCGGTGTTTTCAAAAAGCTCAATTACAAGTCCGATTTCAGGCCCATTAGGTTGACATTGCGATTTATGTCCTTCTTATAGCGCTCCGTAGTCTGTACATAGTTTTATTTGATTTTTTAATTCATATTTAGGCAAATACCTAATGGATAATCTATAATCTTAAGAGGTAGAGAAACCAATTTTTGTACAACAGCAAAAACAAAATCGGGTTCCATGGACTTTCCTATTAGGAAAGTCGGGATATGTGGTGCTTACTTACCAAAGTAATTTCAACAAGGTGTATGGCACTTTCTACAATACAATAGAAAAGAGATATGACTTTTCACATTCAAGGCTCAAGTACCTCCCCTATGTCTCTTAAGGAGGCTATGCTGATCGAATTACTTTTCTTATTTTGGATTTTGTCAACAACTGTCAAATTTTGTGATACAGCACAAGAGGGCATTGGCCCATTTCTGGTTACGCTACTGCTTGACACCCTGTACTGCGATAAAATCACAGGATTTACGGAGTGCTATACAATGTACTGGGGCATGACAGTGTGAATTCATGATACAATGAATAAAAAAGGAAGTTTAAATTCATTGTTGGAAATCCAAGCAGCGTTTAGTTTTTGTATGCCTTTATGCCTTTGTTCAAGGGTAGATGCACTAAATTAATCTGCCACCGAACCCACATATCTCCTGAAATGAGTCGTCACTTCAACTGAAACCTATTTTAATTACATAGAGTCAAAGAATACACATTTTATTTAATTGGAAAAACTTGTTGTGAAAAAATGTTTTAAATAACTACAAATTTTGGGTTTAAACAGTATAAATAAAAATTGGTGGCAATCTCACAAAAAAATAACTTTCTACCGAAGAATTCAGATGCATAAAAAAACAATTATCAAAATTGATTATATAGCAGTAATTTTAATAATTGTTGTTTTTTAACAAAATTTGGTACCCCACGGGTCCGGAATCCAATAACATAGCCAGTTTTGAGATAAAAAAAAGCGCTAAATGATTTTCGTCATTTTTTACTAGAAAAAATCGTAGTAGGCCTTGAAAATTGAGATTAGGAACTGAAATTTTGCACCAAATAGGCTGTATTTAGAAAAAAACGGCAAAAATCTTATTAAAATAAAATTTTTATTTATTTTCATTTCAAATGGGATCCCATGTATAATAATAATATACTTACCTTATATCTCAAATATATTTCCATAAAAGCACTTCCTAAAATATGGTGAAAATATGATAAGCCGATAAGCTTATTTTCGTCTAGAATTGTTTACGCTGCTATATTCCAAACCATCGAATCCTAGATTAGATACAAGAGACGGTTTAACCCAATTTCGCAGTGACATCACACGGTTTCGTAAACACCAGACCATATTTACGATGCCTGATCACAAGTCATTTTAATTCGAGTACACTGATATCTTTAAAAATATAATCTTGCTCGGTACTATGAACCGTCGCTGATAAGCCTGCGATATTTTCCATCATGCTTTTAAGCTGTGCTCCTACGCATATCTACACAACACACAAACATCTGGGGAGATAGCGGGCAATCATGAGAAATTTGTTGAGGATGAACACCAGGGAGCCATGCAAACAAATAAAAATAAATAGATAGGTATCGGGTTGTTCTATTTTTCTATTTGAATGTATCAAATATATATCAATATATTTGACTACCATAAATGAATATAAAAAAAACATTTATGTATATAGAGGGTATGAGCCTGTCGCGAGGCCTCTCGTTTGTCTATCCCGATTGAAATTCTCCAAAGTTGAAAATCGAAATTGTTCGATGTAGGTACCTAGTTTTTAGTTAAGATTCTAACAATTTTAAAGAAATAAATAAAATATGGGGATTATAGAGGGTGTCCCAACATTTTGTTCGTAGGGAATATCTTTTGAAAGGTACAAAGGAACAGAAAACCGTTGTAAATTGGAGGAAGTTGTTCTCCCGAAAATTTTCTCGGAAAATTCCATCTGCCAAATACTTCCGAATACTGTAAATATAAAATATTATAGGATAATATTATTATCTTATAAAATTATAGGATAAAAGATAAGATTCTTTTATATTCCTTCATATTAAATAACTTCATATATAAAGGGCATTCCTATCAACAATTTAATTCAAAACTGTTTTTGAGCATTTTTAAACGTTACCTTTATTTACCAGTTATAAATCTGGTTAAATACAATGTTGAGCAGTTTTGAATTATATTTTTCATATCATATGGGCAATTGTCACAGTGAGGGGGTGAGGCATTTTCAAAAATTCTACTCGCCATTATTTTAGGAGATATAAATAAAAATCATATTCTCTGAAATAGGAAGTTTGTCTAAAAGTCGAAAATAGTCGTAACAGCATAGAAAAATACCCCAAAACCATATTTTTACTTAGCTGCATGTTCTTACACATACATATGAAATAGTAAACAAATCGTTAAATTATATCTCCAAATTGTGTTAATGTGTTAAAATTAGTTACAAGATTCTTTGAAGAAATATAAAGTATAAAACATCATTCAATGATGACCATCATATTATTATCGAGGGCGTCATATCACATATCAGAAGGGCGTATGCGCCAAAATGACGAAATTCTTATTTTTGGGCGTATGTGGGGCGTAGTATTATTCCCTTGATTTTTTGTTTTTTTCCCAATTTTAAGTCCCAATTTTTTTACCAAAGTTTCAAAGGGTAGGTAGCCGTGGAAATCATTGAGAATAGCGGAGGTAATCTTTAATGGTAATAAGATTAAAAGAAAACAAAAAAAAACACGAAAATAACCTCATTAGAAACAAAAACAAAACAACTTTGGTATTCAGAGAAAAAATTCGGTTCTGAACAATTTTTCCTAATAAACTTTTTCTATATCTCTGGGGCGAAACCAAATATTGAATATTGGTCCTATTCGCGAGGTCATAGCAGGCTGGGGATGCACACCTGTCAGTTAAGTTGAATACATCTAAAAATAGAGCTCATCGAGTTCTAAGTCGGAAATTTATATCTCAAAAAACAAAAAAAAATAAAGGGGTATCTTCATATTAAGTCCCACACACTGTATATGCTATTTCTATCGCTCCCCTGCCTTCTCAAAATTCCGATGATTAAGAATCAGATGACGACATGTCTTTGCAGCAAGTTAGAGAACGAATGGTGAAACGGAAACGACGTAAAAATTAAAATGTTTTTCAATAAAGTGACTTTTGGGTCTATACATCTTTTAATTTGCGATTTTTACACCAAATTCAAAATATCAGAAGGGCGTATAATCCATTTTACTAAAAAATTGATACTGCCCTAATTGCTTCAAATTACATTTATGCACCTTAATTTGAATGTACTCATTACATAAATGCAATAAATTATCTCAAAAACTCAAATTACTAAATGTTTTATTAGTTTCCTGTAAAATTTACTTTTTGGCTCATTCGTCCTTCTGATATTACGCCCTCGATTGAGTAGGGACATTCCAATGATCTGTATACCTAGATGACCCGTTCAAATGGCATTGTAATCCACGTTGATATACAATAAAATATCAAAACAAAGACCCTGTAGTGGTGCACAGCCGATTTGAGCCGATCCGTAAATATATCGCCCACCAGTGGAAAGTTCGCACCACGCATTTTAAGCGCCCCATCACTAATCACTATAATAGTTTGATATTTAAACAAATGTAAAGAGTTTATTAGCGTTTTTAACCTGTACCCGGCGCACTACAACAAGTCGTGTGTAAAGAAACAGACGTTTGGCCCTGCCGCGTCGTTTGCCAAATCTATTGCGCTTGCCCCAGTTTTCCTTCTATGCAACCAGGCTTAGTACATAATTTAATATATATTTTCTCTTTATTATACAGGGTGATTCACGTAAGAGGTTCATTAGAAGTTTACGGGGAAGGAGTGCGAATTTTAATTTGAAATTTTGGTTACTTATATAACAGGTTGTAAACTTTCTTTCTAAAATATTTTCAACTTCCGATCACTTCCGGTTATACCGGAAGTCGATAGCAACTTTGTTATTTCAAATAGAACACCCTATATTTTATTACACCGTTTGGTTCCCTATCAAATTCCAAATCTTTTTTCTGAATAGAATGTGTACCCTATTCCTAACCCTTTTCGAGATATTCGCAAATTTTTGATTTTTTTGCGTGTTGCAGCCATCGACCATAGTGATGATAACTTTTTAAATTTATGAATCTGGAAAACTGAAATTTTATACTGTCGTAGGCGAAAGTCAACTTTATTAAATGGTCTGTATGCTATTTCAAAATATTGTACAGGGTGTTCGGGAAAAAATTCCCAATATCAATATCGAAAAATTGAAAAATCTAATTTTTTTCAAATGAAACCCATATTTTTTTATTGCACCATTGAAATGCTTGTGAAAATACAGTCCAAAAAGACATAACACACTATATGTCTAAATGAAGCGGTTGCTTCGTTATTACGCAAAATACGTATTTTTGCTGCTCCATATCAAGAAACAACGGACCTTTTCTAAGAGGCGGTCATGGATTTTTCATTTGTGATTGTCATTTATTGTGTTCCAAACAATAAAATATTAACTGTTGAGAAGAATGGCTCAAATTAACTATTCTAACGAAGATATTTTGAATATGTTTTACACTCATGGATAGTGCGTAAAAGAATTTTAGAAAGAACAATAATTAGAGTTTTTAAGGAAAGGCATTTACATTTACCACCTTTGACGAAAAGAAAATTCAGAAAGTTCGAAGGAAATTTCATAGTCCATGGCAAGGTCCAAACAAAGAGAAGCAAATGTAAATACGTAACAGGTAAATAGCATAATATGAATAAAGTGTTTTACTTATACCTATGTAGTTTCTTGTTTTTTCATATTCATAATTATTATGCAATTGTTAGTATTATTTAATTTTGTATTGATGCTTCTCAGGGAAAAAATATTGTTAAATAGCCCTTAACCTTGTCATATAATTGCGTTATTTCATTTTCCATGGCCCCCTATAATGTGACGCTCCTTGAGAAATGGCATCTTTGTTGATACAGAGCAGAAAAATACGTATTTTGCGTAATAACGAAGCAACCGCTTCATTTAGACATATAGTGTGTATATATTTTTGAACTGTCTTTTCACAAGCATTTCAATGGTGCAATAAAAAAAATATGGGTTCCATTTGAAAAAATGAGATTTCCCAATTTTTCGATGTTGATATTGGGAATTTTTTCCCGAACACCCTGTACAATATTTTGAAATGGCATACAGACCATTTAATAAAGTTGACTTTCGCGTACGACAGTCCTAAATTTCAGTTTTCCAGATTCATAAATTTCAAAGTCATCATCACTATGGTTGATGGCTGCAACACTCAAAAAAATCAAAAATTTGCGAATATCTCGAAAAGGGTTAGGAATAGGGTACACATTCTATTCAGAAAAAAGATTTGGAATTTGATAGGGAACCAAATGGTGTAATAATATATAGGGTGTTCTATTTGAACCACTTACGTGAATCACCCTGTATAATAAAGAGATAATATTAACATAATTATATATCTCTGATGACTTTGCTATATATAAATTGTAAAAAATAAGTGCTTTCATTATTTGTCACATTAGGGAAGTTGCAACTCTGCAGAAAAGTTTTGTAAATAAATACCAAAATGTTGAGGACGAAGTTGTGTATTGGATTATGGATCTAGGTATACAGATCATTGGTACATTCCATTCAATTTTCAGAAAAAAACAACTAAAGAGGCTATTCTATTTTAAAACTTGTTTCTTAATTAAAGGATCTATTGATTATAAAGGAAATTCTGTGATACCTACTTAACTCTGTAGGCATACAGCTATTTCTTAAACATTGTGAAAAATTATTATATGGCCAGTTTGTTTTTACAAAAAAAAACATTTTTAAAAACAAGCTTTTATTTAAGCTATGTTCTAAAACGAATAAAATAGGTTTTCAAAATTTGTTTTCTAAAAGCTTTTCAAGCAAAATGGTTATAAAAGTAATTAATTTTATTGGACAGCGAAGGGTGAGAACTATTATTATTATATCGACTTAGCCAAAAGGCATTCGCACTCCCTCTACGGGGAACATTCACTCAGATCCCGGGCATCCCGGATACCATAAGGATCTGGCTCGGACGAGACCCTTGAATTTCCTGACGGTTCGGGCTGTCGCAAGTAGTACCGCTTGCTGCATGGACCTGTAGGGATTTTCAGTTAGATCCAGCTCTTTGATGTTTCTCAGCAAACTTTTTGGTATAACACCATTTGTTGACACAAGGATTGGAACCGTCTGAACGTTCTCCATTTCCCATTGCCTTTTAATTCGTTCTTCCAAGTCTCTGTACTTCGCGATCTTCTCGGTCTGCTTCACACGCAGGTTGTTGTTGTTGTTTGGGTTGGCCACATCAATCAGAGTTGTCTTCCTAAAAATTTTATCAACTATTATAAGGTCCGGCCTGTTATGGACAACTTGTTGATCTGTCAAAACTGTACGATCCTAGTACATCTTGTAGTTGCTGTTTTCAAGAACAGGCTCCGGTGTGTAGCTGTAATATGGGACCCTCTCTCCCTGCACAAGCAGCAGTTTTTCGGCCAGTTCTTGGTGCAAGATCTTGGCAACCGAATCATGTCGTTCCTTGTATTCCGTTGATGCGAACATCTGACATCCTCCTGTTATGTGCTGGATTGTTTCTGATGTTTGGCACCCGTGTCTGCATCTGTCATCCCCTACCGATGCATCTCCTACAATGAATTTTAGGTAGTTGTGAGTTGGTATAATCTGATCTTGTATGGCGAGTAAGAAGTCTTCCGTCTCCGGGAACATTCGTCCTGAGGCCAGCCAATAGTCCGATGCTAACTTATCGACATGTTCCTGGTTAACCTCATTAGGATGCCTCCCGTGCAGAGGCTTCTCCAACCACATCTGTAGTTTATCATTGTAGGTTCGGTGGTGATTCTGATGCTCGTGTTCCCTCAGACGTATAGTGGTGTTGAGACGTCTGCTCCGGATATAGCCTTATGTCGTTGGGTGAAGATTTCTTCAGTCAACGCTTATGTCGTTGGGTGAAGATTAAACCTTCAGTCAACGCTTATGTAGTGTGGAGCTGTTGGCCTGCCTGTGGAAATTATTACGCAGATTTAATATTTGTTGGTCCAATTTCTTGTTGAGGTCTGCCAATCCTCTTGCTCCTAGTTGACGTGGCATAGTTGTTCTTTCTACGGCGCTACGGGGATGATGTTTATGAGCTTTTGTCAGTAGTGTCCTAACTTTTCGCTGCAGGTTGTTGATGTCCGTGTTGGTCCAATTCACTATTCCGAACGAAAAGCTGAGTATAGAGCACACATACGTGTTTAGGGCCTTAAACAAATTCCAGTTCGCACTACTTGTCTTACTCTCTTGATAAATTCATTCGTTAAATCGGTCTTCATTGTTCGATGGTCTATCCTTTGAGCTTGTTTCATCCCGAGATACTTGTATGTATCTCCCATGTTCATTGCTTCGATTATTATTTATTATTATTATATTGTTTTATAAGCAAATATGCCAAAGTATGTATTTTTTCTCTACAATTATTTTATTCATTTTAATACCTACATGGCTTGGTTAAAAGCTTGTTTTTAAGAAGGCTTCTATTTGTTAAACAAAATGAATATTTAGTGTCCCCATTATAATTTTAAAAGAAATGGCTTGTGGCATATGGGACAAAATGCTTTGGTAATTGGCAACACCAAACTAGTTTCCAATATCTAATGGAAATTATGTATGGGTCTTTCGGAGGTGTGCAGACCACGACAGGTACCTGTTTCGGGCTTGTTGGCCCTCATCAGGCAGACGCAGCGCACCTCAACCAAAAAGACCCAGACACGTTGGCTATAAGTGGAAAAGGAACTAGTATAATGCGGTGAGCATTTACCATCCAACGCCATCTAGCTGGTACAGGGTGGCCCATCCAAGCGGAAAAAGTGTGCTACGTAGAGACAGGTTAACATAAAATCGTCATTCAAAAAATGAGGTTGTAGTAAAAATTAAGGGGAATTCGAGGGTGTACCCTAATTTTGTATACGGGGGTCGGTAAAAAAGTTATCGCGAAAAAACATTTTTTGCAAAATAAAAAAAATATATTTTTTTACCTACACATCCATTAGAGAACTTTTAAGTAATATTCCCGAATATTCAGTTTTTTAATATAACTTCCCGTTATAGCGAAAATGAAAGTGGTTTTCTCTATTTTACAACTTACACATTTCTCTTAACCATCACAGGATTTCATTTTTAATTCTGAATCCAACGATATATAATTTGACCTATTTATCTCCAACCGTTTCCGAGATATTTATCAGAGAAGCTCCATCAAACTAGATACATGGTCTCATGGTCGGTGTCTGATGTTCGATCTGAGTAGGCCAAACAATAAAACCAAATGTATGACAAATCAAGTCAGCCATGATAATAAAACTGACAAGCGAGTAGGCTGAATGTTAAAGTGGCTATAGCCATTCAACTGCATTCAACTTAATTAAAAATCTCGTGGAAATTATGAAACATTTATTATTTTTACTACTCTCATATTTATTATAACAACAACAATATGATTAGTTATTAAAAATTAGTTAGAAGTTCATTTACATTAAATGTTCAAAATGGTTTCCATTATTATTTACACATAACCTAAGTCTTTTTAAGAAATTTTTTCGGACATTTTCAAAGATTAAGGGACGATTGTTTAAACTATCAATTTTTAATTTTACTCGTCTTTTATTCACCTCAACATTTTCGGGGCGGTTCTTATAAACTTTATTTTTTAAATGCAACCACAAGAAAAAATCCAAGGGGTTAAATCTGGACTACGTGGTGGCCACCTTATTGTTCCATGTTTATATATATATATATATATATATATATATATATATATATATCATATATATATATCATTGCACTAGAAATTTCATGTATATTTCAAATATCCAATAATATACAGGGTGATCCATTAAAAAAAAACATATGTTTTGTCTATATCTGAAAAATGCGACTTTCAATTGTTTTTATGATAAGTATATTAAGATCGCAAGATAGAAGCAAGTAGAAGTCCATTGGAGTCAGGTCCGGAGACCTGGGTGGCCAATGTATTACAGGACGACCTATCCATCCACCTTGGAAATTAGTGTTTAGCCACTCCGCAACTGCAGCTGTGCTGTGACATGGGGCACAGTCTAGTTGGAAATAGGCATCCTGCCTTTCCTGCAAGGGCAAGTCATTACGAAATTCCCAATTTGTCTTCTAAAATTTTCGAAAAAGTTAAGTCCAATCACTCTTCTGGATGATATCCCACAGAAAAGTTAATTTTTTGAGAATATTGGCCCTTCAAGTGAATCACAAAATTAGGATTTTCTTCGGCCCAGTACCTTGTATTCAGGGAACACACAACGCCATTGCTTGTGAATGTCGCCTCATCTGTGTAGGTAACATTGTCCAGAAAATTTTCACCATTTAAAAAGTGTTATTGTGCCCACAAACAATACTCAAACCTTCCTTCTATATCTCCTTTGTGCAAGGTGTGCAATGGGTTTAAACGGTTTAATTTTATTATTTTTTAAGCGTTTCCAAATTAAGGTTTTTCCATAATTTAAATTTAGAGCAGCTTCTCTTTAATTACATTAAGGATTATTTTGCCCCCTGTTATTTTTTTCATAACAAATGAAACAAAAATTCTTGTTAGTTTTAAGAGCAGTAAAATACCTGCCTAGTGAAAAGTTTGTTAATTCGATACATATTATAGTATGTGTAATGTGACGATAACATTCCTTAAATTAAATATTTGCGCAACATCCCTAGATATAGCTACGCGTGTTTTCACCAATAATTAATCTAATAATTTCTACCTTTTCCGCGTTTAATACCAAACTTGTCACTATCACTACGAAACCTTTTCCGGGTTGTTTTTCAAGGCTACCTAGATTTTTGTTAAAAACGATCTTAGATCGATTAAATCTTGACACTTTCAGCAATAAACTACTTGGCTTGGGCGGCAGTTTAGTTGTATTGCAACTGCAACCTTTATAAAAAAAACGAACGTTTTTTTTTTCATAAATTTTGTATACGCCAAATGCCATTTTTTATAATAATATAACTTTTATGTATTTTTAATAAAAAAAAATACTAAATATGGTATTCTCAAAATTGACCATTTTAAAAAATCACATAGCTAGCCACGGAATGATCATACCCAACGAAATAGTAGTGTCTGTGAGATAAAACTTTACATATCGTGGGTATACTGCAAAAAGTAGCGCCAAGTAAAAAATAAGCAATTTTCTGTTTTTGGGTCCAAGTGACCAAAAATTATTTTTTCTGTCGCAGGAAAAATTGTCCAAGCCAATACTAAAATATTTTTAGGTTAGTTTAACACTGCAGATTATGACCAAGTTCATAGAACTGATAATATTACTGGAAACCAATTTGTCTTGATCATCCGCATTTTGTAAAACACATCACTTAAAAGTGGCCATCTTGAAAATAAAGTGCAGTTTATATAGGTTTTACGGCAAACTGTTATTATTGATTTTCTTCTGCTTTTTGCTTTTTTCTTCTGTTGACACCCCTTCTCCGGCACTGGTGGAAGTAGACAGGCCGAAGTATTTTTAATTTATAATATTTAATGTATGTCTAAACTATACCAAATATGTTTGCCTTAACTGTCTTCCTGTAGAAAAAATAAATTAAAACTTGAAATAAAAGAACTTTCATGCGTTGTATGACGGAAACCGTCCTTAAAAGTTGTACCACCCTATATATTTACTAATTATTAGCATGGCTGGTTCGCTTTATAACGGTTCCAAAGGTGAAGATGTAAATTCATTGGATGGCCAACACCGGTTTTGAAACTGACTCAAACTTGTACTAAAAGCAAGAAAGGTCGGTCATTCACGAAGTACTTAAGGTGAGTTTCAGATTTGAATTTTACTGCTACATGTTATACAGGATGTCCCTAGTTTGGGTTTTGATTGCTTAAACCCCTGGAAATAGTATACTTATTATACACTTAGGTTGAGAAGTGACCCATTATTTACCGAGCATTTTTATATACAGGGTGTTACTTAATGATAGGGCGTAATTTCAAGGGCGAATTCCTGAACCAATTTTAAGTACATATAAAAGTTCATATAAATATGTGTCCTAAAAAGTCTGGTTTTCAAGATACAGGGTGTGTCAAATTTTTTTAAAAAATCTTTTTTTCAACGACATTTTAATAATCCTTTAGCCGATTTGGTTTAAATCTGGCAATGTTATTTACGGTAGAGAGGGGTTAATTAAGCCCTAAGTAGATTCAAATTATTAAGTCCAGTGGCGTCTTGGGGGGCACCGTGACCAATATTTTTGAAAGAAAAGTGTGCGCCACTGACTTTTTTAAAACTTTTATATTTTTTTCGCATTAAGGAACTAAGAATACAACTTTTTGGTCTTTTGAATTTTTTTCGTATCTGGCATCGTTTTCGAGAGAAAAAAAATAAAAACCACTTTATTGCATGTCATTGTTTGTTGTTGCATTGCTGCTTTCTCGAAAACGAAGCAAGATACAAACAAAATTCAAACCAAAAAGTTTTATTCTTAGTTGCTTAATTCGAAAAAATATAATATGCGATGTCCATACCGACTGGACTAATAACACGAGAATTATTCTTAAATATTTTTTATTATCCTCATAGCTATATACCTATCAACAGTAGGTTCCCTTTGAATATCATTCAGGAAATTTATTTTTTTATTCATAACGATAACGATACGATTTACAATCTCGATACGTCACATCGCCACACACGAAAGATTTCATTAAATATTTTACAATCCTAACATGTATGTTTAGAGAAAAATATGTCAAATTTATTTTTGACCGCGAGGTCAAATACAGGGTGACATCTCAAAGTGAAATGACAGATTCACTTTGACATGACACGAGCTTTGAGAAAGGAGGAAGATTTATTCTCCGAAAGCTCAGGAAACAAATTTGTTGAAGATAGTTTTTGAGTTACAAGTTCAAAGTTTAGTTCATTTACTGTTAAGAATTTATTAATTTTCCAGGCAACTTGAAACAGTTTGTCTTTTAACCAGTTTGCTGGCGAAAACCCAATTAAAATTCAATGGATCTGTTTACGCCACAAATAAATTTTATAAAATATTTAGAAACAACGAAGGTAGATGGACTAGAATAAATCGCAAAATATCGTTTTCTCGGAAACTAGCAGATATTGAAGGTTAAACGGGGAAAGAATTGCAGTTTTGTGGGCCCAATTTAACGCGCCTTGTGGATTTTTGAAAAAAGTCATGGCTTACTAGATATTTTGAAAAAACGAAATTTTGGCGATTTAATCTGATCCATCTTAGCTCCATTGTTTCTGATTTTAGATAAAAAGTGTAAATACAAAAGTTGGAGGGAATAGTGTCCCCAATGCGGTTATCATGCCCTACTTTCCGTGACAGCTGCCGTTTTCGAGATATGACACAAACTTGTGTTTTTTTTAAATGGGAACCATAATTATCTCCGTTATTTTTCCGAATAACGATATCGAGTATTATATAGTTGGAAAGCTCTAAAAATGTCTGATTTTTTGAGACCATGGACAATTATGGTTTCCATTTAAAAAACACAAGTTTGTGTCATATCTCGAAAATGAAGCTGTCACGAAAGGTATGACATGACAACCGCATTGGGGGCACAATTCCCCCCAACTTTTGTATTTACACAGCTTCGTTGTTTCTGATTTTAGATAAAAAATCTAAAATCAGAAACAACGAAGCTAGATGAATTAGAATAAATCGCCAAAATTTCCTTTTTCAAAATATCTAGTAAGCCATGACTTTTTCAAAAATCCACCAGGTGCATTAAATTGGGCCTACAAAACTGCAATCTTTCCAAATTTAACCTTCCTTCTAACTCACCTTGTATATTATTACTTTGGTTTGCTCTGGAACGATGATCTGAAATTAATCAAAATATATTGGAAATGGTGGTAAAATGTGGGTGAAATTTGAAAAGCTTAGGCGGTACCTACCCTTTAAAATCTTATTTTATTTTAATATTTGTGTTAAGAACGTCATCAGAGAAAACACAAAAGAATTCCTCGATCCCGTTCTTGGAAGCCGTACTACACCCAAAGAAGTGAATTATAAATATTATTTCCCGAAAGAAGCCGTATAGGTAGATATCCTAATAGAAACGTTGTTTCAGTCATTTTCCGCACATGCTAATTGAAACCTAAGCAATTATAGGAAAATAAGATTCCATAGGTTTTTCATGCGTGTCGTTGGCATCATTGCGACTTGGCAACACCGTGCGATGTTAACGGCTCAGCATCCAGAAGCTGTAGTATACGTAAATAGAACCGTAGTCGTTTAAGTTCAGTCTAAAACAGAAGCAAAACACAAGCCAGATGCACGTGGGCAGTAGATAATCTAGTCGTTATAACCGATAGGAGAAATCTGAACTGGATTGTTTTGGTCTGTGCGGCGAGGGCAGGCGACGACGTAGAAATCGATAGCCTGCTGCCCGCGCGCCGGCTGGTCGAGGTTTGGTCGGTATTCACGCTCGCAGGAGGCGACACGAACGTAACGAATATTGCGGCGTAGCTTGGGTTTGGTAGGGTTATCATCCGTACTCTTTTAAGAGTACAGGTACTCTTTTTAGACCCCATATTTTTTGTACTCTTACTTTTTAAAAATATCTGTCAAATGTACTCTTTTCCAGGATCTTTCTTTGCGACGCCGACGGGGATTTGCAAAAATGAGTGTAGCTATAATTAATTTATTTACTTAGTATAGATAGCTGCTAATAGATGGCGTGAGAGAACTCTTATTACCATAATATTAGGTCTACCGTCCTCTAGATGACACTAGAAAACTAGGAACTAGGCAACACTCGTCACTGCTAACAAGTAACAATATGACTACACGTGCTTTAATTTTATAATAGGTTATTTTTTCCCTTTTGTGCCCTATATCTTTTCGAGCAATCTGGCCATTATGGCCTCCTTTATAATTGGGGATATTTCCTTCAACCTAAAGACAAACACACCACACCCAGGGCACTGCCACGGTGGGAATCGAACCCACGACGTACGGTGTCAAAACGTGGGTGCTACGAAAGACACTTCTTGTGACCTCAGAAAAAATAAACCTTGTGACAGTCAGTCAGACAGTAAAACGTAAAACATTGTTGTGATTGTGAGCCGAATTGTGTCGTAGGTAATGTAATGTATAATTAATGGATATATTTTCGTTTCACAAATAAAATAGCGTTTCATTAGATATAAGGTGGGTTTATAAAAAAGAGGCGAGACCTTTTTTTAGAGTTGTACTCTTTTTCAAATCGCCTTATCTGGTAACCCTAGGGTTTGGGGATTTAAAAGTAACAGAGAAGAAATAATCGTGTTCGATATTTGAAGCCCCCTTTAACAGCTAGTCAAATTAGCTAAAATCATGTCAAGAGAATTCACATTATTGAGTTATAAGTACCTAATTCGAAATCTCTGGACGCTGGTATCACGCTCTGTTTCTGCTTTTCTTCGATCTCTCCAGGACAATGTTGAAAATAGTGGCCCTAAAATGTTTATAATCATTTTGAATCCACTCCGAATCGGTATCCGAATCAAGATTCGTATTTTCATATTTTGCCCTAGAAATATCAACCTTAGGATTTTTGTCTGGGTAATTACACGATGACCGTTAACGTTTTAGTGGTTATTATTTTAAACTTTTTGAAAAATAAGGTTTGTAAAAACGGCTGAAGCAAACATACAGGGTGATTCAGTTCCGGTGCTCAACATGGGGATTTCGGAAACCGTAACAGATACGAAGTCGGTCAAATGGAGGCAAACTTGCGCCTTTGGGAGCCTAACAATATGCCGTTGAGAAAGTTAAAATATGTTCATGGGTTGCTGAGATAATTAAGAAAAACCGAATTTTTGAAATTTAGATTTTATTTTTTTCTGGCGCCATTTGCAATAATATTGAAAAATAAATTATACTTTTTCATTGCAACTTTTTCTGGACACATAGTATTTTTAGATTTTCGGGGCGACGTTTCGTTTTTGAAATAGAGGGATCATCTTCACTTTTTTAAATACGGACCTGGATTTTTTATTGCATATTTCGAAATGAATCGTCCTGAGTACAAGAATGTATGACACATACATATTTTTTCTCGTTTTAGCTGCTAAAATGCACATTCACTAAGAAAAGAATTAATACGGTCCCGGACTATGCATTGTTCTCTCTTTTTTTCAAAGCTATTCCAATTATAACAGGTGATCATTATTTTAATACCTACTGGATTAATTATACTCCATGTTTGTCATATTTTGAAATCCTTTTTTATACTATAGGTAAATAACAACAATAATAATTATTACTAACAATAGTGAGATACATTTTACCTAAAGTATAAAAAAGAATTTCAAAATATGACAAACACAGTGTTTGATTATAAATGTGTGCGACTTTTGTCACTTTTGTATTTTACTGTTTACGAGCGCGGTAGGGAATATCTTTGCCTACAGTTTTTATTTTGAATTTGCCCAAAATATATTTTTTAATATAATGCATGGAATAATATTGCATTGGAGGCTTAAATCGAAACTTTTTACATGAAAGACCCCCTTAAAATCATCTCTGTAGAACACTTCCTCCAAATATTTAATTCATCGTTTACACAAAAGGCACTTTCCTTTCACAAAAATAAAAGTAAGCTAATTATTTTAAAATTTGACACATGGGCATAATTTTATATCTTACATAACTTGTTTTAATAAAATGTTTCGATATATTTAACAAAAATTGCACTTAAACCAAATATAAGTTTTTATTACTTGTGATGACTTATGATTTTCACATCAATTAGTGCACATCTTAATCAATTAGGGCACTACTTAGTCCGGAGACACCGCATGTATACATAACATCTATAATCTATATAGGTATCATAAGCTGATTTTAGAATCTAAATTTTTACTAATGTTATATCTTTAATTGTTGTAAACAAGCGTGTTCACTAATTTCCAAATCTAACCAAAATCGATAGATCTAAGCTTATAGAAACATAAAACCGCTTTGAGAGGGGGCGCAGAAATAAACACAACATTTTGCCACAAATAGCTCATGCTTTGACTTAATATCTAACATATATTTTATTTATGCCAATCCGCTACAGAATTTAAAGAAAACTGAATATATTTAAATGGGTCCAAGTCGATATGCCACAAAGGATGACTTTTTTAAATCAGATATGTTAAGTTTTTCTTCATACATTTAGCTATTCCTCTGCGCAAAATGATCGCGCACTAATTTGTAGTTTATTGGAAGACGAAAATAATGTGTTTTCACGTCCGTTTTCGCGCCGTGTTTTCACTGAGGCCACCTGACATTTCTGGTAGCCTTTACTTATCCCAATGTTACAGGCATTGATTATTGTATTCGAATATTCAATGGTCCTGGCTAGGAAAACGTAATTATACAGCTAGAGATGTCAAATATCTGTTCTTTACGGTTGGAAATATAATGAAATTGCATTTATCTATTGTATCGGACTTACCTTCGCAGCCTAAACGATATTTTCAACAAATTTCCACACTGGTTCTCCTCTCCTTCCCCATTGAAATGAGAGCCCCCTACATACAAGTCACTCAGTCAGTGATCATATAATTAAATATTTTATGATGATATTGGGAACGCGAATCCTTTCTACATGTCTGCAGGAACTCTACGGTAACTTGGCAACAACGCTGTTAGTGCTTAATACTCGCCTGCGTATCGATCAGCAGCTCCCCCTTTGCTCCGGCGGACCCCCCGGAGTAAATGAACCTTTCAAGGGGAAGCCGTGACCATGCATCTTACATTCCAAATTAATCGGAACGCCTCCTCGCCCGGACCGCACTAGCACTACCTTCTCTCCCCTTCGCAGTTTATGGAGGATCGATAGATGGGACGTGATCCCCCTGCAAAAAGAGGGGGCGGTTTTTGCCTCGTAACTGCCACACACGAATTATTATCGTATCTAATTCGTGTTGTAGAGTTTTATCCAGCAGTAACACTGAATAAAAGATCTCTCATGATTCTTAAATAGAAGCCACTGCCACTGTAGTATATGCTTTACATACTGTTTACATTCTTTGGACAAGTTGAACATATTTTCACACTTTTTAAGGACTACTATCGTCCTAGTCTTGAGTAGTGTTTAGTCAACCACCGTTGACGCTGCCACAGAGTTCGTGTTATGGCCAGCGCCAGCCTGGCCACGAGTCTGAATTGTTTACAGGTTCCTCGGGTGGCGATATAACTACACTTATTTATACAGGGTGATTCACCCAAAAGTCCCCGGCTTCATATCTGAGCAACGAAATGAGATACTTTTGTTCCGTAAAAAAAGGCTAATAGATTTCGTCGAAGTCTTTATTCGTAGTCTCAAATTGAATTACAAATTATTGTAGATGGCGCAGCGGTCGAAAGAAATGTTTCGTTCGTAGTGACCTTGAAAAGTAGTGCATCCGTCATTCAATTTGAAGCAAATTATGCGCTACGAACAAACCGGTAGTAGACCATCCTAAGATTATTTCCAAAAGTCAAAACGGGAAACTACTTTTTTAGGAGTTCTTACAACTATACTAATATCTCACAGAGTTGTTTTATCATTTTAAATGCACAATGGTCAAAGATATGGGAGAAGACGAAGAGTTTGTTAATAAAAAAGCTGCTATTTTCCAGTAGGCTTTCAGATGTGTACGTCATTGGGATAATTTTAAAGGAAATTAAAATAGGAAAAATGACTATGGAAGGTAATATCACAAAGGACAACTAAAAAAAGTTGTTATAAACCGAAATCCTTCTTAAATATTTAATAGGTTTTTAGGTTTACCTACTAAGTGATTTTTAAACTTGGCATTTAACACCCTGTATCTTTTCTAAGAATAATGCTGGAAGCCATGCCTATCAAACCTTTTTTCTTGGGCTGTGTTTTCCTTTAGAAATACCACAATGACGTCACGCGTCTGAAAATCAGTTGCCTTATTCTAAAAAACCCTGTTTATTTCGTGAAGAATGGTTTTTAAGACAAATTTTCAAGATACAAGAAATTCTATACCATAAAAATGTTTGAGTCTCCATAGAGCTACCTCAGAAAAAGTTAAGGGAATAAAAGATCACGTCTCCCGGCGATTCTCATTTGTTTTTGAGTTACAAAAATGAGAAAAAAGTGGTCGAATTGGACACAAATAGTAATAACTTTAAAACTCGAAATCTCTAAAACTGACAAAAATATAACCAAAAGCCAATTTTTGAGATTCAATTGTAACGTAACGCCTATATCTTTTAAGGGAAGGATTTTTGAACGTAGGGGTTAATGGGTTGGTCTCCTTTTCTCTACCATCCTGTATATATTTTATTTTGGAATGGATTTCCATTGAAATGCTTATCTTTCCGAAAAATTTTCAATATATTTAAGAAACGCAATTTTGAAATAGCTGTATAAAATTTCGTCTAGTTACGACAGTTACGTATATAGCCCAGACACTCTAGGTCAGCGTTTCGCGCTTATAATATTGAGGTCCTGGATGTCTGATCCAGAAATGGAGGTAGTTACACTGGCCATTTGAATAAGTTTATTAATGTTTGAGTCAACAGTGGCATCTAGAAACAATTCGAAGACAATACAAGACAATAAGATAATTTTCTTCTATTTCCTTGATATAACCAACAGGTAACATTACATTAAGACTAGCGAACCATATAATTATTACACTGTGCAGCTGTGGGATCCAGGAAAAAATCTTTATTCGGCATATTTTTGTGTTAAACATTTATTCACCTTGTGTAAAAATGGTAAAATAAAAAAATGCAGAGATATTTCAAAAAAACACTAAGTACATGAGCTCATGTAAATTTAATATTAATTTTATACTTGGATATTTATATTTAATAGCACTAGAACTTTCCTAAATTAGTTCATCTCAATAACATGCGCAGATACATTTAAATTATCCCATTTTGCATATTGCAAACATAACCGTTTCGTCTTCGGTTCTGAAAATCGCCGAAGTCAAAATATTTAGAAACCTTGACTGCCAAATAAAAAATGTAATCGTACTCTGACTACTTAATCACTTTGCCGTTTATAAAATATGAATGGGGATTTTTGGCCACGCACGTTCCTGCACATACCAATGTTTGGAATTGAGGTGTGTCATATCAAAACTGGGAATCTCCCATATTGCATAAATTTGACAATCGGCAAAAAATAGTTTTGCCATATGAAATAACGTATCTCTAAGATTTAAGTTCGTAGTTGTTGAGCAAATGTGTTTATCGATATGCATTTAAGTTGCTTTTTTCATAGGTTGCCTGACATAATTGGAATTTTAGGTTTAAATTTGGAGATTGCCAATTTTGATATGAATGCTTGGATATTGCACATTTTGCTGCGGTAGCACATGGAGATAGCCAATTTTGCTACAGAACAACACATAAATACTAGTTCATTGTTAAGCAAATTAATATTGAAATATAAATGTTTTTAATATTTTTATTGACTAAGAAATGTTACAAAAATACAAAAGTTTAATATATTTTTCAATATATCTAATAATTAACTAAAACTAGACTACAAATTCGGGGAATTCTTCAAATGGTCCACACAGATCTGAACCATCGGTTTCTGAACCCAAATTGCCCCTTTCAAAAAATTGTTTGAAATAAAATAAGTCCTCATTGAATTCCCATTGGTCTCCAAAGTGCTTTAACAACAATTTTTTTACGTCATTTGCCTTTTCTTCCTTCACTTTTACACCGTATGCGCGTATTACAGAGGGCTGAAAGTTTTCCAAATTTCTATTTTTTTTTGTAATGGATTTAAACGAATTCATGTCATGCCTATACACTGGCTCTCCTCTTACTAAGATATTATTAGTCCGTGTACTTTTCCGTAAGTAGAATCTTTTGCATTCCGTTATTTTGAAATGCAAAGAACTTGTTGATTTTAAAACTGTCTCGGCTGCTTGTTTAAAATCTGCAATGACACAATCACGTCCAAGTTCAATGATTGTCCCGTGTTCAGATATTATTTCTTTATATTGGTTAGGATTGATAATATTTTCGAATGTTCTAATTTTTTTTTCAATATTGCCAAAGACCCTATCTGGCGGAATAAACGAGTGTCCTGTAACAGGAAATACAAGCTCTATGGTTTCAATATTGTTGGGGGCTTTTTGCAGGAACCAAAACGAACAAGCCGCAATAACAGTTACATTTTTATTTTGTCCCCCGCAACCATCAGCAATTAGACGAATCACTTTCTTATCCTGAAAATTAGTGCTTATCAACCTATGGTAGAGGGCTGAAGCAACTTCGTTGGAGCCTTTTTTATGCATATCTTCGGTCCATACATAGCAAAAAGTATTATCTTTATCAAGTTTGTCTTTTGAACAACCTTGGGTTATAGTAAAATTGTACAGATACAACTGACGGCTATAGTAACAACTTTGATCTGGTATTTTTGGTAGGGGTAAATTTTTCTGGCAGTCGAAACAAAACGTAACGAGATCTTCTCTTTTTTCTCGTATGAGGTCAAAAAATGCCTTAGCCCTACACTTATGAATTTGTTTTTCAGCCATAAGTCTGGATTTTTTGGATGCATCTCTTTCACTTTTAACTTTTAAGGTAAGCTGAATGCATGTGGAGCAAGCGTCGGTAGCAGGATGTCCAAAACCCAGATTAAATTTTGTGCTGAAAATGTTGAAAAAAAACGTACGCTTGACTTTAAGCCCCTGAGCTGCTTGGTCATTATACATTCTCAGTAATTTATTTATATTCAAGTTCGAGCTTAGGTACTGTCTCATAGAAGAAGCTCTGCAGTAGTGTGGACTGTCACATTTCAGAGTTTTCAAAAATTCAATAACTCCCAAGCGTTTGCTTTCGAATTTTCCCGATTTATAATCGCCTCCTCTATTTTCACAGGGAGCTCTACCAGTTTTCACAAAATTGGCTACAACACGCTGGACTCGGCATCTTTTAATATTCAGGGCATTCAAAAACGTTCGTTGACAGACTGGAATCAGGGACCGTCCGCAGGTGTTAATAAAATATTTTGTCTGGAATTGCTTCTTTGAATGACTTTCATTTTTCGGGCGACGTCTTTGCACATGTACCACTTGAGTAAATTTTAAGATTAGGGCATCTTGTTTTAACTTGTCGTGGCTTGAGTAAAATTTCTCATGGAAAGTTTTTAAATCTCTCATTGTAAGGTTTTTACATTGAAACGCGCCAGAACAATGGCCACATTGGGAAACTACTGGAAGTCCCATAGGCTTATATCTAAAAAATATTAGAACAATATAACACATTCAGGAGAATTGCCGTGATCACAAAAATTGGAAACAAAATATTCAATTTTTCATACCTTGCCTCTTTTTGCACCGTTCTTTTCCACTTCTTTGGATCTGAACGGCGTTTTCTGGCCTTGGATTTTTCAACTTCTATAGGATTTTGTTCCATATTTTATTCAAGAAACTAATCACTTCTTCATACGTTAGTACTTCCTAACAAAAGTATTAATACACTATACAGTGACTGTAACAAGAGCAAAGTAAAATAAACAAACACCGAACCTCTGCTAAAATGTTTTGTCAGCTGATGGCGTCACGAGCTCCGATTTTATTGGTTGAAATGGATATTGTCTACTTTGCTCTGAATATTACATGGAGATTGTTAGTTTAGCAGTGGACGTTAGGTTTTAGACTGATTTTTATACGGGATATTGTTCTGTTTGCTGCAAATAGAGTCTTTTATATAATAAAGAAGCATTCAGAGGAAAATGTCCGTTAAAAATCTGATTTTGCGCCAAAAGTGGAGATTGTCGGTTTTGATATGACACACCTCAATTGTTGGCATTCACTAGAACTGACAATGATGCCAGTCAGCCAAAAATTTTAGCCAGCGTTATTTATACACGGATATTATACTTTCTCAAAATTAAGAACCCGTCATGTATCTACGAAATTTAAATCCACTTTATTTTTCACTACATAACGGCAAACATTAAACCCCAGAAAAATTAAACTACCTACAACCGGTGACTATAGAATTCTTTCAATAGTCACTGCTAGTACTCTTGCCAAAGTCTAGAGAATTAGTATATCTCTGGACGCTGCTCTTGCCAAGTGATAGCGGTAGGGATATTTTTCAATTATTGTACATTGGAATTATTATTCAATAATATTAATTGTAGACATGGGCGTCCGCAGAAATTTTTTCAGGGAGGAGCAGTAAGAATTATTGACAAAATAAAGAGGACAATAAATATTTATTGTTATAAAAAATATAATAAACCATATGAAAACAAAATCACAGATCAATTGCGAAATCTCACAAATAAAAATAAAACAATATTCTAAATTAAATTCACATGAATTAGGTACCGTATTATCACTATTATCGGTGTCAGACTTCCGTTTTAAATAGTTTGTACGAGTAATGTCCACTTTCAATCTAAATCATGAACCTACCTACAACAATAATAAGTAATGCAGGACGACAGCAAGAGTAGTAAGACTAGACTAACACTTATTATATTATTATATTACATACCCGGAAAGGATCTTCTCAGATCGTAATCCTATTCTAAGTCAGCACATATAAAACCGTAGATATACAGTGTGTCCCCAGATGGGGTACCGCACTCTTGTAAAGTTTCTCATATTTGATTTTTCGAGAAAAAGTCATTCTTGATAAAAAGTTTTGCTTGTTCTTAAAATAAGATTGGCATGGAAAAAGGGAACATTATTTATACTGAGTTACCAGAAAATTGAAAAAACCTTAATTAACATAAGAGTAAACTGCCTCTATTTGTAGAGATACCGAAAAAAGTTATAAAGAAAATTTGTTTAGCGTGTAAAGTTACTTAGGTGTAGAAAATTTCAAAGCGTAAGGCCTACTTTGATTTTTTGGTTTTTTCTTGTTTTTCTTTGATTAAATGGTTTTCTGCAAATAGTATGACAAAACTGTATTAATAAAACTTACCCAGAATGGAAAACTGCGCCTGATGACGAAATTTGACAATTCTAGCTCGATTCGAGGCCTACTTTGTAGTTTGGAAAATATTGGAAGAAACTCAAAGTAGACCAGGATTGTCAAAAGTTTTTCATATTACATAGTTTGCTACTCTGAATAACTTTTGCTAATACAGTTTTGTCATACTATTTACAGAAAAACATTTTATCGAAGAAAAACAAGAAAAAATAAAAAAATCAAAGTAGGCCTTACACAATTTTGTACACGTAAGTAACTTAACACGCTGAACAATTTTTTTTTCAGTATCTACAAATAGAGGCAGTTATGTTAATTAACGTTTTTTCAATTTTCTGGTTACCCAGTATAAATAATGTTAACTTTTTCCATGCCAATCTTATTTTAAGAACGAGCAAAACTTTTTATCAAGAATGACCTTTTCTCGAAAAATCAAATATAAGAAACTTTACAAGAGTGCGGTACCCCATCTGAGGACACACTGTATTTGCCTACTACTTTTAACTTTTTTGTTGTTTACAGAAATATATTATATATTATGCTCAAAAGCCAGGGGGCGTGCGCCCCCCCCCCCCCTGCCCCCCCTCCGGACACCCATGATTGTAGAAATTCTTAATAGAAAAATTAAAGTAATGATGTCGAAAAAGCGTCTTAGAAAGTTATGTTAGAGTTAGAACATTGTTTACGAACATCCATTCTATCGTGTTGATATTGATCCCTTCAATTATTTCATCCTGTATATTTTTTCTGGCCGAATGTTTCCTCGACGTTTTAGCAAAGTCTACGGAATACTGTTTTAGTGTTCATGGAACACGCAAACAAACATTTCTAAAAATACTGGTCCGCCATGTTGGAGACCGTAAAATTCTCTTTTATTTATTGCTTTTGGAGAGCTGCCATTCATGATTTTACGAGTAGACGCTACGTTTGAAAACGTTAAGCCCTGGTCGGGGCCCGATTTAAATTTAACTCGAAGCTTGAACACACCATCATACATTTGAGCAGCCACGTTCTAGTTAGGACAAAATATTTTTGTTTACGTTTCAAATGTGTTTTGTTTTTTGTTAACACGCGTTCAAAGGTTCGCGTGGAAAACCACAGCAGGTTGGTGTTTCAACCATCAATTTATCTTAAAATTACTGAGATAATCGCTCGTCCTAGAGGAACAACAAAAAATGTCACTTTCCGCTAAACCGGAAGTGGTATTTAAGTGTGCGGTGCAGATTTTTTATCCACTTTACCAGCCTAATAAAAAAATGCAACGAAATCACCATCTTCATTTTCTCAAAAGTCTGTTATTTTCCGATAACTTCTTTGTTTGAAATTCAATTCTATTTTCTTAGCCGCATCATTTAATTCCTTTTGGAAAACTACATAGTTTAGTTTTTAAACCACCAATTTATCTCTAAAATGGAGACACCCTGTACGCGTGAAAATTTTGAAAAGCCCAAGCCTACTTTACTATATCAAAAAAAATCAGAGTAGGCTTGGGCTTTTGAAATTTTGCACACTTATCTTAGTTTTCTCTCTGTACAAACATTTTGTCGGAACCCTACAAAAAGGGCACTATTATAGTAGGGGGGGAAATTTTTCAAAATATTCGAGGCATTGGTGGTTTTTCGACACTAAAATTATGCCACAAATTAATTTCAAAACAAGCAAGGCTGATTCTCGGAGAATCTCAAATTCCATCTTTTTTTTTTGTCTTTTAGAGTCGTTTCACCTCTCTGGGGATACATATAGGTATATTAGAACACACACTCTTAAAAAATGTCACCATCATTTCTGGAGATCCACCACAAAAAGTTCGAATGAATAAATAAATTGTGGCCATTGTGGGCTATTGTCGTATTGTCATCGCCAACATTCGTAACATTAAAAATGTATAGGTAGGTAATATGCTATTTTTAATAATTACCTAAATCTATACCACATTATAGCAAGAAGTTCTAAATAAAATCAACATTCAGCATAACTTGAGCAATAATAAACCAAATGATAGATTTAAAACAAAGGAGCATAAATAATTTAAAAATAGAGAGGGACCAAAACAAAGCCACGTCTCAATCTCGTTCGAGTTGAATTTTTTAGGTCAGAAAAAGTGCGTCCTGAATTGGCTGTATCTATTTTCGACGGCTTTATTTATAATAAAATCCAATCCAACATCAGGCGGGAATAGATGAGGTGTTGATGGTTGTTTTTTAAACTTTGTGCCAGAATAAAACGAATTTAAAAGTTTCACAAATTCGAGAAAACCAGTGCACTGCCCCACATTGCATGTTGTATCAACAACTGTTTATGTAACGAGATTTTCAGTCGCTTTATAGTTACCGCAAATACTTTTGCAGGCGTATTACATTTTTAAAAGAGAAAGTATAACGGTTAATAACGGTGAAGGTAGCAGTTTGCAAATACACACGTTATTTTTCTGTAGTTTCTAGTTTCTATAGTAACTGGTAACTGTAATAAGTTTATTTTTATTGTTATATAAACTGTACCCTTTACAGCGGAGTTCATATAGTTTAACCGAGCACAAGTTGTCGGCGTAAGAAACACGTGACACGCGTAATTTATTCACATAATATACCTTTTTAAACACGGAATAGCTATTTTAATACCTGAACCTGAAGCATTTGTGATCATTCCTTACTCCTTTTTATATGTATAAGGCAGGTTAAGGTTAAATTTGTCCATAATGTATTTTTACAATTAGGTATTATTCTTATATGCACACACTAAATTAATACAAAGTCCGATATAGGGATGAACACATGCGGTAAACTAGATTTATCAATGTCTAACTTTACCTATTATGGATTTGACAAAAGATATTTTATCTGTAGAAATTTTGTAATAGTTTCTGAAAGGAGATAATTTGGTATCGGAATTTAAAAATCACACTTTGACACGTTTCAAATGACAATATTTACTTTTTGTTAGGAGGCTGTGTGGGTATAGCATCTGTCCCCAAATCCTTGCGGGATGCGTCTAACTAGAAAACCACGTTAAATGGAGTTTGTTGACACTCATAGCTTGTAAGTTTAGTTGGCTATGTAGACATCTTCATGCATTTACAATCATCGGAATTGTGATAGAAGGTACATATATTGTTCTGTCGGCAGGACGAAAACCACTTATTTGAAGACTTTGCAAGTCGTAATATTTAAGATACAGGACTGAAAGTACTATCAAAAAATTCTTTTAAATTGAAGCTTTCAGCGCATCTCCTGACCAGGACTGTACCTCAAACCGCTGAGGAGTTATGGTCTGTCGAATATCGAGTATTTTAGTCACAAACATTATATACGCACGGGGTAGCATGTTTTTATGTTGGCTACTTGTTTCGGCAATCTTAAATTCAAAATTGCTCCCTAGTGGCAAAATCTCAGTTAATGCTCCACGAGATTAAAAGGAGCTATAGGTAGTCATTGTTGAAACTGACCGCAAAAAATCCCGCTCCACCAACATTCAAACTTTAATTTTGGAGCGAAAACAAATTAAAACATATACTCGTAAATTGTAATGCACAATCCTTATACTAAGTTGAGGTATAGGTATTTTAATTTAGATATCAGTTTTTATATCAATTTTTTTGCAAAATATTGGGTGTGGCGTGCGGAAATTTCAACAATGGTGCTGACGGTCTCTGTGTAGCTTTGTCTACGGTGAGACACTGAACGAGGTAAGTTTTTGATGACGTAATGAATATTTAGTTGCAATTATTTGAGTTTTCAGAACAGTACTTGGTATATTATGTCTTATTTTATGTACATATTACACTTTGTGTTGCTTTAATCAATTTCTATAGTGGGAAACTACTTTTTTAATAGTTTTGTACTACTAGTCCTGTTTTACCCGTTCTATGGAAAGTTTTATTTTGAGGGTTATCTACTGGATTCCCTTCAATATACCTCTGGGAGGTTGAGATCAATCTAACTTTTATAACGGTACGATTCTGTAGTCCTTCCTGAAAGGCAAATACAGCAGGACAGCAGCTCCTGTACAAAACTACTTCCAGAAGAGCTTCCAGCAAAACAACTTCTTGTACGTTCTATCATTAAGGCAGAAACAGAATTACTGTGTATTTTTGTTGCATTTACATCTTTTGCCTCCGCAGTGATTTTATTGTTTCCGAAGTCTCTAGTCTCTTCAACTATAAAATGTTTCAAATTGAGTCAAAATATTGATATCTTAAATTACAGTGAATTAAAGCAAAAAAGCATCAAGAGGACAACACAGGACCTTGTAAAGCACCAAATAGCGCTTTCTCGTTGTCCCAACTTGGATACCTACTCCACTTTATTAATTCGGTTCTTTCGAAAATGGGTCAGAATGATGACCTGGATCCGGGACGGTCTTTCATATCGCTGTGTGTGCACGCTGCAGCAGATCAGAATGGGAAAATGAGGCCACACGTGACAAGGCAGGCGGCAGGAAATCCATTTTGTGTCGCTAAACGGATTGATGGCGCCACAAGCGCGCTCCCAGATACCAGTGGTTAGGTATAGTATTACTATTACTATAATCACTGCAGATACGCAATGGGGGAAGGGAGTGCAGTTTCAAATTCCCTAAAACGTCAAGCGTTGGTGGAATTATTTCTCTTAATTTTACAGTTCTATCAGAACACAAAATTATTTCATTTGGCGATAGTCAACCTAAGTATAGGTTTGCTGCTCCTTCAATCTCAATCCAGTTCAAGCATGTTAGTTTATAAAGCATACCCCTTTTATTGGATATTATTGGATATTATTGGATATTATGGATATTATGATATAATGTATTTTCTAGAATAGGAGTATCTACCTTATGTCTCTCTAATATTTTTCTCTTGGCAAATCATTGGACAATACGTATAAAATGAGAAAATAGTTCAATATTATTATAACTAATAATACCTCATTAAGAGATTTTTATTTATAGTAGAACAAAATGTATTAACGCGATAATAATATTCACCGTTCACCAAGTTAATATTTGACATAGGGTGTAAAGAACACCTACACCATGTCTCATTATGTTGATTAGGTAAAAACTTATTTTTTAGATATTCTTATTAGTTTTATTCCATAAGTTTAGTCTGCACGGCAGTAAGCATTACACAACTTAGTTCACTTAATCAATAATCAAGTTTTGAGATCGTAACATTCTTTTAACAATAATCATAAAACTCTGTGAGACAAATCCATAAAGAAAAACCAAATTTGTACAAATGGACGAATTGGCATTTTGTTTAACGTCAAAAGTTATAAAGTTATAATAACAACATACAATGACGGATTTTTGTACCTGTGATTATAAATAAAGAGGGATCCCTCCTTGTTTTGTTTATATTCTTAGCTTGTCATTGTAGGTTAGAACTTCCACGTTCGATACGTGCATTAAGTCGCTCTATGTCGAATATTGTGGGTACAAGAACAAATGGGAAGCTCACATAACTAATAATAATGAATGGTTACCCTACAGACGCCAGAGTCCCCTACATCTCACCGCTATGCTACTCACTAATAGTCAGTTGGAGCAAATGTAGCACAACTACCACTTAGTCGATGGAACCTGTATGCTCCGGTAGGCTTAGTTACGACCACAGTAGCAGGAATCCCGGCTGGAATGAATTTTTTTTTCCAACTTAAAACATACATCTTTATCAATAACACCATATTTTCTATTTTAGTTACTTTAAAGTCAGACGTTAAGTATTTAACAATATATTTATGTATCAGGTGCCGCAAAATCAAGTCCCAGATTTTTTCCTATAAAAGTGAGGTTTATTGAAAATAATTTGATGCACTAATGCAACAGTAAGCTCCGTTCAAAGCGTTGTCCATTATTTTGTTCTGCACATCATGAGGTATGTTGACGATGTCTTCCCCTAAATATATTATGTTGTCTTTTAGTGCTTTCAAAGTTACAGGCCTACAAAGAAGTCTGGAACTATTAAATCAGATTATCATGGCAGATATCCCACATCGCTTTGGAGAAGATGCGCCCTGCAAGCCTTATAGATAACACTTCACCGCAACCTTTTCCACCTCCTTAACAAAAAAATCTTACGCAGAATCATTCTATAGCTTCTTGTTAGGTTCTTGGCCGTTCTCGATTCTTTACCATGTCTATTCATTCTCCCTTGAAGGAATTGTCAGAAACTGATGCGATGTGGACAATCAGCGGCAGTTCCACTTTATTCAAATTGCGCAACTCACCACTCACACTGCAAAAATGTTTTCGTGGACGGAACTCAACGTGTACCTAGATACCACATTTTCTGCAAAAATCTAGACTGGCTTAGATAATCGCCGATGTGAACTAGTTGCGGTTAAATAACTATTCTAAAAACAAAAGCCATGGTAGGGAGCTGGCGGTAGGAAGGAATAATAGCAACTGTGGCGCTCTAGCGCAGAAAGATGGAAGCTCTAGCGACAGTGCGGCAGTTTTGAGTCTGTGCCCTGTGTTGGTGTTGGTACAGGATATAGATAACCTGTTCTGTGGGTACAGGTGTGTGGAGCGTAGTGTAGAGCGTTTCGCGAGGCCATGAACGTGTATTCAAGTTAAAGACGTGATAGAGCGTTTAAGTTTTGGTATAGTTTTGTATTTTATTTGCTACTGCAGTCTCCACAAACAACGTGCATTCGTTGAGGGAAACCAAAAGCCACCTGCGATGCCACAATCGAAGCTAAAAACCCTAGTCATATTAGGAATTTTTTTTATCAAAAAATGTACTAAAAAAAGTTGTTTAGAATCGATCCAGAACCCTAAATAAAAAAAAATTAAGAAAAATTTTAAAAAAATTGTTTTGTGGGTGGCCCATCCAAGCGGAAAAAGTGTGCTACGTGGAGACACGTTAACATAAAATCGTCATTCAAAAAATGAGGTTGTAGTAAAAATTAAGGGGAATCCGAGGGTGTACCCTAATTTTGTATACGGGGGTCGGTAAAAAAGTTATCGCGAAAAAACATTTTTTGCAAAATAAAAAAAAATATTTTTTTACCTACACATCCATTAGAGAACCTTTAAGTAGTATTCCCGAATATTCAGTTTTTTAATATAACTTCCGGTTATAGCGGAAATGAAAGTGGTTTTCTCTATTTTACAACTTACACATTTCTCTTAACCATCACAGGATTCCTTTTTTAATTCTGAATCCAACGATATATAATTTGACCTATTTATCTCCAACCGTTTCCGAGATATTTATCAGAGAAGCTCCATCAAACTAGATACATGGTCTCATGGTCGGTGTCTGATGTTCGATCTGAGTAGGCCAAACAATAAAACCAACTTTATGACAAATCAAGTCAGCCATGATAATAAAACTGACAATCGAGTAGGCTGTCAATTCAATATTTCTATTTACGTGTTAGATTAGTCTAAAATTTTGTTGCTGAAGCTGTTAGTAGTTGCATTTTAAAAAATGTTTTTGTAAGAAGAATGCTGTGATATTTTAGATATCTTCATCAAAAATGATAAAAGATACGTAGAAACTTTGAGGGAGTATTCTCGTAAATATCCAAATAGAAATGTTCCGAGTGTTTCATTTATAATATGTAAGCTGTATCGAAGATTCAGATCGACAGGAAGTGTGATTAGCAAGAGAAAAAAAGGGTTTAGAATTAGTGAGGACGAGAGAGAACGAATTTTAAATTATTTCAGAAGAAATAACGAAAAATCTCAGAGAGATGCAGCGAGAGACTTACAAATTCCCCGGTCTACAATACAAAGGATAATGAAATTAAGCAAATTTAAAGCCTTCAAAATATTACCTGTTCAAAGGCTGTTCCCTGGAGATGCTGCAAGAAGACTGGAATCTTGTCAAACAATGTTAAACTTTTATTTTGCAAGAGGTGGAGCTGGATTTTTTAAACAAATTATTTGGTCCGATGAAGCTACATTTACAACGGCGGGAATATACAACCGGAAAAATAGTATATTTTGGTCTGTTGACAATCCACGGGCATTTCGTGAAGTTGTGAAATCCGGCAGAAATTCCGTGGGTGTTTGGTGCGGAATTGTGGGTAATTTTATAATGGGCCCTCTATTTTATTCAGGAAGTATGACAGGTATGAAATACCTACATTTAATCCAGAACGAATTGGAACAATAGTTTGACCAGTTGCCATTAATTTTTCTTAACCAACTCCAAGAAAGACAGTTAATATGGCAGCAAGATGGCGCTTCCTTCCATAAATGTGGGCCCATAACGGAATTTTCGAACAATTCGTTTGAAAATTGGATTGGTAAACATGGAACGATAAGGTGGCCGCCACGTAGTCCAGATTTAACCCCCTTGGATTTTCTCTTGTGGGGGCATTTAAAAAATAAAGTTTGTAAGAACCGCCCCGAAAATGTTGAGGAGATTTGGTTTTATTGTTTGGCCTACTCAGATCGAACATCAGACACCGACCATGAGACCATGTATCTAGTTTGATGGAGCTTCTCTGATAAATATCTCGGAAACGGTTGGAGATAAATAGGTCAAATTATATATCGTTGGATTCAGAATTAAAAAAGAAATCCTGTGATGGTTAAGAGAAATGTGTAAGTTGTAAAATAGAGAAAACCACTTTCATTTCCGCTATAACCGGAAGTTATATTAAAAAACTGAATATTCGGGAATACTACTTAAAGGTTCTCTAATGGATGTGTAGGTAAAAAAATATATTTTTTATTTTGCAAAAAATGTTTTCTCGCGATAACTTTTTTACCGCCCCCGTATACAAAATTAGGGTACACCCTCGAATTCCCCTTAATTTTTACTACAACCTCATTTTTTGAATGACGATTTTATGTTAACGTGTCTCCACGTAGCACACTTTTTCCGCTTGGATGGGCCACCCTGTACCTTTTAATTTTATTTTATAATTATTACGTTTTGAAATTTCCATGGCACACTTTTCTAAACGAAGGAAATTATTAAATTGCTATTTTTGGACTTTAATTTTTTTATTTAATATTTTTTTATTTTGACATAATTTTGGATTTAGGGTCCTAGATCGATTCTGAACAACTTCCTTCAATAATTTTTTTAAACAAATGCTTAATATGATTTTCGGATTTTTAGCCTCGTTTGTGGCATCGCAGGTGGCTTTGCTTTGGAGTAGGCAACTAATTTTTTGGAAATAAGTAGGCGACAATGCTATCTACCTTTGGTAAAAATTTCGTTTTGGTCGGTTAAAAATTAAAGAAGTTATATGGTTGTTTCACTCTTAAGTGCGACACTCTGTATATAGGGCGATTGGAAATGGAAGCACCCCCGTATTTTTTTATTTTTCATCCCATATTATCCGGGTTTTTTATGAAGATAGGTCGCAAAAAACTATACTTTGGTGCAAAATTTCAGATTTTTAAAGCGTACTACGATTTTTTCTATATGTGTGGTTTTATTGTTACATCACGCGGGACAAGATGACTTTTTCTGAGCACTGAAGAAGGTTTTAAATAAACCGAAACGTTGGCGTAAAGAATAAAAATTCTTTTCCTGAGATACTTTAGTCCCTATTCCAATAGCACCACTTCTACATTATTTTGGGCTACAAAAAAGCTTTTTCTACTTAAAAATTAAAAATCAAGTGTACAATTTTTTGAAACGTATTATTAAAAAGAAACGTTTTGACTTTGACGATGTAAAGTTTTGGATAAAATATACTGGGAGAACAAAAAATGACATTTTTCAAAATTAAAAAAATTTTGAATGTGGATTTTAGAAACAGCAGATTAATTAATTATACATTCACCAAAACGGCTTACAATTTCTTTTAGATGAAAAACACATTAACAAGAGAAAAAATACCAATTTTGAATTTTTCTCTTAAAATGTTTTTTAAGTCTGGTTCCATACTACAGAGTGCGCGGCTCAGCTTATCTTGGTAAGCTATAGCATAGAAGAATCTAGTAGTAGATACTTGCTTACTAGTAGTAGAGGTACTTGCTTTAACAATAGTTATAAAAAAGTATTAAACTTTTATAATTTTAGAATACTTACATGCACCTTACCTTTTGTTGCCTAAACGAATAAAAATTCCAATTTTGTCAATTAAGGAAGAATGGAAGATAAAAAAGAACCTGTCAATTTTTTTTTCAACGCAGAATGATAAATATACCAGTGTATGCAATAACATTTAAGAAATCCAATAAAATTAGACTAATATAATTTAGGAGGTATTAATGTTTGTTATATTATTCATAAAACGACAAACTTACTACTTAGCAGGTATCTGTTCCGGTATTATCATGGAGATTTCCCGCCGGTAGGTATGTGGGAGATTTTGATATTTAATATGAAATGCGGTGACATGCGGTGCCTGTACCTAAGTTAGGTTTAGAGACATGCACGGTGTTATTATGACAAAAGTGCCATCTAAAATACAGGCTACTATATTTCTCAACTTAAATGCTAAGCGAAGAATGTGATAAAGGTGAATTCCATCTCGTGGGATGACCTAGATTTTTTTTATTAGAATTTCCCAAGTGTAGGTATAGGTATTTTTCAACTGCCCAAAGTATTCCGACGTGTCAATTTCACACAAAATTATAGCAATTTCATTTTGCGCCATCTTGTATAGAGTGAACTATAGGTACCTATAGGGTTGTCCATTTACTGCCATCCAAAACATATAGGGCCATATTCTATTTATAAAATTATGGGTCATTAAAATTATATACACTCACCGGCACGAAAAACGGAGCACTTACAATTTTCATTTAAAAAATGTGAAATTTTAATACTTTGCGATGGTTTATTATTATAATAAGTTAAACGCAAACAACAACATGTTTTAAGTAATTTCTAATAACAATTGGGCGGTTTTTTTTAAATAAAAACTTTTGTTACAATTTAAAAAATTAGAACGATAAACCCACATTGGTGTTGTGGCAAAATGTCCTTATATGAATCAAAACTTAAACGATTTTTGAGCAAAAACTAATGAGGAGCATTTTTAATAACGGGTACCTATTACCCCCGCGAGCTCGAATGATTGCATGCATTCTCCGTGGCATGCCTAAAATCAAATGGCGAATGTCCTCTTGAGGAATAAGGTCCCATTCCTCTAAAAGAGCTTGTTTCAACTGATTTATGGTTAAAGGAGCAGGAACACGACTTCGCATTCTTCGCCCAAGCATGTCCCAAACATGTTCAATCGGGTTCGCATCTGGACTTAACGCTGGCTACTCCAAAACAGGAATGTTTACATCATTTAAATACTGTTGAGTGATTCTTGCGGTATGAGGTCTGGCATTATCATGCATCAGAAGAAAGTTATTTCCAATAAAATCAACATACGGGACAACAAAATCTTGGAGAATTTCATCAATGTACCTGGCAGCAGTTAAGGAGCCTCTTGGAACGATGTACAACTCAGTGTGTGCCTCCAGAGAAATTCCAGCCCACACCATTACTGAACCTCCTTGGTATCCTACTCTAGGACTGAAGGTACATTCTGCAAAACGCACTTGTGGTCTTCGCCATACTCTCTCGCGACCATCTGGAGATCGCAGGCTAAACCTGGACTCATCAGTAAATAAAATTCGCCCCCAATCATTTTCACCCCAGTGCTCATGATTTCTGGCAAACCGAAGTCGCGCAACACGATGACGCCTAAGAAGCTCTGGACCTGTTGCAGGTCTACGACTGGTAAGATTGGCTTCTCCAAGTCTTCGTCTAACTGTACGTTCGCTTACATTGGTATTCCGAACATGATGAAGTCTATTTCTGATTTCTACAGCTGTAGCACGACGATCTCGTAGACTTTGCAAGAGGATGAAGCGATCATCATGAGCGTTAGTTTTTCGTTGGGGACCAGTTCCAGGTCGTCTGGTGTAAGCTCTAGTTTCCAAAAAACGTGTATAAATACGGTGCACAGTGCTATTGGATACGGCATATTGTTGGGCAACATATCGCTCAGTTCTTCCGTCTTGAAGCAACGCAACAATAGCAGCCGCTGTTTCAGGATTAACAGCCATATTTTTACCTTAAATAAACGCAGTACAGCTTTGAACTGTTTCACTTCTTTAAACTCAGACTTGTCAAAAACAATAAAATAAAAGAAAAGTCATGGCCAACTAAGACTTGTGTACTTTTTAATTTTTGGAAATTTTTTATTCAAAACAGTCTAGTCTTGCTTTTCAAATAAACGTTTAATTGTCGTTAGATATTACTTAAAACATGTTGTTGTTTGCTTTTAACTTATTATAATAATAAACCATTGCAAAGTATTAAAATTTTACATTTTTTAAATAAAAATTATAAGTGCTCCGTTTTTCGTGCCGGTGAGTGTAGTTATTAGATGGCTTGGCAGGTTTTGCTTTTTTTTGCTTTGCAATGCGAGATATGCGTCCATATTTAAGTTAACGAGACAAAACCGTATTTTCGAACATAATGTTCCATAAATTCTTGTGCTTCGAAAATGTAAGTAAATTGTAAATTAATTTTAACATTAGAATATATATTTATATAAATTTGAAAAAAAAAACTAGACAGTCATAATATTATTTAATATGTACCTGAAGATAGCCTAAATTGCCGAAACGTGTGTTGCACAAGGAACAAATTAAAAACAGAAATTTTGATGTAATAGAGAACCCAGGATGTTTTTTTAAATGCTCTATAACTACCAGGAAGAAAACAAAAGGACTAGCCGCTATATGCTAAAGGGCGCCCTCGGTAGTCGGTAGTCACGTGCCTTTGCAGTGGAGAAACTGTCCAATAAGAAGTAGACAGTAGCCGTTGTAGATTATATATTTATTTCTTATTAACAACGCCTTGTTCAAGCTTCCTTCCTTGAAATTTTTAAACGGTTCCTGTTCCGTTGTAGGCATGCATCTACATTTAGATGCGCACTAAATTTAGACGCGTGGCGTATGTCACATTACGAGTAGGCATAGTCGTAATCTCGTACACCAAAATAACCGTTCAAGTGCAATGTGGAAATAGGAAGCCGCTCCTCAAACGTTTCGGCGTCTCTTTTCTGGGGTTTCGGGGATGAAGAAGTTTATGTTCAAATTTACTCCTATTCCAAGAGAATACAATACCTAACGAACGATACAACGGTAAATTAATAGAGCTTTACTATGCACGACCTCCCACCAATTTGGACAATGTTATTGTCATTTTACGACTTTTTCGAAATCTCCGATAATGTCAATAAAAAAATTCTAATCACGCATACGGTTTATTATAGGCACCTCGTACGTGTTTTCGCCGAGGCCCGCGCGAGCACGCTGTAGGAGACATGTTCCCGCTATCTCGTTTAAATTTAACCCAAACACAAACAAGTTAGATAAGGACCATTCGGAGGAGCCCCAGATAACGGAAGTGTAAAGATCACATACGAGCACGTGACGGAGACGTGGACACGTCATCTTATCGCGTGTGACGTAACGATTCTGTGCCGGCCTAGCGGTTTCCTCTTTTGTTCGGGCTAGACTTTGGGTGAGTGGGTGGGGTTCTAAACTAAAGGGAAATCCGGAGATACGTGGAATAGTTTTAAGTATCAACAACTAGTATACCTTTGTTTGGGTCACACCGTTGACTGAAATATTCGCATATTTCAGACAACGGCCACGTCACATGTATTGCGTTTCTAGGCAATTTTTCGTATTCTTGTTGCGTTAAAATTTGTAGGCTTAAATTTATTACAGGTATTTTTACTTTTTGTACTTTTCCAATAATTATAGTTAAAGCGTTGGGGGGGCTACATAATTAATTTTGATCGATTACATATTCCATGTTTTATGGCATTTGTTAGAAGCAAGAATTTAAGTCAATTTTTAAATTTTTCTTTACGAATGAATTTTTCTTTGCCAATGAAACCTTGTCACATAAAAAAAGCCAATATTGAATTTCGTATTTAAGATTGTCGTGACTTATAATTTTAAAGACCGTATCATCTTTTTGTTGCCACTCACTGCTTGCATTTTTCAGTGATTTTCAAGCATTTAAGGTCAAACTTTGATTCCCCGTTATCTTCAAAACGAATTAGCGAAGCCAGTTCGATTTTTTAAATTCTCTTTATAATTTTACAGTGAACAAAAAAGTATCTACTGTATGATTTTCTACGATGTCACGGCGGGGTCGGAGATAGAGGACAAAATTTGAAAAATTGTACCTATTTGTGATTGTCCCATTGACTTCAGATCGGAATCCAAGGTCACAAAATGGAATGTTTAAAATTCAGGTCGAAATGAGATAATAATAATTGGCCTGCATTTTTAAACCGATTACATGGGTCTGGGGACTGGCCAAATAATTAGGTATTACTGCTTATACTGGTTTCCTTTTTGAGTTTTGAATTTTTGAGAGTTAGTCCAGTTGGTGCTTTTTTATTAGGTACCTATATTGTGCAACAAAAGGTATATTGCGGGTGGTGGCACAAGTTGTGGCACGAGGCGAAGCCGAGTGCCTTCAACTGCACGAGCATGGAATATGCTTAACGAGTTGTACACTACACTATACCGGGTGAACCGATATTAAAAAACTAGGCTCCGTTGCTTACAGAAAAGAACGGACTATTGACAGAAAACTCAAAATGGCCGATTTTTTTTTAAATCCAACATATGGCATTGTTTAAAGTTAGCCCTTTGTTTGGGCTCATTTTTTATAGAAAAACTTCGGAATTATGCAACCAATACTTAAAGTAAATTAAATTGGTATCTCTCTACATTTTAAGACCACTGCGAAGAAAATCGACCATGCTTGAAAATTATTCCTTCCTTCCCGCCATTTTGGAATTCAGAACTTTTTTGTCAATAGTCCGTCCTTTCTTCTAGCAACGGTGCAACGTTCATCAAAATCGATTAGTAAATGAAAACACTATGGGCAAAAGAACGAAAGCAGTTTCAGTACTAATAAAGATGAAAATCACTATTTATATTATTGCATTATAGGTCCGCCCACGATAGACTAATTTTCCTCATGGTGACCTTAACATGTAGAGCAAGGCCTGTTTTATCGATTGTTTGTACATGTTGCATTATTTCAATATTTTTGCTTAAAAATAATTAGTCCAAAAGACAATTTTATACCTAATCCACCTTGGAATTAAGAAAATCAGCCATTTTGAACTTTCGTGTCAATAATCCGTCCTTTCTTTAAGCAACGGTGCAACGTTCATCGAAAAGGTTAGCAAATAAAGAAATTATGGGAAAAAGAACGAAGGCAGTTTCAGTACACTAGGTACAACATAACAATGATGAAAATGGCTCTTTCTACTATTGCGTATAGCTCCGCCCTCCGCCCCGATGAATCGATTTTCCTCGCAGTGGTCTTAAAATGTAAAGGCCCATTTTATTTACTTACTGTAAATATTGGTTGCATAATTTTCCGTCATTTTTCTTCAAAAAGGATTAGCCCAAACAGGCTAAATTTAAACATCGCCGCCATATTGGATTTTAAAAAATCGGACATTTTGAAGTTTTCTGTCAAAAATCAGTTCTTTTATGTAAACAACAATGACTCGTCTTTTAAAATTGGTTGATAAACAAAGCAATTATGGACAGAAAAACTCCAAAAAAATTTTTTGGCCGCACCCGATATTTTGGGCATGACTTGAATAATAGCTACGTGAAAAAATTGAGATGTAAAAATGTTCATGCCTACTTATCTTGACATCAATAGGCACAACAGTACAATATTTTTTAATTCCACTACTGGGCGCGATACAATGTCAAATTCCGCGTTTATCTGGCAAAGCCACCCATTGTAAAACGGTCAGATATGACTAAATGACGGGTAGGTTGTGCAAAAAGTTATTAATAACAGTTTATGACAAAAATAGCCGTTTTCAAAATATGTTTCGCTACATTTTCTTAAATAAATGATCGGGATGACTTCCTATGGTAAAAATGTCCAGAATGCAATTTATTCGCAATGAAAAAAGCCAGAAAATGGTGCTGATCTGATTTTTATAAATGCAATACTTAACGTGCAAAATTGAAAACACTGCAGTCTTTACATGAAAACTAAGAGTTATTATTATTAACTTACTTAAATAATGTATCAACTTAAACGAAACTCGTGCAAAATACCTATATTTCAAACTATTTACAATCAAAAAAAGGTTTGATACATCTAGGGAGTACAGTTGTACAGTTGCACAATACAATACAAGCTTCGCATACTGGTGCTTATTGCAAACAAGTTAAAGTATATTTTGAGTATACCTTGATCAAATTGCTTGAAGAGTAGAAAACGATAAAGTTGACAGTAAATTCAATATGGTCGCCGCTTCAAGATGGCGGATTACCTATTTGATATTGCATCACCCGACATGGGTATCAAATGAAAGGGCTCAATGGGTAGAAAACAATAAGGTGAACGACGTCATACTAAATCCAATATGGCGGCCGCTCCAAGACGGCGGATTACCTACCAATTAATTTTGTATATTTATGTATTTTCTTTTCAATTCGCGCGACAAACTTTGTGATTTAAAAAAGCTTGTCGCAGAACCAAAACCTAAACTTATTTTATCCGTTTCAGTACATGGCTTAAATAAAAACTTGTTTTTAAAAAGGTTTTTTTTTATTTTTTCATTGCGAATAAATTGCATTCTGGAGATTTCTACCATCTTCATGATTTACTTAAGAAAATGTGGCGAAACATATTTTGAAAACGGCCATTTTTATCATAAATTGTTAATAACTTGTTTGGCGGCGCACGGATTTAGTGCGTATTTACATATTATTGTATTGTTATATACACATTATTCTGGACATCAACATTAAGACTGAATGTACAGCACGTGCGTGGTGATTCAATATTTTGACCCATAAAATGGCTTTTTTCGATCTGTAGCGAGCAACACGCTTAATTTTAAACTTTTGGTCAATACAATCGAAAAAAGCCATTTTATGGGTCAAAATGTTGAATCGCCACGCACGTGGTGTACATTGAGTCTTAATCAAACTGTTATGACGAAAATGCACACTTTTTGGGTCCCCGCCGGGCTCTGACTGGCCTATTATAATTTTTTTATTTTTAAATTTACACATTTTAGCAATTGTTGTCAGACGTAATAAAACGCGACCGGTGAAATATAAACATATAATGCTAAATGATTAAAACAGCGAAAAATACACAAGTGAAACAGAAAGCGACCAGCGAGAGAATGTGTCGCTCCTCCGGGTTCACCGGGGTCAAGCCCTTGGCCCTCCACTTGAACCCATCTGGAGTCCATCAAGTTCTCGGCCTAGGTGGTCCTCCTCAGACACCCCTGGCGCCTGGCATCGATATTTTGTGCAATATCGACAACACGGCCATTCCTGATATACGGAGTGCCCTCACTCCGCGTCCAGGTTCGCCAAACCTTAAGAAATAAAACAAAATTAACCTTTTCCCCTTTTCTTCGTTTTTTTTTTCAACATATATACACGTAGTCGGTGTCAGGTGAAATAGAAATAAATAAAATATCAGTGGGCGTCAAGGTTTATAACGTGTGGGTATGATGAGAATAAACTGCTACTGGCCATTTCTGCTTCTGCCTTCGCTCCGGCCATTCCTGCCTTTACCTAACCTACTAATGGCGTGATAAATGGGAAAATAATAAAATAAAGGGGTAACAGTAAAAGACAGGACAGCAACCATATTCACAATGAAATTTTTGCTAGGAAATACGATACGAGTAAAATATCCTATCAGTAATAGTTGTTTATGGGCCCGCGCTAGAAAACCTCTAGCCTAATGGGATTCTCGGGACATCAGAACCTGTACTATCTCACCAGGTTTGTAACCTTGAGATAGCTTCCCCGGTTCCGAACCGCCCTACCCTTAACTAAGAGCACTACCGGGACATCGGAACCTTACACTGTTGCACCGGGTACTTACAACCCTGCTTTAGCTTCCCGGTTCCGAACCGCCCTGCTCTGGAAACGGGAGCACCGGGACATCAGAACCTGCACTATCTCACCGGGTACTTACAACCCTGACATAGTTTCCCGCAGGCCCGAACCGCCCTGCTACCAATGCGAACCGGGCTGGGGACACCACATCGCCGTTTCCACACCTTAACCTTACTTAGTTTACCTGGTCTACCTCTGTTGTTAAAACTGAATCCAAGGCTTGATGTTTTCCACCCCTGCTACGCTCAGGTATGGAGTCTTTTGCCCTCGTCATTCCCGGGATGTCTCTGACCTCGTACCGGTCATTTCCCAAAATCCGAGATATCCTAAATGGCCCCCGCCATTTCGGTAGCAGTTTTCGGCTGGAACCTGTCGCCTGTGGTAGATTTATGATATAAACAGTTTAGGCAATTGTTTACATATATTTTTTTTACAAACCGCCTCATACGTGGGAACCAATAAAAACGAGATACCGCCTCGTACGTCTTATCACAGGCGAAATGACCTATATCGTCGTGATTTAACTTCAAAATCTGAAATCGCGCGTCTTCTGGAACCACCCAACGCGGCCCATACGCCGTTAGTTTATACACCTTTCCCCCTTTCAGTTCGTACTGTTGAATATATTTTTATTGTTTTGGATATCTCCGGACATCAATATCCCTTTTATTTCCCTAATCTTTCGGTCACCCTCTCGAGCCGCTAAAAGCCAATCACCCTCTGTAATATTTATGACGTTGACGAAAACGTCGGTCCCAGTGCCAGGAACATCGTTTTCAGGTACCGGGTTTCGACTTAAAGCGTCCGCATGTCGCGTGTATAGGCTATTTCTATGCTTTATTTGGTAGTCGTATTCGTATAATTCCATAACCCAACGCCCTATCCTAGGATTTATTTCAGCCTTCTTAAAAGTGCTTACAACAGCCGAACAGTCCGTAATTATAATAAATTTCCTACCAAATAAATATTGGCGGAACTTCTGGACCGACATAAACACCGCTAGCGCCTCTAATTCAAAAGAATGGTACTTTCGTTGGTCCCTTGTGGTTTGCTTACTGTAAAACGCCACGGGGTGCTCGTTTCTGTCCTTTACCTGCACTAACACCCCTCCGATGCCTATTTGGCTTGCGTCCGTATATAGACGCGTTTCTAAATTATTATCAAAAATTTGTAAAACCGGCTTTGTTGTCAACGCTACCTTTAGCCCCTCAAATGCATCTTGTTGTGATTTTTCCCACTTCCACTCACTGATTTTATGTAGTAATTCACTCAAGGGTTTAGATCTTTCTGCATAACGTGGTATGAATTTGCGGAAGTAACTGGTTAAGCCTAAATATTGTCTTACATGATGTATGTTTTGTGGAATTGGGAATTTCTCAACAGCGCATATCTTATCGTTCGTAGGGCGAATGCTAGAATTTGAAATTTCGTACCCTAGAAATTCTATTTTTGTTTGCAAAAAGCTGCACTTTTTTAAATTGAAGGTAAGGCCATATTGTTGAAAGAGTTGTAAGACTTCTTCCAGTGTAGTTAAAACGTCCGTAATGCTTTGTCCCGGTATTAGGAGATCGTCTAAATAAACCAAAACTTTAGAAAATCGTAATTTTCCCAAAATTCTGTTTATTATTTTCTGAAATATTGAAGGTGCATTTGTGAGGCCGAAGGGCATTTTTAAGAACTCGTTTAAGCCGTCCTGGGTAACAAAAGCGGTTTTAGATATCGAATCTTCCGACATTCTTATCTGGTAATATCCGGAAGCCAAATCAAGGTTGCAAAAATAATTATATCCGGATAATCGATCAATTTGTTACTCGATTAGCGGAAGAGGATTTCTGTTCGGGACAGTGACTTTATTTAGCGCCCTATAGTCCACACATAGCCTCTTCTCGCCATTTTTCTTAGAAACCAACAAAACTTGACTCGCGTATGGTGAATCTGACTCTCGGATAATACCATGTTTTAACAGCTCCTCTACGATGTTTCTAATTAACTCCCGCTCTTTTTCGGGATATCTTCGGGGCCTATGCGTAACCGGAGTGGTTGTTGTTAACTCTATCCGCATTTCCTCCGTACATGTCCCCACATCGAAACTGTTTCCCACAAAAGATCGTTTGTACCTATTTAAGAGACTTAGCAGAGAGTTCACCGCGCCTATGTCGTCAACCCCGATGTTAACATTGGCTTTGTTCAATAACAACCCAACCGGACGTACACTAAATTGTAACGCTGACCCTATTTTAAAATATGTGATGTCTTCTAGATCCGTAAAGTTTTGACCTATGAGTACGTCGACGTTCATAATCTGTTTTGTTATAACATGTAAGGAAATTGGTTTTGTTATGGCGTCAATTGTCACTGTCGCAGTTACACTATACGAGATTTTTAAATCTGAATCGGATGCTGTCGTAATGGCGACGGGATCTTTCAGTTTTTGAAGTTGTAAATTTAAAGGTGAGATGATAGCGATATTTATAAGCGAACACTCGCTCCCGAAATCGATAAAACATTTGATTGGGGTGGTTTCTAGTAAAATGGTTTTAAAATATTTCTGCATGGAACTATTAAAACATCCGATTGAGCGAGGGACGGGTCATAAATTATTACGGTAGGGCACAATTTCTTTGCCTGTGGTGAACGACGCTTTGGGACATTGACTTCTAACGTGACCTATTTGTTGACAGCGGTAACATTTTTTTGCACTACTTGGTACCACCTGTTGGCTTTTATTACGGGTTGCGCTCGAAGTTGCACCCTCGGTATTGGTAATGGCTCGCGGTGCATTTGGGCTGGTTGTTGAAAGGCGGCGGTAGCTATTATTGGGAGTGTCAAAAATTTTAAGATAGCGCGCTAGCTTAGCCGGATTTGTGATTTCCGCGGTTTCTACAGAAAATCTCATTTGTTCGTCTGTTATGCCGCCCATTATTAATTTGACCTTGTCTCCGTCGCTGAGGGGGATTTTCATTTTATTTATTAGCGACAGTTTTTGAAACGCGTACTCATATAGAGACTCATTTGGTTTTGGAAAGCAATTTAACATGTTAGACATGTCTGAGTGTAAATCTCGCCTAGGTATGAACTGTTCCAGCAACAGCTGTTTCCACTGCGAACTCGTCTACTGACCCGAGCCACTCTTTTATATCGTTATTAAGCGGATTAAATTCGCTTATAATATTCTTATCAATCATACCTGCTGCACCAGATGGCCTATTATTTGCAATTCGGTTAATTCCCTCAAGCAAAGCCTGGCTTAGCGAATGAATCTCACTACCTTCCTGCCTTTGAGAGGACGCCGCCAACGGGGATGTAAAACTCCTTTCCGGCGTCTCATCCCTGTGTCGCCGCACCGGCCGCTCCCTCTCTCGTTCTCCATTGAATCCGTCATCCTGTCTAATCGGCGAACGACTACGGGCACTAGGGACATCTACAGAGCGTCCACTCCTATCCCTGGATCTCTGTTGGCGATTCATTTTCCCGTACCCGCGACGCGAGACCCGATTCACTATTTTTTCGTACGACGCGGCGCGGGGTTGCGATCCCACTTCTGATGTTGTCAGACGTAATAAAACGCGACCGGTGAAATATAAACATATAATGCTAAATGATTAAAACAGCGAAAAATACACAAGTGAAACAGAAAGCGACCAGCGAGAGAATGTGTCGCTCCTCCGGGTTCACCGGGGCCAAGCCCTTGGCCCTCCACTTGAACCCATCTGGAGTCCATCAAGTTCTCGGCCTAGGTGGTCCTCCTCAGACACCCCTGGCGCCTGGCATCGATATTTTGTGCAATATCGACAACACAATACATAGCAGAATTTTGATTATCCAAATAATGTAGATATTGCTTTATTGGAAGGCGTAGGCACTAATTGAACCACAAAGTTTTTGTTCCACGGTTAAACAAGAAATATATAGGTATCCGAAAAGTTTGAGTGTGACTTCTCCAAAAAATTAACACCCGTACTCTACCTGAGAGTACCAAAGTTCCAAAGTACCCCACTATTTTGGAAGTTAGAAGTGTTCAAGTTCCTCGCAAAAACTCGCATACTCGCATATAAGATTTGACGGTTTAGTCTACTTCTATATTCGTATGCAAGCCGCGTTCTTCAGGGTACGTGTATCCACCACACACCATGCAGTCATTGGTCGAAGCCAACTTTTAAAAATAACGTGCCGACCCCATTTTGATGGCGCAGCGCCGGTCTTGAATACTTATCCGGCGACTAATATAAATAATTTCGGCGACCTTTCCCGCTGGAAGCATGACCGAAGCCAGTTTACACGACCAGTTTATCAATTAGCATTTGTTTACGTCACCGCCATCGATATTTGTTCCTGAAACGTGATACGAAAACCCAAACGGCTTCACGGCCAAGTAACAAGATACCTAAACTGTGATGTGGGTCTATCGGGGTATGTGCCAAGTATAGGTTTCTAAGTAATATTCAAACGAAGGTTCCTGTTATTAATAATAATTCTCACCTCACAATACTCAAAACTAAGAGTACCCCAAAAAGCCACCAAATGCTTCTGCAATTTTTATACGGGACGCAGGAATCAGTCCTATATAATTATTTATTGTTTATGTGAAATAAGTAGTTACATTTTTGTGGAGGGTCTCCAACTAACCCACGTCAATGCTTTTAGCACAATGAAGCGGTGAACATTAGCTCTTGTAAATATGCAGTAACAATTATTGGTATCTATTATTGTTCATATTCATAATAATTCAGATAAGTAGAACCTAAATCTTTTCTATAACTGATACAGGGGATGATTACCAGCAAACAAAGACAAATAACGAGCGTTGTGGCCTTTGTGAAAGTATCAACTTAAATTTGTAATGATGAAAGCAAGCAAAATAAGGGGTATTTCAGGCAAAATCATATAATATTTATTCTTTAGAATAAAGCAAGCTTTTGGCCATATTTATGGCCTTCATTAGGGCTAAAATAATGTATTTTTAAGCAAGATTTGTTTTTATACTTACTATTACTATTGAATTGCATATTAATAATAAGTTATGATTCCACGTGAATAATATGGTAAATATGCAATAAATGCTTTCTAAATATGTGTCGATATCATACAGAATTTTTTTGCCATAGCTATATAAAATAAAACAACGATAAATATCCTTAAAAAAATTCAGTATTATATCATCGATATTCACGTAAATCATGACTTATTAATATTCAATTTAATAGTAAGTTTAAAAACAAATCTTGCTTAAAAATATACTTTATACCTAAAATTATTTTAGCCCTGATGAAAGCCATAAATATGGCGGACAGGTGGGTTTATTGTAAAGGATCAATATTATATGATATTGCCTGCTTAAATCTGAAGCATCTGCATCTGAGTAATATTGATCAGCCTTTTATAACTAATGGTAATGAACATGAATAACACAAAGACATGTTTGTTGATCCATGGATCCAGGGATGTGAGGTCCCATGTAGTAGGTAAGAGTAAAATTCCCGAAACGTGAAATGTTAACATGGACCATTACCCATTTTAAAAATAAAAGTAACCCCAATATACTTTAAGCTTCAAGAAAGGGTTCGCTAAGCGTTTCCTGCTCCATCTCTAGATGAACAACGTTTCCCTAACCTGAACCAGTAGTGTCAGTAAAGGCTACCAGAAATGTCAGGTGACGTCAGTGTAAACACGGCGCAAAAACGTAGCCGTTTTCGACAAGACCATGATCGACATTATTTGTGTGTTCAATTCTGCGCCCCGTCAAACAGTATCTCAACAATACCTGAAATCATATAATGTAAAAACCTAAAACCTAAATATTAAGTTAACACAGGGTTTTACATTTATTATTATTTATATTATTATATTTCAATTTGCTATGTAGAATCACCCGTGTCTACAAATTCGTTTGAGCTGAGAATTACAGCGTCCCTCAGAATTTACCTAGTACGATGTGGGTAGGTACTTTCTAATAAAAAAAATTCTCAATCGAAAGTGGCAGTCAAATATACAGATATTCAATTATTCAAAGCTTCTTACTTTCGAGTAAACTGGAAGCGAGTTATAAAACTTAATAAAACATTCATAATATTATAGAAGAATTATATAATATAATAATACGTAATATTAACTTATACTCCTGTTGGTCATTTACGGCAAAAGAGTTTGTTAGATTCATTCTACACATCAAAATAATGTCCTGATCATCCTAATTACTTTTCTTATCAGCCCATTATCACCATCAAAGTACACAATAAATAATCTATTTATACCTATCGGAAATTTTATAAGAGGTATTATAATAGTTATTATACCTTCTCGATAGGACAACACTGACGCAAGTGTGACGCAAAAAGTAACCTTTGGCGAGCTGTCGTAGAGGTGGCCCGGTTGAATTTTAAAACCGAGAATAACAATTACCCACGCTTACTTCTTTTTAGGTGCCCGATTACCATAACAATGAAACATCAAAACAATATAATATTAGTCTAGGTCACGAAGTTCTCAAGAATAACATTTGATGAACCTGGGAACGCGGTGGTGGAACAATCTATTGTGCCTGTTGGAAAACGATCCATTCATTCCGAGAAACGAGAGGCACGGCGCCCGGCCGATTCCGCGGTATTGTGTTCCGGGAATATTGGCCGGCAACTTGGAATTTATAAAAAAGCAGACTAAAGTGACTCGATAAATGTTTGAGTTGTGGTTTTCTATTTGCATTTCTGGTAGCTAAGTTTGAATAGCCACCGGCCACTAGGTAATTAATGTTTCAACCAACTCGACTAGTATAATTTAGAAAATAAGTCAGCCATGATTGGATTTACCTGAAATATTATACTAATAAGTACTAATATTGAAAAAACTAAAAAATATATATAATATAAATATATAAAATTACTGCACTATAAATACTTAAATCCAGTCTCATAAATACTACAAAGATCAAAATTCTCAAACTAAAGATAAAATCGATAGTACACAACAACAAAAACACAAAAACTCTCCTAAATATCACCATATCACAACAAGCTTCTACTTAGTGCTTGCATTAGGGCCGTAGCTAGACTTTGTTAATGGAGGTTCATAAATTTTGAAAAAAAAAAATAAATCCAATTTATGCGTCCCAAAATTGCGCCGCAGGCCAAAAAATTTTCAAGTTTTCTAGGACACACTGTTTAATTGAATGAAACAAATTCGAACTAACCCAATATACAGTGCCCTCTGGCAGAAAGTACACATCATATGGGATTTTTTTATTTTATATTTATCAGAAAATGTTATTCTTGATAAAAGTTTGTGCATTCCCACGAACTTAAAAATGTAGTTTTCAAAATTTGAATTAGAGGGTAAGCCCAAAAGTGCAGTTTCAAGTTTCCATTCCAAAAAAACACTTTTTCGGAATTTTTTATGATTTACCCTGTACAGAAAATAAAACCACTATATTTGATATGCCAGTTCGATTTCAGAGAGGATTTGTCATTTAAAAACGTGAGTTCTATAACAATTAATTTCTTTGACCAGTAATTATGGGTCCTGCAAAATATAAAGGATACAATACCTACTAATTTGTTGGTGCAAACCTTGTTTTATTTCCAAGTTCATAGACGAATCCTCACGTTTGTAAATGATAAATCCTCTCTGAAATCGAACTGGCATATCAAATAAAGTGGTTTTATTTTCTATACGCGGTGAATCATAAAAAATGCTGAAAAAGTTTTTTTCAATAGAAACTTGCAACTGCGGTTTTGGGCTTACCTTTCAATTCTAAACAACTTCCCTCAATACATATTTTCTCTAAAATTAAAAATAAGAGTACTTTACTCTTGAGACTTTTTCATATTTTCGAACGTCCCCCGAATATACATTGTGAAAACTGCGTTTTGAGTTTTCGGGAATGCATAAACTTTTATAAAGAATAAAATTTTCTGATAAATGTAAAATAAAAAAATCACTGTATATTATAATAATACATATTATGTATTACGAGTAAAAAATCAACTCTCGAGTCAGCTGGCGCTAATTTTTTCTTTATTAACTATCGTCATCGTAATTTGTAAACCAAGAAGTATTTTATTTTCGTTTATAGAAAAGATAAAAGTGTTCATTTTTAACTAGCAACAACTCAGTTATTATAAACAACAACACTCCATTAGCCTTAGAGATGTAGATGTAAAAATATTAAGTTAGCGACTTTAAAAATTTTGCCACAGCCTCTAAATTATCGTGTCGTTTCAAAAAGCCACATCATATCTATCCTTTGCATACAAGGCGTTTTTCTTTTACAACTTTTATGCGTGTACTTTATACCCCCGAGCTTGCAGGATGGGGGACCAAACAGGGATGCTGGGTGGGGTTTCATTGCTATCTGTTTCCTACCTACTCCTTGCCACCGCAATTTACGTATTACTCTAATGGATCAGTACAGTTTATATGACATATGACTTTATTAGGAGTCATGATACACAATTTACAAATAATGGAATTACCTCTTTTAGAGGATTGCGTGCTTGTATGAACATATATAATTTATTCAACATTTCGAAAATTAAGATTGGTTCTGGTGGTTCCCCTTGGATGGAAACCACGTTTTCGTAATTTTCTTTTATTTTTTCGGAAACCATAAAATTATAACATTATCCATTATCCTCTATACGGATATTGAATTTACTTTACCTAAACATGAAGGAGGCAAAATTTCTCAAATGGATGCTCTAGGTACATAAATATTCTTGCTAGAAATTGTTATAAGAATCTAAACTGCCTTATTGCTTCAGTTATGACCTTCAAAGAGAGACGTTCGCTTGCTTCCATCCAAGAGTTCAAGTGCACTCCGCTACGCTATATAACAGCTATGACTCAGCTATTTTCAAAGTCTCGCTTATTTTGATAGACACAACAGTTATCCATATAACCTACAAAACCTGGCATCCGCGATTGACGCAAAATCTCTACCAACACCAATTCAGCGGAACACCGTCCTTCGACAGGAACAAATGTCACAGGCCTTAATAATGAGTTTCGTTGAAATCAGCGTAGCATCACACGCGGAAATGCCGACCGATCTGGATGCATGCCAACGGAGACGTCGATTAATAAGGTTGGCAGAATATCAAATGGCCCGTGATATCTCTGTATCGACGGTGCCAGCCCAGTCCCAGCCTCCGCAGGCTAAACCGGCATGGAGGTAGACCAGAACAGAAGAGACCCCAGGGCCAGCAGCTTTTTTACGAGAGGGGCATTGTCGTTCTTGTCGTGATCACACCAGTGTTGCCAAATTGACGTCCAAATTTCTGAAATTTTGAAATTGTAGAATAAAATAAACCAAGTTTGTCTTGTTATGTAATCTGTGTGTAGTTTTGCTGCTACATTGATGAGCTTGGCCTCGGAGGTACATACATACTCAATAATCTCCTTGACCAGCAAAGTGCAATTAAGTATATATTTTGTGATGTAAATGACCATTTTATATATGTGTGAGTCTCTTGTGACATGACGTGGTACCAAACTGGTGCGACATCTGTATTTAAGATGTACGGCCAAAGTCTAGTATCTCTGGACGCTGGTACGGCTGTTTCAATATCTTTTATATGCGCACAATAGTAGATATTTTAGATTATTTGAAAAATTTACACGCGAATGGCGTTCTTATACCTACATCTAGTTTAAATTATGAACGTAATAACATATTAATGCATATTTTTATTTACGTTCCTTTAATATACTCGTATAATGTGTTGTGTAAATAGATAGATAAGTTCCAATTTTATATTTCTTTAGGTGTATTGAATCTTTTTCATTATTGAGGCAAAAAATGCTAGATAACGTGAGCTTCCCGACTAGCGTTTTTAAACTTTATTACTGAGTATCGCAAAATGCGTTTCAATACATTCACAAGAGATAACCTAGTAAGTACACAACCTTGCGATTGTTCGCTCACCAGTAGCTATAACGCTACGTCCTCACATAAACAATTGGTATATTTTACGTTTGAACAGGTTTGTTTGGTAGACTCATCATGTGTCTGCTGTATTTCAACCTTGATGAGTGAGTCAGAAATTGTAAATAAATACAGAACTACTCTGATTTTGCGTCCAAATTATTTAACAAACTTTGTGCCTTGAAAGTCTTATACTACCTAAGTTGGATAAACGTAACGTGTTTTCGTTAATCAAGCATCAAGAAAACTTAAGAAAACCCATCACAATGTATGAATTTCCCAATATTCTGAAGTTTCCACGAATTAACCTCCATTGGATTAGGGTTAGTTTTGGTTGAGCTGTGAGTAAATCAACTATCAGTTTTGCTACGGATCCTCTGACAAGTTTACCACTTGTCGGTAAACCTTGCAACAATAAGAAGGATCCGGCCCCACCGCAGTCGATTTAGCTCCGTGCCAGAACGCGCCGTTCGATCACGGCGGGACTGCGCGCGCACTCCGTGACGTACCGCCGGCAGCCGCCATTGGCCGTGACGTCACCGACGTAACGATTGCCCGTCGGAGCCCCGCCGTGCGCTCCCACCGGCAGTCCCTCCCGCGAATAGTGAGCGAACGCCAGCAAGCAAGCCCGCCGTCCCGTAAACCGCGCGCCGCGTTTTCAGCCTGGAATGGCGTAGTGATATACTTTTTAACCTACTCGCACCCCAACAGGAAAAATGTCGGTGATGCAGATGCAGCAGGCGAAGCGCCAGCAGTGCTACTTATGCGACCTGCCCCGCATGCCGTGGGCGATGGTCCACGACTTCACCGAAGCCGTGTGCCGTGGTTGCGTTAACTACGAAGGAGCCGACCGCATCGAAGTGGTGCTCGAAACGGCGAGGCAAATGAAACGCGCCCACGGCTTCCAAGAACAACGCCAAGCCCACCCTGCCAAGCCACATCGTCCGACAGCCCACGAGCACCAGAATGGTGAGGCCGTAGCGGGTTCGAGCCGCCAACAAGCGGCTCACCACGCCGCTGCAGGCTACTTACACCATGGCCGTGGTGGATTAGCAGTTGAGTATCAAGCGCAACCGCCGCCGCCACGTAACGCTTCCTCTTTGTCTCGTCCAACATTGGAGGCAAACACTGACCATGAAACCTTAGTACCAAGAGCCACGGTGAGACTACCGACAGCGGCTCATCTTGCAGCCGCGGCTCACCACCCGGCGATGCAATCGCACCATCATGCTGGAAGTGGCCGCCAAACCATGCCTCAGCAAGGTATCAAACGAGGACTATCAACCACCGACGATGATGATCACCATGGGGGACATCATCACGTTAATGGTGACTTAAATGGGAAGCGAATGATGTCAGTGGAGGAACATTCGAACGCAGTACGGCCACCTCTAACGCGTGGTGAATCTCTACCAGCTGTATCTTTAGCTCAGCCCTTTGTAGTCTCTTCAGAGAGGACGTTCAAGCAGGAAAAGCACCCGATCAGAACCGCCTCATTCGATGCTGGCACCGGGTTCAAAACCAACGGTATGTCAGATTTTAATATCAATCGAACAGCTCCAAGCGGTTAAGCGAAATCAATAGTCGCAATAATTGCCTATCGATTTTATTATTTCATTCTTATATTCGACACATCACTCGACTAGTTTTAGCGGAACGACTTATTCATGCATGGTAGTAGCGATGAGGTACGGCTGGCTTTCATTATTATTATTGCCCGTTGCACGACTTGCGGGGTAATATTTTTCGGAGAGAGGCAAAACAATAATCTATCGACGGCGAAGCGTCATCATTACGTGACTCAAACGGCCGTGACGTCACGCAAGGTCTATCTCTGCCTCTGCCTAATAAAACGGATTCAGGGCCCCGCCATCATAATCGTCTACCATTAAAAATAGCACCGGGGACTGGTAATAGCCTCAATTCCATCTCGTTAAGTGCCTTCGCTTCGGAGAGTTCACTCGCTGGAGGTCGCCAAAGGTTATACCAGTTTATTTTGATTCACCTCAGCTCTTTAGATTTAACTCAATTGGTAGAGTCTGTTATTCAAATTCTAGTTTTCTTTCTTTTGTGTCTAACCAGATGCATCGGGACGATTGCAGTTGTTGCGCAGGTCCGCCTATGCCCGCACTTAGGCCCTGTGAAACCGTGAGAAAGTTTTTCAAGGCCGCTTGGATGTCTCTGGTAAACATGGCCGGTGTACTGGGACCGGTTTTTCGAGAAGCCTGCTCGCCGTATTTTTTTACGCGAGACCCGTTTCGTGTGGAAGCCGCCGTTGTAGTGGGTCTTGTTTCGGAATACACACACACGGCTGCGCATTATTTTTATGGAATCGTTGCCCAACATTTGCCGATTATTTCGGAATTTAAATCAGCTGGGTGACCTTTGTCTCGGCCAATAACAAAACAAAAAGTGATTAACATTGTTTCCAACGAAACAAAAGCAGGGCTTGCATTTCACCTGTAACAATATGAGTAACAATCTTTCATCAAATAAGTGTTACTCATTTATTAATATTACTGAGGTTATTTTTACATCTAGGTAGGTATAATTGAAATAATGTTCAAAAATAGGTTATATTCTCAACCTGCTCTTATACCTACCCAGTCTTGTACCTAAACCCAATTAGTTTACACTCTAGCCGTGACTTTAATGTTTTTAATAAATCCATGTCATGCTCCATGTAGGTATGCTTTTTGAGAGAGGGATCAGTTAAAAGACAAATAACTCGATAAATAATATAAGAACTCTAACTGGAACTCGCCACCAACTTTCTCCTATTAATTGCCGTTGTGAAGATCATATATTGCGGATCAAGATCAAGGTATATAATAATATGATGGCACAAGTCCTCCGTATATTCTCCTATTAGCTTATAGATACCAATCAGGTTTTATTCCGGAAAATTTTTAGAGCCCATACTATTAGCAGATGTTATCGAGAGACGTCTCGGCCCAGATGTTAGGGTCAGGTTTGGGGTTGAGTGTTTGTTTATGTACACTGGGAGCTGAGAAGTCGGTCGATAGAATAAGCGAGCATGGCGGAATTGAATGGGGCCGTTGCCGCGGAACAACGTTGCCGCGTTATTAATGGTCGAAAAGTTTTAAGAAAACGCAATCGGCGTTGCACAACGCGCTCTCGGCTGCTCGTCGCCGCGCTTTCACTCAATATGCGGTCAACCTTGGTGACGTCATTGGCGCGCGCCATTACAAACAATTGCCAACGACCGGTTTCCATGGCTGGCCCGACTCGACCGGCTAGGCTGAGCGCACGTCACCGGCTTTCTCAATCCTACCTGGCCCCCTTTCATTGTACCGTTGCTGCTGGATTTTTCCACCTCTCTCGCTCTGGCGGAAGGCTAATTTATAGATCTGTCGCCCACTATATGAACGCTCGGCCCCGGGTGCCGTAACCGATTTTTCTCACGCATCGCGCATCTGGCTGTTGTTTTGTTATTCGATGCTGGTTTGGTTGGTGGGGCCCAGATGGGTGCCCACCGGGTTAGTCTGGCGCGTCACCACTCTCAGAACAGCAGATTTGAACCGCTGTTATTTTTTCTCTTTTCAGACAGATGGGACTTATTCGATACATTGTGCAGGTCATTTTCTAATTTTTTTCTAGGTTACCCGTCCTGGCTCTAGGTTATTCTTACGAAACTTGAGACCGAGCTGGACACTAATCCAGAATTTACTCTTATTAAATTTAGACCACTGTCGGTCTTAACTAATTATTATCTATCAAGCAATACCTAATCATGCCTTGGCTATGATATCACACTAGTATTTTCCAGATAAAGTCGGATGCTACGTCTTTTCTGTTTTTATCGCTTTTAAGTTATTAGATATCCCAACAACTAGGTACAACATAATTAGGTATGCAAGTTGTTTAACCATTATTTAACTACATATTATTTGAATTGCGGATTCAACGGGATTCAACTCATTTTGACCAACTAACAAACGATAAAATGGTTTCAATAAAAAAAAGTTTATATGTCCGCGGTTAGGGTAGATCTCTGGGTCAATAAGTGGAAAAATGTATTTCATGAGAAGTTATTCTGATAAGTTTTGTTTGTATATTTAGAACAATACTGACAAGTTAACATTTCGTATACATACTCAGATACCTACAAAAAATTATAAAATCTGAAAACTATATATATATATACCTATATATATATATATATACCTATATATATACCTATATATATATATATATATATATAATACCTAGGTACGCTACTTTTCAAGGATATGAAAAAGTCTCAGAAAAAATGTTACCTGATAAAAAAACTATTGTTTAGGGCTCGGTTTAAGGTCATTATAAGCAGGTAATAGTTATGTCAGAATTTAACTTTGTGAATAAATCGACGACCTAAGTTCCACTACTTAAAAAATATAATAAAAAGCTTGTATGCTCGCCACGTCTTGCTTTAAACAAAAGCAGCAAAACTTTTTACCGAGAGTTACTTTTTCCCGTAAAATAAGAAATAACAATTTATTCCTCCTGTACCTGTACACTTTAGTGAACATTGTATTCCTACCTATATAGTTTTCTTCGAGGAAGTTGCCAAATTTTAGACCATAATCCAGTTTTATGCCTGACATCTCGCCTGACATTTATTGCAAATACGATAAAATAAATTTAAAAAATCTAATTTACTATGAAACGGCGATAGATACAAAAAGAAGTCAAGAGACACATTTTGTTCAGAATTAAATGCTCCAACCAACACCGCTACCCACTTTAATTTTGTACAGGGCCGTAGTAACTTATTTCTTGAATCTGTCTTATGACTTACCCATATCTCCGCCACTGGTTCAATATAGAGCTTGAAAATAACACATTTAAAAGGATTCTAGCCAAATACGATGTGAACCAAATTCAGTTGAAGAATCTCTACAAATAAAGAAATTATGGGAAAAAGACCAATTTTTTAAAGAATTTTAACAACCCGGATATTTAAAACGAAGAATTTTAGGACACATGTATATATGAACTTTTCTGAAGATCATCACCCTGAAATATTTTAACGTACCCACTAAGTTACACCCTGTATACCCATCTTAATAAGAACACAACTTCCAAGTTTGCATTGCTTCTAATCGTGCTTCTAATATATTAAATTGGTTCGCATTTTATTTAATTCTAAGTAAGTATACTCTTTGTACCTAAATTTGGCAGTTTTGATTCAAGTCGGAACAAAGCGTCCCATTCCATAATAATAAAATTAAATTCCAAAAACTTCCTGTTCAATATTAAATATAACCTTCGCAGCTGTTTTCCGTTATAAAGGTATACTAGTATCCTTTATCCTTGATACAATAATAATAATTATTTCGAGGTGAGGTGCTTCCAAGCACCTGCCACATAGTGTCATCTGCTCATTTCTGTTATTACTATGTATAAAACAATTCCTGGGGCCCTGGGGCACCTGTTATACTACTTTGGGCAACTTGGTCTTTGTTTGGACGAATTCAAAAAATGCGTATGGCTCGGCGTATGGTTAGTAATAATAGGCGTTGCTCAAAGTACCTGCAACCTGCCTTTATTGACAAGGGCGTCTATTGTCCAGTCAGATGCGTTCGAACAAGTTCCGGTACTTGGATATAGGTCAAATGTTACTTGGATTGCCTAATTTTTCTGAAACACGCCTTCGATACAATAATAGGGCCGTTTTATTATTTTCCTTCTATTTCCTCGAATTACGCACATAAAAAAAACATTGTTTACGTTAAAAAAATCGTTCATATACGTATATGCGGTTTTAAAAAGTTACAATTGGCCATCCTTTTCTCTAAAAGTCCCTTCGCATTTGTAGGTACCTAACCTATAGAATTATCACCATAACCGGCTCTGGCTGCCCAAAATATTTTTTTCTATGATTTCCTCCTCGATTTCCTCTATTTTTTTTCTATTCTATTTTCCTCTAACAGTTTTCAAACTATACTTTTATCATTTTATAGATACCTACCTTTCAGTTTTCACTTCAGTACTTAAATAATCCACATTTTTACCAAAAAATATTACTGTTTTAAAAATTTTTTTACTTGTAGTAGGTACATTTTCTGAGGAGAAGGCTTTGATCGCTTTAATATACCCATTATTCGTTTTTTCCAAAACCAAGTGGAAAATTAAGAAGAAAATATAATTTCTAATTTCTTTACGAGAGCGGGTTCCGGTATAGCTAACCGATGAGCGAGCCGATGAATTGTGACGAGTGTCACCAACATAAATCTGAAATGAAATGCGCATGCTCGCCTTATGACGTCACACGAGAGAGAGGGGGAGAGAGAGAGAGAGTGCATTCACTTGACAACCACAAAAATGTTTAATTTTATTTGGATTTTTAAGCCCTAAAAAGTAATTTTTCTTAAGTTTTCTATGCTTGTATCTAATAAAATTCATTATACTGAAAACAAGTAAGGAATGTAATTTTCTGAATAGGACGCAACTATCCTATTGAAAGGGGTCACTACCACTACCCAGCCGGGTAGTTATAGCTTGTGAAACAGCTTTGTATCCATAAGGTGTGAAAAAGTGTGAGAACGTTTTACTTAATGGAAGCCAGAGGAAGTCGTATCACAATGCAATGAATCTTCCAGGCGTGTTTTTTCTCACATTTGAATGAGGGCTTTGTTCTACTGTTGGCGTGAAACGGTTGGGAAAACACAAATTCGTAAAGCGTTGCATCATCTTTCGTTGTTCGTTCAAAAAACTGAGATGGAAGCAACAAAGTCTGTAATGTCGGTTATGTGTACCGAGAAATGAAGACTTAAAAATCTAGGCATTCTAACAGTATGTACCAGTACCGCATAGTTGTAAACAGACAGGCCCGTGTGCACATAAGCATTTATATTCCGAGGCGTTTATTACAAATTATAAATAAACAAATTCTTATTTACGTAGATCTGGCTCTGGCCCCACGATCCCGTTGCGTGATGTGTAAAACAACGATGCCAAATTTACCTACGTAACTTTTTCTCTTTCTCGCAATTTTATCAATCTCCCCCCTCATTTTTATACCGCACAAACTTAAATTATATTCCTACCTATAGATAAATAAATCGAGAAGAACCTTGCTTGACATCCTCATCCTCAATAGTTATTTATGTACCAAGGCACTGAAGTTTAACTTTTAATGACTCATGTGGAATTTAGTTGCCGAGGCCTCTGGCCGAGGCAAATAAACCAGAAAGTAATCATACGGGATCACCCATCCATGAACCAACTGCGCGCGGTGTTGCTTGACTTTGACGATCGCTCTACCTGGGTCAAGTATGGCGAGACACGGCATCTTCAAACAGAAAAACCAAACTGCTACTTGTTGTACAGCCTCCATTACAAATCTATTGAAATTCGAACCTACTAATATATTTATACTGAAAGATTGCGGTGCTATAGGTAACAATTTCGCAATGTGTACGAAAAGTTAAATGGGCCATTATTGGCCGGGTTTTGAATATTTGGTCACTTTTGACGGGCGATAGCTCCCCGTCTGACGTTTGATGTTTACGCCAAGGCCTACTTATTGAAAAAATCGTACAATAATGGGCTACTTCAGTGCCGATTTCTGAGCTTTTAATGACGATTTTGGGACATTTCACTGCCGATTTCAAGAAAAAGTCTATTAAAGGATTTTTTAGGTCTATCACCGCGATTTTCTCGCGTGTTTTGCGCCCCACACAAAAAAGTAAGAAGCAAAAACGTGGCAATTTTGAATAGCTAGGTGACGCTAAAAAGGAAATCTACATCCAAGGACAACTTGTCGCGCAATGTAAAAACCTCAAATTCGACAACATTGGGTTTGTCCCAACGACAGTTGTTCTGAACCGGTTCTCAGCGATCTAATTGGTTGAAAACAGTTCTGGAATTACTTTTCAGATTCGCTAGAAATGGTTCAGAACTGTTGTTGGAACAAAGTTAATATTATAGCAGTAGGTAGCCGTAGCAGAAAACTTTTATATTGTGGAGCGCAAAATAAACGACAGATTCGCGGTGGTAGACCTAAAAAAATAATCCTGTAATCTGTATAGTAGTTTACCTACATACCTGTCAATTTTAGGTATAATGGAATACTTTAGAGACAATGTCGTATCTTATGCATGTTTTAATAGGTCCATACTTGGTCGTTTCTTAGTATTTGATGCCTACGGGATGTTGAAAGGCGTTGCATATTGTACTGAGTACAATAGGTTCTCTAAAAGTCTTGGCGTGACCGATTCGCTACAAAACTCATTAGCACAACATACAACATAAAACTTGTGGAGTTTCCAAGAAAATCCATTATTATCATCTTCAATCAACAACCATTCTAAATCATCGTAGGTAGCTATAAAAGTCCGGGAGTCAGTAGTCAGTGGTATTCTCATAATGCCGATCGATTTCACCAAGGCTGGTTTTGTACCTACCTACCACAGAAAATATACGCTTTCTCGTAGGGATATTTTCTGTGATACCTTAGATTCCATGCTGTGTGTGAGCGAAATGTCTGTCAACTGCGACACCGGCGGTGGCGAGCCTCCCACACCTAAAAAAAAAAACTATATTAACCAGCCTTGGTGATTTTGGCCGTCGAAAAGTGTCGCCGGCTCCCGGATAGTTGAACTGACGGTTAAAAATAAAACTAAGTATATAAAATACATTATAAAAATACATTAAAAGTAAAATACCTTCATACCTTCATCTTGTAATTTTGATCTGTGCTTGTAATAAACGCCTATGCCGGGCTGCCGGCCCTTATAGGCGATTTATATTTTAATCGCTTCACTCAAGGTTGTCTGTTCTATGCGTATGTTACGCTCTGTTTTTTGCTTTCACACTTGCAACGATAGAGGAAGGGTTTTTCGATTTTTCGAGTCTTAATTTCGCGGACGAGTAGTCCTCAGGCGACGAATCCCGAAGGCTCGTTACTCGGCTCGTTAGGACCTTGGATTTTTTTTTTCGATTTTTACAAAATGGATCTGCGTTTCGAACCTAGATCGCCGATCTAGTTCAACTTCAACGACAGACATCGTCAAAAAAATACGCGTTGGTGTTTATAAGTCTGCCGCGGTTTCAGCGCGGCGACAACTTGGCATCCTTCAAATTGGTGGCGCTCCCAGGTCGGTTCTAGTTTTTAACATTGGAAATGTTTATGTTCGTATATATTTGAGTCGAGTTTTCGTTCAAGGCCAAAAGACAGCGGTGTCGCTTCGCCGGCGAACGTCGTGACGTAAATCGTGAACAGTAGTTAGATCCAATATGCCTAATAACTTGGTTTAATTAAAAATTATGTTTGTTCTTACTACTAACTCGTAAATTGTTTTCGTTATGTTTCATGGTGTTTTCATTTCCAATGTCTCCGATGGTTGCAAGGATTGCGAAATCTGTGAATTTTTTGTTAGTTGACTTGGGATCCATTTGATAGCTCTCTGTTGTGGAACTATATTTTCTGTGGTAGGTATAAATATAAATAACGGTGTAACTTAAATTATTTGTAGCAAGACAAATACCTACTTTGCTTGTCTAATATTGAAACAGACAGTTGGCCACATGCTGTTGCCAGTTTAAATAAAATTCGCCAAGGGCTCCATTAATAACAAACGTCTAAAAATTGAAGGAATCGATAACGCGGCCAGCGTAGCCGCCGCCGCCGCCGACGTTGGCGTTGGCGGGCTGATATTACAACAACAAATTTTACAGTTGCGGGCAGTGCGCGGTATTGGCAACGCCGCCGCCGTGACGACACTTCCGTTGGCGTGCTGTTAAAAATACGTAACGCCAGAAAAACCGGTCGCAGCCACATTCCGGCGCGGCGGCGCCGGCCGACGCCAACCGAAGCGGCGGCAGGAGCCGCGCGCCGCGGCTACGTCACGCGACGCACCGAAAACGAGGTCATGTGACGGTCACACACGTATGCGGCGACGTTGCCGCGCCTGCCCGGCTGCGGTGTCTCCCTTGGCTGTTGCCGGATTTCTTCGTGGCTGGCGAAAACGCGGTCGCCCGCCACGGTCGGGCGGCGCATTATTATAGCCGGGGATCCGAATCGTGCTAACTGCAGAATGTACAATAATTATTTGGATTTCAATTTAGCGATTCAAAAGTGATGTCGCAGTAGGTATATTTATAGGTATTTTTATACTAGCACTGGCGTCGAAGTCTACGTAATGAATATCGTTTGAAGGAAATTTAGTTTTATATAGCGAACAAAACATACCAATCGATTATACGAGTCCCCATAGGCGCTGCTGACTCCATGGCGGCTCGTGGGGGCAGTGCCCCCCACGTCGGAATCTCTGTAAAATCGGTTTCGAATTTTCATTAATGTTGAACCAATGGAATGATCAACTTCCTTGTTTCTTGCGAATTTAAATATTTATTTCAACGACTTAGTCACTAATCTTGATTGGAATCTTCCACAGGCAGAATGTGATGAGACTGCCCCCTAGGGCATTTTAAAAAGTCGGCGCCATGCTAGTCCGTTATGTCTATAGTGACACGTGACACAATAGGAAGTAGTTAAATAATCCTTCCTGTTTAACTGATAAACTATATTCCTATTATACAAGCTTTACTGGTATACAAATTAACACAAACTTGTAATAAGCCGTTGGTCGCCAGACAATGGGCTTGGGCAGGCTCTTTAAGAAATAACTTGCCTTAAATTGAACAAAACAAAAGACAGATCAGACCTAGCCGATTTGCCCAACACAAATTATTATAGTGATAATGCAAAAATAAGGTATATATGATGTAATTTCAAATTAATAAAAGACCACGTGATATATTTTCGGCCAGTCATGTAGTACCAAGTACCACTCACTTATATTAACAATTTTAAAAGTACTGCTGTCTATACATATAGACAAAATCACTTTCCTTTAACAGAACTTAACTTAGTTTTGGTTCATTCGTGTTAGGAGTGTACTAAAGTACTTCTTTAAACCACCTCCACTTGTTCAAAAGTGGTTAAACTATAGAGGTATACCTATATTCTTAACTGATACTTCCTCTTTTGCAGCTGATATAATTTATTTGCAAAGTAACTATCTACTATACTTTATACAGATTTTATCTAGGCTTTAAAGTACTTTGTGCGGATACACATTAGTCTGTATGTCGTCTACTAACTGTAGTCATTAGGACGTCTTTCGCAGCGGAAAATACCCACACCTGCTAACAAATTAACCGACCTTGTTCAAACATAACAATTTTTACGGACCGTTGTTTAGTCTCTCATTCTCAATGAGAAGAGTAATCACTGGAGACTATTTACTTGAACTAATACTTTCTCCAAACAAAACAAAAACGGAGGTTGGAGAGGATGTTTGTATCACACACATTTATGATTCTGGTAGTGACTAGGTAGGTACATTAAGCAAACTCAAGAGTCAGTGTCCTCTTTCGAGGCCCTTTTTGTTTCAAGTCACGATACGTATGATTTTGATCATTCAAAGACCTTGAACATTATTATTTTTTACCGAACACAATGCTGTGGACATATTTTTTTTTATCGCGGCACATTTAGATAAGCAACCAAATTATTGTCGGAAATTTTTAAACTCATTGGCCGGTTCTTATCGCCACCGCATTTTTTAAGTATGACGAAATTTATGGCAACAAAAAATCGCTTGGAGGCTCGAGTAATACCATTGAGTGAAGGATTATTCCCATTATTCCTTTACTCAATGGTACCTAATACTTAGATATGTTTTAAATTCTTCTCTAATAACAGCCACTCTAACCAACCACTCTTTGTTGTAGTACCCGTTTCTATAGCAACGCAGAATGGTACCAGTAACTCTCCACTGAATCGTACTGGTTCCCCTCCGGAACCCAATCCATCCGGTACTCCGGCACCCACTCAAGCTCAGGGTGGTACCGGGCAGAGCCCCATGGCAGCCTTGATGTCTGTAGCGGATAATTTGCCACCAGGAAGTCCAAGATCTACTGGAGGAAGTCCGCCAGGAAATGCAGCACCTAGGTCAGCTTCGAGAGGGTCCCAACATTCTCCTAATTCGACAGGTAAGGATATTTTGGAAGCTTTAGCTTATATTCTAAAACGAGCCATTAGTAGCGTTTTTGTAAGTAACAACTTTTGTTTTGGTTAGTGAGCACTTTTTCTGTTACCAAGTTATAGATGGGCGTGACTATGGATTGATCGAACTAACCAATAAACCATGAAATTGTGGAGTGACTATTCAAAATTTTACAGTTGTAGTCGACTTGATTGATAACCCGAAGTTATCTAATTTTGAGAGAATAATAAACATACCGAATCTATTGAAAGCTAATTTTTTTAATCGAAGTATTTTGGGCCTAACAAGACTTCAAAAACATGTCGAGATGTTTTCCGCGCACATAATATTACAGTTGCTTGCATCTATGCTTTGTAACAAATGGTAGAAATCGTGACTACAATATGCGAGGAAAAGAAAGGTTTAGGGTTCTGAAGTTTAATAATAATTCTTACAATAAAAATCATCCAAATTCGCTAGACCCTATTATTTTAATAATTTACATTTATTAAACAAGCTGAATCACTGGGCAAGTTCAAGTCCCGGCTAAATGAGTTTTTGCATAGGCATATATTATTATAGAGCTTCTATATTAGTGAATTTTTGAGTCTGACTCACGATTGATAAACGAACGATATGATAATTTAGTGACGTATCCTATCTTATTTTAAGTTTATTTTAAGCAGTCGAATGGAATAAATAAAGTTCTTATTCTTATTATTCATTTACTAGAAGCAACCTATTTATTTATTGTTCATTTATTTGTGAGACGATTTGTTAGTACAGTTAGTTTATATTTTTATATTTATTATAATTTGGTCATTATTATTATAATATTAAACTAAAAATATCTACTAGATAATTGTGGCTAGAAGTAACGATTAATATTTTTTATTGTTACCGAGAAAGAAAATAAATTTTAAGAATGTTGCAAGTTGCCTTGCAGGTATAATCTTGCCTAAATGTCAAAGATATGAGGTGAATGGACTTAATTTATTCGAATGCAAACATAACATTTTCCTACAGTCACTTCCATCTAGCCATTAGTAAATTATATTAAGGACAAATTTTGACATTTTAGGAAATTACATAACGGCTGGTGATCCCTAGTTAATTACGTAAGATTTTTTAATAAAATGCTTTAATAGTGGTCAAAGCCATGTTTAGCCAGAAAATTTTCATACAGGACAAATGTGATGTTTTTAAACGTAAGATTACAAAAATTGCAAATTATCAAAAAAGTGCAACTAACTATGCGTTACGCGAGTTGATAAAGCATGCAGAATTCTATAGTAAACTAAATCATCCTAGGTATTAACTTGTATAATTTCTTGTGATAATTAGCGAGACGTGATTAGTGACTAGTCTTACTTAAATCATTTTAAAATTTAAAATTACGTGTATTTACATTCAATGGGAGATACCTTGTTACTCGATAATTATGCATCTATATTCCAAACCAAGAAGACAATTTGAAAGTTTACCTAGTTTAGTTTACCATTTTTTGTAATGTAAATACATGGGTGTAGTAGGATATTTGCTGCAGATCTAGAATTATTACATGCATACATTATAATAAAATACTTCATGTATAGCCAATTTGGAATTAACTTCTTAATTATATTAAAATGTTTGCTTACCAAAGCACACGGAACATTAAAAATTCACAGTTTGGTATGGATAAAACATAAATATATCGAGTAAGTATTGGACATTTGACTGACATTTCTTTACATTAGTATTTTCTTTATTATTTCCGAAATGTCTAATAAACTAAAAATGAAGAATAGAACAAGTAAATTACTTGTTGTATTTTGAAGGTCAGCAATAATTATAGAATAATAATAATTATGAACTTAATAGTAGATATTAATTTTTTCAAATAAAATTTAGAAACCATGAAAATCTTGTTTTTTTTTATTTGTCTTGAATAAAGTAGCTGCTTGCCAAGCCTAAAGAAAACATATGTTAGTTTGTTTTAAATGCTATTTTCGGGAAACTTGAAAATATGTATATACTTCCAAAAAAATCTTGTGATTTCAGGATTTCTCCAATCAAGAGACGGCACCTGTAGGGTTTTCCTCAAGAGATTATATTTCAACTTTCTCTGATTGTTTTTAAGTACATAAATATAATTGCAAATATGTTGAGAATATAATCACTAAATTTGTGGTATTTCGAACAATAAAGCTAAGAAAGGCCCTAAGATTGAATGTTAAGTTTAAATTTTCTAAGGGCGTGACGTCACGCCACTAAGGCCAATGAATAAAGAACCCCAGGAAGGAGCATGTTTAGGAATACCAGGCGACAGGAATAGTTCCTGCATAATAATATGGCGGTATGCCGTTTCCGGTTTCACAGTGGCGTGCACCTTTGAGTGGTTTTGACAAACTAATCGAGACAGAAATCCTCATTTTTCGTAAAATCAGTACCTACAACACAGGCCAAAAATTATAAGGCGCGTTTATGTCTTTAAGTTTAGAAATACTTGATAATATATATAGCAGTTCTAATTTTAAATTTCCAATTATGAAGAAGTAGGTACTTACACAAACGCCTATGCCACTTTGATGCATGGCCTCGAAAGTTAATTTAAATTACAAAATTACTTACCGATGGATTATTATCCTCAAACATTTAGTTTTGCAAGCCAGGAAAGAGCCACAAGCCGCATATCTAAAGCATAAAAGTATCATAGCACTACATACTGGCACCTATCACCGTGTCAGATATCAAAATATTGTGTCAAAACTTGGTTCCTACACAGGGCGATTTCCGTCTCACGTATTTTATAATACCCATAGAGCTTTGAAAATAAAATATTCGTGCCGTTGTTCTCTGCAAAACACATTTTATGATAATTTGAAAACCTTTTACACCACTGGAAAATCTTCGGGGTTACTTATTACAACAATTTTTATTGGTTTTTCCTTTTCTAGCCGGATCGTCGAGCGGCCGCCGTTCTTCCGGTTCCCGCCATGTTTCCTCGACGACGGTGACGTCGACGGACGCGGGTGCCATGGCGGGTGCCGGTGACGGCCTGCAGGCGGGCGCCGACGGCGCCCCGGCGCCCGCCACAGCCGGCGCCGCCGCCGCCACCCTCAAGTGCACGTTGTGCCAGGAGAGGCTCGAAGACACGCACTTCGTGCAGTGCCCCTCCGTGCCCCACCACAAGTTCTGTTTCCCCTGCAGCCGGGAGAGCATCAAGAGACAAGGGGCCGGATCAGAGGTAAGCGCGAAGAGTCTTTTTAGGATACGCAAAGGACCCTGTCACAGCTTAGAAAATATATTACTATGGCCCTGTGTTGGGACTCGAGTTCCGTATCACACTGAGAGAGAGAGAGAGAGAGAGAGCTAGAGACTTGATAGAACTTTCCGTATAAAATATACATATACGAGTACATATTAGGTATATTACTAGGTAGATAGTTTTCAACACATGTCAAAGGAATCAGATAATTGGGATACAATATAGGTAATTGAGGTGATTTTTCATTGGTTACTTCTTGCTGCGGTTCACTTCACAATTTCAAAACTATCAGCAATTATTTTTATGCATACTCAAACATAGAAACCCTTTATAATAGAAGCTTCAAATAAATTCCGGAAAAGGGAAGACGTTCTCTGGGAGAGTATAAAAACTGTAATTAAGGTACTCATCTTATTGAAACTTCAAAATTAATGTTAAAATTCCCTTATGGTTACTTATTGAGAAATATTATTAATGAACCAAAGAGGACTCCAAAAATGTGAAATATTGATAAATTCTTTTCAATTTTATAAAATCGCCATTTTTGATACTTTTCAGAAGGTTTGACGAAATTACAGATTCTTATTGTATATGTCCATTTCGTTTGTCGTAGAGGCCAATCTTGAAAAATATTTTCTTATATTTTTTTCTCGTCAGTTATCAAAAGGTATTAAAAATAGTCTATTTTATTATAAAATTAACGGTACCCTGCTAACTTTCCCGATCTTTTACATAATTTCACAAAGTTGCAAACAATAATAACTAAAACAAAGCAAAAATTCAAATATATTGTACCAGAACCAACAATTTTAATTATGCGTTAAGCGAGTAACTCCGCCGCATTTTACTAAAGTAAGTTTAAAATTGCCTTCTAATAACATGCACTTATAATTCCTTGTGATAATGAGCGAGACGTGACCAATTGCACCTATGTACCCTATATACCTACTCAAATTCACAAAAATGGGGTGTCAAGAATTATTACAGTTTGCATATTTAGCCAAATCGCAGCAGTATACATAAGAGACAAAATTATACTCCTAATAACAGTACCGACTCCCGAATCTTATTTGTCTACGTGACGTGTTAATGCTTTTAACAGTTAAATAAGATAAATAAAACTTCATAGCTAACTACGGTCATTATTTTTATCCTTGGCCATTTAGTAAGAACTGGTTTAGATAATCTAAATATAAATCACGAAACTGTATGAACATTTTTTGGTGCATTTTTGGTTTATATTTCTTAAATTTCTTTGTAAGAGAACTTCAAGCTACATAAGCTTATAATAAAAAGAATGTTTGTTGTCTAACTCAAGCTATTATAAAATGCGTTCGTTTTTGAAAACCAGTCGTACGTTTTACGATCTCAAGTTATAAACAGAAGTGATGTCAATCCGACCGTTTTATCAAATGAAAAGGTGTGGATTTACAGCGCAGTTGGTACAAATACAACTTCTTTTTTACTATTTGTGCTGCTTTTAGTGATTTGTTAGACGTGTTTTTTTATTACCTAATACATTTATGTTCTGCTGCTTTAGTAATAAAAAATTGGTAACTATGTACTTTGCACTATACAGGGCGAGACTTTGACTTAAGTGTTGAGACCGCTGACCTTGTTCCTTAGTTCATCCACCATCTTAATTTAGTGTCAGTTTATTATTTTTATAGCAAATAGCAATACTTAAAAATATTATACATAGTATTTATATGTTTTGAAGTATTTAAAAAAATAGCTTCATAGGCATGCTCCAGGGGTTCAACTTTAACCTGTTTAAAATTGTAGTACTGGTCAAAGACTCACGCTGTCTCGACTGAATTTTCGCAGGTACACAGACTTCCTTGATGACATTATATAAAAATCTTCATCTTCTTTATATAGAATATTTACAAAACATTCTTCGCACGCACGCCGCGAAGAAGGGGAAGGAGAGATAAATATTGGTTTATTTAGGTACTTTCTTAATTAGTAAGTTTATTTTTTGTGGCCTGTGGTGGGCGGTGGGCGAATAATGAACTTGAGGCATATTATATACATTATTTTATAAAAAATAGCTTTTGTGCAAGTTTTTAGAAAATTATTACAATTCTAATTGTGTAGAGGTATCAGACTGTGTGTTGATCAACTATTTTATAAAAGTATTAAAAAAAACCTGTTCTCCTCTAATGCGGGAAGAAGGTTGATTGCTGTCTGAAATATATTCCGCACTCTCACTTGAAGCGGGGGGGTAGGGTCTTCTGTCATTTTGTGCTCGTGAAGTGGAGGATGTTTTTAATCGAATAATGATAGAATGCCGAATATTCCGACTGGTCTCTATTTAAAAGCAATTTCAATCATTAAAAGTTAGTTAATTTGATGTTTCACACTTGACAATAATTTGTTCTCTATTTACTACAAAAATTATAGTGGTTCGTTTCCATGCACTTTATCGAATGTCAAATAGCTAATCCAGAATTGTTATTTTAAATAATAAAAACTGCTAGACTCGTAGACATTCTTTTATTTTATAAAAAATTAAAAATACTTAACATTTACTTTACTTAATATAGCTTCTACGGTATAGAAAATGCAAAATTGTGGGCCACAAGCATCTGTTTGGAATCTATATAGTTGAAGCCTAGCGCGAGATTGACAACTTATATAAATAATGATATTTGTTCCAGGTGTACTGTCCAAGTGGCGAGAAGTGCCCGCTGGCCAACTCGAATGTACCGTGGGCCTTCATGCAGGGCGAGATAGCCACCATTCTGGGCGAGGATTACAAGGTGAAGAAGGAGAGGGAAACCTAATGGTGCCCAGGTCCGCGCACCGGGAGTTGAAGTTGTTTTGTCTCGGCGACGTGGTCGTCGCGAATCCCGAGATGAAAATTTGTAGAAACCATTTAACATGGGCGGTTGGGCCGAAAAGATCGGATCATATAAGCCGGATACACATAGGTCTGTCGAATTGCTAGATTGGAACGGAGATGGCTGTGGAAAATATTAGTTTGTAAGTGGAAGTGACGTAGCGATCCACAGGATGTCACACCACACGACTTGCCGAATTTGCGAACTGCAGTCGCCGGCGGTTGTAAAGAATATGTAGACGGAGCGTAGCCTGATTCCTTCAGTTTCCTTCGTTGGGCTTGACTTGTTGGACCTTTTGTTCTTTTGTAAATACTGTACATACCCGAAAACACACGCAAAATATATTATTTAAGAATTTAAGCTAAGGTTTTTCTTTCCGGCATTAGCCGGCAGGCGTGAAACTCCAACTTATGAAAATATGGCTGCAAATACGTATATATTCGGAGGCTACTTCATCGTAGTTAGAGATCGAAATGCCGTCGATAGGAATAGTTTTAGATGTTTCTTTGGTTACAACGTCGGGCCATTGCTTCCTTAATTTTATGGGATGGTCACTAGTCAAAATATAGTGAAGTGTCCAAACATGCTTCATTACAAATAGGAACTCCAAAACTCGCTCATAATTTTTAAGATCGATTTTTCTTCATATAGTAACCGAACTTCTCTTTAATACTTATAGATGGATTTATCCTTATCTGTCTAAGTTTGTACACCTTGGACCAAAACTCGATTTCTACGCGATTTTGACTGAAACTTGTTCAACGTTGAACTGGTTGAACTTAATTTATGTCAAGGTTATATCTTGTCTGAACAAAGTCAAAAATCGACGGAAATAGGGAAGCAGGTTAGTTTTGTTTGTACACCTATTAGTTGAAAATGGCACATTTAAAAACAAAATCGATGCATTAAATAATATATTTCAAGTCCCTGTGCATGATATCCTATTGACTTTGATGCAGTTGCCAACCACGTATCTACACTTGAAGACAGTTTTCAAACAAAACCGACTACAGTTTTGGTCTTTTGTATATTATATTTAACTATGTAAATAAATGAACTGTACTCTAGAATCATTAAAATCGACCAATAAATGGAAGTTATGTGCAACTGATTTGGAGACAATAAACCTTTTACAAGATTTTTTCCTTAGTTTCAAAAGGAATAGTTGTTTCTGAAACAGTTGCATCGATTACTATTTCCTTATTGGATGTATTGGCCCTTAGACTTATTTCTGAAGAGTTAAGGTAAATGTCGTTTACCTATTCTACAGAAATTAGGCTAATGTAAAGTTAACCGAAAAATACATATATATATATTTTGTAAAAAGAACTTTGAAGGATTTTCTATCGATTTTACTTTGTCGATTTTCGATTGTGTAAAAAAACATTGAACGTAAATTTTTGTGTAGAATATACCTAGTTTTAAAAGTTTGTGATACTTGCACAGATTGTCCTTAATCTATAAAAAATATATATTGTATTGACAATGTCAGAACTTTGTACATTGCTAGTTGTTAATTTGTATAACAACTGAAAAAATATATTAAGGCTTGTACAATCTTTGCTGTTAGTTGATGTCAAATAAAATTATATATCGATTGTTTTGTAGTTTATATTTTTAATCTCAGATTTCCTCTTGATGCACTGTTTTGGCACTCATTCACTGTAGTTATAACACTAGATATGCAGAAATATATTTTTCAAATTCATATATTTTCAACTCATTATTTACAGATCGGACAAAAGTAAACGAACTTATAATGCTGACAACTATTCAGAATCTGATTCTCAAGAAGAAGTAATTATCAAAAGCAAAATTCAAGAGGCAAACTTACTAATAGATCGTGTCAAAAATGCTTTACATGATATAAAGACAATAAAAAATCGAACCCCCTCAGAACCTGAAGAAACTTCAGTCGTCAAAAATAATCCAAAAAGTCCCAAAACCCCACCAAGTTGTTGCACCAAAAGCCCCACCAGATTATCTGGAGATTCACCCAAAATTGCGAAAGATTTTGTATTGGTACCAAAAAGTCCAAGGGCTTCAGATTTGCCATTTCCTAGAGTTACAGCCGTCCCAAAAAATACTAAAACATCGGTTGGGTGCAAAAGAAAAGAACCTGGGTGTAAAAAGAGTGACCCTGGAATACCCAAAATAGCACCAATCCAGGATACTGAAATAGAACGGCCGAAAACGCGGAGAAATGAGCTAGGAACTGATATAAAAACAGACAAATATAAAACAACTCCTACAGATTCAGAAACTTTGTTAGGTTTTGAAGAACTAAATGCCAAGCTTAATACTATATTGGAAACTACTGAGAATTCCAGCGATCATTCTGATGCCACTGAAACAAATTCTGTGAAGGGTACATCAAGATTAAACATGTATTTATTTGATTTCAAATATTTTCTTTCTAGTTACAGTTACCAACAAAGTTATGTGTACCATCAATTGCAACACCGACACAATCAAGACGGCGGCGAAGGATATTCAAGCACGCCCAAATTCCATTACTGTTTGTACGCAAAAAGATTTAATGGGGAGAAATTTGACACAACAAAATTTAGGCGCCTATCAAGTTACAACTGAAGTTCATTTCAAAGTGCCTACCTACTACAAACTACATCTCAAACCACAACACGCTAATAATTTGTTATTTTAGGCTTGTAAATTGGGAGTACAAGTCTTACCACCTATAAATATCAAACCTCAACTCAATATTCAGAAAGTCTTGGAGTTGAATATCGACAATTTTGGCATATCTCATAATGAACTCGGGGCACTTCCCCAAAATGTTGGTTATAAAGAACTTCATTATGAAAAGGTAACAAACTGTTGCCCTAGAGTTTCAACGCCTTAAATTTTATAACTATTACTTTAGGACACCGAGCAAAAAATTAGCTTCTTTATGCCTGAAGGTGATGATGATATGATGCAGCAAGAGCACTCTACAGTATTTACTTACTTAAAAAATAAATATCATAGCGACAACAATATTCGTGAAGAGGATCCCCTTCAGCATTTAAGATCATATCGTATGAGCAAGGTGTTTTCACCTCTGGAGAATTTCACAGAAGTTTGTTTTTAGATTCATCCACGCAGGCAGAAAACACAGAAAGAATGCATAGCAGAGAAAGAGTATTCAAATCGTTCCACCTTTACGACAATCCTAATTTTCATGATCCCGGACGATTGACAGCTAAATCTATGGATAGAATAAAGTCAATAGACGAAAGCGTTTACAAAACATATATAAATCCAGAAGGGGCATTCACACTCCCAATAGATGATCCAGGTAAGAAAATGAATATCTACTTATTTCCAAGTTTAAAGTTTAGTTTATATATTAGGAATTACCAGACGAACTCGAACTGTACCGTTGCCTTCTGTAGAACCAGAAGCAGAACATTCGCCAACTAGCGTAAAAGTATCTTCTGCAGCGGCGATGGTTTTCAAATCTTCTGCGGCTGTGAACAAAACGCTATCTGGTCAAGAAATAATGTCTGCTGACGATTCAACATCTGAACAACTTCCTGAATCCAAAAGCGACCTACGCGAAGATTCGTTTTCTTCTGTGTCGCAACACTCGCAGAATCATTCCGATATTTCAACAATTTTGGAAGGTATGAGGACATCTTCTGCTGTTGTCATAGAGACAACAAGTATATCGGATGATCCAAGAGAAAGTTTTGATGTAAAATTACAGCAGTCCAAGGCTATATTACAAGATGCAATAAGGAACGGGAGTTACATTAGTACAACAAATGCAGGAGATAAACCTAGTGTAAAAAGACAAAATTTGGTTGACACCGAGGAGAAACCTGTTCCGTCTGGCGATTCACAAATGGTTGGACAATCAGAGACACAAGAATGCACAACATCTAGTTATGCCGAAAGCATCGAGCAAACTCAACGTAAACTTCCTTCTATGTCTACTTGGGTAGAGGAATCCAGACATCTTAGTGAAGAAATGCAGATTAGTCGAGACAGAGCCAACACGTTGGAACAAAGTAGACCAAGTGCCATAGAAGAAAAGGAAGTTCTTAAACTATATTCAATAGAACCAGTTGTGCCAAGTGAAATATTTCAGATTCATTCCACTGCAGTTACAGAAGTTCCGTCGATCCCTAGGGAAATTACAGGCAATACAATTAATATCAGCAGTACCCATGGAAAGAAAATAAGTTCTCCAGAACAACTTTATGGTTTATATGACTCGAAGTCTATTCAGTGTGATCGGGCAGCGTCTTTAATATCGTCTGATGTTGACGTATCAGTTATCAAACTTAAAAACCTTGAGAAACATCAAGACTCCCAGGCACCTTCCTCAATAACCCTCACTATTAGTTACTATTCGCTGGAAGGTGCTAGTACTTCTACTCCAGCTGTTCAGAGTATGACGCAAACAAAGGAAAAAGAAATACAATCTATAGATTTAGAAATTGTAAGTAATAATCCGTTAAATTTTGCCAAAAGAGATAAGCTGCCAAAATGTGAAGACGAGATGTTAAAAAACGATCCTAACAGAGAAGATAGTAAGGAAAGGAGGCAATCTAATAACAGCAATAGATCAAGGCGGCGAACTACTGATGAAACGATTATGACAACTTCACATCATGAAACTTTGAAGAAGCTTAATGAAAAATATAAAAAAATGGTGGAAACTGATGAATCTACGCCCGATGCCAGAAAGAAGGTGTTTAATATGGAATCTGAAGAAAATACTCTAGATAATTACATAGGTGAGTTGAGTTCAATGGGTTAAACCGATATTATCACATATATGTGTATTGATTTTTAGGTTTTTCATATCCCGAGACTGATATCCTCCCCGAAAATATATGTATCGATAAACTTGTTGGCCAAAACACGTTACAGGGTGATTTTTCATTCAAAAGTCCAATTGAGTTCCTCAAAATGTACACACCAGTGAAAATAAGCTCAAATGGGCGTTACAAAGATGAAGAACATTTGTTCTGCCACCCATCAAACTCAAGGTATAATCATCTCAGAACCAAGAGGAGACCTTTCAACAAGACTAATTTAAGAAATTACAACATTGATTCTTCGAATAGCGATAGTGTAACATTTGAGTCTTTGAGTGAAGGTGAAGTGAAATGTAGGCACAGTGTATCAATTGGAGAAGTTCATAGGTGCGACAATTTGGGAAAGAGAACTGGCAAATTTTCTTCGGCAATCAAACCTGGGTATAAGCCTTTCCATAAGGATCCAAGTCTGGAAGTTGAACAGAAGAGGAACTACTTCAATAACTGGGTGACGTACTATGTGAAAAGGAATCCAGATGTGATCAATGACAGCACTTCGGAGTCTACTAATGTATAAACTTTGTAAATGTCTAAATTTTTGTAATAAAATTTGAAACAGGTTTTTTTTTTATTGGAAGTCAGTTTTGATAACCCGGGATCTCCTGCCTCATGGTGGCGCCCAAGAACGTCCACGTCCAAACCTCAGGTTTGTACATTTGGCTGCCTAACGTATTGATTTACTAATGTCTGCGACCTCTGTCTGAGAATTGTAGAACCTAAAAATAAGCTAGTGCTTGCTCGTTCGATAACGCTGGAGCATTGGACGGTAATGTCAAAGTGTGGTCCCCGCAAGAAGTAGTTGAAATAAAACATGGCCGAATATACATTTTTCGCTGTCAGTTTAACATATTATAAACACAATTGATGGATTGTAATTGACGGATTAACTAATCAATCGCGTTTTTTCTAAGCCGTCGTCTGAGATAGCGCGTTTTTTTTTTTCGTAAATGGCGGTGTAGTGCATTGTGCGGTGACGAGTTCGTAACATGTAAGGTGTGTAGTGTGCGAGTTTTGTTGTTGACCACCTGGCTACTGCAACCGGAAAATAATTTCTAAAAAAATAATGGAAAACAGCAATCCGTTGACATATTTCCAGAGGACTATAAGACTAAACTGGTAAATAAATGTTTCTTTCACAGAATCCTTGATTTTCGTGCTTTTATTCAAGACCACATAATCAAAACAAATACTTGTTTAAGTGTAAAGTAGGTGAATTTTTCGTTCTTTTATTACTACATTCTTCAACGAAATCTTCTTCAGATGCTTTGTTATTATAATTATTATATCTGGAATAATGCGATCGTTTCCTTAAATCTAACGACCCATGGAAAAAAGTCAACATCTTGTTTTAGACTGAATTAATAAGTGACAATTACAATTACTTAATTACAAGAAAAATAGATATATTGAATGCAAATAAGTCTTGGTACTAATAGAAGTCTAATCTTGTTCCATTATTGGCCAACAAATAGGATAATATTATCATTTTCCAAATTATTGTGATTTTCTTAATGTTTGCCTACTACTTTTAATTTCGCCTAATTTCAAGGAAACATAGTAAGTACCTACCTATGCCAACTAGATTAAATTCCTATTGCATACCACTGTATATAATTTGGCATCTAACCACCTTAACGTGATAGTGGAAATGTAGGTACCTACCTACCTGGCTCCTTCCTACAGGTATTTAGTTACCTACAAAAGTATACCTGTACAGTACCCCAGCCTGTACCAATACCTAGGAGTGTAATTTAATTTGTCATAAGTCCGAATGAATGGGTGTAAATTGAAATATTGCGTATTTAAGTCAGAGTCGTAAAAGCTAGGCAGGTAGGTACCTAATTAATATCTCTGTTCCGTCTGGTCGTCTTCTTGTATAAATTTTCTAGGAAAGATCTGCAATACATACTCTTTTAAATGTATACGAGAACATATCATTGTAAACTTACGCATGTAAAATATATATTCTTTTTGTCTCCAAGCCGTAGTCATGCGATATGGCAATTTTTTTAACATGATGTCCTTTCTGATAACGGGGATTTCAGATATTGAATTACGTGAACTGTAAATATTTGTTTATTCTCTAATATATCTATGAGATACAAAGATCGTGTTCAAAGTACCTATCTATGTTCTTACCGGATACTTATTAGGTAGGCGTCTAAAATGTCTGCGTTTTATTTACTGTCTATCTACAAAACGGAACGGAATAGAGGAAATGTAGAATCTTTAATTAGCTTATCCGAAGAATATTAATGAAGATTTAAGTTCAACATTTCCTCCACTTTTAGGTGGAGGAAATGTTGAACCTCCACTTTTAGGTGAAAATGCTACAAAATAAAAAGAAGTGCACGAAATACACCTATTTATTTCGTTATTATTATTATTTTGTTGAGTTGACCGTAACAACTCTATTTATGAATGGAAATAATTAATTTTTATATAGGGTGTGATAATAGAAAGATACCTAGGAATGTAGCTTAGTTTACCTATATTATACCTATGTTGGATTTTATGTCAACAATCTTGTTGTAGCTTATGCGCATATATACGAATCCACTCCTGCATTGGAGGATATCCTGGGAACATACAGTGTGTCTGGTTTTTCGTGTTAACACCCCTGAAAATCTAAGTAAGCTGGGGAATTGAACGGGGCAATTTTTTATAAATATGTCCCTGAAAGGTCATCATTTGCGAGGTATTGGTTTGGCATTGCCGCGAAATCCTGGCCTACTGCGATTTTTTAAAGGGGTGCGTTTTTCGAAAAACCCTATTAGGCATTTTTTTATTTAAAATCTGACACCACAGCGTTAATAAGGACACCCTAAAACCCCCGTATACCAAATTTGAACAAAAAATATACAGGGAGTTCCATTCTGCAGGGTGTCAAAGTTGAGCAAAATAGGAATTTTAAACTCATCTGGCAAGTCAAGTGTGCCATGGAAATACTTCGAAACAGTTCGATGATGAACAGGACCACTCACAGTGCCGATGTGCAAAGATCCAATAAAAAATAAACAAGGTGTTCTTCTCTGTAGCAACTCGAAATGCTGATTTTTTTAAATCGCAGTAGGCCAGGATTTCGCGGCAATGCCAAACCAATACCTCGCAAATGATGACCTTTTAGGGACATATTTATAAAAAAAATTGCCCCGTTCAATTCCCCCAGCCTACATAGATTTTCAGGGGTGTTAACACGAAAAACCAGACACAATGTACCTATATAATAATAGTTCGATCAGTTGATCACGATGTGCGACGTGCCCATGTGGTGAGATGGAAAATCTGAGTAGGTAAATCCGAAATGGGTCTTGAACAATTAGCGAACATTTTTTATTCCGAGGTACCAATTTGGTGCTATTTTATTCTAATAGTGTTTTCTCTTTAAAACTTTGTAGGTAGTTCAGATCCTAGTAAACAAAGGAGCAATAACACCCGCATACAAAATGTGTTTCGAAATGTGCCTACCGAGGTTCCTAAACAGTAGTACCTACTATTAAACAAACGTTCTTTTTTTGGAATTGAAATACAGTAATTATTATTGATATATCTAAGTAGCTAGAACTAGAATAGTAGGTACCTAGTAAAAAGCAAAGTCACTGTTACCTTATTTTGTTATTTTAAAAAGGTACCTACCAATGCCAAATAATGAACCTGTAATAATTATTAAACACGTATTATCGAGCGTATTATAGATCTCTATCTCTGGTAATCAATTCAAAACATGGCCTGAACAAATAAATATAATGACAAAAGGAGTTATTGGATCTGATTTTCCCGAGGATTTTCCGGGTGAGAAATATGGAGGAGCATCAGCAAGAAACGACCACGGTTCAGATCAAATCGTTGTTTTTTCGAAGGAATCACGAATAAAGTAATTTAAAAAAGTCTAGCGGTTTTATGATAGATCGAGATAGATTTTTTTAAATTTTATATTTGACCCTTCATAATAATTATGAAGGGTCAAATATAACCAGATGAGAATTATTCTCATCTGGTATCGTTCCACGCCTGACCATAATCTGAACTTATGACGGTTTCTTTCGGATCCTTCCTCTATATTTATTTTCCTCCTGTGTGGTTCCACAAAAATCCACAAGGCGCGTTAAATTGGGCCCACAAAACTGCGATTATTTCCCCGTTTAACCTTCTATCTCCGCTAGTTTCCCAGATCCCCATACTGATTAACAAAAAAAACTCACCCTGTATATTTTACTCCTAAGAGTAGTATCTGAACCTATGATGGCTTCTTGGGATGCGCCCTACACAGTATATCTGTTGTCGTTCCATGCCGCGACCTCGTCTTTATGCTAGACACTTTTTAATTTTATATTTGACCCCTAATAGAAAACAGACATGATCTGAACCTGTGACGGTTGCTTTGGGATGCTCCCTCCATATTTCTCATCCGGTGTGGTTCTACGCAGAGTTCTACGCCCACCATGATCTGAACCTTGAATATTATGATCTTTGTCTGAACCTAAGACGGTTTCTTTGGGATGCTTCCTCCATATTTCTCATCTGGTGTGTTTCCACGCCCGACTATAAGCTGAACTTATGACGGTTTCTTTGGAATGCTTCTTCTACATTTATTCTCTTCCGATGTGGTTCGAAGCCGCGACCGCGCTTTTATGCTAGAAATTGTTTAATTATATATATCACTCTTAAGAGAAAACAGATGGCCTGACCTACCATTATCTGAACCTATGATGGCTTTTTGGGATGCCGCCGCGGCGGCGTGTTTATGCTAAGATTTTTTAAATTTTATATGTGACCCCTAATAGAAATCAGATATCAACTGAACCTATGATGGTTTCTTTGGAGTGCTTCCTCCATGGCGTTTTGTGCTAGAATCCACAGAAAATATACGCTTCCGCGTAGCGCCGTAGCGTATATTTTCTGTGCTAGAAACCTTTTAACTTTATATATTCTTGGTATCCTTCCTCCATATTTCTTTCCCGATGTGAGTCGTATGATTATTCTTTTTTTATGATCTGAACCTAGCGTAGTTTCTGGGTGGTGCTTCCTCCACATTTTCCATTCGGTATGATTCCAAGCCACAGCTGCATTTTTTGTTTGCTACGTATTAATTATTATCGATTTTTAAAAGGGTAGTTCCCTAATTCTGAATCGTTACTAGCCACTTTCCTGAAGTTTTCGGCCGCGTTTTTACGGCCAATTTAGAATCCGTTGCTGCCTTCACAGAATGGCGAAATTTTGCTCGAAAAGCAATTTATTCGAACAAACATTTGTTCGAAATAACACGTAAAAAATATTTGTTCCAAAAACATTTGTTTCATTTAAGTGGTGTAAGGGACATTTACTTATTTCGTGCCAAATAGAGGTAAGAGAACACTATAAGTAATGAAAAATAACAATTTACAAAAATATTTATTTCTTGCCGCACAGTATACCAAAGTATACAAAACTGTGATGCTCACATGCGGTCAAACATTTTTTGCGACGCCAGGTATATTTTGCCGGAAAAAAATCTCGTGCCTGTTGGTTGGGTGGACCGTCGACAATTTCGGATGGAGATGACAACTTCAAATTTGGTAGACGTGTCCTTTACCTACAATAGGACAGTTCTGATTGCCTTTGGATGAATTCACTTCAGAAAGTTTTAGAAATGAGGTAATGAAAACGATTATTCTTTACTTTTTCGAGACGCAGCAGATTACATATGATTCCTGATGATTTGTAAGGATTTTTACTGATTAACTGTTATTGCCACTGATTTCCTGTGATTTTTACTGATTTGATTACATATGATTTCTGAAGATTTCTACTGATTACCTGTTATTACCACTGATTTCTTATGATTTTTTTTATTACCTGCGATTTCTACTGATGACCTTCCTGTGATTACCACTGACTTCCTGTGATTTCTTCTGATTACCTGTGATTTTTGGGCAATGTGTACACTGATTACCTGAGTGAGACACCTCTCGGTAGATACGAAAGAAGGAGAGGGCATCAGCAAAGTTCAATCATATCAAGATTAATATGATCCGTTTCCATGGCCATCGATTTAATTTTACATAAATTCTTTAATACTATGTGTTCATTCATCACAGAAAACAACAATTTTACTTATTTCAGAACGAACATTAAGTTGAGGCTTCAATATCCCGTGATCGTGATATTAGGGTACCGTAAAATTAATCGTTTATTTAAAACTGAAAAATAAATACCTACCATATTTGACAGACGTAACCGTAGAAAAGAAACGAATATATATCTTTATATAGTCGCTATACATAGTGGTCCAACTTTTATGCATAAAACTTTAAGAATCCATAGAAAAAATAAGTGGAAATCCCAACGGTTTTCTCTATACAGCGATTAAATTTTGCGCATGTACTCAGTCTATAAATCTGAACAACTTTCCCTAATAACATTTTGCCGTAAAAGCCTACAGAAAGGGCAATTTACTGGTGCGAAAAATTATACCTAATTTTTTAATTTCCAGGACACATGAAACTAGAAACCCTTTTTGTAGGTTTTACGCGAAATGTTATTTAGAAGAATTATTCAGAATTAAAAACTGAGCGTATGCGTGCAAAATTTTAAAAGCCTAGACTTACTTTGCTTTTCTTCTGCTAAAAACCCACTAAAATTATTTTTTTAAGACGGTACATTTTTCAAAAAAGTCAGCAATAGTTTTTTCGTAGAATTAATTGAAAAAATATTACTTTTCCAGTGACGTACCCTCGGACGTACCATTTTTTATTAAAAAATATTATTAGTATGAGAGCCGGCCGCATTATTTCAACTCTCATAACATTACAGAATAAGATGTTATATAAAATGTAGACAGTATATTTCTTTACTTGAAGCGAGGTTGCCTCAATTAATATGGGCCCGATCATTGTTATTTAAAGAAGTTGTGATTAATTTTTAGGCAAATCTACTCTCATATTATTATAGAACAAAATAGGAAATAAGGCCCATGGAGCAACAATCCGATAGGCGTATTTTCGGGGCCTCGAAAATCCTCCGCTGTTAAATACGGCGCGAAAGACGGGGGCAAGTCTGGACCTCGGGGACGCGAGTTGTGTGCGAAGTCCCGCTATACAGCCAGTGCCATATACCGTTTAATGCACACGAAAATAGTTATTCATGTACCAAGGCACTGAAGTTCCACTTTTTATGACTCATGTGGAATTTAGTTGCCGAGGCTTCTGGCCGAGGCACATAAACCACATGAGTCATAAAAAGAACCTCAGTGCCGAGGTACATATTATATTTTATTTGAAATCGAAAAAAGAAGGTTTACTAGGCGAAGAAATAATCATAATGGATCACCCGTCCATGAACCGACCGCGCGCGGCGTTGCTGGACTTTAACAATTGCTCTATCTAGGTCAAGTACGATGAGACACGGCGCTTTCTGACAGAAAATCCAAACTGCTGCCTATTGTGCAGCCTCCAAGTAAAATAGATTGACATTCAAACCTACTAAAATATTTATACTGAAAGATTGCGTTACTATAGGTAACAATTTCGCAATGTGTACGAAAAGTTAAATGGGCCTTTATTGGCCGGGTTTTGAATATCTGGTCACTTTTGACGGGCGATGGCTCCGCATCTGACGTTTGATGTTTACATCTCGCCAAGGACTACTTATTCAAAAAATCGTACAATAATGGGCTACTTCAGTGCCGATTTTTGAGCTTTTAATGACGATTTTGAGACACTTCACTGCCGATTTCAAGAAAAATATTTTTTCAAATGCGTTTTCGGGAATCTGACGGTACGGCGAGATGGCCGGAGAACAGGTCAACATATATTTAATGAAACTTTTTCAGTTAAATGATTTCCCGTTTTCGAGTTATTAAGGATTTTCGGCGAAAAAAACGACCAACACAGGCGAGACGCATCTTTTTTACGTGATTGGCATTTCGCGTCACCTAAAAGCCAAAGTCCGAAAATTGTCAGAAATTGGCCTTTTTCGCCGAGCTACAGCTAAGTTATTTCGGCTCGGATCTCTGGGGTCGGAATTTTTTCAAGCTTCCCTCAAGTCTTCAGGTGAGGTGCAGATGCTTCCGGTGCCCCCGAAAAATTAAAAAATGAGAAAAAACACGCAATTTCTAAGAGCGGTTCCTCAGGATTTCCCGTCAATTTCGCTAATTCTACAGACGTCCCGTTTCCTCGTTCTCGAAACGTGAAAATCGAGAGTCGGGAATTTGTTTAAATATCGGATTTTTGAGATTTCTTTCGGTAGGAACTGGAGGAAAGTACAAGACCCAATTAAGAAATTTACCACCTCCTTCGATTTTTAGAACGGCACTTTTCGAATTTATCAAAAGACTTTTACGAAAAAGTAGTACATACAGTGTATCTGGTTTTTCGTGTTAACACCCCTGAAAATCTAAGTAGGCTGGGGGAATTGAACGGGGTAATTTTTTTATAAATATGTCCCTGAAAGGTCCTCATTTGCGAGTTATTGGTTTGGCATTGCCGCGAAATCCTGGCCTACTGCGATTTTTTAAAGGGGTGCGTTTTTCGAAAAACCCTATTAGCCATTTTTTTTATTTAAAATCTGATACCACAGCGTTAATCAGGACACCCTAAAACCCCCACATACTAAATTTGAACAAAAAATATACAGGGAGTTCCATTCTGCAAGGTGTCAAAGTTGAGCAAAATAGGAATTTTAAACTCATCTGGCGAGTCAAGTGTGCAATGGAATTACTTCGAAATAGTTGGATGATGAACAGGACCACTCACAGTGTCGATGTGCAAAGATCCAATAAAAAATATGCAAGGTGTAGCAACCCGAAATGCTGAATTTTTTAAACTTTGTACAGGTCAAAAATCGAGTAGGTATATCAAACCCACCCCAGACATTACAAACAAACTAAGTCTAAAAAATACAAAAGCCTGCCAGTCACTAAGTCCATATAAGTTAAGGTGGCTGGTGTGTCGCAACAGGAAACGCACAGAAAATGTATCATCTTAGACAGTGACTGTTTTGGTCCAACAATTTGAATTGTTTTTATTTGTTGGTTGGATGATGTAAAGAAATAAATTGCTTTTGCATTTATTAATATTTATTCAATGATTCCAGAGCACTTCTGACCAATATAAAGTTTAATAAAAATTCAGCATTTTGAGCTGGTCCAGAGAAGAACACTTTGTATATTTTTTATTGGATCTTTGCACATCGACACTGTGAGTGGTCCTGTTCATCATCAAACTGTTTCGAAGTAATTCCATGGCACACTTTTTTGTTCAAATTTGGTATGTGGGGGTTTTAGGGTGTCCTGATTAACGCTGTGGTGTCAGATTTTAAATAAAAAAATGCCTAATAGGGTTTTTCGAAAAACGCACCCCTTTAAAAAATGGCAGTAGGCCAGGATTTCGCGGCAATGCCAAACCAATACCTCGCAAATGATGACCTTTCAGGGACATATTTATAAAAAAAAATTGCCCCGTTCAATTCTCCCAGCCTACTTAGATTTTCAGGAGTGTTAACACGAAAAACCAGACACACTGTATGTTCGTGGGACGGGTTGTACCTATTAAAAACAACTTCTTTAAATAACAATGATTGGGCCCATATTATCTGAGGCAACCTACTCGCTTCAAGTAAAGAAACACTCTCTACATTTTACATAACATTTTATTCTATAATCTTGGACTACATGGTTAACCCCCTCTCTCTCCGGCACTGGTGGAAGTAGATAGACTGATTATTTTTACTTTATAGCATTTGATGTGTGTCTAAACTGTCCCAAATATGTTTGCCTTAACTGTCTTCTTTTAGGAAAAATACAAGCCTTGAAATTTATTTTTATTTATTTTTATGTTTTCTATGGATTCTTCAAGTTTTATCCATAAAAGTTGGACCACCCTGTATGTATGCGGTTGAGAGCTTTTGGTTGTTCAAAAGCTGAGCAGAATAATTCCGAACGGCAGCGTGCGGAATTATTCCACACGGTTTGTCGCAACATAATCTTTGGTTGTGGAATGTGTAGTTTCTAAAATAGCGTTAGAGAAATAAATTTATGTTTTCGGATCAAATCACTTCAAACATTATGTAGTTAATATCGGTTCTACCCGAGAGAAATATTATCTTAGTTAAATGCATTCCAATGCCCAGAAATACAATTTTGTAGCAAACCGCATAGTTCGTCGAGGCCCGCCTATACCCATTTAACCCCGCGTCCCACGTTTCAGACCCGGCACCCAACCCTAACGGATGCCTCCGCTGGTGGGGGAACCGCCAGCCGCCGCAGCCGCCGACCGGTCGCCGATGGACCCGCCCCGCTGCAATGGAGACAAGGCCGGCCAACACGCCAACGACCACTCCCACCGCCGCGGCGGCCCCGCCCACCGGGCCGAGGAGGGCGGGGCCCCGCTGCGCAGGCCGCCCGCGGCGCCGGCGACGGACCCGGCCCCGTCCCCCGTCACCAACCTGCGCACCGCGCTCTACGACTACGACGCGCAGGGCGAGGACGAGCTGTCGCTGCGGAAGGGCCAAATCGTCGAGGTGCTGTCCGAGGACGCCAAGATCTCGGGCGACGAGGGATGGTGGACGGGAAAGATCGGAGACAAGGTAGATAAACCGGCCATAAGTGCCGGCAGGAGGGGGGCCTGCCTTCTTCTGGCTTTTCGGTCTCACTTTTTTTTTCAAAACCTCATGAAGCAGTGAATATTCATACATAGGTGCTCGCTGTGAGGACATACCTACCCAGTAGTACACACATTTACTAATAAATAACAACAAAAAATTTGAAATTTGTAATTGTAATTGCCGAGTTAGCTTGTATAATTATTTTAATTACAAACTAAAAAATGCATGCCTGTCATCTCTATTAGGTATATCTATCTATTTCTAGCTATCTGTCTAGAACACTAACAAGGGTCACTAAGAGGCATGATAAGTGTCTTATCATTAGATTGTATAAACTATAAAAAAATAAGAAGGGAGGGGTGGAAGTTTCATGTGCACAATCTAATGAATGAGCGTGAAACAGCAACGAATTTTCTAGCAACGGATTTGTTGCGCGTCGCGCGGTGGTTCCCGCGGGCGGGACAATACCGCCTGCATGGATAGTGTAGGCCGCCAGTTCTTTACCGTGCAAATGCGCATTTTAACTTGTATGAAAAATTTTTTGCGGGAAATGGATGCTAATAGGTTCCTTCGAATGTTCTGAGAATCTCAGAATTTGCTTCCCTCAACTTACCCCACTTTCACCCCTCAATCCGAAAACATAAAAAAACCGTGCAAATGCGCATTTAAACTTGTATGAAATTTTTTTTTGCTGAAAATGGATGCTAATAGGTTCCTTCGAATGTTCTGAGAATATCAAAATTTGCTTCCCTCAACTTACCCCCTTTTCACCCCCCAATCCGAAAACAAAAAAACCGTGCAAATGCGCATTTTAAATTGCATGAAAAATTTTCCTGCGGGAAATGGATGCTAATAGGCCCCCACGTATGTTCTGAGAATCTCAGAATTTGCTTCCCTCAACTTACCCCATTTTCACTCCTCAATCCGAAAACATAAAAAAACCGTGCAAATGCGCATTTTAACTTGTATGAAAAAATTTTTTGCGGGAAATGGATGCTAATAGGTTCCTTCGAATGTTCTGAGAATATCAGAATTTGCTTCCCTCAACTTACCCCTTTTTCACTCCTCAATCCGAAAACATAAAAAAACCGTGCAAATGCGCATTTTAACTTGTATGAAAAAATTTTTTGCGCGAAATGGATGCTAATAGGTTCCTTCGAATGTTCTGAGAATATCAGAATTTGCTTCCCTCAACTTACCACCTTTTCACCCCCCAATCCGAAAACATAAAAAAACCGTGCAAATGCGCATTTTAAATTGCATGAAAAATTTTCCTGCGGGAAATGGATGCTAATAGGTTCCTTCGAATGTTCTGAGAATATCAGAATTTGCTTCCCTCAACTTACCCCCTTTTCACCCCCCAATCCGAAAACATAAAAAAACCGTGCAAATGCGCATTTTAAATTGCATGAAAAATTTTCCTGCGGGAAATGGATGCTAATAGGCCCCCACGTATGTTCTGAGAATCTCAGAATTTGCTTCCCTCAACTTACCCCACTTTCACCCCTCAATCCGAAAACATAAAAAAACCGTGCAAATGCGCATTTAAACTTGTATGAAAAAATTTTTTGCGGGAAATGGATGCTAATAGGTTCCTTCGAATGTTCTGAGAATATCAGAATTTGCTTCCCTCAACTTACCCCCTTTTCACCCCCCAATCCGAAAACATAAAAAAACCGTGCAAATGCGCATTTTAAATTGCATGAAAAATTTTCCTGCGGGAAATGGATGCTAATAGGCCCACACGTATGTTCTGAGAATCTCAGAATTTGCTTCCCTCAACTTACCCCACTTTCACCCCTCAATCCGAAAACATAAAAAAACCGTGCAAATGCGCATTTAAACTTGTATGAAAAATTTTTTTTGCGGAAAATTTATGCTAATAGGTTCCTTCGAATGTTCTGAGAATATCAAAATTTGCTTCCCTTAACTTACCCCCTTTTCACCCCCCCAATCCGAAAACAAAAAAACCGTGCAAATGCGCATTTTAAATTGCATGAAAAATTTTCCTGCGGAAAATGGATGCTAATAGGCCCCCACGTATGTTCTGAGAATCTCAGAATTTTCTTCCCTCAACTTACCCCATTTTCACTCCTCAATCCGAAAACATAAAAAAACCGTGCAAATGCGCATTTTAACTTGTATGAAAAAATTTTTTGCGGGAAATGGATGCTAATAGGTTCCTTCGAATGTTCTGAGAATATCAGAATTTGCTTCCCTCAACTTACCCCCTTTTCACCCCCCAATCCGAAAACATAAAAAAACCGTGCAAATGCGCATTTTAAATTGCATGAAAAATTTTCCTGCGGGAAATGGATGCTAATAGGCCCCACGTATGTTCTGAGAATCTCAGAATTTGCTTCCCTCAACTTACCCCACTTTCACCCCTCAATCCGAAAACATAAAAAAACCGTGCAAATGCGCATTTAAACTTGTATGAAATTTTTTTTGCTGAAAATGGATGCTAATAGGTTCCTTCGAATGTTCTGAGAATATCAAAATTTGCTTCCCTCAACTTACCCCCTTTTCACCCCCCAATCCGAAAACAAAAAAACCGTGCAAATGCGCATTTTAAATTGCATGAAAAATTTTCCTGCGGGAAATGGATGCTAATAGGCCCCCACGTATGTTCTGAGAATCTCAGAATTTGCTTCCCTCAACTTACCCCATTTTCACTCCTCAATCCGAAAACATAAAAAAACCGTGCAAATGCGCATTTTAACTTGTATGAAAAAATTTTTTGCGGGAAATGGATGCTAATAGGTTCCTTCGAATGTTCTGAGAATATCAGAATTTGCTTCCCTCAACTTACCCCTTTTTCACTCCTCAATCCGAAAACATAAAAAAACCGTGCAAATGCGCATTTTAACTTGTATGAAAAAATTTTTTGCGCGAAATGGATGCTAATAGGTTCCTTCGAATGTTCTGAGAATATCAGAATTTGCTTCCCTCAACTTACCACCTTTTCACCCCCCAATCCGAAAACATAAAAAAACCGTGCAAATGCGCATTTTAAATTGCATGAAAAATTTTCCTGCTTGAAATGGATGCTAATAGGCCCCCTCATATTATTTCGGCACAATCTCAGAATTATCATCCCTTAACTTCCCCCCTTTTTACCCTTCTACAGTGTGACCCATTTGTTTTGGGGTCAGTCTGTAAAAAGTGTATCAATCGTGCGATTTGGCTGATTTTTTTTTTAAATTGTAGAGCTCGATGAACTGCACATTTTGAACAAAAATTGCCTGGTTCGCATAAAATCCAAAGCCTACTATGACCGTTTTTATGAGCAAAATTTTAAGAAACCATATTAGCGTTTTTTTTTGAAAAAATCTGTGTGCGCCAATGGATTGAGCACCCCTCGAAATGGGTATGTACAAAATTTCATCAAAATATTTCAAGTAATAACGATTTTGTAGAAAAATTAAAAATGCAGCCAAGGTACGTCTTTATTTTCAAAAATTCAAAGTTGGCCATGGAAAATAATTGAATTGTAATAATACAACCTTATGCTTATAAACACAAAACATAAAAACAATTAAAATTATAAAATTTTCGTTGTCGCCCACGAGTCGAACAATTTCTATTTTGTCTCTTATGCTTAAATATTCCATAATTATGATAATTAATTGTATTGAGCACAAACAATTTCTGAACTCAATTTAGACAGTTTGACACTTAATAAAAGTAAACAATTCAATTATTTTCCATGGCCAACTTTGAATTTTTGAAAATAAAGACGTACCTTGGCTGCATTTTTAATTTTTCTACAAAATCGTTATTACTTGAAATATTTTGATGAAATTTTGTACATACCCATTTCGAGGGGTGCTCAATCCATTGGCGCACACAGATTTTTTCAAAAAAAAACGCTAATATGGTTTCTTAAAATTTTGCTCATAAAAACGGTCATAGTAGGCTTTGGATTTTATGCGAACCAGGCAATTTTTGTTCAAAATGTGCAGTTCATCGAGCTCTACAATTTAAAAAAAAAATCAGCCAAATCGCACGATTGATACACTTTTTACAGACTGACCCCAAAACAAATGGGTCACACTGTATACTAAATCCTAAAAAAGCCGTGCGCATATGCGCATTTTTTTAATGTTTTAGGATAGAGGGGTGAAAATGGGGTAAGTTGAGGGAAGCAAATTCTGAGATTCTCAGAACATACGGGGAGGCCTATTAGCATCCATTTCCCGCAGGAAAATTTTTCATGCAAGTTAAAATGCGCATTTGCACGGTTTTTTTAAGTTTTCGGATGGAGGGGTGAAAATGGGGTAAGTTGGGGGAAGCAAATTCTGATATTCTCAGAACATTCGAAGGGACCTATTAGCATCCATTTCCCTCAGGAAAATTTTTCATACAACTTAAAATGCGCATTTGCACGTTTTTTTTATGTTTTAGGATTGGGGGGTGAAAAGGGGGTAAGTTGAGGGAAGCAAATTCTGATATTCTCAGAACATTCGAAGGAACCTATTAGCATCCATTTTCCGAAAAAAAATTTTTCATACAAGTTAAAATGCGCATTTGCACGGTTTTTTTATGTTTTCGGATTGAGGGGCGAAAATGGGGTAAGTTGAGGAAAGCAAATTCTGAGATTCTCAGAACATTCGAAGGGACCTATTAGCATCCATTTCCCGCAGAAAAATTTTTCATACAAGTTAAAATGCGCATTTGCACGGTTTTTTATAAGTTTTCGGATAGATGGGTGAAAATGGGGTAAGTTGAGGGAAGCAAATTCTGATATTCTCACAACATTCGAAGGAACCTATTAGCATCTATTTCCCTCAGGAAAATTTTTCATACAAGTTATAATGCGCATTATTTGCACGTTTTTTTTTTATGTTTTCGGATAGAGGGGTGAAAATGGGGTAAGTTGAGGGAAGCAAATTCTGAGATTCTCAGAACATACGTGGGGGCCTATTAGCATCCATTTCCCGCAGGAAAATTTTTCATGCAATTTAAAATACGCATTTGCACGGTTTTTATATGTTTTCGGATTGAGGGGTTAAAATGGGGTAAGTTGAGGGAAGCAAATTCTGAGATTCTCAGAACATACGTGGGGGCCTATAAGCATCCATTTCCCGCAGGAAAATTTTTCATGCAAGTTATAATGCGCATTTGCACGTTTTTTTTTCACGTTTTCGGATGGAGGGGTGAAAATGGGGTAAGTTTAGGGAAGCAAATTCTGATATTCTCAGAACATTCGAAGGAACCTATTAGCATCCATTTTCCGCAAAAAAAAATTTCATGCAATTTAAAATGCACATTTGCTCGGTTTTTTTACGTTTTCGGATGGAGGGGTGAAAATGGGGTAAGTTGAGGGAAGCAAATTCTGATATTCTCAGAACATTCAAAAGAACCTATTAGCATCCATTTCCCGCAAAAAAATTTTACATACAAGTTAAAATGCGCATTTGCACGGTTTTTTTATGTTTTCGGATTGAGGGGTGGAAAATGGGGTAAGTTGAGGGAAGCAAATTCTGAGATTCTCAGAACATACGTAGGGGCCTATTAGCATCCATTTCCCGCAGGAAAATTTTTCATGCAATTTAAAATGCGCATTTGCACCACGGTTTTTATATGTTTTCGGATTGAGGGGTTAAAATGGGGTAAGTTGAGGGAAGCAAATTCTGAGATTCTCAGAACATACGTGGGGGCCTATTAGCATCCATTTCCCGCAGGAAAATTTTTCATGCAAGTTAAAATGCGCATTTGCACGTTTTTTTCACGTTTTCGGATGGAGGGGTGAAAATGGGGTAAGTTGAGGGAAGCAAATTCTGATATTCCCAGAACATTCGAAGGAACCTATTAGCATCCATTTCCCGCAAAAAAAAATTCATACAAGTTAAAATGCGCATTTGCACGGTAAAGAACTGGCGGCCTAGAGTATCCATGCAGGCGGTATTGTCCCGCCCGCGGGGACGTTTTAACATTTTCTGCAGAAATCAACTTTGATTCACTGTTCGCTTCATGTGTGGACTTAGCCGTTTCGTTGAGTGGAAACGCCGATTTCGATTTTCGCGGTTTTTTATATTTTGTCGAAATTTTCCATGCAAGTTGAAATGCGCATTTGCACGGTTTTTTTATGTTTTGGGATTGAGGGGTGAAAAGGGGGTAAGTTGAGGGAAGCAAATTCTGAGATTCTCAGAACATATTAGCATCCATTTCCCGCAGGAAAATTTTCGAAGCAAATTAAAATACGTACGTTTTTTGTTTCTTGAAACAACTGGCGCCCTAGACTATCCACGCAGGCGGTATTGTCCGCCCGCGGGGACCACCGCGCGACGCGCAATAAATCCGTTGCTAGAAAATTCGTTGCTGCTTTGACGCTCACGGATAAAACCTTGGATATCTTCACACAAACGAGGCTTTTCGGACGGGGAACTTTGGTTTCGGGATATTTTCTGCGTAGTTTACAGAATTCCGCTTTCCTCTGCTTTATACGCCGACTCTCCGTGTTCTACAGGGTGTCTACTTTTAAGTGTATACAAATCGATAAAAAATGTATTTTGTGAGATATTTTCAAAAACCTTTTTTTGTTCGAAAGGTCTTCAAAAAACGCTTCTTTTGACGTTTTTACTTTTGTCAAAATGCAAATCCAGGGACGGCTACGATTTTTTTTATACCCCGATTTTCACAAAAACCATTTAGCGATTTTTTTATTTAAAATCTGACACAACAGCGTTAATCAGGACACCCCAAAACCCCCATATACTAAATTTGAACAAAAAATGTAGAGGGTGTTCAGTTCTACTCCGTGTTAAAGTTGAGCAAAATAGGGCCAAAAATTAAGATTAACAGAACTGTAAAATTTATTGTATTGAGCAAAATAGGGACTTCAAAGGCACCTGGCGAGTCAAGCGTGCCGTGGAATTATTTCAAAACAGTGGAAGAAAACAGGACCACCCAAAGTGTTGATGGAAGAAATTGCAAGAAGAAATATACAGGATGTTTTTCTTTACAGCGTCTCAAATTTCGAATTTTATGCTGGTCAAGTTTGCCTTGGATTATTGAAACAATGTTACTAAATGTAAAATAAATTAAATTAAAAAATATATAAAGAATCATTCAGTCATTTCCCTTGTGTTTACGAACAATATTCTAGTTTTTGTTAGGTAATAATTTTAAAAAATCTGTCCAGACATTTTAAATTCTTAATAAAAATATTCGCAAAAATCAGATCTGCCATGGAAATTAAAAAACAAGTCAATACAATAAATTTTACAGTTCTGTTAATCTTAATTTTTGGCCCTATTTTGCTCAACTTTAACACGGTGTAGAACCGAACACCCTCTACATTTTTTGTTCAAATTTAGTATATGGGGGTTTTGGGGTGTCCTGATTAACGCTGTTGTGTCAGATTTTAAATAAAAAATCGTTAAATGGTTTTTGTGAAAATCGGGGTATAAAAAAAATTTTAGCCGTCCCTGGATTTGCATTTTGACGAAAGTAAAAACGTCAAAAGAAGCGTTTTTTGAAGACCTTTCGAACAAAAAAAGGTTTTTGAAAATATCTCACAAAATACATTTTTTATCGATTTGTATAAGTACACTTAAAAGTAGACACCCTGTATGTAACAGTTTATGAAGGTAGGGTAGGTACAGGGTGGAAAAAGCGTGTTACGTGGAAAAAGTGTGTTACGTGGAGACAGGTTGACATAAAATCATCATTCAAAAATGAGATTGTAGTAAAAATTAAGAGGAATTCGAGGGTGTACTCGGATTTTGTATACGGGGGTTGGTAAACAAATTATCGCAAAAAACACTTTTTGGGAAATAAAAAATACTTACACAACCATTAGAGAACCATTAAGTAGTATTTCTGAATATTTACTTTTTGAAATAACTTCCGGTTATGGCGGAAATGAAAGTAATTTTCTCTATATTTTACAACTTACACATTTCATTTAACCATTATAGGATTCCTTTTTTAATTCTGAATCCACCGATATACATGATGTTTCTAAATTATGGTGCCAACGTAATATGACAGATACAAAATGTCATTTTGAACAAAAAGTTTCCTATAAACATCGGTCCTAAAATGCATAATAAGAAAGTTAGCAATAACTTCTACAGAAGTTATGCAATTTAAATGAAACTTTTGGTGCAATTCTTTAATAACTGAAGTGCAACAATTTTGTGTAAAAACGATTTATTCCCATCGACCAGAGGCGGAGGGGCGGGGTAGCACAATGGGTTGTAAAAATAGGGGTTATTAGTTTTTACCATTTTTTAGGGCACTGTGTAAATGAATAAATTACCCTAAGGCGTCTTCCAGTAAGTAGATAACACATACCAAATTTCAAATTTTTAAGTAGCGCCGTTATTGAGATATAAATAAAAAAAATAATTTTGGGTCACCCTGTAGACCCGAATAACTTGGCAAGGAAAGCCCAAATCGAAAATTTTATATGAAAGACCCCCCTTAAAACCACCTGCCGAACACCCCTTTAAAGCATTTACTATACATTCTGACTCACCCTGTATACGTAGAAACTTTGAGGGAGTATTCTCGTAAATATCCAAATAGAAATGTTCGGAGTGCGTCGTTTAATTTAAATAAGATGTATCGAAGATTCAGATCGACAGAAAGTGTGATTAGCAACAGGAAAAATGGGTTTAGAATTAGTGAGGAGAGGGAACGAATTTTAAATTATTTCAGAAGAAATAACAAAAAAATCACAGAGAGATGCAGAGAGAGATTTCTTCTTCCAAAAACGTTTCATTAAGCTGTAACTAGTAACAGCTTCATCAACAAAATTTTAGACTAATCTGACAGGTAGGTACATAGAAATATTGAATTTACAGCCTACTTGATTGTCAGTTTTATTATAAGGGCAGACTTGATTTGTCATAAATTTGGTTTTATTGTTTGGCCTACTCGAATCGGAGATCCGACACTGACCAGGAGACCATAATAATTGTATCTAGTTTGATGGAGCTTCTCTGATAAATATCTCGGAAACGGTTGAAGATAAATAGGTCAAATTATATATCGTTGGATTCAGAATTAAAAAAGGAATCATATAATGGTTAAACGAAATACCTATGTGAGTTGCAAAATAGAGAAAATTACTTTCATTTCCGCTATAACCGGAAGTTATTTCAAAAACGAAATATTCAGAAATACTACTTAAAGGTTTTCTAATGGTTGAGTAGGTAGGTCAAAAAAATATACCTATATTTTTTTATTTTGAAAAAAATGTTTTTTCGAGATAACTTTTTTACCCACCCCCGTATAGAAAATCCGAGTACACCCTCGAATTCCTCTTAATTTTGACTACAATCTCATTTTTTGAATGACAATTTTATGTTCGTTAACGTTAACACACTTTTCCGCTTGGATGGGCCACCCTGTAGGTACTTTCTTCGCAAAAAATTACTGTATCACGAAAAAATAAATACCTACCTAAACGTTTTCCACCCACTTTTGTAGGGCGATCTTGCGCAAACAAAAGTAGGTAGTTATAGGCAAGATTACGTGTACTATAACTTTGAAGTCGCAATCTTAATATTAATGCGTTCTAAAGTTTCGTCGTATAACACACACCAACAGACAACAATTATTTGCTAAAATTTTGGTATTCGACATTTTAGAAACTTACCAAGTCTGCATAAATTTCATCCCAAAATGTGAGGCTAAAACAGTATCTATATAGGACTAATACTACTTTTTCTTCTCTTGTCCACTCTATACTCTATCCGTGGACACACTGAATGTAATTGAAATATGCAATAATATTACTGCGCCCTTCTTGTCTCAATTAGCCAGTCCCCAATCCGCCTAAAGCTGGAGCAGATTCCATTTGAACAATGTCGTTTTTTCCATGTTCTGGCAGACGAACACACGAATATTATGACTGGGATACTGTTCCAGTGTTGACAAGCACCAAAACAACATTAACGTTAGTAAATAATTAAATATCAACAACTAATAACATAACAAACAGCGAAATAACAAAATACCAAATAGGTATGTGCACCGGCGAAAAATGTAAACATTACGAACTGGACCACGTTATTCACGTTTCTTAGCTCAGACCTACGTCCGAGTTCCCATCTTTAGGACGAGGATGGGCGATTCTCGGGGCGATTGGAACCGAACATGATAAATAAATGAAACGAGATGGCTTCACATTTTGCAACGGATTTCTCTTATTCATCGTGAACGCCGCGCGGCGTCGCGCAGGGAATCTGGCTGACAGACAAACTGTGCGCCAAGAGATTTTATATGCAAGAGTCAAGAGGCTACCAAAATATTGAAAGAAATTCCACCTCAAGGAGTTTAAATTTAACAATTTTCCGTACCTTCCCCTGTCAAATATTTATATTCTTATTCTGGCCTCTGGGTAATGTGTATATAAGTAATATACCTAAACGTTAATAATGGTCATTTAGGTAGGTATGATGACATCAGAGACAGTGAGGGACTGATTGGCAATTGATTAATAAAAAAACTTGCCCGAATTACTTTGGTGAGGCGCCCCTCTCCACTTGAAAATACGCGACTGTTCGACGCACCAAACATTTTTGAAAACCAAATTCATGGCCAACTATGGGAACCAATTTTCAAGAGGTGCTATTAGCGATTTTTTTTAAGAACAAAAGTGACGACGAATAGACCATTTAAAACATTCCTCTACAAAAAAAAGTTTGACTTTGTTTGTACAGAGGGTGTCCGAAAAAAATTTTTTTTATTTGAAAAGTTGCAATATATTTTTTAATAAATAAGGTTATTTTGAGGTTCCTTAGCAAAATAGAATTTTATTAAGGAGACAAAATGTTATTGACAGAATTCGTGCGTTTGTTTAATTACCAAATTGGGAAAAAGATCTGACTAGATCTCCAACTAACCGTTCAATTTCTATTTTTTCGTTTATTGTAATACTCATTATACCTAGCTATCTAAGTTTATTGGAAAACAGTAAACACCAAACCAAGTAAAAAAATAACAATTATTGACTATCAAGAACTTTTTTCCTGCTCCCTCCCCAATAAGTTCACTTTACATGCTTGCCAACGGGTCCGAACGCGAAAGTGAAATGTTCGAGGTGCCCTTACTAGGTAGGTACAAAAAGTATTGCCTAGCAACGATGGAATGATTATGGAGCATAAGGACCTTAAAACCGTTAATAAAATATATTGTAGCAACTTGAAACTGGCGTCAAATTTAATATGTTTCACATCGATTGTTTTATTAACTGATTTTGATCAAAATAAGAACACGAATAGTAGGGGAGCCCACGATGCTAAATGGGGATTTACTCGAGCGTCATAGAGACCTTTTCATCGGTTGGGGGAGCGTCTATAGATTTTCAAAAATGTAAAAAAAAAACTGTTTCATGGACATACTCGAGCGCGTCAGATATTGATAGCATCCACGTTCTACGTAGTTTTAATAATGTACGTATGTTAATATGATCGTTTGCATGGTGGGGGTGGTCGTACGTCAGGGTTGAAAATGAAAAAAAAAAATAATCGAGCGCGTCAGATTTTCTAAGGGGATGTTAAGTGAACCTAAAAAAAAGCTCTCATTCAATAATCTGACGATTTGGATGTGACGCAACCTCGCGGCCATTATTGGAATGTGCAAAAAAAATCGCCATTTTGAAATACTCAAGCGCGTCAGATTAAGATACATATGGTTCATCTAACATCTTTATGGCCTAGACGTGCTGTCCCATAATCTGACGATTATCTGGAGGGATTCGCCTAATCTGACAATTAATTTTTTTTTAAATCATTGAACTTAATTAATTGGAAAGCACAGGAAATAACATGCAAATAAAAAAGTGTGTGTCTTTTAAGTAGAATTCATGTATTTATAAGAAAATAATTATAAAAAATTAAATTTTTAAGCATTTTTTTTACAAGTTTGTAACCCTCCCACTTCATTTCGTCGTCACTCGAAAATTGTCACATTAGTGGAATATACACTTTTTAGCATGTAATTAACTCACCCTACCTTAATCTGACTCGCTCATATTATGCTTAATAAATATTAGCTCCAAAACTCTTGGTTCTCCATATACAGCGTGTTGAAACTTTTAACATATATTTTTTAATTTCTTTCGAGCCCGTTTAGGAATTACAACAAAATTTGATACATATATTATGGGTTGTCATTTTGTGTAATAATTTGGCCCTGTTCAGATGAGCAGCGGCGTAGATACAAATAATTTTATTTTAAATGCCAGCATAATCACCTTGGCACTAGTTTAAAAAATCCGAAATTGCGAAGAAACTGTACCAGAAATAAAAAAAATACCAAGAGGCGCTTTTTGTTCCAAATTGAATGGGCTATCCGAAAAAGGCAAAATTTTTGGTTTTGCACAGAACCGTATTCCTTTTTGTTTACAATAATTATTTATAGAGTAACTATTTGTATCTACGCCGCTGGTCATCTGAATGGGGCCAAATTATTGCACAAAATGGCAACATACCGATGCATAATGTGTACCAAATTTGGTTGAAATTCTTAAACGGGCTCGAAAAAAATTTCAAAAATATGTTATTTTTGGAAAATTTTCAACACGCTGTATATATGGAGAACCAGGCGTTTTTGAGCTAATGTTTATTAAGCATATGTGCTTATTTTAGCGAGTTCTACTTTGTGTTTTAGGCTCTGCCTTTAGATGTGACTCAGCCTGTATATGGGGCTCATATTTAGTGGAAGTACTTAACCGGGTACAAGGTATCCCCTTGTATGTTAATCTGCCGCGCTTTAGTAAATCCCGAAATCCCCGCTTGGGCTCCCCTATTAGAATTATATTATTATGCCAAAGAAAAATTAAGAATATGAATATATTTTCCAGTGACAAGTAAAGTGGCGAATACCAAAGTCAAGCAACAGTGGACGTAGCGCTGGTTTAAAAGCGTCCGGATAGTAAACCGTAGGTCACGTGTTCGAGTCCCACACATAACTAAAGGTTTTTTTATTTTTTTATTATCGCTGCATTCTACTTTTTATATTAATTAATGATTTCAATTTTTAGTAATGGAGCAATGGTTATTTTGAATATTATTACTCACAATCTACTCCATAGCTTTTAATTAAAATTACCTATATAGCAGGAACTTGCCGGAAGCATGAAAAATAAAATACACTGCACGATGCGTACACTCTTTTTGGCCTAGGAGGTTTTTAAGAACCTCGGCAACGCGGGCGTTGCCTCGGTCATTAAACAACCTCCTTGGCCAAAAAAAGTAGACTAACGCATCTTGCAATGTAAATAACTATTAGTTAGTTAATAAATCGTCAATTTCTAGCGCGACAGAATAATTCAAAACAGGGTTTAGACGCATCATCTATACGCTAACATCAATACAATATTGCATTAGGTATTTCTTCCTTCGATTGTAATGGAAGATTTTCTGCCTTCGAATTATCCATGGAAAACAACAACTAACTATCAACCATTAAGATGAGTAGAAAAACATAAAAAAAACATTTCTGATGAAAACGTGAGTTTTTATTATATATTATTTGAGCTTGCAGCTTATGACCTTAGGAGGTTCTATTTAAGAACCCGTGCTTGGTTTTTCATTTTCGTCTTTCTTCTGTCAAACATAGGGGGTACAATGTAATATGTAATAGGTACCAAAGAAAATACCACTGAGTAGTAGTATTTTCTTTGGTAATACCTACATTCCCAATTAAAAATGAAGATACATCTTCCCGGTGGTAGAAAAAACTACTTTTTGAAATTTCTAGAAGCCCAGTCAATGAAATTAGAGGAATTGATTAAGGTTGCAAACAGCTTAATTCTATAAACCATTTTAATGTATGAAGAAAGCTGAAGCAATCTTTCTTTAAATCAACCATTTCTTGCAGGTTGGAATTTTTCCAGCAAATTTCGTCTCCCAAAGTGACTCGGAAGAAGACCCCATCGCGTCGGTAGACGATAACTACATAGTGATAGACTTCTCGGAGCTGGACTTGGAGGAAGTCATAGGAGTAGGTGGATTTGGCAAAGTGTATAGGGGAATATGGAAACAAGAAGGCAGGGAGGTATGAGCACACATTCTTTTCTTTAAAAACACTTCAAGTCAAAATCCAAACGGCAAAGTTTAAATGGAGTTATTGCTATAAATTTGCTGCTGCTGCCAGTGAATGTGTTAGTAAGAGTTTGTTCCTATACTAAGGCTACTGCAGAAGGCATATTAGTATTTTGGTAGAACCAGATGAGATTTCTTCATAGATCTGCAAAATTAATTAATATTTACTGTAATTAATTAAAATATACGAGATAAAAAAATACGCAATTTGCTTCCCACGTGATTTCTTTGTTACATACCTTCAGTTGAAGATAAGAAATTTGACTGATAACAATATCGAGCAATAGCCTGTTGTCTGTCTGTTAGTTATAAACAGTTACTTTCATTAGGTACTCGAGGACGATTATGTTATCTATAAATAAACAATAAACAGCAGGTTTTTCCACTTTGATCTTTAGAAAGTTAGCCATCACTTGCAATAAAAAAATATCTTTTAGTATACCATTGTGATTATACCCCCCGGTTCACTGGGTTATAATGGGGGTTAATCTTCAAAATTTGACACTATTTCTGCCTGTGATAGGGGAAAAGTGGGACCCTTCGTACAGATTTTACAATTTCCCCTGTAAAATTGCTTTAAAATATAAAATAAAAATTTCCCATAATGCGAAGGTAGAACACATTCACCTACATCATAATAATAATGAAAATAATATGATAAAGCAAAATTCTATGAGCAAGCAATTTTTTTTTCATAAGCTGACAAACGTATGAATCTACCCCACGAGCGGGGTGGATTCGTTCACGGGTTGGGGCACCAACGTACACATGGGGCGGCTTCGGACGGGAATACAAACTATAGTCAAGAATGTTGGGAAAATCAACAGTATTCTAAAACGTAAATCAACTTTTATTATTACATATTTCTAAAGTTTTAAACAGGCCTTTATTGCACATTATACATAACCAAATCCACCGAAAAGCTAAACATTGTGGATGTTCTAGCCGTACCAGAAGATAATGGTTTTGGAAGTATAAAAATTATATCCGATAGGTCAACAGTCGCCTCATCAGAAACATTTGGGAAAACAAAAGTCCAGGAGCCAGGTTTCTTTCTCAAAAAGGAAATTTTGTACTCTGTAAGGCTGTAGTGAGCCATTACCTGTCCAACGTAATTCACAATAGATTTTTTCTTGGCAAATTTTACCAACACGAAATCGTTATCTTTAACATTTTCAGGCAATATTTTTCCAGGTTCTAAGCACTCATTATCGTCATCGGAATTAAAACTCGAGCATGAACTTTCTTTCAAGCTTACACTGATATCTGAATTGCTACTTTCAGATGGAGTTCGTATTTTAGTTTTATTTTTTTTTTCTTTGATTATTTGATTCTGCTTGTGAAAAAAATGACAACGCACGCTTCATCCCTTTTGCTTTGTTTCGCCTTTCTTTTTCCATTTTTTTCTTTTCCTTAGCTTCCTGCATCTGTTGAAGCCTGTCTTTTTCCGGGGTATCCGTATATATCCTGAACTTTCCTGGCTGCCTTCCTTTCTTGATTTGCGCCTTTTTCACAACTTTTGGATATGGGAAAATCATTTCAGGAGTTAGTAGAGTTTTAGAGGTAGAAGGTTTCAAATGCGGCGGTGTAGTTTGTTTGGGGATTGTATCTGCAAGTAGTGGAGAAGCAACTGATAAAGAAAGCGAACTATTTGTGGAATCCGCTAAAGGATGTAAAGGAGACCTAGGTTGCTCTAAAGTATGAGACATGTTTCTAGTATTTTCGGAGGCACTAGGCTGAGGTTCTGGTTCGGTTGCAGTGTAAATTTCAGTTGGAGCAAAGTCGTCATCTCTAAATGCTAGCTTATTAAAGGGCCATATTCCGGGTGTCACAAATCCACTAATAATATTCTTTGCTACGAATGATTCAAAATAGGCTGTCTTCGCTAACTTAGGAATTTCATAAATTGTTATGGCTTTTCCAGGATTGGAAATATGCCAGTCATTAAAAGCAGTTTTCAACTTTGACTTGAATGGGCCAAACACTCCGACGTCTAATGGTTGAAGACGGTGCGAAGTGTGTGGTGGAAGGGACAGGTAGACAATGCCATTATCTCGGGCGTAATTAATTGCTTGTATGGTTACGTGACTTTCATGATTATCACATAGAAGCAAAATTGGGTTTTCTTTTGAACAGATTGTGTGTTTTTGTATGTGTTTTAAAACAACCACAAATATTTCTGAATTTATCCAACCACTCCTGGTAGCAACCCCCAGGCTCCCTTCCGGTGCACCGTTGATGAAATAGTCTTTATAATGTACTCTAGGGAACACAAGTAATGGTGGGATGGTATTTCCACCTGCCGAGATGATGCCACCAAAAGTAACAAGTTCACCCCTTTCAGCTGATACAAGTTGTCCCACTTGCTTTTGAGTCTTTTCTGCCAACACCCTAGGGGTGCTTAATACTGTGGATATACCGGATTCGTCAAAATTATAAATACGATCAGCAGTAAACTTACATGACGAGCGTAAACTTCCTCCAGGTTTTTGAAAAATTCACTAACAGCTGTTTTACTAAAGCCAAAAGAACGAGCAGCAATTGTGTTTTCAGGCTTTCTAAGGCTCAAATTATTGTTCCTTTTGCGAAACCCATTCATCCAATCAACACCGGCCATTTGATTTTCGTTCCATGCCGGCGGATATTTACAATTCATATTTTTCGCGTACTCATACGCCAATTTTCTAACTTGCAAAGTTGTCAACCCATAGTGCATCTTGCTACATTTCGAAATATATTCGTTGAGAAGAGACTCTTCTTCCATTGAAAATACTTGACAGGATGTATATTTTGAAGCAAACACACGCTGAGGGACATTCTCTTCTCCACGAGTTTGTTTTCTAATTTTTAAAACTCGACTCTCTAAAGTAGGTAGATGTTTTTAAATTATATTTAGAAGCCGCATTCCTAAATGACCACTTTCCTTCCATTACTTCTTTTATCGCTAAAGACATTACTTCCTCATCTATATTGCTAGATCGGGTCCCCTTTTTGTGGTAAGTCCTCACCATGATTCTGAAAAGGCACTACATGTTATACATACAACACATGATAATGCATAGCGGGGCACATTCGTACGGGGCACATTCGTACGAACGCGTATGAATGTGCCCCCACTGTTTATGTACGAATCTACCCCAAAATAAAAAGAATGTTCTAGGTTATGTTAATGAGAAAGCAGTAATAAACTGGGACTATCACAACAAAAACATAAATCCACATTGTTTTTACTTACCAAAAACAGTTATGTTCGGTTTCACAACACTTTCAGAGCTTTTTAAAAGCACTTTAAACACGGGTCAAAATTTTACTTTAGATGAGTGAAAATGCGTGCCGCCTGGCTCAGTCGATCGCCATTGCAAGACTGCCTTGAAATTTTACCAATAGATGGCGGCACACTAGACCCAATTTTACAGGCGGTCGCGTTTGATTTAACGTACAGTTGTTTGGAGATATTAGAGATGTATGAATGTGCCCCGTGTACGAATGGTGCCAATCTTCCCCTATTCTTAAATTAATCACATACTTTTTCGGATAGATCGACTGACGGCTTAATTCAGAATACGTTAGGTATTGGATTTTTCCAAACTAATGAAAAAAATACAAAAATAAAATAATAAAAAATAATAATTATATAGTCACGTTACTTTTAGGATATTGGCATTTTAATAATTAATTAGCACAGGGTCATAACTTCTTCGCTAATATTCTCTCTAACTTTTAACATCACCTTGTATATTAACGATCAACGACTGCATTGAGTTCCTGATTGTATTTTAAATTGAAGTTTATAGTGGCCGCATGCAGCGTGTCGTGTGCGCCAGTGACGTGCACTCGCCCTGTTAGTTTTATAGCCGCGCTAATTTCGCTGTTTTTATTTTGCATTTATTTCTGTAAGAATTTTATTTAAAACGATTAAATTAAGTGACCAATAAATGAAAAAAGAGCGTCTGGATGGGAACTCTCTAGAAAACCATATGATATTTAGCTGAACTGCACTGCAACCAGCAGCAATGTATCTACCTAGTAAGAACTGAAAATCGATGTAGAATGACCTCAAATGTACGAAAATATCCCATCGCACTCGCATCAGGTATCGTTTGGATTTATTATTAAAAGCCCTTCCCTTCGAAAAATGATTATGGTCCTTCACCATTCTCATATTTTGGGGAGGCTGGAGCAACTGTACGGATTAAAAAAGCATAGGTATAATTTGGAAACTAACATATGCGGTGATGTGGCGTTGTTTCTTGAGTACATTCTTACTCACTACCAAGGTTAGTTTATAGGAAGGTTAGGACATTCGACGACTTGGAAGGTAGAGGGGGTGAGAGAGGCAATGGGACGAAAAGGGTGAATTAAAAGCATTTACACTTGAAGTGGCGATTTAGTAAAGCCTTAAACCACAGAAAATATACTACATTTTCTGTGCTTAAACATTTAACGTTTCCATCCACAGGCGCACAATAGTGTATTTCATTACGAGTATGGAAATATAGATTTTTCCGTGCGCTCGTGACAAATTCCCGTGTGAGACGCAGCCGAACACGGGAAGTCATGCAAGCACGGAAAAATCTATTTCTGGGCGTGTAATGAACGATATTTTTTATTATACTTCTTTGAAAACGGTAACTTAAAACATTTTATCGCCATATTATAATAAATTTAATTGACAAAAAGTAAACAATGCAGACAATACAGTGTTTGGTATGTATGATGCGTTTCTATGGTTACTCTCAAATTATTTCAAAGGTGCTTTGTTGTAAATTAGTTATTGTCAGATAAGGTGAATAAAACGTCAAAAATATTACAGAAATGTATCTAAATATCGAAACACTTACGAATTAAAATACAAAATAGGTATATGTTAAATATCAGAAAGCATATAGAGTTTCTTATATTTAGTTTACTTTGCTGTATATTTCTATTTGAAAGCCATATATTCGGTATTTTTATTCAGCGCACGGAAAGTTTTTCCATGCGCTGTTTCCATGCGCTAGCCCGAAAAACCCCATCTTTCATTATTGCTAAAACAGATGAAAATAAGGTGTTTTCAAAGAAGTATAATAAAAAGACCTTTTTGGCATATTCATATGACGCTTGCTCAAAGGAGTGTTTCTTGTTTCTTTGGTTTACGCGTAATTTCTTATATTGTTTTTGCTATTTTTCCTCTTAAAATGTCTCGGTATTTTTTTGGTTTCGACGTTTTTTAACTGCGTTAACCACTTCTGATACGCCACTGGCATCAAGCTGCGTGAGAAGTTGGTGGAGGCGGCACCGTCGTGCGATGTTGCCGGTGGTGGGGGGCTACATTTGGTTTTGTGTAAGAGTGGGGAATGTCGAACTTTCTTATAAACTAACTTTGACTCACTACAACTTTACCTAATACACTGTAGATAATGAGATGCTTTGAGTTAAAGATTATGGGTACAAGTGAAAAAAACACGTAGATATAGACCGGGAGATAGTGACAGATTTTTGGACGTGATTTTACTCAGTATGCCTTGCAAAGGGCATTATGTGGCACATATTGTCACAATAATAAGGTATGAATCAGAGAGTTATCCTGGGTTCTTCATGTGAAAAACTGAGTTTTCAATTATTCGGAAAATATGCGTTTTGATATGATTTTATACAGGCTGCCATGTGTTTTATAATGAAGTTCAAAATAGAAAATTCCTCGGAAAACCATATAGGCATACAGTTAGGTTGGGTCCAAAGGGCTATTATTGCCACGTGATCTTGTATTTTAATAATTAATTTTTTCACGTTTCTGAACAGGCTGCCAATGAGAAGTATGCAAGTTCTTATTATGAAAATGCAGAAAAAAGGATGGAATACCTTTTGCGCATGTCCAAGTACTGTTTAAATTGAATGTTATTTAATCATTTAAACGAGTTATTCGATGTACAGTGTACTTGGACATGCGCAAACGGTATGCCATCTTTTTTCAGCATTCTCATAATAAGAACTTGCATACTTCTCATTGGCAGCCTGTTCAGAAACGTGGAAAAATTAATTATTAAAATACAAGATCACGTGGCAATAATAGCCCTTTGGACCCACCCTAACGGTATGCCTATGGTTTTCCGAGGAATTTTCTATTTTGAACTTCATTATAAAACACATGGCAGCCTGTATAAAATCATATCAAAACGCATATTTTTGGAATAATTGAAAACTCAGTTTTTCACATGAAGAACCCAGGATGACTCTCTGATTCATACCTTATTATTGCGAGAATATGTGCCACATAATGCCCTTTGCAAGGCATACTGAGTAAAATCACGTCCAAAAATCTGTCACTATCTCCCGGTCCAATACAACTAGACATACAACAGTATTTTTGTTTTGTGGTTGTTATAATAAATTTTTTGATAAAACAATATAATTAAGACCGGTTAGTTAAGAATTACAGCTTCTGTTAACCAAGCCGGTAACTCTGGTTATCGGTTGATTAATTTTGGACCATATACCCCAAGTCGTCGACTGTACGCGCGCATAGTTGCCCCATAGAAAATTGCGCACAGGTCTCCAGTCCCAGTAAGAACTGGCAACCATTTTTCTCACAAAATAGTTAAAATGAAAAGAAAATTGGAAAAAATACGCATATGCCATAATCCGTGCAATTAAATCAACTTCTCTTGGGCATATTCATAATGAATTAAATGCAGTCGGTATAAGAAAGATTCCTTCAGAGTATTGAAAAGTTACGTTTTAGGATGGGACAGATGTCACTAATGTTGCTCCTTGCGCATAGTCTCCCCAGTCTACCCTTTAATCGTTGACTGACCTATTTATAAAGACTTCTCAAGGCTATAGCTTTATGTCCTGGAAAACAGATGGCTCTGATGGCTAACAATGTATTCTGCAATGAATTTTATCTCCGGAAAGCGCATGGTGAGCCAAAAATGTGTCAGACGTGACAGCCGCGAGCAGTCTTTAATAATATATCAGTCAAGGCTTTAATGTTAATCCGTTAACTCTCATTAATCCCTTATCGTGTTAATCCTCTGTCTTGGCCAGGTGGCCGTGAAGGCAGCGCGTCAGGACCCCGACGTGGACGCGTCGGCCACCCGCGACAACGTCATCAGGGAGGCGAAGCTGTTCAGCCTGCTGCACCACGAGAACATCGTCAGCCTGGAGGGCGTGTGCCTTCAGGAGCCGAACGTCTGCCTGGTGTTGGAGTACTGCAGGGGCGGCTCACTGAACAGGGCGCTGGCCGGCAGGAAGATCCGGCCCGACGTCCTGGTCGACTGGGCCATCCAGATCGCCAGCGGGATGAACTATCTGCACCGGGGCGCGCCCATCGCGCTCATCCACCGGGACCTGAAGAGCTCCAACGGTGAGTGATTGACGATTCAATTAAGGTGCGTTGACATATTTTCATTTTTGGTCGCGGGAGAAACAACAGACCAAAGTGGAAACAGCATCGAGATAATGATGGTAGAGAAAATCCTATAATAGTATATTATAATAATAATAATAATAATAATAATAATAATTACATACACTTAGGTTGAGAAGTGAGCCATTATTTCATTTTTATATCCTGAGGCGCGTAGCGCCGAAGGATATAATATGCGAGGTAAATAATGGCCTTCTCAACCAAAGTGTATATACAATTTTTTTTACTACTAACATTGAAATATTGCCATATTTTACATATTTGATTAGATTTTGATATTTTAGTCATTTCTCGCTTTTTTCAAATACTTCGAAATATCAAGTAGCCTGTGAGTTCAGTTTTCAAGCTGATAAAATGAAACTAATTTTTAAATGTCATGTATAAATTTTTTCATTATTTACCTAGGTATTTTTTTATTATCATTATTTACCTAGGGAGAGAAATATTACTTCTCATTAGAGGAATGAGGTAAATAATGATGATTTCTCAGGTTAATAGTAAAAAAACATATTATACAATATTCCGATACTTTTTTCATGTCAACAAGTCTCACCATGTATACGTGATATTGGAATGTCATTGTGGAGAACATGAGCTTTGTCGTCTCGCGTTTGTGTGTGCGACATTGTCGAATAAGATTGGATAATTCTATGCAAAATTAGATATTCTTTTGGGCGCCATCCCAAGTGGTGAAAACGGCTGCTAGAAAAATTGCTGCTAGCTTCACACCCGTTAATCACCGGTTTGTCGGTCATAACCAAAGATTTTTTCGAAAATTTTCCCTCAAATGTTTGATATTTAATAGAGATACGGTAGATACGGCCTTTATAATGATTTCTAATCGGCATTCTGTCGAATACATGTAGGTTTTCTCACGAGTGAATTATTTCCTTTGCACCTACTTTGAAAGCGCAGATATTTGAGGAAAATGTATGTAAATGAAGTTATCAGAAGTATGTAGTAATATTATAAATAATCTGACATGACATGACACTTATATCTTTGCTGTCAACATTCTTAGTATTTTACATTAGTTGCAGTCGCCTTATAAAATACCTTGCTCTTACTTAATACAAGTTTACTTTCCTTCAGTGGCGGATACAGGAGGGGGCGGGGGGGGGGGGGCAGTCGCCCCCCCCCCTTTTTCTACAACCATTATTACAACCGGAGTATTATTAGGTAATCTAAAAACGCTTTTTAATTGTACACTAGAAATGACATTTCTTAATTTGGTAATACAAGATTGGCAGCAATGTGTTGGGCGCCCACAGGGACGTATTTATCATGTCCGGCAGAAATGTCAGAACTTGTGACAGATGCCTAACTTTAACCTTGATATTCGATCTCTATGTCTATGCCTCTAAGCTAACTTCAAACACGGAAACTATAACTATAACCACAGACCTATATAGCTTCGCTCTATAACCTTTTTCTATGCTTCAAAGAACAGAGTTTAATGTTAATTTCTATCTATTCAAATTTAGGATTTGTGTGCGTAAAATGTAAATTCTGTTGATTACGGCCCTATCAATAATATCAATATGGCCGCTTTTTAGGGAATTCTAGAGACATGAAATATTTACCTCTAGTGTACAATTAAAGAGCGTTTTTAGTATATTTTCCTCAGTTTCTCAATAAAGCTTGTTCTGGCAACCCCACTACGAAGTCGCATCGCGACAACGGCAAGAAAATTTTTGGGCATACTTAGGTACCAGTTTCCCGATAAGCAATGCATCGGCGGAAATAAATTTTTTTTTCACTTAAAAGAATTAAAACTTGGTTACGTATTACGTACCAATATGGTCCAAGACAGACTAAGTAATATACACCGCAATGTAACCATAAATAATGAAGAAAAGATCAGTTTGCGCGAAAGAAGTGAAAATATGATTTTATTTTGTGATAAGTACATTATTTTTTAAATCTAAAGAATTATTGTTTCTTTTTATGATTTTGTTTTGTTATGTTTATTATTTAAGTTTGTTTTTTATTTTTTTTGGGTAAACATTTTTTTGTTTTTGTTTTTTTCCAGAGAAATAAATTATTTTATTTTTCACACAAATACATATTATATTCTAAAAAATTCCCTTATCTCGCCCCCCCAGGAAAAACTTTTACACCGCCCCCCCGTTTAGATTTGCCTGGATCCTCCTCTGCTTTCCTTTTTGTACATTGTGTAAAATATCTAATATTGATTTTCTAAGTATACCATCGAGGAAGGCTTTAGATAGATTAGGACTTTATAATTTCCATTTTCCACACCTTTCTTCAAAATTTTCGACATATAAAATTGAGATTCTTAACCTATAGGTTAAGAATCATAGAAGCATAGAAAAAGGTTATAGAGCGAAGCTATATAGGTCTGTGGTTATAGTTATAGTTTCCGTGTTTGAAGTTAGCTTAGAGGCATAGACATAGAGATCGAATATCAAGGTTAAAGTTAGGCATCTGTCACAAGTTCTGACATTTCTGCCGGACATGATAAATACGTCCCTGTGGGCGCCCAACACATTGCTGCCAATCTTGTATTACCAAATTAAGAAATGTCATTTCTAGTGTACAATTAAAAAGCGTTTTTAGATTACCTAATAATACTCCGGTTGTAATAATGGTTGTAGAAAAAGGGGGGGGGGCGACTGCCCCCCCCCCCCCCCGCCCCCTCCTGTATCCGCCACTGAAGGAAAGTAAACTTGTATTAAGTAAGAGCAAGGTATTTTATAAGGCGACTGCAACTAATGTAAAATACTAAGAATGTTGACAGCAAAGATATAAGTGTCATGTCATGTCAGATTATTTATAATATTACTACATACTTCTGATAACTTCATTTACATACATTTTCCTCAAATATCTGCGCTTTCAAAGTAGGTGCAAAGGAAATAATTCACTCGTGAGAAAACCTACATGTATTCGACAGAATGCCGATTAGAAATCATTATAAAGGCCGTATCTACCGTATCTCTATTAAATATCAAACATTTCTAAATACATCAGCACATAAAATTACGATGATAAGCCCCGATTATAATTTCTTATTCTTCGGCTTTCATGATGATGTCAATATATTTTTTTGGAATAGTAGGTACCTTGACTTTTCGCAATCTATTGTTTTCATCAGAGACGTTTGATTAGGATTAAAATGAAGATGGCGTTATTTCACTCCTATTTATAGAATTTTGTATAGCCGTAATTATTTTAATTCCAACTTATTTTATCGTTTCAGTTTAAATAGTACCTAATTATATTAGGCCGTCTGTTTACGTGTCATTTAAATCAGTTGTGGGCACCCGAAAATTTGCAGAAAAACATTATCAATTGGGTCGTTGCCTGTTCGCAGACATTTTACATTATGTATGTGTGCTTTTGCGTAACTTATACCTTGAAGGCGTGCAATAGATTAGGGCGAAATGTTTTATTATTTGGATATTTTGTTTTCCTTACCTAAAATTTGAAATATGGGTCGCACGCATTCGGGCGAAATGTCCCACTTCTAAAAATGCTACGGCATTTCAGATAATTCGCATTGATTATAATAATTTTGCAATTATATATTTATTTTTATGATTCTACGTAGGTGGATCTTCGTATTTTATACAAAGAAACCTGTTTCAGTACAGGTCGCAGTATTTTTTCACTTTATGGATAAATCTCGCTATCAAGCCCATGTAAGTATTTGTAATTAATTTCAATTGTTGCGAAGTAATATTATCTGGCATACTTGCGGTTAATTACCAAAGTACAAGGCAAAAAAACGTAATAAATTTGCCGGTGTCATCATGCGACTGTGACTGTCATTATTATATGTTGTAGGTAGTTATAGTTGATATTTTTAAAATAAAAGTATGGTTTAAATGAAGTCACTTAGAACACCATAAAAACTTTTTGAAAAGTGCGTGACGCTTATGTTCTATATTCTTTTTGTGACGCCAATTAGAGTTTTTATGCTGTTTCAAGTGACTTTGCAAATACTATAAATAATAACTAAAGTAGGTATGGTTTGTACAAAACAAATTCCGATGCACGTCATCGTATACGGCATTGGAAAAGACTCGTCATAGGGATGCAGCGTTGCCGTATCGTGATAAATAAAGATATAAACAATAACCGTCGCATTCACCATATTTTTAAACCACATTTTACAAGCCCAATATCCTCAAAATTATTACTAATTTTGTTCTTAAAAGAACAGTTGTTTTACTCGGTCGCAAATTAAGTATAGCAAAACCTCGAAAAACGTACACCAAGCCGGTAAACAATGCAAAACGCGTGGAAACGTTCACGTGCGCGTCCACGAGGTTATAACTTATAACTCGGGCTCTGGCGGTGGTAAATTCGGCAACGTCGCCCGTAGCGTTAACAGCGGTACCAACATAATACTAGGCCAAATTCAAATATCAACACACAAAATCACATATGTTTTCATATAAAACGTTGGTAACACAATTTTCGTCATTAATTGTTATTGATGACGTGCAACGGAATTTGTGTTGTACGAACCATACCTAATTGCTTGCGCTTGTGAAGTTCCTTTACGCGATCGTGATATATTAATCCTAATACGAAGCCTTGTTTGGTGCTAGTGGAAAGGTCTACAACATTGGAAATGTCAAATTTTTGTTGTTTCCCCTTTACTGAGAAGTTTTAAAACTTAAATTTTAATTTGGCCGAAATTAGGCATTTAAATTTTACAACAGACTATAAAACTGTCAGATAACTGTTATTTACTTACAAATTAGCCATTTTAAATAATAATACGTTGATCAGTGACTCATCATTGGTAGTGAATTTCGATAGGATCTGTGACTGGGATTGCTAGTATTTTTTTGCAATATTTAAGTTTATACATTATACATACTTAAGCATTTATCAATATTTTCGTCCATTTTTGTTTGCAATTTGTGTTTTTTCTTTAGTTCCGTTACTTAGTTTGAAAAATATGAATGTAAAATTAAATTTGTTAACAGAATTATGTAACATGTTGTTTGAAGTTTGTAGACAAGGTAGACTGTTGAGTAAAAATCTGTTGTCGGACCTGGACCAACACTATATTAAAGACCTGTGCATAGCGCTGTTTCAAGCTATCGCCACTGGCGCCACACGACGAAACAAATTTACACGGTGGTTTAATGTTAAAACACCATTGTTGCAGAATCTTTTATAAAATAAAAACATGCAAATTTGTGTGCTACAACGAATTTAATATCCAACATAAAATAAAATATTTGTTTGTTATGTCCCTCTAATTTGACATGTTCACATGGCATATTTCCATACATTTTCTTAAGAAAGCGAGTCTAAAAAGCAAGCAAGAGTACTGGCCCCCTTCCCCTTATTTACATGGATTGTCCAAGATCCATAAGCCGGACATGTGTCTTCGACCAATAAGAAGTTTCAGAGACTCGCCGTCGAGTGAACTCTCCAAATATTTACTTCGAATCATTGAACCACTAACCACTGCAAGGAAGCACGCCGTCTTTCGTCAAAAACCCTGCAAACTTCAGTCACATCTATAGTTGACTGAAATATTCGGATTTCAATCAACGCCTCTAGCCAACTTAGAAAAGAAGAACACTTCGTAAATGTCGTCGTCGAGAGCCTGAAAAAATAAATTTACCTCTGGAAGGAGTTATGAAACTTCCGGATTTTGCCCACATGGCATATATCTTCAACTAAAAGTAATTTCTACATCCAAAAGGATGGTCGTCCAATGTGATCTTCACTCTCGCCTGACATCCCAAATATCTTCATAGAATGGTTCGAGGAATTATCAATAAGGGGCTGCCACATTTCAAACCAAACCATGCCTGAAATGCATTGACGGCACCTTCATAGCGTGATAGCAGTGACTATAGTTCTTTCTATATTCACTGGTGATAGGTTTCGATGTTTTGCTATTTATCCACACAGTTCAGCGGATTGTGACAGCTTTGAAAGGCGTATTGCGCAGAGAGATTGGAAGTAAAGTGGAAACATCGAAAAGTCGAACTTCATAGAAAAGCTATAAAAGTGTCGATTTCTACATTATTTTTATGTCAAAGTTCACAACTGAAATTTCGGATTTTACAAAATAAACGCGCAGTTTGGGTACATGAAATAAACCTCCGGCAAGCTATGGAAGATGTTTGGGACCAGCTTTCATGACGTTTGTGCGAATTTCGCCGCAGCTAACTGATGGAGTATCGGTTGTCATAGTGTTTTAAAAAAGATTCACACCTGCGGCCCTACAGCTTAATTTTCGTATTAAGAAATTCATTATCCGCGTAGAGCAGAGTTTTGCGAGTGATTTGTATAACATTGACGGCACTAACCAACATGACTTTCTTCTCAACGAATCCGGATTTATTCTGAAATCCTATTCGGAAACCTGTCAGAAATGTTTTTTAAATAATGTGTGTTTTTTTTTTTAATTAAAATGTGTATTATTTGACATTTGCTTATTATTTATTATTAAAAAGTTAAAAATTATTTACCCATGTCAACAAAAAAATGAATGATTGGAATTTGAACCTGGGTTGCCAGATTGAGAAGCAAAGAACCCATACGCCAAATGTGTTCACAAAAAAACTTGCTGAATATGTCGTGTACACGACAACTATAATGAAAGAAATGAAGCAAAGACATACGTTCTGACTATGCCAGCCTACTGCGAGTTTAAAGAACACTCGTTTTAATTTCCTAGAATGCATCAACCAAATCAGAGCAACAATAATTATGATCACAATGGAGACAAAGGATCCAAACCGCCGTATATACGAAGAAAACACACACTGGTCAATATGGCACCTCGGTTCGAATTATTCGACATCGACAAAGAAAAGAATCACCACAACACTTTATTAAAAAGAGAGGGGCTAAGTTTCTTGACAGTAGAAAAATTAGTAATAATGGTGAAATGCACTACTAGCAAAGGGAAGCAAACAACAAGGGGGCAGGAAAATAAGCTGGTCATACGTTACGTCAAGGGCGTTTCTGAGAAAATTAATAGAATTGTCAGCCAATACAACGTTCGAATATTTTTCCAGTCATCTTCCACCATGCGATACACACTTACGAAATCCAGACCACCGAATCAAGTCAGTGACAAAGAATATCAGGTCTCCTGCGAGTGTGGACAAATCTACATCATAGAAACAAAGATATATATCAGGAAGTAAGACTGCCAGAACATAAGAAGTACGTCCAGAAGAGACCTTACATTCGGGTATAGCCAAACATGTTTGGACCAGTCAACACCGAATGTATTGGTCAGATGCGAAAATAATCGAAAAAAAGCCTTGCTGAATGGTACAGAAGAAAATTTAAAGAAGCAATTCACATAGGAGATAGGAGACAAACCAGTACAGACCTCGGAGCGCCACCAACTTGAGGAGTGCCCAGTTGTGGCCGTGCTGAAACCACGGCAGGCTTACAAGTGCCTAGACACAATACTCCATTTATTAAAGCTTGTTTTACAAATAACAATTTTCGTTCAACAAATTCCCCATTGAACCTTACAATTTATTTTTCTGAGAACTTTATTTGAAATAAATGATATGATTTTTTGATAGGGTAACTTTGTGTAACATTTGATATCCATGGCCTACTTTCAGAGATATTTTTGAAAAACCCGAAAACTGCCGAAATTTCTTCGATTTCTAACTTTTTTGTTTCAAGAGTTACCGAAAAATTTTCCCCAATATCTTTTGTGGGTAAACTAATCGCTTTAAGCCTACTTTATCAGAATTTAAAACAATGCCACGGTTTAATGGGTGCTCTCTTAGTACCCACCGAAAAATGTGCCCATTTTATTGTAGCGAGCTAGCCGTGGCCTCGAATCCTGTACCTTCATGTTTTAGGTATTTTTTCCCAAAATACCTACTACATTGGAAATCTTGGAAATTTCTTGCAACAAATCATGTTTTTTTCCAAATTCTGATAAACTAGGTTTAAAGCAATCAGTTTTGCCCACAAATTTCATTAAGAATTTTTTCGGTAACTCTTGAAACAAAAAAGTTACATGCCGAAGAAATTTTGGCAACTTTCGGGATTTTGAAAAATATCTCGGAAAGTAGGTCATGGATCTCAAGTGTGTTTTTACGCAAAGTTAGCTCATCAAAAAATCAATTTTTTTCCAAATAAAGTTCTCAGAAAAATGCATATTTGTCAATATTTTCTCGAGTTGCCCTTCTTAAATAGACACCCTGTATTTTTGTCCTTAACTTTTCGAGAACACCCTGTATATAAATTCTGAAGCTAGATTCGGATTCTGGTCTTTTCATTTTAAAAACTAAGGATATAATCGGACTTTATTTGAGACACCTATAATATACCCTGAAAAAGTTTGTCTTTTTGCTATGCGAAAAACACAATAATTCTATTATACTTAGAATTATTTGTGTAACTAGTGCAAAAAGTGCATATTTGTTGCATGAGGCATGAAGTTTTCAGCTCGAGACGCAGTCGAGGTAACCGATGGACAAACTTCATTTCCAGTATTTTTTTGAATTTTGTTTTCTTCATTGCCTGAGAAGCTCTCAGGTTCTTTACTTAAAACTCTTTTTCGAATTGTTGTGAAGTTTCAGTGTTTTTTTAAAAATTGAAATTTTACTAAAAGTATTAATACCAACAGGTTGAACGGGGTATTTTCCTTTATAATATCTTATAAAGAATCTAGTGTGACTGGTTGACTGAGGACGAAGGCATGCATTTTTGCGATAAATTTCAACAAAATTAAAACTTCTAATTTTATAATGATTGAGGTTTGTTGTGTTGCTATCGGGAATTCTCACAGTTATGACAGAATCCATGTCATTAATATCATTTAATGTTTTTTTTTCTGTAACTCGTCTCTGCGGCATGTTCCTGCAATGCCAAATACTGCAACTATCTATAACAATCAGAGCTGGGTCAATTACAATTAAAAACTGACCAATTACAATTCCAATTACTTTTGTAGGAATGTAATTAGATCCAATTACAATTCCTTTGATATTTTGAAATGTAATTGAATTACAATTACAATTACTTGTATTTGGAATTGATGTAAACAATTACTTTTTCAATTACTTCTTGTTTGCTTTATTTTCTATTAAATTTGTAGACACCAAAATAAGGTATAGGTACTTACCTAGTTACTTAAAAAAACATAACTGATAACTTAACTATATTAAGAATTATTTGTTCTGCGATGCAAACAAATTTTAGTCTTTGTGTCTTTGTAAATGGCAAATATTCAAATTAAAATAAATAAAATGTACAGGGTGGGCACTGATGAAAAAATTCATAAAAGCTATTAGTAATTGATAACTACTAAGTAAATCATTGAGTGTTATATATTTTTGGAATGTTAATTTTTTGCTCTATTAAAAAATGCAAAAATATACAGGGTGTTCCATTTAAAAAAATTTTCTTCATCAGTAACTCTTAAACCATTGACTTGAAAAAAAATTAGTAGCTGCATTGGATTCTACGTGAAAAAGTGCTTTAGAAATGTTTTTACAAAAACACAAAATTTTCATCCTGAAAAAAGTCACTTTTCGAAAACGCACATATTCGAAAAACACTCTGTAACTCAAGAACGGTGACAGATACAGATTGGCGGTTTTCACCATTAAGTTGATCATACAAAATGAGCTTCAGACACCGATATCAGTTTTCGTCTATCTTCGTTAAAAACAGGAGTTTCCCTTTATATTCAGTAGGTAACAGTATAATATAGTAATACCTATGGCTAAAAACACAATGGCCTCACAGAGTCACAGCTCAGTTTCTATGAAAATAAAACTGAAAATAAACGGCTACATGAATAGAGAAATAAAATAAATCTTTTAAAATGTATACAAAAACATCTTAAGGCCGCGCCATATGGGCTTTACAAGAGATATAAGAAAAATAAAAAACCGGCCTCTTTGTTAAGAAATTTTGTTAGGTAGCTTCCATTATTACCAACATTTCAAAATTATTATCAGTTAGAGCATGCCTTTTGGGGGCATTCACAAATGTCGCAAACGAAAATAGTCTCTCGACTGGTGCTGACTATGGAAGAAGACAATTATATTAAAAAAAAACTTTTCTAATTATTGCAGACTTTGTCAGTAATGACGCATTTATTTTCCATTGCATTTTGTTGGCGAGGTTGGCCCAAAGAACTTTGCAACATTTCCAAAATCAATCCAGGTTTCCCCGATTAATCAGCAGATTGTGTAAGTAATTGTAATTGAAAAAGTAATTGTAATTGGAAAAGTAAATGTAATTGAAACAGTAATTGCATTAAAGGAATTTTAAAAAGGAATTGCAATTCTCAGAAATAATTGATTTTAAATTACAAGTACAAAAGTACTTGATATTAAATTACAATTACTGTCTCTATTTCAAAAGTAATTCCAACTAAGTACAATTCCATGAAAAGGAATTAATTGACAGTTCAATTACTTTCGCCTAATTACTTGCCCAGCTCTGATAACAATACACAAGTAAGTAGGTATAAAGTTAAAAATCGGCCAAGTGCGAGTCGAACTCACACCCGAAGGGTTCCGTACCACCGTACAACACTACATATTTTTAAAAAATACTTTAGTAAAAATAAAAAAAAATAAATAAAAAGTTTGCCCCAGAGCGTGGTTTCGAACGCCGGACCTCTGGGTTATGACCCCAGCACGCTTCCACTGCGCTACTTCGCTGCTTGAGAAATGTTCGATTGTAGTTAGTTAGCCGTGTCATCATTCTTAACAAAAATTGAAACTATTATACACTCAGGTGCAAAAAAGCATTTTTTATTATTATTTTTTCAAAATCGGTTGTATTTTTTTTTAGTTTAAACCTGATTTTTAATTGATATAAAGGACTTCCTATTCTTGTTTTAATAAACAATAACATAAATAAAGGAAAATATATTGTTGTTCATTTAAAACGAGGATACGAAAATATATAGATGGCCCGGTTTTTGTTTTGTTTTTGTTGTTATAGCGGCCATACACACTCTGTGAAAATTGCAAGTGTCTACCCATTACGATTCAAAAGATACAACCGTATAAGGCATAGTTGGTGTCCCGTGGGGATTTCTAAAATATTCTACGAGATTTTACATAAAAATACAGCGCGCCCGTACCTGAAAAAGTCACGTATGGAATAACAGATGGGCCTCTGAGCCCCCAAAGTCCAAAATCGGTACGAAATTTGGAAATTCTCCACACCAAAACAATACTAAATGTCAATCGATGTGTACGAATAAGTATCGGGGGGCGGAGCTTGCGCCTCGGCCCCGATGTATACAGTATGATCCCGGGGCCTCGCCAAATCGCGAAAAAAAGGCGGCCCAAACGGCCGAACGGCTTTTTCGATCGGGGTGGCCTCTGGCAGGCGAGAGGACTGTATCCTTCGGCGGCCCCACGCAAAAATTGAACTCGACCGGCGCTCCCCCTTCCAATCGCTAGCCATTTTTCCCGAAAAAAAACGGATCTCCCGATTCGGACGCCCTTCAATAGGGTTGTTTCCCTTGACCACGGACGGCCGTACGCCAAATTTGGGCTCGAAATATCGAAAACTGCGTCCTGTAGACGAGAGCATAGGTACACGTATTATTACACAGGAGCGGGAGCCATAACAAGGCCTATGGTCCGGCAGGGCCGGTAGGCGCTTGCATTCATCCAACCCAGTGTCGACATTCCCAACATTGCGCCCTCTGATCAAGCAGGCGAGGAGAAAACCGTGGCAACCAGTTGGTGCCAACGCTGATTAGTGTTACAGTTAAAGTATTATGCAACTCTCAATAATAATAATAATAATTCTCACCCTCACTATACTCTAAACTAGGAGTACCCCAGAAGCAACTGAATGGGTTGTGCGGGGGAGGGGGGCAATTACTATTATTTTGTCTTCGTTGCCATTTGCCGCTATATAAAACCTCAATATATTTTTTTATTCTTCATTTACACTTGGAAACGATCAGATATTTGTAGGTACTGATCGAAACGTCCTGTCTCTCTTCAACCTAATAACATAACTACTAAAGTGCCACTTGTAGTCCCTTGAGGAAATAATTAGTACATCTTAGTCATGTGTGCCTTACCTTCTGCGGATAGTGCCATGTCTTAAAACGTTGCTTTGAACTCTTTGGTTCTTCAGCGATTTGAAGTTTGGGACTAAAAATAGAGACCAACATATATTTTAGTCTATTTCTTTTGCTAACTGTTAATGAACCCTTTTACACCAAAATAATGTTCTTCGCGTCATTTCGTATAATTCGGTAATGATTTGGTGATTTTTGCCCTCGACGACGCTCGGGCAACAATCTGCACTCACGGGATTAAAAGTGGAACTTTAGTCCCTTGGTTTATAATACCTATATTTATGTTCTTAGATACGATTGTTTCTATTTATGTATACTATCTCTATCCGATCACATGCACATGAACATTCACCAAGTTTCTCACCCCTTTGTGCGCCAACCTAGTATGGGAATATCTTTATTTCCCAAACACATATTTGGCATTTTTATCCCAATTCAAGAAGGGAAAATACCTCTCTTCCCCTTTTCGCAGTGCATACCTATCCATAGCTATATTATGGTACCTATAGATACGCTTATTCTTACTTAAGAAAGGCCCCGACATAAGTGCATCAGAACCATCACCAATCGTCTTTGATCTAATATAATTTTATGCATCGACAATTTAGTCATCTGTGGCCACATCTTTGCAACCAACGTGAAATCCAGTCCGTGAGAGGCACGGCGAGAGGTTCCGAGGTCGCCCCCTCGCACTCGTCCGTGTGTGTGCCTGATCCGACGTTTATTTACTCGGTTCTTTGCGCGGCTTACTCAAACCACAGATAACTCAAACTGTTTATGGCTAATTTATGCGGGGCCTGCCGCGCGCTTATGCGCTGTGTTCGCTAAAAGAAATAAATAATTATTTAGATCTCGCCGGTCGATAAATGAGGCACAAGGCGTGAGCTGCGATCGAGGTTTGCGACAAAACACAATCCAAGACCTCTCACTAGGGTTGCGGATACTTGCAGTAGTTAACTAATCCAACCTATAACCTGATGATATATGTTATAATGTAACCATTATAATATGTATACAAACTCAAACACTGAGAAAACGTATATTGGCATAACTATTAATCAGTCCCTTAAAACAGTTACATACAATTCAAATTTGCTTCCGCAGTATTGAACACTTGATAAGATATAAATAACTTTTCCCTGCAGGTATTAGCGTTGACTGACGTATTTATAAAGACTTCTCACGACTATAGCTTCATGTCCCGGAAAGAAGATGGCGCCTATGGTCAACAATGTATTTTGTATTGTATTTTGTTTCCGAGAAGCGCATGGTGAGCCAGAGAACTGTCAAACATGACAGACGCGAGCAGTCTTTATTAATACGTCAGTCAACGGTATTAGTTTTGAAGTACTTACTAAGTAATATTGGAAAACTAAAATCTACCAACATTATTAAATAATGTTATGAACTATTTTTTCACACCATCGAAGGGACATAACACCTGCTTCAACAAATCTCTTGTCTATGGCTACAATAAAGGTGGTAACCTAGGAAACGAATTTGGACTCTTGATTGTTGAAATCTGGTACATTATTAAGTATTATTTTAGTTGTAGGTTTTCTGCTTATGGGAACAATGGACAAATGATCAATTAAACTACGCAAATCATTAGCTGACGTTTCGACTATATTGGCTTTAGTCTTCTTCAGATCACTACAATAAAATCAACAATAATAGTTTTTACAGATTAAAACAGTGCGTGAATACATTATCACTTTAGAAACTGGTACATACAATTACAAAATACATAAGCCATACCCATACAAACAAAAGTAAAACATAAGTAAAATCATTGTTGACAGATTGAAACTCACCTGATTCTAACAGTTTAAAATTTGTCTGGTTACTATCATCAATAGAACATAATGATTTGTCATAATGAAAAGGACATTCCAACAATTATGTATATATATGTATGTATATGTAATAATTTTTAGGTGATTAACTAAGGCAGGCAGAAATTAGAATAAAGTCGAAACGCTATTTATGTAGATTTTTTGTTCCTGTAAATATGTTTCATTTTTTGCCATTTCTTTGGTTCATGCTTTATACCGGATGGATTTTTTTGATAAAATTGCAGTATACTGAAATGAGGTTGGATGTGGAAGTATTATAATAAAATCCCAGAGGTTCTCTCATTTTACATGTTCTCGGATTTTTTCTCCACTTCTTTTGTATGCAAAATGGACTTACATTTCGGACGTCCTCTGACACGAAAATTGATAGTTATTCGTTAACTTATCCCTCTTATTTGACTTCAAATTTTATCGGATATCAAATTTCTCGCTCAAGTCAAAGTGTCTGTTTGGCTTCACAATATGTAACTATATTTGTATACGATTGTACTATGTACTATTTAATGAATGTTATCTCTCTTTTTAAAGAAAATGCAAATAAATAAAAAATAAGAGTTGCGATAAAAATAGTTTGAATACCTACTTAATCGCACCTCTATAAAAATACCACTAGCATTTATAGTTCCACCAATTAATTAATTTCGTTTTACCATTATATACAATATTAACATATAAATAGCTTTTTTCCGCCGGATACTGCGAACTGTGCATCTATCGCGAAAACCACAAATAAAAACGTAGTTATATTTTCTGCGGGTTGCGGCATTCCCCACTTGTACTGTGTTTATAAAAGGACGCTGACCCACACACGCCGACTCGACCGCCGCGCCGCTTCCACCAGCTCTCCGTTTTTGGGCATCTAATGTCCCCGAATGCTAAGCAGTTTTTATTTTTACGATCAAAGGTCGAAGGACCGAAGAAATTCGAAGTTCAATGACTACGGAAACACACCTTTCACCCTAACATAACACACGACATAATTTGTAGTTGAAAGGCGTTAATAAAGTTCTCACGAAATTTGCGCAATTCAAACTGGACCTGCACTTTCACCACCGAACTGCCAAATTCCGCGGTTCAAATTAGTCTGTATCCGGATCTGTTATGGCATTGCGCTAGCGCTAACCAATAGCCAATAACCTTATTTTACCCGGATGAAATACTAATAGCCGACGAAAATGACGCAAAACAAAATCTGCCATCAACGTTAAAAAACATATATCAAGGTGGTTTTGAAATCTCAATGACCTATTATATCACAGCATGGCTTTGGTGGTAGGGTATCAGTGATGTCATAAGATATCGCCATCTTGTGATCATAAAACGCCATCAGTTTAGTCCAGCAAAAGTATGATTTAAGCTCTTTTTTATTGCATCTCGCAGCTAACTTTGAAGCCGATTAAATAGATATGCAGATAAGAACAAAATCCAATTTTTGAATATAAGTATACAACCACAGAGAAGACAAAATGCAGAGAGCTCATCTTGAAAATCATGTCAAATGATCCAAATTCTTCTAACTTTCCGCTTGACGTTTTCCCAGTAGTTATTTCAAGACATCCTGCATCCTGTTTTTTTTTTTGGTAGTAAGAATACCCATTATCAGTTCTTTACAATCTAAATCTATTAATCCCCATGCTGTATGCGCTGAACAACAATTTTTTTCAGCAAGAGCGTAATTAAATCAAATTAAATCGAGCCAATAGTTTCGTATCAAAGTAGCGGCACGGATAACAAAAACTGTATTTTAACGCTGCGTAATTTCTGCTGTCCGTTGCTGCAATACCTATAGCAGGCCCCAGGTGGACACACATTTTTAAAATTTCTTCGCCGCCATTCCTACCTGGTGCGACAAAAAAAACGTCATACATATTTCACACGCCAATGAACCACTTCATGAGTTCATCGCTGCAGTCTACGAGTAATGCCGATGGTTTCGATTACGGGGTGTATGGACCTGATGTCTCGACTTAATCGTCAATCGCCTTACCTTCTTATAGGAGATCTACGTTTTTTGGCACAGTTACAAATGGATGCTTCGTTTAAAACGTTTGACCTTTTCCAGGGGTAGAAGACAGGCACAATAAGTGCTTTTGCTTAAAATGAAATGTGTAAGTCAACGTTCCAGAAATGGACAGACATTTTATCCAAGGATTCATTTCTGTCCCGTTATCTAGAACTGAAACTTTATTCTATGGTCAATAGACGAATGTAGTTTTATATATGTACTGTTACTTTCTTGGAGAAATAATATGTTAATTCGGTGAAGGAAGGAATATTCCTTCAGTCTAAGTAAATAGACGGCGTTTATACAGGGTGATTTATTAGGAATGTTGGGAAATCTCAAAACGAGTATAACTGCTCAACTTGTATTCCTATTGCAAAAGGTTGATGGTTTAAAAGGTACCTAAGCCACGGTGGATATTCAAAAAATTCAACAAAAAGAGCCATACAAACCCAAGCAAAACTTAATTAGAGCACTGAAACTTTTAAGATCAAATAATAGGTATCGCACACGTACGTAGAGATATCGAGATATCGAAAGAGACCCTGTTTTAGGGTGTACCTAATTATGTGAAAAAAATTTTAGTACATGAAACCATGTTGATACTAGGAAAATTTTCAAAAGTGTAAAGAGATTTCTGTATTTTAAACTATTATGAGATGGATGCATCAGACAAGTTACGCTCAATCGTCATATTGTGGTATCTCCGCAGTTTTGAGATAGGTCGCATGTAGAGAAATTAGCGTATTACAGTAAACAATGTAAAAAATGTTGTAGATGAAAGGTGTACTTTTTAACCATACTGGGACGCTGGGTAAATGCGCAATAAATATAAACTTATCGCCGCCCTGTGAGCTTCTTGACCTCAAAATATTGATGGCGGCTAACTTCCAAGTAGCGTATCTCGTAAACTTCCGTGTGGTAATGCCGCTCGCCGCTCACACCAATTTGCTGTTTGCTCCAACTCATTTTAAACGGCGAATCGATGCCGCATCTGAGAAATATGTCTGCGGGAGCAGGGGCTCACGTATTACGGCGCGTTTGACCTTTTGCATTATTTAAAGATGTAAGAAAAAGGCAGGCAGTCTTAACGGACGCTTTATGCTTTCGCTGTAATAACAATAAATAAGATGTAGACACCTAGAAACAGGTCATAATCTTCCTAAGAACCTATAAAGGTAATCAAGCAAACCCAGATTCGGTGTGTACAATTTTGTTTTTTCGGGTAATGTCTGGAAAGCAGAATTAATTTAACCAAATATATCCCAGTCCTATAGGTACCCTTCCTGGTTAGAACTAACTTTAGAGACATATTAGAACTGGAAACAAAAACTATACATTATCATTCTATGTTCATATTGTTCATTATAACTTATTCGATAGGTACAATCACCAGCAGTTTCATATTTCAGCAGCGGCGGTAAAAGTACTTTTAGTAGAAGTGTTGCTAGGATAAAAACAATCAACGCTCTTTAACTAGTTGTTTTTTTTACACCAGCCACCTATAATCTACAAGCTTTTCTTTTTTTGGGGTTAAAAAGAAAACTATTGCAATTTACTTTGTTAAATAAAGAAAAACAGCATGTTTTATTTGGAGTGAAAGTGACAAGTGAATTTGTTTTTTTTTTCGCTTTTGGAAATATAACGAATCTTGAATTCTTGAGCCATCGGGTATATTTTTCTTCAAGTTACAACAAATACACTTCCTTCATCATGTTTCTGGAATCTGAATTCAGAAGATTTGTCATAAAATGCTGTACCTACATATTTTCCGTATTTTAGTGAGAATTTTTTTTTGTTTCAGTGTTATTACGAGAGGAAATAGAAAACGACGACCTAGAATTAAAAACTTTAAAAATCACCGACTTCGGCCTGGCTAGAGAGGTTTACCAAACGACAAGAATGTCTCAAGCAGGTCAGTACTTTCCATGCCATCTCACAACATTACACAACTCTTACGAACCACCTTGTTTTCATCAGGAACTTACGCATGGATGGCTCCAGAGGTGATCAAGAACTCTACCTTCTCGAAAGCAAGCGACGTGTGGAGTTACGGAGTTCTGTTGTGGGAGTTACTCACGGGGGAGACTCCATACAAGGGCATCGACACCCTGGCTGTAGCTTATGGTGTGGCCATGGAAAAACTGACACTTCCCATTCCCACCACTTGTCCGCAAGTCTGGCGAGAACTCATGCAAAGTAAGAGAATTCGATAAAAGGAACGGTTCATTGATAATAATAAATAATAATAGTAATTCTCACACTTCAAACTTCAAGTACCCCAAAGGCGATCACATGCTTGTACTGGGAAGGTATGACAATTACTGTTATTTATTAATATGACAATGTTAGAAAACGGAAAATAAAGGATATCCATTAGTGACCCACTAATGGCGATATTAGATGGATTTTCTGAGAAGCAAGTTACTTTGTAACTTGTGACTCTTGAAAAGTGTAAGTCAATAAAAGTTATTCTGTGGTATCGTGGTCCAATAGAACTAGTAAAGGCTACCAGTATTGGCAGTCGATACGTCGCGAAATTGGATCGAAAACACGTTATTTTGCCTGCAAATCAGGCATTGGAAAATAGTCCGCGCGTCATGACCTATTACCTATATTTCCATTAAATCTGTTGTTAGCAAGATATGGGAGAAATGTCATAAAATTGAAATTGCTATTTAAAATCTGTAACGAATTTTACAAAATAGATCGTGACTTATGGAGGATTAAAAATTCGTGCTGAAAAATTTTGGAGACTTAAATTAGCGGTTATATTATGTATAAGGCTTTGTTAGCAATAAATTGATTGATTGCTGGTTAATTCAAACTCGATTTATAAATTGGTCTTACACGTCTTTCATTGTTTGAAAGAGTATTGCTATTGACTATTATAATATAGATTCTTGTATAACGGAAATAGTTTAAACTTTCTAGATATTATACAAATTCTACAGAGAAAAAGATGTGGCGTATTTTTAGATGAAATGAACTGAAGGCCCTGTTTTTATTTTCTGTTCGCATGATCTGAAGATAGTTGGATAGTGGCTGGATTCAAACTTTTGAAGTAATTTTCAACACAAATGCAAAGGAGTGCTTATATTATTTAGACTGGATATTTTTAAATTCAATCTTAGGAAGTAGATGCAGGTTGTTATATTAGCAACCTCCATGTCGATGTTAATTCAGTTTAAAATTTGATGAATTCCAACTAAGGCTGCAATGTGCTCATCAAGTTTTAGGTTTTAAGGCAAATATGAGACATGTCTACGTAGTCTACAATATTTTCTCTGAGCTATCTGCATTAAGTCGAGTTACCTAACCTATTCTACCTATAATAAATCTGAAGCTACAAATTGAATTCATTGACCAGTAGAAGGCGTATAATTTTTATATTAGTAAAAATTGAGAGGGACATGGCTAGCGTGCTGCAGCAAAGGACGGTTATAAGCAAAAATGGGATTTCCCGCCTGTGTTTATCGTTAGAAGGTGTAGGTTTATTATTATTCAAAGTGTGGCAGGCATTTTTCCGCATATAAAAAGCCGGAGAACAATGAACACCCAGTATTCGAGCGTGCATAATATGTTGATCCGCGCCGACAGACCGAGATCCAACCTATCCGGCTGCTAACGTTTGGAGCGGCATTTCTAATGACGGCCCAAGACAAGCCCCTCGCATATTCTCAGTCTGCAACCATTCTCATTTCCATTTATTGCCCAGGAAGCCCAAACCACAAAAATACATATATAAAGACATTATCACACGGTAATGCCACCTGCGCAGATTTTATAATTTCGGGTTGTGGAGCAATGGCTATTGTCATTAGCTTTCAGCGCGAAGTTCAACCAACTCATAGGCTTGTGCCATTTTTAATTCTCGTATTTCCTGATGCCACAAACCGAACCTGTTTACCAAATAAATTATTCAACATCTCGGCTTGTTGATGCCGCTTTTACTGCCTTCTTGGGACAGACTATGTTTTATGAAGTTATTTTGTTTCTTAATAATAAACTAGTAGGTACGGCAAATACCAAACGACTTGGAAAAATATTAATGCGATCTCCTATTTATCCGATGTGACTTCGAATAAAACGTTGATTTCTATGCCTCACAGTCAGAATGCGTAGGTACGTAACGCGTCTTAGGAATTGCATGTTCATAAATCTACTAATCCAACGATTTATGTATTTTAAAACTAAAATTAACGAATTCAGAATTCCACATTGTATAATATTATGTCTACTTCATCATTTGCAGAATGTTGGGAGTCAGACCCACATCAAAGACCATCATTCGAGCAGATTTTGGGTGCTTTGGACATCATAGTCCATTCTTCATTTACTCAAACACCACACGAGAGTTTCCATGTGATGCAAGACGACTGGAGAGAAGAGATCGAAGGGGTCCTCTTAGATCTTCGCAGAAAAGAAAAGGTAATATAATATAATATAAATAAAAGAAGCCTTACACTATATAATTATATTTTTTATATTGACGCTTGTTCTCTAATCCAAATTCATTTTTCATGCTTCCAAAAGGCTTGCAAGTCATACGAGGAGGTAAATGCGTATCAATTACTTTGTGTGAAAAAAAGTAGGGTTCCTGTTTTTGAACCCTATTAGTAAAAATACCTACTAACAAATTGAGAGCATGTAATTTGTTGTGGTTTGGAGAAAACTGGCTAAAATATTGTTTAGAATTATTATTCTTCTGTTTTTGCATGATAAAAAGACACGCGAAGTTGAAGATTAGTTGAACAATTTTCACATTTTCCTATGGTTATTAACCGTAGTAGGAAATTTCAAATTTCTCTATATGAACTGGCGGGGTTTTCCAAATTTTAATAAAACCACAGAGAAGACAAATTGAGCCCTTGAGTTTGCGGACCGAATTTTGACTCGACTCGCGCATGTCACCGTGTGACAAAATGTATGTCTATAATCAAACTTCACGTTATATTTAAGCCGAGAACGATCGCCAAGCCTCCAGACCGCCGAACCATAGCCGAACCTAACTAAACACTGGCCGAACTTGCTACTTTATGAAAAACCAGAAATTAGTGCCTTATCTACAGAGCCTGGACCAACACTAGGTATATAGTGTCGGACCAGAGTGAGCACGTAAAGTTTGGAATAAATTCGGTAAAATGTTGTACCAACATAATTTTGAAAGGCGCATTTTTTGACATATTTGTCGTTCTTGTGACGTCATTACTAACCAAGCTATGACGTCATCTATATATTTTTTAAATGGCAACCACTATTTTTGATAGCGTCATTTAAAAGAACGCACTTTTCTTGTATCGTTACGCAAATAATAATAATAATAATATATTACATAAAAAAATTCATAAATTTTAAATTTAACATAAATTATTATGTTTTTAGACATTTCTTTATTAGACGACTGTACCTACATTGTAGTGATTATTTTTTGCTCAGTTCAATTTTTAAGCAGGCTTAATTTTTAATCGAACAGAACAACATTTTACCGAATTTATTCCAACCTTTACATGCTCGCTGTATAATGCATAATTGAACAACCAATAAATGTACAACAAACCATATTAAAAGTTATGTATTTTGATCTCAAAACTTATATTCGAAGAAACCGAAATGTCAAATATGCACCTTAGATTGTCTTGTTGTAAGATATCCTGAATGGAGCCCATCTTTAAATGGCAATTAATCAGCACAGTACTCATAGTTCATATCCAAATAATATATTAAAAGTGTGGGAAATTAGGTAAAGTCGGACTCCAACTGACAAAAGTATTTGACAAGATGAGTATACTTCTCTGTGGTAAAACCAAGAAGAATGTATATGTATTGCTTAACAAAATACGGATAGATTCCTTAACTGTTTTGAAAATTTCGCAATTTGAAATCTTCACCATCTCAACACTGTTTATTACCTTGCACCTTTGCACGATCGAGCAGTGCATTAAAAGTGCCTAAAATCTAATATTTCATCCGCGTATTTAGGAACTACGATGTAGAGAAGAGGACCTCAACAGGGCTCAGCTCCAGCAACGACTCCACGAAGAACAACTCAGGCAGAAGGAGCAAGAACTTCATGCCAGGGAGATGGATCTTTTAGGAAGGGAACTGTGCTTTATGATTAAGCAGCAGACACCAACACCAACGCCTAACAAAAGAAAAGGTAACTATTGATCGCCTTGTTTACAATAATTTATTGTATTTTTTTAAATTTAGTTTCGAGTAATGGGACAATTAATGCAATGAATGTCAAAAGCGGTGAAATTCGTCTGATAACAATAAGGTATATAATAGGGTCTTTAGAGCCACCTAGGCCCATAACATAACAATTTAAATTTGGCTTACAAGTCATTTTTACTTTTTGTTTACTATTTTTCTGTGCCAGCTATCGAAAAATTATATTAGTGATTAGGAATTAAGAATACGCCCTAGTAGAAAATACCTAAAAATCGGCCTGAACTTTTCGCATTTTCACGATTCTTAGATCATCCTTGATGATAGGTAAAAACTTTTTCCCTAAACGATACGAAAAAGTTTATTACATCAGTTTTGCTAAGAAAGGAATGATAAGTAGAGTACCCTAATACCCGTCAACAGTGTGCTAACACGACCGTGTTTGTTGGATTGCATAATGTTTGTATTCATAAACTAAACACTAGTCATTAAAGGATACTTATATTTATTCCTACTAGTTAAAAAGTAGGTGAAAATGCCTACTTTACATTAGAGCGAGTGAATAATGATGTTTGTTTTCAGGCAAATTTAGGAGGAACAGACTGAAACTATTGAAGAAGGAACCCGGATCAAACATAAGCTTTCCTTCGGATTTTAGGCATACCATAACAGTACAACACACGGTGGACCACAAAGGTATCGGGGGTGTGATATCGCCCACTAGTCCGCCTGGTAGTCCCGCCATACCAAGACTGCGTGCCATTGCTCGTAAGTTTCCACCTTTTTAATTAGATCCATGAAATTCGACATCAACCAGAAATTCACATTTCTGGAGTTTAGCGTTTTTAAATACTTAGATTTTTCGGCATGTCGTGTTTTATACAAATATATTTTCGCATGTATTTTATATACCGTGTGATTGTGTGTGTTGTATTAGATTTTTTTGCTTGTGGCGTTAGTTTTCTAGAACGATTATCTGGCTTCATTTTCCACACGCTATATTATTTTTACACAAACATGTTGTAAGGGCAACGACTATATATTTACTTACATTCGAGTAATGAAATTTTGATGACATTAGTAGAATAATTATATCTTAATGTAGACACACGGTTTTAGCATTTAAGTATTAGCAAGAAAATAATAGAACACGTGTAATACCCTGTGGGTCCTTTATTATTATTTACTGCTATGTCAACCTCGAATTATTTCATCTTGGAAAATGATTTCAAAGTACTCGTGGAGAATATGTATATAGGAATTGAATATGCAGTTAAAATAGAACATCCATTAAATTTATAACGGTGATATCGGTGATATAATAAAAAATTTAACAATGGTTTAGTAATGAAATTGGTAGAATTTTGTCCCCTCCTCATATTGTAATTTTAGATACAATATCATTAATGTATGCAGATAACGTATTTTATTATTCGGCTATTTTATTGAAAAAATTATTCTTTTATACTCGATGCGATAATTTGTTTTCTTTGTGGCTCATATTTTTTCCCATCGGAAAACAGAAATTTTCTGGCCAGAAAGCGAGCAAACTTCAAAATCGCTAGCTAAACGCCTTCCTATCATAACGAACCTTGTTTGCCACTAAGTTAATTATTGTCATCAACATCAGTATTTCTTTCGTAAAGAACTCCCAGTCCAAAAATTATTTGTTCCTAAGAAAGAGGTTCTTATAAAAGAAGAAAAAATTTCATGTTAGCACCAATTTATAAAAAAGGGGTTTTTAGAGTAAATTTAAATTTAATATTTTTATTTTGAAATTTCAATAGGTGGAAATTATTTTATTATCACTTTTAGACGATAAGATTGTTAGGAAACCTTTTTTCGCTCATCCATTTGCTATCCACAAGCTATTTGGAAACTTTCTCTAATGAAGTTTTCAAATTATGCACCGCAGGCACTAAAATGATTACTTTACTCCCTCTTTTGCAAACAAAACCAGCCAGTAAAAATTTGACTTGTGGCTTTCATGGGTTTCTTGTAGGACCACTCAGCTTGCTTTTGGGCCAAAAAGATAGTTTTTAGGAATTTGGGAAATATAAACTCCTTCGTAACAATATGGCCCAACTAAATGATGACCAATTATGCCACACCATACATTAATGCCAAAGTGTCCCTGATTCCGAATTGGATTGACAATATGAGGATTTTAAGTGGACCAATAATGTTCGTTTTTACGGTTAGGTAAGGCATTACTAACAAAACGACTGTCGTCTGTCCAAAGTATATGTCTGAAAATAAGCTCGTCAACAATCTCGGTCACCACCTGATTGCAGCAATATAATCAAGCCTTTTTTTCTTTATTTGCCTCTCCGAAATCTTCTAGGTAATGTAATTTAAAGTCATGATATTTGTTTTTTTTTTTCATAATTCGTTGTATGGACGACTTCTTCAAATTTAATTCTCTACTAGCTTGTCTAATTGAGTTTCTCGGGCAATCTTCTTTGTAACACTTTGACTGTTGCATCAATGTTGCCAACTATTTTTCTAATTGATTTGCCTTTGCGGGTAGAAAATGCATTTTGGTTTTTTCTAATCGAATAAGCATTTTGTGACCAGGATATTTCTCCCTATAAATTCTAACGGCTCTTCTAGCATTTTTTCTGCTTCTCCATAGACTAATAACATATCAACTGGTTCATTGTGTATTACCATTATTGAAAGTTTTATAATACGTTCAATAATGACTGGATACATTTATTAAATGTCAAGAGAAGGTATTTCAATTAGGACAGGTAAGAATAATCAATTATCAACTGTCAATTATTTTCCATGGATACCCGATCAAGCCAAGGCTAATTTGATTCAGGATATATATACTTTGTATTTCACGAATATAATCTCAAATTTTTGCAATAACAGTTGCCAGTTCTCATGGAAAATGTGCCATTGCATTTAAGAAGAACCCTGTGCTTTCAACACGACGGAGCTCCACCACACAAAGCCAAAATTGTAAAAGAATTTCTAAATAATGAGTTTGGAAACAAATGGATTGGGATAAATGGCCTCATAAAATGGCCAGAAAAGTCACCAGACCTAACTCTATTATAGTTTTCTATTTATGAAAAACCTTGTTTACAAAATTCCATCCCGGAATATTGATGATTTAATACAAACAATAACTCCAATAACAGTTTTTCTTAAAAAGGCGTTTATACAGGTATATTTTTATAACTTATACTAAAATTTTAATACTTTTTCCATAATACATCTGTCCGAGCATCTGTCAATTGTTTCTGTCAAAAATATACCTTCATAAGTCATGGCTAACTCGATTTTCATTAAAAAAGTACCATGGCATATTTTTCATATTTTTACAAATAATATCTACGAATATAACTGTTTAATGAAACAAGTTATCAAAAAAATTATTTACGAAAGTTTGTCAGGAAAAGGTGCTCTTTTCAAATATAAAGAGAAACAGATAAAGTCCTGGGGAAAATATATTTGATGACGTCATAACCTATATTTCCAAAATTCCTAAAAACTATCTTTTTGGTCCAAAAGCAAGCTTGAGTGGTCCTACAATAATAACCCTGGGGCATCGAGTTTGGGACACCCTGTACAGCACATAGATGTTGAAGTTGACGCTGTAGTTGAATTTCCAACTTATTCTTCAATTATTGTTCTAGATATCGTTGATAACAAAATGAATTTCTTATTCCTATCTTAACTTTTCAAGAGCTAACCGTTGGTGTAACTGATGGTTGGTACCAAGTTACCAACTTTTGGTACCAATTTTGTCACCATGGTACCAATTGGAAAGAGCACCATTAGGTAGCCCTTGAAAAGTTAAGATAGAAATATGAAATTCATTTTGATCTATCTCAAACAATTTCCTCGCTACAACGGTGCAAAGTAGTAAATTGGTAATGTCTAATGTTTCTTTTTACATCATGTCTTCTGAATTTTAAAATTTTAGTTCCTGCGGGGCAAAAAATAGCGTATGTACCACTGGACTAAAGTCACTTTTAATCCTTCGAATGATTGTTTACTATCGAGATTAAAAGACGCACTTTAGTTCCTTGGTACATAATACACTATTTAGATTTTAACATAGATATTATTAGGTGTAAGTATTTTATTGTTATTTTTTGCCTTTGTTCATGTGAGATATCGAAAAATTATACTTTGTGACCAAATTTTAAAATAATCTGCCTACTTTTTTCGTAAACTGAACCTATATTAGAAACTTGCAATTAAAAAATTTCGGACACCACATTTCAGTAATAATTATAATCGAGATACTGGGCTGGCAATAACAGTGTCCTCTGGCGAACAATGAGTAACAATATAGCAAAAATAAGAAATCAAGTAAGTATAAGAGGGACAGGTATTAAGGTGACCTTCATACCGATCTCTCTTGATATGGGTGAGTTTTTAAAGTCGGCACAAATATACCATGGAATCCATAATCCATCAAGCCACTCATACATAGTTGCAGAAATTTTTGAATGGCCCAATCACTTTGCATTGATAGATTGCATCACATATCTGTGCCGACTTTAAAAACTCGTCCATTATCTATTCTCTCTCTATACACGATGTTCCGTAATGATGTGAAAATATTTTAAGGATGGTTTTAAGGGGGTCTTACAGGGTGTTCAGGTTTGTTTAGAACAAACTGAAACAGATGATAGAAAAACTCATTTTGAGGTGGGATTTAAGTATAAACATAGGTCCTAAAGCGAGTCCTAAAGTTCTTCGTTTCTGAAATACAGGGCGTTGTAGTTCTCTTTTTGAAATTGAATTATGGCAATACCTCCCAAAATAATCGATCTGCTGAACTGAAATTTGGCACTGCTGTGTTTTTGGGGATGGAGAATAAGCAGAAAATGTGAATTTCTACGTATCTCGCAGAGGACGCCACTTGCGCTATTTTTGGATGGAGCTTTTACTCGTAACTTTTTGAGGTTATCTTTTTGGTGTTGCAGATCCATCATTTTAGTGCATCTTTTTATTCTGCAACAAAAAGGTACTATTGCGTTGAAATTGACAAAATGTGCCCCAAAACACCTGTTAACGTGACTCCAATATTCAAAACATAAAATTTTCTCCTACCGGTTTCAAAGGTTACAGATCAACTGTACCATTTAATGTAAGAAAAAAATCTCTATAAACAATGAACCAAAAATTATTCACTTTCAAAATGGAAAGGATTGAATTTGACAAACTTTTGACACTCTATTTCAAGAAAACCAGTGTGGTTTTTTGACCAATGTCCATTTCTAATTTTTTCATCATTTTGACTGTACAGTTGATCTATAGCATTTGAAAGGGGTTTTATGTTTCGAATGTTGGAGTTAACAGGTGTGTTTTGGGCCACGTTTTGTCAACGCAAACGGCTGATTTTATCGTTATTAAACAAGATTACCTTTTTGTTGCAGAATAAAAAGATGCACTAAAATGATGGTTCTGCAAGACCAAAAAGGTACCCTCAAAAAAGTTACAAGTAAAAGCACCATCCAAAAATAGCTTAAGTGACGTCCTCTGTGAGATACATAGAAATTCACATTTTCTGCTTATTCTCCATCCCCAAAAACGCTGCCAAATTTCAGTTCAGCAGCTCGATTATTTTGGGAGATATTGTCATAATTCAATTTAAAAAAGAGAACTACAACGCCCTGTAGTCAGAAAAGAAGAACTTTCGGATCCATGTTTATTTGAAAAACCTCCCTTAAAATGAGTTTTTCTATAATCTGTTAAAGTTTGTCCTAAACAAACCAGAACACCATGTATTCAGGGAAACACCCCCGTAAATTTTTTATTTTCATGCGATTTTAGCAGCTTTTTTTCTGAAGATAGGTCGCAAAAACCCTTTTTTTACTTTGGTGCAAAAATTTCAGATCTTAATCTCAATTTTCAAGGCCTACTACGAATTTTTTCCAGTAAAAAATGACAAAAACCATTTAGCGATCTTGTTAATTAAAATCTGAGACCTCAGTTAATCAGGACACCCTAAAACCCCCACATACCAAATTTGAACAAAAAATATACAGGAAGTTCCATTCTGCAGGGGGTCAAAGTTGAGCAAAATAGGAATTTTAAAGGCATCTGGCATGGTGTGCCATGGAATCCCCTTAAAACAGTTGAATGGTGTCTTTCTCTGCATCGAATTGATAAGTACAATTTCTCTGTGCCATCTCAAAATAATGATTTTTTTTATGTCAAAACCGCTAAGTCTAAAAATACAGAAGCCTGAGAGTCAGTAAGTCCATATGATTAATATTTTTTCAATGATTCCAGAGCACTATAAAGTTAATAAAAATTCAGCAATTTGAGATGGCCCAGATAAAAAGACCCTTACATTTTTGTATTGAGTCTGCATACCAACACTTTGAGTAATCCTGTTGATCATTACTCTGTTTTGACGGGATTCCTTGGCACACTTGACTCTCCAGATGCCTTTAAAATTTCTATTTTGTTCAACTTTGACACTCTGCAGAAAGGAACTCCCTGTATATTTTTTGTTCGCTGTGGTGTTAGATTTTAAATAAAAAGTCGCTAAATGGTTTTCGTTATTTTTTACTAGAAAAAAATTCGTAGTAGAGATTTAAACCTGAAAATTTGCACCAATGTAAAAAAAGAGTTTTTTGCCACCTATTTTCAGAAAAAAACTGGCTAAAATAGGATGAAAAATAAATAAATTATGGAAGTGCTTCCATTTCAAAGGGATCACCCTGTATGTACAGGGGTATTCAGTTATGATTACCCCCCCCCTTTAACTTTTTTATTTTTCACCCCATCGAAAAAGGGTAAATAGAAAAGCTAATGAAAAAATGACACGAGTTAAAAACACTTTAAATACTTGGGTTACAGAATAGTATATTATACACCTAGGTTGAGAAGTGAGCCATTATTTACCGAGCATTTTTATATCCTGAGGCGCGTAGCGTAAATAATGGCCTTCTCAACCGAAGTGTATATAGAATTTTTTTTACTACTAACATTGAAATATTGCCATATTTTAGTCATTTCTCGCTTTTTTCAAATACTTCAAAATATCAAGTAGCCTGGGAATTCAGTTGTCAAGCTGATAAAATGACACTAATTTTTAAATGTCACATAGACAATTTTTCATTATTTCCCTAGGTATTTTTTTATTATCATTATTTACCTAGGTAGAGAAATATTACTTCTCATTAGAGGAATGACGTAAATAATGGTGATTTCTCAGGTTAGTAGTAAAAAAACTAATTGTTGTTTTGAAATAGTTACAAAAAGTTACAAAAAAGTTATGTGAAAAGGCGAATAGGTGTTTTGGGTTTCTATCCTTAGGATGTAAGGGCGCAAAAAGTAATTTTATCTGCCAACTTTCTGGTAGCGTGTCCCAAAATTCAAGTTTCTACATTCGACATTTTTTGAAAAAAAAAATCCAAAACAAAAATTTCGTCCCTCTTAAAGCTGGAATAACTTTGCAGGAGAAGCTTAAAACCACCTGTAGAACATTTTCTCCAAATATTTGCACATCATTACGGAATACCCTGTATCTTTGATTCGTTCGATCGTTCGTGCGTTCGTTCATTCGTTGGTTGCACTTTGCACTATCCTGTATTTTTATTTGTACCTTAGAACCAGCTAAGTCTATAGCCCACTTTCGATCGAAAAATATCCGTAAATAGAAATAATTCCGTGGCCGATGATACTCAGTGTGACCCACTGAAAACCGAAACACCCCATAAAATTTGTAATTGTCGTCCGGTTCGGATCGGGTTTTTTTAAACCATAGGGCATCCAAAGCTGTACTTTAGGGCAAAACGGTACAATCTATTTAAAAAAGCCAAGGCCTACTACGATATATTTTTGTCGCCAAAATTAGAGAAATCATATTTGCGTTTTTTTATAAAAAAAATTCTGACTACGCCACTGGATTTGGCACCCTTTAAAACGGGTTTGTACCATATTTTGTTTAAAAATATCGAACAATAAAAATTCTGGAAACCAATGATAATCGAGATTTAACTAGGTACTTAGGTACCTATTTTACCTGTCTACTCGCTTAAATGAAGTTGCATGGGTATTAAAAACAATTAAAACCTATATTACAAGTAATAGTAATATCAATATGATATTTACCTATCTGTAATAAAGCAAGTTACAATTTCAATTGTTTTCAATCCCCGTGTAACTTAGTTAAGTCGCGGTTTTCATTGGTTTCTAAAATTTTTATTGTTCTATATTTTTTAACAAAATTCGGTACACGGGTAACCCAATCCAGTGGCGTAGTCAAAATTTTTATAAAAAAAATCGCTAATATGATTTCTCCAGGGACTCTTTAAAATAAGGGGACCCAGCATGCCACATTCTGCAGTTGTATTGTATACACAAAATTGTCAAGTCTAATTTTTATAAATCATGGAAACCATTATTAATTTTTACTAACAATCAAAATACCTGTTATATTCATAGATTCTTCAATAAAATGGCATACTTGGCATCACTGAGACCATATTAGAATGAGGAAAGAATAGGCCTCACTTTGGAAAGTATAATGCTGGGTCCCCTTACTTTAAAGAGTCCCTGGATTTCTCTAATTTTGACTCCAAGAATATGTCGATGTAGCCTTGTTTTTTTTAAATAGATTGTGCCGTTTTGCCTTAAGTACAGTTTTTGATGCCCTATAGATTTTGAGATAAATCGATCCGAATCGGCTGACAATTAGAAATTTTCTGGGGGTGTTCCGGTTTTAAGTGGGATATACCAGTCTGTTCAGAAAACTCCCCTGAATAAAATATCACAGAAGGTCCTCTCCGGATAGACCGCAAAATTTTTTATTAATTAAAATGTCAGTGTCAGATATTATGAGCGACTTCATGAAAAATTCTCAGAAAATGAATTTAGCCCAACGGGTTAAGGCTCGTTCCTATTTCCTATCATTTATTTTATCGTAGGTTCAAGCCGACAAGCATTTTCTTTTTTTTTTAATGATCAAGGAAAATACATTTTTTACTGTTAAAATATGAACCCGTTGGGCTGAATTTACATTAGAAATTATTCCTCACTCAACGATATGACGTTGATATTGAATTAGTAATTTTTAATTAATATACAATTTTTTATTAAGATACACTTATTTGATATATATTGTTATTACTGTCATATTCTTACTCGTTGTATGCCAGACGTCACCTTTAGAGTTGTCGGTAGAATATATTGAAAATAATCGAAGTATATTATAATATTGTTGTTTATATTACTTAGTAGTAACTTGAAGTACCTAAGTATTTTTTAATTGCAAATAAGTTTTTGTTATAAACTTTTTTCGTGTCGTTTACAAAAAGTCGTTTTTAACCTACCCGACAGTATCTACATCTACCTAATAGCACATTAATAGGAACAATGGAAAAAGCGAAAACATCATAATAGGCAGAATATTATTATCTTCTGAATTTTTTAATTCCGAACAATCTTATCATTTTTTTATATATCGTACAGTAAAAAGGTACAAAAAAGTAAAAATAAAAGACTTACAGAACCATACTTACTTGTAAGGAATTTGTAACTTGTTTTGCTTTATATTTTGACACCATGCTCAATATAATCATTCAACATTTTTTGTTCCATTTTTAAATTAAAATTAAAAAAGGTATCAAAGAAGAAATATTGTTACTGGCGAAGCACTTGCTCGCCAGTTTACAAAATTTTCCCACCTACAATGAACAACTCGAGTCCCCATTATGAACAATTCTATTAATTTCCACTTACAAAAGAATCTACAATAATTATAGTTTATTTATGTTAAAGAGTCGGTAAACAAAGTCATGTGAACGACTGAATTGTACAGCACAGGGTCGCACTAGGGAGCAGGCAGAGCACGATACTCATTTTGATTTCTTTTTTGATGGAAGAATACAAGTTGGAAGTGCCCCATTTTTATCTGCAAACTCTGTATCTGAGCTTATGCCACGTCAAAAAAATTATCTACAGTGTGATCCATTTGTTTTCGGGCTACCCTGTAAAAAGTGTGAGATTTGACCAGGATTTTTTTTATATTGTCGAGCTCGATAAACTGCAAAAATGTCCTCTTCTATAAAAAATCCAAGGCCTACTAAGCTATTTTCTAGGAGCAACATGTTAATAAATCAAATTAGTGACTTTTTAGAAAAAATCTGTGCAAGCCACTCAAAACGGGTCTGTATCAAATTTTACCAAAAAATTTCAAGAAAAAATTTAAAAAATGTATATTTGGTACTTATTTATTTAAAAAAATTCATAGTTAGCCGTGAACAACAATTAAAATTTAATTCTAACAACTTGGTGATATTAATATCGGTCTTATGCTTATACAGAACAAAGAAAAAAAAACATCACAAAAACTACTAACTTTTTGTACGTTCTACGAGGTCGCCTTTTTCTTCAAAGCACTTGTCATTCCTTTTGCGTGCGTTCAAAATTCTATTCCGTATCTGCTGTGGAGTAATTCCTGCACAGGCACGGATTATTCTAGCTTGTAGTTCTTGTAAATTTTGGGGCTTTGGTTTATAGACTTTTTCTTTAAGTAAACCCCAGAGAAAAATGTCTAGCGGCATTGAAAGGACAGCTTCGCTCTATCCAACAGTTTTCAAAATTTTCATTTAGCCAATCCCTTATCAAACGAGCATTATGGATAGAACTACCACTCACTGAAACTTCAAATTAAGGCAGTAAACTCATTCTCAAAAAAATTTAAAAACCAGCTGCGCTCAAATTACCGTTAAAGAAAAAAATACAAATTATATGGTGGCTTCAATTAAAAATTTACCATTGTTTACGTCCATTATGTCTGGATTTACGCACATTTTTGGAAACCGATCACGTTTCATTGAAAATTTTATTTACACGTTGCACATTACTTTGACTACTGGAGGTTTGATATTAAAATCTCTCGCAGGTTTTCTTGTCGAACGCATGTTATCGCCAACAAGATGATGAGTTTCAATTTTTTCTCTTAAATTTAAAGTTTCCAGTAGTGTGCATTTTTAATTTGTCTACAAAATTGTTATTATATGAAATTTTTTGATGAAAGAGGTCAATTATGCTCAAAAAATGCAGTTTATCAAGCTTTACAATTTAAAAAATCCGAGCGAAATCAATCTTTTTACGCAGGGTGACCCGAAAACAAATGGGTCACAATGTATAACCAATCATCGATATAAGCATTCGACTACGTTACGAATAATTTAACTAACCGCGTACATCCCTGTGTTCAGCACGTAGCGTCTACCGAGTTTACGACCGCCCGACCAATAGCAGCGCAGCTGGCCGCTCGGGCGTGGCCAGCGTTGTTATCATCTACTGACTCTTTAACCTAAATGGACTGTAGTCGCGTGCGCCGCCTCGAACCCAAAAAAATTGTCGACCCACCCGAAATACAAAACACACAACCACACGCGGGGCGCAGCCCCTGCCGCCACCCTGACACGGCTGCTTGCAGTACCCGCCGACGGCGTCAAGGGCAAGACGTGGGGCCCGAGCACGTACCACCAGCGCGAGCGGGCGCCCATCGGCGCCCTGCAGCCGGGCGCCCACCGAGGGGCCCCCTGGTCGCGGAGCGCCCCCAACCTGGACAAGGCGCGCCCGCGCCAACCCGACATAGGTAACGTTCCGGCGGCCGCCGCTGGCCCACAAACTGTTCGCTGTGGTCGTAGGTAAGGTGTCGAGGTGACTGTCCCAGAGATTCGTTGCGGATCCTTCCATATGCAATGTGTTCATTCGAAAGCTAGCCAAATATTTAAAATCCCCGAGACACGTCGATTTTTATTGAACGGGGGACTTCTTTTAGTCATTATGTAATGTCAATTCACTCACTCCTCTATCCCCCACCACCCTCAACTTTAAAATCTCAAATGATACCTCAATTTAAAGGTAATTTCGTCAAGAATTCAAGACCGTTCCATTGTTTGAAATCGGTTGAAAAATAACAAAATAGGGTAAAGAGACCATTGTCAGTAATTGGTCCTAAACAACTCAACAATAATGTTGTTGGTAACGGAAAAATAAAGCAAATTATTATCCAAATTCCTTTATTTTATAATATGTTCAACGCGAGGACCATTAGTCCCAACGCAATAATAAAGTCTATTTTCAAATTCTGCTTTTACGTTTGCAAATTTTGCCTCATTAAATTTCTACATTCTTGAGTTATGATACCTTTTAGATCGTCAATATCTGCAGAAAGTGGCTTTTCGTTACCAACAAAATACTTATTAAGTTTTTTAGGGCCAAGTGCTGAAAGTAGTCTTCATGTCGTTTCTTTCCAATCGATTTCAAAAAATTAAACCGACCTGCATTCCTGACAAAATGACATTAAACATGAGGTTTCACAAGCATGTTATTCCTATTTGATGGGGAGACTGCCATTACACAATGACTAAAAGAGGCCCTTTTCCAATAAAAATTAACGGAAATATTAAGGGTAATAAGTTTAGTATAAAATTTGAAAAATGTTATAGGTATTTTTAAAACGGTAATTGATAATATTATAAAGTTTTACTTCATTTTAATAATATATAATGACGAGTAGATTTCAAAAATGCAAAAATATATTGGCTGTTCCATTTGGGCATACCATTCGTATTTACGAAAAGAATTTAACAACTGCATTGAATAATAGAATTATTCAGTGTTTAGGGGTAATTTGGCAACCAAACTTATTAAATAAATTAACTACAAAAATTATAAATATTTTGCCTTTTCGAAAACGTGATTTAAAAAATAAAAAAGTAACCACAACCCGGATTTGAACCCGGGACCTCTCGCACCTAAAGCGAGAATCATGCCACTCCATTGTGCTTCCATATAAATTTCGCATTCAAATTTAATTACCATGCATAGAAGTCTGATAGTTGTCATTTAGGATGAGCCTTCAGTTTTGACGACTTATTGTGTTAACAGATATTTAACGATCAATGTGTTAACTGGAATTGTATCTTCTAATCCTATTTAAATTTGATACTGTGACGAAGTTATCTTGTTGCCTATTTGTTTTAGATACCACAATATTGGTTTAGCGTAACTAGGGCGTAACTAAAAGTAGTATTTCAGCGAAATAATGGTAAATCGCTAAAATCGTCACCTGATTGGTTTATATTTCAAAAATCGTGTCTTTTCATTGGTTCATATTGGCAGGGGTTGAATTCTCAGTACTATGGTATTGTTTTGTTTGCGCTTCATGGTACAACATTCATGACTATCATAATCGTGGGCCAATTTTGATATAACAATATACCTTGCAAGAAAAATGGGGGGAGGGTGGCGAAAATTACCAAGTACACCCCTGAGCGTGCGTCCCTGTTAGGACAAAATCTATGACATGCACACGTATTTGTATTGTATGTCAATTTTAACATAATCGTTTAAATAGTTTTACTGCAACTTAAAATAATCCATATTTTTCATTATTCCAATTCCAATCCATTATTTTTCAACACCCTGTATCTCGAAAACGAAGCGTGTTTGGACACATGTTAACTTGAACTTTTTTATAAATTTGTGACGTAAAATCCGCCATTGAAATATGACCAATCATTTTAGTTACACCCTGTATCCCGAAAACGAAGCGTGTTTGGACACATGTTAACTTGAACTTTTTTATAAATTTCTGACGTAAAATCCGCCATTGAAATATGACCAATCATTTTAGTTACACCCTGTATGTCTTGGAGATTAATCTTATGTTTCAATGTAGTTTACTACCAAGCCAGAATTCAGTATTTATTTATTTATTATTCTTATTATTAGGGAAGTAGCCTACTTCCATAATAATAAGAATAATAAAGTTCCTAATTCAAGTAGGTAATAAGTGTCATCACCACTATAGGCACCTATTACCTGCTTTGCGCATTTTTGTTCATTCCTGGTGATTTCATGTGCTGCTTTGGGTGTAATTTTAAAAAATCTTGTAGATATTTACATTTTCTAAAATTCTGGGCAGTTACCTTGACTCCAATGACTTCGACCACCATGTAACTTGAAGTAGGTATTTTTAAAGTAAAGCTTTAATCTTATCTGGAGAGGGTAATAATCATATTAATTTAGCAAGTGGTGTACTTGTACGCTGAAGTACTAACAGAATAAACAACTTGACAGTTAGTCTACTATGGGAGCTCAGATAATATTACGAAATCATAATACTAGGACAAATCATGAGATCAATAATCTATTCTTACAAAAAGCAAGTAGGTATCTACTAGAATATAGTAAATTGAGGTGTATTCATATTTTTAATTGAGGTTTACATGCAACTACGGACGAGGAACGACAGGTACTACCGTACAAAAGGAGAATTAATGGAAAAAATGATGATGCATTAAGTTGTAGACATAAAAAGCGCATTTCGATTGCATAAATCTGAAATATAATGCAACATGCTTCAACAACCCTTTTAAAAATTATTTAATCGCTTAAAGACAGACAAGGTCCTATCCCACTCCAAACCATCACTATACGTATTATCTCTTTTTTTGGTCAACGGATTTATCATGTACGAGTTAAACGTTTAATTGATTAATTTGTCCTTTCACCCCGACGATTACAAAAAACGCAAAGTTGCCAATGTATGATTTTTAAATTTGCCAATCCTTTGGTTGATAATATAATCGCAATCCACAATAGGTGCAACAGCTCCAGCTTTCAAACATAAAGGAGACTTGTTTTAGGTCACGGCTACATTTGCTTAACTAAAGGCCTGCTCTCTCAATAATATCTTGAGACATTAGATATCTAATAACATATTTTTCAGTCTTTGTGTGCTTGTGTCCATGTACCTATCTATTTGGACCTTGATCACTGCATTTATTGTTATTACTCTAGTTACTCTAGTTAATTAGAATGGATCAATCAACTTATAAAGTTCTATATAGGACGCCTATTATTCTTGCATTCATTAAATAAAGTAGGCGTTGAAAAACTATTCTGTGGCTTTATTTGAGAGTTACAAAATTTCAAGGATACGGTGTAAATAAAACATGTCGGAAGAACTTACTTTTCCATAGATGATCTAAATTATTAGACTGAGTGTGAAAAGTTTGTTTTTGATTTCATAGCTCCGTAGATTCATACCAGGAATTTGAATTGTTCACTTTTTCAAAGTTTGGCATCACATAGAAAAATAACGAATGGGTATTTTTTGACCAAAATTTCTACATAACTATTTTGTGGTATGCCGATTAATCCTACCTTTCATTCAAAAATGCCTAATATAGTTTTTCAAAAAACGCACCCCTTTAAAAAATCGCAGAAGACCAGGCTTTCACGGCAATCGCAAACCAATACTTCAGAAACATATCTATAAAAAATCGTCTTATCCAATTCCCGCAGCCAACTTAGATTTGCAGGGGGTTATCAAGAAAAACACATATATTGTACAAATTGGGAGCTGTGTGAATAGTGTTTTAGTAATGTTATCTTTTCATAGTCTGTAAAAAGTATAATAAACATGCAGATACATTCTATACTTATTCCATATATTTATTTTCTATTCCATCATGTCACAAAATTTTCGAAAATGTTCAAATTAAGCTAATATTTGATATTATTTCCCAACAATGTCATGGAGAACAAAAAAAATTTAAAGAAGGATTTTGGCATGGATAGGCGATAACCAAATATAAGATCTAAATATTCTTGAACATTTTTAAATTAAAGGTTAAAGCAGTGACTATAGAAAGAATTATAGTCACTGGTTAAAGCCTTGTCTATGGAATTCCTAGTTAGCCAATGTGTGACAGACATAAGGATATGAGGACAATATTGTATACAAGCAACAGATAAAAATTAATGTGGTCCGGTCATTGCCTACTTATTTTCTTCTATAAAAATCTACAAAAAAACAGCGACAAAAACCTTTTTTTTTGTAAAATCTGTCCCCTGTATCCATAAACAAGAGTTAAAACATGTTTTAAACAGTTTCCTATAGGAGCTACGGCAAAATATTATTAAGAAGAGTTGTTCAGAATGAAAAACTGTGTAATCGTACAAAATATAAAAATTCTACGCCTACTTTGATTTTTGCTCTTTTTTACTAGGAAAGTGGGGAAAGGAAAGGTGTCCTTTTGTTAAAAGATAATACAAAATGTTACTAGGAAAAATTGTTAAGAATGTAAAGAATAAGGCAGCAAAATTTAAAGGCAAAAGGACACTTTTCCCCACTTTTTTTAAACACCGGTGTCTCCGGGACGCGAGACGACTAAAGAACAAAAAAATTTCGAGTTGAAATTTTAGCTTTTGGGATTTAGCCCTGCTTGGTTTCAAAGTACTTTGTGACATAATTTCGAAAAATTAAGTATGCCTTGGATATTTCGAAAAAACTGATTTTTTTTTTCACTAGTTAAGTGCCTTTCCTAGCAAAATGTTATTAAGAAAATTGTTCAAAACGAAAAACTGAGTATGTGTACAAAATTTCAAAATCCTAGGCCTACTTTTATCTTTTGCTTTTTTATTCAAACGATAAAAAAACTAGGGAAAGTGCCCTTTTGTTTTTGAATCGCGTCATATTATTTATTTTTGTATTAGTAACAATTTTTTCTAGTAATATTTTCTATTATCTTTGACCAAAAGGGCACTTTTCCCCACTTTTCTAGTAAAAAAGAGCAAAAAATCAAAGTAGGCCTAGGATTTTCAAATTTTGGAAAATTACTCAGTTTTTCATTCTGAACAACTTGTCTTGATAACATTTTGCCGTAACTCCTACAAGAAATGCACTTTACTAGTGTAAAAAACAGTTTTTTCGAAATATCCAAGGCATACTTGATTTTTCAATACTAAAATTATGTCATAAATCACTTTCAAACCAAGCAGGGCTGATCCCCAAAAGCTCAAATTTCCACTCGATTTTTTTGCCTCTTACAAGAGATGCTTCTCTTATCCGGAGATACACTGTATACTTAATATGATAATTATTATTTTTTCACTAAAAAAAGTAACTCAAATTCCTAGTGCACAGCCTCCAAGAACTATTTTGGATTATATATAAAAACCAAAAAATCCCGTTGCAGCAATTTACGCAGATCAGAGCGGAGGCTACGTAGATGACTTTGACTTTGCCATTGTTCGGATATATTTTCTAAATTAAAGAAAGGCTCTTATAAATTATTAAAATTGTACGGTGATGCTAAATGCAATTTTACTGAAAGAACTTACCAAAGATATTTACCAAATTATGAAATAAACTTGTGTTTGTTTTAGCATTTATTTTATTTTTAGCATTTAGTTCATCTGTTACGGGTACAGGCAAATAAATCATGGTTTAAAATAATAGGTAAATGGATATTTAATCTGAAATGTTTTAACCGATATTTTAAACTTTTGGTGAAGGCGATGGTATTAACTTTACTCTGTAAAACTTGAATACCCGCCATTCCCTTACCCCATTTCCAGTTGTGTTCAGTGTTTGAAATATCGTGATGCCAGCTGATGAGTGTGAGTATATTTATAACGTAATATTATATGCTTTGGATGTACGTAAAGGATAGAAGATATAAATAATATCTTATTTGCAAATTACTTGTATGCAATTTATAAAATAAAAAATGTAAGAATAGGAATGCTTGAAAAATCGGGCAAACAAGAAGTACCTATAGCTCAATTTTAACATAATTGCGGGACTCAGGCATAATATAACGAGGAAAGACGTTAGCTTACCTTTACTTCTTTCTACAAAATAAATTACTTTATAAAGGATACACAAACCAAACACACCTGTAAATCTACACTTAAGCTTTAGTTATAGTTATGGCAAACAAATTCTAACTAATGCCCTCTGTCACGGTCAGGCGAATAAAAAATGGATCGTCGGCTTAAGAAATATTTTATCTCTGAAGCATATAATATGGGCGATTTTTTTGTTCTCCGGTATATTCATTCCTGCTCCCAAATGTAATTAGAAGTGGTCAAGCATTCATCTCCTGCCGAAACTCGACATTAGGCTCTTCTGCGAAGCCGAATAAAATGATAATCTTCCAATCTACGCCCGCATTCCCCAAACCCACCCTATAACGGTTCCTCTGCCCCGCTTGTAGGCTCCGCCTCCCCCACAGACAGCACGAAAACCTCTTCGGGCGGCGGGCTGTTGAGCAAGCTGAGCCGCTTCGGCAGCGGCACGCGCTCCACCAGCTACCCGTCGGAGGAGACGGCGCAGTTGCGCAAGAGCGTCCTCCTCAGCCGCTCCATCGGCAGCATACCGGAGTCGCATTACGACACCGTGTTCAGCACGGACAGGTTCTTGATAGCGCGCGGCAGGGGCGGATCAGCTGACCTCGGAGGCGGGGACCCTGATGGGTAGGGATGGGGGGAGGTGGTCGCTCGGTGTTGCTGCCAAATGTCAAACTGGTTGTCTAGTTTCGTTCGGAAACAAGTTCCTAAATGATATGCGATGGGTGCGACCTGTAAGCTAACAAAATAGTATATATTTCGTTACGAGTCTGGAAATATGGATTTTTGACAAATTCTCGTATGAGGCGAAGCCGAAGACGGGAAGTCATGCAAATCACGGATAAATCTATTTCTGGACGTGTGATGAACGATATTTTTTTATTATACTTCTTTGAAAATGACAACAGAAAAACGAAAGAAACTTGGAACCTTTTTATTTTCGAAAATAAATAACGCTAACAATACAGTGTTTGGATACTCTCAAATTATTTAAAGGGTGATGTTTTAAATTAGTCTATGTCAGATAAGGTGAATAAAATATCAAAAAACACTTACGAATTAAAATACGGAATAGGTACAATTATGTTAATTATCAGATAGCATATAGACTTTCTTAAATTTAGTTTACTTTGTTGTATATTTCTATTTTAAAGACATATATTCGGTATTTTTATTTATACACGGAAGTAATCGGAGATCGGGAAAACTTTTTCCATGTGCTAGCCATATCCCGAAAATGGTTACTAGTGGAGACCCTCTTTTTTCATAAAAAAATCAGATGAAAACATATTTACCTCAGGAAAAATAATACAACTAAACATTTGGCGTGGTGGCGCCCCCTATAAAATCACATCAAACTTATGCCAATATTTAATATATAAATTTAATATATAAATATCATTTTCTTTTGAAAAATACCTATTCTTATCGGTAATTAGTAATAAAAAATTAATAGAATGATAAACCTAGTGATATAAAATAGTTTTTACGAAGTTTCGAGTTTTTAAAAATTTCAGAAATTTCATAAAAAATATTAAAAATTGGCAAAAAACTAAATATTTTAGTAGAGCGTTCAAATTTGGTACACTTACATAAAATTGAAAAACAAACAACTTTTTCAAGTAAAATTTTTTGATATTTTAACAACTAAACCCATTTTTGGCGATATATTTTTTTAAATGTCATTTTTGACAGATAACGAATCTCACATGACCACGTTTGAGTGGGTCATTTTTCATCTTTTTTAAAGCAAAAGGTAACCCCAAAATAAAATTTCAAAATAAAACGTTAATTAAAAATTTCCCTCCTATGGTGCGAACTTTTTGGAGGAAACTGTATATAGGAAAAAATGGACGAAAGCGGATTGTTGTGTTTGGTTAATTAATCAGAAAAGATTAAAAATTACAACTCATTTATTATGAATAATTCCATTATCCGAATGTTTGGGTAATCCGAACGGGGTCTGCCAACTTTCTGTTCAGATTATTCAGACATTACCAGAGAACAACCAAGTACATTACTGTACCTGCACCTATTATACAAAAGTTGACGCTTTATAGGTAGTTAAATATTCTAAGCTAGGGGTGTTCATTTAAAAATTACATCGTATATCATAATCCGTTTCCAAAATGCCTTCTTCTACAAAAAGACTGTATTTAGTGTCTACGAATTGAGTAGAGAAATTATTGAAAGACATTAAATGCAAATTAGTCGTGTTAAGCAAGGCAAGACCAAAACTTTTTGAAAAATTTTAAACAAATTGTGATAATTTTAAATTGGAAGTATCTTAAATGTAACTACGTAGAATGTAGATATAAATGGAAAATCACCACAAAAATGTTTTCCCAAAAATATCAGTTTTGTTGCGATGGTATTCGCTCGTCCCGCAAATATCCCATTAGCACAGACATTTCCTAACTGATCACCTAAATAGCTATTGATTTATTATTGTAAAGTTAGAATATAAAATAATATTTCGAAAATTTAATGATTTCAATTTTGTTTTCGACTCTATTTTGCAATATATCCTGCAGAAGGACTCTTGCTGTCGCATTTTAGTCAATAGAAATATTATCATTTAGAAACTTATTGTCTGGCTGCAGACCATGGTTAGTTTCCATGGTCCATTTTATTGCTCTACCCATCATTAGATATTATAGTTAGACACTTGTTTTTTTATTGGCCTAAATGGGGTTGATTAAAATAGGATAGGGGTGGGTCTTCTTGTTTGGTAATATTTTGGAAGAAATAACTTAATATATTACCTTGATTCCGCAACATAGTAAAGGTGGTCAGTTAAGACTGTTTTCGATTTGAAATTAAATTTATTTATTAGAAAATAGTCTGATGTACTGGTTAACATGGACGGAATAAGCGATAATATAATTAACGAATAACTTCAATATTTTCTAAAATTTATTTGTGGCGCAAATAGATCCATTGAATTTTAATTGGGTTTTTCGCCACCAACTTTTTCAAGTTGCCTGGAAAATTAATAAATTAATAGTAAATGAACTAAACTTTAAACTTGTAACTCAAAAAATATATTCAACAAATTTGTTTTCCGAGCTTTCGGAGAATAAATCTTCCTCCTTTCTCAAAGATCATGTCACGTCAAAGTGAAATGACAGATTAATTAACCAGTTTGGTGGCGAAAAACCCAATTAAAATTCAAAGTTCAATATTGTTGCCTTAAAAGTAATCTTTCATAAAGGGTTATGGAAAAAAATAAACAATCGTTCATTTTAACCTAAGAAGTTCATATAAACATAACTCCTCTCTTTCTTTATGAGATACAGAATAACTGATCGATTGAATACCTTCCTAAGTCGGTACTTTAAAATTTCATAAACCATATTATGCAAGAATAAGGATAGTTCGTCCAAAAAAGATGTCGGTTTTGCAAAAAAAAATCCAAAGTGGTTGATTTTTTTCAGGGTTGCTTGGGGACTGCGTCCTGAGTGTCCAACCAAAAGATCGCACTCGAACTCCTGGTACGAATTGCGCTATAGGGTGGTTTCTAAACAATAGGGGTGGTTTCCTAAACATTTTTTGGAGCACAATGACCCTAATACATAACGAGTTACAGCGCATTACTTATGTGACAAAAGTTGCTCACGCTGCAGGGGTGGTCTCGTAAACTTTTTTTTACAAAAAAATGACCTTAATAAAAGTTTTAGAGGATGAACTTATTGCCAATTTTTTTTATAATTTTTTTTTGTTTCCCAATACCTACTTAATGATTTACAGGGTATTATATGACAAAATTAATTATAAAATATATTGACCTATAAATCACTAAGTATTAGAGAAAAAAAAAGTTTAGAAGAAAAAGTTGGCCAGAAGTTTATCCTCTAAAACTTTACAAAGGTCATTTTTTTGAAAAAAAAAAGTTTACACAAGACCTGCAGCGTGAGGAATTTTTGTCATGTATAAGTAATGCGCTGTAAAATTCGTTATTATTAGAGATGCAAAAAAGAATTATGAAGAAAATTTGTTCATATTTTGATCTCCTACAACTTATTAGGGTTATTTTCTCTAAAAAAAATGGTTAGTAAACAACCCATATTGTTTAGGAAACCACCCTATAGCTCAATTCATACCAGGAGTTCGGGTGTGATCTTTTGGTTGAACACTCAGGAGGCAGTTCCCAAGCAACCCTGAAAAAATTATCCTGTTTGGATTTCTTTGCGACCCCTATAAGCCGAGCACATCTTTATTGGACTAGGACAATATGTGCATGTTATTAGACATTTTTACAATTATGTATCTCAAAAACGAAAAACTTATATTTGAAAGTATTTTTAGGTTTAAAATTGTTCATTAGCAAAACGTTAAAATGCTAATTTATAGTTTTTCCAGTTTTTATTAAAATTTTATACTTTGTGTAAGCATATTCTTCTTGAGAATATGCGTTTATCCTATCAGGAAAAACCGCCAAAAAGATGTTTAACTTTCTACCCGTCTAGAAAAGAATGCAATACCTATACCTACAAAAGTTGAGATACGCTTTATAGTTAAATATTATTTTAAGCTAATGGTCCCAGTTTATTTAAAAGTACATCGTGCATCATGGAAATAAGAATGCGTTCTTCTGCAAAAAATAACCTTTAGTGTCTACCAACTGATTAGAGAAATTGAAAGACATTAAATGCAAATTAGTCTTGTTAAGCGAAGCAAAACAAAAACTTTTTAAAAATTTATAAAAAAATGTGATAATTTTAAATTGGATGTAGCTTAAATTTAGCTATAGGATGTAGATATTTATATTGGTTGAATTTTTTTCGTAAAGTAAATTGTAAAACTTAGGCGGTTGACTACATTCCCAAAGATTTTGCCGAAATTTTTATTTGGTTAGGTGATTAATGTGTCTTTTTTTTCTTAAGGCATATGCCAAGACAGTTTGCCAAATCTAATATGTAAGTTAATTTTATTAATAATACCCCCGGACTGGACTTTTCAGTTATTTTGTTTGTTCACAGCACAGCATGATTTAGATGTTACTCTATTTTTAATTTTAGCTTATTTTTATGTAGGTAGACTTGAACCAATTTGTTTATTAGTTTAGATGTTTTTTTTTGTTAGAATATCGCTATATTAAATTTTTAATTGTAGTGCTTCTTGAACACGTTTCACAAAGCGGATAACACAAAGGTGGACTTAGTTTCTTCTTTATTCAGATCTCAGTAGCTTATGTGTATGTCAAATTTGTGATTAGCTTTTAATATTTTGTGAAACGTCTTCAACATAATAATTTTCTTTTGGTGTTGGTCTTTTAATATGTAACCTGTTTATTTTTCAATAAACATTGTGACACTGTTTTTAATTGCTATTTTATTTTTCTTTCACGGCATGTCCTTTGGGGTTTCGCACACAAAAATTAATAACTCTAAAATAGCTATAATTTGAAGCTTATCCTAATTCTTAACAAATACTGACTACTACTAATAAGAATGCTGTTGTTAACGCCTCAACTCCTACAAATAAATTTTCCCAGATCAAAGGAACGAAATAAAAATATTTTCTTTTGTGAAACTATATATCTCTATCTCTATCAAAACAAATAGTTAAACTTTAGTTTGCTTAAACGTTAATTTCTCAAAACATTGGAAAAACCCCTCCTAGATCCTGGCTTTGTTTGGTGTACTCAGTGCTCGCATCATTTTTGTAGCATACCTATATTTTAAAAACTTAGTATTTGACAAAAGTTTGAATAAAAAAAGTGAGTCAGAACAAAAAATTGGTTATTTCTTGGCAGATTACGTACCGCCTGAAGACTGGGGACCTGAATATCCAATACCTGGAACTATAAGACATAACGTACCAATGCCAACTTTGTATAATGCTGACGGTAAGTATAGTTACAAGAAATAACACCATGTTATAATTCTCAAAAAATTTGCGAAAATAACGATCTCTTTCGGTCGTTTCTGCTTAGGACAAAGACTGAAACCAAAGCTGAGTATCGTCGAATTAGTTCTGTACAATATTGCCGCTATGCTGGCGGGAGTAGCATCCGGTTACGACGTTAGAATATCCAATGTTTCTCCATTCCACCCTAGGCTACAACCAAACAGGTAACACCTCTACCACCCACCCAATTATGTCCTTCTAACATCTCTTCTCTAGGTCTGAAGTAGTCGACCTACCGGCCTGGCGACCGATCGAAAACCAGGACTACGAATACTCCACGACTTCCGGATACAACCACAACACCTACCACGGGCCTACTAGGCACTGTAGGCCGATGCTGACTGGCTCCCAACTTATAGGCTTGCAAAACGACGAACTGAAGCCCCTTAGGTTTACAGACTCGCCGCAACACCATCCTCCGAATCCATCTCCAAGGAGGAAGTCTAGTTCTACTAGCAACGACGGGTCAGAACTCTATGCTCCATTTGAGAGAAGCGCTACCATATACATTCCAGGTAAGAGGGCGCTTTCTGAATATTATAAAAATTCCAAACTTTGCCAGCTTAATTCTCTGGTCCAATCTTTGCTAAGAGTACGTCAAAAAATATGATGGTTATTTAGGTAACAGGTGCGGCACTGGATTTGTTGGAAGAAACGGCATCAGATTAGCCTTTGGACTAAGGATTTATTTTGTAAATTAACAAGAAAATCAAGTTAAGTGGGTCGCCCTATACATACAATATTTTTTCGGTGACCAACAAAAAAAAAAAATTTTTTTGTTCACTGACATATTTTTAGCAGTTGTGTAGGTTTCATTCTTGGATGAGGAAAGAAAGGGACGCGTAAAACCAGCAGTTATCATGTTACAGATTGGCTCGACTCTTATTCGACCAGTGGCATTTCATGAATATTATTTCATTAGTATTATCCCAGCAAGTACCTACAAACATATTTTTAAAGGTCATTCATTAAAGAAAATCAATCTCACAATTCTATAGTTATTCCATAATATGATTACTATTAATTACTTTATTATACTTACTATTATTATATTACTAATAGTAAACTAAAATAGAAAACAATTTATTTTGTCAAACATCAAAGTAATGTAGGTAGAGGGTGATCGCGCAAAATTAGGCCACCCGATATCTTTTTATTTTTCAACTTATAAAAAAATATCAAATATAAAAGTTGTAGGGCTAAAACCTGTCTACTCCATGATGTTTTCAGAAATTATACAGGTGTTCCCATAAAAGTAATAGGAGGCAAACTTGCATTTTTTAAATGGAGCACCCAATATAATATTGAATTTTTGGAATCTACGCTTCGTCCCGATTCCAAAGATATATATATATATATATATATATATATATATATATATGTCATATGATTGCTCAGGCCGTGTTTACAGTACAGGGCAGTCGAACTTCATTTTTTTAATGTTTTCTCTTCCTGTATCTCGGAAACGAAACATTTGCGGATAAATTGAGTACAAGAAAAAATGATGAAAATAGGAGGGATCAGCGTACAGTGAAATAGCTTAATCACTTTCAGAATTACAAGTTTTAAAGTAAAAGTAAGGTAAAATAAAAAGTGTAAAATTTTAATGAGATCGTTCTCTTGCTTCCTATTCCAAAAAATGGCACCAAAATTGGACAATTTTGCTCTTATTTTTTGGGAGTTTTTGTCGGAAAAAACTTTATTTTAGGTTAGGGAAATATTTCCTTAAAACACAAATATATTTCTAAAAATGCTTTCTAGGCGACTATCACGGCTGTCAAAATGAATCAGGACATTGTGTAGCATGCAACGTTAGGCACGAACCAGAACCTCTATACAACCACTATCACGATTCAGCTGTATATGGGGGCTACAGTTCTGAATATAGCGGCAGCACGACCATGTACGGATATGGAACAGACTACGCCTACGATAATCCCAGTAGTATAAGCAGTCATAGTGGAAGTCGGACACCGCAAAGGCAAGGCAACACCTCGTTGCACTTGGCTAAGTTTTAATACATATTTTATTTTTCTAGATTACCTTTACAAACGCATATAAGAACACCATCAAACGTGTCAAACGCTAGTTCTACGACCACGAGTGGGTCAAACGTAAACCCGACCTTTAGGTTAGAAGAGGAGTACACGACGACTCACTACCTACCGCGACGGCCGCCATACGAATACGAGTACAATACTTACTCGCGATCAAACTCGCACGATTCTAGTAACTTCGAACGGCCGACGACTTTGGAAACCTCCGGGTACACCAAACTCAGGTCTAGCCTAAAAAGGAACAATTACCAATCCGCGCAAGGTCATTCCGGAGGGAATACTCCAACTAATCCTACCCCTCCGGATAGCCTGACGAGTGACGATAGTAGTTACGTGTCTGCTAAGGATTCAAACAGTTCAGTGAGTAGGGTAAGGTTTTCACCGACTACTCTCATAGATCTACCTGTACCTGGCCAGAACCAAGATACGACGATACCTCTGCAGGCGAGGAGGTCCAGGCAGAGGCCTTCGCTCGCGGACATGGAGAAGGAGTTTCTATCGTAACCTAAATAGAAAATAGGTCCAGTCTAGAGATAGATTAGTACTTGAGACGGGGCATTGGGACCTATTGTTCCTTATCAATTAGTCAAATTGTATATTGTGTGATGTATATTAGTAAAATTGTTGAATTTGCCGCTCCCGGATCACCTCAAGTGCTAAAGTCTTAGATGAGCCGTTTTCGGTATTATTGGAAAGCAATATTAATTGATATTTTGCAATGAAACTAGTCTGACTTTAAAATATTTATTTTAAAATTACTTTTTAACTCAGCGGAATTTTGGTTTTGTAAATGCCTGCTCAAATATAAGGATATAGTGTATAAATATCAAGTAAACCGTATGTGTGTTCTGTTTTGTTACGGAAAGGAAATAAAATTGTGAATTCGACACAATCCATAGTGCCTATACGCCGCTACAGCGCAGCTTCGTGATATATTTATAAATCTTATAGTCATTCATGTGCAATTTTATATAAAAAAAACAACTCTGGAAATTAAATGACCGTAGCTCATATTTTTTTATAAATTGTAAAATTTGTAACTGCCTATACTGCGTATGAAAAGTATTTGTTTTTATTTTCGATTTTGTATTATTTTTGTTACAACAGGGTGAATTAAAATATTTTATACCAAAAAATTAGCGCGAAGACATTTTTTATGTATTATTAATTTACGTACTTAAACCCTGTATAACGTAGTCACCTTATTTATTGAGACTGTTAGACATTCCATTTTTTACATCATTTTATTACGATTACAGCACTTCCTTATTATTGTCAATAGAAAAGACCAATTACAAATTTAGAATCGGAACCCGGTTTAACCTAGGTAATTTTTTTAAAAAATAACTTAAGTATAGCAAAAAGTATTATAACCCAATTAAAGTATTGTCCAATGAATGGCACGGAAAGATAAATAATGTAATTCCTTATATCTGAAAATTTTGCCTTCATTTTATACTTTATTTGTAAAGGAACGTGGCCATCATGTAAATATAAGACAGGGTTCTTGAGCTGTTCTTCTTCAAAGAATACTCAAAGAATTCTATAATCATTAATCGTTAAAGGTTCAGTATTTCGTAAATATTGTAAATATATTGTAAAATACATTTGTAGTATTATTTTAACACTCTCTGTGGCTTCCATAAATAATAAATATTATAAAGATGATCATATTATATAGAATCTAATTTAATACATAAACAGTTTTAAGAATACCTCACATGCTTTCTAAAGCCAGAGCTGTTGTAGGTCATTAGAGCTCTCAGTACATTTAACATGTGTCAACAAGTGGATCGCGGATGCCATTCAATCAAGTGTTCCAGTGAAGTTAAATTACACTATCTATTATATGATATTAGATACATGATCCTTCCAAATTGAGTACAACAGCTCTGCCTACAATAGCCTTCCAGTAACACCCAATTCAATATATCATTACTAAGGTAATGTGTGAAATGTTGTACCTATCTAAAAAATACATTTCCTACACAAAAGCAGTTTTATTTCGAAATTAAACGCTGTTCTGAAATGTTAACCTTACTTTTTGTACTGGCTTAATTCATGTGGTCGAAGGAAACTTAGCAGATATACAGGGTGTCCAACTTTAAAACTACAAATCCGTAAAATCTTAATTTTTGGAGATAATCGCCTAAACTTTTTTTTGTTTGAAGGGCCTTCAAAATCCGCTTCTTTTGACCTTCCTGCCATTTTTAAAATGCAACTCCAGGGCCGGCTGCGATTTTTTTATACCCTCGATTTCATGAAAACTATTTAGCGATTTTTTTATTTAAAATCTGACCCCATAGCATTAATCAGAACACCCCAAAACCCCTATATGCCACATTTGAATAAAAAATATACAGGGATTTCTTTCTGCAGGGTGTCAAAGTTGAGCAAAATAGGAATTTTAAAGGCATCTGCCAAGTCAAGTGTGCCATGGAATCTTCTCAAAACAGTTGAATGGTCGATAGGTGTTGGTGTGCAAAGGACCAATACAAAATATACAGAGTGTTCTTATCTGTGCCATCTCAAAATGCTGAATTTTTATGAAACTTTATACGGGTCATGAGTGCTGTGGAATCATTGAAAAAATATTGATAAACACAAAAGTAATGTATTTCTTGACAAAATGCCAACTAACTAATAAAAACAATTTAAATTATTGGACCTTTCTCATCCAAGTCGCACTGTTTAAGATGATACATTTTCTGTACGTTTCCTATTGTGGCACACCACTTAACTGATATGGACTTACTGACTGGCAGGCTACTGTATTTTTTAGATTTAGTTCGTTTATAATATGTGGAGCGGTTTTGATATATTCGATTTTTGACCCGTACTAAACAGGGTGTCCCGTAAGTCATGGTTCAAACGGAAATGGGTGATAGTAGGGGACGTCATTCGAAACAAGAAAAACCCCATATGTTGTGATCCAATTCTTTAGCGTTTTCGTGATACAGGGCGTTGAAATTTTGGAGAATAATTGATTTTTTTACAATATCTTCGTAACCGTGTGAGATATTTGCAAAAACTCTGGTACACAATAGTGTCGTGTTAGTTGGCATAGTTTGGGAAATTTCCGTGTCCCAAAGCAAACCAGTGGCGGAGATAGAGGGGAGGAGGGTCTATTAATTTTAAAAAAAACTTAGTACGGCCCTGTGCACAGTTTAATTTGAATGCATTTTTAGATAGGATTAAGTTAAAGTTTTCATGAAAAATCGCCGAAAATTTTTGATAGACAAGGAAAGGCAGAAGAATGAAAAAACGACTCACTCATCAGAATAAAGTAATTTTTATTGATAAACTTGTTTGGTTAGGCCAATATTTTTGGAAATTACAGGGTGTTTACCTAATTAATATGCTTTTAAGAGATTTTTGTCACATTTTTCCGCAAAATCTCAAAATTAATGAGATGTCATAATTATTTCGTCTACATCGACGAAGGCCCTAAGGTTCGTTAATTCTGTTTTGTTGTGTTGCATTCTGTTCCATAAACTTTTTCTTTTAGGTAACCTATAAAAAGAAATCGATCTAGCGAACGTGGTGGCCACTGTACACTCCCCCCTCGACCCAGCCATCTTCGCACACATTGATAACACTTAGTGTGGTGGCACACCATCATGTTGGAGACACACATACATATTTCTGCGTACAACTAGTGATACATCTTTCAACAAACTAGGCTGGGTCGAGGGGGGAGTGTACAGTGCGGCCACCACATTCGCTAGATCTGAACCACATAGATTTCTTTTTATAGAGTTATCTAAAAGAAAAAGTTTATGGAACAGAATGCAACACTGAGAAAATGCTTCGGGAGAGGGTAGGAATAGCGGTGGAGGAAATAAAGCAGAAATATAGTTTCCTTTGTCGATGAAGGATGGAAGGAGGACATTTTGAGTATCTTTTATAAAAAATATTTAACAAATAATTATGACATCTCATTAATTTTGAGATTTTGCGGAAAAATGCGACAAAAATCTCTTAAAAGCATATTAATTAGTAAAACACCCTGTAATTTCGGCGATTTTTCATGAAAACTTTAACTTAATCAAGAAATAAAAATTGCAATGAAATGGCGATAGGTACGTAAAAAAAGAAACATTTTTTGTAGGAAATGAAGTCGCCTATCTAAAAATGCATTTAAATTAAATTGTGCATAGGGCCGTACTAAGTTTTTTCTTAAATTAATGGACCCTCCTCCCCTCTATCTCCGCCACTGGTTTGCTTTGGGACACGGAAATTTCCCAAACTATGCCAACTAACAGGACGCTATTGTGTACCAGAGTTGTTGCAAATATCTCAAACGGTTACGAAGATATTTAAAAAAAAAACAATTATTCTCCAAAACTTCAACGCCCTGTATCACGAAAACGGTAAAGAATTGGATAACAACATATGGGGTTTTTCTCGTTTCAAATGACGTCTCGTATCACTCATTTCAGTTTGGACCATGACTTACGGGACACCCTGTATAGTTCCAAAAATGCAATAATTTTGGATGGCACAGATAAGAACACTCTGTATATTTTGTATTGGACCTTTGCACACCAACACCTTGAGTGGTCCTATTGACCATTCAACTGTTTTGAGGGGATTCCATAGCACTCTTGACTTGGCAGATGCCTTTAAAATTCCTATTTTGCTCAACTTTCACTCCCTGCAGAATAGAACTCCCTGTATATTTTTTATTCAAATTTGGTATATAGGGGTCTTGGGTTGTTCTGATTAAAGCTGTGTGGTCAGATTTTAAATAAAAAATATCGCTAAATGGTTTTCGTGAAAATCGGGGGTATAAAAAAATCGCAGCCGGCCCTGGATTCCCATTTTGAAAATAGCAGGAAGATAAAAAGAAGCGGTTTTTGTAGGCCTTTCAAACAAAAAAAAGTGTAGGTGATTATCTCCAAAAATGAATATTTTACGGATTTGTACAGTTTTAAAGTTGGACACCCTGTATATGTTGGATAAGGCATTCTACAGAATACTTGGGATGAATAGAAGCGTTGATTGAATTAAATTCCCAAAAAAAAAACACTGAAGTGCATAAAAAACAATCTTTGGATACTTAACAAAAATATATCCTCTTATTCCTCATTTTGAGAAGACAATGCGTCTGTTTCGGCAGAACTTCAAGCTGTTTGAAATCAGTTTGAAACTACTAGGAGTATGTGCGGTTCCATCAAAATAAAATTGGGCATGCTCTGGACAGTTTCAAACTGGTTTAAAATTCTGCCGAAACAGACGTGGTAACTTCTAAACATTATGCAGGGAGTCCCTGGAGTAAGTGCCAACACTTTAACCACATATTCAACCCATCAAAAGCAACAACAACTTTGGAAAACGAAAACCTGAAAATTTTCTGATTAAAATATCGAAGCATCAATTAGGTGAGTACATCTTGATTCAACATATATACATGTACACAAACTACAAACACTAGTTCTGAACCAGATCTAGCAAATAATAATACAGAGACAGAACTGAGAACTGGTTCAGAACTGCTGTTGGAACAAACCCATTGTTAAAAAGGCCTTTTTGAGCACGTCAAGATAAGCCTATAATACATTTGTTTGTTCCATTTGTTCCATTTGTAAAAAACAAATTGTTTGCACCACCTAAGTGGGATGCCCTGTATAAATTTTCGCATAATGGTTAAAAAGTTCACGTTCCTATTAGTCTATTAGTCTAACATCTCGACTTAACTCTACCTACCCCCACCTGGATTCCTAATGAAAGGTATTTTGTATAAAAGATAATTAATTATATTTTTGCACGAATGCACGGCTACCTATTAATAAAAATATAACTAAGTAGCTTTTTTCCTAGTCATGTGAGTCATCAAAAAATGCTTTATCAATCGATAGGTATTAAATAACATAAGTAAAACGGAAAAGCCAGGTTGCCTATACTTTTGCTAGTCCCTGTACTGGGTTGCCAGGTATAAATAGGAAAGCCCGTAACAGTAATTTACCCCCCATTTGTATTCTCTTGGATACATATAACAAAATGTAGATAATTTTATTGGAAACACGGTCGTATTAGATTGCCTAAGCAAACTTGGACAAGACGCACGGTTGACGCGTTTTAAAGTCCAAAGAGGCAAAGGGGGGGGGTCAATTACTGGCCAATTACAAGTACAAAAAACAAAGCGGCACTCCTCAAATGCTTCCAGAAACAACCACATAAAATGAAAGAAATTGCTGGCACCTTTTACAACACTACATCAACAGAAGAAGCAATCACTCAAGCTCTGGAGCAGGTGCTTCTCGTGATATATCAGGCCCCTGCTAATGAATGTGGGTGTGGCTTAATGCATCCGATCCTTGTTGTGTCACACTACGTATTGCGGTTGGAATTTTTTGTTTGAAGAGCAAAAACTGCTTCTTTTGACCTCTTAGCGATTTTGTATTTAAAATCAGACCACACCGAGTACATCAGGACACCCCAAAAGCTTCATATAAGTACCAAATCTGAACAAAAAATATAAATGGAGTTCTGTTCCATTAATTCCAGACATCTGGCAAGTGGCAAGTCAAGTGTGCCATGGGAGTGTGCCTCAGCAGTTTAATGGTCAACGGGATCACTCAAAGTGTTGTTGTGCAAGGACCTAATACAAAATATTATGCAGGGTATTTTTCTCTGTGCCATCTTGGAACTTTACACGGGGCAAAAATCGAGTATATCAAAACATAATATAATACAGGGTGTAACATAAGTACGTTAAAATATTTAAATGACGAATTCCTGAGACAATTTTTAGAAAAAAAAATATATAAACTTGTATACGGAAATGCTTTGTTTCGGAGATACAGGTTGTTGAAATTTATTTTTTTTTTCGTATTTTTCAGGGACCCTTTAAAGTAAGGGGACCCAGCATTATACTTTCCAAAGTGAGGCCGTTTCTTTCCCCATTCTAATGGTCTCAATGATGCCAAGCATGCCATTTTATTGGAGAATCTATGAATATAACAGGTACTTTGATTGTTAGTAAAAATGATGATGATTTCTAAAAATTAGGCTTGACAATGTTCTGTCAACAAACACAGAATATGGCAAGTGCCAAATGAATCAAATTTTTTATATTTGAATTTGGTTTCCTGCAATTATTTCCAGGAATTTAAGTAATATAATAAGTATGGTAAGTCAGAGCCGATTTTGCTAATTTGAGAATTTGTCGCTATTGCACCTTGTTACCAGGTTCCTGAATCCATTTGTAATAATATATGTGTACTTGAACTTTCTTCCCTTGTTGAATGTATCTACCCAAAGAACTTTCACAGATTTCGGGATGGACTAATAAGATTAGGTCTAGTAGTTTTAATCATGTAGTTTTTTCGGTGCTCATTTTTGTAATTTTATTTCTCTTCCAAGGTACCTCACAAACGTAAAATAAACTTATAGTTGTAGATAAAAACTGTTTAAAAAAAGACCTGACTGAAGCTACCTGCTTAATAATTTAAAATTTAGGAAATACCATTTTTGTTTTGAACTACTTACTTATACGTAATGCCCACGTAATGGGAATTGTAGGAATACTAAAGGTGAGGCATGAAAAATCTGGTTGCAATTTAGAAAACTTAAAAATTGTGAACTATGATGGGAAATATTTTGCCTCCTTTGGAATCTATGGCACTGGCATGTCACATAAAACCTGATGGCAGTTCGACACTGACATATAACATAACCTTGTACCAGCCCACTTATGTGGTCTCCTTGGAGATATACAGAAAACAAGGCTTCACTTTTCCTATTTGATAGACTGTGACATGCTGGGTCCCCTTATTTTAAAGAGTCCCTGGTATTTTTAAATAACCTTTGCAAAAAATGTTGTTTATTTTGACGAGATCTACCACACACTTAGTTTTTGTAATGTTCTCATCAACTTCACTTGGCGCCCAAGGAGCTAAGTAACGTGCATCGATACAGAAAATTGTAAATATCTCGAAAACGATCAACTCCAGCGTTGTTGAGGAAGTGTACCTTTTTTTGCCAAATGTTTGCTGTCAAAAAAGTTGGGACAATTTTAAATAAATAATGACAGCGTTCGTAACGCCCTCTAGGCGCTACATAGAAATTAATACCTACCTAAAAAAACGGGTTCATAATTTCGTGCTAAAACTTATTTTTTGCAAAGGTTATTTAAAAAAACGAACAAAAATTCAATTTCAACATCCTATATCTCCGAAACGGAGCATTTCCGGTCACAAGTTTATAAAAAAAATTCTAAAAATTGTTTCAGGAATACGTCATTTAAATATTTTAACGTACTTATGTTACGCACCCATAGGTAATGTAATTTAACTTCACTTGAACATTTGATTGAATGGCAGTTGAACTATACGTAAGTACTTCGGCACCAGCGATCCAGTTGCTAGGACATGTTAAATGTACTGAGATAGCCCAGAGAAAAATACAGTGTACATTTGTGTATTGAATCTTTGCACACCAACACTTTGAGTGATCTTGTTGACTATTCAACTGTTTTGAAGGCATTCCATGGGCCTACGGCACACTTGACTCGCCACACTCCTTAAAAATTCCTGTTTTACTCAACTTTTACACCCTGCAGAATGGAACTCCCTGTATATTTTTTGTTCAAATTTGGTGTACGCGGGCGGTTTTGGGGTGTTCTGATTAACGCTGTCGTTTCAAATTATAAATAAAAAATCGCCAAATGGTTTTCGTGAAAATCGGGTGTTTAAAAAAATCGTAGCCGGCAGTGGATTTGCATTTTGAAAATAGGTTTTGAACGTCTTTGAAACAAAAGAATGTTCAGGCGATTATCTTGAAAAATAAAGATTTTATGGATTTGCATATTATGGTATGTCATAATTTTTAATCCTCGTCTAAAAGATTTATTTATTTTTTATAAGCTTTTATTTAACTTCACCTGTTAGTGTAGGTCGAATCTTGCAAGCTGAATTAGAACCTTTAGTTCCGGTGACAATGCAATATGCAATACATTCAAAATGGCAGCCGCTCCAAGATGGCGGATGATGTATTTTTTGTCGAAATCCTTAAGGTGGTTATCAAATGAAAGGGCTTGAAAAGTAGAAAACGATAAAATTAGTGACATCACTAAATTCAATATGACCGCCGCTCCAAGATGGCGGATGATGTATTTTTTGTCAACCCCCTTAGTATGGGTATCAAATAAAAGGGCTTGAAGAGTAGAAAACGCAAAAATTAGTTACATCACACTAAATTCAATATGGCCGCCGCTGCAAGATGGCGGATGATATATTTTTTGTCAACCCCCTTATAATATGACTATCAAACGAAAGGGCTTGAAGGGTATAAAACGAAAAAGTTAGTGACATCACACTAAATTCAATATGGCCGCCGCTCAAAGATGGCGGATTACATTTTCTTGTCAGCCCCCTTAATATGAGTATCAAATGAAAGGGCTTAAAGAGTAGAAAACGATAAAGGTAGTGACTTCACACTAAATTCAATATGGACATGAAAGGGCTTGAAGAGTAAAAAACGATAAAGTTAGTGACATCACACTAAATTCAAAATGGCCGCCGCTCCAAGAATTACCTATTTGATACCCAACATGGGTATCAAATGAAAGGGCTCGACGGGTAGAAAACAATGCGGTGAATGACTTCATACGAAATCCAATATGGCGGCCGCCCCAAGATGGCGGACTAAATTTCTTTACCACCCTCCTGACATGGGAATCAAATAGGTATTAAAAAGCACAAAATCAAGTTGAAAATAAAAAAAAACTTTTTAAAAACAATCTTTTATTTAAGCCGTACTAAAACGAATAAAATAAGTTTAGGTTTTCGTTAAGATAATTCAATTCCAAATTGCGACAAGTTTTTGCAAATTGAAAAGCTTGTCGCGCGAACTGTAAAGAAAAAACTCATACTTTGGCACTTGCTTATCAACCAATCACTGATGTCCAATAAAATTAATTGGTATAGGTAGGTACTTACTTTCTTCAACATTTCGCGCGACAAATTTTTCAATTTGCAAAAACTTGTCGCAATTTGGAATTGAATTATCTTAACGAAAACCTAAACTTATTTTATTCGTTTTAGTACATGGCTTAAATAAAAGCTTGTTTGAAGAAGTTTTTTTTTAATTTTCAATTTTATTATTTATTTATTTACCACTCTGTTTTATTTATAATATTATTTTCCCCAAAAAAGGATTCGGCTAAAGAGTTGTCTTTATTTATCCCACGAAGAAATGAGCATGGGCACCTTCTTTAATTCGGCAGCTCGCGCACAGCTGCTATATGGCTCCCTTAGGTAGGTACTCAAATATTCAACTTTATGAAACCGTGAGTCTTACCCAATTTTGCTTATAGGCAATCAAATACCACTGTCTTCGCAATAAAATTATCCGCATTTCGATACATATGTCGTCGCTTTAGAGCAGAACTATTATAGCCTATCTCCAAAATGGCCGTCGAAGTAGTAGCCGAAATCCAGTTATAAAGAAAGGTTTTTCAAAGTAGATAAATCAAAACTTTCCTATCTCTAGAAGATAATTTTATTTAGGGTCAGAACTATCCTATATCTCAGTTAAGAAATCAATCTGCAAGTGAACGTGGAGTTCTGCACAAAAATGTGTGCGTGCGGTTTTAGTCATTTTCTTGGAGATATAGACTTTATTGTCCTAATCCGAAAAAAGTGGAGTTGGTCTATTATAACTGGGACTTAGTTTTTTCTGATCTTAGGGTATAATGTATAAAATAGAAGTTTTTATTTTGTAATATTTTAAAAAATATATTGGAATGCAAGGTACTATTTGTTTTGTGTAGTTTCAATTTACTGCAAGTTTATTTTTTTAATAAAAAGGATAATATAAGAAGTATAAAGCATCTGTTTTTCGTTTTCATTGGCATAACTAATAATAATATTGGAGATCGAAGCAATGCTCACGGGAGATACATACAATTTGCAGAATTTAACCTTCCTCTCTACTTGTCCTAATTTTGAATGTAAAGTCAATTCGGCCTCTTACCTATATCTCCTATGAAAATAGGTGCTATTTTGTCTCAAAATACTGTATCACTGCTTTCTTGAACACTTTAGTCGTGCGTTCAGTAGACGAGACACAAGAGACTTGAATGATCAGTTAGACGAGAAACCTCAGACTTGAATGATCAGTTACGCGAGAAACCTGAGACTTGAATGCTCAGTTAGACCAGAAACCTGATCTATAGTTTGTTTTCTATAGCTATTTGAATAAAGATAAAGAATCCCAGGTAGGAGCAAATTTGGGCTTAACGCTCGACCGGGACAGTCTCTGCACATGGCGGGATGCCGTTTCCGTTTCTACATGGCGCGCACCTTTGAGTTGTTTCGACAATCTAATCGAGGCAGAAATCCCTATTTTTCGTGAATTAAGTACTTTAAAATCCTAGTACTTGTATAAGCATAGTACAAGAAACCAATAAGCACTTTTTGCTTATAGCAAAATTAAAATGCATTTTATAGTAAGTATATTTGCTAATTTTCTGTAAGCAAAAGTTCTTGGGTATGTAATTAGGTACCTATATATATGTAATTCAAATCTGATTTGGTACTATACTTATAAGTATATCTAGGTACTATATATGTATAATGGATATTTTAAAAATCTGAAATTCCTGCACTTGCATCATAACTACCTATTGAATTATAAACTAACGTAGGTATAGTCTTGCAACACGCAAGGTCTACCTATTAATTTTATCTCCGCAACCGACTTATGTTCAATATTTAATTACTATTCTATTGTTCGGAACCTCAAAGAAGCCAGTATTGTACAAACATCTACACCCTGATTTAATTTGGTTATGAAATAAAATATTATTGTTTTAATGCATTAATGCTTGAGTAGGAAGTACGTCACGACGTAATCTTAAGACCAGTTTCGGCCAAAAAAAATCGACAAAAGCGAACGTATGGACTACATTCGCGCCGGTTGCTTACTTTCAGTTTCATTGAAATGACCCAAATGCTGGAGATATTGTAAAATAAGGTAGATACTTGCAATTTACTTATTCATGTTTCGATTTTAAAAACGTCGAGCATAGCTTGGTCCAATGACTCGGCTAAAAACAAAGAAATATGTCTGATTGTCGAATATGACCTTCGAAAATGTAGGAGTAATTTCTATAACAATTTTACGTTACTGATATTGGATAAATTTTTGACCTACGTTTCGCCAATTTTGAATAGATTTTTTAACTGACAAATTTTGTTCAGTAGATTACGCGATGTCTGGTGTGTTTACCCAATAATAAGAAAAGTGACAGTGGTATAGTTTCAGTAGTTTTTATTTTTCATTTATTTATATCTATCTACACCTTATGAGCTCATTTTCCCACGCAACTGTTTTTTTTAAGTGCCACTGGCATAAAGTTCTGTAACGAACGGATTTTGACATTTGACGTAAATTATGTGAACACATATCTCATTTATACATTTCTCTTCTTTAAAAAATAACCAATGCCGGTGACATAATAATTCAAAATAGCCAATACCTCTAGTTCTAGTATTTGGACCTCTTCTCGCAGATTATCAGATTTCACGTATGATGGAGAGCAAACTCTCCTCTTTTCAATTTTCAGCAATCAATTTGTTCGAATCTTATATATAGATTTTACGAACAAAACTATTAATGACTTGGCAAGAGGGGTTCAAGTTTACATGTCATTTTTATTGACTTTGCCAAGGCATTTGACAAGAAATATTACAATATTATTATTCAAGCAGAAAACATTCGCCTTTCCGCCAGATTTGATAGATCCATTCACTTCATATTTGAGTGGTAGGAGGAAATTTGTTCGGGCTCATAATTTTGTCTCGAAAACATTTTCACCTGGATCTGGAGTGCCCCAAGGCTCAACTATTGGCCCATTATTAATATTTATTTATTAACGACATTACAACGCAGTAATGTTCTCTTGTTTACCAATGACATGAAAATCTATATAAAGAAGTCAATAGCATTATCTATTCAATCTATTGACTGTGATAAATTACAGACTTTGATGGAGGACCTTGGTATTATATTTGTTTAACTCAAAATTGACATTCAACAATCACAATGAGAGGGTAGTGAGGAGTTTTTTCAAGAGGATGGGATCTGTCAACAACACAACATTTTAAATAAAGAGTTTATTCTCAAAATCTTGTTCATTCCTTAATCTGTTCGGAGCTTTAATACTGCTTCGATTATTTGGAGTACTTTTATTTAAAATATGTAGAAACTATAAATATAATTGAAAAAGATCAAGACATTTTTGGAATATGTGTATTTTAACGAGACAGATGGATATGAAAATTTTAATTTGCGAGAAAGCCTTAAAGGAACTTAGAATGATAAATTTATACAATAAAAGAATATATGATGTGAAAAATTTTACTTTGGTACCTATATGTCTTTCGTGATTCCGAATTTGAAGACACGCAATTATGTGAGAATTTTTCACTATCCGACACCGCTCCGTAATTACAAGTCTCAAATGCCAGCTATGAATATGATGAGGTTGTATAATTCATGTCGATATAACTTCGATTTATTTGGCGATACTGTTAAAAATGCAGTACTTTTGTTTTGCGTGTATTATTAATTGCCTATGTAGGTATCTATGGAATTTTCTGTATTTTTATAACAATCTTTTACTATACTAGAAAGGATTTTTTGCTTTTTTGGTCATGTTAAGCTAAAGTTAAGGTGAAATATATATCAAAATTATTGATTATTGTATTTTAAGGTAGAGTATACGTATTTTGTAACTTTAATACTTGGCCTGTTGTGTGGGTAATAAATAAATATGTTTCTGCTGTAAAATATTCAATAAAATAATTCTAAAAGACTTTTTTAGATATTTTAAAACATATACTTATTGTGTCAAATATTTCGAAATGTCCTTTTTTTGCAAATTTTTTGTTTGCAGAACTATTTAAAATTTTATTTCGCCCGCAGTGTGTGCTTGTATAGTGCATAAAAAATTACTTGCTGCAACTGTGAAATTTAGCATTTACCAGAAAAAAAAACGTCACTTATATATGTTGCAATTTCGAAAAAAATATTAGAACAATAATAGGTATGTTTACCTTGAATTTGTTTATTGGTATACCAATTTTCGAGAACAACATTTATTTTCATGTCATTTTTTAAATTATTTCCTTTCAATTTTTTTTCACAGATTCTACCTGTATAAAGTCTATTGTAAAGAAACTCATAATTTAAATACATGTTCTTATAGCTAAACATCGTCTCCGGTACATATTTTAAAACAAACACATTTTGGAAGCTTAATGATTTTGCCGTGCTTGATGCAAAGGTTATTTAATTACTGTAATTTAATAAAACAATCTGATTTCTTCATGTAGATAAATAGTAGGGTAGGTAGGTACCTACCTGCACAACATCAGATTATTTTATTAAATTATAGAAATTAAATAAACTTTGCATCAAGCATGTCAACATTTTTGAGCTTCAAATACGCGGTAAAATATGTACCTGAAACGATATTTAGCTAAGAGAATATATTTAAACCATGAATTTCTTTAGAAGAAACTACCTTATGCTACTTATGCAGGTAGAAAACAATTGAAAGAAAATAATTTTAAAAAATTGACAAAAAATGAATGTTGTCTCAAAAATGGTACTTATACCTACAGATAAAGAATTGCAAGGGAAACGTTTTTTTTTTCTAATATGTTATTTTTTCGTAATTCTACAAATAAGTAGTGTTCTGGGACGCGGCCACCGAAAAATACAGGCCTTGGCGCGGCGCGAACTCACGTGACTCTAGGAGTTCTAGCATTGCATACTTTTAGCATTGCTTCACTTGTAAAATAGTGTAGGAAACATGCAATACATTGGAATTATTGCAAATATTTTATTATCTTATTTGGATAAATTTTCGCACTCAATTCGAAAAAATATTAACAACAAAATGCCTAACCTAACCTAAATGAGAACTCCTAGAGTCACGTGAGTTCGCACCGCGCCACGGCCGGTATTTTTCGTGGGCCGCGGTTCTGGAAGAATGTCAAATATGACAGTTGCGGAAAGTCACGTAACCACTTTTGCATAGGTAATGTTTTATTCCTATATACAAGTACAAACTGATGTCAAAGTAAAATTTTAAATAGTTCTACAAGCAAAAAATTTTCACTTATGACTTCACACTGCATGTAGGTATTAGCGTTGACTGACGTATTAATACGTCAGTCAACGGTATTAGCTTCCACACTTGTTTCCTTAATTTCATTGCGTTTCATTTAGGGGACCAAAATTTGAAATATCAAGTTTTACTATAATGATATTTTTAAAATTTTATTGCAAAGTTACAGTTAGGTACCTACCCCATTAATATTATGTTGCTAAAAAAATTTAAATGGCATGATATAAATGTCTGAATTTAGTATATGAAATGAAAGTTTTCGGAACAGACAATATTAAGGCATTTAAGCCAGTTTTTTTATTTATTGGAAGATATTATGTCGCAGTACGTACACTAATAAATGGAAGTATACCTCCTCAATACGAATAATGCTTGCAATTTACAAAAGAAAGCAATCACAATATGGCCGTTTTAATCATGAAATCAATGATATACCTACTAATATTCACTTCCGAATCGATTATACTACTTTCTTAGAGAAAATGCCAAGCTACAAATGCATTTAAACATCTGCTTATGAATATTCTAATAACATATTTGCATTTCAGTAAGGCTGATATGAGGTATAATATGTTTCAAAATCACTAATTTAAAATATCTAAAATATGGTAATAGAGCATCACGACCGTAGCAATGGGCAGGCCTTGTAGACCGACTGTAAATTTTCACTTTCTTTGGTCGGAACTCGAAAGTACATCACCGATTTATGGCAATAACAAACAAATACTCGTTTTTAACGTATATGCAATATGAGGATGAGAAGTATCCAAGTCAAATAGATAGCTGTGTACATAATAATATGCTTACCTGAATTTAAATAAAACAATTGTACACACAAGAAGTCGTCAATCTTTAGCAAAGTCACGTTTTATACAGTTTAAGCTCATTAAAGGTTATTGGCAAAATGGCCACACATTTATTGTTGCAATTTATTATCGCAATATTGCTCTCTTTTTTCAAAACGGCCTAAACCAAAGATAAAAACTTTAATGCTAATGTGTTCCTAATTTGAAAAAATTTTTGAAATCATTGAGAAAGGAAAGCTGAGATATATTAGAGTTTATTAATAGAACGCACAAATAAAAACGCCTATTAACACCTAAGATTAGTAGCTATCTTATTAAAAAATATGGTAGTCACGTTTTTGATTGCAACTGTTTTATCTAAAGGTTACAGTTAACATATTATTGCAATTGTTAAGAAAAGAAGGGAAGGAAATAATTATTAATTTCATTTTTAGCAACCTATGAACTTGTTTACGTTCATGTTCATGATGCGATCAAGAGAAGATTTATTGGCTTTTTTGGTCATCGGTGCAATATAGATATATTTCGATCGACAATTCATTATAAATTCCTGTCTGGTCTAGGTAATCGACAGATAAGCGGGAACAGTTTGTTGATTAGACGGAGCAGTTTGTTGTATAGTTACATTAGGCCTTATACTTCCATGTTTCCTTAAATGTCGCTATATACTGTACTAGAAGCACTAGAATCAGTTATCGATATTTAATTTAAATAAAAAGATTGGGAATTACTGGGTGGTATTAATAAAATTAAGTAACTTCTTTTTACTTATAATTTTGGAGTAGATTCTTCATTTGGCATGAATAAAATGATGGAGGAAATGCTTAAACACAGAGCACCTGCTAGTTTTTTAAGTATCTACTTACCAACGAGTACCTACCGCAGTTTTGGTTTGAATAAAATTAAGCACATACTACAGGAATGAAGCACTTACTCAAATAATTTTAAGTTATCTCCCTAGGATGCTGGGAATCAGTAGTGACCACTGTGCTGTCATAAGTAATGGCCGAATTTATGCCTGTTGCTCGTACCCGAAAATATTATAAAGTTCGGAGAGACTGTTGAGATGTTGATTAACGAGTTTTGTATAGATTTGACAGAAATAACGTGGAATGGTTGGCTGAACATTTCCTGCGAGATGAGTTTGAAAATAGGGGTGGTGCTCTAAGAGCTACTGAGAAAATTGGAATTTTTCTTCGTTACGTCGGTGACCCGGGATTCCAAAGTGGTGTGGGTGAGGATATAGGAGTGCATCAATCAACAGTATCGTTAACACTTGCAACAGTAATGGACGCTATAATACGAGAATCAAATGTTTGGATAAAGTTTCCGTCAACTGCAGCAGAATTGCAGACAGAAAGATAAAAGGCAAGGAAAGTACAACTTTATTTTCGCTATAGGTGCCATTGATGGCACGTATGTCCCTGTCATAAAACCGACCATATATGGCGATGAATATGTGAACCGAAAGGGATTCTGTAGTCTTAACGTTCAGGCAACGTGCAACGTTCGAGATGAATTTACAAGTGTCGATGCATCTTGGCCGGGGGCCGTTCATGACTCGAGTATATGGAGGAATTCCAACGTTTATAACACTATGCAGTGGAATACAAGTGGTGTACCTCTTCTTGGAGACTCAGGTTATGGACTTATGACTCCATACAGAGATGCTGTCACTCTTGAGCAACATTCGTACAATAGATATTTGACTGGAGAACGCGTTATAATAGAAAGGTGCTTTGGTCAACTGAAGCAGCGCTTTTCTTTACTTACTGAAACACAAAATTCGAGTGAAAACAGAAAATGTTCCACCTCTTATGTTAAGTTGCTTTATTCTGCATAATGTTGCAAAACACCTCAACGACGAAGATTTTCAGATTTTGGAAGTTTGATCCGTTTACCCTTCTCACTCTCGATTGTTTCCTTTTCACTCTCGATTGTTATTTCATATCTACATATGGATACGTCTGCCAAAACAGTGAAATTTGAAATAGCAAAAAGAAATGGGGAGATATGAAATAACAATCAGGAGGAAGAAGGCAAACAGATCAAACGGATATCAATAAGGAACGTAGAATATATATGCCGGCTGTGGTTCGGAGCACGTACTTAAAAAGCTGAAGCAGGTGCTCCATCTCTATACCAAAAGTTTATTAATACCAAAAATAAGTTTGTGCTTAATACCACCCAACTGTCTCAGTGGTACATTTATCGTGGAACATTACTAGAATATCATGGTAGAACTCGAAATTGTTTTGTCATTTAGGTACACCTAGGTACATTCCGACACCAATACTTGTTTTATTGTTTTGTCATTATGTGCTAATCCCCACACATAAGAGCCTTCGAAAGGCCATTTGATACCCAACATGTTAATTATTTAGTAATTTATCAATAAGGCAATAAAGAACTAAGTGGACATAATAAGGGGAAGGCATGTTCTAAAGATAGAGAACCTTTTTCGGATATCCTCGGAAAAGTAATAATTTGTACCTAACTACGTATTATAATAAATCCATTAGTATCCAGTAGTATAGTAACCTAGATTCGTTTAGTATTTAAAGAATAAATATACCCAAAATAATTTGCTTTTTATCTATAAGTCTATAAGTAATTTACTAAGGACTAATAATTTAATCAGCATATACTTGACTGTTGACATTTTCACATATAGGCGCAGACATTTTTATGTTAAGTGAATACGGGCAACGCGGCTAGTGAATATCTGTATTAAAATGTACTAAATATGACACACGCGATACGAGTAGGTATATATAGCATCTATCCTTTGAATAAGGAACCCCAGGAAGGAGCAAATTTGGGCTTAACGCTCGACCGGGACACTCTGCATTTGTCTGGATGCCGTTTTCGTTTTTACAGTGGCGCGCACCTTTGAGTTGTTTAGACAAACTAATCGAGACACAACCCGTCATTTTTCGTGAGATCAGTACCTACAACACGGGCAAAAAATTATAAAGCACTTTTATACAGGGTGTCCGGTAATTATGCGGCAATCTCGCGTGAGCAGGTAGAGGACATCAAAATATTACGATTGGGCTTAACAACTATGGGTCAAATCTTAATAGTTACTGAGATACGGGCGGTGTAGTTCTTTTTTTGAAATTGAATTATGGCAATATCTCCCAAAATAATCAAGCTGCTGAACTGAAATTTAGTACTATTATGTTTTTGGGAATGGAAAATAAGATGAAAATGTCAATTTCTACGTGTCTCACAGAGGGGGCCACTTGCGCTGTTTTTGGATCGTGCTTTTATTCGTACCTTTTTTGAGGTTATCTTTTTGGTTCTGCAGGTCCATCATTCCAGTGCTTTCATTCTACAACAAAGAGGTACTCTTGTTTCATAACGATAAAACCACCCTGTATCTTTAAGTTTAGGAATCCTTGGTAATACAACAATTCTAATTTTAAATTTCCACTTATGAAGAAGTCGGTAGGTACCTACACAAACGTCTATGCCACTTTGGTGCATAGCCTCAAAAGTTAATTTAAATTAAATTAATTTTAAATTACAAAATTACTTACCTCAAACATTGTAATTCTGAAGGGCAAGGGAAGTGCCACAAGCCGCACAGTTATGCACAATAACTCGAAAAAGTATCTAAATACCACAAACTGACACCTATAACCGTGTCAGATATTAAAATATTGTGTCAAAACTTGGATAATACTCTGGGCGATTTCCGTCTCACGTATTTTATAATACAAATAGTTTTGTCTCCTTCCGGGGATTCTTTATTCAAAGCATCTATCTATCATAGATTCCGGGCTGCTTCAAAGTCATTACAAGTAGGTATACACGAGTAGCCTTCTAGAGACTCCTAAATTTTGAGACTCCTAAATTTTAAGTGTTGGTAGCGGATGCACTTAGCAATTTCCATCTGGTTCATATTGATAATATCATGTAGACATTATCAAGAAAATCAACTGATCGAACATTTAGTCCAGTTGTGGTGGGAATTGACTACTTATATAGTCGGAGAGCTGGCGTCAAAAATGTACAAGAGTTTTCGGAAGGTTGATATTTTCAAATTGAGTTTTATTTTAGCGATAGAGATCCACTGTAGAGTCAGCAATTCAGCGATCGGGACACCTGGCGCTGGGACGCTCGGAAAGTTGTTAAATTAATTAGCATTCCTATGTTTTCCGAAAGCTCAAAATTGTGTAATTACTGAATGTAATATAGAGCACGAATCCAACACTCAGATAGAAAAATGAAGAGACACATGGCGTCAGCACTACAGTGTCTATGCATATCTAAAAAGTGAAGTTTGAAAGCCCTGTATTGTAAAAACGGCTGGAGCAAATATATGCCATATATACATATATCGTTGGAACCAGGTTGAAGCGTAGATTTAAAAAAAACTAATAAGGGATAAGGGGTTGGGTAATATTTAAATAATGGCCCTATACAGGGTGCATGTCCCAATAAGGACTCCCGTCGCCGATATCTCCGGAACAAAAAGATATATTTTAATTCTGCGAACGCCGTTTGCGAGGTCGTGAAAAAGCCTTTATTCTCATTTTGATATTGGCGTATAGATGGCGCTGTGGTGCAAAGAACTTTTTCGATCCTAGGAACGCTGGATCCTAGGAACTGGGTAATTTGGAGAAACCTTTTTTCTATCGACTATTTTCCTGCTGTTACTAGTTTCTGAGATAACCGCTCTACCATGTCATTTACAAAAAATGAGCTAACTCGCTTCAAATTAACTTTAGAGGAAAAAGTTATTAAAAATATTTTTGTAGTTCACTAGGACGAAGAAACTAGCGGTCGTGTCAAATTATTACACATCCGGTTCGACCGGAAGTACCGGAAGTGACTCATATTTCAGTTTAAAATGACCATACTGTATAATTTATCCCTCAAAACTGAAGAAAGGTAATTTCCAGTGTCATATAATAACAATAACACCATGTTGTATACCTACATACATCTAGACAACGACAATTTGGCTGAATTTATTTTTATTAACGGAAGGTGGCTCTGTCCATTATTTCAATACGATATTTAGCTTCGAACACCCAGGTAATTCTCTATAGTTGTCAATTTGTTTCCTGCCTAATTAGTTTATTAATTTTTGTAATAATGGTTAATCATAGTAATGAGGATACATTATTTATGGAGAATGCGGTAAAAACAGTGCTGTAGCCCCTCGTACTTAGGTATGGAAATAATTTTGAACATTTATTGTAAACATATATTTTTAGTTTCTATAATGTCACCTTCGGTTAATAAAAATAAATTCAGCCAAATTTTTGTTGTCTACAGGTACCTACAATTTGTTATTGTGATTAGGTATATTTTTTCCAATTTTGAAAATTGTACAGTATGTTCATTTTGAACTGAAAAATGGGTCATTTCCGGAACTTCCGGTCAAACCGGATGTGTAATAATTTGACACATGCCGCTATTTTCTTCATCCTAGTGCACTACAAAGATATTTTTAATAGCTTTTTCCTCTAAAGTAAATTTTAAGCGAGTTAGCTCATTTTTTGTAAACGACATTGTATATAGAGCGGTTATCTCAGAAACTAGTAACAATAGGAAAATCGTCCATAGAGCAAAAGTTTCTCCAAATTACCCAGTCTTTCAGATGCGCTACGTTCCAACGTTCCTAGGATCGAAAATTTTCTTTGCACCGCAGCGCCATCTATACTCTATACGCCAATGTCAAAATGAACGCTTAGCACTTGCGAATAAAGCCCTCGTCACGTCCTAGCGAACGGCGTTTGCAGAATTAAAATATCTCTTTTTGTTCCGGAGATATCGGCGACGGGAGTCCTTATTGGGACACTCTGTATAATAATAATAATAATAATAATAATTCTCACCCTCACAACACTCCAAACTAGGAGTACCCCAGAAGCAACCACATGCTTGTGCGGGGGAGGGGGGCAATTACTATTATTTTGTCTTCGTTGCCATGTGCGGCTAGGGCCGACTTTTTTCCCGCTAGAACTAGGATAGCATTCGCTCAAGTACTACGGAAAACCCTACAAAACCGTAGTCATCCTAGTGAGTGTAGGACAATTAGTAAATCACACGAATAAAGCTATTTAGGAGCAATACCGTGAATCCACATTTGTCCAGCGCTCTTGGCCATAGCGGTGTTTTTCTTTAAAGACATGTGCATGTGCCTGCCTCGAACCAAGGTCGATCGAAGGCAGAAAAACATGCAGCCTAAAAAGTCAGCGCCGGTACGAGCGACGCCACCGCGGCCTCTGTATACTGTAGTACTGACGCCATGCGTCCCTTTATTTCGCTATCTGACTGTTGGATTCGTGCTCTATATTACATTCACTAAATATACACAAATTTTGAGCTTTCCGAAAACAGTTTAGGGATGCTAATTAATTTTGAACCTTTCCGATCGACCAGTGCTACAGGTGTCCCGACCGCGGAAGTACTGACCCTGCAGTGATTCTCTATCACTAAAATACAACTCAATCTGAAAATATCTAACCTACTGAAAACTCTTAACTCTCAATGCCCTATCCAAATGGCGAGCCTCACATACAGGGTGTTCATTTCAGGACTTCCCAGCCTAATTTTCTCGAAATGTGTGTACTTTTTTAAAAAATCCCGAGACACATCAACAAACTTATGGAAGGGGACAACTTTTCATCGGAAAATGAAGCGCCCTTTTTTATCCCCTGCGAGGGGGAGCAACCAACTTCAAAATCTTAAATGAGAAGGGGTATCGGGTAGTACCTCATTTTAAAGGTCTTTTTAATCTCTACACGTCGATGTTTCTTTTTTTTAAATGGATCGATCCATGGTCGAGATATTAAGGAAAATCTGTTTACCGCTAACTGTTTTTTCATTCCTTTTACTTCAAAACTGAATTACAACATTTTACTGTCAATTTAATAATTGCTCAAAATGTTGTCCATTTTTGCCCAAACAATGGTATAACCGTTGTTCAAATCCTTGGCGCACATTTTCAAACACTTCTGCTCGAAGTGCTCGACATACTGCAACAATCCTTTGTCGAAGCTCTTGTAAATTTTGCGGCGGGGGTGTCTAAACAACTGATTTTAAATGTCGCCATAAAAAGAAATCACATGGTGCTAAATCCGGGGACCTGGCTGGCCACTCTATAGGTCCTCTTCGACCTATCCATTTACCGGGAAAACCATTGACGGACCGGAAGCACATAATGGGGAGGAGCTCCATCTTGTTGAAAATGTAACTCATTTTCGTCCAGAAAGGGGTTTCCATTTCTATCTAGTTGATTTTCAACTGCATCGGTAATTAGCGGATTGATCGTATCTTCTAGCATATTCAAGTATACCTCACCATTTAGATTTCCATCGATAAACAATGGACCAATTACTTGATTTCCTAGTATACCGGCCCATACGTTAAGTTTTTGGGGATACTGGGTATGCCCTTCGACAAATACATGATCATTTTCATTGTTCCAATATCTGCAATTATGTTTATTAACAAATCCATTCAAATAGAAAGAACACTCATCAGTGAAGCAGATATATTTTTTAAATTGGATATTGTTATTAATAGTTGTAGTCATTTGTTCACAAAACTCAATTCTTCTGTCAAAATCGTCTTCACTCAACTCTTGACATATTTTCATTTTATAGGGATGGAATTTATTATTTTTTGTAATTTTGTGAACAGAGCCTAAGGAAACTCCAGTTGCAGCAGAAATGGTACGCAACGAAGTATTAGGATTCGCACCAAAATGAGCTAACACTTCAATTTGAGTGGCTTCATTCAAAACTCTTGGCTGGTTATGTTTTAAATTTGCAACAGATCCAGTCTGAGTAAATTTGGCGAACAGATTTAGGACATACCTATGAGAGGTGTTCTTATCTGGGTGCCTTTCGTTAAATATTGCAGCAGTTCGTCGAGCACATTGATTTTCGGCGCCGTAAATAAACACTATTTCGACTTTTTCAGCTAAAATGTAAACCATTTTTAATAAATTGCTTTATCACAAAACTGGAAATTAATAAATTGAATGATTGATATCAGGTTTTAAATTTCTTAAAAAAAGTAAATTTTTTTGAGCATTACATTTCAAGCCATCATTTTTTTACAAAATAATTGGAAGGAAAAAGGAAAAACAGTTAGAGTTTTTATTTCAATGGTATGAAGCAGCAAACAAATTTTCTTTAATATCTCGACAACGGATCGATCCATTAAAAAAAAGAAACACCGACGAGTAGAGATTAAAATGAGGTACTACTCGATGCCCGTTCCCATTTAAGATTTTGAAGTTGGTAGCTCCCCCTCGCAGGGGATAAAAGGGGTGCGTTCATTTTCCGATGAAAAGTTGTCCCCTTCCATAAGTTTGTTGAAGTGTCTCGGGATTTTTTAAAAAAGTACACACATTTCGAGAAAATTAGGGTGGGAAGTCCTGAAATGAACACCCTGTATATTGTATTCTGTAACCGGCTGTTGTATCGCTACTGCACTTGACCACCACCAAATGGTCAACCACTAGCCTTTTGTGATAAGTAAATAAGATCCAAAACAGTAATCACTCCAGGCAGGTGCCGTCGGCCGTTTCATGCCGTATTGCCACCGGACAAAGCCCGGCACCTTCTCGGCCGCGCGGCGCCCTCGCCACCGGGCTGCCGCTGGCGCGGTGGGGCCCCGTCTGGCCGTGTCCGAAGGAGAAAGGCCACGCCAAGTGAGAGGGAAACCGGTGATACAGTTTTTTTCGTTCGCTTTTAAGAAATTTTTAACTGCAGCTACACAGTCCGCCCGCCGGTGTTCCACAAGTGCGTAACGCGAGCCGAGTGTCCGCGACCGTACACGCCATCTGGCGCCCCCGACAGGATAACCAGGATAGCCGGGACCGTTCCCACAGGATTCGGTGATATGATATGGTGCGTACGGGGGGACGATCGATCGTCAAGTTTTTGAGTGTTGGGTATGGGAATGTTTCTCATTTGCCGATTTTTTTTTGCTAGGGCGTATAAATTAATTAAAAATAAAATTGGAGGTAGCTGTTAGGGGATGAAGTAGTGTGGCATGCTGCTTGGTTTAGCTGTAGTCATTTTTTTTATCAGAAATGATTACTTAATCTTAACACACTTATTTTATTTTAGTATTGGTGCAAGTTTGCTTACAAATACAATAAAAAATAAGCAGAGAAACTAACTTTTAAGGATTCGTATTTGCATTTAAATAAGAATTAATCTCGAAAACGAATATAAATGTTAAACAAGAATCACTTTGCGAAATTTGAAAATCATATTTTAGCCTTAGCTCTATTTTTGAGCCAGCAGGTTATCATTTTTAACGAATCGTCCTGTATTTAATATATTAACAACTACTATCGATATGGGGATATTGATTCTAGAAAAGAGAATAGCATACAAAACTAAAATTGATGTAACTCGTGGATATCTTTTTTGTCACCCATTTGTTAATTACATTGATATTGACCAGGGCCGCGCCAACACTCGGTGGTGGAAAAAATATTTGTTTTGGTTTTGTTAAATAAAAAAGTAGATAAATAGAAACAAACAAAACATTATTAAGTATAAAGTAATCCAGTAACCTACTTTGTATACAGTGTGACCCAATTTGATACTGGTCACCTCAGAAATATATGAAGGGCAAGGAAAACAAATGGTCACTATTTTTTTATTGGTAGTACCAAGGGAGAGTATCTCATAGGTGGTGGTATTTGGATGGGGTAATTATTTCATGGCTTGCTATGATTTTTTAAAATAGCAAATTTTCAAGAAACCCCATTAGGGATTTTTTTTACGACAAAATGTTATTAAGGAAACTTGTTCAGAATGAGAAACTGAGTAGATTCGCAAAATTTTAAATGGCTAGGCCTACCTACTTTGATTTTTAGACTTTTTTCTTAGAAAAGGGTCCTTCCTGGAGCTTTCACGTCAAAATTTTATTTTTTCACGATGATCAAGTTTACTTAATAATATTTTGACGTGAAAGCTACAGAAAGGACACATTTCTAGGAAAAAAGTGGGAGAAAAAGCTAAAAATTAAAGTAGGCCTAGACTTTTGAAATTTTGCAATTACTCTACTCAGTTTTTCATTCTGAACAAGTTTTCTTAATAACATTTTGTCGTAAAAAATGCCTAATAGGGTTTCTTGAAAATTAGCTATTTTGAAAAATCATAGCAGTCCTTGAAATAATTACCCCATCCAAATACCTACTCTCCCTTGGGACTACCAATAAAAAAATGGAGACCATTTGTTTTCCTTGTCCTTCATATAGTTCTGAGGTGACCAGTATCAAATTGGGACACACTGTATAACATAAAAAACATAAAATATAATGTTATAAAGTAGCTAATGACCCAGCTGAATTATATGTAAAAAAGGTAATGGGTGAAGATTAGTTACACTCCTGGGGAAAAACTTTTATTCCATAGCCAACGTTTCGATTTATTTAAAATCTTCTTCAGGGTTCAGACAAATCGCTTTCCCGAGTCAACAAATAATAATAAAAACAAGATACTTGTTAGATACATTTGTGTGAGATCGAAACACAATAAATAGGTTGTTGGTAGAGGCATACAAAGTTTGAGCTGACTGTTGTGGAGTATTACAATATTCCACAACAGTGTTACAATACTCCACAACAGTATTACAATACTCCACAACAGTCAGCTCAAACTTTGTATGCCTCTACCAACAACCTATTTATTGTGTTTCGATCTCACACAAATGTATCTAACAAGTATCTTGTTTTTATTATTATTTGTTGACTCGGGAAAGCGATTTGTCTGAACCCTGAAGAAGATTTTAAATAAATCGAAACGTTGGCTATGGAATAAAAGTTTTTCCCCAGGAGTGTAACTCACCTTCACCCATTACCTTTTTTACATATAAAATATAATAGGAAACAAATAATTATAAAATTAAAAAATCTCTTTGGCTCAAAAAAAATCAAATAGGTATATAATAAATAATATTTTTTTCTGTTCGGTATTTACCTAATACCTAATGTCACAAAATAAAATAATAATTAATATCTACATACATATAAAAGATATAAAAAAATCTTTCGAATACTATTAAAAGTCAACAATACATTTCAGTAAGCAATTTAGAAAAAATCCACTTTTCGTGCTTTCAAGTCAACCTTATGGCGCCCATCGAATTTTGGCGTTTTTTATATAATAAAACAATTTATTCTGCTACTACCTCTTATAAAGATACAATTCAATTTAGTTGGGTGCGCAATTTCTGTGGCACTAGTTACTTAAAAATCTTTGTATTTTACACTCCATATATTTAGGTACCATATATCTGGTTTTTGAAATTAAAAAATATATTATGTACGATCTGTTACGTACAGCATTAGGGCCCTCAGACGCTGAAGTGAACAACGGGCGCTAGAAAATTTTAAACCAGTAGTGTATACAATTTTGTATGTGTCCTGGGTGCAATCATTGTTTATGGCTTTCTCGTTTCACGTTGCTGGCCATTAGCCCTTCTTTTACGCGCTTGATGCATAAATACCAATTATAAGTTGGAAAATGTATATGTCGTAGGCAAATTATAAAACCAATCGTTTTATAAAACGTCTGGCCATTTTAGAAACCACTTGGCATACAGTTTTTTTTATTGGTGGTTGTTGGTATATCGATTAATATTTTATAAAACACCTTGCCTACGGCAAGCTATATTTTCTGTGATATTACTATGTACCCAAACAGTACAATATAATTAGGGTGCTTTAGTAGTAGTAGTTTTATTTTGGTTTCATAGAGTTTAGCAGCTTTTCGGTATGTTTTGGCTGATTTTATCCGACACTGTATGTATAAAATTTGTAAATAAATAGGAATAGACGTTTTCGTTTGAAGTGTTAAGGGAACAAGTAAAGCATTGTTTTATTTTACTTCTCAATGGTTATTAACAGTTATGCAAATATTACAAATCACAATATTAGAGTAAATTGTTTAGAAAACTCGAGAGGTAAAATGACCAGATATTTTGCAATAGCGTAACGCGCCACTAGAATTTACACCATGGACGAAATTAATGAATTTTTAGAATCAAAATAATATAAACGGGTTTAGATGAAATTATCAAATTTCAGCTACCTATAACATTTAAAATTAAATAGTTTGTGTTGACTAAACCCACAGTGCGTTCATAAATCGAGTTCTGAATAAGTGCAAGGAAGAAACAATTAGAGGAATATTGTACGTGATATTTTATTTAGGTTAAATTTGGTTACCTTATCAATCAGAAATTAAAAATTGCCGAATTTTGAACTACCGTGAAAAATAGTTATTTCTCGGAAAATATTTGACTTCATTATATATTTTCTTATATGTTTCACATCAATCACTGGAGATGTTGAAAGCATTGCATAAATAAAAACAGCTTGTTATGTTCTTCTTCCACTTAACAAATAAGAATTTATTAACCAAAAATACATTTTTAGTGCTTCTCATACCAAGAAAAGACATAATACAGGTAAATTTTTGTCAATAATTGTATTATGATTGGCAGTTGACAACTTTCGGTAAAATACTCAATTGATAGGATATTTGAATGTCGATTTCACGGATGACTCTTGCCCATAGAAAAAGACTCTAAATTTGTGAGCCTATTTTAACTTCTGAAGTTCCAAGGAGGCCTTGCCTGGTTATAAAATTTAAAAAGATATATAATCCAAGTTTTTGGGATCTCCGGAAAAATAATATAAATTTCTAAGGACCTCACTGAAAATTTATTTATGTCAAGAGGTAAATTACAATTTTAATAATTTTTACACCTTACGGCGGTGAAAATATGGCTATGAGACTCAGAAGGCATTACTAGACGCTCATGAGTTATTCAAGTTGTTTTTAAAATTATGATTACCTATTGAAATGTGCAGTCTAATTTCTTCATTATTGTGGCCACCACAAATGATATTATAATAATTATTAATTTGATTATACTTTTCAAACAACAATGATTGCACATTTCATTTAGAATAAAAATGAGATGTCAAAAATTAAAATCACGAATTCAATCTCTCTGAAATATATGTTAAACTGCCTTCACCTGATAATTATTATCCACCTTGCTATATTTTCATATCAGTCGATAGGATCTAAAGACATTACGGGTGTCCTGTATTTTCAATTTGCGGGTAGATAATTTGAACGGCGGAATATACGAGCCGTTTACTGTGGCATTTTAGAAATCCATAATTGCACATTACATGGGCAAATCGGAGCGAAAATATCCGTACATTGTTGGGGCTTGTTGTTTGTTCACTTTTCGGCGGAAAATCCATTACTTAATTACTATTTGCATCTCCTTGCAAGCGAATCATTGCAGAGAAAAAATCCTAACCTATAATAATAGGTGAGTGCTGTAACCCGTTTACACTAAGTTACTTTCAAGGTGATCCCTTAAAAAATGCATTTTGTGTTGAAGGTATTTTGGAAAGTTCTCTTTTTGAAAAGCACTCGTAGAGATCGATTATTTGGGATAGGGGCATTATTACTTTCGCGAAACTTTTCGGCATTTTTTTTTAATTTTTTATATCTGTTTTGCTCTTGGATAAAATCGCTAAAAGGAAGGGGGATATGAAAACGATTAATATTTAGTTTTTCGCAATACAGTACTTATTAGTGAACGAAATTGGGATGAATTTGAGAATACCAAGGGACCGTTTTTTTATTTTTTGGGTTCAAATTTGGCATTAAAATACTGATTGAGAATGGCTATATAGGGAGATGAAAGTCCACAAATGTGTAAATATATCGCTTTCTATTTTATATTGTTTATAGGGTTTTTGCGAAATATTGGAATTTAGGTGTTATTTGCACAATGAATGTAAAAACGGTTCTTGAATAGGACCATACCAAAGTTTACAGCTATTTTATTCTGTAAACTTTGACCATACGTAGAAGTTTTCGGTTACCAATTTTCGGTAAAAAAAAATTGTAAACTTTAATGTATATTCAAACGATTCAAATAAATAAATCGAATAGAATAGATCATTTTTTAGATATGTTAAGGAAAGATACAAACCGAGTTTTCGGAAATCCCAAAATATTGGAAGCGAGGGCTTCACCGTAACCCCCCCCCCCCCCGATGATGCTACGCCCCTGGAGTCGGCCATCTTAGATTTAGTGAATATTATAATATAATGTTCAGTTTGTACCTGGAGCATAAAGCCTCATCATTTTTCTTTCCAATGAGACTAGATCGAAAATAATCCATTAGTGCAGATTCTTGTGTAATTTGTAATTCCGTGGAATTTTTAATGAAGGAGTAGTATGATTACATGGGATGGATAGCTCATACAATCACGTCGTACCAGGTGTTCTGCCTGAACAAAAAATTTTCTGATACCGTTTTTGAAGTATATACTTTAGATATTGCTCATTCTCTGAAATGTGCTTGTTAGCAATAAAATAATATAAGAAAACACATATAGGCAAACAATTCATTTGTCAAGTGTAAGGGGGAAAATATTGGACATTGGTGAATTGCACTAATGGATGTTCACAAAAAAAAGATGTGCAAAGTAAAAATCTACCCCCAAAATATCCTCCCTAACAGAGCACCAAATAAATTTTAAGGGTACTTTGCCAAGTGTTAGAATAGCGCAGTGCGGAGAAACAGCCAACCCAAACCTCCCAGAATTGTCACAAATTGCCTGAGAAAACCCATACCTGGGAAAAGTCTAAAAAAGTGTAAATCTGTAAATCACAGTCTTTAAGATGCACAGAAATATGTAATTGTGGAGGCGAACTACTTTGCAGACAATAGACAAGAACCCACGGGCTCGGAGGATGGACCTGTGAAATATTTCTTGTACAAGATATTGACCTATCAATTAAAAATATGTGTAATAATAATGTACAAATTATGTAGTAATAATTATTGTATTTCTAGAAAATCCAATGGAGTATTATCTTCAATCAGTCACACGAAACTTTCCTTGATCGGACAATAAAGTATATCTTAGAAATGATACAGACATAAAAAATTTAATGGCCTTTTTTGTTCACTATTTTATTCGGAACGAAAAAGTCCCTGACAAAATTCTCATAGAGCCAAGCGTACAGGGGATAAAGACAAAAGGAGACTAGGAGACATTTACTTATGCCCCTGCATTACATTAAAAAAATGGAAAAATACGAAAAGAGAAGATACAATGGATTTCACATACCCATCTTTATTTTTGGAAATAATCGCCTGAGCAATTTCTGTTTGAAAGTCCTTCAAAAAATGCTTCTTTTGAGCTTTCTACCATTTTCAAAATGCAAATCCTGAGCCGGCTACGATTTTCTTTCACCCCCGATTTTCACGAAAACCATCTAGCGGTTTTTTATTTAAAGTCTGACACCACAGAGTTTATCAGGACACCCCAAAACCCTCATATTTTACAAAATTTTAACAAAAAATATACTTCTAAAGAGTGCCAAAATTGAGCAAAATAGAAATTTTAAAGGCATCGTGATCTGGCAAGACAAGTGTGCCATGGAATCCCCTCAAAACTGTTGAACGGTCAACAGGGCCACCCAGAGTTTTGGTGTGCAAAGATCCAATACAAAATATGCAGAGTATTTTTTTTTCTGTGACATCTCAAATTACTGAATTTTTTGGGGTCAAAAATCGACTATATCCGCCCCAGACACTATAAACGAAGTAAGTCTAAAAATGTAGAAGCCTGCCAGTCAATATGAATTAAGGTGGCTGGTCTACCACAACAGGAAACACACAGAAAATGTATCATCTTAGACGGTGATTTTGTTGACGGGGGTCCAATAATTTAAATTGTTTTTTATTTGTTGGTTCGCATTTTGTAAAAAATAAATTACTTTTGTGTTTATTAATATTTGTCAATAATTCCAGAGCACTCGTGACCCGTCTAAGGTTTCATAAAAATTCAGCATTTTGAGATGGCCCAGAGAAAAATACCCTGTAAATTTTTTATTTAATCTTTACACACCAAAACTTTGAGAGGTTTGTTGTTGACGTTGACCATTCAACTGTTTTGAGGGGATTCCATGGCACACTTGACTCGCCACATTTAAAATTCCTATTTTGCTCAACTTTGACTCCCTGCAGAATGGAACTCCCTGTATATTTTTTCATTTGCATTTTTGGGTGTCCTGATTGATGTTGTGCTCCAAAATTTTAAATTAAAAAAATCGCTAAATTGTTTTTGTGAAAATCGGGGGCATAAGCCAGCTCTGATTTTGCATTATGGTAAAAAAGTCAAAACAAGCGGTGGCCATGGAAAATATTGATGGTCAGAAATTATTTAAGGGTATGTTAGGGTGTCTTGTGCACCCTTAAACTTAATAATAATAATTGTCACCCTTAAAACACTCCAAACTAGGAGTACCCCAAAAGCAAAATGAATGCTTCTGCGGGGGAGGGGGGCAATTACTATTATTTTGTCTTCGTTGCCATTTGCGCAGTAGGCCTGGGCCTGGGGCGTCGTGTAACCGATTAGAGATTCTGAGTATTGTCTTGTCCTGCATGAATCTTGGTGGCGGTGGGCCCCTAGCAGCTCTGAGCCCGTGTTCACCGAACACTCTGAACACTCCGTAGTTACGCCACTGGTTGCGTTGATGAGGGCCGTACAAGTGTTATAGCTGTTTCTACAAGTTTCCAACAGGAACCTATCTAACTTTTCAACTTTTAAATTAAGCACAATCCGTCCCGGGACTTATTGTTATAAAAACCGAAACCAGCAAACAAATATTTGTTTTAATTTAGTATTGTATACAGAATGATTTTTTAGGGTATGATTTTTTAGGGTACCTATATCATTTTGAGCCCCATAGAAAACAAAAACGTGGCAACTTGGGATAATTAGGTGACACTGAAAACGAAATCGGTATCCGCAGCCAACTTAACTCCCAATATAAAAACAAACTAAAATTGCACAAAACTATTGATATAGCCGTAACATGTTTATTGTAAGAGATAGAAGAAAACCTTTATATTGAAAATTGATGGCACTGAGAAGGTTTATGCAACCGAGTGCTGGGATAGTTTCAGAACATTACACAGGGTCTTCGGCTCTGTTGAGGTTATGGCATTTTATATTTATTTTTTATTTTCATATTATTTTGCAATTTGCAATATGGCAATTCTACACAGCTATAGGCGACGTTAAAAAAGAAATTGATTTCTACCCATGGCCTGAAGAGAGCCGAAAGCCCTGTGTAATTTTCTGAAACTATCTGAGCACCCGGTTGCGTAAACCTTCTCAGTGTCATCAGTTTTTAATATAAAAGTTTTCTTCTATCTCTTATAATAAAGCTGCTACGACCACTAATACCCAATTTTAGTTTTTTATACTGTGCGACAAGTTGGCCAGGGTCACTTACCTATTCAAAATTTCCACGTTTTTGTTGTTTTTGCAAAATTAGTGAGAAAATCGAAGTGCTATAGGTACCTAAAAAAATCATCCTGGACAATGCCATTTATTATTATTGATCTAGTTATATTTTGCCTCGGATTATAGCTAATCAGTTTCATCAAGTGACAGAAAAGATTTTCCCATCCTGAACAAAATTGGAATGTACACAATATAATTAAATTATTTTATTAAAAAAAGATTAGGCTCAAAATAAAGTATAACTTTTCCAGTAAACTTAACCTTACCTCCAGAAATAAATTATTTTCTATTTAGAATCGTCAATAAAATTAACTGCTTTTTCTTGGATGTGTCAATATAAATCTTAGTGGTGGCACTGTGTGCGAAAATTGATAATTCTATAAATGTACCAAATACAATATATTGGACGGTGGTAAATTATTTCGTATTATTCTATTTTGTATTGATCTGACTATAATCTGTCTTGGTATGGAGGTAAATAATTTGGAGATAAAAGTACAATTCCTTGCTCTATTCGCTTTGTACCTAATCAAACAAAAATATAAACGCAGTTTTCTAGAACTCTTACACTTTTAATGTCTCGCCTCGAGTCGTACGACATTTTCAATGGCAAATAACCAAAAATAGTCTGAATCCTCCTGAATCCGTCACATAACTTCTCCAAACGATCATCGCAGACTTTCTAAGTGCGAAAAAACTCAGAAATCGAATTCCAGCCAGTGATAACTGTGCTTAAATACTTCTTACTAAAATAATTTCGTAACTTGTTTTAAAAACAATTGCGGCTGAACAAAGTTCATCAATTAGTCTTAATTGAACATAATCGTTGTTGCGACATTGTTCATAAACGGTTAATTGAAGATTCAAATTGTTGGGGGCGTTTTAAAAAAAAACAAGAACAAAGGCGAATACTAGTGCAAATAATTAGAATGAGAACTAAAAAGTCCATGTGAAATAATAAAGGAATATATAATGAATTTGTTAGTCATGTTGGATACTTTCGCTTCAAATTTAAAGCAAATAGGAAATATGAAGTTAATACAACGTAATATTGATGCATTTCCTGAAAATGCATACGTTAGCTACATATTCCTTTCTTTATCCTGTTCGTATTTACTGCTTTCTATTTACTCATTTATTTTTGCCTCTATGTGTGTGTTTGGCAACTATTAGCATGAAGTTAATATTTTAGAATTTGTTCTCTTGCAATTTCGTTCTCAACACACTGTGTCTAATTACCGTACAATATTATATATGTAAAAACTTATATGCAGAACAATTTTATACAACAATTGACATTTCTTTCAGGGTCCCGAAGAAGGAAGGCTTCCAAACGTGATTTAAAAATAAAAGAGAAAATAAACTTCATGCATTCTTATGAACAATGAAAGTTTTGTGGCTATTTCTACTCTTCTGTGTCTTGACAGTTCATGCACAACGTAGAACTACAGTGGTAAGTCAATATTTCATCAAAGTATGCAGTAATACTTACTATTCCAGAAAAAAAAACACGAAAATTGCAAATCTAGAGGTGTTCATGGTCACCAGATTAGCCACAAACAAAACATGAGTGCAGAAAATGAAACTCTATTTACAAAAAGTACCTACCTAAACAGTGCAATGTTCGATTTATGCATTGACATATTTTGTTGGCAAAATTTCAAAACCAACTGTGAAAAAAAAACTAGGCATTATGGAATTTCCGAATTAAATTAAAAATTAAGAATCATACATTTTATTCACTTTGTTGAAATGTCCAACTTAATTTTGTGCCCTGTTACTTTCAAAGATTTTTTTGATTCTCTCTAATTTTTACTTTTCTCTATTATATTATGAATTGGGCTTGTACAAATGAACAAATCTTATCAGATAGAAAAAGACTCCACCGGAAAAGGGCACTATTTAAAATTGTCAGCACATAGAATCTATATTTGGCAACACGGCACGCTGAATCTGACATCCTGTCAAATTTAATTGCTGGTATCATGGACGTTGGACTTTGAATAAAGAATTCTAAGGAGTCAAAGCTCTATGTGTGTTATAAAATACGTGAGACGTAAATCGCCCTGAGTAGTAACCAAGTTTTGACACAATATTTTGATATCTGACACTGTGATATGTCAGTGTGTGCGGTATTTAGGTACCGTTTCGAGTGATTATGCTTAGCTGTGCGGCTTGTGACACTTTCCTGGCCGCCAAAACTAAAATGCTTGAGGATAATAATCCATGGGTAATTTTGAAATTTAAATTTATTTTTGAAGCCATGCATCAAAGTGGCATAGGCGTTTGTGTAGGTAGGTACCTACTTCTTCATTATTGGAAATTTAATATTAGAAAATTGCTGTATTTTCAAGTATTCCTATACTTAATGACATAAACGTGCCTTATAATTTTTTGCCTGTATTGTAAGTACTGATTTTACAAAAAAAAGATTTCTGCCTCGATTAGTTTGTGGAAAGTGGAAACAACTCAAAGGTGCACGCCACTGTAAAAACGGAAACGGCATCCCGCCATATCAGAGACTGTCCCGGTCGAGCGTTAAGCCCAAATTTGCTCCTTTCTGGAGTTCTTAATTGATTGTTTTAATATGATAAAATAATAATATAGGGTGCGACAACGGTTCCAAGATGCGTCGTTTCAGTTCGAACTCTTAGCAATAGCATTGCTACTTTCGCCACTCAGAAAATAATGATTACAAATTATGAATGACTTTGGCATTAATTGTAAATAAAGTTGGAAAGTTGAGTGAAGGAATGTAATACGTGGGGCTATTTTCATTGTTGGCGTTGATATTTGACAGCGGTTGCGTCTTCTTGTATTCCTTCAACGGTTCGAGTCACTTCATGTATGTTGTAAGCCCGGTGAAACTTTGCGAAAATAAGTTTTGCAATACCGGGGAAACATTTGGCGGCTATTTTGAACCCTAATAAATGAAGCACATATTTTAAAATGGTCGATACAGGATTGTTCTTTAAATGCTTGAGGTTTTGCACACACTGCGAAAGGGGCATTAAAGAAAATGATTTTGTGGTTTATTTTTTCTTTTTGTACAATTTTCTCTAATTATCTACAAGTTGATGTGACCGACTCTTCATGTTCTACTATTTCTTCCAGTACTGGCTAGCATTTTATCCCAAGCGCCTTCTATATATTTCTCTATCCAGGACCAATTTATTCCTTTATACGCCCTATATCATCCCCCATAAATAATATCCCCATATAGCATCTACCTTTTCCACGAACAGATGGCGGGAGACTAAAAATGATTACGAGTATAACAGGATTCGATCAAATTTGGTTTTACCACTATGGGCGGCTTCGGCAGCTACATGACATTCGTTTTTTAAGTTTTTCAGTTTTTTTAAATAAATATCTTTGGAAATTTTCTCACTCATTTCTTGTAGAACAATAAATAAAAAAGTTCCCTTGTATTTCTTGAATAAGTCACAGTTTCACAATAAACTTGGTTTTCTGTCCATTTACCAAAACAACCTTTTCTAATAAGCTTATTTCATGAGAGCATTATTTTTTTTTTAATTAATTGTTTGAAACCCTGCATCTTGGAACCTCTTCTGTACCTCCTTTGCGCATGACCACTGTGCAATTATAAAAACACGGGTGCCATAATTTTATGAGTACTTACAACATCGCTCTATATCGGCAGTTAGTAATGAATAACCCTATCTATACAGGGTGGGCCAATGGAAACTTTCCACCCAGATTTTTTTGGTTTAAAATAAAAATCTGGGCAAACGCTCAGACACGTCGATTTTTGATTTGAGGGGAACTATTTTTCAGTTTTTTTCAACCCCGTATAGCTTTAACCCCCTAGCTGGGGGGAGAATAACCACCCAAATTTGAATAGGGGATAGCGGTCGTGCCATACCTCTTTTTAAAGGTCTCATCGAGTTCTTTATGACCCTACAATTTCGCCTCATTATTTTTATCCGTATCGGAATGACAGCTTGTCAAAATAAAAATAAATAAAAGTATAGTATTTCTAAAGTCACTTGAAACAGTATAAAAAGCTCTAATTGCATAAAAAAAACTCTAATATCGGACATAAGCGTCACGCAGTTTTTTAAAGATATACATATTCTACAAGCAACATAATATTTCACCTTTAAGGTTTTTTAAGGTTGTCGTCACACATAACGTAAAGGTTAATGCATCATACAATATTGTCAAAAGGTCTCTAAAAAAGCCATATCGATTAAAACTATTTACGCAAGTATATCCTAGAATTTGTGAAATTATCGCACGCCTATCCACCGCATTTCGCTGTACAAGTGGCCGGCCGTCGAACAGTGTAGCCCATGCAAGTTTGGTGATATATTGTATTAGGCGAGCATGTAGTCAATTGTTTTTACTACAATATCTATCGTCTCTGTCTCCTTCATCTCCTTTTACTTATAATACCAGGTGCGGTCTAATATGGTTAAAAAAGTGTTTTGACTCGTATTTCATTGCAGGAAGAGCCTGTTCTCGAGCTACCCTGGTAAAATATAAATGAACTCGCACTTGGAACACAGTGATATACGAGGCGCGATCTATTTCATAGCTTTTACCACGCTCTGCTACTGGTAAAAATACCAGACTTATGAGCAGAAATCACCCGTATAAAATTCACAGGTTTTTATGCTGTTCCAAGTGACTTTAGAAATACTATACTTATTAATTAAAGTTGTATTATTTATGTGACACGTGGACTTTATCTAATTATTGATTTGAGGGGGAACTACTTTTCAGTTTTTTCATCCCCGTAGCTTTAACACCCTAGCTGGGGGAGAACAACCCCCAAATTTGAATAGGGGATACCTAGGGGTCGTGCAATACCCCTTTTTTAAAATAAATAAAAATACTTACTAATTAAAGTTGTATTACTTAGGTGTACATGTGAATTTATCTAACAAACTGTTGTTCACAAAATGTTCACCCAGATTTTTTAGGAGTTTCGATAGAAATAATCTCAGCGGCAGGAATTATCGTTTCTATAGTGTATAGTATAGTGAGTTTTTGGACAGTTTATTAGATACAGATAAGTACTTTTATTTATTTTGACAAGCTGTTATCATTTCGTTACGGATAAAAACAATGAGGCGAAATTGTGGAGTCATAAAGAACTCGATGAGACCTTTAAACGACTCCTATCCCCTATTCAAATTTGGGAGGTTGTTCTCCCCCCAGCTAGGGGGTTAAAGCTACGGGGGTGAGAAAAACTGAAAAATAGTTCCCCTCAAATAAAAAATCGACGTGTCTGAGCGTTTTCCCAGATTTTTATTTTAAACCAAAAAAAAACGGGCTGGAAAGTTTCCATTAGCCTACCCTGTATGTATGTGGATTAAAATCAATGCATAAAGAACCCTAGGAAGGAGTATGTTTGGGATTAAGGCCCGACAGGGATAGTTCCTGCATATGACGGGATGCCGTTTCCGTTTTCACAGTGGCATGCACCTTTGAGTGGTTTCAACAAACTAATCAAGGCAGAAATCCTTATTTTTCGTAAAATCAGTACTTAGGTACCTACAATACAGGCCAAAAATTATAAGGCACGTTTATGTCTTGAAGTTTAGGAGTCCTTGATAATACAGCAATTCTAATTTTAAATTTCCAATTATGAGGAAGTAGGTACCTACACAAACGCTTATGCCACTTTGGTGTAAGGCCTCAAAAGTTAATTTAAATAGTTACAAAATTACTTACCGACGGATTGTTATCCTCAAACATTTAGTTTTGCAAACCACACAGCTAAGCATAAAAGTATCAAAACATATCTACCACATACTGACAACTATCACTGTGTCAGATATCAAAATATTGTGTCAAAATTTGGTTCATACACAGGGCGATTGCCGTTGTATTTTATAATATCCATAGAGCTTTGACACCTTCCTGGGTTTCTTTGATTGATTAAAACATATAGATTTTCCTCCTACTTCGCTAGAACTGATTCAGAACTACAGTTGGAACAAAGCTGAAGATTATTTAGTACTTATTTATTTATCAAATTTCTCTTTTCTGATATTGAGGATGTCCCACTTAAGATATGTTCATTGTTTATTTCCTTAATTTCTCCCATATGAGCGGGTTTGTTATTTGGTATAGGAAGGCCTGTATTTTTGTAGACTTTAGGATTTGACGAAAAATTACAAATTAATTTTGTTTCACAAAATTTTGCTCTAGAAATCACTGTTTATGAATTCAACTGCAAAGGAAAATAAAATCAAACTACGCCCCTTAGAAATTTGATCTACTAAATGTAACTCATATTTCCGATGAAAAAATTTCAAATTAAAATGAAACAGTAACTAAATCTTCTACAACTGTAGAACCTTTTTACTTTTATTTTAAGAGTTTTTTCTCAAAATCAAAAATTTTGCAGTTGAATAATTCATAAACAATGATAACTAGAGAAAAATTGTATGAGACAAGACTAACCTGTAATTTTCTGTCAAATTCAAAAAAATTACAAAAATGCAGAGCTTCCCGTAGGAAATAACAAAGTTGTATAACGGCCCAAACATAAGGTATAAGCTGTATGTAAGCCAATCTCCTACATTTGAAGAAGATTTCGTATCATTTTAAGTGGCACGCCCTGTATATATCGCCCAATATGAATTTGTGGTATAATAACAATAAAATATTGTCCATATTACGTATATCTTTATTATAAACGACAAAACATAATTGACACTTACTGTAAAATTTCTTGAAACGAATGAAACCCCATAGTCATTGTCTCCTAATAAATAGCCAATATGAAACGAAACGTAAATAAAGTAGGCTAGCAAACAAAATGAAAGGATATCTTACGACTTGTACCAAACAAAGTAATTGTTCGTCCTTGTGGTTATTACTCGAAAGAAACTGGACATTAAAAACCAAAGCATCTGCAAAAATTAAAGTTGATCCCACTTACCTTAATGAAACTAAATCACACTCACCTTGGATCCAAATGTCAACTACTCCAGTTTTTGACTCGTTTATTTTTTATAACGGGTAGGTATTTGTCAGGGTTCGCGGATTAAGATAGGGCACAGAAGCAGCAATTGTCTTAGATAATAATCAATTACTTCTTGGCAAGCAAATGCTAATTTTGGCGCTCCCAAATACCTGGTAGTTACTAAGAAACCTGGACTAGTTTAGAATTATGTATAGAATTAATAATATATCCTATTTGGAATGCCACCAGGATATTTTCTATTGACGAACACATGTATTTTTTATAGAGATATACAGTATGTCCACGGATGGGGTTTACAAGAGATGAAATGGTCGAATTTCTTAACTTTTCGCAAAAAGTAACTCTTCATAAAAGTTTTTGAAAAAAACTTTTAAGTTTATGAAGAGTGCTTTTTTTGCGTTAAAAAGTTAAAAATTTCAACCATTTCACCTTTTGTAAACCCCATCCGGCGGACACCGTTTTCCGATCGTCCTTTTACTCCTAATTGTTTTCAGGTTATTTTTTAGTCTTACAGGTTCATCATTTTAGTACATCCTTTTATTTTGCAATAAAAGTGTATACTTACTTAACATAACGATAAAATCAATCGTTTGCATTGAAATTGACAAAGTGTGGCCCAAACACCTGATTACTCCAAAATTCGAATAATGAAATTTTCGTTTTTCTTCTTACAAATTTTACAGATTAATGGTACCCATCATTTAAAGTTGAAAAAAATCCCTATGTGTAATGTACCACAAATTTTTCGCTTTCAAAATGGAACGGATTGAACTCGATAACATTTTGACGCCCTATTTCACGAAAACTAATGGCGTTTTACACAATGCCCATTTGGTATTTCTTTCTTCATTTTAAACGTACAATTATTCGTCTATAACATTTAAATGCAGTAGGTGAAAATTTTATTTTTCGCACTTTGGAGCTTACAGATGTTATGGGGGCACATTTTAGCAAATTCAAAGCAAACGGTTCATTTTATCGTAATGATTCAAGTAAACACTTTTATTGCAAAATGAAAAAATGCACTAAAATGAAATGAAACTCAAAAAAGTTACAAGTAATAGCACGAACTAAAAACAACGCAAGTGAAGCCCTTTCATAAATCAACTTCAAGAAGAGAGAAAAGAACGCTTGGCATATCAGTAACCATTGAGATTTGACCGGTAGTTGTTAGGCTGAATCGTATTAAAATATTAAAATATGCGGTTGCTCTTTATGTATCATTATTAATGGGTCACCCTGTATAGGTCCAAGAAATACAAAAATTTTGAAACTTCCTTAATTAGGAAGGAATTTATCACCCAAATAGGAAATAAGAAGCCATCAGAATACATAAATAACTCCAATTACCTAGTTACATAAACGTGGTTGCTCTGAACGAGTATCGAGCTATACCCGTACCTATGGAAATATTGTTACTAAGACCATTTCTTTTACTAAATCCAATAGGTACTTGGTACTTGCCTACTGGAAGCTAGAAACATGTGTGAGTTATGGTCTGATAATTTATTATATTTGTCGGTAAGTAAAAAACATGCATATACAATATACAATGATTTCCTATAGCACGGAGTCTCGAATTCTCAAAAGTTCACGCGATTTGTTCCTGATGAAACAATTTTCTGCTTTCTCGTTAAAATAATGCACAGGATGTAAAGTGCAATTTGAGTTTCCTTCATAAAAAGGAGGGAAATTGAATAAATTGGAATAAACAGTTCAATTTGTTTATGTAATGGAAGCTCGAAGAACTTTCCTATGCTTTACTTAATAGCCAAATTCTTTAAAACAATTATTACAAAATTGATCTAAAAATATCATTACTTGACATACCTACAGCATTTCTAGCGCTGTTTATATTTGTTTCCCAAAAGTAGGCGAAGTTTGTAATTTTAATTATTGTTTATTAGGTGATTTCGATTTGCAAAATTACGTTGGACTATAGTTTCCTTCAAATATATAGCAAGGTTAAAGCCACAATACTTGTGCAAGAATCGTAAAGGTTGCCTTTTGATCGAAGAAATAGGAACCATAAAATATAAAAATACACCTTGAATGTGCTAACCTCACCATAAAATAGGCACACAAATAAATCTTGTTAAGTCACTGATTTAAAATTTAATGATGAAGAGGTGATCAAGACGTTACAAATTATGCAACGTAATTTCATCAACTTTCATGTGGCCTATAATAGGTACATACCTAATAGTAATAGTAAATCGAATACACACCATGGTTAATTTAATCTGTAGATGTTGCAAAAACCTTCTCGTCATTTAAAAGATAACAACTTTACCTACTGATCATGCATCTATATATACCCACACTTTATTAATTTTACATGCAAGAGGATAAGTGAAATAAGGGTACCTAGATATTTTAGAATTATTTTGAAATCATATAAGTGCACTTTAACGAATACAGTCTTTGCATATAAAATCGCAGCCGAAACCGCACGATGTTCTACATAAACCAGTTATTTTAATGTACTATAAAATTATATATAGGCCCAAAAAATTTTGAAAGTGCCAAGGATAAGATAAAAATAATATGCAAATAAATTAGTTTCAAAATGTGTCCACTAAATGCCAGGAACAACATTATACATTAGTAATATGTCAAATGTAACATTTAGCTCAGATCCAGGGCAAAGCAACTTACCTATTATATTATTAAAAGTTTCTTCAAGCCGGTAGACCTTTTAATTAGATTAGTTTTATATCTAACACAGTTTTGGTGTTTACGAATTGTTAAATCTGATATCCCTCCAAACTAGAATAACAAATTCTCTGTTTTCTTTAAGAAATATAATGATCACATTAGAATTTCACTTTGATACAATATTTATTATACTTAAATAAAAAATAGTTGCCTTAATCATAAACAAGAATCTAACTGGAGACTTATGTTCAATGATTTCTCTTGCTGGTTATAAAAATAATAACCACGTTGGTAAATTAGTGGAGCATTCAAACGGACATTTTTATTAAAAAACGGGAAATCCTATGTTATCATTGTTAAGGAAAGAGTTTCTGCTAATAGCTATCTGTACTATTAGAGGTTTTGAAATACTTACATATTATTATTTAAATTGCTTCTTAGACTGCGATGTTTTTTATTAAAGTAAATTTATTTTCTCCCTGAAAAGTAAAAAATAAAAATAAAAAACTGTTTGCTGAAAATTTTTAAAACTTTGTTTTTTTACACACTGCTTTAGTAGCTTAATTACTCCACATTTCCACAAAAAATATCAAAAATAAAAGTTGCATATCTCTTATTCACTCTTATCGAGATGTTCAAGATGATTTTTTTTAAGAAGTAGTAGGTTCTATGACAAATTTTAAGGGAGCAATAAGCATTTTACCTCTATACTATCAAGTAATTCTATACCTACATCACATGTAGATATATCCTACAGTAATGAAACCGCCTATATAGGTACATACCAACCTAATAATAATTATTGTTGCCTCGTAAATTGATCTGAAAATAAGCGGTTATTCGAATTAATCTTATCCTTATATTTGTCCTAATATACATACCTATACAATAGTCCCCGCATACATTTCAAGGATAACTTGTGTATTTAGTACCCACTCCAATAAAAATTATTCCTGATTAACTGTACCTAATAATAACTTGCCGGATGTTTATTATTCAATACAATATAATGGTTCTACTCTATAAGTTAACTTTTCAAACTTAATACAGGATTTTGTAATCTTAGGGTAATTTACACCCCAATTACCAACAGTGCAAACAGTTCGGTTTGTTACAGCTTGTCCTGGTCAATTACCAATTACGTAATCCTTCTCATGTCAATAACTATACCTACTTCATAGGTTCCTAGCAATGTCATTAAGCAATTTGATATGATCATTATTGGTAAAACTTTAATAATAACACTCAACTCAACACAACACAAGCAATGTGTATTTATCCATGTATTGCAGAGGCGGCCAATAGGTAATCCTGTGGGTGCTGTAAAATGTCTTAATACATCTCGGTAAAACTTTAATAAAAGGTTACGTTCTACTACCTTTAAATATCAAGACGATATTTTATTTTTGAATGCCTTTAAATATGTTCTGTACAGAAATACATAAAAGATTTTTCTGTATCCTCAAAAACTACGTATTTTCCTTTCCATCATACCATTGATTAAGGTATTCGGTATTCATTGATTAAGGTATTCAGTGATCATACTCTACAAATTTTGAGATATTCTAACTTCATACGCTGTGCGTATATACAGAAAATATAGCTCCTCAATGACACCTGTCAATGATTCCTATTCTGTGCTTTTTAGTTTCTGAATGTATTGATTGTGTGAACCAGTGGCGCAGCGAGGGGGAGTTTTGGGGGATAAAAAACGACGCCCGCGAGTAAGAATTATACATGAAATTAGCCCCATTCCCTACTACAATGAGACATGAGACAGATTTAGCAACACCGCTTGGAACATATTGTTTATAAATTAGATGTGGTGGTTAGCGATCCAAGTAATTATTAATTGTTGGCTGTATTGGCTGGGAGGTGGATCGAAGGGTACAACAAAACTACTTTCTTCAAAATGTCGACGTTTGTCAATTATATTGACATCATCAGGACTCTACAATAGAATAAAAGTAGGTATATACAACAAAACAACATGAAACTGGGAGCAGTATACATTAAAAAAATGACAATAAAACAGATAATTAAATATAGATTTGACACATTAAGATATCTTGTACTTACATTGAAACGTAGTTTTTATGTCATGACTTAAAATTATGTACATATCACATATCACAGAACAACTAGGTAGTGGGACAAAACAAAACAGCAGGTGGCTTTCATAAACGAAAATTGTAGTAATGGTCAATATAGAATTCTTAACATGTGGAGCTGCCAGTATTTTTTTAAATATATTTAATTTTTTTTCTCCTCCAACAGATAAGGGGTTTATAAAAAAAATAAGGAATACAGATAGGTGGATGGGACAGGTACCTACCTAAATTTAAAATTTAAAGCTATTCAAGTTTAATTTTGTCAATAATATTAGAATAGGCCATATTAAGATTTTGTATATCTGTGCATCTCCCAGCCCCGAATACTTAGAAGATAATATAAAGTATATCTACAGAATTTTACAAACCAATAATTACCCAGTGTCATTAATAAATAAAATCATGAACACACAAGAAAATAGGAAACCACAACAAACTATCAACAACAACAATAATAATAAAAAATTCTTTAAAATCCCTTATATAAAAAAACCTATCAGAGAGACTAAGTAAAACAATAGCAAAAAAAGACGATGTGAGAGTATCATTTAAAAGTCGTAACAATATAAAAAAACATTTTGTCTCTAAGCTAAAATCAAAAACAAGTTTAGAATTACAGTCAAATGTAATTTACCAAATACCCTGCCTTTCTTGTGACAAATGCTACATAGGTCAAACTGGGAGATACATAAAGAGAACATATGAACACAAAAACGACTGCACAAAAACGACTGCAAAAAATTTACAATAAAGCAAAACCCCACGGCGTTAGTGGAACATAAATTAAATACTGGACATGACTTCGATTTTAATAACACAAAAGTTATCGGCAAGCAATCCAACTATAAAAAAAGACTTTTAAATGAAATGATTTGTATAAAAAAAGATAAAACTTGCGTTAACAAACGAACACATATACAAAATCTTAATATGGCCTATTCTAATATTATTGACAAAATTAAACATAAATAGTTTTAAATTTTAAATTTAGGTAGGTACCTCTCCTATCCACCTATCTGTATTCCTTCTTTTTTATAAACCCCTTATCTGTTGGAAGAAAAAAATTTAAATATATATAAAAAAAATACTGGCAGCTCCACATGTTAAGAATTCTATATTGACCATTACTACAATTTTCGTTTATGAAAGCCACCTGCTGTTTTGTTTTGTCCCACTACCTAGTTGTTCTGTGATATGTGATATGTACATAATTTTAAGTCATGACATAAAAACTACGTTTCAATGTAACTACAAGATATCTTAATGTGTCAAATCTATATTTAATTATCTGTTTTATTGTCATTTTTTTAATGTATACTGCTCCCAGTTTCATGTTGTTTTGTTGTATATACCTACTTTTATTCTATTGTAGAGTCCTGATGATGTCAATATAATTGACGAAACGTCGACATTTTGAAGAAAGTAGTTTTGTTGTACCCTTCGATCCACCTCCCAGCCAATACAGCCAACAATTAATTGTTTATAATGTTTATATGCCTTCTGGCTAAGTTGTGAAACGAAGAAACAGAGATAGATGTGTACAAGTCTTACATGCCTAATAAGTCTATCTCAACTGGCAACTGGATCGGACTGGCAATTCGCATTTATTCCTTTATGCCTGTGCACACCGATCGGCTTCAGCTACACGACGGCAAGTTCGACTTTCGCCTTTCAAGACACTATCCAATAGAAACACAGTACTTCGGATATGTGCAGTGAAACTAACTTGCTAGCTGCTATGTACTTATGGGAGATTTACATATTTACATTTTCTTCTCTCTTTCTTCCCTTAATTTTCCACTAGCGTAAATGGAATGTGCCATATAGTCCTTATACATACAGGGTGTCCCTGTCCCAGGATAAATGCGTTGAAATTTGACCATTTGGGGTCCCTCCCCGCTTGAGGAAAAAACATTTTCTGTGTCATTTTATCATTTCTTGCCAATTTTTAATTTTTTAATAGGCAAGGTACCTACCTTTCCTGTGCAAGATACGCGAACATTTTATTAAAAAATGCATATTACAGAGGAAAGGCAACTTTCCTATATAAAAAATAACAATTGCCAAAAAGGAAACACCACTTGCTTCACTTATCCTCTGGACACCCTGTATATCGGTAATAATATGTGAGTGTTTTTTTTTTGTGAATTTTTCTTTATCTGTGACCCCCCAATTCTAAATCTTCGCTAATCCACTATTACTGCATCTCAATTATTCTAGTATAAGTAGGTAAGTTATAGTAAAAATACTATTCCAGAAAAATATTATTTCAAAAAAGCTTCTGGGGTTTTTCTTTGAATCACAAGTTAGGGGTTCATTTGGCAAATCTTTTGTTCTGGGGTTTAACATAATTTATCATATCTTTAATTAAATTGATATTAAGGAGAATCTCAAAATATCATGAGATCAGGATCAGTCTGCATGGACCATGTCTTTGCATATTTGCTTAGTTGCTTGTTGTGCAATAACTCAGCATAATACCATTAGGGAACAATAACGGTCGTCTAAGAAGGCGAAGAATGATTCTAAATTAAACTATTTGCGTCTTGTATTCAAATTTCCTAATCAACTCGGAGAATGTTTAAAAAATCAATGTCTTCCTACGGCTTTCGATTTTAGTCACAAGCACATACATATTAGGTATATTCGGTTTCTAAATTGTAGTTTAATAGTTTAATTTCACTTTCAACATTTGGACTGATATTTTGGTCAAGATTTCGTCATATCACTTTACAGACGCTTGTTAAACAGCACTTTGATATTAAAAGTCATAGATTTTTGATAAACTAGAGAAAAGTCGGTATTTCTAACATATTTATAAACTTCTGTTACCTTGTCAGCTTGTCGGGCATATTTTGAAAGTATAGTAAATTCAGTCACTATTAATTTCTCTATTAAGATTTTATATCAAATAATAGCCTCTATTCATGGCCGTATACCGTATATACTTCTAAGAGAATGCAATATTTCGTAACATAATCTTGAATTGTTACCAGTTGCATATAAAGTTATCAGTACTTCATAAATATGTGCAAAGGTTATTTTTTTATGGTTAATTATATATCTAATTAAACTACAAGAGATTTAAAAATTCATTTGTGATTAATTCTTAAACTTGCTTTAAACTATGCAATCTATTAAAATTGATGCAAATATTCTCAAAGCATTCTCATTATCACACATTAAAAAATTAGTTTTCGAATTGATCTTTTGAGTAAAAATTAAACTATATTTAAAATATAGGTACGTTAATTATGATTATCTAATTCATTTGCCGCACATAATATTCAATAGCAAAATTTTGTAAAGATATATTAGTCTCGGGTTTGTAATAAATTTTACTTTCACTGCAACCGTAGTGTTGAACAATCAATCTATTTCGTGTGGTGCCGTATTGTAGTACATTTTTAAATTGGTATAGAGATAAAATTAGTCCTTGTATAAGATCGGAGGCAATATATCTCATTCCTATCTAAAAAACCATTAATGAATGTGCAGTGTTGCAAAATTGTTTGTTTCAGAAGCCGGAAGCGGAGAGTACGACACCAAAGACCTCCCGAGGAAGGGGAAGAACGAGGTTTACGCTAACCCCCGAATTTTCCGAAATCAGCACGGAAAAATCGGCCAACCGTAGAGCTCCATCTAGAACTAGAACAAATAGTAATGTTCAAGCCACCAAACCGAAGCCGACGGCAAATTCAATTCGGAGTAGGACGTACGAAGTCGAAGAAATTGTCAACGAGTCACCTATAGATTCCTTCAGACGTACCAGCAAACCTAGAGTACTAACTGAAACTGCCTTTGTTGCATCTAATGCAGGGGACCGAACATCCCTCTTCCGACCAGCATCTCAAGCAACAGAAGAAATACCAGTCGAAGACATCCTGCAAACATTTGGCAGCACCGCTAGAAACATTGCTGCTCAAAATGCTGCGTTATCGGGCACTCAGAGAACACATTTTTCCAGAGCAGAAGCAGCAAACTCAAGGTCTTCATTCCCTAGTTCTAGAAACGAAATTGGTTCAACGCGAGACCTATTGCAAACGTTTGGCAGTACTGCAAGAGCAATTGCTGCCCAGAATGCTGCACTATCCGGTAGTACCAGGTCTCCAACAAGAATTGAAGCGGCAAATTCAAGAACTTCATCAAGAAATGAAATCAGTCTAACCAGGAACGGCAATTCAGGCAAAACCGAAACTAGAAGAGGAAGAACGAGAGGAGAAGCAACTGCTTCTTCGCGAGCACCATCACGGAGCGAAAATGGTAATGATCGTGGTTCATCGACCCGTTCGGAAGGACCTCGCGTAGTGGGTGCTAGAACTATACCGATTACAAGAATAGAAAGTAGAACTTCAACTCCAGCACCACCAGCACCATCAACAAGATTAGAGACAAGCTCTTCAGTTCCCTCAAGTAGAGCAGAAATTGTAACGCCACCTTTAGAATTAGCTCAGAGTGTGGAAGAATTGGATGTTTCCGCTGAAATAGACGATACAACGTTAAGAGCAAGCTCTTATGAGGTTCTGTACATTTTATAATGTTTCGCAATATTATTTTATAATTATATTACCTTTCAGGTTTCTAGCGAAACAACCAACATCGAAAACGACATCGTAAAAGAGCCTGTACGAGTCAATACATCTCTGGATTCACCTCAGCAACCACCATCATCTCCAAGAAGAGCTGTTGTAAAAAGAATTAATACGCGAACTCGAGTCAACGAAGAAGAACCATCAAATGCCAGAAGCAGGAGTAGAAGTAGAGGATCAAGAAAACAGAACGAAGATTCTTTAGCTACTTCCCAAACAAGAACTGTTACTAGGACTTCTCAAAGACGAACAGATGAGGTTAGAAGTAGAGGTCCTTCAGTTTTTAACAATGGTGACTCTTTGGAGGCAAGATCCAGAACTGAAAGAAGAATTGCAAATTCATCTCCCGAAAGAATTACAATAGATCTCACAGCTAGTACGACGAGAGATAGAGGAGTTAGAACTAGAGCTCCTTCTACAACGACAGCAAAAAGTGAGCCTAGAAATAGAGCAACTTCACGATTTTCTCCAAGGGAATCTAGTACAGTAAGAAGTAGAGGAAGATCTAAAAATTATCCTCCTGTAATTGATGAACAAAAACTGGAAGTACTGCCATTGTTTGCGAGTGAAGCAAAAATGGTTAGACCAACAAAAAAGCTTCGAGGTAGAAGTAGGAATTTTAGTTCAGCGGAAGATGTCGTTCAAATAAGTGCCACTGAGAACGACGTGAGATTTGTTCCCAGACCAAGCGAAAGCGCCACTAAAGTTACTGTTACCAGAACCAAATCAGTTGAATCTACGACGAAACCTGTGAGAACCAGAAAACCGATTATTAAAGAATCTATAGTAGCTGAAGTAAATGAAGTTACGTCGAAACGAACTGTTGTTGGAAGGAAAAAGAGTGAAATAGGAGGACCCATAACAAGAGTAAAAGTTGACAAGCCTAAAGTTACTGTAAGTCAAGTGGTGACGTCATCTAGGGGCAGAAAGAAGGCCGGCAAAGTAGAAGGAAAAGTCGGCAAGGTTGAAGAAAGGAAGCCCAATTCCGAGGAAGAGATTGACGATGGAGATAACTATCCTGCAGCGTTTAAAGCTTTGCTTCAGGCCAAGAAACAGAAAACGGTAAGGTTATAATAAATCTCTCGTCTTTCCTAAATATACTTGCATCGAGTGTGCACGGATCAATTTTTAGTAAAGGTGTAGATGACTATTTTTTGTAAATCACAAGTTACTTACAAGAAAACTTTTTCTATTACTAGGTATATCAGCTAAATCTATAATGCACCTCCAAACAAGTTCTCATCTTCTCTCATAATTGTTGATCAAATATCTAAAACTTGTATCTACTAGTGCTAGCAGATTTTGTGTAAAAATACCGAATGAATTAAATTGGTCACTGCTAGTACTTACTTATTTTCGGCCATTTAACACAGTAAATCAATCGTAACCCAATCGCTTCAGGAATATTAAATCATAGTTCTGGCTGTAAGTAATTCCTCTTAACAAAGTTATTATAATATATAGGTCACTAGAAAATTGTTAAAATTCTTGATTACCAGTTAGAAGCACCTAACTTTGATCTGCATTCTGTAGCTTCCAGGTGCCGTTCCTGCGATTTATTTCTCTTGAATTAAATACCAGCTTTTTTCAATGTCGCTACCAATCTCTGCGCTCTGGTAGTATAGGTACCTGTATCTTCTTTGACTTCGTCATACTAAAAACAAAGTGTCTCTTCGAACTAGAAAGTAAATGTGCATCGATTGTCATTTATAATGCAATCCCTGAATCGGCTTATGTGCAAGTGACGACAGCTGAGGAGTGGGCAATCAATTTTCTAAGCAGACAAACATGAAGCGGCACTACTGAGGTTCGATATCTTTGGCCGGTAAATATTAGTCAAAACTTATATGAAATTGTATAGTATCCCTAGAATCAAGTAACTAAAAACCGCCGCTGTCATCCTTATGTTTTCTCTACTATCTACTTTTTCCGATAATTTCTTGACCTTCTTAGAAATAACAGTAGGTATTTTATCTTCTCGATAAATACACCGACAAACAAATTAAATTCTGGTTGATACTTCCACTCCCGCTTGTAAAAATATAATCGTCGAGATGAGGTGCACGAAGTGCAAGGTGAAGGATGAGCATTTGTTTGTTTGTTGGCGTTTCTCAATGCCGCGGGAAGAAAGCTCACGAAATCACTACCAAAACAATACACAATGGCGATGCAATAACGTCTGGTTGATGATTTTAGGAGTCAAGGCCGTCCCAGCCCCGTCTTCCGCAAACGAAGACCACGGAAAGGAGTACCACAACCAGTACCATCGGGACTACGAGTACCGCAGCCGCGGCATCGCCCCAGGTAGGTCCAATTTTATGTTTCTCAAGAAATTAAAGTGTTTTTAATGTTGGGTGTTAGGTAAAGCGTTAACGGGACACTTTTGATGTTATATAAAATGTAATTGCAGGGAACTAAATACCTAAATTGCAGCGAAACGTTGCAATTATTTCCGATTTAACAGGAACGACTAGTCGGATTTTTCACCAAGTATTTGTTTTGAAAATGGTATATTAAGTGAAGTAGTGCTGTCCCATTTTTGGAATTTATATTGCTGTTTAAAGTAATAAAAGTGGGAAATGTAGTTAGCCTGATTTTTGCCACCTTACTAGAAACGAAAAAGTTAAAAAAAGCCTTCGAATAATCAGACTTTCTCTTAGGTTCTCTTAGTACGGTAACATTATTTAGGCGGAGGTAAATTCCTCACCAACCGCAAAGGCCATAAAATTCGACAGGTATTTTCCTCACCAGAGATATGAACGCGTATTAATCCTGTAGGTATTTTCCTTACTCGTTAATAATAAACTATAATACTTAGGTAGTTTGTTTATTAAAATAAAAGACAGGCAGTTTATAAGGTGTAAGGTGTACTATGTACTATTATGCATAGTACACCTTTATACACACTTTACAAAATCAATTGTAGTCATTTGATGAGACTGAAATCTATTAATGAATTGTGCCAGAGCACAGACTAACGAATTTATTCTGTGGACAGAGTTTTTAATTTAATTGATGTTTGAAGGAAGGCGACCTGTCATTACTTTTCGGATATAGTTGTAGGTACATATTTTTTCTAATATAGCTGACACCAGTGGTCGTAATTGTTTCTGGCAAATTGGTGGCAAGTGCTCTTCGAATAATTTTTGAAGGTTTCTCCGCTTTATCTCCGTCCGTTTACATGAGTTGGAAACAATTTTCCTACTCAGCTTCTGTTGATTTAGTTCATGGTTAGGGACTAAATCATTCCTGGATATCGTCAGATCTGAGACAGTAGTAAACACTTTAGCGCTAAACAATGTTTGAACGCACGTCCAGAATATTTCTCCACTTTTTAACACTTTAGTTTTATAAAATGTATAGTTTTCTAAAAGTAGTAAATCTTTACCACGATTACTTTTATCAAAGACGCTGCCATTTTGTCAACACCGGAACACAGCACAAACAAAATAGTATCTCGATTAAAACAATATTCAACATGACATATGAAATCTAAAATAAACCACCCCCCAGTTATATATGCCTCCTCCTGGACTTTTGAATAAAATTATATTAGCTAAATAAATCATTAACCCTTAATCTACTATTTGCATTTATTGAGCAAAATACCTACAAGATTATCGGACCCTTTTTCATACAAGGTAAGACAAGATCTCTCTGGTGAGGAAAATACACCCGCCCCATTATTTGCTATAATGTGCTTTATTGCTAAAATTATTTCCGCAAATTTATTACTTTCACATTAATCATTATTATGAATAATAATTACTTTAGATTAGTAACATATAAACGTTCTTGTTATGTAAGTTGCGTAACCACCAAATCCAAACTAACTATCCTATACGATACTTTAAGTGATTTCCAATATGTATATCTATAGCGCAGATCAGTTTATTTTGCAATCAAAAAATGCTGATCTGATAAAGTTGAACATTTTTCATATTGGTTCCTGAAGAAAACATTTTGATCTTAAAACACAAAAATTCATAGTGTATTAAATATAACTGGATAACTGGCAGTCATACCTCTTAATGTCCCAGCAGGTTGTTGCCCTCATCTCTCCACAGATTATTTGTGTTGCAATGGCAAGAATAATGATAAGGCGGATCATTACGGTTTAGTTAGGTATTACAACAAAAAATTAATCAACGTGCAATAATAATTCCATAAGATGCGAGTATGCATCAGTTCGATTTAAAACACCTCTTTTTACCCTTTTATGTATTCTGTGGCTAGGTATATCGATTTTAAAAAGGTGTTAAATGAATTTCAAATAACACTAGGTAGGTACCTAATATCTAAGATATTAGGAAAATTATATGTAAGAGCAGACGTAAATAAAGCTTTATAATTGATCCCAAGATCCTAAAGATACTCTAAACACGCCACTGATTTTATTATAGCATGATTGACTTAGGTATTAAGCTTTCTTCCTCGTTTAAATATCGGTGAAATCAGGCAGTTTTACGTTTTATTTCGCAAAATGGTCGATGATTTAATCAAATTTTTAGGTAATTTATTTTATCGATTGAAAGATTCGGCAGGTTATTTTATTGATAAATGATAAATTATAGCTTTAAGCACACTTCGATTGGCAAGTCGGTATAACAATATTTATTTGCGGTGTATTCAAAATGTCTGTCATCATTTATTAAGCTTCTCACAAAGAAAACGTAGATATATTTGAAACTAATTTCAGCCCACGACCTAGGTTCAGAGATATGAAAAAGTTAGTTACTCTAATTTATAAATATTACAAATAAAAAAGAAATAAATCATAATTGTTGTTTTCATTATTGTTTTATATGGGTGGGTACTTAATATTTTAAATCACGTTAAAAAGCAAATTAGAATTTTCATCAATGTCGGCAGGAAACTCTGTCAAAAGCATGCGCGTTTCAGAAACTAAGCCTAAGCGCTTTATATAAAAAAATCTGTTCCAACACTTCATAAATTCAAGGCTGCCCTGAATCTGAGAATCTAATCTGTCGTTCTACCGAGAGAGCACAGTTTATAAATATAACAAATTTTGTCTTATAATAAAAAAAGTTGCAGCTATACTAGTTTTATACGATATACGAGAATTAAAGATACGGAGAGGAAATTAATTCATAATATTCTATCAAGAATTGTGTAATTCAAAAAAATCTTCCACCCTTCTCAAATGAATATATTCAATAGCACATTTTGTGTTCATACTCACTACAAACTCTTGGTTCCTTGGTTATTTCTCTGAGCTCTGTGTAAAATTTCAAAGCAAATATTTTCCTATTATATTGCCATGCATGCCGCAACTTGTGTTCTTGCAGTTATTTATTACAATAATTTATATAATATAACTCGTTATCGCATGGACAGAAATATAAAATCGCTAATTCAAACTTACGTTACTACTTTCTCTTTCATTTCTGTTATTTTATTATGGCAAGGGCCACGTATATTACCATAGTTATGAACATTATATGCCCGCAATTACTATTTCACATGCATTTTGCTAGATCATGATAAATAATTCATATGTATCGACACAATTTCCATTTTAAGTAGAGTACAAAAAATACTGTTTCATTTTAGGATGACAACGAAAACGAATTAGTGCCAAAACCGAGCCCTACGTCTCCTATACCAACGATTAGATCAAAAAAACGCACATTGACAACTACAGCACAAACCGACAAACCAAAAACTGCAACCACCAGACGCTTATCCTCAAGATTATCATCTGAAACTCTAACAAAACCATCTAGAAAATCCATCAGATCTACTACCACTAGTACCACCACTATACCACCGTCCAAAGGGTCATTACCAATAACTAATCGATTCCATGCTAAATTTACTACCAAGAGTGATGCAAATGCAACTCCAAAGCCTACAAGATCGTTCAGCCCTAAGCCTTCTACAAGAGGAGCTTATAGCAGCAGAAAGAAAGAAGTTGTTGATGGAGAAGATAAAAAATCAAGAACTGCCAAAAAACCTACCGAAGATTCTTCAAGACAGGTGAAAAAATACAAGAGGTTTCGATATTCAATGGTCTTCATATTACTTTTTTGTTGTTGTAGATCTCAAAGTCATCGATAAAGTCTAGGTACAGTTCTAGGTATCGCAACGACATCTCGCAGAGAGTAGGTGCAAGTAGGTCTACAACCAGCGCACCTTTTTACACGCCAACGGTACCAACTGTAGCGTACTCTCCCCCGGTAACATCGAAATCGTCCCGCAGAACAACGGTAAGTTAATCAACCGTAATGTAGGTATTTAGACACTAGACCCATGAAAAGTTCCAAAAATTGCTATGAAACAATTCGGCCCAACCTACTGTTCCTGGGTCTCTATTTTAATATTTAGAAAAATAAAATAGTACGCCCTCTAGTTTGTAAGAACGTTTTTAACTTGTATCTTTGCTCAAGGAAAATGTTTGGTCGGAAGATAGGATACTAGATGACTACTCCTGGTCATTCACACGAATTCACTGAAGGACACTCAATACGCACCATACTCTCTTCTCTACAATTCTTCTACTAGATATATTCAGCACACTTCGTCACACTTTTTGTTTGATACCTACATATTTGCACTGTAAAAATCCAAAACCACTTCACAAAAAAGTAAAAAAAAATAACTCCAATAAACTCATGGAAAAGGAAAAGGTTCCTGGATTTCGTATATCCCTACTGACCTTCCTAATCTTCCTTACAACATTGCCAAAAAGAATCAGTAATTAAAAAAGAAGTACCATTAATTATCATTATCCAATCTTCCCAAATTTGTATAGAAACGAGGTTTGGGTTGAATTAACTTGTATATTTTGGCGGTTTTGGATTTTATCTTCACTTTGGTGTAGGGTATTTTAGTTATTAAGCATTTTTGTAGACGAATTTAGCCTATTCAAATATCAGTATTTGCACAGGCATTATAAATGGTGGAATATACAAGCTCATAATAAAAGCATTAATCGAAAATTGTGGCACAAAATATCCGTTTTTAGCAAATCATTACACTACCGTCTCATTGTACTTCTGGCAGATGTATATAATGTGCAATCATTTATTTATTTAACGCAAATTTGGCTAAATACATTTGACATATCATATGGAAAATAACTTTTGATCACTAAATTCTAGTGGTTGATTATATACTTAGAGGCTGTAAATATTTATTGACGTAGATGTAAGCAGAGGTGTACTATTTTATTTTTTATACCATTTATTCAATAAACTAAATACTGAGCAGCTGATTTGTTTATTTATTTGTATATATACATCTTGTACATAATGTTGTACACTAACAAGCACCGTAATAAATAATAATTAGTTCATTGGAACTAACTAGAATCCTAAAAAATTTAACCAGGTAAAACTCACTAGTTTTGAAAAATGTACTAATACTTTCAGGTAAATGGAGGAAAGGATAAAGACTTAGGGCTTGAAGTAATTTCTTTTGACGATCCCGTGAATACCATACCTTCAGCGAATCTCGTGAATGGAGAGCTCCTTACCACTGACAAAGCGTTAAAAGTTTCATCATTGGTAACTAAAATACTACAAATGCACATAGATTACAAGTAACCGGTTTTATGTTTTAAAAGGTTAAAGAGCGCAGCACAGAAAAGCCGCTCTCGATCATTGAGAGCATTGAGAGGATAATAAATTCTGTGACTGCCATATCGAGCACGGCAGCCCCGAATGTCACCATCCCGACGACGACAACTACCAGCACGACGGAGGCGCCAACGAAAAGCTCCGCAATCCTAAAATTGGCGACCAAAAAATCGACTAAAGACAAGACCAACCCCGACAAGACGCAGACCGCCAATCCCCTCTCAATAACGAGCGAAAAACCGACCACGATTATCGAAAAAATTCTCAGTTCCCTCAACGCCATACAAAATGATGAATCGAAACAAGTAGGTAGAGATTTTAATACAATAAGCTCTCCAAGTACCACGCCTATAGTGCCTCAAGTAACTAAGAAGTATTCTAGCAAGTATTCTAGTAGCAAACTTTCACTCGCAGCACCCTCTAGCACTTCTATAAACCCTTTAAGTATCTTTAACGAGATTTCGGAGGAGCAAATTAAAGAAAAGCGCACGATAGGCAAGTTGCTGACAATTCTGAATGGCTTAACATCGACCGCACCCCCAGAGGAGTTGGTGGTTGTAACTCCTAAGAACTTTGTTACTCGTCAGCAAAGTCTACCTCTTTCACTCCCAACCAGTCAACCCCTAACTCTTTCTACTACTCCTTTCACGACAACTTTGTTCATTCCTGCTTCCGAAGACACTTCGTCTGAAAAAGTTCCAGCTTCTATTTTGTTCACCCCTGCCAACAAACCTGCCGCCACAACTTCTTCTGAGGGTACTCTCTTTACTTCTGCTACAACTGAGATCCCAAAGTCTTCCACTCCTATTCCCCCTTCAACTACTACACCTTCAACAACTCTTTCCACATTACAAACACAAACTTCAACTGTATTTACAACAGTGCCAATTCCTTCAACAACACAATCGAACGAAGTTAGGTCTACCAGCCAGTCTAGTACAAATTCAATCACTAAAGAGCAGCAAACAACGTCAACTGGGACAGGGCCAACAGAGGCGACATATCGAGTAACTTTTACTAAACCAGATGGTTCAAATGAAATTGGCGCGAATCCCTTATCTGTAAAAACAAGCCTTCAACCTGAATCTACTACGCAAACTGTGACTCCATCTGAGCGTGTGACCACTGAAGCAAGTAATACAGCATTCACGCTCTTCCCAACAACAATACCCACAATCACAAACTTCGAAGTAAGTCCCGGAAGTGTGTCTATTTATTCTGCAAATGACATTTCTAATTTCATAACCCAAGAAGATAACCTTTATAATACAGTAACAATTTCTGGTAGAGCTAGTTTCGATGCAACTGCTACTACAGATAGCACGACTACAGAGATTAATAGTAGCACGGAGAGTGGCAACACTTTCACTGCTTCCAGAGAAAGCAGCACGATTCCTGCCGATATAGCTAGCAGCACGAGTACCACGGAGATTAGTAGCACCACAGAGTCTGGTACTGAGGCTGCAACAACAATCTCGTCGACCGTTGTCACTAATACAACTAGTGCTAACAAAGTAAACGCAACTCAATTGTCTAACCGTTCCGGAAGGCTTCTAAACGTAGTTCAAGAGCCCGTTTCTAATAACATTGACTCCGTAACACCTTCTACTACAACCTCTACAACTCCCGACTACTTTATCTTTGCCGTACTAAATAACAACACTGTTTTGCGAAAGCGTCCGCCGACGGTGCCCAACAAGCAGACCCCCTTCTTGATAGTGGGGGTGTACCCGAACAATACCGTTGTCAAAAAGTTCCCGAATGGTACCCTTGTTCCTATGGAACAAGTCATAAGGGTAAGAGGATTTGATACAAGGGAAAACCCTCCACCCCTGCCAGAAATAACTAGTAACCAAGTAACAGAAGGAGTTCCACAAAATCCCCAAACGGTATTCATTGTCAATAACTTAGATGGTTTCAGGCGCTTCCTCGGCTTTTTCATTTATCCTCTTATGGTCACTTGAGTTTGTTGTGTTTAATTTATGTCGGCACATAGCTGCACACATTTCGCACGAAATAATTATGTGATTAAATAAAAGTTGATTAGTTTCTTCCGCTCTGGTTAGAGGTGCTGGGGTATATCGCACGCTTTATTTACATCCCTGCTTCACAAATTTATGTTTAGTGTCTCTAAACTCAAGTGACAGAAATAAAGAAATGGTTCTCTTTTTGTAAATATTGTATATTTCCCGCACAGTAAGTATTTGAAACGTACCTTTTGTACAGATGTACCTTATGCCATTTCTCTATTTTCTTTCGATGAGACCAGAACAGCTCTAATGACATCATTACAAAACTGCGGGGACAACAGACATTTATTTTGTATTGTTTGCAAATGGTTGCCAAATTTCCTTATAGGTCGAACAGAATAGGATGCCGACAGTAAATCCCTTGTCTGTAGATAGTAGTAGTACGGCCGCTTCACCACCCACTAGTAGTAGTACCAATTCCCCAAGCAGTACGTCCAGTGCCCCATCGACTACCACCACACCCGTTCCCAGTACAACCGCCAAACCTCTAAGTACTACTGCTGCTCCCGCAACCAGTACTACCACTGTTGGTACTACTACGGCTGCTTCGATATCGGGCAGTACGACTACTGCAGCGTTACCAACGCTGTCAGAAATTTTGAATGGAAGGACAGTCGCTGCTTTCAATAATTTGATAAATTCAAGTACCCAAACAACCACCAGTACTACAACTAATGCGCCAGTCCAAAGTAGTAGTCCAAATTACAAGACACTAACCACGAATCAGGTAAGCAAAATGTTTTAAAACGCCTCATGTCATCATTGCCTTACTTCATATTCATTTGCAAGTTTCGATGCTTTGGTTATGCCTTTAACAAATTTTGAATATTTCCAAAATTTGTTAAATATTGCGTTTTTACACTTATATGACTCTTTTAATTTGTTTTTTTCATTTCTGCCGACAGTACAACCAGGTTGTGAACATACAAGACCTATTAAATAATAATAACGTTGTATACCGATGGAAACCAGTCACGACTACAAAGAGTGTAGACAAGGCAAGAAAATACTAAATAAGATTGACGTGAAACTAACAGACAGACATCATAAATACTAGACTTGTATTATAGAAGCTTCTCTAAAGGATATCCTAACCAAAAACATTATATAACTACTACCCTGCATGATTTGTTGCAGCAGCAACACTCTCCTTACTCTTAATTTCAGTTTCATAATTTCATTTATCCCTAACCCAGCACACAATAAACCTCATATTAAACACAACATATATTTTTGGCATGATTTTAGTAGATTTTGGGGACACCATAAATTATTTTTATTATTCGTTAATTGTATATACCTAATTTTGATTTTAGATCTCAACTAGTCCTGGATCAACAACTACCCTTGGTCTTACGAGTACAATTGCTCCATTTACTTCTGCTATTGAAACGACCACACCTGTAACTGCGACTTCAACCGTATTTACAACTCCTCAAAGAGTAAGAACACATCGATTGTCCAAGTTAAAACAATTTCCGTACTTTTACTTACTTTTTAGACCGTAACTACCATATCTGCCCCCACAAGTGTATCCATAAACAACAGAGTCGTAGATACTGCCACAATGAGAACCACAACTCCAAAAATGAGACTCACAACAACGCCAACAACCACATTAAAATCCATTCCGAGATTAGCAACCGCTGTCCCAACGCTATTTCCTTCGACAACTCTATTGCCAACTTTCCTTACAACATTATTCCCCAATTTATTCACAGTAACTCCTCAACCGCAAACAACAACAGCGAGAAATGTGATTACAATTAAACCAATCGCTAATAGCGATGAAAGGGATAACCTGATACTTAGCGCAACTACGGTCCAACCAACTACAGCGGCTCCAACTACTACCACTATCGCTACTAAAACTAGGAGAACTACAACAACTCCAAGGCCTACAACTACCACGACCAGAACAACTACCTCAACTACACAGGCACCTACTACTACAACTACTACCACAACTACCGCTCGCCCTACCACCACTACTCGTCCTACCACCACTACTCCACGTGCCACTACTTCAACAACAGTACAAACCACCACAACTAAGAAACTCAAGGAGCTCACGCCGGAACAAAAGAAGAATCTTGAGGCAATTGCTCAGTTGGAGAAACAGCAAGCTGACTTGCTTAAACAGCTGTCTTTCTTGACGAATTTGGTAAACGTGGTAAGTAGGCTCGTAAACAATAAATTCACGTTCCCGTACTTGTAGAATTTCGCTGGTATTAACAACAGAGTTAACAAACCTCCTAATGTTGAAACAACCACCTACAACAGTCTCGCTAATAGGGTAAGTATTTGAACGATACTTACATACAAAGGTTCAAAAGTCAGCACGGTGCCTCATGTCTGTACCTTTATACCTTAATAAAGGTTAAAATCTTAAATTCGACATTGGTAAATTGTTTTCCTGTATTATCGCACATATATCAATATCAGAAGCAAAATTATGACGTAATATAAAATGCCGATGGACGTACCACAGTCTAAAAAGTGTACATTTTAAACTAAAACATCTGAAAATATTCTGATATTAAGTATATTATTATTATCTACGTCTACTAATTTTAGGCCAGAATGCCTCATATCGAAATTATAGTAATCAGTATAATAAACACTAACTGTTAAAATAAGTGCATACAAACGTCCACTACCCTTCTGTTTGGTTTTTGATATTTGTGTATTAGGGTAAATCTTACGAAATTGTGTAATGAGAAGTGTATAAATTTTAAAAAATAAAAAGTAGAAATATTCTTTTTATTTTTTACAGGAATATTCATTACATATTACATATATATAAGTTGAATAAATCTTTAATAATTATTTCAAGGAAAAAATATTTTTTTAAATCGCTGATAACGGAGGTGAGATATTAAAAACGGCTGCATTTTGTCGGTAATACCTTTCCCATTTTTTTTTCTTCTTTTCCTCATAACGGTTTGGGTTGCTGTAGATGTTCTCCCGCCTTTTCCTCATTCTTTCACATTGTGCTTAATTTATATTTTCTTTTTTCTTCTCAGTGCCATATCTGTACGAAACAGTCCCATTTAAACAATTTAAAACGCTTTAGTTTCCAAGTGAGATTAAAAAAACGATTAGTTCCAAATAGGGATATGTATTTAAAAATATATTTTAGGGTTTGTCAAATATTTTTTCACCTCCGTTATTTGTTTCTCACCTCCAATAATCTGTGCATTAAATGAACTTTGATGTTTATGATGTTTAAAAATAATTTTAATATCAAGACTTTTCTCTCACAATGGATGAAGGGGACACGTAACTGAAGTGAGATTTTACTCCTAGTTTTCCTGTTTCAGCAGTACAAAAAATAATATTTCTGATGCACATTTTAGGAATAAGTTGTTATAGTTTCTTTTAAACAGATCCACCAAAGGCGGCCCACTTAAGTGATAACACAAAATAAAATAGCAAGGGGACGTGAAAAGGCAGAATTTCGTGAAACTTACCCATTAATATTGATAAATCAAATTTGACGGAGGGCCACTTGATAAATATGCATTTGAATTTTATTTGAAAGAAAATATATATTTTTTATGGGCTATATTTGTGTACAAACATATTCGAGATCCATGGCGTACTTTTTATGATATTTTTGAAAAACCCGAAAATCGACGAACCTTATTTGGCTTGTAACTTTTTTATTTCAAGAGTTACTTAAAAAGTTTGTTAATGTAATTTGTGTGAAAAACTTATTGCTTTGAGCCTACAGAATTTGGAAAAATGCCGCCTTTAGTGGGTGCTCCTTTTGCACTTAAAAAATTACTTTAATTATAGCGGGACATGTCACCAAGAAATTACATGTTTTGTGCACTTTCAATCGATATATCACAAGAGCTACATATCTCTTGCGCTATCCTGATTGTATATTTGTTTAAAAAATATATATAATATTTTGAAGGCTTGACAAAATGCTTTGAAAGTTCTGTTAAATAAACTATAGTTATCGATTTAATTAATTTCACAATACACTACAGTGCGAATCTTTGAAATTTGTTGCGAAGAATCTGCATCGCATACATTTCTAAAATGTAAACATTTGGTATGTCTTGAAAAACAAAACCAAGCAGCTAAGCAGCTTCTGTCAGTTAATTAAATCGAAAGCTGGAATTTATTTAACCCAACGTTCAGAACATTTTGACAACTCTTCTGAATTTTCCATTATTTTTCTCAAAAAAAAGGCTAGCCCAAGGGATATGTAGCCCTTGTGCGATATATCGATTGAAAGTGCATAAAACAGGTAATTTTTGACGCCGGGGCCTGTTATAATAAGTAGATTAACTTTTTGTAGGTGCTAAGAGCTGAGACATTTTCCCAAACTCTGATAGCAATCAGTTTTTCCCTCAGATTTCATGAAGAAACTTTTTCGGTAGGTAACTTTTGAAATAAAAAAAGTTACAAGCCGAAGAAGTCTCTGCAATTATGCGGTTTTTCAAAAATATCTCAGAAAGTAGGCCATAGATCTCGAATGTGCTTTTACACAAAGCTAACCCATCAATTAAAGTTCTCCGAAAAATGCATATTTGCCGAGATATTTCCAAGTGGCCCTCGATCAATAGACACCCTGTATGCACAATTTTTTAAGGTGATTGGCATAGCAATGGAAAGGGCAAGATCCAGATCGATAACAAATGTTCCCCCAAAATCAATTCAGGATCAAATAGCGGCTATTGAAGCAACCACTGCACCCAAAAATGATCAGCCAAACTTAAAGGAAGTACTAAAGCAGTACAATGTTAGTGGTGCGGACGTAACACCATCAAGTACCTATGGTAAATCCCAAGATGCAATCTTAGCTTCTATCCTGAAGGAACAAGGAATTGGACCATCTACACCAAAATCTTTAGAGGTATTCAAATCTTCTTCGGTAAATATCTTTTTATTATCATTGCAATACTTTCTAGGGTATCTTCCAAGAGACTTCAACAACCAAGAAACCCAGACCAAGACCAAGACCAACTCAAGCACCACCCGGTGGTAGGTTACGTCAAGGACTAAACTGGCTTTTAAACGTTTTGGCGCCCCCGCCCACTACAAGAAGACCAGCTCCGAAACCAAAAACTAGGAAACCTCCAGTGGAACAAGAAGTACTTACAAATCAACCAACGAAGATAACGCCTGTTGTCACTGCTCCTCCTAAGCCAGCTAACAAAATATTGTCGCAAGACGAAATTAAGGAGTTGATAAAGCAACTGGAAGCTGCACAGAGCGATCCCAAGAAAGCTGATCAATTGGACTTTTCGAAAATTAAAAATCTTCAGAACCTTATACAAGGGAGTGAAGGTAAAGATTTATATTTTAAAGCCACTTTTGAAAATAATGTAAACATAATAAAATATTCTTTGCATTGTTTTAGCTGTGGAAGTAACTTCAGCTGGTCAAAACGGAGCATCATCAAGGTCTCCTCCAACAAAGAGAACGATAAAACCAACTACAGCGTTGCCATCTACGGTTAGCAACAGCTTAGATGATGGTGAAGAGGAAGAGGAAGTAGAGCATATTAAACCATCAACAACAACTATCAAGGCGAGACCATCTCTGCCACCTCTTAAACTTAAACCTGTTGCCGGGGTGGATGATACAAATGAGCCTTTGATTAGAGGAAATCTAATCAATGCCGCGGTGAACGTTACTAGGGCCATTTCTGGTTTTTTGGGCACCGCGCTGCAGGTAAGGTGTTTCACCTAGAATTATTTATTTGTGCCCGAATTGTATGCAGTATTTCAATCGTGACGGAATAGTTTCTTTGTTAAGCCCGGTGACATAACATTTTTATAGCCAGTGAGTTGGCTCATTCAGCTCTGGTAAAACGGTATTCCCGCTTTTTGAGCTATTGTGGTTGACCGATCATGCATAGTACTTGATTTTTTGTAATAAAAATATTATCTGTTTTGCGCTTTTTGTACATAGATAAATTAGAACTAGGAATTTTTCAATTACACACCCACCCACGCATACGGGAAATACGAAGTGTTAGTTTAATTTTATTGTCATTGTATGGAGAGTAGGATTCCCCAAATATTTCATGGGTTGCCATATATTGTTTTCAATATAGGTACTTACCTACTACCACCTTCAAATATTCTCCCGGATCTTAACTGGCGTACCTACCCATACAGTTTTTTTTCCTAAATTGATTTATAATCTCTTAATTTAGTCCTTCTACAATTTATCAAACAAAACAGTTATGTTTATGTAAAAGAAGAGGTATCTATAAATGTATATATTTTGTACCCGTAATGTTTTTCAGGATGCAGCAAGTCAAGTCAGTAATATGTTCTCAAGCAGTTCTGAAAATGTTCGAAAAATTCTCGCAGGGTCTACTAACGTAGATTCAAGAACCTAGCAGATAAATGACAAACAATGGTAAATCGAATTGGCATGCTCCACTAACATATTTCTTGCCACTGTGGCATAATTAATAATAATCTTCATACTTCGCTCAAATACCTACACAATTATATATATATATATATATATATATATATATGTTACGATTTGTTGAGACCTTGACAATGACTGCTGCTGGTGACTTGCTAAAATCTGTAGTTTCTATGACATATTTTCAACTGACTAAAGCATAAACAAACATCTCGTTTACCTTTACAATATGACCATACAACTTTATGACATAGGTATTACCTATCATTTTACACTAGTTTATGCTTCCTTGTAGATATTTTTCCTCCTTTCCTTGGGAATTACCGTATGCATACAACCATACACATAATATTCCCACTTACCTTTTTTAAATATCTTCTGACAGGAACTTTTACAAATTTTAGGGGGCAGCCAGCACATTTAGATCATTCCTAACGGCTGGCTCTAGTATGGCTGGGAATGTATCCAGAGGATCGGCAATTAGACAAGGGCCTGGATGAGAATTATTTAGGTCGATTTAGGGATTGATTTATTTATTTAAAAAATGTTCTAAAAGATTGGCAAGGTGCTTCGCAGACAAACTTTCGAATATTTCATAATTTGTATTGCCATAAGAACATTCAATTGCATTTCGTGTGTGAAAATTTTAAAAAATTTGTTACGAAAGTTTTCGAAGTAAACAATAATTTTGTAAGTATTGTTTACGAGTAATAAGAAGTAAACTATTTTCTTGATTACATAAAATTTATTTAATGTACTTAGATAAAAAGAATTATTTTAATGACTTGTTTGAAATTCATTATGTGATGTGATAATCAAATTTCCTATTATTTAGTCTCTTAGTGGTATTTGTTAAATTAATTATCACTATTTACTCTTTTGTAGAAAATCATGATTCTTCCTCTTACCGTCTATTTGTATACGCTTTGTGTATATACGTTGTAAATTATTTTGTTATAAATATGTACTAGAATATTTTTAATTAATTCTTATTTTTATAGTAATATTGTAATATTGTAAATAAATCTCTAGCGAATTAAACCGTTTTTTACGAGTAATTAGGTATATTAGAGTTTATATAGTATACTAAAATATTCTTCTTGTTTTAAATAAAAGTTTATGTTACTTTAAATTTCTACAATCTAGTCGAATTAATTGTGATCCTTAATTTAATTAATTAATTCAGACAACGGCAGGCAGTTACCTATAATAATATTAGGGAAGCATCTTTCTAGATTCAGAAATTTACAATTCCGGAAGTAATCAGCGGGTATCGGGATAACTAATGCATGTTTTGTCTTTCTTTAATAAATTTCATTGCCCTGAAGATGGTCATATATTGACCGAAACGTTGGAAATTTTATATATTGGTTTTCTTTTTAAAAAACATCGATACTCCCTTATTACTTCCGGAGTCATAATAATGTTGTAGGCAACAATATCGATTCTACAGTGGCGTAGCTACCATACCGCGAAACCCCGCGGTCGTGGGGGTTCTGCAGTCAAGGGGGCCCGGCGGAGCCGAGCCCCCCGAACCCTCGACCAAAGTCTAGGAATTAGTACCTATATCTCTGGACACTGCCTCGACCGGGCGTATACTCCGTGTTCTGTTCTGTTTTGATATTATATTTTTGTAACTGTAACCTTCTTCAGAACATGCAGTAGTTCTCTAAATTAAAATCAATAAAAAATTATTTGAGAAATAATTGTTGTTCCCAAGACAGAATAAGTAATTTAGCATTACTTTCTATAGAAGCTGATGAAGCTGCAGCAATGAATAAAAGCGAACTAATTAAAGGTCATCGACGTCTCCTACACTAAAGACTATGATATCATCTAGGTATATTAAGCACTCTTTGTACGTTAGGGTGGCAAACTCATTGTGCATCAATCGCCTAAACTTATTTTTGTTTGAAAGGCCTTTGAAAACCGCTTCTTTGGGGATGCAAATTCAGGGCCGGCTACGATTTTTTTATACCCCTGATTTTCACGAAAACCTTTTAGCGATTTTTTTTATTTAAAACCTGAGACCACAGGGTTAATCATAGCACCACAAAACCCCCAAATACCAAATTTGAACAATAAATATGCAGGGAGTTATATTCTGCAGGGAGTCAAAGTTGAGCAATATAGGAATTTTAAAGGCATCAGGCGAGTCAAGTGTGATATGAAATCCCTTCAAAATAGTTGAATGGTCAACAGGACCACTCAAAATGTTGGTATGCAAAGATTTAATACAAATATATACAGGGTATTTTTCTCTGGGCCATCTCAAATTGCTGAAATTTTTGAAAAAATATTAATAAAGACAAAAGTAATTTATTTTTGAACAAAATGCCAACTAACAAATAAAAACAATTTAAATTATTAGAACTTTCTCAACAAAGTCACTATATCTAAGACGATACTTATTACTGAATGGCAGGCTTCTGTATTTTTTTGACTTAGTTCGTTTTGTAGTGTCTGGGGCAGTTTTGATATACGAGTATAGTATTTCTAAAGTCACTTGGAACAGCATAAAAACCTGTGAATTTTATACGGGTGATTTCGGCTGATAAGTCTGGTATTTTTACCAGTAGCAGAGCGTGGTAAAAGCTATGAAATAGATCGCGCCTCGTATATCACTGTGTTCCAAGTGAGTTCATTTATATTTTACCAGGGTAGCTCGAGAACAGGCTCTTCCTGCAATGAAATACGAGTCAAAACACTTTTTTAACCATATTAGACCGCACCTGGTATTATAAGTAAAAGGAGATGAAGGAGACAGAGACGATAGATATTGTAGTAAAAACAATTGACTGCATGCTCGCCTAATATAATATATCACCAAACTTGCATGGGCTACACTGTTCGACGGCCGGCCACTTGTACAGCGAAATGCGGTGGATAGGCGTGGGATAATTTCACAGATTTTAGGATATACTTGCGTAAATAGTTGTAATCGATGTGGCTTTTTAGAGACCTTTTGCCAATATTGTATGGTGCATTAACCTTTACGTTGTGTTTGACGACAACCTTAAAAAACCCTTAAAAGTGAAATATTTTGTTGCTTTTAGAATAATGTATATCTTTAAAAAACTGCGTGACGCTTATGTCCTATATTGAGTTTTTTTATGCAATTAGAGTTTTTTATGCTGTTTCAAGTACCTTTAAAAATACTGTACCTACTCGATTTTTGACCCGTATAAAATTCCAAAAATTCAGTACTTTCAGATGGCATAGATAATAACACCCTGTATATTTTGTATTGGATCTTTGCACACCAACACTTTGAGTGGTCCTGTTAACAATTCGACTGTTTTGGTACACTTGACTTGGCAGATGCCTTTAAAATTCTTATTTTTCCTAAAATTTTACACCCTGCAGAATGGAACTGCCTGTATATTTTGTGTTCAAACTTTGCATATTGGGGGTTTTGGGGTGTTTTGATTAACGCTGTGTGATCAGATTTTAAATAAAAAAATCGCTAAATGGTGTTCAGCCCGCCCTAGATTTGCATTTTAAAAATGGTAAAGAGGTCAAAAGAAGCCTCTTTTGAAAGCCTTTCAAACAAAAAAAAGTTCAGGCGATTATCTTCACTTTTAAAGTTGGACACCTTGTAGATATATTTTTGTTTTAAAAACTTTTTTTGCTTTTATTTACTAAGAAACAGAAGTTTGTGATAATTTCACCTTCATGTATGTTTTTTTTATTTTCCAATTTGAGGGGGCCAAATTTAATTTTGGCGGGGGGGCGGGGTCAAAATTTGAAGCTACGCCACTGCGATTCTATCTAAAACCACTTAAACTATTAATGAAATGATAAAATACGTCAGAAATTATCACATAAAAATGTTATGACTGGAGACGCTGCGCAGGGTGTCCCAGTTTTTTTGATCAGGATTTTGACATTTTGTATATAAAAGTTCATTATAAGGTGGGTTGCTCATATAAACATAGGTCTCAAAGTTCTCTGTTTCTGAGATACAGGGCGTTGTAATTCTCTTTTTGAAAGTAAATTATGGCGATATCTCCCAAAATAATCAAGCTGCTGAACTGAAATTTGGCACTGCAGTATTTTTGGGGACGGAGAATAAGATAAAAATGTCAATTTCTACGCATCTCACAGAGGGCGCCCCTTGCTCTATTTTTGGATGGTGCTTTTACTCGTAACTTTTTTGAGGTGATCTTTTTGGTCTTGCAGGTCCATCATTTTAGTACACCTTTTTATTCTGCAACGAAAAGGTACTCTCGTGTCATAACGATAAAATCAACCGTTTGCATTGAAATTGACAAAACGTGCACCAAAACACCTGTTAACTCCAACATTCGAAACATAAAATTTTCGCCTACCACTTTCAAATGTTACGGATCAACCGTACAGTAAAAATGATGAAAAAAAAACGCCAAATGGACACTGGTCAAAAGACCACTGGCTTTCTTGAAATAGGGTCCCAAATTTTGTCAAATTCAATCCTTTCCATTTTGAAAGAGAATAATTTTGTATTTCATTGTTTATGCGGATTCTTACTTTAAATGGTACAGTTTATCTGTAACATTTGAAAGCGGTAGGTGAAAATGTTAACAGGTGTTTTGGGGCACGTTTTGTCAATTTCAACACAAAAGGTTGATTTTATCGTTACGAAACAAGAGTACCTTTTTGTTGCAGAATAAAAAGATGGACTAAAGCGATGGACCTGCAAGAACAAAAAGATAACCTTAAAAAAGTTACGAGTAAAAGCACCATCCCAAAATAGCGCAAGTGGCGCCCTCTGTGAGATACGTGGAAATTGACATTTTCTGCTCATTCTCCATCCCCCAAAACACTGCAGTGCTAAATTTCAGTTAGACAGCTTGATTATTTTGGGAGATATTGCCATAAATTGATTTCAAAAAGATAACTACAATGCCCTGTAGCTGAGAAATGAAGAACTTTAGGGCCTATGTTATGTTTATAATGAATTTTTCTACAAAATGTCAAAGACCTGATCAAAAAATCTGGGACACCCTGTATATTCATAATTCATAAACCTATTTATTGGAAGTACTTAAGAAAGATAAACTTGTTATTAAATTATATTGTTCTAATATCTACAATGTGTCCCACGATTGTTTGCCAATAAAATGAAATCATGACATAGGGTGTTCTTCAAGATTGAAAGTAAACTACCTTTATTTTCAGAATATGAAGCAATATCAATAAGAAGAGTTGTTTAGTGGGGTAGTAATACCCAAAATCCATTCCTCAAACAAGGGATTCAAGCTCAGACCGAGGGACGAAGCGAGCGACGAACAAGACGTTGCCAAATGTCAGAACAGACTCCAAATATTCCAAGGAAATTAATTTTTAGCGTTCGGTTTCTTCTGACGCCAACCGTACCTACTTTTTCCCGAAATTCCCTTTTAAATGATAATTTAAATTTATTTATAATATTGGACAGAACATAATATCTATGTTTAAACTAAAATGATGATTGTTGATAAAATCCATAATAGTAATCGAAACAGGAAACAAAAGTAGTATTCTGTCAATCTTTTTTCTGAACAATCTGAACAACTTCTAATATAATAACGTTTTTTAGTATTGTTGTACAAAATTATCTGTGTATCTTGGTCATTTTATTAACATATCAGTTTAATAACACCAAGCGCAAGCGGTATTCGCGAAACAAGTCATATTATATAGCCTTGTTTACAGAATCCTTAGTTAGCCATTGTGTGCAATGTTGGATACAAGCAACCGATGGCGCGAAAAATTAACTGCCTACTAATACTCTTCTATTAAAACGTATACCTACTAAGAAAACAGCTGGACAACTTTATTTTTTTGCAAAATCTGTCCCCTGTATCTACTGTATTTCTTTCATGTCCTTCTATCAGTGTCAGACATTGGCTTAGAGTATCCATAAACAAGGATATTAGGTACATATAAAGTATTTATTTGCAAGTTCTTAACTTTATCTTTATGACGCCTGTTGTCAAATATATTTATACATATTCCATATTCAACCTTATTCATACTGGGAAGCACAATAATTGTTTTAAGAATCTACAAGCATTGTTTGAAATAGGAGAAGAGATTTGTTTATTCGTTATAAGTAGCTACCTATGTTGAGGCTTGCTCACTAGTTATACGTTTATACATATTTTTGGAAAGAGTTGTATTTAGTTTGGGTATAAAATAAATTTATTATTTTGTTTTATTTACATTATTCATATGCAGCAGAAATAAATTTCTATATGTGCGTTTTATTCCTAAATTTTACTCATATTTCAGGGCTTAAATATTTGAATAAGTTGATTTGGGTAACACTGCTTTCGCACCCTCTACTGACTAGATCCTAAGAATGGGAGCAGTGGCAATACCGGTAAAATGCAGGAATAGAACCGCTTGGTACAACAATACAACAAGAGCTGTCCCTCCTCTACGATATCGCAGTTTCTGCGATGGCGCTACAACAACAACTATAGAAGTTATTACTCTCAAGAGACAATCACAGGAGGATCGAGTAAGAAACCTAAATCACTTTTTTTGTGTATCAAAGCATGAATTATTCTCGCATTAGTTAGATTTTTATAATCCTTATTCACATACAGCATACATTACGATAAAACCTATGTAGTCACGATATATTTAGTGCGGATTTTCCTATTGGATCCGACTCATAAATTATGAGATGGCGGGATTGTCCTATTATGTCATTTCGTTATGATCATTGTAATGATTATGTTAAACAATGTAAATCACTTTGAAACGCCTACACAAAATAAAAAGGTGTTTACAATTATTTGATTAGGGTATTTTGATGCATTTCTAGGGAACCCCAGTTTCTCAGGTTATGAATCAGATTTTTAGTCCATATTTCAGGAACTTCTCGGATGCATTTTCATTTCGTTTAAAAATATCACGACCTTAAGCTACCTGTTATATTTATTTTTAAGGTAATGAACAAAGAAGGACAGTTTAATCTGAGAGGATAATAACATAAAGGTCTCCAAATCCTTTATATGAAAAGTCAAGAAAGGACAAAACAATGCTTATGTATAGTCAAGACTGAAGGCATTGCAGAACACGTCTGGTCCGACAAGCATCAGATAAATCCATCTATGCCAGAATAGTGGAAAGAAAATGAACGGCAGTGGTACAAACCTATTTCTATCAAAATGCCCGGAAACAATTTCCTCCTCACTTCAATTACTGGGCTATTTAATGTAAAGTCCTATATTTGATAATCTGTATTGGCATTTCCATTTACCATAGTGAAATTTGCCTCTCAAAAACCAAGGTAGGTATAATATTTTTCAACTACTTGTGCATCCGCGACAGATTGCCGACTTATATTTGTTCTATTGCTACTTTTAGATATTTCCACTCTCGAAAGTCAATTGAATATCTAGGAGTATTGCGCGAAGGGGATCAACAGTGAATTCTATTTTTAAAATGCTGCAGGTTTCGCTGTAACATTCTGCAGCATTTTTAAAAGAGAATTCGTAATAATACTTCTAGATTGTTATTATCATAGAAGATGCCATAATATATAGGTAGGTATGCTTTATTTTAACTTAAAAATTGTTTTATTATTAGCAGAAACAAGCTACCTCTAAATGTCTTCTTCCCCATTCTCATTGTGTATTATTGGTTCAATTGAGGGGCTATTTTGATTTTTTTAAAGCAATCGTCGTTTGGGTTTTACTTTTTATCTTTATTCGTAATTTTCATCAGAACTCTATGGTCACACCGTAGTCCCTATAGGAAGGACGCATAAGTTAAGATTTAATAATTATTGGTATAAACTATTGAGAATTCTGCTAGGTAATTGCGAAATACTGAATAATTTTTTGATAACAATTTCTTCACTTTAATACATTTAAGCAGTGAGTAAGTATAGACAGAATCTTGTATTATATTATCAGTTTTATTATAAAAAAATTTGATTCAATAATGAGCATATTTGGGAAGTAGGTATGCTCCATTCTTTATTGAAGCGTAGGTAATTAATGAAGACATTCCTCAGATGAAGAAATTAATGTTATTGTTACTGATTAAGAGTACTATAGTAGAATATATGTTTTTAAACTCTTATTTGGTAGTGTTTGATGATTTTTCGTCCGAATATCACAATAGAATCACCCAGTTTAAAAAATATATTTTTTAAATAGATAAATGGACTTAGATATGGGTTAGGTTATGATAAATGTATCTGGATTTATCTCATTTCATAAAATAATGTAGACACATTTCGGCAAGGTTGGCACGTTATGAAATGAAATATATTGGAGTAATAATATATTAGATCTCTTCTGGCGAAAAGCCTGATAAATTCAGCTTATTACAACTCTTAAGTTTGGAGATAATCGGAATATATTTAGATTTCTCTAAGTTTTACATTTTTGTGAATAAGTGCGTTTTGTGTAAGAGACAGAAAATTTATTGAAAATTAAAGTAACTAATTGCGTCCTAAATTTAAATCAATCGGCATATCTTGACAAAAGATAAACTGTTAGAAAAATCCAAATTGACACCTACAATATAAAAAAACGATATGGTTTTCGAAGCACCCTCTAGAAACATAAAGTGTAGGTATAGGTACTATATAACTTATATACATAAATACCTATAAGATTTCTCAACCTTGAGGCCGTCTTTGACGATCATCGTTATGTATATAATTACCTTCTACATTTTCAATATTTTTAAAGACTTATGTTCTTGTTTTTATCTTTATTGGTAGACCTTTTCTAAAAACTTGGTGACTTTATGACTATGGCATCCCGGTCGCACTGTATCCAAGTGCATAATCAAGACAAACAGGCTCAACTCAACAGGCTTATCTCCGCCGTGAAAACAACCTTAACATTTAAAAACAACGCCGTCGCCGACAAAAAGAACAACAAATAGTTGTTTAGCTGTTTGTCTTTCACTTGGGCCGCCGCCGGTTTGGAAAAGTAGGCCGCGGCCGAGGCGCGCAGAAGCAGCAGCAGCCATCACTGAACGTCGAACAACTGAACTGCGCGGACCACGCGCATACTTTGATTCTTCCAATTTTTTTCAGTCTCATGTCGGTTGAATAAGTTAGTCGAGACGCGGGAGGATTTTTGAAATAACGCGCGAACGGCCGTGTGCAGAATGGTTCTACTCACCAGGAACTTGGACATGGAAGACGCTGTAAGTCTTTTTTATAGGATATTATAATAACGCTTACTTACTAACTCAACTGCTACTTAAGTATCACGAATATGAATAATAGGTAGATATCATATAAAAACAAAGTGGAAGCGGCGCTAAAAACGTAGCTAAAGGTATAAAACACTTTTAAAATCCTTACCAATATCACTCGAATTATATGACTCCAATTATATCATGGATGGAAATTGACGCCAATTTTCCGCTATATTAGTTCGTTTTCCAGTGACTCACGCAATAAAGTTAAAAAAACTATTGTTAATTTAACTAATTGGCAACAAAATGTAGTTGCTGATAAGAAAAAAAATACTATAAGTATTTTCATTCATTCCGTGATTCATTCAATGTTTTCACAATTGTGCTCTAAGAAAGGTGGTGGAAAATAGTTATTTGAAGCTTATACGAAGTGACTAAAAATAAATTTATGTAAATAAAATCAGACGAAAAGCGCATGGAATAATCAAGTAAGTGAAATCCAAAAGAGTTTTCTAATATGAGTAGACTAAATTCGTAACAGAGAAAATATCGAAGTTGAAATTGCTGTAACATTTTCTCGATTGCCAACATAGTAAATCGTATAAATTCCTTTGCGTCAGTTCAGCCTGAAGAAAATACCTATATACGCACTTTCCATACACTAGATGCGCACCACATCATCCATCTATTTTCTATTTGAATTCATGCCATAAAAGATATTTTTTCATATTTTACCGCCGCATTTACCTACCTATCGCGCAGTAGTAGATAGGTACCTATAGGAAAGCAAAACCCTAATACTTAGATACATCAGCAATTCTAAAACAAGTATACAAGAAGTTTGTTTTCGCATGCATTATAAAATAGGTAGATATTTCTAATTTTATAAATTTAATTTTTAATTTTTTTAATTAATTCAGAAGTAAAAGCCTTAAGTGAAGAATAATCACTCAACGGTAAAAGCCTACATAAAATAAGAATTATTAACTGGGTGCATTTAAATATCAGTATTGGTAAACTGGCTCACGTAAAGAACATTTACATTTTATAAACCCATAATAATAAAAAAAAATGAAGGCGTTGCTCGACATTCCAGTTCTAGCGCTGTGGGCATGATTACGTATTCTTTTGGAAAAACCACTCCGACGTTACCTTGAAAGCCTGTTGCAAACAATCGTTCGCTTTTTGTATAGGGTGTCCCAAAGTGTAGGTGAATTCTCCAAGTAGTTATATATCTGAATTTGTAAAAATAAATATATTTTGAGTCAAAATTTGACCTTTTGAAATTTCAACATTCCGATGTAAACGCAAGAAATTATAATACACTAATTGCACAACATCACGAATTCCTTTGATAATTACTCTCATTTTTAATGTTAATGCAGAAAATCAATATTGCTGATAATATTTAAATATATGGGGTTATCAAGGATGACGATTTTATTACAATGTATTTTGAGATAATTCCACTCCAACAGACCATAAATAGTAAAGAACAGAAAAGTTCTTCAAACTTCAGGATTTGTAGATTATTTTGGAGAACTACCTTTTACCTACTCTAACTAAGTAGGTAACGGAGATATGAATAATATAATCGGTAAAAGAAAACATAGTTTTTGTTGACAATTAGAATTTTACTCGGAAACCTTAACAAAGACCACAGAAAAACACCATAGCTTGCTGTTTTTCTGTGCAAATATGAAGTGACCCACTTCGCAGAGATGTACCTTTGGGTGCCTAACAATATGCCGTTAGAAAGTTAAAATATGTTCATATGTTGCTGAGATATTTAAGAAAACCCGAATTTTTGAAAAGAGCACTGGCGCTATTTGCGAAAGTATTGAAAAACAAATTAAACTTTCCCATTGCAACTTCTGCTGGACTACATCAAGGCAGAGTGACTATAGTCACTGATCATGGTATTTTTAGATTTTCGGGCCGACATTTTGTTTTTGAGATGGATGGACTATCTTCACCAGGATTTTTATTGCACATTTAGAAATGAATCGAAGCCATGGTCGTTTTGGTCACCCCAAAATGCATATTTCCATTTACCAAGAAAAAATACGGTCCTGAGCATTGTATTTTTTATTTTTATATTTGTCAAAGTTATTTCTAGCAGGTGATTATTATTTGAATACCTACTAGAAAAACCTTTCGTCTCCTTATTCCTCGTCGCTTCTTCTCTTCCAACTCATCGAAACTAAAAACTACTAATTTTTTTGTATAGTTTAATAATAATTGTTACAGCATTTTTCCTTATTTGGTTTAAAATCAATAGAAACAGAGTTTCAAGAGTTTCAGGGATCGCCGATCGTTGATAATCATCTAAAAAACTAATTGTAGAATGTATAAGACCATAACTAGGTGCACCTAACTAACTGGTCTTTTTTGGCAGAATTTGAAACCAGTTTCAAACTGTCAGGAGCATGCGCAGTTTCATTTTGACGCTCCAAAACGCAAATGCGCATGCTCCTGATAGTTTCAAACTGATTTCAAACAGTTGGAAGTTCTACTGAAACATACCTATATAAATTAATGGATTATAGGCAATTTTTTTGTTTTAGATTTTCATTAAAACTATAAGTATAAGTAGTATTTGTTCTAATTTCGTCATTAAGGCAGCGACAATAAATTAAATGAAAATGAAAATTTTAATTGCTTTTAGTATAACATAAAAGGAACCAGTGAGAGATATAAGCAATCGCACAAAAAAAATACACTGTCCAGAACAGCAAATTATTTTTTTTGAGATCGATTCATTTCAAAATATGCAATAAAAACTCCAGATCCGTATTTAAAAAATGAAGATCTCTCTATAATGTCGGCCCGAAAATCTAAAAATACCATTCAAATGAAGTTGCATAATTTGCTTTTTAATATTTTCGCAAAAAATAAAGTAAAAATCGTTTTTTCTTAACCTAACCTATGAAAATATTTTAACTTTCTGAACGGCATATTGTTGTTGCTGTAACTGTTAAGGTTTCCGAGATTGCCATCTTGAAAACCGAAACAAAATCACCCTGTATAGGTACCTACATGTTAGGGCTTCCTTATTATACAGGGTGTTCCTTAATAACATGCTAATACTTAAGGGAGTTATTTTTGGGCCCATTTTAAGAAAAAAACTTCATATGAACGTATGTCGTAAACGTCCCAACTTTTGAGATACAGGGCGTTAAAGTTCATTTTTTTAAATTGAATTTTGGCTACATCTCCCGAAATAATCAAGCTGCTGAACTGAAATTTGGCACTGCTATGTTTTTGGGGATGGAGAATAAGCTGAAAATGTCAATTTCACCGTATCTCACAGAGGGCACCACTTGCGCTGTTTTTTGATCACGCTTTTACGCGTAACTTTTTTGAGGTTATCTTTTTGGTCCTGCAGGTCCATCATTTTAGTGCATATTTTCATTCTACAAGAAAAAGGTACTCTTGTTTCATAACGATCAAATCAACCGTTTGCTTTGAAATTGCCAAAACGTTCTCCAAAACACCTGTTGACTTCAATATTCGAAACATAAAATTTTCACCTACCACCTTCAAGTTTTACAGATCAACTGTTCCATTTAAACTGAGAAAAAAATTCCTATGAACAATGTACCAAAAATTATTCGCTTTCAAAATGGAAAGGATTGAATTTGACAAAATTTGGACACTCTATTTCAAGAAAACCAATGGTGTTTTGACCAATGCCCATTTGGCATTTTTTTCATCATTTTGAATGTACAGTTGATCTGTAACATTTGAAAGCAGTAGGTGAACATTTTATGTTTCGAATATTGGAATCAACAGGTGTTTTGGGGCACGTTTTGGTAATTTCAACCCAAACGGTCGATTTAATCGTTATGAAACAAGAGTACCTTTTTCTTGCAGAATGAAAAGATGCACTAAAATGATGGACCTGCAGGACCAAAAAGATAACCTCAAAAAAGTTATGCGTAAAAGCGTGATCAAAAAACAGCGCAAGTGGCGCCCTCTGTGAGATACGGTGAAATTGACATTTTCAGCTTATTCTCCATCCCCAAAAACATAGCAGTGCCAAATTTCAGTTCCGCAGCTTGATTATTTCGGGAGATGTAGCCAAAATTCAATTTAAAAAAATGAACTTTAACGCCCTATACCTCAAAAGTTAGGACGTTTACGACATACGTTCATATGAAGTTTTTTTCTTAAAATGGGCCCAAAAATAACCCCCTTAAGTATTAGCATGTTATTAAGGAACACCCTGTATATACAGTGTGGATACAAATTGTGGAATATTCCTTATATTTCTTAAAATATTCCTCATATCGATATGAGGAATATTAAGCATATATACAGGGTGTTTCATCTTAAGTGCGAACACCCCCGTAAAATTTGTATTCTCCATCCGATTTTAGCCGCGTTTTTTTCTAAAAATAGGCCACAAAAAACTCTACGTTGGTGCAAAATTTCAGGTCTTAATGTCAATTTTCAAGGCCTACTACATTTTTTTTGCTTTATTTAAAATCTGACACCACAGCGTTAATCAGAACAACCTAAAATCCCCGTATACCAAATTTGAACAAAACATATACATATCCATTCTGCAGGGTGTCAAAATTGAGCAAAATATGAATTTTAAAGGCATCTGGAGAGTCAAGTGTGCCATGGAATCCCATCAAAACAGATGAATGATCAACAGGACTACTCAAAGTGTTGGTGTGCAAAGATTCAATACAAAAATGTACAGGGTCTTTTTCTCTGGGCGATGTCAAAATGCTGAATTTTTATTAAACTTTATATGTATATTGGTCAGGAGTGCTCTGGAATCATTGAAAAAATATTAATAAATACAAAAGCAATTTATTTCTTTACATCATCCAACCAACAAATAAAAACAATTCAAATTGTTGGACCTTTATCAATAAAGTCACTGTCTAAGATGATACATTTTCTGTGCGTTTTCTGTTGTGGCACACCAGCCACCTTAACTCATATGGACTTACTGACTGGCATATATATATATATATATACAGTGTGTCCCGCTTTTCATGTTAACACCCCTGAAAATCTAAGTAGGCTGAAGGAATTGAACGGGGCAATTTTTTTATAGATATGTCCCTGAAAGGTCATCATTTGCGAAGTATTGGTTTGGCATTGCCGCGAAAGCCTGGCCTACTGCGATTTTTTAAAGGGGTGCGTTTTTCGAAAAACCATATTAGGCATTTTTTTATTTACAATCTGACACCACAGCGTTAATCAGGACACACCGAAACCCCCATATTTGAACAAAAAATATACAGGGAGTTCCATTCTGCAGGGAGTCAAAGTTGAGCAAAATAGGAATTTTAAAGGCATCTGGCGAGTCAAGTGTGCTATGGAATTACCTTAAAACAGTTGAATGGTCAAAAGGGCCACTCACAAACAAATAAAAACAATTTAAAATATTGGACTTTTTCAACAAAGTCATTGTCTAAGATGATACATTTTCTGTGCGTTTCCTCTTGTGGCACACCAGCCACCTTAACTGATATGGACTTACTAACTGGCAGGTTTCTGTATTTTTTAGATTCAGTTCATTTATAGTGTGTGGAGCGGTTTTGATATACTCGATTTTTGTCCCGTATAAAGTTCCAAAAATTCAGTATTTTGAGATAGCACAAATAAGAACACTCTGTATATTTCGTATTGGACCTTTGCACACCAACACCTTGAGTGGTCCTATTGACCATTCAACTGTTTTGAGGTAATTCCATAGCACACTTGACTCGCCAGATGCCTTTAAAATTCCTATTTTGCTCAACTTTGACTCCCTGCAGAATGGAACTCCCTGTATATTTTTTGTTCAAATTTGGTATATGGGGGTTTCGGTGTGTCCTGATTAACGCTGTGGTGTCAGATTGTAAATAAAAAATATGCCTAATATGGTTTTTCGAAAAACGCACCCCTTTAAAAAATCGCAGTAGGCCAGGCTTTCGCGGCAATGCCAAACCAATACTTCGCAAATGATGACCTTTCAGGGACATATCTATAAAAAAATTGCCCCGTTCAATTCCTTCAGCCTACTTAGATTTTCAGGGGTGTTAACATGAAAAACGGGACACACTGTATATATATATATATATATATATATATATATATATATATATATATTACCTACTTTTTTAATAAATTAGTTGGAACACCTTATATTAAAAAGCTTGTACCTCTGTTAACTCGTTTCGAAGAGGCAAAATAATATTATAGCCGCAAACAGGATTATTTATTAATTTATCGAGTTATGTGCATAGATTAAAAAATTTAAACATTTATAAGCTTCAAATTACATGGGCCCTGCCTTCATATTTGATAATGACCAAAGGGAACAAAATTACTACAATAAGAAATATTACCGTATCTTCTAAATGGGCACAACCAACACCGTCTCTACCTAATATTAGAGAGGGTATTGGCACATAACTTTAATTTCAGATATTTTCAATTAAGACGTAACATTCAATTTACAATTGTTATGTCGTATTTAAGAATTAAAATTTCCTTTTTTAAAAATAGGGACCCCAGATGTTTTATTGTTGATAAGTTTAATTAGACCTTTAAATTTAGAATTTTTATGTGTTTAAGCTTTTTCATAAGAAATGATTTTATGATTCAAATGATCCCTTTATATACGAAGTTGGGAATTTGGAACCTATTGGCGATACACTATTCTTATTACGCTTAAATCCACACACCAATAACGTTGTTATTCCACTCGCCGCGCGTTTTGCTAACTGAGTTAGCATATCAGGAGATGATGAAGTTTTAATCATCAAACTTTAAAGTTTTAATCATGATCCCTTTATATAAATTATTCACCGTCTTGGTTGTGATAATCGAAAAGGATGACGAGAAAAATGTTATACCTACCTAATATAGTTTCTTAACAACAAATGAGATTGAAATTTAATTTGCTAAACCGGTATATTTACGACTATCCCATAAAATTTCCTGTCATTCTTTATATCCATGACTGTACAAAAGTGAAATAAATTCCCTGTAAAGGTCTTGCTATTTTCTACCTGATTTCTGATTTAGATGTATTCCATAACAAGCATTAATTTCAAAGTTCACTCGTTCAGCTCGCGAAACTTACAAAGGTCAGAAAAGGAATTTTTGTTCTCATCTCTAAATTAACAGTTACAGTTACAATACCGTATAATTTATTACCAAACACCAAATTATTCGCCAACGGCGGTGCGTCACTCTGCCGTTTCTAGAAGGCAAAGAGAAAGTGGTCTTGGTTTTAACTCTTAATGCAACCTTTCGGCATGTTGTGTAAAAGTTGCATTTCACCGAACACAAAAACATAATTCTCGGTCGAAAAAACGAATTCCTTTGGAAATAGGAAGCACGAATTATATCGTATTTGTTGCTAGGAACCAATTAGACATTTCTTTTCGTTAATGCCTAATATATCCATAAAGAAGGTTTTATTTCGACAACATCATAGCCAAGGCAAATAGGTACTTTGTCTATTCTATAACACTAGCAACGATTTGCGTGATGGTTCACGCAAAGATACCTGTTGTGATACGAATCATTGATTGCTATGTCTAGATGCACGAGTTTTGTTTTCATTGTCCCCTCATCAGGATATGATAGAGGTGTAATAATTTCTAAGTTCGAAGATATGGGCATGCTTTGAGTTTCACGGTTCCACTTAAAAATCCACTGACAAATATTTTCGTATCTTATATTCACTCAGTTCATTTTTGGGCTATCAAAATACGTGAGTTCTTTAGTAGCAACATCTTGAAATACACACGATGAAGCGCATGAACGTGGAATCTTCTAAAGTAAACTTTCGTGAGCTAGAGAAAATAATTAGCGCCCCGAATAGTCTGAATCAGTCTGTTATAATGGGTGTAACCTAATTAACGCATATTTACCTTAATTATCTCGACAAGGCCGCGTTTAAGTCTAGATTTTAAATATATCGCTTATTTATTATTAAAATCAGAACTCTGGAGATCACCAACCAGAACATGTTTTGAGTAGAGATTTATTAGTTGAAGTTACAACGTTGACTGAAGTAAATTAAAGAAACTACACTAGAGTAAACATTTCGTAATCGTTTAGTAGGTACTACACAGAAGTTAGTACCTAGATAGCTATTTAGGATTTCAACTTAGCTCTGTCTATAAGTATACCGTACCGTTATGTTTCATCTCAGATTTTATCACGAATCAACATTATTTCAAACTCAAACATCTAGCTTCTGCACTTATACGTAGTTATAAGCTTCTCCAGTGTTCAATTCAATCAATATTTTTTGCTGCTAGAAAGTCAGAACACATCAAAATCCTTTCAAGATAACTTATCTTCAGTGCTTATTTTAATAATTAAAAAGTTTACTTGTTATGTTTAAGATCTTTTGACCTCACCCGGTGATAAATTTTGATAATTCTGTGATTCGAGAATACCAAAAGCAGCAGCAGCTGCTTTCATAACATATGTTCTAGGACTAGGTATTTATTTCTTAATAATTTATTTAGCTCTGTCCCTGGATTTTAGGTATTTTACTTTCAAAAATATTGTTAAACACTTGTCAAAATTACAAGAGAAACTACTTTCAAATTCCTAGTATTTTCGGAAAATACGATTTCATGGTGACGTCGACGATCTTAAACGTATATAATGCATGGGTCTAGCAACCGCTTAAGAACCCATTAGTGCTCATAAGTGAATTCACCGTTGGAGCATGGTAAACAATAAACAACCCCAAGCATGGGTCATTGTCATTATTCTTCTGCATGAAATATGAGCTTAGAAATTCAAAATATTTGTCAGTGAAATGCCATAAAAACCAGATTTCATACTTATATGATTCAATTTTTGAATGTGGTATATGTATGCAGGGTGAGTCAGAATACTTTAAAGGGGTGTTCGGCAGGTGGTTTTAAGGGGGGTCTTTCATATAAAAATTTTCGATTTGGGTTTTCCTTGCCAAGTTATTCGGGTCTACAGGGTGACCCAAAAGTATTTCTTTTTATTTATATCTCAATAACGGCGCTACTTAAAAATTTGAAATTTGGTATGTGTTATCTACTTACTGGAAGACGCCTTAGGGTAGTTTATTCATTTACACAGTGCCCTAAATAAGGGTAAAAACTAACAACCCCTATTAATTTTTTTGCTCAAACTTTTTTGAGGTTATCTTTTTGATCTTGCAGGTCCATCATTTCAGTGTAGGTATCTTTTCATTTTGCAACAAAAGTGAACTCTTGTTTCATAACGATAAAATCAACCGTTCATAGAGAATTTTCTCCTATATTATATTATTGGTATTTGGTTTTGGATATAGTTTTCAATTAATAAAAAAGTTAGCGGTCCGTCCGTATAGGACCTCTTTTAATATTTTGTTCAGAAGAATTTTCTGAACAGATTGGTATATAATATCATCGAAAGTGCCTAGGCTAGTGATTTTTAAGCAATTGTCATTGTCAGTGCAATTTTGTTGCCGCGGTGGCGATGTTCGGAGCATTGCTAACTATTTAGACTGCGTGTTTCTCTGCATTCGATCGACCTTGGTTCGAATCGAGGTCGAGTCCGACTGTGCACACGTCTTTATAGAAAAACACCGCTGATGGCGCTGGACAAAAATGTGGATTCCCGGTACTTATAGCTTTATCAGTGTGATTTTACTAATTGTCCTACTCTCACTGGGATTACTACTGTTTTGTAGGTTTTTTCGTAGTACTTGAGCGAATGCCATCCTAGATAGAACTAGGAATCCTAGTTATATCGGGAAAAATCGGCCCTAACCGCAAATGGCAAGGAACGCAAAATAATATTAATTGCCCTCCTCCCCCGCACAGCACAAGCATTTAGTTGCTTCTGGGGTACTCCTATAGTTTGGCCTAGGTATTGGGAGGGTGAGAATTATTATTATTAGTAGAAAATACCAGGCAGATGGCTCTACTTTCTTGCGACGAATGGCGGCAAAACTAACTATGTACCTACTTCCTTATGGATTTTTATGCTGGTCTATAGTTCGAGATATTCATCTCTCTACCGATCGTCCTGTCGTCTGTGGTTACTTCACTTATCACTTATCATCCTTGTTATGTTATTAACTTATAGCAGTGTATAATTTCCACAATAGGTATAATAGTTATTATCCTATTTTATGTAGTTATTTTGATCTAATCTAAAAACGCTCTTTAACTATACACTAGAAATGACATTTCTTAATTTGGTAATACAAAGTTGGCATCATTGTTCTGTGACATATGCCTAACCTTAGGATTGATATTATGTGGCTCTAACATAACTTTAAACACGGAAACTATAACTATAGCCTTTTTCTGTGCTTCGAAGAACAGAGTTTAATGTTAATTTCTATCTATTCAAATTTAGTATTCGTGTGTGTAAAACGTAAATTCTCTTTATTACGGCACTGTCCTCCGTCACCTATTATCAATAATATTAATATGGCCGCTGCTTAGAGAATTCTAGGGACATGAAATATTTACCTGTCACAATCTAGTGTACAATTAAAGAGCGTTTTTAGTATATACTAAAGTACTAAAGTCAATAGCTATTTGTCTCTCCAAGACAATCTAGCATAAAACTTTCAAAAATCCGTCTTAATTTTTCATGGCAGCATTGTTGGTCCGATTAAAAACCGTATAGATAACACCTCTTTTGTCTCTTAACGGCTTCATCCCTAAAGCCATCATTCGTTCGGATTATCCAATTTCGCCGCTAACTTTAGAAAGCGAGTTGCAATCAATTTTTTCATGGCGAGCTCACACGCTCGACACACGATTTCGGAAATTCGGTATCCGCCTGACCAAAAAAATGGTAACGTTACATTATTATTACGCAACAGCCGAACGGTGCCGGCGCAGTACCCGCGGTGACGTCATGCCGGGCAGCGAAATTTCCAGGTAGGCTATGGCGCGAGATCGTCAGACACAAAGCGATTCAAAAATTCTTCTGCGCGCCCAGCCAAGGTAATGCGGGAGAGAGAGGGAGCGATCCGCCCGGGACCGCGTCGGAACGAGAAGGAAGATAGCGCGGGCCAGTCCGATTTTCGTGCACAGTGCTTGGTATGGTTTGTGCGTGCGGTGGTTGAGCGGTGCCGGGTCCGTCCGATGCGATGATCTAGGATGCTGGGTGCTAGAGGTAAAGGCTTTTTTGGGACGCGTGCGCGGGAATTTTGGGGATTTTTTTGGTGCATTTTTAATTTTCCATTGGATTAGTTGCTTCTTTTATTTATTATTCTTATCAATTTCAAACCTATGTTACCTATATTAATTAATTAATATAGTGTTGGTCCAGATCGGAGACAGTACGATAACCTAAATTCAGGCAATTAAAGTGACACTGACTGGTTTAAAATTTCTGTTCGAACAGGCCTTATATAAGCTGGTACTGGATCAACGCGAACATAGTGTGGTCAGATAATTCATAACGTAATTCAGAATCCAAAACCAGAATTATGCATCATTAGCAGACCATACCACACTGGTATTTGAAAGAAATTATGTGACATAGTAAAATAACAAATTATCAAATAATAGGTCCTCAAAATCACAGAATCGTTACAGTATATGTATAAAGAATCAGGAAGCAATGCTTATTCGACGAAAAGCCAGAAGAGACCTGTGACAGCCAAAGTATAATAATTTAGCTACCAACCACATGCTAATATAGGATCTTAGATGTCATATCATTCCGAGGGTATAAAGTCAATAATTATTATTACCTAACTACCTACCATACGAGTAAATATCTATGTATTTTCTGTTCAAACTTTGTATGTTACCTTTATTCATCAAAAACACCAGAAAGTAAGATTTACTTTACCAAGACAACTATTATTTTATAAATTCACTTCCTCCTGGAATATTTTTTGGATATTTGTTCACATTAAAAGTAGTATATGATAAATTACTTATTGTCAATTTAAGCAAAATAAGATTAATTCTGGGATAAAGTTTTAAATTTTGAAATTTAAAACTTAATGTATACAGGATATCGTTAAAAATAATGTCAACATACACTTAAAACCCAGGATTTGCCTACGTCCATCTGATGATTCCCAAAGAGGATGAAACCGGTAATGGGCTGGCCGGGATCATTGTGCCTGCAGCATGTCAGGACATGTCCCAACAAAGATTGCTATATCTTTGACGTAACGTTGGTGAAGGAAAAAACTTGATCTTCAACATACACTTTTCCAAAAATATTGGAAGTTGAATTTTACCACGAAATCACAAAAGACTAGGTACTAACAAGACTAACAAGTATGAGGGGACCAACAGAAAAATGCTACTTTCTCAGATTTCTGAGACAACCTATATATTCTGGTTTTTTTTATACTGTATATAGGGTGAGTCAGAATGTATAGTAAATACTTTAAAGGGGTGTTCCGCAGGTGGTTTTTCCTTCCCTTCCCTTTCCATTTTGAAAGCTAATAAGTTTTGGTACATTGTTCATAATAATTTTTTTCTCATGGTACAGTCGATCTGTAACGTTTGAAAGCGATAGGTAAAAATTTTGTTTCGAATGTTGAAGTCAACAGGTGTTTTGGGGCACGTTTTGCCAATTTCAACGCAAACGGTTGATTTAATCTTTATGAAACAAGAGTACACTTTTGTTGCCATGAAAATATACACTGAAATGATGGACCTAGAAGACCAAAAAGATAACCTCAAAAAAGTTTGAGCAAAAAAATTAATAGGGGTTATTAGTTTTTACCCTTTTTTTAGGGCACTTTGTAAATGAATAAAATAAACTACCCTAAGGCGTCTTCCAGTTAGTAGATAAGTTAGTAGATAACACATTTCAAATTTCAAATTTTTAAGTAACGCAATTATTGAGATATAAATAAAAAAATACTTTTGGGTCACCTTGTAGACCCGAATAACTTGGCAGGGAAAGCCCAAATCGAAAAATTTTATATGAAAGACCCCCCCTTATAACCACCTGCCGAACACCCCTTTAAAGTATTTACTATACATTCTGACTCACCCTGTATATACACGAAATCTGGTAACTTGGGTTATTTTGAGGCGAGGAACTCAAATATTGACATAGCTTTGATGTTGATGTGATTTTTATAGGGGGCGCCATTTATACCAAGTGTATTTTTTTCTGACGTAAATGTGTTTTCCTATAAAGTTTTTATGCGAAAAAAGTGTCCTTTATAAAAATAACCCCAGTTACCAGTTATTAGTTTTATACATTTATCTTTAATAATAGGTATATTTTTAACGTTCCATGCAAACATGGAAAACCATAATTTGAAGAAATTTATCAAACGAATGAAAATTCATTTGCTAATATTTACAAGTTTAATTAGTAATCAACCCTCCCCCCCCCAAGGAGGTATTACCCACAGACTACCTGTGAGTATTCCTTTTGGAATATGTGTTTTTAGTAGGTATATATTTTTGAGATCTTACTTAAAAACAACGTTGTTCCTTTAATATATCTACCTGGAAAGGGTAAAAAGGCCCACCAAAAAAATTACAATTTTGGGAAAGCAAGTCGGGAATATGAAAATGTACTTTGCATTAAATTTCTAACTATATAAAATTTCACTCGGTAACGGCTATATTTATATTACTATCAAATAAAAAGTTGCTATTTTAACATAGACATTAAACTCTGTTACGAAAACCGTCTAATGAATGGGCCAAAAATAGATCCCTACAATAAAGTATTGGTATGCGCAAATAGACAATGTTTATTGTCTTAGCATGAACTAAGTTTAGTCTGATTTCCCTTGCGTGATTCTAAAAATGGTTTATTGGTTTCCAAATAAACTTCGAGCCTTCTAAATTAAGCTACATTCATCTACGTATTTTTAAAGAAAATAAGCAATTTGCCAAATTCCTAGAGCTTTTGATGGAAAGGTATTCCAACGCCAACGTCAAAGCGCCACTACTTACGTCTGATTCGTGATAAACTCACATATGGTGAATAAGTTACGCAATTCTCCTCTAAATCAATGATTTTTTTGTTACAGATGCCGCAAACAGTTCCATCAGCAGGGTTTACCCCACCGTGCGACTACAGTAACTTCGCTGAAAACTTTGATCTTTCACTGCTGCCCGGGGGTGATCAGCCAACATCCCCGACTCTATTTCCAAATCAACCCAAAATATTTACAACGTATTACCCCACAGAAAATGTTAAAAGTGACTTAGAACTTGGCCCTGACTTTCAAAAACTACTTGACGACAAAAAAGTTGAACAATATCCTGCATCCGGATCTCCTGTTTATTTGGACGTCCCAAGTGGGTTAAACCATCCAAATTCTCCTCAGCTGTTGTCGCCGAACGACAAGTTTGGCAGCTACAGACAACCAGATAACTTTTATCCTAGTTCTCCAGAATATTCATTATACACCCCTTCACCTAGTTCGGTGTATTCAAGATCACCTTGCGACGAATATAGATTCGTAAAGCAAGAAGGGACGAACTCAAACTCCACTTCACCCATTCCAAACTTCTCTCCTTTCAACATAAAAGAGGAAAACTACATTTCCCCTTGCAACTTTTCATCACCAACTTCCCCAGCGTCGAATTATTCCAACATATCTTCTCCAGAACAGATTTACTTAAACAAACAGGGTGACAACCCGGATGTGCTGAACCTATTCGACGCCACATTAGACAAACAAATAAAACAGGAAAGCACGGTGGATTTCAGCAACATCTTGAGCGACTTTCAAGAGCCAGACACGTTCAGGCAGTTGATAGAGGAGGATTTGAAGAAGTCACAGATAGTACCTGAGCAACCCAAAGACCACCAGCTTCTAAGGCAGGTGTTGAGAGACACCAGCTTCCAGAAGAAGTACAACATCAGACCATTTGATCTCGGATTCTTGACGCAAGACATTAAAATGGAAGAACCCGATGAGGGCGAGCAAAGTGAACTGGGCTGTGGGGAACAGATACCAAGAGAAAATATTGAGCCTGTACTGAATATGGCCATTGAGCAGATGAAAAAAGATGTAGACAACACCTGTGCGGTACTGGGGATATCTCCTGGTAAGTGTTAATGTGGAATTCTGTAAAAAGAAACATGAACATTAAGTGGATTTGTGCCTTAGCGGCGAAATTCGTTATACCCTACCGTGAAATGGGCCATTTTTGTTTCCCATCCAATAATATCTCCTGTTTTCAGTTAATCAGGTGCTTAGTTTTTAGTATCTACCTATTTATTTTATAACGGAGACATTAGTTATACGGTATAATATTAGATGAGAATTCGATTAAAAATCTTGAAGCAGATCGTTTTGAAAAGTAAGTAATTACTGAAATCATAGATCAAAGATAATTTCCTTAATTTCAAGTGGTTTAAATAGAACATCAATTCTGGCATATCCAATGATGTAAATCAGAGATACTTTTTAATTACACGCGACAAAAAATTCAAGTCGTTTTTAAAAGCTTTTATTTAACTTGCAATGTATGTATGTATGTATGTATGTATGTATGTATGTAATTTGTTCGGGTGGAATCTTGCAACTCAATTTTGAAGCAGATATCTTCAACCGATCGAGCTGAAATTTTGTACACACGTTTAATTTGGATGACAATGCATGATTATATGTGTGACGTCATTCTAAATCCAACATGGCGGATCACCCAAGATGGCGGACTAGTTAAATTTCAACCGATCGAGCTGAAATTTTGTACACACGTTTAATTTGGATGACAATGCATGATTATATGTGTGACGTCATTCTAAATCCAACATGGCGGAACACTCAAGATGGCGGACTAATTAAATTTCAACCGATCGAGCTGAAATTTTGTACACACGTTTAATTTGGATGACAATGCATGATTATATGTGTGACGTCATTCTAAATCCAACATGGCGGAACACTCAAGATGGCGGACTAGTTAAATTTCAACCGATCGAGCTGAAATTTTGTACACACGTTTAATTTGGATGACAATGCATGATTATATGTGTGACGTCATTCTAAATCCAACATGGCGGAACACCCAAGATGGTCATTAGAAGGTCTCCTCATTGAAGAGCTAGACTGTTCTAAACTAACCGGCAAACGACCTTGCAACAATGATGCGTTAACTGAGATGAATAGACTCAGACACCTGGCCAAACTAAAAATTACAAAATAAATTAAAAGTAAAAAAATATTTTTAAAAAAAGCTTTTATTTAAATGCGCTAAAAAGAATAAAATAATCTTTTCTTTTAAAACTTTTACTATCAACTTATAACGTCATTCCACAATTTATATGATATAAAAGCTTGTCGCGAGATTTAAGTTTTCAAACTAAGTAAATACCACTACTTAAATCTCGCGACAAGCTTTTATATCATATAAATTGTGGAATGACGTTATAAGTTGATAGTAAAAGTTTTAAAAGAAAAGATTATTTTATTCTTTTTAGCGCATTTAAATAAAAGCTTTTTTTAAAAATATTTTTTTACTTTTAATTTATTTAAAGATTTAAGTCTCCCAAATTAATCGATTGATTTGAAGCATTCAAATCACCCAAGAAAAGTGTTTAAATCAAAACAAATAAAAAATCGCCACTTTAAGAAAAAGGTTTATGATAATATGATTTAAGTCGAAAAATAGATTTAGATGGTGGTAATAAAAATTTGAGCATTTATAGAGAAAAATTGTAAGATTTACCCTAGAACCTCCATTTTCAGACTAACCTGCCTCCTTTGATTGTTTCATATTTTTTAACCTTATATTAAAAGGTACAAAAATTAGTGGATATTCTACTTTGACTAAGTAGAACAATTTTTATAAGGAAACCAAAGTAATAATAATAACAAAAATAATATGTAATACGACTTTATTTTATTTAGTATGCCGAATTTTCTAAAAATGCCTATAGTATTGATTCTATACAATTTTCACAAATATATTTTTTAAACATTGTAACCGAATGTCGGCCCTAAGTATGGGGATCTCGGAAACTATAAGTGATACGAGGTTAATTAAATGAGCACAGAGTTATTAATAAGCCGTATTAGACAAAGTTCTGAAATTTCCAGAGGTTTCTGAGATTTTCAAAAAATTGAAATTGAAAATTTTCGCTTTTATTATTTTAAACGAATACCGATAAAGATAGGTGTGTCTAACTAAAACATTATTACGATACAATTAAGCAGGTATTACCCACGGACTACCGGTGGGTATTCCTTATTGGAATATGTGTTTTTACTAAATATTTTTAATTGCTTTAAAAAATGTAATAGAATTCAATACTCCTAGTTTGGAGTACTGTGTGGGTGAGAATTATTATTATATTTTTTTAAGGGGAATTTAAATACATAGGCCGGAGGCGCAAAGTGTGCCCCCATTTAAGCGCCCTCTTATCTCTTATAGTTTCCGAGATACCCGTGCTGCATATCGAAAATCGGGCACCCTGTATGTATACCCTCCATGGTAAAGATTTTTATCTGCACAAATTAAGAAAAAAATAAATAATTCCGATTAGTTTGAAAATGCAGATTTTTTGGGAATTAATTTCTAAACAACTTTTTTATATATATATAAAAAGCACAGCTTTAAAAAAGGTAGTTAGACTTCACATTTTTTAATCAACTCTTAAAGCACCTTGTATATTAATTGATTTAACTCGTTGCAGGAGTATCTCAGTTTGAGATCAAGCGAGGCAGTTTTCCTATAGAAAATCAAATTCAAATTGCCATTTTTTTGTGTGCCTTTTACACCTATTTTCTCAATCTCGGCTAATTTGCGTTATAACAAATCGGTGGCCAGTGCGCTCCATACCTATTACGGCCTTCTTTTATCATCAACAAAGTTGCGGCCCATAGCCGCCTCTGAAAACTATGACCACAGACCTATATAGCTTCACTAAAGCTATATAGAAAGAAGAAAGAAATTCAAAATTGTATATCGTGGTAACTTTGTTAGTTGATAATTTACACCAAAAAGTTTAACATTAAAATTATTTGCAAGAAATGCTAGAATAGAAATTTTATATCTCAATTTTGAAATATCAGATACTATAATTAAATTTTAGCTCTCTTGCGATGAAAAACTATTTTGCTGGAAAATTTAATGACGCGTCTTGTAAAAAGCAAAATGTCCCACTTAATTTAATTTTTCACAAACTCGCCAATTTGTAATGTACAATACTGTAAAATTTTTAGAAATATTGGTAATGTTTTTGGTAATAATATGTAATAATATTTAATAATAATTCTCACCTTCACAATACTCCAAACTACGAGTCATTTTCATCCGATTGTTTGCAAATTTATATCTTAAATTTTAGAATTTAGAATCAAAATGCAGCGGCCAATGGAATCAACATCTATACTCTATACATAATTTTTATCAAGCTATCTCCATGTTAATCTTCGAAATAATAAAAAAATAGTTTTCGTAATTTCATATCTTCTAGTTTTGGTAAATAAAATATGGCATACCTATCCCATTAAAGGATGTTCTATAGTCTGTCAGGTGTCAAAACAAGTTTTTAGAGAATATTTCGTTTAATTCAAAATTTTGCGCAAAGTGAAAAGTCGAATTTTCTTCTGTCATAAAAGCCGAGTTTTCATTTTAATCAAAATTGGTTAATTTAATTTTCGTAGCTAAAAATTGAGTCGCAGGCGAAAATTTTTCAAAAGTTTAAGGTTATAAACAGTTTACCTAAATCAGTGAAAAAAATATATACCTAAGTAACTTATTATGAGCAAACAATATTAGGTACGTAAATCAACGCAGGTGATTTTTTCTTGATCTGTTTGTTTCAATCTTTACTATTTTATTTAAAAAAAACATAAATGCACAATTATTATTTTTTCATAGATATTATTCATGTTTAATATTGAATTTTCAAACAAAATTCAAAAATTATAAATCCGATTGAAACTCTAAAAAAATCTGTGAGGCTGTAGCCCCCCCCCCCTCCCCCGACGCTACGCCACTGTCTGCACAAGATTACATTGCGCATCTACAACCAAGTACTCAAAGCTGCCAAAGTAAAATTTAGGTAAATTATCTATGAAAATTGTCGTGTTTGCTCTTTTTCTTCGTTGAAAATCCATTAAAAATTGATACAAAATAGTTTAATAAGAGCCCATGATTTTGATTTGACATTATATTAGCAACATAAGTATTATCAATCAAGATTATTAAAAAATGTTATATCAAAAAATTTCCATTGCCATTTTGACAATTATAAATATTTGGATTCTTGCCTAACCTGCTTATTTTTGTAACCTTGTAAAACGTTCTGTTTGTTTTTGCTTTAGATAAAGTACCTACATAACAAGATAAAACTTTAACATGAAATGCGGAGCGAATTACTGAATATGTAAAAATCAAATCTTTCTATGGAATTGCACTATCGAGGTCAATCATTTTGCATTTAGATTAATCTGAGCACACACGATAGCGTTTTCCCTAGTAAAAAACTGTTTTTCTACGAAGAAAACAATGTCGGCTATAATAAACTGGCGCTATAAACATGCCTGTTGAGTACTATTAATGTCTCCACCCATTAAAGGTATTTTATAATGATGATGGTTTTTCCTTGGAACCATTAACTATAAAAGCACGAGATCACTATTATTCTTTATTAGAACTGGGTAGAAAATTTAAAACTACAAAATTTGAAAACAAATACCTGTAACATACCTACATGGTAACAGTGGCGGATTACCCTATAGGCAGAGTAGACTATAGCCTAGGGGCCCAAGGCTTTAGGGGGCCCATTCTTAATTCTTATTTCGATGTTTTGATCGGAATTCGGAATTGGAAAAGGTTTTACATTTTGCATTTTGCAATTGCAAATTTCAGACAAAGCAAACATCACTCCTTATTTTTTCATCTAGGCTGTTGAGTACTCTATTTAGTCCACTCACATCAGTAACAACAAAGCAATAATTAAAAATAATAAAACGATGAGTGGTGTTCTTCAGTCCAGTTCCAAGTGGAGCAAAAAAAGAAAAATTGCAAAATTAAAGGCTTCAAGGCAAGCCGAAGTTTTGCAAAATGTTCCAAAAATAAATGTTTTTTTTTTCTTTCAAAAAAGGCATTAATACTAATACCTACCACTGATATTGATTCTGAATGTCAAAATGCGTGTGAATTATCGAACAGTTGAAGGTAGGTTGAACTTTTTCTGCTGAAATTTGAAAAATTAAGCTTAGGGGATTTGCTTACTTCCTGTTTTTGGTTTTTGTTCTCTAGGTATATGCATTTTTGTTTGTTTTTTTTTAGATTTTTCAGATTTGATTTGAAGTATTTGTTGAGAACGAAAATCTGAATCCTTAATAATATAGAAACAAAAAAATATGGCAAGCTTTGCAAAAGTATAAAAGCCAGGACTTAAGACTTCTCACGGCTATAGCTTTATATTCTGAAAAGTAGATGGCGCCTATGGTCAACAATGTATTTTGCATTGTATTTTGTCTCCGGGAAGCGTATGGTGAGCCAGAGAACTGTCAAACATGACAGCCGTGAGCAGTCTTTATTAATACGTCAGTCAACGAAAAAATGTTTTAATTAATAATAAGTACCTATGTATCTACTCTGTTCTTAGTACATAAAGTTAAATGTTAACTTATTTTTCTAAAATAAATTAAATTGTTGATAAAAAACTAGCGGAACTTAAAATTTCACCTAATTTTTTTTATTGCGACGGGTCAAGGGGTCCTTAAATAAATTTAGCCTAGGGCCCAACATAGCTCTAATCCGCCCCTGCATGGTAACCTACATACATTTCATAGGTCCCATGTTTAAATACATTTTACAAAAATGTTATGTACCTACAAGAAAATGTTTAGAAAATAGATATTCCTGTTTGTAACCAAAATGCATTATCAAGGTAGTCCTTAAAAGTGTGGGTATTAGAAACTCATTAACAATAATATTTCCACAAGCTTGCCTGATGGCTTGATAATGACTTAGCCATACTTAGATTTAATCACAATAACATGGCTGTGTATCAAGGTGATGCAATGTTTGTTGTTTTGTTACAGATCCCACGAAGTGGGATTCGGCAGATACTCTATCCTGGCTAAGATGGACGTCAAGACAGTTCAATCTGCCAGAACCGGCTTCGGAACATTGGTCCGACTTGACAGGTGCCCAGTTGGTCACCCTTTCAGAGGAAGACTTCGCCAGGCGAGCACCACAGGTCGGTTTTCTAAAATATTTTCTTGGCGCACCCTGTATAGAAACAATGTCGTTCAACGGCCTTTACATAAACTTAATCTTTTGCGCACAAAGAGAAGTCGAGGAGAAAGTCGAACTATCCGTCCTACTTGACCATTAAAAATGCACGAAAACTTATTATTTAGACGTCGACAGCAGGTTGCTCGATTCCTTACGCGTAGGATTTAGTAGCTGTTTGCAATCAATTTCGAAGAGAAATGGACTTTACTTACTTGAGTCTCAATCGTCATTACTTCGATCAATATGCAAGAAAGCGTTTTTGAAATCCCTTTCTGAAATGATTTCAAAATGATTATAGAGCACCTTGGAAAAACTATACCGACACATTTTTTAACCCAGAATTTTTAATTTACTTATAGTTTTCTCGGTTTCTCTCCTACCTCTGGAGATATAAACAATATTTACAATACAACAAAAGTTTGTAAGTTTGATGCTTGACTAGTTCTTTTCTGTTTTTATTTTGTATTTCCGATGAATTTTACAAAAAGCGAGACGCTTCAATAGCCATGTTTCTTTTCCACTTCGCAGAAACTCTTTGTTTGCTTCGAAACCACTGCTTGCTCATATACATGCGAAAATATCAAGTTGAGATATTTTAAACCACAAAAACGATGACATCATACTCTCTTCATATAGCAGCATCATCAGCAAAGAGTACACATTGTTAATTGTTACGTTTGCGATTTTCCCACGAGGTACATCGATAGTAATAGATAAATTTTTCCTAAGATATGACTCAACGCATTTACCTTAAACTAACTGCTATTAACATTAGGTATTATCGGCAAGTTAAAAGAGGTAGGTAATACTTTTGTTAATGAGCATCATGATAAATAGAAATCAAAATTGAATATACTGAATTAAAAACATATATCATGGATTCTTTACGTCATTAGATATTAAATCTAGCTTTCAAACTGAAAAATCGAAAGAAATATGAAATTTTATATTTTGATCTAGGTATAACAAGAAACTGTTTCTTTGAACTTTTGCTCAACTGCCATTCAGTTTCATGTTTCCAAATTCAACGAATTTTGGAGAGCAAAGTTCTATAGCATGATAAGTTTATTTAACTCATTTAAACACAACAACAGTAATGATCGAGACACACGAGTTCACACATACCTGCCTATCTATAAATGTTAACTAGTTACATATTATTATAATAATTTCACAAATATGCACGGTAAGATTTATAAGTACGCTGCTCTAGTAGTACGACATATTATTCCCAGCAAGACCGGCAGCAAACAGTTTCTAATTAATATTAGTACAATGGAAATAAAACCTGCATTTAATGGCTCTAACCTAAATACCATGCGATATGCTTTCTTGGAGTTTCAGCTTAGGCACCTTTTTGCCGCATATTAATAGATGATTTGGCTGAGGAATTTTCATTGACATTGTTTGCATGGCATTATATTAAAATCATAACAAATTACGGGTACCTATTCCTATAAATATGCACATACTTCGCAATATGCAGATCTAGTTAAAAACTGAGACATTGTTAATTGTTACGGTATTAAATCATTGTTTTTTTAATAAAAGCCAAATATGTATATTTTTTCGCGAATATAAAGCTAATGAAACGAAATGTTTGGTTTTACTTTTAACGTTGACAAATAACATTTAAAAATTGAGGTCGTGGTGAGACCGGTGGACATCAGGTGTGCTGGCTAACGGTAATCTCACAATTTACACACTGTACCTATCTCTACACGGGTATTTATTAAGATTCGGTTCACGATTGTGAGTATAAGACCTCTCATATTTCTGATTGGGGCAAGATATAGCAAGTTATTATAGCGTGTATAAATTATTGTGATCGCGCAGTTTTCCAATTTTGACTACCCAAGAATTCGTTTAGCCAGAGTACACCCTCTGCTTAATTTTTGAACTCGATTTTGGAAGAGATGATTCTCGAAAATAGCTGGATATCAGAATGAGTTTGGACTTAAGTTTATAATGAAAATTTTTCAAAAGAAAAAAGATGAACTGACTAGTTGCTTTGGCTTATGGATGCTTCATATAGAGTTTGACAAGTTTGTAAGTTATGCTTTATATATTGAATTTTAGTAGGTACCTTCCTACCTAGTCTGTAGTTTAAAGCCTGCATTGGCGGGATGCCGTTTTCGGTTTCACAGTGGCGTACCTACTAGGTACTTGAAAATAATATAAATTGAATATTTAAACTGCATGATACTTTTTAAACTTATTTATTCATGTTTAATCATGTTAATGTCTTCATTGCTATCTTTGAGTTTAGAATCCTTGATAATATAGCAATTATAATTTTAAATTTCCACTTATGAAGAAGTACACCCTATCCGATGATACGCCTATGCCCTTTGGTGCATGACCTCAAAAGTGAAGTTGAATAAAAACAGAACGCAATTTGTATCTAAAAAGTAAATTAAATTATAAAATTACTTACCCATGGAAAGAATCCTCAAACTTTTAGTTTTGATAGTTAGGGTATAAATAGCACACTAAATCTGGGAAGTAAAAACAAAATATTTTCTGTAGAAAAAATAGCGAGAAGTACCTGCATATCTTCGAATTATGCAAGCTTACTAAAATTCATTTGATTGAAATATGCGTTATTTAGAAAAATAAAGAAATATAACTATTTTATAGAGGTGTGAAATCTGGTACACCGGTATAAAATTGATACAACGTTTTTCGAAATTTTGAAAAATATTACCATTTACAGTTTTTTTTTATCAAAAAGTGGCAAATTAGATAGCTAAATAAATTCACGTGATTGCTTTTGGGGATGTCGTTTGACATCATTTTAAGCAAAAGCAACAACAACCAGTTTCATTTATTTCTTGTTACAGGGTGGAATGATCCTCCACGCACAGTTAGAAATATGGAAAGCAGCGTATTCTGACGAAAAAATGCAGTGGTTGCCTGAAACTACCTCTAGCAGCAATGCCTCTAGTGGAGACGTGTCAGATGGTAAGTTTATTGCTGTTAAAGTTCGAATTTTGACATTTCTTATCATGAATAATCTTCGGAGGAGTGATAGATTGTCTTTTTATAAATTATAAATTAAATACCAACCTTCATGACGAATTTTTTTGTTTATCTCCACATATTTTCTTATCTGAGTTCACCGTATATTTAGTCTTATAATTTGTTATACTTATATCTCTTGGGTAAGAGAAACGGCAAGATTGGTTGAAGGATAACCGGTTAACTCATTAGCCTTTCTCAAAACTCGTGCAGTCTCCGTTTTACCGTATACCTAAGCAAAAATCTTTTGTTTGCCAAAAATGTTTAAGCACGTTAAACCTCTGCAACGTCATATAAATCTTCATTAAAGCCATAAAAAAGAACAACCGAAATGCGCATTCAACAGTAAAATAGCAAACTTTGGCCTTCTAGCCTTCAACAAAATTATTAATTTGCTACTCGTGTATTTTTTTCTCTTTGGGAAATATAATATTTTCAAATAAAAAATCAATGCAGAAAAATATAATAGTAATAATAATAATAATAATAATAATAAAAGATGAACTAATATAAGTTCTCCTGCACTAATTCAAATTTCAAGAATCTACTGTAGAGTTCAAAAGTGAAGGACTTATTATAAACCTAAGCAGTGGCGTAACTACGGAAGTGTAGGCCCGTGTTCAAAATTTCAAGTGGGCCCGAGTGTTTTTTTTATGTTTGAAAGTGGTGTAACGGATATAGGAGGTGCCTGAAAATGGCAAATTTTGAGAATCACCTTGTGTTTAAAAAACCAAGGAGGCCGCATGAAAATTCTGTATACGAGCGTTTCTTTTTATGAAAAAGTAGGTCACTGCCCCAAAAACCGCAACTCCCTATTTCTAAAAATAACCGAGATACCTCGCAAAAGTATCGAAAATGGGACACCCTGTAGGTGCATAGAGAATAATCCAACTTAAATTGTATTGACCAACAGTTAATAATAATGCACATTGCTCACTACAGGTCGAAAAACGCCATTATAGGTCAAAAGGTTGAATCACCATGTACGTTCTGTACAGGGTGATCCAAACTTGATGCCCCAGGCCTACTGCGGGAACACGAAAACTGAAAATAAAATTTCGAACAGGGGCTCTTAAATGGAACATGGAATTTTTTTCTATTCACTAGGATCGGTTTTCCGAAATCTAGTCAGCCATGAAAACAAATTCGATAGTCAGAAATTATTTAAGAGTAGGTATTGTTAGGGTGCCTTGTGCATCATTAAATTAGTTCGACTGTACCTATTTTTTAAATTTTTGAATTGTGCTTGTTACTGACTTGTTTGCTATTATAGTTTGTTACAAAAATTGTTTTTTAATATTGCAGTTGAAAAAATTTAAGGGCGCACAAGACGCAACCTAATATTCTCTTAAATAATTTCTGACTATCAATTGTAAATTTTGAACAATAAAAGATACAGAAAATCTTTTCCTATAAGAGTTGTTGAGAATGATAAGGACTTTCAATATTTAGGAAAAAAATGGTAGGTATGTTTCTGGGGAAAAATATTGATGATGTCACAGCGGCCATTTCCCCAAACAACAAAAAAGCAAATTTTCAGTCATAACTGGGCCTTATAGTATGTCCCATTTAAGAACCCCTGTTCGAAATTTTATTTTCAATTTTCGTGTTCCCGCAGTAGGCCTGAAGCGCCGAGTTGGATCATTTACATTTACTCTCAAGTTATTATAGTAACCTACATTTTTTGTACTACCCTTGCATTTTTATTGTTGGGGAATTTCAATCGCCCTCTATGTAACCAATTAGAGATTTTGACTCGTCGGTTATTACGCAGCACCACATCAATCGGCTCACATCGGAAAAACCGAAATTTATGCGCCCTGCATGAATCTTGGTGGCGGTGGGCCCCTAGCAGCTCTGGGCCCGTGTTCACCGCACCCTCTGAACACCCTGTAGTTACGCCACTGAACCTAAGCATTTTGCAAGCTTAATCGAAGACTAGGAATTGTCTCAGGACTAGCAATTCATTATACTTATTTTGTATTTTTTTTGCATAGACGAGGAAGAAGAAACGGCCAGTGGATCAGGTGCAAGTCCCGCAGCAAAGCCCACAACGTCCAGATCAGGATCTCACATCCACCTGTGGCAATTCTTGAAGGAGCTTCTGGCGTCCCCACAGATACACGGTTCGTGTATCAGGTGGTTGGATCGCTCCAAGGGCATCTTCAAGATAGAGGACTCCGTCAAAGTGGCCAGGCTTTGGGGCAAGCGCAAAAACAGACCAGCCATGAACTACGACAAGCTCAGCAGGTCGATACGGCAGTACTACAAGAAGGGCATAATGAAGAAGACAGAACGATCGCAGAGGTTAGTCTACCAGTTCTGCCATCCTTACAACTTGTAAATTTGTCGTCTGTAAATATAAATATATGTTATGGGGGGGAGGTTAAGGGGTTCGGGGTAAAATCGGTGTAGGTGTCATCGCGGTTTGAAGTCATCAAATCGCGACCAGGCGGGGTATTACCGCCTGTTCTTAAATTTAAACAATCGCCAGTTAGGCGCATTGAGAGGAAGGTAATTTCCGAGCATTGTCTATTGTTTAAGTTTAAAAGATTTGCCGGTGAGTAGGGGGCAAAGTCGGGATGTAGAGCGCAGGGAGCGGTGCTCGATTTTTCTTGAGCTCCTCCACGGTGTTCTTCATTAAGTCTCGACTGAAGGCCCTCGAAAACTGGTGATTTTGGTCCCATATATCTATGATATATTAAATCGAGTAAGTTCTGTGAACAAATTATTAGGATTAAGGAAATATTATTGTCTTTAGTTATGTACAAAATTCTTAAGCATTTGTTGCGTTGTAAATATAAAAGAATGTTTAATGTATAAAGTTAAGTTACATGTCGCGTGGACTTGTAAGTGCGCGTTATTATATTATTTATGAGGTTGCGTTTATGAGCTATTTCAGTTTATTTGTACAATACTCAACCTAATTATTTTTAATTATATTTATTTATTAATTTATATTTTCAACATAAGATTATTTTTATGAAGAAATCTTACCAATTTTTATTTATACATTGTCTCATACGCTCAATTATAAAGCACACTAATGAATAAGTTATACCTATACCTACGTAACATCTGTATATTTATTAAATCAAATAAAAATGCGTTATACTGAGTCAGCATTTATTTCTATAAAAAGCCTGTACCCCTTCGAACCATACAGACGCAAATCGGAAGTTAAACACAATACCTACATCTAAACTATCTAAATCAGAACAAAAAAATATTGTTACATAACAGTGACCATTATTTTAGACGGTGGGTGTGATATCATTTCAATGTAGGTAACTTATTATCTTTATCTGTCTAAAGAGAAGGTCGGAGCAAACTTAAAAAGCCATGGAGCTATGAAAAAATTAACCAGTGAGCGCTGAGTTTGACTTTTAAACAACAGCAATTACAATAAAGAGTCCGATAGAATCCATTGTGTGAGAAAACTGGTTGCCGACAACCAAGGACGCCTACATTCTAAATAACCATAACAATTATTATAAAATATAGGTATGTACGTTGTACGTTCTTAATATCTCTGCAAAATGTGTGCCTGGAATTTTAAGTACCTACACTAGTTTATTTTTTTCAGTTTTGAAAATTATGAGATAAATTGCTGCATCTTCACAAGATCTGTCAAGATGTTCGTATCCTGCATAATCTAGTAAAGGAATTCCTTATCTCTTTCACTTTTGTTTTGCTCCATGTGACCAGCTATCATTGATTGTCTTGTCACATAGGCCTAAAACCTAATTATAAGTCAGCAACCATAAAAATCTATTATTAGTTCATTATTTTTTCCCCGGCCACTGAAAAATATAGTCTTGCGTTCGAAGTCTAAATAATTGCACCTATAACTCGTCAGGGGTATTTTTCATAACTCAACAATGCCTATTAAACTTTCCTTACAATATTGGCTATGCCTCTGGTTGCTATGAATTACGGTAACTGATGCTGGACAATACAAACAAAACAATCAGCAATAATTTTTGATTCACAATTTCTTCCTAACGAGTAATGGCCATCATAACCCTCTCGTCAAGTAATTATTATACTAATGTGACACAAAAACTATGTTTTTGCTACGAAACCTAGAAAATTGTTTTTGGAAACCATATTGTAAATATTTTTATTCCTACCAGTTTTTTATACATCCTGGATAGACGAAAAAGTAGAAGTGATGGAAATGACACATTTTTATAAAGCGAAATATCCCATTTAATTTGGTGTATCACACTTGCCAATTTCTTCTCTATTTGCTACAAAAATTTTAGAAAAATTTGGTAATATTTGTGATTGGCATAAGATCCAGTTATCCATGGAAACAAATAATCGATTATGAAGTTAAATTAAAGTAGACATAGTAGGCTTTCAACATTTGAAATAGGTAAAGTGTTTTAAATTCATTAATAGAATATCGAATAGCTAATTTAGAAATTGTTATTTTAAATAATAATTAATAATAATGTTTCGTGCCATGAAAATAAATTAAAAATGCTTATTATTTCCAATTAAACGTAACACTTAGCTAAATGCCATACCGAGTGCCATACCATATGTTAGGGTAAGCTGTGCCATTTACTCGTATCTTAAAAATTACAATAACGGAATATTGTCCTATTACAAGAAATTTAATGCTCAATGAACACCTAGTAGTTTCACCTTCTTTTCACAACAAGCAACAACACATTCTTCAACATTTCATCTTTTCAGCTCAAGCATGTCATCTTTGCAGCTTCAGCATTTCATCTGCGATGCATACTTCAAGTTCTCATTTTTTAGTATTACACATTTTTTAGTTTTACACATTTTGCGGAGCTGTTGAGAAAATTTTCCAGTTTCGGTAACACCATATGAAAAATTCAATTTTAAGTAATTCCTAACGCTATCACTTCACTTATCGCTTATTTCCATGGGTAGGTAACTAGATCTTATGTCAACCATAAATATTACCAATATTTGTTCTTATATTTTTGTAGTAAATACAGAGCAAACAGGCAAGTGTGACACATCTAGAACAGTAAAACTAACACAAAATTAGGCCAAACCCAAACATAAAAAAAAGAACTTTCTAGCGCGAAATAGTTCCATACCCTCCTAAGAGTTAGTACTAAAAAGTTACACCACCACCAGCGTCGGGTTTCGGGGGGAGGGGGTGAAAAGGGCTTATTTTTCACAGTTTTGCGGGAATATCTAGTAAACTATGAAGTTTAGCGCAAACGTCATCCTATACGCAAATGATATACATTAAATTCCGAACAAGAATTGTTATATACAGAATTATGGTAAAGTGAACGGTTTCCATGATATGGAGGGGTAAAGATTTCTTTGTTTTTATTTCACGTAGTTTTTGTTGAAAAAACTTAAAATGATTACAGTATAAATTAGTACCTGAATAATTTATGTAGAATATATATAGATATATGTATGCATATATAGATACATATTACACCCATAGATTGTTATTTTTTGTCACAACATAACCTCATAATTATATGACTGTAAACATGTCCAATACAAGTTAGTAGCCTTAGTTAATTTGTACTCACTTTTTGCTCTCATTCATTATAGCGTTCTGATTTCCATTCGTTCTTTTATGTCAAATCATTCCCATATCTAATTTGTCCTTAGCTTGTAAAAATGAGAAAGTCATGAATAGGAAGCTCATGTGAAAAACAAGAAAATATATATTAAACAATCCTCATCGTATCCTTCTGCAGAGATCGATGCGTCCAAAACTGCGAGTGTCGAAGAAGTGGTCTCAATTATTGTTCAAGTATGTGCAGCAATTGCTTAGGACTTGCATGTCTCAATAGAGATACTGTAACCATCGACGACGATTTAAATGATGATTCTCAAGTGGACGAAGAACACGAAGATTTGTTTCCTCTCACCAGCCCGAGTGAACTATTTGGTGCTGACTGATAACGCAATTAATGATTCACCTAAAACTTATAACCAGTGACTATTCTTTCTATAGTCACTGTTATAAACTTTTGTATCATTTTGATTTCCCTCCCATTTTTTCAATATAGGTAGATTGTTTAATATATTTTCCTGTTTTTCACATGAGCTTCCTATTCATGACTTTCTCATTTTTACAAGCTAAGGACAAATTAGATATGGGAATGATTTGACATAAAAGAACGAATGGAAATCAGAACGCTATAATGAATGAGGTCAAAAAGTGAGTACGAATTAACTAAGGCTACTAACTTGTATTGGACATATTTACAGTTATATACTTATGAGGTTATGTTATGTGACAAAAAATAACAATCTATGGGTGTAATATGTTTCTATATATGCATAGATATATCTATATATATTCTACATACATGATTCAGTTACTAATTTATACTATAATCATTTTAAGTTTTTTCAACAAAAATTACGTGAAATAAAAACAAAGAAATCTTTACCCCTCCATATCATGGAAACCGTTCACTTTACCATAATTCTGTATATAACAATTCTTGTTCGGAATTTCATGTATATCATTTGCGTATAGGATGACGTTTGCGCTAAACCTCATAGTTTACTAGATATTCACGCAAAACTGTGAAAAATAAGAATTTCCTGCCCTTTTCACCCCCTCCCCCCGAAACCCGACGCTGGTGGTGGTGTAACTTTTTAGTAACTCTTAGGAGGGTATGGAACTATTTCGCGCTAGAAAGAACTTTTTTTTGATGTTTGTGTTTTGGCCCAATTTTACTGTACTAATCAAATTGAATGGGACATTTTGCTTTACAAAACACACACAATTAATTTTTTTTTTATAAATATTTTTTTGAGTCAAAGACGGTCAACATTTTACGGCAATTATGTCACACATAAATTAGTTTAGTCCTTGCAAACAATTTTCGTGTTAAACGTTTGTCCGTATGTCAAAAAAGAAAAAAGTTAAAAAAAATAATAATTTTTTTAGATTTTTTTTTTTTAGTTTTCGTAAGTGACCATGGAAAGCAACTTTCGTTAAGAGAAAAGAAGGCCGCCCGGAAAGTCTATCGATCGCACCTGCCACATATTTTCTGTCAAAATACAGCCGAGATATACCCTGTATAGACTGCTGCTGGATGATTTGAGGCCAGATGCTCTGAGCAATTTTGATAATGTCGTCATTTTGGATGATTTGAACATAAATTTGTTAATTTCTGATAATGTCCTTTCTCCGTGTTTTGAAATGGTTGGGAACTCGTTACATCAGTGACCAGAATAACACAAACCATCGATTTTCTCTTCTGGATTCTTCGGAAGCGCATAGAGGCCACCTGTCTGTGGCAAAAAAATTTCTCGGCGTTATATTCCAACAGGTTCTATACAAATTTGGACTAAGGTGAAATACAACCATATTTTATAAGCGAATGCTCATCTTCATTTATAATCTTTTCTTCTATATAAAATTTACCCACAAAAGTTTCATTTTTGAACTAACGAGTTAATGAGCATGAAAAGTGCAAAATTGGAAGTTACAATGTCAAGCATTTTGTAAACGCTTAAAACAAACCAAACACGTAGGTATATATCGTTGAAATTGTAACAATGATCAGATTTCAAATATCTAAAAATATACAGGATACCTGCACTAAAAAAAGTTTGGTTTGGCATCGCTTTCTAAACACCCTGTATAAATCTAAATTAAAAAAGTTTGCTTTCGCTTGTACAACTTTTATCTGGAACTTTTTTTTAACCTTAAAAAAGAGAAGGGGATGTGTAAAAATATACGAGAACACATGGTATATAATATATGTACCTACTTAATTAAGTTTTCAGAAAGCAATGAATCGAGCGTTTTCAGTCAACGAATCGAGTGTTTATGGAATGGAATGTCCATAGGACAAGAAAATCTAGAAAGACCGACAATAATGTTTGAAATGTCATCATTGTATACTTCTAAAAATTACTTGAGACGGATACCAGAATTTGCTTTAAATTTTCTATCCTCCAGTTGCAAATTTACAGATGATAATCCATAGCCCTGATGGTCTGACAGGTATTTTCTTCAAATCATGCCTGGAGACGGTTTGTGTGCCTTTGCACATAATATTAGACCGTCAGACAGTGACAGACTTTCTTTACTGATTTTCTCATTTATGCGTTGGAGAGGGTTGAAAGGTAAATCGATTGGACCGGGAGATAGTGACAGATTTTTGGACGTGATTTTACTCAGTATGCCTTGCAAAGGGCATTATGTGGCACATATTCTCACAATAATAAGGTATGAATCAAAGAGTCATCCTGGGTTCTTCATGTGAAAAACTGAGTTTTCAATTATTCGAAAAATATGCGTTTTGATATGATTTTATACAGGCTGCCATGTGTTTTATAATGAAGCTCAAATAGAAAATTCCTCGGAAAACCATAGGCATACCGTTAGGGTGGGTCCAAAGGGCTATTATTGCCACGTGATCTTGTATTTTAATAATCAATTTTTCCACGTTTCTGAACAGGCTGCCAATGAGAAGTATGCAAGTTCTTATTATGAAAATGCTGAAAAAAGGATGGCATACCTTTCGCACTTTCGCGCATGTCCAAGTACATTTTACATCGAATAACTCGTTTAAATGATTAAATAACATTCAATTTAAACAGTACTTGGACATGCGCGAAAGGTATGCCATCCTTTTTTCAGCATTTTCATAATAAGAACTTGCATACTTCTCATTGGCAGCCTGTTCAGAAACGTGGAAAAATTAATTATTAAAATACAAGATCACGTGGCAATAATAGCCCTTTGGACCCACCCTAACGGTATGCCTATGGTTTTCCGAGGAATTTTCTAATTGAACTTCATTATAAAACACATGGCAGCCTGTATAAAATCATATCAAAACGCATATTTTTCGAACAATTGAAAACTCAGTTTTTCACATGAAGAACCCAGGATGACTCTCTGATTCATACCTTATTATTGTGAGAATATGTGCCACATAATGCCTTTTGCAAGGCATACTGAGTAAAATCACGTCCAAAAATCTGTCACTATCTCCCGATCTAGATGCTGAGCCGGAAAATAGTACCTAATTTTAAGTTTGGGCCCCGGGGAAAACATATGGAAAATTCGATTTTTCAAAACAGAAAAAAATGTACTAATTCTCGCTTATGCCATGTTCACCGTATGATTTCTTATGCTATTCCGACCTCGAAAACCCAAAGGCATAAGTGTAGCGTGTGGAAAAAGGGTTGAATTAAGGGTTTGGCAGATCACACAAGAAATGACTTGGTTTACTGACTCCGTCAGTTATGCCGTTCGAAATGGTGAAAACTTATATCCTCACTAGCCCAAAAAATGATTGGCAGAAGTGACGCGTGGGGAAAATGCACTTTTGGGTCGGAAAATAAGTAGGAAAAAAAATTTTTTTTCGTTAACTGATTTCTGCACTTATGCCTCTGAAACTATAGAAAGTTTTATTGCAATTCATTTTATCCCTGACAAAAAGTCAAAAAGCGCACAAAGAAAAATGCGCACATGGACAAATGCGCAGATGAAATACATACAGTGTGTTTCACATTTTGGAGTATAATTCTTTGAAATAGGCTTATTCCATGGCCTAATGTAGTTATTAAAAAAATACCCCCAAAAATCATAAAACCATTTTTTAAGAATATAACAACTTCATTACCCTAAGTTAGCAAAGCAAATGTAAATGGGAGGGCGGCGTGGTAAAAAAAATTCCTGAGGGGCCGGGGTAAGGGCAATTTTTAGAATATAATATGTAGGTATTTTTGTGAAAAATAAAATAATTTATTTCTCTAGAAAAAAAAAACAAAAACAAAAAAATGTTTACCCAAACAAAATAAAAAACAAACTTAAATAATAAACATAACAAAACAAAGTTACAAAAAATCATTCTTTTGATCTAAAAAATAATGTACTTATCACAAAATAAAATCATATTTTCTCTTCTTTCGCGCAAACTGATATTTTCTTCATTTATGTTTTAATTCTTTTAAGTGAAGAAAAATTTATTTCCGCCGATGCATTGCTTATCGGGAAACTGTCAAGAATGCTCAAAAATTTTCTTGCCGTTGTCGCGATGCGACTTCATATACTGGTGTTCCAGAACAAGCTTTATTGAGAAACTGAGGAAAATATACTAAAAACGCTCTTTAATTGCACACTAGATTGTGAAATATTTCGTGTCCCTAGAATTCCCTAATTCCCATATTGATAGGTGACGGAGGACGGAGGACAGGGCCGTAATCAACAGAATTTACATTTTACACAAAAGAATCCTAAATTTAATAGATAGAAATTAACATTAAACTCTGTTCTTTGAAGCATAGAAAAAGGATATACAGGATGATTTTTTTAGGTCTACCACCGCCATTTTCTCGCTTACGCTTTTTACGCCCTACAAAAAGCGTAAGAAACAAAAATGGAAACTTTTTTTGTTTATTTCTTATTAGGCGATTTCTCGCTTATTTTAGGCCGCACAGAAAATACGTAAGAAAACAAAATATGGCAATTTTGGTCAGCGAGGCAACTTTAAAAAAGGAATGGGCCTCCATGCCCAACTTTTCGCACTGTACTAAGAAAACTTAGAATAGACAAAAATTTTCATGGTCTCAAGAGAGCCGAAGACCCTGTGTAATTTGCTGAAACTATCTGACTACTTGGATGGATAAAGCTTCTCAGTGCCATCAATTTTCAATATAAAAGTTTTCCTCTGTCTCTTAAAATAAACATTCCACGACTATTAATAGTTTTGCTCAATTTGAGGTTTTTTTAATATTGCGCGACAAGTTGGCCATGGATGCCGATTTCTTTTGCATTACCACTTAGCTGTCCAAAATTGCAACATTTTTGTCTTTTACGCTTTTTTTGTAGGGCGTAAAATAAGCGGTGGTAGACCTAAAAAAATCATCCTGTATCGTATTTGAAGTTAGGTTAGAGCTACAGACACAGAAATCGAATATCAAAGGTAATGTTAGGCATATGTCACAAGTTCTGACATTTCTGCCGGACATGCTAAATACGTCCCTGTAGGCGCCCAAAACATTGCTGCCAACCTTGTATTACCAAATTAAGAATTGTCATTTCTAGTGTACAATTAAAGAGCGTTTTTAGATTACCTAATAATACTCCGGTTGTAATAATGGTTGTGGAAAAAGGGGGGGCAGTCATTGGTCATTGGTCAAAAAAGGTAAGGTATGGAATTAACAGGCAAATAACAAAAACCATCTAGGTAAATAGACAAATAGTATTCGGATTATCACAATTAGGTCCATTAATTTAATCCCTAATTATTGCAATGTACTTAATAGTACCCAAATTTAATTAAAATTAATTTAATTTCTAAGGAGAACTTTATTGCAGGTCATAAATACAAATGAATAATTATCTTAATCATTACCATACATAACGAGTCTACCTGTCTCCTAATTGACCACAAGTTTAAGGAAGTCCTTACATATTTTTTTCCAGGTACATTATAGAAGGTGCCGCAGGGAGAAGTGCTCAGTTTCCTCCAAGAACATGGAACCACTACGATGCCGCTCTTGACGAATCGCCAAGAACTACCAATTGTTGTGAAGTTTTCCACAAGGCCTTGAATTCCCTATTTCATTGTAGTCATCCTAGCATATGAATGCTGTTCGACGGATTGCGAAGGGATTTAGTGCACGGCGCCACACATAATAAGGCGAACGGCGGAGCGGAGAGCAGAGATGGTAGCGGGGCTTTCAAAACAATAGAAAGCCTACTATCGTGTCCACACATACCGCGGAGAGGGGAGCGGAGAGTAAAGCGTGTTTGCTCGCTGGTAGCGGAGCTTTATTGGGCTATTTCTTCTTCAACGACTTCTTCAAAGTTGGAAATTTTCTTCTGTAATTCTATTTGAATCTCTTCTAATTTCATGTTGGTTTCATCTCGTGCAGTGTTAATCTCTACTTTAAGGTCGCCCATCTGTTTTTCTTGTTTCGTGTCCCTATCCTCTTCCCTCTTGCGCCTTTCTTCTTCTTTTTCTTCTTCCCTCTTGTGCCTTTCTTTTTCTCTTTCTTCTTCCCTCTTGCGCCTTTCTTCTTCTTTCTCTTCGTGTTTCTTTTCTCTTTCTTCATATCTCTTGTCAATTTCGTCAAATTTCTTCATAAACATTTCCATCAACTTTTACATTTCCATTGCGGTTTGTTTTCTCCTCAGAGAAATAACCAAGTATTTCTCTGAGGTTTTCTCGTTGTCAGCATTCACCTTGGGGTCCTCTTAAAATCCCGCTTCTGGCACCAAATGTACCGTATCTCAACAATCACAGACCAAACTCGTTGCCTTGGTTACCACTTTTATTGTTTAGCCTTCAAAAATCACAAATAAACTTGTCAGATTACTGTCACTGTCCAAGAATATTCACTCAGCTCCAAAAATTCGCATAAAATCGCTTTCTAACCTTTTACTTACTTCAGGCCCAATTCCCAGGGCTTATACAGGGTGTTCCAGCGGAAACGTAACAGGCTCTGTAACGGCCGGGAAAATTTTTTCTTGGAAAAACGCAAAAATAGGTCAATTTTGTTTGGCAGGGGGACATCTTTTGGCATAAAATTGATAGATCTATCTGCAACCTCGTGAGCAGAGGTTGAACCTCTTCAAAAAATTTAAATGGGAAGGGGGTTCATGTCGCACACCTTTGGAAACGTCTCTCAATTCTCTATACACCTGCATCAGATTTTCGAAAATCGATCGACTTTTCAAAAAGATACACCGAGTAAAATGCAAAACATTCATTTTGGTAATTATTGAATATAGTGTATGCACCGCCCGATTTTCTTGAAATTTTGGCTACCCCCTATTTTCGAGGTCCCTGAACACGAATCTGACCTCAGCTTCTTGAGGCCGGACGTAGTTTCCGAGAAAATGAATTTTCAAATTTCCTTTTGACACCCCACTTTTCGCGGCGCTATTTGTGGCTCTTATCGGGATGAATTTTTACTGTGCGCAGCTCAAACTAATCACCACACTATTTTGCACCTTCTGCAACATCGAAACTTCGCGAAAACCCGCGGGAAAACAGAAATTTTCCAAGATTTATACAATGTTTTTCACGCGGTTGCTCTGTCCGGTATTTTGCTTGACGCTTGACGTTTGAGTGGGACTAGTGGGAGGGGCGTTGACTTAAAGTGCCATCGATATTAAGAGCAGAAAACTGGAGCGCTTGCTCTCATAATCCACAGGAGTGAATAAAAATGTTAAAAATTAAACATTAAATTTATTAGGGCCCAGCTTTGTCAATAACATTATTTAAATTGGTGTTGATAGAAGTCCCCAATCTAGCATAATATGGGTAAATGCTCTTAAATCTGAGAGAAATAAAAATAAACATCATAAACCTTGGATAACGAAGGGCCTTAAAACTTCGTCCCAAAATTTACGTTCCCTGCATTACATTAGAAAGTTTGTGCCACCGGATAGTTTCTTGGTGGGGTATTATAACATTTATAAAAGGATCTATAGGCGGCTAATTGTTCTTGCCAAACAGATTCACTTTCGTGGCCGCATAAGTATCTCTAAGAATGGACCGAGAGAATGTTGGTCAATAGTGAATGAGCTTAGAGGTAGAACTGGGATAAGGGCTGATACTTCTTCCCTTTCGGGAGATGATTTTAATAGGTTCTATTGTTCGGTTGCTTCCGTGTTGACCGCAAGCATTCCGACTTCCATTGATCCGCTTGAATATTTGGCGGATCGGCACGTTAGGGATTCCTTTTTTTTTACTCCTACTGACGGTGGGGAATTAAGAAGTGTGTTTACGGAGATCAAAAATAAGAAGTCCTCTGGCTGGGATCAAATTTCTATAAGGGTGCTTCATCAGTTACCAACTCCAGCTATTGAGGCATTGGCTGATGCTATAAATTTGTCATTTTGTACTGGCACATTTCCTTCTTGCCTTAAGTCTGCCATTGTTGTTCCTCTTCATAAGGGAGGCGATTGTAGTGACCCCTCCAACTTTCGCCCTATTTCATTGTTACCTTCTCTTTCCAAGGTTGTTGAAAGGTTGGTAAAGAGTAGAATCTTGGGTTTTCTGGAGGAGTCTAAAGTTTTGTGTTCGGCTCAGTTTGGCTTCCAAAATTCAAAGAGCACTAAGGATGCAATGTTTTCTTTCTTTGAGAATCTTTATATGGACCTCAATGATGGTGACGCTGCTGCAGCGGTTTTCTGTGATTTATCCAAGGCTTTCGATTGTGTGAACCATGACATATTGTTGGGAAAGCTTGAGTGTTATGGCTTTAGGGGTGTTTGTCTTGAGTGGTTCAGATCTTACCTGTCTGATCGTCGCCAGGTTGTTTCTGTGAACGGCACAACTTCACATGAGGCTGACATACATTGTGGGGTTCCCCAGGGATCGGTCCTGGGTCCTGTTCTGTTTCTCCTATATGTGAATGATTTGGCATTTATTGATGTTAAGTGTAGATTCACAATGTATGCTGATGACACTACTCTGCTGTGGCATAACAGAGATCCGGTCCAACTGAATGCTGTCATCGCGGAAGATATTCTTAGAGTGAAGAGTTGGTGTGACTCTAACCTTTTAAAGTTTAACATTTCAAAAACCAATGTTCTCTCCTTTAGGTGTTGTCTCAATAAAATAAGTATAGATCAACAAAGTATTAAACAATCTTCATGTTCTAAATTTCTTGGTCTGAATATTGACGACACGTTATCTTTTCGGGATCATATTCTTTCTCTGTACGCGGTGCTTTCTAGGGGTTGCTATGCGCTTTTGGTCATCTCAAGAGAGCTTGACTTTTCTGTTAGAAGAACTGCTTATTTTGCTCTGATAGAATCTCACTTAAGATATGGTATCTGCTTCTGGGGAGCATGTGGTCTGGTTCTTTGGAGATCGTTATTTGTGTTACAAAAAAGAGCCCTACGCTTCATTTGTGGTGCTAAGCCCCGTGAGTCCTGTCGTCCATTATTTAGGACTCATAAAATTCTGACTCTCACTTGCCTCTTCATTCTGGAGACTGTGTGTTTAATCTTTGAGAAACATAAGCCTGGCTTTTCGAGACGCTGCAGTCGTAGCACAAGGCAGGCGCTAAATGTCGATCTTCCGATTCCTGTGTCCGCTCTGGTCAGGAGGTCGATTTTTTACGGTTCTAAGAAGATTTTCAATCACTTGCCGAATTCCATTAAATCCCTGAGCTCTAAGACAGTATTTAAGAGGTCAGTGAAGGAGTTGCTATTGGAAAAAGCCTTCTATACATTAGAAGAGTTTTTCCTGGATTCATTGTAGTTTTATATTGACATACTCTTATTTGCTGTTTGTTTTGCTTGTTGCTTGTTTCTTTGTTTTTGTGTTTTTTTTTTTTTTTTTTTTTTTTTTCTATGTTTTTGTTTTCCTTTTTTTTAAATATGTGTTTTTACTTTTAATATTTTTTTTTTCTCCTTTTTTTGCATTTTTTTTTTTTTGCATTTTGCATATTTTGCATATTTATATATATTTACATTTTTATTACTATTAACACAGCTTTGTCAACAAGTCCTTACTTATGGCAATAAAGCATATTTGATTTGATTTGATTTGATTTGTTTGCGAATCTCTATCCACTTCCAAAGAGAAAATGTTATTGTTCGGCAAAGACCACGAGAAGGTGTGGGCCCAACCTTTTGGCTACCCCCCTATTTTCGAGGTCCCTGAACACGAATCTGACCTCAGTGTTTTGAGGTCGGACATAGTTTCCGAGAAAATACATTTTCAAATTTCCTTTTGACACCCCACTTTTCACGGCGATATTTGTGGTTATAATCCGGATAAATTTTTAGTGTACGCAGCTCAAACTGATCACCACCCTACTTTGCACCTTCTGCAGCATCGAAAGTTCGCGCAAAGCCGCGGAAAAAACGAAATTTTGAAAGATTTATGCCGTGTTTACGCCCGGCCCGGCCGCTGTTTTCGCCCGACGATCGGCGCGCGCTAAATTCATCTCGATTATAACCAAATATCGCCTTGAAAAGTGAGGTGTCAAAGGAAATTTGAAAATTCATTTTCTCGTAACTACGCCCGAGCATCAAAAACTAAGGTCATATTCGTGTTCAGGGACTTCGAAAATAGGGGGGTAGACGAAATTTCAAGAAAATCGGGCGGTGCATACACTATATTCCATAATTTAATTTTTTTACTTTTTCATAACTTCTCTAGTTCTAACCTCGCAACATCGTTGGCTCCGTATAGCAGCGCCAGCTGTCGCTCTCCCGTCTCTCCCGCGCAATCGCAGCCGAATGTCGAGGGAAAATGAGTATGTCCCAAAACATTGTATAAATCTTGGAAAATTTCTGTTTTCCCGAGGGTTTTCGCGAAGTTTCGATGTTGCAGAAGGTGCAAAATAGTGTGGTGATTAGTTTGAGCTGCGCACAGTAAAAATTCATCCCGATAAGAGCCACAAATAGCGCCGCGAAAAGTGGGGTGTCAAAAGGAAATTTGAAAAATTCCATCGTCGACGTTTTCAAATCTCAAATCTGACAGTCGTCTCTTCAAACTTCGAAGTCAAAGATCAAAAATGGCATTTAAAAGTAATTTTATATAATGATTTAAAGACGGTTATCATTATCACTATCACCCAAACTCAAAAATACAAGTTACTTGATTTTGCCCCGTTGAATCATCTGGCTCAAGTACGTATTCAAAATTAGCCAGACCCGCTGAACTTTTAGGTTATATTCCGGATGTAGCATGTTCTTATTATTTTCAGAAAAAAAAACGAAATAAATAAATAGAAATGCACCGACTAAACAACACATTGGCACGACTAGTACTGAAGGAGTCTCGAAATGGCGTAACTAGGATTAAATCTCAAATAACTTAGTCTAAATTAATCACATTACAGGTCAGACTTTACTCAAAGGAACCTCAAAGGCGGCCCTCGTTTCTGTCTCGATTGTATGATAATTTCAGGGAAGAAATGGCAAAAAACAAGGAGATGAAGGAATCCCTCAAAAAGTTCAAGGAGGAAGCAGACAAACTAGAGCAAAGCGATGCGTTGAAAGCGGCTCGTCAAAAATTCGAAACGGTAGAAAAAGAAGCGTCGAAAGGCAGTGAAGTGTTTAGGGAAAAAATTAGTACAATTAAAGAAAAAGTGCAGGGTGTCGTGGATGAAGTAGGAAAAACAGATATAGCCAAGAAAGCTGGAAAACTTTCGGAAGAATTAGGAAAAACTACTCAAACTATCAGTGAGAAAGCTCAAGAGCTTGGAAAAACAGGGGCATTCAAAAGTATATCGCAAGCAACAGAAGCTGTGAAAAAGGAAATGGAAACTACAAGTATGCAGGGTAAGCAAGATATTTATATTTGAAATGTGAAATGGATGTAAGTGTATGAACAATAATGCTTTAGTCTAGGAAACATACAGGATGTCTACTTTTAAACCTACACATCCATAAAATCTTTATTTTTGGAGTTAATCTCCTGAACTTTTTTTGTTTGAAAGACACTCAAAAAACACTTTCTTTTGACCTTTTTTTTTCAAGATGCAAGTCCAGGGCAAACTACAATTTTTTTAGTGAGTGGCTATTTATATGTCCAACGTATATGAAAGTCGGTATACGTCTTGCGCTCTCATTGGCGAGTTGAGTCACGTGACTTCTTTGGACGTACATTTAACTCCATACACGTTCTAAGTAAACTTATTTAGATACGTCGGATGTGCATTTTTCTCAAGCATCGTTGCAATAAGGAGCGTATGCCCTCCTTTTTCGGCGATAGGCGCCCGATTTTCTGGAAATTTTGGCTAGGTACTCGCGCCGAATGTCGGGCGAAAATAGGGAAAATCGGGGGTGGGTTACACCATTGGAAATAATTACCACTTATTTATTACCTAACATTTTCATACAATATTACTTGAGATAATTATTTCTTTGAATACTTTCAATAATAATAACCTATTTTCCAGGAACATAATATCTATTTCTGAATTTTTAGGCGGCTAGTTTTATTCCTTAGAACTTTTTCTTTTTGTTTGTTTAAAAATACAAGCAAAAGAAAACTTGGTAACTTCAACTTCTACCACTTTAATCTTTGCTTCAAAAATGCAAGTAAAGTGATTTCTAATTCCGCTCTTCTTTGATAAGCTTCAATATTTATTCGTCCAGGACTCCAATTGCTACCCGAGGTGCGATCCCCAGAAGGGGTTCCAGTCCCATCGGCCTGCTCCTGGATCCCTCCCTGGCCAGAAGGACGGCGGTCTCATTTCCCTCGATGCCCGAATGCCCAGGCGCCCAGGACAGAGTCACCTTATTCCTTCGGTCACCAGTTTGAGCAGACTCGCCCTACATTCCTCCACCAGAGGATGCGGTGCGGTTTGCTCGCAGCGCATGAAGAGCTGCTTTGCTGTCGGAGTAGAAGGTCATCTCGTGCCTCCTAACCCGGAGTTTGAGTGATTCCTCCGCCCCCAACATAATGGCAAACATCTCTGCCTGGAACACCGTAGTGTGTTCTCCGAGGGAGGCTGTAAGTTTACAGGCCAGTTCCTTGCAGTAGGCGCCGGCCCCAGTTCTCTTCCCCATCTTGAACCCGTCTGTGTACCAGACTAGTCCCTTCCGGGTACTAGTATTCCCTTCCGTCAGTGACTATAGAAAGGATAAGACTGTCGACGCTGTATTAAATATCATGTCTAAAAATTTTCTCATCCGCTCGGGGTGCGCCATCTATGAATCGAGAAATCCCGACGGGAAGCCAGAGTAGCTAGAGTTTTGAGAAACCTGTAATCGTCCGGCGTGTTTTCACAGCCAGACGTTCGTTCGGTGCAAGGCGACTTGCGGCCGGAGAGATCGCGACGTTGCCGGATCTCTAAATTGGAATTGGTTTTGTCGGGTGAGAATTGAAAAGATTATACATAGTGTGAAATGGCATCGCGCTCATCGCGGATTTCGCAAGGAATCAAGTTCTTCGACGTGATTCATTTTGACGTTAGCCGACACTAACACGAATATCCAAAGAGACAAACAAATATTATTGTAATATACATATCGAGATAAATATATTATAATATGTAATATTAAATCATGTTCCATTTATAAAATAAAATGTGAGACATGCCCAGTTTTTGTTATGCTACGCCATAATACAGAATATTTCCTAGGAAGGTAGAAAGGCTGAAAATAAAATCTATATATCCGAGCTTCTTTCTTATAATTTAGCAGACAAAATTTCGGTATTTCCACTATTTTCCAGAGTTTGTTACCACATGTATGAATGGCAAAATTTGACGGGGGGGGGGGGGGGCGAATCCTTATCGCCGCCACTAAGGCAAAATAACATTTTTAGTTAGAAGACAAAATGTTATTAAGGGAATTTGTGTTACTTAATTAGCATATAGGAACCAAATCTCCAACCATCCCAGGATTTCGATATTTTATTTATTGTAATACTTACTCTTTATATGTTTTTGGAAAACAATAAACACAAAACCAAGTCAAAAAATAACAAGCATCGACAATCAAAAACTTGAACATTTGCGCAGAGATGCTCTTCATTGAAAACTGCCGCTGTTTCCCGATATGTTTTGTTTTCTCCACAAGTTAATATTATTTCAATTTTTTTCTTGGAGAATCAACATCGCGCAGTTAATAAGTTCACTGTGTAAATAACTAATATTATTATGCACAACAAATTATTGTCAACTGCTGCTGGGCAATAATCATTGTTTCCATAGCCTATTACTCAGTTTTTTTAAAATTAAATTCAAAATGAACCAAGTGTGTTAATTTATCTGGATTCTCTTTACATAACTTCTTTTAGATACATGTATTTAACGATGTGCAAAATAGACTAGGCTTGTGTTCATCAAATTTTGAAATTAAATCAACTTTGCACCAAGCTTGACATAATTTTTTAAACCATATAGAGATTTTCTAAGAAAACAACTTGCTAGCATTAGAATTGATGTTAAAAATGAATTAGAGATGTCGATCTGTCAAAAAAAGTACAACTTTCAATAAATAAATTTTAGTTAAAATGTTTGGAATTTTTTTTTTAAAAACTCGCACAAAACAAATTTTATCGTGGGTCTCTGAAAATATGTATGTAGGCCATAAATTGAAAAAGTAACAACTTTTCTAATAACTTTTATCGAAAATGTGTCAATTAAAGCCAATTTTGGATGATGTTTAAAAAAAATGTTAATTTTGACAGTTACCGAAAGTGAAGTGATCGATTCTTGTGACGCTATTTTTCGCCTTGCGACAAGCACAAATCGGTGGCGAAGTCAAATTTTCATTTTATAAAAATAAAAAAATCCCATATGGAACGTACCTACTTTATTGGTCAAACTGTATAATAATAAATGCCTTGTATTACGGCTGTGTTAAGTAATTATAGCAATGAAAATAACGGGTTTGCAGCCAAGAAACATTTAATATACTTCTTTCAAATAACCAAGCTTTCATTCAATCTTTTATACTTCTTCAGGGCTTAAAAATATGTATTCAATGTAACAATGTATAATAATAATTAAAAAATACATCAGGGTGAGTCTTTGATTCCGACAGAAATTGTAAACAGGTGTAAAATTGAACCGCCACAATTACCGGGTCTGTGGCGTGAGCCTTTGCCGATCAAGACCAGTGCCTTTGTCCCGCACCTTCGGGTGTGCTATCGTTATAATACGCTATGATCAATTGATTGCTTTGGTAATTAACTGATTCCTTAGTAAATGTTTTAAAGACTTAATATTTTTATGAAGATTAAAATGTGATTAGATAGCCCTTAAAATTTCTTTAGATATAAGTATAACATTAAGGCATAGGATTAAGTGTTATCTCTTAGGTTGTTTCTAATAATTTTGATTTATGACAGGACATATTTTGCACCCTTTAGAATCTACAGGTTGTTCAGCGAATGTTCGGCCGTACGTCACAACTCCCGTCCTTGTCTTACTCGTGAATATACGATGGATATCGGATATCGGTCGTATATTCACGAGTCAGACGGGGCGAACATTATCGCTGAACAAACTGTATGGCACTTGTACTTGTTATGCAATACATGTCACAAAACCTGATAGCAGTGCTCAAGACTTCACTTTTCCTATGCGATAGACTGTGACATGCTGGTCCTCTTATTTTAAAGAGTTCCAGGACTTAAAAAAACTATCTGCGGTATTATGCAATCAAACACTACTAATCAATCCGTATATCTTGAAAAGGAAAACGTTTATATGAAAAATTAACCCTTTCCCCTTTCGCTACAGCACACACAAAAATCAACGTTGGCCATAATTGCAGTATTTGTTCCACATGCAGCTAAATGGTCCATAGCAGTAGCGGCAACGAAAAAAAAACATGAATGTATTTAGAAGCCAAACTGCTGTTGACGAATATATTCGTCTTATTTTATAAATCAAAAAGTGCACAAAATAAAAAATTTTTCTGTTGTAGACTATTTAATAGAAAGATACACAAAGCATTCTAGAAATTTTTCTTTGCATGGTAAATACCGAAACATGGGGCGTCTCAAAGGGGGACAAATAACACTCTTTACACATATAACGTGGCTCGGCGTTTTTTTTATTTTGTGTACAGACAACACATCTTTTGGTAGGATTTTTCCTAAACGTAGTTTCTGAAATAATGTCAGGAAAATGTCTTACAGTTAATCTTAGAGGATTGTTTTCAGCATTATGTCTACCTAAAATATTGAAAAATTCGCGTAAACCTAGCCCTTAGCCTTCCCATATTTTTTTTATACTACTACTACAATAGGTACCTATATGAAAAATGTATGAAAAATGAATTAACGCAATTTTTTTTTAAACATGTCAAAAATGCGAGAGTAACAGTAATTAATGGCAATAAACCACCGTACACCAACTTAATCAGCACTAGACTACTTCATGTTGCCCAAACTGTGGTTGACGAGAATAACCTACTCGATCACGTGATTCCATCACATGGCCGATTTTGACCAATAAGAAGACTTTGCCTGATCCCATTTTAGTCGGCTCCCGCATGCAAGATAACTTGCGTTTAGCAGTTTCCCACAAAATTAAAATTAAAATGCTCATCGTTAGCACTATGGGTACAGAAATCCATTTGCGATCATAATCAAAAGGTTTAACCAACTTCGACTTCGAAGTTAGAGTTAGTGAATCTAAAATCTAAAAGTGATTCACACGCATAAATAATATAAAAACTAATACATTACTGACAATGAAAATACCATCATATTTGTTCTAATAATGCGTGCGTTGCATTTTCTTTTCTGCCGGGCCCATGCAAGCCGGCCGACCGGCGAATCCTCCCTTTTCTGGAGAGTCGAGTTCCAGAAATGCAATAGATATATTTTTATTTGATAATTGGATGACCTTGTCCCGCAAAGCGTAGGTAAGTAGTTTTGATAGCGCCGCAGGCGGCGGTATCGCGTGGCCCCGAGCGGTGTATCAAAATTTGATTCCTCAGTGGTCCCGTCGCGTCGGCCTGGCGTCGGCATTTGGTGTCGCAGGCCGCAAATGGAGAAAATTGCCACGGTAGGCGTATATTATTACAATCAGTTTTCTTCCTATAGTTACTCAAGTCACTGTTACAATTATTAATTCTGTTAGTGATTAAGTGTTGTTATAAGCAAAATTCAATTTTTAAATTTATTAGCATAATTATTATGCCGTACCTACTATTCGATGCAATTAGATTAGTTAGACCTGTTTTTGGCGACGCTGAATATAATCATGTACCTAGGTACCTACTCAGATTTAACAGAAAAAAATCGCTAACACGATTTCTCGAATTTTCGTAAGAAATTGCAAAGTGGACGTTGGTTTTTGTAGTATGTATCTGTAAACTTGCTATAAAATTCAGTTTTTCAAGGGATACAATTAAAAAAATGTTTGTCAAAATCGATCAAAAAATAACCGCTACTATGTGTTTTTTTTATAAAAACACAGTATTTACCTGTTTGTGTAAAATAGTATAAAATATTTGTATAGTATTTATAGTATAAAATATTTGTTTTCTGTTTTCATTCTTGTTTCTGAGATACCTTCTACTTATGAAACTTATACCATATTATAATATAATGGTACTTAAACAGAATGTTTACAGGGTTCCAAAGTATTTTTCACAGCCGGTACGTCTGCAGACTGCAGTCATCTCCTTACTCCTTATTCTTATACAAATCGCCTGATACAACTCCAGCAATAATTATTATAATATAGTCGGCATTATCTCATTATGCCTCTATACGGAAATCTGGCAACAGCGCCCAGTCCTATAAATGAACCACATCCCGTGAACCGCCAGCTACTACGCGTTGTCCAAAAATGCCAGTAGGGTGCGCCACCTTACGGGTCACTTTTAGCGGCGGTTGGAGGGGGAGACAACCGGGCCGGCGAGCAGTGTCGGCACGCTATGCTAGGCTTCGTCGACCGTCTTATTCCTTCTATAGTCACTGCTTCCGTCCACTCCTTCCTTTCTGGGAAGGAGTGGAGTCTGTCATAGAAGCCAATAGAGGGCTCTTTCACGCCCCTTCTCATCTCCCTTAGCTCAGACCATAGCCTCTGATGCCCACAAAGTGAGCTCCCAGAAGCCCAGATGTTAAGTCCCTCTAATCTGACGGTCGCCTTAGCCACCTCATACTCCACCATGGCACCCAATGGGGGAGACCCACCAGCAGAGGCAGAGGCATGCTAGGTGTAGTATCTTATCAAGTGCCGCCTTTGGTCTAGCCCTGCAAGCGCCTGACCACCAAACAACAGCATGCGTGATCATGGGAACAATCATTGCCTTGCAAATCCAAAGCATGATCTTCGGACTCAGGCCCCAAGTGATGCTCACTTCCGGCTATGAGGGAAGGAATAATAAGAGGAGCATCTAATGAAGAGATTTTGAACCAGATTTTTACATCCTGGCCAATTGCTTTAGGACAACTTAATCAACGAGAAACCACATCAAATCGTCCTAAATCAGTTGACCGGGATCTATCAGCATTGAGATTGTGGACTCGCTATTGTACATTAAGGTAGCGTCTCTTATTATTCTTCACTCAACGCTTCTAGTCAAACCGGAAGTCAGAAATGAGAACCAACAATGTTTTTCTAACTCCCCGTATACTTATCACTAATATTCCGTGTTAAAATTTAACTTCACCATTTGTTGGAAAAGGGTATTGGTTTAAATCACTTTTTAACGACACCCTATATTAAGTCTGACATCATATTCGAATTCCTTGAAAAATTCTGCACAAGTTTAGTTTTAGTTAGATTTATCTTTAAAATTGCCGAGAAAATTTTTTTTCCCATGTTGACTAGGACCTAGGACACTCTGTACATAGCACGTCTTTACAATATTCGAGAGTAAATTTAATGACAACTACAAAATATCTATTTGATATTTGAGTCCTTAGGCGCTTTAGATAAATAAATAGATATAATTCCTAGAACGATGATATATGTATGTATGCAGGGTTAACTATCACTCAGTACAAAAAATTTTATGGTAGATAAAGAAAAATTAGACTTGCCAAAATAAATTTTCAAAATTTTTTTAACATTTTTTGTCTTAAGCCCAACAAAAATTTTTTTCAAATTGTTTAAAACCCCTCAAAAAACGCCTATTGATGCCCGCCGTGACCTGTCTTAAAATTTCGCCTATGTCAATAGTAGTGACAGGTAGTGAAATAGCGTGGCGTTACCACGTCTATCAATTTATCCGAGGATTCACCACAAAATTTCGATTTCCTGTTGGAAACGATTACTTTCTAAGGAACATGTAGAATGCCTATGAAACACCTACCTTACTGACATTTCCAGGATTGAATATCGCACCATTTTCTGTTTTCTTGTTTTTTTTTACATTAAAAGTCATACAGCACAGCACTACACAACACAACATTCACGTTTCTAAATCTGTTGGGAACCTCTTGGTTCCCGTCAGCCATTCCTTTTGTTTGAAACAAGGTACTCAGCCTGGCGACCACGACGAGGTGGATCACCTCCGCCAGGAAAACCCCGAAGCGTTGACTGAAGGTTTAAAAAGACCTCTCACGGATCCAGATAAAATGCCGAGCGCTTTTGGAGGCGAAGGACTATGGATATTCGATTGTATTTAAAACTTTTTCCAATGATCGTAGTCATTCGCCTCCGCGCACCAACTCCATCTACTGGTGTATAGCGGTATTATTATTTCTATTTAGCTCTCGTCCAGTACTACTGTTTAGCACCATCTATTTTCGATAATTACAATGACTAACAAAATCGATAATTAGACTTCAACGCCACCTAGTGGTAGATTTCGTACTCGACAATTTCATATTCCAAGACTTGTTTGTGTTCGGGGCGGGGCAAACAAGTCTAAAAATAGACACGGGGGGGGAGAAGGGAGAAGCGGCCAGTGAAATAATTCTACGATTTGGCTTTTATAAAATTAGGAACAGGTTGGGCGTATTTCAGTTTGATATTTGACGATTTTAAATTAACGGATTGGCAGATTTTTAAAATTCTCTTTTTTAGGATATAGTGATCTACATTATGTTGCTTCAATTTCTTACGTTAATTTGAAAAACAAAACATATGTCCAAAATGAAAACTTTGAGAAAAGTGAAAAAACTGATTGCCTTCCCTCTATTAGGGAGTATTTTTTGATGTACCTAGGCGTTTTTCTGGAAAAATGTTGAATACAGAAAGAGGTCGTTATTTATTTTTATTGTTTTAGCTTAAGTAACTAATAAAAATATATACTGTGTGTCCGGCGATTCAGTGCCCAAGAGGTGTAAACGATAAAAAAAATCTAATTGTAAGTTGACATTCTGTTTGGTGTTGCCCCAATACCTAATTGGTCGAACCTATCACCAAAGCCTAGAGAATACTATCAGTACACAGTGTATACAGGGTGTATTTTTGTCGAAAAAAAAAAGGCCGGAGTAAACTGTACCCTCAATTTTAAAAGCTAGCTAGCTAGGACAATGCCTGCCATTGTTAAAACGATATTATTATTGCTTATATCTGCCAAACTATGATACCACACCACTTAATCAGTGGTGGCTCGTAACTATTTAAACTTAAACAGGCGGGGCCAAATATCGGAAGACATTTAAAAATCAATGTGCCTAACTAAACCGGTGTAAAGTTAGTAGCCGATTTTCTGGCAACAAAAAATTTTCCTCGCCCTTATTTCCACAAATTTATTTTGATAAAAATAAAGTAGAAAGGGTAACTATTATTAAACCTTCTAAACAGATTAAACTGGAGAATGAAGAAAAATATTCATCAAAAAATAAACGTTGAAATTTTTGGCTCCTAGAAAATTGGCTGCTAAGTGCTAAGTTCAGTTTTAAGTAGACACTTTTGTTGAATTTACGTGATCGCGTTTTTTATGTTCTGCCGTTTGATTTTTCTCTATAGTTAAATCAGGTAACGGCCTGCCCTCTATAACTGTTTAATTTGCAGTTTTTGCTCAAATTACATTGACGAAAATGAATTTCTTAATAAAAAAACTAACACTGTTTTATGAAATGCTACTTTTATTAGTGATATAAACAAAAATAGTAAAAGTAGGTAAATAAGGATTTTTTAAACTGTTGACTATGTATGTACCTACATGTAGGAATTGAGATTTTTTAAGTAGGTATTGACTGAACACGCCAGAAAGTAATTACCCATTTTCATTCAGAATAACCTTTGAACATTTTTTGACAGAGAGGAATAAAATAAAATAGTTAAATGAGAAAACACATTTATTAACCCTTTCGGGACTGCAGCCGCCTGAGGATCTGTGCCCAGTGGACCACAGCAGGAAGCGCATGCGTGTATGTACGGTTCCGGTCCTTAATTGCAAAACAGTCATTAGGTACATAACAACAGATCTTTTCACAATATAAATCATTTTTTGCATGCACCCACATGCAAATGAGCTTGTGTTCGAATTTATTGATGTATTTAAGTGCACTAAGTAAGTTTTTTTTACGAGAAGGACCACCCAACTAGATAATTGGGGGCATGACCAATGTAAAGTAGGCGTTCCAATGTATCCGTAGTCAACTCGTGTCCGTCCGGTTCCAGTCCTTTCTCATGCCTCCCTGCTTGCGTTTATAGTCGTTTCCGGTCCCACTGACCCAACTTTTATATGCGTGTTCGTCCGGGTCCGGTCCCGAAAGGGTTAAAAAAATACCTAAATACCAAATCCAGAAATATTGTCAACATAAATAAATTATATAAATAAGAACATTTTAACGCATATACAATTATTATACAGGGTGTCCAACTTTAAAACTGTACAAATCCGTAAAATCTTCATTTTTGGAGATAATCGCCTAAACTTTTTTTGTTTGAAAGGCCTTCAAAAACCGCTTCTTTTGACCTTCCTGCTATTTTCAAAATGCAAATCCAGGGCCGGATACCATTTTTTTATACCCCCAATTTTCTCGAAAATTATTTAGCGATTTTTTATTTAAAATCTGACCCCACAGAGTTAATCAGAACACCCCAAAACCCCTATATACCAAATTTGAATAAAAAATATACAGGGAGTTCTATTCTGCAGGGTGTCAAATTTGAGCATAATAGGAATTTTAAAGGCATCTGCCAAGTCAAGTGTGCCAGGGAATCCTCTCAAAACAGTTCAATGGTCAATAGGACCACTCAAGGTATCGGTGTGCAAAGGTCCAATACAAAATATACAGAGTATTCTTATCTGTGCCATCTCAAAATGCTGAATTTTTATGAAACTTTATATGGGTCATGAGTAGGCCTGAGACAAAATATCGATAAAATCGAAAGTATCGATACTATCGATTTTATCGATACTCGATATTCAATTTCGATAAATCGAAATATCGATCTTATCGATATTTTCGATCTTTTCGATCTTATCGATTTTATCGATCTTTTCGATTTTATCGATCTTTTCGATTTTATCGATCTTTTCGATCTTTTCAATCTTTTCGATCTTTTCGATTTTATCGATATTTTCGATTTTATCGATCTTTTCGATTTTATCGATCTTTTCGATTTTTTCGATACTTTCGATCTTTTCGATTTTATCGATCTTTTCGATTTTATCGATCTTTTCCATTTTATCGATATTTTTGATTTTATCGATCTTTCCAATTATATCTATCTTTTGAAATTGTTTGCGAAAATAAAGGAAATTGCTGCACCCATTGCGTCCAGACCGCGTCCGCAGCAAGCCGATCGGCCTTTTTTGTTTAGCTTCTTAAATAAAATTGATTATATCGATTTTATCAATAAGATCAATTATATCGATAAGATCGATTTTATCGATAAGATCGATTTTATCAACATGATCGATAAGATCGATTGTATCGATAAGATCGATTGTATCGATAAGATCGATTTTATCGATAAGATCGATTTTATCGATAAGATCGATTTTATCGATTTATCGATTTTATCGATACTTTTTCAGTATCGATTTCCGATACTGAAATTCGGAGATCGAACAGCCCTAGTCATGAGTGCTGTGGAATCATTGAAAAAATATTGATAAACACAAAAGTAATGTATTTCTTTACAAAATGCCAACTAACAAATAAAAACAATTTAAATTATTGGACCTTACTCAACAAAGTCACTGTCTAAGATGATACATTTTCTGTGTGTTTCCTGTTGTGGCACACCAGCCACCTTAACTGATATGGACTTACGGACTGGCAGACTTCTGTATTTTTTAGATTTAGTTTGTTTATAGCGGTGAGTGAGGGATTATTCCTTTACTCAATGTTTATAATGTGTGGAGCGGTTTTGATATACTCGATTTTTGACCCGTATAAAGTAGAAAAAATTCAATAATTTGAGATGGCACAGATAAGAACACTCTGTATATTTTGTATTGGATCTTTGCACACCAACACCTTGAGTGGTCTTATTGACTATTTAACTGTTTTGAGGGGATTCCATGGCAATCTTGACTTGGCAGATGCCTTTAAAAGTCCTATTTTGCTCAACATTGACACCGTGCAGATTGGAACTCCCTGTATATTTTTTGTTCAAATTTGGTGTAAAGGGGTTTTTGGGTGTTCTGATTAATACTGTGTGGTCAGATTTTAAATAAAAAAATCGCTAAATGGTTTTCGTGAAAATCGAGGGTATTTTGTATTTTCTGTATTTTCTGCTCGTGTGTGGTTGATGTAATATACGATTTCTATTGAAGGGAAAAGGATGGAATGATACCCCTGTTTAATAAGTGTATTTGGGCGGGTCCTTTCCCCAAGTAAATTTCTGGTCGCGAAAGGGAACAGTGAAAGGGGCAAATAATATTGTAATGAATCTCAAAAATCACAGTCCAAACTCGTTACCTTGGTTACCACCTTTATTGTTTAGCCTTCAAAAATCACGAATAAACTTGTCAGATTACTGTCACTGCCCAAGAATATTCTTTCAGCTCCAAAATTCGCACAAAATCGCTTTCTAACCTTTCACTTTCTCCAGGCCCAATTCCCAGGGCTTAATGTCAAGTAAAACCCTGTCAAAAGTCAAAATCAAGATATTGCCAGACTCGAAATGTCCCATCTGTAATTCCCACCGAGCTATCCCAGAAAATAGTGTGCTGTTTTCTAGACTTTGCTTTCGAGTCAGCGACACCGACTGTGAATAATTGTTACTTCCGCTAGCCGCAAGATGGCTCCGGCGAAGATGCCAAAAGATTTTCGATATCGATCCGCTTTAATTTCTGGTCCGGAATGCAGAGGGTGCCGGCGGGCTCCGGAAATGTTTTTAAATCGGCACGCTGTTCCATGGGCGTAGATTCTCTTTTTAAATCTTCACCCAACGCCCGAAGGGTAACCAAAAACACAAATACACAAGCACTACAGTAGCTGTTCACGTAACTGCTGCTCGTTGTCGATTTCATGTTCGATGTTCGCGCGCAGGTGCTGTCACGTCAACGGTGATGCTTATTCGACAAAATCATTGCTACCTTTTTTGACTCGTTTATTGTGAGCTAGGCAACCACATATTCACCAAGGTATCTCAAGATGCCTACATTCTTGTTTTCGATTTAACTTGACCTGAAATTGATAACTGACGTACGAAAGTGAAACTAATTTCAGAACTATTTTTTATAAGTTGGCCGCGCTTTTGTCGAAGTGACGTAGGTGTGCAGAAGAGTTTAATTTTCGTTCTCCTAGCTGGCATATCGTTTTCTGTGTATCGACGCTGATGTTGTAATGCAAGTGAAGGCACTGGGAAACCTTTGATTTAATTTAGGCGATAGGGGAAATTCGTGTCGTGACTTGCGCGGGAGAGCCAAGAGGGGAGGCTAGTAATGAAGTAACGGCACACGTTGTAGCAGCTAACTTTCGCGGGTCCCGGGGTTTTTGGGACTAAAAAGGCGGAGAAAAAGGGAAGCTGGAGTGTAGTGAGAAGCCTCGAGCATCGCCAGAGGCAGGAGAAGGAAAATTGTGGAGAATTTGGAGACGCCCTGCGCCCCCGATACAGGAAATCAAGAAGTGTTACTCGACGCTTTGATAAAATTGTTAGTTACTGTGTTTTGCATTGCAACAGAAGAGGTGTTGCACAATATGCAAAGACATTGGCTCGGACATTGGGTGAGCTTTTAATTGAAAATAAACTGTTGTTTCGGGTCCTGCACTGCGCGCTAAAAGAACGAACTATCAAAACGGGGTTTACGCCTTTATCTAGGGCTTAAGAGGTCAGGTGAGGCGAATCCGGAAGAAACTCGGGTAAATCTAACAGCGCTGCGGCTGTACAGATTCAAATTGATTGTTATTTATGTATTTTTTTTATTTGTGTGAGTAAAAAGGTATTTTCACCCTTGCTAAAACAACGGCAACACCGCGAAAATAACTTCAAGCTGACAGTAGTACGTTCCGAAGCCATATTGGATGACGTAATTAGAGGCGGAGATTTACAGGGAAAATAGGGGTTTTTACCCTTTTTTTTAAAGATCGTAAAAAAAATCTAAAAATATTTTTCTATGTTTTTTTAAGCCAACCTGCGCACGTGGTAAATTTTTTTGTACTAAGTGATAGTTAACCCTGTATACCAATCTGTTGAGAAAATTCCCCCGAACATAATATCAAAAAAGATCCTCTCCGGATGGACCGCCAAATTTTTTATTAATTAAAAACCAGTAATTCACTATCAATGTCAGATATGCGCGACATGAAAATAATCTTGTAAAGTGAATTTAGCCCAACGGGTTAACTCGCGTGTCTATGAAAGCAGGCCATACATGATAATTTTCAAATCCTTGCAATAGTTGAATGGAATCAATCTATTCAAAAGTTATGGACAAAAAAACTAAATTTATGTCCTCATGGGCCTTAATTTTTAACTTTGAGGGAAACACAAAAAAAAACACGGGTATCTTAATTGTTTTATGCTTATAGCCATGCATAGGGTGCCATTTATTTCTGAAACACCTTGTATGCTGGATAAATGAATATATAATTTTTGATTCCACTCAGTGCCTGTATTGTGGGCTATTTCTGTGTACTTTTTTCTCTAGTTCTGTGATCTATACAAATTTAATTTATAAAAATTTAAGTAGGAATGCTTGTATGTTCAAATAATCATTTTAATTTAGATGATATTAACACAGTTGTGTTGGTAAACTACGAAGAACAATGATAAAAAGGATGTTTTACCTATTAGAAATATCAATAAACAAAAACGTTGAGCTAAATGCTGGTTGCTGCAACTGGTGTTATTAATGTTCTGTCTACACTGGGTTCTGCAGAAGTAGTCCAAAAAAGCAGAAATTCTTTATCGAACACTTGCCACCAAAATAGAAAATATAGGTGTTCTTAGTTTTTTTTTTCATCCTAGTTCCTCAATATACAGAGGGTGTCTCCACAGTTAACTTTATTTGAAAGAAAAATTGCCTTTTTGATGGGCATTCTTGTGTAAAAACACATTCGAGATCAAAATAAAATATCTTTCTCCACCAATGAATCTACGTTAAAAAACAAAAAAATCAACAAAAAATGTCTCTAACAAAATAACTTTTCTCAAAAATCAAGCAATGGACATCTTAGCTACTTTTTGTTTTGGGAAATAGTTATAAAGTAGTAATCAATGATCTGTATACCTAGATCCATAATCCAATACACAACTTCGTCCTCAACATTTTGGAATTTATTTACAAAACTTTTCTGCAGAGTTGCAACTTCCCTAATGTGAAAAATAATGAAAGCACTTATTTCTTACAATGTATATATAGCAAAGGCATCAGAGATATATAATTATGTTAATATTATCTCTTTATTATATAATATATAATATTATAATTATTGGTAATATTAAAATACACATGTTGAAAATATATTAAATTATGTACTAAGCCTGGTTGCATAGAAGGAAAACTGGGTCAAGCACAATAGATTTGGCAATGACGCGGCAGGGCCAAATGTCTGTTTATTTACAGACGCCTTATTGTAGTGCGCCGGATACAGGTTAAAAACGCTAATAAACTCTTTACATTTGTTTAACTATCAAACTATTATAGTGAATAGTGATGAGGCGCTTAAATGCGTCGGGTGTGGTGCTAGAAATACTGGATCAAACCGAACTTTCCACTGGTAGTCGATATATTTACGGATCAGCTGTGCCCCACTACAGGGTCTTTGTTTTGATATTTTATTGTATATCAAGTGGATTACAATGCCATTTGAATGGGTCATCTAGGTATACGCATCATTGGTAGTAATAGTAATAAAGTTAGAAATGTCAAATCGTTTAACTCGAAGCTGCTTGTCACGATACTATAACTAATAAGATATTAAACATTCAGCTTTGTCCGCAAATTTCAATAAGAACATTTCAATTAGAATTTTTTTCGGTAACTCTCAAAGCAAAGAAATTTCAGGTTTTTCAAAAATATTTTAGAAAGGCTTTTTTTTTCAAATAAAGTTTATGAAAATTTTTTGTCGAGTTATTTCGAGTTTCCCTCCATCGTTAGATACTTAACTCTGTATATATAGTACATTATATTTTGCAATAGCTTTTGAAATGCAATTTCTTGTGCAACGTTAACAAAACTTATCTCCATACTAAGTAACATTATATAAGTTGTGGGTGAATAAAAACATTTGCTGAACAAACTGTAGTAAGGAATCAAGTAAGTATAAGAGAGATAGGTATAAAGGTGACCGTCATACCTATCTCTCACATGCTTATTTGGTTTCTTATTACGGCTATATTCTTACTGATTGTATGCCAGACGATACCTTTAGAGTTGCCAGTATAACATATGTTTCTTATAATAGGTATGGTATTTATGGTCTAAATCAATTAGGTAGTTGCAATTAAATTTTGAACTACACACTATGTCCATGGTTAGAGTGTCCAATAGGAAAAAATTCCTTATTTCTCATTTTATCGAAAAAAGTTAGGTTTGATAACAAGTTTTACTTCTTAAAATAAGATTGGCATAGAACTAATTAACATTTCGTGTACAAAGAATTAAAAAAAAAACGTAAAATGGTACAAAAAAAGTTATTAGAAAAAGTTGTTCAAAATTAATTATTTGTAATTAAAATTACCTAATACAAATTAAATTATTCCAAATTAACAATCCACAAGTTTTAAACATATTATTTACTCAAACACACTGCCACCATATTCAGCACGTTTTCAAACGAAACACTCAGATAAACTTCATTTAATCTTGTCTAAAGATATTAAAGAAACAACATCTCTAATCTTGTACTTTAATCAAAGTAGGCCAATTCTTTCAAAAATGGGCATTTGAGAGTAACTTTTTTTCAATAAAATGAAAAACAAAAAAGTTTTTGTTTTGGACACCATAACCATGGACAAATTGTATATATTTTTCAAAATTGAGAATTTTCAAAGTGACGAGGGAAACAGCACAGCACTATTTTATGTTGTTTTATTTAGGTACTAAATAATTAAGTTATAACTTGTTTTAGGAAGGGTGTATGTAAGTCCAACACAACTAAGAAAAAGAACAGAAACATCAGCGGTGGTCCATCAAAAGTATTACGAACCAAACACAGATGCCACTGGTGTGGAGTTACACAAAGATTCGAAATTTTATCAGTCTTGGCAGAGTTTCAAAGAAAACAATCCATATGTGCACAAAGTAATAGACTGGAAATTGAAATATGATGAAAGTGATAATCCAGTGATCAGAGCATCTCGAGTACTAACTGATAAAGTGACTGATATAGTCGGTGGTCTATTCCAAAAAACAGAACTCTCAGAAACTTTAACAGAAATTTGTAAAATAGACACTTCATTTGATACCAAAAAGTTTCTTAAGCAGTGTGAGACTGACATAATACCGAACATTCTTGAAGCGATGACGCGAGGTGATTTAGAAATATTGAAAGATTGGTGTCATGAAGGTCCTTTCAACCTATTCGCGGTACCAATAAAGGAAGCATACAAAAAAGGGTATCGGATAGAATCCAAAATCCTCGACATAGACAATGTGGACTTAGTTATGGGAAAAGTTATGGACCAAGGTCCAGTGCTCATAATTTCTTTCAGCTCGCAACAAATTATGGCAGTAAAAGATGAAAAAGGTTTAGTAATCGAAGGTGATCCAAATAAAATCATGCGGGTATCGTACGTGTGGGTTTTATGTAGAGATCCGAGCGAACCAGATCCGAGAGCGGCATGGCGATTGTTAGATTTATCTGCAAGTAGTAACGAACAGTTGGTGTAAACAAGGTTAAGGCAAGTTGAGATTGCATTGCAATTAACCAGAGGGATAAGTTGCAAAACTAATCTGGCGAGGTATCGTAAACTAGGTAATCATATGTTTACGAGGGTCGGAATCGAATTTTACTTTGTGATTCTGATGTGCGCTGTGCAAACTGGGGAGGCTGTACAAAGAAAGGGAGAAATGTATATTGTATAAATATATAATTTTTCAATAAAACGTTGAAGTTGTTAATTGTTAACTATTGTTTCTGGAAAGACCAAACACTAATTATTATTTATTACATATAGCAACTTTTAGAAACTGCTCACTATTATAGAGAATCGTTAAAAAAATTCTCTACAATTCTAAATGTGACAATTATTTTTGCTTTGAAAATAACTAAAAATGCTGTTGTAATGTGACTTTGCAAGTAGCATTGGGTCATACGACTCTTTTTGATGAGAGTGCTAATTTTTTCGTTCATCTCACTGAATTGAGCAGACAAGCTCTCGGGATTTTATCAGAAAATAAAAGCCCAATGTGAGTCGTTCAATTGAACGGTATAGAAAGCACCTCCAAATAGGCAGTCGACGGCTCGACTCTTGGTCCTCGTTGCGTTAGAGGCCACCGTATTCATTCGCCACCGCTCTTTTAATTCACTAGTAAGCAGTGAGCACCCTCTCATGGATTCGTTAATTTGTGTTTGCGTTATCATCGTATATTTACCTCGTGAGCACTCACCATTTCACCAGTATTTAATGGAGTTTTCAAAGAACTGTTTGGTAGGACAGTCGTTCAACGTTCACTAAACTAAGTCCTTTATTTCGAACGACTTGTTCATGAATGACCCGTCAATAGACAATACGTAGACAAAAACAATTATTTTTTAATCTATTGGTACAAAATAACAAAAAAGTTGGCCCATGTCTTAAATTTTTTTCATTTTTGCATTAGTTTAGCTGTAATTTTAAAAATAAAGCTTTCCCGCCCAAGATAGTGTAATACATTTTACTAAAATTCTTATACAGTGTGTCCCCAGATGGGGTACCGCACTCTTGTAAAGTTTCTTATATTTGATTTTTAGAGAAAAAGTCATTCTCAAATAGGCCTACAATCGAGCTAGAATTGTTAAATGTTATCATCAGGCGCAGTTTTCCATTCTGGGTAACTTTTGTTAATACAATTTTGTCATACTATTTGCAGAAAACCATTTAATCAAAGAAAAACAAAATTTGTACACGTAAGTAACTTACTACTCTGAACAAATTTTCTTTATAACTTTTTTCAGTATCTCCACAAATAGAGGCAGTTTACTCTTATCATCATCCTATCTTCAATTTTCTGGTCACCCAGTATAATATAAATAATGTTAACTTTTTCCATGCCAATCTTATTTTAAGAACAATCAAAACTTTATAAAGAATGACTTTTTCTCGAAAAATCAAATATAAGAAACTGTACAAAAGTGCAGTACCCCATCTGGGGACACACTGTATATATTTTTTGCAAATTACAGTATTATTAAATGCCTAATGTAACTTTTAGTAAAAATAGTAATGACGATAAGTTTATTAAATAATATTAAAACATTGCATAAGACCCCTGTGGCAAACATTTGGCAACATCACTTAGACCCGTCAAATAAACGGTCAACTTTTAGTTATTTTCTGTCTATTTGGTTCTGTCATTTGTGTAGTGTCATTTTGGCACAGTGTTTGGGCGACAAACTTGAAATTGCCCAAATTGCTATTTACCAGTAAAAAGCCGAAAAGTGTGTGATAAAGTTATATTGTGTAGTGCCAAGTTATGGAACAGAGATTGGTGAAGGGGACATCAGACAACCTCCCGTACATAGATTTCGAAATAGTATGTTCATTTATGAACTCTTACACAAATTTTAAAGCGAGGCAGAAATATCTAAGTACCGGCAAAATTAACTCCTGCCTGAACACAAAATATATAAGAAAAATTTGCAGTACATGCAAAACTTATGAGGGAACATGTGGTGCTAGAGTGTAAAATGTTTCGACTACCCTGCATCCAACGGTTAGTTTTCTCACAATGATATACCTAGGCATATGTTGATTTTAAATAATATGAGATTTTAATAAAAGTAGACAGCACCATTAAAAATAAGTAAAAAAGTACAGGCGCAGCCCCATAAATGTTTCCACTAGGCATGAGAAATGAAGAAGAAATCAAGAATTTCGGGTAAGTGCGGCAATGTTGCGGCAATTCTACAGCTTCTCAAATCAACAACTTCCCCTACATTACACCGTACCACCCCACTTCCTCCCCGTAGAAAATAAATTAATACGTCAGTCAACGAAAATAGGTTAAATCGCCACATTATTATAATTTATAAGTGGATTTAAAGTTTTACACTATTCCTTGGTGTTTTGAGATTCACGTAACGTGAAATTACGAGGATTTCTCTGATTGTCAAAGTGGTATTAGTTAAATAAGGTATAAGTATAATGTGTTATTATAGAAGAATCTAGTAGTAGTTTTTTACATTGGTTTATTACACTTCTTTATTTTAATCGCGAACCAAAACTGTGATTTAATTGAATTTTTAAAGCTTCCTGCGGGTGAAGTTCTGATCCTTCCCGGGCATATAGCGAAATAAGAGAAAACACGCAATTTCCTAGAGTAGTTTCAGAGTGTTTTCCGCGAATTTCGTTGATTCTACAGTCGTCCCGTTTTTCGAAAGTGGTTAATCATAATTCTCTTAGATATCGGATTTTCGAGGTTCTTTTTGGTACTGGAGGAATGTACGACACCCAATTAAGAGATTTACCACCTTAGATTTTTATCGTAGAACGGTTGTCGAAACATTTTTGCGAAAAAAGCCGCCAATGTCCGTGGGCAGGGTTCTAAGATTTTCCACTATTTTATTATTCAGGCAATCTAAGGCCAACCTAACAGCACCGAATTTACTGTTTTTCGCGCTGTAACTGGCAATGTCGCGTAAGGCAATATCACGTAATAAGATGTTAGATTTACCGTCACTTACGCCTTTGAGGTTATGGCTGGCTTTCAAACCGCGAGAGAGGGAAGGGGTAATTGCAACGTTGTCAGTTGAACTCCTTTGCGACTGCATATATTGGAACGATTTCAAGGGCCGCGCCTGTACCTAGGGATGTAATGTTTTACTAAATTATATTGTTGAGGTTGCTAACTAACATGCTAGGGCCTTTTAGCATATTATTGAAAAAAATCTGCATTAGGAACTGCAGTGAAAGGCAAAAAGAAGCTACAAAATTTAGTAGATAACAAAACATTATGGAAACATGTTTTTTTTTAATTTATAGTAAAACTTGCCCCTTTTATATACATTTAGGTATTATTTTATTATACATTTTGTTGTGCCTATTCAGGGTTCTCGGCAATTTAAAAAATTAGAATTCACTGACTTTTCCAGATTTTACATGACTTGCAAGTGGCATTTTCCAGACAGGCTTTGATAAGTAAAACACAATTTCATGTGCCCCTGAAAATGCTAAATCGTCAAGTTTCACGAATTTAGCAAAAAAATTTCTGAAAATTTTAAGCGTCTCTGACGTTGTGGTCATGCCCACGGGCAATGTTTATTCAGCATCTTTCATCATTTTGAATGTACAGTCGGTCTGTAATATTTGAAAGAGGTAGGTGAAATTTATGTTTCGGATGTTGGAGTTAACAGATGATTTGGAGCACGTTTTGCCAATTTCAAAGTAAACGGTTAATTTTATCGTTATGAAACAAGAGTATACTTTTGTTGCAAAATGAAAAAATGTAGATACTAAAATTATGGACCTGCAAGACTAAAAATGTAACCTCGAAAAATTACGATCCAAAAATAGTGCAAGTGGCGCCCTCTGTTATACAGGGTGTTTCCTAACCTCTCTGACAAAAGGAAGGAGGTGAATTTTCGCCTAATTTTAAGACGAAAATGTGATATAAAATTTTTTCGAATGCCGCTTCGTTTTCGAAATAGAGGGTGTTGAAAAAATAAAATTTTACGCATTTTCTTTTTATTGTTAATTAGTGGCAAACGATATTCCAGTGATATTTGGTACACATAATAAGGGGTTTGAGTACTTTACTTTGTGCCCATTTTAAACTTTTCAACTAGTTCATTGGCGGAGATCCGGGTAACGAGTTTTTATTGAAGTGATCATTATTGCTGTACCAACTATTAGGTAATTCGTGTAACAATAGCAACTAGATTACATTTTACTCGAAAACTGTAAGAGATACGAGAAAAACACAAGATACGTAATTTGCTTAGAATTAATTTCTACGTTAGATGAGATAAAAATATTCAATGCTTTACAGGCCCGTATTATTTATTTTTGCGAAATTTTGGTACTCGTTACCCAGATCTCCACCAATGAACTAATTGAAAAGTTTAAAATGGGCATAAAGTAAAGTACTCAAACCCCTTATTATGTGTACCAAATATCACTGGAATATCGTTTGCCACTAATTAATAATAAAAAGAAAACGCATAAAATTTTATTTTTTCAACACCCTCTATTTCGAAAACGAAGCGGCATTCGAAAAAATTTTATACCACATTTTCGTCTTAAAATTAGGTGAAAATTCACCTCCTGCATTTTGTCAGAGAGGTTAGGAAACACCCTGTATATGTATCAATTGACATTTTCAGCTCATTTTCCATTCCCAAAAACACAGCAGTGGTAAATTTCAATAATGTAAGTAGAAGGTAAGTATCTAAGACTAAGAATGACGCCTGTATCTAAAGACAATAGATTATTTTATCTTTTTTTTAGATTATTTATATTTCAGTAAGCATCTTATTTTTATCTTTTTAAGTTCTGTATGCTCCAGAAGTTATGCCAGGTTTTTCTGAAACACCTTGTATATACAATATTGCAGGGTGCAGGTTCAGATCTGGAGAATGATAAATTACAGCACAAACACCATCAGTATTTAGGTGGGAGAGTCATCTAGCCTCGTTCTGCCAAATTTAAATTAAATTTCCATCTATAGCACATGTAGTTAATAAAAACATGTCAAAATGGAGAAAGATAATAAATGTGTTTATCAGCTACAATAATTATTAGCATATGGAAACTCCAAGTCTGAATAGTTTTTGAAGAAAATGATGGCTGGAATTATTTTTTCCACATGAAAGATTTATTTCAACTATTTTACAGGGTGTCCAACATTAAAACTGTACAAATTTTCATTTTTGGAGATAATTGCCTAAACTTTTTTTTAGTTTGAAAGACCTTCAAAAACCGCTTCTAATGACCTCCCTGCCATTTTTAAAATGCAAATCCAGGGCCGGCTGCGATTTTTTTTATAACCCCGATTTTCACGAAAATCATTTAGCAATTTTTTTTATTTAAAATCTGACCCCACAGTGTTAATCAGAACACCCAAATACCCCCATATACCAAATTTGAACAAAAAATATACAGGGAGTTCCATTCTGGAGGGAGTCAAAGTTGAGCAAAATAGGAATTCTGTGCCATCTCAAATTACTGAATTTTTGGAACTTTATACGGGTCAAAAATCGAGTATATCAAAACCGCTCCACACACTATAAACGAACTAAATCTGAAAAATACAGAAGCCTGCCAGTCAGTACGTCCATATTTGTTAAGGTGGCTGTTGTGCCACAACAGGAAACACACAGAAAATGTATCATCTTACACAGTGACTTTGTTGAGAAAGGTCCAATAATTTATTTAAAGTATTGCAACCTTTGAGCTTTAGCTAATGCAATTTATCACGTAAATACTTTTTTATTATGAATGTGTTCCGTATATTGACTCCTATATTGCAAGATGGTGTATGTTTATGCTGCACACGCTGGAAACTATATCCTTGATGTCTTTCACGTGACACTTTGGTTAAACTATGTGTATATGGAACATATACGATAAATATTTAGACTTCAATAATGCGGAAATATTCGCGTATGTGGCAACGCCACCCGCCCACCCAAGCCGCCACACCCGACGACCCCTTACGCTAACTGTCATTCCGTATGCCACTCAATCTAAACATTATTAAATATCTGTGAAATTTATTATAGTGTTAGGTATTGTTATTTATTATTTTATTTTTCGTGTAGTTATCGTGTTGTGTAGTGTAGGTAAATTATCATGGACATCTACCAAAATTCATGGGATAAAGCTGCAAATGTTTGTATGTTGTTTGTAGTGCTTAGAAGTACTGAGCCTGAATTCCATTCCTAGGCCCAACTGTGCCAAAAAATTGCCTTTTTAAAACACTTGTGACCTCATAAGTGTTTACCTGTTAAATTTCGAAGAAAGTCCAAAGACTTTCTAATTACGAAAATATTATTTTTAGAAATAATCACAGGATTTTATGCAAGTGTCCGGGAATTGTTTTATCAAGTTTTTAAAATTTCGTCAAGTACCCTATTCTTCGAAGACATCTCGTGGTTTTTCTAAAATACAAATGTTTGTATGTCTAAAGACTTTCTAATTACGAAAATATTATTTTTAGAAATAATCATAGGGTTTTATGCAAGTGGGAATTGTTTTATCAAGTTTGTAAAATTTCGTCAAGTACCCTATTCTTCGGAGACATCTCGTGGTTTTTCTAAAATCATTATTACATTGTAGGGGGCGCCATTGAACATATTGGCCGGAGGCACTAAGGCCGGCCCTGGCCTCCAAAAATGTAGCCGCCTATCTCCGTCACCTACGAGTTTTATCGGCGGGGGGGGGGGGGGGGGAATCTCTAGCGACGGCTCTGCTCTCGTGGTATGTTTATGATTTATGTAATCAATAAATTTAACATTAACTGATTTTTTTCTGAACCGTTAAACGATATTCTAAAGCACACTTTGCAACAATGGGTAACTAGGCTTATCTTTCATCTTACTCCTGGCGTACTTAAATAAAAGCACATGTTCGATGACGTTCTGCGAAACAAGGCGATTGGTCAATAGGCCATAAAACATCAGGGCGTCTGTCAACAGGGATGTACTCGATCGCAGAAGCGTATTTATGCAGTTTTATCTTGTTGTTTTCAGCTATTTAGACACTGCTACAAATAATTGTATCGATGTTTTGAATCACTTTTAATTAAGCCAATAAATTTTTTACGTGGTCATGCCTCAGTGTGGCTCTGTCGAAAATCTCAACACACACGTTCTTGTTTACATCAGGCATAAGAGTTATTTGATTTTAGTATATGCAAAAACGTCAAACATTATGGGGCCTATGTTTCCAAGGCACTCTATGCAAAAACGAATAATTTGATATTACGGCAAGAAAAACAAAGTAAAGCGTAATGTGTGACATATCATTTTGACCAGAGAAAATTCCTCTTTTCAAAAATGCAATATGGCGCTCGTAACAAAAATAAAAGTTGATCATCATATTTTTGTCCAGGGAGATTCCTTGTAAAAAGTGCCTGAACTTAAAAATGTCCAGCCCCCTTCATTTTCGTTTAAAAAAATAAAAATTACAATTTTCAGTTTTTCCGCATTATTTTCAAAACGAGAAGGGCCAGCCAAATGTTTTTTACCGTGTTACATGTTGCATCAAATACCGCAACTTTTCCCCAATTTAACCGACATCGTATCTCTTAAGGTAACCAATATCCCCATACATAGACTCGAGATACGGGAGTTTTTCGATGATCAGTAGGAAACTAGCGGAGATAAAAGGAAGGTTAAATGGGGAAGGAATTGCAGTTTTGTAGTCCCAATTTAATGAACCTTGTGGATTTTTGAAAAAAGTCATGGCTAGGGCTGTTCGATCCCCGAATTTCAGTATCGGAATTCGATACTGAAAAAATATCGATATAATCGATCTTATAGATATATAATCGATCTTATCGATAAAATCGATCTTATCGATACATTCAATCTTATCGATCTTATCGATCATGTTGATAAAATCGATCTTTTCGATAAAATCGATCTTATCGATATAATGGATCTTATTGGGTGCAGCAATTTCCTTTATTTTTGCAAACAATTTCAAAAGATAGATATAATTGGAAAGATCGATAAAATCAAAAATATCGATAAAATCGAAAAGATCGATAAAATCAAAAAGATCGAAAATATCGATAAAATCGATAATATCGATATTTCGATCTATCGAAATTGAATATCGAGTATCGATAAAATCGATAGCATCGATACTTTCGATTTTATCGATATTTTGTCTCAGGCCTAGTCATGGCTTACTGGATATTTTGAAAAAAACGAAATTTTGGCGATTTAATCTAATCCATCTAGCTTCTATTTTAAAAAAACACAATTTTGTGTCATATCTCGAAAATGGAAGCTGTCACGAAAAGTATGACAAGATAACCGCATTGGGGACACAATTACCTCCAACTTTTGTATTTACTCTTTTTATGTAAAATCAGAAACGTCGAAGCTAGACGGACTAGAATAAATCGGCAAAATTTCGTTTTTTCAAAATATGTAGTATGCCATGACTTTTTTTTTCAAAAATCCACAAGGTGCATTAAATTGGGCCTACAAGACTGCAATTCTTTCCCCATTTAACCTTGCTTCTATCTCCTCTAGTTTCCGAGATCCCCATATTGATCATCAAAAAAACTCACCCTGTATATAATTTCTTAAAAAGGGGCTTTTTTGAAAGCCCAGAATCAAACATCAAAATTGAATAATTAGTAAAACACAGAACAGAAATAAAACGCAAACTTATATATTACACAGAATAGAAACAGCTAGTATACTCTTCAGGAGTATAATTTTATTATTATTATAAATCTGTTCTGTTCTATAGGTATTTCATTAATATAAAATAGTACCTAATTAATAATAATAACAGCCCCATGTGTGATTTGTCGGAAAACTGAGACAAAACGCAACATATGTAATAACTAGAAAAAGAAGACCAATTATAAATAAAAATGAAAGGAACAATGGAACTATTGTTAAATGCCTTTATAAATTGCTATATAATAAATTTCGCTCGTTTTGCTACATATTTTGATCAAAGACTAATGTAAAATTATTAAATTAATGTAAAATGAAAATACAGATGTCATTCAAATTTTCGAGCAGATTTCTGTCCCTGTCAACCTAATAAAACAAAAATTATCTAAATGCATGATATATTTTTTTCAGCATTTTCAGAACTTTGAGCATGTTGGAAATATTCTTGAGCATTTTAGGTACATGCTCGTAAATTCTCAGAAAAAAAAAACATTTTATGGTATTTGTCTTCACCTCTGAAACGAGCTGATCATTTTTCTATAATGAAACCTATCTATGTCGTTTATTCTCGAATGTGCTCGTTTGTTGTCGCTGAAAATGGTCGAAATGTAAATGCTGAAGCATTTTGCATCACTGCTCGTGATTGCTATTTTTGTGATTCCTATTTTTGTTAGCACACTTGCAGTCCCGAGACAAGATTCCGGTCTTTCCACAATGGGAACAGAACTTAAGTGGTGGTCCTTTGCAAGCAAACCGCTGATGTCCAGATTGGCCGCACCTCCAGCATTTGTTGCCTGGTGATGCAATGTAATTAACATGCGATGAAGGTGCTTGTTTCACGGAAGACGGTCCTGCAGTCAGTTCAGGCTTTGGGGGAGTTGTGGGGCTCGGTGGAGCGGGCTCTACAAGAAAATCCTCCCCATCACTTGGGTCGCTCGTTTCTAGGTCGAATATGTGACTGTAAAAAAATATTTTTTAACGCATTGGTTTGTTGATGTTTTGAGGAGTAGGAAAAATAAATAAGAGGAATTTTGACGGTAGTTTTTACCCTAGACAAAAGAAACGTTTAATAAACTAATAAAATAATATATTGTCGCATCTCTCCCATGAGTCGCGTAGTCCCTTAGGACTCCTCAGGATCGGTTGCAGGTCCGCTGAGTGCTGGTAGTTCGTAGTCACACACTAACCGCAGGTAAGGGAGTTCAGAATTCAAGAAGACAGTGTCGTAACTATCCTTTATTATAGATAGACGCACGAACGTCACTAGCCAGGTGACACATGGAGCTGCCAGAGACATGCAAGGGGCAGGCCAGGAAACCTATTGCCCGTTCTCCAGCTTCCTAGTAGGAGCTGTCGCTACCCGCTAGACTGAATAAGGAACTCAGATCCTGGGTCAACCTATATGTCCTTAATTCAGCCAGCAAGTAGATAGTTGGTGATCCAAGTTGCAGCCAGGAAACACATTGATCCACTGAATGATTTGGTGACCTCTACTTTTCAGCTGTTATTTCAATTGCTTCGACTGGGAATATTTACTAATTATTAATTTATTTTAAGTTTGCCAATAAATACTTTCTATTTGTGAAATAATTAGTTTAGTTATTTAGTTAATAGAGTCCTTGCTTTTAAGCCTATTAAACTTACTCCAGAGATGTCGCTTTCCTTTTATAATTTCAAACTTTAATTATAATTACCTCCACAAACTGTCATTTCGTGACACATGCCTTCTCCCCACGAAGCCTTGGGTCCCAAGGCCAAACTAGAAATTGATGAGTTAGAATAGTTGTTTACAAATTAAACAAAAAAAGAACACGGCGTAGAAAAATAAAATTAAAAATCACATCACTAACACTGCTACCGTTCACAGGATATTATATTCCATTCATTTTGTAACAGTGGCCTGTTTTGGGCTGACGTTCCTCGGTAACCAGGTTGTGTACAAAAATAATAAAAAAATAGACATGGGTCGCTGGAAATATTCCCAACAAATGGAAGCATTGACTCGAAAACTCCCAAAACTCTTGGGAACATTCCCAAATTTTAAATTTGCTGCCATTAAGCTGTCAATTGTCTAACTGATTGAGAATTTAACCTCAAATTTCGGTTTTAAAAAATAAAACGTTTGCTTTAAATGTTTTAATTTTAAATTTTAAACGAAGATCTAAGGCCTCTGAGGTTGCTCTCTGCTTGTATATAGTGCTTGAGTTTTATTCACTACTGGTACTAGGTAAGTTTTCAGTTGTTTTTGTTTTGTTTATTTAATTAAAATTAAATAATTAGTTAAGGTAACTGCTGTGTACGATATTCAATAATGGAAATCAATAACAGGGTTATCAGCAACAGTGTTTATTACAATAATCTTTAATGAATCATAATTATTATGTTCCAAGCTTTCGCCCTTTGATTGAGGGCTTCATCAAGGAATTATAAATTATATTAAGTTCAATTACTCCAAAAATTATATAAATTTGGTGTTTTAATATGGCCGAAAAATAAGTGATATGGCGGAAGTAATTTGATATTTATGCAATTTTTTTATTTTCACATTTCAGTAGAATCCTATAGGTATATCAAATTCCTTTCGCCATATTATTTATTTTTCGGCCATATGATCTCAATTATGAAAGATGATACTAATGAAAACATGCCAGTTAATGCATTTGTGAAAAAATTGTTAATAGAGAAATATGCAGTACTACAAAGTGACTTATCTGAAGTTTTGTTATGTTATCTTTTATTCTTAACATTACCAGTTTCAGTGGCTACAGCCGAGAAATCATTTAGTAAGTTTAAAATGATAAAAACTTACCTCCGAAATGCAATGTCACAAACTCGTTTGCATGATCTATAGATTTTAGACATTGAACAGCAGGAGGCCTTAAAAATGAATGTGCAACATCTAGTCAATACTTTTGCAGAAACGAAAGCTTGTAAGCGAAATTTCTAGATTTGATTCTGATTCTTTTTTATTGTAATAAAATATATATGGGTAAATAAGTAGTTACCTAAATACGACTATTTTTTAAACAAGCTGTTCCTTACGTTGACTGAAGCTTTTAGTCTTTTGTTCCTATAAGTAAAATTAGTTACTTTCAAATAAACTGTGCTGTTGTTTATGGAATGGATTACTGATAACTTATATTCGTTTTTTTAATAAACTAATTTTTCAAAAATTTTAGTTGTAGTTTTTTTTTTCTCTTTAGAATTTTGTTTGGGGTTTTCCGTTTGTGGGGGGGCATGGGATTATTTGCTTACGGGCCCCACAAAGTCTTGCTACGCCACTGGCGAAAGCTTGGAACATTAATAATTATGGTTAATTAAAGATTATTGTAATAAACACTGTTGCTTGCTAATAACCATGTTATTGATTTCCATCATTAAAATTAAATACTTACAGTTTGTTCAGCGAATGTTCTGCCCTATGTCACAACTCCCGTCCTTGTCTTACTCATGACTATACGACGGATATCACGACCCAGACAAGGACAGGAGTTGTGACGTAGGGCCGAACATTCGCTAAACAAACTATATCATATGCATATAATATGCTCAATGCTGAAACCTAACCTGTAATATTCTATTCTTTATTTAATTTATGCAAATTCAGTAAAAGTACTATACTCATCATATTATATTGATTTAAAGGGAAACATGTAAGGAATACAGTTAGGATGATGAATCATTATTTTCAAAAATACCAGGAGTTTTTAAAATGCTCCGGGAGTATTGACAGCTAAATAAAATGGCGGATGGGAGGTTTCAGGCTGGGAGGAATGGGAGTTTTTAAAAATCCCGGGAGTAAACCCATCACCAAAAAAAAAAGTTATCATACCCTACCAACACCCTATGATTAATTCCCTTCTTAATAACTATGGCACCAATTTATATGTATCTAATAGTTCCTATAAGTATTTACAATAAAAGTATTTTAATATTTTACAAACTTTTACTGCGGTCATTAAGTCTTATTTTAGGTTGAAAAATGAAAAATCAATTTTTCGGCGTTCTTTTCTGATTATTTACCTGTGTCTCGCAAGTATAACATTATCATAAAGAATTATTCTATCTTATAATATTGTTTTATAAGGTTTATAAGGTAGAGAAAAATTCGATCCCTCAAGAGGATTCTTGGCCGTATTCGGGTCTCTGTGCAATTTGTAAGCGAGTTTTATTTCTTAACATACATATTTCCTATATACAGGGTGAATCATTTTTTTGGAGCAGGACTTTAACAGGTGATTCTTCAAAAAATAACCGCACTTTTTCGTATAAACTACATCTTTTAAGGCTTCATAGAAAAGTTACAGGGTGTTAAAGTTGGAAAAAATATGTGGACTTTATTGAATATTTACCAAGTTGTGATATTTAAGTCATATTTGGTATACGATATAACGGCATGCGTTAATATCGAACATCTTGCACAACCAGTGGTGAAGAAGTTGGTAATTGGTAAAATTATTTTTATATAGCGGGTGCCCGGGTGGAGCTTGCGTATGCTTGCCACCAGGGGTCGTTCAATGTCTTCGCAACCTTGCATGGTCAAGCGGGGCTCTCACGGGCTCGGCATTTGTAGCGCTGATTCATATGCCGTGTAGCACATGTCCAACCGAGCATGCTGGGATGCAGGCACGTTCCGCTGATCCCTGGCCTCTTACCTCCATCTTAATTTTCTGATGGGATTGGGTGGGCACTTTTCTGTCTTTCATCTTTCACTATATTTTCTCCATATACCACCATATCCTGGGTGGTTGGAAGATGTGATTTTTTTTTCTTATTAGATGCGGCACCTCTGCCAAATTGGCCTATAAAGGTCCTTCCACCTTCGAGATGTCCCTTGCCCATTACTTATTGTTTTTCTTTTACCATCAGTATGAAGTTGTTTTATTTATCGGTTGTGCAACACAGGAGCGTATTATCCGATGCTCAGTCAATTTCATGCAAACCTTTGTTTAAATTATTGCACATTTTGACAGTACGTACCATCTCTGTATTACCTTGCAATGGTCATATTTGAAAAGAAACATGGTGATGATTTCGACACAAATTCAAGGTGCTAATGCTTCCACAATGACAGTTACCACTAGAAGTGCAAAGGAAATTCGAATTCCTAAACATAAATCAGTGTTCTATGAAAAGCAGTCCATTCATTCGGGCAATAAAAGCTTTCAACTCGCTGCCTCAAAATATTAAAAGTATTGATCAGTTAAGTAATTTTATTCTTTTGGTTTTGGTACATTTTAATGTGTAATTTAATATGAAATTTAATGTGCAATGTAATGCGTAATTTTAACATGTGCTGCCTAAGTTTATATTGTATATGAGTTTGACTTTGTCGTGTCTTTGGATGTTCTTTAATGGCAATAAAGAAACTATTCTATTCTATTATCGCGCAGGATGCACTGCTTAAGCCAACATCGGCCTCTTCAGGTCCTTCTAGTGGCTGCTGCGCCGTGGTGCCTCCACCGCTATTCTTCTTTCCTCCTAGTGTCTAGACCGCCCTAAGAGCGTCCATCCAGAGATGTCGCTTTATAAATTCAAACTTTAATTTTAATTACTTCCACAAACTGTCACATCGTGACAATATTCTTAATATCCTGCCAATTAGGCCCATCTATCGACACTTATATGGTGTCGCTGGGATTTTGGCAGGTCTGCCAGGCAGCCGGAGCATGTACAACACTTGCCACAGTGCAGGAGGCCGGTCTGTGGCTGCCGGGTGTTTCTCAACATAGTCGGCGAGCGACTGGTCACTCTACGGTTGAGAATCGGGTAGGGAGACCGGATACGATGGTGATTGTGCCAATGTGCAGTCTATTAGCTCCCTTAATTACTGGTAGTTGGGGGATGGGTAACGGTGCCGAGATCTAGGGCTTTGGGCTGAAACCGTAAGCCACTCTAGATCAACACCGGACGTGGGGGCCCAATCGGGTGGTGGAGTGTTGGCTCGTTCCACAAAGTCTAATAGGGCTTCGATGTCCAGGGATGGGGATCTCGGTCGCCAGTTGGCCTTCGTGTGGGCGGTGAGCACACTCCTGCTAATAGGTGAGGTGGGTTGGTGTTGGTTTGTATTTTTGCGGGGACGGTCGGTCTTAGGCATATCTGGAATTAATCCATGGTTTATTTAGTATTTTATTGGTTAGTGGACTGGTTTTAGATCACCGACATGAATCCGGTGGAGCTTCTTGCCTGTATCTGATTTAAAATTGTAGACAACCGGTGACAGCACCCCAGTAACGTTGTAGAGGCCAGAATATTTCGGAGCTAATTTAGCAGCAAAATTCTTTGTCGCTGATGAGAGTGGCTACTCTTTTTTTTTCACAAATGGTCCTCAGTGTGACATTGCCATCAGAGCTGGGAAAGATCACGCCAAAAAAGATCTAGATCATAGATAAGATCGTTTTTCAAAAAAAGATCTAATATCATTTAAAAATAGATCTTTTCATGCAAAAACGATATTAGATCAAAGATCTTCTAAAAATGATCTATTTAAAAAAGAGCAATCGATCTAAGATCTTTTGAACGATCTAAGATCTTCTAAACGATCTAAGATCTTCTAAACGATCTAAAATCTTCTAAACAATGTAAGATATTCTAAACGATCTAAGATCTTCTAAACGATCTAAGATCATCATCTTTCATCATCTTTCAAAACCTGAGCAAGTGGTGATACGTCCAGTTTTACGTAACTAATTGTGTAAAGTAAAATTTTACGTAACTAGTTACTTAAAGTTACTACTCTAACTGAACTGGTTACGTAATCAATCAGTTGATATACCTATGGAGAATTATACTTTTTTTGTAAAAACGTGTTCACCGATTATTTAAACAATTTATAATTTTGTAACTTAAGTTATAAAATTCGAAATTTTTGAAAATAGATCATTGAAAATAAAATACAAATTAACATAAACCATTCATTTAAATTTGACCTCAAATTGGTTCTTGTAGTTGTAGGTAAAATGTACGTCAGTTTGTTTATATTATTTGTCATTTTTCGCGAATTATGACAATATGCACTTTAGCTGAGACCTAGAGATCTCCTGAGGTAAACTGCTTTAAATGAACGCTCGTTAGTAACGTAAGTAACTGAATTCGTGATACATAATATATATATATATATATATATATATATTAGAAATAATATGTAGATTATAATATATGTATAAGAAGAAAAATCTTTGTTGGTACAAAACTATTCATTCCAAAAAATATATACCTACCTTTCTACCTACATTATTTTGTATAAAAAATCACAGAAACGTTTCAAAAACGAACTACTTACAACAATTGAGGTCAAAATGAGAACATATTTTACAAATATGTAGATATAAAAACAAAAACTCTTATTCCTACAACAACCTAGAGCCGTTGACTGACGTATTAATAAGACTTCTCACGGCTATAGCTTCATATCCTGGAAAACAGATGGCGCCTATGGTCAACAATGTATTTGGTCTCCGGGAAGTGCATGGTGAGCCAAAGAACTGTCAAACATGACAGCCGTGAGCAGTCTTTATTAATACATCAGTCAACCCTAGAGCACTATTTTTTATTCTTCAAAAATAAAACATTATTTTTTATAAAAGAATCACAGAAACGTTTCAAAATTGAACGAAAACAAATGAGGAAAAGATCTTAGATCGTTATAACGATCTTAGATCCTTTTAAAGATCTTAGATCTCTAAAACTATCTTAGAACTTTAAAACGATCTTAGATCTTTAAAACGATCTTAGATCTTTAAAACGATCTTAGACCTTTAAAACGATCTAAGATCTTTAAAACAATCTTAGATCTTTTAAACGATCTTAGATCTTTAAAACAATCTTAGATCTTTTAAACGATCTTAGATCTTTAAAATGATCTAAGATCGTCAAATTAAGATCAAAGATAATATCTTTTTGAAACAATCTTTTTAAAAAAGATCGTTCTTCAGTGAAACAAAAAAGATCTAGATCTAAGATCAAGATCGCTATCTTTAAAAGGATCTTTTTTAAATAAATCTGCCCAGCTCTGATTGCCATTCACTCCTATAGCGATTATAATATTGGCTTTTGTCCAAATTGACATGGACTATTTGAAAAATATCTTGGAATTTTGTTAAACGGACGGTCTGTGGAGATATATCCGAAGGGGTGTCGGTTATCATTGACTCGCAACCTTCAGCTGTGTATTTATTGTAAAATTTAAAACCTATAAATGACTGTCCCATTTTTGGGAAATCATAGTTTTTAGAGTTCTGTTCATTCACTTGACGGGGTTTGCTTGTGGATGAAAAACTAAAAAATATGAGAGAATACCTACGGTTTCTTAGCAGTGTTAAAAAGCAAACAGAGGAAACTGATCTGCAAAAAGAAATGTCTGTAACCATTGAGTAAAGGAATCTAAATGATGCAACTGCTGCGTGGATATTTAACGCCACAAAAAATTTTCGGTACACCTTTTTTTTTCAGAATTTGAATATTCTGCATGACACTTCTTTATGGTAATCTATGAGCTTGATTTAAATTCTAGAGAAAATTTAAATCAGTTTCTCATAGTTTTTGTAGTTTTTCGATAAAAGGTTTTTTAACAGCAAAATTCTTTGGCAATGATGGGGTACTCTTTTTTTTTCAAAAACGGTCCCCAATGTGATAATGCCATTCACACCTACAGAGATTATAATATCGGTTCTGTTTGTTTTGCCCAAATTAACACGGACTAATTGAAAAATATCTTGGGGTGTCGGTTACGATTGACTCCCTTCAGCTGTGTATTTATTGCAAAATTTAAAACATACAAATGACTGTCCCATTTCCTCTGGTCTTGGTGACAAAATTGGGAAATCATAGTTTTTAGAGTTCTGTTCATTCGCTTGACGGGGTTTGCTTGTGGAGTGTAAGATGGAGTAAGATGGTGATGGATTGCCATTTTGGTTAAAAATTCTGTAAACATGTGGCCAGTATACTGAGTTACCAATTGATGGTAATCACGGTTTCTGGGCAACCGAAGCGAGTTACTACTAGCTCGTACCAAGCTTGAGCAACATTTTTGGCAGTAGCTTTACGGATGGCTCTACATTGTACCCACTTTTAAACTGGTCCTGGAATGGTACCAAGTAGCAGTGACTTTTGCTAGAACGGGGTAAAGGGCTTACTATAATGATTGACTGTCTCCCAAGGGTTCTGGTTTCAGGACGGTTGCATTTTGCCGGGTGGTAGTTATAGGCAATTTTCAAAAAATTTTGGTCAGTTAAAGTTTTTGTTATTTTTCGATAAATTTACGGGCCGGTTTTTTAGGCGAACAGTTTTTATTTGGTTTTGTGACAATTGGTTTTTGTTTTAGTTGATTCAAGTTGGTTCTAAGAAAAATAGTTTGTCATTTTTTACATGCTGCTATGAGAAAAAAGATATGGCTTGTAAAATAGAATGCTAACAATTGAGAAAAAGTAATGTCCACAGGTATATATGCTGTTTGAATTTCGGTGTTTTAACGGATTTGAGAATATTGTTTTATTTCACTCCCTGTCTTCTCAACAAACAAAGTAGCAAAAGATCCTGCTCAGGTACCTCACTTTTGTAAATTGACGCATTTACGGAAATAGATAAATGCTAATTTGTGAAGGCAGAGAGGCTACCTTTTGTTTTAATTTTGCTCAAGGTGCCAGATTTTTAAGGCAGTTACCCTCTAGTTTTTGCTCGGGTAATTCAATGAAGATGATAATACTCCAAAGTTCGGTTTAGCTATTTTATTTTGTTTGTTCTTTTGCAGGGACTGGGGAATAAATAAATCAACAGAATAGAATAGAATAGTGTTTATTAACACCAATGTGTTAACGAAATACAGGATTTTTACACAAGTCAACAATGGTCAATGTCAATATTCAATGAAAGTAAAATACACAATACATGATACACGACAAAAAACACAGTGTAACTTATACACAAATATCTTATCACATTCTAGTGACACATTAAAAGATAACAATTAAAGAAGTTTATAAATATAACTATAAGCATATATAATAATCAGCCGATATACCATCAAAGACGGCTCTTATACATTCATCCACCGAGTAAAAGGGCCTGCGTAACAGGTATATCTTAATAATTTTTGAAAATTTACTTTAAGCTTCATTTAGGTTTTTCGCCAGAGAAACACAAAAAAAAACAATAAGATCTATGCTTCTTGAATCAAAACCATTTAATGAGGTAAAAAATTACATTTTTTTTTACAAAATTCCTTGTGAATGTGGAATGTTCTATATTGGGGAGACTTGTAGGCCATTTAACGTTTATTTAAAAATTATATTAGGCAAAATCAAATTTCAAAGTCAAAAATATGTGAACACTCTTTTAATAATAATCATAGAATTTTGTGGGGTAGGTCCCAACCAAGTCTCAAAAAAGTAGGAAACAGGCGAATTAAGGAATTGGCATTGATTCTAGGAAATATGGACAATTGTGTTGCTGAATGTTCAGTGGAATTCAGTAAAATATTATTACCAGTTATTCAAAGAGAAGGTATAGTAGAGTAAAATTTTTTAAGAAGTTGAAACTTCTCGTTCCAAGCTTTCGTCCTCGATTGCACGGGACATCCTCAGGGCGCGACGATCACACTGAGACTGTCTCAGTCTGATCATCAATCGACCTTAATAGCTGTATCTGCGTGGTTTCATTATTGTCCTACAGTACTACGGTTTTGTAGGGTTTTCCTTAGTACTTGAGCAATTGCTAGTTTAGATACAAATGGGATGGAGCCTGAATAATAGTAATTGCCACCCCTCTTCCGCACTGCATGTGGTTGCTTCTGGAGTACTTCTAGTTTTGGACATTGCGAGGGTGAAAATTATTATTGTTAAATGTGTTTGGAGATCATAGACATACAATTTAGACTGTTGCCAAATGTACCCTATTTACAAATATGTTAAGTCCGACATTGTATAAATGCTAAACTATAGCTTCAATCTACTTTCAAGTACCATATTATACAGCATGTCCGATTACTACTTCCTTCTTCGATTGTGGCTATACTATTAAGGATAAAAAAATCGATTTGGGATATCCAAATGAGGCAAGATGGAGCACATTTTAAAATTAGTTTTGCATATATAGGGTGTTACAAAAAAGTGTGGCGACAATTTTTTTTTAATGGGATGACCCCATGTTTTTTAACGCAAGATCCCTAAATTATTTCCGCTTCCGTCTGCGGCATTGCTAAGTTATATTTTTTTAAGTATTTTTTGCTAAATGCTAACCGTTAATTAATATTGTCATCAGTGGCGGTTCATGGCATTGGGCAGGGTGGGCAGTGCCCACCCAACCGGACAACGGAAAAGGAAAAAAAGAATTTTTATCGTGTTCAACAATGGTATTAAATTTATCAATCAACTTCATAGACTCACGACTGAAACGTATAGGTACCAAAATTCAAAATTTGAATTTGGTAATAATTATTATGGGAGGGCACGATTGAATTTCCCAAACTAGCCAAGCCATACGTCTGCGACGAAAGCTAATGCGCCCGAGCTGCGTGAAGATATAAACATAGGTTACGCATATCTTCGGCATTTAACTATGAGGGTGGGCGAGCCCAGCCGACCCAGCGGCGAGCGGCCGGAAACAGCGACCGAACGAGGCCGTCTGCGTCTGTTATTTAATTTACATAGGTTAAATTAAGTCCCGAATATTCAGAAAAAATGAATCCAGGTTTATGTGAGTGTGTAACTATTAGTAACTAACAGTCAGTTATTAACTTCATTTTTGTTTTGGTAAGGTATGTAAAGTATAATACTTACGTATATTTAGGTAAGTTCAGTTTTAATCGCGCCTAATCGGTCCAATTTTAAAGAAATTAGAATGAAAGTAAAGGGAAACCCGATTTAGATTTACATTCGAATTGCAAAAAAGTGATACTTATAACTTATACTTTATATATTTATCCTTATCACTTATCATTTTATCGATCAAATCAGAAAGTAAAAGTAGTAACACAGGTTCCTTTGTTTTTTTCTTCAAATCTCAAATCTTATTACTTAGGAGTACATTACAAAACAAACCCAATTTTCCAATTTTCGGATCAGCGCCCTGAATTGAATAACATATCTTATTATTATTTCTCAGTCTCCGGCCGGGACCGGCGACGCGGGCGGCGCGGCGAAGGCCAGGCAGGGCTAGCCCGGGCTCGTCCATTGATGAACGCTAGGGGGAGGAAGGTCTGACTTCAAAAGTAAACTAGAGTGATATGTCCAACGATATAAAGGAATAGATGACTCACTCTAATACAAATAAATCGGTTTTATTTTGCTTCTATAATTAGCGGGTCGGGGGGGATGAAGACGAGGTAATTTGTTTACATTGGCATTTCTTAAATTTAGTCTTTCCTATTTTCACTGAGAATAACCGCCCAACTAAAAAATATAGTTGAGAAATATCTTGTAAGGGTAACTCGTCTCGTCTCGTCTCTGCATTCTCATTCTAGCAGTGATATAGGTTAGTAGTTTCGCCGTTTCCCAGAGCCGGCGTTCAGAAATCAGTGCCTTCTTATTATTATAGCGTGTGTGCCTGTACGTCTTCTCGAGTTGGTATGTATAAATATCAAGTTTCAATCGTGTGAATCAATAAAAGGGTCATTATTTAGGGCGACAGGCGACAGGTTCGATCAAGTTATATGCCCTCCGTCCGGAGGCGGTAAAACGTGAAACAATATGGCATGGCGAATAAGGTATGCCTTTTCGAATGGGGGTTCCAAGAGTATGTTGGGAAATTTGAAGGTAAACGTAGCATACGATATAATACGCAGACATAAAAATATAGCTGACTGAAAAAATACGCCACTTCCATTATAAACTTTGATGTTGCTGTTGCCGACAACCAAGATGTATGATAAAAGTGTCACCCAACAAACGATAATCAAATATACATAGATGAGCAGTGAATGTATCGCGATACAGTTGTGGCGTGCATAATAACATTGTGTGGCGGGACCGTGTAACTGTTCTTTATGTCAGATCAGATATTTTTTTTTATTTGCAAAAATTATCGATTTGGCACCCCCGCAAAGTTGGACAAGGGAGAATTTCCCAAGGGAGAATTTCCCTAAAATTTTATCTGACAAGGTTACCACTTTAATTTCATTACTTTTATTAAACGATTCTGAAAAAATCATCTGTGAGGAATTTTATGACCTTGTAACTGACATAACTTTGCAATGTTATGACGTCATAAAATTTAGACCCTCAGCTGTTTTTTTTTTCAAAATCGTTTAATAAAAGTAATGAAATTTTAGGGAAATTCTCCCTTGCCCAACGCCTTAATGACTTTGAGGGGGTGCCAAATCGATAATTTTTGCAAACAAAAAAAAATTGTCTGATTCGACATAAAGAACAGATACACGAAGTTTAACAGTGAGGTAATTACAATTTTTTTAACCTGCTTCGTATTTCTGCTGACAAACTTCTTAATTTCATTTTTTCAAGGTGGAGAATTTATAACTTAGTTTTCAATCGATCAAGAAGAACCAAATCCAAGGTTCTTTTCTGCTGCATTTCTATTACTTTACAACTAAAAATATGTAGTTGTCACAACAACTACGTATGTAGTAGAAACTACATACTAGTTTCTTAGAACAACTACATTGTGTAGTACCTAATAGTAACTACTTGTTTTTAAATAAAATATTGTAGTAATGTTTACAAAAAAACTCCTAGCAAACCCGATTTAGTAATGACTACAAATCGACCTTCCTGTCCCCTATTCTATTACAAAATTTTGCAGTGGGTATGAGTTTTTTAGTTGTGGTTACAAATTTTTTTCCTCAGTGTTGTATTGCATAATAAATCGTTTCTTGATAGACTTGTATATCATATAATATATGCTTTGAAATACTTATATTTACAAAATAACCTAAGTCGTATAAAAAAAACTGGCACAACTTGAATGTGCCAACAATAACATCTTTTCAATATCATGAAACAAAACAAGTTGCCTTTGATAATGTATCTATACCTATATATCGTTAGACGTATCCCTATTTCCGGCAGGGATGTCACCTGTTATTTAGGCTTTACCTCTTCTTCACCTTGCCCACCCGCTGCCAAAACCCACGGGCCGCCACTGCTTATTATATCTTTTACAGTTTACCATTTTTTATGACGAAAAACCAAACTGAAAATTTTTGTACAGGATGTTGAGTTTTTTCCCGCCAAAACTCCTGACATTTTCAAACTTAATTTACTTTTTTCAAATGGAACACCATATATCTCACATTTCTAATGGATAGAACATCCATTCTGCTTCAATTTGATACCAAATACATTACCTTTATCTGTCAGTTTTTTCAAAAATCCAGTATGAAAAGAAAATTTGCAACTTTTTTACCTCCTACATGCATGCAAATTACCGAAGAATCAAACTTGTACTTATTTAAAAAGCCAGCATATCAAAAAAATGAATAGATTAAAATTTATCTTTAGTGCAAAATGGGCGGCATATTGAGCAGTTTTTGCATTAAATAAAATCAAAGGGGTAACAACATAATATTTTGTTCACTTGTATTTTAGATTTTGTTATTTTTCCTATTTTTTAGTAGTTTTGTTGGTTTTCAAGACCATCTTTGACAACTTCCATTAATTTAATTAATAAAGGTTTAGTAGCGCATAAATTTGGTTCTTGAGTAGTTTGCATTTATAATAATAATTTTATTATAATAATAATTTTATTATTATAATAATTTTCTTTTTATACTGGATTTTTTAAAAAACTGTTGAATAAAGTTAGCAATTAAAGCAGAATGGATGCTCTATACAATAGAAATGTTAGATATAGGATGTTCCATTTGAAGAAAAAAATAGTAAATTAAGTTTGAAAATGTCGGGAAAAAATTAAACATCCTGTACAAAGTTAGGGATGTACACTATAAATATACAAAATTGGGTCATTCCATTAAAAATTTTTTTTTCGTACCCAAACTTTTTTGGGACCTCCTGTATATGCCAAACTAATTTTAAAATATGCTCCATCTTGCCTTCTATCTATCTATCTATCTGGTCAAGAAGAGGCCGCATCAGAGCGGCCCGGCACGCGGGTCATCATAGGCCCATTGTGCCCCCACGGCCGGTATCACAAGGCAGCCAGCATACCGGCCTTCTTAATGAAGGCCCGCAGCTCCTCTATCCTGACACCATATACGTCCTCATCACACAGCTTTGCCATGCCGAAGGACTCGAATCTGACCCTGTCAAGCGCAGGGCACACTGTTACTAGGTTGTGGGGGGTTTCCTCTTCTTCCAGGCACCATCTGCACTCCCGCTCCTCCTCCACTCCAATGAGGTGTAGGTGGCGGGCAGTGCCCAGTGAGGACCCTCTCCAAACCCTTAATCTCCTTTCTTGGCAGACCCAGCAACTATTGGGATAAGGCCGGCGATGGCCCACGAATCATGAGCCTCGTCTGCCTCATCCCCAGAGCCCTGAGCCACTCCTCAACGAATCTGCTCTGCAGCCATTCGTCCAGGACTCCAATTGCTACCCGAGGTGCAATCCCCAGAAGGGGTTCCGGTCCCATCGGCCTGCTCATGGATCCCTCCCTGACCAGAAGGTCAACGGTCTCATTTCCCTGGATGCCCGAATGCCCAGGCACCCAGGACAGAGTCACCTTATTCCCTTCGGCCACCAGTTTGAGCAGACTCGCCCTACATTCCTCCACCAGAGGAGATGTGGTGCGGTTTACTCGCAGCGCTTGGAGAGCTACTTTGCTGTCGGAGTAGAAGGTTACCTCGCGCCTCCTCACCTGGAGTTTCAACGCCCCCAACATAATAGCAAACATCACCGCCTGCAACACCGTAGTGTGTTCTCCGAGAGAGGCTGTAAGTTTGCCAGTTCCTTGCAGTAGGCGCCGGCCCCAGTTCCCTTCCCCATCTTGGACCCGTCTGTATACCAGACTAGTCCCTTCTGGGTACTAATATTCCCTTCCTTCCACTCTTTCCTTTCTGGGAAGGAGAAGCGGAGTCTGTCATAGAAGCCAATAGAGGGCACTTTCACGTCCCTTCTCATCTCTAGGAAGGGAAGCGCCTCCCTTAGCTCTAGCTCTAGCTCTAGCCACAGCCTCTAATGCCCACAGAGTGAGGTCCCGGTAGCCCAGATGTTAAGTCCCTCTAGTCTGCCTTAGCCGCCTCATACTCCACCAGGGCCCCCAATGGAAGGAGGCCCACCAGGGCCTCCAGGGCCCAAGAGGGAGCAGTTCCGAGGGCCCCTGTGATGCAGAGGCAGGCTAGGCGTTGTATCTTGTCAAGCGCCGCATGCGGTCTGGTCCTGCAAAAGCCTGACCAGCAAACAACAGCCCCATGCATGATCATGGGTACAATCATTGCCTTGTAGACCCAAAGCATGATTTTCGGACTCAGTACCCACGAAGATCCCACGGCTCTGCGGCACGCCCACAGCGCATTGCATGCCTTTTTGGTCCTTGTGAGTACATGTTCCTCGTAGGTCAGTCTGGAGTCTAGCCAGACTCCCAGGTACTTAACCTTCTTCTTAATTTCTAGTTGGGTCCCTTGAAGTTCCATAAGAGGCCTGGGGACCACTTTTCTCTTTCTGGTAAATAATATGAACTCAACCTTGTTAGGGTTGACACTTAATCCGTTAGAGGCGCACCACTGAGAGAACTTCTCCAGAGCTCCATTAAGGTGCTCCTCTAAAAGCTCTATCTCTGTGCCCTGCACTAGGATCACAACATCGTCCGCATACGCCTGTACGAGGACATCCTGCTCCTCCTCTAAGATTCGCAGCAGTTCATCTACCACCATGCACCATAGGAGGGGAGACAAGATCCCCCTAGGGACAACCCCTCGATGCATTAATGGTCGACCTGCCTGCTAGTGAGCATGGATCGGGTCCACCTATCCAAGGTTTCTCCGGCTTCCACCCTCCTCACAGCCCTACAGATCGAGTCCACCGCCAAAGGCACCCTCTATGTGCAAAAAGACACCCACCGACACCAGCCCGCCCTCCCGCCTTGTGACAAGCTGGTGAAGGGCCGAATCCGCGGACCTTCCCACTTGGTAGGCGTGATGCTCGGAACTCAGTGGTGCCTTGAGGACAAGTTGCTCCCTAAGATGTCTGTCCACCAGTCTCTCCAGCTAGTGAGACTGATGGGTCTATAGGCCTTGGCTTCAGTGTAGTCACTGCGTCCAGGCTTAGGTATAAGTATCACTCTTATCTGCGGCCAGCAATGAATCCTGGTCGATCCCAACCACGAGACGTACTTCCTCGGGCCCATCCTCCTGTTGCCACACCCTCCACCGGCTGCAGCTCATCCTGTTCTGGCCCTTGTGCTCCCCCCCCCCTGCTTCACTCCTGCCTCATCGACCATTGAAGATAGTTTATGGGGGCCCCGTCCCTCTGTTCACTACTTGTATCAATCGGTTGTTTGCCCCCCGCAGAATCCGGGGGGCAGCCCACCGTCTTGCCTTATTTGGATCTCAAAACTATTTTTTTATCCTTAATAGTATAGCCACAATCGAAGAAGAGAGTAGCAAATGGACATGCTGTATATGTACACAATAATATTGACGCAAAGAATGATTCAAATCAAAAATTCTGAATCGACAAGAACCTTAATTCCGATGAGCTAGTGGTCCCGGCTACTTACCAAACAGGTCGCTTGACGACTTCACTACTTGCTTTTGTTTATTGCCTGGGCTCCACGCAATAGCCAGGCCTACTATGAGTAGCTATCACATAAGCTGACTGAAATGGTGACAAATTCAACAAAATAAGTATTTGCTGAAGCTAATAAAATTGTTTACAATAATTGAAACCAATGATATATACGATAGGAATAGATGACTCACGCTAATACAAATAACACGGTTTACATGAGCAGGTTGGGGGGGGGGGGAAGAGGGAATTTGTTTACATTGGCATTTCTTAAATTCCATCTTTCCTATTTTGTAACAATATGATAAAATAATAAAACTTTTTAAAATCATGAAACAAAACAAGTTGCCTTTGGTAATGTATCTATTCCTATATATCGTTGATTAAAACAATTTTTAGTGATTATTAAAGTAAAAAACTATGAGCGGCTCAAACATATAATATAGTTCTTTAATTTACTTCACTTCATACAAACAGATAAGCTCCGACTCACACACAGGTCAGTATTTGGTAAAAAAACACTTAGATAAGTAGTGGTAAATACTTCCATTTACAGATGTCTAAAACTCAATTTTAAGGTAATTTTAACTGTTTCTGTGGAAAACCACAAACTACTAAATGAACAACTATACTGGACCTCCACAACATATAAATACACAACTACACTGGACCTCAGAGCCAGAGAGTTACTACATTTCGGCGAGGTATTCAATTTTAACTGAGAATTCAACGCCTGCCAATATGAACCAATGAAAGGTTTTATTAAATTCGTACTTTAATCATAAATCCTGTCATTTTGCTTTCCAGCTCGATCAGAACAAAAAAATCCGAGACAGCTAACAAAAACCCATAACCATAGAAAATCTAAATACCCACGATCATGACCCAAAAACTCTATGTTTGGCCAACCGTGTTTGGAACTCATATGCATTTTGCCTCTCTATACGGGATGTCCCAGAGTCTGTAGTCCAAACGAACTCGGTAGATCGCTAGGATGACCTTGAACTCTATATTCTCAAATATTATCTCATTTTTTTTCTTCAAACTGCTACCAAAGAAAATATTTCATACAACTTTTGAATCGCGATATCTCAAAAACGGTGATTCTTAGGAAAAAAGTGTAAGGACAATAATTTTTGTAAATAATTGCATGCTCTACAATTTTTGTCTGATGTATTTTTATGATAAAACTTACCGTTTGAATAACTTTTTTTGCACATGTGGGATTGATGGGGACTTTTGACATTTCTTTTATATTGATGATATAAACAATAAAACCAAGATTCAGCTTTGCGAATTAATGTAACCTTGAATGTCTATTTTGTACACTGGGGGTACACTGCAAAAAATGCAAGCCCCTCCGATCAATAATCAATAATAAAATACTTCTCTGATCACTTAGATTATGATGTAACGCAATTATGAGATGGTTTCCACAACAAAAATACAGGGAAAAGTTAAATTGCTTTCTCTTATAAAAGTTTCTTTACAATGATCCCTCATTCCCATCACATGGAGATGATAGGTATCTTATAGCTCGCTTTTGTAATATGAAGACTGATTCTATCAGTTATTGGCTGCTAAATCCCCAAAAAGCTACCCCATATCTCAAATGAGACTCTAACAAAGAAAAATAAACCACCCATGCTATATCCCAAATTAGCTCTAACTACTCTAAATATAAAGAAAATCATACTTACCTTTACAATGTTTTCTATCTTTGATAGTGTCGGAAGCAGGCAGCTAGGATAACATGAGGGCTCCTCTGAATTACCACCTTTAATATCTATGAGGGTAGTGCCCAAGCTGGACCGACACTATATTAAACACCCAAGCATGAAGTCATACTTCATTGTTGTTTACGGACTGGAGTGGCGCCACTCGTAAAAAAAATGGTGACTTATTATAGGTTATAGGGGGGTATTCTCTGGTTATTGATATGTCAGTTACTGACGTTTAAAATGTCCCAAATTTTAAATATTCAGGTTTATTAAGATTTTCCTTCTTTTTACGGTAATGAATTGTCTTTGCGTTCAGTATTTAGTAGTTTTATCCTATTAACACAGCTTTTATAGGTAGATTTGTTTGTGATAACATGAAATTTCCATGCACATGAAGAAAATGGTATGCACACTGCACAGACCATTTATTATGGGATGATCTGATCAACCAGCTGAAGAAGCGAAAATTCTAGATATTATTTTGGAAGAGTATTTTGTAACGTATGCAAGAATGAAAATAGAAAATTTTGTTTATAGCTCCAAAGCGAACCAATAGCCCTCCATATAAAGAAGAAACTGAAAAATCGAATTGCGTTTTATGCTTACTTACACTACAACTAGCCATGGACTTCATTTCAAACCAAAAAGTACCAAATACTCTTGCGTGCTTTTTAGATTCACTTTTCTTAAGAAAATGTATGGAAATATGCCAGGTGAACTTGTCAAATTAGAGAGACATAACAAACAAATATTTTATTTTATTTTGGATGTTAAATTCGTTGTAACAGACACATTTACATGTTTTTATTTTATAAAAGATTCTGCAACAATGGTGTTTTAACATTAAACCACCGTGTAAATTTGTTTCGTCGTGTGGCGCCAGTGGTGATCGCTTGAAACAGCGCTATGCACAAGTCTCTAATATAGTGTTTGTCCAGGCCCAAGGTATAATTTAAAAAAGTGGAAAATTTAAAAGCCCTTATCTAAGAGAAGTAGTCCATTGTCAAATTTAGAAACAGAAATTTAAAGTGATTTCATATAGAGCGTGTCCATTTACTATTCCCTTCTTAGATTGTGGCTATACTTTTCAGGATAAAAAAAATCCGTTCGGGGGATCCAAATAAGGGAAGATGGAGCACATTTTAAAATTAGTTTGGTATATACAGGGTGTTCCAAAAAAGTGTGGCGACAAAAAAATAAAAAATTTTAAATGGAACGACCCGATTTGTTTTATCGCAAATGAAGCCTATCAAAGTATAGTATACATCCATAAATTATTTCTGCTTCCATCTGCGGCGTTGCCAAGTTATAATTTTTTTTTAGGTATTTTTTGCTAAATACCAACCCTTCATTAATATTGCTATATTTTTCTTGCGGCTTGATTTTTGCTCTTGAAACTTTGGTTGTGGATTTACACTTAACCATTTTATTAATGACTAAGAACAAAGTTGAAAATTTTTGTACAGGATGTTTCACTTTTTTCCGCCAAAACTCCGACATTTTCAAACTTAATTTACTAATTTTTTTCAAATGGAACACCCTATATCTAACATTTCTATTGGATAGAGCATTCATTCAGCTTTAATTTGATACCTAATATAGTACCTCTATCTCTAGCAGTTTTTTTAAAAATCCAGTATAAACAGAAAATTTGCAACTTTTTTACTTATTACATACATGCAAATTACTCGAGAATCAAACTTGTACTTATTTAAAAAGCTGCATATCAAAAAAGCGTTAGTACCCGTTACAATCTGTAGTTTACCATATTTTTGTATACCTACTACACCTGCAATAGAATATTAAATTACAAAAAGTTAAAAGTTTTAGGAGAACTCATAGGTGGCCATGGTTTTGTTTCTAGTTTGACAGTTGGTAAATATTTCATTTGCTGCTTGTATTCTGTGTTCGTTGTTTAATTTCAAACAGCAAAAAGTTGTCACAAAATGAAAATTATTGTAAACAAGACTTGATAAGTATGATTTACGTAGTTGGTGAATGTTTTGGAAATTGTTTTTTGACATCTCGAGTCCTACTGAGGACTTTTTTATTTCTAAATCCAAACTCAGTTGTCTTACACTTATTTCGGGGTGTTCCACAACAGCCAATGTTATAGCTAACTGATTTTCTTCATTTAAAACTGGTTTTGTTCTAGTCTGCTCTTTATAGGCAACATTTACTGTGCGATCGATGCAGCATTCTGGTATCAGGATGCCTTCTATCTGGGAATTTTTGGGCATAAATTCGAGATGCCAAAAAACAATTTCCAAAACATTCACCAATTACGTAAATCATACTTATCAAGTCTTGTTTACAATAATTCATGTTGTGACAACTTTTTGCTGTTTGAAATTAAACAACGAACACAGAATACAAGCAGCAAATGAAATATTTACCAAATGTCAAACTAGAAACAAAACCGTGGCCACCTATGAGTTCTCCTAAAACTTTTAACTTTTTAATTATTTAATATTCTATTTATGCAGTTGTAGTAGGTATACAAAAATATGGTAAACTACAGATTGTAACTGGTACTAACGCTTTTTTGATATGCAGCTTTTTAAATAAGTACAAGTTTGATTCCCGAGTAATTTGCATGTATGTAATAAGTAAAAAAGTTGCAAATTTTCTGTTTATACTGGATTTTTGAAAAAAACTGCTAGAGATAGAGGTACTATATTAGGTATCAAATTAAAGCTGAATGAATGCTCTATCCAATAGAAATGTTAGATATAGGGTGTTCCATTTGAAAAAAAAAATAGTAAATTAAGTTTGAAAATGTCGGAGTTTTGGCGGAAAAAAGTGAAACATCCTGTACAAAAATTTTCAACTTTGTTCTTAGTCATTAATAAAATGGTTAAGTGTAAATCCACAACCAAAGTTTCAAGAGCAAAAATCAAGCCGCAAGAAAAATATAGCAATATTAATGAAGGGTTGGTATTTAGAAAAAAATACCTTAAAAAAATTATAACTTGGCAACGCCGCAGATGGAAGCGGAAATAATTTATGGATGTATACTATACTTTGATAGGCTTCATTTGCGATAAAAAAAATCGGGTCGTTACATTTAAAAAATATATTTTTTTTATCGCCCCACTTTTTTGGAACACCCTGTATATACCAAACTAATTTTAAAATGTGCTCCATCTTCCCTTATTTGGATCCCCTCAACCGATTTTTTTTATCCTTAAAAGTATAGCCACAATCGAAGAAGGGAATAGTAAATGGACACGCTGTATATAAATATGAAGTTGGATTTTAACGTGGAATATTATTAATGAGTATAGAGGGAGTAAAAAGTAATAGTCAGTTCTCATTTCTGACTTCCGGTTTGACCGGAAGTAAGCGTTTCTTAGTTAGATTTTCGAGGCACCCTGTATATTGGGTTTTTTTATGTTCCTTTTGTTCTCCAAATTCCAACTATTGTAGTTTTATATCTTTATCTCTAAAAATAACCAAGCAACGAATTTTAATTTTTTGATAAATTTCGTCAAATATGATAAATTCACAGCATTGCATGGAATGCTATATTGTCAGAGATAACTTTATAAAACTATATATGGTTGGAATTAACTATATATGGAAGAATAAAAGGAACCTAAAGAATCCAAAATATACAAGGTGTCACAAAAATCTGACCAAGTGATGGTTACTTCTGGTCGATGCGGAAGTCAGAAATGAAAACCGACAATTTTATCCTAACCGTACACTCATTACTAATATTCCGTGTTAAAATCAAAGTTCACAATTTTTTGGAAAAGGGCGGGTATTTTTTGAAATAACTTTTAACAACACCCTGTATATTAAGTTTGTCGCTATATTCGAATTCCTTGGAAAATTCTACACAAGTTTGATGTTTGAACCATGAATTTATTTTTAAAATTACCAAGAAAATCGGTTTTATCACGTTAACTGGGACTCCCTACAGAGCCATAATAATATTATAGTATTAGAGGCATTTGATATTGTCTCATTTTAAACACATAGCAGATTGTTTTGGTATTAAGTCCAAATTTCAAGTTATTTACCTTAAGAGGGGGTTGCCGACAGCGAAAGTGACGTTATATTTCGTATTTTGTATAGCAAGTTGTATAGCATAAAATCTAATAACATGTTACCTGCCAAAAATTTAGTACAAACATCTGTCTTCATTTTAATCATAAGATCTTAAAAGCAGTGTTTTGTTTTATAGGTTATGAAAACCTTGAGAAAAATAATAATTCCAGTGCATATTATTATGCTTTTAAGATCTTAGGATTAAAATGAAGACAGAGAGGTTTGTACTACATTTCTGACGGGTAAAATGTTATTAGATTTTATGCTATACAACTTAAAAAAATACGAAATCTAACGTCACTTTCGCTGTCGGCAACCCCCTCTTAATTTTGGAATTTGGAACCTGTTAAGTCACATTCCTTTTTACTTTATTATTTTGGAGAAAAATCCGCAGTTTAATATTTAATATTTATCAATTTAGTGTAGTAGTAACTAAAGTTCCTCACAATAATATAACTGAAAATGATTAATAACGCTGTTTTGTTAATTTTTTTTTGTTTTCCCTCAATAGTTCAATATCTGTTATTATAACTTCCTTGCTATGCCAGAGTTTGTTAAATACCACCCTCAGGATAAATAACAGAATTACACCCCAGTAGGAAACTACAGAGGATATAATAATTACACCCAAGGAGAAAACTACAGAGGATATTTATTACACTGGGATTACTATGGTTTTCTAGGGTTTTCCATAGTACTTGAGCAAGTGCTATCTTAGTTCTATCGGAAAAATCGGCCCTTGCCGCAAATGGCAAAGAAGACAAAATAATAGTAATTGCCCCCCTCCCCCGAACAAGCATTGAGTGCTTCTTGGGTACTCCTAGTTTGGAGTATTGCGAGGGTGAGAAGTATTATTATTATTATAAAGAGCCATAGTGTAATAAGTGCAATTGAACTTAAAAAATGATATTTTTTATTAGGTTATGAAAAAATTATACCTTAACATGTTAATACCTAATTAAAATTATATGTATGTCGAAACATTCATACTGCTCTCCTATAAGAATGTATAAAAGTGACTTAATACTCTATGGCTCTGAGGTCCAGTTATATTTATATAATTTACTTTTTTCCTGTCGTAACTTTCTTCAGCAAGGGATGATTCTGGGCATTGGTAACTGATCGGGGCAAACTTGTTAATTGCCGGGGCGCTGGCCAATGCGAGGTCCCCATCATATTCATCATGGGTTGCGGTGGTACTATCCCCTTGTTAGCCTGTTGCATATTGGTATTTCGCAGTCGTGGATTTTGCACAGGTACTGTCGGAGGTGGAACAGGCGCAACCTGGTGTTTTGGTTGCAGATTTAACTGAATTGGGGATGGTTTCTGCACGCTCGGTCTTTGGATTGGAAATACCGCAGTGGAGACAGGAACAACAGGAACCTTCACAATGCTAGGAGTTGGTCTTGGTTTTGGGGGTTCTACCGGCACCTCGACTTTTTCAACTACCTCTCTGAATGCCGATACAGAGATCGAGTCACTTTTGCTTAGATCTATGAATGATTCGAGTGCCTGTTTTAGGTTGTAGTTTGAAGCTTCGAGAAACCTGAAATTATACAAGGTTTTTGTTTAACAAACAATTGAAATTACAATATAATATAGATACAATTTCCTATTGTTAAAATAAAAACAAATAAACCACAGAAACTGCACACAAGCAGTTTATGGCCCACTTCAAACAGGAACACCCCCATAAAAGTTGTATTTATCATCCGATTTTGATTGAGGTTTTTTTAACAATAGGTCATCAAAAACTGTACTTTAGGACAAAACGGCACAATTTATTTAAAAAAACCAAGGCCTACTACGACATATTTTTTGGGCCAAAATTGGACAAATCAAATTAGGCATATTTTTATAAAAATTCTGTCTATGCCACTGGATTGGGCTTCCCTTAAAACAGGTTGGTACCAAATTTATCGATTTATCAATACATATTTGTAATAAAGCAAGTTACAGTTTCACTTGTTTCCAATCCCCGAGCAACTTGATTTAAGTGAGTTTTCAGGTAAAATAGTTTTCATTAGTTTCTAGAATTTTTATTGTCCCATATTTTATAACATTTGGTACAAACACATTTTAAGAGGCGCCCAATCCAGTGGCATAGTCAGAATTCTTATTAAAATGTGCCTAATAAGATTTCTCCAATTTGTTTTTTAAATAAAATGTGCCTTTTTGCCCTAAAGTACAATTTCTGATGACCTATCATTTAAAAAAATCGATCAAAATAGGATGACTAATACAAATTTTATGGGGGTGTTCTGGTTTGAAGTGGGTCACACTGTATATAGATACAAATTCTTATTGTATCTCTGCGCAGTCGTGGTATTTTCAGCTTTGGGATTATAATTCGTAAAATTAACGAAAGGTATTATCGATAATAGGCAGACCACTTGTTACATTACCACTGATAATATAATTAATTAATCTGACAAAAAAGTAAGGTTGGTGTCATAAGTCACGAGCCAGTATATGTACAGGGTAATCATTTTTAGACACCCAGCCTCAGACATCACAGTGTTAATCAGGACACAAAACGCCTCATATGCCATATCTGAACCGACACTATGCATGATGTCATATTTCATTGTTGTTTACGGACTGGGGTGGCGCCACTCGACGAAAAAAATGGCGACTTATTATAGGTTATAGGGGGGTATTCTGTGGTTATTGATGTCAGTTACTGACGTTTAAAATGTCCCTAATTTGAAATATCCAGCTTTACTACGATTTTCCTTCTTTTTACGGTAACGAATTGTCTTTGCGTCCAGTATTTAGTAGTTTTATCCTATTAACACAGCTTTTATAGGTAGATTTGTTTGTGATAACATGAAATTTCCATGCACATGAAGAAAATGGTATGCACACTGCACAGACCATTAGGTGAATTGCAGGAGAATAAAGACTATTTTGGAAATATGGGATGATCTGATCAACCAGGTGAAGAAGTGAAAATTCTAGTCATGGACTTCATTTCAAACCAAAAGGTACTAAATACTCTTGCTTGCTTTTTGGACTACCTTTTCTTAAGAAAATGTATGGAAATATGCCATGTGAACTTGTCAAATTAGAGGAACATAAACAAATATTTTATTTTATTTTGGATATTAAATTTGTTGTAACAGACACATTTGCATGTTTTTATTTTATAAAATATTCTGCAACAATGGTGTTTTAACATTAAACCACCATGTAAATTTGTTTCGTCGTGTGGCGCCAGTGGCGATCGCTTGAAACAGCGATATGCACAGGTCTGTAATATAAGTTGTCCTCCTTTTGACTTTTTGCACAAGTGACTTTGAAGTGAAATGAACATGAAGTGATCTGACAGTGACATGATTTTTTATTGGTAAATGGAACAGTTATCTATAATCTAACCCTCGAATGAATTTTTCAATATTTGTCACCACCAAGCCCAGAAACACTCAAAACAAACACAAATTACATAAAAATCTATTTGCTGCGTAAACTGATCACTTCATAATCAACTGAACATTTGTAAAAGGAACACTCGATGTCAGCTGATGTGATCTCAAAGTGATTCGGAATCGATTTGAGATCACTTAAAACTGTAAAAGGAGGACGGCTAAAGTGTTGGTCCAGACCATATTTTAACAAAAAAATATACAGGGAGGTCTATTCTACAGGGTGCCAAAATTGAGCAAAGTAGGAATATTTTAAAGGAATCTGGTGGGTCAAGAGTCAAGTATGCAATGGAATTACCTCAGAACAGTTGAATGGTCAACAAGACGACACAAGGTATTGGTATGCAAAAATCCAATAACAAATATATATGTTGTTTTTCTCTGTGCCAACTAGAAGTGCTAATTTTTTTAAACACTACACAGATCAAGAGCGATAAAAATCGATTAGGTGTATCGAAACCGCCGCAGAAATTATAAACGTCTAAAATTTACAGAAGCCTCCCAGTCAGTAAGTCCAGATGAGTTAAGGCGGTGCCACAGCAGAAACTCGTAGAAAAATGTATAATTTTATTAGACGATGGCTTTGTCGAGGAAGGTCCAATAATTGAAATCGTTCTTTACTTGTTTGATGGTATTTTGTAGAAAAAGAATTATGTTTTTCATTTATTAAGGTGGGCGGGTCCACCAAAAATGAAACTAAAATTAGCAATTTTCCGGTACAGTTTTCTCATCTAAATATCTACATTTTTGACTAGACAAACGAATGTGTAGCATTTTATATAAATAATCATTTTTATGTATAGGTTTGGCATCACTTTGACAACAAAGATTAAAATACAATTATTAGTAAAATTAACGAAATGTATTATTGATAATAGGCACACCACTTATTATATTACCCCTGATAATACACCATATTATCATAATGTACAAGTACAGAGAGCTCCTACCTGCAACTCAAGAAAAACAAGAATCGTTGGGTGAAGATTTAAAAAGAGAATCTACGCCCATGGAACAGCGTGCCGATTTAAAAAATCTCCGGAGCCCGCTGGCACCTTCTACATTCCGGACCAGAAATTAAAGCGGATCGATATCGAAAATCTTCTGGCATCTTCGCCGGAGCCATCTTGCGGCTAGCGGAAGTAACAATTATTCACAGTCGGTGTCGCTGACTCGAAAGCAAAGTCTAGAAAACAGCACACTGTTTTCTGGGGTATACTGGGATAGCTCGGTGGGAATTACAGATGGGACATTTCGAGTCTGGCAATATCTTGATTTTGACATTTGACAGGGTTTTACTTGACATTAAGCCCTGGGAATTGGGCCTGGAGAAAGTGAAAGGTTAGAAAGCGATTTTGTGCGAATTTTGGAGCTAAAAGAATATTCTTGGGCAGTGACAGTAATCTGACAAGTTTATTTGTGATTTTTGAAGGCTAAACAATAAAGGTGGTAACCAAGGTAACGAGTTTGGACTGTGATTTTTGAGATTCATTACAATATTATTTGCCCCTTTCACTGCTCCCTTTCGCGACCAGAAATTTACTTGGGGAAAGGACCCGCCCAAATACACTTATTAAACAGGGGTATCATTCCATCCTTTTCCCTTCAATAGAAATCGTATATTACATCAACCACACACGAGCAGAAAATACAGACACAAAATTTTATATTTCCAGCTCCATAGATGGTGTTTATTTTCAAAGTGGTACTACGTTGGGATCTATAGTAAACCATAGAGCTGCGGGTGAGACTTCGAATTTCTTTTAGCCTCGAAACTCGTTTTACACATTGTGAAACTATTGACTAGTGGGGGACTATTATTATTGCCAAAACAAATAACATACAGTGTGTCCAACTTTAAAAGTGTACAAATCCGTAAAATCTTCATTTTTGGAGACAATCGCCCAAACTTTTTTTTGTTTGAAAGGCCTTCAAAAACCGCTTCTTTTGACCTTCCTGTCATTTTCAAAATGCAAATCCAGGGCCGGCTGCGATTTTTTTATACCCTCGATTTTCACGAAAACCATTTGGCGATTTTTTTATTTAAAATCTGACCCCACAGCATTAATCAGAACACCCAAAAACACCTTTACACCAAATTTGAATAAAAAATATACAGGGAGTTCCAATCTGCAGGGTGTCAATGTTGAGCAAAATAGGACTTTTAAAGGCATCTGCCAAGTCAAGATTGCCATGGAATCCCCTCAAAACAGTTAAATAGTCAATAAGACCACTCAAGGTGTTGGTGTGCAAAGATCCAATACAAAATATACAGAGTGTTCTTATCTGTGCCATCTCAAATTACTGAATTTTTTGTACTTTATACGGGTCAAAAATCGAGTATATCAAAACCACTCTATAAACAAACTAAATCTAAAAAATACAGAAGTCTGCCAGTCCGTCACAAATCACAAATAAACTTGTAAGTCCATATCAGTTAAGGTGGCTGGTGTGCCACAACAGGAAACACACAGAAAATGTATCATCTTAGACAGTGACTTTGTTGAGTAAGGTCCAATAATTTAAATTGTTTTTATTTGTTAGTTGGCATTTTGTAAAGAAATACATTACTTTTGTGTTTATCAATATTTTTTCAATGATTCCACAGCACTCATGACCCATATAAAGTTTCATAACAATTCAGCATTTTGAGATGGCACAGATAAGAATACCCTGTATATTTTGTATTGGACCTTTGCACACCAATACCTTGGGTGGTCCTACGAGTATTGACCATTGAACTGTTTTGAGAGGATTCCCTGGCACACTTGACTTGGCAGATGCCTTTAAAATTCCTATTTTGCTCAAATTTGACACCCTGCAGAATAGAACTCCCTGTATATTTTTTTATTCAAATTTGGTATATAGGGGTTTTGGGGTGTTCTGATTAACGCTGTGGGGTCAGATTTTAAATAAAAAAATCGCTAAATGGTTTTCGAGAAAATTGGCGGTATAAAAAAATGGTAGCCGGCCCTGGATTTGCATTTTGAAAATAGCAGGAAGGTCAAAAGAAGCGGTTTTTGAAGGCCTTTCAAACAAAAAAAGTTTAGGCGATTCTCTCTAAAAATGAAGATTTTACGGATTTGTACAGTTTTAAAGTTGGACACCCTGTATAATAATTGTATATGCGTTAAAATGTTCTTACTTATATAATTTATTTATGTTGACAATATTTCTGGATTTGGTATTTAGGTATTTTTTTAATAAATGTGTTTTCTCATTTAACTATTTTATTTTATTCCTCTCTGTCAAAAAATGTTCAAAGGTAATTCTGAATGAAAATGGGTAATTACTTTCTGGCATGTTCAGTCAATACCTACTTAAAAAATCTCAATTCCTACATGTAGGTACATACATAGTCAACAGTTTAAAAAATCCTTATTTACCTACTTTTACTATTTTTGTTTATATCACTAATAAAAGTAGCATTTCATAAAACAGTGTTAGTTTTTTTATTAAGAAATTCATTTTCGTCAATGTAATTTGAGCAAAAACTGCAAATTAAACAGTTATAGAGGGCAGGCCGTTACATTGATTTAACTATAGAGAAAAATCAAACGGCAGAACATAAAAAACGCGATCACGTAAATTCAACAAAAGTGTCTACTTAAAACTGAACTTAGCACTTAGCAGCCAATTTTCTAGGAGCCAAAAATTTCAACGTTTATTTTTTGATGAATATTTTTCTTCATTCTCCAGTTTAATCTGCTTAGAAGGTTTAATAATAGTTACCCTTTCTACTTTATTTTTATCAAAATAAATTTGTGGAAATAAGGGCGAGGAAAATTTTTTGCTGCCAGAAAATCGGCTACTAACTTTACACCGGTTTAGTTAGGCACATTGATTTTTAAATGTCTTCCGATATTTGGCCCCGCCTGTTTAAGTTTAAATAGTTACGAGCCGCCACTGATTAAGTGGTGTGGTATCATAGTTTGGCAGATATAAGCAATAATATCGTTTTAACAATGGCAGGCATAATTGTCCTAGCTAGCTAGCTTTTAAAATTGAGGGTACAGTTTACTCCGGCCTTGTTTTTTTTTTCGACAAAAATACACCCTGTATACACTGGGTACTGATAGCAAAGTCTAGTATTCTCTAGACTTTGCTGATAGGTTCGGCCAATTATTGGGGCAACACCAAACAGAATGTCAACTTACAATTAGAATTTTTTTTATCGTTTACACCCCTTGGGCACTGAATCGCCGGACACACAGTATATTTTTATTAGTTACTTAAGCTAAAAAAATAAAAATAAATAACAACCTCTTTCTGTATTCAACATTTTTCCAGAAAAACGCCTAGGTACATTAAAAAATACTCCCTAATAGAGGGAAGGCAATCAGTTTTTTCACTTTTCTCAAAGTTTTCATTTTGGACATATGTTTTGTTTTTCAAATCAACGTAAGAAATTGAAGCAACATAATGTAGATCACTATATCCTAAAAAAGAGAATTTTAAAAATCTGCCAATCCGTTAAAATCGTCAAATATCAAACTGAAATACGCCCAACCCTGAATCTATTCCTAATTTTATAAAAGCCAAATCGTAGAATTATTTCACTGGCCCCTTCTCCCTTCTCCCCCCGTGTCTATTTTTAGACTTGTTTGCCCCGCCCCGAACACAAACGAGCCTTTTGGAATATACGAAATTGTCGAGTACGAAATCTACCACTAGGTGGCGTTGAAGTCTAATTATCGATTTTGTTAGAGTCATTGTAATTATCGAAAATAGATGGTGCTAAACAGTAGTACTGGACGAGAGCTAAATAGAAATAATAATACCGCTATACACCAGTAGATGGAGTTGGTGCGCGGAGGCGAATGACTACGATCATTGGAAAAAGTTTTAAATACAATCGAATATCCATAGTCCTTCGCCTCCAAAAGCGCTCGGCATTTTATCTGGATCCGTGAGAGGTCTTTTTAAACCTTCAGTCAACGCAGAAATGGTAGATTGGCTAATAAGTAAAAATATATATTTTTCACAGGATTTGCTTAAGCCACAGCTGTATGAAATTATTAAACATAATAAAAACAACACATTGTTTACAAATTCAATTGTCTACTCGAACAAAACGGGCACATGGCTTTGAGGCTCTCACCCTACCATCCTGATTTAAGTCCGATTGAAATGATATTCTGAATATTCTGAAAATGTCGAGGCACGCCCTTGCTGCGGTAAATTGTTAACAGTAGTTCCGTTAATAAAACTTTATTGGGGTAATATTTTCTTGAAATTTTTCTCAACAAATATCGTACGGACTGTAACTGTTTTTATTAAGAATATGTAAAATGTTTGTATTATTTTTATGCCTACAAATAATGGTGGCTATAATTTAGTTTGTTCTGTTTGTCAAATCTTAACGATTGTTATGTTAGTACAGCCAGTGAACTTTTGTTGAATTTATCTTCTTATGTGTTAATTTCTTAATAATAAACGGCTTATAGTACCCTAACTTTTACCAGTAAATGTAAAAAAAGTAGTATAAATAACAGAAAGATTTGTTCTGTGAACTTACGCTCTAGCAAACTCGGGTTTTAGCGATGTTAACATTCCGAACATCTTCTCCAATTCAGCATAATTTCTATCGGTCTCAGGGTTTTCTAAAATCTGTCGCAAATTCTTTTTTTTGTTTTCTTTTATATTGCTACCCTTTATGAAGCTCGGATACATGACATTGAGTTGATCGTTCGTTATCACCCACACTGCACTTGCGTCCGGAACATGCGTCCTCCGAAAAATACATTTTAATACAAATGTCCTTGAAAAACTGTACCATTTTTCTGTGTATTCACTGAATTCCTTGAAACATCCTGTTACTGTTACAACTGCAGAAACTTTCTAAAACAAATGTTAAATTCAAGCTTCTAAATTGTAAATAGAAAAAGAAAACTAAATTAATTTTGAGCTAGAGCGGTTAAAATAGGTACTAAGTTGTAGGTTCTCGTAAAGCTCGCCGAAGTCATTAATAATAATAATAATGATTAGTACTACATTCTATGATTGTAAAATGAAGAATTTGTAAACTTACATTATATTGCATCACATCAGTATGGAAGGTATAAGGGTCATGTTTAGTTTTAGGTAGCATATTAAATATGTTGCTAATAACTGGCCATTCTTTATATAAAAATACGTCACTGCGATCCTTAAGAATGTTACGATTTCGAAATTTAAAGTGCTCTGGCCTAAAAACACATTTGCATTTTTATATCATGTACAAGTACCATTCAGTGTAGGCACTTACTCTTCTAACATAGGGAACAGTTTTCTATTGCTGTCACTACAATGATATGTCAATGAAAATTTACAGGATCCCGGATCATACAATTCAGCGAGTTTCTCTCGGTTCTCGTCATATAGTGGAAAGAAACACTGTAAAAATTGATTTGTAAAATGTGTAGCATCATCTGAACACAAAAACGTTCTGTTTGATGGGGGCATGCCAGAAGAAATACAAATACCATCCTAGAAATAACAAAAATTACACAAAATTGTTTGAATTGAATTTTACTCACCAAATATTGGATTTTATTGCACATGTCCTTTGCAACTGTAATATATGCAAAACTGTCTGGTAGTTTCTCAATAAACGGGTTTTGGTCCAACCAAACATGAGTCAAGCATCTGAATTTCTTTAGAGCTTTTAAGCTACCGATATTTTGAAGATTATTCTTCCTCAAATTTATGTGTGTTATATTTAAATCCGCAAATTTTTCAAGGGTGTCTATCGTTCTTAAGTCATTATTTTCCAAATTTAATTTGGTAGGCCTGAACCTCTCGGCCAGGTGCATTATGTAGGTCATTATTTTTTGTTGAGATAGTGGGCAAAATTCATGAAGATCTAAAAAAAAATTAGAAAAATAGCGCGAAGCTTGCAAGTTTCGATAAATTGGTTTTGAAACTCATTAATCAATTCTGTATTCTGAACTGAAGAGTTTAGTTATTTGAATGGTATTCTAGAAGAATAACCATTTCTAGTCTAGCATCATGTTTGGGATTCAAAGAATTTCATGTGTTTGGTAAATGCAGTTGGCTGCAAACACAAACAGATTCAGTAATATGCAACATCATATACCATGGGTTATAGGGAAACTCCTATTTTTGACGGAGATAGACGAAAACTGATATCGGTGTCCGAGGCTCATTTCTTATGATAAATCATATGGAGAAATCCGCAAATCGATATCTGTCACGGTTCTTAAGTTACAGAGCGTTTTTCAAAAATGTGCATTTTCAAAAAGTGGCCGTAACTTTTTTCAGGTTGAAAATTTTTTGTTTCTGTAAAAACATTACTAAAGCACTTTTTTACGTAGAATCCCATGCTGCTAATACTTTTTTTCAAGTCAGTGGTTTAAGATTTACCAATGAAAAAATATATTTTTTAAATGGAACACCCTGTATATTTTTGCATTTTTTAATATAGCAAAAAATTACCAATCCAAAAATATATAACACTTTATGATTTACTTAAGTAGTTATCAATAATTGACTAATAGCTTTTAAAAAATATTTTTTTTCACCGGTAACTCTTAAACCAGACTTGAAAAAAATATATAGTAGCATCAATATCATGGGATCCTACGTGAAAAAAGTGCTTTAGGAATGTTTTTACAGAAACACAAAATTTTGAACCTGAAAAAAGTTACGGCGTTGAGTGATTCCTTCATTCAACGGTTACGGCCACTTTTCAAAAACGCACATTTTCGAAAAACGCCCTGTAACTCAAGAACGGTGACAGATATCGATTTGCGGTTTTCGCCGGTGAACTTCAGACACTGATATCAGTTTTCGTGTATCTCCGTCAAAAATAGAAGTTTCCCTTTAAAGGTGTCCACTTTGGCCCACCCTGTACACGAAAGATTAGCCACCCTCTAACTTTTGTATTTCTCACATCTAGAATAAAAATGTAAATACGAAAGTTGTGGGCAATTTCCTGTGAGATAACACACTTATCAGAATTTATACCAAAGTTTTAACGGCTTTTTTAATGGAACACCCTGTTTGTTTTGCATACATTTACTACCTTACTTAATGTTTACTCATGGAATTTTTGAAATAATTCCAAATTATTCTAGGTAGACAGGAAATTCGTTAGTAATTTTCAAATTGTAGGAAATGGATTAAAATAATTTAGTAGAATTCCCAGGAGTTTTTGTTATAGAAGGTATATAGAAGGTATACAGGGTTGGGCGAAAGTCTGGAAAAAAAATCATATCTTTTTTCTAGTTTTTTTTTCTTACAAACGCAAAAACAGGTCAATTTTCTTTCGCTATTCCCCATTTTTTAGCAATATAAAACATTTTTTTCCTTCAACCCTTTAGCTGGAAGCCACCCCTCCTTTTTTTTCAAATGAGAACATATGGCTCGTGTGGGCTCGTTGAAAAGCTCATGAAAAACTGAATACGAGCATACCATTTTTTTATTTTATTTATGCTGTTATTACAAAATAAAAAACAAAATCTATATCGTAAAAAATTCCTGTGAATGAGTTATTATTTTACGTTGAAGGAATAAAAAACAAACAAAGGGTGTTGGAGGCAAAAAAGTTACTCATTTTTTGTATGGTTAAGGAAACACGTAGTATTGTAGTAATTTTCTTGTAAATTGAATCGAAACGTCCACTTCAATAATTTGGTAGTGCCAAAGTGTTGTCATTAAATTATTCGGCAGTAATTTTAACGTACCAAATGCTATTAATGGCAACACTTTGGCACTACCAAATTATTAAAGTGGAGGTTTCGATTCAATTTACAAGAAAATTACTACAATACTATGTGTTTCCTTAACCATACAAAATATATATATATATATATATATGTTCTCATTTGAAAAAAAAAGGAGGGGTGGCTTCCAGCTAAAGGGTAGAAGGGAAATTTTTTTTTATATTGCTAAAAAATGGGGAATAGCGAAAGAAAATTGACCTGTTTTTGCGTTTTGTAAGAAAAAAAACTAGAAAAAAGATATGTTTTTTTTCAGATTTTCGCCCAACCCTGTATTGTAATCCTCTTCCTTATTAAGAAATTTCCATGATCTCAAATTCTGTCATTAACATGTACAATGTTCATACCTACATCTAAATAGTGTAATGTTTAGCCCATACCTGGATCTTCACAAAAATTGTGCAAATCTATTTCACCATCAACATATCTCCGTTTTAAGACTTCAACAAGATTTTTCTGCACGTCTATGACCTTGATGTTATCAGTAGTTTCTACATTTGCAATTATATCTAACTTGTACTGAAAAAAGTTTAAAAATAGATTAGACTTGCTTGGCAAACCATTCTTTTGTATATTATAACAATTTACCCCCTTCCATTATTTTATTTTTAGTTGCAGAAAATGTCCCTACAAATTTAATGGACTTATTATAAACGGAATAATAGAGGATTTTTTCAAGATAGGAACCAAACTTTTTTATTCCAGCTTGTAAATTTTTAGTTTTCTGATGTATTATTGATACATGTTTATGCAGAAGCAATGAATTTACTAGAAAATTATGATATCATAACTAGAGACTGTAGTAACTTTGATATACTAAGATGTTGCCACACAAGAAAATAACTTACCTATTTAAATATACAGGGTGTTTTCTAACCTTTCTGACAAAATAAAGGAGATGAATCCTCACCTAATTTTAAGACGAAAATGTGTGAAATACAGTGTATTAACAAATGTTTTGTATTTTTTAATTAATTAATGACAAACGATATTCTAGTGATCTTTTTTACATTTCCATGGCAAGCACATTTGCTGTCAAAATAATTATTATTGCTGTTCCAATAAAGTAAAAAAAGGATTTTAACACATTGTATTATGAAAACGAAGCAATATTCGAAAAACTTTTATACACTACATTTCCCTCTTAAAATTAAGTGAGGATACCTGCTTTATTTTTTCAGAAAGATTAGGAAACACCCTGTATAAAATAATAATAATAATATAAATACCCTAGATGGATACAAATTTTATTACAATGATGCTAGATATAATAAAAACGAGTATGCCCAGGAGTATGCACACTCATAAAAATAATTTATGTGCAGATGTTAGAATTGTAAAACTTACTTGCTAGAATGCAAATTTACCTACAATAAAACAAAATTTGCATCACCCTTATCCACAGACCTCCCACAGATATTAAGTTTTGTATCATTTATTACAACAAATTTTCAAATATGTTCTGCCCCAGCGGAAATAGTACAGGGTGTCCCAAATTGGAGATTTTTGGGGGGTTTCTCCTATTTTCCTAAGAGACAGACAATAAGTAGAATAAGTACCATAAACCGCATCTCGATATCTCGATTAGTTTAGAAGATACAGGGCATTTTTCTTTTTTGCGTTTCTTAAACATTGGTGTTAGGATGTTTAAGATGTTTTCTTTAGGTAGTAGTTTTGAAGAAAAAAAAATCCTGTGGTTTAAATTTCAGACATTTAAGAATTTTTTCTTCAAAAACCGCCTGACAAAGAAAATATATTTCTACACTACCTAATAAATTTTACATAAGAAAATAAATAAATAATGCTCTTAGCGAAATAGGAAAAATCACAAATGAAAAAGGTATAGCATGTTTAAGAAACGCAAAAAAAACAAAAGCTCTGTATCTTCTAAAGTAATATAGATATTCAATTCAACTTAAAATAGAGCACTCCAGCAACTTTTTGTATATCTTTTTGAGAAATAGAAGAAATCCCCCAAAAGCTTCAAATTTTAAACACCCTGTACTCTTTCGGTCGGGGGCAGAACATTTGAACATTTTTGTTGTAATAAGTAATATAATAAATAATGCTGTTATTTTTTCATAACACCTACAATTTTACTCAGTTTCTGTTAAACGATTTTTTCACCATCTTTCTTTTAACACTAACGACCATTTAATAAACTTTTAGAGTAGACATCGTATGTACATTTAGTTTCTTGCTGTAGATTAACCCCTCCCCAAGGTAGTTTTTGGGTTAATGTTTACGTTGAGAGGTCAACCCACGTTTACAATAATTGTAAATCAAATTTAAGTCAGATAGCTACTATGCTTGGACAGAATTTCAACAGAATCCTTTCACTAGTTTTAACAAAATAGTAATTCTTCTGTGAAGAAGTATGAAGTTTCTCGAAAATATACGGAAACAAGACATGAACTATCTAATATTGTAAAACTGTGTAGACACATCGCGAGGTATATCCTCAGGTACCATGTCATAAGTTTAACTAATAATATAGTTACATGGAAATTATATATGTTTTTATATAAAATAATGTTTGAGTAATAAATAGAAATAAAATAGTTATTTATGTACCAAGGTACTGAAGTTCAACTTTTTATGACTCATGTGGAGTTTAGTTGCTGAGGCCTCTGGCCGAGGCATCTTCTGACAGAAAAACCAAACTGCTGCTTCTTGTGCAGCCTACACAACAAATCTATTGATATTCAAATTTACTAAAATATGTATACTGAAGGATTGTGCTTCTACAGGAAACAATTTCGCAATGTGTGCGAAAAGTTAAATGAGCCTTTATCGGCCGGGTTTTGAATATTTGGTCACTTTTGACGGGCGATTTCTCCGCGTCTGACGTTTGATGTTTACATCTCGCCAAGGCCTACTTATTGAAAAAATCGTACAATAATGGGCTACATTATTGTACCATTTCTGTGCTTTTAATGACGATTTTGGGACATTTTAATGCCGATTTCAAGAAAACATAATTACACTATTGATGTGATGCATTGACATTGAGAATATGCAAGGATATTTCCAGAAAGACATATTATACCCATTACAATATTTAAAATATATGTCTGTGACAAGCTGCAAGATATTGGAAACATAAAAAAAACTGGTATTATTTAATCTAATATCAAGAGCAAAATTGTGTCATTTCAAAATACTAAAAATATACATTATGATCAACTTGAAAATAAATATTTTGTTTTTATCTCAAAATCATCCTATATAAATGAGTTTTTATACCATTTAAAGCAAATTTTTCTACAACATTTACTTTTATTTTTTTTTCTGAACTGAAAAATAATGCAATTAAGGGGGGTGACATTTGTATGTGATGACCTCGAGCACAGGGTGATCCAGATTTCACGCCTGAGGCCTATATTGAGAAAGCAAAAAAATGATAATACAAATCTGTAAATATGGTGTCAAATAGCAAGCAATAAGGTCCATTGTAAGCAAAAATTTTGTTTTAAATTTTTTGTTAAATGAAAATCGTACCGTCATCATTTCTGCTTTACCAACTTTTATTTTTATTTTATATTAATCACAAATCTGAAAGCACTTCAAGCGCTTTGTAAATAGTAATATTAAACAGTTTACATTGACATTTACATCTTTCTGACAGAAAGGCCTTTTTCATTTGTTTTGTAATTTATTTGCTCCTAAACTATACAGGCTGTTTCTAAATTATGGTGCCAATTTACTATGACAGGTAGAAAATGTCATTTTGATCAAAAAGTTTCCTATAAACATCGGTCCGAAAATGCATAATAAGAAAGTGACAGGGAGATAAACGTACAGTTTGAAAGCACAATGGGTTTTATGCTTGTAACATTTTGAAGTTACCTTTTTGGTCTTCTAATTTTTCAATAAAAGTTTATACCCGTTTCATAACGATAAAATCAACCTTTTGCGTTGAAATTGGCAAAAGGTGCCCAACACATCTGTTGACTCCAAAATTTTAATAATAAAATTTTCTCCTACTGCATTTAATGGTACAGGTGAATTGTACTTTTAAAACTAAGAAAAAAATGCTAAATGGGCATTGGGTAAAACATCACTTCTTTTCTTCAAATAGGGTGTCAAAATTTTGTTGAGTTCAATCCGTTCCATTTTGAAACATTGTTCACAGGGAATTTTTTGTCATTTTAAATGGTGCAATTATTCTGTAAAACTTAAAAGCGATAGTTAAAAATTTTATTTTTCGAATTTTGGAGTTAACAGGTGTTTTGGGGCACATTTTGCCGATTTCAACGCAACCGGTTGATTTTACCGTTATGGAACAAGAATACCCTTTTGTTGCAAAATGAAAACATGCCCTAAAACAATGAACTACAAGACAAAAAAGATAACCTCAAAAAAGTTATGAGTATAAAATCTATTGTGCTACCCCACCCCTCCGCCTCTGAGTGATGGGAATAAATTGTTTTTACAAGAAATTGTTGCATTTCAGCAACTAAAGGACTGCACCAAGTTTCAGTTAAATTGGATAACTTCTGTAAAAGTTATTGCCAAAAATTTGTATCCCAAACTGTAAGTTATCACCCTGTAACTTTTTTATTATGCTTTTAAAGATACCTACCTTTTTGTTTAAAATAACATTTTCTACCTGTCAGATGTCAGATTACGATGGCGAGTTTAACAGCTGATCAGGTGAGCGCGGTTAACAAAGGGTTTTAATGTTTCCGAAAAAAAAATTTTGGTTGACTTACATTTTTTAATTTCGGATTCGTATTAAGCTATTTTCTTCACACCTGTGGTTACAATTTTTTACATCATGACTGAATCACCTTGTATAATAGCAGATTTTTAAGATTATCAAGTAGTAGCTGGCGATTTTTGCTGCAACATACCAGTCAGAAAAAGGCATGGATTTTCCTTGATAAAATTTTAAAGTTATTATGGAAAATTATAATTATTGTTTAATAAACTCCTGGACAAAATTAACGCACCACTTTAATTAATCTAAATATTTACAATAAAGACACAAAAAAAAACTAAGTTACATTGAAATGAGAATTCAACGCCTGCCAATGTGAACCAATGAAATGACATGATTTTTTAAATATTAACCAATCAGGTGATGATTTCAGCGATAATACCACTAGTGGTATTTTCGCTGAAATCCTACTCTCTTAGTTACGTCCTAGTTATGCTAAACCCATATTGTGGCAGCTAAAACTGATATCCCGATAACTTCTTCACATTACCAAATTTAATATAGGACTAGAAGATATGTTTTCAGTTAACACATTGATCGTTAAATATCTGTTACAGTTGTCACACGAACTAACTTTTAACCATGGTACTTAAATTTATGTACGGCTAGTTAAGTAAAACATTCATTTGACCTCAATGGATTAGGGGCATGAGTCTCGCTTTGCGTGCGATAGGTTGCGGGTTCAAATCCCGGTTGTGGCTGCATTTTTATTTTTATTTTTTAAATTACATTAAAGAGGGGCAATATTTATAATTCTTGTAGTTAATTTATTCCTAAGAAGTTGGGTTGTTAAATTATGATTACACTGAATAATTATTAAACTATTTGCAGTTGTTAAATTCTCTTTTTAAATACAACTCGTGGTATGCCTAATAATAGATAATACCTTTCCTTAATTTATCACTCATTATAATCCCAATGCTAAGATAATACCACTCCTGCTGCGCAGTCGTGGTATTTTCAGCTTTGGGATTATAATTCGTAAAATTAACGAAAGGTATTATCGATAATAGGCACATTACTTGTTATATTACCCCTGATAATGAACACCTACAAATTAGTTAAAGGTGACCTTAATTTAAAAACATAATTAAAAAAAGAAAACAGCAAAACAGAATAAATGCATCTGAGTCTACACTAATACCGTGTAGGCCCTCCTCTACTTCTCATCACTGCATTCATGCGTCGAGGCAGTCTTGATATCAGAAGTTGCGGAATATTCTCCCATTCTTCGATGTGACCTCTATGAGTTGGTTGTGATTAGCAACGAATTAGAATCTTTTTCTTTTTGAGATAGTCCCATATGCTCTATAGAGTTCATGTCAGGTCTGTTAGGTGGCCACTGTAATAAATGGATATTAACATCATTTAGGTAGCTATTAACCTGTCACTACCAAAAGGTACTTAGGAGAAATATTGCAGCTGGCAAACCTTTCTCCTCGCCTTTGCCAGACACGCTCACGTCTATCTGGAGCTTTAAGGCTAACTCTGGTTTCATTGGAGAACATAACTTGTTTCCAGTCATTAATGGTTCAATTCTGATGTAATGTTTCAAAATTCAATATCTAAACTTTGTGTTCTCTGGTAAGCAATAGTTTTTTGGCAGGTCTTCTGTTGCTCAATCCTGCTTCATGTAAACGTCTTCTAACCGTTCGAGATGATATAGCGATATTTCAAACATCTGCTAATTCATTTTTTAGCAGATTGCTGGTGACACTCTTGTCTCTGAGAGCCTCAAAAAACGATCATCAATTTGATTAGTGCAACGTTTTTGCCCTTGCCCTGGTCTTCGATGGTAAGAGCCCATCTCATTATGTCGTCTCGCTATGGCGGATGCTGGAATGATGTTTTCTTAACAAACCAGCAACATATCGTATTGAATATCCTTCATTCAGGAGAGTCGATGCTCGCACTGCATCCTCAATTGACAAATTTCTTTGGCGAATCATTTTCCTTACTTGATTTCCTTGCAAATGAACTTCTCAACATGCATGTGATAAAAACAATCACAATCGAAAGCTTGCTTTTCACTGACACTTTAGTTTAATCAGCACTATTTAAGAAAATTTTAACACACTTTTAGTCTAAAACGACGAACGAAGTTTAATACGAATTACTGTCAAAATAAGGTTATGTGATGTTATAGTTAGCTTAAATAACAACTGTCACTGTCAAACAAGGTCCATGGCCTATTTTTCGAGAAAAATATCATAATATAAAAATATTGAGAAAAATATGAGTGGTGCGTTAATTTTGTCCAGGAGTTTATATTGTTGAGGTACTCTTTCAAACCAGTGACTAAATGCAGCAATAAACTTCTATCTTAATAGCATTTTTTGTTATTTTCCGATATTTACTGGAAAAATTAGTTTATGACAAGACACACGCATAAAGTATGTTCTCGTGCGGGAGCTGTGACATCAGCTGTGAGGCTTATTTGACAAAAGCATGGCTACCTTTTATTTTTAAAGGCAAATTTTACTCATTTATTGTGATCTAGACAACCACATATACACCAATGTGCCTACATTCTGTTTTTTTTATTTAAAATGTAACATTAAAAACATTGAAATTATTAAATTGAAAAAGACAAAGTATCCGGATGAGTATGTTTGATTTATACCTACAGCAATTACATACATTTTACTTTTTTACTACCTAGGAAACAACTAAAATCACTGTTCAGTGCGTGGATCTAGGGATCGGTTGTAATTATTGTTATTTCTTAAATAAAAAAAGTAGCTAAAGTAGCTGTGTAAAATTGTAGGTGTGGTGTGTGGTCTCATCAATCTATAGGTTTTTGATAATAGCAAAAAAATTTTCAACAAGTCCAAGTATCTTTTTAACATATTTGTATTTACATATATTGTAGGTACATCATAGGTTTGTTTCAGCAGAACTTCAAACCGTTGGAAATCAGTTTGAAACTGTCAGGAGCATGCGTGGTTTCGTTTTTGGAACGTCAAAATGAAGCTGCTCATGCATCTGACAGTTTCAAACTGGTTTGAAATTCTACCGAAATAGACCTATGTAGCACAAATTTATTCAACAAGGCTAAGCATCTTTTTAACTTATTTGTATTTACGTGTAGGTATACATAATATATGTAAATAAATATTATTTTATGACATGGGTAGGTACCTAATAATTATTTCTAAATATCTACCATTGACGGACTGGCCCGGCGGGCTGGCGGGCAGAGTCCGCCGCGCCGCCCTTTCTTTTAATAGCAGCGCCGCAACGCAATGGCTGTGTTATCAAAATATGGAAATTGGAGAGTATTTTCTGTGGAACGGCGCGAACGATGGCTTCTCCGTTCAGCTACTATACAAACAGACCGATTTATTTTCAACGGTTCAGCGTAGTGTAGTGGTAGAACGTCCGCCTAGCAAGCGAGAAGTCCCGGGTTCGACCCCCGGCGCTGACAGAAAATCCTTTTTAATTTTTCTAAAATGATGTCCGATTTTCTTTCCTTCAAAATATGGTATGATAAAAATCGTAAAATTAAGACTTTTTGAGGAATCCAGACCTGGTGTTTTGCGTTTTTGACTCAAGAAGACAAATATCGCATCGAAGTATTTACACTAAAATCAAGTAACTCTTATGCCTGGCGTAAATAAAAGCACGTGTTCGATGACGTTCCGCGAAATAAGGCGATTGGTCAATAGGCCATAAAATATCAGCGCGCCTGGCAACAGGGATGTACTTGATCACAAAAGCTTATTTATGCGGTTTTATCTTGTCATTTTCAGCTATTTGGACACTGCCACAAATAATTTTGTCGATGTTTTGAATCATTTTAATTAAGCCAATAAATTTTTCCCGAAATATTTTGACAATATACAACAATTATTGTAAAAGTAAAATTAAATAAAGGTCGTGCCTCAGTGCGTCTCTGGCGAATATCTCAATGAAGACGTTCTTGTTTTCATCAGGCCATTGAATAAGAATGATCCGGCGTAAGAGATATTTGATTTTAGTATAGTACTACTTACGGTACAGTCATTGAATGCATCAGAAAACGATTTTCAAATCAGAAAGAACTTTATATGAGTAGTAGTACAAAGAGAGTTCTAACCCACGACCTTTAAAAAGCGTGCAAATTGGCTACGTCATTCCCGAGGTCACGTGAGGTCACAAGATGGCCGCCAAGGCGGGAAATTTGAAAATGACCTTGACCTGCGGGTTCAATGAACTTTAAGGGGTCACCTTGTTAACCTTGACCTGAAGGTTATCTAGAGGTCAAGGGGTTACCAGATCGATCACCTTTAAGGGGTCATTGACCTGCCGGTTCAATGAACTTTAAGGGGTCACCTTTTTAACCTTGAACTAAAGGTCAATGAACTTTAAGAGGTCACATTGTTAACCCCTGAAGGTCAATGAACTTTAAGAGGTCACCTTGTTAACCTTGACCTAAAGGTCAATGAACTTTAAGAGGTCACCTTGTTAACCTTGACCTGAAGGTCAATGAACTTAAAGAGGTCACCTTGAGTTAACCTTGCCTAAAGGTCAATGAACTTTAAGAGGTCACCTTGTTAACCTTGACTTGAAGGTCAATGAACTTTAAGGGGTCACCTTGACACGTGGCACTTTTTCTGGGAGCGGAAGTGACGTCACAAGATGATCGCCAAGGCGGGAAATTTGAAAATGACCTGTAGTTGTCAATTAAGTGAGACCGATGATCTTTAAGGGGTCACCTGAAGGTTAATAATCTCGTGTTGACACGTGGCACCTTGAATTGCAAAAAACTTTGCTCGCAGTTGACGGAAGTGACGTCAATATGGCAAAAAATGCGGGAAATTTGAAAATGCGATGGGGTTACCTTGACATGAAGCTCACATATTATAAGTTAAAGATCTCTAAGGGGTCACCTTGGAGAACAATGAAATTTAACGACAATGATCTCGTGGTCACCTTGACACGTGGCACCTGGATTCAACCTTGAAAAATTTAACTTTGTTCGCAGTTGACGGAAGTGATGTCAAAATTTCGGGGAATTTAAATAGTTGGTGAATGAGCTGGCGAGTTTCTAAAACTTTAAAAGCCGTAATTGGATGGCAAAAATAGCGTTACCGAGAAACAATTTTTAGTTGAAGAATTAGTAAGTACATCTGGAGATTAGCAGAGGACAAAAATTGCTTGGGTCTGAGAACAACAAATATTAAATGTTGCGAAGAGGCTGCATCTTATAAGAAAAAGTTACAATCTGAACTAAGAATCTTGATAAATAAAATCTAGTCATTGTCAAAAAATTCCACAGCCGTGTAGTATCTCACTTCTATACGGTATAGGTATGCACAGACGTGTTTCCGGGAACACATCTATACAGGGTGTCCCACAACTGTTGGAAATAAATTTAACTAGAGATTCTTTGGCTAAAAATAAGACTTTTTTCCTATAAACATATGCTCTATCTACCTTTGTTTTCGACATACAGGTTGGAAATTTAAAAAAAATCGATTTTTTTAAAGTTTATTTCTAAACAAATTGTATCGCTTTGAAATTTGGTATGTATTAGCAGTTTAGTCACCATTGTGAACAATATGAGCTCCAAACTTCCATCAGTGGCGTAGATACAGGGTTTCAACTTTTTCTTTAAAAAATGTGCTTAGCGGCAAGTACCTATTTCCAAAAAGTAAAATTACATTCTCCAATGCACTACGAACAAAAAATGTCTCTTGGTATTTTTGCGTATTTCGCTTGGTTGCGTCACAAAACGCATTTTTGTCAACCAATACTTATTAATTCTTGAGAAAATGAAAATAAAATAACTCAGTTTTCGTTTATCATCCAAAAGATTCTGGCGAGGTAGAGCTGCAGATATCCTCAACGCAGATTTATATCTAGACGAATTTAACAAAAACCATATTTAAAATTGACGTGATTAGATCCCAGAGGCTACCAGGCGAAAAGCCGTGTTACCGACTCAGCTAATGCGTTTGGTGACAAATAATGTGATATTTTTCCATCGGAAACCGTGTGCGAGCGACGCCTATGGGTAAGAAACTTGCAGAAACGTGGAATCTAGGTTCCGAACAGCCGGGTCACCTGTCGGCAAAAATCTAAATGCCACAAAACTATTACAGAAACATACTTGTATCAACATTAGTACTTCTAGGTCCCATTCAACAGGTGGATTTACATGGATATTAAAATTTACCTAGAGCGCTGTCGACACATGAATATTAAAACCTAGAGCACTTGATATTTTTAAGATCAGATTAATAAGAAGTTCCAGTGTGGTTGCTTTACGCCAATTCCTCATATTTTTTCCACTATTTAAGTTCATTTTAGTAGGCACATTAATGTTAAGAAATCGAAAGAATGTTGAAAAAGTATCAAGTTGTAAGTCTAAAGCTATCGTTTTACCACTCCTATATGGAGTTAGACACTCAAGACAAGATGGAAGTCGAGGTGACTCGAGATTCCACCAAGTCATGACTGCGAAGAAGACCAATGGGGTGAAGGCGCTGCTACCGAATCCCAATCTTGGGGTGAAGATCAATCCTGAGACAAAGGTTGAACTCAAGACCAATCCTGGGGGCACAGACCACTACTGGGGACATCTGGAGCGAGGAGGGGTGCTACCAACCAAGGGCGGTGGAGAGAAACGGTCTCCGCCAAGTTCCTCCGGGAATGAGCAAATCGGCGGGAATTCCGCAATCAGGAGCGGGATGCAGTGGTTCAGGGGCGATCTGTATAACTAAATAAAAAAATTTAAACTTATCTTGTTTTTTATGAACTACCACAACATTTAAAAGCAAAAACGAATCATATATTTACAAAAATATCAAAGATTTCAACGAAATCTTTGTACAAGTACCGGTCGAATATTTGACTCATTCCTACAGCCTTTATTTTTCAAGAAAAAATAAAAAGTTGTACTGAACCGCTAGGATCTGTTATCAGATGAAACAAATGAGCATCGCAAAGTTGTGAAAAAACTTTTTATGGAACACCCTGTATATTTAGGATTTTTTTTATTACGATATATACATGTTTGATTTCGCATGATAGTACATGATATAAATAATCGCAACCCTTCAATATAACTTTATGTTGATTTTTAGAAAAATAGAGGTTGTAGTAATGAGTTAAAATGTACGAGAACACCCTGTACATGTTTCAATAGCTGTCAATGTTATCAATATAAAAATTTCGATTTTTTAATATGACAAACTCAACTAATAAAAATTTACGCAGTCTAGTGCATTGCTACTAAAACTTGATACTTCCGTTCGTTCATCCTAGATTACAACGTGATAAAATAATAAGATACTTAAATTACGCAATGCATTTCGCACTATGCTATATTTGCAAACCAAGGAACTCGCGCGAAACTAAAACATGCTTTAGGCATCTAATCCCAGACGGTGAAAAGAAAGTGCTTTTTTCGAAGGCATTACGTTAGAAAGATATGTACTTTCACACATTTTGTTGGAATTAATAGTATAAAGTGATAGTTTTACGTTTTTACAGAGTATATTTTTTTAAATTATGTTTCTCGGAAGCTAGGAAATGCAAATATCAACGTCAAAAAATGAAAGAGAAAATGCAAAAATTGCATATCGCACGATCGTGCGAGATCAAAATACAACTATGCAAGATTGCAAGAAGAGAACACCGGATCTAATCAATCGAGGTAAAAAATCTATGCTCCAATTTCTTAGGTCGTCAATCTGATGCGTCAGCTAGATCGAAAAATGCAACTCTACAAAAAGAAAATATTTCGCATGAAAAAAATATTTTTATGTATGCTAGCTAAAAGCTGCCAAATATATTTTTCAATTTTTGTTGCATCTTTATCTTATAATAACATACCCTCAGAGTCCAAACTATTTTAAAAACATTCAGTCACTGCAATCATTTTCGTTACACGAGTTATATGCACCTAGAAATTGATATCAGTTAAATATTTTGACAGGGTATTTTAATATCTTTGTTATTTTAAAGGCTGCTGCCAATGGAAATTTTTTAATCTACAGTAGTATACCGACCACCTTCTTCGACTTATGTTTTTCCTTCAAAATGATATCAAAATATACATATTACACTAAAATCCTCTTCAAATTTTAGTTTTGACGTCTTTTTAACAGATTTTTGGCACTTTCACTTGGGATCATAACAGATTTTATTCGCTGTGAAAAACAAATTTGTCCGGTTTATTTCATGTTTTTGTCAACATTTTAATCCTACAATAATATAGGTACCGACCACTTTCTTCGACTTATGTTCCAATTCTCAGTTTTTCCTTCAAAATGATATCAAAAAATACATACTACACTAAAATCCTCTTCAAATTTTAGTTTTGACGTCTTTTTAACAGATTTTTGGCACTTTCACTTGGGATCATAACAGATTTTATTCGCTGCGAAAAACAAATTTGTCCGGTTTATTTCATGTTTTTGTCAACAATTAAAAGTACAGGCTTCCTCATGTTAAAGTACTCGTTTTAATACGCACATTGGAATTATTCTTTAGTTGACCATGATTTATCATTTTTGAGATTAATTAAAATATTGTCATCATGTAGACCATCTGTTACCAAATTATGATAAACTTTGCCTGTCAAAAACTATCCCTCCCCACTCTCAGAGAGAATTATAACGTTAAAATTGAAATATAGCGACATCTATTGATTAAAACACATTTCATAAAACAGTGCAAACCCGCAAGTATATTCGCATAACAGATTACTGCTTAAGAACTTTTCTGTCCATTTATACAAGAATTTTAGTACTCCAGGTGGCATAGGTTTAAAACGCATCAATCAATTTAAAATGAAGGACGTGGAACAATGAAAATACAAAGTAATCTTTAAAATATTCATAATGCTTTTCAGTCTTACACTCTCTTACCTGGCACAGAAACTTATGGAAATTAACATTAAGAAGTTCCAGATAATCATATACCAAAAAAATTCGAAAAATCTATACAGGGTGAGTGACATCTAAAGGCAGAGCCGAAAACGAAATGTAGAACTCATTAAATAAGCACATATGCTTAATAAACATTAGCCCAAAAACGCTTGGTTCTCCATAATATAGCGTGTTGAAAATTTTAACGTATTTTTGAAATCTTTTCCGAGCCCGTTTAAGAATTTCAACCAAATTTGATACACATTATTGGTTGTGCAATAATTTTGACCTGTTTAGATGACCAGCGGCGTAGATACAAATAGTTACTCTAAATAATTGTAAAAAAAAGGAATACGGTCCATGCTTTTGCGGAGGAGGGGTGGCAATTACTATTGTCTTTGAGAGACTAGGATAGCATTCGCTCTAATTGAAAAAAGCAGCTAGTGTATTTTTTAATCGTTTATTTAACCCAAGCAACAATGAACTGCCGTTCGTAGATGTTTATTTTAGAAGAGTACCTTTATTTTCTTAATATTTTTGTAAACCATTGTCGTTCAATCAGTAGTCTCTGAATGATTCCAATAATCAATTTCACAATCAATAATGAAGAACATTTTGTTATATAGTAGATCATAGATTTTTAATGGGTGAACTATTCCGTGTCAGAAAACGAACGATGTTTAGGTATCATTCTAATTTTATAGTACGCAAAACTTCTAAATAAATTTAGCATCGGGTACCTGGGCGAAAGGAATCCATTTTATAAGATATTTCAACACAAATTGTGAATTCTACTACATAGATGCAATTTACACAAATAAGCAACTGATTATTTCAGAGATATTCGAATGAACTTTTTTTTGAAAGGTCTTATAAAACCGCTTCTTTTTGCTACCGTTTTGAAAATGCAAATCCAGGGATTTTTATATCCTGGTTCTCATTCAAACCATTTAGCGAATTTTTTTATTTAAAATCTGACATCACGGTGTTAATCGGAACATCCAGTATACCAAACAATGACGTCAGAACTTATAGACAGGTTTGTTTTGATAAACGCTTGACGCCCAGAACTAATCACAATCTAAGCGCTCCATTAAATTATTCCGAAAATGTCGCGAGATTGTCAGAAATTGTCCCTTTTTGTCCAGCCGTAGCGAACTTATTTCGACTGTGGGCTCGGAGGCTGGCATCGTTAGACCATCCCGCGAGTCTTCAGGTGAGGTTCCGATGCTTCCGGCGCCCCCAAACAAGAAAAAACATGCGATATCTAAGTGTGACTCGGGAGGAACTACAACCGGGAATAATCGGGTGTACAGTTGGTTGACTTTCTGTCTTTGTTTGAAGCATGTTGTGAGAGTAGTATGGATATATTTAATCTTGGAGTCAAAATAAAGGGCATTTTAACAATGAGGCACCGCGTCTATAGGTTTTGACGTCATTGATACAAAATTTTAGTCAAAAATATACCGGGAGTTACTTTCTGCAAGGTGCCAAAAGAGGAATTTTAAAGGTGAGTGAATTATGCCATGGAATTGCTTCAAAAAGTCGAACGGTCAAAGGAAGAAGCGACTCGAAGCGACTATGAAAAATGACTAGACTACTCGAAAAACGTCTAAACGACTCGAAAAGCGACAAACCATGGAATACCATCAAAGGCCATGGAATGCCATCGAATGCCATGGAATACCATCGAATACCATGGAATACCATCGAATACCATGAAATACCATCAAAGACCATGGAATACTATCGAAAACCACGGAATACCATAAATGGTCTTGGATACCCCTATGAAAAATTTGCCTCGGGGCGAGCATAAAAGGAAATTATCGATACCGTGATCGATGCTCTGTGATCGAAAGATATATAAGCGTTTGATAATTATCATCACTCTCAGTTAAAGACATGTCTTTGTCACTTGAGATTGAACCTAGGAGTTATGGTATCCAACACACCAATGATGGATTAGTCATGGGACAAATACCAGTAACCGTTGAAGATAACGCATTATGTATTGGAGATGAAAAAATTACCCTTACACCTTGGTTTGCAAATATAGCATAGTGCGAAATGCATTGCGTAATTTAAGTATCTTATTATTTTATCACGTTGTAATCTAGGATGAACGAACGGAAGTATCAAGTTTTAGTAGCAATGCACTAGACTGCGTAAATTTTTATTAGTTGAGTTTGTCATATTAAAAAATCGAAATTTTTATATTGATAACATTGACAGCTATTGAACCATGTACAGGGTGTTCTCGTACATTTTAACTCATTACTACAACCTCTATTTTTCAAAAAATCAACATAAAGTTATATTGAAGGGTTGCGATTATTTATATCATGTACTATCATGCGAAATCAAACATGTATATATCGTAATAAAAAAAATCCTAAATATACAGGGTGTTCCATAAAAAGTTTTTTCACAACTTTGCGATGCTCATTTGTTTCATCTGATAACAGATCCTAGCGGTTCAGTACAACTTTTTATTTTTTCTTGAAAAATAAAGGCTGTAGGAATGAGTCAAATATTCGACCGGTACTTGTACAAAGATTTCGTTGAAATCTTTGATATTTTTGTAAATATATGATTCGTTTTTGCTTTTAAATGTTGTGGTAGTTCATAAAAAACAAGATAAGTTTAAATTTTTTTATTTAGTTATACAGATCGCCCCTGAACCACTGCATCCCGCTCCTGATTGCGGAATTCCCGCCGATTTGCTCATTCCCGGAGGAACTTGGCGGAGACCGTTTCTCTCCACCGCCCTTGGTTGGTAGCACCCCTCCTCGCTCCAGATGTCCCCAGTAGTGGTCTGTGCCCCCAGGATTGGTCTTGAGTTCAACCTTTGTCTCAGGATTTATCTTCACCCCAAGATTGGGATTCGGTAGCAGCGCCTTCACCCCATTGGTCTTCTTCGCAGTCATGACTTGGTGGAATCTCGAGTCACCTCGACTTCCATCTCGTCTTGAGTGTCTAACTCCATATAGGAGTGGTAAAACGATAGCTTTAGACTTACAACTTGATACTTTTTCAACATTCTTTCGATTTCTTAACATTAATGTGCCTACTAAAATGAACTTAAATGGTGGAAAAAATATGAGGAATTGGCGTAAAGCAACCACACTGGAAATTCTTATTAATCTGATCTTAAAAATATCAAGTGCTCTAGGTTTTAATATTCATGTGTCGACAGCGCTCTAGGTAAATTTTAATATCCATGTAAATCCACCTGTTGAATGGGACCTAGAAGTACTAATGTTGATACAAGTACGTTTCTGTAATAGTTTTGTGGCGTTTAGATTTTTGCCGACAGGTGACCCGGCTGTTCGGAACCTAGATTCCACGTTTCTGCAAGTTTCTTACCCATAGGTGTCGCTCGCACACGGTTTCCGATGGAAAAGTATCACATTATTTGTCACCAAACGCATTAGCTGAGTCGGTAACACGGCTTTTCGCCTGGTAGCCTCTGGGATCTAATCACGTCAATTTTAAATATGGTTTTTGTTAAATTCGTCTAGATATAAATCTGCGTTGAGGATATCTGCAGCTCTACCTCGCCAGAATCTTTTGGATGATAAACGAAAACTGAGTTATTTTATTTTCATTTTCTCAAGAATTAATAAGTATTGGTTGACAAAAATGCGTTCTGTGACGCAACCAAGCGAAATACGCAAAAATACCAAGAGACATTTTTTGTTCGTAGTGCATTGGAGAATGTAATTTTACTTTTTGGAAATAGGTACTTGCCGCTAAGCACATTTTTTAAAGAAAAAGTTGAAACCCCGTATCTACGCCACTGATGGAAGTTTGGAGCTCATATTGTTCACAATGGTGACTAAACTGCTAATACATACCAAATTTCAAAGCGATACAATTTGTTTAGAAATAAACTTTAAAAAAATCGATTTTTTTTTAATTTTCAACCTGTATGTCGAAAACGAAGGTAGATAGAGCATATGTTTATAGGAAAAGTCTTATTTTTAGCCAAAGAATCTCTAGTTAAATTTATTTCCAACAGTTGTGGGACACCCTGTACAGATGTGTTCCCGGAAACACGTCTGTGCATACCTATACCGTATAGAAGTGAGATACTACACGGCTGTGGAATTTTTTGACAATGACTAGATTTTATTTATCAAGATTCTTAGTTCAGATTGTAACTTTTTCTTATAAGATGCAGCCTCTTCGCAAAATTTAATATTTGTTGTTCTCAGACCCAAGCAATTTTTGTCCTCTGCTAATCTCCAGATGTACTTACTAATTCTTCAACTAAAAATTGTTTCTCCGTAACGCTATTTTTGCCATCCAATTACGGCTTTTAAACAATTGACAACTACAGGTCATTTTCAAATTTCCCGCCTTGGCGATCATCTTGTGACGTCACTTCCGCTCCCAGAAAAAGTGCCACGTGTCAAGGTGACCCTTAAAGTTCATTGACCTTCAGGTTAACAAGGTGACCTCTTAAAGTTCATTGACCTTCAAGTCAAGGTTAACAAGGTGACCTCTTAAAGTTCATTGACCTTTAGGCAAGGTTAACTCAAGGTGACCTCTTTAAGTTCATTGACCTTCAGGTCAAGGTTAACAAGGTGACCTCTTAAAGTTCATTGACCTTCAGGGGTTAACAATGTGACCTCTTAAAGTTCATTGACCTTTAGTTCAAGGTTAACAAGGTGACCCCTTAAAGTTCATTGAACCGGCGGGTCAATGACCCCTTAAAGGTTATCGATCTGGTAACCCCTTGACCTCTAGATAACCTTCAGGTCAAGGTTAACAAGGTGACCCCTTAAAGTTCATTGAACCCGCAGGTCAAGGTCATTTTCAAATTTCCCGCCTTGGCGGCCATCTTGTGACGTCACGTGTCCTCGGGAATGACGTAGCCAATTTGCACGCTTTTTCAAGATCGTGGGTTAGAACTCTCTTTGTACTACTACTTATATGGATTTAGAAGGTTTGCACCCATCAGAATTTATTAAGGGTCGTGGAAAATTCTTCGAAAACAATTCTTTGAAGAACAATTCTTCAAAAAACAATTCTTCTAAAAAACAATTCTTCGAAAAACAATTCTTCGAAAAATAATTCTATGAAAACCTAGTTTTTTATTATAACTATTAGGTATAACAAAGAAAACCCCCGAATTTGACACAAAATAACATTGAAGCTTTTATGCTAATAGCTACAGAAAGAGATATTTTAATGAAAATCGGGAATGACCATATAATAAAATATTTAACAAGTATAAGTAAAAATTGAGAATTTCTACTTTCTCTCTAAAGTACAAGTTGATGTACTTACATACTGATAACGAATATTTTTATTTAGTAGTTGGTTGGTTGTTGGTTTTTAACATTACAAAGAATGAGTTTTTGTGTTTGGTATTTAGAAATGTTTTTTTAATTGTTATTTTGTGTTTTGTTTTAGAATAGTTATTTATTTACCAAGGCACTGAAGTTCAAACTTTTTATGACTCATGTGGAATTTAGTGGCTGAGGCTTCTGGCCGAGGCAAATAAACCGTTTGAGTCATAAAAAGAACTTCAATGCTGTACATATATTTTTTTTGAAATCGGAAAAATGTTTTATTAGGCAAAAAAATAATCATAAGGGAACGCTCGTCCATGAACCGACTGCGCGCGGCGTTGCTTGACTTTGACAATTGCTCTACCTAGGTTAAGTTTGACGAGGCACGGCGCTTCCCAACAGAAACTCCGAACTGAAAGATTGCGCTGCGCTTCTATAGGTAACAATTTCGCAATGCGTACGAAATTGAAATGGCCATGATTGGCCGGATTTTGAATATTTGGCCTACTTATTGAAAAAATCGTACAAAAATGGGCTTTCTGAACTTTTAATGACGATTTTGAGACATCTCACTGACGATTTCAAGAAAAGTTTTTTTTATTTATTTTTAGAGATATTTTTTAAATATATAGTTATTTTTTATATTTTTTGTGTTTTTATAGTAATATAAGACGAACTGATATAGGTACAGTGAAACCTCCCACAGGCGGACACCAATGGTTCCAACTTTATTGTCCGTTTGTGGGAGGTGTCCGCTTATGGGAAAAGCTGACTGAAAGAATTCACCGAAATAATGACAAGGTATGTTTTTATATGAATAGTCCAAGCAAATTATACATACATGAACAAAAAAAAATCTGATCAGGTAGATATTTTCAGGGTTGGTTGTGGGTAGCATCCTGAGTATAACCCCAAAAAATCACCATCGAAGTCACGTTACGAGTTACGAACCCCGCAATAGGGGTGGTTTTGCAAACATTTTTTTTGCAATTTTTTTTCTTATGTGTACATTATTACATTCTCCACAACTTTCCCTTATGAAGTTTTTTTTTTAACTTCAATACTTCATGAGATATAGGTAAAAGATCACCACTAGCTAAAGTGCTTTATAAGGGCGAAAACAATTTCTTTAAAACAAGCTGATTTGCGTGTAATCTTTTGTATAAGTACTTAGGAATGTACCCTCAGTTAACCCTGAAAAAATCAGCTTGTTTTAAAGAAATTTTTTTCACCCTTATAAAGCACTTTAGCTAGTGGTGATCTTTTACCTATAACTCGTGAAGTATTGAAGTTAAAAAAAACTTCATAAAGGAAAGTTGTAGAGAATGTAATAATGTACACATAAGAAAAAAAAATGCAAAAAATATGTTTGCAAAACCACCCCTATTACGGGGTTCGTAACACGACTTCGATGGTGATTTTTCGGGGTTATACTCAGGACGCTACCCACAACCAACCCTGAAAATATCTACCTGATAAGAAATTTTTTTTCTCCATGTATAATTTTCTTGCACTATATTGAGTAAGGGTATCATTCCATCTTTATCCTTTAATATGAATTGTATATTACACCAACTTTATTCCACACACAGGCTGAAAATACAGCTCTGAATATGTTCCCGAATTAAATAAGTCCATTCATTAGAGTTTCGCGTCTGCATATGAGAGTCTTATCTATTTCTGGAAAAATTACACTGTCCGCGTCCGTCCAATAGAAAGTCCGCTCGTGGGAGAACTCTTTACATGCTAAAACGTATGCCTGAGAGGTGTCCGCTAAGAGAGATTTCACTGTATTTGCCTTTTTAAAGTGGGCGCCAGGCGTTGGCACCGCTGGTTTCATCAGCCCGCCAATATTTTCGTACCCAGTCCGTCCCTGATATCTAGTACCACTCTGCACTGAGACCCTCTGGGTAGTTGGTTTCGGACAGGAGATAAAACGTGGTTCGTTTAAAATTACATCCTTTTTTATTAGAAATTTGTTGTACAGCATCACACAGCTCTAAAATACACATACAGAATTGTAGGAGTTACTTTCACATGACTTATAAGCAAACTCACCTGATACCAGGCACCACGAAGTACTCTGAGGGTTATCGGAAAGCTGGTGACTTAGCCTCCGCAAAATGTCGAATGTATTGAACACCAAAAAGCACCACAAAAAAACTTATTTCATTGAATAAATGTAAATTCAACGGCGAACCTACAACAAGGTAGTATCGCGAGCGCCATCAGGCGGAAAATGACCAAATCTAACCATAAAGACTCCGTAACAAGGAGAAAAACTGTGTTCTGGTACCACTCACGTGACTATTTTTGAAAAGATTATCTCCCCAAAAGCATCCCAAATATAAGTATAAATAAATATAAAATTACGATTTCAAGTTTTAGTCATTTTAATAAACAAAAAGACAATAATAACGTAATTTTCAAAAACTCATGCAAAAGTTCTGGGTGTGTGAAGAATTGGATTTTTTAAAATTCCTGGGAGTAAACCTAACTCTGGAACACGAACGCTGTATATTTGATTCTGAAATTACTAGTTGAATGAGTTTCCTTATTTTCTCCATTGCTTTGGATTTGGTAAGGTTCAAATAGGTGACACCAAGGTGTGTAAAGGCAGCAGCGAGGGGCTTTCTGCTATTGAATATTACCATATTCAAAGAAAGACCCTAGATGGAATGAAATTACGAGATAACTATAATGTAGAGGCAAATCCAAATACGAGTTAATTATTTTCTTACTATTATTCTATTCATCGTTGGTAATAAATTCCATATCATCTGTAGCTCTATCACAGTGCCCCGCATCAGATTTAAGATTTCGTGCATTTTTGTCTATATCTTGAAAAATGTGAAACTTTCTTTGAAATGTTTAGAAATATAGTTAAAATTATGTTGTAATTAGTTGTAATAAAACACATATTTAATAGATATTAAGGTAATGTCTGTAGACCTCAAATCTGCATTCGGGATGATTAAGGCTCAATGTACAGCACGTGCGTGGTGATTCAATATTTTGACCCATAAAATGGCTTTTTTCGATCTGTAGAGAGCAACACGCATAATTTTAAACTTTTGGTCAATACAAATTTTAATCTAAGTAATTACTCACATTTTGAGACAAAATTATTTAAAAAGATTGATCACAATGTCCGTTATTAGCATTTGCGCAAAAAGCCTTGGTGAACATTCAGTCTTAACAGAGATGACGTTATCAAAAAGCTGGAAAGCTTCAGGTAGTGTCAGGCGCAGAAAAGTGACTTAAAGGCTGTTTAAGTGGTACATGCCATAAAACATAAGTGAATAGTGCTGTTTTGGGTCTCCAAGATAAAGATATAGGTGTCCCCTAAAAAGCACACAATGTTCTTGATAAGTCATCTTCAAACCTATTTGCAGACGATATGCTTCTTTCAATATCGGGGAGTGAATGGCACCAACTCATTAGTCATATTAATTCGGACTTATCATTGTTGCATGAATGGCTCTAAGTGTAAATAAAAGTTAAATTCCGAAAAAACAAAATATATGGTTCTTGGTAGTAAAATTCAATATAAAAATTTTATAGAAAATAATTATGATATCTTTATCGATCATGATAAAATTGAGATGGTCGACCAAATGAGGTATTTGGGAGTTAAGCCCGCCGCAAATTGAACCCAGCCCATGCGTATCCCACGTACAGCCCATGCTTGACCGAGACACAGCCCATGTACACGTTTTTTAAAAGTAACGCATATTCAACACAGCCCAGACCCAAACTAGTTCCACGATGACTGCGAACGAGCTACTTCTTCTGGATTTAGAATCTGAATCTGACAACGAAGAAATAATTATTTTAGAGCATTTACTGAATAAAAAAAAGAAAAAAAGGCAAACAAAGGCATATTTACGAAAAAGACAGAGTCATGGAGAGTTTAAGTTATCAAGTGAAGTTCCAGACAGCGTATTTAAAGAGTCATTTCGATTAAATAGAATACAGTTTAACGAAGTTCATGAAATTATTAACAGCTCATCCTTCAATTTAGTTCTCATGTATTCTTCATGACTGGTATCATATAATAAAGGATAATCTCGAACCGGTTCTATTAATTTCTCCATATCGTTACGCAAAAATTCGAAATGGAGTACCCACGACCCACGAAAACTGTGCCAGAGGCACAACTCTATCCACGTGAAAACCAGTTAGGACAGTGCTGGGCGTGGAATGGGTTCAATATGCGCTACTCCGTCTATACCCGTGTTCTACAGAATTTCCCACACGTGGGCTGTGCGTGGGATACGCATGCGCTGGGTTCAATTTGCGGCGGGCCTTATTCTTGATCCCCTGGTGACTGTTTCGATTCATATTGACTTGGTGTGCAAAAGACTTGGTAAAAAAATCGGTTTCTTCCATAGAATTTGAGTCACTGGGCCAAACTGTTAATTTATAATATGATTGTTTTTCCTCACTATAGTTACTGTAATTATTTGGAATATGCTTGTAATAAAGAAGCAATTAAATGATTGCAATTGTTGCAAAATATGTTATGTATAATAATGATATTTAAAATTAACCTGACGCCATCGTATTTAAAAAGTATATCTTATACCAAGAGCTGATAAATATGCATACAATATTTGCTCTAGAACCAACTTTGATATTCAGTTTGAACGAAGTAAGCCTGGTTCATGCAGCAACTTTATTTTTATGCTTTTGCTTTATCTTTTAAAAGTTGTAAAATAATAGAAGCATTCAGGCAACACTTTTGCTTTATGTTTTACTTTTACCTTTATTTACAAGTTGGGAAGTTTCAACTTTATTTATAATCTTTATTATTCTGAAAACAATTCGAACTGTGCACATGTCTTTAATCAATCTGTCACTTCACTTTGACGTGACATGATCTTTGAGAAAGGAGGAAGATTTATCCTCCGAAAGCTCAGAAAACAAATTTGTTGAAGTTATTTTTTGAGTTACACGTTTAAAGTTTCGTTCATTCAGTGTTAAGAATTTATCAATTTTCGAGGCAACTTGAAAAAGTTTTCTTTCAATCAGTTTGGTGGCGAAAAACCCAATTAAAAATTAAATTGATGTGCACATGTCTTTTTGTCAAATTACCAATTCGAGGTTAGGAAATACAAAATGGTCTACCAAATAAAAGCTATATTGGTAAGGGTCTTGTATAGGTGTAAGCTTTCTTGAACAATTCTCTTCACCATCCCACGGGGGACTTTGAGCGGGCATATTGATGTCACTCCTTTACTACTCTCTGGGTGTAGCGAGGGGTGTAGTGTGTTTTTGGACATGGCCGCTGGAGGCAGCACCTTACAGTTAAAAAGTAAAGCATTTTAGTAGTTCTAACGTTGGTAATTTTGCATATACTGAGCCGAAACTTTGCATGTACTTCTATAAGATAATTATTAACTTGGGAATTTTTGTATCTTTCCCAAAAAAAAAGCAAGATAGCCATTTTATATATATATTTTTTTATTTTTAGCAAAAAAGAACTAAATTCCCAAATTCTTGTCCTCAATTGAAATATATTTGTTCAAAACCGCATTAATGTAACGCTTTTTGTAAGAGTCAAGGGCGTCCCAAGAGGATTAAAAAAAATGTAGCCAAGTCCACTCACTGGACTTGCTCGACCGATAATTCTCGCAAGTCGAAACTCGAATGAATTCACATTATACCATTCAAAATTCCAAGTACTCCGTTCGCGCTGGCAGCACGGCGCTGCCAGCACTAACTGTTAGTGGGGGGTTGAAGGGGGGGGGCAACATGCCGCCTGCCGCCGCTGCTCTCGCGTTTGAGCGTTTGTCATTCATTCGTGCGTCCCCCGCTGCTGCAACCACCCGTTTTTGCGTTTGTTTTGTGTGCGCCGTGTGCGGCATAAGATCAAATCTTTCTTATTCGTTTGTTAGTGAATATTGACTCATAATTAAATTAGTTACTAGTCTAGGCAGTTATTGACTGGGTCCACTCCACATTCCTCAATATGGACATCAGAAAGTTTTTTGGTGAGTCACTCAGTCACTGTGTTTAACTTTCGTATTTTCCGTAAAATAATGTCAGTTGTTTTTGTAAAATATAAATAAATGTGAGCTTTGAGCTTGTGAGCAAATCAAAATTTAGCTTTCTATATTATTTTCATATTATATGCGAGTGAAACGATGTTAAGTTACCTACAAGGAAAGTACAGGGTCATCACTCGAAAATGGACACCCCCTTAACTTTTTTATTTTTGGGGTTAGAAAAAAATGTTAAATACAAAAGTTGTAAGGAATCAAATGATTTTTTTGATGAGTATAGTTATAAATATACAGGGCGTTCTATAAAAGCGGGGCAAACCAAACTTGCATTTTTTAAATAGAACACTCTATATTTTATTGGTTTTTCGAAATCTACGTTTCATCCCGATTACAACGATATATATATGTAATATGTTTGCTCCAACCGTTTATAAGCTACGCCACTTTAAATTTCGAATTTTACGAAAAACCGCATCGCAGCTGCCATGGAAAGTACGCCACAAAATAAAACAAACGAGTTACTAGAGGCAAAAAAGATACAGCAAAAATTAAATACCAATACCTATAATTTACATCTTACAAATATATTTCAAAATGTCCGCCAATATGTTCGACACAAGCTGCATATCTCTTTTTTAAATTTTTTAATGAGTTTTCGATTATGTGGATTAACTGTATTTAAATATGTAATTGATTCCCTAATGTTAGTTTTTATTTCTTCTATATTATGTCTTGACATTCTGCCTTTAAAATCCCCCAAAGGAACGTATCTAAGGGAGTTAGATCGGGGATATTAGCAGGCCATGCTATAGTCCCTCCTCTGCCGATCCACTCAGGGTATCTCTCATTTAAAAAGTTTCTCACACAGGCTCGATAGTGTGGTGGCGCACCATCTTGCTGCCATATAATTTGTCGCCGTTCATTAAGGGGAAGTTCGTCTAAAAGATCTTCGATTTCGTTTATAAGAAGTGAATAATAAAATTCTCTGTTTAAAGCGTCATCGAAAAAAATTGGACCAATAACACGATTTTTAAAATGCCGCACCACACGTGCACAGATTTTCTACCTACAAAAATACACTATTATGAAACATCTTAAGTTGAAGAAATTTAACGAAAACTTTGACTTGATATTTACCCGGCAACTTTATTTCCCTTTTTTCATGTGGATTTCCCAGTGACCAATACCTAGTATTATGTCTATTAAACATCCCAGCTGTTGAAAAAGTTGATTCATCTGTCCATAAAATCTTATCGAAAAAATTTGGATCCGTCCTCAACCTATTTGTAATATAAACTGCAAAATTCAGCCTATTTTCAATTTGAACAGGGCTAAGAGCTTGAACAGGCCTAATCTTATATGGCAAAAATTTATTTTTCTTTAAGATTTTTTGAATTAAGCCATAAGAAATTTGGAAATGTTCTACTGCTTTCGCAATTGAAGCATTGGGATTTTCTTCAAAAAATATCTAATCTAGAAAATGAATTTTTTGAAGGTATTATCCTTTCTGGATATCGAGTGGCATACTCTCGACGGGCTAAAATATGGTAGGTTTAGAGCATAACAGGGATCATAATTGATCACTTACATCATAGGGCGTTTCTATTGCACTCTAAATATATTGACAATATTTCACATCGTTCTTGCTGTGATAAATGCATATTTTATTATACCCCTAGACAATCAAAAAGACCAATCAAAAAAGATAACCACCAGCCAACATTCTATGACAGGTCTCACCAACTTCGTTTGTTTTATTTTGTGGCGTACTTTCCATGGCAGCTGCGATGCGGTTTTTCGTAAAATTCGAAATTTAAAGTGGCGTAGCTTATAAACGGTTGGAGCAAACGTATGACATATATATATATATATATATATCGTTGTAATCGGGATGAAACGTAGATTTCGAAAAACCAATAAAATATAGGGTGTTCCATTTTAAAAAAATGCAAGTTTGGTTTGCCCCGCTTTTATAGAACGCCCTGTATATTTCTAACTATACTCATAAAAAAATTCATTTGCTTCCTTACAACTTTTGTATTTAACATTTTTTTCTAACTCCAAAAATAAAAAAGTTAAGGGGGTGTCCATTTTCGAGTGATGACCCTGTACATACATATACCCTCATAGAAGGATTTATTTGGGAATTCGGGAGTAATAAACTAGATTTATTAAAACTTTTTTCAGAAGTTTCTTCGAGACAAACAAATATTGATTGCAATTGAATATTAAAATTAAAAAAAGATATATTTTAAATGATTGTTTTCTTTATTATTCATTATCTTTCTGCTTAAATTATTATTTTTTATATTTTTATTCATTCATAGTTTGAGAAAATGAGGTGATATATAATACGATGAACAAATGATTTATTAAATATTAATAAATCATTTTTTATATTTCATATATTAATAAATATGTTTTTGGTGAAAAAAAAATGCTTTCTAGTAAATGATTTGTTAACTGTTAATACATATTTGTCAGAGAATATTCGGTAATAACCCATTTCTCAAATATTAACAAATCTTATTGAATACAAATAAATCCTTCTATCAGTGCATGTATACTGGGTTATTAATTAAAATTAATAGTAGTCATGGTCATGGTTCCGTAACAAATTTTTCACAGATAAAATAATTTTTGTTTCATACCCTGACCCTTTTTTTTGTTTTGCAGTAAATTTGAAAAGAAAAAAACCTGAATGAGCAAGCAGTGACAGCGATGAACACGATGAAAATGTACAGAAGGGAAAGGAGAATGAAATAGAGACAATATCGCCTGTTTCTAGGTCGGTCACCACAACGGGAGATACTCAGCCTCAGGAACAGGAACTAGTTCAAGATCCTAATATTGGCGACATACGTCCTTTGATGACTCTGTGGTTGACCTGCCGAGACCAAGCTCATCCAAAGATCTGGACTCGAATCCCGATTCTTCAATAGATGACTGCAACAAAAATGACATCGGCCGATTTATGGGGCGAGCATCGATGTTATCGACCGAAAAGAAGAAGGAATTGCTTGAAAACTGTTGTTTCCCTTCTGCAACGTATGACTTTGCGGAAGACGCCAAACATTTAAAGAGAACATTCAATTATTCATGGTTGGAAATGTACTCTCTGGTTGGCCTATTCCAGGCGCCACAAGGTTTCGCCTTTTGTAAATATTGTATGTTGTTCCCGCCAAATCCAAATTCTTTTAGAGGCATACTGGGGTCATTTATCATAGGGCCATTTTGTAAGTTCAAAGGTCTTCACGAGCAGTGCAAAAAGCACATGGAAACCCACTTCCGCAAGGCGGCACTGGAAGCTGCTAAATCATTTCTCGACAGTGTACCTGTAGATATGCAACTCAACAAATATTCCCAGGGCATTATTGAAGAAAACGGAAAAATTATAACATCAATTATTTCCTGCATTACATTTTGCAGGTCGCACGACTTAGCTTTGAGAGGTAAACATTATGGCGAAGGAATTCTCGAGGGCTTATACAAGCTACGAATTGACGCGGGAGATTTGGTTTTGAAGAAACACATCGAGCATGGGAAAAAGAATGCAAGCTATCGATCGGTTGGTATTCAAAAGGAAGTTATCGGCATTTGAGGAGATGTTATTAAGGCAGATATTATAAAAAACAAGTAAAAGAAGCGGAAGCATGTGTGTTAGGAGACGAAACAGCTGACATTTCTGGCATTGAACAATTATCGATTGGTCTGCGATATTTTGATGAGAAAACCAAAGAAGTCCAAGAAATGTTTGTCGGATTTGTTGAGCTAAAAGGTCTAGATGCGAAATCTATTCCACATAGCATTGATAACTTTCTGACAAAAGAAGACCTTAATCCAGATAAATGTGTTGGTTTTGGATTCGACGGTTGTTCAACGATGTCCGGAAAAGACGGTGGGATACAAGCAATCCTACGCAAAAATACACCAAAGCCTTGTACTTTAATTGCTCGTCCCACAAACTGAATCTGGTAATCAATGATCTCAACACTCTTCCTGATATTCGAAACGCCAGGGGAAGCGCCAAAGATATTATTACATTTTTTTGGGAATCAGTTTTGAGAAGGAAGTTGGTACCTAATATTTCCAGGCTCTGCGAAACAAGATGGAGTGAGAAACACAAAACTATCAGAGTTTTTAAGGAGAATTTTCCTGTCATATTGGAAGCCTTACAAACCTTACCGCGTGAAGGAAATAGTGCGACTTGAAAAAATGCCTTTCAACTCCATGCGGCTGCTTCCAGAAATTCGTTTATTCTTGGCATTATTTTGATAGCTAAATACTCGGCTTTGATGGAACCTGTTGTAAACGTGCTCCCATCCATAGCTTTGGACGTGGTGAAGGCCTCGCAACACATTAAATGCATTTTGCAAGATGTTACTGTTGTTGCGGAAAAAGTTGGGCTGGAGGAAGACATCACATCAATGCCGCGCATTGTTGGTAAACAACGAGGGGCCAACCGCTGGTCCCAAATTTGTACATATATTGCCAAACAATGCGCATTATTTTATACATTTTCAATCAATGCCAGTAATGCCGGCCATTTTCACAGCAATGACGATTAATGCCAAGAATTAAAGAGGAAATTCCAAATAATTCAAAACAATGCCAGTCAAAAAGGATCAATGCCAAGTAATGTCGTCCATTTTCAAAGCAATGCCGGATAATGCCAACATATAAAGAGTAAATGCCAAATAATTCAAAACAATGCCAATCAAAAAGGGGTGAATGTCAAGTAATGCGAAAGCAATGCGAATAATCCAAAGGTAATGCAGGCATAATACCAAGTACTGCGGCCTACAAAAAAGACGTAAGAAACAAAAATGTGGCAATTTTGGACAGCTAAGTGGTGCTGCAAAAGAAATCGGCATCCATGGCCAATTTGTCGCGCAATATTAAAAAAAAACTCAAATTGAGCAAAACTATTAATAGCCGTGGAATGTTTATTTTAAGAGACAGAGGAAAACTTTTATATTGAAAATTGATGGCACTGAGAAGCTTTATCCACCCAGGTGCTCAGATAGTTTCAGCAAATTACACAGGGTCTTCGGCTCTCTTGAAATTTTAGGTTTTTTTAGTACACCGCGAAAAGTTGGGTATGGAGGCCCATTCATTTTTAATATCGCCTCGCTGACCAAAATTGCCATATTTTGTTTTCTTACATATTTTCTGTGCGGCCCAAAATAAGCGAGAAAATTGCTTAATAAGAAATAAACAAAAAAAAATGCATAGCCTCAAGAGAGCCGAAGACCCTGTATAATTTGCTGAAACTATCTGAGCACCTGGGTGGATAAAGCTTCTCAGTGCCATCAATTTTCAATAGGTATAAAAGTTTTCATGACTCTTAAAATAAACATTCCACGGCCATTAATAGTTTTGCTCAATTTGAGGATTTTTTAATATTGCGCGACAAGTTGGCCATGGATGCTGATTTCTTTTGCAGCACCACTTAGCTGTCCAAAATTGCCACATTTTTCTTTCTTACATTTTTTTTGTAGGCCGCAAAATGAGCGAGAAAATCGCGGTGGTAGACCTAAAAAAAATCATCCTGTAGATATGAAATTTCTCGCAAATCCTAATAATAATTATAAAACTGATTTATACCAGTTAATAACTTTGGTTTGTTGATTAAGTGTCATAAGAAATAGAGGAAAAAATGCTGAATTTTTGTAAGGGTTCTTTTCATAAAACTCAAAACATTCGTCTTCTGTACATCAGCTAGTCCTAAAAAATCATCCTGTATATTACATAAAGAAAACATCTAGCATCAAATTCAATATGGCCGCCGCTCCAAGATGGCGGATTACATTTTCTTTTCAACCCCCCTTGATATGGGTGTCAAATGAAAAGGAAGAGCAGAAAACGATAAAGTTAGTGACATTACACTAAATTCAATATGGCCGCCACTCCAAGATGGCGGATTATATTTTCTTTTCAACCCCCTTAATATGGGTGTCAAATGAAAAGGAAGAGCAGAAAACGATAAAATCAGTGACATCACACTAAATTCGATATGGCCGCCGCTCCAAGATGGCGGATTACATTTTCTTTTCAATCCCCTTAATATGGGTATCAAATGAAAGGGCTTGAAGAGTAGAAAACGATAAAGTTAGTGACAACACACTGAATTCAATATGGGCGCCGTTCCACGATGGCGGATTCCATTTCCTTTTCAACCCCCTTAATATGGGTGTCAGATGAAAAGGAAGAGCAGAAAACGATAAAATCAGTGACATCACACTAAATTCAATATGGCCGCCGCTGCAAGATGGCGGATGATATATTTTTTGTCAACCCCCTTATAATATGACTATCAAACGAAAGGGCTTGAAGGGTATAAAACGAAAAAGTTAGTGACATCACACTAAATTCGATATGGGCGCCGCTCCACGATGGCGGATTAAATTTTTTTTTCAACCCCCTTAATATGGATGTCAAATGAAAAGTAAGAGTAGAAAACGATAACATTAGTGACATCACACTAAATTCAATATGGCCGCCGCTGCAAGAGCTCCAAGCTTGTTTTTAAAAAGGTTTTTTGTTTCTTATTTTTCCAACCGTTAAAATATTTATACGAAATTGATTATTTATTATCACAAAATATCAAGTTCCCCAAATAGCCAGTGGCTATGAGCATATGAGCGTGTAATAGGAGCATTATTTATTTTATCAAGAAAAGTATCTACTAAGTAAGACGGCCCTCTACAGAATTTTCTTTTACGCACTTGTATAACTTTCTTTATTCTAAGCAAAAACTGTCCCTTGGCATTTTTTGTATCTGCCACAGTTTCACGGCAAATTTGCTTTATCCTTCAGCTTTTTTCATTAAAAAAATGTCATTTTAATTTAGATATTTAGCCAGAACTGACTAAAATATCATAGCAAGTCAACAAAATAATAATGTCATCCATAGGACTTTTCAAAAAATCGATAATTATTAATTATGTAAGTAAACACAAGTGGTTCTGGCCAACTAGAAATCTAGTCATTTCTTCAAATTAAATACCTAATTTTGTTTTTCGCGCTTCAAAAAGGAATAATAACAGAGAAATTAAATTTGTCATGAAACTGCCAGATATGAGGTCAGATACAAAAAAACAATGCAGTTTTTGTTTTAAAAATAAAATGTGTTCAAATGTGGAAAACTATTTTTTTGGGCCGTATTAGTATTTTTTCTGATAAAATAAATTTATTGTATAGCCATATCTCCGCCACTGGCTATTTGGGAGCATTGTCAAATTTTGAAGTAGGTATTATATCTTGTTTTTAGATAAAAGGGAATGTAGGTAAAACTGAAAGTGTGAAAAAAACATTATCATAATTCCGAAGTTCATTGCTATTTCCGGCTATTTCAGTCATACTTTGTCATAACCTTTAATAATTAAAAAATAGTATTATTCCTCATGGTATGTTTATTGATGTTTTGTGATATAAATACTTTAGATTCTATTCTTATGTGTGGGAGTGGGAAATAAACTAGGAAATAAAATTAGATTTAAAAAATTATTTACCTTAGCTCAATAAAACAATGCAGCTGGAACTAAAAATGTTTTGCGTTTCAATCGTTCAGCTGAATGCAAATCAATACCTACGCAGTATCAATCAAGCCAAGGCAATGCCAAAAATGCCACTACAATGCGTAACAATGTCACCACAATGCCAAATAATGCCCCCGCAATGCCAAACAATTCTCAGCAATGCCACTGCAATGCCAAATAATGCCAAACAATGCCATCCCAATGCGACTGTAATGCCAGGTAATGCCAATCAATTCCAGCTACTGCAGGCAATGCCAAACAATGCACCATTGTTGATGTCCTAAAAGAGGCAAAACCCTTCTTTCCCGAGACGAAAATTGCCTCAATAGTCTGGCCATGATGAGTGTGCACAGAATACTTATTTATGAAAACTTACAAGATTTTCATAATAAAGTGGTCAATAAGTTTACAAAAAAAAAAACGAAGAATATGTTTTAATTAACTTAATTAAAAAAAAGGGTTTCGACCACTTTGTTATTAAAATATTCAAATATTGTAAGTGTGAAAAATGATTTTTATTTTATTTTTCTAATAACTTAACTACAATCACTCCACCACGTGAAAACTCTATTTAGTTATTTTGTTTTCTTCCTGGTAGTTATAGATCATTTAAATAAAATATCCTGGGTACTCTACCAAAGTGTATTTAAAACGACAAGCAAAACTATCCTCTTGTACATCGTACGTTTCGGCGTTTAAGCCACCTTCAGGTGCATATTAAAATTGTTGATCAAAATTATTTTTTTTTTATAAAATTTTATATAAACGATAATAATGAAAAGAAAAACATAAAATGTCAGAACAACGACCAAATTACTTACATTTTTGAAGCATAACAATTACATGAACGTTATGTTCTAAATACGTTTTTTTTTATTATCTTCTTCGTCAATTTCGAAATGATCACATATTCTTTAAAGTCAAAACAAAATTCTCCATATAATGTTGTGGAGGATGTAATTTTTAGTATATATTTTTTAATTTTTAAAAAGAGATGTTTCAAAGGCATCTTTTCAAAAATTAAAAAAAAAATGTACTAAAAATTACATCATCCACAACATTATATGGAGAATTTTGTTTTGACTTTAAAGAATATGTGATCATTTCGAAATTGACGAAGAAGATAATAAAAAAAACGTAAGTAATTTTGTCGTTGTTCTGACATTTTATGTTTTTCTTTTCATTATTATACGTTTATATAAAAAAATTTAAAAAAATTTTTAGACTAACAATTTTAATATGTACCTGAAGATGGCTTAAACTCCGAAACGTACGTTGTACAAGAGGATAGTTTTGCTTGTCGTTTGAAATACACTTTGGTAGAGTACCCAGGATATTTTATTTAAATTAAACTCTATTTAGTAGTAAAAAAGTTCTTATGGATTCAAACTGCGCATGTGCAAATAATTTTTTAAAAGCTAGCTGGCTGAACGTATGCTTTAATTCTGTAAAGTAAAACATAAAGCAAGAACATAAAATAAGAAGATAAAGTTGCTGCATGAACCGGGCTGTACATTTATGCAAAAACACTAATTTGTATTCAAACTCTTTAATGCTCTCCCGCCTGAGTTTAAGCAGATTGAAATTTTAAAGGTTTTTTCAAAACATATTAAAACAGAAAAATGAGTTTTGATTTTGACCAATGCTGTGAAAATGCCGAAATTACATTATGTATTGCAATTGTGTGTCTATTGTAAATATTTTTGTATTAGCCAAGTGCTAAAATAAAGAACTTACCACTTACTTATATGTCTCGCTTTTCCCAATGGTAATAATTTCTGATTAAAAGCATCTCCAAGGTGACCAAACCTTAACTGTGTTGCAGCGAAAATCATCAGGTACTACTTAAAAATCTTAAAAACCTGCTATTGTCAAATTGATTGAAAAAATTAAGGTCACAACTAGGTACTTAAATTTTGATAACTTCCACCTAATGTGGCGGGACAGACCGAACGTATTATACACTCTCACTAATAATACACACTTAATAATATATAGCAAGTGGCTACACAGCTTACCTAATAAGCTGTGGTGGCTATTTATACGTCCGACGTATATGAAAGTCGGTATACGTCTTGCGCTCTGATTGGCAAGTTGAGTCACGTGACTTGTTTGGGCGTACATTTAGTTCCATACACGTCCGAAGTATAAACTCATTTAGATACGTCGGAAGTGCATTTTTCTCAAGCATCGTTGCAATAACGAGCGTGTATGCTCTCCTTTTTCTTTTTCGGCGATGGGCGCTGCGGTATGAAAAAAGAAGTGGTAATTATTCGGGTAATTATTTCCAATGGTGTAACCCACCCCGATTTTCTTGAAATTTTGGCCCTATTTTCGTCCGACATTCGGCGCCCACCGAATGGTTAAGCCCGATTTATAAACTTTGACATTTGACGTTGCCGTTTGACGTTTCCATTTGTTGTTTGAAAGTTGGACATCGAAGATTAATTATTATAAACTTAAATTCCATCAGGGATAACAACGGACCTCCTGGAGGTCCGTTTGGATAGCCAACATTTATCTTTTTCCGTTTGCCGTTGCCTCTCTGGCCAATGAAGTGCCCTCTTAAGGGTCACGTGGGAGGTCACATGTTTTCCCAATTTATCAGCTGATCATCTCGTCGTCCATACCGCAAATGGGCGCATCTCAGAAAAACACGAAAGTGAGATAGGGCCATCAAACTACTATTCTAGGGAATATCTTTGACTTCGCAAAGTGGCGTATCTCCAACTTGTACAATCGTAGATTTATCGCTGGAAATTAGAAAGCCCTATCTAAATTATGTAAAATTCAGTACGCCGCAAATAGGCGTATCTTTACTTACGCCTATTTGCGGTATCAATTTTTGTCACTATAGGATATTTTCTGAGATACGCCCATTTACAGTTTTCTGTTATTCACAACCGACAAAACATAATTATTATTAGAATACGCACATATATGGTTCTGTTGTACTGTAAGTTATTCGTACAGCAGAACATAGGGGGCTGGTGGACTATGTTGTTTGAAATACCTCCGTAGTTCAAGATCGCAAACTAGTTGTTTATCGTGCTGTTTTTTATAATCTAATAATATAGACGTGATAAGTAAAATTAACTACCCCAGGCTTTTGGTTGCTTAGGTGCATTTGTTTTGTAGTTGGCTGAGACCACATAGAAGTATGGACGTGATAGTAAAATGGAAAGATGATAGTATAAACAATAAACATGAGAAGTTCCGAAGTGCAAAAATGATGTTTTCAGTTCATGCTGTCACTGTTTAATTTTGCTTTGCTGGGAACATTGTAATGCAGATTTTTTGTTGTGCAAGTTTCGCCACAGGAAGTCAAAAACCAACAAAGGGAAGACAAGAAAAGAAAGAAAAACGACCTGAAGATTATTTAGTAGAAGGTTCTAAAGCATAAACAATTAAACTCTATTCAAACTAAACGCAAGTGAAACATAAACACAAGTTGGTGCATGGCTAGAGCGTGATTCGCACGTGATCGGCTTGCTATTGGCTAGCCGGCAATAAAGTCTGCCCGGCGGGCGAGTGCAGCGAGTCGGTGTTTCTTATACTGAGGTGTATTGAGCAAGTGGACCTTTATTTTTTTTCGATATAATTCTTTCTCTGTGTAGGTATTAATTGTTGGAGCTACGATTTGTGTTAGTAGTAGAAATCTGCACGTAAGTGAATGACTAGGTATGCCATAAAAGTTTGTTTTTAAAGTTCTTAATACTGGGGCATATTATTTTAATATTTTATATTATAAAATTCATAGAGATCGTCCTTAATGCGGCCCTGCCTCGTATTAGCCTTCAGAATTGTTCACGTGCTTCCATCGTGTAAAATTTTACGCGCCACTTGCATTTAGTTTGAATAGAGGGTAGACTGAAATCCATAAAAGAAGGTCAGAGAAGGGTAGCTAAAATCTTGAGGGATACAGGCCAGGAATATATTTCACCTGTGACGAAAAAGCTCGTAGTAGGCAAAAAATAGGGGTTAGTTGCACAGTGGAAATATGCAAGAGAAGGAGTAGACAATGTTTTTTGTTCACACACGTAAAAGTATGAATACCTAATGTCACTTTGTGAGAAAGCCAGCATTTAGACTATCAGTACACCGTGATTATTACCATCCTTTTCCTCACAATGAAAAACAATAGACTGAAAATTTAATTTTTTATGTATAATAATTAGAGTTTAGTTGTAGAAGAAACTGTATTTTACTTAGGGGCCGCGGTGGCGACGTTCGTAGCGTCGCCGAACTATTTAGACTGTATGTTTTCCTGCCTTCGATCGACCTTGGTTCGAACCGAGGTCGAGGCAAATGCATACACATCTTTATAGGAAAGCACCGATGATGCCCAAGAGTGATGGACAAATTGTGGATTCACGGTATTGCTTCATATTAGCTTTATCAGTGTGATTTAATAATAATTGTCCTACATTCCCTGGGATTTCTACAATTTTCTAGGGTTTTCCGTAGTACTTGAGCGAATGCTATCCTAGTTCTATCGGGAAAAGTCGGCCCTAGCCGCAAATGGCAACAAAGACAAAATAATAGTAATTGCCTCCCTCCCCCGCACAAGCATTTAGTTGCTTCTGGGGTACTCCTAGTTTGGAGTATTGTGAAGGTGAGAATTATTATTATTGTTATTATTATTATTATTATATTTGTTTTAACATTAATTTACTTGATTTAAGTTCATGTTTCTACATTATAGAATGGCCCTATCTCAGAACCATGATAGCCAGTTAAATTATTAGATTTCGGCAAATGGGCGTATCTAAAAAAAAATTGGAAAAAATATATTTATGGATATAATTTTATTTCTCTGTATAGCTAGGCTTCTTTGTAAACATAATACCCAGGTACTACTTAAAAAAAATTGGCAAAATACTGTAAAATTAACTGTTATAAGGCTTCAAATAATGTCAATTTCTTCATACACCTCTGCTGAAAAAGTTATTAAAATGAGATACGCCCATGTGCGGTATGGACGACGATCTGTATTGATTTTGTGTAGTTTTTTTAATATTAATTATCCAAAATAACGGATACATAGTAGTTAACAAAATGTATTTAGAGTTGCTAAATCAGAGTATTGGAATCGAACGATTTTGCTCAGATGACGATTGTTGTTCTATGCTTTATTTTTCTGGCGTTGATAACACACAGGCGTACAGAAAATTCTAAACGGAATGGAAAAAGTTTATGGAAACAGCAGCTGCATCAGCGTCAAACGGAAACTTCAAAGTTTATAAATCCGGCTTTTTTACAGCGCCGAACGTCGAGCGAAAATAGGGGGTATGTAGCCAAAATTTCAAGAAAATCGGGGGTGGGTTACACTATTGGAAATAACTACCACTTATTTTTTCATACCGCAGCGCCCATCGCCGGAAAAGGAGGGCATACACGCTCCTTATTGCAACGATGCTTGAAAAAATACACTTCCGACATACCTAAAATCAGTTTAGGTACTTCGGACGTGTATGGAATTAAATGTACGTCCAAAGAACTCACGTGACTCAACTCGCCAATGAGAACGCAAGACGTATACCGACTTTCATATACGTCGGACGTATAAATAGCCACTTCCTAATATATACGTCATAGTGCTTTTTTAGTCGGAAAGGTTTGCATCGCGGGCTTCTTGACTATTGTCATTTTTGTCATTTTGACCTTCCTCTCCAAAACTCTGGAGGTGTATACAATGCGAACTGTACAGTCTGTACATGGTGATTCAAATTCAACACTTTTGGAGATTTTTCCTTTAAAACCACTAACGAACCAGAAAGAGATCTCTACACCAAGAAATTCTACATAAAACTGAGCAAAGAATATTTGGACTGAAATTTAAATTAATTACAAACCAAAGCAACGTGCCAAAGGTTCAAGAAAACTACTTCTTTATCTCTGCGGGAAATAGGAACACTGAATCTGAACCACCCTGTACCGCATAGCATAGGACCGCATAAGACTAACATCAGCTTAGAACATTTCCTTGCACTTACCGGTTTATTGGGATTTTTAGGATTGTCAATTGTAAGCCCACTTCTACAAAATTGTACAATAGCGCTCAAACAGTTTCTTGCCAAGAAATAAGCTTTAATCCCTTTCTTTATAAAGTAAACTGGTAGTAGATCATGTGGACTTATAAAATTAATTACATGTCTTAACAACAGTCTGCCTTCTGTTTCTGGGTCCTCCGTGGTAATGCAAAACATATGCCAGTATTTTGGATCATCGCGGACATCACTTAATACAATCCCATAAGGTGACTGAGAATCTGTATTAATTGCTGATAAAAATTTTGATTCATCCAAGGGAGTCAAGGTACTGATATCTATGGGCTGGGATTTGTCCATTCTGATGTAATTTGATCAAATTTATTACCTATCCATATTTCTGAATCCACACTTTTATGTTATGCCCTTAAATTATCTTTATTAATAATAAATATCAAATATCTCCAAGTTGCGGTTATGGCTAACCTATATATTTTGTGGTTATGGCCACAAAATATATAGGTTAGGTTATGGCTATGGTCGCTATGGCGCATTGAAGTGGTGCCATTGAGGTAGTATGAAGGGGAGAAGCTGTAATGTACCCAAAACGGGTTCACCTACGTCATAGATTACCCGAACAACGTCAATTTGTTGACTCTGTGCTAAAAGTGCATTAAAAGTGTCTAAAAGTGCAGTTTTCCTTGTTATTGCCAGCTATTCACCTCTGGAAATAAATATGTCCTAAAGTGGACAAAAAGAAATTCACAGGAATTACATTTCACAGGTAATGTAAACAATAGACAGAGCCGTATCAATATAATTTATAATATCCACTTTGGTACTTTATGAAAAGAAAAATATTACATTTAACTACTCTATATATGTATTTGACTGACTGACTGACTAAACCCAGCTTTTGATTTCGTCGTTGTTAGTTTTCGTATTTTTACATTTTTTATAATTTTACTAGGAATACTGTTTAATCAGACCCTGGCGTGTCAGCCATATTGATAACCCGCTTAGCTACACCTCCTGAACCCATTTGCTATAATATGTTGACAAAGTAATGTTGTGGCGGCTCCCCCCCCCCCCCCATACTACCTCAGTGGGTAGTGCTATGGCGCCTATGGCAGTTATGTCATGTCAGAAACAGAGACAGTTGTCTCTGGAAGGGTTCCTTTATTAGGAGAGTTGGGGTTAACTATCACTTAGTACAAAAATTTTTATGGCAGATAAAGAAAAATTAGACTTGCCAAAATAAATTTTCAAAAATTTTCTAACATTTGTCTTAAGCCTAAAAAATTTTTTTTTCAAATTGTATTAAACCCCTCAAAAAACGCCGCCTATGGACGCCCGCGCGACATGTCTAAAAATTTCGCGTATGTCAATAGCGCGGCGTTGCCACGTCTATCAATTTATCCGAGGATTCACCACAAAATTTCGATTTCCTTTTAAAAACGATTACTTTCTAAGGAACATGTAGAATGCCTATGAAACACCTACCTTACTGACATTTCCAGGATTGTTTGCACCATTTTCTGTTTTCTTGCTTTTTTACATTAAAAGTCACACAACACAACATTCACATTTTCTAAATCTGTTGGGGATCTCTTGGTTTCCCTCTGCTATTCCTTTTGTTTGAAGCGAGGTACTCAGCCTGACGACCACGACGAGGTAGATCCCCTCCGCCAGGAAAACCCCGAAGGGTAACCAAAAAATCACAACTGCACTAGCACACATTGCACATGCAAAGCACTACAGTAGCTGTTCAAAGAGGCCGCCGTTAACTTCGATGCACAAATTCACTCGGTTAACTAAAGAAGTCCGGATACGTGCAAAAAGTCCATGATTATTCCGGATTTGAACAGCTGCACCTTCAATTCGTTCACGTAACTGCTGCTCGTTGTCGATTTCCTGCTCGTACACAATCGCCTTCATGAATCCCCAAATACAAAAATCCATTGGATTCAAGTCTGGTGATCGCGGCGGCCATGCAATGGGCCCTCCTCTTCCGATCCAACGGTTGGGGCATTGGTCGTCTAAAAATGCACGAACAGGTCTCGCAAAATGGGCTGGTGCACCATCGTGCATAAACCACATGTCATGCAGTACTTGTAGTGGCAAATTATCAAACAAAACATTTGTCAGAAAATACAAGTATCGTTCAGCGTTTAAATTTTCCGGTAGAATGTATGGTCCAATTAATCGATCTCCATAAACTCCTGCCCAAACATTGATGGAAAACCGACGTTGGAAATTAAACCGCCGAACAGCATGTGGGTTCTCATCGGACCAAATATGGCTGTTGTGTCTAAAAAAAAACAACAAAAATTAGAAATATTCACAATTTTGGCGAAGACGTTAGGATTGACATAGCCAATTTTATAATAAATAAAAAAGATAATATGGAAGAGAGAAAGCTATAAGTAAGTAAAAATTTACATACGTGTAAACCCCAGCACGTGTGAAGCAGCATTCGTCTGTCCAAAGAATGTTGAAAACAAAGTTTGGGTCTTGGGCGATTCGATCACGTAGCCAAGTGCAGTAGGTCATTCTCACCGGAAAATCATTTGCTTCTAATGCTTGGACCTTTTGTATGTGATAAGGGTGAAGGCCGTTTTCCCTTAGAATCCTCCATGCCTGTAAATAATTTTATTGTTACATTTTAAATTTTATGTAGGTATTAGGTGCAAGCAAAGACAATCCCATCACATGGGATAGTCTTTGGTAGAAGTCAGTTTTATTGGTTTTATTTTACTTGCCTTGTTCTGAGATATTCCCAATCTCCTTGCAATAGCTGTAGTGCTTATGGAAGGTTGCTCGCCCACCCCTTCGAGCTTGCAAAACACCAGTGTTTCGCATACGTTGTACAATGTTCACAAGTACGTGGGTTAGGCATATTTGCCCTGTTAGGAAAACGAATACGGTATTCTGCTGCAGCTCGATGTGCACTTTCATCGCATCTCCCGTACATTATAACCATGTCCGTTAACTCGGCGTTCGAATACTCCGGCATTTTCACAAAGACGCTGAACGATTTGCCGCGAAAATCAAGACCAAACTGGGAAATAACGCCATGTTACATTCGCAAATGCCCTCCGTCGGCTACTAGCCAAACTTGAAAAGGTTTGTTCCAACAGGACCAATAACCGTTCTCAAGCACGTTCAGCGCATGCGCACTACCCCACTGGCTGTTCCAACTGAATTATGTACCTACCGACACGGGACGATACACGCACTGTTCCAGCCGATTTATGGATCATTTGTGTATCGTCCTTGTACGATAAAAACGGTGCCTGGTCTAAAGCAATAACCGCGTGTACTGACATGCGCAGTGTATAGTCATGTGACAGAGATAAACAATAACCTCATATTTTTGTTTTTACGTAGATGGTTTTAAATCGATGGCTGGGATCGTGTTTTTTATTTCTTGTTGGTTTTTGGCTTGTTGGGTAGGGCGGGGAATCGTTGAACAATAATTTTTTAGAGTAAAGAGTGAGGTTAGCCCACCGAACATTCGGTTAGCCACATATTAAACACGCAGGTTAGGTGCGGTCACAAAACGTGATTTGGTCGATTTGATTCACAATCCGTTCCATCTGAAATTTTCTTTGGGATCGCACATGAACGGTGCAAAACTAGCGCATGCGTTCTTTAAGGGTTATCATCTAGTTCATGTACAGTTCTGTGACCGTACGTAAATTCGAGTTGGAACAAATGATCCCAAAGAAAATTTCAGATGGAACGGATTGTGAATCAAATCGACCAAATCATATTTGTGACCGCACCTAACCTGCGTGTTTAATATGTGGCTAACCGAATGTTCGGTGGGCTAACCTCACTCTTCACTCTAAAAAATTGTTCAACGATTCCCCGCCCTACTCAACAAGAAATAAAAAACACGATCCCAGCCATCGATTTAAAACTATCTACGTAAAAACAAAAATATGAGGTTAATGTTTATCTCTGTCACACGACCATACACTGCGCATGTCAGTACACGCGGTTATTGCTTTAGACCAGGCACCGTTTTTATCGTACAAGGACGATACACAAATGATCCATAAATCGGCTGGAACAGTGCGTGTATCGTCCCGTGTCGGTAGGTACATAATTCAGTTGGAACAGCCAGTGGGGTAGTGCGCATGCGCTGAACGTGCTTGAGAACGGTTATTGGCCCTGTTGGAACAAACCTTGTATGTACAGTTAGTTGCCTAGCTAGGAAGTTATGAAATGACGAACGGGGCAACGCGGAGCAGTCGAAAAAACGTTTCATAGACTCGACCGGGCCGATACGTCGCTTAATTCATACCGCCGAGGCTTCAGAACAATAAATCCTTTATCTATGCTTCAGAAGAGGTTAGATGGTGGACAAGAATTCATCAGAGGAGCTCCGGGGGTATTAAGGGAGACGGCTTGTGGTGTCGCGGTAATGAGCTTTCCGCGAGAGTAGGAACCGGTCCGGATACGAGCTAAGGTAAGGGGAATCTAATAGCGCTGCATCTGTACAGATTCAAATCGATTGTTATTTATGTATTTTTTAAATTTGTTTGAGTAAAAAGGTATTTTCACCGTTCCTAAATCAACGGCAACACCGCGGAAAATCACTTCAGCTGTCAGTACCTTCAGAAGCCAAATTGGATGACGTCATTAAAGGCGGGGATTTACAGGGAAAATAGGGGTCTTTACCCGTTTTTTTAAAGATCGTAAAAAAAATCTAAAAATATTTTTCTATGTTTTCTTAAGCCACCCTGCGCACGTGGTAAAAATTTTTGTACTAAGTCATAGTTAACCCTGTATATAGGTCTGTGCTCATAGGCTTGCAAGTAAATTTTTGAGAGAGTAATCAAAGCAGTATGAAAATTTGACACTAAGAACGACATTGTCATTTTAACTACAAAATAATTCAAGAAATTTGTGCATTATACTTGTATCCGTTGCAGCTCACCAAAGAGTGCCTATTGCAAGACTAGTATGTGGTGCAGTGCGCATTTAGCAAAAAAAGAACCTCTGAGAATGATTGTTTAAAATGATTCCAGTATCACAACAGTTACATAAATGTAATTTGCGAATAAGGTATATATCTTCCATCCTTTGGGGAAGAAATGTTTGGATTGTTTCTGTAGCAACGTAAATCAAGAGCATATTTTAGGTTATAAAGATAGTCAAAGTCATCAGCTGGCATAACGATATGTCAAAAAATGAACATGGGTGGAGGTGTGGGAAAGAATATAGGGTATTCAAGTTTTACAGATTAAAATGAATACCGGCGCCTTCATCAAAGGTCTAATATATCGTTTTTTTACTATTTTAAATCATAATTTTTGATTATGCCCATACCAAATAAAATGGTAAAATAAACTAGGTATGTGTAGGTAATACTTCTTTTGCTTAATTTCACACCGAAAACTTTGTTTTTGCAGGCGTGTTTAACCATGTTAACATTGTCAGATGTTAACATGGTTAAACTAGACTTCATCTTCATTAGACTTAATCATCACCTGATGATGCTAACAGGGTTAGCGAAACGCGCGTCGAGTGCAAAAACAAAGTTTTGGTGTGTGGAATTAAGCAAAAGAAGCATTTTCTAAGTGCCAAAGGTTCCTGATTCCCAATTTAGGTAGGTAATCACAATTTTATTTCATAATTTGGTAAGTATCTTTGATAAGTTATTTCAAGAGAATAGATAGAAAATGCAATCATTATATTTCATCTTGATTTTAATTTGGAAAATATATCCGAACAATGGCAAAGGCAAAATCTTCTATGTTCTTCTTCTGACCTCTATAATCGAGATGAATTTAGCTCAAACTGATCACCATCCTATTTGCAAATTTTGCAACATCGAAACAAGGCACAAATCTTTCAAAATTTCGGTTTTTCCGCGGCTATTCGCGAAGTTTCGATGTTGCAAAAGGTGCAAATAGGGTGGTGACCAGTTTGAGCTGCATACAGTAAAATTTCATCCGGATTTAACGTTATTTCTTAATTCATTTGCATAATTTATATCACAAATAACGGGCTATTGAATACAAGACGAGACTGACGAGAGGCTTAATATTCACGTAACCTTGAGTCAACCAATGAAAACGTGCAATACAAAGTGGGTTTTAGCCTCTCGTTAAAAGAACGCTTGTCACTGGCACATACCTGTGGTCTCTGGTCAGAAACTAACCACTATTTTGTATAAGAAAAGTACATGGAGAATTCTGCTTCTTCGCATCTTTTTTTGACCTCTGCCCCTCCGAGCAAATTAGCCAATCAGGGTCTACACCTCTTTTTTGTTATGTCCAGCTTTAGTTGTGTCCACCAGAAGCGGCTAGCGCCCCGCATTCCACTTTGGCTTTCACAGAACACATTTTCTAAGCCGTGACCAGAGAAATGGAGTAGCATTTCTCTGGCTGTAACATAACCACAGAAAGAACCACAAATTATTTAGGTTAGCACAGAACCACATAACAGTGCACAGAACACAGAACACTCTCTATTTTAATAACTTTGGGTGTGAACTATAAAATGTATCCAAAACAATAAAAATTAGAAATAAGAAAAAATGGAAGAAATAGACAAAATCATAATAGATTCACTTCAACATTTGAACTGGTAAATAATCCTAATATATGTTTGTATTGGTTTAAATTTTTAAATTAAACACTTGCCCGAGTATTTGGCTTTTAGTGACCTGGAAGAAGACATTCCAAGCCTAAGGCAGTTCGACGCAGACATGGTGGTAAAATCAGTTTCTTTATGTTTAGAAGCAATCTGCAAAGATCCAGAACTGAGGCTTCCCAAAAATTTACCGTCGTCAATGTCCCAAAGATTAAACGTAGCTTCAAATCTTGCCCAACAAATAAAAGAGCTGGGTTTTCGAGGAGATATGGGCTATCAGACTATTTTATATTGTAATGAGGTGGAGGTTAGGCGAGTATTGATGTTTTTGATTGAAAGATTGCCTAAGGAAACAAGTAAAACAGTGCCGATAGAACAGACTGGGTATGTACCAAAAATTGTTAAGAGAATTGAAGAGAATCTAAAGGAAAATATGAAACAAATGTGGTTGCCTACTTCCGTTTTGGATAGGGGTATTAGGGATTTGCAACAAGGATATATGGTTAATAGCTTTGGAAACAGTATGGCTTTATTCACAGAAAATTTAAAAATTCCAGATTCTAAATGCAGCAATGATGGTGTGTAAGTGTGACTTTTAAACAAAATCATATAAGTTTTTTGCTTTTAGCTCTAAGACAATACTATGTTCGCAATGTTCCTGTTATTTCAAAACAACATAGCATTGGCAAATTAATGCCCTCCCTTCTGTTTGGTTACGACTCTGAATTTATGACCATCTCGCCTTCTATAAAAAAACTTATTGATGAGCAAGATGCATCTTTTGATATAAAACGAGTGAATACAGAAATGGAAAGATCTCTTCCAAGTGAAAACATTGAGGTTTCAGAAAGCAAAAGCACTGTTCAGGAACAAAAAGTAGAAATTAAAAAAAATACACAATCAAAGTTGCAAATATTAATGAAGGAATTATCAAGTACAAAAGCACAATACTTGAAACTGCAGCAAATGATTGCAAAATATGAAGCCCAATTAGTTAATATAAAAATAAGCCGAAGTGATGAACATGAAGTTTTAAAAAGGAAAACATCTAAAATTAAATTAAAAACTAAAGCATCGGCAATATTAAATCATAATGAAAACAAGCAGAAGTTAAAAAATATAATCGAGAACGGAAGCGATCGTTTGGTGGAACTCGCAAACCAGTGGAATGAAGTGCAATCTCCTTTATTAGAAGAATATAAAACCTTACAAAATAGTTTAAGCGCAGAAGAATTAAAAACTTACGAGGAACAGTCAAAACTAAAAAAATTAATTGATTCAAAAACATGTTTAAAGCAGCAACTTGAACACAAAACTGAACTGGAACATAATCTTATAGAAAAGCTGCAACAAATTAGTAAAAACAATAACAGGTATGTTTATTCTTTATTCATACCAATTTTTATATTGATTATTTCTAGAATTGCCTATACCCGAAGGATAATGGAAATAGTAGGCAATATTAAAAAACAAAACATCGAAATTGACAAAATATTACAAGACTCAAAAAATATTCAGAAGGATATCAACAATTTAACAGGACAAGTTGACCGATCATTCACACTGTCTGATGAACTTATATTTTATGTAAGTGTGTCTAAAGATCTTAAAGTTGATAACCAAAATGGAGGTAGATCAAGTAAATTTTAAAGGCCATATCTACCTATCTTAGAGAGGGGCAGCCGGGCTAGGGTACATAGGCCACTATGGACCCATTGTGTCCCCTGCCAGCATCATATGGCAGCTATAGTTCTGGTTTCTTAATGAAGGCTCACAGCTCCCCCCTAAGCAGCCTAGCTGTATGGACGAAGGACTCGAGCGTAACTTTTAGATTTTTCTATTATATACCTGTCTATGATTATGGAAATTTCCTATTGTATTAACCTTAAAATCAAATATTGAACATCCTGGTGCTAGGAAGATTATTAGTGAAAATTGAAAAATATATGTTTATTTCACAAATATTTACGGCCTATGATGGAGAGAGAACTGATAATGTCAATTTTCGTGTCATACAGGGCCTCTAGTTTTCTCTATAGTTTTATTTAATATTCTTCTCCTTGTCGATAACAATTGTATACAAAAATACAAACCAAAATTCTCAAGGATTATCCCGAGGAGTACATATCCTTTTCTCCCTTTAAAATGTCTCATTCAGTCACGAGGGGGAAGTCACTGTGGTATTTTAGTGTACAATAGTTCATGAGTGCATGGTATTTTTTGGAGGATCGCGGAAGTGTTGGAAGTACATGGTATTTTGTGAAAGTACGTGGAAGTTTCGGGTAAATTTATGGTATATCAGGGAAATGCAGCGAATTTTTGGATATTCTTTTGTCTGGGGGATAGGGGTTACTGCATTCTGTGTTTATATTCTCTGTAGTAGTGGTAGTATGTACAATCAATTATCGAAAAAAGTTGATAGATCAGAAAAATTCCGGGAAAGCCGAATTTTTTATTTAATTTGCCCGAATTGGCGTAGGTTCGTGTCTATTACTTAATATATTTATACCTACTATCCTATCCTACTAGCCAATGTCTGACACTGACATAAGGATATGACAGAAATACACTAGATACAGGGGGCAGATTTTGCAAAAAAAGTTTGTATCCAAGATTGCTCTCATATCCTTATTGCTCTGTCACACACTGGCTAACTAGGGATTCTATAAACAAGGCTACTATACTTATGTATTATAAGTATACTTTGTTCAGCAAGATGTTTTTGTCTAAATACCTACCTTATTTTCGAAATTGAACTGAATTGAGAGATTTTATTTTTAAATTTCCTAAACTTTTTTCCGATTTTTTTCCATCCGGAATTCCGAATTCAAAAGGCACAATTTACAATTCTAGTGAATAATTGATTAGAATTAGTCAATTGGAAGAACCTTCCATGACATCACATTTTTCTTAGGTATATAATGTATTTGTGGTAGGTAGGTAAGTCGAAAATTACCTCGTAAATAAATTATTTCTTTACCCTCCCCCTCCACTCCTTCGTTTATCAGAGAAGCACATACAAAAAGTCAATATTGTTATTTTTTGCTTCTTGGAGAAAATGCCAGGAAGTGCGGAAGTTAGAATGGTATTTCAAAAAAATACCGTTAAGTGTATGGGAAGTGCGGAAGTTTGGACGGTATTTCAAAAAAATACCTGGAAGTGTTTGGTATTTCAGGTATTTTTAGTGTACAAATTTTTGCTAGTGACTTCCCCCTCCTTCCTATCCTATCCAGTGCAGGGGGTGGCCGCCTTAAATCGGCCCGGCACGTAGGACACAGTGGGCCTGTTGTGCCCCCACGGCCAGCATCACACGGCGGCCAGCAAGCCGGCCCTCTTAATGAAGGCCCGCAGCTCACCCACCCCACACCATACACATCCTCCGCGCTCAGCTTAGCTGAGCCGAAGGACTCGAATCTCACCACACTTCCCCCTCGTTCAGTCATCAATGATGTTTCTTTTGTTATAGGATGCCAAACATGACGATACTTCCAGGAAGGCCTACAAGCTACTCGCTAACCTACGAGATGAGTTTAACGCAATATTGAAAGCAGTTGATGAGTTGGGACAAATAGAAAGAGATTTTAGGAATCTGCAAGAGCAAGTGGAATCAGAAAAAAGTAAGGAAATTGGAGTAAAGTTGGACAGAGTACAAAATGATATAGAACAAATTAAGAAAGAAATGGAAAGTGTGAAGAAAAATTGATTAAGAAGCTTGGTAAGAAGTTTTTCAGCCATTCCGATTTAAATATTAAAATTATTTGTTGCTTTTATATATATTTTATGATTATGTAGTGTTATTTTTAATATTAAACTGATTTCAAAAAATATATTTCTATATTAATAAGTGATTTTATTATGAAACCTTAGAGAAAATCTAACATATATAATATATACATAACTAAAACTGATGTGGATTGGTTTGTTTAGAAAATATCTCTGGTGGAACATAAGTTTCATCAATCTTCTTGGGCTTCTTTTTCTTACCAAACCACCGTTTTGGATAGTAAATTTTTTTAGCCTCTATGTCCAATTCAATTTTTTCTTCATTTTCAAAGAACCATAGTTTTGTTTCCTTTTCCTTTAGAACCTTTGTGAGGTCCTCTATTGTCTCCAGTCTCTTTGCAGTTGAAAGTCTTGTTTTCTGTGCTTCCAGTGCATTTACTCGGTCATTTTCCCATTCGAAAAAAACTTTACATTGGCTGGCAATATCTTGTTCTGCGGCAGACTGTTCGGCTTTTTTTACTAGATTCACTAACAGTTCTTGTACGTTTGAACTTTCCATGCTCGACTCAGTTATCAAATATTTACTTTCTTCAGGAACCAGTTCAAGAATTTCTTTATACAGGGTGATATTGCCATCTTTGCACTGTTTAATGATTTTCTTAGCTTCTTCGCTTTTTTTAAACAAAATCAATCCTAATATATGACATGATTTATTAAGAGAGTCATTTTTATTTTTGCACAAAGCCATCAACGTTTTGCCAACAATCTGGTTTGGATTCTTCAAGTCGAAATGTTCATCGTCAAATGGGTTTCTCAAATATTTTACCCTTATTTTCACTTCATCTTCTGGTTCTTCAGGAGGTTTATATTCAGGCCAACCTTCAGGTTTTAAAAGATAATTGTAACAATGTAAAAGCGATAAACTTTCAGTCAATGGATGTGTGAATTCTTCTTGGAGCATAAACAACTGTGCTACCCTTGCACCTGACACAAAATCTTTGTTCTTCCAAAAGGTGTCTAACAAAAGATTTCCGGTGTAATAATCTAAAAATATTCCATAATTTAACCTATCTTCAAGAACATTCAATAATTCCTTATGCTTGTTTTGTCTCAACAGAAATCTAACCACCCCATGAAACGTGGATGGTAACGTGTTGCAGGTGTCGCAAGTTAATCGCAGCTTATGTATCAAATCCAACAATTCATCAGTGTATGATTCTTCTGTGACAGAATTTGCAAAAATATCGACGTCTACGGCACTTAATTGTCGTAGTTTCTGAAATCGCTGATCCAATTCGTAATAAAGTTCATCCAAATTAACTTTTTGAAGCAAGGGGCTGTTCAAGCGGCGGTCCCACACTTCCTCACAATAATAAGCTTGAGATAAGAATGTTCTAGTATGGTTTCTTAACTTTTGAGGTAACTGTTTAATTAACATTTGTCTTGCAGAGGTAGTAATTGTAATAAATTTATACATTTTTGCAGAAAATCATACACTTTTCATTTATATATAGGTTAGACAAAATATATAAGTTTAGGTTAGGTTCTTTCTGCCATAGAGAAATGAATAAAAATAAAATAATTTAAAAATGCTCTTTAATTGTACACTAGACCTCACTAGATTGTGACAGGTAAAGGTAAATATTTCATGTCCCAAGAATTCCCAGAGATATAAACTCTGAGAATTCCCTAAGCGGCGGCCATATTGATATTATAAATGGTATTAAAATTTTTAGTTGATTAGCAACATTTTATGGAACAAAAATCAAAAGAGACCATATTGGCGGCCGTATTGATATTATTCTCTCTTTCCTTGTCTAAGATATTATTAAATAGGAACAACGGACCTCCCAAGAGGTCCGTTATACGAACGGACCAAAGGCATGATACGATGCCTTTGGAACGGACCAAGACCCGTAAATATAGATAAAGGATTTACTTATATAATAGGGACCCGTAAACTTTACGGTCTTGGGAACGGACCTCCTTTAGGATCAGAGTTTCTCTGGTTTTAATAGGTGACTGAGGACAGGGCCGTAATCAACAGAATTTACGTTTTACGCACACGAATCCCAAATTTGAATAGATAGAAATTAACATTAAACTGTTCTTTGTAGCACAGAAAAAAGGCTATAGGCGTTGACTGACGTATTAATAAAGACTGCTCACGGCTGTCATGTTTGGCAGTTCTCTGGCTCATCATGCGCTTCCCGGAGATAAAATACAATGCAAAATACATTGTTGACCATAGGCGCCATCTACTTTCCAGGACATGAAACTATAGCCGTGAGAAGTCTTATTAATACGTCAGTCAACGCTATAGGTGTATTTCTCAGAAAAATAAAAAACATAGAAATGGCATCTGTAGATTGAAATGTTTGTATACTCTGTTATTTATTTACTACTTAAAGTTTAACAGCGTTGCCAATAATTCATAATGAAAAACTTATTTCTCTGGTAAATTAAAATAATCTTCAAGATCAAATTGCAAATAAATAGTTTTTCAACAGTGGTTTTCTTTGCATGTAGATGTGGAGACTAGGGACATACCCAACCAGTTGCAAATACATTTGCTTTGAAGTAAATAATGGTAGATAATATATGATATTTATGTATTGATGAGATAAGCTCACTAAAAGGGTGAATCTATTATTTATAATTATCTAGACACTTACTAGGCAGTATTTCTATACTACGTGTAGGTAGTACCATAGAAGAATAGATTCTTCTATGGTAGTACTTTAATCTGTGATACAACTAAGGAAACAATAATTTGTAGGTACAAATTACCAATACTAATTGCACAGTCTGACAAACGCGCAAATCGGTCAAGAGTGTGCCTTACCTTGTATTTGACATAACTTTTAGAAGCAATTTTTCGCTGTTTTTTAAGTGTTTCGGGTTTAAAGTGCTTATAGACAATTAAGTTATACGTTATATGGACAAAAAGTGTATTGTTTGCAAATCAAGCAACTTGCCAAAAGAGGTTACATATCAAGCGTAAGTACATAGGCTTACCTAGTTCGGGGCACGGGCATGGTAAAAGATACCTTTACCACCAGAAGGAAAATAATTCTCAACATGGGTATCAAACGAAAAAGCTCGGCGGGTAGAAAACTAAATCTAATATGGCGGCCGCCTCAAGACGGCGGATTACCTATTTCTTCACAACATCTTCGACATGGGTATCAATGAAAGGATTTGAAGAGTAGAAAACGATAAGGTGACTGACGTCATACTAAATCCAATAGGGCGGATGCCCCAAGATGGCGGACTAAATTTCTTTACCACCCTCCTGAGATGGGAATTAAATAGGTACTAAAAAAGCACAAAATAAAATAAATGATAAAAAAGCTTTTTGATTTAAAAAAGCTTGCCGCAGTGTGGCATTGAATTATCTTAACGAAAACCTAAACTTATTTTATCCGTTTTAGTTCATGGCTTCAATAAAATCTTGTTTTTAAAAAGTTATTTTATTTTATTTTTTTATATTTAATACTTCAGTTGTGTTCGCCGAACAATCCCGAACTAGTAACTATCAATAACATTGATAAGTTTGAATTTTAGAATTGACGCGTACTAGTTAGAACCATGATACAACCAACAAAGATAAGATATTGCGCATGATGGGCGGAGCCTAAGTGGGGAGAACTACGTCACCCGCAGCGTTTAATCAGCTGTCGGTGTTGACAGGCGCCGACACAGTCGTTTTCGCCATTTTAATTACTTGCAGTAGCTGCATTTTTGGTAGTTTTTAAGTGTTTTGAGAGTTTTGGAGTGTTCTTCGGGTGTTTCAAGTGTTTTCGAGTTTTTCCGGGTTATTTTCTATAGATTTTTGAGTGTTAATTGTCACATAATACAATAAATTTCGTCATTGCAACGTGCAGTGATCGAATTTGCGAGTGTTTTTCGGGTTTTCTTGCTTTTTAATGATCAAAAGACAATGCGTCGTGCAGTGTACGGATGCAATTCTGACAAAGAGTCGAAAAAAAAAAACCGTGCCCAAACGTAAAGTTTTTCCGTTTCCCAAAAACAGTTGTTGATATATGCAAAAAATGGATTCATGCTACAGGGAGAAAGGACAAGTTCAACGTTAAAACATCCTATGTTTGTTCCAAGCACTTTGCTGAAAGTGCGCGACTTTGCAAAGTGTATAAACAAAAATAAAACATTGAAATCGACCGGCAAATTTGTTCTTATTTTCATGTCTATTAGGTAATTTTATATATTTATTTTATTATATTGATAATATTTTGGGTTGTTAAAGATATATATTGTTAATAACAATGTGTTCCTAAAATACAAAATCACGCAGACCATCAAAAATATGAAAACGTAGAGCCAAACAATAAACGCAGTGTAAACACTATTAATTAACTGTTCATGCGAATTTAAGTAAGACGCTGCGAGTGACGTCACATGCGCGAAGCGGACGAGTTTTGGTTACATGAATAGCGTCCCCTGAGTTATAGTCTATCCACAGAGGCAGTGGATCAAAACATTGGCCACCACGTGACCTATTTTCTTATTGGTCTGGCCGTCATAAAATGTCAAGTGTTTACGCGGCGAGCAGAATGCAGGGCTTGCTCTTCAATCAGTCGAGTTTCCTGCATATTTTAGATCGGATCGCGAGCAGTATATTCTGTAAATTTATTATGCTACTTAATTTAAAGAAATTTATAAAGATCCACGAAAGGTAGAAACACAAATTTTAGAACTTCTAAAAGAAATACTTCAGAATTACAATCCACTCATATTAGTCCGACCCTGTTAATGCATCGCAAGGCGGTCATGTGACTTTGTTTATATCTACTGCCACTGTAACTTGGATAGACTATAGAACCATTTCGGGATCGCTCTGCCAACAAAAGCTATTATATCGAGTTGTACCTGGGGTTATATTTCAATTTGTATAAAAAAATGAGATATAAAGGCACAAATATTTTTTTCCATATTTTTATAACTATTTAAAAAAATAAGAGGTACGCCACTGCCTTGTAATCGTTAGCACGAGATCTGTCACCCGAACTGTAAACTTTTTTTTTTATTATGGAAACTAGGGTTCCCCTAATAAAGGAACCCTAATGGGAACAAACTTGCCAATGCAAAGCCAGTTCTACGTTTTTTATTTTTCTGAGGTGTATTTTCTGTGTTTGAAGTTAGGTGTTAGAGCCACAGAATATCAAGGTTAAGGTTAGTCCTCTGTCACAAGTTCTGACCAGAGAAATGGCCTACTCCTTGTCTATCCATGCCTACTCCATTTCTCTGGGTTACAGCCAGAGAAATGTTACAGCAAGACGTTTAGAGCACAAAATATATAGGTTAGGTTTAGAGAGGAGCTCTAATAAAGGTCTTGATGTGTTACTGTATCCCAAGCACGGTATACGGAGACCGTTCTTGACTGCATCCTATAAATTATATTTTGTGGGTTTGACCTAATACCTAATCTTTATATTTTGTTGGTTTGACCGGTTTGACGTTTAAAACGACCTTTTCTATGTTTTACCTTTAACTGCCTTTATGAGAAATAAAAGATTTTAGGGCTATTTTTTATTGTACACATCTCGTTTTTATTGTTTATTTTAACCCGTTTCTTTATTCATGGTGGAAACAGTTTATTATTAATTTATTTCTGGCGGAAACGCGTCGTAAGTCCTAAATTCGAAAATTCATCAGTCTAACCTCAAACGAATGATGGCTAGCAAGCGGGGCGCTACAAGCGATTTAAATCACGACAACTGGGATCGAGAAGACGATCCTGAAGATTCTGGTGTGTTTAAAAGAGCGTCAGAAGATGCATTGAAAAAGAGGGTTATTAAAACAGCCAAAAGAAGAAATCCTATTTCTTCTGTCAGGGTAGGTCAAGACAGCATACCTAGGTGACCTCAAAATACGTAGAATATCCCGCCTAACGCTTCCACTTTTTAGGAGAGCGAAAATAAGAGCCTATTTTCCGGATTTTCATTCCAAAGTACTAGCACAAGCAGTGACAAACCTGTTTCTAGTGGTTTTAGTTTTTTAAATAGTCTACAGAAAAAAGATGAAGCCTCATTGAAAACCAACGGTACAAGTTTTGTGCAGGTTAAAAAATCGAACTTAGAATCAAAGGGTGAACCCAGTGAACCATCAAAAAGTGAACCAACAGACTATTATGCCAGGCTGAAAGGCCTAAATGAAAGCGTAGCAAAGTGGATAAAGGCAAAGGTTGACGAGAATCCAATAGTCAGTTTGTTACCAATATTCAAAGATTACGAAAAATATTTAGACGACATTGAAAAACAAAAGGTCAAGAATGATTTGGCTAAGGTAGACACAACTGCAGTGGCAACATTCACCTTTAAACCAGCAAGTTCAATGCCAGTGCCTGATAGTACCTCTGAAAAATCATCTTTGGAGTCCAAGAAAGTTGAAAGTGATTGCTCTGAGAAGAAAGTACCACAATTTTCGTTTGGCATACCAAATAGTGCAACGGATAACAAAACTTTGAATGCAACAACACCTTCATTCAGTATTGGATCTGGTAGTTCCACAACAAAGTCATCACTGTTTTCATTAGGTAAGTACCTACTGAGCATTTTTGGTAATTGTTCCTCGTGGTGTACTCTGCCCTGATTTTTTTGAAATTTTGCCTACCTCCCTATTTTCAGGGTCCCCGAATACGAATATGACCTTAGTTTTTGGCGCTCGGACGTAGTTTCCGAGAAAATGAATTTTCAAATTTCCTTTTGACATCTCACTTTTCACGGCGATATTTGTGGTTATAATTGAGATAAATTGAGCTCAAACTGATCACCACACTATTTTACACCTTTTGCAACATCGAAACTTCGCGAAAACCCGCGGAAAAACCGAAATGTTGAAAGATTTATGTCATGTTTACGTCCGGCCCGGCTGACAATCGGCGCGCGCGTATGGTGATTAGTTTGAGCTGCGTACAGTAAAAATTCATCCGGATTATAACCACAAATATCGCCGTAAAAAGTGAGGTGTCAAAATTCGAAAATTAATTTTCTCGAAAACTACGTCCGAGCACTAGAAACTAAGGTCAGATTCGTGTTCAGGCACCCCGAAAATCAAAAATATTTTAACAGTTTTGGGCCTTTTGGAACAAGCATAGTTTTTATAAAGGGTGATTTTTTGTCGTAAACCCACGAATAAAAAACTTTTCCCTCTTCCGGACATCGGAGAGGGACACGCTGTATATATTATATAGGAAAACCTAATTTTCCATGTTATCCCCAGGGGCCACTAGTAATTAATTTTCCCTTCATTCTACCACAGAATAGCCACGGTGGCTATTCTGTGATTCTACTCAACAACGATGTATTTTTCAACCCTCTTCGAGGCTTGTATGTGAAAATGGGGCACCTAAATCTGACACTATCTGACGGTCTATAATACCTCCTAAACAATATATCTACTATTATATACTAGCCCAAGCATGTGGTTGCTTCTGGGGTACTCCTAGTTTGGAGTATTGTGAGGGTGAGAATTATTATTATTATACTATTTTGCAACTCATATGATGTTATGGGAACTCGCTTTGCTTGTCCCGCAAATATCCCACTCATTACACTCAAATCACTCTTTTCCTAACTGGTTATGCAAATGCCTATTTCATAACTTGGTTAGGTAAATAATAATTATTGTGAAAAGTAGTACACAGCACATTTTGCTATGTACTTGGGTTGATGTTCATTTAATTCTAAAAATTAGAAAAACTATATTAAGTTGTTATGTAATCACAGAAAAAGATGTTTCAAGATTATAATTTTGAAATACAAAAATTATTCTTTGTTTGAAGGTACTGCTACATCAGTAGGTTCATCAAATAACCCTGCACAGACCTCTGCACCAACATTTTCATTTGGCGCAACTAGCATCCCCTTTGGAAATTCCACATTTGCATCAACAGCTCCTATACAATCGAAACCAGATGAAAATGATGAAGACGATGAAGACAGTCCGCCAAAAGTCGAAATAATCCCGGTAGTAGAAAAAGATCATATATACACCATAAGGTGCAAGGTGTTTATTAAAAAAGACGGAAATTTCGGCAATGGCAGTGTCGGAAATTTGTTCCTGAAGCCAGTAGAAAGCAGTGAAAAAATCCAGTTAATCGTTCGAGCAGATACACACCTAGGAAATTTGTTGTGCAACTTCATATTGGCCGAGAGTATTCCTACAAAGAGGTTAGGCACAAAGGATGTAATGTTGGTGTGTGTTCCTACCCCGGATTCAAAACCACCACCGGTTCCTGTTTTACTGAGGGTTAAGTCTAAGGATGAAGCCGACGAATTATTGAAAACTTTAGAGAAACATAAGAAGTAGCTAGGAGAACACTAATGTATAATGTTATTTTTATTATGCTCAATAAATTTGTTTTCCTAAAACCCTAATTCATTTCCTAAACTTACCGAGACTTTCTTTGGGAAAGCAAGTGAATCTAAATATTATTCGAGTTCAGAATGGTAAATGTCAAAATCCGTAAATTAGTAAGGTTTCCTCTTGAGAGAGAGCATTTCTGATGAGGTTTTGCGAATGCTGACACTAATAATTATTGTCGGTAACATACCCAGCATTCCTGTGACCTTACTTTAGGGATCTTGGATAAAGCTTATTTTTAAAAAAAAATTCAAATCTTGGCAGGAGATTTGGAAAGTGACAATATTAATTTTCTTGAATTGTATTAGGTGCAACATTTTCTTTTATGTTCCCACATGTATATTTGCCATTTTGTTTTCAATCTACTGAATCGATAAGTAGGTAATTCCAGTTACCTGAAGGATATAATTCATATCCACCCTAGGTAGGTGATAAAATTGAAATCAACCAGTAATGATAATACACTTTAGGTATTGGATAAGGAGAGAAAGTACATTACAATTTTTATAGTACATCACAAACAGCTTTCCTCTTATCGAATTGGCGAAGTTCAGCTTGAGATAGCAAGAAACTACAGAAGCTGTTCCAAAAAATACTTTCTTTACATTTATTCGTTGAGGAAGATAATATCAGGAGGTATAACAACTATAGATACATACAACTACTATAGAAAATAAAATAATATAATAACACCTACTGCAATTTTAAACCAGAACAACAAAAAAACTTATTCTAAGCCAAGTAGGACCAAGCACTAAGAGGTATGGATTAAAAAGATAAGTTCAATGACCAATGAAAATTTAGTGGTGCTGGGATGCAAACTTTTAGGGCTGTTTTAAGAAAAACTTCATTCATATATATAGCCAAGAAGCACTGTGAAGCTTTCATTGGTATGTTTGAAGATAAGGTAACCCTTGAATTTATTTTATTGCGGAATATAATGTCAAAGTATCTTCCCTACAGTATTATAAGTATATCTAAATATCCATTTACTTATATGCAGCCATAACACATAGAAAAAATAGACTTGAATGGAATGTCCATATCGCCCTCAAACATCCACTATTCTATAAAGTATTGTTACTTCTTTTTTTATCCATGCCCATAGGAAAAAAAATTGTACCACCATGCAACGATATGTGTGGAAAGTATTCCGCCCTTAATGGCTATTGATACTACTGACTAGTCCGCTACGCTTCGTTTGGTTAAGTGCTGTTATGTGTGGAAAATAAGTACCTATCACTTGCTGTATCTGTTAGGTAAATAGTTAAAAAAACTTGTGACTGAATTACTAACTAAAAATACGAAAATTGTTATTAAATAACAAATTTTCATTTCAATATTCGTGCACTTGGAGAAATTGCTCCTAATAGTTATTACCATTACCTACTACTACTACCCTCTCCCCCGCAGAAGCATTCTGTTGCTTCTGGGGTACTCCTAGTTTGGAGTGTTGTGGGAGTGAGAATTATTATTATTACTGACAAGATTGAATTAATTACTAAGGAGCGGAGGGAGTAACTGAAAAACTATCTCAAATTTATCAATAGGACTATTGGAATATTCATATTCTACTCCCATACTTTTAATTCATTAGACATTTACTATTTCTAGTAAGTAGTTATAATTCCAGTTAACTGAATGGATATATAATTTCATATCCATTCTAGGTAAGATCTAAGATCAATCACCGTTAAGGTTTCTCCGGCACGTGTTGATAATAATCAAGCAATGTGATCTGACAAATTATTTTCACTATTTATCAAATATCCGTTTAGCAGCTGTTACAATGCTTGTCGCATACTAATATACTAGTTACAGCAGTTAAAATAAAATCGCATGCCTGACAAATTATTGACATGCAGTACACTCAAACTTTTATCACCTCCAATATTTGTCCAGGTAATAGTATTACTTAACTGCCATAGTAGTGCCAGTCAATGAAAATGTTGAAGTGTCAAACTTAATGTAATTGTCACCCACATCAAAAACGATCCTATATTATAACCTTCCAATCTATTCCCCACTTCTTGTCATTTGAGTTGCCTCTGTATAACTAGGCGCACACACTTACGCAAATAGGTCTGTGCTAGATAAGTAAACACCATTTCCTGAGGAACAAGGATAGGTGGAAGTAAATATAAGGACTCATGTTTTCAGTATTTATTTACACAAAAACCTAAAATTTTGTAAAAGTAAAGTAGATAGTCAAAATCATACACAGTGGATATAAAGATACAATGTAAAATATTATCGGTACTCGTGTGCTCATTAAAATAAATCGATTCATTTTGTTAAATTAATTTGAATATACAAATAATATTGCACGTTAAGGTAAAAAATCGGGAACAACAATAAATTATGTTCAAATTATCTTACACTACTCACTATTATAAACAATAATATTTACAACAATTTATCTACATTTCCCAATGGGCACAAACCAACTTCTATATGTTTCATATGGACTTCGACACAACTCTGAAACACCTTTTGGTTATCTGGAGCTAACTTTCTCTTAATTTGTTCAACGGTACCTACTCAGGACAAATATAATTAGGTATTAATACAAAATTCAAAAATTAAAACTTAAAACCATACCTTGCAAGACTTGCAATTCATAAGCATTTTGATCGGAATCGGCCAGACTTTTAACTTGCAGCATTAGAGCCGTTAAATCTGTGATTAAATCGAGTATATCTTCATTTCTGCAGGGCCCCTTATCGGCAGCTATTACCGAATTGTGTTTTTCAACAATTTCTGAAGCCTGTTCTCTGCATTGTTCGCGTAAAAGAGACGGTGCCAACATCGCTGCTACACTCGGCTCTGGTGCTATTTCTTGACAATACACCTAGGGAAAGGATATAGCATAAAAACTGAAAATTTACCACACAATGTTATTTTGAGACAATGGCAACTGGCACAGATTTTGAAGTGACAAATTTAAAATTTGGGAATATTCCTGGGAACTTCGGAGAGCTTTGATAAAAAAATACGAGTTTTCCCTTGGAAGTTTGAGGATTTTTGGTATCTACATTTGAAATATTCTTTTTCACGAAAAACTCCCATCCCGTTACATTGGAATTATTTCGAATAAACAATATTAGTTTTATACTTTACTAAAGTAAAGAGAGAAACAGTTTTATGATGTTGCAAAATTAAAAACTTTTGCAAGAGTTATTTTTTCAATGTCGATTATTTTTATTACATTTTACACATCTAGTCATTGACTGCGCTCTTATAAGACTTCTTATGGCTATAGCTTCATGTCCTGGAAAACAGGTGCTGCTGATGGCTAAGAATGTATTTTATTTTACAATGTAGTTTGTCTTCGGAAAGCACAAAAGTCCAAAAAAGTGTCAGACGTGATAGCCGTGTTTAAATCTGGTGATTTTCAGGTAACTACTAGGTTTTGTAACTATTACTATTTTACTCTTATTATTCTACAGGGTAGCCCTTTTGAAATGGATGCACCACGTAAAATTTTTATTTTTCATCTCATTTTAACCGTTTTTTTTACAGATAGGTTACAAAAACTCTTTTTTTTACTTTGGTGCAAAATTTCAGATCTTAATCTCAATTTTCATGGCCTACTACTTTTTTTATTCTATTTAAACAGTACAAAAGAAAATTGATGTCAATATCCTACGAAAAATGAACTTTCTACGAGGAAGTCATATTCATAAATTATCAATACATATTGATTAGGCATAAATTTTTGCAGTATTTTCAATATTAATTGTTGGATTTTATCGAAATTCTGTACAAACCCATTTCAGATGGTCCCAAGTCCAATAACAGTCAGTTTTGAGGTAAAAAAATCGTTAAATGATTTTCATCATTTTTTACTAGACTGGCATTTTGCACCAAAGTAGTCTTAGTCTTTTAAATTTTGCGGGGGTGCTTCCATTTATGCTGATTTATGTCTATACAGGGTGATTCCTTTTAAATACCGAAAAATTAAGAATCGATAAAACATGAAAAAATAATGCGAGTTTCCTATATAAACTTAGTTCGTTTGGGCCTTAGTTTTCAAGATACAGGGTGATCAAGTTTTGAAAAAAAAAATGGTTTTAATTTTTGTTCTTCGTAAATATTAGAGATATCAAAACTAAATTTAGTACACAAGATACATGAATATAGGACTATAAAAGTACACAGTATCACGTTTTAAAATTTACCAGTGGCGGAGATGTGGGTAATTGGTATCAATAATTCGACAAAAAAATAGTAGGGCCCTGCACTAAATAAAAAAGAAACATATTTTTGAATAGACCATTCAATTCTAAGCGAAAAATGTCTCTTGGCATTTTTCGAAAATTAGGTCGGTTCGGCGTAATTGTAATGTTTGTGTTTTATTATACATAGAGGGGCCGCGGTGGCGTCGCTCGTACCGGCGCTGACTTTTTAGACTGCATGTTTTTCTGCCTTCGATCGACCTTGGTTCGAACCGATGTCGAGGCAAGGGCATGAACATGTCTTCAAAGAAAAACACCGCTATGGCCAAGAGCGCTGGACAAATGTGGGTTCACAGTATTGCTCCTAAATAGCTTTATCCGTGTGATTTACTAATTGTCCTACACTCACTGGGATTACTACGGTTTTCTAGGGTTTTCCGTAGTACTTGAGCGAATGCTATCCTAGTTCTATCGGGAAAAAAGTCGGCCCTAGCCGCAAATGGCAACGAAGACAAAATAATAGTAATTGCCCCCCTCCCCCGCACAAGCATGTGGTTGCTTCTGGGGTACTCCTAGTTTGGAGTATTGTGAGGGTGAGAATTATTATTATTATTATACATAGAGGCAAACTGGTAAAAGTAATTAATTCAAATCAAACAATTTAAAGTAAAGCAAAACTACATTAATTTAACAATTTTTAACATTATAATATGTGTTCAAAGTGCCTTTCTCTCATTTATAAACATTTTTGGCATCGATATATCAGATTAGCTACCATAGAACGTATGGTAGCTCGGTTTGTTTTGAGAGTTACCACATTTTCTTCAATTTTGAGCCTTAGTTCATCCCTGATGTCAGATACCGTGTTATAAATTTTTTCTTTTAAATATCTCCAAACAAAATAATCAAGAGGATTTAAATCTGGGGATCTGGGTGGCCAAGAAATTGGTCAAATTCCATCAGGTTCTGGTTGTCGAGGCAGAAAGCGACCAATCCAGCGGTGCGGAAAATTCTCGTTTAACCAATTCATCATTTTGGGATAGGGAAGTGTGGCAGACTGTCACATAAAGAAATTGAAAACTTTGCAAAAATGGATTTTAAAAATAATATACAAAAAAAATTTCACTTATCCTAGTGATGAATTGTATACTGAGAGCCAAGTTCTAGACCTCCGCCAACTTTATTGTTTCAACCTACTTAAATTTATACATAAAGGAAAAATTGAAATAAAATCTATAGATCATCAATATGATATGACACGGGGAAGGTCTATTTATCGCGGTAATGCATTGAAGACTATTGGACAACGTTCGATAGGATATTATTCGCCGCGAGTATACAAATTACTTCCTTTGGATATTCAAAATATTGAAACTTATGTCAAATTTAAAAGAGCGGTAAAAGCTTGGATGTTGAGGGAAGGGCGGAGGATCTATGCTGATATAATTAACTTAAAATATTTGCGATAAATGTCTCTCCTTGCATAATAAAAAACCCGATTTTGACAGTACTTCGATTTAGACAAACTTACCCGATTTTGGAACAAACATATTCAGTGACAAGCACTTTTTGCTATGTACTTGATTTTAGCAGGATTGTTTACTTATTAAAGTCATTTAGTTATATATATCCTTTGCTATTTTAAATTATGATATATGTACGCGCCTATTTTATTTTATTTTTAATTATATTTTTAGTCATCATCCACACACAATCATTGTATGCTTCAGTGGAGTAGCCATTAATGTTTGTAATCCACAGTAATAACTTCATGTGATTAATGTTACTGCCTATTGTTTTTCGTGTTTTAATAAACATTATTATTATTATTATTATCACGTGTCACCCATAGTGGGGTGGTGCCCCATCTAATTGAAACCATAGCCTCACCCTAATATTTAGCGGCATATCTTGATGTAGTTTTGCTTTAACTAAAAATGTTTGATTTGAATTAATTATTTTTACCAGTTTGCCCCAATAGTGTAATAAATCACAAACATTACAATTACGCCGAAACGACCAGATCTACGAAAAAATGCCCAAGAGACATTTTTTGCTTAGAATTGAATGGCCTATTCAAAAATATGTTTTTTTTATTTTGTGCAGAGCCGTACTATTTTTTTGTCGAGTTATTGATACAAATTACCCATATCTCCGCCACTGTTAAATTTTAAAACGTGATATTTTGTACTTTTATATTCCTATATTCGTGTATCTTGTGTACTAAATTTTGTTTTGATATCTCTAATATTTACGCAGAAAAAATTTAAACCATTATATTTTCAAAACTTAACCACCCTGTATCTTGAATATTAAGGCCCAAACGAACTAAGTTTATATAGGAAACTCACATTATTTTTTCATAGTCTAGCGATTCTTAAATTTTCGGTATTTAAAAGTGAATCACCCTTTATTTAAAATTTGAGTTACTCCATAATATCAAAGCTAGCACATTCATATTGGCTTAGCTAAATCGGTATTGGCCAGACTAAAAAATCTTTATAGGTTGATCCCTGACCCTACCCCTACTAAACATACCTGCATTTCATCTAAATAGTTATGAAGATCTTCATTTAGTTTTTCCAAATCAATCAAAATCCCCGCATACTTCCGTTCAAAGTCCTCAGAGATCTCCTGTTCAAACGATATCATTTTCTCCGCCTCTGTGTTCATATTCTTTAATGACCTTATTTTAGCCTTCTTAACATTCAAAATCTTTGTGACTAGTACCATTCTCTCAAGCAGTTTAGCTGGAAATCCACCAATCTTTCCTTCAACCGTTGGTGTCAGAAATATTGGCTTATCAGCTAGGGCTCCAGTTATCAAGGGATCTTTTTTCAACTTTAATCCTCCGTTTGGTGGTGGGGAATAAGGAGACAATTGACTTCTTGACCTATATTTGGGTTGGAAACTAGAAATCGTGATTGTCTCAGGAGGTTCATTGGATAAAACTTCAAAATCAGGTACTGAATGTGTGCCGAGTCCTTGTCTCTCAAATGTTATTCTGTAGGTGTTGTTTGAGGTATCTACAGCATCTATGCTACCAGTATAGAGTCCATCTTGTGGTTTTCTCAACCTAGCAGTGACTTTTGTACCAATGACCAGTTGCATCGGAATCTCCAAAGGCAAGTCTTTAAAACTGCTCATATCGCTTGCCTTTCTTTGTTGCATCGCTCGTATTTTCTTGCGTTTCTTCTCTAGTTCCAGTCTTTCTTCATTGAAAAATGCCTGAGAACAACGTCTTGGTTTTCCCATCATACGCCTGATCTTTCGCCATTGCGCCCTAGTGAGCTCCCGAGTGTTAATTTTTGGGAATGATTCTTTTAAACAAATTTGAAAATCATTTTCACCTGAGAATAAACAACGGTCAACGTTGCTGTAAAACCATTCATAACAAACCCATTTGTGTGCTTTAGGAAGTTTTAGTAAATTGCGCAATCGCATGCCAATTTTTTGGCCAATTTTCCTATCGGGGGAATTCAGTCTTGGTGGTGTCATAGGTTGATTTTTCTCTTTTTTCTTTGGAGTACTTTTAACTGGAGTTTCGATTTTAATTTTCACCGAAGATGTTGGAGTTTTCGGTTTTTTGCTAGGTGTTGTTTTAGATTTTTTTGCACTAGGCACCCTATGGTGAGGTGTATTCACTATATCATCATCGAAAAACAATCTATTCTTTTTCCTGATTCGTGCCGGCATACCTGTAAATGCAAAATGTATTACAGTTAGCAATAAATTTAAAAAACTTTAAATTATAATCCTACCTCTCGCATTTAAAACTTGTGTAGGTGGAGTGGGTTTGGGTTTGGGTGAAGGCTGCGTCCCAACACGTTGCAAACCCAATGCTGCAGGACCCAGTGTATTCAAATCATCCTCCGGCAGTATTTCTGGGTCCTCGTCCTCATCCATAACCTCTTCTTTTATTTTAATGTTTTCTTCGCTTGACATTTTGGTTTGGATAATTTAAATATGCTCTATAAATTAAAGATGGACTTATACTTAATACATTTAGGTCGCCTTTTCAAAAAAGTAACAGAATATAAACCAAGGAGAGAAAAATTGGTTATCTGGGTAATTTGTACTTAGGTATATAATGATACCTTTTTCTCAGTAAACAAGTTCGAAATTTCATTCCTTCAGTAATTGGACTGCCTGTTTAATAAAAACGAAATTGTATAGTAAATTCAGGGAAAATTTAAGAGTTGCTCCATTCAAATTAAATAAATTCTAAATGAACTCTACTGAAATTCAAAATTTGGCGTAACATCATTTTCAAATTTAAAATTTGGTAAAACAGGAAAACAATTGACTGTTTTGGTCCTGTTAACATCGTAATCACCACCTGCAAATATCTTTAACGGTTTTGTCTAGTCCCAATTTATACTCACCGGATTTAACTGTATAAATACCACTTTCTTGGACGAAAAAATATAAAAATTAAACTGTAATCGGTTCAAGAATACATATCCGCCATGTTAAAGTCGTTTGCATTGGATTATCGGAGACGTTAGGCATGCGCAGTCGCGTTAAAGTAGGTAACCCATTTTTAGAAAGGTTTAAAATAAAAATTCAATTTCCTTGACAATAATTACCCATCTTGATAATAATAATTATTATATATTGTTACCCTTAATAACTCAATATTTTTTATATATATTATAATCCAGCATACCGCAATGAAAATGAATGTAGATATTTTTACCAGCACAGTAATAAGTGAATAAGAAGACCCCTGTCCCTGTGGCCACAGCTATGGCTGTGGCCCTGGTCTCTGGTCAGTAGCAGAGCATATAAAATATAAAACAACCAGCAGAGCAGTGTAAGTTCTATGTGCGGGAAAATTCTGCGCACCTGTTCGCGCAGCCGCCATTTGGGAATAGATTCTGTCAAATGGATGCAGTGTCGGGGCGATTGGGCAGTTCTTTTTTGACTGTATGAGAGATATTACAATGCCGTGGAGTGTGCTTTTTGTAAATTGTGCCTTGTGCTAGTATCTTTAAATAAAGAATCCCAGGAAGGAGTCAAAGCTGCTTGTGCTTACCTTTACTAATACTGCTCTGTATTTTTGAATTGATTTTCCCGACTACACCTCTGACTTCTATTCCCCCAAAATGGCTCAAGGCACAGAATAGCCACCGTGACTATTCTGTGCTCAAGGTCATTGAATTTGCGGATGATTTCTCAAGAGTAAATTATACTGCTGGTTGTTTTATATGCTCTGTCAGTAGGGTTATTACCAGATTTGTGAAAACGGGACTGGAGCTAATAAAAGAGGAAAAAATATGGAACGTTTAATTTTTAATTTGAGCCACACGATATAACCCGTATACCGCCGATTGCGGCATTTGCGCGTCAGGCGTCAATTCAACCTGGACCAACATAAAAGGATCTCAAAATCATAGATATAAAAATAAATTTACAATTTTGCCAAACCTACTCGATATCCATACAAGGCCTACTATAAAGACAGGCCCTGGCGCACAAAAATCACGTGACCATCTTAGTCAGACGTTACATGTCATTTGTCACATAACCGAGGCCAACGATAAAGACAGGCCACGGCGCTAACGCATAATCGCGTAGTCACGTGACCAACTTAGTTCTATATAAGGAAAGGCATTTTTGGAGATAAGTAGAAAAAACAAATTTCGTAACAATTTGGCAAGTTTTCTTTCATCTATTACATTATTGATTTTGTGCATCCAAGCTTTCTCTAATTGTTTTTTCAAAATTTTCAACCTGCCTTAGCTGTTTTAGGCTGAGAGTTAAACGGCACTGCACTCACAATATTTTGGCACATTCTCAAAAATTGTTGGGTCATCACCTTCCTTTAGCTTAGGTGATATTCTCTATAGGTATTTTCCTCCCACAACACATTTGTCCACTTTAATTATTGTTTCACTTTCTTGAAAATGTGTTAGCCACACATACTTAAGGGTTTTTTAGAAATTAAATCTCAGTTGGGATTTGACGAATCAATTTTTGGCGGAAATTTTCATCCCGAGGCAAAACAAATGTGTGTTATGGCGACACTTTCTTCCTGGCTTTTGTAATATGTATAAATATAATATAAACACACCCAATATTTGGTATTTAGGTTATTTTTTACGAAATAAAAATGAAAACTAACCTCGGTAGGTATACTGTAAATATTGACGAGGTCTCAGTTGATCGGCAGCGTGAAAGACCATATCAAGGCGTAGGTCGACAACGATAATCCTCGAGTACGTTACAACACTGATTTATTTCGCACAAGGTAAATGGTGAATACAATAAATACACAAACCCGAACGTGGTCAACGGGGACGGCTTCCAGACACCCGGACCGTCTGAACTCGCGGATCTCCCGTAAGCAGTTCACTCCTCTGTGTCTCAGGCTCCACTGTCCGATACTAATACTGTCCCATGTCCATAATAGTCCATTCCGGGTTCCCTATTCTGTAGTTCGGGCGTCGCGTCGTGTCGGTGCGAGCGGCACCAATACTCTTGGACGGGCACGACTCCCACCCACACACCCAGAGGCCATAATAACACCTGGGCGGTTCCCCTCCACCAGGACACACGCGCACTAGACACAAACTTGTTTCTAAAATATAAACTAAGACGTTTAAAAACACTTTAAACATTGAAAACTTCTCAAAACCCAAGCTGCCGCTTTCAGTTATGTGACAAATGACATGTAACGTCTGACTAAGATGGTCACGTGATTTTTGTGCGCCAGGGCCTGTCTTTATAGTAGGCCTTGTCACATAACTGAAAGCGGCAGCTTGGGTTTTGAGAAGTTTTCCATGTTTAAAGTGTTTTTAAACGTCTTAGTTTATATTTTAGAAACAAGTTTGTGTCTAGTGCGCGTGTGTCCTGGAGGAGGGGAACCGCCCAGGTGTTATTATGGCCTCTGGGTGTCTGGGTGAGAGTCGAGCCGTCCAACGTTCAAGAGTATTGGTGCCGTTCGCACCGACGCGACGCGACGCGTGAGCGCTGTAAGGGGAATTCTCCCCCGAACCACAGAATAGGGAACCCGGAATGGACTATTATGGACATGGGACAGTATTAGTATTGGACAGTGGAGCCTGAGACACAGAGGGGTGAACTGCTTACGGGAGATCCGCGAGTTCAGACGGTCCAGGCGGCTGGAAGCCGTTCCCGTTGACCACGTTCGGGTTTGTGTATTTATTGTATTCACCATTCACCTTGTGCGAAATAAATCAATGTTGTAACGTACTCGAGGATTTTCGTTGTCGACCTACGCCCTGATATGGTCTTTCACGCTGCCGATCAACTAAGACCTCGTCAATATTTACAGTATACCTACTAAGGTTAGTTTTCATTTTTATTTCGTAAAAAATAGCCTAAATACCAAATATTGGGTCTGTTTATATTATATTTATACATATTACAAAAGCCAGGAAGAAAGTGTCGCCATAACAAACATTTGTTTTGCCTCGGGATGAAAATTTCCGCCAAAAATGGATTCGTTAAATCCCAACTGAGATTTAATTTCTAAAAAACCCTTAAGTATGTGTGGCTAACACATTTTCAAGAAAGTGAAACAATAATTAAAGTGGACAAATGTGTTGTGGGAGGAAAATACCTATAGAGAATATCACATAAGCTAAAGAAAGGTGATGCCCAACAATTTTTGAGAATGTGCCAAAATATTGTGAGTGCAGTGCCGTTTAACTCTCAGCCTAAAACAGCTGAGGCAGGTTGAAAATTTTGAAAACACAATTAGAGAAAGCTTGGATGCACAAATCCGATAATGTAATAGATGAAAGAAAACTCGCCAAATTGTTACGAAATTTGTTTTTTCTATTTATCTCCAAAAATGCCTTTCATTATATAGAACTAAGTTGGTCACGTGACTACGCGATTATGCGTTAGCGCCGTGGCCTGTCTTTATCGTTGGCCTCGATATCCATATAAGTGACGTCACCGGTTGTTTTACAGGAATTGAAATTAGAAAATTCATATCTCAGTAACAGTGGCTAAAAAATTTTTTTAATGCGTTTTTCGTATTTCACTATCACTTAGGTATAGTTTAAAAATAGTTTTGAAAAATCGTTAAGTTCCCTATTGCCCAGGGCTTGGTCAACAACTTCGTCCAATCATAGACCTATATAGCTTCGCTGTTCGCTTTGGTCCAATGTAGGGTTCGGAACCCTAGTCCAATCCACATACCTTTATATAGGTATGTGGCATGATACAATGAAAAGAAGGTATGATAGATCGGTGTCACAATTTCGTCCGGCTCTGCGCATGACGTCACGCGGAGCGGATTATTTGAATTTTAAGGCGGGAAGCGGGTTTTTCTAATGGAATATTGCGTTAAGTATCCGTAAATTAATGTTGTATTAGGTAGCATGATTTAGAACATACGACTAATTTAAAAATAACATGATAATCAAGCTAAGAAAATTCTCAGTATTGTAAGCATTTGTATTTTTTAACACAAAGATAATGCATCAACTGTAAGGACTTCCTTAGGACTTACAGGTAAATAACTCAAAGTTTATTTCTTTTTACAAAGGAAATAAAAATACCTAATCGATGACAACGAAAATTTCCAAGTTTTGCAAGAGAATACTAGCAGTCGCCATAAGTAAAAAATAAATACCGATGATATAGTTTGTAATTATTGAAGAAATAAATAAAACATGGAAATTTAACAAAATAATAATAAGTTAATTTTTAAGGCAACAATGTTAAATTGTATAAAATGTAGCTAAATTTTAAAACGCCTTTATATTAAGAAATTTAATACTGTTTACATTAAACAAAATAATGTTTTATTAATTAAAATTATGATGTAATTTTTAACCTTTCCCGTTTTCTAGTTATAGCTTTATCTTTAAAGCTTTGTTCAACTTTTCTATTCATAAATACATCCTCGACTTAAAAAATATTTTTTTTAATTTATGCCGAACAATTTATCCTTAAAGAAGTATTCTATAAATTGATTACGTAACCTTTGCTAATCAATAAACTATCGGGACTTCTGGAATTAAATTGCCTCCAATTCTTCCATGTGGCTTATCATTTGCTTGGATGGTTTACTTAATACACCAATTTTGTTGGCCATCATTAAGTTCTAAGCTTAAGCTAGGTATCACTTGTTGGATTGTTAACATAGAATGCATATCTACATAAAAGCAAACAGTACCTAATAAAAGGCAAATATGGAAAAAATATATATTTATTAAGTTTTGTTACACTTTCTTAACCAAGAGGTCCAGACTGGGAATCCCTCAAAACTTATTTTGAACATTTAAGAAAATCCTTTAAAAATCTAAAGACAAACTGTTACGAAACAGTTTTTAACATGTTCCTTTTTCTATACAAGGTCATTTCTCCCAAATTTTTATTTAAATTTTTCATTCTAAAGTACATTCTTGACCTAACAAAGTTTTTAAATCTGTTTACTACAGTTTACCTTTGATGCTTATTCTAGCAAATGTTAAATATCCTTTACAAATAAACAGTTCACCCGAATTTACATCATTAAATATTTTTTATAGTTCCTCTATGTTTTTCCTTATTTCTTCTGATGGCTTGGCCAAACCCCCTCAGACACATGATCAACCCAGGTGAAATTCTCCTGATTTGTTGATGCCATAGGTTCAGTGGTTCGTAATTTGCAGCCCGCTAAATATTCTAAACCATCATAAACTAAAGAATCGATTCCTTCAGCTAACTCATCTCTGACAGCTGCTCTATCCATTTCTTTTCCTTTAGAAGTCAAATCAGCAAGGCATTCACTGCTTAAAAGTTTTTCAGGCAATGGCTGTAGTTTTGGGGTATTAAAACAGCATAAACAACTTAAGATGTTCAACGAACCTGTCTTGAAGAATTTCAATCCACATTTTTTGATGGATTTCTTTTAGGAAGTGGCTATTTATACGTCCGACGGATACAAACGTCAGTATACGTCTTGCGCTCTCATTGGTCGATTGAGTCACGTGACACATAACCTTTTACTTCTACCGTCCGATGGATTATATGAATCGGCTTGTTTACTGATGATGTCCGAGATTATTCAGACCGATCTTGTCTCATTTACCTAATATTGCGTATGCCCTACTTTTTCCGCGATGGGCGCTGCGGAATGAAAATTAAGTGGTAATTATTTACAATGATGTATTAACCGCGCCGAATGTCGGGGGTAGACAAAATTTCAAGAAAATTGGGGGTGGGCTACAACGCCGAACGTCGCATCGGGCGAAAATACGGGGTACCTATTGTTGGTTGTATCATGGGGTACCTACCTAGCCAAAATTTCAAGAAAATCGGGGGGTGGGTTACACCATTGGAAATTATTACCACTTCTTTTTTCATACGGCAGCGCGCAACGCCGAATGCCCCCTTCTTTTTTCATACGGCAGCGTCTATCCCCTAAAAACGAGCCGTGCATACGCTCCTTATTGCAAAGATGCTTGAGAAAAATGCGCATCCGACGTATCTAAATATTAGTTTACTTCGGCTTCGGACGTGTACGGAGTTAAATGCACGTCCAAAGAAGTCACGTGACTCAGCCCGCCAATGAGAGCGCAAGACGTATACTGACGTTTGTATTTGTATCCGTCGGACGTATAAATAGCCACTTCCTTTCTTTTATTTATTCGTTCACTTCTCGCCTTATCATATTTCACTGTTAACTTTTGATTTGGCAAATTAAATATCGGTATATGGAGTCTGATGGCTTCAAAAGCCGGTGATTTTTTGCCGAATACCATGGCAATTCACATTTTAAATTCCTCTCATAGCTTTCCTCACTAAAATGTTGTGAGCAAACTAGCGGTTTTCACACTTTCGTTTACAAGCAATCGTCCACTGTTTAATAAGATTTTCATCCTTTGGGAAACGGAAAAACATGAACTGTCCCGTAAATGTCTTTGCTTCATTGTCTGCATTACAACTTGTTACAACACAACGCATTTTAAAACGCAAAGAATAATTTAAATAATGCAAATTCACGTCGCGACAAACTGACACTGACACCCCTAACCTAACCTAACCTACATATTTTGTGACTGCCACCGAAACCGCTCCGCCTGACGTCGCATGACTCCGCCCACAATGCGCAATATCATACCTTCTTTATTACTATCACAGAAAAGTATATTTTCTGTGTTACTATATCATGGGTATAAAGTCCAATCCAAATCATATTCTGCTCTGGCTTGTTGGTCACATGACATAGTCTTCTTCTTCATATCTTTTTCTGGCCTCTGCCCTTTCGAGCAAATTAGCCACTCGGGGCTTTCGCCTCCTCTACGTTTTTTTTTGTCTTTTTGCAATAGGAGAGGAAAACCTTTTATAGGCACCACGCGGCCGTTCCGCGGTTCAGCGGTGCGGGTTTTGACGCGGGTTTTGACTGTGTTTTCTTTATTTTATGTAACCTGTTTTTAGTTTTCAATCTATTATTGAATATTTATACTAAATTAGTACCATCTTGCTTAGTATTAAAAACGTAAGAACTAATATATTTTGTCAAATTATCTCTCTAATATCGAATGTTTTGTGCCATTATAGGTTAGAAGTTAGATTTGAGATCTCCTCGTCATTGTCTTCGATTTTTTTGTAGGTACTGGTTTATTTAATAGGTAGGTACTTATATTTTATCATTTTAAATACACTTTACCCTATACTTTATTTTTATTATTTATTTAGAATACATTATGACAGGAACGAGGTGTGCTGTTTATGGTTGTAATACAACTTACGCTTTAAAAAGAGCAGGCGAAATATTATGTTCCATGCCTTCCCCAAGTCAAAAGATATGGTTTCACAAACGATTAGGAGAGCATGGGTGGCAAGATGTAAAAGAATGGACAGTTTCAACCCTAATAACAGTCATATTTGTTCTCGTCATTTTACGGAAAATGACTATGAAAGAGATTTACAGAGTGAACTGCTAGGTAAAAGAGTTTAACCTTTCCATCTTCATCCAAAGCTTCTTTAACTACAGATTAAATCTGGCAAGAAGAGTAGTTGAAAATGCATTTGGCATTTTAGCCAAACGATTTAGAGTTTTTTTACTAAAATTAATTTGAATGTGGAAAAAGTGCAAACCATAACATTGGCATGTTGCACATTACATAATTTTTGAGACCCGAATGTCCTACTTCCATCCAAGAAGAGCTTGATATAAAGACTATATATTTCAATTTGGACTTTCTTACCAAACATGCTCACCAAGACATGCTTGCGTTGCTGCCCAAGAGGAGTTTTGTGATTATTTCGTGAATGAGGGAGCTGTGTCTTGGCAGCGGAACACATAAATAATAAAACATATTGTAACATTTCACACACTTTTTTTTATCTAAGTATATTATCTTTAAAACTATGTACTCTCTTCTTTCTCGTCTAATGCCTCAAACAAAACTAGTATCAAAATAGGTAACCTTTCTTATGTTTAAATTTTCAATGTTAGTACTCCCGAAGTTCACGCAAAACTTGACGGAAAATAGGACATGCTCTAATTCGTGAAGTAACTTCATGAAGAAATTCATGAATTAATTCATGAAGAAATTGTCAATGTAAAACAGCCATCACAGAGGGTGTACCAGTACAGGTGCAATAAAACCAAATGTCAAGTCCTATAAGCGCCTTTTATCGAACCTTTTGTGAAACATAATTTTCATAGTGATTATTAAGAGTATTATACTCGTAATAAATTGAAACTAAAATTTGGCATACATTATTTTTAATAATTTGCCTCAGCCAGAGGCCTCGGCAACTAAATTCTACATGAGTCATAAAAAGTCGAACTTCAGTGCCTTGGTACATAAATAACTATTTTCGAAATTTTCTTCAGTATGCAATTGTTCCATATATTGGCAATTTTATAAATTAATCCCTTAGTCTTGATACATTCTAAGTAAAAAATAAAAGTTCTCTGTACTCTTAATAGTGTATAAAAATCAAAGGATTGGCAAAAGCAGCTCAAAAACACAGAACATCCACAGAAAACCCACCCTTTCTATATTTTAAACGGTAGCTCCCGGCGCACTTAGCAGATAGCAGTCTAGCGGTGACGTCACGCCGGCGGAGAGATTTGCCCGATCGAGCAATTCTGTGCGTCTACCGTTCTTGGGGCAGGGCCTGCTCACTCCACAAAATCAATAAATATCGTTTTTATTTTTTCAACACGCCGCAAGGGTCGCTTAAGTCGCTATTATAATTGATGCGCACGTGTGCATGACGTCACATCAAAACATTTGTGCAAAGGTTATAAAGAAAAATAATGAAGTATTTCTTTTCATTCCGAAAAGTATGTTTTTAAAAAGTGGTTCTTCAAAATTATTAATTTTATTACTGTTCAGCAGGTAGGACAATAAAATATAATGTAAATTCTCATCTAAATTGTTTATTATTGTAGGAAGGTTTGGGAATTCCAAGAAAGGGTAAACCTACCTGCCTCCCTTGCTGCTTCTTTTTACTTTGTTTGAATGTTATTAGGTTTTACCTGGAACTTGGGTTTTCCCTTTACCCCTATTTTATCTATGGTCAGGGGCGGCTAGTGTATAAGAGCTGCAGAGCTGCAGAACTCCCAAAATCTTCAATTGCTTGACTAATTTTTAATTTTTCAATTATTAATTTTTTTTTTTAATTAAAATTATTGGAACAGTATATTTTCGGCCGGGAGTGCTAGTATAGTAGGCCTTGGCCTTCGATCCGCGCTGACCCGAATGCGAGTACGACGACGCCCGAACGCGATACGCGAGAGAGACGTGTCTAGCACAGAAAATATACGCTACGCGGACAGAAGTTCCACACAATGCAATTATTTGGCAGCCCGAAAGGAAGCCGGCTCTCAAAAGCCGGCTTCTCCTGGCTTTCAGCAGTGTCTATAGAAGAATTCTTCCATAGTTCTGCCTTCACGGCCGTGGTACTTTCATTACTCAATACTAGGCGGCAGCACGCTAGGAAAAAGCATCCGAAAGCGGCGTTGCCGGATTGTGCAAACAGTCTGTGGTTTTACCGAACTATAAAAATAAAGAGAAGATCTTTAATAAAATGAGCTTGCCCATTTAGAATTCAAGGTTAACAGTGAGGCTGTCAGCAGTAACTATAGAATTCTTCCCTCGAGAGATTTATTTTTATCGTCGTTTTTAGAAATGATATCCAATATTTTACTAATCATGGCTGAAAAAATTACGGCGCAAAAACACCCCTCAAGGAAAAAAAATTATAACGACATTGTTGTTGGTCCGATTATCTGCCCCGTTTTTAGTAACGACGTTGCAAATTATTCCAGATGCTTGAACCCGTGTTAGAAACAATTTACGGGCAAAAGTCCCTTCCAACCCTCAGATAGATTTGCTTTTGGTCCGACTATCGTAGTTTTTTGAAAGCGTAGCCACTATAAACTATAACTCTTATTTCACGAATCCGTGGAAGAAAAAATTTACAAGACAAAAACTACCCAATGCGCCCTCTGAAAAAATTGATAATTCCATTGTTCTTAGTTCGATCTTCACCGTTTTAGCAAGGACGTTACAAATGATACCAAATTCACGAATTAGTGGTTGAAAAAAATTGTTAGGAAAAAACTACACCCTCCCCCAGATATTGCTTTTGAGACGATTAGGTATTTAGTCGTTTTTTGAAGGGTCATTTATTATTTACTATAACCGTATTTCACCAATAGGTGGTTGAAAACATTTGCGGGCAAAAACTACCCCTTCCCACCCCCGGAAGTTTGTTTTTAATTTGATTATTGTCGTTTTTTGAAAATGCAATCACTATATTCCTTATTTCACGAATGCGTGGTTGAAAACATTTGCGGGGCAAAAACTACCCCTTCCCACCCCCGAAAGTTTGTTTTTAATTTTATTATTGTCTTTTTTGAAAACCCATTCACTACATCCCTTATTTCACGAATCTGGGGGTTGAAAACATTTACGGGGCAAAAACTACCCCTTCCAACCCCCGGAAGTTCGTTTATAATTTGATTATTGCCGTTTTTTGAAAATGCAATCACTATATTCCTTATATCACGAATGCGTGGTTGAAAACATTTACGGGGCAAAAACTACCCCTTCCCACCCCCGGAAGTTGGTTTTTAATTTGATTATTGCCGTTTTATGAAAATGCAATCACTATATTCCTTATTTCACGAATCCGTGGTTGAAAACATTTTCGGGGCAAAAACTACCCCTTCCCACGCCAGAAAGTTTGTTTTTAATTTGATTATTGTCGTTTTTTGAGAACACATTCACTACATCCTTTATTTCACGAATCCGTGGTTGAAAACATTTGCGGGGCAAAAACTACCCCTTCCCACCCCCGGAAGTTCGTTTTTAATTTGATTATTGCCGTTTTTTGAAAATGCAATCACTATATCCCTTATTTCACGAATCCGTGGTTGAAAACATTTGCGGGGTAGAAACTACCCCTTCCCACCCCGAAAGTTTGTTTTTAATTTGATTATTGTCGTTTTTTGAAGGGGTGCTGGGGGTAGTTCTCGACCAACAATTTTTTTAACCACGAATTGGAATCATTGCAAACATCCTTGCTAAAATTGGCGAGGATCCGACAATGAAGTTATCATTTTTGTTCTTAAAGGGGTGCTGGGGGTAGTTTGCGCCCAAGAATTTTTTTCAAGCGCGAATTCGTGAATCTAGAGTCATTTAGAACGTACTTTCTAAAATCGACCTACAATCAAGTTATAATTTTTTTTAAAGAGGTGCTGGGGGTAATTTTTGCCCAACAATTTTTTAAAGTACAAATTTGTGCATCTGTGCTAAAAACGGTGGGAATCGTACCATGAAAGTTTCCTTTTTTTCTTTAAGGGGTAGTGGGGGTGGTTTTTGCCCAAGAAATTTTTTTCAACCACGAATTCGCGCATCTAGAATCATTATAGGACCGTCCTTGCTAAAATTGGCGAGGATTTGACAATGAAGTTATCATTTTTGTTCTTAAAGGGCTGCTGAGGGTAGTTTTCGAAAAAGAATGTTTTCAAACGCAAATTCGTGAATCTAGAATTATTTAGAACGTACTTGCTAAAATCAGCCAAGATTCGATAATTAACTTATAATTGCTTTGGTGCTGGGGGTAGTTTTCGGCCAACAATTTTTTTAAAGCACAAATAATTTGTGCATCTGTAATCATTAGGTACGTCCTTGCCAAAAACTGTGGGAATTTACCATGGAAGTTATATATTTTTTCTTTAAGGGGTAGTGGGGGTAGTTTTCGCCCAACAAATTTTTTGAACCACAAATTCGCGCATCTGGAATCATTAGGAACGTCCTTGCTAAAATTGGTAGTTTTCGCACAAGAAATTTTTTCAACCGCGAGTTCGTGAATCTAGAGACAATGAAGCCATAATTTTTCAAAGGGATGCTGGAGTAGTTCCCGCCCAATAATTTGCTAAAAACGGTGCTAATCGTACCATGAAAGTTAGCTTTCTTTAAGGGATAGCGGGGGGCCCAACAAATTTTTTCAACCACGAATTCGCGCATCTAGAATCATTATAGGAACGTCCTTGGTAAAATTGGCGAGGAGCCGACAATAAAGTTATCATTTTTGTTCTTAAAGGGGTGCTGAGGGTAGTTTTCGAACAAGAAATTTTTTCAACCGCGAATTCGTGAATCTAGAGTCATTAAGAACGTACCTACTTGCTAAAATCGGCCAGGATCCGACAATGAAGTTATAATTTTTTTAAAGGGATGCTTGGGGTAGTTTTCGACCAACAAGTTTTTTAAAGTACAAATTTGTACATTATCTGGAATCATTAGGAACGTCCTTGCTAAAACGGTGGGAATCGTACCATGAAAGTTATATTTTTTTCTTTAATACGGGGTAGTGGGGGTAGTTTTCGCACAACACATTTTTTCAACTACGAATTCGCGCATCTGGAATCATTAGGAACGTTCCTTGTTAAAATTGGAGAGGATTCGACAATGAAGTTATCATTTTTGTTCTTAAAGGGGCGTTGAGGGTAGTTTATTTCGCACAAGAAATTTTTTCAGCCACGATTTAGTGCATCTGGAATCATTACGAACGTCCTTGCTAAAATCAGCGAGGATCCGACAATAAAGTTATCATTTTTTTCCTAAAGGGGTGCTGGGGTAGTTTATTCGCCCAACAATTTTTTTAAAGCACGAATTTGAGCATCTGGGATCGTTAGCTAAAAATCGTGGTGGTAGTCGGGGTAACTTTCGCCCAACAAATTTTTTCAACCACGAATTCGTGCATTTGGAATGATTAGGAACGTCCTTGCGGGGATCATGATATTCATGATATCAAATGAATATTTCAATAATACAACAATACTTATAGGTAGAAAAAACATTTGGAAACAGAGATTTGAATGATAAATTTAATATGCAACAAGTATTATTCATGATTTATGATTTTATTCTGTAAACTTTGGTTAGGCCCAAAATTATAAATAGTAAAAACCCATAAAATTGGTATCATTGACATCCTGTACATATTTACTACATTGTAGAACAAATATTTACCGTATACTAAGTGTAGGTATAATTAGTAAATAAGATACGAATAAACTATATTATTTGTAACATCTTAATATATTTTAATCGGATAATTAATATTGGCTCTGAAGCACTCTGTATAGCTTAGTATACGTCGTACGGATTCTACAAAGACGAAGCAAATAATAAAATAGCTATGCTCCCACTAGGTTATATTTCGTATAGTTCAAGGCCTCTGCCCGTCTGCCCGGAAATAGGTTTTGATGACTGAAAGCCGCCGCCAGCATAGGCGCGTTTATGAAACCTTTATTCCTAAACCACCGGCAACACGGTTAGGCTCTTCAGCTGACTGCTGGCGCCTCTAGCGGTGACTTTTATCGGAGGTTATTTTACGGTTTTAAAAATAGAACGATTCTGCATCCGAGCGCCATCTGTTAGGCCAAGGCAAAACCAACTTTCAGTGTGCTATACATATTTTACGAGCCCAATGCTACTGGCACTTCTGTCCGCGTAGCGTATATTTTCTGTGGTGTCTAGTATAATAATTCCAATCGACCAACTAATATTTTTCGCGCGGACAACGGCCGCTAACGGCGCGCCTTACACACAACCTAGCTGGGCCAATTTCGAGTTCTGTGCTCGCCGGTGGATCGTGGCACCGTGGACCCCCTCCCTTCGCCACGCGCCGCACGTGATCCTGGGTTTAGATAGCGAAATTTAACCCGAAACGGAGCTGCTTTGACTTGCAGTTCCTAGCCGAAGTCGGGTCGCGTAACCGCGTTGTTTGACGGACGGACGGATTGTTTGACGGGCGGACGGACGGAAGGGTGCTGTTACTGTTAGGTTAGGTCGCATTTGTTGTTGTGTGTGTGTAACAATACTGGAATATAACAATGAATGTAGTGTATGATTTACTTAATGTAAAAAAATTCTCTCTCTACACTTTTGAAGAAAAAGTGAAGCTAAAAGAAGAAGGACGGCCGTTGCCCGATATTTCAATAGAAAAGTGTGGTTCAAGCCGGGGAAAATCGTATAAAAGGATTTTTACACGAGACATTTACGCTAGAAACGACTGGATATGCGGCTGCAATAAAAAAAATTCTCTTTTTTGTTTTCCGTGCCTTTTGTTTGGTGGGGACAAATCTTGGACCACAGTTGGTGTAACCGATTTAGTGCACCTAAGCGAAAAAATTAAACGTCATGAAACATCGAAAAGTCACTTAAACAATGTAATGAACCTGGGTCTGTTGGGTAATGTTAATATTCGTGAAAAGCTGGACACTGCATATTGGACGAATATTCGATTGTTTAACGAGAACGTTACAAAAAATAGGTACGTGTTATCCAAAATAATTGATTGCATAAAATTTTGTGGATTGTTCGAACTGGCACTTAGGGGTCACGATGAAACTTCGACATCCGAAAACCCAGGAATTTTTCGTGGTCTTATAAATTTTACCGCTGAACTTGATAAAACAGTGGCGGAACATTTGAGAGATTCCACCGTGTTTAAAGGTATATCCAAAGAAATTCAAAATGACATTTTGGATTGTATGTTGGAGGTTTGCCGCGAAAAAATTCTAGAGGAGATTCGAACAACTTCATATATTTCTATTATAGCAGACGAAACAACAGACGTCTCAGCCAAATCTCAGATGGTTGTAATTTTTAGATATATTCAAAATGGAGATCCCGTAGAACGGTTTTGGACTTATTTGGAGCCACAAAATTTAAATGCAGAGAGTTTGACTGCTGATATTCTTAGTGTCTTAGACCCTATTTTAGAAAATTCGAAAGACAAGTTAATTGCCCAAAGTTACGACGGAGCCGCGGTAATGAGCGGCAGAAATACTGGTGTTCAGGCACGAGTCAAAGAAAAGTACAACTTTGCTCATTTTGTACACTGCTATGCCCATCAGCTAAATTTAATTATGTCTAAGGCAGCATCTACAAGTTCCCAAGTTCGACTCTTTTTTGGAAATCTTCAAGAAATACCTTCATTTTTTAAAAATTCTCCGCAACGTGTAGCTGTACTAAATAGAATTGTTGGAAAAAGAATTCCCCATGGTGCACCAACACGTTGGAATTTTAATATTAGAACAGTTAACGTCGTTTTTGAACACCGAGAGTCTATGCTTGAATGCATGGAAGAAATAGAAAATTTATTTAGCAACCAAACTGTATGTAGTGCAGCTTCTTCAATAAGAAGGATGCTACAAGATCCAAAGTTTATTTTTTGGTTAACATTTTTTCACCGTATCATGCCACACACTGATATTTTGTACAATGAATTACAAAAAAGAAAAATTGATCCTGTAGAAATTAACAAAAAAATACAAGTTTTTGAGCAGAGCATTATAACAGTAAGAAATTCAATAGAAGAAATTATTAACGAAGCCAGGGACATAATATCTTCACTTGATTGTGGAACAATGCCTTCTAAAAGAAAAAGAAATAATGACAGTCAGTTTGATCACCGTATCGCTGCGTTAGAAGTTTGTGATATAATTATTAACTGCGCTAAGGATAGATTTGATTACAAAAATCATTTGTTAGCAGCCTCATTGCTCTATTCCGACCAGTTTGCTAACTACATTAATTGTTTTCCTGATGAAAAATTAAAAGCAACTTGCGACTCGTACCCTAACCTTGATAAGGAACGTTTAAAAACAGAACTGTCAGTGATTTACTCCAGACCAGACTGCAGAGACCTACAGGGAGCGATACCTTTTTTAAAATTACTCATTGAAAATAATTTAACAAATTCATTTCAAGAAACTAAAAAGCTCTTGGAAATACTGATAACCATTCCCATGTCAACAGCAGAAGCCGAACGTTCTTTCTCCACTTTAAAGCGCATCAAGACTTTTTTACGCAATTCTATGGTGGAAGAACGTCTGGTGGCACTATCGATGCTTTCGATGGAAAAGAAAATTGTGACCGAAACTATAAACTTTAACGACAAAGTTATAGACCAATTTGCAGCAAAAAAAAATCTAAGAATTGACTTAATCTTCAAAAAGTGACTATTTTCTGTTAAAGTTGAAATGAAGACGAGTTTATGTTAGTGAGTTAAATGTACAGTTAAATTTAATTCAATCTAAGTAGACAAACTCATACGAGTACTACCCAATAGTGTACGAGAACGAGTTCTAAGCTGTCAGGAAAGTACAAGGCAAATATGAAAATATTGGTAAGTTTACTAAGTTACATGTTTAGGCCAGGGTAGATAATTTTTGAGACCAAAAAAATCTAGTACAGCATGACACTCATTGGAAAAGGAAGAAAATATAGCAAATATTTACGGGCGATTTGGGGTACGGGGGCGGAAGGGGGTGATGTTTTAAGGGTTGAAAACGGTTTATCACGATTTCCGGCAAAACTACAACTCCTATGGAAACAAGTTAAATGGCAAAGTTGTAGGTAATATAAATATGTACAACTTTTGTTTTTACACTTTTTTCACATAACCTCAAAGTATCCGCGAAAAATCGAAATAACCTATTTTTTGGTTTTTAATTTTTATCTCCCTCAAAAAATTTTTTTTGCGAAATTTGGTGGAAACACCTTATGTCCCAAATACGCTGTAATTTTTTCGAATCAAAATATTTATTTGGCAGAACTCACAAATTTTACTGCCACGAGCCGCCACTGTCTATGGTTGTGCTCCTATGTAGAGAGGGATGCCAGAAAATACTTCATTTGTGTTCTGCTCTTTGCAAGTGTTGTATCGAGTCGAGTTTTGCGAATTTTTCCATCATGATATACTGCTGTGTTCGAAACTGTAAAGGTACTAATGAAAGTACATCTTTACATATTCTGCCTAAAGACATCAATGTAATTATTTTGCTTGTATTATTTATTAAGCTAGTGTATTGTGTGGTGATTGATATCTGATGTAATTATTTACTATTACATATATTTTTTGAATGCCCCTTGAAATACGTGAAGGAATTAAATAATAAGAGCTTTTTTTTCCAGTTACGAAGAATATGGTGTACGCTCATTGATCGTCGATTTGTTGGAAAAAGATGAGAGCAAAAGAAGACAGTTTCGTGTTTGCGACTCTCATTTTGCCGAAGGTGCAAAATTTGAGAGTGTACACAATCGTACTTGCTTGAAAGCTGATGCTATTCCATCTTTGAATTTACTAGTTACGATTTCAAGTATGCATGAGGACGAAGGGATGCCAGATACTTTACATACAGACTGGTGAAGCAATACCAGGAACTTCAAAGGATTATGACTATGATTTACAAGAACCTGACGTTCACCAAACTTTAAAAAGAACAGGTACTTAAATACACAATAATGTATAGCAATTTTATTTTTGTTTGCATTTTCACAACAATAATAGTAATTCAATATCTAATTTATTTTCAATTGTAGGGTCTCTTTTATTACCCGTTTCGTCTAAAAGAAAACTACAATCTCCTGAAGCGCCCTCCACGCCTGTTTCACAAAGTAAGTGTTGTTTTAACACTAAATTATTTAAGTTTTGTATATGTGTTTTTGTATATAGCTACATACAGCGTGTATCACTTCAAGTCGAGACAATTCGTTAATTTTGTTATGGGTTGACCGATTTTCAAAAATTCAGTGTAATATGATGTTCATTAAAAAAGATTTTCTTGTTTGCAGGTTCTCTATTAAGCACTAATTTATTAAGAACAGCGGGTGTGACACGAAGCAAAGCATTAACACCAAAAGCTCGCAAATTATACAGAATTTCCTCGAAGTTACAATTAACTGGAAGACGACTCTATTTGCAGGACACTAAAAATCGTCAGCGTTTAAAAGAGGCGAGAGAATTTGCCAATTCTCTAGGTTTTCTTAAGGCAAAAGTTAATAAAAAATCTTTGAATTTCATTTGGAGCCAAATCAAACAGCAAAGGAAAGCTCCAAGAGGTCGAGTATATACTTTAGAAGATAAGACTTTTGCGCTTTCACTTATGAAAGAAGGGCCAGCCTCTTACAGGATTTTACGAAAAATATTTGCTGTGCCATCAAGAAAAACTTTGTCAACGTTATTGGCCAAAGTTCCATTTCGATCAGGAATTAATCCTAAAATAATGGCCGTCTTAAAAGATTGTGTGGAAAATTTAGATCCATTAGACAGATACTGTGCCGTGTTATTTGACGAAATGTCACTGGAAGCATCTCTGACATATGACAGAAAATGCGATTTTGTACAGGGTTTTGAAGATCTGGGAGACACGAGAAATATGAAGTTCGCCGATCATGTTTTAGTCTTCTTAGTAAAAGGCCTAAGAAAGAAATGGAAACAGCCCGTTTCATTCTATTTTAGCCAGGGCGGAGTGAACGGGGCTCAGGTCAAAGTTCTGCTGGAAACTACGATTCGGGCACTTCAAGACATCGGTTTAAATGTTATCGCAACTGTCTGCGACCAATATTCAGCTAATGCGAGTGCGATTAGAAATTTGGTGAAAGAAACGCAAGTAAACACTGGTGTCATTAGTGAGTTGCAGTTGTTTTCGGTAAACAATAATGACATTGTGGCCATTTTTGACCCTCCACACCTTCTGAAGGGTATCCGGAATAACCTGTTAAACCATGATTTGACTTTTGAGTCAGAAGGGACCAACAAGAAAGCCAGTTGGGAAGATATTAAGCAGTTATATGAAATGGATGCAGCATCTGGGGATACTTACACCAAAATGTGTTATAAACTTACTGATGCTCATATATACAAGGAGAAGATTAAGAAGATGCGAGTAAAAGTAGCTGCACAAGTTTTCTCACACAGAGTGGCTTCTACTTTACGATGGACTGTCAAATATGGTGAGCAACAAAAAATTGTAAATTGAAACTGTCAGTACTAATTTTACAATATTTTTTTAGGGAAAGACAATCTTTTGCCAGCTTCTGCCATGGATACTGCCGAATTTGTTGCATTTATGGACCAACTGTTCGATAGTATAAATGGTTCGACGTTCGAGAGTGAACATGGGAAAATCTTTTACATTTACAATTTTGGAATTCAGCCATCAAATTTTTGCGATCGATGAAATTCAAAACATCTAAAGGGTCTACCGTTCCCCCTTCCATATCCAATTGGATAAAAAAGTTGCATGGATTTATTTATCTTTGGCGAAGATTGAGTGCTGCTGGGTTTAAATATTTTTGTCCACGTAACCTCAATCAAGATGTTTTGGAAAAAATTTTCGGATGCATTCGTAGTCATGGAGTTAGGAATATAAATCCTACGTGCACATCATTTATACATTCATTCAAAGCGTTAATTATCAATAACTACACAGCAAGCCATTCACCAAATGCAAATTGTGACGAAGATTAAATATCAGGGTTAAATTCATTACAATCATTTTTAACAGATAGCGAGGAACATAATGTGTCTAATGAACCAGTCCACAATTTGTGTAATGAAGCGGACATTGACGATAGAGTCCGAAATTTCGTTCTTTGTGAAGAATCTGAAATGTACAAGTTAAATATTCATTCGTATATAGCAGGACGTCTAGCTCGCAAGCTGTCAAGTATAACAGGCAAGTGTGAAACGAAAAAACTATCAAATCCGTTGGTTTGTAAAACCCATGATATGTTTGACTTATACATTAGTAATTTTTTGAAATTATTTTTATATTCATTTTTACAAGACGTATGCAAGATTTTAAAAGGAACATTAGGGTTAAGGAAAGGTGAAAAAAATTCTTTAAAGGTGTTAGCTTTAGAGAGAAATAAAAAAAAAAATAAAAAGTGAAAAGGTCAGACAAATGAAATCTGTGACTGTTACTTAGTTTTGAGTTAATAAAGTTGTTTGTAAGATTTCTATTTTATTTTATTTTTCCTTCTACTTTTAAAAGGTGCTTCCCATTGGACTGATTTACTGGTTCCAGTTCACCTACATAAAAAACGTCAGATTATTTATATAATAATAATAATTATATAATAATAATTATATAAATAATGACCTGACAGCTGACAGTTTTATATAGGTGAACTGGAACCAGTAAATCAGTCCAATGGGAAACACCAGTACGAGCAATAAAATTTAATATAGATTCGAATAGCGCGCCAAACCACTCGTGTTTTTTCAACACGTCGCGGGCGGCGCTGAAGTCAATAACAATTGGCGGGAAAAGGAGAGTTGCCAATCTATACCTTCCTTTATCTGTGGTGTGGGGGTCTCCCCGAAACGGGGCATACCCACTAAAAACCTGGCCTATTTCAGGGTATAGTGGATGGATTCCAGCCCTATTTTGTAGGAGAGGTGGCCGTAGGGATGTTTGTGTGGCTACTAGAAGAAGCCATGGCGGTTGTGTTTAGAGCATTGAGTTTACCTCAATTGTTTAGAGCTACGAGCACAGATTAGGGAGGGTTTGCTACGAGTGGATTTTCGCCAGACGAGTGGCAGTTTGTTGCCTTTTAAGAAAAAGTACTAGAGTATACCTCAGATGAGAGTGTGTCGGGGTCTTTTGTGTGTCAGATCGGGATTTGGGTCATAATTTGTTGCAGCTCGGAGAAGAGCGTTTGGATGAGTCTCCGTCTTTGTGTAGGTCTTTAAGGAGAGTTCCTTAATATAATCATTTAAAGGAGATATATTCATGTCACGGTGGATGTGGCGATTGGCGACGTACCAATCGGCACCCGTGATAGTCCTAAGACAACGACTTTGAACTGCTTGGAGTCTTTTGTGATGAGTTTTTGCCATGTGCTGCCAGCCAGCACAGGCATAGGTCATCACGGGGCGAACAATGGTTTAGTAGAGAGTGAGTTTTGACTGTATTGGGAGTTTGGATCCTTTGTGGATCATCGGATACACTGCTTTGTATATTGTTAGGGCTTTTTGTCTGATGTGTTCAGTGTGTTTTTTGAAAGTGAGCCGGCTGTCTACGTGAACGCCTAGGTACAGCGCAGAAGTGGAGTAATCAACCTGAGTCATTTAGAACGACCCTGGGAGGCGGGGCCTGGCGCCCCTTAGAGAAGACGACTGCTTGGGTTTTGCCAGGATTGACTTTGATCTTCCACTTATCAAACCACTCAGAAAGAGAGTCCAAGGCAACCTGAAGCACCCTGGACGCATCCTCACTGCGACGACCTGAAGCGGTTATCGCAGTATCGTCAGCGTATAGGTACAACGAGGTGCCGGCAAATCTGGGAATATCGTGGGTGAAGACGTTGTATAGAGTGGGACCCAACACTGAACCCTGTGGGACCCCCGCCTCTACCGCTCTGCGGGAAGAGAGGAGACCATCTATTCTGATCTGGAAGGTCCGTTCTTTTAAGAAGGAGGATATTATCTTAACTATAGCCAAGGAGATATCTAACAAGACGAGTTTGTAGATTAGACCTGGATGCCATACTCGGTCAAAAGCCTTGGCTACGTCTAGAAAAATGGCTACTGTGTCTGAACGATTTTGGAAGTTGTGCATGATCTCTTCCACCAGTCTGACGACTTGATGTTCTGTGGAATGTGCACCTCGAAAGCCGAATTGCTCGGGGGGGGAGAGCGTCTACTCGACTGAGCTCGTCTCGTAGACGGGATTGGATTACGCGTTCGAGAATTTTGCCTGCTACTGGCAGCAGACTAATGGGGCGATAATCTTGCGGGTAGGATGACGACACTTTTTTCGGAATAATAATCACGATAGCGTGTTTCCAACAAGTAGGGAAATAATAGTGACGGAAGACATTGATTTATTAAGTTAAGAAGTTTGGTAATTTGTAATTTTGTAATGAGTATGTCCCAAAACATTGTATAAATCTTGGAAAATTTCTATTTTCCCGCGGGTTTTCGCGAAGTTTCGATGTTGCAGAAGGTGCAAAATAGTGTGGTGATTAGTTTGAGCTGCGCACAGTAAAAATTCATCCCGATAAGAGCCACAAATAGCGCCGCGAAAAGTGGGGTGTCAAAAGGAAATTTGAAAAATCATTTTCTCGGAAACTACGTCCGGCCTCAAGAAGCTGAGGTCAGATTCGTGTTCAGGGACCTCGAGGGGGGTAGCCAAAATTTCAAGAAAATCGGGCGGTGCATACACTATATTCAATAATTACCAATTTGTTTTTGTGGGAGGAGTTTGATTGCCTTGTTGGTTATGTTGTCGTATCCTGGGGCCTTTCAAACGTTTAAAGTCGAGATAATGGCGACGAGCTCTTCGTAGGTGCAAAACGGGAGAGGATCCGGGGGGTTTTGGCGCACTCCTCTACGGTGTTCGCCTTTTGAAGGTACTATTTCAGGTATTATAAATATTCACAAATATCAGCGCATATAAAACAACCAGCAGTAAAACTCCCCTTGGCGGGAAAATTGTGCGCACCTGTTCGCGCAGCCGCCATTTGGGAATAGATTCTGTCAAATGGATGCAGTGTCGGGGCAATTGGGCAGTTCTTTTTTGGTTGTATGAGAGATATTACAGTGCCGTGGAGTGTGCTTTTTGGTAAATTGTGCTTTGTGCTAGTATCAGACTAGTATCTTTAAATATGTATCAAAATTCCGAACTAATTTCTCCTGCTTGTGCTTACCACTAGAGATGCAAAATGCTCGAGCATTTTCAGCAAGAACGAACGAGCACGAACGCGAATAAACGAAAATAAACGACATAGATAGGTGTTTCATTATAGCAAAATGATCAGCTCCTTTCAGAGGTTAAGAAAGAAGGCATTGAATGTTTTTTTTCTGAAAATTCTCATTTTTCTGAAAATTCTCGAACACGTTCCTAAAAGGCTCAAGAATATTCACAAAGTGCTCAAAATGCTGAAAATGCAGTTCGCAGTGCGCTTGTGTCTCCGTCTTGCCTTTATTGTCAATACGGAAGAACGGGTCTTACAAAAAAAGGCTCGACGATCGGACTCGATGGCAGGGGCGGATGGGCTATGTCTAACCAGCCCGGGCATTTGTCTCCCAAGCGGCCCCTAAATGTCTCATTTGGCTTCAGATTCTTTCTTTTGTTAATTATTATAATAAAAATTAAAACAACAATGTAGATAATGTAATTTTTTAATAAAACAAAATATACTTTTTTTTATTAAAATATAAATAACAGATAGGTACCTCTCATTAAATAAATAAAACTTTTTAATGTAAATATAAATATAAAAAAATATCAAACATACGGAAGCGTAGAAGGGCCACACCATTATTTTATTTTTATTGAATTCGAAATTCCTACTTTCAAACTCGAAGTCCGACTTGGAAAGTCGAAATTCCGACTTTAAAAATCGAAGTCCGACTTTCAACTTTCAAAGTCGAAACTTTGAGTTCAAAGTCGGAATTTCGAGTTCAAAGTCGGAGTTCGACTTTTGAAGATGATATTTCGAGATCAAAATCGCAATTTCGACTTCAAAGCCGGACTTTCGACTTTAAAAGTCGAAATTTCGAGTTCAATAAAAAGTAAAATTATGGTGTGGCCCTTCTATACACTTCCGTAAAAATACGTAAAGAAATAATAAATAAAAAAAAAAGCAAAACAAAAATAATTATGGCCAGTTGCACCTTCGTATCTTAAATTAACTACTTAACAACGATTATTGTAACAATGGTTGTATTTTGTCTTGTCAAGTAGTTAAGACTGTCTTAAAATTTAAGATACGACTGTGCGATGGCCGATGAGCCTCCGGGCCTGCGGCCCTCCGGCCCTTCGGATGACCGGCCCACCGGGCATTTGCCCGGTGTCCCGGTGGTCCCATCCGCCCCTGCTCGATGGTATACCTATAAAGAAGATATAATTTATTATATCTTACAATTCAAGTAAGAAGCTCGACTATCGTACTCAATGGTATAGAAGATAGAATTTATTATATCTTACAATTAATTTACGAAGTTCGACGATCGTAGCACTCGTAGTCGTAGCGCCTAGCATCATTCACAACAACTCAATGCATAGATTACCCACCTACAATAAGCGTGCCGCGCGCCACAGTAATACATAATAACTACGCGGAAGCGCAGGCGCGTGCTTCATTGAATGCATTGTCTCGGTAGCAGCGGTGCCACGTAGATTTCGAAAAGATATTGCCTAATTTGTCAAAGGTCGTGACACCTTATTCCTTTTGTGCTTGAAATTTCGAGCATTTGAGCATTTTTAAGGCGGGAACGTTCCTTTTCGTGCTCTTAAGAATACGTGCGCGCACATGGGTAGGGAACGTTCGCGAACGTTCTCCGAGCACGAACGGGAACATTCCCTCCTTCGCATCTCTACTTACCACCTTACCACACATACTTTACTAATACCATAGAAGAATCTTCGAGTAGATTCTTCTAATGCTAATACTACTCTCTATTTCTGAATTGATTTTCCCGAATACACCTCTGACTTCTATTCCCCCAATATGGCGACAAAGTTATTGAATTTGCGGATGATTTCTCAAGAGTAAGTTATATTGCTGGTTGTTTTATATGCACTGCAAATATCTTGAATGTATGTTCCATAAATATTCTTTGAAGATTTATTTGAAAACTTCAGAAGCATTTTTGTATGTTCTATGTACATACCTATATCCATTTAATATTCACGTGTATATTATAAAGTAAAAAAACGCTAACGCCAGTTGCAGGGTTCGAACCTACGACCATCGATTTACAAGTTCAACGCTCTGACCCTTGTCTATAATCAATCATTGATTAAGGTATTCGGAAAGATATCTAAGATCAATGGACAGACCCGTAACTGACTGTAGGACCGCCCATGTATTCCCTCTTAACCCCCCTCGCCCGTATTTATGGTCCCAGGAAGTGGCGCCTATAGGCACTGAATGCGTCCAATTAAATAACTAAAATAAAACATACCCAAAATGGATTGCCGTCTCCTTATTAAATGTTCCGACGGAGAGATGGCGCGCGGATCGAGGTTCAACCGTTCTAACGACAGATGGAACTGCCTCTGTAAATACTGTTCAAGGCCAAAGAATAGCAGGTATTTATTTCTTATTTGAAGGCAAACAGAATAATCAATAACCAAGACGATTTTCCCTTTATAATTTCAAGGTCAGCCCCTGCCGTTTCATATATACAGTAATTTTTAGCAAACGAAATCACTCTTGTACCGAGTTAGACTTTTTTCTTTTATTTAAAGAGAGGAAATTGAGAGGGGTGTAAAGGAATGAATATAGGGTGCGATACCTATCTAGGTATGTCGTTTTTTATGTTTTTGGGGTCAAGGAATACTTAGTTAATTTTAATAAATATTTGAAGAACAAAAGTAACTGAATGGTTCAATGGTTGCGAGAGGACGAAAGTCCGAAAAAGTGGCAATAGGTAAATACCTAGGTAAATGTCGGTTTTTAGGATTTGTGTGACATGTTGAAAACATAACATAATACCTTATGTTACTCCATAATATAATATACTTAATACCATTGGATAAGGAATTACCTTAATAAATGTTAACAATTAAAAAAGTGTACCTAATGTATGTAGGTTATTATACAGGGTGAGCCATTTCTATCGTCCGACCCGACAATTTGTGCTAGTAGGTATTTTTGAAAATAAATGGGGTGTTTGGTGTGTGTGACGTTTTATTCAGAAAGGCTTAATTTCCACGTTACATGGTGTTAAAATTTTAAAAATAGATTGTTTTATTTATTAATTTCTAAACCAGAAAAGGAATTTTAACCTAATTTTGGTACAAAGTACCTACACCTACCTATACTTGGATCGATTGCGTCCTTTATGCATCAGTGGTGGAGATACGGGTAATCGGTACCTACCGCTAATTTAATTAGATAAATAATTTAGGAGATTGACAAAAAAATATTTAATTTTTAGATAGAGAATTCCATTTCGAACAAAAAGTGCCTTTAGATTTTTTCTCATCTGTCAGTTTCGTCGCAATATTTTGCATCAATTTTTGGAGCCAAAATTATGAGTAAAATAATTTTGCCTAAAAGTTTGACTAAAAACTGAAACTTCGTTTTTTTGCCATGCAAATTACTGGCTATTTGTAAAACATAATTTTAGGAATTTGTCCAGTGGCGTAGACATACGCAAGCGTATTATTTGAAAAAGTAAGGACATAATATACCTAAGCGGACTTAAAATGAGACACCTGCTCTGGTGTATTCCCATATTATACCTCTATGTACAGAGTGAGCCAAATTGGACAATTTTAAAGGGAAACCCTATCTCCGTTAAAAATAGGGCCCTCTATTTTTAACGAAAACTGATATTGGTCTCTGAGGCTCATTTTTTATGATAAATAACTTAATGGCGAAAACCGCAAATCGAAATCGATATCTGTCACCGTTCTTGAGTAACAGGGCGTTTTTTGAACATGTGCTTATTTGAAAAGTGGCCGAAACTTTTTTCAGGTTAAATATTTTGTGTTTCTGTAAAAACATTTCTGAAGCACTTTTTTTACGTAGAATCCAATGCTGCTACTACATTTTTTTAAGTCAATGGTTTAAGAGTTACTGATGAAAATTTCATAAAAGTTATTAGTAATTGATAACTACTTAAGTAAATCATTAAGTGTTATATATATTTTTTGGAATGGTAATTTTTTGCTCTATTAAAAAATGCAAAAATATACAGGCTGTTCAATTTTAATTTTTTTTATCAGTAACTCTAAACCATTGACTTAAAAAAATTTAGTAGCAGCATTGGGTTTTACGTAAAAAAGTGCTCTAGAAATGTTTTTACAGAAAAACAAAACTTTCATCCTGAAAAAAGTTACGGCCACTTTTCTAAAATGCACATTTTTTTCAAATTTATCATACAAATAAATGAGCCTCAGACACCGATGGCCCGCTCTGTACAGGCCTGTACAGGACTTCTCTTCAGATAAAGGTTGAAGAAGCCAAAGAAAGCTTTTTTCAGCGTTTATTCAGATTTGTACAGGGTGTTCAGGAAAGGGGTGCCAAACCAAACATATGTTTTTGAATTAGAACACCCTGTATATTTTTAGATATTTAAAATCTAATCATTGTCACAATTTCAATGATGTATACATGTAATATGTCTCTTTCAAGCGTTTGGAATATATGCGACCTTGAAACTTTCAATTTTGCACTTTAATGTTTATTTTTTCGAAAATGAAACATTTGCCGGTATACCTTATACTTATAGGAAAATATATATGTCATAAATGATGATATGATATGGATGGATGAACTATCGGTGTGAAAAGAGCCACAATTTTCTCAGCCACACTTTTGATTTGGCAACGTCGTAACCCACTGATTATTTTTAAAAAGCAACGGTCTTGAATCGGGCGACCGAGAACATGTCTTAAATATATTTTAAAAAATCGTGGCTGCTTTCAACGGTGATGGCGCTTGATCTGGCGGACGAAAACACGGACTTAATGCCCAAAAGAAAATCTCCAGGGGTAGCGAGTTTATGTCAGGAGCGCACGAGCTTTAAAAGCCACCCCAGCTAACCAACAACCGTTTTTTGTACGTCAAAATATCGTTAGGTATATTTAAATTAACGTTATAATTATGACAAAAATTCCGGGGTATAGTGACGTCAACATCCTTATGTAGAAATAACCTCATAAACTTAACGTAGAACCTCATAAAAAATAAAATTCGCACACCAACACCAGGGTTCGAACGTACGACCATCGGAATTAATGTCGACGCATTTACCAACTAAGCTATCGAAGCACTAGAAAAATATTTCCTAAAACAGTGTAAGCTAGAATCTCGATGACGTCACAGAATTAAAAAGAAATAAAATAAACGATGTCTCATAATTCATATAATGGATGGGACAAAGCCAAAAGGACCTTAATCGTCTCAGGGGAGGACTCTATTGTGACTTCCCAAAAACCTTAGTCTAAGTTTTATAATTCGGGAGAATCTGTACCGTAGTAATGACGTAATATTAACGCTAGTTGTATTACTTATTTTTATTATGTCATTTTTCATGTACTTACTAAGTTAAATTTCCGTAAATTGAGCTACGTATTTTTTACGTTATTAAAATAACGCACAATTCACGTTATAGGTCATTCGTGGTTAGCTGGGTATCGTAGTAATGACGTAATATTAACGCTAGTTTCATTACTTGTTTTTATATGTCATTTTTTATGCATTTACAAATATTAAATTTCCGGAAATTAAGTTACGTATTTTTTACGTTATGAAAATAACGTAAAATTGACGTTATAGGTCATTCGTGGTTAATTGGGACCTATGAAAGCAGCCACGATTTTTAAAATATATTTATCGCGTCCAACCAGCCTGTACGCCTCTGACTATAGCTCTGGAGATATTCTTTTGGGACGTGTTTTTGGCTGCCAGATCAAAGGCCGTCTCGTTTGAAAGCAGCCACGATTTTTTTTAAATATATTTATCGCGTCCGTCCAGCCCGTACGCACCTGACAAACTATAGCTACCGCTGGGGATCGTCTTTTGGGCAGCCAGATGTTATAGCATCATCGGGAGGTGATGTCTGGCCGCATTGGGGAAACAATTCCCCCCAACTTTGGTATTAACACTTTATCTAAAATCAGAAACAACGAATCTAGATGGATTGGAATAAATCTCCAAAATTTCGTGTTTTTTCCAAATTTGTAGTAGGCTAGTAAGCCATGCCTTTTTTCAAAAATCTACAAGGCGCGTTAAATTGCGCCCACAAAACCGCGCCTTGTGGATTTTTGAAAAAGTCATAGGTTACTAGATATTTAGAAGAAAAAAACGAAATTTTGGAGATTTATTCCAATCCATCTAGATTCGTTGTTTCTGATTTTAAATAAAAAGTGTAAATACCAAAATTGAAGGGAATTGTGTCCCGAATGCGTATATCATGTCCTAATTTCCATGGCAGCAGCCATTTTCTACAACTTGTGTTTTTAAATGCAAACTATACTTATTTCCGTTATTTTTCTGAATAATCATATCGAGTATTATATCGTTGGAAAGCTCTAAATATGCCCGATTTTTTGAGGCCACGGACAACTATGGTTCCCATTTTAAAAAACAGGAGTTTGTGTCATATCTCGAAAATGACAGCTGTTACGGAAAGTATAGGACATGTTAACAACATTGGGGACACAAATCTCTCCAACTTTGGTATTTACACTTTTTATCTAAATTCAGAAACAACGAATCTAGACAGATTACAATAAAACGCCAAAATTTAGTTTTTTCAAAATATCTAGTAAGCCATGCCTTTTTTAAAAAATCCATAAGGCGCGTTAAATTGGGCCAAATTCCTTATTCAATGATTGGGCCCACAAAACTGCAATTCTTTCCCCATCTGACGTTCCTTCTATCTCCGCTAGTTTCCGAGATCCCCATACTGATCATTAAAAAAAAACTCACCCTGTTAAAAGTAACAAAATATTATTAAATAATTAAAATGGAATAGTAGGTAATTTAAAAAGTAACAAATTACACAGACTTACTTAAATGGATAGAAACACTCAAATCTCAGGGACAATTAACTTGATTGTGAGATTTTGCTATGAAAAAAAAACACGAAAAGTACATTTTTATTTAAAGCTGTTTATTTGACTTTTACTAATTTTCTTGACTAATAATTAAAATAGAAGCGGCGGCGAATTTCCGGTCGGCCCCAGGCGGCGAAAGCTCACGCTACGCCACTGGTTTTACAGCCATCCGCACTGCAGGCATGACTACATAACCGTCGATTGAATTCCATCGACGCTATATACAACAGTCACGGTCGGTCGGTAATATTTTGCGCGCACCCGGTAGAATGCGAACGAACCGCTATCAGCTACACTGTGTAAGCTTATTTTCTTATTAAATAATATATCGATCGCCCTACTCCGATGACGGCGGGCCGAGGGAGCGGGAGAGAGCAGGAATGAAACGTTTGTTTACATAAGGCCCAGTGCCCGGACACATATTAGTAGGTATATCTCTGGACGCTGCCTTTTGACCAATAGAATGGAGGGTTTTGACAAAATTATTTCGAAAATGTTTTTTGCACAACATCATTGTTTCAACTGGCAGTCTTCTAAATTTGTCAGTGCTATGTTTCCGCTATTTTATTATCCACTGCCTAAGTAGGTACCCACAGCGAATTTCATTTTTCACGGGAAATGTATGTGTTAGAACGCTTGCTGCTGTCGCAATTTATATAACAACAGCGGCGATATACTACCATGGTTAATAAAAACCATATATTTTGTGATCAAAACCTTAATCAGACACAAAACACAACAAGAAAACAATAGCCACCAAAACGACAACAACAGTAAAATCAGCTGAAGTAACCAGAACCAAAGTTTACAGAACTATTTTAATTCTGTAAACATTGCCAGAACAATAATATGCCACACACCAGGCTTTAGCAACGAGTTTGGTTGGAACTGTCATTTATCATCCCTTCCTCGCGTTGAAGGAGATGCGACAGAGCGGCCATCTGTCGATCTGTTAGCGAAACGTAGACTCGGTGGCTTGTTTCAGTCGGTCCCCGCTTTAGCTAAATGCGGTGGCCCACACTAATAGTTTTTCTTACGACTAGTAGATGACGCTCCGGTCGCCACAATTTCAAACGAGTCGACTAATTCCAAGATACAGTAACAGAGGGCCTACCTGTTCGCCACCTGGCAGTTACGCGTAATTTGTAAGTTACGCATAACGGCTATTTACTTATATTTCTTTACGAATTCCTACGAATTCCTTATTCAATGCTATAATGGATAGACAAGGCTCTGACCAACTGAGCCATCAACGTACTTGGAAATATTACCTAAAAATAGTGCAAGCTAGAATGTCGGTGACGTCATGATATTCCAGTTATTGTCACTTGTGAACATTCATAAGTATATCGTGAACGTCTTGTTATAACAACCATTTGTGAACATTCATAAGATATTTGCTGTATGAATATACTATTTAGCATGTTCCAGCAATATTCCAAAATTGTACATTCCTAAGGTGAACGTGCCTGCAATTTGTAAGGAGTATGTTACACAAGATATTGTGGAAATATCCCTTCTTGTTCAAAACAAACATATACATCATTTGTACATTCGTCTAACATAATATTATATTTGTATCTGTGATTAACAAATATCTTGGTTATATGCCATAACATATTTTGAATAATATTGTAACAATGTTATAATAAATATGGGGGAATATTTTTTGCACATTAGGAACTTATTTTGCATATTCAAAAAATATTAGATGCTATATGGGAGAATACGCTAATTTAGTTTCTTCTCTTGAAAACCTAAAAATCAGCAAGAAATCAGAAAATATCAATGAAAAAAACAATATTATTTGACAAAAAATTATACCTATTTACTTACCTATGGAATGTAATTTCACAATCTGTGTGCCACGGCATTACTTCGAAACAGTTGAATGATCAACAGGACCACTGAGTGTTGTTGCCTGCAAAGATCCAATGAAAAATATACAAGGTGTTCTTTTCTGTGCCATCTCAAAATGCTGATTTTTTTTTTACTTTATATAGGTCAAAAGGAGTGAAGGTGGCTGGTGTGCCATAACAGGAAACAGAGAAAGTGTATCATCTTATAGGCAGCAACTTTAATAATTAAAATTGTTTTTTATTTGTTGGTTTACATTTTGTACAAAAATAGATTACTCGTGTTTCATTATTTTTCAAAAATTCCAGGTGCTCTTAACCCATATAAAATTCCATAAAAATTCAGCATTTTGAGATGGTCCAGACAAAAATACTCTGTATATATTTTTGTATCGAATCTTTGCACACCAACTTTGAGTGGTCCTCAGTGGCGTTCCTAGATGTTTGGCCGCCCGTATGCAGAATATAAAAAATTCTTTCAGGTTATAAGAACTTAAAAAATCTTGAATTTCTAGGGTTTTCGGTCTTTTGTAATTACCTACGAGGTAATTGCAAAAATTATTAGGTAGGTATAACAAAAATGATAATAGATATTCTCAAAAATACCTACAGAGGGTGTCACTTAAGAGTGAAACAACCTAATAACTTCTTTAATTTTTAACCGACAAGAACGAAATTTTTCTCAAAGGTAGATGGCATTGTTGCCTACTTATTTCCAAAAAATTAGTTTTATTCAAAGTCAAAGCCACCCGCGATGCCACAATCGAAACTAAAAATCCGAAAGTCATATTAGGCATTTTTTTTTCAAGAAACGTACTAAAAAAGTTGTTCAGAATCGATCCAGAATCCTAAATCCAAAATTTTGTCAAAATCAAAAAATATTAAATAAAAAAATTCAGTAAAAATTTTAAAAAAATGTTTCGTAGCTTTCAATTTTATTTTGAAATGATTACTTTTTGAAAATAACTAGCCTTCAAAACTTCGATAGCACACTTTTCTAAACGCAGAAAAATCTTCAATTGCTATTTTTGGAAATTAATTTTTTAATTTAATATTTTTGGATTCTGACAAAATTTTAGATTTAGAGTCCTGGAACTATTCTGAACAACTTCTTTTAGTAAATTAAAAAAAAAATGCCTAATATGATTTTCGGATTTTTAGCCTCGATTGTGATATCGCAGGCTTTGACTTTGGAATAGGCAACTATTTTTTTGGAAATAAGTAGGCCACAATGCCATCTTATAACAAGAAAATACCACAGGCAATCAGTCTTGTTATAATGATAATACGTTTTGGTTCTGGTAGAATTTCCAAACTGTAAGGAACAAGGTAAATGTTTCTTTAAAATAAAAAATGTTTTAAAATATAAAAAATAAAAACAAAAACTACAAGTAAAAGATAAAATATCACTTACACTAGAAAAATAACCTTTTTAAACAAAATACAAATGCATACATAAAATTAAATTCTTTTTCTAAGAAAAAGGTACTAAAAATGTAAAAAATTACGTTTACAAAGTCATAATAAAACTAAAAATAAATATAGCTTGCATCAGAAAAGAAAAATACAGGTACTTGTAAAAATAAATAAAACCTTTTCTTCTAAATGAAACAAAAAAGTAAAATATTTTTAGAATATTGGGTTATCCCTTAGGTACAAGGCACAAGATACAAGTTAAATGAATAGTACTTTTCTCGCTTTAACACTGATATTACTGATATTTATTGTATCAAGTAGGATACATTCAATGGAAATTATTGCTAAATCGTTTAATCTCATAGAAGACCTTAGATAGTTTTTTATAATTTTTAATTTGGAAAATGGTCTCTTCGCGGATGCTACGGTAACTAGCGAGCACAAAAGTATTCGGAAGACTATTGCGGTGTTCAGAAAATTATTCGTGAGAGAATTTTTGAACAAGTATTCTAAAATAGTTCTTGGACTTGCAGTATATTCTGATGGAAGAAAGATATTTAAATTTTTTAGCTCACTATTATTCAGGTCTGAAGCGTCGATATCCCCTACGAAATTTGCGGTCTATACCAACGTCACGCCGCGCAGCGCAGTTGCCACAGAGTAAAGACTAGAATAGAGGTAGTGCCGACGGCCGACTGGTTATGGGTTCATGTCAATATGATGTTGTTGCATGGTTGACGATATTCTTTTTGAGGGCGAATGCAAGTAATGTAGAGACTTACTACCTTTTTTCTGAAAAAATATTTTTTTGTCACGGAAGGGCGGCCTGTGGCCGCCCCTGGATTTGGCCGCCCATCTGCAACGCAGACCCCGGCTCCCTGGTCAGCTCGCCCCTGGTGGTCCTGTTGACTGTTTAGGTAATTCCGAGGTACGTTTGGCTCGATAGATCGGTATACTTTTAAAATTCCTATTTTGCTCAATTTTAACACCCTCGCTATGGTCTCATATTTCAAATAAAAAAGTCTAATATGGCTTTTTGAAAAACGCACCCCTTTAAAAAATCGCAATGGGCCAGGAGTGTCAACTGTTTTGAGAGTATTCCATGGCGACCATGGCAAACTTTACTTTTCACTTTAAAATTCCTATTTTACTCAACTTTGTCACCCTCCATATTTTTTGTTCAAATTTGGTACCTATATGGGGGTTTTGGGGTGTCTTCATCTTATTAATGCAGTAGCGTCATATTTTAAATAAAAAATGCCTATGGATTTTTGAAAAACGCACTCCTTTTAAAAAGGGCAGTAAGCCAGGCTTTCGTGGCAATGCCAAACCAATATTTCGCAAATGATGACCTTTTAGGGACATATCTATAAATAATTGCCTCCTTCAATTTCCGCAGTCTAGTTACATTTTTAGCGGTGTTAACACGAAAAACCAGACACACTGGATATATTTCTTATCTTGTAGTCTATACAGAAAATATTTTTGTCGTTCAAACCAACCAAAAGACTTATACTAAAAGCATTGACTGACATATTAATAAGTCTTCTCACGGCTATAGCTTCATATTCTGACAAGTAGATGGCCCCTATGGTCAACAATGTATTTTGTCTCCGGGAAGCACGTGGTGAGCCAGAGAACTGTCAAACGTGACAGCCGAGAGCAGTCTTCATTAATACGTCAGTCAACGCTAAAAGATTGCGTCGTTATAGGTAACTTCCACAATAAGGCTGAAACGTTAAATGCTATTTTATTGGCTGGGTTTTGAATGTTTGGAAATTATTTTGCGGAAACAAGTAAATCACTTTAAAATTTAACAAAACTTTATTCCCGGTCACCAATTTTCTTTACAAAATTATAGAATATAAATTAAATAAATTACTATAAATTGTGTACACTATATAATGAAATATGATAATTTTTTGTAAAAAGAAAATCGAATTGAAAATGTCCCGGAAAATTGTGCAACCTGAGCATGTTGTTTTGGTTACTTTATTGCACAATATAAAATATATCATAATTTTTAATTTAAATGGAATGTATCATAATCACTAAATATAAAAGGTGAAAAATTAACACTTACACAGAATTAGAAAATAGCTACAATATAAAGTACATTTTCTACAGAAAACTCCATTATCGACAAGATATATTTCTATATAAATTGTATACTTATTAAATATATTCTTTATTATCTTTTTCTATAACAACTGGACGGATATTTTCAACATGTGATTTAGATTTTTTAAGGCGATCTCAGGCACTTTTGTTTTGAATATGAATATGTATATAGACTTCAACAAAAATTTTGCCAGTGGTAACATTTTCAAAATATTTAACTTTCTCAAACTTTAGAATGTACAACAATCTTATCACAATATTTTCAATTTTACTTTTTGAGGAGCCATTGGCAGTACAGTCCAATCCAAAGACTTAAAAAAGTCTTTGGCACAATCAATATCCCTCATAATTTAGGAACCACAACGGAATGTTAAAAAATCAAAACTTAAAAATTACCTTCGTATTAAGTAAAGAGAAAATTATACAAAAATATCGTACTTTTTTAAGCTTTCAAAGGAATGTTCAAATGGAGTGTATAATTTTTTAAGGATACAGGACACATTCTAGACTTGAATACCAAGAGAAATTCAGGAAATGATCAACTCCTTATTACAGTGCTAACCCAACCAGCCTTTCAGAAAAACTATTTAAGTTTTCAAATATTTCAATACTACACAGTAATATTATCGTCAACTCCAATTCATTCTTTAAAAAATCTAGTTTTTTTTATATACATGAGAAAAGCTGGCATAAAACACACATTTCTGTATCAGTCAGGAAAAAAGGTTTCCTACCAATTTTTCTTTCTTTCAGTTGGTACTTCCAAAAATCCTCCTGTAAGTGTCCTAAAATCCTTAAAGTCAGTAAATGCATAACAAAACAACCTCATAAACAGTCACTGATGACTCTTGCTTAACAAGTGTGAATTGAACTCGTAAACATTCGAACATTGCTCGCCACAGATATTGCACTTCCAGGGGTTCGCGTCCGAGTGACAGCCCTTGTGCAGGAAGTAGAGCGTCTGGTCGGGGAAGCCTATCCCACAATATATGCACTGCACCGCCCCCAGCCTCAGCTTCCCGATGGACCATGGTTGTTCGGCAGCCGTTGACGTTATAGCACCATTCGTAGTGGTGGCACCATCTGTTGGTGAGATTTCGCAGTTGGTGGTCGGCGAGCCTGTTGAACGACCTAAGGAATGCAAGACTGTGATTTTTTATGTTTGAAAGTGCTGTAACAATGACAAACATTGTACAGGATGTCCCATTTTCGATAGTTTTTGCAGGTTATATTTATATTTTGAAATTCTTACCTCCTAGAAGAAAACCGTGTACGCCACTGAATTCTACGTGAAAAAATCTACAAGGGTCGATTTTTTACCATTTCAACAAGTTAGCGTATAACGGATATAGGGGGGTGCCTGAAAATGGCAAATTTTAAAAACCACCTTGTATTTAAAAAACTAAGGAGGCCGGCTGAAAATTCTGTATACGGGTCTTTCTTTTTATGAAAAAGTAGGTCAGTGTCCCGAAAACCGCAACTCCCTATTTCTAAAAATAACCGAGATAGCTCGCAAAAGTATCGAAAATGGGACCCCCTGTAGGTACATAGAGAATAATCCAACTTAAACTTTGTATTGACCAACAGTAAAAATTATGCGCATTGCTCACTGGACGCCCCAGGCATATTGCGAGAACACAAAAACTGAAGATAAAATTTCGAACAAGAGTTTTTAAATGGGACATACGAAGGTCCAATTATTGTGACCGAAAACTTGCTTTTTTGATGTTTGGAAACAATTGATAGTCAGAAATTATTTAAGGGTATGTTAGGGTGTCTTGTGCACCCTTAAACTTAATAATAATAATTCTCACCCTCAATACTCCAAACTAGGAGTACCCCAGAAGCAATTGAATGCTTGTGCAGGGGAGGGGGGCAATTCCCATTATTTTTCTTCTTTGTCATTTGCGCAGTAGGCCTGGGCCTGGGGCGTCGTGTAACCGATTAGAGATTCTGAGTCGTCCTGCATGAATCTTGGTGGCGGTGGGCCCCTAGCAGCTCTGGGCCCGTGTTCACCGAACACTCTGAACACCCCGTAGTTACGCCACTGTCTGTGAGATATACTGGCATTTAAAGATTATGATATTATGGTCAAAGGCAGGATTTTTTCGCGAGTTCATTTGCTTCATACCATTAACTAATCTTGTTCATGCACTCAATAGCACATGTAGTGGTGTCAACCATAGAAATAAAAACGATGAAATCATGAAAATCACTTTTACTGACCTTGATATACACATAAACAAAGTATGCCGTGCCATAAAATATAAAAAATCTCCAGAATATTTGGTTGAACTTGCACATTGCATTTTCGTCAGATAAATGGGAGATCCAGCAGTTGTTGTGGAGGGGATAGCACTTTTTCCCTGTCTGGTTTGCACCGTGCATGAATTGGAACTCACGAAAAAAATCCTTATTGTTTCTAAGATGAAAATGGAGATCAATGTCAAAGTCAAGATACGCCCAGAGGTGAACAATCATAGTGGTCATAGTGACTTTTTGGTCCAGCTGGGATCAGGTATCTGAGCTATTTGAATAATAATAATCTTATTCTATATCCCAAATGGCGGATAGGGAAAAGCTCTTGGAACCATATACAAAAGGTTATTGCAAATATTGTAAAAATGGAGCTTCAAACTCGTGTGCTAAATGTATAAATTGTAAAGAAGTGTGTCATCGTTGACTGACGTATTAATAAAGACTGGTCACGGCTGTCATGTTTCGCAGTTCTCTGGCTCACCATGCGCTTCCCGGAGACAAAATACAATGCAAAATACATTGTTGACGATAGGCGTAATCTGTTTTCCAGGACATGAAGCTATAGCCGTGAGAAGTCTTATTAATACGCCAGTCAACGGTATCATCCATCATATTATGCCCTAAGAATTGCGGAACTAACTGCTATGGGTAAAGACAATTTGGTAAAATGTTGGAAACACTTATGGAAGGTCAATATCAAGAAGACAATAATACTTAGGAATACTCAAAATTCTGGTGTCAGCAAAACAGGAAATTGTCCAATATTTACGGTCAAAGCAAGAATTGTTATATAAAACAATACAGTTACTTGAAGAAAAAATCAATAGCCAAAATAAAAGTTCTTTATCTTTCTCACAAGCAGTAAATTATTAAAGGGAAGTAAAAAACTCAAATACAGGAAATCGTACCCAAGAAAAAACAAAGACAAAAAATGATTCAGATGTGATGACATTGAAAACAAACAGCGGCAAAAATAAACAAATACAAAACATGGACCCAAAGAAGAAAAATGAATGAAATTATCAGTTTGGAGATTGAAGGCGAATCTGATAAGGAAGAATAGTAAAGAGATAAACAAGATTTAACAGATTTCCCTGCCTCTGTAACTTGGATATAGTGTAGTATTAATGTCATTGTTCAAGCCACCAGATGGTGATGTTGATCAATTATTCATTTCAATATTGGATAAAATTTTAGCATATAACTACGGATAAGACCTCCATATTTGTAACTGGGGACTTTAATGTTAACTTATGCCACGATAGCAGTTCCAAGTTAAAACTACTGTATTTTTTTAATTCATACTGTCACACACAATCAACTAGATTAGCTGGTACTTCTAAAACATGAATCGATAACATATTTACCAACCATAAAACTTTTGTTCAAACTGAAATAATACAAATGGTATCTCCGATCATATTGCACAAAAGATATTTTTAATATTGAGAAAGAAGCAAATAAATATATTGAAAAAAATAATTTTTGGCACAAAAAATTAAAACAATTTTAAGTAGCCAAAAAGTTAAGGAGTAATAATGATAACGCTTAGACATACTTTATGTTTTGAGGAGTAATGATGATCGGATACAAAGAACAAAAAATACAAAATGCCAACAATAAATCTAAGTGTGTTTGCTCTCTATTTAATAGGATTAAAGGTAATGAATTTAATGAATTCATATAATGTGCACTAATACTAAACTTGTAAAAGATATTAATGAAAGTCAGTATATTTGTGATGTTAAAGATCAATGTTTCTAAAGCCAGTGAAAGCAAAGAAGACGAAATTTTAAAGATAGCTAATCTATTAAAAAATAAAATAAGTAGTGGAATTGATGATATACCACCCAACTAGCACTGTCACCAGTGGCGGCAGGGTCGGCCCGACCGACCCTGGCGTTATAAAAATTATAAAACAAACTTAGGTAGCTAGTAGCTACGCGTTTATGTAATCATATCATATAATGTGCCGTGCGTTATGCATCACTGTTTAAAAAACCATAGTTCAGAAATTCACAATGCATTATGTCATTTATATAAAAAAAATGCGCCCATGGTGGAATCGAAATTTAAATTCGGACGCCTATGGCTATCCGCCGTCGCCATACGGAACTTACGGAAGTGTCATTTTAGTTCCCGGCCGGGCGGCGGCGGCAACCAGCGTTGCACTAGGCTCAATACAGGGTGCGAGGCAGCTGAGGCCGGCCGGCCGACCCCAATCCGTAATGTGTAGGTATAATCGCCCACAGCCCAGAACCAGAAGCGAAACATTAATACTTAAAAATTTAAAAACTGCCAAGATTCCATGCAAACGCAAAAAATTAGTAAATATTTATTTGCATAGATATTTTCTGGTGTGCATTGTATAGATTTTATTCCAAATTTCATGTACCTAATAATTATTGGCAATTGGCATTTAGTTAAAGGTTACAGGAACTTGAAACAAACAACTAATAACTTCATAAACTTTGCCTTTATTTTTATTTCTTGGACAATATTTTAAATTTTAATGGCAAATGCCATACATTAAAATTTATATTTTTCATCATGTGTAGGTAGGTAACAACTTTAAATATTACCTAAAAATACGTAAGTACAAGTAGGTACAATAATATATTATATTATAAGTTATTATATTATAGTGGTTCGTGATCCTGGTCCTGTAATTGCTAATTTATGCTTTGATTCAATTTAGTTGACATGCCATATCGGCACTCAATCGGCAGTTGGTATGCATGGACAAATGGGCAATAATGGGCAATAGGTAGACTATCGGACTCGGCAGACCAGACCCGGCCCGGCAGGCCGATCCTGCCCCCACCATTCCCGCTCCCGCGACAAATCCACCTGTTCCTAGCTCCTACCCTAGTCAGAGATTAGAATTAAGAAATCGCCGGCGGCCGGCCCCAGCGTGATTTTATTGTGTTATTGTTATTAGGTATTCCTTTCATTTCCGGTCGGTATAGGTCGTTTGGCATCGGTAATATCGGTAATTTCAATTTATAGTATTGACTATTGACTACTGAACTGAGTGGTGTGGTGACGGTGACTGTGTGTGCCGTGGACTATGTGGTGATAGCAAATTTGCAAATTATAACTAGAATACCTCTAACTATACCATGGCGTCAATCAGGGAAGCCGTAAGCAGTAATGTAGACATTGTCAATTTTATTTTAGACACCCCCTTCGATACGTTTAGCTATGATGATAAAGTATATACAAAACAGCTACCGAAACCTCGTCCGGCCCTAAGAAATTTAATTCAACTAGATAAAAAGTCACATAATAGATCATTTTCGACAAATATGTATGAAAAATGTAATTGGCTGACAGGTTCCGAGGTTAGAAATAAATTATTCTGCTGGCCCTGCATATTGTTCTCGCAAACAAAAATTGCACCTTGGTCTGAAGGCGGATATAATAATTTAAAGGAAATATACAAGGCGATACAAAAACATGAAAATTCCAAAATGCACGTACACGCGAAACTAAAATACAGATTGTTTGGAAACAAAATTAAGACAGCTTTAGATTCGGCATATCGACAAAGTGTTTTAAAACATAACGAATTAGTTAAGGCAAATCGGCAAATACTTACAAGATTAATAGATATGATTTTATATCTGGGTATGCAAGAACAGGGGCTTAGAGGCCACGATGAAACAAGCCATTCTACCAATGCCGGTAATTTTAGAGAGCTTGCACAGCTTTGAAGCAAGTATGATGAAACATTTAATTTTTTTTTAGATGGATCAAGTTCTCCTTTCACCGGACTTTCAAAAACAATCCAGAATGAACTCATAGACAGTATTAATTTTGTAGTTATTGGAATTATTCATGAGGAAATTCAAAACACAATTTGTTATTCAATAGAAGTAGATGAAACCACAGATATCTCATGTCGCGCTCAACTGTCAATAATTATCAAATACGTTCATCTAGGTAACACCACCGAAAGATTTTTAGGTTTTCATGATGTTAGCGGAAAACAAACTGCTGAGAATCTATTCACATTTCTAAACGATATAGTCCAAAATTTTGATATGCCAAATAAGTTAATCGGGCAAGCATACGACGGCGCCGCTGTTATGGCTGGGGAACTCAATGGGCTGCAAACTAAAATTAGACAATTAGCTCCTCAAGCCTTTTTTGTACACTGTTATGCCCACAAATTAAATTTGGTTTTACAGGATACGGCATCGAAAATTAAAGAGTGTAGAATATTTTTTACTAGTCTGAATGGATTTGCAGCCTTTTTTTCAAAATCTTCTAAAAGAACCCAACTGTTAGATCAAGTTTGCAATAAGAGAATACCTCGCACGAATGAAACTAGGTGGAATTTTAAATCACGGATAGTTACTACTATTTTAAATTTGAGAGCCGAATTATTAATATTATTTTCTACCTTTAACGATAGCCCAAATTTTACTAAAGATTATGAAACTATTACTGCAGCAAAGGGCCTAATGAATTACCTGAACGACTGGCATTTTATGTTTTTGTTACACACATTTAACTTAATTTTTCGTCAAACTGATACCGTTTTTTCGATTATTCAAAACAAGATGTCAGATATTTCTTATTGTAAACAAAGAATAGGGGCTCTTCATATGACATTGACTAAATTTCGTACCGATCCTGCCTTTTTTGACAATATCCACGCTAATATTTCTGCAGAACTTGGTGTGCCTACTAAGAAAAGAAAAACCGATGATGTAAATTTAGATGTAACAGACAACTACCGAAGACTATTCTATGAAGTTTTGGACTTAGTCTCCAACCAAATTTCCTTACGTTTCAGTAATTTAGAAGTTTTAAAATTTTGTGACTTATTAAATATGTCTAAGTTTGCCACCTACGATAAAAAGTTTCCAAACGAACTACTTGATATATTAATCGAAAACTACCCAAAAATGTTTCCTGATAAATGCAAACTGCAAAATGAGTTATGTGTACTTTATTCAGATAACGAACTCTTGGGCAATTCAGCTAAATTAAATGACATGTTAAAATTTATTTATGAAAATAATATAAATTTGGACATTCCCGAAATCACTAAGTTGCTTACACTTATTTTAACACTCCCCTCTACTACTGCCTCGGTAGAAAGGAGTTTTTCGGCATTAAAGCGTATAAAAACGTATACTAGGAATACGATGACCCAAGAACGACTACGTAAATTATCTATAATTTCCATCGAAAAGGATTTAATAAAGTCACTAAAGGAAACAGAGACATTTTACAGTAAAGTGATTGATCATTTCGCGCTTGGTAAGAACAGGAGGATAGACTTAATATATAAGAATTAATCAATCGACAAACACAGCTTTATCTACGCTCAGACGTGCAATAATGTTTTTATTTTATTATTATACTTATTTTTACTTTTACCTAAAGTGGAAAATAGGGCTGAGTCTTGGTCTTGTTTACCAGACTCTGCGAACTACCACTATAAAAAAAGTAACGCGCCTCTAGCAGTACCTCTTGGGTGGTGTGGAAACCTGCAACCCGCTAATATGAAAAATGCTGGGAAAGTGAGGAAAAATGCGTATAAATTAAATATTATATATTATATATTACCTACCTATTGTATGTAATAGTGATGATGGTAATGTGTATTGTTGGCGGGCTGGCCGACCCAAAAAAAAATATTACGAGCCGCCACTGACTGTCACGTTGCACCCATGTTTTAAATTCCGACAAAACGTTAGGACTCGACGTCATCTTTACCTCAATATAACTCAATTGGACACCAAAATGGGGAACAAAATTCGAGCTGTCACGACGTTGGCGACCGACTTTTGGTGCATGTCACACAACAATATGACCCATTTATGACGACGTTGGCAAAATGACTTCTGGTCCAAATTTTTGTCATAAGAATCGACGGGATTTCATAGATTGTAACGAAATAATTAACCTCAGGTAAATGCAAAAGTAACTACGTCGTGTCTGATTTCGATTGCTATACATGAAAAACCAATATTGCCTATAAAAAAAAATTATTAATAAAAAAATATTTTAAAAACAAGTTTTTATTTAAATGCTCTGAAAGAAAATAAACTTTATAATAAATCAAACCAAGGCAAACCCATAATTTTGTTACATTATACAACTGTATATGATATAAAAGCTTGTTGCGAGAATATACATATATATCTTGAAAGTAATTTTAAGTAGAAAATTTATTTTTCTATAAAAGAAATTTACACACGAAAATCTCGCGACAAGCTTTTATATCATATACAGTTGTATAATGTAACAAAATTATGGGTTTGCTTTGATTTATTATAAAGTTTATTTTCTTTTTTCAGAGCATTTAAATAAAAGCTTATTTTTAAAAATATTTTTTTTATTAGTAATTATATTTTCAACTTTTTAGTTCGACTCTTCAAGCCCTTTCATTTAATGCCCATATTAAGGCAAAACAAAATGTAATCCGCCGTGTTGGAGCGGCGGCCATATTGAATTTAGTGTGATGTCACTAACTTTATCGTTTTCTACTCTTCAAACCCTTTCATTTGATACTCATATTAAGGTGGTTGACAAAAAAAATACATTATCCGCCATCTTAGAGGGGCGGCCATATTGAATTTAGTGTGATGTCACTAACTTTATCATTTTCTACTCTTCAAGCCTTTTCATTTGATACCCATATTAAGGGGTTGACAAAAAAATACATCATCCGCCATCTTGGAGCAGCGGCCATATTGAATTTAGTGTGATGTCACTAACTCTATCGTTTTCTATTCTTCAAGCCCTTTTATTTCATCTTGTGGCGACGGCCATTTTGAAAGTGTTACAATATTGAGTACTGTATATTGTATTGTCACCGGAACTAAAGGTGTATGCAAAATTTCAGCTCAATCGGATGTCAGGAAGTGGTTCTAATTCAGCTTGCAAGATTTGACCTAAACATACATTGCAAGTTAAATAAAAGCTTGTAATAATTCACGATTTGTCCGTGAATGGGAAACCTATTACACCTAAATTTCGAAACACAGGCCTGCCACAGTAAAATCTCATACTTTTTATTAGAAACACACTAAAGAGAAACGCCGCGTCAAGGGCTTCAAAAAGAAAACCGCCGTATCTTGCATATTTTTACCACGTTCTTCTTTAGAACATAAAGATACTGATTTTATAATTAGAAATGGGATCTATTTTGTCTAGTTTTCGTTACGATGTTTTAAATGTCCATTTCATTCATTCATTTTGCACCCCGTATAAACGTACCATTTTTAAGAATATTGCCCTACTATCTGCAACCACCTATACAAGCTGATGTATGAGCTATTGCCTGCCGATGTAGAGCTTGTTTCAGAACCAAACTGTCGAACAGTATAAAAAGGAATGGCGGTTGCAATAGTGTTTAAATTTCATTCGTCAATTGAAGGTATGTATTATTGGAACAACTACATTGTTGTAAACACTGTCTGACGTAAATCAAGTCAAGACAATATTCACTTTATTCAGTTTTGTGATCGGTTAGCGCAAAGGTGCTAACTTCATGTACAATCAGTTTTTATTTTCGACATTTCCTTCTAGTCTAGTATTAGTGGTAAGAGTTTGGCAGAATTGACAGTTGACACCCCAGCCTGCTCTCTTAATTTTTCATTTATATATAGTTTTCAAGTTTTTTACGTAATTAAATCCCCACAAAATGGAAGTCTCCCATATTGTGCGCAAAATCTATAAGTAGTACCCACTACAAGAAGCCGAGGCACTTCCCTATCATGGTAAAGTTACGTCAGGTGAAATTCGGCTTTGATTATTTCTATCTCTGAAATTTACATATCTATCAAAGCCTAGTTTTACACTTTATGGTCGGCTTAAGTGGTTTTGTATAGTGTGTGCATTTGTTTTCACTGTGCTAATTTAGGTTTTCCGTTTTTGTACATGTGTTTTGCGAGCATGTGCTTTAAGGTGTGCTGTTAAATTTTTAATATTTTTTTATTAGTTAACGTCATTTGACGACTTTTTAAACCTACTCTCACCTAGGCCTGTTCACAAATTTCCTCTGTGGGCTTCACGCTGCGAGCTGTGGCCGTTGTCCGAGTTAGACGTGGAATTCACCTCAGTTCCTTTTTTTGGTTATCTAGCCTTCAGAGCTGTTTATTTTTGTCTTTTGTTTCGAGATCGTATGTGAAGTCGCCAATCATTTTGTATTTTGTTAATGTTACCTTTTATCTTATGAATATTGGACAGTAAATTTATAAGTAAGGTTGAGTCAAGATAATTGATCGCTTTGGATATTAATTTTTAATCTATTTCATAGTCAGGGTTCAAGGTACATTAAGTCAAAGTTACATGCTTTCATACTTTCATCCATCCAATCTCTTTACATTTAAGAAATTTAACAATCCATTGTAAACGTGTCGGCATTTCGACTGCAGTTTTTTGTAGACTCTTCGTTGTGTTTTTTAACATACACTCTGGTACGTGAGTGAAACACCATCGGAATACGGACATACCTACACACCATCCTACGACACAAGTCTGACAGGGGTCGCATATTGTCTAGCCCCAGCTTGAATGGTCCACGACCAAACTTAGAGCCTCGAGTCTAGCCGAGGTCATAACTACGATAAGAAGCTTGGAGCAACGGTGGCGAATCAGCAGTGTCAATGACTCAGAACTTTTAAGGTACTCGGTTGAGCTCAGTAGTCCAAATTTTCTAAGTGCTCATAAACAAAACTTTAAATGCTGACAAGAACTTTTCGTGCTAATAGTGTTTTTATATTAAGCTCATGAACATCTCCGATGTTGTATTGTAAAGTTTGAACATTTTTCAGTGTTTTTTTTTCAACTTTTCAACAGTGAACAAATTCTAAATTATAAATAATAAAGTTAACTACTCAGTTTACTTCAATTTATTGTAACAGCTTATTTATATACCTACAAATTTCAACTTGTAAATAAATTGTAAATAGAAAAATGTTCTCTTTTATTTAGCTATCAAGGTAGCGTTTTTGCTGATGCATTTGCATGCAATATTTGGGACATACAGTAATTTCACAAAGGAAGTTAGTGTATTTCCAGACCATAGGAGTTAAGTCAAAATTTTTAATTTTTGAACATACCGCTTTTTCCTTATGAGGGCAGTACAGATTTATAGAATTTTTTCTATGACTGTAAATAAATGACCTCAATATATGTTCGTTTTTAATTGGGAAATGTGTTGTTATAAATACCATGTGTTTTCAAAAATTAAGCTATTTTTCGTCAACTGAAATAGAGACTAGCGCATTTTTGACACATGCTGTTAAGGAGGCTGCTATTGTGAAGCTTTTTTTAAATGCTTTTATAATAACAGGAAACTTACCCCTTGAATTTGAATTACTCCTAGATATGATCTTCCTCTTCAAATCGTCTCTGAGCAAACTTTTGAGTGGTGACACTTTAATCAACGAACTTAAACTGCTAGAAGTTGCCGTTTGCATTTGGTTAGGAGATGTACTGTTTCCGGAGCCATTTCTTTTTGAGCTATCGCTATTGTAATCATCAGGCATTTCCTGTTTGATTGGAATCAATGAGATCGATGGTGTTATACTGGTTTCGGGTTCGGATCTGAGCGGGTTCGTTTGGATGTGGCTGCTGGTGGGAGCATTTGAGTTGCTGTCGGCTGACTGGGGTGAACCGGGGCAGTCTCCATTTATTCTATTTGAGTCGCCACTTTGGGCTGGTTGATTGTTCCTTTGCTGATCACTCTGAAATCAAAACGTTAATGAATCCAGTGCCAGGCTTGATGACAGAGACAGCAGCCACTTTTTGCAGAAATTTTGTATTCAAAAATGTTAGGCAAGTATCTCAGAACTTGTTATACAGACACACGAAAGAAGTCCAACGCCCATGCCCAAATTAATAACATACGGATGGCGCTTAGACTGAGTTTTTCTTTGGACTTCTCTCGTGTGTCGGACTGTAGATATTTTTGTTGAAGTGTGTGTTTTGCATTTTTTACATACAGGGTGTGTCTACTTATAGAGGGTGAGTTTTTTCGATGCCAACTATGGGGATCTCGGAACTAGCAGAGCTACAACAAAGCTTAAACGGGGAAAGAATTGCAGTTTTGAATGCTCAATCTAATGGCCCTTTTGGATTTTGAAAAATTTTCATGGCTCACTAGATATTTCGAAAAGAGTGATTTTTTGCTATTTCATCAGATCTCTGGGCTTAATAAGATAATCTAATATTTTTTTTATGTTGTTTGTGATTTTTGAGATATGACATAAACTTGTGTTTCTTAAATGTAAATCATGGTAGGCTATTTTTTGAGCTTTCCAAAGATATAATACTCGGCATAGTTATTATTAAATTAACCCAAAGATGCAAGTCGAAACCCTAAAAATATGCGCATAAATATGCAAATAATTTAGTCAACATATGCAGGAAAATGCTGAAAATATGCAAATTAAGAAATACTTTAAAAATATAAATTTATTGTTTCAAGAAGGTAACATTTTGGTAAAATCTCGCCGCTAAGAACTCCAATCAATAAATGAGCAATATAACGTCCTCTTCAATCGGTGGTCTCCTCAATACATATGTAAAAATATCTGTTTCGAATTTTTGTTTTAATTTCCTCGATTACCTCCGAATACAAGGAACTTACACCGTTTCTTCGTAGTGTTGTTTCACTTAGGACATTCAATTTGCAATACTTCTGGAGAAAAGAAGTGAAGTTTTGATTACGTAGCTTTGACAACGGAATATTTGACGCCATCATTGCATGACATAGGTCTTGGTTAAAGATGGCTTTTTCATTTGGCTCCTTATTTTTGGACATTGGTTGGAAACATTGCGTTAATGTCGGTTGTGGCACATCTCCAGATTTCATCTTACTCAATTTGGCAATATGAGTAGAAGTTTTCACATGTTGGTCTACTTGGAATTTTTTATAGCATGGAATCTGCAATGAAAGAAAAATTGAATTATTAAACTGAATATCAGTAGATACGTAGGTAGGAACTTCGATAGAAATGTTAAAACGAAAGTGTCGTGATTCCTGAGGTGTCCCAATGGTGCGAAATCGGTTGATATAATATGTGTTATTTCTCTAGATAAAAAAATATAACAAAGATGTAAGATTGTGAGTGTAAACAGGTACAAGAAAAAGTGATAATGGGCATAAGCACTCAAAGTTAGAAAACAAAAAAAACTAGTAACCGCATACACGTGTTTCATGCTATTTGGCAATCATCAGTATGGTGTAACATCAACCAAATCCAAAAGATAGGAATGATTTGGGAAGCAACAAATGAGTGCTTATGCCCATTATCACTTTTTCTTGTACCTAAAAACTATAGATAGACAAACGAATAAAAAATATATGGGGTTCCATAATATAGGAAGAATTTAACTTTCGAACGATTTTGCACCATTGGTACATCCTGTATATTGAATATTCAAAAACTATACTTACAATTTTAACGCACGCAGAACAGTAGACTTTTCCCATATCTATTCTTAGTTCTTTGTATGGCTTAACCCACACTGACGCACTATTGACTTTGGGCATTTTACTTAGTAAAATACAACAACTCCCAACACAAAACAAACACAAATCGAGGCCGACGTGATCACTTCAAAAGCAGAATCAGAAATAAAATGCAGAAATGGATTATCCTTCATATATAAATATTTACCTATCTATAATTTATTCTGTCCTTTTCAATAATTGTACTTTATTAAATAGGTATAAATACCTAATTTATTCGTTTTCAGATCACCAGGATTAGTGCCCATAAAATTATAATGTACCTATATTATTTTGGGAAAACCAGGTATCTACCTAGACACCCACCCCTATTCCCAAAAATGAATGAAACGCCTGCCAAAGATTTTAATTATCCTAAATTCTTTCAATTATGCATAATATGCCATATTTTAAGGATATATGCAAATATTTTAAAAAATGCATATAATGCTAAATATGCAAAATGTGCGTGTTGCATATTTGGGTTACTCTAGTTATTATAAAAAATAAAAGAGCTATGGCTAATTTTCTGTTTTTTTTTTTAAATTTTCACATAGTCAGCCATGGAATATTTTCATAATTACGTTCTATTTTATAATTAGACATACTTCAAATTTTCAAATATTTTATTTTCAGCTGGTAACAAAATGTAACAAAATAAAACAAAAATTATGGTGGAGCTCCACCACATAATTATTTGCCCGTAAGAAATTACCTAGATCGGCTCTATCCAAATAGTTGGATAGGGAGAAATAGACCGATTTCCGGGCAGCCCCGACCCCCCGATTTGTCTGTTTTAGATTTCTTTTTGTGGGGAACAGTACAAAATAAAGTATAAGACAATAATTGTTGAATTAAGAGCAGCTGTTTTAGAAGCAATTGCCAGTATTGACAGGCGCTCTCTAAGAAAGGCGACAAATTCAGTTTTAAAAAGATGCAATATTTGCATAAATAATAATGGTGGATTGTTTGAACACCTTTTTTATTTTAAAGGGTGACCTTTTAAAATAATAATAATTTGAATTTGAGTTTTTTAACTAAGTTGGGAATTTGGAACCTATTGGCGATACACTATTCTTATTACGTTTAAATCCACACACCAATACCGTTGTTTTTGCACTCGACGCGCGTTTCGCTAACTAAGTTAGCATCATCAGGAGATGATTAAAACTGTTTTAATCATCAGGATCTGATCATCATCAGGAGATGAGTAAAACTGTTTTAATCATCTCCTGATGATGCTAACTTAGTTAGCGAAACGCGCGTCGAGTGCAAAAACAACGGTATTGGTGTGTGGATTTAAACATAATAAGAATTGAGTTTTTTAATTTTAGTTTTATTTTGTTACATTTTGTTACCAGCTAAAAACAAAATATTAGAAAGTTTGAAGTATGTCTAATATAAAATAGAACGTAATTATGAAAATATTCCATGGCTGACTATGTGAAAATTAAAAAAAAAAAAACAGAAAATTAGCCATAGCTCTTTTATTTTTTATAATAACTATGTCGAGCAGTGGCGGCTTGTTCTAAAGGGCACAAGGGCACGTGCCCCACTTAATCACCACGATAAACGGAAAGAAATAAAGAACTTAGCATGTCGTTCAGTGCATTATTCTATTTTTACATAGAATTTATAATGATGGTATGAAACTTTCCTTCCGCGGGCGCCAGGCATGCACTACTAACGCTCAAAACAGACAAAATTATCTTCCGGGGAACAACTCGCAATGTACCTATTTCTGGTATGGTTCGGCTGACTTCGGGAATCTTCGCCATACGCGATTATACCATCGTTTTGGGGCACCGAGCGCCGTGTCTCCAGTGTACGTCTGGCCACGGTTTTGCCTGCGTTCTTATTTTCGGTTTCGGCGCATGGCGCGTGTGTGAATTCTAAGAATTGAGTGAGAAGTGACCTTTATTATCAATGATGGAACCAGCGGAAGTTAATTGTGTGCAAAATCTTTTAAAAAACCCTCTATCATTTGATGAGAAACTTTTAATTAAGAAGAAAGGAAGGCCTATTCCCAATCTTCAAATAAACTACACTTCCGCAAGTAAAACCCGAACTTACAATAGAGTATTCAACAGGAATATCTATGAAATATACGAGTGGATGTGTGGATGTTCAGTTGCAAATAAACTATTTTGTTTTATGTGCTTAACTTTAAGAAAGAAGTTAGTGCGTGGAATAAACAAGGGTTGGATGATTTAAAACACATCGCAGAGAGGGCAAAGAAAAACGAAAATTCCGTTTCTCACATGAATGCATGCATGGATTTTAGTGTTCTAGGCAAAATGGACATACGTGAACAGTTAGACAGTGCTTATTTGCGACATAAAATTAAGTCCAACGAAGATGTGGAAAAAAATCGTCATATTTTGCGCCGGTTAATTGAGTGTATAAAATTTTGCGGAGCCTTTGAATTGGCGTTACGAGGCCATGATGAGATATTGACGTCGGAAAATCCAGGTATAGTAAAATTATTATAAGAAGTCCTTACTGGGAATGTCAATTGGTAATTTCGAGATCCTAAGTTGGCATCGATGGAGCAAAAAAAATGCAACCGGGTCAAAAATTCAGGTCAGTAACGAGCCCATTTGCACAATGAATAACTACTAATAACACGAACAAGAACAACACAAATAACGGTAAAACTCACGAAACGTACAAAACCCGCGAATATTTTCACTGCCCATAGTTTGAACCCTTTTGAACCACAAAATATATATAGGTTTTTAGTTTCACAACACGGAAAACAGAAATAAAATTTGCCTGAGTACGCACCATAGACGCTGCCGCAAGTAGCCGATTTTACCAAAATACCAAAATGAAAGTGTTTCCATGACGTTTGAAATTATTATTAAAATGAGTTCTAGTCATAGTTATTTTTATTTGTAGCAGTATAATCGTGATTGCAATAGGGTTTTTATTTTATTATTGTTTTGGCACCGGTCTGCACATAACGACGTAAACAAAAATAAATAATGGTCGCTGGAATGTAAATGAATGATTCACTTACCGGAGATGATACTCTTCTTATCCCGATCTCGTTCGGTGTTTAGGTGGTAAGGATGGAAAAGGAAGGAAGGAAAATTAACCGGAAAACACCTAATTAAGCTACTCGCCCGGCAATCCCGAACCCCGCAAGACTGAGAAATAAAGAAAATAAGTCTAATGCGCCCGAACCTAAATAGTCAACTTCTTCACCGGTACTGACTGATACCAGAACATGGGCTCGTTTTTTTTAGGTCGCAAAAAAGACGGACCAACTGTTTTCGAAACCTGGCACGGCGTTGCCAAATCTAATACCCCAATTTCCCGAAATTAAGAACGGATTACTTATCCTTAAAAATAAAAGATACAACAATTATGTTCTTTTTTTCGTATCACTTGGGCTGGACCAACACTATATTAAAGACCTGTGCATAGCGCTGTTTCAAGCGATCGCCACTGGCGCCACACGACGAAACAAATTTACACGGTGGTTTTAGTTAAAACACCATTGTTGCAGAATCTTTTATAACCTATTGGAAAAATTACTAGTGATGGCTCGTCAAGTGCATTTTTAAGAATTCAAGAAAACGGGCATAATGATCTGTTAAAAAAGAAAGGCCCTATCACCCTTTGGCAGGTTATTCCACAGAATATATTTATATTATGCGTAAACTGACTCTTGAGTGCACAACAAAATTGGGGTTGTCTTCTGCCCAGTGACGGGTGTTTTGAGATGAAACTATGCCATCTCTAGTAAAAAAATCGCTAAATGGTTTTCGTGAAAATGGGGGGTATAACAAAATCGCAGCCGAGCCTGCATTTGCATTTCGAAAATGGCAGAAAGGTAAAAAGAAGCGGCTTTTGAAGACCATTCAAACAAAAAACAGTTCAGGCGAGACATAGATAGCCACAGGCATTGTTGAAACCGCCAAAAAATCCTGGCATACTAATTTTAAAACTTTAATTTTGGAACATAACACATTAAAACAGATAAATTATAATGTCTTACAATTCTTAGGATTCAATACTATTTAATTTAGTTATTAGTTTTTATACATGGTGATTCAGTCGTGATGTAAAAAATATTGTGGATAGTTGCCAGTTGCACCAACATACTGTAAATTTAGGTAGGTACTAACTTTTTACTTATTCCCAAAAATCTCAAAATATTGAGAAAAAACTAATATTCGATATCTCGTTGGCATTTATCCCTTAAGGCTCGCCTTAAGGTGTCTCAGGGCAAAACTAACCGTTACAAGAGGTAAGCGTTAACATTTGTCCATAATTTCCGCAAGCATTTGGCGGAACATTCGCCTACAATACAAATAATTATGTACTGAAAACATTCCTTTAAATTTACGAAAGTTGCGTACATCTGGCAACAATGTTGAGCATCGTCCGATGCCTCATGCGCCCTGAAAGCAATCCAGTGGCAGCCGTAAATAGAGGGCCAAATAGGTAAAAATGCGGTTTAGAAAAAAAATAATTCCGACTTTAAAAAAAAGTTGGAATTTTTTTAATTGCGATTTCGCATTCATAGCATTTTTCCCTACCCACTGTTAAAATTAATGTAGTTATGAATAAATCACCCTGTATAATGAGTGTTGCTATTTTTAGTTGTAGAAATTGTATTTATATTTGAATGGCCTGTTGATTAGTGTGTAATATGATTCATATATTGTAAAATGGCTTGTCCGTAAAAAAATAAAATAAAGTAATTATTGTGTTGGGTAGGGACCTCTTGGTTTCCTTAAGCTAACACAAGTTGTTTGTGGAGAGGTACCAGGACCAAGTGGATCCCTTCCGCCGGGAATACAAGGACTGCAGTAGCAAACAAAACCAAATACAAAAAGTGCAAACATACACCAAAACGCACTATCACTATTTAGATTAGCGGTTCGAAAATGTCACCATTAACTCGAATACCTACACAAGTTAAGCTATCCACAAATACATGCAAACAATAATCCAAAATTATTGCGGATTCAAATGGCAGCATCTTCAATTTGTGCATGTAATTCTTGCTCGCTAGCAACTTCAGTTTCGTACACGATGGATTTCATGTACCTCAAGCACAAAACTCCACTGGACTCAAGTCCGGGGGACATGACGGCCCTCGTACAGGCCCTCCTCTACCAATCCAGCGATCCGGACAGGGTTGGACCCATAATTCACGGACTGGCCATGCAAAATGTGCTAGGGTTTTATCGTGATTTAGGGGTGGATTCTTCGTATCGTACTACTACGATAATCGGAGTAGTACGATACGAAGAATCGGAGTCCGATTACATTCTCGTTTTTGCCGATGATCTGCAACGAGGTCATTGCTCCCCTCTGTTGTTTACTTTTTATGAATGACACTGTCTCCTGTTTTTATAATACTAAGTGAGGTCTGAATGACAATGATTTGAAGTTCTATAGAGAGATAAGTAATGTAAATGACACGGTCAACAATCAGGTGGCATATAAACATTCTATACTAACCTATACCAAATTTGAGCAAAATCATCCAAGCTCTTCAAGAAATATAGAAGGAAAATTTAGAGGGCTTCTTTTTAAAAGACCCTATCTTAATGTGGGCTTATACGCGAAAAGAGAAAACCCAGGTTCCATAGTTATCATAAATTGAGTTTCACCTTACCAACGTCGGAGAGAATACAGGTACTGGTGCATCGGCCATGGAAATCTCGACGTGTGGTGTCAGGAAATGCATGGGTGGTGTCGCGTTGTCTGCATCCCGAACGCCCGTCGAGTCACCCGAGTCGCTGTAGTTGGCCGTGGTGCTGCTGCCGCCAGTGACACTGACCGACAGGTTGTTGGTCAGCTGACTTAGAGAGTTGAGCGTCCCATCAACGGGGAAACCTTGTTGAGCGGCGGCCGCTATCAGTTGAGCTTGAGATCCAGCAGGGCCCGGGTTGTCCAAGTCTATGCCATGCCTGACAGGTGTTAAATTAAACTTTAAGAATCAATAGAGCACTTTTTTTTTTAAGAAGGAAGTTAATAGAGATACAGGGTCAAGTTAAGCCACAAAATGCCCTGTTGTTAGAAAACATGGTTCTCATTGACAAAGCTACTTCACGTAAAAAATGTTCAACATAAAATAAAAAAAATATATTAATACTAAATAAAATCATTTACACGTCTCAAGTTAAAATACACATTTTAAAAGTAATAATAGCAAAACATGAGGTCAAATTCTAAGATCTTATAGCGCTGTCTTACACACTATAACAGGGAACTTGACATTTTTTTTCTTCAAGAAAGTTTCGAGAACAGTTTATATGGAATGCATACAGAATGCCTTTGCACTATTTGAAACAGCAAAAGCATAATAAGTTTTCCTGTCATTTAATTTTTAAAAAGAGTTTTTATCCAACTGTTTAATAACACCTCTGACGTCCCTGATTTGTAAACACTACCATTATGTGGCAAACATTAAAAAGTTTAAACGCGTGATTTCATTTAAGTTATGTTGCGAAGCATGGCATCTACAGTCAACCAAGCTTACCGCAACTGAGCCTGTCTGCCCAAAACAATAATATTATTCTGGAAAAGGTTTAATCCCCAAAAATATACACCAAATGTTTAATTATCTCTTTATTGCTTTAATAGGAATTCAGTAAAACTTTTATTGCTTTGATTTAAATATTAGCGGACTATTGTAATTAAAGTAATGAAATAATAAAGACTTCGGAGAATGCAGGTATGCTGTTAAAAATACATTATTGAATTTTAATCAACCAGCAAACAGCTCTTTGAGTACTTAGAACTAGTTATATGTTTGAAGTTTATAGTGCATTTCAACTATGGAAGATGGTTTTCTCAAAGCTTATTCGAATAACCTGATATGCTGTGTTTCAATCTGCCAATTAAAATAAATTTTTTAGGTTATTTTGGGTGAAAACTCATTGCGGTAATGTTTCTGCCAAACTATTCCATTCCAAAATATTACTAATATCACAAAATTAGCCCAAATTATTGAGAAACTGAACAACAATACCAGTGGATTACCACTTAATTTAACAAACAAGGGTTTTGTCACTTTCTTTTTGCAATAAACTTACCTATTTAAGGCTATACTTTTGAAGACTTAAAACATTTAGAGAAGATAAAATTAATGTTCACACATTTTTTCTACTTTGAGTTTTACCTACCGATCAAATTTATTAGTTAATTTTTCAGAAATACTTTGAAATCAATACATTTTATTACCTACTATACACAATGTGATTCCTTTTTTTTTTAAAGAGAATTGTACTAATTACTCACTACAACCCACTGGTTGTTCAAGTTATTTGATATTAACAGGTTTTATGCTAACCCATGGCGTTAGAACGTGTACTAAATTTGACTTAAATATCTCAACTAGTTTGGTAAATATTCAATAAAGTCTACATATATTTTTTTTAAACTATAACACCCTGCAACTTTTTTAAAGTCAAATTATTTTAAGAAATCCTTACTGGGACTGTCAATTGGTAATTTCGCCATCCTAAGTTGGCATCAATGCAGCAAAAAATTCAACCGGGTCATAAGTCCAGGCCAGTAACGAGCCCATTTGCACAATGAATAACTACTAATAACACGAACAAGAACAACACAGATTACGGTAAAACCCACGAAACTTACAAAACCCACGAATATTTGCACTGCCCAAAGTTTGAACCCTTTTGAACGATCCGGAAAACCTTCACTGACACTTCACAACAACGAAATAAAATTTGCCTGAGTACACACCATAGACGCAGCCGCAAGTAGCTGATTATACCAAAATGAAAGTGTTTCCATGACGTTTGAAATTATAATTAAAAAATTTTATTTGTAGCGGTATAATCGTGATTGCAATAGGGTTTTTATTTTATTATGTTCTTTTTTTCGTACCACTTGGGTAACTTTTGACATCAGAAATCAATGAGTGACGTCATTAACTGGTTGAGACACATATACCAATGTTATACCCATGGTTAACAGAAAATTCCTAGGGATTTTGTGGAGAATGTCATCATATAAGTGTGGTTATTTTATTAAGAACTATCACTTGTTACAGTTTGGTCCCGTAAAAGTGAACCACCCTGTATATGTGTGTGTGTCCCATTAAGAACTTTAATTTTGAATACCATGCCATGGCTGCCTTATAATTATTGGCGTGGTATAAAAAAAGGTTTACATACATGTTGTAGGGAATTTTATGCAGTTTTCTGGGACAGTACTAAATTTTATACAGTGTTTCGTAAAGGAGTAGCAAACCAAACTTATGTTTTTTAAAATGGAGCACTCCATATATATATATATATATATATATATATATATATATATATATATATATATATATATATATATATATATATGGAGTGTATATATATATATATATATATATATATAGTTGCATTTTTGAAACTTTCTCCCTAAGGCAATGAAAATGGCATAAAACTTTGCATCATGATCTTTTTCCGTTTTTGTAATATTCTCTTTTCAAATTTTACACTACATTTATTTAACTTGAATTTGTGGATCTCACGATAAAGATAGACAATCAATGCAATAAATATTAACGATCAGACATTTGTACTGATCGAAATGTCGTGTTTAGAAATAAATCAAGACAATGGAAGTCCGACCACAGATTTTTACTCAACAATCTACCTTGTCTACAAACCTCAAACAACAGTATACCTAAGTTGTTTTGCGACTGAATTTATCATTGTACTGCTTTAATTATGGACACCAACTTGGAGTTACTTCATAGATTTTTAATTTTTTAAAAACAAATGCAGGCTAATACTAAGTATTGAATAAATTATAAAATAAATCCATAATTCAAGTACACTATTTGACCTGTTATTAAGTTATGTGCCCCGGAATAGGTTGCTGGTGGTGTCAGAAGAAACCCAACAATAAAAGAAATTCCCTTGGGACACTTGGATTCTGTTCTGACATTTGGCAACGTCGCGTTCATCGGTCGCTTCGTCCCTCAGTCCGAACTTGAATCCGTTGTTGGTTGAATGTAGTTTGAGAATTATTACTCCAAAAGTCTTAAGAAAATGGCATTATATCATTTGGTTTCATCTGACGCCAACTATACAAAATTTTAAAAAAATCAGCACTTTGAGATGGAACAGAGATACACACACCTATGTATTTTTTATTGAAATTTTGCACGCCAAACTTTGTGTGGTCCTGTTGAATATTCAACCGTTTTGAGGTAATTCCATGGCACATTTGGTTCGACAGATTCCTTTCAAATTCGTATTTTGATAAATATTGGCACCCTGCAGAATGGAACTCCCTGCATATTTTTTGTTTAAATTTGGTGTTCTGATTACCCCTGTGGTCAGATTTTAATTTAAAAAAAATTGCTAAATGGTTTTAGACCAGGTTTTTGAAGATCTTTCAAACAAAGAAAAGTTCAAGCGAATATCTACAAAAATAAAATCGTTGGGAACTTTACGTAATGGCTGGCAATAGCTATTAACAAAAATTAATATTTTGTGCGTTTTTGAAGAATAACATTTTAACGGAAATTATTTAAGAAAAATGGCCTCAATAAAAAATGTTCAGAAAAATTAGGGCTTTCAGGTGCTGTAATTTGTTACAGCACCTGAAAGCCCTAAAAAAGTGGTATATTGGTGGGAAAAATATTTAATGGCATTGCGACGTCTAGCGTCGTATTTGCAAAGTAGCATTAAATGGGCCAATTTATTACTTTGCACACCATATATTATCTCGTATAAATAATATCCCTATATTTTTGACCGTTTTCCACGAACAGAGGCCCGGCACCTAAAAATAATCACCCTGTACAGCAAATGACTACTCTTGTACATGGGAATCATTTGAAATCTCTGGTGGCTCTTGAATATTCATAACTTCTTTTCTTTACAAAATTAAACAACTTATAATTTCTAAACCATAAGAAAACAAGAAACCTACAGGTGAAATGATTCAAAACTGAGATACCTACATGGTATTATGCTCGGTATTATGCGTAAAACAACCACTTCCCCTGCACAAGCGTTCAGTTGCTTCTAGGGTACTCCTAGTTTGGAGTATTGTGAGGGTGAGAATTATTATTATTACTTCAAATAAAAGAAAAAACAATAAAAAATCAAAAATCCAATAAGGGGAAAAACTAGTACAAATTATTAACATTTACATATCTTAATTATTCTGAATAGTTTAATTCCTTTACAAGTACCTTTGCTGCACTAGCAGGCAAAAGTACATCTTTCCGCATTAAACAAACTACCCTTTACCACACACTCGTAGGAATAAAAAATGCATGTCAAAATAGCAAGATGGTGTTTTATCAAAATGTTTCTGAATTCCGTTGCATGCTTGTCAGTAAAAAATTATCGGTTGGTGACTAACTTAACTGTTGCTACTACTACTACTGTTAAAACACATTGACCTTAAACTCTGTTCAATGAATGTTCATATATACGTCACAACTCCCGTCCTTGTCTTACTCATGAATATACGATGGGTATCGGTCGTATATTCACGAGTCAGACAAGGACGGGAGTTGTGACGTAGGTATGAACATTCGTTGAACAGAGATTAATTATTATTTACCTGTTGAAAAAGTGTATCCTCAGACTTTTCATAGACCCGGCCCTGTAGCTGCACAATGGACACGATTTTACAAGATCATGCTGGCCAACATGTTCATTCTGGAAGTGCGCCCTCATCGCGATTTGCCGTTGGAATCCCCTGTTGCAAATCGGGCAATGATATGGTAAAGTTTTTGTATGTGTGGTGAAGTGCTCCGCCAGGTGATCCTTCCTGAAGAACCTCTTCTGACATACCCTGCATTCATAGGGCTTTACGCCCGTGTGTCGCATTTTATGCCTCCGCATGTTAGCACCGTTTGAAAATTTCATGTTGCAGACGTCACATTCGAACATTTTACGGTGGATTCTATCGGGCGGGGGGTTGTTGTTTTCCGATTCCGTGTCGACCTCTCCGTGGGTCTGCGACATATGAGCGGCGAGGGAGTTGGCATTGTGAGCCTCAAAGTCGCACCGCACACATTTATGGTCGCTAGAAAACAAAAAACAGGGGATCAAATTGGATCGCGGGATTCCCTATTTTGTGTTTTACCACAGGTTCGAGCCAGATACCCGCTCGTCGTTCTGCTCGCATTCATCCTCCGGGTTCGAGTTGCCATCCGGTTGGCTGTGGGTCGAGGCCACGCCGGAGTCGGCCTCTGTATCGGCCGGCGCATTTGCCATTATCACCGGCACCAGGTTGAAGTATTTGAAAAAGACGGTTCCATTAACACCTAGGGAAAATATATAATTAATTTGGCAGTTTATAAAATTAATATAAAAGAGGGGTAGGTAGGTGTATTTCAGTCACAATACTACAAACTAGGAGTACCCCAGAAGCAACTGAATGCTTGTGTGGGGGAGGGGCAACTACTATTATTTTGTCTCCGTTGCCATTTGTGGCTAGGCCCGACTTTTCCGGATAGAACTAGGATAGCATTTGCACAAATAGGTAGGTACTATGGAAAACCCTAGTAATCCCAGTGAGTGTAGGACAATCAGTAAATTACACAGATAAAGCCGAGGATAAAGCTATTAAGGAGCAATACTGCAATTCCACATTTTGTCCAGCGCTCTTGGCCATCAGCGGTGTTTTTCTATAAGACATGTGCATTCAGCCTGATTCAAATCGAGGTCAATCGAAGGCGGAAAAACATGCAGTCCAAATAGTTAGCAATGCTCCGAGCATCGCCACCGCAGTCCCCAAATAAAAGAATAATTTGTCTGAGGCAGGTAAATACCGATATTCCATATATCTCAGAAAGTATTATTAGGTAATTATTTGAAAATCATCCAATTAAGTATGACAAAAATTCCCCAAATTTACACCACTTTTTGAGATGCATCACTTTCCAATGACCACAGGATCAAAAAGTTTCTTGCAGCATGGCACTAGGTCATCAACAAGGTATGGAAGGAACCGTCATTATTGAAAATATATATATATATATTTTTTTACATATCAGTGACGAATGATTTTATTAGGGGTGACCAGAGTGTGTGCATGGCGGCAAGGGAATAATCTGGTAGTAGTTGATTTGATACTGCCAGATTTATATCTGCTCCCTTTCACCTCAAAAAATATTTCAATCAAATTCTTACTTAAGGTGGGTCTATACAGAATTATATAAGAACAAGAATAGTCATATAGAATGGTTTAAATCATTATTGATAATGATCATCCAAAACAAAAATAAGAATAATAAAGAGCGGGCTTGAAGTTGGTTAACTTTTAACTTTAGTCATATTCTTAAATCCAAAATGAAAATGTGCACATTCTATAAAAACCATAACAAATAAAAAAATTATAATAAAAGAAACTAAGTCACAAAATCGGCTTTTGTTTTAGTTTTCTGTCGAGTTTGAGAGAATAGTGCAAATAATAATAATTAGACAAAAACAACAAACACATTTGACATTTCTAAAGCTGAGGTCACACGATGTTCGCTATGGATGCTATATGGGGTGGCCCCACAGAATGAGGTGGATGATTTTTTCCAAAGGCACATACCTATACTTTCTTACTTTTTCTATGAACCGCTGCTCAATCAGAATATTAATATTGTTACTTCTGTTATTATAATAAATTTAATCAAGAATCAAACACTCTGTGATGTCCAAAATATCGTGAATATAGCGTCCGTAGTCTAGCAGATTCTATGTGGCCACTTGTATTTATTTCAATGGAATCAATATTTTGCATACCTACGTAATAAAGGGTTTTAAGTTTTGAAAAAAAAAAGTTTTTTAGCCGATTTCATTAAAATTTTTACAATTTCTTAAGAATTTTATATCTTTTAGGTATATTAATTATATTTGATCCAGAAATTCCATGAGGCTGGTTGCTTGGAATTTCACACAAAAATAAAAGCGCCTAGTAGATTTTTGCAATTTTCATAATTGTTTTGAATAATAAGGCAACTAAAAATACCTACCTACAACTTTATTGTCCCTTGATTTTTTTATAATGTTGCTTCTTTTCAATAAAGTTATAATTTTATTATTTTTCAAAAATGAAGAGCAAACAAAACAAAATCAAGGGACCCAAAGGTTGTATTTTTAGTTGCTTTATTCAAAACAATAGCTGTCCAATTTGACAGATCATTCGTACCTATCAAAGTAGTCGTTGTCACCATCTGTTGTAGACAAAATTAGTTAAAACACAATGCAAAGTTAACTGTTGTGGTTGTGTGAACATTTTGTTAAGAAATAGATAGCTACTTCGGCCCCACACACTCAATGCTAAGGTGTATACAAATTATAATCGAGGCTATAATAAGTGGTGATAATTTTTAATGTGTTTGATTTTTCTTGATATGCTTCGCAAAACTTGCATCTTGCAAAAAAAACATATTAAAAGTCAGGGTGAAGTTATTGGTAGGTAGGTATATTTAAAATTTACATTTAAAAAATTTCTTGTTAGTTAATAAATAACAATTTCCCTTAAATGTCCCAATTATAAAACAGATTACTAACCACCTGTATGAACTAAAAAATAACCTAGAAAAGAACTAAATTCTTCAGATAAATTTTCAAAAATTTTAGTTCACCTAACAAAACAAAAACAGAAAAGGAAGGACAACTAACTGTAAACATAACCTTACTAATGACACCACCTGTGAACTCAGCTGATTTATGCAGATGCAGAATGCAGCTGAACCACGGAATGAACGAAATTGCCAACAGATCTAATAAAATGAAGTGGACCTATAATCATACTATAATAATAAACATTGATAACAATAATATAAGAATGCCCTCTCTTCCACTACTTTGAGGACGATGCATGTTATCAGAAATAATAATTGTGAAGACTAATTATTCATACAGATAGCGCAAATAAATAAGCATAAATTGATGCAAGGATACAAATTCAGAAAAACTGCACGAACCACATTGAAAAACAATTCGGCCGGATAACTTCAAGTGTGGCAATAAATAAGTAATCGGTGTAAGTTCTCGGATCACAAAATAAATCTAGGCTACGCCGCGACGTTATGAATTTTACCACGATGTCGCAAAACTATTATTGAAGTGTGTAACCCATTTTCCGCTGCACTTTCCAAAAACCGTTCTGTATAATATTGCGACACGCACTCCACTCAGCAAACCTGCGCCCGTCCCAGTTCTGTGGGTACCGTGGTTCACACGTAGGCACCGTGTACGGTTATTTATCCAGAACCCAGGCGTCCCGGTTTTGGCGAACATTCCGATAACACACGTACACACGGTGTCGATAAAATCGCCTGCCTAACCGCAAATTCCGAGGAAAAACACTGAATTTTCACTGACCGCACCTTTGGGATAGCCCTGGCGAAGCATCCGGGGTGGCCCTGGCGGTTGGGGCTGGTTCTGCTTGGATTGTTGACCGTTTCACATCCGGGATCGAGGGACACTTGTTCGCGCGGCGACGGCGGCCGCTATTTCGGCCATTCCAGGCGGACGGACGTTTGACCTGGCCCCGTGTGGATGAAGTGGGAACAGTGGCGCGACGGGCCCAGCGCCGGACCGGCCCCGACTGCCGGTCGAGTAACCTACATTCGGGATGGCCGCGGGGCATGCGGGCTTGGGTGCTGCCTGCGCGCTGCGGCTAGTGGCTAGTCCTTTATTATAACGGTCGGTCGGTCGTCGATCGTCGGAAGCAAGATTTAACAACCCGAAAAATTTCGACGACATGGCTAGTCATAAAAGATCGACCTACTTATCTCACGGATCACAGAACCCCATCCCATGCTTATGTCTCATGTCTCTCAAAAATGTCATTTTTACCTATAACTTGGTTGTATACAACGTGTATATCTATACTTCACTTGTAAAATCACTTTTCCAAAAAAAAAGGGAAAAAATGCAAAAAATCAAAGTAGGCATAGGCATTTAAAATTTGGCGTACCTACCTACCCACTCCAGTCCAACTTTTGAGGGCAAAACTTCGAGAATCTATAGAAAACGTCATGCGCAGACTTTTTATTAGGGGGGAGGCACAAGATAAAGATAAATAAAAGGTGCCTTTAAATAAATATATGTGTGTACTTAAAAATAACAAAAATAAATATAAAAAAAACACTAATATAAAACCAAAGATCATGATATTTATGATCTTTGTATATTGTTTATACCATACACATTAACTTTGAATATAGCATTATATAGCCTAAGACCTCATGCCTTTCCCCTGGGCACGCCTATGGTCAAAATAAGTAGATTTATTTCTATAAACATTATATGTATATCGAAATCTTAACAGTTTTCGTCAAGCAATAATGCTGAACCCCAGAAGCAACAGAAAATGCTCTTTTATTACTGGTGCGAAAAATTATTTTTTTCAAAATGTCCAAGGCATATACATATTTTTCGAAACTAGAAATCCATTTTGTAGGTTTTATGACAAAATGTTATTAAGGAAAATTGTTCAGAATTAGAAACTGAGAAGGTCTACAAAATTTCAAAAGCCTAGGCCTAATTTTGATTTTCTTCTGCTAAAAAATTTAAAACGAACAAAAATGTATTTTTCAAAAAACGGCATATTTTTTGAAAAAAGTTAAGAGTAGTTTTATTCTTAAAATTCATTGGGAAATTTAGTGAAGGAAAAGAATCATTTTTCCAGTGGCGTACCAATTTTCAATTTTTAGTAAAAAATATGATGGTTGACCCCCCCCGCCATTGCCCGGCACTGTGATGGAAGTAGACCGGCCGAATTAATTTCAGTTTATAGCATTTAATGTGTGCCTAAACTGTACCATCGAGTAAAGGAATAATATTACTCAATGACTGTACCCAATATGTTTGCCTTAAGTAATAGCCGTCTTCCTTTAAGAAAAATAAAAGGAAATTTAAAAAAAATCGAACTTTGACGAAAACCGTTAGCATTTCGATACGTGTTTATATGAAAAATCTACTTAACTATTACGTTTTCTATAGATTCTTGAAGTTTTGCCCCTAAAAGTTGGACGAACCTCTATAGCGCCCCACGCTTTTACATGAAATATTATCACAGACCTATATAGCTTCGCTAGCTATATATGTCTGTGATATTATTTACTTTTAGCACAGACCTATATAAGTTTCGCTAGCTCTATAGGTCTGTGCTTTTAGTCAAAAGGTTTTAGTTTTTTTAACTATTTATTTTATTTTTTAACTTTTTCGTTTTAAATAAGCTTAGAATTTTACGGATCTAGGGTACCTACTCATCAGGGACTTTTACATCCAAATCTAATCAAATATCTGAAATGGAGGACCTAACTTTTTCATTTTAGGATATCTGTGCGTGTGTTATCTCCATCTCTGCTACTCTGGATGCTGCTATTACAAGGAACCATTGAGGAGTCCCTATGACCATCATCATGAAATCTCAATAGTACCAAAATATTGTATAATATTGTCACTGTCGCCGAAATTGAATATAAGCACAGAGAATATCAGAATACAGAGAGTCCATCTTGTCAAATATGTCATATGGAGCCCAACTTTAAACGGTTATCAATCCATTGTAGGTCAATGTGAATCTTCTTAGTTTTGATAATTAATCTATAATAATTGAAGAACGCACTCTACTTCATAGTTTATCTGAACGATCTTATCGGGTGTGTGAAAAATTACATAAAAGTTGGGCTCCATTTGACATATTTGACAAGATAGTCCATTCTGGTTTTCTCTGTGATATAAGTTTGCAAAATTTCATATCGAACAATTAGTTAATAAAATTCATACATATTATACAAGTCAAGGTAACAAAAGCCTGTTAAACAGTATAAAAGTTTAACAGGTATGTATGTAGGGTGATCCACATACATTTCACCCCCTCCTAACTATTTGATTTTTTTGTAGAAATGAAAATTTTAGATTTTTTAGTGGGTTTTCGGTTTCTTTTTGTTATACTGAATTTATCCGTAAACGTTTCGTTTCTGAGATACAGGATGTGAAAATATGAAAAAATGAAGTTTAAACGCCCTGTATTGTAAAAACGGCTGGAATCGGAATGAAGCGTAGATTTCGAAAATTCAATAATAATAAACATATATTCAGGGCGTTTCGTTAAAAAAGCATAAGTTTGGTTTGTCCCAGCTTTTACCGAACAGCCTGTATTAATAATTGATCAATAATAATTGATATGCTCTTGTCGAAATTATTTCAATAATACCATGGAAAAGCCCATAAAAAATCTTAAAACTTTTGTCTCTAATTTTTTTTCTTTAATTCGAAAAATAATGAAGTTAAGAGGGGGTGAAATGTTATGTGGATCACCCTGTACAGGGTGTTCCCGTATATTTTGACCCACCCCTATAGTGCCTCCATTTTTCGAGTTAGAAAAAAATTACTTAAATGAAAGTTGTAGGGTACCAAGGTCCAAGGTGCTATAAGTGTCCCAAAAATAATGGATTGACAGGAATGGCCTTGCCTAAGTTGAAATGTCTTTCCATGGTGACCTTGATTAAATATAAAGATCGTATTTATCTGTAATTTGGAAGATCATGCGAATGCTTAGAGCAAACGTATAACATATTTATATTGTTGGAATCGGAAAATGCGTGCAATTCAAAAATCCACAAATTTACAGGGTATTCCATTAAAAAAAGTAAGTTTATATTATTTCATAAATTTGCGACGCTCAATTGTTTTATCTAGTAACAGATCCTAGCGGTTCAGAAAAAACCCTACAACTTTCATTTAAGTAATTTTTTTCTAACTCGAAAAATATAGGCTCTAGGCTCTAGGGGTGGGTCTAAATATACGGGAACACCCTGTACATGTTTTCAGTTCTAAATGGAAGGACTCCGAAACGTACGTTAGTAGATTACTAAATTTAATTAAAGAAAATATCTTTATGGTCGAATACCCAGGATTTTAATGTTATTATAAATAAAAAAATAAAAATTTTAAGGGATGTATAATATGTGTCACAAATTATTTCATTTCTTGTCTTTTACAAGAGTCGTTTATATGATTATGAATTATGACTATAATCAAATGAGCAAATAATTCGCATTGACAAACACATACCTACTCACCTTTTTTACTTTCCCTTACTCCGGCCCTGGTGCGGCTGGCGCGAGTAGAGTCGGGCGCGCTAGCAGCGGTCTTCCACATCTTTTGCAACGCCCGCTTTCCTTTCCCATTCGGAACACTCATAAAAAATCCTCTACGTACCGAACGTGTCCCAACTTCGAAACCAACTTTTCCGGTCGCAAGTGCTCTCGAAAAACTTCGCGGAAAACCCGATGCCTGCCGTCCCCGCACCCACCTCTAAACCAGGACTGGGAATGGGATGAAGAAAGCTGATCCGAAAATTGACTTTCGTACCGGGTGGACGGTTGCGGGCCAACAGGTGGAAAAGGGGCAAGGCGGCGGGCAGGTACCCGGCCCAGGCAAGGTGTTTACATTTTTGTATGACAAAGAAGGGAGTGGGAGGGGGGGGGGGGGACAAAGAGGGACGAAGCGATTGCATGGGATGGCGATGGGGTGCGTTGGGGGATTATGTTCGGACTTCCTGGGCTGGGAATAAATAAATCGGAAATTTACGGCATTTTTATTGCCTATACACTTTGCCATTATATGATAATAAGTAGATCTTATAATGTATAGGTACCTCTATACCTAACAATTAATAGGTACCTACCTAAGTAATAGGTTTTATAAAAGTAGGTAGAGGTACCTATAAGGTACAGGTATTTCCAGAAAAATAATTTCATATTTATCATTGTCCATATTTTATTCCATATACCTATTGTAGTAAAGTAGGTGTAGGTACCACCTATTTTGTTTTTAGGTGTAAGTAGTAGGTGTAGGTAGCTATAACACTTACTCTTAATACCTACTTAAAAATAGAGTTGAGATTGGGAAAAAGCTTTTATAAGGTGCATAATCATAATTAGATATTATGATGGACATGTTTTTTTACGTTCAATTCCTTAAAAATATACTCAATCACTTTCGTTCGCCAAAATATTACCAAAATGGAATTCCTTGACCCTAAAAACATATAAAAGGACATAATAATAATATATATATAGTGACCGGCAGAAAGTACCTATACGCACCATTATGTGATTTTTTTTATTTTATATTTATCAGAAAATTTTCTTCTCGATAAAAGTTTGTGCATTCCTGCAAACTCAAAACGCAGTCTTCAAAATTTGAATATCTTATTTCGTATACAGGGGAGGTTCGAAATATAAAAAATGCTGAAAATATGTTTTATTGAATAGAAACTTGAAACTTCGTCTTTGGGCATACCTTTTAATTATAAACAACTTTTCGTAATACATGTTTTCTCTAAACTTAAAAATTAGGGTACTTTACTCTTGAGCCTTTTTCATGTTTTGGAACCTCCCCCATATACGAAATGAGATATTCCAATTATGAAAACAGCGTTTTGAGTTTGCGGGAACGCACAAACTTTTATCGAGAAGAAAATGTTCTAATAAATGTAAAATAAAAAAAATCCCATAAGTATGGTGCGTACTTTCTGCCGGGCACTGTATATACAGGGTGTTCAGATTTGATCTGGAACACCCCTGCGAAATTCTGATTCGCTGCATGAATTTGATAATTTTTGGTGTGCATTTAGGAAATGTCCTTATGCACTTGTGGGTCATATCGTCATGGTGGCAGTATTATTCCACGGCCTGCTATGATTTTTTTAATGCGTTTTTTTTTTAAAATGCTAGGTCTTAGGGATTTTTTTGTCGGGAACCGTATTGTCCCAAGTTTTATTAATTTACTTCGCTGATTAACAATCCTATTATATTATTATATTCTTATAAAGTTGGAAAAAATTTTTTTACAGGGCCTTAGATTTGCGGGAAAATTGACTTTTTTTATTTTCAATTAAAAATCATGAATGCTTTGGAAATACCTGAAAATCGAACAAACTTATTCAAAACAGGCCAAAAATGTCGTATTAATAAAGAAAACAACAAATAACACTTTTTAAAATACGCATAATGCTTAAATAATATGACATTTAGGTAAGTATGATTTTTTCGATGAGATATTTTTTAAAATGCTATTATCGACTCTTTATTATTAATCAGCACCCCCTGAAACCCAAATATCCCAAGTTTTATGAATTTACATCGCCAACTAACATTTCTACATTACCCGACGGCCCGAGGGGGTAGTCGCTAGGCTTTTCAGCTTACAAATTAATATATCCATAGAAATTATATTCATATCCACTCATATCCAAGCATATCCACTATATCCAAGTATATACACATTATATCCAAGTTATCCACGTATATATCCAAGTTATCCACGTATATATCCACATCATATTATCCAAATATATCCAAGTATATTCGCGTATATCCAAGCATATCTACCCCTCCAACCACTTATATCCATTAAGGTTATTAAGGTTTTAATTAAGTAGGTATATAGTCCAAGAAAAGTTATTAAGTAGAGCGTTTTCACGTGCATTGCAAAAAAAAAACCAGGGTAAGCTCATTTTTTATGGGTAGCTATCTGGGACGTAAAGTCAGTAGATCACACCCACCACCCACATACCTGTATTATAGGTATATGATCACACCCAAACTCTATGAATTCGCCGCCGCATATTAATTTATAGGGTGGCTTAATAAAGATGTCCATTTGCCAGACATTTTTATATATTTTTTGAAAAGAAAAATACTTTTTCAACCAACAACTTATATCATAGAAGAATTATTTACGACTAGCAGTTATTTTGTCAGACTTTTGATGAAAATGAAAGTGAGCGCAAAACTTTTTTATAATGCTTTATTATCAAAAATAAAAAATATAAAATAAAATCTGGATTTCTATTTTAAAATCACAATGGAGTAGTATTGGTATCTACTAATTTTATAAATAAAAAGGTACATAAAAATCACAAAATAAAAGTATTATACAAGTCTATAACGGCGCAACTGCAGCTGGAACAATAATAATTCTTTGTAAAACTCCCATAGTTTGAGAAAAATATCTTTTATAATGGTTTATTATCAAAAATAAAAAATAAAAACAAAAATTTGGATTTATATTCTAAAATCACAGTAAAGTAGTATAACACTACTTTATGAGCAAAAAGGTACCTAGGTACATAAAATCACAAAATAAAAGTATAGCTCTAAAACGGCGCAGCTGCAGCTGAAGTATTTTTTAAACCCCATAGTTCAGTAATCACTGGGTAGGGTATTTACCTCGGCCACAGAATCTATTCTGTGCCTCGGCCTTCCCAGTGGGAAGTTCCCACACTCCACCCGCTGATCGTCACGTGACGCGACGGTTTTCTTGGGAGTTGCGCGCGCAGCCGGCGCAGGGACCTACCCGAGGACCTACCCTGCATACAAGTGGCCCAAACACACGGAGGGTATAATACAGGTTGTCTACTTGGGTGCCTACACTTTTAAACCTATAAAAATTCGTACAATATTTATTTCTTTAGATATTCGTCTTAACTTTTTTGTTTGAAAAGCCTTCAAAACCCTTTTAAACCCAGATAAAGTCTATATTCCATATGTTTGGGACACGTTATACGTATATCCATCCATATCCAAAGTATAATCCAGTATATTCAAAATATATCCAGTATAAACGAAATATATCCAGTATTTCCAAAATATATCCAGTATATCCAAAAATCCATTATATCCATTATATCCACATAACATATCCAAGTATATCCATTAGTGACTACTTCCCCGACATTACCGGTTAAACGTAATCGAAACAACCCAATAATGTTCCACTAATAAAGGAAACACCGTTTTAAAATAATACTTAAATAGGTATGTCATATTTTTTGTGATCTATGAAGAATATGCCATTTAAGTACCTACATATTATTTCAAAAAGGTAGGATCGTGTTTGTTTCTCGTTTTCTTTATTTAACCGATGTTCAAATATTTCCAAAGCATACCTGATTTTTAATTGAAAATAAAAAAAATAAATTTTCCCAACTTTAAGGCCCTGTAGAAATGTTAGTTGGCGATGTAAATTAACAAAACATAGTAGGCCATAGCCATAGGCCATGACGATATGTCCCACGGGTGCATGACACTTCCTACATATACACACAAAAAAAATCATCAAAATCATGTAGCTCATCACAATTTTACAGGGGTGTTTCGTATACACCCTGTACTTATATAAATGCTTATATAAGTGACTCACTGAAAAATATCTCAGCTATTTTTTGACATAAGAAATTGGTGGCAGGTGCGATCGATAGGTCTTCTGGGCGGCCTTCTTTTGTCATATGAAAGTTGCTGTCCATGGCCACCTACGAAAAATAAAAACATTCAAAAATTTTTAAACCGCTGTAATTTTTTATTTCTAGAACTATAAAAATTGTCAGAATCCAAATATTAAATCAGTTTTGAAATTTTCGATATGACTAAATTTGGGCTCTCTTGGGATCAAAAAGTAAATTTTCTGGGAAACATTTTAATGACGCATTATAAAGTGGTTTGCATGCACCTATTCCAATGTCGAATAGATAGTTATGTCCATCGACCCCACAGTGCACAGACCCCACGAAACCATGGATCAGCATAATCATCATTTATTTTTTGTAACACACCGTACTGTGAGTTCACTTCCCTTTTCTCATGAGTTCTGATTGTCCCGAAGGTGCAAGGTGCATCGTTAGAAGATTTGGCTGATTCTTCTATTACTTCAAAAACTCCTAAACAAAAACCTCGTTTCAAACCATATTCTAAAAATTTATCTGAAATTTTAAAAACCACTCAAAGTTTTTCTCAACCCTCAACTACTAAGGACAATAAAAGTTTCTTAGGACTAATAGGCTATTATCGCCGTTTCATTCCTAATTTCTCAAAAATGACAGCTCCCATGTCACGTTGTCTACGAAAAGGCACTAAAATTGATATATCAATATACTGACTCTTTTGAAAAATGTAGGTAAATCCGCTGTAACTCCCAATTCTCCAATACCCTGACTTTTCTCTACCTTTTACACTAACTACTGACGCCTCTAACGTTGCTATTGGCTCTGTCCTATGCGAAAAAGGAAAACCGATCGCTTACTACTCCCGCACCCTTATTACCGCAGAAAACTATTCCACAATCGAAAAAGATCTCCTTGCAATAATACAATCCTGTAAACATTTGCGGCCCATATCTTTTTGGTGTAAAATCCACTATAGAAACCGATCACAATCCCATAGAATGGCTCCATAAAATTAAAGAACCCCAGTTACGTCTTGCCCGAAGGAACTGAAATTAGAAAAATTAAATTTCGAAATTGTTTATCGCAAAGGAGAAGAAAATTTTTTAGCCGACGCTTTTTCCCGGATCGAACTAAATATGCATGAATCCGACTCAATTTGTGTAAATAATATTTTTTCTATAAAAATATAAATAAAATTAAAACTCTCAAAAGAAATAAAACTTTTTTTGTAAATATAAATATATAAAAATAAACACGTAAATAAATAATAAAGCAAAAAATACAGGGCGATGACCGATGAGCCTCTGATCCTGCGCCCTTCGAATGACCGGCCCTCCGGGCATTTGCCCGGTGTTCCGGTAGTCCCATCCTCCCCTCTTTGTGACGAAGGCACTGAATTTTTTAATAATCTGTAAATAATTAATCTCTCCGAATTATGCAAGCCGAACGAACTAAAGAATATTTCCAAAATCTTTTGGCGTTAAAAAGACCAATATAACAAAAAAATACACATATAATGTAGAATAAACTTTGAAGACTCACGAGAGATGTTCGCTACCCCCTAAGCAGATTTTACGAGCACAACACGGCCGCCAGCTTTTAGACAGTGGAGACGGGCTGGGTTAACAGTATAGCAAACTGCAAAAAACTACGGGCGCAATTTGTTTTGTTTAAGGTGCCGATACTCGTACTAAGCCAAAAACAAGAAAAGCTATGTCTTCCTAGATTTACATTGTTTATTCTACCACAGACCTATTAGCGAAGCTATATATAGGTTTGTGATTCTACTAAGTGTTTTACGACAACAGTTTAATATTTTACTTCCTTACTATATTGTTACCTGATAAACAAATTTATTGTGGTGCAATGTAATTTCCCTAAGTACAGTATTAAAACTTAAGTATGCAATGGTTCGGTTTAAATCCGAAAACGTGTACACGAGCGGTTCACACGACCTTCGCTACAAATTACAACGTCTGAAAAAGTAAATACAACGTACGCAATAATAGTAACAACGTACGCAATATAAAGTGACAACAGCGTACGCTCTCAATAATTGTACACGTATTGAATTCAGCTATACTAACTATAGTAGGTACGATAAAAAGTACAAAAGTGCAAAGTACAAACCACGATGACCTCTAGCAGTGTTCGACAATCCCTCAGAACGGTCAAATGGTAACATACGTCGTTTCCAAAAAGATACACACATGTAGGTCTCAACTGCTGGTGACCACAGTCCAGAAAGAGAAAAGAACTGGTAAAAAAACCCTGAAACAAAAATGTCTTGCTTAACACCTCACAAGATCACCCAAGAAAACTTACCTCTTGGTTGAGGGTTTTCCTTTAAAAAAAACAACCAATCAACCACTTCTCGGTTGAATTCGCTTAACCGTCAGGGTTACAACACAAAATATACAAAACGATCAAATAAGACAATCACGTGATTGTGGTAAACGCTCAAAAGCTTGGTACTGGTATGCTAAAATAATTTTCGATGATGTAAGAACAAAACAAAACCAAACATCAGGCTAGAAATTGCACTACTTACGATGAAAACGATCCGGTGTGATAGAAAGATAAAAAGGCACAGTAATAAGTCGTGGGTAACTTCAAAATCCCGTATTATTAACGGCGTAGTCCCGAAGATCCAAACTGCGAAATCGACCGTATTCCAATGTCTACAAATCTGAGTGCTCCTTTAGTGTACTTACAAGTCACCAACACGATCTTCACGATTGAATTGCCGACAACCGAATGCTTGGAGTACATAACGCCCACGCGGTCACTTCTTTTTTCCCGGAACCGGAAATGGAAAATGGCTGACACCACAAAACATCGAAAACTGCGTCAACAATGTCAAATTTCAAAGTATCAATTCGGCCAGAATGTCAAAACAATGGAAACGTTCATGGCTAGTTGTATTTAAGTAATAAGCATAAAACGCATTAGATTTTTTAGTTTCTTCTTTATATAGAGGACTATTGGTTCGCTTTGGAGCTATAAACAAAATTTTCTATTTATATTTTTGCATACGTTACAAAATACTCTTCCAAAATAATATCTAGAATTTTCGCTTCTTCAGCTGGTTGATAAGATCACCCCATAAATCCAAAATAGTGTTTATTCTGCAATACATCTAATGGTCTGTGCATACCATTTTCTTCATGTGCGTGGAAATTTCATGTTATCACAAACAAATCTACCTATAAAAGCTGTCTTAATAGGATAAAACTGCCAAATACTGTACGCAAAGACAATTCGTTACCGTAAAAAGAAGGCAAATCGTAATAAAGCTGGATATTTAAAATTTGGGACATTTTAAACGTCAGAAACTGACATACCAATAACCACTACAGAATACCCCGCTATAACCTATAAGGTGGATTTATAAACTCGACGTTTGCGTTGGCGCTCGCCGTTGCCGTTTGCGTCGAAAATTCAATTCCAATATTTTACGTGTAACCATTTATAAACGCCGTCGAACGTTGCCGTCTGCGTCCGATGCCGTCCGAGAGATAAATAGGATTGTACTAATGTGAAAGCTGAATAAAGTAGGTGATACTATTCGTTGTTTTCTTAACAATTTCTCATCAAACCTGTGACAAGGTCACAATCTCATCACACACTGTGCACTCATTTCCCTAATAGCACAAGGACATCCGACAGATGTCCGACGGACATCCTCATTCGGATATTTGGACATCCCCTGGACATCCGTATACATCCTATAGACGTCCATCGGATGTCAGCAAGACATCCAAATGTCACAACTTGGGACATCCATAAGACGTCTATTTGGGACATCCCCTGGATTACTGATTAGGACGTTTTTAGGACATAAATTTTACTTACCTTTTACTTTTACCCCTTTTAATTTACGCCCACGCCCCTTGGGTAAACAAATAAAATTAGTAAGTAAAGTACTTATGGGAGGATAGATAACCAAATGGCTGTCAAATCATCAAACCTTGGTGACGAAAACAAATTTCATCTAGGTAGGTAGGTATTTCAATTATTACAATTACAAGAGCAACTAATATTGGAACTTAAGTTTCTCTATATGGGACCTGACAGATTTGGCAATCGTTTATCCCCTCTTAAATATTTTACTGAACAGATTAATACTTATAACAATATATTTTTCATTTAATTTATTACACATAAAATAATTTTAGGTACCTAGGTACCTATCTATTGTTTTCTGCGCCATATAACCATTATTTTACTCGCCTGAGATTTTTATTGCTTCTTCTACATCTTTTTTCTGTTGCAATTTTCCTTTTTAGATTTAATTACTCAGCACCTAAAACAAAAAGAAATACTTTTATGTATAAAAAATAGTTTATAAGACCTGCAATGTGTTCAAATTAGAGTTGAGAAGGGATAATTGTCTAGAATTTTAAAAATATGAGAAACGAATATAGTAACAAAATTGGGTTTTGGCATTCCTTCGTTTGCATATTGACCTAGGATGTACATACCTTGGGATGTACAAGTTTTGGATAATCCGTGTAAAAATTTCAATCAGAGATTGGTAAACATATATTGCTCCGATGCTTCCTCTATTCCCTAATTCATTTGAATTCATTAATGTTAACTCTCACATTAATTATATTTACCTATACTAGCTTTAATGCACCTGCTTTTTCCGATCGAAAAATTTTAATTACATCGAAATCACGAAATTTCCTGGGGGACGACCATATGATACATTCATAAAATCATATACTATAAACACCTCCTAGTAAGTAGGCTTCTAGGTATTAGATATTGACTATGAAAACTTAATAAGTGCAATAAAATAGTAGGTACCTATAGGTTAGGATATTCCATTTAAAATAAGGAAGACAATTATTCACTATTAGGTACCTAATAATTTAATTGTAAGTTGAAAATTTTTTCGATTTAGATAAACTCAGCATTTTATAGAAAATCCTTATAAAAACACCAGAGTCTATTAAATTTTGCTTACCTTTATCCCTTCATGCACGAAAGATGTAACAAAGTAATAAGTTATATCTTCCTGTATGGCTGGAATCTGGAATGCAAACCTCCTCCGGAGGTCTATTGGAATTCACTACAATTATTATAAAAAACACATGGATCGCAATGCTAATTGAACAACAATGCAACACACAAGGTCCGCGATCTGCATTTTATCATCTCTGCCTCGGCTTGTCCGTACTCGCACTCGCACGGCGTGCCCTACAATGCGCAGTCTCCGCCAAGTCAACTGACCGCTTTTGCCAATGGCGTTACGGCGTTCTTGGCACGTGACAATTTTGGCCAATGCCGTTGGGGCAGAATGGTTGGCGTATCCTAGCGGGCGATTCCTGCTGTTGTCAGATTGTCGACCGGTTTTTGATGAGTTGTATAAACATAGATATTGTGGAAAAGGTTAGAAAGGTAATAAATGATTAGATAGGTATTAACAAATATGTAAACTAGTTCTGTCTTATAGTATAATAATAACAGGAGCAGCGTGCGAAAGTAAACTAAATATGTAGGTATCGTGTTACTATAATATGAGATTATAGAATTTTAAAAATGTCTCAGATTTAAAGTTATAGTGGTGGATCTGGCAACTGCCGTATCTAAATGACTCTCGAACTTTGAAACTAGGAAACCAGCGGTCTTTTTAAATTGTAGATACTTACCACAGATTACGCGGTAAACTATGTCAATACTGCCGATATATATTATTTACTTATATGTAGGTAGTTATTACACTTTGCAATAAATAAGCAACGTTTCTTATTCCTGCTAATACCTATTCTATAGACATAAGTACTTTTTCTATCAAACAAATTATTACCTAATTAACATCAATGTAGCATTAGGTGTGTATTTTAAAATTTCACCATCGCTACTTTAGGAACTGATTAGTTAGTACTATAATATGGATATATGGTATAAATAATTTAATGTGACCTATTCATTTTACGTCCATATAGAGACGTCCCTCGGATGTCTATTTTAAGTACAAACATTTAACGTCCAAATACGGACGTCCCTGGGATGTACATTTTATGTACGAACAATTGACGTCCAAAAACGGACGTCCTTGGGATGTACATTTTATGTCCTGGACGTTTCGACCAAATATGGACATTATATGGACATCCCTCGGACATTGTGTGCTATTAGGGTTATAATCAATCGATCCACTCAGCCACTGGCTACTCTCCTTGTTACAGAAACACACTCCTAATATCCAACTCCCTGGCCCTTCAAGTGCATCCGCTCGAAACTCTAGACAATTTTCATAAATTAACTCGCCCTAGACAGAAACGTGGAATTATGAACTATCTAGGTACTTTTATTAAATCAATCATAGGAGATCTCGAGAAAATGATCGCATATTTTTGGAAAAACATATCCAAGCTCTCGAAAACAAACAGTCTGAAATTATTGGTGCACTCAATAACTCCACAACTTATCCCTCACAAACATTATAACGATATAACTTGCCAGTTGAAACTATTAATATTAATACAGATAAATTTGCAAAAGATATATATATATTAATCTACTCAGTGATGAATTTGACAAATATCTCTCTCTTCACAGCGAAATACTTAATCTCGATCGTCTAAATCAATTTATTCAAAAAATAATTCAAACTACCAATCTAGCTGCATTACAACAGTCAAACATTGAACTATTTTCTCTTTCTGAAATTATTCAACTGCAAATCATCTCAAATATATCTATAATAAAAATCTAAAATAAAAATTGAAACTGCTCAAAGCACTATAGCACAGACTAACGAGTAAAACAGACAATTCCTTAGCGACATGTGTCTAAAGGAGACTCGCTTTTTAGCGAAATATCTTCTAAAGACATGAATAATGTGTTCAGATACTCATCCTAAAAATTCCTATCCTTGATGAACCCCCTGTCGTTTACTATGGGAATAATCGCTGGTATTCCACATGCACACACACCCACAGAAAGAAAAATCACCTGTCAAACTATGTCAACAACCAAATGTCAACTACCCACATACGAAGCTTTATTGCCAGCACAAACCATCCACTACCTATCATCGAAAAATGTTCAAAAACAGAAGAAATCATCAAACAACCAGCTCTGTCCAGTTCAAATTGAAAACCAATGGTACACCTCCACACAAGAAGAAGCTGAAATCCCAGTCATCGTTCCTGTCAAAATCAATCCCAAGTATCATCTACAACTAAATCAGCTGCAGTCTCTCCAAGAAACTTTCAAAGGTTATTAAAGAAACACCACAGCTCTCGGCCATTCGACCTATTCATCTAGATCCAGTCGTCATCTCCACAACAACCTGGTCAACCACACTTCTTATCATCGCCCTACTAAGTATGTCTTATCATTTACTTTACCATAAGAAAACGAAAAAGATTCCAAACGCTGTTTTTCAAACCACGAATCTCACTCACAGAACTTCAAGAACTTTATCAACCCAAAAAGAAGCCCGAGAACGAACTTCCATCCTAAGGGGGAGGAGTTATGTTCATCGACTCCACAGTACAGCGACCCCACGAAACCATGGATCCATAATCATCATTTATTTTTTGTAACATACCGCACTTCCAAATTATATAAATACGGCGAAATCAATTAATAGTTAATATAGTTTTGTACCTGTGTTCAATAAAGCGTTTTAAAAAAGAAGAATCGCCATCTCCATCTATCAGTAGCTAATCTAGAATTGTTATTTTAAATAATAAACAAATAATAAACTCGTAGACTTTCTTTTATTTTACAAAATAAATTAAAAATACATATTATTTTCAATTTAACACTTAGCAGCAGTGGCGTAACTACGGAAGAGTAGGCCCGTGTTCAAAATTTCGTGGACCCTTCTGATTTTTTTTATGTTTGAAAGTGCTGTACCAATAACAAACATTGTAGGGGATGTCCCATTTTCGAAACTTTTGCAAGTTATATTATTTATATTTTGAAATTCTTACCTAAGGTATAACGGATATACGGGGGGTGCATGAAAATGGCAAATTATCTCAAAAACTAAGGAGGCAGCGTGAAAATTCTGTATACGGGCCTTTTTTATGAAAAAGGATGTCAGTAGTGTTCCGTATACCGCAACTCCATTTTATGGGCGGGAACACGAAAACTGAAGATACAATTTCGAACATACTATAAGGTCCAATTATGACCGAAAATTTGCTTTTTTGATGTTTGGGAAAATGGCCGCTGTGACCCAGAAACATTCCATTTTCCCCTATACATATATTGAAAGCCCTTATCATTCTCAACGACTTTTGAATGAAAAGCTTTTCTTTATTTTTTATGGTTCAAAATCTACAGGGTCAAATATGTAAAAAAAATATGGAATTTTTTCTATTCACCAGGATCGGTTTTCCGAAATCTAGCTAGCCATGGAAACAATAATTGATAGTCAGAAATTATTTAAGATTATGTTAGCGTGTCTTGTGCACCCTTAAATTTATTCAACTGCAATATTTTTTAAAAAAATTTGAATCGTGTTTTTACTAACTTGTTTGTTATTATTGTTTATTACGGAAAAACATATTCCAGTTGAATAAATTTATGGGTGCACAAGACAACCTAACATTCTTACTCTTAAATAATTTCTGACTATGATGTGTTTTCTTAGCTAGATAAATTTCGGGAAACCGATCCTGGTGATTAGAAAAAATTCCATGTTTTTACATATTTGACCCTGTAAATTTTGAACAATAAAAGATACAGAAAATATTTTCCTACAAAAGTTAAATTAATTGTTGAGAATGATAAGGACTTCCAATATTAAGGGGGAAAATGATATGTTTCTGGGGAAAAATATCGATGACGTCACAGCGGCCATTTTCTCAAACATCAATAAAACAAATTTTCGGTCATAATTGGACCTTAGTATGTCCGAAGTAGGCCTGGGGCGTCGAGTTTAGATTACCCTGTACATTTACTGTTAAGTTATTATACATTTTTTGTACTACCCTTGATTTTTATTCTTGTGAAATTTCAATCGCCCTCATGTATGCGCCCCGCATGATTCTTGGTGGCGGTGGCCAGTTGACAAAAAAATAAATTTTTGTTTGAACACTGTAAAAAGGATCTACCTAAATAGCCTCTAAATTAGATCAACTGGGTGATTTTTAAGTTGATGCTTTCCTTTTATAAAATATACCAGAAATTAAAGTTCACAAATAAGCATTTTTTTCTTTACACTTTTCCGAAGTATTATAACGGAGGTACAGTTTCAAATTAAAAACCAAATTTTTTTAACAGAAATTAAACTAAACTTAATGTAACTGAAATATATTCAAAATTATCACCATTTGAGTTACATTAAGTTTAGTTTAATTTTTGTTAAGTAATTTTAGTTTCTAATTTGAAACTTTAACACCCTGTTACCTGTACATCAGTTCGTTTTGATGTTTCGGAGAAGTGGCAACGAAAAAATGCTTTTTTTCATGAGCTTTATTTTCTGCTAAGTATAAGGAAAGCGTCTGTGGAGAAAAAATAGCGAGAGGAGAAAAAATGGCGAGAAGTACCTTCCTGAATTATTCTTTTAAATATCGGTAAGAATTTTATTTAAAGACAACATAAAAATGGAAATTACAGAAAATACCTATATGGCCAAATATCAAGACAAAATACTCACAATTTTCCAATTATAGGCTTTTAATCGGATGGTGACACGCGCCTAATGAAATTCATGAAGAATGAAGCTGATTTTCCCTCTGCACTAGCAACGACAACCGATAATGGTATCATTTAAAATACGATGAGGAGGCCATAAGCAAAGTATTATTTATTCAAGAATTCAAGACCAAACCTACATTTTAACAAAATTAAGAACACGATTCCTAAAATCTGGTATTCGGCTTCCGATGGGGAAATATTAGGTGAGCGTTGACCACTTTAAAGTTTTAATTGAAACAAAAAGCAAAAACCAGCACCTGTTGACCAGATTATCTGGTCCAGATATAATATGATATATTATGTTAGCAGACAAACTGAATTTTGATTGTGCACAGAAAATCTGAAGCGAAAAGGTTCAGGAATTACTTAACACTATCGAAAACAGTCTAGCTACAAAAATGTATTATTTTTCTAATCCTATACTAGTAACATACCTATTAAGTAACGGTTTAGGTTATAAGTAAGTCCATTGTTACGAACACTGACACGTAATGACTGACACGTAATAAAAAAATTACATATCTGTTCTTAATTAAAACACAATTATCACGGGTGCCTTGTTAGGGGGGCATCCGCGCCACCATAGCAACCAACCAACATACTAATTGTTGCCTGTCAGTCTGTCAGATAATCAGAAATATAGTTTATCCAATGACGTCAAAACCTATAGACGTGGTACCCCATTGTTAAAATGCCCTTTATTTTGACTCCAAGATTAAATATATCCATACTACTCTAAAAACATGCTACAAACAAAAACCGAAAGTCAACCATCAACCAACTATACGCCCGGTGATTCCTGGTTATAGTTCCTCCAGAATCACACTTAGATATCGCATGTTTTTTTCTCGTTTGGGGGCGCCGGAAGCATCGGAACCTCACCTGAAGACTCGGGGGATGGTCTAACGACGCCAGCCTCCGAGCCCAGAGTCGAAATAAGTTCGCTACGGCTCGACAAAAAGGGGCAATTTCTGACAATCTCGCGACATTTTCGGAATAATTTAATGGAGCGCTTAGATTGTGATTAGTTCTGGGCGTCAAGCGTTTATCAAAACAAACCTGTCTACAGGTTCTGACGTCATTGAGTTTATCTATTATAATAGTGTTTCTTTCGTCGAAGAAAAATTATAGTAAAAAACTCGAGTTGTAAGGTTATTACATACTTTTCCACTCATACGTAATAAGCTGTTTACAACTCTTGCTATGTAATATACTATTAAATTTTGTATTACTGAATTGTTATAAGTACCTTCATATAAATTAACGCACACATACTGATACGCATTCTGCAAAAATTTAAAGGTGGAGATGACAGATGACCATAAAACAACTACCTATGTTCCTCCCAAACCTTTTCAGTAGTCAACCTTGTGAAGGTTTGTTTAGATCTGCGCAAAGTCTATTACGTCCACATTTTCAACGGTTATCAATTTCAGCACAAAAGATTTTATAGTTAGAAGAGATAGAATCAGTTTAATCAATTACGCCAATATTATTATTAGGAATATTTTTTGATCAGGATTAGACTAGTACCACAGACATATATAGCTTCGTGAAGCTATATATGTCTGTGCTAGTACCTTCTCCTTCAACCATTGAGTAAAGAAATAATTTTTACTCAATGCTTCAACGCATTTTTTTAAATAATGGCGAAAGCGAGGGGAATGCCAACAGCTTATTACCGCAATAGCTAAGCTTATTACAAATTGCATTATAAATCTAATAAGCTGTGGTATAGAGGAGAAGAAAAAGGAAATTATAAAAATAAAAATCACACCTTAAAGTAGGAATTCTATATTTATTCATATCTCCATTTTTCATCATATTTTTCATCAACTTTATCACTTCATTTCTTAAATTAAATCAGAAATAAACCAAAATAATAGAACACTTTGATGTGTTTGCTATTAAATCTATTTTCAGCTGATGCCAGATTAATATGCCTATAAAACCTGATTTTTAAGAAGTGTATGACCATAAAGTTAATTTTTTTACGTAGCGCGCCTGTTACTTGTGTACTAAAATTTGATTTACGTTCATGATTATAGAATAGAAACGATATCAGATATTATTAGCTCTGTAATACGACGTGTCATATTCCAAATCTTTTCCCTTGAAATAAAAATATGGATGGCATGGCCAAAAGTAGCAGCGTCCCAGTGGCGAGTGCCAGGTGTAAGCCAGGGTTGACAGTAATTTCCTGTATGGTGTCGACTTCCTCTTGTGCTACCTACCGAGGGCGAAGTGATATATTCGTAAAAATATAAATAGATATTTCGTAGTAGATATTCTTAACATTTGATATTAATTTTTTTACAATTTAACGATTTTTGTTTTTTGGTTCCAAAATGAAGCTCTTTTGGCTCTTATACATATTTGTCATTATAAAAAATATTACTAAGCCGTTTTAAAACTGGTTTTAGCAAGTCAAATTAAAAAGAAACGCAACACAACATACCTCTGGGTTACCTGGTAAAACGACTCTTTTGAAAGACAAAGTTTCAATTTCATCAGCCCGCCCGCTTAACTTGAAAATTAGACTGAAATATTCGAATTGACACTAATATTCTCCCTTTCAAATTATAACTATAATGTTCACTGTCTGTCTATCATAGCAATAACCCGTCGGTTTAAGAGTTTGTTTATAATCTCGGATATTGATTCGCTATAGGAGGGAGTTCATTAATAACCTCTATTATTTCTTATTTTTTATTTTCTAACATATTATTTATATTTACAGATACCTGGATTCCACAGTTATATTTAACCTACACTCTATTATTAAAATAAATAGTTTTTATTGGCAATAATATACATCTATGGTTTATACAGTGTTATCGGGAGCTAAAGAGTACCTATCTATTCAACCAAGTTTGTTCAAGATAACTTGAGTTGAAGCTCTTTGCCCAAAAAAAGTGAAAACTTACATCGTTTTGTGCGATTAAAAAGCATTTTTTACTCAACAACAACCTTTTTATTGTACAAAATTCACAAAATACTGAATGTAGGATTAATAATACTAGCACAATTCAGGTTAACTCCTGTGGGTTGGCTATAAATAACGTGAAAGAAGCCAATCCCCTCGACAATGAAGGGATCGGTCGATCTACACAACAATAATATTATTACTATCCCAAAGTAATTACTAGGACTATTGTATAGCCCTCCGCTTGATTTCGACTGATGACCAAAGTATATACCTATATATATATACACAAACACTAACTGCTGGAACATTGTTTTTTGTACAAAATCAGTTGATATGTTTGGTCATATTTCATTAATTTTGATACGATTGTGACAACAAATATTATTGTACTCATATAGTAATACCTCCATAAACAAGGATAATACCTACGATTTTCTTTTAGAAAATAGAGGTATTGTATATTTTTGTTTAAAAATAACAATAAATAAATTATAGACACTATGTTTTCGGTTTGTTCTCTTCTATGTACACGTTTCCTCTTGGGATGGTGCCAGTTTTTTCATCTTCTTTTCTCACTGAAATAAAAAAAGAAGGCGTTACATACATATTTTTAAATTGCAACAGATATTATACTATTGAAACGTTTGACAGGTTTAGGACGAAGTGCAGGCGTTGTTTTGAGGGATATTATTATGTTGTAGGATATACCTACATTCTATGGTTAGAGTGGACAAGGGGAAAAACATGTTCAATATTTTACGGGAAAAATAAATCTCGATAAAGGTTTTGCTTGTGTTTAAAACAATATTGGAATTTAGAAAGTTAGCATATAATAACATGCGTTCATAAGCAGCATAAGATGTCTAGAGTTAAGTGAAAACTGCGAGAAATGAAATAAAACATTCAAACAACTATCTTTCACGAAACAAACTATTTAAAATATTTCGGGAATCCAGACTTGTCTCTCAGACATTTCCATTCCGATACTAGGCGCTTTTAAGAATGAGTGTCTATTTTGGTCAAATCGCAGAACACCTTTCTAAAATTACCTCACCGCAAAAATAATACCCTCTCCTCCAGTTTACCTAACGGCTTGTCCAGAATAAATTAACTCGCTCTAGTGCAAATCCCCAGAGTGGCTAATTCCCGTTGCGTTGGCCAGAACTCAACGCGCACCTTTCGCAATTCTAAAAACATAATTAATCTTTCAGATCCTGGAGGCATGAATGGAAAACCGGAAGCAAAATGTGTCGCATTACATAAACACGAACAGAAGCTATTTCGGAATGACGGAATATTTCCTGTTACCGAACGAAGATTTCTACCGGAACAGGCCAAAACTTGAACAATTGGAAGTCGACTCCCTTAGATAGGCTAATAAACGAAAGAGCTTCATTTCGAATTAATATACCAATAAGACCGGGATATTTAAACTTAGTTTTTAGATATTTCACACAAATTCCCAATCATTGGAAACTTGCCTATTCTCAGAACTATAAAGAATGTTATACTGGATATAACAATAATATAATTATTAATAGTTTGACTTTTTACAGAAAGGTCATATTGTATGTGTTATAAAGTTACCATAGTGTCTCTTTTATGTGCATGTAGGTAAACTTAATTGTAGGTGTCATTACAAGCTTTTATTTAACTTATTTAACCATTCGAATCTTGCAAGCTGAATAAGAACCACTTCTGACATCCGATTGAGCTGAAATTTTGCATACTCCTTTAGTTCCGATGACAATACAATATGCAATACTCAATATTGTAATACTTTCAAAATGGCCGCCGCTCCAAGATGGCGGATGATGTATTTTTTGTCAACCCCCTTCATATGGGTCTCAAATGAAAGGGCTTGAAAAGTAGAAAACGATAAAGTTAGTGACATCATACTAAATTCAATATGGCCGCCGCTCCAAGATGGCGGATTACCTATTTGATACCCAACATGGGTATAACATGGGTATCAAATGAAAGGGCTCGACGGGTAGAAAACAATAAGGTGAATGACTTCGTACGAAATCCAATATGGCGGCCGCCCCAAGATGGCGGACTAAATTTCTTTACCACCCTCCTGACATGGGAATGAAATAGGTACTAAAAAGCACAAAATAAAATTGAAAAAAAAAACCTTTTCAAAAACAAGTTTTTATTTTTAAGCCATGTACTAAAACGAATAAAGTAAGTTTAGGTTTTCCTTAAGATAATAATTCAATTCCAAATTTCTAAAAGTTTTTGCATATTGAAAAGCTTGTCGCGCAAATTGGAAAGGAAAAACTGCATACTTTGACAAATAGGTACTTGCTGATCGAGCAATCACTGTCTAATAAAATTAATTGATACCTACTTTCATCAACATTTCGCGCGACAAGCCTTTCAATTTTGCAAAAACTTGTCGCAATTTGGAATTGAATTATCTTAACGAAAACATAAACTTATTTTATTCGTTTTAGTACATGGCTTAAATAAAAGCTTGTTTTTAAAAAGGTTTTTTATTTTCAATTTTTTTAGACTACATTTACCATGTTACGTCCAAACACAATAATAAGTATCTAACATCTTATACAAGGTGCTGCAGTTAAAATATACAATCTTTAATATAATGTAAATTTGTATTTGTCAGTATTATTATTAAAGTGGTAGATAATAGAGGCATATTATGTTGTAAATGTAAAAGTTCAGAAGCCCGCCGTGCTACATAGATTTACTGCTAGATTCGTCTATATTAGCAAGATATTATTTCTTGCAAGTCACTCTTTATGAACTACCGCCACGAACTTTCGGTAAAAGTTTTATAAATGATGAAATTTTGCGGTGTCACCAAACTCGAGTTTTCATTATACCTATTACTTTCCGATAAGCTGAAGAACAATACATTATTCGCACAAGAGAAAAGTTTTAATTATGTGTTACGTAACGTAGAAACATTCATGCAAATATTTAGGGATTCCGAAAACGTAGCTACAGATGGGTCAAAATTTTGTCCAATTATTAGAGGAAATCTACTATATGACATGAATTAAATGAAAAATAAATTTTAAACTCGATATTTCGAGAAAACCATAAAACTAAGCAAACCATTCAAATGAATATTATTGTAGGTATGTCAAGATTACAATTTTGTGACTGACACTTCGTGCGTGTAATACCAAGTTTGGCGCACTTTATAACAGTCAGCTTTGGCTCTATTGAAAAATCAAAGCATAATTATTATTGTTATTGTTAAATGATACGAAAATTATTTAGGATAGTGCGTCGTACATACCTACATTTTAAGAGGATAAACTTTTTTATTTTTTACTCTCCGAAAAATATATTCTGTATAAAACTTTTGCTTGCAAAATGAAAAATTAGACTGGCATATAGTGGTTTCTCCTCAGACGTACTTACAAACATTTATAAACAAGAATTTAATGGCCATAATATCTGTTGTTTAACACAATCATAACATGGTTAAATTGGGAGAAAAAATCATGACGATTAATAGCAACAACTCTTCATTAAATCATCCCCACAATCCACAATACTCCAAACTAGGAGTACCCCAGAAGCAACTGAATGCTTGTGTTGGGGGAGGGGGGCAGTTACTATTATTTTGTCTTCATTGTCTGGAGGCGGAGCTATATAAAATTTAAAGATACAGTTATTGCCATTTTACCGAGGGCCTCGTAGAAATTCCAAAGACTTTACAGCTATTGTTTAATGGACCAGTGTCTCCTATAAGTTGCTCGGATTTCACTTTATGTCCCGCATGTGTTCGTAGCATGGCTTTGTAAAATCCCATCCATATACCAGCTGGTCCAAATAAACATACCTACCTCGGTATTGAGGTGTCTCTTAACATGCGGACTAGAGTTACTACTTTTTTGTTTTTATTGTTTCTGTGTAGCCGACTATTACGTCAAACGGAATTTCTAAGAAATATGCGAGGTTCTGCAATACAGCGTGACCCATATGCAGGGAATAATGCTCATATCTTTTTAAATATTCCACCTAGAAAAAAAGGGTATCAATAAAATCGATTAATAATTGAGACATTTTTCCGTCGACTGTAGTTTTTGTAGGTTTTCAAATTAATATTGATAATGACTATAAAATAAATTCGGCGTGAAAGGTTTCTGATAATTAGGCCTTTGATTTTCTCTGGTAGTATAAACATTAGGATCCTATATTTATAGTTTCTGCAAGAATTGATTCACAATTTTGTTCATCTTCCTGGTCTTCCATTTATTCAATGTTTTAAACACAGATTTTACGAATTATAATTTAGGCAGTGACAGGTATTTTGATAGAGAAATCAAAAGTAATTAATTATTAGTTCATTTTTCCAAAGGTACCTGTTTCTCAACTTCAATGCACGTTTGCCATATATGGTGATGTTTACAAATCAGTGACGTCACAAGAGGTGGTTAAAACCTCTTTGTATATTACCTATAGAAAAACTAATAGTGCTTTTTCAATTTCGAATAACGCAAAAGCATTCCGGATGCAGAGGGGGATTCACGTAAAATTCGCAGTACGTAACTTTTTTATTTTTCGACTTTGAAAAAAACTGTAAATACTATATTTGCAAATGATTCATTTTCAAAAGTTGAAAAGTCAAATACCGTATATTTTCTAAACAGCTAGAGCAAATATATAATATTATTATATTATAATTTCCGCGACCGCTGCCATTTTCGAGAAATGACACAAACTTTTGTTTTTTTAAATGGAAACCATAGTTATTTCCGTTATTTTTTTGAATAAACATGTCGTTGGAAGAAGGCTCTAAAAATGCCTGAGTTTTTGAGACCACGGCCAACTATGGTTTCCATTAAAAAAAACACAATAAGTTTGTGTCATATCTCGAAAATGACAGGTGTGACATTGGGGACATCATTCCCTCTAATTTTGGTATTTACACTTTTTATTTAAAATCAGAAATAACGAAGTTAGACGGATTAGAATAATAAATCGCCCAAATTTCGTTTTTTCAAAATATCTAGTAAGCCATGCCTTTTTTCAAAAATCTACAAGGCGCGTTAAATCGGACCCACAAAACTGCAATTCTTTTCCCGTTTAATCTTCCTTCTACTAGTTTCCGAGATCCCCATACTGATCATAAAAAACTCACCCGTATGTATGATACAAACTTTTCTGACAGTGCATCAAGGGTTCAGGGTTGTGTTACCGCTGCGCTGGTTAAAAGTTGTGTAGATACGGGTCAAAGACTCACCTTATAGGTACTAGTTACCGACTACTAAATAATTTAATAGAGTATTCATGACCACTTTTTGAAATTTTGACCTTTTTAAATAAACTGCCTGGCAGATAGATTGTTCTTTGTTTATTTTTCTATTCATTACGATCGAACCCAGACAAAATATGTAAATACCATATTGTTAAAATTAGTTGTTTAGTCACAGTAGGTAGGTACTCTAGCCATGGTGCTAATACCACTGAGTAAAGAAACACGTTTCTTTTAGTAAATGCTAATAACTAATTCAATAAATTCAATAACTAATAATTTGGACCTGCCGGTGTTGCAATTTGCATCTTTGCAGTGCAATATGGTCGAAAGACAAGGATACAATAATGTAAAATTTTTCAGGTGTTTTGTTATGAAGTACCTAGGTCCCTAAGTACCTATTGTTTTTGCATTACAAAAAGATAATCGTGGGTTTAAAGTACGGAAAATAATCAGGAATTTCCACAAAATACCCTTTTTATTACTTACCACTGAGGAGTTGTTCTAAGTATATGCATTTGCTGTTGAGGTAGTTTGGGTCTATACTGGAATTGGAACCAGGCGTAGACGGACTGTCTAGGTCTCCGTTCTCCGAAGCTGATGCAGCTGCCATTAAGCTCAGCCTTGCCGAAAGCTCTTCGACGTCTGAAAAAAAAACATTGAATGCAATAAGTACACTATGTATAAGTAGCTTTTTTAAATTGGATAGTTAACGTACAAAGGTTCATTGATGATAATAGGCCCTTTCATGTTAGTTATTTTAATTTTTTTTGAATGTAGTAGATCCATTATGTTCAAAATTTTTTTCGATTCCTTTTCAGCCCTGACATCACGGCTCTAGAGCAGTGCTTGGCTGAACTATTGCGGAGTTGCCGTGTTTCTACAAGCTGTGTTGAGAAAAGATCGATTTTGTTTTAACGTTTACACGGAGAGTCGACAATTTTGGACGTTGGAGAAAACGTCAGTATTATTGGGTGGGTATTTTGAATTACCCTCCTAAAAGAATATATCTGCGCATCGCTGATATATTGATTAGCCCGCAAAGAGATAAATCGCGGCAACAAGGGCTATTCTCATACACACATACAAATTCCTCAATATATTTAATGTTTACTGCAAAAAGTTCATTTAATGCAAAATTTAAATGGTTTCCTTTCATAAAAACAATATTCATTTCTTATTTCTCAATTACGGGAGTGTATTCCTTTTTTATTTATATATTTAATTCATTGATTAATATTGATACAAAATAGGATTATTAAGCTCCTACACTCTCAAATTATTAGAATATCAAAATCCCAAATTTGACGAATGTTACGCTAGCAAACAGGCAGATAACTGCAGCTATCATCTTTCTAGTTTTTGCCCCTGCAGTAATACTGTCTCTAATTACTAAATCGAGAAAATGCGATATGATAACGATTTTGGGTATGCTTTGATGGAGTGTTGTTTGAAATAGCAATACTACTGAAATCAATCATTGACGTTAAAATTAAAAGTGTTTATATATTCTGTAAGTTGTCAAAACAAGTTTTACAATATTTCATTTAATTCAAAATTTCGGGCAAAGTGACGTATCATTCTTTTACACAATATATCCAGGAAAATACCAAGTACCTATATAGTCAATTTTGAATCAAATGACATCTCGTGTAATTTGCTAGCAACATCTGAAGGAGACAGAGTTTGGGATGATACGGGACATCGCGCGAAATGTTGAAATATGTATCTAATTTTTTTCGCGAAATCGCGTTTGACAACTGACACGAGTATTGAACATTGAATATCTTTAACAAGTCAATGACGTCGATGTTATAGCATTTTATTTTTCGAGAAACAATGATGTCTTGCAACGGCGGAGATTTACGCCATATTGCAGTGGCGTAACTAAGGAAGAGTAGGCCCGTGTTCAAAATTTCAGGTGGGCCCCTGTGTTTTTTTTATGTTTGAAAGTGGTGCAACAATGACAAACATTGTACAGGATGTCCCATTTTCGATACTTTTGCAAGTTACATTTATATTTTGAAATTCTTACCTTCTAGTAAAAACCCGTGTACGCCACTGAATTCTACATGAAAAAATCTCTAATGGTCGATTTTACCATTTCAAGAAGTTAGCATATAACGGATATAAGGGGGGGGTGCCTGAAAATGGCAAATTTTAAAAATCACCTTGTGTTTAAAAACTAAAGAGGCCGCATGAAAATTCTCTATACTAGCCTTTCTTTTTATGAAAAAGTAGGTCAGTGTCCCGAAAACCGCAACTCCCTATTTCTAAAAACAAACGAGATACCTCGCAAAAGTATCGAAAATGGGACACCCTGTAGGTGCATAATAGAGAATAAACCAACTTAAACTTTGTATTGACCAACAGTTAAAAATAATGCACATTGCTCACTACAGGTCGAAAAACACCATTTTTATAGGTCAAAATGTTGAATCACCATGTACGTTCTGTACAGGGTGATCCGAACTCGACGCCCCAGGCCTACTGCGGGAACACGAAAACTGAAAATAAAATTTCGAACAGGGACTCTTAAATGGAATGGACTGAAAAACATGGAATTTTTTCTATTCACTAGGATCGTTTTTTAGAAATCCAGCTAGCCCAGAAAACAATTTCGATAGTCAGAAATTATAGGGTGCCTTGTGCACCATTAAATTTGTTCGACTGGAGTATTTTTTAAATTTTTGAATTGTGCTTGTTACTGACTTGTTTGCTATTATAGTTTGTTACAAAATATGTATTTAATATTCCAGTTGAAAAAATTTAAGGGTGCACAAGACATAACATTCTCTTAAATAATTTCTGACTATCAATTATAAATTTTGAACAATAAAAGATACACAAAATCTTTTCCTATAAAAGTTTTTGAGAATGATATGGACTTTCAATATTTAGGAAAAAATGGTATATTTCTGGGAAAAAATATTGATGACGTCATAGCGGCCATTTCCCCAAACAACAAAAAAGCTAATTTTCGGTTATAATTGGGCCTTATAGTATGTCCTGTTTAAGAACCCCTGTTCGAAATTTTATTGCCAATTTTCGTGTTCCCGCAGTAGGCCTGAGGCGTCGAGTTTCGATCATCCTGTAGGTACATTTACTCTTAAGTTATTATACATTTTTTGTACCACCCTTGCATTTTTATTGTTGCGAAATTTCAATCGCCCTCTATGTAATCGATTAGATAATCTGACTCGTAGGTTATTACGCAGCACCACATCAATCGGCTCGCATCGAAAAAATCGAAATTTATGCGCCCTGTAGGTATGAATCTTGGTGGCTGTGGGCCCCTAGCAGCTTTGGCCCCTTGTTCACCCCACACTCTGAACACCCTGTAGTTACGCCACTGCCATATTGGTTCACTATTACTCCATAAAAGAATATGAGTAAAGTAGAAGGTAGTAAGTAAGTAAACAAGTAAGTAAGCACAAATAATTAAGGCTCAATGTACAGCAGGTATGTGATTCAACATTTTGACCCATAAAATGGCTTTTTTCGATCAGTAGCCAGCAACACGCATAATTTTAAACTTTTGGTCAATACAAATTTTAATCCAAGTAATTACTCACACTTTGAGACAAAAATTATTTAAAAATATTTATCACAATGGCCGTTATTAGGGTCAAAATGTTGAATCACCACGCACGTGGTGTACATTCAGTCTTAACGACTTAATATCAAGACGACACAAAGAAAAGTTAACAGTGTTATGGTTTAGATAACATTTGATGCTTACTTTACGTCAATTATTTTGGAATTTTTTTTCAATAATTTGAATTGTTCGACTGCAATCTTCATCCACAAAAAAATAAGTCATTTATATTCATTTATATTGCTTTACATTAAACATTTTTGTCTACATGCAGACAGACTAGATGAGGGTTCACAGCTAAAATTTTTAAATTATTTGTATGTGGATAAAAATTAAACTGAAACTTTGAACTTTTAGCCTGAGAGCTGCTACATACATGGTGGTACAATTTTATCTGTAACCCCCTAAGCGGGCGTCTAGTTTTACATCGTTGGAAAGCCCTTTCAATTCTCTACACAACGGCGGATCATTTTTGATTCCGGCATCATGTGCAACTGCTAAATTTCAACCATTTCTCGGGGGTGAAATGCATGTTAAAAGTAAAAAAAAAAATACTAAGTAAGTTACACATTAGTTTATTAAAAATATACAGTGCCCGCCAAAAAGTCTGCACCATATGGGAAAAATTTTTAGTAAATAACTTACGGAAAATTTGTTTGCGGCATCAGGTTTTGCTTGCTCTAGAACCAAAACTGACATAATCAAATGTTGTGACGTAGTCTCTTTTATATGTCAAATTTGACATTAATGAAAAATGTCCGAAAAATAGGCTTAGTTAACCGAATTTTGAAAAAAGTCATAAGAAAAATGTGTTTCTTTCGCAATTTTATACCCCTATATTTCAAGAGCCTACTACGATTTTCATATTTTGCCCTTTGTTGGATATTATTGGACATATTTTAAATTTTCTAGATATTTCTGATCAGATCAGCATGACAGAAATATTTGTGTGTTTTTACCACCATTTACTATAGAAAGAAGTTCGTAAATCGAATTTATGTGTTTATCTGTAAAAGTGAGATCAGTTTTACACCAAGCGTGCTTCTTCAACATGCCTTCATTTTATTTTTTTGCAAAAAAAAAGGAAAAAAAGGATATTTAGGCCGTAAACTAAGTATTGTGCAGTATGTATTCAGTCAATGAGTGTTTTAAATTACATAGGATCGACTTTTATGGATTAACAAATACGGAAAAGGGCAACAAAGGGCAAAATATGAAAATCGTAGTAGGCTCTTGAAATTTTGCACAGGGGTATAAAATTGCGAATTGCGAAAATAAGCCCATTTTTCGGACATTTTTTTTCATTAATGTCAAATTTGACATATAAAAAAGACTACGTCACAACATTTTATTATGTCAATTTTGGTTCTAGAGCAAGCAAAACCTGATGCCGCAAACACATTTTCCGTAAGTTATTTACTAAAAATTTTTCCCATGGTGGAGACTTTTTGGCGGGCACTGTATATTTATTGGACTAAATTTGTTGGTTGTTTTTCGTAGATATACAGGGTGGCCAAAAAATACAAATGTTCTAAACAGTGGCGTAACCAGAATGTAAAGTTGGGGGGGGGGGGGGGGGCAAAACTATTGTTTTAAAATAAATTTTATTTAGAAATAAATACCACGCGGCAGATCTTTGGGGGGGGGGGCTAAAGCCCCCAAAGCCCCCCTGGTTACGCCACTGGTTCTAAAGAACGTCGATTTCTAATTTTAGGGTATCAAATAATAAAGTTGTTAGGAATTAAACAAGGCCATCAAATCGGAAATTTTAAGTAAATAAAAAAAACTGTATGATTATTTAGTTGAAGATTTGAGGCCCTTATTTAATTCCTAACAACTTTTTTACTCTGTGATTTCAGACATTTGCATATTCGGGACATTTTTTTATCTGACAAGAAACAGCCCCTGATTTTTTTCGCACTTATTCATTTACACCTTTTACAATTGACTATCTTGTATCGTCTGGTTACGATAATGGTTGTACGAATCAAAATTGAGTTCTGTAGTAAGTTGCTTGCTGTTTTCATAAAACGTCGAATCTAAAGTAGGGTTTTAGCAATAGTAACTTTGCGTGTTATGTTTGTTTTCCAATAGTGACTCGAGTTCACTGAACAGTTTTAGTGTCGTTCTAATATAAGTAGGTTTGGTTCGTATTGTTAAATGGCCTGCAACCTGCAACAATAAAATCTGGTAAAAATACACAATGGCGTACTGAATCATGGAACGTGAAAATAGATTCGAGGTTTTTAAAGCTCAACTGAAAACAAGGGGCATTATTGTGGTTTCTGAAGGCGTATTTTTAAAATCGTTTATAAACCGACGTCTCTGATTCATTTACGATTTTGAAACCTTGCCATATCAAATTTGAATTTATAGTTTTCCGAGAAAATCAAGTAGAATTAATCAAAGATTTATTTGTATGTTATGTGTTATGTTTCTAGAATCATGTAGCTATTTAGTAAATTAGCGGAAAATTTCCAAATCTTTCTACCCTGTATCAACAAACATAGCGTAAATATTATTTTATTTTGGCTGGCGCCTCGTCTAGCACAATATTTCTCATCTAGGTAAACCTTAAACTGTTTATTTTACTTTTGGTTTAGATGGGAAAGGTGAATTTGTGTAAGCACGAGGAGAGGAAATAATAATTCATATATTTTCAGTTGATATTTTGAGAATGCATGGTCTTAATTTTTCAGCTGCTGCATAGATCTGTTCATCTTTCTGATATATTGGGTAACATACATCAAGGAGTCTCGTCACTTAAAAAATAAATAGGTGCCTGATTACTTAAATAATTGGAGCAGATGTGAATTTTGTGATTAGAATAGGGTCACCAACGTGTTGTTGCACGGGATATGGACCAGATTAAAACTATTAACACTTCAAATATCCGGTGGTATGGCAATTCTGACCTACTGAAATTGTTTGCCTATATTTCAGCCCGATTGTAAACATGAGTAGGTAATTTCCCGAATCACAGTTCCTCAAAGATGCTTCTATTCCGATTAGTGGTTTCGGTTAACTTTGATGAAACGATTTCCTTCAAGTGACTGCGGGGAAGTTTGTGCATAAGAATAAAAATGAGCTGCAAATAAGTGACAAATTTCAAGTATCGAATTCTATAAAAGCAGTTTTTCCAATTCGTGGTTTACTTTTATAAAGTTAGATAAAGCGCATTTATATTACATAATTTAAAATTTTACAGTTTACTGGTATAGCTTTATTGGCAAATACATATATAAATATACATATATATACCCATTGAATACAGATTAGGTAGCTGCAAATAAGTGACAAATTTCAAGTAGGTATCGAATTCTAGAAAAGGAGTTTTCCAATTCGTGGTTTACTTTTATAAAGTTAGATAAAGTTAATTTATATTACCTACATAATTTCAAATTTTACAGTTTACTGGTATAGGTAGCTTTATTGGCAAATACATATATACATGTATACTCATTGATGTGAAATTTTGGAATACAGTGCAGATTGTAAACATGACTTAGAAAATACAAAAAATTGCATGCAAGTTCTTACTGTTTTATCTAGGTATATACAGGATGTCCCATTTATGCTTGTCGTATAACATTTTTCTCTTATAGACGCTTGTTGACTGAAAACAGGGCGTTGAAGTTCTTTATCGAAATTGAATTATGACAGTATCTCCCAAAATAATCAAGCTAGTGAACTGAAATTTCACACATTTTGACAATTTCAACACAAGTTTGATTTTATCGTCATGAAACAAGAGTACACTTTTGTGCAAAATGAAAAGATGCACTAAAATGTCGCAGTGCCAAATTTCAGATCAACAGCTTAATTGTGTTGGGAGATATTGTCATAATTCAATTTTAAGAAAATAAATTCAACGCCCTGTATTTCAGTCAACAAGCATCTAAGAGAACATGTTATACAACAAAAACTCACATATTTTTAACGCGAGATAAAACCAGCACACGGATTTTTTAAGCATAAAGAGGACACCCTGTACCTATATTCATTTTTCATATAGCGCTATTAATTTCCAGACCAAGAGTACAGTATTCTGTAACGTATCCCTGTTTAAGAACCATGCTATACGTACTGACTAATTAAAATAAATAATTAGAATTAAATCACGATTTATGTGTTACTCAACATAAATAAAACATTTCAGACAATTGCGATTTGATGTAGCACAAGGAAACACTGAGGCACACATTTACAGCTCCAGAAAAACAACACGTGTTCTTCTTTTAGGGGTCTGATGACCCCGCATAAACAAAAAGGGGGGAATTTTATCAAATTTGTCAACGAAAAGTTTCACAGAATTTACAAACAGGTTCTTAGGTGACGTGAAAAAAATGGCTGTGCACGAAGGTATTTTTTTGCTTAAAAATATTCTATTTACAGTAACATTGAAATAAAAAAAAGAAAAAGTGATAATTTCTGGAAGACTGTATTCCATCAATAATGTAATTTTATCCGCTGGACTATAATATGAATCTATATTGTACTAAAATCGAGCAACTCTTGCGCCTGGCGTAAACAAGAGCACGTGCGTTGAAATATTCGCCATATCCGCACTGAGGTACGACCTTTATTTAATTTTAGTTTTACAATTCTGTACATCAAAATATTTCGGACAAGAATTATTGGCTTAATTAAAATGATTCAAAACATCGATAAAATTATTTGTGGCAGTGTCTAAATAGCTGAAAACAACAAGATAAAACCGAATATCTACACTTTCGCGATCGAGTACGTCCCTGTTGCCGAGTCGGGTGAAATTTTATAGCCTACCGACCAATCGCGGATCGTCATTGAACACGTGGTTTTATTTACGCCAGGCGTACGGATTGCTCGATTTTAGTATAGTTACAATGTGATGTGAAAAAAAAAATATGTGGTACGAACAAAGCTTTGGTCTTGACGGTAAATAGTTTATACAGCGCAATTTACGTTTACAAACAATAAATTGTATGTTATGCAAATTTAACATAGTTTCTGCTTGTTAAAATGTTTGTAGCCACTTAAGTAAGTGCTAAGTAGCCAAAAGAAGCATTACTGGCAATTTTGTTATCCGCTAAGCGCCCCAAAATTAAAATAATAGCGTCAAAAACAGCAGATGAAGAGCTACGTCCTGATTTACTCGAATAATTAGCAGGAGATTTATGAGAGTAATAAATAATGTGGGGCATTTCTTATATACGCCCACAACAAATAATGCAAATGCAATTATTTAAAGTGCTTTAATTAATGAACCCTGGGGGTTTTTGGTTTGGTTTCGAGATGCATTTAAAAGTAGCTACCTTGAGAGGATGCGTTCAAAACATTGGCTTACATCACATAGGTACATACTTAATAAACTAGCGCTACGGCAATATGCTGTATATCTTCTGTGCATATTTGCAACATGACAACTAACAAATCAACAATATAAATAACATTGCAAAGCCAAAGATAAATCTGTTTCACAGAATTACGACTATATGTACAAATACTGTTATAGTTGGCAATCGTCGACCAGTAGCTGGATATACCATCACCAAATTGCATGCATGAGCTTGCTGCCAGTTAGAGACGGTGGCTCATTAGTGTGATAAAGTACCAAAATTTACTTACGAAAAAATATTTTTTAAATTTTTTTTCTTGAATGTCATAAGGCAACCAATGCCACTAGGCATGAGAAATGAGCAAGAAATCAAGAATTTAGGGTAAGTGCGGCAACGTTGCCCCAATTCTACGGCTTCTCAAATCAACGACTTCCCCCAGTGGCGCACCCAGGACTTATTTATGGGAGGGGCACAGTATGCTTATGTTTTGATCGTGTCGGGTACAAAGATAAAGGAGGGGGCGAAACCGAGCTGAGAAAGAAAAAAAAACATTTTTATTTAGCCACATAATGTACCGCGGGTGCTCTCCTGTTGGGGGCAGGGCCGAAGCTAGGGGGGCTGGGCGGGCAGTTCCCGCGTCAGAATTTGTTTTGCCCGCTCTCGAAATATCCTCCAAACATAAAAAATAGGGAGAAATTATCACCTATTTGATATTTGATATTTTTTTTGGTAAAAAATCACCTATTATATAATAGATAGGTATTAAAGAAAGCAATTTTTTGGAACCATGTGTTTGCATTTTTATGTACTTTGTTGAATTTTTAAGGTGAAAGAAAGGTAATTATGGAACGTACTGTACGCACCGCCCGATTTTCTTGAGATTTTGGCTACCCCCCTATGTTCCCGAGAAACCGGTAGGCACTAATTTTAACACAAAATTATCACTTACCGGTGTAGGTGATTATTTTAAAACGAAATTATCATCTACGGGTAGGTGATAACTTTTTTGGTAAAAAATCACCTACCACTATAATAGATAGGTACTAAAGAAAGCAATGTTTTGGAAATTGATCACCACCCTATTTTGCACCATCGAAACTTCGCGAAAACCTGCGGAAAAACCGAAATTTCGAAAGATTTATGCCGTGTTTACGACCGGCCCGGCCGCTGTTTCGCCCGACATTCGGCGCGGACATTCGGCGCGCGCCGAATGTCGGGCGAAACACGGCATAAATCTTTCGAAATTTCGGTTTTTCCGCGGGTTTTCGCGAAGTTTCCATGTTGCAGAAGGTGCAAAATAGTGTGGTGATCAATTTGAGCTAAATTCATATCGATTATAACCAAATATCGCCGTGAAAAAGTGGGGTGTCAAAAGGAAATTTGAAAATTCATTTTCTAGGAAACTACGTCTGACCTTAAAACACTGAGGTCGGACTGAGGGGGGTAGCCAAAATCTACGCTACGTTAATTATAATTAGTAAGTTGGCAATGAAAAAAAAAACACATTTTTAATAAGTATAAAACATAATGTTGTAGGTATTTATTACAAATTAAAAAAGTTATGAAACATATTACTCAGAGGAAGAAATTTGTTTTAATACAGCTGGTGATGATTTTTAAGTAAGAATAAAATTCTTGGCTCATTTTTTAAATATTGACCTTATAGTTATCAACATAGCCATAAGGACCAAAACCTGTAACTGGGTTTTTTTAGTCGTCCACAATTTGTTTATTAAAGAAAAGACTATTTCTACTGGTGCATTTGTGCCAGGCAGACATAAAATGTATTCAATTATAATACAAAAGTTTTCATGTTTAAGATTGTTATTTAGTAAAAAACAGTCCTGGGCTTCGTTTGGGAAAGCGGGACAATTTTGCGTCCCGAAGATTTTTTCGGGGACACCGGGACGTAGGGCCGAAAAATTGGACAGTCCCTTTTCAAAACGGGACGTATGGTCACTTACCTATAGCACAGACCTATATAGCATAATATAGGTCTGTGCGTATAGGTAGAAAATAGCGTTGACTGAACAGTCAACGAAAATAGGTTAAATCGCTGTATTATTATTATATTTGTGGATTTACACTGTTCCTTGGTGTTTTGAGATTCACGTGACGTGAATTTACGCTGATTTGATTGTCAAAGTGGTATTAGTTAAATAAGGTATATTAAGTATGATTGCGTTATTAGAGAAGAATCTCGTGGTGTGTTTTTTACAATAGTTTATTACTTATCTTAACCGCGAAAACTTTGATTTAATTTCATTTTTAAAGCTTCCCCGGAGTCATTGGTTGAGGTTCTGAGACATAAGAAAAAACACGCATTTTTCAAGAGTAGTTCGGTTTCGTTGATTCTACATTCTACAGTCATCCCGTTTATCGAAAGTCGGGAAATTCTCTTAGATATAGGATTTTCTAGTTTTTTTTCGGTACCGGAGGAAAGTACGAGGCCAAATTAAGAGATTTACCACCTCCTTCGATTTTGAGAATGAGGTTGTCGAAAGACTTTTGCGAAAAAACCTACCAATGTCCGCATGGGCAGGGTTGTAAGGTTTTTCACTATTATTCAGACAACCTAACGGCGGCGCCGAATTTACTGTTTTTCGCACTGTAACTGGCAATGTCGCGTAATGTTATATTTTGCCGTCACTTACGCCTTTGAGGTTGTGGCTGGCTTTCAAACCGCGAGAGAGGGGATGGGTAATAATTGCAACGTTGTCGGTTCAACTCCTTTGCGACCGCACGTATTGGAACGATTTCAAGGGCCGCGCCTGTACATCCATTAGATCTTGGATGCCCCTATATGATATCCTATATCCTAGATGCTAAAATATTTAGTTTTATAAAGCCGTTAACTTGTATTTTTTGTTACAAATGATATTTACAGTGGCAAAATACATAATGTCACTGTCAACTGCCACCTGCTCACCCCCAGAAACCTCGCAATAAGGAATAAGATTATAGAATAAGATGTTATGTAAAATGTAGAGAGTATATTTCTTTACTTGAAGCACAGAATATTATTCTGTGCTTGAAGCGAGTAGGTTGCTTCAGATAATATGGGCCCGATCATTGCTATTTAAAGAAGTTGTGGTTAATTTTTAATTTTTTAATAGGTACAACCCGTCCCACGAACATATTTACTAGTTTTTCGCAAAAGTCTTTTGATAAATTCGAAAAGTGCCGTTGTAAAAATCGAAGGAGGTGGTAAATTTCTTAATTGGGTCTTGTGCTTTCCTCCAGTACCGAAAGAAACCTCGAAAATCCGATATTTAACGAAATTTCCCGACTCCCGATTTTTAAGTATCGAGAAACGGAACGGCTGTAGAATTAGCGAAATTGACGGAAAATTCTGAGAAACCGCTCATAGAAATTGCGTGTTTTTTCTCATTTTTTGATTTTTCGGAGGCACCGGAAGCATCTGCACCTCACCTGAAGATTGAGGGAAGCTTTAAAAATTCCGACCCCAGAGCCCCGAGTTGAAATAACTTAGCTGTAGCTCGGCGAAAAAGGGCAATTTCTGACAGTTTCGGACTTTGGCTTTTAGGTGACGGGAAATCCCGAACAATCACGTAAAAAAGATGCGTCCCACCTGCGTTGGTCGTTTTTTTGCCGAAAATCCTTAATAACTCAAAAACGGGAAATAATTTAAAAAAGTTTCGTTAAATACGTTGACCCGTTCACCGGCCATCTCGCCGTACCTTCAGATCTCCCGAAAAACGCGTTTGAATTTTTTTTTCCCGGGCATCAAACGGTATATGGCACTGGCCGTATACCGTATAACGGGACTTGGCACACAACTCGCGTCCCCGGGGCCCCGAATCCCGAAAATACACCTAACAGATTTCTAAAGGACCAAGGGACCCTTTTTTATTGTTGCTCCATGTGCCTTTTTTCCTATTTTGTTCTATAATCATATGAGAGTAGATTTTTTGCCTAAAAATTAACCACAACTTCTTTAAATAAAAATGATCGGGCCCATATTAATTAAGGCACCCTACTCGCTTCAAGTAAAGATATACAGGGTGTTTCATCTTAAGTGCGAACACCCCCGTAAAATTTGTATTCTCCATCGGATTTTAGCCGCTTTTTTTTCTAAAAATAGGCCACAAAAAACTCCACGTTGGTGCAAAATTTCAGGTCTTAATGTCAATTTTCGAGGCCTACTACAAATTTTTTTCTAGTAAAAAATGACGAAAACCATTTAGCGATTTTTTTATTTAAAATCTGACACCACAGCGTTAATCAGAACAACCTAAAACCCCCGTATACCAAATTTGAACAAAAAATATACAGGGAGTTCTATTCTGCAGGGTGGCAAAATTGAGCAAAATAGAAATTTTAAAGGCACCTGGAGAGTCAAGTGTGCCATGGAATCCCGTCAAAACAGATGAATGATCAACAGGACTACTCAAAGTGTTGGTGTGCAAAGATTCAATACAAAAATGTACAGGGTCTTTTTCTCTGGGCGATGTCAAAATGCTGAATTTTTATTATTCAGGAGTGCTCTGGAATCATTGAATAAATAATATTAATAAATACAAAAGCAATTTATTTCTTTACATCATCCAACCAACAAATAAAAACAATTCAAATTGTTGGACCTTTATCAATAAAGTCAGTGTCTAAGATGATACATTTTCTGTGCGTTTCCTGTTGTGGCACACCAGCCACCTTAACTCATATGGACTTACTGACTGGCAGGCTTCTGTATTTTTTAGACTTCGTTCGTTTGTAATGTCTAGGGTGGTTTTGATATACTTGATTTTTGACCTGTATAAAGTTTAAAAAATTCAGCATTTCGAGTTGCTACAGAGAAGAACACCTTGTATATTTTTTTATCGGATCTTTGCACATCGACACTGTGAGTGGTCCTGTTCATCATCCAACTGTTTCGAAGTAATTCCATGGCACACTTGACTCGCAAGATGATTTTAAAATTCTATTTTGCTCAATTTTGACACCCTGCAGAATGGAACTCTCTGTATATTTTTTGTTCAAATTTGGTATACGGGGGTTTTAGGTTGTTTTGATTAACGCTGTGGTGTTAGATTTTAAATAAAAAAATCGCTAAATGGTTTTCGTCATTTTTTACTAGAAAAAAATTTGTAGTAGGCCTTGAAAATTCACATTAAGACCTGAAATTTTGCACCAACGTAGAGTTTTTTGTGGCCTATTTTTATAAAAAAACGCGGCTAAAATCGGAAGGAGATTACAAATTTTACGGGGGTGTTCGCACTTAAGATGAAACACCCTGTATATTGTCTACATTTTTAACATCTTATTCTATAATCTTATGAGAGTTGAACTGCGGCCGACTCTCATACTTTAGGTAAGGACATTTTTAGGGATACATTACATTTTTTGCATAAACTGTGATTAGCAAAATATTTTCTGGGACAACAGACAGATATTTCTAGGGTTCAGTGAGAAACTTTGTTCTATACTTAAAAACCTTCCTTGTCAATAATAGGTTAGGTATAGTATAGGTATCCTGATAAATGATATTAGTAAACGCATTCTTTGATAACAGGTAACTATATACTCAAAAGTAAATAAAATGAAATACCAACCAATACGAAACATAATATATTACCTTCAGTATATGTACAGCCTGCAACAGAGGCTGAGATTCTTCATATTATAAAGAATTTCAAAAAGAAGAATTCATCAGGATTGGACAATATCAGTCCAACCTTATTGATGAAGTCTTGGACATATATTGCAACCCCACTAACATTCATATTCAATTTATCATTATCAGCAGGCCATTTTCCTGATATACTAAAAATATCAAAAATCATTCCAGTTTTTAAAAAAGGAGATAGAACTCAAGTTGTAAACTACCGACCAATTTCACTTTTGTCTACAGTATCTAAAATATTGGAAAAAGTTGTTTACAGCAGACTACTATCATTTGCATCAAAAAATAACATATTTGATAATGCTCAACATGGCTTTCGAAATGGTAAATCTACTGAGTCTGCTATATCTACTTTCTTAAATTGGATATATGAAGCAATTGATCATAGACGAAGTTGTATCGGAATATTTATGGACCTTAGTAAGGCCTTCGATGTGGTTGACCATTCATTGTTGCTGAATAAACTATATTGCTATGGTTTGAGAGGTAGGATTTATAGTTGGCTAACATCCTATTTATCTAATAGATCTCAGCTCGTTGAGGTTAATAAAGTACGTTCAGATACTGTTCTAAACAGACTTGGAGTACCTCAGGGATCAGTGCTTGGACCTTTGTTATTCTTATTTTTTGTAAATGATCTACCATCTTGTGCTGATAGTGAGAATTTAATTATGTTTGCTGATGATAACAGTTGTGTGGCTACTGGCAAGAATATCACTGAGGCCTTAAGACTGGCCCAAGACATGATGTTACGGTTTACTACTTGGTTTCAAACAAATGGATTGTTCTTGAATGTGAGTAAGACAGTTTTTATGAATTTTGGTACTAGAGTAGAAAATAATAGTACATCCTACTTAATAAGAGCATCTCATAAATCCGTTGTGCAAGTTGAAAATACCAAATTTCTGGGCATACATATAAACTGCCAATTAAAGTGGAATGCACATGTCGATGACTTACGTGGAAGACTGTCATCAGTCTCATACGCCATCTTTAGATTATCAAACCTCTGCAACAGGCCAACAGGCAAATACTCATATCATACTATTATGCAAACTTTTACTCCCGCGTTAAGTATGGTCTAATTTTCTGGGGATTGAGTGCGGAGGCTGGTAGAGTGTCCCGTATCCAAAAGAAAATAGTGAGAACTATAGCAAATGCAGGCTTCAGAGCTACATGCAGACCAATTTTTAAGGATCTTCATCTACTGTCTGTGTACCATGTATTTATCTTTTTGAGGTATTAAAGTATGTCAGGATTAATATTATAAACTTTATCCCTAATAATGTCTATCATACGTACAATACTAGATTCGGTGAAACTCTCAGGGTGCCTCTACATAACTTATCTTTAAGTGAACATAATGTCTTCTATGCAGGGGTGAAGATATATAATAAACTTCCAAAATCCATTACAAACATTCCAAATTTTAAAACATATAAGAATGCTCTGATTAAATTTTTGTCAGAGAACTGTTTTTACTTTGTGGGTGAATTCTTAAATAGTTAGTTAATCCTGTGTTCACTTGTTGCAATTACTATCTTAGGTACATGTTGCCTCAGAAATTTGTTCTCAGGTCTCATCAAAACATCTCTAATTTGTAAATTGACGTAACCTATACTCATTGTATTAATTTACTTGTAAGGTCTATTGGTTGAATAATAGTTATTTATGTACCAAGACACTGAAGTTCAACTTTTTATGACTCATGTGGAGTTTAGTTGCTGAGGCCTCTGGCCGAGGCAAATAAACCACATGAGTCATAAAAAGAACTTCAGTGCCGAGGTACATATTATATTTTTCTTGAAATCGGAAAAAAAATGTTTTATTAGGCAAGAAAATAATAATAAGGGATCACCCGTCCACGAACCGACTACGCGCGGCGTTGCTTGACTTTACCGATCGCTCTACCTAGCACAAGCATAATGATGTACGGCACCTTCTGACAGAAAAACCAAACTGCTGCTTCTTGTACAGCTTACACAACAAATCTATTGTTTTTCAAATTTACTAAAATATGTATACTGAAGGATTGCGCTTCTATAGGAAACAATTTCGCAATGTGTACGAAAAGTTAAATGAGCCTTTATCGGCCGGGTTTTGAATATTTGGTCACTTTTGACGGGCGATTTCTCCGCGTCTGACGTTTGATGTTTACATCTCGCCAAGGCCTACTTATTGAAAAAATCGTACAATAATGGGCTACATTATTGTACGATTTCTGTGCTTTTAGTGACGATTTTGGGACATTTTAATGCCGATTTCAAGAAAAAATTATTATTATTATTATACTCTAATAATAAATTAAGTTACGTTTTATACAATGTACTTCTCAGGAGGTGCGCCATATTATCCGCCTGGTGCAAGTTTTAATATTAACAATATTTTATTGTCGTTTAAGAAACAATAAAAATGATAGGAAGCAAATAAGCATATGCGCATATGTTCAATAACAGACGGCGTGCCCTGTAATAAGTTTACAAGTTCTATTTTTGTTTGGTTTGTATATTTTTGCGTTGGGACGGTATACCCGAGAAACTCATACGTTATTGTTTATATTTTGGCTGGGCGCCAAGAACAATATGCGAAAATCTGAGCCAGAAATAAACCCCAGTTAATTGCTGCAGGTTCCATCAATTTTCGATTAAGTGGATGTAAACATTTATTGCTAACTGTAATTTATTTAAAAACGATTGGGAAATTGAGCAGCATTCAGAGAATTCAAGTGCGCAGTAGGTGTTCGTTTGTAATCGATTCTGTAACCGATTTCTCAAACCTATGAAATCTGATAACGCTAACGCAAGGATATTGCATTTGGTGCTAGACTTCGACATTAGATTGTGTTAATTATTTGTTAACATAAAAAAATTATAATTACATACAAAAGAATAAACATTGAAAGTGAGCACAAAAACCCATTCGGTTGTACGTGAGCAACATTTCATACTATCTTCTACATATATAATAATAATTCTAATAAATAATATTAACAAAATAAAACTTTAGCTTAATTTGCAAAGAAATAAACAAAACAGAATACTTTTGTCAGGCAAAGAAAATAGTAACATACAGACGATATTGAATATAATAAAGTTCTCCTAATTTATAAACATCACAATTTTAGGTTAACTTCATCATATATACCTAATTTTTCCTTCGATTATAAATGTAAATTCTTTTAAGTAAGTAGGTACATGTTTGTTCTGACTTAGAGATTGGTCTTTCTAAATTAAATTTCCCAAAGTTTCTCTCAAAATATTAAATATTCGATATTTAAAGCACATAGATAACGTTTTAAGTAGGTATACGTGTGACCTCTCACAAGTTCTTGGTTTTTCCTTCTGATTGTCTGGTACTGTAATTGTGAAAATACAACATTATTTAAATTATATTATCATATTATATGAAATTTTTGTTTGAAAATATGTTTTCAATATTAAAGTCCTGCTACAAAGAACCGATCCACCCTGTACAGGAAGTAGGCAAGGCGGAAGTTGCAAAGGAAGTGTTCTAAAAGTGAATCCAGCAAAGGATAGATTCTAGATGGATACCTTATTCTGCATTCAGGAACCCTAGCGATATTTTTTTGTAACAATAGTCAACCAGCGTACAACCTAATAAACATTCTGATTCATTTGTATAGGGACAACTAAACATAAACAATAAACACGAATGAAAAAATCAAGAAAAACCCGAAAAGTGTCAAATACTAATATCATAATCATTACCAAAGTCTAGAGAATACTTCTGGACGCTGTCGTTACCACCACCTAACTACCATTAGCATTAATTTGATAAAAATTAATATTGGGCTGCACTTTTCTCTATAATAACAATAACATAATATTCTAATCTCTTTGCTTTGCATTTTTATTGCTAATCGAAAGTAGTGGAAGCAATTTTTGCAAGTAATTGTACGTAAAAATATAATGCTAAAGTAAACATTCGTAGGCACGTTACGAGTTTTTCCGTCGGTTATAAGTCGTTATACACGGCATACAGTAAGTGCCAGATGAACTATTGTTTATGTGACGCTATAGTAGCACGTGTAAATATAATCACAAAACGGAAATGAAGCTTCTTATGCCATTTCTTTCGGGTGTTCCGTGGAAGCATAGTACGCAGCACACGTGTTTGAAGAGGGTTTAAGAACAACGTCGTTGGTTCAAGACGTAGGTAACTTTTAGATATGAAATCGTAAGAACCATACGACTAATAAATTTGTACTATGGGCACAAAAGAGAGGAAGAATTAATCGTCTAATAAATTACAACTTTGTCGATAAAAGGTTTATGCTCATAATTCAAAGAGAAAAAAAAATGTTAAATATACCTATGTTTGTTAGGAAGGAACAGCTTCAATAAATTAACAGCAAAAAATATATTTTGGAAGAATAAGAAAAATATACGTTCAAGCAGATTTTGTGGCCTCGTATTGTATGTACATAGACATCTCGTGCATGTTTGCATTATACAATTTTCCATGGTCTTTCAGAACCAATCTGTTTTTATATATAAACAAAATCATTATGTTAATGGGCGTGCTCTAAAGTGTTATATTGCCGTCACACAAATCAGCGATAATATTTTTTGTGGGGATCATTAAGTTGTTTAAAACTGAACGCTCTGGTATTAGAGTTTAACGAATATAATTGAATTACCTACATAAATTTTAAATACAGAAATAAAAGTGGAGCTTATAATATGCGCGATTCAGTGTAACGTGGAAATTATTTGTAACAAAATGTTACTTGAATTATTCCTTCTTATAGTGATCTTCATACTCGTATCTCCACCTTGTATAAAATTCACTGAATTGAGCGAAAAAGAAATGTGTTGATGTGATTTGTTCGTATAATTATCAACATATAAAGAGCATTTGATAGTGACCTAAATGAAATTCCAGTCGGAGTTCAATCAAGTCGCATATTTCTGCAGAGGCATTAAGAGTACTTTTATTCCTAAGAGCAGAAGTATTGTTTGGATACTACCAATTAAATGCTCACTAAGTTTTTGTTTAAAATCTGGAATGGGCGTGTCGACATTATAATGTCGTTGGTACTACCAATCTACGCACTTTCTTTTTTTTGTAGATGCTTGGATGTTCAAGACATGCTCGATTTTTTCACTATTTTAGTACTGCTTTATTTTCTGTATGTGTGTCATAAATTTAAGCAGAGGTCTAATATACCATACTTTCACCGTTTTAGTAGACGTAGCCATGGCCGGGCGGCGCGCCGCCGTGTATTCGGCTAGGTTCGTCAGTCGTTGGCGGTGATAAGCGGTGCGGGACTACTGTGTACTCCCCCCGCCAACGACTGACAAACCTAGCTGGACGCACGGCGAGGCGCGGCCTATTCCCCTATGTCTACTAAAACGGTGAAAGTACGGTATACAGTTTAGGCATGGGTATAGATTATATAAATTTGAAGTTTGAAATGATTTAAGCTTTCGCGGCCGCTGTCTGTAGAGTGGTTGTTTCTCGGGTTGTGAGGCCGTCGTCAATTGGAATCTTTTCCTAACGTTTCGCCGGCACGAGTGGTCGGCATCTTCAGAGGTGATCAGTCGTCCGGTGTGGCTGGAGCGTAACTTAGTTACGCTGAAGATGCCGACTACTCGTGCCGGCGAAACGTTAGGAAAAGATTCCAATCGACGACGGCCTCACAACCCGAGAAACAACCACTCTAATTTAAGTTTATTTATATACCTATACCGCAATATGATTTTCAGGTGCATAATTGAGAAACATGCAAAACCGACCAGTTTTGGCAAGTCGGAGTGTGTATTGAGTAGATCTGCGGTTGCCAAGCAATGAAGTGATAAGTTCCCTTGCGATTTATCGCTTTGCCATAATAGGGTACTTGACAATATTTTTAACTACTCTAAAATTGTACTCTGTTTACAGTAGATGCACCAACATAACACGTAATAAACGAAACAACGGCTTTTAACCCTTATTTTTTATGATAATTAAAGACAAAGTTGCACAATTTTGTTCAGGCTGAAATCTACAGTTTCGTCGTTCTATTGTCCAGAACGCCAAACGTGGCAACTCTGTGCCTCTCAGGAGAAACGGAACTGTAACGTTGCCGGTGCCCGTTTGCAATCATTCGTGGAACAAAGGCAAATTGCAGTTTTCTATTCAAATATCTCCAGCTTGCCTATGAATATCTGTTACTTAATGTATTGAAACCTTTGAGCTTTAACTAACACAATTGCACACACAAATTTTGTCACATAAAGACTTTTTATTACGAATATGTTCCGTATATTGACTCTATATCAAAATGGTGTCTGTTTATGCTGCACACGCTAGAAACTATATCCTTCATCTCTGCCACGTAACACTTTAGTTAAAATATCTGTATACGGAACATACTATAAATATTCAGGTACCAATAATGGGGGAAATATTCGCGTATTTGGCAACGTTACCCGCCCACCTAGGCATCTAACCATATTCATATATCCACATGTCATCTAACACGTATGGTTTTCTGATCGGCAGATGACATCCCGTGATGCCAACTGTCATTCCGTATCTCGCTAAATCAAAATATTAGTAGATAATATCTGTGCCATTTATTATAGTTTGTTATTGATATTTACTATTATATATTGTTTGCGGACCTAGTTATCTTGTTAGATGTGTAAGGTAAGGTATCATGGACATGGATCATGAAAGGACAATCCGTAATTTGCCGAAATTGGATGCTGTTGGCGTCTGCCGAAATGCATGGGATAAAACTGCAAAGGTTTGTACCTACGTTGTAGTAAGAATACAGGATTATGAGTTATTAATAAAGAGATAACCTCGGCCTAGGGACCATCTTGAAGGCGCGTTTATGAAGACGCCATAGTGCCTAGAAGTACTGAGCCCGAATTCCGGATTTTAGGCGATTGAATAAGTATATAGGTACGAAAAAAACCCTTCTTGACTAAAATCGTCGATGGAGGAAGGAATCAATCAACGCTAATAAAAGTGGTTTCCCGGGGCATCATAAGTATGGGAGTTTGAGGTTAGAATTTTGAAATTTCAACTTTTCTTGAAACTTTCACTGCCGAATAAGGTTATGTCTCAGAACCCTTCAGTGGTATCGCTATGTTGCCAAATTGCCGTTATAAAACACTTGTGACGTCATAAGTGTTTTCCCGCCAAATTTCAAAGAAAGTCTAATAACTTGCTAATTACGTAAATATATATTTTTTAAATAATCGTAGGGTCTTAGGCAAGTGTCCAGGAATTATTTTATCAAGTTTGTAAAATTTCGTCAAGTACCCTATTTAGGTATCGCTAGCAAGGGTATATTATTGGTTGTTCCTTTAAGAAAAGAGCCGCCTTATTGAATACAAGAGGTAGGTGAGGGAAATAATCTGTGCTATTGCTAGGGACAGTTTCAGCCTTGGGTCATTCTATCCGATTTTTACAAGCTAGCCACCAACCCCGTTGGAAGTTAATTGAAGGAGTCAGACCGCAAAATGCTTATGGTCTGACACAAAGCGCAGCATCTAGGAATTTTCGGCAGTGACAAAGAAGCGTTTTCCTGGATTTATGCCATCGATGCGACGACACAAATTTCAAGAACCGATAAAGCTTGCGTCGCAAGTGCGAAAAAATAAATAATAAATGCGTATGCGCCGCCGTCGGTCGGCAAGTGCGCACTGAAAAAAGGAATATAAAGTTGCTTCCGACTAGGGCCTATCGGCATCCCGGTCACGTGCCGCTGCGGCCTCGCCGCCGCGGAAGTGACGTACCGTCATCTCGATCGCCAAAGTGTTTGTTTATAACTTATTGTTGGCCGCAACGGAACGGAGGATTTTCCATCCACTATCAAAACAATGTAGTAAATCCGTAGTTTTGCCCGGCTCGTTCTCGAATTTGTATACAATCGCCAAATAGTTGAAAGGCGGTCGTTTGAGGACGGGAGCACGCGTCGTTAATTTAGTATTGTATTGTTTTGTTCAGCCTCATACAGGTAGAGGTTAATTAATAACTTATTTTATTGCCGTTCAAGACATGAAATTTTAATTTGATATTTTGAAAATGCCAAATAAGTATAGGTATATTATTTTCACAATAAAGTCGAAAACATTGTAGGTTAGTTTTAGAAAAGAACATGTCATCTATTAAAATAGAACAATTATTATTGCAATAACAGTATAAAGCTAACTAGTGCTCGACACTAATACTAGTTACAGAAAATAAAACCATATTCAAGCTAGATGCTATTTCTTCTTGAAATAGTTCCGATATATTATTTATTACTTATTACAAACCAAAGCAGATAGGTTCTCTACGATTAATGTGATATTCATGAGGAAGTATATAGGTAGTCTTTGAGCATTTCATTTCTTTGTCGATCATTGGTATAGAGTACCTACTCATTAAATTTGGGAAGCTCCAAAAGATCAGTAAAAATAATGGGTAAAAGTAAAGCTCTGTTAGATTGGACAATTATTATCAATACAAATTCCTCACTCGACAATAAAATGGTTTGATGTTTTGCGTGGATCGTATTAGCCCTATCTCGTTGCAGGTGAAATGGCCAGTTGCAGTAAACGTCTTGAAATTGACAAAACTGGGGCATTCTGCGACATTTTTGTTGTTATAGCGACAATGTTTTAAGCTAAGCGACCTTCCAGATCAGAACCCTATTCCAGTTAATAAAATTTGGTGATAAGGATGTGAATTGCTGGGCAAGAATCATTAGTGAAAACACAACCTCTACTCTGCCTGCACATTGTGTAGGTACTGTCTCCATGTTAAAAGGAGCCTGCGTAGTGCGTAGTCATGATGATATTATGGTAGATATATTTTTAAAGGTCTATTATAGCAAAATCGAAACCAATGAATACACGACAGGAGTTTTGGAGATTTGGTCCTGTTGGATATTGTTCTAGCAATGCATATATCTTCTGTGTCCAGGAACCTTCTAATTGGATCTACAAATTTGCTCTTGTACCAGTCTCGCCCTTTCTTTTTCTAAATCATTTCTATCATGATTATGTTGATTTGACTCAACCGTACTGAACCTATATGACAAATTAGCTTTCTATACCCACTTATAAAGCGTCTTAGAAAATATTGACAACATTTTTTGACGAGTTCCCAACAACACACCAAGACTGAATCCGCGGCGTGATTATTCAATAAATGAGAAAGATAATTTTAGTAGGTTTAAAGAAAATTATTTCACCCCAGATTGTTTGAGACCTATTTACTATTCTAGATCCAAGTAAAATTGTGGAGCTATAATTTCATAGCCGTCTCGTATGGTATTTATATATGAAGGTTGATTCAACATATGTATGATAATCCGCCATAAGCTCTGAATAAAGTAGTAAAATTATAGCTCCCTGCCAATTGATATTGCCTGCTTACAGTTTTCTGTTTCTCATCGATTGCGAAATAAATTTGAATTCGTATAAGCAATGAATTTTTATTCGGGAATAAGACATGACAAAAATACGCGTCGAGTCACATAGTCTATTGCATAAATTTTACGGTATTCTGTTTCTCGATGTTATGCAATAATTCAATTCAGCGATTTAAAGGCCGCTAAACCAATGGAGCGTTTGCTTAAAAACCGCAAACGTTCAAAAAATACATTGTTTCGGTTTTGAGGTAAAACTCGACACGTAAAATAGCGAAAACTGTGAAATCGCAAGTACAAATCCCTGGAAAGAAACAGAACCATAAAATCTGGATGTGGTTTCTTGGGCACGACTTTAATCGGTAAAAAACTGAATCGCTCATGTGTCAGCGCTGCGGCTGGTTGATGTAAATGACCTCACATTCAACCAATTACATCTTAAAACCCGTTTATGTCTGCAACGTTAAGTAAGTCCATTGTTTCAAAATGTATTTAGGTTCTATCTCTCCTTTTCTTTATAAATGTTGCAAAGTTATTCAATAATTAATAATATCATATATGGCGGATTCAATAATCTTATATTAGTAATAACTTATTCGTCGCTATAATATATAAGTGCCTTAACCAACACAAACTAATCACTTCATTAAATGCCTTGAGGGGCACCCATTATTTTATATCAATAGGCAAGAGCACTGGACAAATTGTAGATTCACGGTATTGCTCCTTAATAGCTTTATCAGTGTGATTTACTAAATGGCAACGAAGACAAAAAAATAGTAATTGCCCCCTATTATTATCGTTCATTATTATCAAGCCTTTGACTTGATAAATGCCAGAAAAATATTTTGTTCCCACCCCCTCGTGGATATTTGTCGTTTTCTTTACAATCTATAGAATGAAGTCACTTTCCAGTAAACTAAACGGATATAACGTCATATCCATCCTAGGTAGGAAATGAAAGCGAAAACGAAAGTGTTGAAAAATTAAGCAACCCTTCAATTTATTTTATTCCAAAACGAAAGTAACCCTTGTCCTCGCATAATAGAGAACTATTCACTTTTGAATGAAAAAAATAAATTGAAATGTTGATCTTAAATGCGACCATGTGAGGTACATTTTGCCCGAAATGACGTCGTCAATAATTATACTGTATTTTTCTCAGAACCATATCGTTTTTTATATTTGCTAACTCGAAAAAAATGAAGTTAGCCCGTTAGCCGATGCTCGATCATGTGCTCCATGGAAAACCGTGACGGTTGGAGTTGTTTTATATTTGTAGCTGTCACTTCAAGTTACAAAGCGTGTTTAGTTGTTTTAAATTTAAGTGAACACAGTCATTTCTAATGTCATCACATGCAAAAAAATATATATTCTGTTGGTTTATACCGAATTCCAGAAAAATTCAAGAAGAGCTGTGCAGTTGTATCTACAAAGATACCCAGATAAAAGGTAAAGGTTTTGTCACATTAATTTGGACAGTTGATACTGTTTTATTTTTTAATCGTTCAATACAGAAGGAAATATGATCTTTGACATTATAGGTAAAAAAATATTTAATATTTTCATTTTTTGTTAAACAAGATTTGTTTGACATAACTCTGTCACTGTTTTCCATATGGAGCATTTGATCGAGCCTTGGTTAACTCGATTTTTTTACAGCTGTTTAAGAACATCTTTTGCTTTTTGATTTTAAACGAAAATATATACAGAAAATTTTCCTTAACAAAAGTTTATTCAGAATGCTTTGCAAATATAACAAAATTTGGGTATATGTTTATGGGAAAAATATAATTGATGACGTCATCACTCCTACTTACAACATTCTCACAGTAAATTTTTTTCAGCCAAAATGGACTTCACATAGACCCTTTCAAGATCCATGTTCAATTTTTTTCGTTTATTCATATTTGCACAGCCCTGCTGCGACTACACTGTACAAACAAACTACTTCTTTTTGCCAAGCTCTATCGACTAGATATATACCTAATGAGTCTCTTCGAGTTAACCAATAGACTTTATTTACAATCGTGCCACCGGAATTCTTATTACCTCGATAAATCGTGGAATATATCAACTTATATTATAAAGCATAGATAGCTATAGCCTATCTCGCTTAGGCACTACACATAAAAACTCTCGTCACGTGACTCTACAAGGGGAAGAAATGTTCTATTGTGGCGTTTATCATTAATTTTACTTTCCCCACCTGGGTTGAAAATAACAAATTGGTTCTCCGGGAAATTGTAGCTTTCGGAACTGGATCCATGCATCAAAACTGCGTGCGTCTATGGCTTGTTTCATCAATCACTCTGGGACGTGTGTGTTCGTCAATTTGTTGTTAATTTTACTTGTCTTTGGGAATCAAGCAGGGACGTACCACACAAGTGTTTAGCAAAAATTGATATTTCAGGGTTCACAAATGTTTGAGCGGTCACTTAATATTATGTGCCGGTGATACCTCAATTATTTATACAGCCAATACCTGGAATGAAATATATTCACTAGCACAAACAGAATTAAAAGTTTTGCAAAAATGGCTTAACTACCTACCATCTATTAATCCTGAACGTAGTAAAAACTACGAGACATAAGCCATTTAACCATACATAAAAGCATAGAAGAATCCTGTATGATGAAAGTGACTCTAACAACAACATTGATCCTTGTGGTTGCCCTCTGACATAAAATATCTCGGTCTACACCTTTTCCACATGTAATTCAGAAAGCATCAATTGAAATTCAGATTAGTCAAATGAATTTCAGAAAAGGTCAGATGTAATTCAGAAATATCAGTTGTAATTCAGAAAACATCAAATGTAATTCAGATTTGTCAATTGTAACCCCAGATTTTCACGAAAACCACTTAGCCATATTTTTATTAAAATTCTCACACCACAGAGTCAATCAGGACACCCCAAAACCCTGCCCATAAAGCAAACTTAAAGGAGATTCATTCTGCAGGATACCAAAGCCGAGCAAAATATTAATTTTAAAGTGATATGGCGAGTCAAATGTGGCATGAAATCTCCTCGAAATTGTTGAAGGATCAACAGGACCACAGCAAAATTGGTGTTCCATCTCAAAGTACTGATCTTTTTTATACTTAATAGGGATCAAAAATCGACTACATATATCAAAGCCGCACAGACACTACATATGAAGGAACTAAGTCTAAAAAATACAAAAGCCTGCCAGTCAGTAAGTCGATACGACTTAAGGTGGCTGGTGTGCCACAACACGAAACACACAGAAAATGTATCACCTTAGACAGTACCTTCATATTTGTATTGAATCTTGCACACCAATACTTTGAGTGGCCTATTGACCATTCAACTGTTCTGAGGGTATTCCATGACACACTTGACTCGCCAGATTCCATTAAAATTCATATTTTGCTCAATTTTGGCACCCTGCAGAATGAAACGCATTTTAAGTTTGCTTTATGGGCGGGGTTTTGGAGTGTCCTGATTGACTCTGTGGTGTGACAATTCAAATAAAAATATCGCTAAGTGGTTTCCGTAGAAATCTGGGGTATAACAAAAATCGTAGCCGGCCTCGAAATTGCATTTTGAAAATGGTAGGTAGGTCAAAAGAAGAGGTTTTTGAAGGCCTTTCAAACAAAAAAGTCCAGGAGGTTATCTCCAAAAATAAAGATTTTATGGATTTGTATAGGTTCAAAAGTAGACATCATGTATAATAAATTACAAGTGGGGGTTCTGAATTACAAATGACACTTTCTGAATTACAACTGATGCTTTCTGAATTACATTTGATCTTTTTCCGAAATTGAATTGACGAATCTGAATTACATGTGACCGTTTCTGAATTACATCTGACGCTTTCTGAATGACATCTGAAAAGTCCGAATTACATTTGATCTCTTTTGAATTTCATTTAACGAATCTGAATTACATCTGACGCCTTCTGAATTACAATTGACAAAGCTGAATTACATTTGATGTTTTCTGAATTACAACTGATATTTCTGAATTACATCTATGACTTATTCTTAATTTCAATTGATGCTTTCTGAATTTCAATGGATGCTTTCTGAATTATAGTTGACGTATTCTGAATTACATATGGAAAAGGTGTAGTCTTAGAGTAGCGTTTAAGGTGGGGTGATTACGTGTCACAGGTCCGAAAGCGCCTTCAAGCTCTAACAAATAAATTTTATATACTGGGACAGATTCTTTCCGAGAAAAATTTGAAATTCCTTTATCGCTCTTTGGCCGAGTCTATTTTGTCCTACTGCATTCTGGTTTAGGGTGGAGCGTGGAGCATTCAATGTAGTCTTTCGTGTCTACAAACCATATGCGAAACACTTTGTTAAAAATATTGGTGGGAGAGTCATCTGGCCTTGCTCCATCAAATTAAATATTGAATTGAATTTCCATCTAATGCTTGTATATAGACAATTAATCCTGTGAAAGTAAAAATATGTTACCTAGTGCTAAAATATGCGTACCTAATAAATTAGGTAGGTAGGTAACATGATTAAAGGGCCACATTATATCTACATTTTTTATAATAAGATAATTAATATTTTTAAGTGGGTATTAAAAAAGTATAGACCGCCTAGCGCATCTTGAGCAACGGAAAGAATGCGTATAAAAACTAAAAGTGCATACGCATCGTTGCCAGATTTTTCGTAGTAATTCATTAAGCTTATTAACCTGGTTTTTAATATTATAAACATGATTTTATTACTTGAAAACACGATATTTTTGGACATACCGAAACTATACACATTTCTCGGTGATCATTTTGCACAGTAATAGACGAAAGCATGAGGCAAAACCTACAACATATAATATGATTTTTGGAAAAAATGCACCGTTTGTGGCATATTGACTCGGGGCCATATTAAATAAATTCACATTTATTTAAAAACTGTAGCCAATTGGGATAAATTTACTATAAAAAAGCTGTCGATTTTTACAAAAAATTTGGGGAAAAGTATGTTTTGCTTTTACTAATTTGTTTGTGATATTAAATAATAATGCCATTCTCTTTTAATCAAAATTTATTTGTTGAAAAGGTTACTAAAAATTACCTGACGAATCTCCGTGGAATCTACTTGGCTCGACCTGCAAAACACTACTTTCCGGTAACGTAAATTACTATTTCGCATAGGTACTTGGAAAAGGGAAATATTACCGAGACACGCAACAGGCAAGCAAACATCATAATATGAATCCGTTTTCGACAAGAGTACGACCGAAAATTTAGTGTTTATTTCTGCGTCCAATCTTGACATAAATCATTCTACGAAATATATAATAATAATAAATATTCTGGATATTTTTTACTGTTCGAAATTGAAGTCCTTAGTTTCTTCAAAAGATGCAAAATGACACAACAAAAAATAATAAATTTGATTCGACGCGGACAAATTCATTTGTTTTAAATCATGAAAAATCCTTGCCAGTGTAGGTAACGCTTTAAAATCTAAATAATGAACTGGTCTTTTTTCTGTGAAATTGCCAATAAATCTACGTGTTATCTGCATTTTCTGTTTGCAAATAGCCTTTATGCAACAACAGTATACTCCTGTTTGTCGAATAGTTTGCCAAAACGATCAAACGCCGTCATTCATCTAGGGAATAACGTCAGAATTGAAACTGAACCCTATTTATTCGTTCGGCATGGAATATCGCATTATTCTATCGATCTGATCCCGACCAGACGTATAAGCATTATACGATTATTTATTCTGTAGGTTTTCCTTTCTGCGGTTTATGTACTCGTGTATTTTCCTAGACGCGCTGGTGTTATTTTACATAATAAAACTCTTCCCTAGGTGGTCTTTCGGTCTTTCAATAAACGGAGTGTAGTGCAATAAAAATATACGCAATGAGACATCTACTTCATCTCTTCTTTATAAGAACATATAAATGCAAGGCCATGTGTTGATGTATGGTAATTTCGATTTTACGAAGTGAGATAGGCATTTCGTGGAACATAGGTACGTCTTGATTGTGTCCGTTTATTTGGTCAATTTCTCATGGGATAAGGTGCGTATACTTAAAGACTTTTAAAGACATTCTGTCACTTTTTAAAACATTTCCGTAACACTTCGACACTGGACACTGTATTATGAGTCTTTATATCTATCTTTCCTCGACGGAACTCGATTTCCAGCTAACGTAAACCTTGGAGATTACATTAGAATATCTCCTCCCGAATCAGTTACCTAATAATATATGTATCCTCTCTCTGAACATTGTCTATAAATGGCCAGTAGGTATGATTTATACATTTTGTCATTTCTCTAATCAAAGAAGCCGGGCAGCCAAAGCCCAGAGAGCTAACCAGGCGTGGAATACATTTCGGGTGTTATATTAAGAGTTGCCATGTTTTTAAACTAAATACTATGCGATTTAAGAATTGCACTACGGACGGTGATATTATGCATTAGCCATGTAGAGAAATAGCGGAAATCCATTGCAAATATGTTGTACAAAATCCAGGACGCTGTGTTTTTGCCGGAATGAAGCGACGCCTCACAGCAGTTACAAATATAGGTGTATAGGCATATATTTCCCTGAAAACTGCTGCCATTATTCTGTGCCAATTACCCACCTAAAAGGTTTGTACGAGAGGCGGCAAAGATCCTAGCTCATTAATTAATTTTACAACGTTGATATACAAGTCCTTTTTCGATATAAATCTTGGCGCAGTACACGGGGAAAATTTATGATATCCTTATTAGATCTCCGTCGCGAAAGCATGCCGTTGAAACCAAGACGTATTATTATCAGGGCGAGCATCATTAGGAACAGGCGCAGTTTGCGTTCTGGAATACTCCTTGGTATTTGTCTGCGTTTGTATCCGCACAGTAAATAGGAGCACATCGTATACTCCCGCACGAAATCAGGAAAATCACGTGCGCAACGTTTAGCATATCGCAGTTGGCTTGTTTGGTCAGAAGCAGCGAGCGGGCGCTAATTTTCACAGCCGAATTTAGTGGCCAAATGCAGTAGATACACATTGAAATACAGTAAGGTTGCACAGACACGAAAATGATTAACTGAACCACGAATTTTGAACGGAATAGTTTGCTCCAGGAAATTATTGCACGATTCCACCAGATATTATTTTTCTCTGTGAGGCATTCGAAAACTGCGCTCATAATTTTTAATTCTTACTTTTATATGGAAACTACTCTTGATCTTCAGCAAGTAAAGAGGGTGTAAAAGTTAGGAATTTGACACGCAGGGTTTTTGTAGATTTTTTTTTACGATTAGAAGTTGAGCAGAATGCGTGCTTACAATTAATTGTAATAGATACGTCAATATTTTTTGTCGACAACCAAATGAGAACATTATCTACATATTGAATAGTCTTGAGGGAAATGTCCTGTCATTTACGCCTTGTACCAAGTCTAAATTTTTTGGCTAGTATATGCAAGACGACCTCACACTATTCGGGTACTTCAACGTTATCTCACAAGAGAGTAATAGATACTACGGTACAATTAAAAATAATATTATTTTAATAATAATTATTTTAAGCTTTGCTATGGAGTGGCTCACACCTCTGCCCGACTAAACATCTCTAAGACCCTTTCCGTTGAAGGTTGGGAAATCTCTAAAACTGGAGGAAGTTGAACACTATCAGTCTTGAATGTTGAAATTTCATTTTCAAGATTTATTTCTTGATTATTTTTGTTTTTATCATTTACTTTAGCGAACTGTTACTATAAGGGGACTAACTGAAGCTAGTAGGTACCTAATAGAACTGAATAAATCAGAAGCCTTCTTATGGACATGGGTCAAAAATAAGCGAGTCTCCATTTCAATTTACAGAAAGACAGCTAGTATTTTAAGCAAAAATTTGGTTCTAATAATAATATGTAGATTAACGTAAAATCAAGTAAAATGCACAACGTTTATCTCTTTAGAAGATATTTTGCCCAAAAACGAGTCTCCTTTTGACATATCTGTCGCTAAGGAATTTTTTCTATTGTTGTCTGTACTCTGTGCTAATAGGATTGGCATAAATAATTAATTAGTAATAAGCAATTCTAACAGAGAGAAAGATACTTACCCGCCTCAAAGTTTTCCTTCAACCTCCTCCATTGCCTAGCTTGGTGCAAGGAATAGAGGGTGATTACTAGAAAAAACAGTATACAAGCGAAGACTGCTGATGTCAGGGCTATCGCCTGCCAGTCCCAGATTAGTGTCTCTGCACTCGAGAAGGGCACCTCCGAACTTTTCACTTCCAAAGCTGAAGGTATGGTGTCCGTCGTTCCCTTCACGTCGTCCCCATACCTCCATTCAATATCTGAAATAGTAAACTTTATTGTCGAATAAGTAGTGCACTTTATTGTCAAACATATCAAATTCTAAAACATTTTCAGATCTAAGTATACTGTAAAGTAAATTTATTGTTTCATACTGATTTGCATTGCTACTAAAACATCTAAATACTCTGTGCTAACTCAAAAGTTTAAAGTAAGACTTCAAAAGTAACATTTTTGTGATTTTAATGCCAAATATCTTGGTCTTGGCCTTATCCAATGAGAACTTTGACTAGTGTTTAGCTTATTGTTAGTTGAATATATCGAGAAAAACAAAACCGAGGATGCCCTCTCTACTCATACGCAGGTAGGTATATCGACTATGCTTCTGATTACTGAGCATTTCAACTCGACTACAAAGCTTTAGTCAACCAAATACCTTTGTCATGATGCCTTTGATGATGGTGCCTCTCATGATGATGTCTATGGGGGTTTCCTGACGACATGGTCTTTAACAGTTCACCTATAGGACCGCACAAGGTGTCTCTGTGTAGTTCGCAAGGCCTAAGCACCACTAGTTCATCCTGGCACAGGCTACAATTCGCGCAAATCTGGCGCTTGGCGTTCAGGTACTGTTTTTCTGGGCAGATGGCAGCAGTGGTAAGCGCGAGGAGAGCTAGCAGTACTAGAGAGACATAGGTTACCACCATAACCTGTAACAACGAGAATAAATGCCATAAAAGTGTAGCTTGTAAAGTTTTTATGTCTTATGTTGTCGTTAGTTTTTATTACCAGATTTATATCTTTAGTGGATCAGATGATATAAAAGAGCGCCCGTTTTTTCAAGGTATATAGTTACTACGGTAGATAGTTACTACGGTCCAGTCAGAAATTATAACATCGTAGGTAGTAGTTGAACATGGAACATGCAGAATTATACAACAGATGATGGACGAATGTGTAGGGAACAAAGAAACTTGTAAATTGTTTAGGATGTCTGACAATTTAAGGCAGTAGTTAAATTCATCTTTTATAATATATTGCCTCTGAATATTATGTATATCTATTGGCCGGGTTCATTGAAAAATATGATCAATCATATTTCATATTATATGTATGTACATACATTATGTCCGGTAATGCGGTAGACCATTTTTCGAGGAAAAGTAATTCTTTATAAAAAAATTGATTGCTGGAAAAATACGATTTTCTATGAAAAAAAATAACATGTTGTCCAAAAAGTTAAAAAATCAAATTTTTTACAAGACCAAAGTTCCATTATTCTAAAGTTTTTAGCAAATGCTATTTAAGAAAATTGTTTCAAATCATTTTAAGATATCGGTTTTCGAAAACATTTAACAAAATACGATAAACAGAAACCAATACATGATTAATATTTAAGGCATAATTCATAAAAACATACTAAAACCAGATAGCAGAAGAATAATTATTCAAACAACACTCCACCGTCAAGGACGCATTTTTCCAGTTGGGCTCATAACTCCTCCGCACTTCTAGGGATATTGCTTCTTGCTTCTTGCTTCTTATTGCCATCATTTGGCAGTGGATTGCCACGTTTTAGGCGTCATTCAAGCCATTCCATTACTTCTCTAGCAAAATCTGCCGGGCACCCATCTTGTTGGAAGTAGATGTTACTTCAGTATCTAATGGCAGTAGTTCACAATGAGTATAGAAAAAAGTATGTAACATATTTAAATAAATAATAAATACCTAAGTAGGAAACAGCGCACCAAACATTCACCTTTTTAAAGGTGTAATTGATTTTAACTTATACTTAAGGCACTATTTGAAAAGCCAGGATTTACAAAAAAAGTGTACTTGTCTCTTATGGGCGACATTAATATCAATATTAAAGCGAATAAAGACCTTGTCTGCGAATATCTAAACTTGTTATGTGGGGTTGACTAAAAAACTTTAATAGATGCAAATACTAGAATACTGCCTGATTTAAAAACAGTGAATATAAAATCCATATGAATTAAAACACAAATCCTTTGTTGTTCACACCGACATATCTGATTATTTTCCCACTTTAGTAGTACTTGAATTAATTAATTTTCTGCCAAAGGAACCTAAAAAATTCTTCAGTAGAAACAGAACAAAATTTATTTTAAAGCTTATTTTAACAATTAAAATGTCATATTCACCACAAAGAAAACTTACTTAGTCTAAAATTATTAACTAAAATAATCTTCTGAAATTAGTCAACTAACAGCTCATAAAAACAGAAAGTGATACCCAAAAGATCGCTAACCATTTTAATGATTGCTGACACCTTGCTGACTAATAGGAAATGCAAAAGTACATAAATGAATTAAAATAAAAAGGTCACCTGGCGAAGATATATATCATCAGAGGTAATTAAGAAACTATCTTATATCATTAAACAGACACTTTGTCGTATAGTAAATACCATTATGAAAACAGGCACATTTCCTGAAGCTTTAAAAATTGTGGTGACCCAAAATTAGTAGGTATCTAAATACCGTCACTAATTTCAAGAAGATTTCGAAGATTCAAGAAAAAGCAATTAAGGACAGAATAAACTCGTATCTATAGAAATATAAACTCATTTCAAAGAAAGTTTCGTTTTAGAAAGAACCTATCAAGGGAAGATGCATTAGTTTACCTTATAAATAATATACAGTATGTCCGCAGATCGAGTTTACAAGACGTTAAATGGACCAAAAAGTGAAAGATACGAAACAAGTCTTTCTTGATAAAAGTTTTTGCTTGATTAGAAAATATGATTCTCTACGAGAAACATTCAATTTTGTTGTACAGGGGTAAAAATTACAAAATAAAAAGATACTCAAAATAACATTTAGTTACTTACAAAATACTCAAAATAATATTTTTGTATTTTTTACCCACCCTGTACAACAAAATTGAAGTTTCTTATGGTGAATAGTATTTCCTGTACAAGCAAAAACTTTAATCAAGAATATCTTTTTTACGTTACTTGCAAAATAAGGTAACCGGTATAATCGTACGAAAAATAATCGGTACAAAAAAATTTAAGTCTCTCATGGTGAATCGTATTTTCTAAACAAGCAAGTACTTTGATCAAGAATGCCTTTTTTTCGTATAATTCACCTTTGGTCCATTTCACCTCTTGTAATCTCCACCCGCGGACATGCTGTATAATATAAGGAAGTAAATGAAAATAAATCAGTTCTATGTGTATTTTTAGATTTAGCTAAAGCCTTCAAGACTGTCGACCATGACATTTTAGCAGATGTTTTGGAAGATCTAACCTACCTCAGTGAGAGAAATCAAATAGTGTAAATAAATAAACATTTAAGTGTCCCGGCGAAATTAGACAGCGGGGTTCCGCAAGGAACAGTCCTGGAGCCATTACTCTATTTAAATCATCTTCCATTGTCAGGTAATATAAGTTCTTTTACTGATGACATTGTTATACATTTACACAGTAAAGCAATTAGTCCAAAGGGATTTAGCTGTGCTTATTGAGTAAAGGAATTTACAAGAAAAGGTGATAATGGGCAAACACTCAAAGTTAACAAAAAGAAAAACTAGTAACCGCATACACGTGTTTCATGCTATTTGGCAATCATCAGTACGGTGTAACATTAACCAAATCAAAAGATAGGCATGATTTGGGAAGCAACAAATGAAGTCCAGGCAGGAGCCAACAGCACATTTGCAGCTTCAGTCAGCACATCCCCTATTTTGGGGCCTGTACTAACATCGCCACGGAGGCTTCTAAAGCGACCTGCGTAGAAATCTTCATAACCCAAGATACAATGACAATAAGGATGTAATATTAGCGAGGGTAAATGTAACAATTACAAGAAAAGGTGATAATGGGCAAACACTCAAAGTTAACAAAAAGAAAAAACTAGTAACCGCATACACGTGTTTCATGCTATTTGGCAATCATCAGTACGGTGTAACATTAACCAAATCAAAAGATAGGCATGATTTGGGAAGCAACAAATGAAGTCCAGGCTGTTGCTGACTGAAGCTGCAAATGTGCTGTTGGCTCCTGCCTGGACTTCATTTGTTGCTTCCCAAATCATGCCTATCTTTTGATTTGGTTAATGTTACACCGTACTGATGATTGCCAATTAGCATGAAACACGTGTATGCGGTTACTAGTTTTTTCTTTTTGTTAACTTTGAATGTTTGCCCATTATCACCTTTTCTTGTAATTGTTACATTTACACTCGCTAATCTTACATCCTTAATGTTAAAGGAATTTACTCAATGCATATACAACATATGTAACAAAAAGAACATCCCTCAAAACTAAAATTATTAATACTTAAACGAAAAAGTCAATGTACGCGAAACCAACTCTATTAAATACCTAGGAGTAGTAGTGGACCGGTATTTGAGTTGGAAAGATCATGTTTTTGAGTTAGTAAAAAAGTTGAGAACAATTCGGTGTACATTTCAATATCTAAAAAAGTTTTTATCTGTAAACCAATTAAACGCCGTTTATTACACTCTGGCAGAGTCACTCTCGTCTTTGTCATTCCAGGATGGGGAGGAGTTCACAACACTAAAAATATTTTTTAAATTGACATTAGGAAAGAAAAAATCTACCCCATTGAGATGCTATTAAATGAAATTAAGTTGTTTGATCTGTGATAATAATAATTATCATATGTTTCAATCACTATATGAGGTACAGAAAACATAAACAAAATGCCACTCAAAAAGCAAGCCAAAAATTAGGACAACGATCTTTCAACTATTGATCACCACAAATGTATATACAGGGTGGCCCATCGAAAACGTACCGCAAGGCATTACAGGGTGGGAAAGAACTTTTCGGCAAAATCCAAAAACACCTTAAGTTTGTTTGTCAGGGGGACACATTTTGACGCAAAAAGCATAGTAAAACCTTCAACCCCCTAAGTAGGGGTGTCATCCCACAATTTGTTTCAAATGGGAAAGGGGTCAAGGGATACCTCATTAGAAGGGGCTTGTCATTCCCTATACAGTGCTCCTTAGTTTTTAAAAATCGATCCACTCTTTTAGAAAATATGGAGCGTTGAAACTCCAACAATAATGTGTGACGAAAAATGCAAAAATCGATTAAATTTTACTTTAAAACTTATTTATTAGTCAAGTAAATGCTCTAATTGTTGTCCGCCAACGTGCATTCAGTGGTACTAGTTATTTTCAAACTGTTGTCGTACATTCTGGAGTATTTGCGGTGTCACTTCGCGATATTACGTTAATAAACTCTTCTAATGTGTCTGGTGGTGTTTTGTAAACATGTGTCCCCACAAAAAACTCTAAAGGACTTAAGTCGGGTGACCGAGGTGGCTAACCGAACCTGTTTCGCGAAATTTTGTCACCAATTCCCAAACAATTTTTCCAGAGGTATGTTTGTCCGGATGCCCTTGGATAAACAACTCCGCGACCCGATTTCCACATTCATCGTTTTTGAAAAAAAGCTCAATAATTTCCAATCTTTCTGCAATTGAATACACCATAATGTTAAATTTTAAAGTCAACAATTTTTAAACACTTTAACTACGACAGGTATCTAGCAACTACTTGAACTAATTTAAACTTGAAGAAAGAGACCTGATAATTTTATACTCACTAAACTGAGCCTAAAAAATCTGCAAATGGGCAAAACAGCGAATTCATTTGAAGGAATTTATTTCAATAATACGACAAGTTTTTAAGTAAAATCAACGCTCCATATTTTCTAAAAGAGTGGATCGATTTTCAAAAACTAAGCAGCACTGTATAGGGAATGACAAGCCCCTTCTAATGAGGTATCACATGACTCCCTTTCCCATTTGAAAAAATTTGTGGTATGACACCCCTACTTAGGGGGTTGAAGGTTTTACTACTAAACAAACTTGACGTGTTTTTGGATTTTGCCGAAAAGTTCTTTCCCACCCTGTAATGCCTTGCGGTACGTTTTCGATGGGCCACCCTATATATTACCACCTGAAATTAAAAGTGCAACAAAAATACACATTTTAAAAAATTCTTAAAAAAAATGATACAGAAAGTACCTAGAGAACCTTTTATAAATTATTAAATTAAATTCATAATAATAAAACATCTAAATTATAGGAACCTACATACAAAAAAGTTATTATTTATTGTTATTATTTTTCTTATCACTAGGGTTATATGGATTTTTTGTTTTATTTTTATTTTTTTAATTTTCTTTATTTATTTCCACAAAACATAATATTATTATTAATATTCATGCTCGCCCGGCCAACAACACTGCCTGTTATTTAAACGTAAATTTTCGGATGCTGCTTTCGTCCTCGTGCGTGCCATCTGTTTCTCATATAAAAGCTCTATTAGAAGCACCTTAAAATGTGCATTTTCCTTCCTGTCTTCTGGACTGGAAGTTAAAAACAAACGTTGAGTTCATAATTTATGGGACGACGGGCTCGATTGTTTACCGACGCGACGATACAGGAAGTAGGTCAGAGTTTTGTAAACGGGGGGTTTCGGCAATTTGTGGTTTAGAAATTTGGATACTAATTAGAGGACAAGCCGGCGCAGGTATTTAGAGGGAATCTGAGGAGCTTAAAATTGGCTTCGTAAAGTTCTAGGCGGGAAACATACGTGTTTGTTCAAACTTAGAAAAGTAATGAAGCATCCATCGTTCAAACTCTTGTTTATAAGTTGATCGAAGCTAGTTATCACTAAATCTACATGAAATAAACAACAAACCATTAGCGAAATGCCGTAATCGTCTCCGAACATACATGTAGGTAATTTAGTTTAAGATGTAGATAATCGCATAGTAGATGGAAAATCTTTAAATTACAATCGGCATTTAATGAAAAATAAGAGTTCTTTGTTTTTTAAAGGTAAATGATGAAATTATTTAGAAATTTGATCTTGTATAGCTAATAATGTCGGTAAATGTAAATAATCCTAACATGTAAAATGTCGACCAACATTATGGGTATTGTTTTGTCCGAGGTTTAAAAATTTATGTAGGTACCTCGGTATACCACTACAAGAAACTTAAATGATTGTACATCATATACACACATATTGTTATATACCTATATCATTTTGTCTATAGGATGAGGGTGGGACTGAATTCACCCTCCATTTTTATTTTATTTAACTTTAACTTGCTATGTATGAAATTGTTCGATGTGACATCAACTTTTAATTTTTGCACAGAAAAATCATTAAAGTAAATGGAATATTTTGAGAATTTATTGTAATATCTTTAGTCATTAATTGGTTTCTCACAGTCATTTTTGTTCCAGTAATTTTTTACTTGACATTTAATTAATTTTGAAAACAACATACAATTAAAGAAAAATACGTTTTTGGTATCGAAAATGCTACAAAGATGACAGTGAACACATTTTTCATGTTTGAATAATATTCTTTTTAAGAAAAGTGATTTCTAGTTTTCCCCATTTAGAAACATGGTTGCAATGAATTTTTTTTGATTATTTGCATTAGCTAAGAAAATTGTGTTCTCTGCCTTTTTGTCCATGAACCTTGTAACTTAGGTGATAAAAGTGAACTTTTCGAACATTTAATTACCTACCTATATTTTGTAAATTAAACAATATCGGTCAAAACATCAAAGATAACATTTATTTACATTGCAAGATGCGCGAGTGCATTTCTTTGGCCGATGAAGTTGTTTAAGGACCGAGGCAACGCCGGCATTGACTCTGTCTTTAAAAGTACCTTTGAGGCCAAAAAAGAGCTTACGCATCGTGTAATCTAATGTATTAAAATTTTCCTGCTAGTGACAATTTCATGGTTTACCTACTTTCAATTAAACTTTAAATAAACTATGGACTAGATTGTGAGTAATAACCTTAATATCTAGAATTAGTGTTCAATTACTAAAAATAATAATCAGTGATGAAATATAAGAGGCGGAATACAGCGCGATATTAAAAAAAAATAAAAAATGTTGCGCTTGGTGTGGGACTTGAACCCGCAACCTAATACGGTTTAGAAATTGGGAGCTTTAACGTTACTTCTATTAAATCACTCTTATTGGATATATTGATATTGATATCTCGTATATAATTCGGGTTGATCTTTAATCAAAACCAGTTTATAATTTTTTTTAAAGATGCGCAAGGGTTGCTATGCAATACTTTTTGTACCCAGCCTAACCTAACTAACCTAACAACCAAATTAACATTTGACTTACGCGTTCCGAAGTGCTGATGGCGAGTATGTAAAGTGTAATTACGCAGGAGGGAGCAGGAAATAGTTGCGTACGCGTACATTATAAGATGCGTAAGTGCACTTTTTTGGCGGATGAGGTTGTTTAATGACCGAGGCAATGCGGGCAAGAAACTAAAAAACTTACAGAAAATCCATTTAGCTCTGCGAACTTGGCGTTACCTCGCTCCTTAAAAGTACAAGCAAAGTCCTTAAAAGTGTAAGCAAAAAAAGCTTACGCATCGTGTAATGTAGGTATTAATTTTTTCCCGCAACCGACAATTTAATATTTCACCACATTGTCCAATTCAATTAACAAAAATGATAATCAGTGACGAAATATGAACACCCGACCCGATGAAAGGTTTAGAAGAAGAGTGTTTTAATACTGAGCTAAATAACTCTGTGTCAATAATTGAACTCTATTAGGCCACTCTGATTTGACACTGGAGCAATATTGAAATTTTAATGTTTTTTTCTACAATTCGTGTTTCATTCTGTTTCGCGTTGCTACATATACAGTGTGGCTCACTTAAAACCGGAACACCCCAAAATGGCACAATTTATTAAAAAAAAACAAGGCCTACTACGATATATTTTTGGCGCTAAAATTAGAGAAATCATATTACCTATTTTTTTATAAAAATTCTGACTACGCCATTGGATTGGGCATCTGTTAAAATGGGTTTGTACCAAATTTTGTTAAAAACATGGAACATTAAAAATTCTATAGTAACCAATGATAATCGCGATTAATTTTCAACCTATATTTGACCATTTGAGCCATATAAGTCGTTGGGACACAAATGCTTAATTAATAAGAATAAAAAATTTAAATCTATGCACCGAAATTTACGTCGAAAATTTCAAAAAATTAGATATAAAAAAACAAGCAGAATGCATAGTTGCCTTATTTTTATGTTTCATGTTACTGATGACAGTGATTAGTTGCTTGAATTGGCCTTGGCCATTAATAAAAAATTTCCCCTATGATTGTGAAATATACAGGCCATGTAAATAAAAATCGTATACCTTCAGTTATTACATTTAAACTCGTACATGTAAAAATATACAAGACACAACCGAGCACTCCCAATCTCAAATTCAAACGAGACCTCTCGCTCTGCCCCCGATGTTTCGCATTCGCGAACCGAAGACTAGAATTAGAAACCGGGTCTTTGACAATATTTTGGCATGCACCACGGACCGTAGAGAGGTCGTGCGGCTGAAAGCATCATTAATTAACGAGAAAACAAACGTAAAATCGCGCATAATTGCACGTGCAACCAGGACCAAGGGCGTACCGGCGGCATGGGCAAGAAATTCGGTGGAAGGCCGTCGAGCTGAAATTCTAGTTTTTGATCGTTTTTTTAAATCTTCGAGGAGAACTGCTACTCGGATTTGTGGAAAACGGGCAGTGCAAAGTTTGATCACTTTGCGCAATGGGTGTTTTCATGATAAAAAGAAAGACCATATACAGTACCTACTTTCATGTAGTAGAACCAGATTTTTCCTTTAAGGTGTCAGTTGCTTCAGGGGTACCTACTCCTAGTTTGTAGTATTGTGAGGGTGAGGATTAATATAATTATGATTATCCTTACACAATTTTTTTGAATGACAATTCAATTGCACTGTTGTCATATAGTTATGATCCACATTGCCAGTAAAAAAATCATTTATGTATTTGTCATTTGAAATATTTATATAGTATATTTCCTAACAAGTGCGGAAAGTGCCACTTTTCCGCACGCGATTGCAGTTGGCTGAACGACGCGTAGCGGAGTTCAGCCAAGAAATCGAGTGTGGAAAAGACAACCCTCATTATCCTTAATGATGCGGAAGTAAAAATTATAAGTTAGTGCTTATACAATTTTTGTGACACTCTATATAATATTATCTAAGTTTTGAGGCAAGCACATAAACATATTTTTTAGAAATATTGTCAATGTATCGATGTCGCTTTTGTATATTCTGCGTTTAAGACATTTTCAATATAAACTTTTATATAAGTTTTTATTTTCGTCCAAAAATTTAGGGCTATGCTCCCCCCTTGCTTCTAGGTAACGGCGACCATGTTTATGACCATTGTATATTGTATGACATAGAACCAGATGCTGGGCGCTCTACGCCAAGAAGAGCAACATATCGGTTTGCGGTACACTGGAACAATATACCAACCAATTTATACTTTAATATGAGCAAGACATTAATTTGTTATTGTAGGGAACAGTTTGTTGTACCATAGTTTTCCAATGAATACATATTTTGGCCTATTTGCATATCTAACTTACTATATGAAATATCGCCGATTAATGCCTTTTCTAATATAACTTTCCCGTTTTTATCACATTGCTTTTTTAGAAAGACGACAAAACGACTTTACATCTGTTTTTTCTTTCCCTATATTTCACTCATGAAATGCATAATGTCTACATTTTTGCTTTTCTGTGGTTTTAGCACCTACCTACGCCCGTGGCTGAAGCGTTCGTATTTTTAGATTGCAGGGATAATAATAATCGCGAATCTTGAGGACACCACGACCAAAACAGTCATCGAAAAACGAAAAAGAGCCGCGCTGCGGCCAGACCGCGCTTAGACGGGGGTTACTCAGATTTCCACGCAGGCGTGCGCGGTATATCGGCGCTTCTTGCCTCGTAAACCCGTGTACAACAGATGTTCGTGATTTCAGATGGTTATTATTCTTTTTCGACTGCACCGGTTCGTGGGCTCGAGGGATTACCTTTATGTTTTGCTCCAGAAGGAACGCGGGCACTGGTGCGCGCAGTTTTAACTACCAGAACGCAACAGAAAATAACTTAAAATAATTTTGTGAGAAAATTTGTCTTTACAACACTTTTATTAGGCCAACAAATAATAATTTAAAACGTATACACATTCCAATACTATATTATAATATTGCTTATAATGAATTAAAATATACTGCTAAGTAAATAGCATATTGCGTTTGCTGTATCCTTATGTTGAACGGTGATTAGGAAAGTTTCATCAAAATTCGATTACGTACTATGGTCACCGGTCATAACAGGCACATAACAACGATTTGGAGGACAGATATACAAATGGAACAAAAAGTGTAAGTATATTTCCATCTGATCCGTAGATATCAAGTGGAATTTTTAAAATAGAAAACTTTTTTTTTTCGGAAATAATCTGTGATTATTTTTCATTTCCTCTGATCCTCCGGATAAGGATCGCTGACTTTAGCAGCCGGAACAAAGTTTCAAAAGGTTGGACATCATACTGGTTATTTCATCAAATGCTCCAGTCGAAGCTGTCACTTTCGCCATTATTCAAAACGATAAACTCATTCAAAAGGAATTATTTTGGAGATATAAATATACAAAAAATTAATAAATGAATCTTCGTAATTCGTAAAACATTCTCAACAAAAATCACACGTGCCGGAATTTTTTCTTGATACATTTATTCTCAAGAGCTATTTTGCCTTGAGCAAGCTCACTCATACAATTGGCGTTTTATTTTCTGGTAACCTAAAGATAAATAAATCGTGATCTTCCCAGTTAAAATGGCGCTTCGGAAAATGTATCGATAAAATGTGATCTTCAACATATGTAAGTATTAGAGAATATTTTTTAACAGAGATCTGTCAATTTAAAAAAAAAATAGATGACCACAAATTGCAAATGTATATACTTTTATTTTAGGTGATTCTACAGATGGATTGGGTGAGTTATATATTTTATATTCTAAGCTTTCGAGACTATATGACCTACTCGCCTATTCCTACAACTGACTTTTGAGAAGGCATTTGGACGCGTTTAATTAGCTTTATTCAGGTCAAACATTTCTTTTCCATATACAGGGTGATTTAGTTTTATTCTGCGACACTTCAACAGGTGATAGAAAACCAAAAAATAACCGCACTTTCTTATAAACAACTATATTTTAAGGCCTTATAAAAAAGTTACAGGGTGTTATAGTTGTAGGAAATATGTGGACTTTATTGAATATTTACCAAACTAGTTAAGATATTTAAGTCATATTTGGTACACGTTATAACGACATGGGTTAGCATAAAACCTGTTAATATTAAACACCTTGAACAACCAGTGACGTAGAAGAGGGTAATTCGTATAATTCCTTTTAGAAGAAAAAAATAACCACCTTGTAAAGCAATGAAATGTATCCAATTTATTATGTAAATTTTAATTTTAAACAAAAATGTACTCTTAGTATTTTTTCGTGTGTGTCATGGTTTCAAGGCAAATTTGATTTTTCGTATTATTTCGGGGTATTTCTGAAAAATTATTTAAAAAATTTGCTCCATAAGTAACACTTAAAGTGGAAATAATATGTTTGTTACTTTAAATAAAAAAACTTTTTCCAATAAACTTACATATTTAAGGCTATACTTTTGAAGATACAGGGTCTAAAACATTTTTAAGGAAGAAACAATTAATGTTACGCTCTGTATCTTGAAAAGTAAAACCTTGGATGGGTAAGTTTATTGGGAAAAGTTACTGTATTTAAAGTAAGAAACAAATTTTTTCTACTTTGAGTCTTACTTATTTAGCGAATTGTTAAGTTAATTTTTCAGAAATACCTCGAAAAAATACGAAAAAATCAAATTTGCTATGAAACCATGACACATAGGAAAAAATGCTAAGAGAACGATTTAGTTTATAATTAAAATTTACATAAGAAATTGAATACATTTTATTGGTATACCTACAAGGTGGTTCGTTTTTTTTTTCTAAAAACATTGATAATAATTACCCACTTCTACGCCACTGGTTGTTCAAGGTGTTTGATATTAACAGGTTTTATGCTAACCCATGCCGCTATAACATGTCCCAATTATGACTTAAATATCTCAACTAGTTTGGTAAATATTCAATAAAGTCCACATATTTCTTACAACTTTAACACCCTGTAACTTTTTTATAAGACCTTAAAATGATATAGTTTATAGAAGAAAGTGCGGTTCTTTTTTGGTTTTCTATCTCCTGTTGAAGTGTCGCAGAATAAAACTGAATCACCCTGTATATAGATGTAGGTGTATATAGATGTAGGTGTACATATTTTTTAATATTGATTTCTCAGGTACCTCACCAACATTACCTGTCTTATGTGATAAAATCCTGTATTGTTTCGAAATAGATACTTATATCAAAGTTTAGAGAATAAAAATATAAGTTGCCGCATTCGGCGCGGCACCTTTATAAATCGTACATAAAATTCTGTAAACTTTGCTTATATTAAGTTAAACTGAAAACAAAAGAACCAGAAATCACGATATATGTATATTGTAAAACAATTATATTAAACCAAGAATCAGGGGAATGGGTTGCTTTAGTAATGTGATTTTAAGTGCGTTATAAGCTCCCTGTATTTTAAATTATTTAAATTTTTGTGTTACTCTAACCTAAACTAAAGAGTTGATTTTTGGTTCAGATTAAATGGAGAATGGAAAAGTTTTCGCGTATTCAAACAATCTTTCTCTTGTATGTTCAAATAAAAAAGCTCATCTGTCTCGGGAATGCATGGTCAATTTGTTGGGTCCTGGAGTCCTAGGAGATCGATACTGCTCTTGGGTTCCAACGTTCGGGGATGTGGTGTTTTATATCCCAACTTTTACCTTTTAAATAAATCCAGATAAAACATCCTCGTATACAGAATTACTGTAGGTACTGAGTACTGTCAGTTTTAGCAAAAAATACTTTAGTCCAACCTACATTCAACCGTACCAGATAAATTTAAGCAAAGGAAATTCCTCCTTAAAAACTTGGACCAACGAACAAACTGCTGCTCAGAAACAAACTCAGCTCCTCCAAACAAACAAATAATGCCTATATGTTATTTAGAAAAGTAATGCGTCGATAATAACAATATAGTGTGTCAAGTGAAATTAATGGCATCCATTTGAAATTATAATTAATTGCATATTACATATAATATATTATTTATTGCTTACCCAGTTTCTCCAATTTGCAAATCTGATGTTTAGAGCACGCAATTCATTACCGAGTGAAAACTTGACTGCAGAAAATATAAAAACCATCAACGGCCACCGAGGTTTAAAATTGCAGACAACCTTGGCACATTTCGACTTTTTATTGCTTCTCGAGTTCCAAGAAAAGAGACTAATATGGTTTTTACCCATATGTCGCGCACCTAGTTCCAAAGAAAACAATGACTGCGCTGTGATATACCAAACGTAGGCAAACCGGATTCTGTAAACGATGAGCTTACCAACTTTACCTTTACCCGGTATATTAAGCCTGGTCGATATTTTGCTTTATGCATGGTTGAATCTCATTAGCTGCCATAGAAGATGCTACATCATACTATGCCTTTGTCGAGCTAAAACCTCATCTAACTTTATTAATGAATATAGTAGTAGTTGAGAGGAAATCTTCGCGGGTGCACTAAAGATTGCAGAAGTTCTAAATTGGCAATTTAATTGACATAGAAATCGTTAGGATAAGGATAAATTCGTTAAGTCTGAGCGAACTTACAAATCAATTTGAACTGACGGTTTACCTAAGGTGTGATGGAATGCGTTTAAGTTGGAGGACATTAAAGTAAAAAATGCAAAACTTAGTGAACGTTATACGTCGTGCGTGTAAAAATAGCAGTTGCTACTTCCTTTACTTGAGAATTTACGAGCTTTTTAAAGGAAGCTAGTCTTGTGTGTATTTTTGTCAACAGAATTTATTTCGTATATTTTTACGTTTCCTCATTACAAATTATTTTCCCCCAAATTACCTATACGTTAACATTAACATTTTGTGTCCCTAATTTTCCATAGAATCATTGACTATATTTCTATAGTCATTGATAGAATATATAAATTATAACGAACATAGCTACAGCGGAATGATCTGTGAACTATATCTTCCTTCTTGTTAAAAATGTTGAGCACTCAAATAGTTTTCTCTCCGTACTCCGTACCTTATGACGATATATCTGTCTATGACATTTTGAAACAATACATACAAAACATTGTATTAGAGAAAGCGAAAGTATATATAATCAAGTAGTATTATATGCAGTAAATCAAATTATTAGCTATTTTTTTTTATTGTGGAAGCTTTCATTTTTCAGTCGTGTTCATTGTGTGGGTACGCGTTCAATGAAATTTAATTTACTTCTTGACGTCGCACTACATTTTATAACAGCTTTCTAAATCCACCTCGGAGACCCTTCATTTTTCTAACTTGAACACTCCTGCTAAATGACCCAGGGGAAATTCTTTCGCAGCTCGCCGAATCCGAATAGATCTAACATTTTTGAGAGTAGTATAAACTCGCATACCTTCCGAACCACACTGCAAAAAATAGTACCGTTTTGTAAGAATTTTGACCTGATATTTAAAGTGCGATGAACTTAGCACGGTACCCACTCATTCATCGAGTAATTTTCGAATAGAAGTGCTGCGAAATTACCAGAGACATTAATGATTGGTTAGACCTTGGAGAATAGACTAGGAATGATCAATTTTGTTACAGACGACGTCATACAAATAAAATTGATGAAACTATTTTGCTATTGTGTAACCAATATACGTTTTGCTGCACCGTTCATTAATTGCAAGTAATTTAGCAATTTGTAAAGTCAATTCAGCAAAAAATATACCAAACTAACGTCGAATGGTATATACATATTAGAGCATTATTGCTATTGTTGCTTGCAAAACTAAAAAACAATAAAAAAATACTACCGCAACTAACATTTGTTTTTGCATTCTCGATATCCCCTACTTTCCATATATTCTTTTAATAGTTCATAATAAATTTTAAATTTCGAAAACAAAATACCTGGTCCTGTTTATATTTAGGAACCTGTATTTTTACGAATTGTTTTCTGGTTCTATATTTTATTTTAAGTGACAGATATTAACGAGATCTTATGTGAAATCCCAATGGCGAGTTAGGTGCCAATAAATTTTTTGTGTCCTTTTGGTTTTTAGAATTAATGTCGGTTTGGTATTTCCTGCAGCATTAATAACATAATTGATCTGCGTACAAAAATAGTTTTTTTGATGGAAATGTTGGACTCAATAGTTACGTAAGCTGAAATCAGTCCTATTCTCGAATCTATTATCTATTATATCCTCTTCTAAGAAAATCTGTCCACCACACAAGCATAACAACATAAACGCACATTCGACGCAAGCAAAAATATTAATCTAGTATATACATATTATAAGGAAAACAGGTCTTTTCAAAATATATATAAAATTCTCTTCTTTTTAGGTTACAAACGAGGATATCCTTCGATTCTATCTCACTTCCACAGAAAAAGTTCTTAATTACAATGTTTTTTAGAAATATTTATTGTGCTTAATTTAGTTTTAATTATTTTTTTGATATTCTGTTCTGTAGTCAGCATGTTTGGTATAGGTACCTACAATGAATTAAAATGATAAAAATATACCTGGAAGGAGAAGGCTATATGAAATGTATAAACGAACAGTTTGTTGGTAGGGTATGTTTTATTTGTTTAAATCTGCGGTCTTTTTATGGGAAAATATCCGACGGGAAAATTATTGCAAAATTTATATTTTCTAGTAATTTTTTATTAATTACCAACTACATTTTCAGGTAGGTACTTTTTTTGTTTAAAATTTATTTTCATACTTCTAACTGTACCTAACCAACCTACATAGCTCTATATTGAGATAGGCCAAAATACTATTTGTAATTTCTATCGTACTTGAGTGTCAATTATAACAGCACACTTTACTAAAGTGAAAACTAAATATTAACCAGCGGTGTCCATCCATTGATACTTTCGGCTGGCTGATTCATATTCCAACAATAACGGGCACCATAGAATCACGCTGAATACCAACAAAGGTTACTATGGCCACCGTGTGCTACCGTGTATAGTGAAATTCGGTTAAACCGTGCGACTTTTACATCGACCAAACACATTTTTCTCTCGTCCCTTGGAATAATAAGCTTAGGTCTTGAATAATAAAAATACAGGGAAACCCACTTCCCTTGAATTGGTCAGTCTACGGGTACTTAAAAACGCACAATAAATCCGTAGGCTTTTGTGTCGAGTGGTCGTTTCTTCGTTGGGAAGGCAGAACAAATTTCAGACTTATTTGTGCTCAGGGCGGTGATTTATGGTTGTTTTGGTATTGCATTAGTGGAAAGAGATCTACAGCCTCTTTAGCAATTTACTAGTAGCGTAGTAGGAACTAGTCTCACGTGGTCAGGTTAGTTTGTTAAAGCACGAGGATTTTACCTATTTTTAGGGTTGAGTTCGAAAAAGGTAAAACGGAAGTGTGTTATTGTCGAGACTTGGCTTGTCTATATTCTTTCCGTGATATTTTCGAGAAAAATGAGGAGAAAGTGTTCGATTTTGGTTAAATATAGAATTCGAATTTGACGAACTATGGTGAAATCAACGAACGCATAGAAGCGCCATAGCGATGTTTTAAAACTCCTATTTTTTTTGTCAATTATAAACAATATAGATACCACTTTTTAGTCTACTAGTTAAACAATTAATACACTCAAGCTTAATTTTTCACATTACGCACAAGTGTATTTGACAAATCCCCAGAGTCTTGCTTTCTACAATAGTGATATTATCCTTTTGAGAAATTAGAGTAAACTATAAAATAAGGCATATTTGCACTTGTTTCTTGGATTAAAATAAATTACATCTTAATTTAACTATATTTTACAATGTTATGCTAAAATACATTTTATAAATATTACTATATAAATTGCCATCAAAAGTTGGTTTGGAGGATATTTGTATACCTATGCTACTAACATTGGTACTTAATGGAAAACGGTGCTGGAATAATCATGCCTCCGAAAACGGCGACATTAAAATTGAATTTAAATATAGCAAAACATATTCATATGATATTATCTATTTGTACCACTGTCAATAAAAATAACAAGGCGGAAAAGTGCTGAATCGTTGACTGACGTATTAATAAAGACTGCTCACGGCTGTCATGTTTGACAGTTCTCTAGCTCACCATGCGCTTCCCGGCATTGCATTGACAAGTAGATGGAAGGAGTGTAGAGAGAGAAACTGGCAGCCAAACTTGAGTAAGTGAAATAGTAAATAAATCAGCTGATTCCGGCAAAAACCACAAAACACAAAAGAGGTGTTTCTCTTAACTTTCTATTTTTGTGTCCTGTGCTTCAAACGAGGTCCGTTGTCAAACGTCATTTTAATTTTCCTTCTGTCCCAAGTCCCAGTACGAACAGGAGTAATTATTTTCTAAAATTTATTTGTGGAGTAATTATTGTATTATTTATATTTGATTTGAGTTCGTGTCGTGGTGGCAGTTTCGTATAAAATGGCGTTGAGTTTTCTTAGTTGGTGTTTGGTTTAATATTATTTTTAGATCGGAAAGAAAATTTAATTTAGCTATGTGGCTATATTATCTCTGTTGAAGTTGTAAATTACAAAAAAGAGGGTCAACTCCTGTTGTGTATTTGGATGTACCAAACGGGGCGGAAGGAATAAGAATAGTGGGGTTTATTTTCATTCGTAATTCTTAAAAATCTTTGCTAATAACTTTGCAGTTTTCCAAGAGATAAGGTGATATTAGAGACAAGTGGATTGCAGCAATAAAAAGGAAGAATTTTGTGCTGCCTACAAGTATTTACTTGCATTTGTAGTCAACAATTTATTGAGAGCAATTTCATAGAGAATTGGGCAGCGCAAACTTAAAAAGTATGTAATTACTACAGTTTTTTATTTTCCAAGTCATGATGGAAACTCTATCAAGGGAAAAACTGGCAAAATATTGTGCTAATGAACCTAGCTCTTCGTAGTCAAAGATGGAATTAATCTTGAGGTTCTGGTCCCTTTAATAAGGTAATTATTTGTAATTCTTTTTGTTAGATGCCTAAACATTAAAAATTGTATAAAAATATAAAAAAAAAACATTCTTTTCCTATTAAATTGAATTTTAAAATTAATAAATCAGTTAAGATAAGTAATTAAAGTTGAAAATGTAAGTAGATATACCTTATCCTAGATATTTTGTCGTCTTTATTTTAAAATAAACTATTTTGGAATTTGTATTTTATTTGTCTCGATTTACTTCCAGGTACATAAAATTGCCATGTAATTTTTTTTTCAATTCACTACTTTTTTGTGTGCAATATTTACATAATTGTGGTTATATAGAAAAATTCTCATTCCTACAAGCAAGCCCCGAATTTCGGAATACAGATCATACAAGAAAGAGAATTACGGAAGATGCCCATTAAATTCGCCCATTAATATGCAACATCCTATATACCTCCTTTGCCTGAATCAGCCGACACGTTCATTACGCGTCCTTGTCTTACTTATTGCACTTTGAAACCTATCTCTCTCTAGAGTTGGCTGCCCCAAACAACAATGAAAGTCGTACCTGTGCGACTTCCATTGTACTTATCAATTCGATGCTTCCCGGACACAAAATACAAAGCAAAATACATTGTTGACCATAGGCGCCATCTACTTTTCAGGACATGAAACTATAGCCGTGAGAAGTCTTATTGATACGTCAGTCAACGGCTGAATGGTATAGAACTTCTGGGATTGAATAATGACTTTATTTCACGAACATGCAGAACTTAATTAACTTAATTTGAATTCAAGAATAATTCAAAAAATTCCATATGATACACACTTTTTGACAGACACTGTAGATACTAAATATTTCAGATACTAATCAACTAATGGTACTTTTTATGCACGACTTGTTTCCGTCGACTTGAGTGGTCGATTTGGGCACCATTTTCGGCAAATTTGGACCTCACTTGCGAAACACCCAGTATACCCACACAAAATTCCTGGCGTATTTACCTTTCCTGTAAGGCCCCTAACCACATATAAAAAAGCAACAAAATCAACAGAAAGCCACGATTACCCTCATGCCAGTGCCATGTCCTTTAGTTTATAAGGGCCTATTGCATTGGCACAGTTTTCGGTGATCTACATGTTTAAAACATGTGTCAATTATTATATATACAATAACAATATCTAATTAGCCACCAATAGGATTTACACAATACCCAATGTTACTATGGCTTTTAACAAGGTAGGCCTACGAGCATATTTGACGTTTTGGATATACGTCAACGGGCGACAAGTCACGACATGATTTTTAATATATGCTTTGTTGTGTGCATTTGAGCTGTTCAATAATAATAATAATAAAATGTTTGCTGAGAAACATCAAAGAGCTGGGTCTAACTGATAATCTTTAAGGTCCATGCAGAAAGCGGTGCTACTTGTGACAGCCCGAACCGGTGCTGGAACGTCCAACAACATCAACGTCACCTAAGGCCCGATAACATGACAAGGGTCTCGTCCGAGCCAGATCCTTATGGTATCCGGGATACCCGGGATCTGAGTGAATGTTCCCCGTAGAGAGAGTGCGAATGCCTTTTGGCTAAGTCGATATAAGAATAATTCTCACGCTTACAATACTCCAAACTAGGAGTACCCCAGAAGCAACTGAATCCTTGTGGGGTACTTTTAGCAATTAGTATTACGTATTTTGCCTGCGTTGCCATTTGCGGCTGGGGGCGGTTTTTCCCGATAGAACTAGGATAGCATTCGCTCAAGTATTACAAAAAAAAAACCCTAGAAAATCGTAGTATAGCCCCAGTGAGCGTGGAACAATTACTGAAAGCCAGGAGTACCTAAATTCTAAATCACACAGATAAAGCTATATTAAGGAGCAATTGCATATGCTAGAAAAAGAACAAATTTCACATTTTTCAATATCGTCTCTCATATCGACCATCAGCCGGCCCCGCGCGCCCGCGACCCATAGGAGAAGGATAAAAATGAGCAAATAGGTACGGCAGTCCGGAGTATCGGCAATCGTTCTCCGCTTATTTAAAATACTTATATAATGGCGAAAAGCGATGGGAAGTTTGATTATCGACATACATTTTGTCACGCGATGACGACATGCGCGAATCGGTCCATCAGGGATCATGTCTTATTTGTTAGGTATAGTATCATGGGATTTACACATCTACAGGGTGTCCAACTTTATTACCGTACAAATCGGTAAAATCTTCATTTTTGGAAATAATCGCCTAAACTTTTTTTTGTTTGAAAGGCCTTCAAAAACCGCTTCTTTTGACCTTAATGCCATTTCAAAATGCAAATCCAGGGCCGGCTGCGATTTTTTTATACCCCCGATTTTCACGAAAACTATTTAGCGATTTTTTTTATTTAAAATCTGACCCCACAGCGTTAATCAGAACACCCCAAAACCCCCATACACCAAATCTGAACAAAAAATATACAGGGAGTTCCATTCTGTAGGGTCTCAAAGTTGAGCAAAATAGAAAATTTAAAGACATCTGGCGAGTCAAATGTGCCATGGAATCCCTTCAAAACAGTTGAATGGTCAACAGGACCACTCAAAATGTTAATGTGAAAAGATTTACTACAAAAATATACAGGGTATTTTTCTCCGAGCCATCTCAAAATTCTGAAATTTTATTAAACTCTATACTGGTCAGGAGTGTTCTGGAATCATTGAAAAAATATTAATAAACACAAAAGTAATTCATTTCTTTACAAAATGCCAACCAACAAATAAAAATAATTTAAATTATTGGACCTTTCTCAACAAAGCCACTGTCTAAGATGATAGATTTTCTGTGCGTTTCCTATTATGGCACACCAGCTACCTTAACTGATATGGACTTACTGACTGGCAGGCTTCTGTATTTTTTAAATTTAGTTCGTTTATATTGTGTGGAGCGGTTTTGTTATACACGATTTTTTACCCCTACAAAGTTCCAAAAATTCAGTAATTTGAGATGGCACAGAAAAGAACACTCTGTATATTTTGTATTGGACCTTTGCACACCAACACCGTGAGTGGTCCTATTGACCATTCACCTGTTTTGAGGGGATTCCATGGCACACTTGACTTGGCAGATGCCTTTAAAATTTCTATTTTGCTCAACTTTGACACCCTGCAGAGGGGAACTCCCTGTATATTTTTTATTCAAATTTGGTATAAAAGGGTTTTGGGATGTTCTGATTAACGCTGTGGAGTCAGATTTTAAATAAAAAAAAATCGCTAAATGGTTTTCGTGAAAATCGTGGGTATAAAAAAAATCGCAGCCGGCCCTGTATTCGCATTTTGAAAATGGCAGATACGTCAAAAGAAGCTGTTTTTGAAGGCCTTTCAAACAAAAAAAGTTTAGGCGATTATCTCCAAAAATAAAGATTTTACTGATTTGTACAGTAATAAAGTTGGACACCCTGTATGTCCAGTGTTATGTCAAAATGATAAAGATAATAATAATGTAATTCCAGTTTGGTGACAAATGAAATGGTGGATTTTCTGGACCATTTTAATAGGTTACATTTTACATTTATTAATTTTTCCTGCTCCCTCCCCCGTAAGCTCATTTTTCATGGTCGCCAATAGATCCGAAAGCGAAAGTGAAATGTTCGAGGTGCCATGTTGCTAGGTACAAAAAGTGGTTGCTAGGTACAAAAAGTATTGCCTAGCAATGATGCAACGATTATGCAGCAAGGACCTTAAAACGATTAATAACATATAGGTATGTAGCAACTTGAAACTGGCGTCAAATTTAATATGTTTCACATCGATTGTTTTATAACCTGGTTTTGATCAAAAAGAATACGAATTATGCCAAAGAAAAATTAAGAATATGGATATATTTTTCAGTGTCAAATAATGTGGCTAATAGCAAACTCAAGCAGCATTCAACGTACCTAGGGCTTGGTTAAAAGCGCCCGGAGAGTAAACCGTAGGTCACGGGTTCGAGTCCCACACAAAACACAAGTTATTTTATTTAGTTCTTATTATCGATGAATTCTACTTCTTATATTTATTACTAATTTTAATTTTTAGTAATTGAGCAATGATTATTTTGAATATTATTACTCACAATCTACTCCATATTGCACGATGAGTATAAGCTCTTTTTTGGCCTCGGAGGTTTTTAAGAACCTCGGCAACGCGGGCATTGCCTCCGACTTTAAACAACCTCCTCGGCCAAAAAAGTGGACTATACGCATCTTGCAATGTAAATAACTATTGATTCAATCCTTTCTTAAAAAGTTACAGCTTGTCATGTTTTAGGGATAAAATGCAATTTTTTGGAAACTGCCAAACCGATTTGAATAGAACGTGGTATCTACTACATCTACATTAGGAAGGGCTACATTTTTTCTATTTAAGCGCATTTTTTAGTGAGGGTTATCTTAAAAAATATTGTAAGTATTGTGGTACAAATTTATGAAACAAACCATTTGCATTTTCTAAAGTGTTTATGGATACTTGATTTGACCTTTTTTTTATAATAGGCACTTACCAATTTTTTTATTTGTTTCGCATACTAAGCTAATATCTATACTTCTCTTTAGAACTGATTCCTAGTATGCCATCCGATCTCTGTGGCAAAGTTCCTTTAGTTGTGCGGACAAGCTATTTACGTAACTTTTCGGGGGACACTCGCGCAAGTGATCTTAGAGATACTTGACCTGATAGAAACCATCTGCTCTTGTTCCTTTACTAATTTATTGTACTTACGATGCGGCGACTTTTAAATGGATAAACTGCTCTTATCTAATTTAGCGGCCGATGACAAAACAACGGACTCTTGAAGGTATAGGAAAGGAAACGTGAAGGAATGTTCGTCGAAACTTTGTACGGAATAAGTATACTCTTGACCTAGCAAAGTTAGAAGTTATTATTAATGATAAGCTCACTCTTTTGAAGTAATGGAAAAGAGGCAAGCGATATTTCTTGGCTTTATATAATATTTTCCAGGAAACAAGTTAGTTCGATATTGTATTTAGGAAGCGTAATGGATGGTTTGAATATAAACGAAAATATTCGCAACTAATAAGCGTTTACGGGATATACTTAGACGTGTTTTAGTATAATAATTAGTTTTAAATGTGTGTTCTTGTTAATTTTTAATTTTGGTATCGGTTCATGTCTACAGGATGTCCCAGGAAAAAAGGCCAACCCATTAACTCTAGATTCTAGACGTTAACCTATGCTGGATACTTTGTAAGTGGGGTATTCTTTTTTCTTCTTACACGGTTAGGTGGCAGTCGCTTCAGAATATTAGTGATGCAAACAAATCTTTGCTCTAAAAAGTAAAAATCGCGTCTTCAACATTTTATCTCGAAGGTGTTGAACTAGAATGAAACACTTAATTTTCCTTTCCTTTTAACTTCAAGATATTAATGTATCGATAACATTAAATCAAGATGATATAATTTTTAAATTTTTGTGTAGGACCATTGTATTAGGAGACCAAGGGTGTCTTGATGAAAAATTCCCTGAGATATTTACTGCGCATAGCGTCGGTACATAACCCAGATCCCTCACTATTTTTATCCGCCCCAAGTTTACGTTATGAAAAGAAAATATGGTATTTATTTCTTCAAAGAAGCGCGGCGATATGTTTTTCCAGGCGCGAAATAGGAAGTTGTTATTTGTTAGTTCTTAGATGCTGATCAAGCACAAAAGACGCACGAGAGGTGAATAATCTATATAATTGACACAATTAGAGGCTGTATGGACTTTTCTCGGCGAAAGGATAAGCGGTGGCATCCTGTTTGGCCCTTTCACTGAACTAGGAAAAAATGCTTAATTGGAAAGAAATTCCGGGTCGAGGTGTTCTCGCTTTGAGGCTATTTCCATGGCCGTAATTTACACCCTCTTTGCGTTTTAGAACGGAATATTCGTTTTTATGTGCGTCGCGGAAAAAGCTCCCTATAAGTAGATGAGGCACAAGGAAATTTTTTTTTAAGTTGGCAAGTGAGTTTACATGTACGTATGATGTAATAAAAGTTCTTGCTGCTTTTAGGTGCAGCATACAACATAAACCTAACTATAGTATTTTCAAAATTTGGTTAGCAATTTAGTAAATAGTTTTCTTAATTTGTTGTCCAGTTTGTTCGGCCTTAACTTTTCAGCCTCATTGCAGAATTGTTACCTTATAAAAACGCAATATTTCTCTATACGTATTTTGGTCGGTTTGAACAATTTTCTATGCAGATTTCTTTTTTTTTTGAGGTTGTTCCGTATCGCATCGGCTCGGTCTAGCTAGAGCGATATAATAGAAGGAAAGCAACGGCTCTGTAGGCTCAGAAATGTGTGAACATTTTTAATTGTTTTGACTCATAAAACTTATTTTTTGCGATTTAAAACAATAATGTGTCCCGCGGCACTCAAGTTTATTTTTATTGTTTTTTTGCCTCGGCCTTGTAGGCCTCGGCAACTAAATTCTACATTCGTTATAAAAAGTTGACCTTCAGTGCCTTGGTACACAAATAACTATTTATTTCCACATAACATAATTTACTTTATAAATACAAAAATTAGGACATCAGGATATAATTAGACTTAAGGTACTAAAGTCTCTCTACAAGTGTGTGGTTATAAAAATAAAGGAAGGAAATAAACAAGAAAAGTGATAAAAGCAGATTATACTAATCTAATAATTTCATTTTATACACAGTGTGCGTAAGTACGCACCATATGTGATTTTTTTAAAATTTTATATTTATCAGTAAATTTTATTCTCGATAAAAGTTTGTGCATTCCCGCAAACTCAAAAGGCAGTTTTCAAAATTTGAATATCTCAATTCGTATACGGGGGAGGTTCGAAAATATGAAAATGGCTCAAGAGTAAAGCACCCTTATTTTTTTTAGAAAAAACATGTATTACGGAAAGTTTTTTAGAATTAAATGATAAGCCCAAAAATGAAATTCAAAGTTTCTATCCCATTAAACACTTTTTCGGCATTTTTCTGATTTACCCCGTATAGAAAACAAAACCACTATATATTTAACATGGCAGTTCCATTTCAGAGAGGATTTATTATTTATAAACGTGAGTGCCATAAAAATTAATTTGTCTCAACTCCTGCAAAATAAAAACGAAAAAATAATTTTTTGGTGCATACTTTGTTTTATATCCAAGTACATAAACAAATCCTAATTTGTATGGCACTCACGTTTATAAATGATAAATCCTCTCTGAAACGGAGTTGGCATATTAAGTAAAATGGTTTTATTTTTTATACGAGGTAAATCATAAAAAAATCGGAAAAGATGTTTTATGGAATGGAAACTTAAAACTTCATTTTCAGAATAACTTTTTTTTATATACAAATATAAATCATAAATCAAAGTGTTCTAGAAAAAAATGATTTTAAGAGGGATCTTTCTTGCAAAAATTTTCCTTTCCGCAAAGTTATTCCAGCTTTACAAGTGACAAAAAAGTGTATTTTGTTTTTCCCTCAAAAACGGTTGAATCTAGAAACATAAATTTTAGGATAGGTTACCAGTAAGTTTGTACTCTGTAGCTCAATTAATTTAAAAACTTTTTTACTCTTCATATTTTTCATTAACTTAATAATTTACGTGGAAAAAATAAAATTACTTTTTTGCTCGTATTTAATAACAGTTATAAATATACATTTACAATTAAATACATAAAAACATAGTAGGCACCAGGCGGGTGTCATTTTTGTCCGTTTTTTTACATTCAGAGACATCTAAATAATAAAAAGAAATTAACCCTTGCCTACCATTTTCATTTTGTGAAGAACACCGCACAATTGAGTTCCATGAAACTTCCCTTCATATTTTAATATGTTGTCACCAATGACCTATGGCAACATTTTTATCCGTGCACCAAAGTTCGCAAATTACAGGATGAGTTCAAATATTAGGGGTCAAAATTGAAAATGTGTTTCTATAATTGTTTTGTAAACAAATCAATAATACATGGTGGTATAGAAGTGTCACTTCATTTAAAATTAACACTACTTATACCACGTGTTCATAAAAAAAATAAAATGGTAGAAGATTGGACTGCATTTATTTGTGAAAATACAGAAAAGTTATTAGGAAAAGTCGTTTATAGAAATGAAAGCTTGCAAATAATTCCAAATCAGGGATAAATCAGCCGACTTTGATTTTTTTGGTAGGCGGTGACAGCGACATTTCAGTTGAAAGACCATTTTTTTATACTTATGGATTTTTAATTTGAAATAATTTGTTAATTAAATGAATTTGCATTAATTTTATTAATTACCAATAAATTAAAGTAGGTCGATTTATACCAAAATTGGAATTATTGACAAACTTTTAACTCTACCCGGCTTTTCCTAATAACTTTTCCCATATCTTTAGAAATAAAGGCAATTATATTTTTGGAGCTTCCAATATAAGTAATGTTATTTTTGAATGCCAATGATAGTTTTAAAAAAAGCAATTCTTTTTATAATGAATGACTTTTTCCATAAATTTGGAAATAAAGAAAATCTCCTTTTGGAGACTAAAATGACAACCGCGTACTCCCTATGTTTAATGTAATCGTGAGTGACGATAACTAAATACGAAAAAAAGAAGTAAATTCTATTTTTGCATAAGAACTATGTATCAAGGGTAAAAATAGTTCCTAAATTATCTATGGCATAGAATTTTTTTTATATCTTACATAAAAGTTCTATCAAAAGAGGAATGGGTGGTGCGGGTTTCTACCCTTAGTATGCATACAGAACGCAAAAAGTAATATATTATGTCTTCCAACTTGATGGTAATTTGTCCCAAAATTTGAGTTTCCAAATTGAACAGTTTTGAGAAAAAAATGAAAACCATTTATTTTGATAACTTTGCAGGAAGGCTTAAATCGAAAAATTTTACATAAAAGTTTCCCCTTAAAACCACCCGTAGAACACTTCCACCAAATAATTGTACATCATTACCCCATATGCGTGATGCTTGGATTTAAGTAGGGGGCCCGTTGGTAGCCTAATTTAATCTAATGATTAAAATCTTCGTAGACAAAAGAATATCCAAAGTATCGCGAATTAGATTGTCTCAAATCGAGGCTTCCTGCCCAAACTCTAATTCAACCATCATTTTCATTTCAACCTTCATCCCTTTGACAACACTTTTATGGCACAACCTGTAGAATGATAATGTCCCCTCGGCTTTCTTTAAAAGAGCTTCCGACACCGGAGCCCGTTTCCCTGATAGATACCTTTTATAATGAAAATTCCTCGACTTAATAAAACCCCAATAAAATTTAATATCCTTTATACCTCGTGCCATGAGGTAATGTCTAGGAGATGCCGACAGGAGACGAGAAAGATATTCCCTAAATGAAAACCATGTTGTGGGAGTGGATGGTGAGTACAAACGATCCTGGAAGGGAGGTTAGAAATTGATTTGAAATAGAATCATATGAGGATAGATTTTTGTACCTGTAAATATAAATCAAGAGGAATGTTTTTGTGGCAAAGCAGGTAAAGGACAGTCAGGCATTTCTTATATTCTTGGCTTGACATTGTAGGTTAGAATTTCCACGTTCAATACTTTCATTACGTTGCTATATTTCGAGTTTTGTGGGTAGAACAAATAGGAAGTTCACATAACGAATAATATCAATAACAATGAATAGCTACTATCTAACCCCTTCTAATAGGTGTAGAAGACGCCGGAGTCTCGATTCGAATCCCGACTGGAGTGCATTGATTATCCTTTACCTGCTATGTCAAAAAAACATCCCTCTAAGGTCATAATATGTCTATTAGAGAATTTTTGGTTAGAAGGTAGGTACGTTACGAAGGTACTGACTAGTTAAGTTAGGTATACCCCGATTACTGTAAGAAGTCCCGATTTTGTCAGATGACATTCTCCACAAAATCCCTAGGCATTTTTTGTTAACCATGGGTCTAACTTTGGTATATGTGTCTCAACTAGTTAATGACGTCACTCATTGATTTATGATGTGAAAAGATACCCAAGTGATACGAAAAAAAGAAGATAATAAATTAAAAACCCTATTGCAATCGCTATTATACAGCTACAAATAAAAATAACTATGACTACAACTCATTTTAATAATAATTTCAAACGTCATGAAAACACTTTCATTTTGGTATTTTGGTATAATCGCCTACTTGCGATAGCGTCTATGGTGCGTACTCAGGCAAATTTTATTTCGGTGTTGTGAAAGTGACACTGAAGGTTTTCCGGATCGTTCAAAAGGGTTCAAACATTGGGCAGTGAAAATATTCGCGGGTTTTGTACGTTTCGTGAGTTTTACCGTTATCTATGTTGTTCTTGTTCGTGTTATTAGTAGTAATTCATTGTGCAAATGGGCTCGTTACTGACCTGCACTTATGAGCCGGTTGCATTTTTTGCTGCTTTAATGCCAACTTAGGATGGCGAAATTACCAATTGATAGTCCCAGTAAGGACTTCTTAAAATAATGTTACTATAGGTGCGATTCAACATAGTACGAAAGTGATTCTTCGGTGTGGTTATTTGAGCAAACAATATAATGGAGTACAGCGGAAACTTACAGTTCTTCACACAAGACTTCTAAATAACAATACATAATCATAACTATACGCGTTTTCGGCATAAAATCAAATAATGTAAATGATTTGGAAGAAGCAATGCATAGTTGCTTAACGTCTTGCCTTTAATTAATGTCTTTCGAGGTCATTATTGTTGGATCTACTAACTCGGAGTAACTGAAGAGACAAAAATGGATTGTTAGCATTTGTTTCTTCCAAATCACTTCTACCCTTTGATTTGATAGAATGTCACAGGCTTACTTAACTTTATGAAATAGATGACAGAAAACCATAAAATTTGACTATTTTGTGCTATTATGTAGGTACACAGTATGCGGATCTAGAATAAGAACCGAGCGGCAGTGGATTCAGTCCGCCGACTCTCCGAAACTGTTCCCCAAATAGGAAATAATGAAGATATGGGTACACACTACATTATTTGCTTATCTTATTGTTTTCTCAGAATGCAAAATATAAAATTAAACATGTGAAAAATATTACATTTTGCATAATTTTTATTTGGCCAGAACTAACGAGAATTGACTAAAATGGCATATACAAGAATTCAACAAAACAATAATGTCATCCACAGCCAATTACTATTTTGCTACCGATATTTTCCTTTATAAGTCAAATCGTCAAAAAATTATATAATTAAGCACGCACAAGTTTTATTTTCTCGACCAAAATATTTTACTTAATATCCTTTGAGCAAATATAAGCCTGAATCTGTCATATTCTCAATTTAAATAATTTCATTTTCCGCATTTCAATATGGACTAATGACTGAAAAAATAAATTTTTCATGAAACTGGGGCAGATACAACAAAACCAGTTTTCCTTTAAAGTAAGAAACTTTATTCAAATGTGAAAAATACATTTTTTAAAAGGGTCCCACCATATTTTTTTTTTGATAAAATAAATTTGGTGCTTACACTCATAATATCTCCGCATCGGGTTATTTGGGGAACTCGATATTATTACATTTGTGACACTTAAACAATGCATGCGGAGTACCAAATTTCATATGAATATTTTAAACGATTAAAAATAAAATGTTAACATCTAGTTATCTGGAAAACAAGGCAGCTGTGAAAAAAAGTGATATCACAAAATAGTCTTATTTTAAGATTTTCTATTACATGCTGAAGTATACGAGAATAAAACTGAATCATCCTGTATAGTGAGTAGCCAGTTACATAGAACGAGAACAAGATCTTGGCTTATCAAAACAAGAAATATGAGAACAATTGGCGCAGAAAACTGCTACAATTCGTTTTGTATAGCTAAGAAAACAATCAAAAATAACCATTTTGATTCTGACTTTCAAGGGATTCCAATTCGCTAAGGTAAGGTCACAAATAAGAGTAGATATACGTAGAAATTTCTTTACTTAATCATCAAGGGTAAGTAAGTGAGTAGGGTAGAGTACAGCAAGTGATGTGATACCGCAAAACCCAAAATATAAAAACGTACCTGTGAGGAGCAAAGGTATGCAAAACCTGTTAAGCCATTCGCCGTTGTAAATTATTAATTATCTGTAGGTACAGAAATTGCATCGGTTATTTTGTTATTTGAGAACCGTTGACCGTCTCTCTAGTTGGCCTCTTAAAGCTCGGTGCCTCGGGGCGATATGTCACAGGGTCGCCGCGTCGTGGGAAATTAGAATCTTCAACTGAAACCCGAAAACCATGTCGCATGTCTGAAAGGTCTACTCGAAAAGAAAACATGATCATTTCTCAAGTGTTTCGGCGCCTCTGTGGCAAAAAAGGGTCCAGCTGTTCGAATTTATCACGACTTTCTTCGGGAGAGTAAAAAATATATATACACATACACTTACACACCTCGGGAAACGGGAGAGAATCGTAGGTAAATAATATAAAAGTTCGCACACGATTCGAGAAGCCTGTTCAGAATTTCAATCAAAGTTGATTATGTTGCGGGCAGAGGTTGCGACGACTGTCACACATGAGAATAGAGGAGAAAACATAGTCGAAGGAAAATTTTGATTCAAATTGTGTATGGCTCTTATATGATTGATCATAGAAAAGAACGTGTTTTATATTTGATTTTTGATCGAACTTATTAATGAACAATTTTTTTTCCAATATTTCAAAAAGAGAATAATATGTAGTTCTAAATGATATCCAGTGTAAATGCAATTATTAAAATATTGCACAAATTCCAAGTTCGTATGTAAGTATAGAGAACAAAAAAAATGGACCTTGCGCCGTGTTAGCAGTCCATTAGGAACATTCACCTTTGGAAATTATATTAATAACATGGTTGTACGTTCTTACAAGCGTACCGCGTTGGTCCCAGTTTAACTGTGCTTAATTTGACGCTCAAGTAAACAATTTTAATATGTTTTGGGTCATTTGTTTTCAGTAAGTAAAGTATTAAGAAAATAAATTTATAATTAGATAGGTGTGTTTGATAATATTGGAATTTCTCACAAGATTGAGATACTTCTTTCTTAATTAATATACCTACTTGGGTTGAGATATCATATTATATTATCAAAATCAAGCGTCAGAATTAACCGATCTTGGGAATAAGAACATGCATAGCCAGGAGCGCCATCCAGTGAACTAATCTACAAAAACAGAAGAAAGATGAAGAAGAAAGAAATTAACGAGTACGTATGGGAAACAAACTTTGTTGGTCACACAATGTGTGACTGGATACTGGAGGATACTGTGTATGCCATCCAATATCCTCTAATTTCAATAATTTAACAATCTAGAAGCCGATAAGTGTTACTAAGCAAAACGGTTATGCATCACTATGGTTCAATTTAGAAAATGTTAAGCTCGTAAAAAATATCTCATTGACTGGAAGTAAATGATTGATAACCGATAACCCGATACGCTACCCTTGAAGAATTATTCCTGGACCACATATACGTTTAAGGACGAGAAAAGACTGTTTGGCTCATTTGTTTCTAATAAATTGTTTTTACAGAAAACAAAGTTCTAATTAAGTGCAAGACATTTTGTTTTGGAAGATGCTAGGGCGGCAGCCAAAACACTTAATTTAGAAACACGCCTAATTGGCAATTTGTTTGGCGAGACGAACGTCCAGTTTTTTCGGAGGACGAAAAACTTGGAGAGAAAACAAATCCGACACTCTAAGTTTCCCGGAAATTTAAAATCGGTCCCTTTTTGTGAGGAAATGAACAGGAAACAGTATTACTAACGACGGCTGCCTTTTTTCCTCGACGTCTATAGGAAGATGCATTAGGGATGCCGGGGTCTACGGGGGTTTTCTAATTTCTATTTTATTTAGGGCACAGAGATATCCATCCACACAGGCAGGATTTAGTTAGGTATAGTGAAAATTGGAACCGAACTGAACAGAACAATTTTATAGGTCTAACTAAGTTTCCTTAGGTACCATATAAATTATTCTAATAATTAAGGCGGTTCCAATGGAATTATATACGAGGTATATCAACGATATAGTATAGGAATAGATTTTGTGTTTTGCTTCTACATTAGCGGGTCGAGGGGAAGAAGAAGAGGTAATTTGTTTTTCTACTCCTATGCTAGTAACATACCTATTAAGTAGTGGTTTAGGTTATAAGTAAGTTCATTGTTACGAACTGTTCATTGTTACTGACATGTAATGACTGACACGCAATAAAAAAATTACGTATCTGTTCTTAATTAAAACGCAATTATCACGGGTGCCTTGTTAGCGCGGCATCCGCGTCACCATAGCAACTAACCAACATACTAATTGTTGCCTGTCAGATAATCAGAAGTATAGTTTATCTATTATAATAGTTTTTCTTTCGTCGAAGAAAAATTATAATACAAAACTCGAGTTGTAAGCTTATTACATACTCGTGGAATTACAGCACTCGCCGCTGCGCGGCTATAGGTACATATAGCTATATTGCTATTACCCCTCAGCCACAAACTTACTCCCTTTATATGAATAATTATATGTTTAATTATTTTTTTTAAAAAGGTAGTATATTATTAATGTTTTTTCAAATAATCTTATTTTATGGAACGGAAAATTTATACATATCCCGTAAAAGTATTTACATACAAGAAAAAGTGATAACGGGTAAGCACACAAAATCAACAAAAAAGTAGTAACCGTATACACGTGTTTCATGCTATTTGGCAATCATCAGTAGGGTGTAAGGTCAACCAAATAAAAAAGATAGCCATGATTTGGGAAGCAACAAATGGAAGTCCAGGCAGGAGCCAACAGCACATATAAGGAGTGCACACATTGGAAAAAAGGCTTTGTTTCTAGATAAAGAATTTCAATGATTAAATTTTAAAACATCTAATACCTACAACTCTGGTTGTTGGTTTTATATAGTTCTCTTTTTATTTTATTTTAGATAGATGCAGAGATAACACATCGAAAATAAATCCCAGATAGCATAATAACACAGACATATATAGCTTTAGCGAAGCTATATATGTCTGTGATAATAAGTAGGTAAAAGTTAGGAAACCAAACAAGAATTGAATTTATATGTACGTGGCATCTTTACCAAAGTCAACATATCAAGGGAGCTCTAATTTATTAAGCATGGAGGTATAACAGTTTACTTAGCCTTTGCCCAAGTCCGGAATTAACAAATGGCGTACCTAATGTGAAAAATCAGTACCATAAGTTTATAAATAAAATATTGCTGCCACGTCCAAGTTAAAAATGATACCTACTCATTTTCTGCTTTACATTCTGAATAACAGTTGTTCTATCTTGACTTTTTTATATTCGTCACTGTTTTGTCAAATTCTATTGTTTTTATATCGGCTAAAATATTTGCTCCATAAGTATAGGGTTCAAAGTAGAAATAGTATAATTATTTCATAACAAGTTATGAAATGACCCATAGAACACAGGAGATAAAAGTTTGACATACGAGCTGAAGGGAAGCACAACATGTCCGAGTGTTTTAGACTATACTTTGTCTAACAAGATTTTAGAAACGCACAAAATCTTTAAACGTCAATCCATAAATACCTTATTATTTGTAACGACGTGACCATAGCATCGGAACCAAGATACCTTGCTAATATGCGGCTAAATAGCTTCAAAAGCGGCCTGGAATTTAATCAGTTGAAACAGTGTGTTGGAGTTAGAATTATCATTCAACGACATCATTGGGATGAACATAATTCCAACATAATTTTTAGTTGTGGAATGTGTAATTTCTATGGTGTCAGCGAAACTAATTTTCCTCTATGCTGTCATATAGTTACTGTAAGCGTTGAGTGAAGAATAATAAGGGGCGCTACCTTCATGTATATATCTAATAGCAAGTCCACAATCTCAATGCCGATAGATCCGGGTCAATTGCTTTAGGAAGAATTGAAGCCATTTTGATATATTATATTTCACCTGCAAGGCTCTGCGCGATACAAAGAAAATAGCAGGTATGTTCCAATAATACTAAAATGAAAATTTCTGTATGATAAGGGTTACGGAGTGCGTTGCAGATAGACCGTAGCTTTTAAAATATACCCATTTCAGATTTGACAAATCCAATAAAACTAGTAACTTAATCAATTCTTCTATATTAGAATAGTGTATTACATAGCGAGAGTTGTAAACAGCTTATTACGTATGAGTGGAAAAGTTGTGCACGAGCCGCGCAGCGGCGAGTGCTGTAATTCCACGAAAAGATATGTAATAAGCTTACAACTCGAGTTTTGTATTATAATTTTTCTTCGACGAAAGAAAAACTATTATAATAGATAAACTACACTTCTGATTATCTGACAGGCAACAATTAATATGTTGGTTAGTTGCTATGGTGACGCGGATGCCGTGCTAACAAGGCACCCGTGATAATTGCGTTTTAATTAAGAACAGATACGTAATTTTTTTTATTACGTGTCAGTCATAACGTGTCAGTCATTACGTGTCAGTGTTCGTAACAATGGACTCATTTATAACCTAAACCGTCACTTAATAGGTATGTTACTAGCATATTAGTAGAAAAACTAAATTATATGGTAGGTACCTACGTCGAATTAAACCTTAGAATTATTAGGGTTAGTTGCAATTTGTAATTAACGCAAACAAATCATAATATTTAACGTCAGATAGCATTTTAATTATGTCAGAGGTTTATATTTTGAACGTAAGTACAGACCGACGTCGGAGCAGCCAAATCCTTTTCTAAAAAGGGGTTTCATTATTTTGCTGGCAGCGTCTCTCCCCCGTAAGAGGATTATCTTGGTTCGCATGGTCGCACTTCATTCCTGTTTTTTGACGTTCATTACTGCCCAATCTCTGGCAGCTCCAATTTACCGAAAAATCACACTTTCGGCGCCCCCGATGATTTATCCTCTTTTCATTTTTTTGTTCGGCCCTAGTCTAGCTCGTTGTTTTTCTGTCGCTTCTTGGAATCTGGACAATTTCGTCCAGAGGAACAGGATCTCTCGAACAGGATTCATTACAGTATCCTGATATATTTCCAGATTTTCGTTTCAGTGCCAAGTCTATACACTCTGGAAATGATAGGTCATACCTCAAAAAAAATTGTCCTGCTTCAGTGTGGAGTCTCTGTTTAGAGTGGAGTCTCTATATAGTCTAAACTAATTAAGAACAGACATGTTCATGTAGAAAAAAAAATATTGTTCAAGTTTTAGGATACGGAATTTGCAGTTATTTACGTTTTGGAATACCTACTCGGTCTTCAATCACCCCAGATCATGTTATAGAGACTCTACTGTACACTCGACCGTATATGCTATATCCGACATTTTGTTTAAAAAAACTGCATGTTTCCGGTATACCTACATACAACAGAGTTAGTTCAGCTTACAGGTAATATTTTTTAGTGCAACTTTTTAATTCATACTAAAAAGCTATAGAATTTTTGGTATTTTCTTGTACATTTTTAAGTAAAACGTTTAAGAAAATATTTTTTATTGATATTTATTATTATTAATATAACTCGTTAATGATCTAGTGATCATGCTGATCATGATCAGCAAAAATTGTAGGTCAATATTTATCACATTCAGTATTTGTCGATCCGTAAACATTTTACGTCCCCGCCGTTTTGGTTTTATACTTTGGCTTCTCCACTGTCTCATATTTTGACTTTCCCCTAATAGCTCTTTTTCCTTAATGGTGTTTCTTGTGCACCTTTCAGCTATTTTTGTCGATTTCCACTCCTCATGGATTTCATGGTAGTAATATCACCCCTGACCCCTTCTGGCATCGATGATTAACGTTACTTACTAATGGTCGTGTAAAGGAAAGCCTGGCATAGAGGCATTTGGCTTCAAAACCCATCTTCAATTAATATTTAATTTTAGGTACATTCCTTTGATTCTTAGCAAACGTATACCTATAAGCTGTAGATACTGTACAGCGAGCTGTATAAATTTCGATACATATTCAATAGTTAAGTATACCTAAATATAAGTAATTATTGTTGCTGATATAAGCCCATATACGCTATTCCTATTTGATATTATGGAGTAGGTTCCACAAATTTTAAATATAAACACAACTTTGCATGTAATGGCGAATATCGAACATGTTGGCTTTGTTTTGAAAAAAAAATCGTTGAAAGCTACCTTACCCAAATTACGTTATATTATAGCATCCCAATTTTTCCTGTGTAATGTTTGCAAATAATAGGTATTTGGTATTTTGTAAAAATAGTTATGCCTAGTATATAAGTATAATTGCAAAATAGGAATCCTTAAAGAATAAAAACTGATAATGAAAAAAAATAAGTAGTTGCAATTTTTTTTTTCCAATATCGTAAAATTGTTTATTTTGAGTAAATCTAATATTGTTCCATAACATGTTTTTACCTCTTAGTAGTTTCTAGCAGTTTTTGTAAGTAAAACGTTAAAAAAAGTATTATTTTATTTTTTATATTTAAGTTAATATAGCTTCGGGTATATGGCCATTGATCTAGTGACAGCAGAAATTAAAGGCCGATAAATAGGTCGATATAAACTTTTATATCATATAATAGGTCTAAATGGCCGATATTATATCGGTATCGGTCGTTCCCTATTTTAAATATGGTAATCTTAACCTCTAGTTATTAATTATTTTTTTCACGTGGAATTTCGTTTGCAGATTAACAATTTGCCAACTTTTCGATTGTTTTCCGAAGATTAAAAATAAATGAATTATTAAAAATTGTTTCATTTTTATCCGTATTCTAAAACCTAAACTTACACAATGGTATTATTTCAGACGGACTGCCTGAGAATCTCATAGGACGGTTTGTTTGGGTTTGGGTACATGGGCCCAAGACGAACGGTCGAAAAATAATAGACCTGGCAAAAGTTTCAGCAAATTCATAAAAATATGTAGTCGAACTCTGAACGGTTTGTGGCAAATATTTGGAAAGCTATTTTATTTCGGTAACTTTTTAAATATTGCAAGGCCCAAGGGAAGGAGGAAAAATCTTTGAAAGTTGGCTTCACTTAAAACTTTATAACTTTATGCAATTATGTACCTATAGTAGAGATCTCTAAAAAATCTGTAGATCTAGTGGTGAATCTAAATGTAAAAATGTCTATAATTTTTCTAAAACATTATTCTTATTGCTTTTTATCGTTCTTCTCAATAATTATTAAACACCCAGTCGATGCACCAGGTTTAATGAGTCTGCTTGTTACTATTAGTATATATTATAAACTTTTTAAAGGCCAAGTTGAAAATAATTATGAAAACCGTTAGGTATATTGTTTAATGTACATACATTATTATATTGAAAGCAAAATGGGCCATTGCTTAAGGGTATATAAAATTGAGACAAATTAAAAAGTCCTTAAGATTTGTCTAGGTCTGGTTGCAAGATAAGCGATGCCTGCATTTTTTCTAGATGCTTCCGAGGTTTTTTTAGGAATGACGTAAATTGTTTAATTTGACGTAGTCTCTATATTCTTCATATTTAAACTTTTAAAACCCTCGTATTTCAAGTCAGTTTCTACGAAACAATAAAATATTAACATATTTTACACTATGCACTATGTAGGTAATATCTGTTAGTTATGAAAGTTAAACATTTTGGAAATTGAAAATACCTGTTAGTCCATACCGTTCATACACGTCCAATCAAGGCAATTTTTTTCTTGTTTTTAATAACGTGTTTAAGTAGTCCATCTCTTTTTAAAAAATAAATCAGGTATATTTCCAGGCAAATCTACCAGTGTGCCATTTTTTATGTAGAATTCAATAAGCAATGCAAAATTCCAAATACATTTTTGGAATAATCCATGGACGCAGACGAAGAAAAAACGGACTTATTACATTTGTGCAAGCCACTCACGCGTACATTTACATAAATAGGTTATTTACCTTTATTCCCTAATTATTAAATTAGGCATAAAATTACTCAATAATATCAAACCAAAATTAGTGGTTTTTCCAGGCAACCTAAAAAAGCTCGATTCGAGTTCTTTTGGCGAAAACCTCAATTAATGATAATATATAATTTCAATTGGATTTTACATGTTAGTTCTTATAAAATCCAAGAGGCTTGAAACCCAGTAAAAACATTCTTTACTGAACTACATATTTGTCAGCTACTATTGTAGAGTGCAAAATTTCCACTAAATTTGAGAGCGCTCATCATATCGCATTTTGTAAATATGTCCATATTCGGATTTGTTTGTTTCCGATAGACCAGAGAGAAAAAAATCCGTTGAGAAATAAAAAATATATACGAAAAATATAAATTCACTTCTTCATACGCTAGCGGCGGTGTAGACTTTGCAGATAAATAAAACTCAATTTGAGTAGTGAGAACTATTTCCTTCGAAGGCATGTTTATGGAGTTGCTTCATTATTATTATTTATATAATATAATTGTTTCTAAAATGCAACATACAGTGAACTATAAAAACAAAACGTTGTATCCTCGGATCTTCCTAGTGTATTGAAATATGCAAATATGGTTTGAAACGAGTGGCTACCCTTATTGAAATTAAAAAAAATCTGCCAATGGAAAATGGAATACCACTTCCACATAAATATTTCACTTCACACATATCCTAAAACAGTATGTGTATACCTAATACTGATACCGTCAAGTTAATATTTTTTAGGTTCATCCCATTGTAACCATTCTTTGTCATTTTTTTAAAAACAAAGTCAAAATTGAATTCCTTATGGAAAGATCCGGAATCACGAAATTGACATAACCACACTATTTTCACTAATCGTTAAAAACTCTCATCTCTCGAAAAACTAAATAACAAACGTTTTTCGCTCCTTTCAGTGGAGAAATTTTGCTCCAAAGCAATTCGAACCCTCTTATTGTAGGCAAGGTTATACCTATATAAAATTTGAAGTCGATATATATCAATTATTTCGAAAGTTATCGTGGGAACACAACTACATACACGTACGCACATACCATTTTTTTTACTAAAACTTTGGTTTTCGACGTTTTAAACACATGTAGAGGATACCTACAAAGTTTTTAATTTTTTGTGCTCAAACAAGACCTTTCTCCAATTTGACCGAGGTGGTATCTCCTTTGGTAACTAAGATACCCATTTTTTAACAAGAACAGTCAAGAACACGCACTCATAATCTTATACAGGGTGAATAAAAAGTATGGAAAATTTTTATTTTTGTTTATTTGATAAATTTCTGAAATATTTCTTATTACAAAAATGTTTTACACAAGTTTTTACACATACTTTATTCCCATACATTAGGGACATTAAATTTTCCCTGGCATACACAATTTCGTTGTTATGGTAACCAGCTTTGTTTTTTAAAATGGCATGATATAATTTTATTCGCATTTTTGGAAAGAGCGTCTCTTTGTAGATGCAATAATTATAATGGGGTTCCATAAGAAAATAATTGAGAAAAATAGTTATTTGTATACCAAGGCACAAGGCACTAAAGTTCAACTTTTTAAAACGAATGTGAAATTCAATTGGCGAGGACTGTAAGGCCGAGGCTAATGAATCGCATGAGTTATAAAAAGGAACTCCAGTGGCGAGGGACACATTAAATATATTTTTCTATCGGGAAAAAGACAAGGTTTATTAGGCAAAATAATTTAAAGAGGTTCACCCGTCCATGAGGCGATCGCGCACGCCGTTGCTTTGCGTCTGTATCATATTTGCATAGGAAAGGCGCAACTGACCTGCAGGCGTCCTCTGGCCACTCTCTTGCATTGTACATAGAAAATATTATTGTTCAAATCGACCAAAATACTTATACTGAAAGATTGAGTTGTTATAGGTAACAATTCCGCAATGAGGCTGAAAAGTTAAATGATAATTTATTGGGCTTCGTACAATAAGGAGTGCCGATTTCTGAATTTTTATTGACGATTTTGAGACTCTATTTAAAAAACATTGTTTCTCGAGATTTCATTAATTCAGTTTTTATCAAGTTAGCTATGGAAATCAAATGAAATGTCAAATGTATTAGGTATATTCCAGTGTAGATAATACTTGAATATAATACTTACCTACTATAAGAACTTGTTAATGGATGTTGCCGATTATTAATCAGTGCACAATTATTGGAGTCGCCTTTCAAAAGAATGTACCACATATACACTGTGTTCATTTGAAAACAGTCCACCCCGAAAAAAATCGGAAATCGCCGGGACCCGTCAATTTTTGTTCGGAGGGGGAACTTCTTTGACGTACAGGTCATGTTGACAAATTCACCCCTGTAACCCCCACCACCCCTAACTTTAAAATTTCAAATGGGAATACCCCCTTTGTGATATATCATTTTAAAGCTGATGTTATTGCGAATGCAATTAATTTTTATTTTTTGAAATCCGATGATATTTGAAGAAGTTATGGGTAAAAAACGGGTTTTTCATAATTTAAAATAAATTTCTTTTTACCCTAGATTTTCAACAGCATTGACATGGGGAAATAAAACAAACGTGTATAAAACCCCTCCCACAAAAATTGAGGATCTGAAGAACAAAATAACAGAAGAGTGCCAACGTATTTTTCGTGACACATTATTTGTTAAAGTAAGAGCGGAATGTATGAATGAGAGATTGTACTACTGTCTAGTGACTACCTAATGGAGCTCATTTTGAAAATTTAATAATAATAAAATAATAATAAAATAAGTAGCCACAACAATCGTTGTGTATTATTTCCTCATGTGAATGCTGTTGAAAATCTAGGGTAAAAAGTAATTTATTTTAAACTATGAAAAAACCGTTTTTTACCCATAACTTCTCCAAACATCATCGGATTTAAAAATAAATAAAAATGAGTTGTATTCGCAATAACATCAGCTTTAAAATGATGTATCACAAAGGGGGTATTCCCATTTGAAATTTTAAAGTTAGGGGTGGTGGGGGTTACAGGGGTGAATTTGTCAACATGACCTGTACGAACAAAAATTGACTGGTCCCGGCGATTTCTGATTTTTTTTCGTAGTTTTAAAAATATTAAGGGTGGACTGTTTTCAAATGAACACAGTGTATTTAGTAAAGTGGAAGAAAATACTTTTCTTGACTGTCCACTCCATCAGTAACTTTCAGCGGTTTGTTCTTCCAAATTTAAGGTCCTGTCTTTGCAGACGACCTTCTGGACATTGACATTTTATTTGATTTCCATGGCTAACTTGATAAGAACTGGATTAATGAAGTCCAACCGAAGGAGTTGATTTTTAGAAAAGTTAATTTTTAAATTAAAACTAAATTTTCTATTGACGTAGTCAGAAAGACGAAGAATGAAAAGAAAATCAGATTATGCCATTTAAAAAAAATAATGTGCCTGGGCTGTCGTAGCTATGAAATTACCTATTTATATGCCAAGAAAAATTAGGGTCGCCAGTTTATGGCAAAAAATGTGCCTAAAAACTATTGTGAAAACATTTTTTAAATAAGGAATATTTCAGGAAATTTAAGCATTTTTTAATACTTGTTGTTTTCCGAAATAGACCGAGAGATAGTGACAGATTTTTGGACGTGATTTTACTCAGTATGCCTTTCATAGGGTAGGTATTATGTTGCGTATATTCTCACAATAATAAGGTATGAATCAGAGAGTCCTCCTGGGTTCTTCATATGGAAAAATGAGTTTTCATTTAATCGAAAAATATGCGTTTTGATATGATTTTGGTCAACCTGCCATGAGTTTTATAATGAAGTCCAAAATAGAAAATTCCTCGGAAAACCATAGGCATACCGTTAGCGTGGGTCCAAAGGGCTATTATTGCCATGCGAACTTGTATTTTATTAATGAATTTTTCCACGTTTCTGAACAGGCTGCCAATGAGAAGTATGCAAGTTCTTGTTATGAAACTGCTGAAGAAAAGATGGCACACCGTTTGCGCATGTCCAAGTAGGTACACTTTACATCGAATAAATCGTTTAAATTATTAAATAACATTCAATTTAAACAGTACTTGGACATGCGCAAAAGGTATGCCATCCTTTTTTCAGCATTTTCTTAACAAGCACTTGCATACTTTTCATTGGCAGCCTGTTCAGAAACGTGGAAAAATTAATTATTAAAATACAAGTTCACGTGGCAATAATAGCCCTTTGGACCCACGCTAACGGTATGCCTATGGTTTTCCCAGGAATTTTCTATTTTGAACTTCATTATAAAACACATTATGTAGTACAGTAAAACTAATACAAAATTAGGTCAAACCCAAACATACAAAAAAAAAGTCCTTTCTAGCGCGAAATAGTTCCATACCCTCCTAAGAGTTAGTACTACACCACCAGCGTCGGGTTTAGGGGGGGGGGGGTGTGAAAAGGGCAGGAAATTGTTATTTTTCACAGTTTTGCGTGAATATCTAGTAAACTATGAGGTTTAGCGCAAACGTCATCCTATATGCAAATGATATACATTAAATTCCGAACAGGAATTGTTATATACAGAATTATGGTAAAGTGAACGGTTTCCATGATATGGAGGGGTAAATATTTCTTTGTTTTTATTTCACGTAGTTTTATATATATAGATACATATTACACCCATAGATTGTTATTTTTTTGTCACAACATAACCTCATAAATATATGACTGTAAATATGTCCAATACAAGTTAGTGGCCTTAGTTAATTTGTACTCACTTTTTGCCCTCATTCATTATAGCGTTCTGATTTCCATTCGTTCTTTTATGTCAAATCATCCCCATAATTTGTCCTTATCTTGTAAAAATGAGAAAGTCATGAATAGGAAGCTCATGTGAAAAACAAGAAAATATATATTAAACAATCCTCATTGTATGCTTCTGCAGAGATGGATGCGTCCAAAACTGCGAGTGTCGAAGAAGTGGTCTCAATTGTTCAAGTATGTGCAGCAATTGCTTAGGACTTGCATGTCTCAATAGAGATACTGTAATCATCGACGACGATTTAAATGATGATTCTCAAATTGGACGAAGAACACGAAGATTTGTTTCCTCTCGCCAGCCCGAGTGAACTATTTGGTGCTGATTGATAACGCAATTAATGATTCACCTAAAACTAGATTGTTTAATATATTTTTTTGTTTTTCATATGAGCTTCCTATTTATGACTTTCTCATTTTTACAAGCTAAGGACCAATTATGGGGATGATTTGACATAAAAGAGCGAATGGAAATCAGAACGCTATAATGAATTAGGGCAAAAAGTGAGTACAAATTAACTAAGGCTACTAACTTGTATTGGACATATTTACAGTCATATACTTATGAGGTTATGTTGTGACAAAAAATAACAATCTATGGGTGTAATATGTATCTATATATGCATAGATATATGTATATACATTCTACACACATTATTCAGTTACTAATTTATACTGTAATGATTTTAAGTTTTTTCAAGAAAATCTACGTAAAATAAAAACAAAGAAATCTTTATCCCTCCATATCATGGAAACCGTTCAATTTACCATAATTCTGTATATAACAATTCTTGTTCGTAATTTAATGTATATCATTTGCGTATAGGATGACGTTTGCGCTAAACCTCATAGTTTACTAGATATTCACGCAAAACCGTGAAAAATAAGAATTTCCTGCCCTTTTCACCCCCTCCCCCCGAAACCCGACGCTGGTGGTGGTGTAACATTTTAGTACTAACTCTTAGGAGGGTATGGAATTATTTCGCGCTAGAAAGAACTTTTTTTTTATGTTTGAGTTTTGGCCCAATTTTACTGTACTAATGACAGCCTGACTAAAATCAAATCAAAACGCATATTTTCCGAATAATTGAAAACTCAGTTTTTCACGTGAAGAACCCAGGATGACTCTCTGATTCATACCTTATTATTGTGAGAATATGTGCCACATAATGCCCTTTGCAAGGCATACTGAGTAAAATCACTTCAAAAAATCTGTCACTATCTCCCGGTCTAAAAGTGATAACTTTATTTTAGACAAATGACAATTTGGAAGTGCCCAAATAAATTATTAAATAAATTAAGTGTTAACATGAAACAATATCCAGCCCCACAAGCCCTACCTGGACGGTCGCCCGCTCCGCCATGCGTGTGTCGCTCTGTTGTCCCGCCTATCCGTGGAGAAGTTCCGCAGCCGCGCCGCCGGAAGCGTGCTCGCTTTGCCGCCACATAGCACCGGGTGTCCCGCGGTAGGCCGCCCGAACGCTCGACCGCTGACGCCGCGACTGGCGCGCGTCGCCTCCGCCTCCGACGGCGATGCCCTCGACGGCGGAGGGCCCCGGTGGGCCGGCGGGGGCGGCCAAGTCTTCGGGAGAGGAACTTCCGATGGGGGGGGGGGCGGCTCCCCAACACAGCCATCAAACATCCCCTTCACCACACCCAACTCCTAAATATTAGACATCAGTTATTTTCCGCGCCACGCCTACTTTTCAACTCATTAGACACATGCTATTGTCGTATGTAATATCACTAGTGCAGGATATTTTTTTCGAAAGCGCTATTTTGCCTAGAAAGATCACGAGTATAAATTGGGTTCTTATTTTCTGATTTTATCTCTGAAAATAAAAGCCCAATTTGTACGAGTGGTTTTGCTAATGGACAAAATAGGGCTTGAGAATAAAATTCTCTAGAAAAATTTCCGGCACGAGTGGTATTTGTCGAGATTTCTGTATTAATTTTTTCTATATTTACATTTCCAAAACGACTCATTTTGAACGAGTTTATTGACAGCTTCGACTGTAGCGTTCGAGTAAACAAACGTGACGCTTGGGTATCCAAGGCATATGCGATTATACCTACACCCTGTCGGCGTTGGTTTATTTCCTGAATGTGTCATAAATTTAAACGGAGATGGAGGTCCAATAACAACAATTTAGCAATGTAAAGTTATATAAATTCATTGATACAATGCTTAATAATACCGCAACATAATTTATAAGCTGCATAATTTAGAACAGTGTGAAACACAAACTTTAAGAAGTAGGTACGTGTTTGTATCCAACAGATTCGCGGTTGCTAAGCAACGAAGTGATAATTTGTCCAGTAATTGCACTAGTGCAAATTATTGCTAGCAGAGGCATATCATTGGTTGGATTTTTATGGAAGGAGCTACCTTATTGGATGCAAGCAGTATGAGGGAAATAATCAGCGCAATTCTCCGATAGTTAAGGGTGGGTTGCTAACGGCAAAAAGTGGGTTTAGATTTCGTATTTTTTCAAGTTGTTTAGCATAAAATCTAGTAACGTTTTACCTGGAAAAAATTTAGTACAAATATTTCTATCTTAATTTGAATCATAAGATCTTATAAACCGTGTTTTATTTTATAGGTTATGGAAACCTTGGGAAAATAATAATCCAGTGCATATTATACTTATAAGATCTTATGATTGTATGCTATACAACTTAAAATAATACGAAATCTAACCTCACTTTTTGTTCTTGGCAACCCCCCCTTAAATAACCCAAACTTCTCTATCTCGAAATCACATTATATGACGTAAAGTTATATCCTCGTTTCTTTCCAAATTTCAAGTCCAACTTGGGATTCACCTTTCCTCGGTGAAGGCTAAAGTGCCTGTATAACTATAAAAAAAGAGTCGAACCCAATGACGTCAGAACCTATAGACAGGTTTGTTTTGATAAACGCTTGACGCCCGGAACTAATTATTCCGAAAATGTCGCGACCTTGTCAGAAATTGTCCCTTTTTGTCGAGCCGTAGCGTACTTATTTCGACTCTGGGCTCGGAGGTCGTTAGACCATCCCCCGAGTCTTCAGGTGAGGTTCCGATGCTTCCGGCGCCTCCAAACAAGGAAAAACATGCGATATCTAAGTGTGATTCTGGAGGAACTATAACCGGGAATCACCGGGTGTATAGTTGGTTGATGGTTGACTTTCTGTCTTTGTTTGTAGCATGTTTTTAGAGTAGTATGGATATATTTAATCTTGGAGTCAAAATAAAGGGCATTTTAACAATGGGGCACCACGTCTATAGGTTTTGACGTCATTAGTTGAACCCAAGATCTAGTGATGGGCAGAATCGAGTAAAAGTATCAATAGCACTCGATTCTTTAAAGTACTCCTAGTATTCGAGTACTGGTGTACGAGTACCTAGTACGAGTACTCAGTATTGCTATTGAACAACGAATACAGTATCGAAAACACAAAAAATAGAGGCAGTGATGTAACAGATAAATTTTTTTCGGTATCTAGATACTTCCAGAAACTTTGAGATACTATCAGTTAATTAAGAAAATTTCAGACCTCATAAGGCAATCTGAATCATACTTACCTACTTCTATATATTATTTATGAAACAAGTGTGTGTGAACTGTTTAGACGAATGTGTAAAAAATAAAGTGGGTAGCAGTTCTTGATATAGAACGCCCTGTACATGTGCCCCAGTAAAAAATGAGGTTATGAGATGTTAACATGTAATTTTATAAAGCATTAATATTGATATGTAGGTATTTCTATTTCATATTTCATCTTATTTAGGTATCTGCATCTGCCTAATTTTGACATCAATTTGATTAATTTGAATTACGATAAACTTAAAATAAATTTTTGCCCATAAGAACGGTTTAAAAACTAAATATAGGCACGTGGGACGCCTTGGCATCTTGGCTAAAAAAATGTATCTAGTATCTATATACTTTCAAAAGGATCTAGATACTAAAGCAGATCCTGATTTTTGTAGGTATCTAGATATGTATCTAGGTACATAAAAAGTATCTAGATACATTATCTAGATACATGTATCTCGATACATTACATCACTGCATAGAGGTTCAGCGTTATTAGGGTTTATTTTATTGTGTTTGCCAGTGTTTGGTCTTCCTGTACTCGACTCTCGGGTTCTCGGCACAATTTACTCTCGAGACGACAAAGACAAAACTTAAGAAAAGTAAGAAAACACAAAAGTTAGGTCACGTCACGAGTCACGATACACGCATCCACGCATGTATCCTAGGTTTATTTTCCCTCTTCTTCTAAAAAAGTTTGAGTGGGTACCTACTTGTAATCGATACTTATTCGATTCTTAAAAGTACTCGCATACTAAGTACTCGATTCTCAAAAATATTCGATTCTGCCTATCACTACCAAGGTAACTATGAAGAGGAGGTTTGGGCATTCTTTGACAGGACAGGGAAAGGGCGGGGGGTGTGATAGCAGCAAGGGGACGAACTGGGCCAATTGAGTTGTAGCATTATCGCATGAAATTCGTGATTTAGTAAATCCCTAGGCATTTTTAGTAGTATAGACAGTGGCGTGCGGCGTGTTTTACTTCTTTTTATTCGATTTTCTCTTTCGATATTGCAAAGAAAAGCTATGCCTTGTGGTACCAATTGTATGCAAATTCTAAATTTGCTCAAAATTCGATTTTTTTTAAAGGATTAATTTGTTACAATAATTTAGCCCCATCATTAAAAGAATCTTCATTAAAACAGTTTAAGTTTAAATTAAAGTGTAATTATTTAAATAACTAGAATAGGATATTAATAAAGTAGGTTTTATTTATTAATGATGTAGTTGGATAGCAATTTGTTGCTAAATAAATTTGTTTATTATTATTATTATAACTAGCTGCGTAAATAATTCCAAATACACAGTCAGGTCACGGAGAAAGCAGTAGAAAATAAATAGTGCACTATACACTTTGGTACGCTTCTGTTTTTGAAACATTGAAGTATAATAGAAGAAGAAGTAAAAAATTGTGGTGGGTACCTTTTAAATATGGCGGTAATGCCCACATTCCTCTTCATAATAACCTTGGTCGACCCTAGAAACTTCAAATTGTCTTCTAACATAGTCATGCTTGACGATGGAACCAAAATTTAAAATAGGATAGATTCCTTAGACAAGGAAAGAGAGGGGACGCCTAACAGCGCCCGTGGCCGTGTTACCGACTGGCACATCGCACGATAGGCCAGTGGAGTAGCATGAAACACGTTCTTAGCCAATATCACAAAAATGTTAAAAATGAAAAGGTACCTAGTTAATATATGTAATTTGAAATATTGGTATTTACTTGCAGATAATTTTTCAAATGTGAAGCTAGTGTCAAGTGCTGAAATATATTTATTTGCGGCGATTTTAAATCAATCAAAATAAAATAAATAATGAACGACCATGGAAACCAGCCTATATTGTATGAAACTAGCATAATCAAAAAATTTTCAGTAAAAGCGATGTTAAAAAATAATTAAATTGGTCCTATTTACAAACAAAACGATGCACTTTATCATACTAAAAGGTAGAAGAAATTTGAAGAAGTTGTATTGAGAAAAAGAAAGTTTTAGGTCTTATTTCAAAGGTAGCTTGCTAAATATTTACCTATGAAACGAAATCTCGGGCTCTTGCATGTAACTTCTCCTTTTGCAACCAAACGTTGAACAATTTACCATCGCAAGAGTATATAATGTCCCCTTAATCACTGTTAGGTACTTTTAATTCACAAGTTCACGAAATTAATTCATATAAAATGGCCGCCGTTCAAAAGGACGTAACAAAATCTATACACGGCAGGGTAGTCTAGCGCGGTGTCCTCTCTCTTTCCTTGTCTAAGATAGATTCATAATTCATAAGCGTAAAACGCGAAATTATTTTTAAAATAATGTCCATGAACAATCCGCAACAAGCATTACTTTTAGGTAGAAAATGTTTGGGAGATTCGCTTATAATGTTGTTCTCAAATTGGGCACTTTCACACTTTCACATTCACAATCTTCACAATTCTGGTGAAGTCACCAGTTTGAATTGAATAAAACCGTTTACTGTCGCCCTACTTACTGATATGCCCATTGAACCATTTGATAGTTTTGACACGGGTTGATAACCCAAGTAACAATTCTGGCGCTTCACAACTCATAAATTTCGAGCAATTTTGGATTGAGGCTTTATTTTTGATTATAAAGAACTTTATTTTTATAAACACTTTGTCTAAAATAACAAATAATGGACATCCCTCTTGAAATATTTCATGTCTTCTTTATAATTTTCTCGACAAGCAGAGGTTTTTATAAGGAATGAATTTTCGTCGAATAATTAAAAATAAAATATTTTCTCTTCTTGTCAACTCCATCCGTGGATAAACTGTACTCATATCTTATTGACTTTTCTCGGGTCGCCTCTTTTTTTCTAGTTATACAGAGACTCTAGTGAAGACCATTGAAGCCGAAGCTTGGTCTCTTTATAAAATGTTCCCCAGAACATTTTACATTCCCCAAACACTTCGCTTTCTCCGATGACACTCTACGATAACCTCTTCGGTCTGCCTATTAATCAACTCGCTGAGTGGTTCGCCAAGTGGAAATTCAAGGTAAACAGTAAACACTGACCAAACCGGAACTATAGTCTTCTCAAAACGGCCCTAGTACCCTCCTATCATATTGAAGTAAACAATGCCGCAGTTCAACTATAGATATCTTCCTCAGATTGCATCAAAGCTCTTCATCTTTCACAAAAATTTTCCACAGCCCATGTCCACTGTCCAGCAGCATATGCTTATACAAATCGGTCATTCGGTCGACCATGTCGTATACACCTCGGTGGGCAGCTTGACAACACATGGCAAATTGTCACCATGAAAGCTTACAAGTCCTTTAAAGCAAAATCCTCAGAACTATCGCAGGTGCAGATAGCTAGGTACGTACATCGTCATATTCATCGTGATCTCAATCAATATCCCATTCCTCAACGATTTGATGAAGGAACGAAAAACTCAATATTCCACATGCACAACCCAGCTTCAGTCTTTGACCTCAAGAATCCTCCTCCAATTTCCCAAAATGACCTAATCGCCTAACTTCTTTCGAGGCAAATTTAACATTTCATTTTTACTATAACTTCAAGGCTTCTCCAAAAAGCTAACTCATCTGCCAATGGAGGAGACTCCTAGAATAATTTTGACATTAGTGTTCCATTCAGGTCTGAGTTAACTCGATTTTCTCTCCTACAGTAAAAAATCTTAAACCGGCCTGATAATCTAGTTCACATTATCAAGTAAGCATCAGGTCCTCCCAAGTTAATGCCCCATCATCCATCGGTCCAGTCCTGTTCAATGGACACGTCAACTATCATAAAATAAACAATGTTTACAAAGTGTAATATAAAAATCTGACCGCTATTCTGGATGAAAAGTAAAATGGAGCAACCCTTACTACCACTAGGTTATTTGTGCTACCATACCAAGCTACTGGCATTTTCTTTACTTTACGCAAAAACTTTAAGGTTTACTAATAACTTTTTGAAAGATATTGCCACGCCCTGTACGGGTCGCGTAGTCCCTTAGGATCGGCTTCAGGTCCCAGCGGGCGCTGGTAGTTCGTTGTCGCACACTGAACGCAGGTAAGGGAGTCCAGAATTGAAGAAGACGGGCAGCGGGTTCGTAACAAGGCTTTATTCACCATAGAGACCACATCTTGGCGGCGGTGACTCAGGCTTGGCGGGAGTGGCTCGCGACGAGGAAAGCCTTTGCGACGGAAATGCGTAGGAGAGTTTCTAACCAAATGACGCTTGGAGCTGCGCGTCGAGACGAATCGCTTAGTTCTTGGTACCGAGCAAGGATAACTCCAACACCGTGATAGACTCGCGAGGGGCAGGCCAGGTAACCAATTGTCCGTTCTCCAGTTTCTTAGTAGAAGCCGTCGCTACCCGCTAGACCGAATAAGGAACTCAGGTCATGGGTAAACCTATATGTCCTTAATGCAGCCAGCGAGTAGCTAGTTGGAGATCCAAGTGTCGGTCAGGAAACCGATTGATCCACTGGATGGTTTGACGGCCGAGGCATCGAAATTTATAGGTACCTGACTTATTGTTTATGTCAGCACTAAAATATTGTTAAGGTCAGCATTTGGTGACCTACTTTTCGGCTGGTATTTTAATTGCTTCGATTAAAAATATCGATTAATTAGTTAATTTGTTCTAAGTTGGGATGTGTTTGCCAATAAATGCTTTCTACTTGTAAAATTATTAGTTTAGTCATTCAGTTAATATAGGTATCCTTACTTTTCAGCTTATTAAACTTATTCCAGAAATGTCGCTTTCCTCTTATAAATTCAAACTTTAATTTTAATTACTTCTACAAACTGTCACTTTGTGACAAAGGTTCTGAAATTTAGCCATTGCATCTCATTTTTTAAAATTATGTTATTTATTTATTTATTTATACAACATCTAACAGTCCGAGGACCACAATAGGGAAATACTAAAAATGCACAAAACTAAAAAGAAAATATATACAGGTATTCACGACAAAATTTTCCACAAAATTAAAAGAAAGTGAAATACTTATTTCAATATATCGATATTTGGTCTGATTGGTCAATTTAATTTTATTCCAATTACACTTTTGCAGTTGTTTATTATTGCATAGCATAGAAAGAGTTAAAAGTCAAAAAACCTATAGGATAATTGTCCACAATTTTTTCCAGTATCTCTGTCCGTAAGGAATTTTGTCGCTAGAAGATTTAAGTGATTGGTCAAAGTTTCAAATATGGAATGACCTGATTGGTCCAAATGGAATACGGGAAATATCTGTGTAAAAAACAATGCTGGTGTTCAGGGCCTTAGCTAGGGGTTTTCCATGGGGGGTTTAGGTTTAAGGTTAACTTTTTGAGCATTATCCTCAAATATACAGGGTGAGTTTTTTTCGATGACCACTATGGGGATCTCGGAAACTAGCAGAGCTAGAACAAAGGTTAAATGGGGAAAGAATTACGGTTTTAAATGCTCGATGTAATGCCCCTTTTGGATTTTTAAAAAAGTTCATGGCTCACTAGATATTTTGAAAAGAGTGATTTTTTGCTACTTCATCAGATCTCTGTAGCTCCGTTATTTTTGATTATACAGAAAAACTGTAGAGACAAAAAATTGTTGATAATTTTGGGCTTAATAAGATAATAATTTTTTTATGTTGTTTGTGATTTTTGAGATATGACATAAACTTGTGTTTTTTAAATGTGAATCATAGTTGGCCATTTTTTGAGCTTTCCAAAGATATAATACTCGGCATACTTATTATAAAAAATAAAAGAGCTGGCTAATTTTCTGATTTTTTTTTAATTTTCACATAGTCAGCCATGGCATATTTTCATAATTACGTTCTATTTTATAATAAGACATACTTCAAACTTTAATATATTTTATTTATAGCTGGTAACAAAATGTAACAAAATAAAACAAAAATTAAAAAACTCAAATTAAAATTATTATTATTTTAAAAGGTCACCTTTTAAAATAAAAAAGGTGTTCAAACAATCCACCAATATTATTTATGCAAATATTGCACCTTTTTAAAACTGAATTTGTCGCCTTTCTTAGAGAGCGCCTGTCAATACTGGCAATTGCTTCTAAAACAGCTGCTCTTAATTCAACAATTGTATCATACTTTATTTTGAACTGTTCTATTGTTCCCCACAAAAAGAAATCCAAAACAGACAGATCGGTGGATTGGGGCGGCCAGGAAATAAGTCGATTTCTCCCTATCCAAATTTTGATAGAGCTGATCTAGGTAATTTCTTACGGGCAAATAATTATGTGGTGGACCTCCATCATGACAATTTTTGTTTTATTTTGTTACATTTTGTTACCAGCTAAAAATAAAATATTTGAAAGTTTGAAGTATGTCTAATTATAATATAGAACGTAATTATGAAAATATTCCATAGCTTACTATGTGAAAATTAAAAAAAAAAACAGAAAATTAGCCATAGCTCCTTTATTTTTTATAATAACTATGCCGAGTATTATATCTTTGGAAAGCCCAAAAATGGTCGATTTGATAAGGCCACAGCCAACTATGATTTACATTAAAAAAACACAAGTTTATGTCATATGTCAAAAATCACAATCAACATAAAAAATTGGATAGGATTATCTTATTAAGCCCAAAATTATCTACAATTTTTGTTTTAACAGTTTTTCTGTATAATCAGAAATAACGGAGCTACAGAGATCGAATGAAATAGCAAAAAATCACTCTTTTCAAAATATCTAGTGAGCCATGAACTTTTTTAAAAATCCAAAGGAGGCATTACATTGAGCATTCAAAACCGCAATTCTTTTCCCATTTAGGTAACCTTTGTTCTAGCTCTGCTAGTTTCCGAGATCCTCATAGTGGTCATCGAAAAAACTCACCTTGTATATTGCCAAACGCAAAAGCTTGACCTTGATGGCATGTTACATGTTACAATCATCCAAGCAGTACAATCGTCCAAGCAGTACAATCGGCCAGCACGATTATTTATTTTTCCATTTTGGCGGGCGCCGGGCGTGCTAATTAATTTTATATATACCAGGGGCGTGTGGTGACATTTTAAGTAAGGGAAGCAATGTTTAAAAACGTACATATTTGTAATGTAATTCGATTCTTCGTTCACTTTTTGCGAATTCGTCAATGACGTCATCATAAAAACGTCGATGCTCTAACATGTTCTGGAGAAGTATATTCTCAATAGACAACAGCGATATCTGTGAAAGTCATTCATTCATTTTTGTGGTTAAATTTTTCATAGGGGGTTTTGCTCTTCCGTTTATAATTAATTGAAGCTTAACTGCAAAGTTTAATGTTGAAAATCCCTTTATTATTAAGGCATACACTACACATTCACACACACTCTTCTTACTTAATAATTGTCCAACTTTAACATTTTCAACGTCATTCCCGACAGCCGCAGTTGACGGTATTTGCATGTCCACGTCCGTATTATTGTCTTCCATATCGCCCGAGATACGACGCGCGCGACGCACCGACGCAGATCAAAACCAACTAAATTAAACAAACAACCTACTGCAACGATAGCTTCCATGCCCGCTTAAAACAGGCATTCTCATTCGCGTCAGCCAGTGCGGTGGAGGTGGAAAGTTCAATAACCTCTCGACTATCGAACGCTACAGAAAAGCTGGCGGCCGGCATAGCTTACATTGTACTGTACTGTCGCTCGGTAGGATGGGCGCAGTCGGAGTCAACGCCGCATTTGCTATAGGCATAACATATTGTAGATTTGATATATAAGATAATTTTTAGCGTTTTTGATATACCTAGGTAACTAAACTAATTGCTTGCTGTTTAAAAATTCAAAAATTACATTTTATCATTTTACATTGTTTTGGTTTCGGGGAAGCACTGCCCTTATATACGGCCCTGCTGGTGTTGAATATTTTTTTCGAATGCAAAAAGTATAAAAGTATCTTAAAAATTGCTAACAAAGTTAAACCAAACGTAATATGTATGAGGAACATTGCTACGATATTCTTACCGTGTCATACCTATATTTTGCTCATTAGCGGTGTTTAATTACAAGAAAAACTTAGCAAAAACCAAAATCTCAGATCCTTCTGAGAATAGGTACGTTGTTCGCACCTGGGCACCTCAGCTGTCAGCTTTACAGTTCCCACACCGGTGTATGTACAAACAATACGAACGGCCAACAACTGTCTTAGCACAAGCCCGCTCGCTGTGTGTCCTCACTTCCTGCGTTGACCTTAAATTATTTAATTGTATGCCGTGAGGACGGTGTTTGAATACCAAGGAGCCGATAGGGAGAACGTATCTTGTGTGCCTCCTTAAAAGGAGGTCTGGAATGTTGTTTAGGACGCTCGCATTCGGTGTCGGGGCGTGTTGTTTTTAAATCTCCGGAGAGTGCTTATTGAAAACGGGGAAAAATGCAGATGGGGGGTGGAAGTGTCGAATACAAACAAATCAAGCCCTCGAAATCTGGTCGCGCGTGAATTGGAATGAAACGATTTTCCACAGAACTACGAGGACCGAACAAAAAGTTGTCTAGATTATAGTCCACGTCAGCAACTTTTTAAAGGGGTGGTATTTTTTGAGTTTTGTAGTTTACACTGATACATAAATATCCAGAATCCAGCACGCTCGGAAGACTCTTTTTACGTTATTATTATTTAACAACAAAGAATCATTTTAGTTAAACCTGAAGTAACTACATTTATTTTTCCTCTGAAAAGTTAGGCGCACTGCCTTCTTGTATATTTGTAAAACAGTTCTTCTAGGTCCTTGACTTCTATATTGTACTAGGTTAAAAAAATATATCAAATCGGTTAGACTACAGACAAAATTTCGGTATACATTTCGTAAGTACATTTTTCTGATCTGTGCTTGAGCCATATTTTATCATCTTATTATGTCAATTATGTGATTAAAATTTTAATTAAAGTTAAAAGCTTTTTACTGATGTTTGTCTTAGCAAAACCTTCTATGAATGAATGCGAGCTTTGATGATGATGATGATGATGTTACTGTTTGTTACAAAATTGCAAATATTCCGAAAATGATTGCTTCTAGAAAAAATGGTTGCTCCTAGAGACATATGCAAAGTACACTTTTTTCGCATAAAAACTTCGGAGGAAAACATATTTACTTACATCAGAAAAAAAAATAACTCCACCTAGACCAAAAAAAGTTATGAGGTGGAGGAGTCGAATGCAAAGGAATCTAGCCCTCGAAATCTAGTCGCGCGTGAATTGGAATGAAACGATTTTCCACAGAACCTAATTGAGTTAGTTATACGAAGATCGAACAAGAAGTTGTTCAGTTTATAGTCGTCGCCATCAAGTTTTTGATGGTATTTTTTGAGTGTCGTACTTTATGCACCCAGACCCAGAGGCATAATCAGAAGTAGGTATCTTTATTTAACAACAATGAATCATTTTAGGTAAACCTGAAGATTATTTTTTTGACCTACCTCTAAAAAGTTACGCACACTGACTTCTTGTATATTTGTAAAACAGTTCTTCTATGTTCTTGTCTTCTATACTGTACCTAAATGTTATGAGGTTTTAATTTTAAAACACGGGAAGTGCCATAGGTGGCACCCCTACAAATCCCATCAAAGTTATGCTAATATTTGAATTTCTCGTCTAACAAACATAGTTACCAAATTTCCTGCAAATCATTCGATTCGTTCAAAAGTTATTTGAAAAAATATGAAATAACATTTAAATTATGACGCCCTGTAACTGTTTAGATAGGTACCTATGCGTTTTTTGACTCCACCTTTACATAAACCGTTCGTCTTATTTTTCGATGCTCTTTCAGCCCTACAAGCCCGTGCTCTGTTTTTTAAAACACCATGTAACATAGAAATTCTTAGACGGAAAATAAATATATATTTCAGTTATTTGTGGTAACCTTATGTGTTATAACCTCATACAAGTTTATTTGTCAGAGGTCTTTCAGTTATGAGTTAACTTAAATTTATTTTCTTGAAATCGGCATTAAAATGTCCCAAAATCGTCATTAAAAGCACAGAAATCGTACAATAATGTAGCCCATTATTGTACGATTTTTTCAATAAGTAGGCCTTGGCGAGATGTAAACATCAAACGTCAGACGCGGAGAAATTGCCCGTCAAAAGTGACCAAATATTCAAAACCCGGCCGATAAAGGCTCATCTAACTTTTCGTACACATTGCGAAATTGTTTCCTATAGTAGCGAAATCTTTCAGAACACATATTTTAGTAAATTTGAATATCAATAGATTTGTTGTGTAGGCTGCACAAGAAGCAGCAGTTTGGTTTTTCTGTCAGAAGGTGCCGTGTCTCATCATAGAGGAAAGTCGCCTAATTTCGGATGGTTTCCTAATTTCGGATAGTGGTTTATCTAAGAAGCCATCTGTTGTTTTAAATTGAAACCTCACCATATACAATGCAAAAAGTCAAATTAAGCCCACTATGCAATATTGTGGTGGTACAATCTCTCTCCATTGGATGGCAGCTCCAAACGTCTAAATTGAATGGCGGAGTTTTATGTTCAGTCGCGCTTTGAGCTGTGTCTATCTTTGAAATAATCGTCCCAGAATTTTGTGTTTGCGTCCTAGGTAAGTTAATATATTAATTAAGCCGGTATTCTAGTCCCAATTAAACAGATTTCAAAAATAACAGTACTGCATTACTCTAACCTAAAAAGTGAAATGGTGCCTAATTTCGGATAGTCTGAAGTTCCTAATTTCGGATACCAGAAACCCAAAATTCTGGCTTAATAAAATATGCTGGTTGCGAGTAAATTGTTTATTTTCAGAAAGAGTGACAGATCCATTGAAACTGGCTATTATAATGAGGTCAGAGGAAAACAAATGGGATACCTACCTATCCTAATGTCTCCAGTTTTGTTTCGGTCCCGAAACATTGGAAATTACATCAAACAAGCTAATAAAGAAGCTAGAAAAAACGTATGTGTGCGCCTTTTGTTTAAATATATAGTTTTTACACTTGTAGAAAGTAGTCTCTGAATTTCGGATACAGTGTCCGAAATTGGGAACCTTTTTTCAGTCGCACCAAAATGGACCGAATTCATATACATTCGTTTTATTGGAAAAAACAAATGTAGTAAAATTATTTTGACAATAAATTTTGTTTCATTATAACACGTTGTACACTCACCGGCACGAAAAACGGAGCACTTACAATTTTTATTTAAAAAATGTGAAATTTTAATACTTTGCGATGGTTTAATATTATAATAAGTTAAACGCAAACAACAACATGTTTTAAGTAATTTCTAATAACAATTGGGCGCTTTTTTTTAAATAAAAACTTTTGTTACAATTTAAAAAATTAGAACGATAAACCCACATTGGTGTTGTGGCAAAATGTCCTTAAATGAATCAAAACTTAAACGATTTTTGAGCAAAAACTAATGAGGAGCATTTTTAATAACGGGTATTACCCCCGCGAGCTCGAATGATTGCATGCATTCTCCGTGGCATGCCTAAAATCAAATGGCGAATGTCCTCTTGAGGAATAAGGTCCCATTCCTCTAAAAGAGCTTGTTTCAACTGATTTATGGTTAAAGGAGCAGGAACACGACTTTACATTCTTCGCCCAAGCATGTCCCAAACATGTTCAATCGGACTTAACGCTGGCCACTCCAAAACAGGAATGTTTACATCATTTAAATACTGTTGAGTGATTCTTGCGGTATGAGGTCTGGCATTATCATGCATCAGAAGAAAGTTATTTCCAATAAAATCAACATACGGGACAACAAAATCTTGGAGAATTTCATCAATGTACCTGGCAGCAGTTAAGGAGCCTCTTGGAACGATGTACAACTCAGTGTGTGCCTCCAGAGAAATTCCAGCCCACACTGAACCTCCTTGGTATCCTACTCTAGGACTGAAGGTACATTCTGCAAAACGCTCTTGTGGTCTTCGCCATACTCTCTCGCGACCATCTGGAGATCGCAGGCTAAACCTGGACTCATCAGTAAATAAAATTCTCCCCCAATCATTTTCACCCCAGTGCTCATGATTTCTGGCAAACCGAAGTCGCGCAACACGATGACGCCTAAGAAGCTCTGGACCTGTTGCAGGTCTACGACTGGTAAGATTGGCTTCTCCAAGTCTTCGTCTAACTGTACGTTCGCTTACATTGGTATTCCGAACATGATGAAGTCTATTTCTGATTTCTACAGCTGTAGCACGACGATCTCGTAGACTTTGCAAGAGGATGAAGCGATCATCATGAGCGTTAGTTTTTCGTTGGGGACCAGTTCCAGGTCGTCTGGTGTAAGCTCTAGTTTATTTTTACCTTAAATAAACGCAGTACAGCTTTGAACTGTTTCACTTCTTTAAACTCAGACTTGTCAAATCAATAAAAACAAAAGAAAAGTCATGGACAACTAAGACTTGTGTACTTTTTAATTTTTGGAAATTTTTATTCAAAACAGTCTAGTCTTGCTTTTCAAATAAACGTTTAATTGTTGTTAGATATTACTTAAAACATGTTGTTGTTTGCTTTTAACTTATTATAATAATAAACCATTGCAAAGTATTAAAATTTTACATTTTTTAAATAAAAATTATAAGTGCTCCGTTTTTCGTGCCGGTGAGTGTATATGCTTAAATGAAAAAAAATAAAAAAAACACTTCCGTGTAATAAATACTTCGTAAATTTAAAGTAGTATCCGAAATTCGGCGACTTTCCCTTACTTGTCCTAGGTAGAGCGATCGGCAAAGTCAAGCAACGCCGCGCGTAGTCGGTTCATGGACGGGTGATCCCTTAATATTATTTTCTTGCCTAATAAAACATTTTTTTTTCGATTTCAAAAAAAATATAATATGTACCTCGGCACTGAAGTTCTTTTTATGACTCATGTGGTTTATTTGCCTCGGCCAGAGGCCTCAGCAACTAAACTCCACATGAGTCATAAAAAGTTGAACTTCAGTGCCTTGGTACATAAATAACTATTTTCTACAGATGTTATTAAAAATAACATTTTTAACTAGAGAGTCAGTACAAAAATGTCACTAGAAGACACTACGGCTAAGTGATTAACACTTAAATCATAAATTATTGTTAAGAACCGAATACTTTTGCTTAATCAACATTATCGGAAGGAGAATAGGAAAATAAACTTTAGTCTCCTTAAAAAATTCTGCTTGAACACTACTATTCAAATGGAAACAAACACTTTTTCAGGCTCCAGAATCGAAAAGCTGGATCCTATGATCAACTCTTGGTTCAAGTAATCTGTAGCCACTATTTATTCTGGGAGACACTGTAGGTTAAACTTTACTCACCATATGGGTGTGAGCGTATATATTCTGTGGTGTGAGGAAGCAATGTGCTAGTTCCTTAGCAGAGTATTTAGGAAACGAATTCGATATAATTATGCGTTTAACGTGACAGAAAAGCAAATTGACTACGGAGGGCACCATTTCGAAGCCCAATGTTGAGTGTGTTGAAAATTATTTTTAGATTGATCTTTCTAGACTTATCCTAGGCCCTAGGCCCCGACTTTGAAATGCCTAAATAATACGACTGAGGATTGAGTTATTTGTATGCCATTTCAAGCTATAAATAGCCTTCCCTGTTCACCCCGAAATTCGCAGACTATTAAATGAACTCCCCGAACACCTCAATCTTGATGGCGGAATTCGCCCCCCGCCCTTTGCCGCTCTGCGGTAATCGCAGCAGTTACGTTCATTTACTAATAAAATACATACGTCAGAATAGTTGGCGCACGATCGAGGTTGTATGGGGCCATAAATCGTCGCCGCAAGATGCGCAGCCACTTTTACCAGGGACAATAAGGCCAAAAGCAAGTAATTCATCTTGGAATTTAGTGCGGCTGTAAATCCGCTGAAGCGCGGTTCGAAAATAGTCGAAAATTTAGCAGTATCTCAACAGCTGTCCTCACGGCAAGCGCAAGGATGTCTGAAGACATAGGCGCGACGTGGTAGTGTGATGGGAAGACATTACCAATGAAACGAATCACAAATGCTGGAAACCACCCTCTAACAAATTGTAAGGCTATAAGGCGTAGAAATTGCAAAATTTTAATACAGGACTTTTCTTTCCCTTCTTTCCCTCGCCTTTTTATCTGTGCGATCAGCTTCCGGGTTTTAACCAGATTTTCATGATTTGCTGTAATCTGATTGATTAAAAGTATTGACCCAAGCAGGAATGGAAAGCGACCCTTAAAAATCCGTGTTCATTGTTCCGTCAGCTGGCAGATTTCTTGGCTTTGAAGTGAGTAACTATTCCAAAAATCCATGAGTTTTGTAGACTTATTTTAGTGTAGGGGAGTGGTGCAAAAAATGACAGTTGGGTAAAATGACACTGAAAAACATCTATGATCGATTAACTATATTTAAAAGTTTAACAGATTGTTCTTATTAACCGATCAATTTCCTGTTTGTTGTTATAAAAAACTACATACTATAACTAAGATTGACATATTGGGGTAAAACGGCATAGTTACCTGTATTGCGGGTAAAATGACATAATATGGTAACCTATGAAGTTTTACCATCTTTAGTAATCCAGGTGCTAATTTTATTAATACTGTCGTTTCGCCATACTTTTCCAGAAAATGTTCACAAGTTAATACATACCAACCCTTTGTTCCATAGAAATTATATTTTCTCATTTTTCATTTCATAGTTTATATCGCACGTATTAAGCAAAAAGTCAAAACCAGGCCAATTAACTCCAGTCCAGGGATTGGGTCCATATAGAATGCACTGCTGGATTGCAAGAATTTTATTTGTGACATATTATTGTGTTTTCCGTAAAATGTACCTTGCAAGAAGGTACGTCGTTTTACCCAATGAATTTTGAATTTTTATTTAAATTTGTTTTGTACTATAAAGAGTTTTTATTTTTTAACGGTTTGCCCGTAACTTCCTGAACCATTCATATTTAGTAACTCTGTAAAGGCCTTTTCTAAAGGGTATTCATTTGCACACTTCCCCCCTACATTTTGGTCGAAGCAACGAATTGCAACTACTCACTCGATCGGGGTATATTTTTCACTCTGACACCATCAACTATTATTTGGACATTATTAAATGAGTTCAACACGTCTATAAACGATGCTGTACATTTCTTTGAACTCATAAAATAAACGGTATAAATGAGAAGATAATACGACTTGTTAAAAAGTAATTAAACATCCAATAATTTTCAAATTGTTTCACTTTTAGTATTCGTATATATCTACTGAAACTGCAAAGTCTGCTGATTGGCTATACTTATTTTATCATGGTCCTTTGATTTCGCGGAGACTAGGGTCTTCATAAGGTAGACACGCCTTTGCAAGGATATAGAAATTATTAACTATTAAGTATTTATTGAGTTAATGCACAAGAGGAACGTTTGTCTAATGAAATTTTCAATTGGATTTGCCATTAAACTGAGGCAAGTATTGGAATTTTTTTATGGGCCGAAGGAATATTGCAATCATTATCAATAGTTTAGTTAGTTATACATCATTACATAATTATAAATAGGTTTAACTTTTTCATGACATAACTAGGCTAGTATTATTTGTTCAAATAGGTAGGGTGTGTGGCTAATAGTTTCATTATTACAAAATGTCAGTAACCTAGTTGATCAATGACACGCCGAGCAAAGCCTTACACTTTCTAATACTATTAATACTGTCGCAGTGTGTAGGAGATTTATTAAGTGTAGGCATAACCTAAACACCTAAAAATTAAAACGTAGGTAGCTGACATTGGATAGATAGAAGCATTGTTGAAACCCAGTGGCGTAGCCAGCATTTAGGGGCGGGGACTACGTTGGTGCATGTTTTGTGTACACTATTGCGCCTGAAGAGAGTCGTGACGTTACAGACCATGCCTGTCAAATATGACATTTAAAATAAACATTAGAAAAAAATGGGGTTTTACCTTGGAAATCAGAAAAGGTTATTAAGAAAATGTATTCTTATTATATTATTGTGCGTCTATGTCACGTTTTAGAAGGATATTCGTTTTTTTCTTAATTGATATTCTAGGAATTGAAACTGAATCCATAAAATTCAATACAAAACTTTACCTTATCATTTTGCTTCACTCGATATCAAAATATAGATGTGGTTTGTGTAAAAATATTACAACACTGGCCCATGACATGAACTTAGCTTCAAATTAAAGAGTCTGCAAAAATATTGTGTTATTACACAACAACTATTTAAAAAAATCTTATTTTTTCCCTGTTTTGCGTTGAAACTTATTTTTATTTTTATGGTTTAGTAAGAAAGCAACCACTAAATAAGTGTCTTAAGTTATTTTGCGGGAAAAATATCGTGCACCAATTTAAGAGATATAATGAAGAAAAAACACATATCCTGATTCTGAAAATTGGCATGTAACACATTTTTTCCGATATTTCCAAAGGCAAACCCAATTTTTCCAAACTTTAGTTTTTAAAGTCAAATTTGACAGGCATGGACTGTGACGTCAAGACTCTCTTTAGGCGCAATATGCTCCAACTTATCCCGAAATTATGTTTTCAAAAAAATCGTATAATACAAATTTTTCCCATTTGGTGCGAACTTTATGAATATCACTGTATATTATTTATTAGAAAATAACGCCTATACAAAAAAGTCATGTCATTCTTTGGTTTAAAATGGAAATAAAATATAAAAAATTAATAAATATACTTTTTAAAATTTTTAACACAGTTTTAAAAACGGACTAAATAATAATAACTGTTAATGCATGCTCACTTAAGTCTGCATCCCTTATTATTATCTATTGGACGCGCCTATACTAAAATCGAGCAATCCGTACGCCTGGCGTAAATAAAACCACGTGTTCAATGACGATCCGCGATTGGTCGGTAGGCTATAAAATTTCACCCGAGTCGGTACCAGGGACGTACTCGATCGCAAAAGTGTAGTTACGCGGTTTTACCTTGTTGTTTTCAGCTATTTAGACACTGCCACAAATAATTTTATCGATTTTTTGAACCATTTTAATTAAGCCAATAATTCTTTTCCCAAATATTTTGATGTAAACCATTGTAAAATTAAAATTAAATAAAGGTCGTGCCTCAGTGCGGCCCTGGCGAATATTTCAACTCACGTGCTCTTGTTTACGCCAGGCGTAAGAGTTGCTCGATTTTACTATAGGATAAATTATTTTATACTTTTTAGTCCGATTTTATAATATTTTATACGTTTTAGTTCGTTTTAAAAGCGTGTTAAAAACATTCTCGCAGGGACTGCGAGCAGCGGGGCAGCGGGCAGTGGGTCAGATCGGCGCAGGCGGCAGGGCGGGGGCGGGGGACACTCAGGCTAAGAGGGCGGGAGGGGGGCGGTCGTCCCCCCTCGCCCCCACCTCGCTACGCCACTGTTGAAACCGTCCGTAAAAAATCCCGCTACAATTCTAATGTCTTACACATCTTAGGACTGATACTGACTTATAGGTATAAGTATTTTAATTTAGTTATTAGTTATTAGTTTTTATATAAAAATTTATGCAAAATATTTGGTGTAGCGTGCGGAAATTTCAACAATGGTTCTTAGTGTCTGAGCTTTGTCTATGCTATTTATCAAATTTTGAAACCCCTATTGGAAGAGAAAATTTAGGGTGGCTAGTTCTTAAGATATTTAGTTAAACACGCTTCGTCAAGAAAACAACCAAAAACTTGATACTCATTGCGCGCTACAAATCAGTAGTTACATTTTAAAGTTCCAGGGCCATTTACTATCACTCCTCATCCTAACCTATGCATTTCCAACAAGACTCTGGAATGAAATAAATTTGTTGCTTACTCGCAGAAAAACTATAATGATTTAATTAAATACGTTAGTTCAGTGTCTTTACTACGCCCATGTGTACGTCATTTCTATTACTCTCCAAAATCTAATTAGAAATAACATCTCCGATTCGGTTGGCTTTGGTTAGTAACAAGCACCTGGGCTCTCTCGAGGGGCAGGTGCTAACCACTCCATTTAAAACTGAAAGCAATATTCGAAATTATTTTTGGAAGGGAGCCCGGAGAGTGCATCGCGCGCGTCCATTCATGTTGCCACTCACAGGAGTTTAAGCTCCGGAATCCGGAATTATCATGATCATGTAGTGTGAAAACGCCTAGAGCGATGTTCGGTATACGTTTGCCGCTGCCAGTGCTGCCTAGTAAAGTAATTTTCTGCTAGGCTGAACTCGGCATATGGAAGACAAATATATGGAAAACATCCCAGTTCATGTTGTTACAAAACGCGCGCGACCGCTGTTTATGTATCTTGCCCCGGAAAAGTTGTCTGAATACTATCAACTTTATTTTTGGATGAAAGCCCTTTTGATATTAAAATTGTGGTTGTTGTGGCGCAAAAATAGTCGGTAGCGGTAGTATAAATTCCGGAAATGAAGAGAAAAGCCAGATTCTCCCAAAAGTTGTAACCAAATTTGTTGTTAAATATCAATGAGCAACTGCTCTTTTCCTTCTCTAATACAAAAACATAAGCCGCAATTTACAATAAATCGTGGCCCCGGCATAAAATATCAAGCAAAAACAGTTCAAGAAAGGATTTTCAGTAGCTATTGGTATTGGGTATACAGACTTATTTTCGAACCCTAGAATTCTAACGACAACGATGAGCTTTAACTATCATAAATTATTATATAAACATATGACCTTTGCCTACTTCATGTGCGGAAGTGTCATATCAAAGATCTAATATTCGGATATTCTGATCTTTGTTCATATGGATATGGATATATTATGAAAACAATATCTGTTGGATATCAGGGACAAATGGCGCCAACAATTAAAGCGGTTTACTATTTCTTTAAACTTAGTAAAATCTACCAAAAATAGCTGGACAACTTTATTATTTGCAAAGACTGCCCCTGCTAAATTTGAATATTGCTTTCTGTCAAGTATCCATATGACAATGCCACACGTTGGCTAACTAGGGTATACGTCGGTATCCATAAACAACGTCATAACTAAAAAAATAAGCGAAAGTGGCGTCGATATCGAATCTTCTATTGGGCAGATTCAAGTGAAAGAGGTTTCCGACCCGAATTGGATTTTTAGTAGTGGGTTCATTTCTTGAAGCAGTGTATTTCAGTTCATTATCTAATTCAGTCGAATTATTATTATCTCCTTCCTTTAGAATCTAAAGGACTATCTAAAGTTTAGATAGGTAGTCCTTTTGTTAGTGTTAGTAAGTAGGTAGTCGGCGGTTTTATTTTTTTATGAGTCTGTTTTTATTTTCCTATGAGTATTACCAGTGGGCTATATTTTAGCTCTTTGTTGTTCCACCCAGGAAGTATTCCCAGATTTGTACCTACCTAAAATGAGATCATTGCCATTTTGCATTCCTATAACCCAGAGTTAAATTCGCTAGAATTTTATTTTTTAGTTCGATTGTGTGCAAAATTTTGTTAAATTATATAAACAGTTAAATATTAATTATTGAATGCTAAACTGATATTTGGCAAGTAAAATAAAGGCCATGGCTCGTAATTTTCGATGTAGTTATCTGCTCGTGTATTTTCAAATAATCTGATATAACATTTAATTGCAAATACGTCAAACAATGGATCTAAATTAATAATAATTTTGTCTTTTATTCTAAACAGGTGTAAACTATTGCGCAGAGTGTCTCTATTTGCTTGAAAATGTCGCTTTCTCGGTAATTTTCACGATAAATTGATGGTTCAAAAACTAGACTAAACTTGTATGAATCTTAATATACGAGTATAGAGTGTTATTAAAAAGTTATTTGAAAAGATAACCTTTTCCAAAAATTCTGAAGTTGGATTTTAACACGGAGTATTAGTAGGTACGTGGGGAGTAGCAAAATATTGTCGGTTTTCATTTATGACTTTCAGTTTCAACGGAAGTGAGCATCATTTGGTCAGATTTTTGAGACACCATGTACAGGGTGTTCCCGTATATTTTGACCCACCCCTACCCCTAGAGCCTTTATTTTTCGAGTTAGAAAAAAATTACATTCCATGCAAAGATATAGATATAGACAAAACTCATCAAAAAATAAAAATCCCAAAATGTATAGGATGCCTCAAAAATATAAAACGTGCCTAAAAAATCTGAACAAGTGATGCTGCAACAAAAAGTTATTCTTGTTACATAACGTTAAAAATCAACCGTTTTTGTTTTGAAATCGGCAAAATAAGCACCTGTTAACTCCAAAATTGGAAAAATAAAATTTTCACATACCCCATTTAAGTAAGTGTTACATATTAAACCTATCCGGCTTTTTTTATGTACTTATTTATAATAGTTATTTATGCAACAAGTGCATAAAGTAGTACTTTTTTTCCTGAATGGGAAAGTTGCGCGCCCGAACCGCAGGTGAGTGCGCGCAATCCCATGAATGAAAAAAGACACTTTATGCATCAGTTTCATACATTATTTTTTATACGATCGTGCTTAAACATTGAAATATTTGGGATGGGTTTTTTGTGTTATATACTAAAGGAAATATAAATGCACTATGGTTTTCAATTACGAGGATTATAATATTTAGATCGCGGTCTCACTACGTTTACACATAGTATTGAAATCGATTTGAATATGTTTCTAGAATTATTGAAAACCGCATGAAGAGATTTTGAGATTGATTTGAATCTCAAAATAAATTTTCTTATTTTCGGGATTTAACGCCACATTTACCATTTATGAAAACACCAAACTGCATTACACTGAATTCGATTCCAAACTCCATGTAAACGTAGTAAGGAAGTTTAGAGTGAAAAAAGTTAACTTTTTTTCACTCTAAACTGCTCAGAGTGAAAAAAACTAAGTTTTTTAACTTGTTAAAAAAATATATACTTTAGGCATTTAAAAAGGTTAAAAAAAGTAAAGTTTTTATAACGATCGTATAAAAAATATATATACAGTGTCTCGTGTTCGTGTTAACACCCCTAAAATCTAAGCAGGTTGCGGAAATTGAATAGGGGGTCCCACTTGAAAAAAAAAAAGTTCAACGTCATTATGACGGATGAAAAAAATTCAAGGTGAGGTCAGCAATTCGGTTTGATACCTAATACCAAGCAGGAGTTATTTCCAGAAAATCGTGATCCGACTCTAATTAGTTTGTTTGTTATTTACACCTATTCCGACACTTATCCGGGGACACAATGTGTAGGTACATTATGTATATCCCGTTTCAGCAAAAACCGAGAAATTAACTATGTCGCAAAAATTAATTTTGCTCAACCTAATAGGTAAGTACAAAATATTCGATGACAATAAAAAAATGGCCGTTGTCTAGCTACTATGGAATTATTGTTTATATTGAAACATTTAGAACATCTAGGAAGTTATAAAAATTAAGCACGCGACAATGTTTAATGCGCTAAATCAGCAAAATACAAATTGATTGATTTGTTATGTCAATGCATTAGCTTCCAATACCGCAGACGATTATTAACAAACCACAAATATAAAGCACGTCGTGAATATTAATTAATGAATTAAAAGCTGTATTATAGATATCAATTGATTCAATTTAAAACTAGTTGTATTCATTCTCTGGTAAGATAGGCAACCATACATATTTAGAAGTAATAAGATGCCCATTAAGTGTATGGTGCGTATTTAGCCGAAACTTTCTTGTCGGGGGTATAGCTCAGTGGTAGAGCATTCGACTGCAGATCGAGAGGTCCCCGGTTCAAACCCGGGTGCCCCCTAATTTTTTTTTATTTTTTTTTCATCTTTTGTTCATTGTCCACACTCATTGATTGTCAAAAATGGTTTCAGATGTATTGCTAGATATTAAATTTTTTAATACTTACCTGTCTACATAATTAAATTTTAAGTTGTCATCTGTTGATCGCTGCCCATTTTTTCAGATGTCAACTGTTTGCATTGCTGTTCTATTATAATAATTATTTATTAATATTAAATTATAATTTAATTATTAATAATGAGCAATTTCTATCTGTTATTCCTGTTAGTGGCACAGTGCCATCTCGTAGTAAACAGAATAGTCTAATATAAAAGATCTATTAATTTTTAGCATGTTAAGAACGGATTCTTAACTTCGATATTGATTTTTTACTTTCCACATCTATGTACTTTGGCTATTGCGTTACAGATGGCGCCACAGGATATGAAACTACCCCTCTTCCATTAGCACAAGGGATAAAAAATACAAATTAAAGTCATTGATTAAGGTAAAGTTTGCCTTGCTAAAAATGATATTAAATACATCAGCCATTAACTTTTCCATGATCCAAAACCATTGTGTGAGATCAGTAAATTGGGTGGGAGTACCTAGTTAGGTACCTACTGGTATTTTTGCTAAAGTAAGTTGAGAAAATAGTTATTTATGTACCAAGGCACTGAAGTTCAACTTTTTATGACTCATGTGGAATTTAGTTGCCGAGGCCTCTGGCTAGGCAAATACACCATAAGTCATAAAAAGAACTTCAGTGCCGGTGCCGAGGTACATATTATAGGTATATTTTTGAAATCGAAAAAAATGTTTTATTGGGCAAAAAATACTAATAAGCTATCACCCGTTCATAAACCGACTACGCGCGGCTTTGCTTGACTTTGAAGATTGCTCTACCTAGGTCAAGTATGAAGAGACACGGCCTCGGACACGGCACTTTCTGACAGAAAATCCAAACTGCTGCCTCCATGTAAAAGCCTATTTATTGAAAAAATCGTACAATAATGGGCTACTTCAGTGCCGATTTCTGAGTTTTTAATGACGATTTTGCGACACTTTACTGCCGATTTCAAGAAAATAAGTTTAACTGTTGCTTTGCTTTTGTAGCACAGCAACATATTGTGTGGCAATATTTAGAGGTATGCGGTGGCGACGCGGCAAAACCTTGCAAGTCATATTTATTTTTATCATTATAGACGGCGTTTTAGGTACTTAGGCATAAAAATGTTTGGGTTTGGATTGTGGAGTTGTGGAAGAAGGGTGGCAATTAATTATAAGATCAACTACGACTTACCTGTAAGGAAGTTTGTACTGAATTCTGAATTATACCTCATCCGTCTCATCCGACATTACAAAGACACACGTACACGTAGTTGCTTCACTCTGTAGAAACTGCCCACAGACTTCAGGGAGGGTGATATCGGATGAAACTGAGGTAATAAATAATTCAGCTTAAACTTCCTTAGAGACACAGAGGCTGTTTTCTATGTTAGAGGTAAGTCAATTGAACTTATAATCAGTCAACGATCTATTATATTTGGTAGGTGCAAAACATGCACGGTTGTGATTAATAATGGTTTCTAGAAAAAAACTATTAGGAGGTAGGTATTCGATATTTCGAAAATTAAAAGAAAAATCTCTCATTAAAGAAAGGAATTTCAGTGGGGTTACAGCTGCGAAAAGCTACAGGCTACAGGTATTTATATCATTGATAAACTAAAGACGATTAGACTCCCGCAACTGTTGGAGATAAGGAATTCAAAGATGCCATAAAAAGTTCCAGATTTTTTTAATTGCCCCTAGGTGTAGGTATACTATGCACACATTATGTGAACGTATTGTCCGGTGGTGTCAAATATTGGTAATATTGTCCATATTATGTATAGGTAGATATATTTAATTATTGCATGTTGCCAATTGCTGCTTCTTCGTAGCTAGGCCACATTTTCTCGGATTTACCTAATACTTACTAATTATTACTGCTAAGGTGATATTAATAACGTGTTTTTGTTTGAATACCTATATACAGTTTGTTCAGCTAATGTTCGGCCCTACGTCACAACTCCCGTCCTTGTCTTACTGTAATTAGTTGGAGGCGAATAGTTTGGTGAAAACACTATGGCAATGAATCGGCGGCCAAAATAACCTCACAAAGTAATTTTCACAGGTTTTCGCCCTTGGAAGCAACTATTACACTCCAAACCATTATTAAACTAATTACACACAAAATAAACTAGTCCCAAGCAAAAAATGTAGGATTTAACAAATAACCACTTAATCCAGTAAAAGGTTTTGGTTTACCGCCAGGTCTGTCAGAGTGCACGAGACCAATAAGGTACCCAAGCAGTATGTTAGTATTAATAATATTATACGATAATTATTTTTAATATTTTACGATTAAAAAAATTACCAAAAATTTTTTTATAAAGGCAGGTACCTACATTACAAAATAACAAAAATTAAAAAATCTCAGACATTAGTCTACGATACCACCCTCGTGAATTATTAATATATGAAAAAAGTCAAGAAATAAGAAATACTTATCTTTTATCGGAAATATCGGGGTTGTCAGACTTGATTCTTCAAACGACAATTGTTATAGCACTTGAAACACTTTGAGAAAATGTTGTATTCTCATCACAGTCACTTGCATTTACTTGAGAAATTTTGGCGAGTTTCCGTACACAATAATTTGCATAGATTTTAAATTGCACGAGAAAATTGCTACCAATAACACTGTCTAACGGTGTCTATCTGTTTAGCACTTTCCATGTTTTCCGTTTTTCCTATTTATTTTTGGTAAACCACTAGCCTATAGAGACTGACGTTGTTGAGGTTTAAAATATGGAGTTCCTGTGTTCTCCACGCCCCAAGGAAGAATTTTGGCTTTGAACATAAATTCGGACATGAAGTAATGTGCCTGTCCTCCCATATTTTAACAAACTTACTATTGTGTAAAAATATAATAATCAATGTGTCCTCCAGATATAAAATTTGATCATTCAGTCATGTAACTGTTTTCTCCTTTATTATCCTATTATAGTTTTGAAAAAAAAGAGTCCGTGGCCTCCGAGGACGAGATTGAGTCGTTCATGCAGTCACGCACCAGCTTACACCTTTTTTACCATATTTCTTCGTTCACTTACTAAGTTATGAACTAGACATTCATCTTGAATTCCTATATTCTACAAATACAACTCTACGAATATCGCGAACTATGTAATTTGCAACTCAGCAGCTTTAAACTTATAAATACGACCTGCTCTGAATTGCGAGACCAGTTATTACTCTGTACGCAGTCATTACTCAGACGCTCCAAGGAACCGCAAAATTTCAATTCATTTAATTTTTTTCAAATCAAATCGCGTTCTGCCAAACGAAAACTGGCGCAGTCGTTCGAATAGTTGCCAGTCGTGAAAACGCGAAGCGTCGGAAAATCTTGCATCGATCACTGAAAACCCGAACATCACGTCTCTGGCTGGAAAACAACAGCGACCATTGAATAAAAAAAACGGCAAGTTTGGCTCAAGACCAGAGGAACCTGAGGACAAGAATCGCTTCAAACCAGGGACTCTTTAAAATAAGGGGACCCAGCATGTCACAGTCTATCGCATAGGAAAAGTGAAGCCTTGTTTTCTGTATATCTCCAAGGAGACCACATAAGTGGGCTGGTACAAGCTTATGTTATATGTCATGTCCAACTGCCATCAGGTTTTATGTGACATGCCAGTGCCATAGATTCCAAAGGAGGCAACATATGTCCCATCATAATTCACAATTTTTAAGTTTTCTAACTTCCAGATAGTCAGTTAAAGGTAATGCGGCCGCCTGTAGTAGTCCCAATAATTGCAACCAGATTTTTCTTGTCTCACCTTTAGTAATCTACAATTCCCATTACGTGGGCATTGCGTATAAGTAAATAAACAAAAATGGTATTTCCTAAATGTTAAATTATTAAGCAGGTAGCTTCAGTCAGGTATTTTTTTAAACAGTTTTTATCTACAACTATAAGTTTATTTTACGTTTGTGAGGTACCTTGGGAGAGAAATAAAATTACAAAAATGAGCACCGAGAAAAACTACATGATTATAACTAAGTACAAGACCTAATCTTATTAGTCCATCCCGAAATCTGTGAAAGTTCTTTGGGTAGATACATTCAACAAGGGAAGAAAGTTCAAGTACGTATTATATTATACCTATACATACTTAATATTACAAATGGTTTGAGGAACCTGGTAACAAGGTGCAATAGCGACAAATTCTCAAATAAGCAAAATAGGAAACTGACTTACCACATTTATATTACTTAAATTCCTGAAAATAATTGCACTAAACCAAATTCAAATATAAAATAAATTTGATTCGTTTGGCACTTGCCATATTCTGTGTTTGTTGACAGAACATTGTCAAGTCTAATTTTTAGAAATCATATTAATTTTTACTAACAATCAAAGTACCTGTTATATCCATAGATTCCCCAATAAAATTGCATACATGGCATCATTGAGACCATTAGAATGGGGAAAAAAACGGCCTCACTTTGGAAAGTATAATGCTGGGTCCCCTTACTTTAAAGGGTCCCTGCTTCAAACCTATTGGTGTGGACCAGAGGAACACACATCGTCCAAAGAGAAGACAAAAATCGTTACTCCCATTGGAAAACCCTAGGCTAAGACAACAAAAGCAAAGACAAAGGCATGAAACAAGCATTCATCACATTGTAAGTTCATCCCAACCAATTTTTCATTTTCATTATTTTCTTTTATTTCAAAAATAGCTAATTACATTCATTTCAATGTCGATAAAATTTTTTAAAACTACTTACATTTATTTTGTAAGTCGAGATTTATACTAATATTATATTAATAAATAAAAAGAGTTCAAAAAACTAGAACTGTTTTTTTACCTTTGATAACTATCTATTTGCTTCGCCCATAGGCGCCGACTTCTCAAAATTTGGCTGGGTGCCCAAGGTATACAACCCATCCCAAAATGTTATTTAAAAAAAATTATTTATAAATATAAAATAAAAGTACATAACAAAAAACGAACAGTTATCACCCTGATGATTAAAAAAAGAAAACGTAAATAGAATGAAATAAAATAAATGTATTTCCGAGGGTATTTCTATAAGAAAGGCCTCGTTTTAAAATTCAGCGGACTCTCATCCCGATGAATCAGCTGGATATCTCTCTCTTACTTCCTCCAAAGGGAAACAAATGAGAGGAAGATATCAGCTGATTCATCCGGATGAGAGTCCGCTGAATTTTAAGACGCTGTCTTTAAACAAAAACAAAAAAAAAACAAAACAAAAAACTAGATACCTAACTTTGCGTAAATAACGCAAAAGTGCTTAGTCTTATGGACGATTTTATGAGAAACATTTGACATATTTTTAAATTGTTTAGTTGTCACCTTGTCACCTTTGTTTGAGCTTTCAACAATTGGCCAAACTCTTGGCCGGGTGCTCGATCCCCGGAGCACCCGCGGAGTCGGCGCCTATGGCTTAGCCGTATTTTAAAAATTCTTACTCCTTCACTACCACCTACACAATGCACAGGTATTTTTAAAAACTTTTATCATATAAAAATAATCGTGTTTTCAAAAACATCCAAATAATTTTAAATTGTTTATTGACGTACATCTTTTTGATATAGGGGTGTCCGGAAATTACGTGCACATACGGAAGGGGGTAATTCTTTGGCCCATTTTAAGAAAAATACTTTATATGAACGTACCTATGTCGTAAACGTCCTAACTTTTGAGACAGGGCGTTGAAGTTGATTTTTTAAATTGAATTTTGGCTACATCTCCCGAAATAATCAAGCTGCTGAACTGAAATTTGGCACTGCTATGTTTTTGGGGATGGAGAATAAGCTGAAAATGTCAGTTTCTACGTGTCTCACAGATGGCGCCACTTGCGCTGTTTTGGATCGTGCTTTTACTCGTAACTTTTTTGAGGTTATCTTTTTGGTCTTGCAGATTTATTATTTTAGTGCACCTTTTTATTCCACAACAAAAAGGTACTCTTGCTTCATACGGATAAAATCAACCGTTTGCGTTGAAATTGGCAAAATGTGCCCCAAAACACCTGTTGACTCCAATGTTCGAAACATACAATTTTCACCGACCGCTTTCAATTGCTACAGATCAACTGTACCTTCAAAATGAAGAAAAAAATCCCTATGAAGAATGCACCAAAAATTATTCGCTTTCAAAATGGAAAGGATTGAATTTGACAAAATTTGAACACCCTATTTCCAGAAAACCAATGGTGTTTTGACCAATATCCATTTAGCATTTTTTTCTTCATTTTGAATGTACAGTTGATATGTAGCATTTGAAAGCGGTCGTTGAAAATTTTATGTTTCGAATATTGGAGTCAACAGGTGTTTTGGGGCACATTTTGCCAATTTAAACGTAAACGGTTCATTTAATCGTTATGAAACAAGAGTACCTTTTTCGTGCAGAATGAAAAGATGCACTAAAATGATGGACCTGTAGGACCAAAAAGATAACCTCAAAAAAGTTACGCGTAAAAACGTGATCAAAAAACAGCGCAAGTGGCGCCCTCTATGAGATACGGTGAAATTGACATTTTTAGCTTATTCTCCATCCCCAAAAACATAGCAGTGCCAAATTTCAGCTCAGCAGCTTGATTATTTCGGAAGATGCAGCCAAAATTCAATTTTAAAAAAATGAACTTCAACGCCCTGTATCTCAAAAGTTAGGACGTTTACGACATACGTTCATATGAAGTTTTTTTCTTAAAATGGGCCAAAGAATTACCCCCTTCCGTATGTGCACGTAATTTCCGGACACCCTGTATATTATAAAACAAACATGTTTTAAATGTCACTTTTTGTATAAATCTCGTCCTACCAAATAAATGTATAATTTCGATGGAAATACGAAACAATTTTAAAGATTACCTGAAAGCTTTTTAAACAATCATAAAATCAGACAAACACCAGAACATCCACTAAATACCGCCCTTTTTTTATACAGTTCTTAGTAAATTAACAGGTAGAGGTAAAGCTGCAGATTTAATTGCCTCTCGACCAGAAAATTAATAATTGGAACATTTCCAGAAAGACCCTAACGGATACCTTTTCCGATCAAAGATCAATAGACTGTTTATTTCAAGATATAATTTCTATGAAAAGAGACAAAAATTAAAGTCCACTTATTTTCTGCTTACGCGTTTACAAGATGCGGGAAGTATTCTTTTTTCAAAATTATCCGCTTCAAATAAAACTGCAGAGGTTAGAATAATAATGATACATTAATATGAAGACTTAACTCTGAAAACCTTTATTAATAATTTAGATTATCACATGCAATTAGTTGTAAGATTGAAAAACCCGTTAACAATCGAAGTAGCACTGTCTTTTACTCGAGAAGAAAATTTTATTCTTTACAGGAAACGCTCAAATCAAAACCAACGAAATTTTATACCAAACAAACAAATGTTATCTCAAAAACCAACAAATCATATTCAAAAATTCCAAATTCCAATAATTTATAATCCAAAATACTCCTCTAACAATTTTATTCCAATAAGACAATTTAATCAACCTTCAAATTCTTTTCAAATAAGAAATTTTCCAACCCAAAATATTCCACGAATTTTCTCTAACCAAAACTATCAACTTTTGACTAAGTATTTCTAGAAATCAAAATAAACCTGAACCCATGGAAGTATATATTTCCTCCAATAACACTTTACCCCGTGACTTATTTAATCAGTACAGTAGAACCCTACCTAAATCCCGAAATTGATATTTTACAAGAAAACCCTTATGATATGCCAAATTATACAGAATCTTACGAAGATTTCCAAAATCCTTATGAAATACCCAAAATAATTAGGTAAAAATACAGGTAGGTACTTGAAAGAATAAATAAAACATTTTCTTCTAAATGAAACAAAAAAATAACATATTTCTAAAATATTGGAGTTATCCCTTAGGTACAAGGCACAAGATACAAGTTAAACGAATGGTACTTTTCTGGCTTTAACATTGGCAAACTCGGATGTATCACTGATATTTATTGTATCAAGTAGGATACTTTCAATGGAAATTGTTGCTAAATCGGTTAATCTCTCCTGGCTCATAGAAGACCTTAGATAGTTTTTTTTATTATTTTTAATTTGGAAAATACTATACAGGTGTGAAGCGTCGATATATCCCCTACGAAATTTGAGGCCTACCAACGTCACGCCGCGCAGTTGCCACAGAGCAAAGACCAGAATAGAGGTAGGTAGTGCAGTGCCGACGGCCGACCGACGCCGCCGATGGGTTCATATCATTATGGTGTTGTTGCATTGTTGACGATATTCTTTTTGAGGGCGAATGCAAGTAATGTCTACATTTTTTCTGAACAAATATTTTTTCCCGACGAAAGGGCGGTCTGTGGCCGCCCCTGGATTTGGCCACCCGTCTGCGACGCAGACCTCTGCTGCCGGGTCAGCTCGCCCCTGCCTGAGGCCCTCAGAGCCCCATTTTCCTTTAGTTTTTCATTGTTTTCCCTGCAGAGCTTTCATAACTTTCTAGAAAGTTTATTAGAACTTTAGGATTTGTGAATTGGCCAGGAATATTCTAGAGTAGTCTCCAGTCTTCCATTTGAGTATATTTATAAGCGCTAGGAATTGGGCCTGGAGGAAGTGGAAGGTTATAAAGCGATTTTAGTGCGATTTTTGGAGTTGATAGAATATTCTTGTTCAGTGACAGTATCTTAAAAGTTTATAATATGAGATTTGTGAAGGTTAAACAATAAAGGTGGTAACCAAGACAACGAGTTTGGACTGTGATTGTTGAGATACATTTGGTGTCAGAAGCGCGATTTTAAAAGGACCCAGAGGTGAATGCACGAAAAATTGATGGAAATATTTATGAAGAAATTTGAGAAGAGAAAGAAGAAGAACGGAGCAAGAGGGAAGAAGAAAAAGAAGAAGAAGAATGGGACAGCTGGAGGCGAGGATAAATCAGGTATCGCTACAGGGTGTATCAAAATTAGAAGCAGGCTTGACCACATCCTCTATGAAAATGAAGCCTCCCAAGTTTGATGGAAAAGTGGCATGGAGCACTTACCTTAACCAGTTTGAGGCTGCTGCAGAAGGAAACTTCTGAGACAGGAGGAGAGAAAGCCCGGAATTTGAAGTTATGTCTACGAGGTGAGGCCACCGAAGTGTTGCGAACGATACCGGCCGACGCTCAGCATGATTATAGTTTCCTGGTTAGGGCCCTCGAAATGCGATATGAGGAAGCCCATCTGAAACAGGTATTCGCAACTGAAAAGTAGACGACAACGCACCGATGAGACCTTGCAACAATTTGAAGCCGACATTGCCCGCCTGGTAAATTTGGCCTATCCATCGGCCCGAGTCGAATTCCGGGAACAAATTTAGGTAAGCGGCTTCAAAGATGGCGTGCGTGACAGCGAGACTAGCCAAGCACTTCGGCTAGCCCACCATAAAAATATTTCAGAGGCCTTGGCGCATGCTTTGGAATTTGAAGCCGCCACGCAGGCAGTACGTAGACAAGTGAGGTTAAAACAGGTGCGACCACAAAACAGAGGCAGTACTAGTAATACCAACGTATAACAAATGGCATGGGATATCCAGAACAAACTTTCACGTGCTACGACCTCCAAAGACGGGATGGGTGTTCGAGGAAGTACACCACTGCGCTGTTGGACTGTGGAGTTGAGGGGCATTTGAAACGGCAGTGCCCCAATCCTGTTGATGGTGAGAATGGTGAGAAGCAGGAAAACTCCGAGTAGTCGGCTTTGAGGGGCGAAAGCTGGCTGCGGACTTCAGTAAAACTCTGTCAAAGCCAGAGAGAAACTACTGCGTGACAAGAAGGGAACTGCTAGCAGTGGTCAAGGCTGTTGAACATTTTCACAAGTATTTATATGGCCAACCTTTCATATTAAGAACAGATCACGCATCACTAAGTTCAAGAATCCAGAAGGACAAGTGGCAAGATGGCTTCAAAGGCTGGATGACTTCAAAGTGGAACATTGAAAAGAAGCTTTTGATGAACATGTTTGCACTGTTTTCTAATCTACTCATTTGGCAGATAAATTTTAAGTTTCGATATTCTACTTACAGTTTTACCATTTTTATGATTAGTTTAGAGGCATTTCTTGTCACATCTTTGTTGGCCTGAGGCCCCCAGGGCCCCATTTTCCTTTAGATTCATTGTTTTCCCTGTAAAGCTTCCATAACATTCTAGAAAGTTTGATTTGTCAACTATCATAGTAAGTTTGATTTGTCAACTATCATAGGCCAGGAATATTCTAAAGTATTCTTCAGTCTTCCATTTGAGTAAATAAGCCATGGAAAATTGGGCCTGGAAGAAGTAGAAGTTTATAATGCGATTTTAGTTCGATTTTTGGAGCTGATATAGAATATTCTTGGTCAGTGACAGTATCTGACAAGTTTATTTGTGATTTGTGAAGGTTAAACAATAACGAGACAACGAGTTTGGACTGTGACTGTTGAGATTCAGTACAGTATTATACCTAGCAAATATAAGAAATAATGGAAAAACTAATGCTACACAGCTTCTGCGCTTAACCAAATAAAATAATCATATTTTTTGAATTTTCTGAGCCGTCAGTGTTGCAGCTCCGCAGCTCTTCTGACGCAGAAGTCTGTACGAGGTACAAGTATGTTGATTGGAAGCGAATAAAGTAAACTTTGCAACCAGTTTCAAGCCAATAGAAGCTTGCTATACTGAGAATGTATTGATGATTTGTTCATAACACGCCTTTTATAACGATATAAAAATCAATCTTGCCAAAATGGGAGGACAAGGGTGAGTTCCAGCCTCTCAGTCACCCTCGAACGATGAACTTATTTCTGAATGCTAGAAGGTATAGGTATTAAAAAAATCTTTCCCATTTTTATAGCTGGCCAGGTCGTATTATTTATACTTACTTGCAATGGGCCCGACATCCATCAGCCAAAAATTACGAGAATTCGGGCGAGAAATCCGGGGTCCGACTTTTCCATAAAAAATAAATGGAAAATGGAACCGGTGGGCGTAAAAAATGCGCACATCAAAGGCGTTGATCTGGCGGGTGTTTTCCTTTTTGCCGGCGAACAAAGCACCGGAACACAGCGAATACCACCGCAGGCAGGCCTGCTACGGGTCTATGCCAAATGTTCGACATTATTTATTTCCGGGCCGGAGTTTCGCTTGTTCTTAATTAATCTCGGGATCTCGTCCTCTCTTTTGGGAAACGTTTGGCCCGAGTCGTTGACTGAAATAATCCGAATATTTCAGTCAACGCCCGAGTTCAATACCTAACCCTAGATAGAAACGAACCTTAGTTGGTTTGCTCAGTTGTATAGCAATGCTGGACCAACACTATATATAAAAGAGCTTTGCATAGTCCTGTTTCAAACCTGTTGATAGCAACTGACGCCACGTGACTAAAAAAATTACCTGGTGGTTTAATGTCTAAAATACCTACCATATTGTTGCAAAATGTTTTATAAAATAAAAATACTTATACAAATGTGTCTATTACAACGAATTTAATATACTAGAAGATATACTAAAATCTCTCTTAAACTGTACACTATATTGTGACAGGTAAATATTTCACGTTCCTATAATTTCGTAAGCGGTGGCCATATCGATATTATTGATAGGTAACGGAAAGGGCCGTAATAAACAGAATTTAGGTTTTACGCACAAGAACCCTAAAATTTTTAGATAGAAATTAACATTAAACTCTGTTATTTGAAGCACAGAAAAAGACTATAGTATAGTTTCTGTGCTTGAAGTTAAGTTAGAACCACAGAATATCAAGGTTAAGGTTAGGGTTCTGTTACAAGTTCTGATATTTCTGTCAGTCATGCCAGACGCGCACCAAAACAATGCTGCCAACCTGTCATTTCTACTGTAAAGTTAAAGATATATTTTAGTTTAGTATAAAATAAAATTCTTGTCTGTTATTTCCCTCTGATATGACAAATTTCTTCTTAAGTAAAGACGGTCTAAAAAGGAAACGAGTATATTTTGATACCTTCTGGTTTGAAATGAAAATATTGTAGTGTAAAGTGTAAGTAAGCATAGAACTCATCTGGTTTTCAGTTTCTTCTTATATGGAGGTAGCTCAAAGCAAACCAATAGTTCACTTGAATTCTAATGGCACTTTATTTCTTCTGCAGAAGAAATAAAGTGCCATTAGAGTTCATCGAACTATTGGTATGCTTTGAGCTTTAAACCACTATTTTCATTTCTTGCGTACATCACAAAATGTTACTCTTCCAAACTATAATATCTAGAATTCTAGCTTTGGAAAGATTTCATCCCACATTTTCTTCTGTAATTTATATACCTATACATATTTCCTATTTGAACTGATCATAAGATTTCTTCATGTGTATGGTAATTTCATGATATCAGAAACAAATCTACCTATAAAAACTCTCTTAATATGGCAAAACTGGGAAATGATGAACATACCTACCTACCTACCTATAACCATAACCAATGCCACACCTAGACTGTCAGAACCATTGTGAAATTTCCGCAAGTTAGGATCTGTGGCCGAAACAACCCGTTTTTAAAAACAGATTTTATTCGATAAAACCTAACAAAATTTATAAGGGTTGTAAGATAATTACGATACAATAAAAATGTCAAGACTGACTTAAGGCGGGCCAGCGCGAGAATATATAACCTCGGTTGGTGTTGAGTCGGCAAAATAGTCTCTCGTGCTTTCTAGGCAATATTAGCTCCTGTAACTTCTCCATCCTCTGAAGAAGTTTTGTAAGGGACGAACAAAACTTTATTTTTGGCTTCTTCTTCCTGGTGCTTCTTGAGTCTAAGTCGGTGCAGGCATTTGTAGCAGACAAATGCGAAAATCACTGTCACAAGTAAGTACAGCGGTGTGGTCCAAAAATGGGTGTAGTCGATGGCGTCTTCGTAGACTAATGATTGGAGTTGTTCTTCTTGTTGAATGTTATGCAACTCGTCTAAAGGTATTTTATCCAATTTAATCGGCCTTCTGATTTCTTTCCGATTAATTTGGGTTGTCTTGATTTTCGGTAACAGCAAGGGTTGTTCTTTGGATGAGTCATCGGAGTTGATGAAGTTCTCTGTCGGAGTTTTGAAGTTGCAGCCTAGGGGTAACTCGATGAGGTAGGTACCGTGAAGGTCTGCGATGCTTGAAGTCGTACACTGTAGACAGACTTTGGTTGGCTTCGGGAAAATTCCAATATAACTTGATTTTGTTAATTCTTCAATAAGGGTGCTGTTCGCAACAACTGGAATGTAGTGGCAACGGGCTTCTCGATCGGTGAGGCGAAATATTTCTACGATGCAATCGTCCGAGTTGTCGTGGAGTTGTAAAGATCGAGTAGGGCATAAATAAATTGATTGAATTTTTCGACATGGTACATTTGAGTATTGGTAAAGTGCAGTATTCATGGTCAGATAAGGCAAAGGTGGAATAATTGTGGTAAAATTACTAGTGGGGATTGAAGAGAGATGATAATGTGTAAAAACTTGAGGGTGTAGGAGAGGAAAGTGCAGAATAAAGACTATCATCTGGTTCGAGTAGTAGGCGTCTACTGATATGACGTCATAATATGCAGTCAAATCTTGTTCTTTGACGTAAAGCAGCTGTTCTTTTAAATGGCTTTCTAACATTGTTTCGATTATGGTTTCCAATTCATCTATTTTTACTATACTATTATGTAGGGTATTTACCTTGGCAAACGTGATTGCGTTTTCTAGGTCAGTTAAAAGATGTAATACAATCTGTAGCGATAAACTCAGCTGGTCCATGATACTGTGTATTCTTATGTACTGGGATGTTTCATAAATATTCTGTTGAAGTTCATTTTTTAACGTGTTTATTTCTTTTGCCAGGATATTTTGGTTATGTTTTACCATTGTTGTCGTAGTATTAAAATTATCGATTAGTTTTTTAGTTAAGGAAATATGTTGGTTTACTTCTCGAATAACATTTTTTTGATTTTTCTGTAAGGTCGAAATTGCTTTGTTATATCGTTCAGCATCTGCGTTGTCTAAATTTCCAGATATCGTTTTAATAATGCTGCCTAAGGCATTTATTAGTCCTCTTTTGGTCCTGTGAATTGGGTAAATTGTTTCAAATTTTCGATGAACTACTTGTATTTGATATAGTAGAATTTTGTTGAAGTTTTTTAAGTTTTCGTTTCCGTATCCAATTAGAGTAGGCATACATTTTGAAAGTTCTTGGAAATGTTTTTGTAAGTGGTCGATCTCTTGGGCGATCGGTGTCAAGTTATAATAATGTATAAAATCGTGTGTACTAGTTTGAATCCTTGCTTGTCCCAGGTTTAGGGGAAGTATCCCTGGATTGTCTTTCAGGTCTTTTATTTTCACTTCCTGGCCCATGGCGAGGGTCCATCTGTAATGAAGTACCTGTGTCAAATTTTTGTTGTTTCAATTTGGGTGTATGTTTAATATTTTTCTTATGGATGGTTGTATTAGGGAGGTTTACTGTGACTTTATTATTTGATTTTACTTTAGTGGCAGTAAATCTAGGCAACATTTTATTTCTTTTTGTTGTAGTTTTGGTGTAAATTTTAGTGTTTGCCTTATATGTCACTGGAACTTGTCGTTTTTTGTTTATGTTTTCGATAATACGTTCTTTTGTTTGAATAGATTTTTTATTTACTTCAGAATATATCGTTTTTGTTTTTTCTCTGTGATTTTCGATGTAGTTATTAACCAAAGTACGATTTATATAAATATCGAAATACGTCGATTGGTCTTTGTTTCGTCACGGAGTGTACAGAGTGATTGTATCCTAAAATTGCGTAGGGCATTTCTTCTTTTATATTAAACGGGTTTTTCTTTTCTTTTAGAATGCGGAGATGTTCTATGATAGTTGAATGAAAACGTTCGATCATTCCATTTGATTGTGGATTTTCTGGAGTTGTATAATGAATTGAAATTTTGTGTGTATCGACAAATTCTTGCATAAGTCCGTTTTTGAATTCGGTTCCGTTGTCCGAAACTAACATGTGGGGAAAACCATGGTGTGTTATAAAAATCAATAAGGCATTGAGTACGCTGACTGCATTGGATCCATCAATTGGGTATGCCTGTCCATATTTTGAGAATGCGTCTATTATTGTTAAAAACTTTTGTCCGTTAGCTTGAAATGTGTCCAAGTGAATAATTTCTAATGGTTTAGTTGGGGTCGGTGTTATCATAAATTTTGGTTTTGGTGGATTTCTGTCGTATTTGTTGGTTTGACAAGTGTCGCAAAGTTTAATATATTCCTCGATGTCACTCTTTAAAGTTGGCCAATAATAGCGTCTTCTGATTTGAATTTCTGTCTCGTTTATTCCTCGGTGGTTGGTCTTTCCTTCATGATACTTTTTTATGGTTTCTTGTTGACGCTCGGTGTTGTTGACGTCTTCCAAAAATTGGTTGCATTTGACAAGGTCGAAGGCTGTATTTTTAAAAGTTTTTTGAAGAAATTCGCATGTTGGTTGGTAATTGTTTTCGGGTTCAAAAAGTACTGCGTACTTCACTTTAGGTCGGACATATTCTTTGAAAAAATTAATTATATTTTGTTCTGTGTTATCTAAGCCAATTTGAACATGATATCTTTTTTTGTTTAGAAAACATTGTTCTATGACTGGTCTGGCTGCACTGTGATTGACAAAACTTAGTCTTATTTGATTATTATAGTAATTTAAGGGTTTTTCTGAAATTGGAAAACTAAATATAGGTTCTTCTTGGTTTGTGTGAACAGTTTCGTCATCATCGGGAGACAAGTCAGGTATTTCATCAGCTGTTTCTGTTGTGGAAGTTTCGTTGCTCTCTCGTCTTATATTTTGGATTGAAGGTTGAACAGGAGCGGTAATTTCTGAGAAATCGTCCGTTCTGTCATCAGGCGGGTTATTGTACAGCGAAGCATTTTCAACGTCGTTGTTTTCGAGCTGTTTATTAAAATCTTTCATATAGTGAAAAAGGTCGAAAGTTTCTTTTGTATGAATTTCTATCCTTGAGAGGGCATCGGCATTGGTGTTACTTTTTCCTTTTTTATACACGATGTCGTAGGTGTATTCCTCTAATTTTAGTCTCCATCGAATTAGTTTTGAATTTGGGTCCTTTAATGAGAAGAGCCATTGTAGAGGTCGATGATCCGAAAGAATTGTGAATTTTCTGCCAAACAAGTACGGCCTGAAATACTGGGTACCATAAATGATTGCAAGCATTTCTTTCTCTATAGTCGAGTAATTTTGTTCAGAGTCATTGAGTGTCCTTGAAGCATATGCTATTGGCTTGTCTTTCCCAATCGGTCCTTGAGATAGGATAGCACCAATTGCAAAATTGCTAGCATCTGTTGTGAGATTGAAGGGTTGGTCAAAGTCTGGATACTGTAGTAAAGGCTCATTTGTAAGTAGATTCTTACAATTTTCGAAACATTGAATAAATTTTGGCGTATGTTCTATTTTTGCATCTTTTTTGAGACATGAGGTTAACGGTTTGGTAATTTTAGCAAAATCTTTGATGAATTTACGGTAGTATCCCAAAAGTCCTAAAAATCCTTTAATTTCTCGTGTTGTCTTAGGAATAGGATATTTTAAAATTGCCTGAATTTTGTCGGGATTGGGTCTTATTCCCTCTGGTGTGATGATGTGACCTAAAAATGAAACTTGTTTTTGCAAAAATTCTGACTTATCAAGTTGGATTTTCAAGTTGGTCTCTCGAATTCGTTGGAAGACTTTTGTGAGATTAACGATGTGTTCTTGTAGGGAAGTTGAATAGATAATAATATCATCCATGTAAACCAAGCAGATATGTCCTTGTAGTCCTTTTAGCACACTATCCATAACCCTTTGGAAAGTGGCAGGAGCGTTCTTAAGGCCGAATGGCATTCGGACATATTCAAAATGTCCATGTTTCACGTTAAATGCAGTTTTAGGTATATCTTCTTTCGCCATTTCTATTTGATGGAAGCCACTGGCAAGGTCCAATGTAGTAAAGTATTGGCATCGTCCTAATTTGTCCAATACGTCTGAGATGTTGGGGAGAGGATACTTATCGTCGATGGTTTTCTCATTTACCTTTCGGTAGTCGACTACTATTCTCCACTTAATTTTTCCAGATGCGATGACCATGGGGAATCACTCGGTCTTATTATGCCCTGATCTAGCATTGATGAAATTTGGTTTTGTACTTCTGGTTTGTGGACATGTGGGTACCGGTAAGATTTTGTGTACACTGGTATTTCGTCCTTAGTTTTAATTCGGTGTTTGACTTGATTGGTGAAAGTTAATGGCATATTAGGTCGGTGGAAAATATCTGAGAATTTTTCGCATAGTCTTTCTACTTGTTCTTTTTCTTCGGCATTCATATGATCTGTACGTATCAGATTTTTTATATCTATGTCTTCTTGGGAAACGGGGACTGGATATATTTCCGCTGAATAAAGATGATGTTCGTGTAAATTAAATCCAGTCGCAGTTACTGGGTCGGTTACTGTAATCTGAATAAGTTTGTCAGTGTTGTTGATAAGTTCTGCCCACGCTAAACTTTTATTTGCTGTCGACAACGTGTTTCTAAGAATTGCGCCTTGAATATTCTGTTGGGATAACATTACGGATCCATGTTCTTGTGTTACTGGTAACTTAACCTTTGTTACTGTGTGGAGCTCAAGTTGGATGTGATAAAAATGCGCTTTGTTTGTTTCGTATGATTCGAGGGGGAATATGGCTTTTGAAGTCAATAAACGATGTGGATACGATCTGAGATCTATCAGAGCTTGTAAAAGCTTAAGATTGTCCATTCCAATAAGTCCGTGGAAGGTCTTATGAAATTTGAATAGGTAAAATTTTAGGAATAATTTTGGGTGATTAAATTCGTTAAAACTAGGAATTTCTGCTGAATATTCTTGGGAATAATTTTGGAATACAGAAGTTACGATAAAGGGTTCGTTTTGGATATATTTTTGGAAATTTTGAAAAGCGATGTCGGGATTTATAAAGGATTTTGACGATCCGGTATCAATAAGTAATTTGAGAGGTGGGTTTTTTATGACAATATAGGGTAACTCTTTTTTGTCTTCTAAATTATTAAGTTCAATTATGTTCCTTCGTGGAAGTAGGCCTCTGTAGGAAAATTTACTTCCTCTTCGGTCGTGTTTTCATATTGGGGTTCTGTCAAAAATTCTTCTTGTGGGGTTTCCTCGTAGTAAGGATTTTCCAAATTTTCTTCGGCATGGTGATAAGATTGCTCTTGCTGTTCAATATTGTAAAGTGGAGCTTTGTACGATGGTGTCGCAAATGGTTTTTTATTCTGTTGACTTTGAGTATATCTCGAAGTTGTGCTCATGGTAGTTGGTTTTGGAAGTAAGCCGGAAGGGGTATTTTTTGGTGCCCATACATTCTGAGGAGGCTTTCCAAAAACTTGTTGGTTAGTGAAAAATTTTTGAGGTTGCAAGTTTGGTTTAGGCGTTGCAGGTATAGGTCCTGTTGGAAATTTTTGGGGTGCCTGTTGATAATAATTTTGATATTGCTGTGAATGATTTTGAGGTGCTTGCGAGAAGTGTGCTTGTTGATAATTCTGGTTTTGAGACGTGTTTTGAGAATGCCATTGCATTTTTGGTTGAAGTTGAGATTGGGGTTTTCTTGGAACTTGTACTTGGGGCGAGTAATTTCTTTGAAGATAACGAATATTATTTTCTTCTTGAATGTACTGCATAGCGAGTGCGAGTGTAGTTGGTCGCATAGCTCTTATTGTTGAACCGAGAGGTTCACGAAGTCCTGCTAAGAAGGTCGTTAGTGTTTATTTTCTGAAAAAGTCCTTTTTGTTATTCCTGATATTTTCTATGTTGTTATGAATATCGATATAATTGCAGATTGTATTTAAGAGTCCCATACAACGTTCATAAAAATTAATTGGAGCTTCGTTTGGAGCTTGTCGTAAATTAACTAAGTCTCTGGTTAAAGAATTTTCGTCACGTTGGTCACCGAAATTTTGAATAAGGGTGTTTTTTATGGTGTCCCAGGATTGACATCCTTGAATGGAGATAACTTTTTTTGCGTGTCCTGTAAGTTTGCTTGTAATACCGTGTAGAAGCAATTTATTTTGAATACAGTTAACATTTGCCGGTGCGAAGTCGAAATAATGATTTAATAATGTGGTAGATACATTTATAAAGTCGTGAAGTTCGTTGGGATTTCCATCGAAATTCGGGAGAATGGTAAGAACTTTGAAATCGAATTGTGGTCTAGCCATATTTTCTTCTAATGAATCTTCTGAATTCAAGCAAATTTGCAAGTTGCTGAGGAGTTCGCTTAAGCCTAACTCTGCACTTGGGTCCGACAAAGGATAAGGAACAGAGGAGTCTGACATGAAATACTCACAGTAAGATGATTATGCCCAATTGCATTCCGTCTTCTGCTTTCTTGAAAAGCTAATCCAAGTGCTGCCTCCAATGGAACCACGAATTAACAGTTTTTGAGCGGTCCGATCGCGAATTAACGTTTAAAAACGAAGAGTATCCCGTCGCGGACTCTTTTACGATCCTACCAGCAAGACTGCGCCAGTTAGGATCTGTGGCCGAAACAACCCGTTTTTAAAAACAGATTTTATTCGATAAAACCTAACAAAATTTATAAGGGTTGTAAGATAATTACGATACAATAAAAATGTCAAGACTGAGTTAAGGCGGGCCAGCGCGAGAATATATAACCTCGGTTGGTGTTGAGTCGGCAAAATAGTCTCTCGTGCTTTCTAGGCAATATTAGCTCCTGTAACTCGCACGCTACACCAAATATTTTGTATATACAATTTTATATAATAACGAATTAAAATACCTATACCCCAACTTAGTATCGAGTTTTAAGAATTATAAAACGTTACAATTCATCTGTTTTAATTTGTTTTCATTCCAAAATTAAAGTTTGAAAGTTGGTGCAGCGGGATTTTTTTCGTACAGTTTCAACAATGCTTCTGAGTATCGATGGCTCCTTTAACCTATATGATATTTCCTAATATTTTTATAATTTAAAGTTTGACTTGTAAATTTACAGTTGCATTTGTAAATTTACAGTTGGATTTGTAAATGTCGTTTAGTTAAAGCAGTCTAAAAAATTAGCTATGGCAGTTCTAGGCCTTCGTAGAAAACTGAGCGTCATCTAAAATAATCTAACCTCCCTAATCTAAACCTAAACATTTGTGGATTTTTTTTTGCTCTTCGCTTTAAAACAGTTACTGAAACTTGTGAATCTCAAAAACAGTTTTTTACATAAATGTCTGATCAAATTCACTAAAACTTACTGCCAAAAATTGAAAAAATGTGCACCAGTAAATATTATTGTAACGCACCAGGCAGTTCAAACGCAATGGTGTTAACACCGAGTGCGAAATCAAACATCATTGTGCTCAAATAGTGTGCATGGAGCATTTCGTGTGAATATATAGAAGTCTCGATCGTAGCTAATGTCAACCTAACCTTACCTGGGTTTTCGGTTAGGTTAGGTGATTTCAATTTCGGACTGTCAGCTTAGATCTGTCGCATTGATGGCCGCGAAAATGTGCGCAAACGAACGCTTTAAAATATGAAAATGAACGCCTGTCATTTCCCTCGTCTTAATTTCCACCAATCACAAAAGCGCAATTTTGAATTACAAATGGTTTCTAGATGGAAAAACTGTATGACAGCACCTGTCAGAAGTTTTTTCGAGTTTACCCGCGGCCAAACTTGACAGCTGTTGTGATTATAGTATATAACATAGCGAGAGTTGTAAACACCTTATTACGTACGAGTGGAAAAGTTGCGTACGAGCCGCGCAGCGGCGAGTGCTGTAATTCCACGAGTATGTAATAAGCTTACAACTCGAGTTTTGTATTATAATTTTTCTTCGACGAAAGAAAAACTATATTATAATAGATAAACTCTACTTCTGATTATCTGACAGGCAACAATTAGTATGCTGGTTAGTTGCTATGGTGACGCGGATACTAACAAGGCACCCGTGATAATTGCATTTTAATTAAGAACAGATACGTAATTTTTTTTTCTACTCCTATGCTAGTAACAGTAACATACCTATTAAGTGACGGTTTAGGTTATAAGTAAGTTCATTGTTACGAACACTGACACGTAATGACTGACATGTAATGACTGACACGTAATAAAAAAAAATTACGTATCTGTTCTTAATTAAAACGCAATTATCACGGGTGCCTTGTTAGCGCGGCATCCGCGTCACCATAGCAACTAACCAAAATACTAATTGTTGCCTGTCAGATAATCAGAAGTATAGTTTATCTATTATAATAGTTTTTCTTTCCTCGAATAAAAAATATAATACAAAACTCGAGTTGTAAGCTTATTACATACTCGTGGAATTACAGCACTCGCCGCTGCTCGGCTCATGCGCAACTTTTCCACTCATACGTAATAAGCTGTTTACAACTCTCGCTATGTAATATACTATTATTACGTGTCAGTCATTACGTGTCAGTGTTCGTAACAATTGACTTACTTATAACTTAAACCGTCACTTAATAGGTATGTTACTAGCATAGGAGAAAATACACAATTTTTATCAAAGTGCGGGTACCAAGAATTTATAAAATCGTCCGCTAAATTCGGTGTACTATACGTTGTTGTCCGGCATTATTTTAAACCTTTTTTTTCTCATTCACAAACTTTTAGTTTCCGAAATACAGGGTGTGAAAAAAAAGAAGTTTGAACGCCCTCTGTATTGTAAAAACTGCTGGAGTGAACATATGGCATATCTTTGGAATCGCATAAATATGTAGATTTCAAAATCGAAAAATATACAGGGTGTTCCATTTAAAAAACATGCAATTCTCATATTTACAAATTTTATCTAAATTCAAAAACAAAAAGTTTTGTTATCATTCAGTCTTTACACAAAAGAATAATTTTTTAAACTATAAATGGAGAGATTTGCTCCGTATATGTAGGACCTGCGCAGTAGCTGGATGCGGAGCCACCATAAGTGTTCTGGTTTTATGTTATTGTGATTTATGGTTTTAGTAAAATGTTGAAATCAATTTATACTACATAATTAACAGATCAAACGAAGTTACCTGTGAAGTTCGATTGTAATTATACTAGACTCCAATCCGCCACCATCCATTTTATTCTTAAAAGAATACCTAATACAAAAAATTAAGATTAACAGAACTGTCAAATTTATTGTATTGACTTGTTTTTTAATTTCCATGGCAGATCTGATTTTTGCGAATATTTTTATTAAGATTTTAAACTGTCTGGACAGATTTTTTAAAATTATTACCTAACAAAAACTAGAATATTGTTCGTAAAGACAAGGGAAATGACTGAATGACTCTTTATATATTTTTTAATTTAATTTATTTTACATTTAGTAACATTGTTTCAATAATCCAAGGCAAACTTGACCAGCATAAAATTCGAAAAAATCGGAAATTTGAGACGCTGTAGAGAAAAACATCCTGTATATTTCTTCTTGCAATTTCTTCCATCAACACTTTGGGTGGCCCTGTTAATTCTTCCACTGTTTTGAAATAATTCCATGGCACGCTTGACTCGCCAGGTGCCTTTGAAGTCCCCATTTTGCTCAACTTTAACACGGTGTGACTGTTGTGTCAGATTTTAAATAAAAAAATCGCTAAATGGTTTTTGTGAAAATCGGGGTATAAAAAAAATCGTAGCCGTCCCTGGATTTGCATTTTGACAAAAGTAAAAACGTCAAAAGAAGCGTTTTTTGAAGACCTTTTAAACAAAAAAAGGTTTTTGAAAATATCTCACAAAATACATTCTTTATCGATTTGTATACACTTAAAAGTATGTATGTTTATCATCACCAATAAACTCGTTGCCCTCTACTTGTTACCTTCAAAGCGTAACGCGATGGTAAGAAAAATAAATCCAAAATAAAGTAAAATTACCTACCTCAATTCTTGGTTGGTGAGTATCGAGCGGCCGCCAGCTAACAGTGGAGACGGGCGTGGGAAATAAAGGATTTTTTTAATAATAGGCGCCACCTAGTTTGTGCGCTCTACACCTCACACAATTTCTTTTAAGTCTAAACTAGGAAAATCCTTCGTAGGTAAATAAAAACTGAATTCAAAAATATCAATAAGATTTACTCCAATGGCACTAAATACTCTCAAGGTTATAAACAATAATTACTAGTCATAACTTTAAAGCTATGCCTTTCAGATTCACCAGCTATATTAATAATTAAAATGGTACGTGCTGTATAATAAAACAAGCGTATAGTATCATAAACCCCCGATCGTGTACACGTTCAGTTCACAAAAAAACCCAATAATAATAGTCAGGACGTTGCAATAGCTAATCACAACCCCGCAAGAGTTGACACGACATAATATACGCAATAATAATCAAGACGTACGCAGAAATAACACAACGTACGCTATAATAAAAGGAAGGTAAGCAGTAGCAGTCTACGCTTTCGATTGTACACGTAAATCAAATTAGTTTTACTAGTCCAGGCACGATAAATGTAAAAAAAGTAAACATGCAAAACTTAGCTGCAAGTTGAGTCTTCAAAACTGCGATGTTTCTGGGCGAAGGTTCTCCAAACCCCTCTTAGAACAGTCAAGGGCAATGTGCGCTCCAAGAAGAAAATCCCCAGGTCTTCGCTGTTAGTGAATCATCAAGGCCACGCTCCAAACTCAAATCCAAAACAAGAAAAATTCGTAGGCCGGAATTAAGAACTTATAGGCCGGGAAATAAAAAAACCCTAAAATAGAAAATCTATTTTAGTTACACTCATAGGCTAAACCTATAAATCAATTTGGGAATTAAAACCAAAATGGGGACTTGAAAAACAAAAATAAATCTTACCTCGAGATATGAGGGTTTTTTTATTAACAAGTGTCCTTGAATTCTCGTGAAATTCCGGCACCAAAAATTCTAGTGAAATTCCGGCACCAAAACCGTTGGAATAGGTGCTCTATAAAGAAAACACTGTGTAAAAAAAACCAGCTCCAAGAATAAAATATTCACAGTTGAATTTACCCAAAATGTAATCTCGGGATGGAATGAGATGTATTAAATAGTGGATCCCTATGTATCAGATATTTACAGCTTACAGCTGGTTACGGCAAATTATATATCCCGCAAAAAGGCGGCTAGAAGTCCGTGAAACAACAAAGCCAAGTCCCGGCACTTCTGGTATGCTCAGCAGGCGAATTACTCCCGGAAAACAAGCCGGACGAGTTACACAACACTCGGAATCGGTCCTACTGGCGTTTGGAAATATTTTTCCCACTGTAATCTCAGAAACTTAGAATCTCAACTGGCGATGTAGGTATTCGAAAATCCCCACGCACGCAAAAAAATGGTATAAGAACGATTTAATCCGATAGACTGGGTCCGAAGGACATCTGTGATTGATAGCGAGAAAACACAGCGAGGGTACCACGGAACCAGGAAGCACACATAGTAGCCTCAGGCGCTGCTCAATAGGTGGCGATGCAGTTGCCTTAGGAAATAACTTTAATTCGGAATTAGAGATTATATCAGAAACATACTTAGGGATTTAAAACAGAAGAATATCAGGAAATACTCGTGAACCTCCAGGGCGATTACATACGTAGAAACACAATTATTGTTTTTATTAGGTATTTCCTGGTGACCCCAGCGAGTTCACCAAATATCGAACTAAAATCACATTTAGTTGTAACATACTGATATATCGCAAGTCAGTAGTTGTGTTAGAAATGTTAATTATGAAGTTTTAGAAATAGGTATCATGTTTCCTTCATTTTTAGATAGGTACTGCTATTTCAAGCACAATTATCGATTTGTTTTAGATACATCAATAAAGAGAAAATTTATTGGATAATTAAAAAACTGTTACATATTTAGATTATTGCCACTTCCGGCTACATTGAAAATAGTTTAGAGGATCTGATTAGAACAAAATGAGTAGGTAGGTACTTGTGTACTACGTGGTGAACACAAGAAAATTTCACATTTTTTTCAAAAACTATTGCATAATTGAACTGCAGCAGTGTTACCAGGAATAGATATTATAAAAAACCGTGTCTTAAATATTTTTATTTTGTATCAGTATTTAAACTTTCTGTGAGTGTAATGTTTAAAACATACTTACCTAATATCCCTACAAATTAATGGAGGAAACGTTGGAATTTAAAGTAGGTCTCAGAAGTGTTGGAATGCACGTACACGTCATCAACTTTTGTATCAATCAGAGACACAAGGTCTATTCTTATACGCGCAGAACTGAGTTACAAATTGTTTGCCCTTTTGTCTTTGATTAGTGGACATACGTCCGGCTGACTTCAATCCATCTGTATATGTGACAGATAAAGACGCCAATAGATCGTATGGCGTAAAGTTCATAACCGCCGAACCGGGAGGGAAACGAGCGATGGACAAAGCATATTTGTCACATGTCATTTCCACAGCATAAATTAAAAAAAATTGTGGTTTTGTGCGTACTTGTGTCTCAAGCCCTGGGCATTAGTTTACGGACAGTTGCGCGCATTTCACACAAAGTGCAGAAAGCAGTGGGTCAAGGTGCTCCCCCAAAACACCCAACTAACTTCTGCGGCGAAATATGGGCCTTGACACAATATCAAAACTGTGGTCTTGCTAGAGGAAATGAAAATGGAAATCAGAAATGTATTTTTTTTATAATATGTGTTCTGTTCAGAAAATTAGTTTGTATTTGCTCGTGGACATTAATCTAAATATTTTTTTAGATATCAATTCCGTTATTTTTTAAGAAATATGAATAACATTTTTAAAATATTCTACAATTTTAACCATGAGTGTATGTTTCTTTAAATTTCTACAACCAAAAGAATAATGTTAAAGCAAAAGTATTGAGTGTTGGTTTTAAGTTGAAAAATTAGATAAATATTCCAAACTATCTGTACCTATATTGCAGATTTTGCAGAAAGACAAAGTTGCAGATTTTGAGAAAGGCGAAGTCTGTGGAATAACTATAAATAATATTTTTTTGTTAAGAATTGCGTACGTTTGCAATTATTATTAAAACTTTTGTTAAATTTTGCACCTCTCCTAAGCAAAATCCAACTTTCGCAAATAAAATAACATTATTAAGTCAATCAATGCAGGGAAAGAAGAGAGAATTATTATGTATAAGAAATGGACATATTTTTCAAATACAAACGATATTTATTAGTTTGGTATCTTATTTCATATTTTAGAGACCAACTTTACCATTTTAAATTCTTCCAAATGGGTATCGAAATTTACGCGGTAAAACGCATTACTTGATGTTATTTACAAATTAAAATAAGGGTGAAATAGCCGGGGAAGGCGGTCTGTGTTTATCTGGTTGAGTTTAGAACTATAAATGATCCACTTTTAAATCTAAGGCAGCAGAGGCTGTAGCCTCGATTTGCTTGATTCAGTAATGAAAATTGATGATATGTATACTGTATACTGTATACTGTATACTGTATACTTATACTACTTGTAGACCTACCTTATGCTTCCATCTCCATCGAATTTTTTCTCATTCATTCCCCATGGGCCATGGGAAAAATCTGAAGGAGGGCAAAAGTCAAATTCAAACTTTATTATTTTTGTTTATTGCAAACACGTTTTAATTTCCTAAAAATAAAAATGTATCGTTAGAAAAACTAATATTAAAATAACATCATTTCTAAACGAAACAACACGACAACAAAAAATATCAAATCCTAAACAAAACAAAAAATAAATATTTCTCCCTATCGATGATTAAATATTGGATATACTTTTTGCCACATTAACACAAAACAAACACCAATTATCACCAATGTTACAAAAGTATACCTAGACATATTATGTAAGTATGCACAAATTGGACACTTTTAAAGGGAAATTCCTATTTTTAAAGAAGATAGACGAAAATTGATATGTGTCTGAGGCTAATTTTTTATGATAATTTGAAAAGTAGTAGTAACTTTTTTCAGGTTGAAAATTTTGTGTTTCTGTAAAAACATTTCTAAAACATTTTTTTGCGTAGAATCCAATGCTGCTACTACATTTTTTTTCTGGTTTAAGTGTTACTGATGAAAAAAATTCATAAAAGCTATTACTTTCTAGGTAACTTAAGTAAATAATCATTAAGTGATATATATTTTTGGAATGGTAATTTTTTGCTCTATTAAAAAATCCAAAAATATACAGGTTGTTACATTTAAAAATATATTTTTTTCATAAGTAAGTCTTAAACCATTGACTAGAAAAAAATATATAGAAGCAGCATTGGATTCTACGTAAAAAGTGGTTTATACATGTTTTTACAGAAACACAATTTTTATCCTGAAAAAAGTTACGACCACTTTTCAAAAACGCACATTCTCGAAAAACGCCCGTAACTCAAGAACTGTGACAGATATCGATTTGCGATTTTCACCATTAAGTTTATCATAAAAAATTAGCCTCAGACACCGATACCAATTTTCGTCTATCTCCGTTGAAAATAGGCGTTTCCCTTTAAAAGTGTCCAATTTGGACCACTTTGTACAAAACAATACGTAGGTAGAACAAAAAATATCAAATCCTAAATAAAACTTCCGTTTGAGTAAAAGTACAATCGATTCTAGGAAAAGAACGAGTGACGCCTTTAATTAGAATCGAAAAAGCCTCGACTAAAAATGTAAAAAATGCATTTCAAAGCGACGTATGTCGCAGCAGCGGCGGCACCCGAATTTGCCGCACACACTCGCCTTTTGCCGACACACGCGGGCGGCTCACACTTCATTACGGCGGCCGCGACGTGCACGCGGCCATAAAGCTCCCAGGAAAAGCTCCGGGAAAGCACAAAAGCCCGTCTAGACCTCACAGAGGCCCGAAGCATGCACAGGGTCAGACTGGCCCGCGGAATGTTGAGGATCTAGGGTTTAGAGTGGTGAGTTGAGTTCCGCTATAGTAAGTGTACGAAGCCCTTTATAGTAGCAGGAAAAATTAACATGTTCGATGTGAAAATTATCTTGCCTCTTTTAACTAGGGTAATTTAAAGATTTTATAAGTCATTAGCGGCAGCGGCTTCTTTATATTTAAGAAATAAGTTCTGTGTAATAATTGTCTCTTAAGATCGTGGGTTTTTAGTAAAAATATTATTAGACAGAAACTTATCTCTACAGCCTTTACTTTTCGTGCTAGAAAAATGTTTTTATTCAAAAGGTGAAAATCCGTAATTGTTTTCAGTACAACAACTAGTTTTCCTCTGTTTTCTGAAATTATATTAGGCACTTCCTTAATTTTAAGACAAAGTGCTTAAATAATGCCTCGCATGCAAAATTGAACATAAAATAAAACCTAATTTATCCCTTGGGTTGGGACAAAAGCAGTAAAATTGAATTCCTGCTCACCATTTTTATTTTTTAAATTTGCATGAAATATTTTTTTATTTAAATGTCTTTGAATTTAGGAAAAAATATTCCCTACCGCGCTCGTAAACATTAAAATACGAAAGTGCCAAAAAATGACACCCGCCTACTACTAACAAAAGTAATTTTATTTTTTCCAAACTATTAAGTTAATGAAAAATAAAAAGTATTCGGGCTAAAGAATAAGAATTTTTCTTTTTAAATAAACTAATTTTCTTTAAATCGACAGTGAAGTGTCTCAAAATCGTCATTAAAAGCTCAGAAATCGGCACTGCCAAGTAGCCCATTATTGTACGATTTTTTCAATAAGTGAGCCTTGGCGAGATGTAAACATCAAACGTCAGACGCGGAGCCATCGCCAGTCAAAAGTGACCAAATATTCAAAAACCCGGTCAATAAAGGCCCATTTAACTTTACGTACACATTGCGAAATTGTTACCTATATAGTAGCGCAATCTTTCAGTATAAATATTTTGGTAGGTTTGAATATCATTCTATTTTTCATGGAGGCTGCACAGTGCACAACAAGCAGCAGTTTGGAGTTTCTGTTGGAAGCGCCGTGCTTCGTCATACTTGACCTAGGTAGAGTGATCGCCAAAGTCAAGCAACGCTGCGAGCAGTCGGTTCATGAACGGGTGATCCCTTATGATTATTTTTTTGCCTAATAATTTTTTTTTTCGATTTCAAAAAAATATATAATATGTACCTTGGCACTGAAGTTCTTTTTGTGACTCATGTGCTTTATTTGCCTCAGCCAGAGGCCTCGGCAGTCGGCAACTAAATTCCACATGAGGCATAAACGGTCGAATTTTAGTGCCTTGGTACAGAAATAACTATTACAAAAAAGTTCTGTGAAGAAGACAAATAGGTGTTTCGGGTTTCTACCCTTAGGATACATAGGTGCAAAAAGTGATTATACCGTAAAGTGTCTTTAAATTTGCTGGTAACGAGTTCCAAAATTGAAGTTTCCAGATTTAACCCTTTTTGAATAAAAATCAAAACCAAATTTGTTGTCACTTAAGGCCGAAATAACTTTGTAGGGGAGCCTTACATAGAAAAATTTTATATGAAAGACCCCCTTCACCCACCCTTAAAACCACATGTAGAAGACTTTCGCCAAATATTTACACATCATTACGGAACACCCTGTATACCGATACCTTAGTTTATTCGTTGGGTAATGAGAAAAAGTTAATGTTCAAATCTACAAAAACAGTGTCAAGATATGTAACATGTAGCTTGAGACAGTTATTTCCTGTTACTAAAGACATTTTCGCATGCCTATTTTATTATTCATTAATGTTTGCAATATATTTTTAGACGACTGAAACATCTATCATAATTATTATCGATTTAACACAATTTTTTTAAGTGCTATAGCTTTTTCAGCTGTTAGGTCAACAAAAACAATAAGGTTGTTGAGTCAATTCAACTTTGGAAAATAAATATTAAATGTCAATATTTAAGAACAATACCTTCAAGGTTACCTTAGAATTAACTTTACACCTTTGCATTTATTTATTCGGCAATATTTTAATTTTAACACAATATAGCTAACTAACATGTTTTAAGAAAGGCAGCTTTAAGTACAAATAATGACCCTATATGATTACTATAGTTCAATTTAGTTTTCAAAAATGTAAGTAGGTACCCTAGGAGTGAGACTTCGTAAATATGTTCCAATTCTATCCAAATCGACAATACCAGACCCCAAGGTCGCCCAGCGGATTCTACCAACACCCCCTATTTTACCGGTTCTACTCCCCTGGGCGATCTCGGCGGCCGGCGAGGTTTTTTTATTGTTTTTGTTTTACTTTTTAATTTCCTAGTAAAGCCAGTCGATAGGCCGTTTGCGTTTGGCATGGATAATTTCGTAAGAACTAAATGATACTTAGATTGTGAGTGTAAAGTGCGGAATAAAAAACTGATAGATCATTTTCCACAAATATGAATAAAAACCTTAGTTGGCTAACAGGTGCTGAAGTTAGAAATAAATTATCCTGCTGACCCTGCGCCTTGCCTACCTATTGTTCGTTCAAAGAAAAAGTGCTCCGGTCTGAAGGCGGGTATAATATTATAGTAACTTAATAAAAGAAATACCTAAACAAGGTGATATCAATATCAAAACTGCTTCAGATTCGGCTCATCGACACAATATTGTAAGACATAACGCATATTAGTTAAGGCAAATCCGCAAATAGTTTCAAGGTAATATGATTTTCTGCATTCTTCATTGCCGGACATTCTAGGGAGTTTGTACAGCTTTTGAGTACTTGCATTTTGTGAAAAACCTATAGTTTTTAAATGGATAACATAATGTGCATATTGTAAAGTTATATACTTATATCTTATATCCTTGCTTTCAGTATGAATAAATTTTTTCTAGGTTTCAACCTCATTCAACACATTCAACGCCATTCGGGGGCGTTGGGACTAAGGAAAATAGTTCGGTCTAGAAGGTACCTATCTACCTATCTATTCGGAATAGGGCAATTATTGTACTGTATTTCTTTGATTGTTCGATACTTTTCTTTTTTAAATTGCAAAATTTATACCCTTCCGAAATGCATGGAAAAACGACATGCACCGCTTGCTCTTCGCGTTTTCAAATCCGAACTAGAAATAAATTCTTACTTTCCTACCCTATTACTCGGAAACTATATTCGGTAAACTACCTAGGTTAAATTGGTATGTTACTTCCCTCCCGCCATCGCCTGTTTCTTGTCGGCGAATATAATTAATTTACATAATATGTTTTAAACATGGGAAACACGATAATCTGATGCCAGGGTAAAATTTCACAATATTAAACAGGAGTATTAACTTACAATGATTAACCTGCCCTACACATTTTGTTTTGTAAATAGGGTGGTTGTTTGATGAATATTTATTATTGCATTTTACACATTCGCCCGTTAAGACATATTTTTGAAGATCGACATTTTTATGTTGGAAAAGCTCAGCAGAAGACTACCAATGCAAATTATCTTCTAGGCAAATTTGACATTCAATAGAAACTATAGCGAGGCTTGCTTATATTGAACAGAAATATTTTAGTAGTCTGTAATGGGATATGATCTAAGAGACGAAAAAGAGATTCCCTGAAGCCGGTCCTGCACCTTCTTTACTCCTTAGTCAACTTTAGTGCTGATTTATGAAAAACATTGGCGCTATATTGTTGGCGGTATAATGGATGCGATACTACTCCATCTCGGTAATAAAATACCTGCTCTAAGAAGGCTTACTTTTGTCTCCCTTCCGACGGCATCGCGGAATTCCGAAGGAAAAGTTTTGAATTTTAAAAAAGCGTTCGTGTAGCCCCGCTGAAGAAGTTATTTTATCCCGGGATTTTTCAAATCGCAAAAGGAAAACGGGAATGGAAATAAGTAGGTATGTGTTTCAATTACGTGATGAATAAATTATAAATACATACGTACCCGTTATTTTTAACAAACATTCTGCAAGGTATCTGTTTGCTCTCAGGTTGCTTTCACAGAAAATATACGCTACTATATTTTCTGTGGTTGCTTTAGTACTTTAGAAGCGTTCGGTAGCTGATACTATCTGCTTACTAATGCCACAGAAAAACTATTCTGTGCTAATGCCAAAGTTTACAGAATAAAGAACAGTTGGGTCACTCGAGCCGGCGGCGACATCAAAGGCAGCGCCGCGCAGGTGTTTCGCAGTGCGTTACTGGCGCGCTAATGCATGGGTATATGCCGGGTATATAGGTATACAGGGTATACAGGGTATACAGATTAATTTACGAAAAACCCACTTTTCGCCCATAAAATGCGGGGTTGCTTAACGCTTGGAAAATCATATTAGCCGTGGACGTTGAAAAGACAATCGCGGCTGAGGAAATGTCACTTGTTTTATAAATTATTGTCAACAATAATGCCGGCGCGCTTAAATTACACAAACGAAGATTATTTAAATTTGTTTATTACCTACGGACACATCTGACACATCCATACTGTTTAAAATTTTGTATTATTTTTTTAACTGTGTTTGGCGATGGTTTCGTTTTTTGTGGATAACGAGCCCCAAATGTATCGCACGTTCTTGATATCACTTTGTTGAATTCTCCGTAGATAATAAACAAATTTAAATAATCTTTGTTCGTGTAATTTAAGCGCGCCGGCATTATTGTTGATAATAGTTTATAAACCAAGTGACATTTCCTCAGCCGCGATTGTCTTTTCAACGTTCAGGGCTAATATGATTTTCCAAGCGTTAAGCAAACCCCGCATTTTATGGGCGAAAAGTGTGTTTTTCGTAAATTAATCGATAATTACTGCATTTAGGTATAGGAAACCTTACACAAAGTTGTCATCATTTTTAGTGGTGAATAAGATCGCATTAAAAAAATGGCGGTAATTTCGAGATTTAAGCACATTTTGAATGTAATTTTTATTCATATTTTGTGAACACCCTGTATAAGAACGGTTTTATTTCTCAGCAGAGATCACTAGGTCAGGGCTTCTGTTACACGATGCCAAAGATTCGTTTTGAAATTTCGCGGTTTCCTCGTATAAATTGCTAATTGACTTTAGGTCTGCACCTGTAATTTTTTTCGGAAAAATGCAAATGTCTCAAAAACGGTTGGATGTAGACATAGGATATGTTGCATGTTTTTGTTACAAAATGATGCATAGAATCCAAAAATGCAATAATATACAGGGTGTTCCATTTGAGGTAAGAAAGTTGATATCGACTTCCGGTATAACCGGAAGCGCCAGACATCGGCATTGGTGAGGTGCCAAATTTTCAGAATTTTCCTACTTTTAGTTTTCCATATATAGATCGATGCAGTTCGCGGTGGGCCACCCTGTATACGAAGCAAAAAGTCGCCTAATATGACTTTCGGATTTTTAGCCTCGTTTGTGGCACCGCAGGTCGCTTTGGCTTTAGAGTAGGCAACTAATTTTTTGGAAATAAGTAGGCAACAATGCCATCTACCTTTTAATTTTAATGTTATCAGTGACGGATCTACGGGGGGGGGGGGCTACAAGGGCTATAGCCCCCCCCCTCATGGCGTAATACCGTAAGGTAGGCACTTAAATATGGCTCTTGAGTAAGTGGGTGGACTTGCGCGGAAATAAACTCAATAAGCAATAAGCATGAATAAAATGAATAAAAAATGTGTTTCCTATTTTATTACAAAATTTCGGAAATAGAAGCCCCTCCCTTGACTCCAGCCTAGATCCGCCACTGGTTGCTATGCTTTGGTAATGTTATTTATGTCATTTAAAATATATTCTTCTGTTATAAATATTAAAACCACATCACACAAAAACCCTAACATGCCAAAATTTAATTTTGCCTTGGCCACGGCTGCCAAGTGCATAGTAAGGATATAGGAAATATATAGCTAAAAAGTAAGAGTCTTGAAAAAGATTAGACATTTATTTCTATGTTGTGGATAGGAAATTTAATTCTTTGTGTAGCAGCAGTTTTGTAAAATCGGAAATTTCAAGAGAAAAGCCGTGTCTTGTTAAACAGGAACCATATCGAAAAAGCAGATATTTATTTTTTGCACCTTTAACTTCCTATAACTTTTTAATTGATTGGATTGCTTGGAAGAAACTGCTTTTGTACCACGGATTTATCTTGAAAATTAATGAGAAATAAAGTTTACCAAGTTAACTGGGATACCATGTAGGTATACCTACATACCTACTACTACAACTTAGCATCTAGCATAATATCTGATATTTCATGCACGAATTTTTATATATTAATTTGTATTAAAGGTCTGTTGATTGAGGCAACTACTTCTATGTATGTATTTAGATAACGCTTTTCGGGAGTGTTTTCGCGAGTTTTGGAATTTTGATAATTTTTTGTTTTAAAGCACAAATGTTGACATTTGGCACCATTGTCTGTCTAAATAGCGAGGGCTAAAAATGCCGGTTGCGCTCTTGATAATAGCGGGCTAAATTTACGATCAAAAAACTTCCTCATAACGATTTAACGACCATTCGTCTAAGTATATTACGTATCGAGAGTTATAATTACCTGTTACAGGTACAAGTAGTTTAAATTCAATTATCCAAATCTGTCAATTCGGATTCTTTAGTATTCATAATCTATTTCTCATTTTCAGCAAAAAGGGTTGTTCTTTAACTTTGTCTAACCTAAACCCAAACACAAACTTCCCACGGACCTTGAACCCTCCCGTTTCTAGTAGACACGATCCATTTAGGCTGCCGGGGGGGACCGTATTCCCAGGGTTGCAACCCTTAGGCGCTGGACGTGGAAAGTGACACCATATTTCAACCCCTCGCCTCGGGCCCCCAAGAATTACGCCTTATTACACACCCTTGGAGCGATTTCCGCCAAAAATCGAAGCCGGGCCCTATATCGATTCTGCATGGCGCCTGCTTTTATAGTCAAGTGCGTTTTGGCGGTAAAGTATTGGGACGAAGAAAATATGGCACCTCTGACCAAAAACGCATACATAAGTTATGTCCTATCTCCCCACAGTAGAATTGTTTGTTATGAAGAATAACAAAAACCTAGCCTCACTTTTTTATCGATAAACAGCAAATTTCTCTTTAAGTGCTAACTATTTAGACTGCATGTTTTTCTGCCTTCGATCGACTTTGGTTCGAATCGAGGTCGAGGTAGACCTTTATTATTATATCATGGAGGCAGACTATACTATACTTGCCCATGCCCACGTCTTTATAGAAAAACACCGCTGATGGCCAAGAGCGCTGGACAAAAATGTGGATTCACGGTACCTATATACGGTTCCTTAATAGCTTCATGTATATGTGTGATTTACTAATTGTTCTAAACTCACTGCGATTACTACGGTTTTCTAGTTCCGTAGTACTTGAGCGAATGCTACCCTATTTCTATCGGGAAAAATCGGCCCTAGCCGCAAATGGCAACGAAGACAAATAATAGGGGTAGGTACTTGAAAACATATGGATTAGATTTCGGATCAGAGCTACATAGAACGGGCCTTGTTCACTCAATCGAATTTCGATATTTCTTACCACTAGAATGAAATTAATCACATAACTATTTCTAAAATCCCCCTCAGCATCTTTCTCGTCAATACCTAATTTTGTGATAAGTAAACTAAAAAAATATATAACAATTTTAAACTGCGCACCTTAATTTGAAGCAATGAAATTGCGTTTGCGACGTTGCCGGTTATACTAGTAATCGAAGCCTCAAGAATTCGATCTCCGCTCTAATCTCAGACGTGCACATTGAATCGAAATCGATTCTCTAGAGAAAGAGAGTTGTATAAACGGTTGTCCGAACTCGACCGTACAGACGCAAGTTGTTTTGTGGGGTCGTGTCGTCGTGATTTTGTGGTGTCTATAACAATCTGTGGGCTGGTCAATGGTCATGTCATTCTGTCATTCTTTAATGTAAACCGAGCTAATAAAACTGCAGCTGAAAACCTGCAAAAGTTAAAAGTTAAAGTATGTATGCCGATTTGAAATTTAATTGGTCTTGTAATAAGGATGGTGATGGTGCTAGGCACTTATTTAGCATTATCAGTATTGTTACCTCCCTGAAGAACTGAAAAAAGTTATAGATCCCGTAATTGAGAGAAAGGACAATGGAATATTTTGGTCATCCGGAAAAACTTTTGATAGCCATTGAAGATGATATAAAACACATTCGAGAGTTAGCTTTAAGAATAATTGCAAAATGAAGAAGATCAACGGCAAAAACCAACGATGTCAGAATATTTCGAGTTAATAAACTAAATTTTGATTGTCAAGATTATGTCTAGTTGACTGACAAAATGTTGTTATAAACCAGATTTATTTGGACAACTTACAAGTTAGTGATCTTTCTGCAAGTAACTTTTAACTCAAAAAAAGGGAAGAACATTGGGATTGTGGTATATTATTAAATTAATTGATATTGAGGTTATTTTTTTATTTCTTTTATGGCCTCTGCTCTTTTAGAGCAATATACTAGCCACTATGGGGCGACGTACGGTCACAGAAAATATAGCTAAGCTAGATATTATGTGGTTCAGTGCCAAAGCGTGGGGAACCATGAAAGACCCACCCACTCGTGCACTATTGTGTCTATTTGGCTTTTGCCACAAAATATAAGTTAGGTAGGTATACATTTTCTTTTTCTTCGGTCTTCACAAATCTCGAATAGAAACATATCGATATTGCCTTAAATCGTGTCAACGTCGCAAAACAGTAGCCAATCAGCTTTTGGGCCGTGACGTCACGGGCCCAAGGAATTTGAATTTCAAAAACGTTTTTGGGGCATTTCCCGGCCGGAAAAAAAATCGGAAATGAAAAATATTTTTTTGTTTTATTTATATTAAGATTCATAATCAAACATAAAAAAGGTGTGAAACAGGCCCATTGGAAACCTATGGGTAATAAAATTTACACTTGAATAAGTGAGAAAAAACAAAAAAAAAATGAAAATGTGAAAATGCGAATTTTGTTTTTTTTTATATAGATTTTTTCACGATCTACAATTTTTATCAACAAGTTTCTTCGTTTAAATTAATTTTTCTAGGTCAAAAAGTGAAAAAATTATTATTTTTGAAACTTTGAAGCTTATACTTTTTAGGAATGAACTATACAGAAAGTTCTGCCTGAGACAAATCCCGAACTCTACAATTGAATTTTCACGAAACCATTTCTTTAATTAAAAGCTGACACCAGAGCGTTAATCAGGACACCCCAAAAAACCCCATATAACATTTGAACTATTAAGTTTTTTCGGTATTTCTAACGCGAAACAACATATTTTAATATTGGTCCTATTCGAGACGTCGCGTAGAAGGCTTGGGATGCACCTGACGTTTAAGCTGAATATACCCCTAAAGATAGACAGTGGCGGACTGGGTCTTCAAAAATAGGTCGGCTCGGCCCTTGGCCACAGGGGCGCTACATTTGAATTGGTGGAATAACATTTAGATTCCACGACGCGTGATTCATGGCATTTACTCGAAAACTAAATAAAATAGTCTGTCGCCTATATTCTCTACTGGGTTTCCCAACGAAAATTTGACCCCCCCCAAATTATAAAACCGAAAAATATTTGAAAATTCTCCGAGACCCGTCGATTTTTTTTGGGGGGGAGCTTTTTTTTACAGTCAAGCCAACTCGGTATGTTCATCCCCCTAATGCCTAGCAACCCCAACTTTAAAATTTCAAGTAGAATTACCCCACTTGTGGCGCATCATTTTAAAGCCCTTTTAATTGCGAATACAGTGATGCGTCGTTTTTAGAAATCTGTTGAGATTTGACAGAATTATTGGCTAAAAACGGAAAGTTGACAATCCACTGTACGCGTAGTAATTTCTTACACAAATGCTCGCCACTAATAAGTTTTTTATCTACTACACACGACTAAATTACCTAGTTTTTATTGACGTGTCGATCAGTTTACAAAAAAGTCACAAATGGGAATTTCGGGGAGTGGCGGTGCGCAGGGGGGCGCCTGGATCGGAGGGGCGCAGTCGGCGATCGCTGACCAGCTGACCGAGCCAGTCCGCCACTGAAGATTGAGCTCATCGAGTTCGAGTTCTATAACTGTATCAAGTTAGAAGTTAGGAGTTTATTATGTTCTGATAGATATTTATCGTGAACTTATTAAGTATGTAAGAAGAATTTTTAAAATAATTAGGTTACTTCCTTTGCACCTACTTAGGTATAGGTAGGTACCTACCAGTTTTATTTTTGGAGCATTCCATTTCCGAATTCACTTTCTTTTATCTTACACTCTAGAGGATAATAAATCCGTTCCCTGACCTCGTAGAACCTTCTCGCGACGAGATTTTTCTTCATCAGAGTCACGGCGAAATATGAATTCATCTGTTTTGTTGTTTACGCGGCACAGTGTGCGGCTGAGACTGCCCCTAAAAAATGCAATATCAAGCCGGCTGGGGAACAATCGGCGTGACACAAATAACAAATGCAAATCGCCCACCACCTCCGTCCTTTTGAGTCGGGAACGGGATGGGGCCGGAATGGCTTTGCTGAAAAATCGAATATTAAAACTTTAAGAGGTACTTACGCCGACGCCACGGTGAAAGAGCGGCAAAAGTTTGACGAAGAAAAATTTTATTTCTGTGTATAGTTCGCCTATCTCGTTAAAAATCGGTACCTATTATAGCACGGAATGTACAGCGTGTTTAATAAACATGACGTGGCAAAAATTTAAGGGAATATTTCTTGGGTCAAAATAAAAAAGGTGTCCATATCTGCTCTAATTTAGGAATACATGGAGTTAAAATTTTTGGAGCGTTTCCTTCTAATCAGAATGTAGCTTAATTAATTGTGTGTAAATGTGCTAAATTAAGATCGTCTCAACAAAAATTATACAACGACGTCCGGTCCGAAGACATCACCAAAAGAATTCCACAATTTTGCTTTTTCGTGCTACGTGTGAGAAGACCATGAGAGTCGTTAAGACGAATCACATAGATCCTCGCGCATTCGGTAAGTAAAACTACCAAATATCTTAATTAATCATTCCACAGCATGGGAATACATCATGGATATCCATCGAGACAGGGACGGATTTACAGAATTGGAGGCCCAAGGCAACATATAATTGTAAGGCTCCTAACAATATACATGTAGCCAGTTATGTGAGGGAGGGAGGGGGTTAATTATTATTAGACTAACTAAGCCTCAGTCATCCACAGCACAACAATTCCTATAATTTTCCTTTATTCTAATCACACAATAATACAATAAAACTTCGTTCTTGTACCTTATTTTAATGACTTTTTCTCAAAATGTTCACAAATTTTTGAAAATGCAATTTAATAGATTAAATTTCAAACAAATGATCACCTCTTGAAAAAAATTAAATGGATTTTATAAATGTGTCTGGTTTTTCATGTTAACACCCCTGAAAATATAAGCAGGCTGGGTAAATTGAACGGGACAATTTTTTTATAGATATGTTCCTGAAAGGTCATCATTTGCGAACTATTGGTTTGGCAATGCCGCGAAATCCTGGCCTACTGCGACTATGTGGGATTAAAGGGGTGCGTTTTTAAAAAAACCATACCTATTAGGCTTTTTCTTATTTAAAATCTGACACAGCAGCGTTAATCAGGACACACCAAAACCCCCACATAACAAATTTGAACAATAAATATAGAGGGAATTCTATTCTGCAGGGTGCCAAAGTTGAGCAAAATATGAATTTTAGAGGCATCTGGCGAGTCAAGTGTATCATGGAATTACTTCAAAATAGTTGGCTGCTGCTCAACAGGACCACTAAAAGTGTTATTGTGAAAGGATTCGATTTTAAGTTCTTATAACCTGAAAGAATTTTTTATATTCTGCATACGGGCGGCCAAACATCTAGGAACGCCACTGAGGACCACTCAAAGTTGGCGTGCAAAGATTCGATACAAAAATATATACAGGGTATTTTCTCTGGACCATCTCAAAATCCTGAATTTTTATGAAACTTTATATGGGTTAAAAATGCTCTGGAATTATCGAAAAAATAATAATAAACATATAACTAATTTATTTTTATACAAAATGCCAACAAACAATTCCAATTATTGGAACTTTCCCAACAAAGTCACTATCTCAAATGATACCTTTTCTGTGCGTTTCCTGTTGTGGCACCCAAGCCACCTTAACCATAGCAAGCTATGCCTTAACTTATATCATAGCTTAAGGAATGGGACTTACTGACTGGCAGGCTTCTGTATTTTTAGATTTAGCTCGTTTATAATGGCTTGGGTAGTTTTAATATACTCAATTTTTGACGCATATAAAGTTTCAAAAATTCAGCATTTTAAGTTGACACAGAGAGGAACACCTTGTATATTTTTTATTGGATCTTTTCGTATCAACACTGTGATGGATTATCTTTATCATTCAACTGTCTCGAAGTAAATTACATGGCATACTTGACTCTCCAGATGGTTTTAAAATTCATATTTTGTTCAATTTTGACACCTTGCAGAATGCAACCTTGCAGAATGCAACCTTGCAGAATGGAACTCCCTGTATATTTTTTGTTTTTGATTAACTCTGTGGTCTTAGATTTCTAATAAAAAATGCCTAATATGGTTTTTCGAAAAACGAGCCCCTTTAAAAAATCGCAGTAGGCCAGGAATTCGCGGCAATGCCAAATCAATACTTCGCAAGAGATGACCTTTTAGGGACATGTCCAAAAAATGTCCATATTCAATTCCCCTATAGCCTACTTAGATTTTCAGGGGTGTTAACATGAAAAACCAGACACACTGTAGACAGTGCTATTCATGAAGTTAAAATACGTACGACCAAGTATACTTCGCACGCTCGTAGAAAGAACTAACCCTCTCGGAACAACAATGAGAGCGACTTGCACCAAACGACTCCTAGTTTGGCTCGAAAATAAACGAAAAAATAATAGCTGGCACATCTCTGACAACAAGTAGCAAAGACTCGCAACCATTTCGCAAATCATTGTTTTTCTCACGAGAAAGGGGGGGGGGAACCCACCTCGCCATTAGTTTTAGCTAATTATCTAAATAAAAAATTAGGCATTTATCTTATTTATGCTAAAAAGAATAATATACATGGGGGTGATTCGGATTCCACAATGAGTGCTCTACCTATGCACCACTTCTTCATACTTCTTTTTGGGACACCCTGTAGGTTATGTAGGTATAAGCACAGAAAATATGGCCTACGTCCCTATTCGGCTATACTTTATAAAGATAAGGTGTCACTCCTGCCACAAATAACGCATTACGCTGTTGAGATGAGTAGTCTTTCAAATTCCTTATAAACAACGAATATGGTCTACAGACCTTTACCTCCAAACCACTGAAAACGCCAAGCATAAAAAAGAAGCAACAGCCATATCTGGGACGGCCAAATTCTTTCTAACCCGAATTTATTCTGAAGAGTGGAGTAGACACCAATCTATTTTTGTAGTGTGAACATTAAAAAGCGGTTTTGAATTTGAACAACCACACACACACTCACACACTCACACAATGAAATTAATTATACTTTTATAAACATTTTGCGCTACAAGCTTTTTGAAAACAAATTTTGAAAACCTAAACTCATTTTATTCGTTTTAGTACAAAGCTTAATAAATAAAGTACTGTTTTTAAAAAGGTTTTTTATTTATTAGATATTATTTTCCCGGACACCCCGTACTTTAAAGGTTATGTTTCTCCATAGCAACCTCATTTTAAATTCAAGCTGTTGTCAATTTTTATCGTAATATGTAAAATAAAAAAGTTTCCCTCTTAGTCACTCGAACCGTTGCTGGCCTTAAGTACTGTGTAAGGACTTCTACTAAAAAAATTAAACTTTGTTATGGATCTCCCTGTATACTTGTATACGTATTGAGATTAAATAACATTATTTTTGGTTTATAGCCTTACTTGTGCCCTTATCCTGCCTAAGCGACGAAAAAGACAGTAATAAACTCACAATTTTTTTTCTACAGGGTTAACTATCACTTAGTACAAAAAATTTTATGGCAGATAAAGAAAAATTAGACTTGCCAAAACAAATTTTCAAAAATTTTCTAACATTTGTCTTAGCCTAAAAAAAATTGTTTTCAAATTGTTTAAAACCCCTCAAAAAACCGCGCATATGGAGGCCCGCGAGACGTATCTTAAAATTTCGCCTATGTCAATGGGAGTTACAGGTAGTGAAATAGCGCGGCGTTGCCAGGTCTATCGATTTATCCGGGGATTCACCACGAAATTACGATTTCCTTTTAAAAACGATTACTTTCTAAGGAACATGTAGAATGCCTATGAAACACCTACCTTACTGACATTTTCAGGATTGAATATTGCACAATTTTCTGTTTTCTTGCTTTTTTACATTAAAAGTCACACAACACTACACAACACAACATTCATCACATTTTCTAAATCTGTTGGGGACCTCTTGTTTCCCTCCGCCATTCCTTTTGTTTGAAGCGAGGTACTCAGCCTGATGACCACGGAGGAGGATCCCCTTCGCCAGAAAAACTCCGAAGGGCAACCAAAAAACACAACTGCACTAGCACACATTGCACATTGCACATGCAAAGCACTACAGTAACTGTTCAAAGAGGCCGCCGTTCACCTCGATGCACAAATTTACTCGGTTAATTAAATTAAATTAAAAATTTCATGGCGACAGTATTCCAATAAGTTGTATGGGTAGTGCTGATGTTGAAATATAGGTGAACGCACTGGAAAATCTATTTGATTTAGTTTAGGGGATAGGGGAATACTTCAGTTTGCGGGTTGGTCAACATCGCGCCTTCACTTGCGCGGGAGAGCCAAGAGGGGAAGACAGTAATAATGGAGTAAACAGCACACGGGCAGCAGCCCGCTTTCGCGGGTCTCGTGGTTTTTGGGACTAAAAAGGTGGAGAAAAGGGAAGCTGGAGTGTAGTGAGAAGCCTCGAGCATCGCCCGAGGCATGAGAAGGAAAATTGTGGAGAATTTGGAGACGCCCTGTGCCCCGGAGACAGGAAATCAAGAAGTGTTGCCACGGCGGACCGACCGGGCCCAGGCGACCGGTACTCGGCCCCAAGCCAAAAGCCTCGGAGTCTTGTGTACGAGGGAGCGGCACGATTAGTGAACATCCAAGCGAGGGAATCAACTGCACCAAAGTTGTTGATGCATGGTGGGTGAGTACATACAGAGATTTGTTTGAGTAAAAAGGTATTTTCATCGTTCCGAAAACAACGGCAACACCGCGGAAATAACTTCAAGCTGACAGTACGTTCCGAAGCCATATTAGATGACTTAATTAGAGGCGGAGATTTACACGGAAAATAGGGGTTTTTACCCTTTTTTTTAAAGATCGTAAAAAATCTAAAAATATTTTTCTATGTTTTCTTAAGCCACCCTGCACACGTGGTAAATTTTTTTGTACTAAGTGATAGTTAACCCTGTATACATTATTAGTGGCCCATCCCAATTTGTTTTTTAACCCGCGTAGAATAGAACGTGTGTTCTGTATTAAAACCGATCCTTCGAACGCTAAAGCAACAAGCCTCCAATCTACCCTACACTTTGTTTTCATTGCCAACCACACGCATATTTTCATTTATTATGGTATTACGCGCTTTTCACTCCCTTCCTTAAACTTTGAGCTAATGAGCATTGCGGTCTTACACTTTTCCAAAGGTGTGGCATACCGAAGTGCGCGCATGCATAATGCAATGCGCCCCTTCGGCGGTATTTCGTCCGACTCATTAGTGGGATGCGGGAAGTTCTTGGATGCTTTTGTCTCGCGCAGTCAGCGGTAAAACCATAATGAGGTGGGGCCTGAAAGATACTTAAAATGCAGGGTGAAGTTGCTGGAAAGTTGCCTATGGTTGGATAAAGTTATTCCGCCACAAAGTGATAACGCTATTGAATCAGTATAGATAACATTTTTTCATTATTTCACAACGAATGTGCAGTACTACAAGAGAGCGTAGTTGTTAGTTCAGGTTCAGGAATAATATAGGCATGTTATACAAAAATTAAACATACCCGTTGAGTGACGAAATATAAAGAGGCGCAACGCCAACAATCTGAGCTGATCTAAGAACAATGAAAATAATATATTTTTCTTGAAATTGGCAGTGAATTATCTCAAAATCGTCATTAAAAGCTCAGAAATCGGCAGCCTTGTAGGTATTACCAAATTAAAAAAATTCATTTATAGTGTACAATTGAAGAGCGTTTTTAGATTAACGATATTTTTTTATTGACTTTAATAAATTAAATTTGGATAATGGACACCGCGAAAGATTTTATTGGGTATTTTTTTAAATAAATTTATCAAAAGTTCATATTTTTATTTGTGTCTCCAGATGCCTCGAGAGAAAATTCATTTGGATGGAACAGTTTCCCAGTTGGGCAACGGCATCGATGGAATTAAAAAAGACGAGGAAATTATTCAGAGACAGCATCTGCTTTACATAACTAGCCAGATATTCGGGGTGAACGCTATTTATACCGGCTGGAATATTAAGTATATTACCTGACATTTTCATAACCTCTGGCCCCGTCTGCTTTCATTGAAGCTAACAATTCTCTAGAGAATATAAGGCGATCTCCTTAGAAAATCGGGAATGGACATTTTTAGTAGCTTGGCGTCACTCTCGTCATTCGTTATATTTCCGACGGTTTATTATGATAAAGTGTCAACTATAAATGTGGCGGCTCATAGACTTTTGACAGTAGAATATCACGAACCCAATAGCTGATCATTATTAATTATTATAATAATAACTATTAACGATGGTTCCCTCCTATATTAGTCCAAGAGCCGACCACATGCTTCCAACTCTCATAACATTAAAGAATAAGATTTTATGTAAAATGTAGAGAGTATATCTCTTTACTTAAAGCGAGTAGGTTGTCTCAGAAAATATGGGCCCGATCATTGTTATTTAAAGAAGTTATGGTTAATTTTTAATTTTTTAATAGGTACAACCGTCCCACGAACATATTAACTACTTTTTCGCCAAAGTCTTGATAAATTAGAAAAGTGACATTCTAAAAATCGAAGGAGGTGGTAAATTTCTTAATTTGGTCTTGTACTTTCCTCCAGTACCGAAAGAAACATCATTAATCCGATATTTAACCAAATTTCCCGACTCCCGATTTTCAAGTTTGGAGAAACGAAACGGCTGTAGAATTAGCGAAATTTGCGAGAAATCCTGAGGAACCGCTCATAGAAATTGCGTGTTTTCTCATTTTTTTGATTTTTCAGGGGCACCGGAAGCATCTGCACCTCACCTGAAGACTTGAGGGAAGCTTAAAAAATTCCGACCCCAGAGCCCCGAGCAGAAATAACTTAGCTGTAGCTCGGCGAAAAAGGGCAATTTCTGACAGTTTTCGGACTTTGGCTTTTAGGTGACGGGAAATGCCGACCAATCACGTAAAAAATGTGCGTCCCACCTGCGTTGGTCGTTTTTTGCCGAAAATCCTTAATAACTCCAAAACGGGAAATAATTTACCCGAAAAAGTTTCGTTAAAAATATGTTCTCGGGCCATCTCGCCGTACCGTCAGACCTCCCGAAAACGCGTTTGAAAATTTTTTTTTCCTGGGCATCAAACGGAATATGGCACTGGCCGTATAGCGGGACTACGCACACAACTCGCGTCCCCGAGATCTAGGCTTGCCCCCGTCTTTGGCGCCGTATTTAACAGCAGGATTTTCGGATTTCGAAAAGACCAAAAGACCCTTTTTTTATTGTTGCTGCATGGCCCTTCTTTCCTATTTTGTTTTATAATCATATGAGAGTAGATTTGCCTAAAAATTAACCACAACCTCTTTAAATAACAATGATCGGGCCCATATTAATTGAGGCAACCTACTCCCTTCAAGCAAAGATATATACAACTATATCTTTGCTTCAAGTAAAGGAATATACTGTCTACATTTTACATAACATCTTATTCTATAATCTTAGGAGAGTTGAAATCATGCGGCCGGCTCTCATACTATGTCAACAAATCAAATTTAGTGGTTATCAACGACGTTATAAAAATAGTTATTTAACGAACAAGTATTATTAAAAATGAATAACGATTGAGATATCTCTCAAAACAAGCCACCGTAGGAAGCGTTTTTAAACATTGAGGAAGGGATTAATACAGCTTTTTAATTGTCCGCATGTGTAGTGCGCGTCCAAGGTGATCTATCTACAATGCGCACTATTGGGACATCTAATTATTGTATCGCGTGGAGTCTTATACAGGTGAAAGTTAAAACATCAAAACTGAAAAGAAAAAACTATATGAAATATGATTTTGAAAACTTAGGACAGAAAGATGATAATTTATTATTATTGTCCCTAGAGTCATAGTATAAATCTATTTAAAAGAGAAAAGAATGAAGGCATTTTGGTGAAAATGCCATAAAACACACCTTAAATATAAATCTCTGCAGTGCACGGTGTGCGCCAGTCGGCCCGCAGACGCGACTGGTGACTCACCAGTCTCTCATTCTCACCAGCGACTGTAAGGTCGTGTGCGAAGGACGGTTTGTGGACGCATCCGGAGTGCGCTGCAGATAGACCACCTACATTCACTCGTGCGGAGTGCGCGTCCAAGGTGGTCTATCTACCATGCGCACTCCGCATTCCTTTATATAGAAATTTTCATTTTATTATAAGTAAATGCTAATGGAGAATATTTTCCAATCTCAAATTTGTTATTTAAATAGGTATACAATAGATATATTTTTTAAATTAATTATTTTTGCTGCAAATTTTAATTTTTTTTTACGAACATATGTGCTAAACTAGTTGCCTATACTATGTAAATAACACCTTAGGCAAATATTAATTGATTCTCGAAAAATTATCAGCAAAATGTGCATTGTGGTTTATAATTATTATTCCAGAAAACTTTTTTTTCAAATGTCGGAATTATTTGGTATAACTTAATTCGATAGCACTATCCCTTTTATTATTAAAAAATGCCTAATGGTTTTGTGATTTTTGGGTGTCCCCTTCTACTAACAGTAGGCCATTGAAAAGGAATATTTCAAAAAATTATAACCTAAAATGTAAAGCTTTTCGAGTACTTACCTACTATAGGTTTATTTTTTTTAATCTTCCAATCCTTCGAAAAATAATAAATTGTCACGACTCAAAGTAAAACAAATTTACATAATAATAATAACATGAATAGTAACATTATTTATACAATAATAATATGACTAGAAATTCACGTCCCATCAATCTGCGCTCAGATAGTCCTTGGAGCTGACGGACTCTGCCGGCTATTGCTCCTTTAGACGGTCGGGATGCCACAATTGGCCTCGTGCGGCATCCCCTTTTTGTAATGCAGCCCTCGGCCTTCGGCCTCGTGCGGCAATTTTTTCAAGTAATTTTTTTTCATTTCCAGTGCTCCTCAGGAGCCAAGTCTATCTTTGAAAACGAAAAAGTTGCGCGCGTTTTCTAAAAAATCCAGCAGGTAGAAGAAAAAAAATTCTCATGTAGAATATACAGGGTGTTTCGAGAGAAAGAGAGTGCACTTGTCAAATTTTTTTCTATCTATAAAAATAAAAAAAAAACGCCGGTTTCTCTAAAACTAAGTAGGTGCGAAAATTATTTCCGCCTCGTTTTTCTTCCTTTACCTCTACCTCACCCATTATTTGATCGCGGCAGAATCTAAATTTTTATGTCGCCAAACAAAAAAGGTTGTATCTGTTCTGAGAAAAGTGAGTGTGTGGTGGCATTTTTTTTCAATAATTTTCACTTAGGCATTTGGGACCGATAAAAAAACGGGAAGTCTCTATCTGTAGAATATAAAATCGGGGAATATGGAATAGTCGGGTAATATGTACTACACCCAAATTTTAGAAAACATCGCGCCATCTATCGATGGGTATCCAAATTTACATTTCTTAGTACACTGTTGTTCCACTCATATCAAAGACTTTGGCCCTGCGAGCTTCTATACTGTGCGGCATCAGTTATTTGGTTTTTGAGGTTATTGTTGTGTATAAGTATGTTCCAATGTCACATTATAATAATGACATCTGTCAACAAATTTCCGCTGTAGTTACCTCCTCCTGCCTAGAGCAAATGAGAATATTTCCGGAAATTTTGTGAGGGGCCATGACAACGAAGCAAAAAAGGTATAGGTATGGAATTTTCAGTAGTAATCGCCCTAGTGCTTGAATTATTGCCGGAAATTTTTCGAGTACACGAATATTCTTTAAAAATTCCGTAATAGAGAAAAATTTCCGGATATTAATTCAAGAATGTGGGGGATTCGGTAAGAAAATTCCATACCTACACGTAAATTAAATGAAATTATTATCAAAATTTTTGTCGGGTATCTAATTGTTACAATGTCATATTATAATAATGACATTTGTCAAAAAAATTTCCGCTGTAATCACCTCCTGCTGCCTAGAGCAAGTGAGAATATTTCCGACAATTTTTTGAATTGCCATGACAACGAAGCAAAAAACGAGCCTCTGATTGGTCAAAAAAAGGTAGGTATAGAATTTTCACTAGTAATCGCTCTAGTGCTTGAATTATTGCCGGAAATTTTTCGAGTACACGAATTTTCTTAAAAAAATCGTGTTCGAGAAAAATTTCTGAATATTCATTCAAGAACGTGGGGGATTCGGTAAGAAAATTCCATACCTACACGTAAATGAAACGAAATTATTATCAAAATTTTTGTTGAGTAATGACACATTATAATAATGACATCTGTCAAAAAATTTCCGCTGTAATCACCTCCTGCTGCCTAGAGCAAGTGAGAATATTTCGGGAAATTTTTTGAGTTGCCATGACAACGAAGCAAAAAACGAGCCTCTGATTGGCCAAAAAAGGTAGGTATGGAATTTTCATCAAAATAACAACTTTTAACAAGGTAAGTGGCAGGTGACATGAGTTGATGTAACTATTAGTTAAAGCAGCAAAAATATGCTTTCCCTTAATAGTTGACAACTGGTTTTTCCTATAAGGTCATATTTTATAAAACGATTTGATCGTGCTTGTAACACGGAATCGTATGATGTTATTTAAAAGAATCCTTTACTAAAAAATAATTTATTAATGTTACTAATGATATATATTGGGCAATACTTAGATAAATCTAATTTAGAACCACCTTTATACACCGAGATAACTACTACATCGTTGAGACAAAAAAGTACTGGCTACGATTGCGTGAGTTTCTTCTGCCAACACGGGTAAAACAACATTTTGAAAGCAAAATAATTTTGTTTCGATTTTAACCAGCAGAAAAAATATTTTTTTCAAGTTGCTTTTGAATACAAATATAACCATCTAAATTGCCCAAAAAATGTGCGTATACTACGACGGGGCCGTATCTAGCGAAAATTTGGGGGGGGGGGGGTTCAGGATCGGCTCAAGCTTTTGTGGGGCTGGGTGCCGGATGAAAGTGAGAGGCCCCGGCAAGAAATTAATTAATCCATTATGAACAAATTTTTAAAAATTGATATGCCACTAGAAAGGTATATTTCTTGCATGTCACTTTTTAAAAAAGTAGGCCGGGGAAATGAATTTAGATTATTTCAGTGACGTATATAGAAATTAATTTCGGGTGGGAAGGGACAATTTTTGTGAATTTCTTTCAAACAAGTGGCTGTTGAAGTTGAAATGGTTTTTAATAAAAAAACCGAAACAGGTTTAAGTTGAACAGGTTTAACATTAAAACTATTAAATATTAATTATAATAATACCTGAATATTACTTCTCGCATTTATACCTATCCCTTTTCTACTTATTTGATTTCTCATTACTATGGATATATTCCTACACATTCTTCGCCTGGCCTGACGATACCTTTAGAATTGCCAGTAGGTATGGAAAAGATTTCTTCGCGCCACTTGCCTAACTGAACCTTTCATGAAAATAATAAATAAATCTTCAAATACAAATTAGGACTAATCTATTAATAAAAGAGAGTCTGGGAACCCCCCTCCGATACGGCTCTGTACTACGATGCTGGTGTGGAGGAGGGGTGGCTAATGGCTATTATTTAGGCGTAGTACGGAAAACTCTAGAAATCCGTTCAACATATAACATGATTGAATAACCTTTTAAAATTACCTTTATGCTTATGATGTCTATTTATATTCTAACTTGGCAAAGGAAGCAATATTCCTCTAAACGTTTATATTTCTACCCATTGGGTTAATAGTCCGAGGTCGGGCTGTCTTCTAGGTTGAAAAGGAGGTACTTAGGCTTCCTAAGCGCCCGGAACATAAATTTGTCTATTTAGTCCGAAACTTGGGAAACCAGTTCCGTTTTAAATATTGCCGTGCATTAGTTAACAAGTTTCTGTGAGAGCAGTGGTATGTAAGTTCAGCTGAACCCCAAACTTTGTTGGAATTGATGGAAAATGTTAGGGGAATTTTAACTCGTCTATAAATATATATTGCGGCACTTCCGCTCCTAGGTAAATAGGGTATAAGATAATTAATCTTTCTTCGCCGAATTATCGCTTGTTTATCAGTTTTATTTATTTTGTTGGGCTAAAATTTCTACCAAAATACTCGAAACTTGTCAATATTTAAACATTCAAAGTTGAATCTTCTTCGACGAGAAAATGTTGCTTTATATAATTTGATATTTTATTTTGTTTACTTAAAAAAGATATGGCGTAACCGGGGTTTTCATCAGATTCCGAATTAAACTCTAGCACGGCTTAAAGTTTAATAGCCGTATAAGCACACTTGGAGTATTCGTAATGATATTAAAGTTTGAGGGGGCTTTTGAAAAATTAATATATTTTTATCGTTTTACGCGTAATTTACTTTGAAAGAATCGTTTTACGAAACGGCGCAACAGGCCATTTATTTTGAAAAGAGTGCTATTTATATTTTGAATGTTACTTGCCATGAAATCTGTAAAGGGTGGTACAACATGAGGGCCACCACTACATTTCCCGACTCTTTTTTAATCAAGTAGGCTGCTTTCAAATGATCATGAATTTCAAATAGAAGTACATCCCGATCATTAGAAATGGAGCGTTACACAATAGGGAAGTTGCACGATTTTGAGACATACCTAGTCCTAATTTACGCTACTATAATAACACTGAGCCCTGGAATGTGCATCATTTGTAAATGTTATGTGTATTCAGCCGAACATTAATTTTGAATAAATTCCGAATTTTTCCGGCGTTTCCGAATATGATGTCAAAAAGCGTATTTCAAATTATGTTAATGTGTGAATGAGGTTTCTATACTTTTCATTTTTATATGACTATGAGCAGCCTCCTGTTTAACGCGAACATTGCCAGATCTATTTATTCGAGGCAATAGGTAATTAGATTCCACTCTAAAATAGTTTAGTTCTGATAAAACCACGGAATTCTTACCTAATAAAGAAACCACTAAAACGTTCCAAAATTCAAATTTTGCATCGCGTTTGTCAATCACAATGTATAATAAAAATCTAGCAACTTGAACAAAATAAATTTAGAAATTAATCTTTTTTATTATTATTAAATACAGCATACAGATTCCCTCTTTTGACATCAGTAAACCTAACCTTTATATTTTGTTTGTAACTCACCCCCAAGTAACATTAATCACTAACCTCCATTTTATATAATAATTTTAAGTTTTACGTTGGCGTTGTTTGAGAGTTGTTTGTGCATTAGATTTGCGATAAAACGTGTTTTGATCGATCTGCATCTAAAGCGAAAATATGGTGAAGTGTTTTGAGGCATATTGCAACATCTTTGAACTTATTTTGAAGAAACAACTCTAGATAATTTATGCCGTCTGTCATTTTAGGAGAAGAGAAGAATTAGTATTTTTAGAAGGGGTAAGGGTAAAGAAAAGAAGGAGGGGAAGAGAAGAACAATAAATAGTAAACTGATAGAAAATATTAAATGAAAAAAAAAACAATGGGAGCTAAATAAAATGGGAATACATTTACGAGAATCAATATTATCATAGAAAAAGGTAAATAAAATAAAAGCGAACATTATTTTTAATAACAACTGTGACATATGAACAAATAATAATTTCCAAAATTGGAAACCGAACGTTTTCTACTCAAGAATAAGTTACAATATGTTCCAGAAATGAGAATGTTATTGCAATAATAAAGATGTAAGTTTTGGAAAAAAAATTCAGACAGTGTGATTTTTTCAGGGTTGCTTGGGGAGTGTCTCCTAAGTGTCCAATCAAAATATTACACCCGAACTTCTGGTTCGATTTCCGCTATAGGGCGGTTTTTAAAACAATAGGGTTGGTTTCCTAAACATTTTTTTAGGGCAAAATAACCCCAATAAAAGTTGTAGGGGATCAAAATATGAACAACTTTTCCTCATACAAAGTTTTTATATCTCTAATACATATTGAGTCACAGCGCATTACTTATATATGACAAAAATTCCGCAAGTGGCAGCTCTGGACTTTACAAAAAAATGACCTAAATAAAAGTTTTAGAGGGTAAACTCCTGGTCAACATTTACTTATAATTTTTGTGTGCCTAATACTTAATTATTTACAGGGCATTATATATGACAAAAATTAATTACGAAACATAATGTCCTGTAAAGCATTAAGTATTAGACACAAAAAAGGAAACCACCCAATAGCGCAATTTGTACCAAGAGTTCGAATGTGATCTTTTGGTTGGACACTCAGGAGACAGTCCCCAAGCAACCCTGAAAAATAACACTGGATTTTTTTGCGCGACTTTATTGGACTATGTACGAATAAATAAACATTTCTACATTTAGAATAATCACTTGTATTTTCCTTTTTAAAAATTGCTGTGACAATTTTTATAGGGTGTCAGGTTTTGGATTTATCAGATTCAGGCAGAAACCACTATGTCAGTTACAGGATAAAAAATATAAATTTTAAAATATTGTTTGCAAAAAATATAACTAAGTTGAGACTCGGGAACCTTTGGCACTTAGAAAATACTTCTTTTGCTTAACTCCACACACCAAAACTTTGTTTTTTTTTGCACTTCGACCTTCGACGCGCGTTTCGCTAACCACGTTAGCATCATCATTATGTCTTAGACTTAATCATCTCCTGATGATTAAGTCTTAGACCTGATGATTAGACTTAATCATCTTCTGATGATGCTAACATGGTTAGCGAAACGCGCGTCGAAGTACAGAAAATCTTGTGTGTGGAGTTAAGCAAAAGGTGTATTTTACAAAAAAATATATTGCAGATTTTATTTGGGCTGTTGGTAATTATTTCCAGTGATGTCTCTCCTACATACTCCATGTTAAGAATCATCAATAAACGCGCCAAATAGATTTTTATAGATTAAAATTTTATAAGTTATCGAAACTAAGAATTTTTGGACACATGTTTATATTAATTTTTGTTGTCAGGATTGGTCGATGATCACGACCCTGTAATATTTTAACTTACCTACTTAAGTTACACCCTGGACCCTGGAATATGAAATCGTTGGCGCGATGTGAGATTTTTACAATTTTAATTCGGGTTTGGCAATAAAGCAGACGGATTAGCAATTAGGAAGGGCAAACAACAGAAACGTAAAATTTTTAATTAAAAATGTAGAACACAGTGTCTGTCCTTATGCAAATGTCCTGCTGCTCGTTCTGACCGACATACTTTTTAATTAGTTTTTTTCAACAATATACTGAAACGCATGGGAATTAGAAGAAAATTACTGCAATATTATGTGATATCTTAACAGATATCTGGCAACTATAGGATTATTCTATGATACCATCCGATTAACAAAGGTTTTGTAGTTTCAAAAAACGTATCTGTTGGGGTATATACCTGTATAGAATAATAAGGTCCATATGTCAATTATCGAGCATCAAAGCTCTCAATGTAATTAACTGAGATGCAGATTTATACATTTTCAAAGGGACCTTTTGAGACAGATGAATTTAGCATTTTGATCTGGGTCCACCTTATATGACAACTATGGATCTGTATCGCATACGTCATAATAATATGAATCGCCATAGGCGCCGACTTATCAAAATTTGGCTGGGTGCCAAAGGTATATAACCTCCCCGCAAAATGTTATTTAATTTTTTTTGTAAATATAAAAGAAAAGTACATAACAAAAAATGAACAGTTATCACCCTGATGATTAAAAAAACACAATGTAAATAGAATGAAATAAAATAAAGGTATTTCTATAAGAAATGCTTCGTTTTAAAATTCAGCGGACTCTCATTCCCATGAATCAGCTGGATATCTGTCTCTTACTTCCTCCATAGGGAAAGAGGGAGATATCAGCTAATTCATCCGGATGAGAGTCCGAGGAATTCAGCGCCGATTTTAGCTTGATTATCGCCGGGTGCTAAGTTTAAAAAACGCCTTATATTTTCTCTCACTTTTGCCCAAAAAGCTAAACTTTTTAGTCGGGAGGTAGTCAAAACTTAAAAAAATAATAATAAATCGAATACTTGTCGTACAAAATTGCGCCGCAGGCGAAAATTTTTCAAATATTCAAGGTCAAACAGTTTAAATTAGAGAAAAGAAATTCCAAGCAAAACATATTCTTGTTAACTGGTGGTAATTTTTTTGTTCACTATGACTCGTAACATTTGTAGCCAAGAAGTCCTACTCAGTCTTCTTTTATAGAACAACTGTGACCAATAGAAATTTCGAAATTTGTTTTAGTGTGAGCCCATAAAAATCATTGCTTTTTAACCCGGCTATACAAAAGAAAGCAGAGGTGTTTGGTTACTAAAATGCGCCAAAGGCGAAATTTTTTAGAAATATAAAGCACAGATAGTTTAAAAGAGGTGTAGAAAATTACAAAATCAAAACAGTATAATGTATTTTTCGTCTTTTTTCAATGTAGGGGGCTTCAACCCCAAACCATATACAGCCCTGGGCTTATGACAATGTATGGGAAAAGCCAAGGCTCGTGGAATCGGTAGTTAGCTACTTGACAATAATAAGTATATTTTTCAATAACTGTATATCTATGTTACACATTATTACATGACAATTTTCCAATTTATATTCAATCAATAAATCAATGTTGTATATTCTGCGTTTAGGATATTTTCACTTGGAAATTTTTATTTTCGTTCAAAAATCCAGGGGGAGAGCAAAATCTTCAACGTACAGATGAATAATATGATGAATAGGAGAACGTTTCAGATGTTATGTTTGCAGACGACGATCAAAATGAAGGTGTCGCGTCGCGAGCGACATAGCAATAAAATGTGATTTATTTTTAGTTATTAGACCAGCTTATACCCCTCCTAAAATTAACCGCCGGGTGCTATTAGCGCCCTAGCACCCTCCTAAAACCGGTGCTGGCTGAATTTTAAGACGCGGTCTTAAACAAAAACAAACAAAAAAGAAAACAAAAAACGATTAGTTATCTAACTTTGCGTAAATAACGCAAAAGTGCTTAGTCTTATGGACGATTTTATGGGGAACATTTGACATATAATATTTTCAAATTGTTTAGTTGTCACCTTGTCACCTTTGCTTGAGCTTTCAACAACTGGCCAAACTTTTGGCCGGGTGCTCCGCACCCAGCCAAATTTTTGACCGGGTGCTCGAGCCCCGGAGCACCCGCGGAGTCGGCGCCTATGTGAATCGCAATCGATTTAGCACCAACATGCCCAAGAAGCTCTGAATGGTATTGATTTAATAACCATTTTTATTGCTAATGATATTAAAACTAATATTGTAATTTTTAATAGATCTTCTTTAATAACGGCTGTATTTATATATCAATGAAGTAAAATAACGGGTATTTCAGCCAAAATTATGTTTTATTCATTCTTTACAATAGACCAAGCTTTCGGCCATACTTTTGGCCTTCGTCAGGGCTAAAATAGAGTTAGGCAAAATATATTATTGAGTGAGAATTATTTATATACTTATCTACTATTGAGATGAATATTGAAAAGTTATGGTTCTATGAATATAAACGTCCAAAAATGGAATAAATATGTTGTGTAAATATTTTTGTTGTTGTCAACTGAAAATTTTGTAATAAATATTTATAGTTGTTATAGAAATTTGAAATAAAAGAGAATCTTCATATTATGAAGCAAGCCATGAAAAACAAATGATAGCAGACAGTAATATTGTTTTGAGGTTATAAAAATTTTTAGGTTATAAAAATTTTTTTAGGTTATAAAAATTTTTAGGTTACTATAAAGTTTGACAATAAACAAAAGAAATATAAATTTTAGGCTATTTGTCAAAAAGGTTAGAAATATTTGCCAATAAAAATGTTTAGTTTGAAAACCGAAAACTTGGGAAATATAGATATAGGGTAGTCTACAATAATATTGCAGACAAATTTTTCTAAATATAGGGTTATAGTGAATTATTTTGATTGTTTTTCATCTAAAAGAAAAATATATGTATTTACTCTTATATTTTTCTTTTAGATGAAAAACAATCAAAATAACTCACTATAACCCTATATTTAGAAAAATTTGTCTGCAATATTATTGTAGACTACCCTATATCTATATTTCCCAAGTTTTCGGTTTTCAAACTAAACATTTTTATTGGCAAATATTTCTAACCTTTTTGACAAATAACCTAAAATTTATATTTCTTTTGTTTATTGTCAAACTTTTTAGTAACCTAAAAATTTTTATAACCTCAAAACAATATTACTGTCTGCTATCATTTGTTTTTCATGGCTTGCTTCATAATATGAAGATTCTCTTTTATTTCAAAATTCTATAACAACTATAAATATTTATTACAAAATTTTCACTTGACAACAACAAAAATATTTACACAACAATTTTATTCCATTTTTGGACGTTTATATTCATAGAACCACAACTTTTCAATATTCATCTCAATAGTAAGTATATAAATAATTCTCACTCAATAATATATTTTACCTAACACTATTTTAGCCCCGACGAAGGGCATAGTATGGCCGAAAGCTTGGTCTATTGTAAAGAATAAATAAAACATAATTTTGGCTGAAATACCCGTTATTTTACTTCATTGTAATTTTTGGTTGTACATCTAATTTGAAACGTTTATCACAGTGTGACACAATATATATGGATAGAACATTTCAATATTGCACAATTTTTTTTCAATTAGGTATTTCCAATTCATGGATTGCGCAATCGTCATTATATTCCAAAACTTTTTTGTCTTCTTCCAAACAAGCTATGCAAAACGTATACCATTCTGTTCAATAAGTTACTGATGTTATTAAACACCATAAATATCTTATTGAATCCTCAGAAAATAGTCGATTCCCATTTAGCACAAAGCTGCTATAGAAAAATTCAAAACTTGGGTTTAGTAAACCTTTATAAATGTAATATCTACCGAGCATGGAAATATTTATTTGGTTTACCTTTTCTTACTACCCAAAGTGTAAGCGATTGTTTCGTTGATTATTTTATGTCCGGCATTCCTGAATCTAATGCCTTTTCAAAATTAGGAGATTATTTAGTCGATTGTTACATTTTAAAAACGCCTGTACGAGTATGGGCTTCAAAAACTAGTAATTTATTTTTAATAAACCAGGTAGAGATTCTTTAGTTTTCTAGATATGCTCTAGTACTTTACGATTTGTCCGTTTAGCATTGGCCAGGAATATTCTAGAATACTCTCCAGTCATTCATTTGAGTATTGGATTGTACAGGGTGATTCAGGCATGATGTAAAAACTTTTAACCACACAGTCAGTGGGAGAGGTCTACTAAAAAGGAAAATGCGAAAGAAACTTCTTTCTCGAAGTTTAAAACGCGGGGCAAATGAACCTTAATACCCGAGTAACTCGACGTTTCTGCTTCAATGACAACCATCCAGGTTGGCACTAGCTATGTTGCCACATTTCAATATTTCTTTTTGTGGAAGGTGAAACTGAAGAAATAAGAAATAAGTACCTGCCTTTCATCTGCATTTTTGGTGTATTCAGTCTTTTCACGAATTTCCGCACATACATTTGTATCACAAGCTCGAGAATACCTATTGCCACCGGCAATGCGTAACAACGCCTACCGCGATCCATATTTTGCACGTTTTCATTTTTTATTGTTTTTTAAGCAACAAAATAGCTCGGCAGAGGTTTTTCTGACATTATTGTTTAGTTTACTGACTGGCCGGCCACTAGACTCTGGCGCTGTCAGTGACTAGGCCCCAATTATTACAGATACAGATTACTTATACGGGGCGGCAAGTGTTCTTAAAAAAGTGTTAAGCTCGCGCGCCGAGGCTATACTGACCCCGGGGCGCGGAGTTGCCAGTTGCACAACATATCCTAAATTTACTTTTTTGTACCTTTTCCTAGAGATTTCAAAAAATGTATGCATAGGCAAGTGAATTTATTACCTTTTCGATTTTTCAATGTCAATCAAGAGTAATTAGTGGATGTGTAGGAGTAGAGGGAGCTCTTAGTTTCCCACAACGGATGGACGTTGTTTGCAGAGACTGCAGTAGCAGACAAAACACAAAATGTGCAAATATGCATCAAAATTAAAACAAAAACTTCAATAGGTACAAGTTCATGGCCTCGCGAATCGCGGAATTTTCTACACGCCACGGTCCACACATCTGTACTCAAGATATTGACAAGACTGAGTCGCCTAGTCGCCACAGTCGCTATAGAGCGCTACAGTCGGTACTGTTCCTTCCAAGGGCGTATTCAAGGCAAAAAACATGTAGAGTCGCATCAACATGCGGTTGAATAACTATTCCCAGCGGGCGGTGGCGGTAGCATGCAGCAGAGGAAGGAACCAAGGGCGTATCCAGGGTTTCGCCTTGGGGGGGGGGGGGGTAATATAAAATATTTTTTTAGCATTAGGGGTTTGGTGCGTTCGTAAAAGCAATTTCAACTGAATATGGTGGTATTTTATTACCTACATAAAAAAAATACAAAACATTATACCTAGGTATAAAAATATTTTTAAAAATAAATAAAATTCTTTAAAAAAATATAAAACTCTTAAAAATCACATCCATATCGCAATGGATTATAGGAATAGGAATATAGTTATCTATTATAATATGAAATCAATTTTTCTTTTTGTTTTTTTGGCGTATCGCTCAATAACCCGAGAAACATCTACATTGATTTCTCTGTGGGTAAATAGCAGTGCCAATCCTACTTATCGCTCTTCATCGCCCATAGTGGAGCGTAACCAGGTTTTCAGTCTTTTCAATGAAGAAAAGCTTCGTTCTGCTGACGCAACACTAATTGGCAGAACAATTAATATTAGTAGAATTTTTTTATAGTAGGAAATATGTCTTCATCACAGTCTTTATAACTTGTAAGGATATCACAAATATTATTGTCGACTCTACATGTTTTTTGCCTTGAATACGCCCTTGGAAGGAACAGTACCGACTGTAGCGCTCTATAGCGACTGTGGCGACTAGGCGACTCAGTCTTGTCAATATCTTGAGTACAGATGTGTGGACCGTGGCGTGTAGAAAATTCCGAAAAAATCGAAAAGGTAATAAATTCACTTGCCTATGCATACATTTTTTGAAATCTCTAGGAAAAGGTACAAAAAAGTAAATTTAGGATATGTTGTGCAACTGGCAACTCCGCGCCCCGGGGTCAGTATAGCCTCGGCGCGCGAGCTTAACAGCAGATCTGGTGAACGCCCTAACAAGGGGTTTTAATATACTTCTGAAAATATTTTTTCTTTTTTGTTGGTTGACTTTTGAATTTTTTAAATTTCGAATTCGTATTAAGCTATTTTTTCTCACCTGTAGTTAAATTTTCTTACATCATGACTGAATCACCCTGTATAAGCCTTGGAATTTTGCCTGCAAGTAAGTAAAAGGTTAGAAAGCTATTTTGATGCGAGTTTGAAAACTGAAGAAGCCTGAAGCCTGACAAGTATATTTTGTGAAGGTTACAATAAAGGTGGTAACGAAGGAAACGAGTTTGGATTATTAGGTATTCTTGAAATCTGGTACAGCACTTTCAAATTTTGTCATTTAAACAGCGACAAAAATTTAAATGAAAATAAAAAATTAGTTTCTCCTAGTGTAACAAAAGAAAACAGTCAGTTAGTGATTGTTATAAGTAATCGCCCAAAAAAAATATACAGTCCAGGGCCGTATTTAAAACAATGCAGGTGATCCATCTATCTCAAATACGAAATGTCGGCGTAAAAATCTAAAAATACCATGATGTGTTTAAGAAGAAGTTGTAATGGAAAAGTTTTTCATTAACTTCGGAAATGGCGATAAAATAAATGAAAATCTATTTTTTTAAAAATTCGTCTTGTCTTAAATACTCCCATTATCTCAGCAACCTATAGGAGTATTTTAACTTCCTCAACGACATATTGTTAGGCACCCAGAGGCGTACTTTTGCTCCCCATGTTGAGAACTGAAACTGTATATTTAGTATAAAGTTTTAAAACACAATATTAGAAAAACGGCAAAAGATAATACCTAATAGGTATAACATTTAATATAATTTTAATCGTAATAGTGAGTAGATTTTAAAAATGAAAAATTAGTTTCTTGACAAACACCCTGTATAACGCCATCCGTGCTAAGCCCCTTAGACTCTACGAAAAATTTCCTACATCTTTTGTATTAACTATTTTTTGATAGGTCGAAAAATAACAAAATTAAGGATGTGAATACCCATGTACACGGTGGGCCAAATTGAAAAATTTTACAGGGAAACTCCTATTTTAAACGGAGATAGACGAAAATGGCTATAGGTGTCTGAGGCTCATTTTTGTCATAAACTTAATGGCGAAAACCGCAAATCGATATCTGTCACCGTTCTTGAGTTACAGGGCGTTTTTCGAATATGTTCGTTTTTGAAAAGTACCCGTAACTTTTTTATGTTTTTAGGTTGAAAGTTTTGTGTTTCTGTAAAAACCTTTCTAAAGCACTTTTTTACATAAATCCAATGCTGCTACTACATTCAAGTAGATGGTTTAATAGTTACTGATGAAAAAATTCATGAAAGCTATTAGTAATTGATGACTAATTAAGTAAATCATTAAGTGTTATATATTTTTGAAATGGTAATTTTTTGCTCTATAAAAAATGCAAAAATATACAGGGTGTCATATTTTAAGTAATTCTAGGTAAAGAAGTGCTTTATAAGTAAATGTTTTTAGAGAAACACAAAATTCTTAAGTTGAAAAAAGTTATGGCAACTTTTCGAAAATGCATATTTTCGAAAAACGCCCTGAAACTCAAGAACGGTAACAGATATCGATTTGCGGTTTTCGCCATTTAGTTTATCATACAAAATGAGCCTCAGATGCCGATATCAGTTTTCGTCTATCTCCGTTAAAAATAGGAGTTTCCCTTTAATAGCGGCCAATTTGGCCCACCCTATACAGATAAATACAATAATTTTATCAGTGCCTTTTTGCGCAAGTACTCCTAATACCTAATTAATTTTAGCTTTTGAAAACGTATAACTCGAAATGGACTTTTCTCAACCACAATAAATAAATTAAAAATATTATATTATGCCTACAAATTTTTTAAAATATCTCCCGCAACCTATTGTTTTTGTGACTTGCTATTGAATTGTTGGCGAGGATTTGTATTGTACAAATGCTTGGAGCAATTCGGTTTAGAAGCAAAACAAATCGAGTTCAGTGCGCTTTGTTTTCCCCTTGAAATATTTAAATGGTTTGCTCTTGTTCCGGAGATAAATATCACTAAGAGAATAAGCAATCCCTTCTAGCTGGAGCCAAAGCCCTTTACGAAAAAACATTTAAGCTATTACCTTTATTAAAGACAGAAATTTCCCCAAAGCTTCCAACCATATATTATTTCGGCTCGGTTTGCATCTCAATATAATAGGCGCCTATTTTCAAAACGGTTCATGCATATATTATTGCTGGGCTCTGCCAGGACTTTTTCTAAAACGCTTAATCTCTTTTCCTTAGTTTTACTATGGTAATTTCGAACGCCGCTTTAGCCTTCCAACAGAATCAAATTTGCATTTTCATCTCCAAAGTTTTTAGTTTGGGAGAGGACGTTGATTTTATTGATTCTATTAACTGAGCTTAAGCGAGCTGGCAAATACAATGAAAAGCTTAATATATTCCTTAATCAGGTCCTTGTTTCGAGATTATGGGATTATGTTTAGGTTTAATGAAATTTCTTCAAGGAGATTTTATTTTTTGCTTACTTACCTTGTATAATTACTTTTAAAAGGTCCTATCTCTGGAAGATCCCTAGTTATGACGAAATAACCCTACTTTTTTTATTTCTCTTTGATTCTAAAGGTATTTGCATATGAACGCTTAAAACTACGAGCTTCTACCTTGCGGCAATCGACGCAACGCCTTGAAATGTAACCAAAATTTGGCGATTTCGAATAAATATATTTCCTCTCAAAATTTGATTTAAATCTTCCACCAGCGCACTGTTTTAGAAAACAACTCTACTCAAAGTCGAAAACCGTCCTATCCGTAAAATCCTAAATGATCCTCCAAATTCCCCTAAAATTTTTCTAAATGACCGCGATTTGCAAACTTTTTTGAAAAGCGAAAAAAATGTGTCGCTGAATTTTCATGTGGCAGTCGTTTGAATATGGATATAGTTAAAAAATAAATAATAAGTAATATTCCAAGAATGTTTGAGATTTTTATCTGATCTGATTTTTATCTGCTAAATACATTGAGGTATGGAGAAATTAATAAAGAACGTAGAATTTTTAATGCTACTTTACAACTGCTGACTGCTTCTAAACACGACATTTTCGAGATATAAAGCAATTTTACCTATGTCTAAAAACACAATGGCCCCAGAGAGTCACAGCTCGCAGTTTCTATGAAAATAAAACTGAAAATAAACGGCTACATGAATAGAGAAATAAAATAAATCTATTAAAATGTATACAAAAAAAAACCTCAAGGCCGTGCCATATGGGCTTTACAAGAGATATAAGAAAAATAAAAAAACAGGCCTCATTATTAAGACACTAGGCATTACGAATTGACTATTAATGTAGAGATAGAGAATACAGAACAATCGTTATGACTTGCCAGTGACGCGTAAATAGTAAATGGGAGTGGCATAAGAAAGAAAACATTATTGCGGACTTTGTCAGTGATGACGCATTTATTTTGAATTGCATTTTGTTGGTCAGGTTGGCCCAAACAACGTTGCAATATTTCCAAAATCAATCCAGGTGTCCCCGATTAATCAGCTTGGGCCGTCTCCGGCCGGCACTGCAAGAGGAGATTGTGTAACTAATTGTAATTGAAAAAGTAATCGCATTAAAGGAATTTTAAAAAAGAATTGTAATTCTCAGAAGTAATTGATTTTATATTACAAGTACAATAATTCCTTTTCAAAAGTACTTGATATTAAATTACAATTACTGTCTCTATTTCAAAAGTAATTCCAACTAAGTACAATTCCATGAAAATGAATTAATTGACAGTTTAATTACTTTCGCCTAATTACTTCCTCAGCTCTGCGTACAAGTGCTTTTTAAAATGTGACTGAATTGGGTGGTGTCCACCATCAATGTCACCAACATAAGCACAATGAAAAACCATAACTAGGTTCTTTTCTGACTCGCCCCCATTACTGAACGGCTGAAAGTCTCACACTTGATATTGGTATACACATATACAACGCTGTATGCTAAGTAACTTATATTTGTTATGTACTTACCGTTATACTTACTAAACCTTGGGGATCTTATAGGATTTCATATACTTAACAAGTCCGAAGAACGGCGTCTGGCGCCATAATCCCTAAATTTTTTATTTGACTTTGCCAGGAACATTCGGAGGGGGCGCCGAAAGTTTATCTTCATTTATTAATGTTTCCGTGAGATGTAATTTTTATAATGAGCCCCAACTGAGGATGATCGAAACTGTACTTGAAAACGGAAACTTGGCTGCTATTTTATCCAAGTTTAAAATGGCTCTTGACGTTTAATTTTGGTAAATTGCAAACGGGCAGATTTTTGCGGAAGTTTTTAATCCAGTTGCTCGCTACGCCAAGCGACAATATCACGCCACTGGGATCTGTGCAATTTCATAATAGACGCGCTCTATAGGTTCATCGGAGATTTAGCTTTACCAATCGTGGGTGATGCGATCGTTTGTCGTAGTAATTTGCCACCGGAATGGATTTCTTTAAAAGTAATTGCAGAATAATTGTCCCTTAAAATATCACCGGCATTAATGCTGGTCCACACGGTTTAGCGCTGACTACGGAACTTTTGATAAGTGAGCTTTTAGAAATTCCCTTCAAGAAAGGCTTTAGTTCACTGAAGTTTTATTGCAACAAAGTTTTACCTGCGGGCATTTCTGTTTTAATTGAAAACTAAAATGTAATAATTATAATCTTTCGTCACAAATAATTATTAATGGAGTATTCAGAAATATGATTTATGTGAATTCCAATACTACATTTTTTTTTGTGCTCGTAAACTAACGCGTGTGAATTTTTAAATCACAGTGCTCTCGTTATCACCGTACGAAAGTCTTTGATTTTGTATTTCCTTTTAGTCGAACATAACCATTTTATTTTCAATTTAAAACTCTAAGTTGCTATTGTACTTTTCACTTATTGTAACCACTTTTATATACAAATTTCACCTTGTAAGTAGGTACATTGTAAATAGGAAAATGTTATCTTTCATTTGACCATCTATCTAGTTCAAGACACAATCTCTGCCATTGGAAGCAAATTCAGCTAGCGAAGACGACTAATTGAGTCTTTTGGTTCTTTGATCACCAATCATAATAATATTAAGGTTATTGCGATAATGGATCACATCAGCTACTGTCTACAGTGTTGTGTGGTTTCAGCTAATAAGGGCTTGCCTGAAGCCACACCTACCTATAGTAGTTGAACTTTCAATATGGGTAAGTGGTTGAAGTAGTTATACAGGGTGAGTTTTTTTCGATGCCCACTATGGGGATCTCGGAAACTAGCAGAGCTAGAACAAAGGTTAAATAGGGAAAGAATTGCAGTTTTGAATGCTCAATCTAATGCCCCTTTTGGATTTTTAAAAAAGTTCATGGCTCACTAGACGTTTTGAAAAGAGTGATTTTTTGCTATTTCATCAGATCTCTGCAGCTCCGTTATTTCTGATTATACAAAAAAACTGTAGAGACAAAAATTGTAAATAATTTTGGGCTTAGCCATGTAATCCAATATTTTATGTTGTTTGTGATTTTTGAGATATGACATAAACTTGTGCTTTTTTAAATGTAAATCATAGTTGACTGTGGCCTTATAAAATCGGCTATTTTTTGAGCTTTCCAAAGATATAATACTCGGTCTAATTATTATAAAAAATAAAAGAGCTATGGCTAATTTTCTGTTTTTTTTTTAATTTTCACATATAGTCAGCCATGGAATATTTTCATAATTACGTTCTATTGTATAATTAGACATACTTCAAACTTTATAATATATTGTTTTTAGCTGGTAACAAAATGTAACAAAATAAAACAAAAATAAAAAAACTCAAATTCAAATTATTATCATTTTAAAAGGTCACCTTTTAAAATAAAAATGGTGTTCAAACAATCCACCATTATTATTTATGCAAATATTGCATCTTTTTAAAACTGAATTTGTCGCCTTTCTTAGAGAGCGCCTGTCAATACTGTCAATTGCTTCTAAAACAGCTGCTCTTAATTCAACAATTGCTTCATACTTTATTTTGTACTGTTCCCCACAAAAAGAAATCCAAAACATACAAATCGGGGGATCGGGGCTGCCAGGAAATAGGTATATTTCTCCCTATCCAACTATTTGGATAGAGCTGATCTAGGTAATTTCTTACGGGTAAATAATTATGTGGTGGAGCTCCATCATGGTAATTTTTATTATTTTGTTACCAGCTTAAAATAAAATATTTGAAAGTTTGAAGTGTGTCTTATTATAAAATAGAACGTAATTATGAAAATATTCCATGGCTGACTATGTGAAAATTTGAAGAAATCAGAAAATTAGCCATAGCTATTTCATTTTTTTTAATAACTATGCCGAGTATTATATTTTTGGAAAGCTCAAACCATGTTCGATTTGATAAGGCCGCACAGCCAACTATGATTAAAATTAAAAAAAAAACACAAGTTTATGTCATATCTCAAAAAGCACAAACAACATAAAAAATTGGATCAGATTATCTTATTAAGCCCAAAATTATCTACAATTTTTGTCTCTAAGTTTTTCTGTACAATCCGAAATAACGAAGCTACAGAGATCTGATGAAATAGCAAAAAATCACTCTTTTCAAAATATCTGAAATACCATGAACTTTTTTAAAAATCCAAAAGGGGCATTAGATTGAGCATTCTTTCCCCATTTAACCTTTGTTCTAGCTCTGCTAGTTTCCGAGATCCCCATAGTGGGCATCGAAAAAAACTCACCCTGTATATAGAGGCCAAAATTGTATCATTCTCAATGTGAATCGATCTGTACCAAGCTCGACATAACATCGATTGAAGCCGTTTCGTTATTCCACTAACTCGTTTACAGTTGCCACCAATTTGACTGACTGGCCTAAAGGCAGCATTGGAATGGGCCCTGTAAAACCCAAACTCAGATACCTAGACGTGGCGTTTGATGAAATACCTCGGCAACCCTCGACAAGGCTCCTCTTGTACCTTTTTCGCCGGCTTTTCCAATTTGCGAAAAATTCCTAGGCGCCCAGGTAACGAGCGTACGGGCAGATATTTTAATTAAAATTTTCGGATTTCGAAATCGCCCTCAACCTCGCAATCAAGGAGGAATAAGTTAGCGGAGAGACGCGTAAACATCTCTAACGTTCTAATTGCAAGTCCGGAGCTTCGGCCGGAACGAGCGTAGGTACGGAACGGGCGGAGGGCGGGCCGGGGGTTGTAAAACGGGGATGAAACGGGGGATAATGGAAGAAATCTGCTCCGGGACCGTCAGAATTTCGCACGCGTTCACTTCGAATTTTTGGGAGTAATTGCAAAGAAAATACTTAAGTTATGAGGAACGAAGTTCGACAGGATAAGAAAGACCCAATTGGCAAATTTGCTCCTGTCTTTTTTACATATATATTGTCTTTATTTGTCCAATATAGTAACAGATATAACAAGGAGGGTTTTTCGGTTATGGACACTCGTATAGACTCGCAGATAACTAATTAAAAATCAAACTTATTCAAGCTTTCGCATAATATATATGCTTCATCAGGCTACAAAATGAAATAATATGGGTACAATTTGATCACTTAAGACTAAATTTGAATCAGAACTTACCAAAGTTAGAAAAAATATTACTATGATTGTAAAAATAGCGTAAATTAATTGTATATGCGGGGAAAAAGTTGTTAAATATAAAGTTGATTTATAAAGTCAGATTTGCAAAAATGTCATACAATAATAAAAAAGGTAAAAGGTGTGAAAAATAAGAGGGGTCAATATATTAAGTCGAACAGAGCTATGGAAAATTCAAAAATTCTAATTAGGTATATATATATTTTGTATAGCATATGAATTATAGGTAATTTTAAATTTTAATTTTTAATTTTGAGTAGTAATTTTGTTAGGGATAGAAGAAATCAAATTAGAATAAATTACGCTTAGATTATTTACGTCGGTACGAAAATTTATTGAATTAGGATCAGAATTAATAAAAATAGATTCTTTTATGAGTCTTTTTTGATAATTTTGTTCAAGATTAAGGACTAATGGTTTAGTTAAATCGAAATTATGATTGGTTAAACTATGGTGATTTGATAAAGCTGTATGATTATTATTATGATTACAATCTCTTTTATGATCATTCATACGATTTCTTAAATAATTTTTAGTTTGTCCAACATATGTACCTGAACAACTTAAACAATGAACTTTATAAACTAAATTAGAAAAATTGGTGATAGGAGTTTTATCTTTGACTAAAAATAATTTTTAAGGGATAACCATTATCTAAAAGTAATTTTCTTGCTAGATTAAAATTTTTATTCCAAAAACTCTTATGTGATAAATGGGTGATTCTATGTTTTATTGATTTAATAATAGAAATTTTTTGGGATTTTTTATGTAAAGAATCAAAATTAAGAACTCTTTTAGATGATAATGGTTTAATAAACCAATCTGTGATAATTGTATTATCATGATTATGAATTAAACATAAATCTAAGAATGGTAATTTTTTATCGTTTTCAATTTCAATTGTAAATTGAATATCACAATCATAACTATTAAAAATACTTAAAATTTGTGATTCCGTATTAATGGGAATAGCAGTAACTAAATCATCAACATATAATTTAATAAATGGTAGTTCAAATGGAAGTTTTGAAATAATTGTTTGCAAAATTCGGTTCATAACAATTTCAGCGTATATTGGTGACGCTGGATTACCCATAGCAGTACCTTTTATCTGTTGATAAAATATTCCATCACTAACAAAATAACTACTCTCAAAAGTAAAAAGAACAATATTTAAAAAAACTCTTTCTCGTTATATCAGTATGTGAGCTAATCAGCAAGATTCAATAATTGAAGAAATAACTAAATCTTTACGTATGTTTGTAAAAAGAGACTTACCATCAAGGCTAATTAATATATAATTATCTGGAATTGTAAAATTATTAATAAAATTATCAAAATGGTATGAATTTTTTAAAACATGTGAAGAAGTTAAGTGTTTTAAAACATTAACTATAAATTTAGAAATTTTATATGAAGGAGCTCCAATGCATGAGACAACAGGTCTCAATGGAATACCATTTTTATGAACCTTAGGTAAACCATATAATTTAGGTGCAACAGCATTATATACTTTTAACTTGCGGGCAACAAATGGAGAAATTTCTAATTGAATTTCAAGTTTACTAATTAAATTATTATTTAACCTTTGATATTTGGATGTTGGATCTCTTCTTAAAACAAAATAAGTTTGAAGTTCATCTAATAATGATTTAATTTTGTTATTATAATCTTCTTTATACAAAACCACTGTTTATTACCTTTGTCAGAATTAGTGACCATTATATTATCATTATCTTGAAGAAATTTTTTAGTTTTATTAAAATCCTTGATTATAATATATTATACTTAATATATTGACCCCTCTTATTTTTCACACCTTTTACCTTTTTTATTATTGTATGACATTTTTGCAAATCTGACTTTATAAATCAACTTGATATTTAACAACTTTTTCCCCGCATATACAATTAATTTACGCTATTTTTACAATCATAGTAATATTTTTTCTAACTTTGGTAAGTTCTGATTCAAATTTAGTCTTAAGTGATCAAATTGTACCCATAATATTTCATTTTGTAGCCTGATGAAGCATATATATATTATGCGAAAGCTTGCATAAGTCTATACGAGTGTCCATAACCGAAAAACCCTCCTTGTTATGTCTTTTTTACATTTATGTACGATAGACAACATCTAATTACGGCCCTTTTATTTACACGAATCTGGGCCAATACTCGAGCATAGCTCTGTTTCAAGAGATGACCACTGGTGCCAAATCACTAAACAAAAACTAAACGATGGTTTGTTGTTATCAAAAAAACACAGGCAAACCTGCATTTTTTACTAACTGCTCTATACTAGAAAACAACTAATTATAACAATAAAAAGTAAACAACCTCCCAAGGAATCATCACTTCTCTCAAATTAATATGATCCCAATTTAACTATTTGCTTCGTTTTCTATATTATATTTAGCTCCAGAAGCCTAAAAAATATCATAAAGTATTGCTAGCTATTTAGACTGCATGTTTTTCTGCCTTTGATCGACCTTGGTTCGAATCGAGGCAGAGGCAGACTGCGTGCACATGCGTCTTAACAGAAAAACACCGGTGATGGCCAAGAGCGCTGGATAAAAATGTGGATTCACGGTATTACTTCTTAATAGCTTTTTCTGTGTGATTTACTAATTGTACTACACGCACTGGAATTACTGCGATTTTCTAGGGTTTTCCGTAGTAGGACCTGAGTGAATGCTATCCTAGTTGTCGCTCGGGGAAGGTCGGCAATAGCCGCAAATAGCAACGAAGACATAATAATTGTAATTGCCCCTTCCCCTGCACAAGCATTAAGTTGCTTCTGCCGTTCCCCTACTTTGTAGTATCACAGACATATATAGCATAGCATATATGTCTGTGGTAGTATTGTGAGGTTATTAGTAGTTATCATTATTATATTATTAGTTTATATGGTTGATTATGTGTGATATTAAACAGATATTATGTTAGGTATTGCAGCTGTTTGGATCTGGTTGGGATTTAAAAAAATTCAGCACTTTGAGATGGCACAGGGCACAGATAGGTGATCCTGTCGACTGCAATACCTAACATATAATATCTGTTTAATATCACACATAATCAACCATATAAACTAATAATATAATAATAATAACTGTTAATGGTTAATGGTAATGCCATCTAAAGGTAATGCCATGGCAGACTTGACTCGCCAGGTGACTTTAAAATACCCATTTTGCTCAATTTTGGCACCTTCTAGAATGGAACTCCCTGTATATTTTTGATTCAAATTTGGTATTTGGAGGTTTTGGGGTGTTCTGACTAAGTAAATAGATAGATAGACAGATAGATTCTCTATTTTCATGAGACATGCTTAACATGTATTGAAAAACGTCAACAGAATTTAAATCTATGGGTACAGGTACACTCAAAATAAATGTTATACTCAAAATGAGTTGTAGATACCTACATCTAAACAATACATAGCAGTCGTATGCCGTCACAACATGTTAAAATGTATATTAAAATATTCCTGTACATTATAAGAAGGATTTTCCAGCAAAAGGTTTTTAACTTTGTGTCTGAAAAGAGACATTTTTTTAATTGATCTTATAGTATGGGGTAAGTGGTTAAAAATCTTTATCGGCATAATTGGGAATCCTTTAGACATTGAGTTCAACCTGTGTTGCGGAATCAAAATATCATTCCGACATCTTAGATTATACGTGACATTCCTATCATTAAACGTAACATATTTATTTTGATTTTCTTTTATATAACAAACTGCTGCAAGTATGTGTACATAGCCGGGAGCGTGAGTATTCGCAATTCTTTAAATAAATTTCGGCACGAGTACCTCAGTTTCTTGAAACACATAGTTCTCAACACTCTCTTTTGAATAATAAAAACTCTGTTTACAAGTGGGGAATTTCCCCAGCAAATTATACAATAATTTAAAATTGAATTAATTTGGCCAAAATAAAACAACTTGAGAATGTCTAGAGTTACAAAGTTTCTAAGTTGGTAGACAACAAAACAAATTTTTGCTACTTTTTTACATAAAGATTCAATGTGTACATTCCACCGAAGGCTGGGTCCATCTGAACACCTAAGAATTTAATTTTTTCATTTTGTGTAACATTTATGTTATTGGTTTTCAACACAGTATCATCGATAGTGTTATTCCTTTTACGGTAATACATTAATTCAGTTTTATTACTGCATTTTCATTACAGTATTTAGGCATCTGTTCGCGGCACAAATATACACGTGATGATAATTCTTCAAGAGTGTCACCCTTTCTTGCTACCGAAGTATCATCCGCGAAAAGAGTCACTGCACAGCCCCGTATATCTTTGAAATAATCGTTGATATCATTGATAAAAATCAAAAACAGTATCGGACCCAGAGTACTCCCTTGTGGTACACCACTGTACAAGTTTTTGGGATCAGATAAGGTGCGTCTCTCTGTCCTTTCTACTACAACTCTCTGAGATCGACCATATAAATATGATTTAATCCAATCTAGGGGGACACCTCTGATCCCATAGGCTTGCATCTTAATCATTAGAATATTCCAGTTTATAACATCGAAGGCGCGTGATAGATCGAAGTATATACTAGCTGTTTTGGATCTTTTGTCTTGCGCGCTAAGAATAAAATCGCAAACTGAGAGAACCGCGTCTTGGGTAGATAGTCCCTAGTCCTATACTGAAACCAAAGTGGTTGGAGGTGAGTATATTATTTTTTTTCTCAGAAAATTATTTAGTTGGAACGAGTAGGCATTTTCGAATATTTTGGAAAATAGGACGATAATTAGTCATTTTACCTTTGTCATTTTTTTATGTATGGGAACTATTACTGCTTGTTTAAGGACAGTTGGGAAAACACCGGATGCAAATGATTTGTTTACAAGTGTAGTTAATGGTTCAGCTATATCATTTTCTTTAATCAATTCTTTTTAGTAACCTTGCGCAGTATTTTTCCTACTTCATGAGAGGTAACAGGTAAGAGATACCTACTGTTTGGTCGAAAGGGAACATGTATCTTTTTGCTTGCTACTTTTAAATCTCGCCTAAGTTCTGCTACTGTGTCAATAAATACTGAATTAAAGTTATTTCAAATAGGTAGATAGATCGTTATCTAGAATACCTCCGTCATCCGTAGTAAATTTAGTTGGTAGAATATCACGGGCTTTATTGTTGCAATTATTGTTAATCATATGCCAAGCTGATTTATTTTTATCAGAAGATTTTTTTATAATCTCATCGTAAAATTGTTTTTTGCTCTTTTTATAGCAGCATTATGGCTTTTTTTAAACCACTGTATTTATTGTATAGCTCAGGACAGTTGTTTGATAGCTTATACAATCTATAAAGTTCTGGATCCATGATTTGAGGTTCACCTCACGTTTTATCGCCCTAATCTCAAGTGGAAAATATTTTTCGAATGTATTACGAAATACATAAAAAAATGCTTCAAATGCTTCATCTACACTTTCAAAGGTTGTCAAAATGCTCCAATCTAAAGATGAACATTCCTCTTTGAAACTGTGAAATTTCTAATATTATATTCACTAGCCTTTTGGCTATTGTACACGTTTTGTAATCACGATTTAAGGGCACATTAGGAATAACTACCTTAAGTTTTTGCATAAGGTGGTCAGAAAGATCACAGTATATTATATCAGCTTCAGATTTCAAGGATAAGTTTGAAAATATGTTATCAATTACAGTCTTTGTGTTGTCTTGAATTCTAGTAAAATCAAAAATACATGGTTTAAAACCAAATTAAATAGCTAGAAGCGTACACTGAAAATTAGGGGATAAAAAAGTCTTAGCTGGTCCTGAATTCGCACCTAGAAAACGACAATCAGGCCAGAAGAAGCGGTTTGCGAAGATCTTTTAAACCAAAAAATTCCAGTCCATCATCTAGAAAATAAAGACTTTTCAGCTCTATACATAACTAAAACTAGACATCCTTTATGTACAGAGCGTTCATAGTTATTTTTTGCCCTCTTAACTTTTTTATTTGTTGAGATATTTATAGATATAAGATATAACTATGTTTTTTTTAATAGAGCAACCAGTATTATGTTTATATTTTTGTAATTGACGTATTTTTGCGATTACAACGATATACAGGTTGTTTTCTAATTGAATGCCATTATTTAAGGGGGTGACTTTTGGATTTTTAAAAAGAAAACTCCAAATGAACGTATGTCCCAAACGTCTTAAATTTTGAGATACAAGGTGGTAAAGTCTTTAAAAATAAATAGTTTTTTAATAATATTTTTCAGATCCCCATTCATTTCTAAGCAAATTTGATTACTTGTGTTTTTTAGTCAGACGGACGGTTTTCGCCTAAGAAAATAAAATTTTAAGCGAAAAGTGTACATTGGACTGAAAATCGCAAACGTTTCGTTTAGTGGTTAACATTTCCGGCCAGAGCAAAATTATAGTTTTTGTGAAAATATAGTACCTACACAATAGTATTTTATTTCCAAAGTTTCATGAACATACATATTATAACCAATTTTTATAATTAATATATTCATGGAAACAAAGATTCCACTAGACCCTAATTAATGGGATATGTCGGGGGTCTCTATTTTGTATAAATAAAGTTAGTATAAACTTAGACATAATAATATAACCCTGATAAGTATATAAAAAAAATAATGTAATGGTTATAATAACATGGATGAAACGACTCCCAGGGTGTCATGGTTGGTGCTTTAGCTCTTTTCCAAATTTTGATAACATTTTTGTACCTATAATTTAACATTTTTTAACTACATTTTTTTACCCATTATATATCTATTTATTATTGAATTTAATTTCATAATGTATGAAAGGTTTCTCTATGGACTTTCAGAATCCATTTTTAAGGTTTTTTTAATGTGCATTTCTTTTGTACATTCAATTTCAGGTGGCAATATACTATACATTTTTTGTGGTGATAAATAGTTGAAAGATCGTTGTCCTAATTTTTTGCCTGCTTTCTGAGTGACAGTTTGTTTATCTCTTTTGTACCACGTATCGTGATTATGTGCTATGGCAATGAGATTATTTTTACTTTTTGGTTGTAGGTTAAGAATTTTATACACTACAATTGTCGCAGATCAAATAACTTTATTTCCATCTAATAGCATCTCAGTGGGGTAGATTTTTTCTTTCCTAGTATTAATTTAAAAAAGTATTTCTGTATGATTTCCAGTTTTTTATATTAGTGTTGTAAACTCCACCCCATCCCGAGATGCCATATTGCAAGAGTGATTCTACCAGAGAGTAACCAGCCTTTAGTTGGTCCACAGATAAACTTTTTTAGACATTTAAATTATTTATACAGTATTTTTCTCCAGTTTTTTACTAACTGCAAAAATGATCTTTTAAACTTAGATGGCGGTCCACCACGACTCCGAGGTATTTAATCGAGTTGGTTTCGGGTATATTGACTTCGTCGTATTGCGGGATGTTCTTTTTGCTACAGCTAAAAGAAACATAGTAGATTTTCTCTAAATTGACAGTAAGGCTCATGGTGTCAAACCATTTTTTAACCGTAGCTAAATTCCTTTGGGCTAATTTTGTTTTACGTCGCTCCAATTTTTTCCAGAAAATTGTATAACAGTGTCATCAGCAAATGAACTTATATTACCTGACAACGGAAGATGCATTAAACCATTTAAATAAAGTGAAAAGAGTATGGTCCCAGTACTGTCCCTTGTGGAACTCCGTAGTCTAACTTCGCTGGGGCGCTTAAATGCGCACTTGCTTTAACCATTATTTGAGTTCTTTCACTCGGATAGATTTTTATTAGCTTCAGTGCTGTACCTCTAAATCCAAGATCTTCCAAAACATCCGCTAAAATTGCATGGTCGACAGTGTCGAATGCTTTAGCTAAATCTAAAAATTCACATAGAACTGATTTGTTTTCATCTACTTCCTTGTATATATTATTTGTAAGGTAAACCAGTGCATCCTCCGTCGATACGTTCTTTGTAAAGCCAAACTGTTTTTTTTAAAGGAGGTAATATTTCTCTAAATACGAGTTTATTCTGCTTTTTGTTTTTCTAGAATCTTAGTCAAGTTTGAGATCAGTGATATGGGCTGGTAGTTGGATACTTGTATTGGGTCACCTTTCTTAAATATTGGCTTTACAACTGCACTTTTGAAAGCTTCAGGAAATGTGTCCGTTTTCAGACTATTTTCATCATTTTTTCTTGTACCCCCACTTATTCGCAAACCTTTTGTTTCCGAGATACAGGATGTGAAAACATGAAAAAATGAAGTTTAAACACCCTGTATTGTAGAAACGACCGGAAAAAACTTATGACAATATAAATTTGGTTTGTACCGCTTTTAAGAAACACCCTGAACCATTAGGACTACAATAATTGTTTCTTTAAATCGAAAAATAAAAAAGTTAAAGGCTTAAATGTCATGTAGATCACACTGTACTTTGTACAGTCTGACAAATAAGAAAAGGTGTAAAATTATGCAAAAGCGGTCAAAGTCCACATTTAACATTAAAGTGTTACATACTTACAATCTTGCAAGCGACCGATTCTATCAGTATACTAAACGCAGTGGTGTTTTTATAACTAGTTTTTAAGTATCCAGTAAGTTTCATATTTTACGCAATTTCTATGTTTAAAATAGGTTAGTGCTACAAACTAGAGTGCTCTCTATGTAAGAGATGGTGATAATAATTTTTTATTAAAAATAAGACCTTTACTAAATACTTTGCAAGCTATCTTCCAGAGTTCAGACAGTAAGTTTTATCAATGCGAACAAAAATGTAGGAGTGTATTGAAATGCCATTAGGCATTAGATTTATTGCTTTCTAGAAATAGGCTTTTCCTTAGAAATATGTTTGCTTCTTTGCCACCTTTAAGTAAACGCATCTTTGCTGAATAGACTCAGACTTCAAAAGATCTAACTCAGTCCACCAAATGTTAACAAATAATTTCTTTGATTACTAAGGAATTCTAAGGCAGGAGGAATTCAATATGAAGTCGGCCGGTGGGTCTTTTTTGCAGAAAACACAGCTAGCTTTTCACACAGCCATTTGCTCGCCTTAGGCTAAAAAGCAGCTAAAAGTGCTCCAGAGATTTGTTTAAAGTTCAGCGGAAGTTTCTCTACGCAAGAGAAAGTTATCTATTTTGCAGTGGAAATACTCTGCAAGCATATAAACACATCATGGCTCCCCCGGGTTTACTTTGTTCAACATAATCTTTGGCGCCGGTTTATCTTGGCTGGATATTGTCCTCTTCTTTTGAATTTTTTAGCCGTTTTACCAATATTTGCTTCCTGCGGTAGGTACCTAGTGTGTTTCGTGCAAACAGTTTAAATGAATGCTTCGCCATTTATTCGTCGATTATTTTACAGAAAATTATAAAGCATAGGCATTTAAATAAATTTTGTAGAAAACTAAATAATACGTAGGTATACCTAATCATGACGGTACTTCTAAGAACAAGTACAGACCTCGGAGCGCCACCAACTTGAGGAGTGCCCAGTTGAGGCCGTGCCGAAACCACTGCAGGCTTACAAGCGCCTGTACACAATACTCCATTTATTAAAGCCTGTTTTACAAATAACAGTTTTCCTTCAACAAATCCCCCAATAAATCTTACAATTTATTTTTCTGAGAACTTAATTTGAAATAAATGATTGCTTTTTTGATAGGGTGACTTTGTGTAACACTTGAGATCTATGGCCTACTTTCAGAGATATTTTTGAAAAACCCGAAAACTGCCGAAATTTCTTCGGTTTGCAACTTTTTTGTTTCAAGAGTTACCGAAAAATTTTCCCCAATGTCATTTGTGGGCAAAACTAATTGATTTAAGCCTACTTTATCAGAATTTAAAACAATGCCACGGTTTAATGGGTGCTCTCTTAGCACCCACGGAAAAATGTGCCCATTTTATTGTAGGGAGCCGTGGCCTCGAATCCTATACCTTCATGTTTTAGGTATTTTCTTCCCAACATACTACATTGGAAATCTTGGAAATTTACTGCGAAATATTGGTATTTTGCATATTTGATTTTAACACGGTATTCCCCTCGGTTAAAGCAAACAGTTTTTGTTATTTTATGCAATGTCTTTTTCACGAGATCCACAAACTGAATTTAAATAAATTTAGTATAAATTTGAAAATGTAATGTTTCTGGAGGTGTAATAGTCCAATAAAGATGTGTACGGCTTATAGGATAGGGGTCGCAAAAAAAATTCCAAACAGGGTTGCTTGGTGATTGCCTCCTGAGAGTTGAAGCAAAAGATCACACTCAAATTCCAGGTACGAACTGAGCTGTAGGGTGGTTTCCTAAACAACAAGCATGTGGTTGCTTCTGGGGTACTCCTAGTTTGGAGTATTGTGAGGGTGAGATTATTATATCCCGCACGTTGGAGGGGTGGACTTGTAAACATTTTTTTAATAAAAAACGACTTTAGAGGATGAACTTCTCGTCAACTTTTTCTTATACACTTTTTTTGTGTCTACAATACTTAATGATTAAAGGGAATTATATTTTTCAATTAATTTTTCTCATAATAATGCCCTGTAAAGTATTAGAAACACAAACAAAATATAAGAAAAAGTTGACCAGAACTTTATCCTCGAAAACTTTTATTAAGGTATTTTTTTGTAAAATTTTTGTACAAAACCACCCCTGCAGCCTGAGGAACTTTTGTCATATAAGTAATGCGCTTTAATCGTTATGTATTAGAGATACAAAGAAAAATTATGGCGAAAAGTTGTTCATACTTTGATCCCCTACAACTTTTATTAGGGTCATGTTGATCTAAAAAATGTTTAGGAAACCACCCCGATTTTTTAGGAAACCACCCTATAGCGCAATTCGTACCAGGAGTTCGAGTGTGACCTTTTGGTTGGACATCCAAGAGGCATAGTCCCTAAGCAACCCTGAAAAAACATCCTGTTTGGATTTTTTTTCAAAACTGGCAACTTTATTGGACTATAATAATGATAGTATAGAGGTCTAATGGCGAGTAGACTTCAAAAATGTGAAAATATATCGGGAGTTCAATTTAAAAACCTAAGTTTATATGTTTCTCAACTTTGTTCTTTTGTTTCCTCTGGTGATAGATTTTGGCGGTTCAAAAAAGCCCTATAACTTTTTTTGCCTACGTATCTAAGTCCTACAATTTTTTTATTACCGATTGGGACTTTTTTTCGAAACTAATAAGTGAATCAAGACTGTACTATTGAAATGAAATCCCCAAGAAATAGTTTATAACTTGGAAGTTCTGTAAATACCTCTAAAGATTCCGAAAGAATAGTTATGAGTATATTGTTGCTTTTCTTGTGCAGTATACTGTTATGTACTCCCAAAACTGTTCAGAACGAAATTATTTTTAATTTTCATTAAAATGTAATTTCACGCGGCAATCAAGCGGGACGTCGGGAAGCAACGACGAAGTTTTCCATTAACATCATACAATAATCTCAGTAATCGTTTCAGTTTTCCAATTATTTTTTAATCAAATAATTGTTTAAAAATCTCAACCCCGTCGATGACGCGCGAAGGTCCCTTATTTGAAAACCGGCGAAAGGTTCGCAAATATCTCCCCACCCCCCTATCAAACATCGTCCGAAAAACCGCAACCGCAACAACCAGACAGCCCGTTAAAACCGGAGCGACGTCGAAGGGACCGGGGGCGAGCGTCGGCGCCGCGCGTCCGGCGGCGAGGGGCGTCTCCTGGCGTCAGCGTCGGCGGCCCAGTCGGCCCTCAGCAGCGGCCGCGCGCCCGTGCACCGGCCGTCGCACAATTATTATCAAGTGAGCGGGAGTTTCGGGCGGAAGTTTTGGCGGACGCGTCGGCGGCGGCACCGAGGAGTTGCGGCAGGTGCTTCGCCATCAGGTGTGTACTTGACATGGATGGCGATTAGTATACAGGGTGTTTCTTAATAACATGCTAATACTTAAGGGGGTTATTCTGGGGTCCATTTTGAGAAAAAAACTTCATAATGAACATGTGTCCTAAAAGTCTCAATTTTTGCGATACAGGGTGGTAAAATTGGACCATGCTTATGTTAATGTTAATGACTTAAATACGTGCCAACTAGACTAGGTAGACAACTGTCAAAACTGTTTATGTTTGCAAAACAAAATCTGCTTCTTGTCAACTAGATCGTTTTGAATAATAATTGTCAATATCTAATTTTACACCAAGGTGCAAATGAATGAGTTTTATTTTTTTATGCAGAAAACCGTACGTCAAACAAAAAAAAAATCGAGAGACCTCATTTGCTCAGAAAGGAATAAAGATTTCAAAAATAATTTTTATTTTGAGAAAAAGTAGTGGCGTAACATATTTTTCTTTGAAAATATTCAATTGAAAACCCGAACAGACACCACTGGTAAAAGTAATAAAATTATTTGTACATCAGAAAATGCAACTTGATGCATAGAAGGCGTGTACCAAATTTCACAGAAATATATAGTATAATACCAATGTTATAATAAAAAAACAATTTTTTCTTAAAATTTTAGCCCCCTGTAGTTCAAAAGTTAAGACTTTTAGGACATATGTTCATATGAGGTTTTTTTCTCAAAATGGAGTAGTATTAGCATGTTATTAAGAAACACCCTGTATACCATTATCACTTGATTTGTTTGTGAATAAATTTCGATGTTTGCATGCTTTCTAAGATTTTCAAGGAATAGGTAACAAAAATTATCATAGTTTTTAATGTCGGATTCGAAAGTATGTGATAAATACGATATACGAGTTCCTTGTGTTTTGGGAACCATAATATATATTTTTTTTATATCGTTGTACAATGGTAATTATTTACTGTGTTACATCCCAAATGGGTTGTAGATTTAATTTTAGTCATTGGTTTATTATTTCATTGAATTCGCTGTTAATGTATAAAAGTAAAAACAAATAAACAAGCTTCAGGTGCAGCGGCAAATATGGCAACTCAACTAAAAGATGATTACTGTCAATTACAATCTGCATTATTATTATAACACATGGACAGAATGATCCATCTATCAGATGCACCTCGTTTCTACTATATAATATAGTATATATATCAAAGGGAAGTTAGTATAGATAATTAGATAGAACACAAGGTACAATATCAGACAGGTGGCTAGGCTATTCTTTCTGTTGTCATGAAATTTTAAATCTATTATTTCACTTTGACGTAACATGATCTTTGAGAAAGGAGGAAGATTTATTCTCCGAAAGCTCAGAAAACAAATTTGTTGAAGATATTTTTTGAGTTACAAGTTCAAAGTTTAGTTCATTTACTGTTAAGAATTTATTTATTTTCCAGGCAACTTGAAAAAGTTGTCTTTTAACCAGTTTGGTGGCGAAAAACCCAATTAAAACTAAATGGTTTTATTAAGGTCATTTTGCTCTAAACACTTAGGAGGCAGTTCCCCAACCAACTCAGAAAAAAAAACACCCTGTTTGGAATTTTTTTGCGACCCCTATTATAAGCCGAGCCTAACTTTATTGGATAATCATTTATGTTCATTTTTGTTTTATTCCTTTTATTAAAACGATTAAACTATCATATTTGACCTGATTGACACAAGCACATTGCCAGTTCAATAGTTCTCTGTTCCATGGCTGACAAGAAGTTCATAGATAAGTGATGATTTAATGTCATGAAAAAATAGACAATATCATTTCTCATTTTAATTTTCTATTTTTTTTTAATATATTTAGGCACGAATACAAAATATTGTATGATACACGGAACGACACGTAGTTTTCAAGAAAGGTGTCGGAAACAGTCACAAAATTCAAATTCACCGACTGGTTTGTGATTTTGGGTGGAACAGCAACATCAACACCACTACTTTCTGCATGAGAGACACAAGAACTTGGAATTAATACAAGAAAAGTCCTATAAAAGTTGTAATGCTGCCAACAAATTGCTGCTGAAAACCCATTTCAGTTGAGTTAAACGTTAAAAAAGATGAGCCACACAAGCATTTGACGTTATCTACATAACTTTGTTTAACTTTTTTGAATACATCCAAACTGTTTTAAACCCGGTAAAATATGTTCGGAGGTCCTGCTTGTGGAGTCTCTCAAAGGCGGACGGCATACAATGTGTCTAGTTTTCAGCGTAAGAGTCTAGGCTTGGATATACATCGCGCCCACCATCTTAAGACAATGCCCATTAATAAATCACTTTGAACAAACCGAAACTTCACCTAAGGAACAAGGTAAATCCGGGCCCCCATTGTGCCGCTCACGGTCGTTTTGCTCGGATTCCGACCCCGAGGTGATCGGGATTATTATCATCGGGTTGTTTCTCGCGGCACGGATAGTTATAAATACTGACGGTAATGCTGGGCGTAAATTTTAAGGGAGGGAGTTCCGGTGGGTCGTTTGGGGATGTGGAGCAGTCGATGCGTTAACGAGGGCTTAATTCGTTTTCGAATAATTTAACTGCTCGCGTTAGTGTTGGAGAAATCGCGAGGGTCTTGAGACTTGGCTAGAGGGGGGAAATGGTAGTTTGAGGAATGAACAGGAAGGAATAACTTTGGAGCTAATGATTTTTGGAGGAACGTGAGCCGTGCACATAAATTTTAATAAAGGAAGTAAAAGATGGTTCTTTATGTTTCCGTATATGGTGCCAGTTTTAAATTTGCCTCTAAAGGGCGAATTTAAATGCTGCGAGGAAAGGTGTTGCCGGTTTTACAGCACATTATCCTGTTAATCTCATAAAATGAATAGAGTACATTAATTGTACAGTGTTTATACAGGATTATATAGGATTCAACAAGAATATCATGTTTTCCAAATGACCCTTCTTCTCGACGACAGTTTCAATACAAATATCGAACTCCTGACAGTTAGATTCTGCACTTTTTCAATTTCCCGCTTATTCCGCAGAGCCTCAATTCATGGAAACCCTTAGATTAAGCCTTAAGCAAGGTACATCCAAATTTATTTTTTATATTAGGTACATTATCGGAGAATAAAAAGTCGACATAGGGTAAATGTGGGATATATGACCCAGGAGGATAGATGCCCCGCTACGTTATTTTCGAAACCGCGCAAAGATCGGCAACCCTACGTGCATTCCCGGTTATTTGCAAACGCCTGCTATTCATCTAGTAATATTTTGATACCATCACTGTCGTTTTGTGCCCATAATCCCTAAATCAAATTTGCAGGTAATATGTAACTTAATTTGTCACAATCATGTATAACTTTAAATTTGTCTAGATTTAGAGTATATAGCATTTTAATGGTCTAATTTTTGGTTGCGACGTTTGCTAAGATCATAATAGTGTTTTATAAGTAAGGCTATGTGTTGAAATTATCTATAAATATTAAAATTTAAATGGGGCATATATCCCACCTTAATATCTAATGAAGGGATATTCGCCCTGCTGGAAATAATATGCCCGGTTATATTTGAGGTACATTTACCTAGGTAGTGTGATATATGTTTTTTATGTATTTGATCCTTGTATACAGTATACAGTATGTGACCGGATGAGGTTTATTAGAGATGAAATGGACCAAAAATTTCATTTTTCGACAAAAAGTCATTCTTGATAAAAGTTTGTGCTTCTCAACAAAAATATGGTCTACAAAGAGAATTTTTGATTTTTTTTATACAGGGTGCCCAAAATATACAAAAACAAGTAATACCATTAAGAATAAACTATAGGTACCTTTATTTTTAAAAATATCAAAAACTTTTACTTAGAAAAGTTGTTTAGGATTAAAATATGTGTTTGATTATCATTTTTGAAACAAATCAGCCAACTTCGATTTTTTTGATTGCAAGGTGTGGAACTGCCTTTAACTTTAAAAATAGCAAAAAGTTTTTCTTAGAAAAGTTTTTGATATTTTCAGAAATAAAGGTAGTTTATGTTTTTGTATTTTTTGGGCACCCTTTATAAAAAATCCAAAATTCTCTTCGCAGACCATATTTTTTCGAGAAGCAGAAACTTTTATCCATAATGAATTTTTGTCGAAAAATGAAATTTCTGGTCCATTCCACCTCTTGTATACCTCAGCTGGGGACATACTGTATAATTTTAAATAATTTTTAGGGGAGTATATGAGTATATGTAGATATAGAAACAATAGAAGGTGAAATTAAATATTGTTACTTAATTGACTCTTTAGGTATAGAATCTTATTTCCTATTTTTATATAAAAACCAAATTCTCCAGTAGATTAAAGTAACGTAGGTAGACGTAGCTAGTGATTTATTTACTTACAATGTATTTACAATAATTAAATAGTTCCCCTATTTCAGAAATATTGTTTTTACTTTGTGTTTTGTTAACATGACAAAATAAGAATATTAAAAAAATACATATTTTTTATTGGGGCTTATATCCCATTGTGGGGCATGTATCCTCTTATAGCGGGGCATAAAACCCATCAACAGGGCATAAATCCCATATATACATATTTTTTTAATATCTCGATAGTTCATATTATAGCAAAAATTTATACAAAAAACAGTCTGTTTTAAAGATTAAACGTCCGCTAAATATAACTGAAGTATATCTTCAGGGATTTTGACGAGCACAATAATAATAAATAATGTTTGAATTTAGGTGGGGGCAAAAATCCCACATTCACCCTATACAGGGTGCCCAACTTTAAAACTGTACAAATCGGCAAAATCTTCATTTTTGGAGATAATCGCCTAAACTTTTTTTTGTTTGAAAGGCCTTCAAAAAACGCTTCTTTTGACCTTCCTGCCATTTTCAAAATGCAAATCCAGGGCCGGCTGCGATTTTTTTATACCCCCGATTTTCACGAAAACCATTTAGCGATTTTTTTATTTAAAATCTGACCACACAGCGTTAATCAGAACACCCAAAACCCCCATATACCAAATTTGAACAAAAAATATACAGGGAGTTCTATTCTATAGGTTCTCAAAATTGAGCAAAATAGGAAATTTAAAGACATATGGCTAGTCAAATGTGCCATGAAATCCCTTCAAAACAGTTGAATGGTCAACAGGACCACTCAAAATGTTGGTGTGAAAAGATTTACTACAAAAATATACAGGGTATTTTTTTCTGAGCCACGTGGCGGGATCGACTGGGAGGAAAGACGTGAACGCTACTGATCTTAAGGAACCTAATCCTGTTAATTTTATAAAATATATCAACAAGAAAATCATATTTTTCACATGATCCTTCTGCAAACTACTCGTTGTTTCGACGGTTTCAAGACGCCACGTTTCGAACTTCTGACAATTCGATGCGGCACTTTTTCATTCTCCCGCTCATTCTTTCTGGTCAGATTTCGCAGTCATGATAGGCACTCGTTATTTGAACGGAACAATAGTAATTTTTAGTTTTAATGGTTAAAGGTTTTTTTTGTGTATGCGAAACAAAAAAGCTCGCTATACGATACCAAAAACTGCTTACTTAAGTGATCGCTGGAATTTGAAAGAAATATGCTAGTCCTTGCCGCAACACGAAAATAGTTATGAGAGATATAGCATATTAAATTTGAAAGAGCAGAGCATGTAAACACTGGTAGAGTTGCTACTGGCTTGTCTGTTGGAACGTGCGAGACGGGCAAACCGACAAGTTTATACGATTATATTATATACGATTTTTCGCGTTTTTTGACTAAAAATTGCTAATATCTTAAAGAAGATGTATTTTTTCGAAAAAAAAAGTTTCAAATGAAAGTGGTTCAAAATTAAATTTCCTATAAGATCTCACCTATGAAAAATTTCGATTTCCCTAATCGTTTTCCCGTAAATGCGGAAAAACCGCACGTATATACTTTAAATGAACTACAGATTATGTGAAAATTTATATTTTGGAGCCAAAATAATGGTCAATCCATTTATAAATAACAAAAGTGAATTAAAGAAGAGAAAATTTCGGAAAATTCTTGGAAAATCTTATATAGTTTTTCGAGGTTTGAATATTTATAAGCATCAAACGTATCATTTTATAGATTTTCGAGGGTGTACGTTAGGAATTAATTACGCGCTTTTTCATATTTTCTAGGAAAAATTTCTTTTTGATTTTTTTAATTAAATAATATATGTACAGTGTGTCCCAGGATAAGTGAAACGAAAGGTGTAAAGGACCAAAAATTTTCGAGTTCGAATTTGGCCATTTGGGTCTAGGTCTGCTTGCCTAGAAAATAATTTATATATTTTTAATTTTGAAAAATAAAGTAGGCCCTGACAGGAACGATTTATTTATTTTCTGTGTAGGTTAAGTGCCCTTTCTCGACAAGATATCGAAAGATTTCCTTAGAAAAATTTGCTGAGAATTAAAAATTATGTCCCTATGCCAATTTTCAAAATAATTGGCCTACTTTCATTTTCGTCCATTTTATTTCCTATATGTAGGTGAACTATCCCTGTCGTTTAAAATATCGAAAAATTTCATTAGAAAAAGTTGCTTAGAATTGAAAACTATGATCCTGTATCAATTTTCAAAATAATTGGCCTACTTTGATTTTCATTTTCATAAAGACATTATTTCAAACAAATCATAGTACGTCGATTGAGACCAAATTTCGCAGTCTTGCATACTTTTTTATTCTGAATAACTTTTTCTAATCAAATTTTTCGATATTTTAAACGACAAGGATAGTTGTATAGGATAGTATAGGATAGTATAGGAAATAAAGTGGACAAAAATTAAAGTAGGCCAATTATTTTGAAAATTGACACAGGAAAATTTTTGGCCTTTTACATTTCTCGTTTCACTTATCCTGGGACACACTGTATATAAAAAAAATTGTAATAGGTATAATGAAAATGAAAATTTAAATTTGATGACAATAGGAAAAAATTTTTCTGGAGCTACAAAGGTATAATGAAAAAAATATATTAGTATTAATATGGACAAATCACTTATTTATTAATTATATTTTTTATTATATTTTCCGCAATTTTCTTTTCTTTAATTCACTTTTGTTATTTAAAAATGGATTGACCATTATTTTGGCTCCAAAACATAAATTTTCACATAATCTGTAGTTGATTTAAAATGTATACATGCGGTTTTTCCGCTTTTACGGAAAAACGATTGGGAAAATCGAAATTTTTCATAGATTCAATTTTATAGCAAATTTAATTTTGAACTACTTTATTTTGAACATTTTTTTCGAAAAAATGCATCTTCTTAAGATATTAGCAGTTTTTAGTCAAAAAACGCGAAAAATCGTATATATATATATCTATATCTCAAAACGGTGTATGTTGCTGGTGGTAGCGTGTGTGACATATGTTTTCTAATCTCAAAACCTACACTTTTCTATAAGAAAATCTGAGAGCGAAAAAGTTCGCTCATTTTTTCCCTATTTTCCTGGAGTATATAGAGAGAGTCGACAGGCGGAGTGAACATCAAAATCATACCTAGTCGTTCTTAATGAGACACTAATACTCGCAAGAATATTTTTTCATCTATATATTCAAATATTGTGTTTTTAACATCCAAATTGCTTTAGGTTTTCATTTTTAGGTATTACCATAGAAGAATCTACTATAGATTCTTCTATGGTATTACATATCTATGTGAAGCTTTTACTATATATACGCCACTGGATCCACATAAGCCTAAACGGAGCCAATGAGTGCCGACTCCGTCTCTAAATAGTTAGTTCTGTTTAATTTTGGCGATGATTTATGGTAATACTGACGTCTAACTTTGGTACGGAGAGTGTATATCGGTGAAGGGTCCCCTTGAAGGTTTTCCGTTTCCTCCCCCCGACCGGCTCGTAACCGCCGGGGGCTAAGTTTAATTTTTGCCGTGAAAAGAAGCAAATCATTTCCATCGATTGCCAATTTTTATGGTGGTTAGTTAATTACAATAAGACTTTTTAAAGCATCCTGACACATGAGAAGTCATCATTTCGCGTTTTGTAAATACCAGCACTCCCAATTCTCGCCAAGACCACATTTTAGATTATGGGACGTATTCTCTACTGTATTCCGGGTGACCCTGGTAGCGATATCGCTGAGTTTGAGTCAGCGATACGTGAAACTTATACTTATTGCATTGTTATTAACAATTGAAAAGTCAGCTCAAACTTTTTTTCCATGTTGTTTTCAAATGAGCTTCTAGAAAAAAATGATTAATTCTTTTTGACGAAATATGTGTTTTTAAGATGTTTTTTATATTGAATGTTTTTATGTTGAAAGTGGAAATACAAAAACAACTTTTGAAAAACAATAGGGGTAAAATTTCAGGGAGGCATGCGAATTTTGCCCATTTCGCACAAAAATGCATTACGTTCCACATTCCCTTCAAGCTATGTTTTCACGGCAAATTTGATAAGCAGATTTCCCAACAGTATAAGATTGTGCCTATGCTACCTTGCTTTAAAAAATATATCCATTTGGATTACAAAAAAATGGATGCAACAAAAATAAAAAAGCGAAAGTAAAGAGAATTATTTGTTGAATAATTTGTTCTGAAAACATTATATAAAATTTTGCCAGAAGAGGATAACCAGAAGTAGAGTTTTTAAATCAAAATTAACTTTTACACTCTGTAGCTATAACTAAAGCTCCTACGAGGTAGTGCACTAGAAAATTTGGGTTCGTTTTAGCAAACGAATACATTTTCAACTTTTTTCTATCTTCTTTTGTCGAATTTTTGATGGTTTTTCAAAAGGAAAGAAGCTAAAAAAATGAAATCAGCTAAAGTCACGTGGGTTACGAAAGCCTGGTGCTTATTTATATCCTCTGCCAAGTCAACCGATCCGTTCAAAAGTTACAGACAAACACTTGAAATTTTTATATGCAAATATATTGTTAATATGGCCATAATTATGCAGTTCCTCTCAATCTAAATCAAATAAAAAATCAAATATAATTTTTTTCAAATAGAATTTTGACTTATAAGTAGGTACTGCGGAAGCAATGGAATTCGTCCTTTTAACTAGGAAGCATAATGACTAACTGTAAAGATTTTGTATTGGAAAATTTCCAAAGTGATTGGTCAAACATTTAGACGCAAAAGATTTTTATGTTACGCAAAATATGTTTCGTTACTTAGGTACCTATTGAAGATAGGATGTTGTCGTTTATTTTCCATTAATATACAACAATTAATAAGTGGTTTACCGCTTCTAATATTTACCTGTATTATGCGAGTTCAGCGCTTTTTCATTTGGTCACGGAGATTGTACCCATTGATTCCAGTGCGTCGCCTAAGCCAATGACTAAGGCTGTGATAGTTTCGAAACAGTTTAAGCAGTTTCAACCGCCTATTTAATTTTGGCGGTGATTTATGGTAAGCCCGAAGTCTAATGTCGGCTCGGAAAGTGTATGTCGCTATGTCGGTGAAGATACTTGTCGAATGGGTTTCGTTTGCCTCTGTCTCGCTCGTAACTGGTGAAGTTTAATAATTTCTATCGTGCAAATACCGTAGAAACCGGCTAAACGGAGCCATCGGATTGGTTGGTTATTTAATTACCCTACGAAAAATATTTGATCAGCATTTGTTAAGGTTATTACACAAGAGAAGAGAGTAGTTTTATAAACCAACAGAAATAAATGTGTATACTAAATTAACGATCATCTTCAAAATAATTTATTTGTAATTGTACGGATTGAAAAGTCCCCCTCAACTGGTACCGAAAAATGTTGATTTAAGACGGTTGCTAGAAGTTGCAATAACTTATCTAGTTCTTGCCATATTAGGAAGACTAAGGGTGATCTTAAAAATGATAGACTTGGATACCACTCTATATATATCAGAAAGAGATGGATATTTCGAAAAACGCCCAAAATCGTTTCGGCATCATCTACGAATCCCCTTCAAGATCTTGAAAAATGACAACCCCTCATGTGTGATATATCGTGGGAAAGTTCCCATAAATAGCTTTTCAGGGGTAATATAACAAGTGGTGTGCCTATTATCGATAATACCTTTCGTTAATTTTACGAATTATAATCCCAAAGCTGAAAATACCAGGACTGCGCAGCAGGAGTGGTATTTTCTTAGAATTGGGATTAAAATGAGCGATAAATTAAGGAAAGGTATTATCTATTATTAGGCATACCACGATTTGTATTTAAAAAGAGAATTTAACAACTTCAAATAGTTAGTTTGACAGCATTTAGATTGAACTTTCGGTTCTGAATATGTTTTTTGTGCTAATAGATATTTAGAAATCAATGTGTTAACTGAAAACATATATTCTAGTCCTATATTAAATTTGGTAATGCGAAGAAGTTATCGGGTTATCAGTTTTAGCTGCCACAATATTGGTTTAGCGTAACTAGGACGTAACTAAGAGAGAAGGATTTCAGCGATTATTTCCCTCCTACTGCTTGCATCCAATAAGGTATCTCCTTCCATAAAAATCCAACCAATCATAATATGCCTCTGCTAGCGATAATTGCACTTGTGCAAATTATCGCGGTAATTGCACTTGTGCAAATTATTACTTGCTTAGCAACCACGAATCTGTTGGATACAAACACGTACCTACTTCTTAAAGTTTGTGTGTTTCACACTGTTCTAAATTATGCAGCTTATAAATTATGTTGCGGTACTATTAAGCATTGTATCAATGAATTTATTTAACTTTTACATTGCTAAATTTTTGTTATTGGACCTCCGTCTCCGTTTAAATTTATGACACATTCAGAAAATAAACCAACGCTGACAGGGTGTAGGTATAATCGCATTTGCCTTGGATATCCAGGCATCATGTTTGTTTACTCGAACGCTACAGTCGAAGCTGTCAATAAACTCGTTCAAAATTAATCGTTTTGGAAATGTAAACAGAAAAAATTAATACAGAAATTATTAAATCGTATTCGAGAAATAATCTCGACAAATACCACTCGTGCCGGAAATAAATTTTTCTGGATAATTTTATTCTCAAGCCCTATTTTGCCCATCAGCAAAACCACTAGTTTCAGAGATAAAATAAAAGCCCAATTTATACTCGTGACCTTTCTAGGCAAAATAGCGCTTTCGAAAAAATTATCGATAAAATTTCCGGCACTTGTGATATTACATACGAAAATACCACTAGTAGGTATTATCGTATGTAATATCACTAGTGCTGGAAATTTTATTGATAATTTTTTCGAAAGCACTATTTTGCCTAGAAAGATCACGAGTATAAATTGGTCTTTTATTTTCTTCGCTCTCGGGATTTTATCTCTGAAAATAAAAGCCCAATTTGTACGAGTGGTTTTGCTAATGGGCAAAATAGGGCTTGAGAATAAAATTATCTAGAAAAATTTCCGGCACGAGTGGTATTTGTCGAGATTATTTCACGAATACGATTTAATAATTTCTGTATTAATTCTTCTATGTTTACATTTTTTCTAAAACTACTCATTTTGAACTAGTTTATTGACAGCTTCGACTGTAGCGTTCGAGTAAACAAACATGACGCTTGGGTATCCAAGGCAAATGCCATTATACCTACACCCTGTCGGCGTTGGTTTATTTTCTGAATGTGTCATAAATTTAAACGGAGGCGGAGGTCTAAATAACAAGAATTTAGCAATGTAAAAGTTATATAAATTCATTGATATAATGTTTAATAATACCGCAACATAATTTATAAGCTGCATAATTTAGAACAGTGTGAAACACAAACTTTAAGAAGTAAGTACTTGTTTGTATCCAACAGATTCGCGGTTGCTAAGCAACGAAGTGATAATTTGCACAAGTGCAATTACCGGTAATTGCACTAGTGCAAATTATCGCTAGCAGAGGCATATCATTGGTTGGATTTTTATGGAAGGAGCTATCTTATTGAATGCAAGCAGTACGAGGGAAATAATCGCTGAAACCATCACTTGATTGGTTAATATTTCAAAAATCATATCATTTCATTGGTTCATATTAGCAGGCGTTGAATTCTCAATGATAGACAGTAGAGGTATATTTGGGTCATTACTTTTCGAGTAAATCAAAAAAAGAAGTGGTTTATACTCGATATTTCGTCAACATTCATATTATTTGGTTTTCTTGTTATTAGGGACTAAATTATATATTATACAAAAAAAACATTGAAATAACGGGTGTAAGATTGTTGACGAACTATATCAAGTATTTACCACTTCTTTCCCGATTTCCTCGAAAACTAATAATCCAAATGTGGTAGAATTTGGTACTATTATAAAAAGCTTTTTATGCGAGATTTCCAACGATATACAGGGTGTTTCTAGATTATGGTGCTAACGTAATATGACAGAAGAAAATATTATTTTGAACAAGAAGTGTCCGAAAATGTATAATACAAAAGTTACAGGGTGATAAAGGTACAGCCTGGAAAAAATTTTTTCGTAAAAACTTCTACAGAAGTTATGCAATTTAAATTAAACTTGCATAAAATAAAAAAAGGAACGACCAATTTCAGTTTAAACAGGATATTTCAGGAACGTTTTGAACTATCTTTAATTTCTTTGAATGGTGTTAAAGGGCCTCCAAATGCGCAACATTTTCTAATTTAACCCACTCTGAACCTCTCGAAATTTAAAAGTTAGCAATGGTATATACGCTAAAAGTAAACAACTTGTACAACCATATTTTATACATATATATTGTCTTTATTTGTCCAATATAGTAACAGATATAAGAAGGAGGGTTTTTCGGTTATGGACACTCGTATAGACTCGCAGATAACTAATTAAAAATCCAACTTATGCAGGCTTTCGCATAATATATATGCTTCATCAGGCAAAGTTAGAAAAAATATTACTATGATTGTAAAAATAGCGTAAATTAATTGTATATGCGGGGAAAAAGTTGTTAAATATCAAGTTGATTATCAACTTGTTAAATATCAAGTTGATTATCAACTTGATATTTAACAACTTTTCCCCGCATATACAATTAATTTACGCTATTTTTACAATCATAGTAATATTTTTTCTAACTTTGCCTGATGAAGCATATATATTATGCGAAAGCCTGCATAAGTTGGATTTTTAATTAGTTATCTGCGAGTCTATACGAGTGTCCATAACCGAAAAACCCTCCTTGTTATACATATTTTATACACTTTTTCGAACAGTTAGACCTAAGAGTTAAAAATAAAATTTCGCTAAAAATAAATAGGTAGTAACTGTAACCCTTTAACTATTTATAAACAGGCGTGGCGGTCTTCATTGGATACATAATCTGTGGCTCGTTATTATATAATACTTTCTTTAAGCTTATTTCAAGCCTCCAATTTCTCACAGTCAATAAATTTGTTGAAATCAACAAAATCATTATAAATATACCTAGTTAATACTCGTTATACTAGATTTTTTAGCTGCAAATTTCAATAATAGTAGACACATAGTTTTATTTCCAACCGCATTATTTTAATTATGGGTAAACTTTAAAAACATACCTTCCATTATTTTCATCACCTTCAAAACACTAGCTAAGTAATTTCAATTACTTGCGACCGAGTAACCAATTGCCTATGATATGATTGACTTTTTTCACACGGTACAACCAGAAAAAATCATTTTAGTTATGTTTCCCCTGGTTTGTTAATTTTCTAAAAAAATATCCGCTGGAACCAAAGATCATATCATGATCTTTGCTGAAACGTAAAGTTGTTATTCCTCAGTGTAAAAACTTTCAACAAAAGCTCATGTTGCCCTGGGTGCGCACTGGTAAATATTTGTTCATTAGCTGCAATCAACATGGAAATCATCACGGGAGCCCCCCTACTAGCAATTTGGTGTTTTATAATAGATGCAAAAATGTTTCTGAAACAAATTTTATAGAACAATATTCTCAGGAACATTTTCAAAACGTTATTACAGCTACTATAAATGCAAATTGGGCACAATTTATAAAATAAATTAGTTGTTCTTAGCACAGAAAATATACGCTACGCGGACAGAAGTGCCAGTAGCATTGGGCTCGTAAAATATGTATAGCACACTGAAAGTTGGTTTTGCCTTGGCCTAACAGATGGCGCTCGGATGCAGAATCGTTCTATTTTTAAAACCGTAAAATACCCTCCGATAAAAGTCACCGCTAGAGGCGCCAGCAGTCAGCTGAAGAGCCTGTTGCCGGTGGTTTAGGAATAAAGGTTTCATAAACGCGTCTATGCTGGCGGCGGCTTTCAGTCATCAAAATCTATTTCCGGGCAGACGGGCAGAGGCCTTGAACTATACGAAATATAACCTAGTGGGAGCATAGCTATTTTATTATTTGCTTCGTCTTTGTAGAATCCGTATGACGTATACTAAGCTATACAGAGTGTCAAAATAACTCAAGAGTAAAGTACCCTTATTTTTTAAAATACGACAAAAAGTTACTTAAAAAAGTTGTTTGGAATCAAAGGTGGATGTCAGTTTTAAAGTCACAGCTACCTAGTAAAAAAAAGAAATTTAACTTTTTTTGTATTTTTTTCGACCACCCTGTGTATTATAAAAAAAAAACAAAATACCCCAAGCGCAACTTATCATCGGATAACACATGAATTTGCTACTAAACTTTAATTTTGTTCGATTAGCAGCTAGAAATTTAAATTAATCGAAATCAGAGTTTAAAAATATTAACTTTTTGTGTCCAACTTTCTGCCGGTCGCTGTATTGAGCTCTTTTTTACTTTCCAAGAAACATACTTGTGACAGTTATAATCAAAATAAAATATGGAAAAACTGTATTACATTTGTATTAGTACATTGTGGGATCAATAGAAGTCGTCATTTCAAACTACGGAAGCATAAATTAACGTGAAAATATTGTCTTAGAAACTTCTCCAAGTAGTCAAACATTTGCATCGCTATTTTATAGCAAAAGTTATCTGGACACTAAGGCACTGAAGTTCAACCTTTAATAACGAATGTCGGATTTAGTTGACGAGGCCAGCAAGGCCGAGGCAAATAAATCACATAAATTATAATAAGGAACTTGAGCGCGAAAGGGCATATTTTCCAGTGGCGGCTCGTGGTTTAATGCAAAGGGAGGGCCACGCTTTGAATAGAAAAAATAACACACTAGTGGTCAATTAAAAAAAGGTGAGTACCGAGGTGGGTACCTACTTCCGGCATGGGCTTTTTTATTTTATTTTTTTAGTATTAATACAAAATGATAAATCTCGTTTTTAAGCAGTTAGTAACGCAAACACATTTCCGTCATGTACTTAAATATCCATTTTTTCGCGACTAACTTCCAGGATGCTGTTCAAAATGAAATACATTTTGCACCGTTATTGATGTAACTTTGATTACTGTAGAACTTTTTAAATGTTCCTTCATAATAGAATCTAACTCGGATGTAGATGCAATCCAAACATGATACACTGGGTGTATCGTGATCGTGATTCCGAGCAGTGGCGTAGCGTGGGCTTTCGCCGCCCAGGGCCGACCGGAAATTCGCCGCCCTCTATACTTTAATTATTAGTCAAGAAAATTAGTAAGTCAAATAAAGTAGCTTTAAATTTTTTTAATAATTAAAAATGTAGGTACCTACTTGTCGGTTTTCTTTCATAGCAAAATCTTTTACACAATTGTCAATATCAATATGCATAATTATACAGTATGTCCACGGATGGCTTTACAAGAGAACAAATGGACTAAAAATTTAAAGATACGAAAAAAGTTGCTCTTGATAAAAAATTTGGCAGGTCTAGAAAATACGATCCACCATGAGAAATCTCAATTTTATTACACAGGGTGAGTAAAGAATACAAAAATGTCGTTTTGCCTAAGAGTAAACACCTTATTTCGCAAGATACAAAAAAAAAGTTGCTCTTGATAAAAATTTATGCTGGTGTAGAAAATACGATTCACTATGAGAAATCTCAATTTTATTACACAAGGTGAGTAAAGACTACAAAAGAAATTTATAATTTCTTCCTGGGATATTAACTGCACAGACTGAGTAATTCTGCCTTTTAGCAGTTCAATATTATTTAATATTGGAATAGCATAAACAATTTGTTTTAAACGACCGCACAGAAACATGTCAGCCACAGTTGTTAAGTTGGGGCTCCTTGCGGGCCACGAAATTGGGCCGTTTCTTCCAATCCACCTTGTACCAAATTTGTTACTTCACGGGCGCAATGTGGTGGGCAACCATCTTGTTGAAAATACATTGTTTGGCGAAAATTCAATGGCAAATTTTTGAGTTCATTGCTTAAAAATGTATCCAATATTTCAAAGTACGTTATTCTATTGTATAATATATAATATATATATATATATATATAAATAATTACAAGAAAAGGTGATAATGCTTTAGCAGCCTCCGTGGCGATGTTAGTACAAGCCCCAAAATCGGGGATGTGCTGACTGAAGCTGCAAATGTGCTGTTGGCTCCTGCCTGGACTTCATTTCTTGCTTCCCAAATCATGCCTATCTTTTGATTTGGTTAATGTTACACCGTACCGATGATTGCCAAATAGCATGAAACACGTGTATGCGGTTACTAGTTTTTTATCTTTGTTAACTTTGAGTGTTTGCCCATTATCACCTTTTCTTGTAATTATTACATTTACACTCGCTAATCTTACATCCTTATTATCATTGTATCTTGGGTTATGAAGATTTCCACGCAGGTCGCTTTAGCAGCCTCCGTGGCGATGTTAGTACAAGCCCCAAAATCGGGGATGTGCTGACTGAAGCTGCAAATGTGCTGTTGGCTCCTGCCTGGACTTCATTTCTTGCTTCCCAAATCATGCCTATCTTTTGATTTGGTTAATGTTACACCGTACCGATGATTGCCAAATAGCATGAAACACGTGTATGCGGTTACTAGTTTTTTATCTTTGTTAACTTTGAGTGTTTGCCCATTATCACCTTTTCTTGTAATTATTACATTTACACTCGCTAATCTTACATCCTTATATATAAATATATATATAAATAATATAATAATGCCATAGACAGATATCGGGCACCACACGTTTACTTTTGTATAATATTTTCTTCGCTTCATTATTCTAAATACGGAGTTTTCTCGAGACCAGTAGGTATCTGACGTGCTGGGATGCTGCAGTTCCATTAGTAGAAAATGTGCATTCATCAGTATTCACAAAAAAAGATAATAAACTTATAAAAATCACGATTTTCACTTAACATTTTGTCTCCTAATCATATTTTCTAGACCAGCAAAACTTTTATCAAGAGCAACTTTTTTTTCGTATCTTGCGATATAAGGTAGGTATGTTTTCTCTTAGGCAAACCGGCATTTTTGTATTCTTTACTTACCCTGTATAATAAAATTGAGATTTCTCATGGTGAATCGTATTTTCTAGACCAGCAAAAACTTTTATCAAGAGCAACTTTTTTTCGTATCTTTAAATTTTTGGTCCATTTATTCTCTTGTAAAGTCCATACGCGGGTGATTTAAAAAATCGCATTCAGCAGAGTTTGCGCAACGCTGCGCATTTTTTCACTAACTCGAAATGAATTTGTGTTTTTTATATTATTTTTGAAATATAGATTTTTAATGGGATACTTTACGTAAAACCTATTTTTAATGTCATACTTAAATAAAAAAATTGCGGGCCCAATCCTACATTAATTATTTGCATGCGTACAGTGCCAATGTAAAAAAATGTGTTGTAGGGAAGATCGAATGTCTCCATTTATTAATTTTAAAATTATAAACAGTAAAACAAGGCATCGCCAACCGTTTCAAATGCGTATAATATTTGCCATTGTATGCACAGGGACTTTTCGCTTGGTTACGGCGATGGCGCTCATTAGCTTCGGTAATAAAACTAATTCCAATAAGTTTTCGTAAATCGGAAGTTAATTAAATATCCAACTTGGAGAATTGGCAATCGCAGATTTCGTTTATAGAATTTTCCACCTATTTACACGTCAGAAATTAAACTTCGCCAGTTGCAAGTGGGGCAGGGGAAAACGGGAAACCGATATACACTTTCTGAGCCGAAGTTAGACGTAAGCATTACCGTAAATCATCGTCAAAATTAAACACGCAGTTTGGAACTGCTCTATTTCAAAGCCGGCGAGTCAGTGCTCATTGGCTACGCTTATACGCTTAGAGGGCACACTGGAGCCAATGGCGTAGATTATAAGTTTCCCGATATGAGGAGTTGCATTATTATAACTTAGAACGCAATTCGCTTTTCGTAAATTACTTTGTGTGAATCTGCATACATACCGCCCCCTATATGTCAGAAAGTGGTAGTGATATCAAAAAACGTCCATAACCGTTTCGGTATTATAGAGGGGGAACCAAAATATTATAATTGATATCTCGCCCCCTCCATACTGGATGTTCCTAAATTATGGTGTCAACGTAAGTAATGTGACAGGCAAAAAATGTCATTTTGAGCAAAAGTTTCCTATAAACATGGGTCCGAAGATGCATAATATTAAAGTTTCAGGGTGATAAAGATATACAGTTTGTAAACATATTTTTCGCAACTTCTAAAGAAGTTATGCAATTAAAATAGTAAATTTATAAATCACTGATATATTAATTATTAAATTTTAGGGCACGATTTAAGGAAATTCACTGGTTTCTTTAGCATAAATAATGGTATATTACAACTTTACATCATAACTTTCAGTTATCCAAGCTTTCGCTCTTACTTTGAGAGCTTCGTCAGGGCTAAAAGGTAGTATTTCTAATAAATGGCTGAGGAAATTTTTCAAAAAGTACTTACAATTGAAACTTAATAATAATAATATTAATAATATTATGCATGTTCTGACCCATGCTTATAGGAAACTTATGCTCAAAATGACATTTTTTACCTGTCATATTACGTTGCCACCATAATTTAGAAACACCCAGTATGGAGGGGGAGAGATATCAATTATGATATTTTGGTTCCCCTCTATAATACCGAAACGGTTACAAGGGCGTTTTTTGATATCTCTGTCACTTTCTGAAGCTCTCAAAGTAAGAGCGAAAGCTTATATAACTGAAAGTTATGGTGTAAAGTTGATATATAACGACACGTTTCTGGTAACGTTTAATGCCCGTCTGCCGTGCAAAGGTATAATATATTTCATTACTTGAAAGGGATTAAAGCAATAAAAATGACCCCATCCCTGTTAGAAAGTGTAGGGTTAATAATTCAAATTGTATAAAAAAAAATATTTATTATTATTTAATATCCCAGGAAGAAATTAGAATTTTTTTTGTAGTCTTTACTCACCTTGTGTAATAAAATTGAGATTTCTCATAGTGAATCGTATATTCTACACCAGCATAAACTTTTATCAAGAGCAACTTTTTTTTGTATCTTGCGGAATAAGGTATGTTTACTCTTAGGCAAAACGACATTTTTGTATTCTTTACTCACCCTGTATAATAAAATTGAGTTTTCTCATGGTGGATCGTATTTTCTAGACCTGCAAATTTTTTTATCAAGAGCAACTTTTTTTCGTATCTTTAAATTTTTAGTCCATTAGTCCTCTTGTAAAGTCCATCCGCGGACATACTGTATATTGATGCATATTGATATTGACAATTGTCTAAAAGATTTTGCTATGAAAAAACTCGACAAGTAGGTACATTTTTAATTAATAAAAGAATTTAAAGCTGCTTTATTTGACTTTTACTAATTTTCTTGACTAATAATTAAAATATAGGGGGCGGCGAATTTCCGGTCGGCCCCGGGCGGCGAAAGCCCACGCTACGCCACTGTGCATAGGTGTGGAGTAATGCAACGTTAGCCACACCGACCACCTTGGATCCCCTAATGCATGGGTGGAAAATATCGAATACCAACACGGGGCTACACAAGGCGGTATCTGAGGGGGGTTCAAACCCCCCCGAAATACCGCCATTTTATATGCTTGTGCATCAACACTAGAACGAGCTCACCGAGCACCAGTGAATCAGTGTGTGTAACAATTTATTAAACTGGTTTTCCAGTAGAGCATGAAAACCCGCCCGAAAACTGCCCACTAAACATAATTTTCGGATCAGTGCAGCACGAGTTTTATCATCAGAAAATGCTTTCAAATCAAATAAAATATAAGTGGCAACACTTGACAACAATGAACGGTGGTGCATCGGCTGCATGGCTGCGGGCTCCATGGATTAGGAGAATAGAGGCTTTCCAGAGTATATTTTATAAATAGATTAGTACTATTTGTATTTGTACATTTATTTATAATTTTTATTAAAGGTTCAACTTAAACCTGTTTCAGGTTTTTATTAATAACCATTTAAAAATAGCTGGTTTCTTTTAAACCTTAACTTTAACAGCCATTGGTCTAGCCTCCCCAGAGCCGGCTCCAGGCGGGTGCGAACAGTGCGGCGATCCAGTCACTAGTCAGTAGCGTGTTTAGAAGGGCGGGGCCGAAACCATTTCGGAATTTGAAAATATTCACTGCAGCTTGTAAATCTGATGATATTGGGATTTCCTAAGACTAATTTTAAGTAATTTCCCTTAAAATTTCTAAAAAATTTCGCCAGCGGCGCATTTTACAGAATTATTTTAAATGCACTTGTTTGAAAAAAAAAATACACAAAAATTGTCCCTCCCCCACCCAGAACTAATTTCTATATACGTCACTGAAGTGATCCAAAGTCGTCGCCCGGCCTGCTGTTTTAAAAAGTGACATGCTAAAAATATACCATTCTAGTGCCAATTTTCAAAAAGCCCCGCACTTTCATGAGGCACCCGGAACCGCAAAAGCTTGAGCCGGTCCTGAACCCCCCCCCCAAATTTTCGCTAGATACGGCCCTCGTACACCTTCAATTGGTTTGAAGGCGAGAAACTTCCGAGAGCCGTAGATGTGTTTTTAGCTGAACCGCCAAAGCAAGAAGGTTTGTTTCTGACATAAGTAGAAATGGAACTTGCAAATAATATTGTTTTTGTTAAAATTTTCAGAATCAGAAACCGATTATTTATACGACGATAGTGTCGAAGAAATTCAGAGGATTTTGACGAATCTCATTCGGACTCGCATTCGGAGCCTGAAATCGAAGACCACTGCGAAGCGAATGACAATTAAAATTTCGTTTTTTCCCTTTATAGTGTCGTTGCTGTGCTCTTTCCGCTTAAGGGTGAGGGGAGTGTGTGGGTATTATACGGTCAATTTCCAAGAGCCATTGATAACCCCGACAATGGCAGACGGGCATTAAATTATGTTAATACAAAAATTTTACTTTCTCTCTGGCATAATGGAAATTTGCATTATTATTTTATACTGTAATTTTTGCGCTAACATGCGGAATCGTCTGCCGACAATCATAACCGTTTCAAAATAGCATATTTATTATAACATTACAATGACAGACGGGCATTAAAGGTTTTTATTATATTACCAAAAATTTACGTTATTATTAACAATGTAGTTTTTTTCTTAACACGTGGGATCGTCTGCCGACAATAATAATCGTCTCAAAATAGCATATTAATTATAATATTACAATGGCAGACGGTCATTAATTGTTAAAAATAACCTAATTTTTCATCAAAAATTTTTCGTCTGCCGCTAACGGCTAACAGACAAAACCGTCAGCTGATTGCATTTTCTTATAAGATTGTATTAACCCTAATTATGCATTAAATTGGCAGACGGGTATCTTTTTTTTTACAAAAATGCTGCAAAAACAAATTTTTATTAATTATTAAGTACATATTCTATATGTTCTGCCGATTGTTTCTAAGGCTTCTTTGGAGCTTTTAAATGTCTCTTGACTTCGGCAGACGGGCATTAATAAGTTGTTTTCACAATTTTCCTTAACACCTTCAAATGGAGGTCCTGCAGGACTTATCACTCAAAACCGTCTGCCGATGAGTTAGCCCTGCATTTTTTTTCTGAAGAATCATCCACTGCTAACGGCTGACGGGCATGGATCATTTTTTTCCTAATTTGTTTATACAATTTGAATTATTAACCCTACACTTGCTAACAGGGATGGGGTCATTTTTATTGCTTTAATCGCTTTCAAGTAACGAAATATATTATACCTTTGCACGGCAGACGGGCATTAAACGTTACCAAAAACGTGTCGTTATTTCCCGGTCCATGTGAAATTCCTTAAATTGTGAATCTTCAGAGCAGCGATCTTCTATATACGTTTAGGGCACGTTTATATGGATTTTTTTTTTAAATTTAGAATTGACTCAGGATTAGCGTCCTGAAATATTTTTAGATATACTTAAGTTACACCCTCCAAAGGTACCTCGTCGAACGGTTTTCCGTTTTCCCCTGTCTAGCCCGTAGCTGGCGAAGTTTAATTTCTGTCGTGTAAATAAGGGGGAAAATTCGATAAACGGAGCCTTCGATTGCCAATTCTCCAGGTTGGTTATTCAATTACGTTCCGGTTTCGGAAAACTTCCTGGAAGAAATTTCAGGAAACGGGGCTAATGAGAAATATTTAATGGCGGAACTCGGAGCAAGATGGACATTTCTCGATACTATGGTTTAAGGAGAAATGCGTGAGTACAAATAATTATTTACTCATAACGTTTTCAAAAGATGCTACTTAACTTAAATCGTATAGTCTTAATAGTTTTATTATCACATAATAGGCGTTATAGTTTCCATATTACCAAAAGTTGAGTAATTGAAAGCCTGCAGATATAAAATCGTTGGGTGAGTCGACGCTAGTGATTTTGATCATTGGGGGTGCTTGTGGGCAGTAATACGCTGCTTTCAGCACTTATACCGGCCTGCCAGGAAAAGGCAGGTCTACTAGCGGGCAGGATGCAAAAGGCCGTCATTCTTGGTTCACTCCGATTATTTAAGGAACACGATTCAGGGTACCATGAACGCCTAACCCAATACCGTCTTTTCTTAGAGACGGTGTTGGCTTATAACCGCTCGGACGTGCGAAACGGTCATGGTTTGTGAAAGGCGACGCCCCGTCGTAGTTCGGAGGATACTGGAATCCATGGGAATCCAATAATAATAACAAGAATAATGTTTACGTAACATTTATTTAAAATTTAAATTAGAAATAACAGAAAACTCTACCTACACATATTTGTGCATATATCGAAGGGTATCTATGTATCTATCATGTCTCCTTAAGCCATCACCCCGCTACACTCCGCTCATTCCTAATAAAACTCATGAATTGAATGACGTATTTAAAATTTGTTATCATACTCTGAATGAGATGTCCAGTAAATGCTCATGTCGTGAACCATGTACGGTACCTTATATCACTTAATATGCTTACTCTCTGCATCTTTGGTTAGTGGTTGGACCTCCGTTATCGCGGCTGCTAACCCGTGCTGATCACGAACATTCAAATGCGCGGAGAAGTTTACCGCCGTCGCTGCGTTGATGAGGCCTGCCGGGGGCGGCGGTTGGTAGGGGGGTAGGGGGAGGGGAACAGCCGCCCCCAGACGTGTGCGTTCTGAGTACTAATGGGGAAGGGGGACCTTGGCGGCGAACCTGATACGAGCCGTGGAATTGGATTCTTTATCTCTATTCTTCCGGGGAATTTTGAGAGGGAGCCGGGTGACCTTCCGAGATATAACAGTGTATGTTGACGAAAAGGGAGAGACAGAGAGAATCTTTTTGACAATATCTACCCTGGGAATTGTGAAAAAAATTACTTTGTTTTTCTAAATTTCTTAAGAATGAAAATAGGGTCTCTAGAGTTTCTGATGAGATTGAAAACTGTATCTATACTCGTAGGTACGAGTAGGGTAAAAAGTTTATTTTTTTTACTTATGTAAAAAAATAAGGATTTCGATTACATGTAATAGTTTTACCACGCAGATTTTCCATTCCAATTCAATAGTTCCATTTACAAAAAAGCTGAACGACTCTGCATTAGAAACTAACTAATTATATGCGTCAAATAGGATAATTATTTGTACCCACTTTCTCTGAAAACTCGTTCAAGTAAGCGTTTTTCGGCTAATTTAATGGATGCTATTCTTGTTTCACTCTGTAAATTCATATATATTTATTATATAGATAAATATATGGCACTCCTAGTTTGGAGTATTGTGAGGGTGAGAATTATTATTATTATATATTAAATGTACACCCAATTTCTATGGCGATTTAACTACATTGTATTAGGTAATGCAAAAACGCTTACCGGGTCACAATTGATTTTAAAAAATCAGTATTATATTATTATTAATTTTATAAACGAGCATATCGAATTTTTGAAGAGTACTTTTCACTAACTTTTTTCTATTATTGTTTGTTATTTTTTTTGTTGAAAATTTAAAAATAATCCAGTTGAATAAATTTAAAGGTACACGAGATACCCTATCATACTCCTAAAAAATTTCTGGCTATCAATTGTGCTTTTTTTAAATATTTGACCCTGTAGATTTTGAACAATGAAAATAACAGATACAGAAAATCTTTTGCTACAAAAGTTGTTGATAATGATAAAGACTTTCAATACATAGAGAAAACGAATGGTATATTTCTGGGAAAATAATCTCGATGACGTCACAGCGGCCATTTTCCCAAACATCAAAAAAGCAAATTTTCATTCATAATTGGACCTTGTATGTCCGTGTTCCCGCTATAGGCATGGTCGAGTTTCGTTCACCCTGTACATATAGCCACTAGACTTTGTAACCTAAAAACACGAGCAAAAAAACACCTCGCTCGCCCATATCGTGAATCACACCCTCGTCGAGTCTAGTCATTACGTCGAGTGTGCGAAGCCTAGAAAATTGATCAGCCGTTTAGGGTGGGTACAAAACTCTATAAGCATAGTAGGTCAACCTACTCCTAAACCCCTTATGTGGAGGGTTTGGTCTACTTCGAACGTTGTATCATAAAATTGAGATTGAACAAAAATGCAGTTAAGTAGTTTAATCTCTAATTATATTTCAAACACGTTCTCGTAGACAAACATGTAGGTGGTAGATGATAATGCTGAGAAAAGAAAAACATTTATAATTTCTTAGTAATTTAGAAAGTAAATACGAGGCAAAAAAGGAGGTTAAAGGCAATTTAAAAAGATACAAGTTTAATCTCCTGGTAGAATTTAGATTAGATAAGAACATCACAATGCTAATATTACATAAGTGCGCCAAGTGCGATAATAATAAAACTGAGTACCAGTTGTTAACACGTGGTGTAATAGCGGCCATTCGCTAGAATATTGACAGTAATTTGACTTTTGACAGGCCGGTTCCGGCTTATACGCCATTGAATATAAGAAATACGCCCCCTATCGGCTCAATGCTAAACTAGTCTACGGGCCAACAATGAACAAGAACAAAAAACAACGCAATGTAGACCCGGTGGCTAGCACCGTTCACATGGTGACGATGGCCCATATATATATATAATTACAAGAAAAGGTGATAATGGGCAAACACTCAAAGTTAACAAAAAGAAAAAAAACTAGTAACCGCATACACGTGTTTCATGCTATTTGGCAATCATCAGTACGGTGTAACATTAACCAAATCAAAAGATAGGCATGATTTGGGAAGCAACAAATGAAGTCCAGGCAGGAGCCAACAGCACATTTGCAGCTTCAGTCAGCACATCCCCTATTCTGGGGCTTGTACTAACATCGCCACGGAGGCTGCTAAAGCGACCTGCGTGGAAATCTTCATAACCCAAGATACAATGACAATAAGGATGTAAGATTAGCGAGTGTAAATGTAATAATTACAAGAAAAGGTGATAATGGGCAAACACTCAAAGTTAACAAAAAGAAAAAAAACTAGTAACCACCGCATACACGTGTTTCATGCTATTTGGCAATCATCAGTACGGTGTAACATTAACCAAATCAAAAGATAGGCATGATTTGGGAAGCAACAAATGAAGTCCAGGCAGGAGCCAACAGCACATTTGCAGCTTCAGTCAGCACATCCCCTATTCTGGGGCTTGTACTAACATCGCCACGGAGGCTGCTAAAGCGACCTGCGTGGAAATCTTCATAACCCAAGATATAATGACAATAAGGATGTAAGATTAGCGAGTGTAAATGTAATAATTACAAGAAAAGGTGATAATGGGCAAACACTCAAAGTTAACAAAAAGAAAAAAAACTAGTAACCGCATACACGTGTTTCATGCTATTTGGAAATCATCAGTACGGTGTAACATTAACCAAATCAAAAGATAGGCATGATTTGGGAAGCAACAAATGAAGTCCAGGCAGGAGCCAACAGCACATTTGCAGCTTCAGTCAGCACATCCCCTATTCTGGGGCTTGTACTAACATCGCCACGGAGGCTGCTATTATCAATTATCATTATCCATTATCACCTTTTCTTGTAATTATTACATTTACACTCGCTAATCTTACATCCTTATATATATATATATATATATATATATTAGTTCGCATAGTCCCTGTCGGGGCGTTGGCATCTTAAATTCAGTCGCGTATACGTCTTGCCTCTTCCTCGTCTCGTCACTAAATAATAATTTTAACTTGTAATATGTCTTGGCCAACGTAATTTTAAAAAAATGTGATTTAGTTATTGTCTGGATTTAAACTTTCTTAAACTGTTACGATTTCAATCTTGAACCGGATGGTGGGTTCAGCAGTTTGATTGATGGAGTTTGGCCACGGTTTTTCTTATAATACTTAAATATACCTTTAAGGTTACCAACATGTAGTTTTCGCATTTATTAGAGTTTGTATTCGACAAGTAAGTTTATCGTATCGTTTTACGTATCATAGATGACACAGTGATGATGGTTGTTTAACCGAAAGGATTAAAAAAAATAAATATCTGTGCAAAGTATAAGAACTTTACTAATTCTCAACTTGATATCTGCACATGCAGCTTTGACTTTCATTTAATATTAGTTATACAGGGTGGTTCAAACTTTATCAGCAATTCTTTAAAAACTGCTAAAAAATTTCAAAAAAAGAAGATTTTTTCCTGTAAACATGTATCGAAATTCTAATGGTTTTCGATATACAGGGCGTCAAAGTTCAATTTTTGTTTTAAGTTTTCATTTATTTTTCCTAAACGAAGACAGCTAAGGCAAACATATTTGGTATCGACAGTTTAGACTCTCATTAAATACTATAAACTAAAAATAATTCAGCCCCTCAACTTCCACCAGTGTCGGAGAGACGGGGGTCAACCATCATATTTTTTGGGGCGGCGGTGTCCGAGTGGGTTTTTCGATTTGACCCACGCTTTGGCACCGTACGTCGTGGGTTCGAGTCCCACCGCGGTATGTGCCATGGGTGTTGTGTTTGTCTTTAGGTTTAATTTAGGAATAAGAATATAGAATTAATATAGGCTGGTATGGGATGGCTACTAGCCAGATTAACCCTGCCAGCCGCGTAAGGAGGATGAAATAAGCCTCGACACTGGGTAAATGATCTCCGCAATCCAGCCCAATAAAAAAAATCATATTTTTTAATAAAAAAATGATACGCCACTGGAAAAGTAATCTTTTTTTGCCTTCTCTAAATTTTCCAATAAATTCTAAGAAAAAACTATTCTTGACTTTTTTTCGAAAAATGTGCCGTTTTTTGGAAAAATCACTTTTGTGCGTTTTAAATTTTTTAGCAGAAGAAAATCACAGTAGGTCTAGGCTCTCAGAATTTTGCACACCTACTGAGTTTTTAATTCCGAACAACTTAAAAAATTTTCGAACCAGTAAAGTGGGCTTTAGGTAGGTCTTACGGCAAAATGTTATTAAGGAAAATTGTTCGGCATTACAAACTCAGTAGGTGTGCTAAATTTAGGAAGCTTAGACCTACTTCAACCATGGTGGTCTTTGTTTCTTTGATTTACGCTGGACCACCGGCGCCAAGACGCCAAATAAGTTAATTAATAAACTATTCAGAGCAGCAACTTTCTAATTAACTGTTTGCAGACAAATTATATTTTGGAATGGTATTACTTTTAAAAAGTGAGAGAGTAGTTCTTTGTTAATACTTTTGATATCTCTTGACTGAAATTTAATGCCTATCTTAATCTTTTTATTTATATGGAGTCACCCATTACACATTTTACCTTATTTAAAAAATAACTAGTTTCGTGTTTAAAAAGTAGAAATAAAAATTGCCGGCCATCCTACGAAACCTGAACCTACGGGGGAACTCATAGTTTCATAAATTATCAATATCCGTATCTAGTATATTTGATGAGTTGTTAATTTTTAATAAAACTTTGTAAAAACCCATTTCAGATAGCCCCGAATCCAATCAGTTTTCAGGCAAAATTATCGCTAAACGATTTTAGACAATTTTTACTAGACAAAAATTAGGCCTTGAAAATTGAGATTAAAACCTGAAATTTTTCACCAAAATACAGTTTTTTCTGACCTATCTTCAAAAAAAAAATCGGCTGAAGTTGGACGAAAAATATTTTTTTACGGAGGTGCTTCCATTTCAAATGGGTCTCCCTGTAAGATACTAGTTGTATTGTTCTATTGTAGAATAAACTGGTAATATTATTCCTTATTCTACTAGCCCTAGTTTGCTCATTTAATTAACTATAGCTACTAATTCCTTAGTAGACTGCAAATCAAATTTGTATTAACGAATATATTTAATTTAATAATACGAGTATTTAAGCTGGCAAGATATGAAGATATTCCAACAGTATAAAGTTCTTTCGTCACTTGTAAAAGTCTCTTGACACCGCAATAAAAATTATTGCGTATTTTTTACCCCCGCACGACTTTAATTTGATTTTATCTTTTAAACAGCGATTTTTTGGCTGAAAAAATAGCTTCTCAGGAATGATGAAATTACATTTCTTGTCCTCCTAATGTTACAATCTGTTAACTCGGGACGTTGACAGTGAGGGCGAGAGGGGGAATAAATTGAAAATTTAATAGCCATCTTAGATGCATATAGAACGCCTTATAAAGACAAAACATCTTATTAAATTTATATCCCTTGGCGATGACCCAATTATATGACATTAAAAAATTAAACGGAATTAAGGAGGAACCCTAGCCTTATAGCACCGCTGAATACGAAGTTTAATCATCGTACTTTTAATTTTTTCCTTTGAGGAAAAAAAGTTACGAAGTTAGCGCCTGGAAAGTTTCTCACTAAAAATGGCAACGGTGATTAATAAAAATTAATGTTTGGTTGTTCAGTGGAAGTGAAATTGCTTGGGCCAATTTATTGATCGAGAAAGTTTGGACTCTCATAACATATTTCTCCTATTTTTATTTAATTGCATTTCGAAGTTTTTTTACGAGCACTGAGTAATTGGTAATAAATATCATTAATTTCAACCAACCCCGTGAGCAACTAATGAGGTTTTAATATTTCAAAAAAGTTCTGGAAATAATTATACCTTACGTTATTTTCACACAACACTGCAGTATTTGGGACTAAAATAATTAATTATCAACCAAAATGAATATTCAACGTCCCCAATAATAATTAAAATCAAACTGGGATGTTAAATATTCATTTTGTTCGATCATCGTTTGGCTATTATATAGACGTAAGCACACGAGGATTAAAGATTTTTATTTATCAGAAGATACTGGGTGATGAAACAATTGAATTTCTTGGCGCCGAGTTCTTTTTATATGTCGATAGACCCATCCATATACCTACACACCTACGTTGTTTTGGTTTTTGGCAGTCCCCGCTAGATGGCATTGGATGGTATAATTCTCACCGCGTTGTACTAGGTATTTCTTATTCCACATAGCCAGCAAATATTTGGGCCTTTCGGTGAGGTGCGCTGTCTACCTGCTGAGGACCAGCAAGTCCGAAACAGGTGCTCGTCGTAGTCTGCACAACACACCTCTGAGAAACCCATACTAAATTTACATTATATATTGGAAACAATATTGATGTTGCAAAGAACCAAAAACATGTTGTCCCATATGCAACGAACCATTTCTTTTTAATAATTAATTATTATTGAATGGATTAGCGGATTCTTCGAAAATGTTCTAAACAGGCTATACAATAAAACAGTTTAATATAACCTGATTAGGTCATACTTATGTTATGTTATGGCAGTTAGGAATTATCTCGGCAGTCACGTGACTGAATTCAGTACCTACACAAATAACTTTTCGAAATAAACTTGCTCACCCGTCTTTTTGTACCATTAAATTTTTAATAGAAGAGTTATGTTGCAATTTTCACTTCCACATCCACATGTGGATGTGTTTCGGCAAAAAAATCGTTCGTTAAAGTGGTTTAAGATGCTCTAAAATGTTCTAAAATGTCTAAAACCAAATAATCTGTGTGTGTATGAAGGTACTTTGTATGTGTGTTTCCGCGAGAATTTTCGACAGGATTGAGATATAAAAATTTGGTATGCGTAATGTTGCCTACAATAGATCAGTTCTAATTGCTTTTGGGAAAAATCATGATACAGTAGTTTTATCTAACGAATTAGTTAGCTAGGGATAATTTTTTGATTTTTTTAATTATCTCCTGTTCAGTCCGCAGCATAGTCACCTTAAAATAATATAGTATTATTATCCCAACTTCTTAATCATTAAGTTGCGACGTCGCATGCGTAAATTTTTGACTAAACCACATAGATTTTTAGTATCCTTCTGAATACGGAGAAAAGGAAAAGCGATGTGGACGTCGAGTTCTATACTCATCCTGCGAAAGCTTCTTGGGTTTTAACCTCGATTAAATTGCGCAAGGACTGAAGGTGTGTCTGACCAGAGAATGGTTTCATCAATAACTAATTTCAGAGAAAAGATTACTACTACCGCTATAATTAATATCTGCGACTTGTAGACTAGCGAGGATGGAACAATAATCGGATGAATTTAATAAATCTTCCCCTGCGAAATTTCCTACGGGAGGATTAAAACAGAGAGGAAAATTGGGTTATCAGTATTAATGAAAATAAAAAAGAGAGATTAATGGTGTTAAAATAAGCCCCCTAGTCGATGGACCCTTTCTAACATCAATCTTCCGAGATAAAAAGTCACCGAGAAAATTTCTTCTTCGTCCAATTAAAGTAGTTTTTGCTCCAAGACCCGTTAGCTTTAACTGACACAGATATTTTATTCAAATTTAAAAGACTTCTACATCTCATTTTTGATAATATAATCAATTTTGTGGAAAGTATTTTTCTTGGAAGCATGAAAAATTTCTTCATTTACTTTTGCGGGCTGCAAACTAAATTTATACAAATGATGTGTTCATCGTAACGACAAAATCAGAATATAAATTAATTTAATTTTAAATACCGCTAAATGTTTCAAACGAAATGAATGACGCTATAATATGCGCATGAGAATTGATAATAAATTAATATTAATATAGTTATTGAAAAAGTTTCTGTGTAATAATTAACTGGTTAACCGAAAAGTACATAGGTTGGCGGGTATCAAAATTGCCATTAAATGGAAATACCTACTTTTATTGTTAAATTTAAAGCACCGTTGATTATCCATATCCACGTCCGACAATTCTGAAAGTAAAAATATTATCACGTTTTCGGTACTCTATCTACGTGTTTTGTGCACCCAACTTGGAAGCGAAACCAAAGAAGGAAACAGGGCGTTAAAAGTCAAGTCGGAAAATCTTTATTTTATGTATGTATACTTATTCATGCAAATAAAAACTTCTTTATACTTTCACATGTAGGTTAGTTTTCTTTGCTTCCTACACAATGAATAAGCAGGCAATTCCAGTTAATTGCATGGTTTTGATTTGAAATCAGTATGGATTTGAAATCCAGATCAACCGATTAAAGTTAAGTGCTTTCTTCGGCGCATGCAGCAGCTATTACAAAATAGAAACATTCGAGTGGAATGTGCATATCGCACGTGTGCGAGGTTTAATTAAGACTTCGTAGGCATATCCACTCTTGTTGTACAAAATAATGTTTTCTAATACAAGATGATATTTATTTCCGTTGTTTTCTTTCTATTTAGAGGCATTTGAAAATTAAGTGTCTTATCCCACAAATACCTGTTTAATGTTAAACTATATACCCCAAACATATTCTGCAGAATCCATAGATGACACCAGCAAAAATGAAGAAAGGATAAAATAACTTTAAGAAAGATTTTCAATTATTTTGATGTAACCACGATTAAAACATTGACAAAAGTGGTTGAACTGGACATATAATAATTTGTAGCAAATACTAATTCGGTATCTATTTATAGAATCGATAAAACTATAATCAAATAGAGATTTCCGAATTTTACCCGCAGTATCTCATAAGGAAACCATTTTCTAAATAATTTTCATACTTTTGCTGCAGTGATTTATGGTTAAACGTACGGTTCCAGCATTAGGAGGCTTCTTTAAAATCCTCAGCTTGATCACATTAGACCGTAATGTAAGATATTAAAAACCAGTTCGGGAAGGGTCCCTATTAAATTAGTTGGTGGAAAAAATACACTACTTAAATTAATTAATACTTAAAAATTCAATAATAATAATATAAACTGTTGCCAAGTTAAGTCAGAATCTGTGGACTCAATTACATATCACGTGTGCCATAAAATGTAGCTGCTCTCATTTAAAATCTGTGAGGAATTTTACAAAATAGGATAGATGATAGACGATAAATGACCTGAAGGAATACTTATTCTACATGTTCACCAAAATTAGTGTTGTAAAATGGTACCCTTTTTCACATGTTTTCCATGCAAAATCGGCTGAAAATTTGCAGACACCCTCTTAATCTTCCCAATAAAGAAACCTTAGTTAAAGAGATGGCGCTTTTTTTGGGATATACCCTGTATGATAGAGACTAACTTTTGAAAAGTTGTTTATATTTTAGTCCTATTATTTCCCTATGGAAACTCAAAGAAGGACAATTTGCAGCTCCTGAACCACGTAAATATTCCTACCATCTTAAAATTAGTTGTTGTCAATAGCTGGGGAAGTCGGAATATCTAGTTTTGCGAGAACCGGACCAACACTATATAGCGCTGTTTCTAGAGTTCGCCACTGGCGCCACATGACCAAATAAAATCGACACGGTGGTTCAAAATTAAAAACTCCATTGTTGCAAAATCTTTTATAAAAATAAAAACATGGAAATATATCTGCTCTAACGAATTTAACATTCAAAATAAAGCAAGACAATTGTTTGTTATGTCCCAATGTCCCTTTAATTTGAAAAGTTTACATAGCCTATCTCGATAATTTTTTTTTTAAAAGTCAGTTTCTTTAAGAATAAGCGGACCATTTGTTTGCTTCGGGAATTTTTCTATTTCATTCTTGCATACGATACAAAATACTCTTCCAAAATATAAATAATATAATTTCTAGAATTCTTTCTTCTTCAAAGTTATTCAAAGAGAAGTTAGTAGGTATAGTATAGACCTGACATTTATTATTGTATCATTTCACTATGACTTGACATTATCTTTGAGAAAGGAGGAACATTTATTCTCCCAAAAGCTCAGAAAACAAAGTTGTTGAATATATTTTTTGAGTTAAGGTTTAAAGTTTCGCCCTTTTAATGTTAGGCATTTGAGATTTTTCTTGGCAATTTGAAAAACTTGTCTTTAATCAGTATTATGGTTAATGTTTCTATGGCGAAAAACCTAGGACACGAGAGAAGATCCGCAGCTAGAGAAGATCTTCAGCTAGTGAAGAGGTCCGCCGAAAACTGCATCTGGAAACTGATAGAATGAAAATGCGCTACGATCAAAAAGCCAACCATGTCGATTTTAATAGGGGTGACAAAGTATGGTTGAACAATCCCAAACGAACCAAAGGTCTAGGAAGGACCATACACAATCATGACAAAAAATATTGATGTTGTTTATCGGATTCAGTGAAGCCCAATGGCAAAGATGAAGATCGTAGGTAAATATTGTCAGGTTGTCTCCATATCTTGAGAAGAGAGATGAAGGTTACATAACTTGATAGGGACGATCAAATTTTAGAGGGAGCAGTGTAACGAAAAACGCCTCTAAAGTTGTTATACATATAAGCTTTTAATAAACACGTTTGCACTCAAATATTTGGCAGATACATTTTAAGTTTCGGTATTCTACTTATAGTTTTATACTTTGTAAGATTGTTTGGAAGCATTTTTTGCTGTTGCAGCTTTGTTGTCCTGAGCCCCTCATCAAGGTCCCATTTTCTTTTGTTTTCCCTGTAGAGCTTCCATTGGTTTTCTAGAAATTTGCTAGAACTTTATGATTTGTACATCTATCATTGGTCAGAAATATTCTAGTCCAGAATAGTCTCCAGTCTTCCATTTGAATATATAAATCCTGGAAATTCTGCCTGAAGTTAGAAAGCGATTCTGCTGTAAGTTAGAGCAGTCAGTGACTGTGCCTGACAAGTTAATTTGTGAATTCTACAATAAAGGTGGTAACCAAGGCAACGAAATTGGAGTGTTATTGTTGAAATGCGGAACAATATATTATTGAATTACATGATCAGAATAGAATCTAAATCGCATATAATACCGACTAATTCTAGAAAATACCTCGATTTTGAGAGTATATTTTTTCCTAGTGCCCTCATAACGCTAATTTTAGTTTGTCACAAAATTTTATGCGGTTTATTATTCTTTTTAAAATATATCAGGGTGGGTCCAGATCGACTATACGATACGTGTAAGATCTACTGGCGATCACCCCTGCTTGTTTTGAGAACAAATTCTTCCAAATTGTTATTTCCGAAAAATTAAGTAGGCGTATTAAGTACCTCGTACTGTAATAAAACTGGATATTTAAAATATGGGTCAACAATGAAATTATAGTGTCCTGCTATGGCGGCCACACTTAAATGATGGTAAGTTGGCGAGAGGAATGTATAGGGTGCTCCACAAGTAATTTCGTTTTGGTGGGAGTTTAAGGATTATCGGAAACACAGCGGGAGCGGGTAATTTAATACAAGTATTGATAAAATGTAGAGGCACGCCTATGGAATATAAATCAAATTTAAAAATTACATCAAGTTGAAATGTGGGTGTGCACAAATGATCAAGGTGTATTATCAAATATTAATAGAATATTTTTAATATTGTGGGAAAGGTGCGGAGTAAGTCACAGTGAATGTCTAACAGCAACGGAATTGTTTATTGTAAATTAATTTTAGTTTGACAAAAGAACACTGATACACGGACCAAGAAAAAGGAAAAACGGAGCGCGCCGAGGTAGTCGAGTCGATCGCTCGTTAACAACTGTCTACTATCTTCCAGTCCCTCTTTCTTGCCCTTAATTTACCTCACATTAGATTTACCGAAATATTCGATTTTAAACTGCCTGGGTTTTCCCTGCAATCTAGTTACGGATTCTCAGAGAAAAAAGGTATTACTTTATGGCTACAGGCAGATGGGTACAATTTTACAATCTAAGGTTTCCTAAGCCGGCTTATTAATGCCGTTACACGAATGACAGATAAATCTGAACACTAAAATGAAAAGTAATATAAAAATGTAAAGTATAAGAAAAAATGAAATATAACTAATGAACTAATTAAATTGCGTTGTCGCCACAATATAAAAAAACTACAATTAAGGTTTTAGCGCAGAACATGGTATCTCTATGCTTTTAATAACTGGTTTCAAATTATGTTGCAAACAATACTCGACTATATCATAAAATGGAAACAGAACCTGTATAAAATGGTAGTGAATTTGCCACAAAATAATCCAGGAATAATATTAAAAGTCTATTAGCACACTAATTCGTTAACAAAACTACACAAATAGTAGTTATAGTTAGGTGTTTCTGGCTGATCTCCCCACCCCCTTTTTAGATCCCACATTTTTTTCGTCTACCAGGGGCGTAGGGGTGGGGGTACCCTATGCCCCTGGTAGACCACGCCAACTTCCCCCCCCCCCCGGCCCCCTCGCATGCGCACCGAGCGTATGACCTCCCCCTGCACCCCGCACCCAACATTCCGCGTAACGGCGGCGTAATGAGTAATTACAATGCCGCGGGTGTATATTTCCGCGAAATTCGCACAATAGATGGTTATTACACTATTTATTACGAATTTCGCGGAAATATACACCCGCGGCATTGTATAATTACTCATTATGCCGTAATTATGCGGTATGTTGGGTGCGGGGTACAGGGGGTCATACGCTCGGTGAGCATGAGCAGGGGCGGGAGAAAAGTGGGCGTGGCCTACCAGGGGCGTAGGGGTGGGGAGTAATGTACGAGAAAAGAGTGGGGGATCACAAAAAGGGGATGGTGGGATCAGCCAGAAATCCCTAACTATAACTACTACAAATTGATAGTACCTAAACACAATGTAAAATTATTGTAAAATGGTAATCAAAATTGGCTCACAATCTCATGTAAAAATACCCAAAATTTGGCATATACTATTCAGAACTTAAATTGTAGCGACACTGTCTTAAAATATGACAACATATATAGCAATAAAACCAGTGGCGGAGATGCAGAATTCAGAGATTAATAATTCAACAAAAAAGAATATAACCTCGTGCAGGATATTAGAATTCAATAGCTCCCTTGGCGGCGGCACTTTGATCTCGGCGACACAAAGCCTTGCCGCCCAGGAAGCGCTCCGTTCCCGTCGCTTTCACCATTATATCCATCTGACTGGATTGTATACATGAACTGCGTCTTGCATGTACTTCAGCGGGGACGACGGGCAAGGGGTAACGGCGGTCGGATTACCTGGGCCTTATTCGGCAAGTGAACCTGCCATGGTTATTCCCAATGACGTCAGAACCTATTTGACGTCATTGGTTATTCCTATTCACTGGTTTTAACTGCAGCAACAAAAATCTTTATACATTTTTTGAGTAAATATGCTTGAAAAGAAGATCCATACTAAAAATCCTCTACGTCATCAAGACGTATGCTAACGCGGTAGTAAAGCTTTCCCCCCTTCCGCATCCTCAAAATAAGTGTATGAAATGCAAATTTGCGGCCTGAAACTGACAACCAAAACAAAACCGCCAACTTTAAACGGCCGCCGCTGAAAGCCCAATTCCCGGCTATACGGGTATACCTAAAACAAGCAAGAGCGAAAGTGGCGCCATTCCTATGCTGATGAGGCACTACGTACTGTTTACTGTGAACGAAAGGGATTGTCAGCGGGTTTAGGATAGTAAATCTAACTGGCGGGATGTGTTCCGAGTGAAATCTGACAAGAACAAGACGGTCGTATATCATATGGCGGCAGTATAGAGACGTTCCGGCTCTTGCGGTTTACTTGCTGTATACATGAGCCGTGAGTGACACGTCACATAACATTCGTTCGGTGACCTAAATAGCTGGGCGGCGTGCGACTCTCCCAAAGATTTCTGCCAGATTTATTTCGGATTTACGATGAAAGAAACTAATAGTCCGTCGACCTTTGCGTTAAATATCAAAGATAGTATTGTCGAGTGGAATGTCCTAGTGTGATATGGACAAGACAGGGCGTTTCTGTGATTAGTACAGAAATGTTAACCAATAATTTACTAAAAATGGAAGAGCCTTCGGAGCAGGTGAGATTACGTTAGGTAAGTTTAAAGAAAGTTCTTTTTGAGGTAGCAAAAAATTAAAACTGGATCGTTTAGGTCACTATACCCGCATAAATGTCTGGAATAGAAAAATATATGAGAGACTAGAAGGCGCTCTGGATGTATTTGCACATAAATAAGGAACCGCTGTATACAACCTTATATTAATACATTTTTTTAAATAAACACAACCCGGTTTCAGATGTTGGAATCTGACCGTTGTAAAAATAGGAGACGATTTATTGTATTTTTTAAAAAATCCTCTATTATTAGATAGTGCAATAGAAATATTGAAGAACAAAAATCTAATTATATTTCAATAATGGAAACGCGCATTATTTATAGAAAATTCTGCATGTAACTGGTATAACTTTTCATACAGAGTTCTTTCTAAAGTTTTCATTATAGGGGGAAATTTTTATTTATGAGTTATTTTGAAATTTGACTTGTGTATTACCTTTCGCTTTAAAATAAATGTAAAATGACTCAAACGGGATTACCTGACAATCGCTACCTGTCAACAAAAATTTCCAAAAAGTTATTAAGAAAGAGGACTAAAGTAGGTCGATAACTCTTAATTAAAAAAATGTTGGGAAATTGTGGGTTAGGGAGTCGAGAAAAACAAGGGGAAATTTGTTTGTCCTTGTTACTAACGTTTCGACTGTATGGAGCCTTTCTCAGATCTCTAAAATAATACAATACATTATAACAAAGTAGACAAGGGTGATGCTGAAAACCGTTGAAATGTATTCATATAAAAAGGTTTTCGTATTCAGTTAGCCACAAAAATAAAAATATGCAGGTAGGTGTAGATAAAAATACAGAAATATGAACAAATGTTTCGATGTAAACGAGATGTAAAATTATACACATACCAAAATATGCTTAGAAGACAAGGGAACGTCTAGTTAAATTTGGGACATAATAGTATATTTCATTACGAATCTGGAAATAAAGATTTTTCCGTGCGCGCGTGACAAATTCCCGTGTGAGGCGCAGCCTCCATGGATGGAGGCAACACCGTACTTTCCAACATTGGGTGACTGTCTTGCCGTAAAAAAAATTGCGTGAAGAAGGGAGAAGGAGCACAAAGGTAAATAGGAATTATAGGTCTCATTTAAAGAAAAATTACCAAAAAACGAAAAACACGAAGTTCTTCTAGAACCGATGACGAGAAGAATAGTTTTTCTGTTTCTGTATCAAATAAAACTCCTAAAGAAACGAAACAAGTATGGGTGGTTATGAAGTCTTAATGGTGATAGACATAAACAAGTAAGATTAAAACAAGGTATACTCAAAAATTAGTGATCAACAAAAATGCAAAATACGAAGAAATTTTAACAGCAAGTAAGAATATTTTCTTTAAAGATGGTATGTCCAGCAAAGAAAGACTGGACAACTTTTTATTTGCAATGTGGTACTACCACAGATTTGTGGTACTACCAACAAAACCCACAAGGGGATTTTACGGTCGAAGAAATGTTCAAAATTACTGGACTCACAATACTAAGATTTTATTTAGTATCAACTGAGCAGACTTGCACTATTTCAGTAAGAATCCCTGATCAATTTTACCTGCTAATGATTATGAAGCAACTTCATCGCCTAAATCAGAAAGACAAGAGACCCTTCTACAAATTATAGAGACACAAACATTATATCAATTACAGAAACTCAAGGTACGTATACAAGGATATATAATGTGGTTACTTACAGCATTAAACTAAAAAGTGTCACAACAAAAGGAAGGTTGATTTAAATTCTTCTTCTTCTTGTTCGATTTTTTCTTGAGTGTCATCATTTTTTTATTTGTATCCTTTGCCATCTTTTGAGAGCACAAGGAGTAGTACCTATCTTAAAATTTTGGATTGGATTTTATTTGAATACTGGAATAAACTGAAAAAAAATATGAATTATTAAACCTCTATTATATGCTTGCATATTCAGTTTTAGCATATTTGACAAAGTTGATCCTCTACACTATAACTAAGCTGGCAACAAATAATATTCTATAACTTTCTCATGTCAATCGGATCAAAACCGGGCACCCGACCGACCATCTCTCCCATCTATGTAGGAACAATAAAAGTCGACAACGCGGTCCAATAATCCCAAAATACCCACGTTTCCTCTACGTTGCCCCTTCCTTGCGGAGAGGCTGGCTCATCCCTCAAGTCTGCCGGTTAAGATTTACGACCATTCATCTTGGGCGGACCGGGCCTGGGGGAGATAGCCGGCACCCCCCTCGCGACGCTCGTAATTTGCTTTTTTATGGGAAACGTGCGTGGCCGCGAATGACCTCTGGGTTTTTCAGAGAGCCACCTAATGGACATAAAGTCATCTAGGTCGTTTGCTGGTTGATGGTACGTATATTTGAAGTTGAGATGCATTTTAGATTGTGGTATATAGGAGTTTTTCGCAAGCCCACATTTCTGCACGCTGCAAATAGGACCGGGAAAAATAATTACTAGCGGTATTACCGCCACAAGAGTTTGTAGATATCTCTCGAAAATGCAGATGGCAAGATCAACCAATCATATGGAGATTTTCATATTTTATGGAATAGCATAATTAAGTATATAAGTCAGGATTTTTTTTATGATTTTGCTGTCTTTATTTCTATTGTTAACTAAAGCTTCTTGATCTCCCGAAAGTAACGAAGCAAGTTGCTTATGTCATTCCACCTTCCCCTATCCCCGTTTTCTCGCGAAAATGAAGCTTGCTATCAATTTTGAGTCCCCGTTATAGACTGGCTACGTAAAAGTAGGGTCACTCGGTAAAGTGGGAATTTGATCATTTATAGGTTCCGTTGTTACTGACATAGCGAGAGGCGGGCGGGCAGAAGGCACCCTGGAAGAATAAAGTGAGTAGGTATACAGTGTGTTCCAATTTGATACTGGACACCTCAGAACTATATGAAGGACAAGAAAAACAAATGGTCTCTATTTTTTTATTGGTAGTCTCAAGGGAGAGTATCTCATAGGCGGTGGTATTTGGATGGGGTAATTATTTCATGGCTGCTATGATTTTTTAAAATAGCTAATTTTCAAGAAACCCTATTAGGATTTTTTTACGACAAAATGTTTTTGAGAAAACTTGTTCAGAATGAAAAACTGAGTAGATTTGCAAAATTTCAAAAGTCTAGGCCTACTTTGATTTTTAGCTTTTTCGCCTTTTTTCCCACTTTTTTCTTAGAAATATGTCCTTTCTGGAGCTTTCACGTCAAAATATTATTAAGGAAACTGGATCATCGTGAAAAAATAAAATTTTGATGTGAAAGCTCCAGAAAGGACACTTTTCTAAGAAAAAAATGGGAGATAAATCTAAAAATCAAAGTAGGCCTAGCCTTTTGAAATTTTGCGAATCTACTCAGTTTTTCATTCTGAACAAGTTTTCTTAATAAAACGGCAGAGGGCTAGTTGGAAGAATTAGGGAGATGTGGCAAATAGTAAGTGCATCGTGGCCCACTGGAATAATTACTTTACCTGATATATTATATTTTTATTTCATCAAGTACACTTCTGGCAATTTGTCAGCATATTTTACGACAATTCAGTACACTATTTGTCAATTGCCAGAAGTCAATTACGAAGACATACGTAAATCAATAATTTTATTAATGAAAAAATATGACGACTAATTTCGTTTCTATTAAAATGATACCTATTTATAATTTTGAATATTTTTCGAAAATCACTATTAAATCATGTTTGAATTTTCAATATCCCGTTAAACCAGAAGTCAATTACGAAAACATTAATGGTTATAGTATAATAACATGGAAATAATTTTATTTTTTCTCGTAATACAACATATATTTATAAAATTAATTCTAATTTTATATTAAACTTAATATTAATTAATTTCATTTTATATTACTTTTTTAAATATTTACATTACCCCGTTATATAACCTTCATTGTCCATGTTTTCATTAAAGTCAATATCCTCATCGCTGTCGAGTATACCATGTCATCATCTTCAGCTGAAAGTAGAAATTAATAATTTAATAAAGTTTATAAATTATCGAAATCGAATTCAAAATTACCTTCCGAATCGTCACTATCAACGACAACGTCTTTCACTGAAAAATATTCAAAATTATAAATATCATTTTAATAGAAATGAAATTAGTCGTAATATTTTTTCATTAATAAAATTATTGATTTACGTATGTCTTCGTAATTGACTTCTGGCAATTGACAAATAGTGTACTAAATTATCGTAAAATATACTGACAAATTGCCAGAAGTGTACTTGATGAAATAAATACACTTCCCCCAAAAATTAACGCACCACCAAAAAACAGGCTATAATTTGAGACACCCGGTATTTTATAAAAAAGAGGTTTCTATGCAAATACAGTTAGTACACCAACGTTCTGGAAGAGACAACTTATCATTAAAAAAAAAAATTCGTCCAAATCGGACTATTGGTTTTGACAAAAAATTACTTTACAAAAAAACTTTTGGGTATTTTTTGGTGGTGCGTTAATTTTTGGGGGATATATATAATATATCAGGTAAAGTAATTATTCCGGTGGGCTACCGATGCACTTACTATTTGCAGAGCCGGATTAAAGAGACTTGCCGCTAGAAGCAGAGCAAATTTTGCCGCCCCTCACCCCTTCAATGTCTGGGTTTTTAAAAACATACTTTTCTTGTGAGACGAAGTGTGAATGTGGATATAAAAACTTGTATAAAAAAAATCTTTATTCATAAAAAAACAACAAAACTTAAATGCATTAAAAAGAAAAAAAAACGTAAAATTCAATCGCCTTATTTTGCAATAAGGAACCGACTAGTGAAAACAAAAGTGACTATAAAATAAAATAAACATAAATAATAAAATTAAAATGAACTATCAATACCTATAACATATTATATAAATAAAAGAAATACGTTATCAGTGTTATCACAATGCCACAGCCTTTCGTCTTACTTTTGAATTTGCAAATTGACTAACCAATTCGTCAAAACTAATATTTTTGAGCAAATCTGCCTCTATTGCAAATAATCCAAATGCGCAGGTATGCTCTTGGGACTGAGAAGATCTCAAAAAATTTTTTATTCTTTTCAACGTCGAAAACGATCGTTCAGAGGTACAATTCGTCATAGCCATGCATAAATATATCCTTTGGGCTATTTCTATATTTGGAAAGACTCCCGACAAATTTTGTTTTTTGATAACGCTATACATGTCTTGAACCGATTGGCAAGTGTTATTAGGAAAATTTAATTTAATGTATTCTGCAAAATGTATGCATTCGGAACCAAAAGTCTTTTCTACATCTTGATAAAAACTCCGAAAATTTTCGGCTTTTTTATAAAATTCATCGTGAGTTGTATTAGTGAAATCGCTAAATATGGAAAATCTTGCAAATACATCTTCATAGGCAGCCTTCCGTCTTTTTAGTTCTGATAAAAAAGAGTCGATAATGACGTAATATGTAGTTACTTTAAATTTGTATTCCTCAGTCTCAAATTGTGCCTCATTTTCAATATTTTCATCGAACTGTTTCTTTCTTTTATGTATTCTAGAGGATAGGTTACTGAAAGTAAAATTTTCATGGTTGTTTGATATTCTCTTGGCTTCCTCTACATAAAATAAAAATTCTTCTCGTTTTTTATTGATAAATCCAATCAAAGAACTATATAGATCAATAACACAACTAATACTTATTGACACTGACTGCAATTTTTGACTGACTGCATTACACCTTTCGAGGGTATCATTCCAAAACCCGAGTAAAAATACAAATTTTGGTTTTTCCAAACACGTTACCAAACCTTGAGCTTCATTTTTAATTGCAGGTTTCTCTGTTACATCTTGACTAATTTGGTGCAACGCAGATTTGACAGCGTCATAGTTTTCCCTAATGCTACTAACAGCCTTAGAACGAGCCGACCATCTAGTCTGGGAAAGGCTTTTCACAGTTTTTGTAGCTCTCTTTTCGGTACGTTCTATTTGGGATTGAAGTATGCCCCATCTTTTTGTAGATCCACTTAAGAAGGTATACACGTGTTGGACAGTGTAAAAAAAATTATTAGCATCTGAACATGATTGAGCTGCACTAGTTCCTACCAAATTAAGTGAATGGGCAGCACACGGAACGTAAATTGCCAGAGGATTTAATGCCTTAATTCTAGTTTGCAATCCACTATATTGCCCCGACATATTAGAAGCGTTGTCGTACGATTGGCCCCTGCAGTTACCAATCTCAATATCCAACTCCTTTAGTTTTTCGCAAACTACATTTGCCAACTGTTCGGATTTATGCCCAACATTTGGAATAAAACTTATAAATCTCTCTACCGGTACACTCTCTTCGGTGTCTTTTTGGCGTACATATCGGATTATTAAAGACAATTGGTCCACATGAGAAATATCTGGCGTTGAGTCCACAATTATTGAAAAATATTTCGCAGTTCTTATTTCATCACAAATTGTTTTTAATAGGTGATCCTTCATTAAAGTAATGAACTCATTACAGATTGTCGAGGATAAATAAGAGGTATTTCCCTTTCCAGGGTTGCCACGTTGGGCAATATGAGTTGCTAGAAAGGGGTCAAATTCGGCGATGAGTTCTAGACATATCATAAAATTTCCATTAAAATTAGAACCAAAAATTTCTTCGCTGCCTCTAAATGGTAGTCCTCTAGAACCTAGTTTTTTGATAACAGCAACCACTCTCTTTAATACGTTTTTCCAATACTCAATTTCGTTGTCAGTTTGAATCTTTAAGCTACTATCTATTCTACCTAAAAATATTTTTAATTTTAAATCTTTTTATCTACTCTTATTTAGTTGACAATATAACAAAAATTAACGTTGAAATTCTTGTGGAATTAATAAAGTGTATAATGAGAATCAAAGCAACAGATTAAACTTTTCGTATTCTTTCATTTTATATAATATACCTATTTCATATCGTTGAGAGAAAAATTAGACAAAAGGCAAAAGGCAACAATGCAAAATTCATTGTGTTTGATTGGAGAAAAGCGTATGATGATAATGATGTCATTTCAAATACTTCAGTAATGATCATGTGCCATAACAATAGGGGAAAAAATAAAATGGGAAAGTTTAGGCAACTAAGGCCCTGTTGTACAATCCTGGCTCAACCCTTGAGCCCAAGCTTAACTGCTTGCAGTGGCGTGTGGTGGGGTTTGTACTTGGAGGGGCGCACCGTACCATCAAACATTAAGTAGGTAGGGGTAGGGAACATGCAAGTAGGGTAGGTACCTACCAAAATTGCGTGAAAATGAATAAATTAAATCTAATCTAAATACGACACAATACACAAGGAACAAAAAAAGGAAATACTAAAAATTACATACCTGCAATACGTCTTCGATTCAGTAGGTCTATTTCATGTTTTTTGTGTTCTGGCGAATTCTCGTGCTGTTGTAGGGCTTTATAAACATTGCGCCAGTCTGAAAATCCTGATGTAAAAGCATTGCGCCCCCCCAGTAATTTGCAGGGTGCGCAAAATATGTTCTTTTTGGATACTGAATATACTAAATATGTTCGTAAAACTTCTTCACCATTGGCCATTTTTCGAAAAAATGCCCGTTTTTTTAAAAATCTGACGGTGTCTGGATAAACACGTTTTGTTTCCGGAAATTCCTCTTGAATATGTTGCTCTATTCCATTTTGTAACAGATATTCGATTGTTCTATTATCCCTTGCCTCCCAGTTTGCTGGATCACTACTTGTAATTAAACTGTTGGCATTTATATTTTTTTCGCCGTCGTTAACGTCATTGTCATTGACATCATTATCAGTTTCTACCGAGGTTTCTACAGACTTTTCTTTACCGGAACCCACTTGTTCTTGTTCACAGGTAGAGGAACTACTTGTAGTTGGTTCCTCGGCTAAAACCGAGGCAGCTGAGATACCAGGTATTTCACTTTCACTTCTTTGGTGTGGTTCGTCATTATTTGATATATTAGACTTTAAAAATAAGTCGATTTTTTGGTTTTTTTTCAACTGATTCTCTATTCTTCTTTGTTTGTCAGTTCTTAACTTGGCATATTGAGCGCCACTTAACTTTTTTCGTTTAGCGTCATTCATTTTAGTCAAAATTTCAATGCTAAAGATCCATAAATTTGTTAATAATTATAAATTTTTAATAATAAATGAGCATATACCTCGTTATTTCTGTAGTTCCGCTTAGAAAGGCGCAGAGAACAACACAGCAAGGAGTCAAGATGAAAATAAGTGACAATCCCAAATCCCAATCAAAATCAATAGCCGAATACTGGCGCACTCACGCAGCACCGCGCGACGTAACAAAGCGAGTAGTGGGGCGGATTTTATTTACAAGATCAGACTATCAGACACGTCACCGACTGTTATTGGCCGCCGGCGCGGCGGCGCGCGTCGCGCATCGGGTCGGCCCGGTCGGGCGGTCGGCCGTCCCGAGCGGCGCCGGGCGCGCGCTACTGCGCGCCTCTCCTGTTTTTATATTTATTTGAAAATTTGCCGCCCCTAAAATTTGGCGCTAGAAGCAACTGCTTCTTCTGCTTCATAGCTAATACGGCCCTGACTATTTGCCATATCTCCCTAACTCTTCCAACTAGCCTTCTGCCGTTTTGCAACTAGTGTTATTTTGAGTTACAGAATAAATGTAAAAATTGGCAGAAGTTTACTTCACATAATTGTTGCAAAAATTTTTTCAACATTAGCTCCTTCTGCCGAATCTTTATTCTCCACCTCCTTCTGCCAATTTTTTCTCTACTTATTTGCACTATCTCCGATTATCCTGCAAGTTTTCAATACTTTACCTTAAAAAAAAATTACGGAAAAAATTGCTCTATACAGTGTGTCCTAATTTGGTACTGGACAGCTCAGAAATATATGAAGGGCAAGGAAAACAAATTGTCTCAATTTTTTTTATTGGTGGTACCAAGGGAGAGTATCTCATAGGTGGTGGTATATTTGCATGTGGTAATTATTTCACGGCCTGTTATGATTTTTTAAAATAGCAAATTTTCAAGAAACCCCATTAGGGATTTTTTTACGACAAAATGTTATTAAGAAAACTTGTTCAGAATGAAAAACTGAGTAGATTCGCAAAATTTCAAAAGGCTAGGCCTACTTTGATTTTTAGATTTATCTTCCATTTTTTTTCTTAGAAAAGTGTCCTTTCTGGAGCTTTCACATCAAAATTTTATTTTTTCACGATGATCCAGTTTCCTTAATAATATTTTGACGTGAAAGCTCCAGAAAGGACATATTTCTAAGAAAAAAGTGGAAAAAAAGGCGAAAAAGCTAAAAATCCAAGTAGGCCTAGACTTTTGAAATTTTGCAAATCTACTCAGTTTTTCATTCTGAACAAGTTTTCTCAATAACATTTTGTCGTAAAAAAAATCCTAATAGGGTTTCTTGAAAATTAGCTATTTAAAAAATCATAGCAGCCATGAAATAATTACCCCATCCAAATACCACCGCCTATGAGATACTCTCCCTTTAGACTACCAATAAAAAATAGAGACCATTTGTTTTTCTTGTCCTTCATATAGTTCTGAGGTGTCCAGTATCAAATTGGAACACACTGTATACCTACTCACTTTATTCTTCCAGGGTGCCTTCTGCCCGCCCGCCTCTCGCTATGTCAGTAACAACGGAACCTATAAATGATCAAATTCCCACTTTACCGAGTGACCCTACTTTTACGTAGCCAGCTCTTAGACTATTAGTTTATCGTGAACTCTCAAAAGAAATCCTTATTATAGGGGCATATCCTCAGATAAATAACCAAGAATAAAGGGAACACCAGCATCAAAATACATACGTTTGTAGCCAACCCACATATTATGCAAATTTACCGAAGTAAACAAACATTACGGCCTGTGTACAACGTTTATCTGTGATAGGTTATATCCTGAGAAATATGACTTTGGCCACACACCACACACTTTCTGCATCCCATTGTATACAAAATCAGTCACTATAATATCCTAAATACTATATTAAATAGTCTACAAATTAGTAAAAAAAAAACAACTGAAAACACGAAAAATGCATACGCAAACAATGGAAAAACTTGACTCGCTGGGCAAACACAAAACAAATACCGCCTTATAATGAATGCGGCGGCAATGGCGGTGTTGCCATGTAGGGCGGTTTAAGGTATCTGTTGACGATTTTATTAAAGTGATAATTAGCTACTTTAATTACAACGCGATTTAGTTTTAGTTTAAAATTGTTTCATACAAGGAATTAATAGCTATACAATTGTTAATTTAGCGTTATGGGAGGTGTGCCTTCATTTAATACCTTATTAAACCCGTCTATTTTGAAATGAAATGCTGTAAACGATGGAGTACGTGGCATCACTCAAAAAGATGTTGGCTCTGTTTACATTTTGTTCTCACTCCCTCTATCCTTGGTTATTTCTCTGAGGGAACATCAATTAATATTGACTGCGGTTTTATCGAATCAAGTGTAAAAAATACGGTGACTCATAGTCAAAATTGTCAACACTATAACTCAGCACTCCAATATTGGAGAAATCGACGGGAAAAACTCGTTAAAAAACCTTTTCACGCCTTTACATTTTTAAATTAGAATAATTCTGTAAATGTGCATCATATAAAGAAAGAAAGAAAAAAGAAAGAAGTGTTTATTTTCCTGAAAAAATTGTTGATAAAAAGTTATATCCTTGAAGTAAGATTGTCATGGAAAAAGTTAACAGAGATACTGAAAAAGTCATAAAGAAAATTTGATCAGCGTGGTAAGTTATTTAGGTGTAAAACATTTCAAAGCGTCAGGCCTACTTTAAAACTGTGTAAATAAAAGTTAGGTACTCGGTTATGTCGGTAAGAATATTATTTAAAGAATTTATTTCTATAGACTTAGATCTATCGTCTCTATCGATTTTGGTTAGAATTATTGTAAATTAATGAACGCACCTATTATTAAACACCGTTTTCACGAATACCTATTAACTTTGCGATACATGTATGACATTTTGCCCCTAATCTCAAAAACGGCGAATCCTCACAAAATGCATCACAATGATGAGGCAAATTTGATAAACCTTGGAAAAAAATGAGCGAAATTTCCAAGTTTGGAGCTGAGGGTATATAAAATTGTAACAAAATTATTTCAGCCATTTTAATGCAATTCAAATTACCATATTTCTTTCTTAGAATCGGCCTTCATCTTAACACCCTGTATCTCGAAAACGAAGCGTTTTCGGACACAATGTCAATTTGTAGGTAGAATACACCATTAAAATATGGTCACCTATTTTTGTCACATCCTGTTTACAGAGTGTTACCGTTTTCGAGGGTATTTACATTTAAATTTTGGGTTGCCTTGATATTAATTTGAATAAATTATTATAACTGCAGGTATTTTTACCCAACTTTTAAATATCTATAACATTTCTAAATAACGCGGTAAATCACAAAAGCTCAAAAACAATCCTCTCTAAAAAAACAGTGGACGAAGGATTGGAAGTGTTTCAATAGTCCTCAAATGGTCACAAAATTCCTTTAATGCTTTTTGCTGTTAGAGTGTCTGGCTCATATGTCAAGTCTGCTGGTCAATATTAAATATTGACACAGCCTTATTAGTAAATTTTACTAATAACGCCAGAACACAAGTGTATCGATCCTACCAGTTGCCGCTTATCAGTTCGATGATTTTAGGTTTATTATTGTATTTGTAAAAATGGAGAAAATAAATTTTCCTTCACAACTGTACATTCCTGATTACGACTTCTTAGTACACCTACAATCTCCCTTCCCTTGTCCTTTTATATATAAAAAAACCTATACACGACGTATACGACGTGTTCCAATAATCCCCAAATGACCGCAAACGTTTCCAGATGCGCCTTTCTACAGAGTGGCTGGCTCATCTGTCAAGTCTTCCGCTTAAGATTTATGATCATTTGTCTTAGCCTGGGCAAGCCTGGGGAGATACGCAGCACCCCTCTCTCGCGCCGCTTCTAATTTCCTTTTTTATGGGAAACGTGCGTGGCCGCGAATGACCCCAGAGTCTTTTTTCGATACGGGCCTCTATCCTCCGAGGGACCTTATTTCACGTTTAGGTCTTTCATTCTTTCTTCTTCTTATAAAGGGTGGTTACAGAATAAAAGAGCTGCTCAATTATATTAAATACCTGAAGCAAGTATAGAGGGTGTTAAAAAAGAAGGTCGATATGTTGACCACAGATTCCTTGAATCAAAATAATATGACTTTTCTTATGTAATTTTTATGTAATTTAAATGAAATTTATTAATAACTGTTTTGTTTTAAGATATTTACTTAATGGAAATTTGGCAATGACCCTTTTTCTGAAATATAAATAATTTTTGTGGAATTTTTGTTACAAATTAATCCAACAAATGGAACAACTTTTTCTGCGTAGCCCTGTGGTTCATATAAATCATTGTTTATAATCGGTGTTAATTTTCCGTAATTTTTTGATTTAATGACATTATCATAATATAATAGAATTTGGTTTACTGGATATTGCAACTTATTTGGTTAGGTACCTACATATTGTAATTTTCTGACAATTTTAGGATTCTCCCCTTTAAGTTGGAAACAGTATTCCTCTCACCTAAGAGAATATAAAAATTTAAATTTTTCAAATAAGGTTAGGCAAACTACAAGACTCTGATTCATGTGCATTTACGTGAATTCCAACATTAGATATTTCTGGTACAGACTACAGAGTTTATATTTGTAGATCGTTGATTATTATTTCTTTTCCTTTTTAATATCTGAAAACTGAGAAAATCATCAGAATTTGCTATGGAAACATACGCGTCTACATAGCCAAGTGTTGCGTTTCCTTCCTTTGCGTCATAAAAAGTTATTTGTTTTCAAACACTTATTGTCATCTATAGCTACCAGTTGGATTCTATATGGTTCCTGAGTTCTAAGCGATATTTACCATTGAAGAATCTAAATATCTATTGCGAGAACACTATCATACTATAGTTTGTTGTTTGTTGTTTGAGAATGTTTGGCCCTACGTCACAACTCCCGTCCTTGGCTTACTCATGACTATACGACGGATATCGGTCGTATATTCACGAGCCAGACAAGGACGGGAGTTGTGACATAGGGTCGAACATTCGCCGAACAAGTGTAGACATGTTCTGAATTAATATCTTAAAAGTTCCGGCGTACGAACTTCATATTTCACTCAATCGCAATGGATAGAGATAGCTACTTCAGACAGTTGTATTGTGGCCATTATATTCTCGGCAACATATTCTAATTATAGCAATATAGACAAAAATACGGTTGTATACATTCATTAGCCTTTACTATCTCCTTTGTTCCTCTAAAAATGAACAAACAGACGAAGTGGTCCAATAATCCCCAAATGACCACGACTCCTCCCTGTTGCCCTCCCACCATTCGCGTAGTAGCTGACTCATCCGTCAAGTCTGCCGGTTAAGATTTACGATCTTTCGTCTTGGGCCCTGTGCAGGCCTGGGAGAGATAGGGGTCTCCCTAGCGCCCGACTGCGTGCCCACCTATGACCTTTGGGTTTCTTTACGCATCCCTTCCTAGCAGGCAAAAAGTCGCTGGAGAGCTCAGGACGGTAGACGAGCCTACAATAATGCAAGTCTAAAATTTATATTTATAATATGACCGGGCCGGGGAATTTCCCCTAAAAAAATGTGGACCATTCTCCAGTATAGCAGATGAAGAGAGAAAAAAATCATGTCCTCACCCGGTGTAGATAGACATTTCACTTATAAGAGTTATTTATTATACAAGGGAAAACTATTAGATTTTAGCTCGAGGTTGTGTTGTCTCCCGACGCGAAGCAAGATTATCTATACCAACTGTGACATAAGTTCTTTTTGGAGAATGATGCTGAGTTTCAGATAAACTGAAAAGGATTTTAAATAGTTTCTATAAAGGAAAATTCCATTACAAATTTCCTTACTTATTATACAGCTTGATTATAAATCTCAGAATCGGAGTGAGATATTTTAGTTCGATAAAAAAGGCTGATAGAGCTCATCGAAGACTTTATTCGTAGGTTCAAATTGAATTTTTCTATTGCAAATTGTAGATGGCGTTGCGGTTGAAAGAAACTTTTCGTTCGCAGTGACCCTGAATCCGAATTGTCCTTCGATGTGAAGCAAATTATGTGCAATAAACAAATTTTGAAAATCAATAGTTTTTAGTTATCGCACTTTTAAGTTGGCAGAGCATGTATATGTGCAAAATCTGTAGTACCCCGAGATTATCTTCAAAACTAAACACGAGAAACTAATGTTCTGATGAGTTCTTACAAATATCCTAATATCTCACAGAGGTTTTTTGTCATTTTAAACGTATAATTGTCAAAGATATGGGCTGAGGCGAAGAGTTAGTTAATACAGAAAGTTTTTTACTAGTATTTTTTGGTAAAATAGAAGTAACTCATTGTTAGAAACTGTCATTTGTGAAAGTTTTCCTATCTGGATGCCTATACTCTCTGGAGAGCGTGGAGAATACAGTCTTGCAGCTGCTCTGCTATTTTGCTTGCATTCATCAAAAATAAGCAACATATCAAATTTTTCTTAATTGCTGTATTGAAGCATAATTAAATTAAAAAAGAAACAGGTGACAGCCAAACACAATTAATTAATAAAACTATTTTGACACTTGCTAACACTGAGTTACTTTTGCTATGGCCTAGCAAAGCCTACTGGAACAAATCTTCGCCTTCACCCATATCTTTGACCATTGTGGCAAAGTCTAGAGATTCTCTAGACTTTGATTGTGGGTTTAAAATGACAAAACAACTCTATGGGATATTAGGATAGTTGTAATAAGAACTCATAAGAAGATTATTTTCTCGTTTTTTGTTTTGTTTATAGTATATAATTTGCTTCAATTTGGAGAACAATTCGGATGCAAGTCATTTCAAAGTCACTGCGAAAAAAAAATGACTCCCGATGGCAGCGCCCTCTACAATTTGCATTAAAAATTTGAACCTACGAATAACGTCTTCGACGAGTTCTACCAGCCTTTTTTCGCGGAACTGAAATATCTCATTTCGTTGCTGAGATATAAATCCGGGGAGCTTTAGATGAATCATCCTGTATATGTATGCATTTATTTTAGTAATATAATATACCTACCTACTTTATCTTCTGTGTCTTATTTTTATTAAGTAAACATTTCAATGCATAGGAATTATGAAATGTTATTTCTATGAATTATGTTCAGTATTATTAGAATAAGTACCTATTGCACTTATTCGTAGAAATAAAGTCCCCATTTGTCATTATTTCAAGTAATAATGAAGTTTTTAAATTTCTTTGTATATATTTCTACCACGAGCGGCGCCTTAAATCAACAAATAAACATAGAAGAAAATATCGCGTACAGTAGCTTAAAAATGGGCTAGCAAACCAGAGACTTTAGTGTATCTGGTGTGTTCGAGTACAAATAAATGTGTACGTATCTAGTTAAAGAACTATTTAGTTACGTTTGGCTACGTTCCGCAAATACATACCATCGCATTAGTTGCACAAAATCATATTTGGTGTCGTAAATGTGTTACATATTTCTTTGCCAAACGATAGATGTGTTTTTTAACCGGAAATAAAGTTAAAATTAAAAAACTAAAGTTAAATAAAGTTACCGCCTTTCGCAGATTAATTGTATCTCGAAAACGAAGTTTTAAAACATAGGTACAAGTTCATAAATAAGCTTTTCTTTTCATTTTTACGAGTTCTATCGCCTATTAAATTTTTCCGATTAAAACCTGATACAGCCTGTATATTATTTGAACAAATATTTCCTCATTGCTTGACACAATTACATTCGATGTTTTTGTATAGATTTTTTTCTATCACTTTTCGAATTTTAATTGCCCATAATGCCCACGTAGTGTTTACAATGTTTACAAAAAGCGAAACGAAAAGTGTTTTCAATCATTACATCCCCCGAATCTCGAACTGAAGGACAAATATTGTTTACACAAGCATTACCCGTGTAAACATAATTATCTCGAACTCGCCCTATGGCTGCTTTCAACAGCGCATCCCCACGCGCGCTTTTCTAAAAAAATGAACGCCACCCGTCCGTCTGGCTTTCTTCTGCGAAAAACACCCCATAATAAAAGGTTGTTTGTGGGCAGTTGTTGTGGATAAAAAACCCGATGTTTAATTATTCAGTGGCGCGACATGACAAACACTGTTGGTGATGCCCAGTTAAGTTAATAAAGTGAAAACATGGTACAAATATGTGGTAAAATATTACACTGTGACCCAATTTTTGTTCTTCACATAATAGTCCGGTCAAAATAGACAATCGAGGTTACATTCATTCGCATGTGATCCCGCACGAGCAAAAAAATTATTAAAAAAATTTTAGAGCATATACAAAAACTGTCCTTACACTTTTTCCTAAGAACCACCGTTTTTGAGATATCGCGATTCAAAGTTGAAGGAGTTGCAATCTCCATAATACAGTGTCCTCCAAAAAGTTCGCACCATAGGGGGGAAATTTTTAATTAACGTTTTATTTTGAAATTTAATTGTGGGGTTACCTTTTGCTTTAAAAAAGATGAAAAATGACCCACTCAAACGTGGTCATGTGACTTTCGTTATCTGTCAAAAATGACATTTAAAAAAATATATCGCCAAAATTCGGTTTAGTTGTTAAAATATCAAAAAGATTTACTTGAAAAAGTTGTTTTTTTTTCAATTTTACGTACGTGTACCAAATTTGAACGCTCTACTAAAATATTTAGTTTTTTTGCCAATTTTTAATATTTATGAAATTTTTGAAAATTTTAAAAACTCGAAACTTCCTAAAAACTATTTTATATCACTAGCTTTATCATTCTATTAATTTTTTATTGCTAATTACCGATAAGAATAGGTATTTTTCAAAAGAAAATGATATTGCCATCCATTGAATTTTAATTACCTGGTTTGGAACTATCCCACAAAATCATATTATTGTTATTAAAAGAGTGTTCACATATTTTCGACATCGAAATTTGATTTTGCCTGATATAATTTTTATGTTCTTTTAAACGAAAGATAAATGGCCTACAAGTCTCCCCAACATAGAACTTTCCACATTCGCAAGGAATTTTATAAATGCAATTTTTCGAACTTTGTACCTCATTAAATGGTTTCGTTTTAACTAGCATCGATCTTAATGTATTTTTGGTTTTAAATACTGTTCTGAAATTAAAACGATTGCCTATGCGTTTTAGCTTATATGATAGTCCAGGCATATAAGGAATAATTAGATTTACTGGTCGGTCCACCAGATTCATTTCTAATTCTATATTAGCATTGTTATTTTGTTGGCAATCCTGAAAAATTTGCTAAATAAATTCAATAGGATAACTATTTTTCTCAATAACATGTTTTATATGTTTAATTTCCTCCTCAAATTTTGTGTTATTAGAACAAATCTCTTTAGCCCTGTCATAAAAACTTTTAATTACTCCTTTTTTAACACTAATATGATGATTGGAATTAAAATGGAGATATCTATTAGTATGTGTTGGTTTTCTATAGACACTAGTTTCTATACTATCTGATTTCAGTATAGAAACATCTAAGAAAGGTAATTGATTATTATTTAATTAAAATTTAATTAAAATTCAATGGATCGTAAATATCATTTTCTTTTGAAAAATACCTATTTTTATCGGTAATTAGTAATAAAAAATTAATAGAATGATAAAGCTAGTGATATAAAATAGTTTTTTTTCATAAATATTAAAAATTTTGCAAAAAACTAAATATTTTAGTAGGTCGTTAAAATTTGGTACCCTTACGTAAAATTGAAAAAGAAACAACTTTTTTAAGTAAAACTTTTTGATATTTTAACAAATAAACCCATTTTTGGTGATATATTTTTTTAAATGTCATTTTTGACAGATAACAAAAGTCACATGACCACGTTTGAGTGGGTCATTTTTCATATTTTTTAAAGCAAAAGGTAACCCCAAAATTAAATTTCAAAATAAAACGTTAATTAAAAATTTCCCCCCTATGGTGCGAACTTTTTGGAGGACCCTGTATACCTACACGCCACGCCACCTGTGAGGTAGTGTACCCAGCGCACTTTTCCACGGTCTATTGCTGTCTTGTTTAATACAATAATGTTGTATATAGAGAGTAATTATGGATAGTTAATATATTTTTGTATAATTATTATTTTGAGCAGAGAATTATATCAAAACTTAAGGACAATTCATATTTATATTTGCCGCGATTTCAACAACCAAGGAAACAATACAGCTGTTACAGTTATTCTCTAAAATTGCCGTTTTCAGTATCGGTTCGATTTACTTAACCAAAGCGTTATTCTTCATGCTTTGTTTTTAACCTGGGATTTGGTGTTTTTGGGATTTTATCATAATTTTGATCTTTAATATAGCTTTTTATCTAATGCCTTTTTGAATTAGATTTCTATAAAAGAGTTCCCAGGCAGTTACATAATTATGTATTTTATCGTTGCTGAATTAAAATATTATTACTTATATACAAAACTGAAACATATCGTATAAATGACACTAATGTTTTTCTACAATGGAAAATAATATTTTCAAAATATACTCTGGTGTGATTTTGCACTTTATCGCACAAATCGGTACAACATTGTTGCATTCGACATAAATACGCTTCTATTATAGCCCTCCCTAGAAACAAGATATTTTAAATTATTTAAATTTCGCATATTTATTTATATTATTTACATATTTATTTTCGTTCCTACCTTTTGGTTTTTACATTGCGCATTTCAGCGCTAAAAAAACTGTCCATATCCACTGGCAGCAGATTATCTGAATCGTCTTTTATAAAAATACTGGATCCATCTCTTTGGCAAAAACTATTACAATGCAAACCGATGCCCTACACATGCACTTTTACATTTTACCATTTTTGAGTTAGTTTTTTGGCATTGGCAGAAGGAACCATAAATATCACTGAAATTAGGTATATTTATACATATTTATGTATAATATATTCAACAATAATACAATAATATGTATACTTATATATAGAGATATGTATAACTGTACAAATTAATTATAACAATATCGACACGTGATTAACTTCTTTGTCCGTCAATAAACTGTTGATGATACATTAATTTCATAAGCCTCATAATATTATCTAAGCCATCCACCAAAACGTAAAATGTATCTACTGTGTTTTTAGCACTTCTCTAATATTGTTTTTCCTGGTATGCAAACGTGCAGAAACACCGCCAGTGGACTATATTTTTTGGCTAATACTTACTGTGCTCAAAAAATAAATAAAAAACTGGATAGCTTGGCTTATACAAACATTTTTAAATAAGCAAATAAAAAAAATTTATGAGATCAGCCAATTATATGATAGAAAAACTAATACCTAGTTTCAAATATAAGAGTGCGTATATGACATACCTAGTATAGGTAACGGTAAATAGAAACCATTGGGCAGTAGTTCAAATCTCAGATGACGCAAAACATTTTTGATTTCTATTTATGATACATTCTACCCTTAAACAACTGCTTCGGCCAAAAAAATTGCACTTATGCATTTTGCAATGTACATATAATAACTATTTTATCCGTAAAAGCGACATAAACAAACGAAATCTTTTATTGAAAATAACAAAATAGTGTATGCAACTCACATTGTATGGCTATTAAGAAATTCATATTCATTACAACATTCGCTTGTCGTAACTTAATATATAGCTATTATTAAATGCTCCTTGCATAATATCATTAATATAGGCACTATTAAAGCTTTACATAAAACATCGTACCTACCAATATTTCGAATTTCAACTACTAAAGTGTCGCAGTTACAAGTACAATTTTAAAACGAATCATTCACAAAAATAAATTCCTGTTAAATATGAATCTTGTCTCGTACACTTTTGTCAAACCCACATCGATATTTCCCGTCTCAAGGCGCGAGCGCGGTGTTTACCCAAAATCATCCCAAGTCGACTATCGACGCGACGCGGGGATTTCCCTCCGCTCGCATATCTCCATCCGGGAACGGATTTTCGCCGGGAAAAGTACATGGAATTTTCCGGCCCGATTCTCGCCTCAAATCTAATTCAAAAAATTAGGTCGCCTATCTGGGAACACAAGCCTCAAATATAACGGAAGATTTCGCGATTACATAAGCCAATAAGCTCTGCGCGATTGGAAACGTAACGAGATCTTTGGTTTGGGCTGCAGGAAGATGGAGGGCTGGCTCATGCTGCTCTTGATGCGTTTTATTGGCAGGACGAAAGGGGGTTTTGAAATTGCCTCGTTAGAAATTTTAAAGATAACCAAACAGATATAAGATTCTACAAATTTTCAGTTTAAAAATATGGTTCTTGAGCTAAAGTTTTCCATACTCGCTGCTGATGACAATATATGTCTAGCGTTCTCAATATTGTAATTTAATCAAAATGGCCGCCGCTCCAAGTTGGCGGATTGTCATACTCTTTACAACCTACTTGATATGGATATGAAGTGGTGTTTGATTAATATAAAACGATAAGGTGAGTGACGTCATACTAGATATGTGATCGATTGATGATTTCAAAAAGCTTGTCGCAATTTGGCATTGAATTAGTTTAACGAAAACCTAAACTTGTTTTTATTATTTTTTCATAGATTCATTTAGTTTCATTACCTACATTCACTTATTTTATACAATAATAAATACCTGTCTCCCATTACCCTATCTGCAGGGGTAATGCGAGCCAAGCATATTTGTTTTAGATTTACTTTTTCAAAAAATATGGTTATTAAATTTGAACAAAAATCATTAATTGATCAATACAAAATATTCTTACGATTTCAATTTATGTAATAAGCTAATACTATTTTTTATGGTGTTATTTCCCGAAATTCTCCTCTGCTCCCCTATATATAACTGAGTTAATTATAGACGAAGATATATAGAGAACTAGGTAAGTAATTCAGTTAGTGAACCCCAATAGAAAACAAAAGGCTTTTTAAAAACTATTTATAAAAGAAACTACGTGTAATTAATCACTGTCTGAATTATTTTAGTGTCAACAATTAATTTTTTACGAAGTAGGTAATTGAAGAGTTCAGCCAGAAACGCTCTACATCTTCTTTGGAAAATTTGAAAACTTTAGACAATATGACCACGGTCAGCTGATAGGATTAGATCATAGTTTCTCAAGCTTTTTAGTGTCGTGAGCCACTAAATAGCCAACAAGTTGAGTACAAAACGTTGCGATCCTACCACAATATAATAATTTGATGTCTATCAAAGTTTTACATCAGCCGGTTAACCCGGCGATGATTCGTCGTTTTTTAGTATCTTGATTTATGAAGAATCGTTTTTATTTTTAAATGGCTTATAAACCCCTACGAACCTGTTCAAACGCTTACGAATCTTACTTATGCGAGAAAGCTTCTCGTCTATGGTGGCTTAAATATATAATATAGAAATCGTTTGCACTGATAATGCAATTATAGAGAAACTTTTAAGTAACAAACAAAATCAACCCTGGCATTAACTATTTCAAACAACTTTATTTTATAATGCTGTTATTGCCTGGTTTTTGTAACAGTTGTTTTTAAATTAAAAATACTTTAGTAAACGCGTATACGCGTCTAATTTTTTAAAACATTGCGACCCACCATATTTCCGAACGCCACTCACCTAGGGGTCGTGACTGGAACCGTCGCAATGATACAGGCCTACCAGCTGGGGGGGCAATTACTATTATTTTGTCTTCGTTGCCATTTGCGGCTAGGGCCGACTTTTTTCCCGATAGAACTAGGATAGCATTATTCGCTCAAGTACTACGGAAAACCCTAGAAAATCGTAGTAATCCCAGTGAGTGTAGGACAATTAGTAAATTACACGTATAAAGCTATTTAGGAGCAATACCGTGAACCCACATTTTTTGTCCAGCGCTCTTGGCCATAGCGGTGTTTTCCTTTAAAGACATGTGCATGCCCCTGCCTCAACATCGGTTCGAACCAAGGTCGATCGAAGGCAGAAAAACTTGCAGTCTAAAAAGTCACCGCGGCCGGACTTATTTAAAACATGCCGTGGACGTGTTCCGTTCCCAACTGCAAGGGAAACTACAAAGGAGGTCCTAAAGTGTCCGCTTCTTCCTCCATAAAGACCCCATTTTCAGGGAAAAGTGGGTGAAGGCCATCAAAAGAGATTTTGTTCCTACACAGTCTTTCGGGGTTTTGGTTTGGACTGTTGGAGAGTGTTATACCTAACAATTTTACGTGATTCAACGTATAACCACCTTGAAATCAGGAAGTTTTATGGTTTTATTCATTCGAATTTAGTTGTATACCGTACTTTCATCGTTTTAGTATACTTAGCCATGGCTGGGCGGCGCGCCGCCGTGTATTCGGCTGGGTTCGTCAATCGTTGGCGGGGGGGCGGGGCGTGTTTTTTGCTCGCAAAACTCGACTGATAAGCGGTGCGGGACTACCGTGTACTCCCCCCGCCAACGACTGACAAACCTAGCTGGACGCACGGCGACGCGCGGCCTATTCACCTATGTCTACTAAAACGGTGAAAGTACGGTATAGGCATGCAAATAAGAAACAATGGTATTTACGAAAATTTTAGCGGTAGATATCTAAATGCACCAAAAGCCCTTGAAAATGTGATTTTCACTCGTAGATTATTGTTGTAAAAACCATAAGCTCTATATATGTAAACAATCATTTTAAAGTGTTTTTTTACCAAATTTACCAAGTTGACATGTTGAAATTTGAATTTGGCGCCTTAGGCCCACCTCCCTTGGATGACTCCTCGCTTTCAGCTGCCGGGCCTTGTCATTGCAACGGTGCAGCCGTGACCCCCAGATAGAAAAAGGATGGAATAGATAATTCTAAAAATGTCGTTCAATGACAGGAACCCATAGGAAAGTGAGTTCATTTCATACGGCTAACTAGTAGAAAATAAAATGGGGTAGATACACATACCATATAACATACGTAGATAATGCACTTATGGTTGTAGAAAAATAATATTTTCCATTTCTTAGGAACCTTTAAGTATAAAGATACCTAGGCATTCCACCAGTTTCAACACACTATTTTTTTTAAATCACCCGCGTTTTTTTACTTTTGGTAAAAAAGTTATACATGCGCAAGTTCTCTCGCTATTCTGAACAAATGTAGTTTGAAACTTGGTTAACTACTTTTGAATAACTTTGAATAACTTGTCAGTGAAAAGTTTTAACCTTTTGAGGTGTCAGTTCTGTGTCCACCAAATTTATATTATTTATATTCAAGGATCACAAAAATATTCGTTTCATGTTCACTGAATTTGGGTTAGGAAAACAAAAAAAGACTCATAATTCTTGATCCTCAAAGTGTCTAAAACCTTTCAATATTTCAACCTAGGGGCACTTAAAATTCTATTGCTATTCTCCTCACTTCCATATCTCTATAAGCATAGACATACCACTTGATATTATTACCCTAGAAAATGAGGTGTTGAGATGCTACAGCGGACATGACTACAGGGGACACGGGTGTTAATATCCTTGTTCATGGCGCAAACTAGTTAGTGCGATGTCATATGGCAAAAAATTAAGGTCCAGCAATAATTGCTTAGGCAACATAGGAGTTTAAGGAACACGTTTGCCCGTAAAGAAACTAGAAGTATGTGTTTGTCTATCGGTTTCGCACCGCAATATATAAAGTGGAATTGTCACTCTTATACCTATACCCGGAGAAAATTACTAATTAATTTGATTGAGTGTGCTACGCGACTAAATCGTCGTCGCAACGCGTACTTTGAAAAGGACGACGATTTGGCGGGACTACGTACCGCTACTCTGAAACTCCAGCACTCTGAATTCTCACCAAAACGACTTCTCGGCAGACTTACCTCCCAAACAACTAATTTGCCACACAATAATAATAGGCGATTTTTCCACACAATGTATCGTAGCCCGTTTTGTTCCACACCGAAATCCCAGCAGTCCAACTATCAGTCTCGAGAAAGTCATTTGCACGCATTGCAACGTTGGTATATTAAAGGTATAGGTTTCGCCAGACGACGATCTGCTAGAAGGAGTCCTGGGATTTAGGACAATCGAAATGTCTGACTTGAAAGACTCTTCGGAAACCGTGATTATGCTTTTCAACTAGTGGAACTAGTGGAACTCTATGCAGCGATAACCAATTTAATATTATAATAATGAGGGAAAAACTTTCAGTCGAAACTCCACAAACACAGTGTATTCAAGGTAAACTTTACATGTTTCAATCCATCTAGGGGTCATCTTCAGCAGTTATCTTATATGTAAGCTAACAAAGCTAGAAAAAAGAGTCATATTATGCCAACTAATATGTAATAATATAAACGAATTATAATCTTAATCTTTTGTTTATTTTAAGAAGTTCCCTTTTTTATTTTTTGAGAAAGGGGGGGAGAGAATATTTAACACTTTATATTGACTAATGAGGACTTACCTTCCTAGACATGGTGTGTAAGTTGGCTGTATGTAGAAAATTTATCAATAAAATAATAATGATTTTTTGGTTCCTTGGAACCCCAAAGAGATCCCGCTATAAACGTTAACAAAAATTGATACCCAACTTTTTGATGGTAAGATTTGTCAGACTTCCTTCACCTAGCTGTTCTTTATTACTTAATTTTCTCTTTCAGATTACACCATTTTTCAATGATGAAAAAACTAATAGTTTGTGAATTTTTTTAAATTTAACTCTGGATATATAAAAATTCCTATTATTTTGTTGATAAATTTTCTACATACATGCAGCCAACTTACATACCATGTCTAGGAAGGTAAGTCCCCATAAGTCCTCATTAGTCAATATAAAGTGTTAAATATTCACTCCTTCCCTTTTTCAAAAAATAAAAAAAGGAACTTCTTACAATAAATAAAAGATTATAATTCGTTTATATTATTACATATACCTATTAGTTAGCATAATATGACTCTTTTTTTTCTAGCTTTGTTAGCTAAGATAATAATTTACAACTGAAGATGACCCCCTAGATGGGTCAAAACATGTACAGTTTACCTTGAATATCCTGTGTTTGTGGAGTTTCAAATGAAAGTTTTTCCCTTCTCATTATATCAACACACTCCACTCCAATATATGGACTATTTCCTTCGCTTAATTTAATATTAATTGAGTTTATTTTAGATTTGACATTTTTATGAGTAACAAATTCACCCTAATAATGTCTCTGCAGCATAGTTTATGTCATATTTTCACGTTAATTGAAATGAATTACTGACTTAAAAATCAGTGACTAAAAGATGATTTAGCTTTTAACAACCAATAGACAATCATATTATTAAGGATACTAAAGTCGGGAAAGAGCTTACTAGTGAGTGGAAATAATGTACATTTTTTTGTCAAATAATAGGAACCCATAATACTTAGCATCACAATGCTAAATTTAAAACAATCGTCTTAATGGTTCTATCGGTTTACAATTGGTTAATATATAGAAATAGTGACTCTAAAATGCTAAACTTTCGATATAGGTATACTGTCGTTCTGGAATAACTTTTGTCGCTCGTCATTTACAAGCCAATCACATGTCGAAAACCTACTTCGAAGATATAGATTCTGGTCTCAATTAAAGTTAGTTGTAGCCGAATCTACGTGACAGGCAAATTTAGGGTTTGTGTAAGATCCCTCTATGTGGAGATCCTGAATAGTGCCCTAATAGAGTTGTCATGCCTCAGCATTATACTCTCCGTTTAATTACACTATGAATTATTTGAGATGCGTGCCCAGTTGGCAATTAGATGGGTGCATCTAATTCGACTTAGCCAAGCCCCAAATATTTTACAAGCACCACTACAGACTATTAATCTCGTCTATCGGATTCGGACAAGGGCATAGGGGTGGCTTGGAGAATATCAAATTAACCAGATTAAGTTAGTTTAGGACAAAGGCAATGTGAGTAATAGGGTTGAACTTATTCTAACAAGGCCAATCTGCCTAAAATATTTTTGAATTGCCTTTGCCCTAAATTTCACGGCATACCGTAGCTTGTCCTTCGTTAGGAATGGAAAGGGAAGCGGAATGTTTTCTGAGTTATAGGTATTTCAATTTAACACTTTATGAATAATGTATACGACGGTGTCGGGAGATTTCAGATTTTTTTTGCATAAATAGGACGTCGGCGTAATACGTTGGTAGACACGTGTTATTATGCATTTACATGTATGTAAACATATGAGGAAGTAGGTAACTATGTCCTAATTTAAAATTTATGAACGCTTCCAAATATTGTTTTGAGAATTTAATATCGAATATCTAACACTTTTGGCATACATTTATTGCCGGAAAATACACTCATCTGCCAAATATGTTAATGTTGGATAAATAAATAAATCAGTATTAACACAATCCCACCAATTTCAACACAAAAAAGAATTTTAATTCTTAACATTGTGAAACTACTCAGCGTTTCGTAAAAAATGAATATATAATATTTTGCCATACCTACATTCGGAAAAAAGGGTGGCTGTGAATATATTATATCATTGAGTAAAGGAATAATAAGAAGAATCGAGCAAATGGCCGGATTTGTGACATCCTGATTTGTGACGCGCCGTGGAATTTAACCCAGTGCATTCACCACAAATTAAAAATGTAACTGCCAGGAGATCGATGTTGCCTTGCGCGCCATCTGATCTACGGTAGGTATCTAAATGTTGGTGTGGACAAGAACTCAGTTCACGGGGCCATGCACACGTTGATATACAGGGTGATTTAGTCATGATGTAAAAAAATTTAACCACACAATAAGGAAGGACCACCAAAAAGGAAGAAGCGAAAAAAAATTTTTTTTGGCGAAGTTTAAAACGTTGGGCAAATCAACCTTAGTACCTGCATAACTCGATGCACCAGATTCTAAGGAAACACTGAGGTGAGCGATGCTGCCATATTTCATTGGCAGTGTTCAACCTGATTATTAAAAGTTGATCTGAAGAAATGAGAAATACTTATCATCTCTGGGCAGTGTCGGGGTTGTCAGGTTTGATTCTTCAAATAGCAAGCGTTATATGACTTGAAACACTTTGAGAACATGTTTTATTCACACCACAATCACTGGCATTTTCTTGGGAAGTTTTTGCGAGTTCCCGCCTACATACCTACTACATAGTCTTTCAATTACTACCAGAACACTCAGACTCTAACGGTGTCTATCCATTTTGCACATTTTTTCCTGTTTATTATGATAAATCATAGACTGGCGACTAACGTTGTTGGCGTTCACGCTTTCACTCAGTTCTGAGTTCATTGGTCATGGTTAGTGCAGTGGCCACTAGTGACACTATTTTATAACTCTTGTTGACATTAGAGCTGCAGAGGTTGTTGCAGATTTCTGTATATGCCAGGAGATCCCTGGCGTATCCAGAAATCTGTAACGACTAAGGGAAACCCCTGGCGTATACAGAAATCTCTTACAAGTTCTATCTGCAACGCCTCGTTACAAAATCATTCACATCAAACAGCTTTAAAGTTACTTACTTAGAAAGTCGATTTGACAAAAAATTTCTAGTGAGTAAGTAGTAATCGCATGTGCAAAAATGTTACTGAGCCTTAAAAACTGTGAGAATATTAATTACATTTAACATTTAAATATACCTAAATACGAAAGAAGAGGTCAAAACAAGTAGGTGCAGTTGAAACTTTTTAAAAAGACGAATATACAGGGTGTAACTGAACTGATGGTCAAAAATGAAACCACGTATTCTTGGAGTCAAAATAAGGGCACTTCTTCATATATTTTTTTCTCCTACGGGCCATAGTTTTTTTTTATACAGGGCGTAGAAGTTTGGAGAAAAATACACATATTTCTTAGTATTTCTAGAAGTATACGAGATATTTTGATATTTTGTTTGGAAAAAACAAAAATGTCTTTTAACAGATGTCATTCAAATTGCAGAAACATAATTCAAAAAATATATAACAAAACAGGAATTAACATTTAAAACAAGTTAAAAAGTCCAATTGAAACAAGTTATACAAATTGATATTGATTGAATTGAATCCATTTATGTTTCTTTTACTCAAGCGTTGAACGGAAATCACTAAAAAATACTTGACACGTAAACTTTGTTTAAAGGTGTAATTTTTAATGTTTTAATTTTAAATGTTAAATCGCCCTATTGTTGAGTGTAAATTGGATGTGTTCTAAAAGGGGAATTTTCGGCAGGGTCGGCTCTAGGCGTATGCGAAACGGTGCGGAGAACTCGGCTCCGCACGTTCTGACCGGCCCTGCGCGTCCGAGTCCCGTACAGGTTGATCCAAATTTGAGGACCCTGTCTATTTTTAGGAAATCGAGAGAACTGTTCTAAAGATTGGCATTGATAAGGGAATAATTTAAGCCATTACAAGTACAGATTTTTGAAAACGGCTTGTTCATGGGTCTTTACAACTCGCTGAATATATTTTTTCCCCATCCAAATCCCAGTAGATACCTAGGCCACAACGTAGTTTTCAAAAATGTACTTGTGATGTAATGGCTTTAAACCACAGAAAATATTCACTAACGCGGAGCTCAAACTATCTATTCCTTTTCGGTTGTCGGGACCCCGCATTCTCAAGCGGCATCTAACCCCGCAGAAGCCTGAGCCGGCCCTGATCTGGTAAGTGCTCGTTTTATCGGACATTTGGGGTAAGCGATCCGGCAACGGCCAGCGTTACGCGGAAAAGGGATCTGCAGGAAATTATGCCGCGTTGGACGAAACGGACGATATTTTAACAATTTTGCATCCTAATAGATGGCTCGAGGGATGAGACTATGATATTTTAATAATTTTGCAGACTATTAGATGGCGATCCCTGTTTTCTACAAATTTACCTGTTAGCAACTCACAACATGGCAGCAGTTCCTCTTCCCCTGTTACTCCTTTACTCAATGAGGATTGTCGGGGACCTGAAATAAACTGATTTTTTGATTACACCAAGTTTGGTCTTCCTTCAGAATAATTTTTGTAGGTAGGTATATTTGAACCACTGAGAAAACAAAAGATATATTGGCTTGGATCCACTAAAACTGATTTTGCTGATAGTGTTGTTTTAATTATTTCTGACATTCGCCGCCACTGGCTATACAGAGAGGACGGCACATCGATTGCGTCATCTGTAATTAAGGCCTTAGTTAATGATATACTAACTACGTGCTCGTTGTTCGTGCGACGGTCGCGTTAGCTTGCAATGAGTCCGGGATTTTTGGCCATTTTAATGAATTTTAAAGCTGCGGACGGTCGTTTGTGCGTGGACAACAATAGTAGGTATTTGATGACAGTTTTCCCGTATCATATTTTCCCCTTTATTAACTCGAAGCGTCAAGCGAGCCGCATTAGGTAACCACCTTTGATATCTCACCCTATTGAGTTCTCAAAGGCTCATTTTTACCTCCCTCTAAATTTTTTCTCCCCCGTCCCTTATCTACGGTCCTGACGTAATACGTATACGTAATACGTGTACCTACAATAAGAAACGTTAAAAAATCATATAATCGCAACATTACCAGTGTTCTCAGTCAATCGTCGCCACTGACCGGTAAATGATTTAACGTCGACTGCCGATTGCCCAATTAAGTCCTTATTTAATGACAAACTAACTATGGATATATGCTCTATATGTGTCCGGTGGTCGCGTTAACCCGCGATGAATCCGCGTTTTAATGTAAACCGAACTTTTAATCCTCGGAATGCCCTACGGATGTGGGCAATCGATATCGAGAGCATTATTTGCTTTTTCGCGTCGTGTTTTACCTTTCATAATCCGCAGGCAAGCAAACAAACCAATTTTTGATTAAATCTTAAGCCATTTTCCACGATGGCGAATATAATTGCGTTACTGAAAGACCTCTAGAAAAAGTATTTTTTTACATTCACTCAAGGAAAAGTGTAGGTATCCAAACTCCAATAAAGTATCTATAGGTTATTAGTTTCCTAATCGGTTAATGTCATCACAGCAGTCGCTACCACTGGATGTGGATGGGGCGTCACATCGATTGCCCCATCTGTAATTATTAAGGTTTAGTTAATGATCGACTAACTACATGCTCAATATGCGTGCGACAGCGTTAGCCTACAATGGATCCTCGCTCTTTCCAGCTTTAATGAAAACTGAATTTTAAAGCCGTTTGTGCGTAGACAACGATAATATTTCCAGACAGTTTTCCCCGCCATATATTTTCCCTTTATTAACCCGAAGCGGGTCGAACTAAGCGTGTTTGACATCCCTCGCTATTGAATTATTAAGGATTGGATTTATGTCCGCAAACAACCACCAAAACCTTTTTGGCGATATTTTTTAGAAGGTACCGGGTGGCCCAAAGATTTTGCCCTTTTTTGTTTTGTCTATAATTTATTTGGTTATTGACCGGTCTTGAAAAATGTGGCGCATGGTTTCTTGCAGAAAAGTTAAAACTTAAAAATGACCTTTGTTTGGGCTAATTCTGTTTGAAGAAAAAAATGTCTGAATGGTGCAACCAAAACAAAAAGTAAATAAATTGGGCCTTATTCTCTACTATTTATCACCTTTGCAAGGAATATTGGTCAATCGCGAGCGGACCTATAGGCAATAATAGAAAGGGCAATTTTCATCATTGTTCTGCTATAGTAATAAACTGACTTCGTTAATATACCCATTTCTGTTTATTTATTAACCGATTTTAACTAACGTTCCTTGATAGACGGACTATTCCACCCCGGAATAGCGATGTTCGATAAAATCTCTTAATAAACAAAAAAAATATGAACAAGTGCACGGAGGCAAAATAACGCTTTCTACTAATACGCGTAACTTCGCCCCGGCTATACCGATTTTCCTCGCAGCGGCTTTAAAATGCAGAGGATGGACAGTTAAATTGGTTTTTGTATGGGTTGAACTAATCCTAAATTTTTGCTTAAAATAGAATTACCCCAAAAGTAGAATACTTTCAAGTATACTTAGATACTGGAATTTAAAAAATTTGCCTTTTTTCTGTCGATGGTCCATTTTTTTGCAAGCAATGGTGAAACAGTCATTAAAATCGGTTAATAAATATTAAAATTGTTTGCCCAACAATAACGAAAATGACGCTTTCCATTATTGCGCACAGCTTCGCCCCCGATAGACCGATTTTCCCTGCCGTGCTCTTAAAATGTAGAGAAAATGGTCAATTGCTTTTTCTATTGGTAACATCAGTCCGACATTTTCCTTCAAAAAGAATTAGCACAAAGAAAGGGCTAAATTTAAATAATGCGCCGCCATGTTGGATTTTAAATATCGGCCATTTTAAAGTTTTCTGTTGATAATTCGTTCTCCTCTGCAAGCAACGTATTTTAATAACTCGGTTAGTAACTAAAAAATATATAGACAAAACAAAAAGCACAAAATTTCTCTGCCCACCCGGTATATCTGCTGTTGATAGCTTATAGTAACATTTTGACGAGTGTTCAAGTGGTGCTCGAAGCACAATGAGTAGCATTTATAACATAAATTTAAATGGGAAAAATCATACTTACCATTTATAGGATAGCGTCACTTTACCAGTAACCAAGTATATACCAGAACGTCAAGTTGACATATTTGAACGATTCAGTTTTATTATGATTATGACATATCTTTCAGAAACTAAATTGACTACTTTTTTGCCTGTTGTAGATAATCAGGTAACAATAATAATAATAATAATAATAATAATAATAATAATTCTCACCCTCACAATACTCCAAACTAGGAGTACCCCAGAAGCAACCACATGCTTGTGCAGATCTAAGGTTCCTGAAAACAAAGCACTATTTTAAAAACACTATAAATCTGGAATGTTCTTAGGGTGGCTCCTTCTCGTTATTACCAATAAATCACAAACAATAAGGAACCAGGTTCTTGGTTTCATGATGAAAATTAATTTTCTAAGAAGATTCATTGCAAATACACCATTCAAATATTAGATCCAGCAGCTGGAGCCTTTTTAAAAAGCAGGCAATAATAAAATAATAATTTTTCAAATATTCTTGCCCCTGTAAGTGAGGTGGTTCCAGTAGTTAATATTGTAATCCTGGTCATGTTTAAATTTAAAAAAATTTGCGATTTTTTCAACTTTCACTTCTCTTACATAGAGCCAGTTCACTTTATCACAAACTGTATCTTTGTTCGATTTACTGTATTTCATACGAAATTTTCACAGAAGAAACCTCAAGCATATAGTTTGCAAATTGGGTTTATAGTGTACTTTAATATAAACAGTACGTTTTGTCGTCTGCCTATATTGTTCAACCATAGCTGGCGTTTGTAAAATATAATGTTTGTGGGGATTCTTGGTGAAGGTAAGGTTTTTTTCAAGGTCAAGAGATAAAGCCTGGACATGAGCATTTTCTTTTGCACACCTAAAATCATTCTTCATTCTCTCTCTGGTGATTTCAGCATCTCGGTTTTCAAGTTCCACCTTCAGATTTTCATGTCCATTGGAGGAACTTGAGATTTGAGCATTCATGGATTACACTTGTTGCAAGTATCTTATTTTTTAACTTTTTCCAAGTAATATTAAATTCGGAGTAAAATATTTTTTTGTTCGTTGACTGACTAATAGCATTATTTCCAACTTAGTCTTTGTAGGTTGTACATTAGTTCGATCGTCATATTAGTGGGAAGGTATTCACGATCAGTCTGTGCACGTCGATATAGTGATTTCTATAATTGAAGATTTTCCGAATATACCTATTACACGACATCATTATTTAGAATATCAGCAATAATTTTAATGTGTTTTCCATGATTTCCACGACGGTCTTTTAAGTCGGGCGTTCTTTTAATAAAGAATATATATAAATGCATTTTGAAGGTCATATGAAATAAGCTCCCAATATTTTTCGAGTATAGCGTTACGAGTTTGGTAGGTACCTGAGAAATTTCTGTTTTGCAACACTGGTGCCTCTTTTATAGACATGCTTAAAGTTTGATGTTTTTTAGAGATTTGCGCGTCTTGTCTGTTTGGCCAGGATATACTTTGGTTTCCTTTCTTTTCGTGGCCTATACCTTTACTTAAGGCACTTGATATTTTCTTGCAAGTCCTCTTCTTGAAGACTTATAGAAGATGAGTAGGTAAAATCTGGATCTCTGTCATCTTCAACATATTCCTCAATGTTTTCAAATTCATCGTCATGCTAGAAGTTTGGGACAGTTGAAGAGTGCGCAATTTATTCGCCATTTAAAGAAATTGGTTATGTAGGCGAGTAGTGAACCTAAACAAAAAGCAAATGCTTCTTATTAAAGCGTTTATTATTCTCATTATTAACTATCTCTTTGTCTGCAGTCTGTAGTAACATGACTACTTCTCGGTGTGCTGTCTACATCCTCCAATTCAATTAGCTCCATCGCTTGAACCATTGTTCGATTGTTCTGGTTCTATAAGAGGACATGATTTGTATAATATATGTCCAAAAATCTTAATCCGATTTTTTAAGATAGAACAAAGTTACATTCAAATGAAACAAAACGTCGCATTTACGAAAATACCGATATCAAATAATAAAGAACCACAGAGTTGAAATTTGTAGGTTATGAACTTGTTTTTATTTTTATAATTACCTGCGCTGTGATTTGTTCCTGTAAGAGGTTTAGTATTTTTTGTCCTCTAGACACCATTCTGCACAATAGTTCCTATTATTTCACGTTAGAAAGCACTAAAATCAAGTCTTAACAACGCACTAATCCCTAGCACTTCGGTTTGTCTTTAAAACTGAATAATAGCTCAGGTAAGTTCTAGAAAATAGTCCCTTCCTTGATAGATGGCTATATGTATTTAATATGCTGCTCCGAGTCAATATGCCACAAACGGGGCATTTATTGAAAAATTAAATAATTATGTTTTGTTTCATATTTTTTTCTGCGAAAAATGTTTTAGTAACATTACATCCGAAAAGAACGCTTTTTCTCGACACTTTTTGGTCCAGGTTATGGAAGCAGTTCAGTTATACATATAGGGATGGCGCAGTATACGATTTAGGAGTGAAAGTGATTAAACCTAAACACTAACTGTTACACAATTGTCTTCTGCTCTAGAGACAGAACACCGTCCTGAGTTATTACGAAGGGGGCGTCACATCGCTTCATTTGCAGTTAAGACTTTAGTTAATGACGTACCTGAATGCTCTTTGTGCTATACTGAGTCGCTAACCCGCGATATTCGCTATTTCGTACCCGTTTTATATCGAAAACTGAGCTTTTAATCCGCGGCCGCTCTTTGCTTGCAACGAAAATATTTGTTGGTGTTTTCCCCCTCTATTAATTCCCAGCCGACCGCACCAACCCTGTTTGACGACCCGGGGCTATTAGATTATTAAGGGGAGGTTTTATCTTTTGAAATAGCCCCAAAACCGCGTGATTTTTGAGAAAGCCAACCTGCTTATATGAATGGCTCGCTATGCTGTTGAGTTTGGTACTTGTTTGTTTTTGTTGTTAGAAGCCGAATTTTTATTTGCTTTTACAAACTGGTCTTTAGGTTATGGTTACAAAGGATGAAAACAAATCTAAAAATACATTTTCTATTTGACTTATCGGCTTGCAATTTAGAAAATAAAGAAACGCGTTTCATGCTATTTGGCAATAATGATGAAATGAATAAGCATGAAACTCGTGTATGCGGTTTTTAGTTTTTTTTTGTTAACTTTGAGTGCTTGTCACTTTTTCTTGTAAATACATTTACACTCACAATCTTACGTCTATATATAAGCAGCCATTTGCAAAAAACTGACTAACATTTTTTCAGTCCTGAGATATCTTCTGTGCCCTAACCTAAAAAAGAACTATAAAAACAACTGAGTTCGTATATTTCACTTAAGGAAAAGTTTAGATATCCAAACTCCGATAAAACCCATAAAGGGGGCTATAAGGGCCGTATAAGCAATTTCTCCAAGTGTCTGTTGCTTTAATGATAAACACTCGCCGCCACTGGCAGCAGATGAGGCGTCACATCGATTGCCCCATCTGTAATTAAGGCCTTAGTTAATGATGGACCAACTGCATGCTCAATGTGCGTTCGACGGACGCGTTAGCCCGCAATGAATCCACGCTTTTTCCCGTTTTAATGAAAACGGAATTTTAAAGCTGCGGAAGGTCGTTTGTGACTACAATAATATTTGCTGACAGTTTTTCCCGCTCCGTGTTTTCCCCTTTATTAAAGCGCAGCGGTTCCCACTGACCGTGTTTGACATCCCTCGCTATTGAATTATTAAGAGGCGGTTTTCATCGAAAATAACACCGAAATAACCTTTTAGCATCAGAAAGAGGGTCTAGCCAGATGCCGATGTGTGATTGTGGTGTTTTAAAGGTGAATTTAGATTCATTTATTTTAATTTAATTATTAATTTAGGAAATAAATATTGTATCTCACAGCGTTCTTGCGGAGATACAACTGTTTTAAAGTAAGTTTAGACATTTCTTTTAGAAATGTAATGTTTTGCAAGATTTGGATATCCTTTAAATTTGTTTATCTTCTGTAGTCATGCAGGGTCATACAAATAATAATAATTATAATAATTCTCACCCTCACAATACTCCAAACTAGGAGTACCCCAGAAGCAACCACGTGCTTGTGCGGGGGAGGGGGGAAATTACTATTATTTTGTCTTCGTATATAGCTATATATAGCTATATAGTGAAGATAAAAAATAATTTGCAAATATTTTTTACATTCAGGCGCGAATATCTTCAGAACTATACAAAATACGAGCACAGGAGTAAAAGAACCAGTGATATTTGTTACATCACCATATCCAAAGGACTATGTGACTATTTCAGAAAGGAAAAGTAGGTACATACAGTGTGTCCCGTTTTTCATGTTAACACCCCTGAAAATCTAAGTAGGCTGAAGGAATTGAACGGGGCAATTTTTTTATAGATATGTCCCTGAAAGGTCATCATTTGCGAAGTATTGGTTTGGCATTGCCGCGAAAGCCTGGCCTACTGCGATTTTTTAAACGGGTGCGTTTTTCGAAAAACCATATTAGGCATTTTTTTATTTACAATCTGACACCACAGCGTTAATCAGGACACACCGAAATCCCCATATACCAAATTTGAACAAAAAATATAGGGAGTTCCATTCTGCAGGGTGTCAAAGTTGAGCAAAATAGGAATTTTAAAGGCATCTGGCGAGTCAAGTGTGCTATGGAATTACCTCAAAACAGTTGAATGGTCAATAGGACCACTCAAGGTGTTGGTGTGCAAAGGTCCAATACAAAATATACAGAGTGTTCTTATTCGTGCTATCTCAAAATACTGAATTTTTGGAACTTTATACGGGACAAAAATCGAGTATATCAAAACCGCTCCACACACTATAAATGAACTAAATCTAAAAAATACAGAAGCCTGCCAGTTAGTAAGTCCATATCAGTTAAGGTGGCTGGTGTGCCACAACAGGAAACGCACAGAAAGTGTATCATCTTAGACAGTGACTTTGTTGAAAAAGTCCAATATTTTAAATTGTTTTTATTTGTTAGTTGGCATTTTGTAAAGAAATACATTACTTTTGTGTTATCAATATTTTTTCAATGATTCCAGAGCACTCTTGATCCGTATAAGTTTCATAAAATTTCAGAATTTTGAGATGGCTCAGAGAAAAACACCCTGTATATTTTTGTATTGAATCCTTGCACAGCAACACTTTGAGTGGTCCTTTTGACCATTCAACTGTTTTAAGGTACTTCCATAGCACACTTGACTCGCCAGATGCCTTTAAAATTCCTATTTTGCTCAACTTTGACAACCTGCAGAATGGAACTCCCTGTATATTTTTTGTTCAAATTTGGTATATGGGGGTTTCGGTGTGTCCTGATTAACGCTGTGGTGTCAGATTGTAAATAAAAAATGCCTAATATGGTTTTTCGAAAAACGCACCCCTTTAAAAAATCGCAGTAGGCCAGGCTTTCGCGGCAATGCCAAACCAATACTTCGCAAATGATGACCTTTCAGGGACATATCTGTAAAAAAATTGCCCCGTTCAATTCCTTCAGCCTACTTAGATTTTCAGGGGTGTTAACATGAAAAAACGGGACACACTGTATATAGGGCGAGTGTTTTCAGTGATTAGCTTGAAGATCTTGTTATCCTACTGCTAGAAGGACGGTTAAATGGGGGGGAAGATGTGCAGTTTTTGGGCCCAATTAATGCGCTTTTTCATTTTTGTAAAAGTCCATGGGCTACTAAAAAATCTTATTATCGCTATTTTTTCAAATTCTGCTAGCTATACCTACGTTGTTTTTGATTTGATAGAAAAGTGTAAATACGAAAGTAGGGAATTATGTAAGACGAATAAAAATAATCATATTTTGCATGTGAGCTGCCAATTTCGGGATATGACATACATTTCGATTTCTGCAAACCAGAGTTGGCTACGGTCTCATTAAATCGTGCATGTTTTTTAGGCTTTCCCACGATAGAATCTCCGACCAAAAACCCATAGATAAGTAGATAATGTCCTATCTCCCCACAGTAGAATTGTTTGTAATGAAAAATCCCTAACCTCAATTTGTTATTGATAAACAACAATTTTCTGTCTAAGTCCCCAAGGCCATGGGCGTGAGCATTTTTAGGAGGCTAGAAATTAAAATAAAAACTAAAATCATGCAAAACGATACTTTATCATAGTATCTATTTACAAATACATTGAAAAACAAACGCTTGTTCCTTCATATAAATAATGCAACTTGGTTTTTATACCTACACCCATTGTTTACTGCGAGGTGATCTGAACATATTATTTTTTCTTTATATAGTTGGTAGAACTATGTTAGTTTCCCAAAATGACGATCCAGTTTTGCCTTAAATTTGGGTCTGCGAGAAACCTTAACATACTGGTAAAATGAGTAATTATTAATATTTGCCAACAAAAATATCCCCAAAAATTTGCTATTGGTTGGTTGGTTTAAAATTCAGTCATTTTATTAATCGCAACTTTCATGTAAATTTTCATGCACATTTGTTTTTACCAAAAAAAGTCGAAATTTCTTTTGAATTGAAGTTACCAATGGCACCAGATAGAAAACGTGCAAATTGGCTTAGGAATTCCACTTATTTTTGTATACCAGTAATAAAATTTATTACGCAATCGCCCCCATCAGCCCTGCAACTATGGATATAATACTTAGGTACCTCTGTAAAGGACGCCGTTGTTTTTATTCTGCAGCATTTTATACACACTGCACAGTTTTTATCCATTTTGAAATAGTCCACAAGCCTAAAATTCACTTTCACAGCACTGAAAATCGTACAATTTTCGCTAAAAATATTAACAAATACAAAATTATAACAGCAGCCGCCATTCAAATTCGTAAATGGATGGACGAAGTAGTGCTGCCAACCGAATAATGTGCTCATCGGGACAAAGTCCCACACTGTTTCGCTACCCAATTAAAATTTTGATTGGCTGAAGAGCTTGAGCACTCTTAAATAAACAAACGATCAGTGTTTTCAAAACAAATGGAATAATGTTGGGAAACTCTTCTGATATTATTTACTTTATCTACGGAGTTTGGGTCGGAGGATAGAATACTCGATATGAGTAAAATTTCGGAGTTATGGCCGTTTTCCTGTTTTATTCTGATTTTAACTGAGTTGACTATGGAAACGACAAACAATTTATTGACAAATGTTCTCGACATTATTTAGTTCAAGAACACTTTTCAGTTCTACAGAGTATGATTTTTTCAGACCTGGAAACGCGTGATAATGTCGGGAGCGGAGTTGGACTATGTAGTTATACCACAGAAAAGAGATCAGTAGTAAGATTATTAAAAAAAAAAGAATCTGCAGAAGATTTTTGCTAGCGATGGCGCAGAAACGCCGACTATAATAGATTCGCTGCAATATATTTGCCAGCCATTTGTACTACATATTAAGCCAAGTCTTAGATACATATTTTTTCTACAGTTATTATCTAATAAATTTTGGGTCGTCTCATAACCAACGATTTCCACGCGTCGGACTGGAAAATCGGAAAACATATTTTTTCGGACAATGTGAAATTGGATTCTAGATATTTTTTTCAAGCAATCTTAAAAAAATCAGCAGGTCATCAATACATCTTTTAAAGTCGTTATTTTGAGATATTATGTTTAAAGTGGTAGACATCCTTCAATTTCCACAATGTCTGTCGGACAATAATTTTTTTCTCTCGCGTTCTCTTGCGACTACATTTTGTAAAAGTACAGTACCTATAAATTATCATACAACGGCAAATGCACGTCTTTCGGAAAAATGGTAGGGGGAAGCCGCGATTACGAACATTTTCTTAGACGAAAAGGGTGGTAGACTAGGCGCAATTAAGCCACACAAAAAGTTATAGAAGGATATGTATAAATTGCACTTTATGTGGGCTATGCCTACTTCATGGACAGTGTGGAAATTTGCAAATTTTTACAGACATTTTTTCAAGGAATTATATGATGGTATATGGCAACGCGGTGGCAGAAAGCGACCACACGACTAATGGCTCTCAAACTGTCTCTAAAATTCGGGATAATTTTTTTCTGCACACTAAAAAAATACTTCCATAGGCGTGCTTTTGGGGGTCAGAACCTATCGCCAGTTAAAATTTCTTTACTAATCAAAGAAACATTCTGTATATGTGTTTATAGAAAAAAAAAACACTGATGGCCAAGAGCGCCTCAAAAAATGTAGATGCACGGTATTGCTCCTCAATAGCCTTAATCTGAGTGATTTACTGTACTTACTGGAATTACTAGGGGAGACCGGTATCAATTGTAACAAAATATAAATTTTATTTTTTCATGTCGATGTTTAAACGAATCTAGCCTGGTTCTGTATATCAATAATTAGAATAGTACCTTGCAAATACAGTTGTAACATACATATTTATAAATATTATTTTCTTTGTGAAGAAAATAAATAATTATAAAGAAAAGTTCAGTGTTACTATTAACACCGGGTTGGTGTCAAATGTAACGCTTATCGTCTCAATTGTAACATGAAACATACTGGAGTTATAAGGTGTATCTGGCTAAGATTAACATGCCATAAAAATATTTTTAAGCATTTATTGCAAAAATGTCTCTATACATGGATAAAAAAAAGTAAGTAAAATAAATATTTGAAGTTTTGAATACTGAAAACTATTTTTCTCCAGCAGTTAGTCGGAAAGGCAATGGTGACAAATAAACAAAGGGTCATTTTTAGCACAAGAACTGTGCGCCCATTGCTTGCATGTCCTGCACTGGAGCCAATCTTCATTACTTTGTTTATAATCACCACAGCAAACCAAGCAGAAGGTTTCCTCGTCAGAAGACCTGTCTGAATCATCTTTCCTTGCAGCCTGCTTTGTTTTTTCTCTTTTCTTAACTTTTCCTGTCGATGTTGCACTTCTTTTAGTTCCTTTTTCGTTCAAAATTGTTTTTTTAGCTGCAGACACCAATCTTTGGTTATATCTCTCTTCCAGAATATTTTTTTCTGGAGTGTCTGTAAGCACTGCAGTTTTTCCTTTTAATCTTCTAGTTGTCTTAGTCTTGATTTTGGTAAAGTCCGCCTTTGGTAATGGGCGAATATATTCTGGTGTCACCTTTGAGGGCGGCAATGGCATTACTTTTTCTGAAATAGGTGGTGGTGTTGAACAAACCATTCTACTTCCTGGAGTCGAAGAAGGCCCTTGAATTATCGTGTCTAAAACAAATTCAAAGAAGTTGAAAATCGACGAATCTAGAAATTTGAATTGTTTACCGTCAAGAATTGTGACCACTCCTGCTTTTGAGGTGCTTGGCTTGGCTTGAATTGTAGTCTCTGAAACAAATTAAATCGGGTTGAAAATCGATGAATTAATGTAGAAATCACCTAAGTTAAATTAGACTAGAAATCTGCATTGCTTACCATCAAGAATTGCGACCAGGTCCGATGGTAAACCAGCCTCACTGGTGCTAGGCTTAGTATGGTCGCCACCTCCCTTTTCTTGAACAATTGCTGTAGTTTTGGGGTCCTCTAATGGCCTGTCTGTAACACTACTAGGATCAAATTCATCATCAGTGAAGATGTATCTGTTGAAGGGCCAGATTCCAGTACAACGAAAACTAGCTGTGATATTTTTTGGAGTCATTGCTAGTAGACAAGCTTCTCTTGCTAGAGCGGGTATGTTATAAATCGTCACTCGTTTTCCTGGATTTGACCTAATCCACTGGTCGCACTCATTGTTAAGAAATTTCTTAAATGGTCCAAAAACTCCTCGATCAAGCGGCTGAAGCTTGTGGGATGTATGAGGAGGGAACGATAGTAGAGTGATGAAATTTGATTTACAAAACTATTACGGGAATAAAAAGATGAGAACTATGGTTATCCAAGATCAGTAAGACTCTATTTTCTTCACTGGGTTTTGAATAATTGGCAAAATGTTTGATGAATTCTAAAAAATTGTCTTCCTGCATCCAGCCACTTTTGCTCCCCCCACCGATACAACCCTTCAAAGGAAATATGAACATTGGTGGAATACTTTGTCCAAGAGCATTTATGGCTATGCACATTGTTACTAAGGAACCTCTTTCCAGAGAGACAATTCTGCCGACTTGTTTTACACCTTTTTTTGAAATTACTTTGACAGGCTTTTGCACGGTATTGCAGCCAGTTTCATCTACATATAGATATTGTTTGGAGTAAAATTATGTCTGTCCATTACCATTGCCAAATTGTCGAAAAATTTATTTACATTTTCCCGGTTGAAATTCATTGCACGAGCAAGACTAGTTGACTCTGGTGTACGTATTGACATATTACTATTCCGTTTCAAGAATGCCGTAAGCCAGTCTTCACTAGCCATTTGTGTTCGTTCCCATCCTTCGTGAAATTTGCAACCAATCTGTTTGGCAAATTGATATGCCAATTTGCGCAATTCCTTTGGTGATAAGCCAAAATAAAGCTTTGCAGAATCTTCGCAATATTGACATAATTGTTTCTCTTGTTCCCTTGTGAACACTTTATTATAAGGTTTATAACCAGTTGTTGGTATTTTGTTATTCTTCAAGGCTGCTACAAAACGATACAATGTCACATGGCACATCCCGTAATCTTTGGCTACTGCTCTTATAGAAGCATTTTAATTTATTACTTTTTGGGCGGCTGATTCAAATAAGTCTTTGGGAATTTCGCCCCTATTAGTTTTTCTTACTCTCGGTTTGACCATTTTTGTCACAATATGCAGGTAATGCTAGAATAATAGCAGTATATTAGCTAATTATTTTCACGTAAGTATTTAGCTATATCAATAGCTGTATATTAAATGTAACAGTAACATATCTGGTTATACCTAATTTATGGAATAGATACCTAAATGATAAGTAGGTAACTAATTTATCAAAAACGAATGGTGTCAGTTGTAACATGTTACAAACGACACCCATCAATATGTTACAATCGTCACCAGGGCAATCATAAAATACCCCGACGAATTATTTATACATAACCTCAAAATTACAAGTTGCAACATAGCGTTAAAAGTTCATAAGGAAATACTGCTTTCGGCATACCAAACATTCAGGAACTTTACATAATCACACCCAAACAATTTACACTTTAAAAATGTGTAAAATACTTACAAATTAGTATCAAAAACAGCGAAAGCACGAGACAGGCACGGACCACAAATTTGGGAACTTTGCACTAGCGTCGACTCAGGCAGGCCCTCTAACGGACGCGAGCATGCAAGTGGTTGTTCATTTCGATAGTAGATGGAGCTGCAAGTGCAAGTGTTACAACTGACCCCTGTTACAATTGATACCGGTCTCCCCTACTGTTTTTTAGAGGTACCTATAGTATACTTACGCGAATGCTGTGCTATAGTATAAAATAACTACAAAATGTGCGCATAAATAACAGGATTTAAATATAGAAATTATTTACAATATTTATCTGGTTTTAAAAAGTTCGGATAACTATACCAAATGATTGCCGTATCCATAACTAATTGAAACATTTCCAACATTACCTGTCTTATTAGTTGTGGAATTTTAGCTATATAAATAGGTAGTGGCAAATTTTTGTTAGATAAGTGAAATAGTTTGATGACATTTTAATTTACTATTATTTTGGCATAAATTTAGTACCTACCTACAGGAAAACTTAATTTAAATAAATTTATATCCAATAGTTACATAAACAACTTTGCATCAAACATAATATAACAGAATTTTAAAGCTTTAATATCATTTTCTTTTGAAAAAATATAGTACCTATTTTATCGATATTTCAGTATATGAAATAGTCTTTACGAAGTTACAAGTTTTTAAAATTCCCAGAAGTATTAAATATGGCAAACAACAAAATCTTCTAATAGAGCATTCAACATGGTAAGTAAAATATACAAAGAAAATAAACTTTATGAAATTTTAACAAGCAAACACATATTTACCATTTTCTTAATTGTCATTTTTGAGGGACACGTGATTACGTTTGAGTTAGTCATTTTTCGTGGTTTTTAAGGGAAGTCAAATTTAAAAAAAAATCGTTAATAAAAAAATTCCTGTTAGGTATTATATGAAACGAACTTTTTGAGAACATTGTATATGGACCTTATTTCACACTATATAGAAGGAAAAAGAAAATGGCGTTTACAATGACCCCTCCGCGCATATAAAAAAGAAATATGTGATACCGAAGCAAACTAGATATATTTAATAGATTCTCCCGTCATATACCTCCATATCCGGTTGTAGACAAGAGCATCTAAAATTCTCATTGATATGCGCAAGTCGGATATAAAATATGCTCTCTATTTTGTTGCTCATTTATATGCCGACATTGCAGCAAACAAGTTCCAAACTTTGACAAGTTATTAAAATTCAAAGCCTTTTTATTACGCAGTCGATTTTCCGTACTTCCATGCTAAAATACGAGGACAAAACACGTAAGGAATGTGTACCCATTTTGTCAAATAGAAACTTTTAATGGCTAGCTGGGACCTATTAATTTTGAACGAGGCGCAGTCGCCAGATCACCTCGCCGGTATTTCGAAGATTTAAGGGCAGAAAACAAAGTTGTAAATTAAATTGGAAACGGCCCGAGCCCGCTATGCAATATTAAGATATCAGGACACCACTCGTTATGGCTTTTATATTGCGGAAGTTTGCTGCGTCGAGACTCCGCGCACTTGTTATTTTATAGAGTAAAGTTTTTCTTGTTATTGCCGGAAACTGTGCCGTCGCTTCCTGCAACTTTTATTTATAACTGGGTTTAATTACTGTGACCAAGATATTATTACGCGTGGTTTTATTCATAATTTTTCTAACTTCGTAATTAAGCCGGTTAAAACTGAAGCAGAGGCAACTTTTCGCTTATTTATGGCGTTTTTCTTTCAGTTCCAGCGTCAGCCATCCAGAGAGTTGCATAATTAATTTCAGTTAGTTTGGAAGAAAGCAGAGAAGGAACATTCTAATTAAAAATTGTGCATTAAACAATTTTTATTTTACAGAACAAAAAAACTACTTTTAAAGTAACGGGCTAGCTAACAACTCCAGATAGCTAAAGCTTTGTATCGAACTTAAAGCAAAGAAAGGACAAAGGTTATATACAGGAAGTAATAAGTAGAACAGGCAGGTTCCGTAATTAAAATTCTAATTGCGAGATAGTTCGCAGAATAATCCACGATATTGTAATTGCAGCTACCGAGACTTTGGAAAAACGATAAGTTCTTGCTCTTGGGAATAAACGAAGAACTTAAGCAAAATGAAGTATTGCGCTAAATGGAAATCTTATCTTGATTTATTATTTGATATTCTATACTTTAGTACTCGTTGTTTGTAGATTTTTCGCACAACCGGTATTACTTTGTTTCTTTGTATCAAATAAAACATTGTATGTTATATACCTGTTGTATACCTATCCAAGCACTAGAGGGTCTCAACATCTGGGTTTCTGGGAGCCCACCTGGCGGGCATCAGAGGCTATGGTCTGAGCTAAGGGAGGCGCTTCCCGTCCTGGATATGAGAAGGGACGTGAAAGAGCCATCTATTGTCTTTTACGATAGGCTCCACTTCTCCTTCCCTGAAAGGAAAGAGTGGATGGAGGGGAACACTAGTACCCGGAAGGGCCTCGTCTGGTACACAGACGGGTCCAAGATGGGGAAGGGAACGGGGGCCGGAGCCTACTGAAAGGAACTGGCCTGTAAACTCACAGTCTCCCTAGGAGAACACACTACGGTGTTCCAGGCGGAGCTGTTTGCCATTATGCTGGGAGCGGAGGAATCACTCAAACTCCAGGTCAGGAAGCGCGAGTTGACCTTCCACTCTGACAGTAAAGCAGCTCTCCAAGCTCTGCGAGCAAATCGCACCACATCTTCTCTGGTGGAGGAATGTAGGGCGAGTCTGCTTAAACTGGTGACCGAAGGGAATAAGGTGACTCTGTCTTGGGTGCCTGGGCATTCGGGCATCGAGGGTAATGAGACTGCCGATCTTCTGGCCAGGGAGGGATCCATGAGCAGGCCGATGGGACCGGAACCCCTTTTGGGGATCGCACCTCGGGTAGCGATTGGAGTCTTGGACGAGTGGCTGCAAGGCAGATTCGTCGAGGAATGGCTCAGAGCTCCGGGGGTGAGGTAGACGAGGCTCATGATTCGTGGGCCATCGCCTGCCTTGTCCCGGGAATTGCTGGGTCTGCCAAGAAAGGAAGTAAAGGGTTTGGTGAGGGTCCTCACTGGGCACTGTCGCTTGGCCCGCCACCTACACCTCATTGGGGTGGAGGAGGAGCGGGAGTCCAGATGGTGCCTGGAAGAAGAGGAGACCCCCCCCACCACCTAGTAACAGAATGCCCTGCGCTCGACAGGGTCAGATTCGAGTCCTTCGGCATGGCTAGGCTGTGCCATGAGGACGTGTATGGTGAATATAATAATAGATCTTCTTTAATAACGGCTGTATTTATATATCAATGAAGTAAAATAACGGGTATTTCAGCCAAAATTATGTTTTATTTATTCTTTACAATAAACCAAGTTTTCGGCCATACTTTTGGCCTTCGTCAGGGCCAAAATAGTGTTAGATAAAATATATTATTGAGTGAGAATTATTTATATACTTACTATTGAGATGAATATTGAAAAGTTATGGTTCTATGAATATAAACGTCCAAAAATGGAATAAAATAATTGTTGTGTAAATATTTTTTGTTGTTGTCAACTGAAAATTTTGTAATAAATATTTATAGTTGTTATAGAAATTTGAAATAAAAGAGAATCTTCATATTATGGCATAATGATAGCAGACAGTAATATTGTTTTGAGGTTATAAAAATTTTTAGGTTATAAAAATTTTTTTAGGTTATAAAAATTTTTAGGTTACTAAAAAGTATGCTGTCAGGTTGGGAGAGCTGCGGGCCTTCATTAAGAAGGCCGGCCTGCTGGAAGCCCTGTGATACGGGCCGTGGGGGCACAATGGGCCCATGGAGGCCTACGTGCCGGGCCGATCAGAGGCGGCCACCCCTTGGACTGATGATGATACCTATCCAAGCTTTCAAAATGCAGCTTTCTTTATAGCTTGGAAAGTGAAGCTGAAGTTAATTCCCTCCTTAGCTTATATTTTTTTATTATTAAGATTAAGGACGAAAGTGAGCCTGAAATGACAAGGCCTATTTAATTATTTTGTCCACGACTGTTGAAAAATACACTCTTTATACGTTCGAAGTTCGATAAGAAATAATTGCACCTATTATTAACTATTGTGTATTTTTCATTACTTAACAGTTTTCCTATTTAATTTTCGTTACGAGTATTTTTCATACAAATCAACAATAATTATATAGAAATAATACCTAGGGTGCTCGGAGTTTTCGCGTGAAGACTCTGTAGATACCTACCTATAGTAAATTGGAATAGGATGAATGGAAATTTTTGTAATACTTCTGGTTTTACGGCATATGGTTTCATTCGACTTTATTTTTAGACAATATGGAACATCGCGTATATGTTATTTATTTGAAAATCTACCTAAAACTTTCGATAGCAGGCACCGCAAATATGTTTTATATTTAGTTTCATAAAATCATGTTTCCGAGTTATGGCAATACCGATCTCGATCGATAATTATAACGGGGCTATGGTCTCGGCATTTTAGGATACGAAAGAACTTTTTGTTGTTATTCCGGTCGAATTTAAAACAATAAAACTGTGTCGTGTTTTTTTGTAAAAATATGCCTGAAGATTAAAAGCAAAGTATGCATTTCAGTGGCACAAATTCTGCAATACTCGCTAAAATTTTAAATATTTGCCTTCAAACTAGTGCGGAATCTGTTTCATATGTTCTGGGCTTTTAAAATATTCCGGTTCCGGGTGTCCCAATAAAACATTTATTTTATTTTATAGCCTTAAGCTCCGTAGTGGAATTTTGAATCGACTTGATCGGTCTATCTTTTATTTGGTTGGGAATGGTTTTCTGTCGTGAAATCTCGCTTAAAAGCTTTCTCGGGCTAAATGTGCCCCTGCGCGCCACTCCGTTGCCAAAAGATCCATTCCCAGGATAACCGTATCACTTCTCTAAACCACAGTAGCTGAGGCCGCAGCATCAAAGGGTTCCGTATCCGGAGTGTTCTCAAGGATTTATTTCTGCGGATTATTGTCCCTAAAAACGAATCATTTAAGAGTGGTACCATCAGCACATAGCAATTTTATATTCTATACCTATATTATATGTTACTTTTATATTGTATATAATCGAATAGATCCATCACAAAATATATTTATTTCTAAGTTTTTGAAAGATAAATAAATTAACAAAGTAGTAAAACTATTGAGCAACTTGTACAGTAGGAAGGTATATAGGTATATACAGTGTGTCCCAATTTGATACTGGACACCTCAGAACTATATGAACGACAGGGAAAACAAATGGTCTCTATTTTTTTTATTGGTAGTACCAAGGGAGAGTATCTCATAGGTGGTGGTATTTGGATGGAGTAATTATTTCTTGGCCTGCTTTGATTTTTTAAAATAGATAATTTTCAAGAAACCCTATTAGGGATTTTTTTACGACAAAATGTTATTATGAAAACTTGTTCAGAATGAAAAAGTGAGTAGAATTGCAAAATTTAAAAAGTCTAGGCTTACTTTGATTTTTAGCTTTTTCGCCACTTTCTCCCACTTTTTTCTTAAAAATGTGTCCTTTCTGGAGCTTTCACGTCAAAATATTATTAAGGAAACTTGATCATCGTGAAAAAATTAAATTTTGACGTGAAATCTCCAGAAAGGACACTTTTCTAAGAAGAAAATGGGAGATAAATCTAAAAATCAAAGTAGGCCTAGCCTTTTGAAATTATGCGAATCTACTCAATTTTTCATTCTGAACAAGTTTTCTTAATAACATTTTGTCGTAAAAAAATCCCTAATGGGGTTTCTTGAAAATTTGCTATTTTAAAAAATCATAGTAGGCCATGAAATAATTACCCCATGCAAATACCACCGCCTATGAGATACTACCATTATAAAAATAAAGACCATTTGTTTTCCTTGCTCTTCATATATTTCTGAGGTGTCCAGTATCAAATTGAGATCGAGATCGAGTATATAAAATTATGGACTCAACTGAACTTGATTGATAATAATTATTGAAACCTCCAATAAAAGTAAAATCATTAAAATTTTGTATTTACTTACTTTATTTTAAGTTTATCAAGTATGGAATTATTACCTACTTTTCAAATTGAATAGTATGGTAAAGGCGAGGTGGTTGAAGGTATATAATATAGTGTGCCCAGTGCCCACGGATGGACTTGACTATATCTACGTGTAAATGATAGAAAAATAAGACGATATTTTTGTGATTTCTCGATAGTTAGGTAGTTTGGACCTAAACTGTTTTTGCGAAAAAGATGTTAAGCAATTTTAAAGAAAATATTATTCAGAATTGCATAGTATGTCGCTATATTGGATTTTAAAACAATCGGCTTACTTACATTTTTATCCTTTCATTAGAACAAAAGCAACAAATTTCCCTGCTATAAGCAGTTTCCGACATATCGAGATATAGCCGGCGCCTTGCCTTATTTGGATACTGCATCAAAGCTTTCTGACCAGTAACGTTTTAAATTACTTATTTACATATCCAGAGAAAAAGGTGCGGTTGTGAAGAAAGGATACAATTATTATTGTCTTTAAAAGTATAAAGCAATTTAAGGCCATTAGCGCGTTGCAATCCTTAACTTTCATCCACCGAAACTTTTTAAACTTAAATAAGTTAGAAAAAACATTGCCCAACTTATCTTGATTGTAAAATTATGAACAGCAAAAAAGTTCAAATACGTTTTGAATTACTAAAACAAAAAAAATTACGTTTTCTCTCTAAAATTGTATGCATTTAAATTATATATTTTGTTTCATTCCTCCAGCCCTAAATATTACCTATTGAGATTACAATGTACCTAGTTTGTGAAGCACATACATTGACACACATAAATCCGCATCATATCAAAAATGTCTTTATTACTATTTGATTTCAAAAAATTTGGTGTTTCCAGAAGTTTTTGATTACAAGTTATGACAAATGATGTGGTCAAAAGCAATCACGTCATTTTCTTTGTCAATTACGAAATTTTTTGTAATTTTTTTCTAAAAATAGCATTACTTCCCAAAATTTAGAAAAATATTTTTCGCTTTTCAATTTTACACCGCTGCACTATACAGTAAAAAATTTTGAGAACGATTATTGAGTTTGCCCTCGTTAGCTCAGGGTAGACAATCGATTTAGCGAGTGAAAATGAAAAATCAGTTTTGATTAAAATTACTCTCTTTAGGCACTTTAAAGTAATCAAGTCAGAGGGAAAGTTCCTTCTAAATTAAGTATCTTCTTCACTAATATTTGATATACACCTACATAATATTATATTCTAGTTCAATAAATTAGTAGGGATCCGTATACGTATAGAAATTATTTTTGCAAAAGTGTTTTGAATTAATTTCTGTTGAAAAATCTCTTAGATAAGGTTTGATATTTATTGTTATTTGTTATAATTTATAACGTTTATGCGGTATTCCCGCAATGATTTTAAATAGCTAATTTTTTATTGAAAAAATTGAATGTTTCAAATAATATAATTTTGTGTTTCTAAAATTTGGTATACGGTATATGCGTGTATAAAAACTTTGTTACAACACCAAGACCGAGCCATAGACGCCATCATAGCTTGTTATTCAATGCGCAAATAAACGGTGCGGGCGAGACACATCGTCGACCACTTGCGCTAAACTAATGCAAAGTAAAGTGCATACATCCGACGCGAAACTGGGTGGAAAAAATCTCATTTTTTGTAAGAGCGAATTAACTCATTATTGAGCAAAATTCCTCTGTATTGATATTAATTTTATTTAAACTCAATTTAGAAGGAACTTTCCTCGGATCTTTCACTCTGGCCTCATTACTTTAAAGTGTCTAAAGAGAGTAATTTTAATAAAAACTGATGTTGATCGATCCAAAAATTAGTGACCTCAACTGGATAATGGTTAAATTGGAGTTGGAATGCTTGAACAATGAACATATGGTTAAAACTTTCCAACATCTAGATACAAACGTATTATCAAATGGACTGAGTGGATTTTAACATTTTTGAAATAAATATAAGTATTATATGGTGAACTTAAAAGTAATTTGGTGAACAGCATTGCTTATAATAAAATTTAATTGATTTTTTTTAAGACATTTAAATGTATAACATTTTCAAAAAGTACTAAAAAGTATAAAGTAATTTCTCCTAGGCCCATGAAGATTCGAAAAACGTGGGGCGTATACAATAGATAATAGTAAGAAGTCTAGAGGAGTAGTTGCTGTTGAGAAAACATTATTTGCAGTCAGTGAATACAATTATTATTGTCAGTAACTTAGTTAAGGCGCTACGATACCCCCCATTTTCAAGGGTTTCGTAGTTTACATCTCCTACTTGCATTTCTTAATATTTTCACTTGATTTTTTTTTGTGGCTTAGATAAAACTACGAAGAATCGTCGTTGTGTATCACGAACTGTGCAGGACTAATGCGACACTGTGAAAAAAAATGCCAAACATACCCGAAATTCGACTATATTCGGTTAAGAATTTCGAGTATTTCCACCGCTCAAAAATAATTCGAAAGACACAACGACGATTGAGGCATTCTATAACATTATTTTAAGACTACTTTCAAGTCGATACGTTTGTTCGTTTGGCTATGATTTGAAAACTACGAACCCATTGCCCGGCAATAAAATGATCCGTGAATTGGCCATTCGAGCAGGAATTAGACGTACGGAGATAGGCGGGCGGGCGGGCGTTCGCTGGAACTCGTGGTTCCCCTACTTCCCCCTACTTCGGCGTACCTCACCGGGCTCGGAAACCACGTCAGGGGAACTTTCAATCGATATCAGATGGTTCATTTTTCATTTTATTAGTCTCAGTCTCCCTTATTTGTGTTTCGCTTGTTTTGAATGATAGTATGTTAGCAAATATTTATATTTCCGAGTACCCGAAGAAAATATTTTCTACCGCGACATTATGTATGTCGACTGGCATATAATAATACTCATTATTATTATTCCTCCAGGAATTATAAATAAATAATTATTAATCCATTGCGCCACAAATAAATTTTAGAAAATAAATAATTATTATTCACAAAGTACCTACTTTTTGCTTTTGTGTAAAATGGTTTAATCCCTAGGGCATAAAATGGCCTGGTCGTGCAAAAAGAGTAAATTTAAATTCTAGACCAAATTGTGCGCTTGATTTTTACTTTAAAAATGTGATAGGTACAAGTAATAATTTTGCCAAATAAATGGGTCATGTGAAGCATTTTTTGAAAACGAATTCCTATGTAAATCGCTGCAGGATAAAAGCCAATTTATATACTTTCCAGAGGGAACGATAATAATTCTGACATCCAGTCAGTTTTAGAAACTTCTTCGTTAGAAGATTGTTCGAAAGTCATTGGAGTTGAAAATCGGGCAAAATAAAAATAGTACATTTTATTGTTCCAGTCTGTCGAATTTATGACATTTTAATACATTTTCTAGGATGTTCGATAATTCAGATTTGTCAGAATAAGGTTCTGAAACTGAACCGCAGTCAGGGCAAGAATACCTATAATGTTTGATAATGATGTCACAACAGTCACATGGAGTGAAACCAATAGGAGTAATTTGTGGGCTTGAGTGCTTTTATTCCCGTAGGTACCTAATATGGTTTCCAGAATTTGAGAGAGGGGTACCTACATATTTTGCATTTTGCACACTTATTCGGATTTAGGTATAAGTAGTACTGCAGGTGCATAGGGTTTGGAAAACAAACTTTCTGGGAAAAACAGGGCTTTGAATGGAACATTTACAAGGGATTAGAAATTAATAGCTCCTATTATCTCACAACTATTACTTTATTTAAAAAGGGAGACCAGTTTCGTAACTCTATAAATTAGTCCTTGAGGATGTAATTTTATAGATTAACGAAACCGTTGTGATATAATATGCCCTATTCACTCTAATCCCTCTAAAGTGAACTCTTACAGTGTAGAAAGTTTTTAGTTAGATTTATTTATTATTACACAAATGTAAATATGGAATACCTACTAGTTATATAAAACATTTTGAAGAAGTAGACTTTAGACGCACTTTTTTAGTCGTAGCAACACTATTATGCAGAACAATTATCCAATTAAACATTAATAGATGTTCAACTGACCCTAATGTGGTTCAAGAAGAATTCGGTAATCGAATCGTTAATTTAGATTTTATAATTGAGCAATTACAGAAGTTTTTTTATACACGAACCCTTCATAGCATGCACCTTTGCTGATATGAAAAATAATAGTAAAATTGCTTCGACGCCAAAAAGCTATGCAGTGTGTTGCCAACGAAAAGTGAACGCCCTGAATAACTCCCAAAAAATATCATTTTTGCAATAAAGCAAACAGGCCACCGCCGTTTTTTAAATATATATTCGCGCTTCTTCGTCGGCATCGGCGAGACTCGTGTGACCCGTCGGCGGCCGTCGGCGGCGGCCGGCACCCGAGTTATTATTTCATATTATCTACACGTCTACACAGGAAAAAAAGACTGTTGTGATTTTAGTGAGTTCGTGTATATAGTCACTTTTCCATTACCTACTTTAAATATACAAGCAAATCCATGTGGTCCCAACAATATAATCTATACTTTTGACGTAATTGCAGATGAACCAATAAGTTTAAAATAGTTTGAATTTCCGTTAAGAAGACGTATTGTCACTTCGATACTAAAATTGGCATACTACAATGAAAGCATAACCTCGGTTTTAAAATATCTTATGTTTTATTTAAACAATTAAATTTATTTTATTTGAATAATAATAATTCTCACCCTCAGACTACTCCAAACTATATAAGAGTACCCCAGAAGCAACTGAAAAAACATTATAATTCATTGGATGAACAAAAAACTTAATTGCAACTTTTATATTCATCAATGTAAGTAATCATAGTCCAAGCAAATTGTCATTTTTTTATAGAGGTAGAAAAAAAAAAGATTCTTAACAGGTAGATATTTTCAGGGTTGGTTGTGGGTAGCGTCCTGAGTATAACCCCAAAAAATCACCGTCGAAGTCGTGTTACGAACCCCGCAATAGGAGTGGTATCTAAAGTGCTTTATAAGGGTAAAAAAAAATTCTTTAAAACAAGCTGATTTTTTCAGGGTTAACTGGGGGTTAACTTAGGAGTGCACACAGTGATCGCAAATTAAAGGTTTTGAATCAACCCTACACTCTATATCGTTCGTAGTCATAATGAACACTGCAAGTGAATGGCTATAATTGATATTAGTACCTACAATTAAGTATTACAAATCCAGCAAAAATTCAGTGACAATAGTTGTAATTTCAGTATAATGAACAGTTAAATGTATCCCTATTCAATTCAACACCATGAAACGTTATGTTGTTCTGACAAAAGAATGTGCTTAGAAAAGAAGTATTATAGAATCAATTCCAGAACACGCTATTTATTGAAATAAAATATTACATTTAAATTATTCATTAGAATTCAATATCAATTGTAATTGAATTGATTATTGTTAGTTACAAAAAAGCTTCTGCTTGAGTTTGAGGAATAATATCTCATATTGAATTAAACAGGTTTTTTTTACAAAGTGACAGATTTTTCTCAGTGTAGTAACTACGGCCGGCTGCCCCTCAATCGTAGCACTATGAAGGGGCAGGCTGGAGTGGGGAGTCGTGGGGACTAGAGGAATGAAAAGGATAGGCATATCTAATCGAGCGACGTTTGTCCTGAATTGAGTCGGGCACTTCGGGCCGATTTCATAAGTATCGTAGCCTCTTAAGTGCATGCATCAATGGTTATCTATTGCATGCGCCTCACGATTTTTGAATATTTATGGGCCTAGGAGAAATTGTTTTACACTTTCTTAATCCTTTTTATATTATTTTGTACTTTTTAGTCCTTTTTAAAAACGTGGTATATTAAAAAATTATCTAAATTTTATTATTTTCTGCTTTGTAGTCTTATGTTTGAAATTTTGCAATCGATTTTAAACATCTTGATGAGCTTTTGACAGAGACATGGTGGTAAATTTCAGTTAATTAATTGAAGATCCTACTTAGTTACCAGTGCATGTGCTTATCTGTGCATAAATTTCCACTAGTCATTTTTTTTTAACATTAATAATTTTTTCACTAGTAATCGCCCTAGTGCTTCAATAATTGCCGGACATATTTCGAGAACAAGAATTTTCTTAAAAAATTCGTGTTTGAGAAAAATTTCCGGATATCAATTCAAGAACGTGGGGGATTCGTTAAGAAAATTCCGTACCTACACGTAAATTAAACGAAATTATTATCAAAATTTTTGTTGAGTATACAGTGTGTCCCAGGATAAGTGAAACGAGAGGTGTAAAAACCAAAAATTTTTGAGTTTGAATTCGTCCATTTGGGGTCCAGGCCGGCTTACCTAGAAAATAATTTTCACCATATTTTTAATTTTGAAAAATAAAGTAGGCCCTGACAGGAACGATTTATTTATTTTCTGTGTAGGTTAAGTACCCTTTCTCGACAAGATATCGAAAAATTTTATTAGAAAAAGTTGCTGAGAATTGAAAATCATGTACCTGTGTCAATTTTCAAAATAATTGGCCTACTTTGATTTTCATTTTCATAAAAGACATTATTTCAAACAAATCAAGTAGGCCGATTGAGACCAAATTACGCAGTCTTGCACACTTTTTTTATTCTGAATAACTTCTTCTAATGAAATTTTTCGATATTTTAAACGGTTTACCTACTTATAGGAAACAAAGTGGACAAAAATCCAAGTAGGCCAATTATTTTGAAAATTGACACAGGGTCATAGTTCTAAATTCTAAGAAACTTTTTATAATGAAATATTTCGATACCTTGTCGAGAAAGGGCACTTAACCTACACGGAAAATAAATAAATCGTTCCTGTCAGGGCCTACTTTATTTTTCAAAATTAAAAGTATTTTTAAAATTATTTTCTAGGCAAGCAGGTCTGGACCCCAAATGGCCAAATTCGAACTCGAAAATTTTTGGTCATTTACACCTTTTGTTTCACTTTGTTTCAAAAAATTTCCGCTGTAATCACCTCCTGCTGCCTAGAGCAAGTGAGAATATTTCCGGAATTTTTTTGAGTTGCCATGACAACGAGGCAAAAAACGAGCCTCTGATGGGTGAAAAATGCTAGGTATGGAATTTTCACTAGTAATCGCCCTAGTGCTTGAATTACTGCCGAAAATTTTTCGAGAACACGAATTTTTTGAAAAAAAAATCGTGTTAGGTTTGAAAAAAAAATCGTGTTAGAGAAAAATTTCCGGATATTAATTCAAGAACGTGGGGGATTCGGTAAGAAAATTCTATACTTACACGGAAATTAAAACGAAATTACTAGCAATTCGCCCACCTGCGCTGGCGCGCAGGTTGGGCGTCTCGCCAGGCCTGCGGCGGGCGGCGGCTTCGCCGCCGCAACCTTCTTTTAGGTAACTCGCGCGTGGGCTCTGCCGGCCATTGCTCCTCGCTTCGCTCGTCGCGACAGGCTTCTTTTGGGTAACTCGCGCGTGGGCTCTGCCGGCCTCTGCTCCTCGCTTCGCTCGTCGCGACAGGCTTCTTTTGGGTAATTCGCGCGTGGGCTCTGCCGTACATTGCTTCTCGCTTCGCTCGTCGCGACAGGCTTCTTTTGGGTAACTCGAGCGTGGGCTCTGCCGGCCATTGCTCCTCGCTTCGCTCGTCGCGACAGGCTTCTTTTGGGTAACTCGCGCGTGGGCTCTGCCGGCCTCTGCTCCTCGCTTCGCTCGTCGCGACAGGCTTCTTTTGGGTAACTCGCGCGTGGGCTCTGCCGGCCATTGCTCCTCGCTTCGCTCGTCGCGACAGGCTTCTTTTGGGTAAGTCGCGCGTGGGCTCTGCCGTGCATTGCTCCTCGCTTCGCTCGTCGCGACAGGCTTCTTTTGGGTAACTCGCGCGTGGGCTCTGCCGGCCATTGCTCCTCGCTTCGCTCGTCGCGACAGGCTTCTTTTGGGTAAATCGCGCGTGGGCTCTGCCGTACATTGCTCCTCGCTTCGCTCGTCGCGACAGGCTTCTTTTAGGTAACTCGCGCGTGGGCTCTGCCGGCCATTGCTCCTCGCTTCGCTCGTCGCGACAGGCTTCTTTTGGGTAACTCGCGCGTGGGCTCTGCCGTACATTGCTCCTCGTTTCGCTCGTCGCGACAGGCTTCTTTTGGGTAACTTGCGCGTGGGCTCTGCCGTACATTGCTCCTCGCTTCGCTCGTCGCGACAGGCTTCTTTTGGGTAACTCGCGCGTGGGCTCTGCCGGCCATTGCTCCTCGCTTCGCTCGTCGCGACAGGCTTCTTTCGGGTAACTCGCGCGTGGGCTCTGCCGGCCATTGCTCCTCGCTTCGCTCGTCGCGACAGGCTTCTTTTAGGTAACTCGCGCGTGGGCCCTGCCGGCCATTGCTCCTCGCTTCGCTCGTCGCGACAGGCTCCTTTTAGGTAACTCGCGCGTGGGCTCTGCCGGCCATTGCTCCTCGCTTCGCTCGTCGCAACAGGCTTCTTTTAGGTAACTCGCGCGTGGGCTCTGCCGGCCATTGCTCCTCGCTTCGCTCGTCGCAACAGGCTTCTTTCGGGTAACTCGCGCGTGGGCTCTGCCGGCCATTGCTCCTCGCTTCGCTCGTCGTGACAGGCTTCTTTCGGGTAACTCGCGCGTGGGCTCTGCCGGCCATTGCTCCTCGCTTCGCTCGTCGCGACAGGCTTCTTTTAAACAAAAAAAAAACAAAACGTTGCACGCGTTTTCTAGAAAATTCCGTAGGTGGACGAAAAATTTTTTTAAATATACAGGGTGTTTCGAGAAAGTGATCGTGCACTTTTCCGTTTATTCCAATCTCTGAAAATAAAAAAGTTGCGCGTATTTTCTCGAAAACCAAGTAGCGGAGGCAAATTTTTTTCAACACGAATATACAGGGTGTCCAAAAAAGGGCAATTCTGAAAAAAAAACCGCTCAAAAAAAAAGGCCAAGTTCCGGGAATCCGTTTTATCGTTTTTCTCGAAGATCAAGTAGATTTGGAAAAAATTGTTTCGAGTAACTTTTATTTACTTTCGCGTGCCCTTTACATCCACGAAGAAACCAAGTTTCTACCTTTGAAAACGAAAAAGTTGCACGCGTTTTCTCGAAAATATAGTGGGCGCAGGAAAAATTTTTCTCAGACAAAATTTACAGGGTTTCTTTAGAGAGTAACAACGCACTTTTCATGTTTTTCCGAACTCTATAAATAAAGAAGTTTTCGTTGTTTTCTCTAAAACCAAGTAGGCGGGGAAATTTTCTTTACCGTCGTTTTTCTTCTTTCCCCCCACTCGTTCGATCGCCGTCGGAACGAAATTTTTATCTCGCCAAACAAAAAGTTGTATCTGTTCCGGGAAAACAGAGTGTGCCATGGAAAAAATTTTTTTTCGATAATTTTCCCCTTGGCATATGGGGCCGATTAAAGAAAACCGCAAGTCTCTATCTCTATTAATAAGAAAGTTATTCACTTAAGAAAAATCCAAGTAGGCCATGGAAAAATTTTTTTTTGGCGCATCGTCATTTTACATCCTCTACCTAACGCACTTTGTCCCGTCTTTCTATCTCGTCGCATAGAAAAGTTGTGTTTTCCGGCGAAATCGAGTAGGCCATGGAATTTTTTTTTCTCATTTCTCAATCATTTCGCCCGGGCAACCCAACAAAGGAAACCCGGATCTCCTATCTCTAAAGATAGCAAAGTTGCATTTGTTCTGTCAAAATCGAGGTGGCCATGAAAAATTTTCGTCGTCCATTTTTTCCTCCCCCCATCTGCTTGCAATCAAAACAAACGGCAACCCCGTATCTCTAACGGCATAGGAGTTACGGCCGCTTAAATAATTTCGAGGTTATGTTGTATCGTAAATTTACAACTAAATTCTCAGTCGGAAAGTCGTCCATAACCTAAGGGACGTTGTTTTGGCGGCACAAATCAAAATTCCAACCCTCCGCCTCGACCGCTTCGAAAAAGCTTAATTATTCAACAGGTGTTCGGTAACTTGAAATCCTCGCCCCCAGTATACGTCCATTTCGGAATCGCAGATATTCAACAGGTGCGAGGTCTTCGGCCGGCCAAAAAATTCACATGTCGACGCCCGGTATGCACCTTCAAGTCTCGGTTTGAAAGTTCACGGTAACCTAAAAGGACGATTTTTGGCGTAAATGACGGGAAATTCCAACCTCCGATCCGTCGAAATATGAAAGTTGAAGAAGTCTCATACCCGGCGGTTTTGAAAAAATCCGTCCGAGAAGCCTCCCGAACCACTCTCGGAAATTGCGTGTTTCTTCTCATTTCTCGATTTTTCCGGGGCGCCGGAGGCATCCGAACACGACCTGAAGACATGGGGGAAGCTTCAAAAATGCCGTCCTCGCGGCCCCGAGCCTAAATAACGTGGCTACGGCCCGGCGAAAAAGGGCAATTTCTGACAATTTCGCGACTTTTCTGACAAATTTTTTGGCGCAGCACGACACATAAAAACGATCCGATTTCTCTCGGGAAAAAAGCTTAATAACTCTCGCATTTACCTCTTTAAAAATCCGAAAAAGTGTTAAATCTCTTAATCTGACCTTCCTCTTCCTTCCCTTTGCCATTTCCCTCACCCTACCGCCCCACTTTAGAATCATTTTCGTCGCGCTCTCGGCCGAGACAGTTTTCGGATGAAAATTACAGCGGACTTCTCTCTCAAAGCCGAATCTCTTCGGCGAAAATCGCGCGACTTTAACAGTTTACGATAAGCGGAGGGATCGTTTCCGGCCAAAATCCTGTGCGCTATCCTGTCCTAAATTTCGTCTAGTTTCTTCAAATACCTCTCGCCGGCCGCTTCGCGGCCGGCTCGAACACTTCTAGGGTATAAAGCGGGGGCACCTTTTCGACCCCGATTAGAAAAGAACACGTTCAACGGCTATTAATATATATTAACTAGCAATTCGCCCACCTGCGCTGGCGCGCAGGTTGGGCGTCTCCCCAGGCCTGCGGCCGGCGGCGGCTGCGCCGCCGCAACCTTCTTTACTGCAACTCACGCGGGGACTTTGAACGTCTGGTCAGTGCGGCGGCTTCGCCGCCGCCGAAGTTCGGCCGCTTCGCGGCCTCACATCCCCCTCGCAATGGATACCCCTCAAATTATTGCCTCTCTCGGACTTCGGCCTCGCTTCGCTTGTTGCACTGGGCGCCACACTCGGCCTTCGGCTTCGTGCGGTGCTCCCTTGGCTTATTGCCGCACTCGGCCTTCGGCCTCGCGCGAGACAGATGGGCTCTGCTGGCCATTGCTCCTCGCTTCGCTCGTCGCGACGGGCTTCTTTTAGGTGACTCGCGCGTGGGCTCTGCCGGCCATTGCTCCTCGCTTCGCTCGTCGCGACAGGCTTCTTTTGGGTAACTCGCGCGTGCGCTCTGCCGGCCATTGCTCCTCGCTTCGCTCGTCGCGACGGGCTTCTTTTGGGTAACGCACGCGTGGGCTCTGCCGTGCATTGCTCCTCGCTTCGCTCGTCGCGACCGGCTTCTTTTGGGTAACTCGCGCCTGGGCTCTGCCGGACATTGCTCCTCGCTTCGCTCGTCGCGCCAAGCTTCTTTTAGGTAACTCGCGCATGGGCTCTGCCGGCCATTGCTCCTCGCTTCGCTCGTCGCGACAGGCTTCTTTTAGGTAACGCACGCGTGGGCTCTGCCGTGCATTGCTCCTCGCTTCGCTCGTCGCGACCGGCTTCTTTTGGGTAACTCGCACGTGGGCTCTGCCGGCCATTGCTCCTCGCTTCGCTCGTCGCGACAGGCTTCTTTTGGGTAACTCGCGCGTGGGCTCTGCCGCCCATTGCCCCTCGCTTCGCTCGTCGCGACAGGCTTCATTTGGGTAACTCGCGCGTGGGCTCTGCCGGCCATTGCTCCTCGCTTCGCTCGTCGCGACGGGCTTCTTTTGGGTAATTCGCGCGTGGGCTCTGCCGGCCATTGCTCCTCGCTTCGCTCGTCGCGGCAGGCTTCTTTTGGGTAACTCGCGCGTGGGCTCTGCCGTACATTGCTCCTCGCTTCGCTCGTCGCGACAGGCTTCTTTTGGGTAATTCGCGCGTGGGCTCTGCCGCCCATTGCTCCTCGCTTCGCTCGTCGCGACTGGCTTCTTTTGGGTAACTCGCGCGTGGGCTCTGCCGCCCATTGCTCCTCGCTTCGCTCGTCGCGACAGGCTTCCTTTGGGTAACTCGCGCGTGGGCTCTGCCGAACATTGCTCCTCGCTTCGCTCGTCGCGACAGGCTTCTTTTGGGTAACTCGCGCGTGGGCTCTGCCGGCCATTGCTCCTCGCTTCGCTCGTCGCGGCAGGCTTCTTTTGGGTAACTCGCGCGTGGGCTCTGCCGCCCATTGCTCCTCGCTTCGCTCGTCGCGACTGGCTTCTTTTGGGTAACTCGCGCGTGGGCTCTGCCGCCCATTGCTCCTCGCTTCGCTCGTCGCGACAGGCTTCATTTGGGTAACTCGCGCGTGGGCTCTGCCGGCTATTGCTCCTCGCTTCGCTCGTCGCGACAGGCTTCTTTTGGGTAATTCGCGCGTGGGCTCTGCCGGCCATTGCTCCTCGCTTCGCTCGTCGCGGCAGGCTTCTTTTGGGTAACTCGCGCGTGGGCTCTGCCGTACATTGCTCCTCGCTTCGCTCGTCGCGACAGGCTTCTTTTGGGTAATTCGCGCGTGGGCTCTGCCGGCCATTGCTCCTCGCTTCGCTCGTCGCGGCAGGCTTCTTTTGGGTAACTCGCGCGTGGGCTCTGCCGCCCATTGCTCCTCGCTTCGCTCGTCGCGACTGGCTTATTTTGGGTAACTCGCGCGTGGGCTCTGCCGCCCATTGCTCCTCGCTTCGCTCGTCGCGACAGGCTTCATTTGGGTAACTCGCGCGTGGGCTCTGCCGGCCATTGCTCCTCGCTGCGCTCGTCGCGACGGGCTTCTTTTGGGTAACTCGCGCGTGGGCTCTGCCGTACATTGCTCCTCGCTTCGCTCGTCGCGACAGGCTTCTTTTGGGTAAGTCGCGCGTGGGCTCTGCCGGCCATTGCTCCTCGCTTCGCTCGTCGCGGCAGGCTTCTTTTGGGTAACTCGCGCGTGGGCTCCGCCGGACATTGCTCCTCGCTTCGCTCGTCGCGACAGGCTTCTTTTGGGTAACTCGCGCGTGGGCTCTGCCGAACATTGCTCCTCGCTTCGCTCGTCGCGACAGGCTTCCTTTGGGTAACTCGCACGTGGGCTCTGCCATCCATTGCTCCTCGCTTCGCTCGTCGCGACAGGCTTCTTTTGGGTAACTCGCGCATGGGCTCTGCCGGATATTGCTCCTCGCTTCGCTCGTCGCGGCAGGCTTCCTTTGGTAACTCGCGCGTGGGCTCTGCCGGCCGTTGCTCCTCGCTTCGCTCGTCGCGACAGGCTTCTTTTGGGTAACTCGCGCGTGGGCTCTGCCGGCCATTACTCCTCGCTTCGCTCGTCGCGACAGGCTTCTTTTGGTAACTCGCGCGTGGGCTCTGCCGTACATTGCTCCTCGCTTCGCTCGTCGCGACAGGCTTCTTTTAGGTGACTCGCGCGTGTGCTCTGCCGGCCATGGCTCCTCGCTTCGCTCGTCGCGACAGGCTTCCTTTGATAACTCGCGCGTGGGCTCTGCCGGCCATTGCTCCTCGCTTCGCTCGTCGCGACAGGCTTCTTTTGGGTAACTCGCACGTGAGCTCTGCCGGCCATTGCTCCTCGCTTCGCTCGTCGCGACAGGCTTCCTTTGGTAACTCGCGCGTGGGCTCTGCCGGCCATTGCTCCTCGCTTCGCTCGTCGCGGCAAGCTTCTTTTGGGTAACTCGCGCGTGGGCTCTGCCGGACATTGCTCCTCGCTTCGCTCGTCGCGACAGGCTTCTCTTGGGTAACTCGCGCGTGGGCTCTGCCGTCCGTTGCTCCTCGCTTCGCTCGTCGCGACAGGCTTCTTTTGGGTAACTCGCGCGTGGGCTCTGCCGTACATTGCTCCTCGCTTCGCTCGTCGCGACAGGCTTCTTTTGGGTAACTCGCGCGTGGGTTCTGCCGGCTATTGCTCCTCGCTTCGCTCGTCGCGACAGGCTTCCTTTGGGTAACTCGCGCGTGGGCTCTGCCGAACATTGCTCCTCGCTTCGCTCGTCGCGACAGGCTTCTTTTGGGTAACTCGCGCGTGGGCTCTGCCGGCCATTGCTCCTCACTTCGCTCGTCGCGACAGGCTTCTTTTGGGTAACTCGCGCATGGGCTCTGCCGGCCATTGCTCCTCGCTTCGCTCGTCGCGGCAGGCTTCTTTTAGGCAACTCGCGCGTAGGCTCTGCCGGCCATTGCTCCTCGCTTCGCTCGTCGCGACAGGCTTCTTTTGGGTAACTCGCGCGTGGGCCCTGCCGGCCATTGCTCCTCGCTTCGCTCGTCGCGACAGGCTTCCTTTGGGTAACTCGCGCGTGGGCTCTGCCGGCCATTGCTCCTCGCTTCGCTCGTCGCGACAGGCTTCTTTTGGGTAACTCGCGCGTGGGCCCTGCCGGCCATTGCTCCTCGCTTCGCTCGTCGCGACAGGCTCCTTTTAGGTAACTCGCGCGTGGGCTCTGCCGGCCATTGCTCCTCGCTTCGCTCGTCGCGACAAGCTTCTTTTAGGTAACTCGCGCGTGGGCTCTGTCGGCCATTGCTCCTCGCTTCGCTCGTCGCGACAGGCTTCTTTCGGGTAACTCGCGCGTGGGCTCTGCCGTACATTGCTCCTCGCTTCGCTCGTCGCGACAGGCTTCTTTCGGGTAACTCGCGCGTGGGCTCTGCCGGCCATTGCTCCTCGCTTCGCTCGTCGCGACAGGCTTCTTTTAAACAAAAAAAAAAAAACAAAACGTTGCACGCGTTTTCTAGAAAATTCCGTAGGTGGACGGAAAATTTTTTTCGGGTAGAATATACAGGGTGTTTCGAGAAAGTGATCGTGCACTTTTCCGTTTATTCCAATCTCTGAAAATAAAAAAGTTGCGCGTATTTTCTCGAAAACCAAGTAGCGGAGGCAAATTTTTTTCAACACGAATATACAGGGTGTCCAAAAAAGGGCAATTACTCGCGCCGTCTTCGCTTCCCTCCTACCCAAGCTAGTTGGAAGGAAGGCATACGCGTCCGTAAGGAAGTTTCAGGAGGACGTGGGGGCGCGCGGGGGAGAATTTTTTTTCGGCACAAATATACAGGGTGTCCAAAAAAAGGGCAGTTACCCGCGTCGATTCTCTTCCCTCCTAACTGAATATTGAATCGTTCATATCGACGCCAGGTATATGCTTTCCCAAGTCGCATAGTGACGTCTAACCTAACCCGAAAATAGGTTAGCCATCATTTTTAACGTTTGAAATTCTAAAAGTCTTGTATACCTGAGGGTTTTGAAAAAAAAAAACGCTCAAAAAAAACGGCCAAGTCCCGGGAATCCGTTTTATCGTTTTCTCGAAGATCAAGTAGATTGGGAAAAAATTGTTTCGAGTAACTTTTATTTACTTTCGCGTGCCCTTTACATCCACGAAGAAACCAAGTTTCTACCTTTGAAAACGAAAAAGTTGCACGCGTTTTCCCGAAAATATAGTGGGCGCAGGAAAAATTTTTCTCAGACAAAATTTACAGGGTTTCTTCAGAGAGTAACAACGCACTTTTCATGTTTTTCCGAACTCTATAAATAAAGAAGTTTTCGTTGTTTTCTCTAAAACCAAGTAGGCGGGGAAGTTTTCTTTACCGTCGTTTTTCTTCCTTCCCCCCACCCGTTCGATCGCCGTCGGAACGAAATTTTTATCTCGCCAAACAAAAAAGTTGTATTTGTTCTGGGAAAACAGAGTGTGCCAAATTTTTTTCGATAATTTTCCCCTCGGCATATGGGGCCAATCAAAGAAAACCGCAAGTCTCTATCTCTATTAATAAGAAAGTTATTCACTTAAGAAAAATCCAAGTAGGCCATGGAAAAAAAATTTTTTCCGCGCAGCGTCATTTTACATGCTCTACCTAACGCACTTTATCCCGTTTCTATCTCGTCGCATAAAAAAGTTGTGTTTTCCGTCGAAATCGAGTAGGCCATGAAAAAAATTTTTTCACATTTCTCAATCTTTTCGTCCTGGCAACCCAACAAAAGAAACCCGGAACTTCTATCTCTGAAAATAGCAAAGTTGCATTTGTTCTGTCAAAATCGAGGTGGCCATGAAAAATTTTCGTCGTCCATTCTTTTCCTCCCCCCATCTGCTTACAATCAAAACAAACGGCAACCCCGTATCTCTAACGGCATAGGAGTTACGGCAGCTTAAAGAATTTCGAGGTTATGTTGTATCGTAAATTTCCAACTAAATTCGCAGTCTGAAAGTCGTCCATAACCTAAGGGTCGTTGTTTTGGCGGCAAAAATAAAAAATTCCAACCCTCCGCGTCGACCGCTTCGAAAAAGCGCAAATATACAACAGGTGTTCGGTAACTTGAAATCCTCACCCCCCGTATACGTCCATTTCGAAGTCGCAGATATTCAACAGGTGCGAGTTCTTCGGCCGGCGAAAAAATCCGCACGTCGACACCGCGTATATGCACCCTCAAGTTGCGGTTTGACTTCCCGCCATAACCTCGAAGGCGCGACTGACGGCGAATCTAACCTCCGAAATGTATCGTAAAATTCCGCGTTGTTTTGCCCTTTACATTTTAAAGAAATAGACACCCGGTACGCATTGGCAGTTTGAAATGTCTTTAACCTCAAAGGCCCTTTTGCTTGGCAGTGACGTGAAGGCGAATTCTAACCTCCCATCGTCCAGTTTAAAAGTGCAAAAATTCTCATATCGACACCAGGTACTTCTTCTCAAGTCGCATATTGACGTCTAATCCTAACCTCTGCTTTACACCCCTGTCATGGGAATCTAACCTGAATGTAGGTTAGCCATCATTTTGAAAGAAGTATAAAAGTCTTGTATACCTGAGGGTTCTGAAAGAAAAAATCTTCTCAAAAAAACGGCTAAGTCCCGGGAATCTGTCTTAACGTTTTTCTTGAAAATCAAGTAGGCTGGAAAAAATCGTTTCGAGTAACTTATATTTTCTTTCGCGTGCCCTTTACGTCCCCGAAGGAACCACGTTCCTACCTTTGAAAACGAAAAAGTTGCACGCGTTTCCTCGGAAATGCGGCGGGTGGACGAAAAATTTTTTTCGAGTAAAATATACAGGGTGTTGCGAGAAAGTGAGCGTGCACTTTTCCGTTTTTCCCTATCCCCGAAAATGAAAAAGTTTCGCCTATTTTCTCGAAAACCAAGTAGGCGGGGGAATTTTTTTTCGCGACGGTTCCCTTTCTTTCCCGTACACATTCCATACCAGCAGAAGCGAAATTTTTATCTCGCCAAACAAAAGAGTTGTGTCTGTTCTGGGAAATCTAGCGTGCGGTGGGAAAATTTTTCTTTTCGATAATTTTCTCGTTGGCATTTGGGGCCGGTCAAAAAAAACCGCAAGTCTCCATCTCTAATAATAAGAAAGTTATTGACTTAAGAAAAATCCAAGTAGGCCATGCAAAAAAAAATTTTTCTGAGCAGCGTCATTTTACATCCTCTACCTAACGCCCTTTGTCCCGTCTTTATATCTCGTCGCATAAAAAAGTTGTGTTTTCCGGCGAAATCGAGCAGGCCATGGAATTTTCTTCTCCGCGTTTCCCAATCATTTTACCCGGGCAAACGAACAAAAGAAACCCGAAACTTCTATCTCTAAAGACAAAAAATCGGCGGTTGTCGTGAGAAAATCGAGGTGGCCACGGACAAATTTCGTCGTTCATTTTTCTCCTCTTCCAATGTGCTTGTAATCAAAACCAACGGCAACGCTCTATCTACAACGATTAAGTTTCGTACATTTCTCGCTCGACACATTTTCGAGAAAGAGACGCCCGGTACGCCCACCGGGTCTGGCGGCCCTCCGCAACCTGGCTCTTCGTCTTTGGCGGCGGCGAAGAAGACGCCAATATCCACCGCGTATCCCCTTCGAAAGTGCAGATATTCAACAGGCGTGCGTACGCGAAAATCGCCACCCCCGTATCCGCCCGTTTCGAAATCGCAGATATTCAACAGGTTGATTAGTTCTTCGGCCGGCGAAAAAATTCACATGTCGACATCCGGTATGCACCCTCAAGTCGCGGTTTGGCTTCCCGCCATAACCTCGAAGGCGCGACTGACGGAGAATCTAACCCCTCGCGCGACACAGCCTTGCGGGAAAAACTGGCGCCGTTAGGTTGCCGGAGTTTTTAGTGACTAATCTTACAATCAGTCCCACGAACATGGGCCATCTTCTTGGCAAAGGAATTTCTATAACCTCGGACAGAGCCGTTTTAAAAATCGGAGGAGGTGGTAGATCTCTTAGTTGGGTCTCGTACTTTCCTCCGGTACCGAAAGAAACCTCGAAGATCCGATATCTGAGAAATTTCCGCAATCTCGATTTTATTCTTCCGAGAAATGGGACGGCTGTAGAATCAGCGAAATCGACGGAAATCCTCCGAAACCGCTCTTGGGAATTGCGTGTTTTTTCTTATTTCTCGATTTTTCGGGGGCGCCGGAGGCATCCGAACCTGACTTGAAGACATGGAGGAAGCTTTAAAAATTCCGACCTCGCGGCCCCGAGCTCAAATAACGTGGCTACGGCCCGACGAAAACAGGCAATTTCTGACAATTTCGCGACTTTTTTTGACTAATTTTTTGGCGCAGCACGACACATAAAAACGATCCGATTTCTCTCGGGAAAAAAGCTTAATAACTCTCGCATTTACCCCTTTAAAAATCCGAAAAAGTGTTAAATCTCTTCATCGGACCTTCCTCTTCCTTCCCGTTGCGATTTCCTTTCCCCTACGACCCTATTTAAGAATCTTCTTCGTCGCGCTCACGGCCGAGACAGTTTTCACGGGCCACTGTATCACCCGAAAACCTATTTTTCTCTTTACCGCACAATTCGATGGCCCCACCGTACCACCGCTTTAACAGTTTACGATAAGCGGAGGAATCGTTTCCGGCCAAAATCCTGTGCGCTATCCTGTCCTAAATTTCGTCTAGTTTCCTTAAATACCTCTCGCCGGCCGCTTCGCGGCCGGCTCGAACACTTCTAGGGTATAAAGCGGGGGCACCTTTTCGGCCCAAATTAGAAAAGAACACGTTCAACGGCTATTAATATATATTAATTATCAAAATTTTTGTTGAGTAGGTATATGTTACCATGTCACATTTTAATAATGACCTGTCAAAAAATTTCCGTTGTAATCACCTCCTGTTGCCTAGAGCAAGTGAGAATATTTCCAGAAATTTTTGAGTTGCCATGAAAACGAAGCAAAAAACGGGCCTCTGATTGGTCAAAAAAAGCTAGGTATGGAATTTTCATAATAACAAATAACATAGTGGTAGTAATAATAATATATATAGCGAGTTATATTGCATTGTCATCCAGTTCTAAGCTACACACCCAAACTTATATTATAGAATCACGCATTATTTAATTTATTCAATTCTTCTGTAATAAAATTAGGTTCATGGATTTTCGATTATTTTTCTAATATAAATGGATTGAAGAAACTGTAATTTCATTTCCAGCAACTAATTTTTTACTAAAAAAATTCTTCAGCGAAAATAGCAAGTGATTCCATATAAGTTTGGGTGTGTGTATGTTTAAAGTTTCAAGTCATCGTTTAAAATCGATTTCAAAATTTGACGAACAGACAAATAGGACAAGAAAGCCAGTTAATAAAAACATGGTAAAATAAAAGAAGATAAATAACTATTAAATTAATAAATAAAGATGTATTCTGGTTTCAAAATTAGTTTGTGTGAAAAATAAGAGAGATTATTTGTCTTAGAAATGTACAATTACAAAAAATGAAGAGGGTTGGAAAGAATATATGACACAGAGAAATTTATCCCTTTATTAATTACGTCGCAAGGGAAAAGAAAATATTTTAAGAACAAAATTGTTCAGTGTAAAGGAAATGCAAACAAGATGTGGCAAATATTAAAAAAAATCGTAAAGCCTATTAATTGTGCTGATATTAGGGTGATGTATTTTGATAAAGACAAAGAAGTTAATATTGAAATTATTTCTGGTAAATTAAACAAGTACTACATCAAAAGTATTGGTAATATTGTTAACATATGCCTACTGAATACAAATTTGAACATTTCTCTAAATCAGGTGTGGAAGCAAATTCTAGGGTTAAAGTTCAACAACAATAAATTCCTCTGAGTGTTTTTCCAAAAAGATTGTGAAAGAAACTTTTAGTGTATTTGGAGAAATTCCCGATCACCTAAAGTGTTCAGGTATAACCCCTGTACGCAAAACACTATAATGAGTTTTTACCTATAAATATCCTTGTGGACATGAACAAATTTTTAGAAGCTATTATTCATGATCATTTAATTGAATATTTGGAATCATTTTAAATACTACTTATTAACTGAATTTATAGCTGATTTTCACAAGAATTTATCTACTGAGACTGCAATACAATTTGCATTTGAAAGGTGGAGAAGAACTTGTTGTGGCTGTATTTCTTGACTTCCAAAGGGCTTTTGAACCCATCAATAGGGATAATAAGCAATATTCTAATGGCTTGAAAGGACAAGTGTTGTTATTTATTTAAATTGAATTATGGCTATATCTACCAAAATAATCAAGCTACTGAACGAAAATTTTGCCCTCCTATGTTTTTTGAAGGGAGAATCAGCTAAACGTATCGATTTCTACATATCTCACCAGAGAGTGCCACTTGTGCTGTTTTTAGATCGTTATTTTTTGGTGTTGCTGGATTATGATTCTAGTTTTTTTTTTTCATTCTACAACGAAGAAGTACTCAACCGTTTGCAAAATCGACAAAATGTGCCCCAAAACACATGTAAACTCCAATATTCTAAAAATAAAATTAACGCCTAATTCCTAAAAATTTTGCTGGTTAATTTTAGTTTGGCTTTATCATAGCTAAGATTTTCAAACCCCTCTCCTGACATTTTTGTCAGTTACAATGTTTTTGTATGCGTGTATCGAAATTCAAGATTAGTATACACAATTTGAAAATTGAATATTTCCAAAACGGAAAAAAATAATGATAGGCACATAAATTGAAAGTTTTATACTATTTTTAATCGTCGCCACGAGCAGATTCTAAAAATGCAAAAATATATAAGTTGTTCGATAAAAAAAACATGACTGGTTTGTCACTGTTTTGTGAAATTTTGTAAAATATTTTATCACCGCAAAAACATGCAATACAATTGTTATAATAAATGGTTTTTAGAGCGAAAAATAACGAAGTTAAAAAGGGGATTTCTGTAGAATCTGAAGACATAAAATGGTATATCGAGTTGTTTTGATATTTTTCTATGTAGAAATAGTTTTTCCTTCCTCCTTAAAGTTTCTACACATTATTTGTATATTTTATGTAGTCAGTGTTAATGAAGAATATCTTTGGTGGCAGTAGATATTTCGCACGAAAAACATCCTCCGGTGTTGTAGTGGTGGGAGAGTTTGTTTCTTCTACTGGGCGAGCCATCCATTTCTTTGTAACCCGAATTATAATTACCTATCTCTCTCGAAGAATCCAGCTGGGATTGTAATCTATGACAAAGTTAAACAGATATAAGGGTTTCCGCAAGCCCAGATATAAATTTTATTGAAGCAAGGGACCTGACTAACATGAATTTTATTTCATTTGTGAGCGTATGTGCTTTAGTAAACAATTTCGTCGTCCCGAAGAACAAAGACGACATACCATAAATTTGGAAATAGTTCGGTTAAAATTTTAAATCTGTATTTGCGATTGAACCGGAGCTCGGAGTCGGTTTCACGGCGTTTAAAACGTTTCAGTTCCGCGTGTAGACCTAAAATATTTATTTTATTTATAGCCTTGAGCTCCGTAGTGGAATTTTGAATCGAGGCGATCGCTTTATCTTTTATTCGGTTCGGAATGGCTCTCTCTCGTGGAATCTGGCTTAAAAGCCTTCCCGGACTAAATGCACTCCTGCGCGCCGCTCCGTTGCTAAAAAGATAAACGTATCACTTCTCAAACCACACCGGTTCCGCGCGAAACTCATCACTATAATAGAGCATCAAACGGTTCAAGATCCGGAACATTTTAAACGATTTATTCCAACTTTCTTATAAAATCCGAAGGCAAAATTATACAATTATTTAACCGACTTGTGAACTTTTTTTCCTGAACTAAAGAAAATTGATTTTGTATAAGTTGTACAAACGTCATGAGTTTTATTAGGCACGAGCGGAGCCAGTGTCTAATTGAATGAGTGCCTATAGAGTAGTTCGTAAAAAGCGTTGCATATACTTTTTCTATGAGTATGTTCATACCTATATAAAAAGACCCCTCCGTGGCCCCTGCCTCATCATCCCTCAAAGAGATTCTAGCGAGTTTGATCTACAGTATGTACCTATGCTCCCTTTTATATATAAATATTTCATTCAAGTTCTCGCAGACCAACGTCATCTCGCTCGCCGTCCGTATGAATCACATTTGCACCAAATCTCATTATGTTTCCTAGTGCAATAGCGACTACATGTGAATTAAGAACGCTATCGCATTGAAATGTATACTCCTAGATTCTGAGTTGGAAGACCTGCCAATAGTTCTTGCCAGGAAACACTTAGAATAGGTATACTTAGTAGGCCGCTGCTATATAGAATAAATTATACACCTGGTCGACAACAACTATCTAAAAAGAGAAACCTTTATTTATATACCATCTACAATTTATTACAAACAAATCAGCCTTAAATTGCTCTAATGTGTTTGTTTATACTGAATTTCGTGAAACAGATTTGACACTAAATCCATATTATGACTTTTAAGTTTTTGCAATTCCTTAAAGATGGCAGAATGTTTAAATAATGTTCTCAAAGGACTTACAACCGATGAATCAAAGAAGAAAATGTTTACTTGATATCACGAATATAATGTTTCTTGCGTCACAATGGTCGACAATGGAAATTGCATTGTTGGCCATTCTGACGCAGGGATCAAGATTTGCGGTATCCACTTATACCTCCTTTTATACGGTGCTTATCAGGTTTTACCTTTCCCTTTACCTAACCAGAATACTGATAGTTGATGAATCGAAGGAGTCAATAATATGCAATTCCATTTTTGGAAATAATTTGAAAGAATATTACAAGGATCAGACCGTGCCGAAAAAATCGACACAATTAAAAAGAAGGACTTATTTTGCAAAACTAAAGACACAGAGGTGTCTATATATTATTACATTTAAATTGTAAGGACCAGCAACCAAATTGCAAAAACTTAAAAATTCAAGATAACGAAAAAGTGCCAAAAAATTAATCGATAAACTTTTGTATAGGGCTTTTTCTTAAGATCAAAAATAAAAAAGATGCACCCATTAATCCATACATTTGACGAACCCTGCATAATTTCCGCTTTTATTATTTTGTTATATATTTATTGCTTTAACAACTTTTATTATAGTATAGGTACTTATATATTTTTTCAGAAGCAAGGAATAAGTCTTGATTTTCCAAATGTACCTTTCCTGATGATGGAAGAAATTATTCCGAAAGCTTAACTTATAAAAAAGTGTTTTCTTATATTGACTGTTGACTACATCCCCGCTAAAAACATCACAGTTTTCTTTTTATATTTTTTCTGTGTTACCCTTCCGAGTCAAAATAATTTCAGCTTATGTAAAGTGCCCACGGCTTTTTTGGATGTTTCATTGTTCAGTGGTACCGTTAAATTTCTTATTATTATTACAGTATCAAGATATATCCGAGTTAAAAATATCGTCTCGTATGGTGAAAATACCTATTGATAACCCAACCGAGAGATTACGTCTACTAAGTGAGCCTTTCGTTTCTTTCCAAATCGCAATATAGGATCTTCCCTTGCGCATGGTCCAGCCGGGATTGTAATTTATGACTCGGTTGAACACGCATATAAGTTTTCCACTGCGGATAAGCCCTGTTATAAATTTTATCGAAACAAGAAACCTGCGGCAAATATTTTATGGCATTTCTGAGCTGACTGCTTCTTGGAAATATTTGCGTAGCCTCGAAGAATAAGTTTAGTGTATATCACATTCTGAATAATATAAATAATATAAATATGGGCCGGGAGACAACGACACGTTTTTGGTAACGTTTAATGCCCGTCTGCCGTGCAAAGGTATAATATATGTCATTACTTGAAAGCGATTAAAGCAATAAAAATGACCCCATCCCTGTTAGCAAGTGTAGGGTTAATAATTCAAATTATACAAAAAAAATTAGGAAAAAAATGATCCATGCCCGTTAGCCGGTAGCAGTGGATGATTCTTCAGAAAGAAAAAATACAGGGCTAACTTATCGGCAGACGGTTTTGAGTGTCCTGCAGGACCTCCATTTGAAGGTGTTAAGGAAAATTGTGAAAACAACTTATTAATGCCCGTCTGCCGAAGTCAAGACACATTTAAAAGCTCCAAAGAAGCCTCAAAAAACAATCGGCAGACATATGGGATATGTACTTAATAATTAAAAAAAAAATTTGCAGCATTTTTGTAACAAAAAAAATTATAGATACCATCACCAAAATTGAACGACATGTATTTAACAACCGCAAAATGTATATTCTTTAAACGGCAGATGATTCGACGTGTTAGAAAAAAATGCATTGTTAATAATAATGTAAAATTTTTGTAATAAAAAAACAATTAATGCCCGTCTGCCATTGTAATATTATAGTCCAAGATCCCAGGGCCCCCAGACGTAACTTATTTTCTAAAAGACAAAATGTGCGGAATAGAGTAGTGTTCCTATGTACCTACTTTGAACGCATGCGTATCCGCTAAGTTGGGTAGACGGCCAATTTACAGGTAGCAGGTGAGAAAGGTAAGTAAAAATAGGACTCACTTTACTTAAATTCTAATGGCTGATTTTTATATATGTTTTGAAGAATATTATTAAGAACTAATATTCAGCACTGCCAGACACTTCCCGTCGGCCATAATTTCCGCCAGACGCTTTAAAGCTCCCAAAAAAATGATTGGACTTTACTCATATTCTAAAGCTTGATTTTTATATATGTTACTTAGGAGACTATTTCAAGACTGTGATCAGCCAGACGAATTGTAGGGGCCAAACTTCCCCCAGACACAAAAAAAAATCTGCCGTCAGCATGATCGCGAGGGTACTATATGCATGAGTTTCAGAGCGAGTGAGATATCTATGTGAACATAGCTTTATTAAATTTAAACTGGGATTGGTGTAAATGAAAATCTTCAATAAGAACTTAATAATATTTAAATATACAGCGTGTCCCGCTCTGATGTCCGGAAGAGAGAAAAGTTTTTATTCGTGGGTTTTCGATAAAAAGCCACTCTTTATTAAAACTCCTGCTTGTTCCAAAACGGCCAAAACTGTTAAAATATTTTTTATTTTTATACAGGGTGGTCACTATTTCGAAAAATTTATAAAAATGTTGTGGTAGATTGTGTTCAACGGCTTTCTCTAAAGATTTCATTAAGGTGGACTTTTGAGTTTTACAAATGGCATCATCGAAATGGCACATGGCTAATGGCACTGGGTTATAGGATACGACAAAATTATATCAATAGATATGCCAAGCATACGCCCAAATAAATCTCTTTGGATTTGTACTTCCTGCACTTTACCACCTATCACATTAAGATTATGAACGCTATATACTTTGATCGCCGCCAGTCTTGCCTGCCTACATTTAAGAGGTTGTATGATAACTTGGGACAATATGGTTCCTTTAGTAGGCCAAAGGACACATCAAAACATATAAATGAAATTGCAGAAACAAATGTGCTAGCTTGTGTAATTCAGAATCCATCAACACGGCAAGTTGCAGAAGAAGCAGCTCGAACAACGTTCAAGTTACACCGAATATACTCGATAATATCACATTTTTCCAAGATTGAAAAATACATTCTTTTTGTAGAAATCAGAAGTTTTCGCAGAAAATTAGCTAATGACTGAACTAATTGTCGAACTGCACAGTATTGACATTTTCAATAAGCATTTCATTGTTTCCATGGCTAACTCGGTTAAAATAAGAATTAAACGGAAAAAGCACCATAACTCAGTAGTAATACAAAGAGAGTTCTAACCCACGACCTTGAAAAAAGCGTGCAAAGTGGCTACGTCATGCCCGAGGTCACGTGACGTCACCGGATGACCCCAGTTGACCCCTAGATCCTGATAGATTAACCTTTGACCTTTGGGCCACGTGTGACCCCCAGTTGACCCCCCCCCCCACTCCAACGGCGGGTGTCAGCCCCCACTCCAACGACGGGGCAACCCCCACTCCAACGGCTTGGTGGGGTGAGGTCTATATATTCGTGCGCAAGAGCAGTTTTCCCGTTATATACACTTACAATTTCCTACAGTCTGATTTGCCGAGTTCAAAATGCAGTCGTTCCTGAATCACCTGAACAAGAATTTGATCTTCAAGAAATTCGAAAGCGTTCAAAATATGGAGGTGGGTGAAAATTTTCAAATCACGAGCGTGGACAAAGTCAACACGCAATACGGAGAGAAGGTCTACGTCGAGTTCGAAGAATTTAAGACGGTGCTGCCGCAACGATACACGGCCGAGTTTACGCCCCAACGGATCGAAGAAATTAATAGGGATATCGGTAACGGAAGGAGGTATTACATGAAGAGTCTTGGACCCGTCGGCCGATCTACAAATATCGAATTTATTGTAGAACCATGACGAAGCTGGAGTACAGAAGAAAACTGCAACAATATTTGAAGAATTTAGAAGCATTGAAATATGAACTTATGTTATATGAAATTAAAATGAAGATAAAACATATTGACTTACACAATTAATTTTTAATAAACGTTTAAAAATCTTTTGTTGTGTTTTTTTATAAGAATCTTTGTGTTGAAGGGAAAACACCTGAAGCATCATATTATAATAAAACTCTCACTCTAAGCAATAATATCACTCTATTCCACTGTTATGTGTATACAGGGTGATTCTTAACTTATACACATAAATTTGGAAAATTGTAGGTTATGTCAAGTAATGGCTAATAATGAAAAAAAAAAGTCTAATAAAATTGTTATCGATAAGGTCTGCGTTTGTGATCTTATGAACCATAATTTTTAATTTATTTGTGCAAATAAACCCCGAATTGTTCAAGTACACAAAAATATAACTCAGCTGTTGCGTCGCATCGGGTTACTCGCTGCGAACGCGTGACCGCATAGTAAATATATAGTAAGAGAAAACACGTGGAATAGTTCACGACAGACGCCTGCTTTGTTTGGTCGAGCACTCAGCGATTTTGCTGAAACCGCATATAGAACAATAGGCTACAAATTTCACCCAATTATCTTCTAAATAAAAAAATCTGAAAAAATTGCAGATAGAATAATAAACGGAAAATTTGGGAAAATCAGCATGTAACGCAAACGATTTAGGCCGGAATCTTCAACTAGACACGTGGAAATCCGAGGTAGACTCCTTGGTATCAGGAAATGTGATACATTATGGTAAATAAGAAACCACGTGGAACCGTATATGATGCGATGTACAACGTAAACAATTAGTACGTCAGGGGCTCGGATTTTCTGCTGATGCAGGTATATCGTGATTTCCAAATATATCTTCTGATCGGCAAAAATACGATGTAGAGGTTGTACCAAAAAAAATTGGAAATAATTATTTATTCCAGTAAAATATACACAAGACCGAAAAAGGTAATTGCGCGGCTGTCCCATTTTATACACCCTAGCTGTTTCAGTTCATCTCGTTTGGAAAAATTTTAGGGGTTATTACTTTTTTAAATACCGGTTTCCTCAACCTTATTTGAAAGTAAATATTTTTTAGTTCCCCACAGAAGGAAATAATGACGATATTTTATACCGGTGGATTCAAAAAATATATAAGGTTAGGAAAAAACCTTGGTAGGCAAACGCGGCTCTGCTGACCAGACAAAAAAAAACCTTAGTCGACAAATAATGGCCTATAAGAAGGGTGCGTGATTCCACGTATCAGTTCGAGTGCTCCAAGATGCAAGTAAGTATATACCAGCTGTCCCATTTTTAAACAGCTAGATATTTGGAAACCTTTCTTAAAAAAATTCCCAAGGATTACATGAGCAAAAGAAAGAAAAAAATGTAAATATACCAGCTGTCCCATTTATAAACCGCTTGATATCTTGGAAACGAAAACTTATATAAAGGAAGTAAAAGCTATATCTTAATAGGCGGAGGACCGACTGTCATTCAGACAGGTGAAAATTTTTTGTGATTTTTTGTAGAAGCTTTTTGCAAAAATTTTTTTTTGTCAATTTTTTTTTCGTCAAAATTTTTTTTTGTCAAATTTTTTTTTTGACAATTTTTTTTGCCAAAATTTTTGTTTGCCAAATTTTTTTTTGCCAAATTTTTTTTTTGTCAAAATTTTTTTTGTCAAAATTTTTTTTGTCAAAATTTTTTTTTTCAAAATTTTTTTTGTCAAAATTTTTTTTTGTAAAATTTTTTTTGACATTTTTTTTGCCAAATTTTTTTTTTGTCGAATTTTTTTTTGCCAATTTTTTTTTTTGCCAAATTCTTCAAATATAATTGCTAACGTTTAATTTGTTTACCCCATTTACGAAAATGATAACAAAATTGGATCAGACAAGATGTTTTTTCGAAGTATAGTTTTTAAACACAGGGTGCCACCACCGGTTTTACGATATAGGTTTCAAAATGCGACGCAAGTACATAAAAAAAATACCCTAGAGATAAGAAAACAAAATACAACTCACAGAAAGATTCTTGATGATGTATAAAAAGAAATCAGGTTACATCTAATGCCCCAGACAGTAAAATAAACATCCCCGAGCTATCAGATATAACCAAACATCATTTTTCTAACGGCACAGTCATTTTCACGGGAAAAACAACCAGTAACCGTTCAAATTCCATAGATAGGTACTGCCGTAATCCAAAATTTCACTGAACTACGCGTATCTATTATACTGAAGTAGGTACTGATACACTTCCATCTTTCCAAAGAAAAACAAACACGAAACTCAGACTTTTCATATATTTATTACAACGCCTCGATAGAGTCTTTATTTGTGGCCACGACCGAGAATCTACTGAAGCAAGTGCGACGCATAGGATGTGAAAAGTGCCGAGTTGGTTTTATTAAACAATGAAACTTATACCTACGTATATATAAAATAAATGAGAAATATGCCAGAGATGTGAAACCTAATTGTGTTGCAAGTTTGAGGGTCCAAAAAAAATATTGGCTTTAATTTTTTAAGGTGAGAAACACATCTAACAGCCAGTTTGGAAATATACAAGGCAAAAAAAGTAGTGATGTGGCTGTCCCATTTTATGTTTTATACAGGTTGGGTTATTTTAGAATAGTTGTTCAATAGACCGAGACAACATCATAAACGCTTCCCGTTAGAACAGAATGTGATGAAAAGAAAAATTCCATCTGGGTCAAGCTACTACATAACCAAAATAAAAAATACTGAACGTTATAAAATTTAAAAAATCATATTTTCTACGGATTTTTATCCTCTGAAAATTGTTCTTGTGTAAAATTCAGTTTCTCTGGGTCAAGCTAGGTGGTAACTATATAACCAAAATAAAAAATACTGAACGTTATAAAATTTAAAAAGGGACTTTTGGGGGATTTTTGTCCTCTGAAAATTGGTTTTGTATAAATTGAGTTTCAATAAGTTACTAATTGAGATAATAGGAAAAAAATCTTAAGAATCTCTTATAGAATTCTGAGACAACGACCCTGAGAGTAAATATCATACAAAAATCTTTGTGCGTTGACTTTCAACTCAATTTAATAATTAGGTTTAATAATGACAATTTTCTCGATTATCTAGAATCAAAAATATTGCGAGTGGCAATTCACAATTTTCTAGATATCATGTGAAGCCTTATTATTGCGTCGTAAGTTAGAGGATCCAAAAATATTGGCTTAAATTGTTTAGTAAATGCGATTAAAATATGTTTAGTTTATCAACAGTTAATTGTAACAGCTTATAATCTTAGAAGCTAAACTCTTTAAAAAATTTTTTAGACAAAAAGTTGTAGTTTAATAATGGTCAGTTGGATTCCTTTTGAATCATGTTTGCATATTACCTACAAGGAGTTACAACCTCAAAACATAGAAATCGCTCATTTTAAACCGATTTAATAAAAATTTCACCAAAACAATACTTTCACTCATATGATACACTTCTGATTAATAAAAAAGGCACCATAGGTAGTAATAATAAGATATTCAACGGAATTTTTATCGACTGTTTGCCCATTTTGCTAGCTTTTGGGGGTATTCCTTGATATTTTAGACTGATAAAAATGAATAATAAAAATTAAAAATAAAAATTTCACCAAAACAATACTTTCACTCATATAATACACTTCTGATTAATAAAAAAGGCACCATAGGTAGTAGTAATAAGTTATTCAACGGAATTTTTATCGACTGTTTGCCCATTTTGCTAGCTTTTGGGGGTATTCCTTGATATTTTAGACGGATAAAAATGAATAACTAAAATACAAAACGCACTGTTGACTTTACTTACGTGAATAGTAAGCCTATAATACGTATCGAAAACAGAGAAATATTCAGGTCAAGAAAAAAATGGCCTAATTTACAATAAAAAATATAGCAGACAACATAGCGATGACACCGATTGACCCGTTTTGCTGGTAAAAAGTAAACAAAGGTACCTATTGCGATTCTAATCAGGCATTTCCAACGGAGATGCCTTCAATACGCCCACGTGGGAGAGCCGCCGGTGTTTCGTCACATGCAAATCGCCGCTCGAGATGGAAGCATCTCGGCCTTTCGACGCATTGCGCGCCACTTCGTTTGTTGAAATCTGGCCGCCGCGCCGCCGTCAACTTGCCCGGAGATGCCTCGCTACGTGGTGCGTCGCATACTCGCCGTCGCGTGGTGTATGGGCGCCAGCTTTTGGCCAATTTCAAGGGAATCGTTTTTCATATTTTCGACGGATTTTCGTCCTTTTTGCAGACGTTACACTGCTAAATTGATCCGTTTTGCTGGCAAAAAATATTTCTATCGCCATGACTGAGTCACGACGCTTGGCCTTATGCGATAAACAATGTGTGTGGGTAGAGACATTCGCGGGAAAAGGTGTAACATAATATGCATGCTTTCTTCATGCAATGAATTGTAAATAAAATTCATACATCGAACTGTGACTGGTGACTGGATAAAAATGCCGTAATAAGAATCGACTGTTTTCATGAATAACCTCATTGAATTTTATGCAGTTTTAGAAAGTTAATGTGGGTTGGAAAATTTGTATTATATGCTGGATGCAGAGAAAAAGTGGAAATTTCATATAAGTTGAGCTGTTTATGAATGAAAAAAAGTTGAGAGAACAATACCTACTTATACAAACACAACAGAACGAGACAGTCTTAAAGAAAATGGGCAATTCACTCTTTGTGTATAGGACTCGAACAGCGACTTATTATTTTAATCGGTACTGTTGTAAGAAATTCAGAAATGGAATTTTGGTTTATTTAATAAAAATATATACTTACACATTTTATCTTTATCTTTTTATGGTGCACTTTAACATATTTTCAGTTTGTAACATGTTTCTCAGGAGAACAAAATCAGGAAATACTTGTCTCTAGGATTATATTATTATTACATTTTAGTTTCAACATGTTTTTGCACTTATAAGGGAGGATAGAAAAAAACCAAAAATATACATAAAACATATTTATTGTGTATAAAAATATAAAAGAAAATATACTTAAAAGCTAAGAATACGTATTAAATTTAAAACTAAAAGAAGGATAGGTATCTATAAACAACGTTGGAAAATAAAGACTCAAAAATTTTTTAAAAATATTTAATGTGAGAAAAAACTACTTTTTTACCACATTAAATCTTTTTAAAATACCAGCAGACAGCCGTTTATCCCTCTCCATTTTCTCAATTTTGGCTATAGATACCTGCTCCCTTTTTCTCAGTCGTTCTTTCTCTCTCCTAATAGTCGCCAGTCGATGTTGCTCCTCTCTCAAGGATTTTAGATTTTCGGCGTCCTTTTGTTTCAGCCCTTTTGAGACCTGTAATATATAGGAACCGAGTGAAGTACTCCCAGGACTAGTCAGCTCCTCGAATTCATCCTCGCTGTCCATCTGCTGACTAACACTAATGTGCACGTCACTAAAGGAGTCCTCGCTGTCCATGCCCAACTGACGCATGTCTTTACCACCATTTCCTTTCAATTGTGGGTTATTCGTGTTTTCCACACCACACTGCTCGACGTCCTCTTGCCGATGAACCGGTGAAATAATGGCATTCGGACAGAATGCCATTATCTCGTCGTAACAAGGCACTTGGGAGGGCGACACGAAGGACGCACTATTCAAATCGGGCATGTTGTATGACTGTGCAGAGTCGATGGTTGGCTGAAAAGAAAAAAAATAATAAGTTTAATTTAGAAAAAAAGTATTTTTCAAAAATAAAGTTTAAAAAATAATTTTGTATGAAAAAAATTGTTGAAGATTACCAGAAAACCAAGATTTATACTTACAGGCATTATTAGCATATTGCTAAGGATAGTAGGTTTCTTTGTCGAGAGAGACAACTTCTTAGGGTGCTGCATTGTAAGTATCCAAAATACACAAAAAACACACCACTGGAACTACTATTGTGAATCAAGAAACTTATAAGAGAGGAGGCTGTGAACTGGCTAATGGCCATTCAACAAACCTCTTTAAAGGGAAAAAATTCGATATCAGTCAAAAAATATAGTAGGAGAAAAACGATTTGCCCACTCTAGAATTTTTAAAAAACTTGTTTATTGATCTGAGCGAGACCGTGTGGCGTTATGCGTGGTCATTAAATTTAATATGTGGTAAACAAGAGGCCACGGGGATGAACGATATAATGCAATGTAATCCAAAAAAAATTAGCTAGACTGTATGGCGTTATACACGTTCTTTAGGGCCGGACTGGGCTGATGGACTAGGGGGAATTAGATTGTTAATACATCGCAGAGTCTTTGCGAAATTGAATGTGATAATGTTTAAAGAAACAAATCGCGCATGGGTTGTCCAATCATATCGTTGCACAGTTAATTAAAAATGTAGACGCAAAAACATATCTCCCAAAAAAAAAAGTTCAACCTACTTTCCGCTTAAAAATCGAACAACAGAGGTATCTCCCATCGCTCACAAAACCAATTCCAGAAAGGACAAGAACGCCAAGGCCGGGCGCACTCAAATTTCGTATCGGTGTTTTCTTTTAGTCGAAAAATATTTCCAAGGTAAAAGCTGAACTTTTGGGGTGTATGTTGAAAATTTACATTTTGGAGTACGAATGAGGTTGATCGCGGCGTCTCGGCTAGAAGGTCAAAATGGGTCAAAATGGGCCTAAGGTTTTGAAATTTTTTTTTTACACCTACCTAATTCTTCATCTTGAACAAGTTTCATTAACAACATTTTAACGTGTAAGCTACAGAAAAGGCACTCTTCTAAAATAGTATAATATTTTTAATTAAAAGATACCTCTGTAAGGATATTAGGCAGACTTTTAGGCTATGTGTTCTCTAGAAAAATTGTTAGAGTGCTTGCTTTAGGTAGCGAAAATCGCAGGGGTAGAAAGTCACGGTGGAGTCATTGATAAACGGTTCCACTTATCGAAATTTGGAAGGAAGTCACTGTGGTAATCATCGTTAAAATCTTCTATTACCTACGCTGCTATAATTAAATATTTATCTACGGCTTGGTTCTGTTTCTTTTCCAATGCCTAAATAGTACATTTTATAATATTAATTTTGTTATATATATATATCTGTGAAAAACAACGTTTCAGATATTTCTCAGTTTTTAAGAGCGGTGTTTGGTCAGAAACGATCTAGTGGATGATGGGGTAGTAAAAAGGCCGCCGTTTTTCCAGAGCCTGTTTTGAATACACCCCACCAAGTCTTGACTTGTCATTATGATAGGTATTGCATACTTTTGTATAGGAGTCAGCTTTTGTTAACCCAACTTCTTTCTGTTATCTTCTTCCACCATTTTAATCTCAATTCATCTACCCGACGCCACAATATGTTACTAATCGTGAATAAATAGCACATTTCATAGTGAAGTTTATAAACCAGTGGGATTTGGCAATTTTGTTTAAATATAATGAAAAATAGCTCGTTTTGGTCTTGATTATTGTTAGACAAATTATCGCAAACTTCACTTATCAGAAGAATGATTTTATTGTGATGTAATGATTGTACAAAGACGCCAGCGCAAACACGATCACGATAATTAACTGCTAACCTTAAACAAAACAGCTGACGATTTTATGCGATTTTTATTATGACTTAGCTTGTTGTTCCCCTGTTCCGCGCTGACTTAGCCTATTCTTCCCGTGTATGGGTATTTTAAAGTAATACGTATATTGTGACCTAGCCTGTTTTTCCCCTGACTATTACGTTGGTTTGAAAGAGCACACAATTTACCACAAGATGGCACTGTAATCCCAATTTCAACAAAAAATGACTTGGCCTGTTTTTCCCGTGTACCCTTCATATGGTTTTGTTTCTCTCAAGTTTGGGTTTCAACCCCAGTGGCGAAAGAAGGAAGGCCCCAACTTGCATTATCTAGTTTTTACTCTAATCTTTTCTAGTCTATATTGTTTAGGATTTGTATGAAAAAATGAATTTTGTATCATCAAGTTTGCGACTCTCCCTGCAGCTCGAAACGGTTGTTTGTGATTCCATACTTTCATAATATAAGCTTTTAAGGTAATATCCCATATTTTTAAATTACACTATTCTTTGTATCTCTCTAATATGTTTGATCAAACATGGATTAGACCTCCTGCGCCCTGCATTCTACCTCAAAGGTGGTGGGAAAATGAATGCATATAGTTTTGTTACAATTTAAAAATATATATAAAAGAACAATTCAACCTATTTATAACTAATATCCATATGAAACTGTACGTCTAATTTGCGATTAAAAATTTTTGTTGAAGGTGTGAAACATTTTCGATTTTTTTTTATTGCGTTCTGTATTCTACCTCGAAGTAGGAAACGAACGCATGATGATTGTCAGTTAAATGCGACGTGGTTCTTCAATTTCTCGGCCACGCTCGTCGGCCAAATTTTTTATCGAGACTTGCACAGCAAAACGCCGGGCGCCACGGAGCGCCGCTGCGTCTAGGGTTCCGATGCAAAATATCTCAGCCGCGCTCGTACCTGGATCGTGGGAGCACAGATGTTTGATGACACCCGGATTTCAGAGGCGTACATCAGGGTGTAGTCTAATTTCTTGCTGAATCATCAATGTTGGAGGATTTCGGCAATAATGGACCCGATTTTGAGGTGCTTTGTGAAAAAAAAAAAGAAGAAAAATTGACACAAACATTTTATTAGGGGATCTATACATGGTGTTATAATTTATTTCTCCGTAATTAATACATGAACAGTTTTCAAAAAGTTTTTCTGAATTGGTATTAGAACAGAAAGACGTAAATTGATTAATTTTCTTAATATGATTCACTAGTCTTGACGCATATCCTCTTCGACGATATTCTTCATGGGTAAAAACAAAATTGAGATTTTTCGGGTTGGAGTGTTTGTTTAAAGGGTCGAAATCAATTTTTGACATTAGGACAAATGAAACCGGTTTAGCATCAACGTATAATATATAGCACGATATTTTTTTATCTAGGCACCACTGATCGAACATACTTCTTGCAATACCATCTCTCACGACTTCTTGTCTTATTTTGTTTACTGCTTGTCGATCAAAAAAGAATCTGATCTCCATGTTGCACAGACGTTTGAATGAAAAATCATCGGTCACACAATTTTAAGACATTACCCCCACCACTTTTATATTTTTCCATACACTTTTTAAGACGTTACCCCCACCACTTTTATAAATTTTAAACTAGCCGAAACCTTGACCCATTTGAGATGTTAAGATATTTGGGGAAGCGTTTGGAAGTTGCGCCAGCAGCGAATTGCATAAGGCCAAGCGTCGTGACTCAGTCATGGCGATAGAAATATTTTTTGCCAGCAAAACGGATCAATTTAGCAGTGTAACGTCTGCAAAAAGGACGAAAATCCGTCGAAAATATGAAAAACGATTCCCTTGAAATTGGCCAAAAGCTGGCGCCCATACACCACGCGACGGCGAGTATGCGACGCACCACGTAGCGAGGCATCTCCGGGCAAGTTGACGGCGGCGCGGCGGCCAGATTTCAACAAACGAAGTGGCGCGCAATGCGTCGAAAGGCCGAGATGCTTCCATCTCGAGCGGCGATTTGCATGTGACGAAACACCGGCGGCTCTCCCACGTGGGCGTATTGAAGGCATCTCCGTTGGAAATGCCTGATTAGAATCGCAATAGGTACCTTTGTTTACTTTTTACCAGCAAAACGGGTCAATCGGTGTCATCGCTATGTTGTCTGCTATATTTTTTATTGTAAATTAGGCCATTTTTTTCTTGACCTGAATATTTCTCTGTTTTCGATACGTATTATAGGCTTACTATTCACGTAAGTAAAGTCAACAGTGCGTTTTGTATTTTAGTTATTCATTTTTATCCGTCTAAAATATCAAGGAATACCCCCAAAAGCTAGCAAAATGGGCAAACAGTCGATAAAAATTCCGTTGAATAACTTATTACTACTACCTATGGTGCCTTTTTTATTAATCAGAAGTGTATTATATGAGTGAAAGTATTGTTTTGGTGAAATTTTTATTTTTAATTTTTATTATTCATTTTTATCAGTCTAAAATATCAAGGAATACCCCCAAAAGCTAGCAAAATGGGCAAACAGTCGATAAAAATTCCGTTGAATATCTTATTATTACTACCTATGGTGCCTTTTTTATTAATCAGAAGTGTATCATATGAGTGAAAGTATTGTTTTGGTGAAATTTTTATTAAATCGGTTTAAAATGAGCGATTTCTATGTTTTGAGGTTGTAACTCCTTGTAGGTAATATGCAAACATGATTCAAAAGGAATCCAACTGACCATTATTAAACTACAACTTTTTGTCTAAAAATTTTTTTAAAGAGTTTAGCTTCTAAGATTATAAGCTGTTACAATTAACTGTTGATAAACTAAACATATTTTAATCGCATTTACTAAACAATTTAAGCCAATATTTTTGGATCCTCTAACTTACGACGCAATAATAAGGCTTCACATGATATCTAGAAAATTGTGAATTGCCACTCGCAATATTTTTGATTCTAGATAATCGAGAAAATTGTCATTATTAAACCTAATTATTAAATTGAGTTGAAAGTCAACGCACAAAGATTTTTGTATGATATTTACTCTCAGGGTCGTTGTCTCAGAATTCTATAAGAGATTCTTAAGATTTTTTTCCTATTATCTCAATTAGTAACTTATTGAAACTCAATTTATACAAAACCAATTTTCAGAGGACAAAAATCCCCCAAAAGTCCCTTTTTAAATTTTATAACGTTCAGTATTTTTTATTTTGGTTATATAGTTACCACCTAGCTTGACCCAGAGAAACTGAATTTTACACAAGAACAATTTTCAGAGGATAAAAATCCGTAGAAAATATGATTTTTTAAATTTTATAACGTTCAGTATTTTTTATTTTGGTTATGTAGTAGCTTGACCCAGATGGAATTTTTCTTTTCATCACATTCTGTTCTAACGGGAAGCGTTTATGATGTTGTCTCGGTCTATTGAACAACTATTCTAAAATAACCCAACCTGTATAAAACATAAAATGGGACAGCCACATCACTACTTTTTTTGCCTTGTATATTTCCAAACTGGCTGTTAGATGTGTTTCTCACCTTAAAAAATTAAAGCCAATATTTTTTTTTGGATCCTCAAACTTGCAACACAATTAGGTTTCACATCTCTGGCATATTTCTCATTTATTTTATATATACGTAGGTATAAGTTTCATTGTTTAATAAAACCAACTCGGCACTTTTCACATCCTATGCGTCGCACTTGCTTCAGTAGATTCTCGGTCGTGGCCACAAATAAAGACTCTATCGAGGCGTTGTAATAAATATATGAAAAGTCTGAGTTTCGTGTTTGTTTTTCTTTGGAAAGATGGAAGTGTATCAGTACCTACTTCAGTATAATAGATACGCGTAGTTCAGTGAAATTTTGGATTACGGCAGTACCTATCTATGGAATTTAAACGGTTACTGGTTGTTTTTCCCGTGAAAATGACTGTGCCGTTAGAAAAATGATGTTTGGTTATATCTGATAGCTCGGGGATGTTTATTTTACTGTCTGGGGCATTAGATGTAACCTGATTTCTTTTTATACATCATCAAGAATCTTTCTGTGAGTTGTATTTTGTTTTCTTATCTCTAGGGTATTTTTTTTATGTACTTGCGTCGCATTTTGAAACCTATATCGTAAAACCGGTGGTGGCACCCTGTGTTTAAAAACTATACTTCGAAAAAACATCTTGTCTGATCCAATTTTGTTATCATTTTCGTAAATGGGGTAAACAAATTAAACGTTAGCAATTATATTTGTATCAAAAAAAATTTTGTCGAAAAAGAATTTGGCAAAAAAAAAAAATTGGCAAAAAAAAATTCGACAAAAAAAAATTTTGGCAAAAAAAATGTCAAAAAAAATTTTACAAAAAAAAATTTTGACAAAAAAAATTTTGAAAAAAAAAAATTTTGACAAAAAAAATTTTGACAAAAAAAATTTTGACAAAAAAAAAATTTGGCAAAAAAAATTTGCAAAAAAAAATTTGGCAAACAAAAATTTTGGCAAAAAAAATTGTCAAAAAAAAAATTTGACAAAAAAAAATTTTGACGAAAAAAAAATTGACAAAAAAAATTTTTTGCAAAAAACTTCTACAAAAAATCACAAAAAATTTTCACCTGTCTGAATGACAGTCGGTCCTCCGCCTATTAAGATATAGCTTTTACTTCCTTTATATAAGTTTTCGTTTCCAAGATATCAAGCAGTTTATAAATGGGACAGCTGGTATATTTACATTTTTTTCTTTCTTTTGCTCATGTAATCCTTGGGAATTTTTTTACGAAAGGTTTCCAAATATCTAGCTGTTTAAAAATGGGACAGCTGGTATATACTTACTTGCATCTTGGAGCACTCGAACTGATACGTGGAATCACGCACCCTTCTTATAGGCCATTATTTGTCGACTAAGGTTTTTTTTTGTCTGGTCAGCAGAGCCGCGTTTGCCTACCAAGGTTTTTTCCTAACCTTATATATTTTTTGAATCCACCGGTATAAAATATCGTCATTATTTCCTTCTGTGGGGAACTAAAAAATATTTACTTTCAAATAAGGTTGAGGAAACCGGTATTTAAAAAAGTAATAACCCCTAAAATTTTTCCAAACGAGATGAACTGAAACAGCTAGGGTGTATAAAATGGGACAGCCGCGCAATTACCTTTTTCGGTCTTGTGTATATTTTACTGGAATAAATAATTATTTCCAATTTTTTTTGGTACAACCTCTACATCGTATTTTTTTTACTGAAATTTTTTCATCATTTTTTTTCCAAGTGAAACTGACGTTATTTTTACCTTTACATATATTTTTACCGGTATACAAAACTTATTCGAAAATTCTACCTACATTTTCACGTCTTGGATTTTTTTTACAGATTTTGTTCAAACAAAATTTCCTATGTTATCTGGGGCCTTCCGACTAACTATTATAATAACTGTTTTTATCAGTCACTCGAAAAAATTCTATCTGCACTTGTATATAAAACATTCGTCTGAGTCTTGTCTTGTACATTTCACCGTCAAAAAATGAAAATTTCCCAAAATGTTATCGGGATTATAGGATCAGGACCTTTTTAAAATTACATTTTTTGAATAAAAAATTTTCAAATTTTTTCGATTTTTCATAGGTATCAAAAGTGCGGAACTGCGCATGCGCGAAACGCGTGCAAGGGGGAAGGGTGGATTTTGTTCGGGCAACTACATGCCAGTCGGACGGAGGCCTTCGGCCTCCGTTCCTCCTGGCACATAGTTGCCCACCCGCCACCCCCCACCCACCCCGGGGTAGACTAAGTCCACCCCCCCCAAGGGGTGGCCCCAAAATCGATTGCGCTATATGAGGATTTTTTCCGATCAGCCGATCAGAAGATATATTTGGAAATCACGATATACCTGCATCAGCAGAAAATCCGAGCCCCTGACGTACTAATTGTTTACGTTGTACATCGCATCATATACGGTTCCACGTGGTTTCTTATTTACCATAATGTATCACATTTCCTGATACCAAGGAGTCTACCTCGGATTTCCACGTGTCTAGTTGAAGATTCCGGCCTAAATCGTTTGCGTTACATGCTGATTTTCCCAAATTTTCCGTTTATTATTCTATCTGCAATTTTTTCAGATTTTTTTATTTAGAAGATAATTGGGTGAAATTTGTAGCCTATTGTTCTATATGCGGTTTCAGCAAAATCGCTGAGTGCTCGACCAAACAAAGCAGGCGTCTGTCGTGAACTATTCCACGTGTTTTCTCTTACTATATATTTACTATGCGGTCACGCGTTCGCAGCGAGTAACCCGATGCGACGCAACAGCTGAGTTATATTTTTGTGTACTTGAACAATTCGGGGTTTATTTGCACAAATAAATTAAAAATTATGGTTCATAAGATCACAAACGCAGACCTTATCGATAACAATTTTATTAGACTTTTTTTTTTCATTATTAGCCATTACTTGACATAACCTACAATTTTCCAAATTTATGTGTATAAGTTAAGAATCACCCTGTATACACATAACAGTGGAATAGAGTGATATTATTGCTTAGAGTGAGAGTTTTATTATAATATGATGCTTCAGGTGTTTTCCCTTCAACACAAAGATTCTTATAAAAAAACACAACAAAAGATTTTTAAACGTTTATTAAAAATTAATTGTGTAAGTCAATATGTTTTATCTTCATTTTAATTTCATATAACATAAGTTCATATTTCAATGCTTCTAAATTCTTCAAATATTGTTGCAGTTTTCTTCTGTACTCCAGCTTCGTCATGGTTCTACAATAAATTCGATATTTGTAGATCGGCCGACGGGTCCAAGACTCTTCATGTAATACCTCCTTCCGTTACCGATATCCCTATTAATTTCTTCGATCCGTTGGGGCGTAAACTCGGCCGTGTATCGTTGCGGCAGCACCGTCTTAAATTCTTCGAACTCGACGTAGACCTTCTCTCCGTATTGCGTGTTGACTTTGTCCACGCTCGTGATTTGAAAATTTTCACCCACCTCCATATTTTGAACGCTTTCGAATTTCTTGAAGATCAAATTCTTGTTCAGGTGATTCAGGAACGACTGCATTTTGAACTCGGCAAATCAGACTGTAGGAAATTGTAAGTGTATATAACGGGAAAACTGCTCTTGCGCACGAATATATAGACCTCACCCCACCAAGCCGTTGGAGTGGGGGTTGCCCCGTCGTTGGAGTGGGGGCTGACACCCGCCGTTGGAGTGGGGGGGGGTCAACTGGGGGTCACACGTGGCCCAAAGGTCAAAGGTTAATCTATCAGGATCTAGGGGTCAACTGGGGTCATCCGGTGACGTCACGTGACCTCGGGCATGACGTAGCCACTTTGCACGCTTTTTTCAAGGTCGTGGGTTAGAACTCTCTTTGTATTACTACTTAACTCCGATATAATAATTTCGAGTAATATATCGCTAGAAAGCTTAAAAAATGTTCGATTTTACGCGACCATGGCCAACTATGGTTTGCATCTAAAAGAAACCGAAGTAATATGTCATATCTCTAAAATGACAGCTCACGTGCAAAATAGAATAGGATCCTCTTATTAGGAACATGATTCCCTACAACTTTTGTATTTACACTTTTTCTGTAAAGTCAAAAATAACGGAGCTAGCGGGATTTGAAGGAATAGGGAAAAATCATTTTTTTCGGAATATCTAGAAAGCCATGAACTTTGTCATAAATCCAAAAGGCGCATTGAATTGGGCCCATAATACTGCAAATATTTTCCCATTTAACCTTCCTTCTAGCTTAGCTGGTTTCCGAGATCCCCCAAGTTCTTATTGAAGATTTTCATTTACATCAATCCCAGTTTACATTTAATAAACCTATGTTCACATAGATATCTCACTCGCTCTTAAACTCATGCATATAGTACCCTCGTGCTCATACCTACTCACGGCAGAATTTTTTTGTGCGTCTGGGGGAAGTTTGGCCCCTACAATTTGTCTGGCTGATCACATATAGTTTTGAAATAGTCCCCTAAGTAACTTATATAAAAATCAAACGTTAGAATATAAGTAAAGTTCAATCATTTTTTTGGGAGCTTTAAAGCGTCTGGCGGAAATTATGTCCGACGGGAAGTGTCTGGCAGTGCTGAATATTAGTTTTTAATAATATCCTTCAGAACATATATAAAATTCAGCCATTAGAATTTAAGTAAAGTGAGTCCTATTTTTACTTACCTTTTTCACCTACTACCCGTAGATTGGCCGTCTACCCAACTTAGCGGATACGCATGCGTTCAAAGTACCTACATAGGAACACTAGTCTATTCCGCACATTTTGTCTTATAGAAAATAAGTTACGTCTGGGGGCCCTGGGATCTTACTCTATTATAATAAATATGCTATTTTGAAACCATTAAGATTGTCGGCAGACGATTCTGCATGTTAGGGAAAAAATTACAGTATAAAATAATAATGCAAAGTTCTGTAGAGTACCCCCCTCGTAGAGTTCAACGCACGAAAGAAAACGTTTCTAAAGAATGCGGGCAGCGTTGCGAGTAGTCGTTATTTATTGGCGAATACAAGTTTTAGCATATTGAAGCCGAATTTCTGAACTCTGTAATACCGAAAAAATAAAGCTCGCATCTCGCGACCACTTACTCATTTTTATTTATCATTTAATTTTAACGCGGTGTAATAAAACACATATTATATTTTTTTCAACATCGTCGCGTCTACCATCGCCTTTGAAATACGGCAACAAAGCACTTCAGCCAGCGAATAGGCCGACAAAACCAGTTAGCCAACACGTTTTGTGCCTGTTTCTATAGTACGTAAAGTTGACTGCGTATTTGGGCTACCACACAGTGCTCACTTTTTCGGCCGCCGGCAAGCTTGGCAGAGAGCTCAGTGGCGTTCGGGAGTTAACGTGCGCAAAATGAGTAAACAGGGAATAATGTTGCATTCTCAAGCACGAGAAATATATTGCCAATGTTATAAGGGTTTGCCTTCCTCCATCGTCTAAGGCATCACCGTTAAGAATAATATTAACTATAAATTAAATAACAATTATATGAAAATTAAGTCAGTGAGTTACACAAAATTGAGCTACGCCCCTGAAATGTGACTAATTCTATAATATTTACGAGTTCTTCCCCCTTGCGTCGCACGCATTCTGCCGTAAGGAGGACTATAATAGACTCGTCGGCAATGAAAAAAAGGCGGTAAACTTCGACGCGTGTAGTATATTGCCACTAAGCTCTCGAGAACTGCTGCAACACATTTTGAGAGCAGTCTATATTGCATAGGTGTGGAGTAATGCAACGTTAGCCACACCAACCATCTTGGATCCCCTAATGCATGGGTGGAAAATATCGAATACCAACGCGGTACTTACAGGGCCGTATCTGAGGGGGGTTTTGGGGGTTCAACCCCCCCCCCCCGAAATACCGCCATTTTATATGCTTATCCATCAACACTAGAATATGAGCTCCCAATGCACCAGTGTATCAGTGAATGTAATAATTTACTGGTTTTCCAGTAGAGCATGAAAACCCGTCCGAAAACTGCCTACTAAACATAATTTTGGGATCATGCAGTGCAGCACGAGCTTAATCATCAGAAAATGCTTTCAAATAAAATAAAACATAACTGGCAACACTTGACAACAATGAACGGTGGTGCATGGCTGCGTGCGCCATGGATTAGGAGAAAAGGGGCTACCCAGAGTATCTTTTATTAATAGATTAGTACTAAGTATCAAAGAATAAAGAACTTCAGGAAGGAGCCAAAGCTCTATGGGCATTATAAAATACGTGCGACGGAAATCGCCCTGTATGGAGACTGAATTTTGACACAATATTTTTATATTTGACAGTTGTCACGGTGGTTTATAATAATAATAATAATAATAATAATAATTCTCACCCTCACAATACTCCAAACTAGGAGTACCCCAGAAGCAACCACATGCTTGTGCGGGGGAGGGGGGCAATTACTATTATTTTGTCTTCGTTGCCATTTGCGGCTAGGGCCGACTTTTTTCCCGATAGAACTAGGATAGCATTCGCTCAAGTACTACGGAAAACCCTAGAAAACCGTAGTAATCCCAGTGAGTGTAGGACAATTAGTGAATCACACGGGTAAAGCTATTTAGGAGCAATACCGTGAACCCACATTTGTCCAGTGCTCTTGGCCATAGCGGTGTTTTTCTTTAAAGACATATGCATGTGCCTGCCTCGAACCGAGGTCGATCGAAGCCAGAAAAACATGCAGTCTAAAAAGTCAGCGCCAGTACGAGCGACGCCACCGCGGTGCTATTAGATATTTGTGTAGTTCTTCGATAAGTACTTTTTGGAGATCTATTATGGTTAGCTGTGCAGCCTGCGGCTATTCCGTGACTACCAGAACAAAATGTTTGGGGGATAACATTCCATCGGTAAGTACTTTTGTAAACCGGAAACGGCATGCCGCCATATGCAGAGACTGGACCGGTCCACCGTATAGCCCAAATTTGCTACTTCCTGGGGTTCTTTATTCATAGCTAAGTAATTGTATTTGTAGATTTATTTATTATTTTTATAAAATTTTCAACTTAAACCTGTTTCAGTTTTTTATTAATAACTATTTAAAAATAGCAGGTTTTTTTTTAAACCTTAACTTTAGCAGCCACTGGTCTAGCCCCCCCAGAGCCGGCTCTAGGCGGGTGCGAACAGTGCGGAGATCCAGTCAGTAGCGTATTTAGAAGGGCGGGGCCGAAACCATTTCGGAATTTGAAAATATTCACTGCAGCTTGTAAATCTAAAGATATTGATATTTCCTAAGACTAATATTTTAAGTAATTTTCCTTAAAATTTCTAAAAATTTTCGCCAGCGGCACATTTTACAGAATTATTTTAAAATGCACTTGTTTGAAAAAGATACACAAAAATTGTCCCCACCCCATTAATTTCTATATACGTCACTGAAGTGATCCAAACTCATCGCCCGGCCTACTGTTTTAAAAAGTGACATGCTAAAAATATAATATTCTAGTGACAATTTTCAAAAATGTATTCTTAATGGATTAAATAATTCCTTGCTGTGGCCCCGCACTTTCATCCGGCATCCAGCCCCACAAAAGCTTGAGCCGGTCCTGAACCCCCCCCCCCAAATTTTCGCTAGATACGGCCCTCGTACACCTTCAATTGGTTTGAAGGCGAGGAACTTCCGAGAGCCGTAGATGTGTTTTTAGCTGAACCGCCAAAGCAAGAAGGTTTGTTTCTGACATAAGTAGAAATGGAACTTGCAAATAATATTGTTTTTCTTAAAATTTTCAGAATCAGAAACCGATTATTTATTCGACGATAGTGTTGAAGAAATTCAGGATTTTAACGAATCTCATTCGGACTCGCATTCGGAGCCGGAAATCGGAGACCACTGCGAAGCGAATGACAATTAAAGTACTGAAATAAAAATAATGTTTCATAAATAAAAAATTTTTTATTAATGAATTCTTATTAGTAGTTTTGTGGTTTTGAAAAGAACCGTTTTTTTCTATGTAGTGTCGTTGCTGTGCTCTTTCCTCTCAAGGGCGAGGGGGGGATATTAGATTCTAGGAAGGCCTGGAAGGGACACTCGCCTTTTTTAATTATTTTATTTTAAAATTTCGTGTTATAAGTCGAAATTTTAAAATTTCGAGTTATAAGTCGAAATTTTACCGTAAAATTTCGACTTATAACTCGAAAAACCCCTATATTATACCAAATTTGAATAAAAAATATACAGGGAGTTCCATTCTGCAGGGTGTCAAAGTTGAGCAAAATAGGAATTTTAAAGGCATCTGCCAAGTAAAGAGTGCCATGGAATTCCCTCAAAACAGTTGAATGGTCAATAGGACTACTTAAGGTGTTGGTGTGCAAAGGTCCAATATAAAATATACAGATGTTCTTATCTGTGCCATCTCAAAATACTGACGTACAGTTTCTATGGATATCTAAAATTTTTACGGGGGCAAAAGATAGAAAATAATCTAGTTATCTCTGTAATGCCCAAAATCGGCGAATAATGACACTATAATGACTTTATTGTCCCAACTCTCCCTATCCAGAAACCCTAGGTATAGCAACATCATGTGTCGATGTGTCAATTCCATTATTAAAGCTCTCTTTTAATATCTGTTAGGGTTTCGAGGCTAATTTAACTTTCTCGATTAATTATTGTTCATTCGCATAGAAAAACTGAAAAATCAATTCAAGTTGTTTTTTCCAAAAAATGTGGTGCTAACCAAGGAATATATTATATAATCGATAAAAAAACTAAAGGTTTTTGTGGACGCGTATATTTATAAAATATGAAATATTTTAATCAAATAACGTAGATTGTTTCCGGATTAACTGATTACCTACATGTGTGAATGATAAAATATCTGACCTATGTACGATTTGTCTGTCCTTATTTGCGGTTAGAAGTATCATCACCTGAGCGTTTTTTTTTTGGCGAAAAAATCAACACGTATTCACATCGAAGAAAAAGTGCTGATTGTGCGTGTCGAATACTGATAACTCAAGTTCCTTTCCAAATCGCAATTTAGGAGGACGTCGAGCCGAATCTCATTTTTATTTTCCTAGAATTACCCCAGAGAAAATATATAGAATGTGGTAAAAATATCGACATATGCCGTAGATCCAAAGAAATAGTATCCTAAAAAAAATTTATACTGCCGGTATCCGGTATTTATCATTAGAGCATAACATTATTTAATTTATTGTTTATAGAATTTTTTAATTCCAAAATACAAAAAATGCTAGTTATCCCTTGACATCCTTTATAGTCGTTACTTGAAGTATACCTAAACCGAAAGAATCATTATTTGAAAATTTAAATAATGTTGGCGCGAAGATATCAATAGTCGATTAGACGACGAACCCAACGAGTGTGTGAAGTTGCTAAGGTGCGTATCTACACTGATAAATCGTCCAGAGAACTTTTTGCTGACTTACATGTAGTAGTTTTTTGTAGTGACAGCAGAACGCACTTTGCTAAAACTACTTTACTGTAACTACATTACGAAGGCCAAGAAACTTTCCTGTTATAAGTGGGAAGATTATTTATAAAAATATTCTTGCTGTCCTATGAATTTACATTACCGCTACAAGCACATGCTAGAAGCACATGCTTCACTGCCACTAAAGAAAAATGTTCAGATACATTTGTGATGATTCTACCCTGCTAGATGTTAATTGGCGAGCGGTAATGTACAGGGTGATTCACAGTTACTTATTTTTAGTGTGGGCGTAAGGGTGTATGACGGAAACACTGGGATAGTTTAATCAAAGTCTAGAGAATACTATAAGTCGGCGCACTCGGCCTTGTGTAAATAAACGTTTCCCCGCTGCCGTCTCCCGCTCCCTCGGCCCGTCGTCATCGGAGTACGGCGATCGATATCTTATTTGATAAGAAAATAAGCTTATAGACCGGGAGATAGTGACATATTTTTAGACGTGATTTTACTCAGTATGCCTTGCAAAGGGCATTGTGTGGCACATATTCTCACAATAATAAGGTATGAATCAGAGAGTCATCCTGGGTTCTTCATGTGAAAAACTGAGTTTTCAATTATTCGAAGATATGCGTTTTGATATGATTTTATACAGGCCATATGTGTTTTATAATGAAGTTCAAATTGAAAATTCCTCGGAAAACCAGCATACCGTTAGGGTGGGTCCAAAGGGCTATTATTGCCACGTGATCTTGTATTTTAATAAATTTTTCCACGTTTCTAAACGGGCTGCCAATGAGAAGTATGCAAGTTCTTGTTATGAAACTGCTGAATAAAAGATGGCATACCGTTTGCGCATATGCAAGTAGGTACACTTAACATCGAATAAATCGTTTAAATTATTAAATAACATTCAACTTAAACAGTACTTGGACCAGTGTAAAAGGTATTCCATCCTTTTTTCAGCATTTTCATAACAAGCACTTGCATACTTCTCCTTGGCAGCCTGTTCAGAAACGTGGAAAAACTGATTATTAAAATACAAGTTCACGTGACAATAATAGCCCTTTGAACCCACGCTAACGGTATGCCTATGGTTTTCCGAGGAATTTTCTATTTTGAACTTCATTATAAAACACATGGAAGCCTGACTAAAATCATATCAAAACGCATATTTTTCGAATAATTGAAAACTCAGTTTTTCATATGAAGAACCCAGGATGACTCTCTGGTTCATACCTTATTATTGTGAGAATATGTGCCACATAATGCCCTTTGCAAGGCATACTGAGTAAAATCACGTCCAAAAATCTGTCACTATCTCCCGGTCTATAGGTATGTAGCTGAGAGCGGTTCGAGGCTGATTTACGACCAGTCGCAAAAAATTGTTGTTTTCTCCGAGAGAACAAAGAAGTGAGCTGACTTATAGTATTCTCTAGACTTTGGTTTAATATGTTTATTAAAATAAATACCAAACAGTACATTTAAATAACAAAATACAGTTTAAGAGGAAGTTTAAGACCTGTGCAATAATTATTAACGAATAAAATTAAAAATCTATGACTTCGCAAACGCTACACTCAAGATATCTGAAATATGACCCTTTTCTAAATAACAAAATCCAAATGTTTCAAAAGGTACACTGTTTAAAAATCGAATTTAAATTAGGACACAAAACAATGACTTGAAACGGCACAAATACATAAACTATGGCATAAATTGACAAAATATGACAAAAAATATTAAAAGTACAAAAATTGCAAAAGCTTCCCAAATAGAATATGATTATTATGATTTCCTAAATAGAATAAAATTACTTGACTCTGCATAACATTGCTTAATTACTCAGTACAAGTTTGTATAAAATGTAATTCAATTTACTCGAAATTTCTGACATAAAATGGTTTAATTAAAAACAAAATTCTGATCTCAACCGTAAAATAAAAATAATATGGTTCAAATAAATTCCCAAAAATCGTTCATGGTTTCTAAACGTTATGAAATTATTTCTAATCTGTTAAAAATGGCACAATAAATTCAATTCCTCTAAAAACTTTCAACATAATTTCAAAATTCAAAATAAAAAGGCAATTCGGACACAAAGGAATCAAAAACACAAATATCTTACTTTCTGGCCAGTCCAACATACTTGGGTGCTTAGGAAATACTTCTTTGTTGGTTTTCTTCATTAGGTATTTCTACAGCAACTGGGGGGTGGCCTGCGGCTGGCTAGCCGCAGGGGCTGCCGCCTGCCCTCTTCTTTCGGGCAGAGCTGTCAGCGGCAACTGCTGGTAGTCGGCTTACTACTTACTTCGGCGGGCCCTGCCTGCTTAAATACCTGGATTCTACTCCTTCTTGATCCCTGGACCGTGAGAATCCTGGTTTGGCCTTCCGTAAATCAATCAGAATTTGAAGTATTTATTGCATGTTTACCATATTTCACTCAGATTCTAAAGGATTTATTGACATATTTTCCATAACTCACTCATATTTGGACTTATTTATGGCCCAATAATCGTAAATCAATCAAATTTTGACTTATTTATGGCGTAATAATCGTAAATAAATTAATTTTTGACTTGTTTATGGCACAATAATCGTAATTCACTCATATTTGTATATAAATTTTCGACATATTTATTAGCATATAATCATAATTCAATCAGATTTGTATATACACTTTCGACATATTTATGACTGCCCTTCTTTGGCGGCATCTCCCCGATTTCAGGAGACTTTTTCTTGGGGCTCCCGCAAAGATTCTAAGTTTTTGAAGTTTTTCCTGCATTTCCTGCAGGGGCACCATACATTCAGAGGGCGTTAGGTACGAAGCGCTCGTGAGCGGCGGTCATAGCGGCTGTTTAGACGTCGATTAATAGTCATAGGATAGCTATGTTTCTTATATTTGTTTTTCCTACATTATTATTGTAGTAGGTATAGTAGATATGTTTGTGTTGTATATATTAATAGTGTTGTAAACTTTAATATTTAACATTCCCAGGAAGGTATTCAGATTTACCTTGATATAAATATTGTTTTTATTTTTAACTTTTTGCCTTTTTATCTAATAAAGCTGTTTTTAAGTGAAGAATAAAGTTGTAGACATTTTCTAAATTTTCTTTTATCTCACACAATAACATACCATACCTAATGCTACATAACATAAGAATCAAAAAGTTCATATACGAAGTAGTGCTAAAATTACTTCCATGCTACTGCTGTTTTTTTTTTAAATTAGGTAAGGAAAATATCATTTTTTTGTCGAAATTAATTTGGATATATAATAAATATAGGGGCACAAAGATAATTTTTTTAATTTCTTGGGAACAGGTAATTTCCAACATTTTTTTAGCAGGTGGAGTTATGGAGTCTTTTTGGAAAACTTTACAGGTTGTTTCAAATTAAATACTTAACATTTAGATCTTGGAACCCAATGGTGAGCATCAAATTTAAAACAATTAATAACCTGCGTGGTTTGAAACAAGAGCTTGCACAACAGGAAAGCAGAGTTCCACCCCCTAAAAAATGTTGCTATACTAGCTACATATTTCTGCTACCTCTGGAGAGAACTTTTTAGTGTAGAAAAGTAGCTTTGCAGTCACTAGAAAGTACCTTCCTGGGACTGTGAATATCTTTCCTGCAGCGAGAAATACCTTTTTCTTGGGGAAATAACTTACTTTCCTGTGGTAGCAATTACTTTATAATGAGTTTCATTATAAAGTAGTTCTCTGCTGGGATTAGTAAAACAGTGTAGTAAAGTGAGCTCTCCTATCGCAGCAAAGTTTTTGCTTGGCGCCTATGTTGTCAAATTTTTTAGCTGAGGCAGCAGAAAACTTGTCTGCGGCGATGAAAAACAATTCTCAGGAATACTTCGAAATCCAAGCACTTCGAATTCCCCATCAGACAGAATTCTCGACAGGCCTATTTTCCTAGCACCGCATTCGCCATATTATATCGTCTTCTCAACCTCAACGCGTATTTTAGAAGGTCACTTAGAAGATTAAGACGTTAGATGACGATTTTAACGAACGCCTAAGTCCTGGGATTTAGGCCTCGCGAAATATTTGTCACTCCGAAATCCTAGCACTCCGAATTGTCGCTAGACCGACTTCTCGAATATCTAGCATTTTCATTTTTAGTTTTGCGTCTATTCGTATAGTGTAGGTAGGAACTTTAAAAAATGCGCACGGATAATGTAGCATACTATCAAAAATCCACCTTAATCTTATGGCTAACTGGGATATTTCAAATGATTTTTTGTGAATTTAAATCCACACATCTTGCAACAGGGAAAAGAAAATATCAACATATTATGTTATATCGTTGCAAATATAAAGGGTGTTTCGGATTGAAAGGAAAAAGTATATATTTTGCCCCACTTCTAGGATACACCCTGCATACGCCGCAAGCTTACCTTTCTAAAGATCGATAGTCACCTTGCCACTTTTATATAAAACATTTTTCTGTATCTGCAAATTTAGAGAAATAATAGGGCGGTCGTTTTCGCGTGAGATATCTGTACATGCATGTTCAAAATCTGTAGTAGGTAGATAGTCCTAAGATAACTCAAATCTCATAGAATTGTTTTGAGGAGTTCTTAAAACTGTCCTAATACCTCACAGAGTTTTTCTGAGGAGTTCTTACAAATATCCTAATATCTCACAGAGTTGTTCTGAGGAGTCCTTACAACTATCCTAATATCTCACAGAATTGTTGTGAGGAGTTCGTACAACTATCCTAATATTTCACAGAGTCGTCTTTTCATTTTAAACGTATACCTAATGGTCGAAGATATTGGCTAAGGCGAAAAGTTTGTTTTAAAGTAGGCTTTGATACTAGGCCCAAACAAAAGTAACTCAATGTCAGAAAACCGACATTTGTGAAAGTTTTCCGATCTGGCTGTCTTTCCTCTAGATAGCGTTGAGAGTACAGTCTTGCAGCTGATGCTCTACTATTTGCTCTACTATTTGCATTCTGCAAAAATAAGCAGCATATCGAGTTTTTTTGATGGCTGTATTAAACCATAATCAAATTAAAAAAGAAACAACTTACACAAGTGACATAGCAAAAACTATTTTGGCAGTTTCTAACGTCCACTTACTTTTATTTTGGCCTAGAAGAGGCTATTGTAAATCAGTATTTTTATTCACAAAATTGTGCGTCTAAAATGGCAACATAACTCTGTGAGATATTAAAATAGTTTTGGAATACACATAATTTGCAATTACAATTCTGATGCACCAAGATCACTGCAAACGGAAACTTTCTTTCGAGTGCAGAGCCATCTACAATTTGTAATAGAAACATTCAATTTGAGCCTACGAGTAAAGACTTCGATGAGCTCTAATGCCTTTTTTACAGAACTAAAATATATCATTTCTTTGCCGATATACAAATCTGGGGAGTTTTAGGTAAATCAGTATGTCTTGTAGTTTGGGATCTATTTATTCACTATATATTGTATTTTTAACAAAGTAGACATTAAAAAAAACTGTCAAATTTGTTTTAATGAATTTGCGACAGTAGAGCTGTAAGTTGATGTGAAATCACAAGAAAATTCCCAACTTTTTCCATTTTTACTAGGGAAAAAATAAAAGTTAACAAGCGAGAATCTTTAGTGAATACCCCTGGAAATAACATTTTACCCTCCTTAACTTGTTTGTCTTTGATTTTAGGTAAAAATTGTAAATATGAGAATTTTAGAAAACTTTTTGGTGATTTCAGTCATGTAGGTACTTGGAGTTGAATGTGGCATTTCGGACAGATACACCAAACTTATGTTTTTTTTAGATGGGCCACTCTGTACCTATATTTTTCTATTTTCTAAAACTATCGTCCCTTGAAAATATTGTATGTCCGACAAAATCAAGAATGCCGTGGAAAATTCGAAACGATAATTACGAGAACAATATTAATTTTAAAAAAATATTCTGTGTGTATGATTAATGTAAAAGTAAAAAATAGGAAAGGGCATATTAAATGCGGGTATGAAATTATTTCAAATATACATTTGCATATTATAAAAAAAAAAACATTTAACCTTTTATAAAACCAATACTGCTCTGGATATTTTTCATAAGTCATATTTAATTTACAAAGGCATAAGGACGGAATGTAGTACTTTTACTTTATTTCCATTTTTTTGTATGTAAATATATTTGAAATAAGTTTCGAAAGCTCATTCGATGCTTTCCTATTTTTTATTGTTACCATAATAAGACAAACAGAACATTGTGGGCATACAACAAGAAGTGAACGTGTAGTGGGAACTCCATAGGAGGAAAACTTCTGAACCTCACTAAAAACTACTGTTTATCCTCACATTTCAAACTTTTTGACTTAAAAATAACCGAGATATAGAATGTGTGATACAGTCTGGTACACCCCGTATTACTCGCCATGTGTAAGTGTGTACAATCCTGGACATAAATCGATTTCTGAAAACCCTCTTATCCCCGTGTCCGTATATTTTGATCTAGCTTTGCTGCTTTAGAAGTGCCGTCACGTATGGTAGCGTTTAGTTTTTTTTTCGGTGAAAATATCGGCACGTGTTCACATCCAATATCGAACAAAAAAGTGCGTCGGGAATATTGATAACTGCGAGGTGGGTCTAATAGGTGAGCCCTCCGTTTCTTTCCAAATCGCAATATAGGGGCTATCTCTCGGAAAGTCCGGCTAGAATTGCAATTTATGGCGCAGTTGAACAGATATAAAGTTTTCCGCCGGATAAGCCCAGTTATAAATTTTATTGAAACAAGAAGCTCTGAAAATATTTTATCTCATTTGGAAGCCGACGCGTCTTTTTGTAAACATTTGTTTCAGCGCTATAAGGCTAAATGTGGGAAGTGCAGTTCCGTGCCATAAATCCTGGAACAGTTAAATTTTAAATCAACATTTTTTTTTTATGGAAACGGAGTACGGAATCTGGTGCACTGGTTTTAATATATTTGATTCGGCAATTCAGCACCTATAGCCTTTTAATATATTGTACCGGGTTTGCAACAGTCCAAACAAGTTGTTTTTGTTACTAGGTATTTTTATTGTACAGAATTGAAAGAATATTCCTTCAGCAAAAAATTCATACAGAATCGCGTTCTAACCTTTTACTGACTCCCAGGCCCAATTCTCAGCGCTTATAATATACTCAAAAGAAAGGTTGTCGACTTTTCTAGAATATTTTTTACTAATCAAGAAGTATCTACAGCTCTTACACTATTCAACTCAACCTGAACCAGTCAGCCAAAACCAAAGTATCTAATGTAGACGGCACATATAGTAAAAGTAAACATTATTATGTAGAAAGGACAAAAACTTAAATAAAAATATATGTGCTAATGTAGCTCTCAATAATTGCTATATCTATACAGGGTGTTTCTAAATTATGATGCCAACGTGTTACGACAGATAGAAAATGTCATTTTGAACAAAAAGTTTCCTATAAACATGGGTCCTAAAATGCATAATAAGAAAGCTACAGTTTAAAAAACATATTTTCGACAATAATTTCTATAGAAGTTGTACAATTGAAATGAAACTTGGTGCAGTCATTTAGTATCTGAAATGCAACAATTTTGTGTAAAAACAATTTATTCCCATCTAGCATAGGCGGAGGGGCGGGGTAGCACAATGGGTTTTATACTCATAACTTTTTTGAGGTTATCTTTTTGGTCTCGCAGGTTCATCATTTTAGTGTTTTTTTTTTATTTTACAACAAAAGGGTACTCTCGTTTCATAAAGATAAAATCCACCGTTTGCGTTGAAATCGGCAAAATGTGCCCCAAAACACCTGTTAACTCCAAAATTCGAAAAATAAAATTTTCGCCTACCGCATTTAAATGCTTTACAGATGAATTGTACGTTCAAAATTAAGAAAAAATGCGTAATGGATATTGAGTAAAACATCACCGGTTTTCCTGAATAAACGGAAAAGTACACGATCACTTTCTCGAAATACCCTGTATATTTTCCCCGAAAAACAATTTTTATCCAGCTTAATCGATTTTCAAGAAAAACCTTAAAACAAATTCCCCGGACTTAGCCGTTTTTTTGAGGATTTTTTTTCAGAACCCTCAGGTATACAACACTTTTACACTTTCAAAATGATGGCTAATAGCCCGGGAGCCAGTGACAGATTTGTTCGACCAAAATCCTCTCGGCCGATAATTCGTAAAATGCTTCATTCAGTTGTGTTATGAAGCATCGTGAACGTCAGCTGGGGTACCAGTGGTGGGTTGGACAATGGCACCCCCCATACACGTAAAAAAAAATATTTTTTTCAATCATTTCTTCCAGGCTGAAAATTGGTCAGATAATAGTTAATATAATAATTAAAAGAAAAAAATCGTCAGCTGGCTGTAAGGTGGTGGACTATGCATCAGCTGCCCCCACGAACATGAAAAAATAAAAACTATTTTCAGTGATTTCCTCTCGGTTGAAAATTTGCCAGTTGGTATACTTAGGGGTTTGTCTAAATAAAAAAAAAAGTCAATTGAGGCTAATATGTCTTATAGAAATGTAGTTTGTTTAAGAGATACAGGGCGTTAAAGTTCATTTTTTTAAATTGAATTATGGTCCCGAAATAATCAAGCTGCTGAACTGAAATTTGGCACTGCTGTGTTTTTGGGGATGGAGAATAAGCTGAAAATATCAATTTCTACGTATCTCATAGAGGGCGCCACTTGCGCTGTTTTTGGATCGTGCTTTTACTCGTAACTTTTTTGAGGTTATCTTTTTGGTCCTGCAGGTCCATCATTTTAGTGCATCTTTTCATTCTGCAACAAAGAGGTACTCTTGTTTCATAACTATCAAATCAACCGTTTGCCTTGAAATTGGCAAAACGTGCCCCACAACACCTGTTGACTTCATTATTCGAAAAATAAAATTTTCACCTACTACTTTCAGCAGCTTGATTATTTCGGGAGATGTAGCCATAATTCAATTTCAAAAATTGAACTTTAACGCCCTGTATCTCTTAAACAAACGACATTTTTATAAGGCATATTAGCGTTGACTGACGTATTAACAAAGACTGCTCACGGCTGTCATGTTTGACAGTTCTCTGGCTCACCATGCGCTTCCCGGAGACAAAATACAATGCAAAATACATTGTTGACCATAGGCGCCATCTACTTCCCAGGACATGAAACTATAGCCGTGAGAAGTCTTATTAATACGTCAGTCAACGATATTAGCCTCAATTGACTTCTTTTTATTTAGACAAACCCCTAATAGGTATACCAACTGGCAAATTTTCAACCGAGAGGAAATCACTGGAAATAGTTTTTATTTTTTCATGTTCGTGGGAGCAGCTGACGCATAGTCCACCACCTTACAGCCAGCTGCCGATTTTTTTCTTTTAATTATTATATTAACTATTATCTGACCAATTTTCAGCCGGGAGGAAATGATTGAAAAAATATTTTTTTACGTGTATGGGGGGGGGGGGTGCCATTGTCCAACCCACCACCGGTACCCCAGCTGACGTTCACGATGCTTCATAGCACAACTGAATGTAGCATTTACGAATTATCGGCCGAGAGGAAATGACTAACAAAAATCTGTCACTGGCTCCCGGGCTACAATCTACATTCAGGTGAGGTTCCTATTTCAGGGGTGTTTCCTGCACAGGAACTGATCGAGAGGTTAGGATTAGACGTCAATATGTGACTTGGGAAAGTGTACCTGGTGTCGATATGGGAATTTTTACACTTAGGAACTGGACCATGCAGAGGTTAGAGTTCGCCTTTAAGTTACTGCCAAGCAAAAGTGCCTTTGAGGTTATAGACATTTCAAACTGCGAATGCGTACCGGGTGTATCTTCCTGGAAAATGTGAAGGGCCAAACAAAGTGGAATTTTACGATACATTTCGGAGGTGTATGACTTTTTTATTGGTAGAGATAAAGACTTCGGTTTTTTTTCTCCGAGGGGAAAATAATCGACAATTTTTTTTTCTCATGACACGCTCAGTTTTCCCAGAACAGATACAATAATTCTTCTGTTTAGCGAATTAAAAATTTCGTTTCTGTTTGGACGGGATGTGTACGGGAAAGGGAGGAAACCGACGTGAAAAAAATTTCCCCGCCTACTTGGTTTTCTAGAAAATATGCGCAAGTTTTTTATTTTCTTAGATAGGAAAAAACGGAAAAGTGCACGCTCACTTTCTCTAACAAAGTATTCTGTATTGTATTTTATCTCCGGAAAGCGCATGGTGAGCCAAAAATGTGTCAGACGTGACAGCCGCGAGCAGTTTTTAATAACGATCTTAGGCCACATTTTTAGAAAGCCCGGGACTAAAATATTGTAGTCCCAACTTTTAGTCCCGGGACTAAAGTATTTTAATCCTTACCCCAGGGATTAAAATATTGTAATCCCTACTCCCGGGACTAAAATATTTTAGTTCCTGTTTTTAGTCCCAGAACTAATAATAATAATAATGTATATTTTACACGAATTTTTTTTAATATATATATATAAGAAAAGGTGATAATGGGCAAACACTCAAAGTTAACAAAAAGAAAAAACTAGTAACCGCATACACGTGTTTCATGCTATTTGGCAATCATCAGTTAGTTAGTACAAGCCCCAAAATAGGGGATGTGCTGACTGAAGCTGCAAATGTGCTGTTGGCTCCTGCCTGGACTTCATTTGTTGCTTCCCAAATCATGCCTATCTTTTGATTTGGTTAATGTTACACCGTACTGATGATTGCCAAATAGCATGAAACACGTGTATGCGGTTACTAGTTTTTTCTTTTTGTTAACTTTGAGTGTTTGCCCATTATCACCTTTTCTTGTAATTGTTACATTTACACTCGCTAATCTTACATCCTTATATATATATATATATATATATATATATTATTATGTCAACTTAAATGGGTGTTTTAGAATAAAATTTTATATAAAAAACAACTACCTACTGCGTCTTATTATTTCAGTACTTTTCAATTTTCTTGACCATGGGCATGGATGTTTTATTCTTTATTGTTATACCTTTTTTATACTTCAAAAGATATATGCTGTTATCAGAAGTACACATCATGATGAATTTCAGTACATGATTCTATAATACACCTTCCATTGACTTTGGTAATAAAGCCGATAACCTTCTTTTTGTAAAAATCTATTTGGGACGTGAAAATTTATCATCTTTTTAATATTTCTACGGCTATAAGATGCAAGTTTCACAAGGATAGGGCTCCCGGCCAGTTCTTTGTTGATTTCCACAAATTTGGAAGATACAGGGTGAATGGCCAATGAGCCTGTTTCCTGTGTCGCTTGATCTTCACATTATTTTGTAGTTTTCTGGATTCAACACCAACCTAACTTGTTCTTGTTGGTGTTTACTATGTTTTGTGAAATTTCGGCTCTGGTACTATCAGCTTCATACTAGATGGCGCCACTGGTTGGTTCTCACCTCCAAGTGCAAGCTACACTGTTATAACTGCTACCGTTTCTGTTTGAGTCGTTCGGGAGGGTTATGGCTGTCTTGATGAACCTAATAAGGGGAAACAGCTGTCATAGTCTACCTTCCCGAACGATTCAAATATGAAAACACTGGTACAGTTGGCAAAAAATTTATAGTCCCATAAAGCCGCTAACCTTCTTTTTGGTAATAATGTTAACTCCTTTAATGTTGAGAGAATGTTATGTAAAATCAGAATTTTATTTGAATTTGGTGGTAATAAATTCCAGAAAAGCCGGTTCTCGTACATTGAGAGACAATTTAGAACTTTTAGAATACCTGCACGTCTTTTTTTATTTTTTTTTTTCAAATTTTTTGAAGTGATTATTGAATATGTAAACTCATATACTCTCTAAAGGTAACCACAGGAATCAAGTACAAATAAGATAACGTATTTGTTGTTGTTGAGTATCGAGATACCTAAATTCATTATTACTTTTCATTTTCATAATATCAAACATCAAACACCTTTTCCATTTTCGTAGTTAGATTCTAATTGAATTCAATTAATCTGGCAACCCTGTGTTAAATTGTGGGTTAGGTCTACGGAGTGCTATAAGAAGGAGATATATCGATACAGCACTTTTTCAAAATTTCCAGCCTTACTTTTATTGCAGTTCAAGTTTTCGACGTCGGTGGCGCGTCAGTCGTTCGCGGCGCTATTTGATTGACGTTTTTTGTGAAGTTCCACAAATCTGTGCTATTTTTATATTAAATTCAGTGGATTTTTCGCGTATTTTGCTAACATTTATAAAAAATGAGTGATACGAAAAGAAATACAGATATAACCTACGTCTTCGTTGTGTTACTCGAAAAAAATTGAGATTTAAACAGAAGGTAAAATATCAAATCTTGGTTTCCATTTTATTTTTCATTTCCACTTTCAGATTGCTAAACTTATAAGTTAGGTAGAGCAATGCAAAAAAAGTGCCATGTTGACCTCTGGGTCTTTAGAGCAGATTATATCAGAACTACCAAGCTCTCAACAAGAAGCAGTTAGAATGTGTTTTGCTGCTTCAAAAGTAACCAACCCAAAAATCAGCGTTATACACTGCCATGGATTTATGAGTGTCTTCAAATAAGAATTAAAGGAAGAGCTATACATACGAGCATTTGCGAAAACAAAAACTCCTACCACTTCCTTGTTGTGTAACTTTAAGTAAATATATTAGAAGAATGAGTGGGTGTTATATCAACTTTCGAACTTCTTCGAAAAAAGTCGTCCGGTATGAAATCAGAGGAAAAAAGGGGTATTTATACATCTAGCAGATTATTTTTCTTTATTATTATTTTTCCTTATCGTAGGTAAACTTCTTATAGGCGAGATGAAATTGAATGAAACATTGACATTTGATAGTAAAACATTAAAAATTAATGGTTTTACTGATTTGGGTGATTATACACCTTTACATCAAAAAAATGAAAAGGGAGATCATGCCTTAGTAATGATGTTTCAACTATTCAGAGGTTCATGGGTGCAATCTTTGGCATGCTTTTTAAGTAAAGGAAGAATATCATCGATAAAGATAAAAAAGAAAAAACGAGAGAATTGAGACAACAGTCAAAATTGTAATTTAAAATATTTAATCTAGGCTAATTTATTATAGTTACAAATATTTGTAAAATTTCACAAATAAAATACATTTTCACACCTTGTTTTTTATTATTAAATAAACAAAGATCTATTTTAATTCGATACTTCACAAAAGCTATATTTCCCAAATACTCCAGGAAAATAGAGAGCGAATAATTAAAAATAATACTTGTTTATGTCCAAAAAATGGCTTTATTTCCCAACTTGATCATATGCCCAGAAATCTCAACGTAAGTTAATTTTTTAATAATTCACCAAATTAATATTTGCGATAGTTTATTCAGCTCCGTTGTGGAAAACCGCTCAAGTTCTTGTTGTTGTTGTAGTGTTCGATTGAAGAAACTTTCTTTAACTACCTACCTGGCTAAGCTTGGGTTTTCACATTAACGATGTATATTAGGAGAAATTGTATTTTAATCCTTGGTGTTAAAGTGACGCTGAACCTGTCCATAAAAAATGCATATTTATATAAAATCTACTTTTAGCAATTATCATGCATCTACGCGAGTAAATGATTGTTTGCTGCTGCTACACATTCGATTGTCTAGTCAAAAATGTATTTAGAGGCGGAGAAAATTGTACCGGAAAATTGCCAATTTTTGTTTAAATTTTGGTGGACCCGACTCCTGAAAATGTCACCTTAAAGAAAAGAATAAATTTCACAAAAAATGTAAAAATTACAAGAACATAATAATATCTGATTTTCATACATTTAAATTATTAAAAAAATAGGTCTAGATCAACGATTAAATCTGATTATAAAAATTACATAAACCATATTGAAAGTGAGCTTCCAAACAATGTTAAAAAGTTTTGGCAATTTGTCTCCATGAATATAAACAACTCCAATGTACCAAAATTAATGAAGTATAATGGTTCCGAAGCTTTTTCCGCACAGGACATTTGCGATTTTTCCTGCAGCAAAATAACCAAACAGGGGATTTCTCCGCCTGTATATCTGTTAATAAGAAATCTCTCTGCAGTTTTAGCATAGATCGAGAAAAAGTTTTACTAGGTCTTAAAAAGTTGGACCCTACAAAGGGTGGTGGTTCGGATGGAATCCCTAGTTGTTTCGCTAGGGATTGCTCTATCGGACTCGCGACTCCCTTATTTTTTTTTATATAACCACTCTCTAAATGATGGCTGTTTTCCCAATACATGGAAACTTTCTTTCTTTAATAAGTAAACTAGGTGTTTTTGCAAAACTTTTTGAACAACTTATATACAGTCACATATTTTCTTTGGTAAAAAATGTAATTATGCCCGAACAACACGGCTTTAACGCAAATAGATCTTATAGCCTACACAGAATACATCTCAAAATGTTTAGACGATCGCAATCAGGTGGATACCGTCTATAATACCGATTTTAGCAAAGCCATCGATAAGGTAAATCACCATATTCTGATAAAAAAGCTCCAACCTGTCGGTGTGGATGGATCTGCCTTGGCTAAAGTCCTACTTAAGCAACAGAGAATTTTGTGTCACTGCTGGTGGATTCACATCTATTGTCCACCCGGTATCTTCTGGAGTACCTCAAGGGTCTCATCTAGGACCTTTGTTGTTTGTCATCTACCTGTATAAATGATATATCTGAATGTTTCCGTTCATCGAATTTTTTACTATTATATACGCGGATGACTTGAAGGTATACAAAAACATTAACTCTATAAACGATTGCCTAGAATTACAACAAGAATTGAGCTGTTTGGAAGAGTATTGCAAGAAAAATGACCTGTATCTAAATTTAGAAAAGTGCAATGTTATTATTACCTTTACCAGAAATCGTATAGTCCATAGATTTAATTATTCCCTAGATAATAAAATGTTGAAAAGGGTAAACGAAATTAGAGGTTTTGGAGTGATCTTTGACAGCAAGTTAATATTTGATTCTCATGTAAATTATATCGTTACTGAAGGTTTCAAATTACTTGGTTTTATAAACCGTTAAATAAAAAACTTTACTTCTTCTCGGTGCTATGTTTCACTATATTATGCATAATAATATGTTTTTAAAAAATTAAATTTTGCGTCAACTATTTGGAATCCTCAATATCAAGTTTATATCAAAAGAAGCGAAAGTGTCCAATATAAGTAAAAAAATTGTTTTTCATTTAAAATTATAATATTGTAACTAATAATATAGTTGATCTTCGGATACATTTTAAATTACTAACATTGGAGAATAGGCGGAAGGTGTCAGATATCCTTACAATTCACAAATTAATAAATAATAAGATGGACTCTTCTCAACTGTTGTCACTATCATTTAACGCTTAATGTAATATAAACCTCAGAAATCATTCTTTATTTCGCATCCCCATAAGACATACAAACTGTTCTTAAAATTCCTCATTATATAGAATGATGAAATTAACTAATGATTGTTGCTCCGAATTTGACGTTTTCACTATTTCACTGTTAACTTTTAAAAACAAGTTTAAAAATAAATTTTTAATATAATTAGTAAGTACCTATATGTTTATGTATAATCTTTTTGTGTTCAGCTTGTGAGTATGTAATTTGAGTATTACATAAGCTATTATTAGACAGTATAGGTTACCTACTGTTCATTACAAATTAGCGGATATTGTAATGGGCCTTATGCCTGTATATACCCCAAATCGAATAAATAAAATAAAATAAAATATCTACAAAATTGCTTATTCTGGAAAGGAGCTTTTGACAAACAAATTATTTTTGGTTTATTATGGCGACTGGTCTTTTTCGTAAAAATCGCCTTTTTAGTCAAAGATGCAGCAGTAAATGCCTAAAGGTGTGTTATTTTTAATGTAAATAGAATTTATTAAAAGATTTGTAGTAGGTGTTCCATGTGCCATGAGCAAAACAATTTTTATACATTAAAAAATCTTTAAATACCCGCATACACATTTCAAAGGCTGGTGGATGTAGACTTCTAAAATATCGGTCCGTTTTAGGAGGTATTTTCTGTCTTTTGACAGATTTCAGGACACCATGAGGAGAAAGTAAGCTACCTTGTTGTTTTGTAATATGTTTGTCGTCAGTTATTTTCTTTTCTTTGAAAGATTTATTTTGTATCGAGTAATTTCTTACATTCACAATAAAAAACGGAATTAGAGAATTCCATGGAAGCCAAGTTGTGCGAAGTAAGTGAAAAAGAAAGAAGGGAGTTCGAGTTGGAAAATGATTGATCGTTTATATCGGCAAACAGAGTCCCTCGAAAAACTTCTTGATAGAGTATTTATTTTCTGTCATAAGAGAATTAGATCTGCTCAGTCCCTCCGAACGCATTAGTTCCTGTGTATAGTCTCCACCGACTCCGTATCAAGTTAGAGGAAGTATTGTTTAGATACATAATATGAAAATACTTCGAAAGTGGGAAATGATAATGCCCACATTAATTTATTGTATAAGTATAGAATAATTGGTATATGTATTTAGTATTATATGTATTTAATATCAACTTTGAGTATACGGAAGTATGGAATATACCTATCAGGATAATATATTGGGAGTTGGGAATTTTATTCTTGCATTCGTTTATTGTAAAAATTTTGATGGTTAACTGTAAGTTATGCCTGTCAGTACTGGTGATGACTTCGCCATTTGATAACTTCGCTTTTATGTTATTTTGTATTTCATTGTTTATTAATTTCATTATTATTTAAAAATATCCCGTATCAGTTTGGAAACTTTAAATGAAAATGGATCAAAATACAGTTCTTACAGCTTTGAAAACAATATACAGAGCTGAGTATGTTTCTGTTTATGGAGCGATTCATTTATTTTGACGAGCACAAGTTATAGTCAATGCGATGGGCCATTTAATAAAATTTAATAGCACACAAAACTTTTTTAGTATCCCAGTTTCGTTTAAGGGGCATTAGGTAGTCAGCAGGCGCCCTATTTTTAGAAACACAAGTGTCTGCCGAGACCATAAAAGGGCCAGTGCATCCATTAGGAGTCTTCACGCTCCCCTAATTTTTTACTTCTCCGGCGACGCGTGTGATCCACTTCGAAGGGAAATGAAACAAAAGGGCCATTGGTTTTCTCAAAACAACGGAAATCACGACGGGATAGATCCCGCCCCGAAATTCAAAGCATTTTCCTGCTTCCCTGCTTGGAAAAAATACATTGTTGTGCTGTCTCGGTTCGCCGGTTTTTTAAATTACTTGCAAATGGGTTCATTAGGGACTGTTTCGCGGTAAGGCAACACCCATGGGGGAATTTTGTAAGAATGTAAATTTACATATGTATCCAGTTTACGAGGGAATTTATGATGTGCTCGTATATGCTCGCACACAGCCAAGATTAATTAAACAAAGATAATTTAAATGCTATTAAACTGGGGAAAACCGGGATAGTGTTCCTAAATAAAAGGATATCTTTTATTGCCTTGTTGTTTTGTTGTATAGGTTTTAGATTGCATGTACTTTATATGAATTGAACAATTTGACTAATTTTCAAGTTTTGGCTGTGTAGCACGGTTTTGGACGATATTGTTTCCTTCGTCACGTCATATTTGGAAATATAATAATTCTGGCAATGAAATTTGAATAAATTACAATAACGATTTTCTCACTAGTAACAGTGGACAAACAATATGTTTTCATGTATTTTATTCATGGACGAAAAGACTGAACTTCGACTTTTTTTTACGAGTGTGTTTTAAAAATAACTTCAGAGCCGAGGTTCATATTTTGTTTTATTGTATTTTTAATACCTATTTGCCTAGAGTTTCTATAAGGCTACAGTTTTAATTTATTAACAATGAATGTTCACAAATGCTTTATTTCCATGATACCTGGCGCTAATATTTCAAAACATATTATACAGGGTGAGTCACATCTAAAGGCAGAGCCGAAAACACAAGGTAGAATTCGCTAAAAGAAGCACATAATATGCTTAATAAACATTAGCACAAAAAAGCTTGGTTCTCCATATACAGCGTGTTGAAACTTTTCCAAAAATAACATATATTTTTTAAATTTCTTTCGAGCCCGTTTAGGAATTTCAACAAAATTTGATACATATTATGGGTTGTCATTTTGTGCAATAATCGCCGTTAAATTGCCAAACCCGGTCAGGGATAATTCTTCCGGTACCCTGAGGCCGAGCAGTTTCGCCTGCGGCCCTGTTCAGATGAGCAGCGGCGTAGATACAAATAATTTTATTTTAAATGCCAGCATAATCACCTTGGCACTAGTTTAAAAATCCGAAATTACGAAGAAACTGTACCAGAAATAAAAAAATACCAAGAGGCGCTTTTTGTTCCAAATTGAATGGGCTATCCAAAAAAGGCAAAATTTTTGGTTTTGCACAGGACCTTACTACTTTTTTCACAATTATTTATAGTAACTATTTGTATCTACGCCGCTGGTCATCTGAGCGGGGTCAAAGTATTGCACAAAATGGCAACCGTCCAATGCATAATGTGTACCAAATTTGGTTGGAATTCTTAAATGGGCTCGAAAGAAATTAAAAAAATATGTAACTTTTGGAAAAATTTCAACACGCTGTATATGGAGAACCAAGCGTTTTTGAGCTAAGTAATGTTTATTAAGCATATGTGCTTATTTTAGCGAGTTCCCCCTTGTGTTTTCGGCTCTGCCTTTAGATGTGACCTAGTTTTATATTTTTCAAATTAATGGATATATTAAAATGAAACTAACCCGAAGAACACTCTGTATATTAATTGATTTAATCCATTTTTCACAATATCTTGGTTTGAGATCAAGCGAAAATTACCTACTCCCAGAATGTCCTGATCCAAATCAAAATTTTTGTCGATTGCACTTTTCCGACACTTATCCAAGAACACAGTGAGGAAAATAATGTATTCGTTGCAGTTTGCTAAGTTAATATAATGTTTTTACTTATTCTAATTTTTTGGGTGGCTAAAAAAGCAAGGATTCCGGTAAAGCTATTAATGCCTCTCCCCCTCAAAAAAAAAACAGAGTCTATTAAAATTTGCCCACCGAATAAAATTGCCAGGGTGACTTTCATTGCCTTTCGACTTTATTCTTTCCGCTATCTATTTCAACTGGGGCCTGCGTTAAAATCCCAAAACAGATTTATCAAAGCCGGTTTACATTTTATTCCCTTCCCCCACCAGGGCCAGCCGCGTAGGAACGTGCGCAATTATTATTCGCCGCCCGGATGTTTATTTTTCGGCGACTCGCCGTCCCTGGCGCCAATTTAAGTAATTGTTAGGAACGAAAAAGAAGTAAATAATTGCATTTCCTGCGGCGTAATGTTTCTAAAATTCGCCGGCTAATTGAAAATTATTCACGTTTTGCCGGTCTTATGTTTCGCAAATAAAATCTTCCTCGCACTACAAAAAGTCGGGGGAAATTTACCCTACGAGTGCTGGAAAAATTCACATACAATCTGTGAAATTACAAATATGGGTAAAAATGCAATAAAACTACATCATAATGTATCTTTACATAGAAATTACAGATAAAAATGCGTTTGCACATATAAAATACTTATAAGTCTGTAAATTCACAGTGAATGTACATTTTGCTGTGAATTTAGGGTAAATTTCACGCGAAATCACTTCGCCCGCTACTGTAATCTTTGGAAATTATTGCATCATCCCGCTATTCCCTGCCGACGCGGCGACCCACCGGTCGCCTCAGTTTGTTGTTGTGTGTTGTGTGGCATGGCGACGTGCGTCTATCGACCCCTGTTCGGCTAATTTTTATTTTTCTGGGCATATACTGTTTTTCAATTTATTGTAACTTCGACTTAAAGTATCCACAGAAGATGAGTGTGACCTTGGAATTTTTACAAAGGTATTTTTACAAAATTCACCCGGATGCGGGACGCAAATCGATTAAAATGACTGGGGCGACGAAAAAGGTTTTAAATCTGATTAACAACATTAGAAAAATGTAGGACAAAGGACTGAAAGGACAATGAAATTGTTGTGACTAGACTAGTTAAGATTACTTAAGATTACTTTTGACAACTTCATTGTCTTTTTGCATTTACAACCATTGCATCAAAAATTATTCCCTCTGGTTTATTTCTTACTTTTAATATCTGTTACTTATTTGTTTTCTATGTGAGTGGGCCTTATACAACAGGACATTACGTTTGTGTTAAGACTGAATGTACACCACGTGCGTGGTGATTCAACATTTTGACCCATAAAATGGCGTTTTTCTATCTGTAGCGAGCAACACGCATAATTTTAAATTTTGGTCAATACAAATTTTAATCTAAGTAGTTGCTCACATTTTGAGACAAAAATTATTTAGAAATATTTATCACAATGGCAGTTATTAGGCTTTTTGCGCAAATGCTAATAACGGCCATTGTGATCAATCTTTTTAAATAATTTTTGTCTCAAAATGTGAGTAATTACTTAGATTAAAATTTGTATTGACCAAAAGTTTAAAATTATGCGTATTGCTCTCTACAGATCGAAAAAAGCCATTTTATGGGTCAAAATATTGAATCACCACGCACGTGCTGTACATTGAGCCTTAAGAATAATGTTTTTTTATATATTTTTTTCAAAATTAGTAATTAAAAGTAGGCTTAGATTACTACTTTTGATATTTTATCCTATCTTTCTTGCCTACTAAGAAGGATAGTTTGTTGGAGAATTATATGATTTTATTTTCTTTACAAATGTATGTAGTAGCTAAGCCAAGAATGTTATTATAGGTAGGTAAAGTAGATATTTAACCTAATAAATAATATGATGTATGTTTGTCCTTTCACTTCTATATATACCTAAAAACCTTAAATAGGTATAGGTATACTTCATATATAGACGCGAATTGTGATTTGCGAATTTTTCTGATGTTTGTCCTTTTGAAACAAAACTAGATTTAAATAATTATTGGTTTTTATTTTAAACTGACAAAGCAGAAACTTATTTTGGCAAATTGACATTCGCGACTAAATTATGAACTAGGTTGGATTATTTAGTAGATATATCTACTAAAGAATCCAATCCGGTAGCTCGTGTAAAAATACACGAGATGTTGCAGAAATATTACAATGACCGTTGTTGAACATTTTCCAGTGAAATAAGCTTTTACATGCTCAGCTGGTGTAAATTCACAAAAACTGTAATTGGCATTCTCCGATAATCGCCCTGTGTCTTGCAATAAAAATGTAATTCTATAGCACATTTACATTTTATGGTGTAATGTTAAGGTAATGTTACAAACATATCAATGGAAAATTAATATAGATTCACATAGCCGCGATGTAATTATACAACGAGATAGTCTGAAATTTTACAGAACTATAGCTACATATGTTTTACACGTTTTTGTGAATTTATAAATCAGATATAATTTTACACCCATGGTCGCTGGCATTCGGTAACCAATTTAAATTGCTGTAATTTTACAGTATTTCTTTTTACAGTGCGGAGGCAAATTTCGTCTATTACGTTCCCGAATTGAATATTTGAGTGATAATTATACATTTGCACGTTTTATTTAACTGCATGCGTTGAGCCGAACCAGCAACAGATCGTAAATCATTCAATGGTGATTTATTCGTTTGCATTGCAAATTTTCATATATAGGTAAGAATAATTAGTAGGTACTGCCATGGGCGCCCGCAGGGGTGAGGGCAATGGGGGCAGTTGCTCCCCCCTGGAAAATCATTGTTTCGCTTCACATTTTTATAACCACGCGCGAAGAATGATAAATACATTACTTTAAAGATATACAGGATGTTTGAGTTTTATTTTGAGACACTTCAACAGATGATAGAAAACCAAAAAGTAACGGCTCTTTCTTGTATAAACTATATATTTTTAAGGCCTTATAAAAAAGTTACAGGGTGTTAAAGTTGCAAGGAAAAAATATGTGGATTTTATTGAATATTTACCAAACTAGTTGAGATATTTAAGTCATATTAAATGCACCAAATCTTGGTGCACGCTATAACGGCACGGGTTAGCATAAAACCTGTTAATATCAAACACCTATTTCTGAAACTTTATCTAAAAAATTTGCATAGATATCGAGAATTTTTTTTTGTTTCGTTTACGATTTGATATTTTTTGTTGTCATGTTGTTTCGTTTAGGAAGGATGTTATTTTAATATTAGTTTTTCTAACGATAAATTTTTATTTTTAGAAAATTATATTTTTTTCTGCGGGTGCCCATGAGTACTGCGTAAATATTTGGCATAGAGTCGGGACGTTTAATAGTAGGTATTCCATAAAAACGAGTTTCTAAATAATGAAAAGTTCTAAACCTAATATGGCCTGATCATTCTACTACCATTATAGTAAGGAAACAAATCATCAGTAGTTCTGCAGTAAGGATGTTCACAAAAAAAATTACGTTTATAACAGTCATAAAAAAATCGTAAATGGTGTCAAAATTAAATCTTTCAAAAAAAATCACACTACATTTTTTTATATACAATAAAAAAATAGCGTAATTTCGTGCATTCGTTTGAATTCCGGGAATGCCCCCATTAACTTGACGTCACTGCCACAGTTAGGAAGCGCACGCGTCCCTCAAGCTGCTGTCCTTTTTACATATTTCCACAGTAGTAACTTATCTATCACAGTATACAGGGTGATCCACATAACATTTTACCCCCTTAAATCCTTTAGTTTTTCGAGTTAAAGAAAAATTGTAGACATACAAGTTTTAGGATTATTGGTGAGCGTTGAAATTCATACAGGGTGTTCAGTAAAAGCAGTACAAACCAAACTTATGTATTTTTAATTGAATACCCTGATGCATATTATTTTCCTAATTTTTTCTTATACTCAATTTATCAGCAAACATTCCGTTTCCGAGATACAGGATGTGAAATCATGAAAAAAATGAAGTTGGAATCGGGATCAAGCCTAGTTCCGAAAATTAAATTACATACAGGGGGTACCATAAAAAAGACCATGGAAACACCCACTAAAAATTTTAATAGTTTTATCTCTAAATTTTTTGTTTAACTCGAAAAGTAAAGAAATTAAGGGGTGTAAAATGTTAAGTGGGTCATGCACCCTGTACATAGGCTAAATGTTCCGTGTCCATAGGCGCCGAAAAACCGTTTTATACTCGTTTTATACTCGTGCCAAATATTTATATAGAGTTAGATATATCGATTTTGGGTACAGTAATTGAAAATAATTAAACACACCTATCAGTTAGCTCTAGTTAAGTGGGGCTAGAATATTTTTTCGATACCAAAGCGGGACGTATGTTAATTCGTGCGTGCAGCCTGGCAATCCCAAATTGGGCACAATTAAGTAATTCTATTAGCTTTTGTGCTCAACCGTGGACACATATTTACCCAGAAAACGCAATTAGCTAGAACCGCTATGAATCCTCCTACCGTTTGATGTTTGATTAATTTAAGAATAAATTGCTCATGTGTCATGGAAACGCCAGAAGGATTGCCTGAAATACTTTCCTACGTACCCATTGCTGTTTTGTTGCGAAAATAGACAGTTACTGGTGGAACTCACTAGATTATAGTAAATCGGATCTTGTATACTCGTTGTAGCGTTGTACGATTTGAGTAATATCTTAGGGTTGATAGAATTTAAAATTTAATTACTGCCCACAAATGTATGCATCTTTTGATGTGATGGATTTGTGGTCATCACTATTCCCAATACACATTGTGACCCCACTTTAAACCGAAACACCCCCATAACATTTGATATTTGTAGTGTTTTTTAAAGATGGTCATCAAAAATTGTACTTTGGGGCAAACAGCACATTTTATTTTAAAAAACTACGACATATTTTCAGGTCGAAATTAGAAATATCATCTTAAACATATTCTTATAAAAATTCTGACTATACGCCACTGGATTGGGCATCTCTTGAAACGGGTTTGTACCAAATTTTGTTAAAAAACATCAAACAGTAAAAATTCTAGAAACTAATGAATATCGAAAATAGGTACTTAAATCGCGATTTTCATGGTTTTGTTCAAACCCGTTTTGAGGGATGTCCAATCTAGTGGCGTAGTCAGAATTTTTATAAAAATATGCCTAATATGGGCCACACTCCGTATCTCCATTTCTTTTTCAAATGGCAACCTATATTTTTCATAATTTCAGCATTTCGAATCCTATATAGTGAGAAATATTGTTTTTCCGATAAATCTACTTTTGCATTGTCAGGAGAATCGACTCCAGAAAGTAAACGTTTGAGCGGCGATTGCAGATAATGGAATTATTGGATTTTACTTTTTCAAGAAACTGTTTTCAAGAAACTATCAATTTCTACGAGAATACTCAATAAACTTATTTCTTAATTCAAACAATCCTAACATACCAAATGAAAACGTATATAGTCCAACAGATCATACAGCCGCATTGCGCAGCTGTTATGAGAAGATATCTTAACCATTTAACCAACTATTTTACAACAGATGGATATGTAGACGTGGTCCTATTGAATTCTTGACAGATATTATAAAGATTATGTGCATTAAACTGGCTACGTTCACGCACCTCAATCATTTAAAAACTTGACGGGATGTCAGTTTCACAGAGCACTTTGCCAAATTAATGTAAATTTGAACTGCGGACAATTTTGGACCGTGCCTTTTTCCGCTGGAGCCTTTTCCGGTGTCACGCCAATTCGTATCGAAGCGGTGGTGGTCCAAATATTAAGCTCACCGAACGTTTGCTTATCTGGACAGGAGTTTCCGCTAGTCAAAACAAAACGTTGCTCTTTTACTATGAATTTTACTTTCGAGTAAGCTATGTAGAATCGAAAGATAAATTGAGCATCCGTTAACGCATCAAAATAAGGTATAATACAGCGACAAATTCCTATTATGTCAAAGTTTAAATAAATCTTACTAGTCATTAAAAAGAAGCAATAGGTGGCGATGATACTAATGTCCGAGGATTTACCTCTGAAAAAAATTTCCTTCTTGTGAAAATATATTTATTCCTAACTTTATGTAGGGTGTCCCAAACGGAACAAAAAGTACAAAAGTACAAAAATTATTCAAAAACAAATGCCACCCGTAGGACAGCGGTATTCTACTCCAAAAATAAAGTGACCCGTGTTTTTTCTTTTTGTTCAAAGCCCTATATTAAGGGCCCCACAGGCGCTTAAAAGGGTCCCTAAAATTTCGTTTTTTCGCTATATCACATAATAATGTGACATAATTATCTATGAACGTATGCAAAAGATCATTAAAATCGATCAAGCCGTTTAAAGCGAAAAAACGAAATTTTAGGGCCCCTTTTAAGGGCCCGAGGGGCTCTTAATATAGAGCTTTGCACAAAAAAAAACACGGGTCACTTTATTTTTGGAGTAGAATACCGCTGTGCTACGAGTGGCATTTGTTTTTGAATAACCCTGTATATTATGGGTTTCAAATGGGACAACTTATAAGCTCACTTTTGCACTGAAAACATTCCTATTGGAAAGTACGAAAAACCGGATATAACGTCATAAAAATATTTTTTCCAGAAACATGATACTTACTTTATTGAATATTTACAATGATCGTGCATTTCTGATAAACTACTGCTATAGCATTTTTTATATCTACTTTCATTAAAAAGTTACAAGCCAAAACATGGAAATGGCCTGGCATAAATTTTGTCGGGAAAAATCGAAAAACAATTTATTGTTAGTTAAAACTAGCACAATGAAACAAAACAAAATTAAAAGTATTTTTAATTAATTAGGTATTTGTAACTTATTTTCGATATGACCACCGCTTTCTGCTGGACATAAATCTAATCTGGGCCTGACTTCTAATTATTATTGAATAGCCCTTCTTAAAATCTCAGGGGTGACTTCTTGGCACGCAATACTAATTTTTTCTCTTAAATGGTTAACATTTTGTGACGGAGATCTGTAAACTTTGTTTTTGAAGATTCCCCATAAACAAAAGTCTAAGGGGGTAAGGTCTGGCGACTTCCCTGGCAGTCTTATGAGATCGTTTATCCCCAACCATCGATCTTCATATCTCTTGTTCAAAAAATCACGGACAATATGTTCTTTATGAGGGGGAGCTCCATCGTGCTGAAACCACATAGTCCTTCTAAGCTGCAAAGGCAAAACCAAAATATCTTCTTCCATCCAACACTCCTTCATAAAAGTACGGTGGAAGTAATTGACTACCAATCACACCACAAAATACACTCATATTAAAGTACCTCTGAGTATGAATTGAGTTAACAAAATGAGGGTTTTCTGTTGATCAAAATGTTAATTCCTTTGGAGTCGCGATGGCGATATTCTGAGCATTGGTAACTATTTAGACTGCATGTTTTTCTGCCTTCGTTCGATCTTGGTTCGAATTGAGGTCGAGACAGGCCGCATGCATAATAATCTTTATAGAAAAACACCGCTCCTCAATAGCTTAATCTGTGTGATTTACTAATTATTGTCCTACATTCACTGGAATTACTACGGGTTTTTAGGGTTTTTCGTAGTATTTGAGCGAATGCTATCATAGTTTCATCGGGAAAAGTCGGCCCTATATAGCTGCAAATGGAAACGAAGACAATGATAGTAATTGCGTCCCTCCCCCGCGCGAGCCTTCAGTTGCTTTTGGGGTACTCCAAGTTTGGAGTATTGTGAGAGTGAGAATTATTATTATTATTATTATTATTTTGTCGGCAACCCATTACTCACAAAGCTAACTTTTATATTATGTCCAAAGAATGTGATCAAAAAGCCGATTGTCAGTTACTTCCCCAAGTACCAATTTGAGTGATAAAATCGAGCCCTTTCTCTATATTCAATTCGCTTAAATGTTTCAGGTTGTGCAATTTAAAAAATGATGATATTTATTAAAACTCAAAACTCTTCTATTGCTTGATTTGTCTACATTTGTCTAAGAGAGTTTCTCGGGTGGTTTGCAATATTTGAGATGTTGACTTCGCATTGCGAACTCTTCTGATAATACAGTTTCCCTTTCGAATAGAAAACACACCTGGATTTTCATGTAGGATTCTTTCCAATCTTGGAAACATCTTGCGACCGGAAACACTGCCCCCAGGATATGTCTCCTGCTAAATTCGAACAACCCTTCTGGAATTTTTAGAATTTCTGCATATAAAAATAAAATATCAACTTTTTCGCCATGCTATAATAAAATTTATGCCAGGCCATTTCCACGTTTTGGATTGTAACTTTTTAACGAAAAAATATATAAAAAATTCCTTTAAAAAATGTTTTGGATGACGTCATATACGTTTTTTCGAACTTTCTAAAAGCAATGTTTACAGTGCAAAAGTGTGCTTCACAGTTTAAGCCCATATGTCAATTTTTGTTTTGTACTAATGTTTGCTCATACTGGGGCATCGAGTATGAGACCCCCTGTACACACTATATATACTTTCGTAGAAAATCTCAGCCAGATCAGAGCGTTAACCTACATTAAAAATTGTTTCAACCCGAAATCAAGAAAGCCAAAATCGCCATTAAAATTACGAGTTAAGTTGGCGTTGCGGCGAGATTAACGAGCAAATTTAGTCAGGGTCTAATAGTCTATGAGAAGAGGGACCCTTAAATTTACTTACTCAATTAACTACCATGTTATACTAAAATTTTTTTAACTGCAAATGTGATTAAACTGGGGATAGGTTTTTATTCATAATTTTAAAATAATATGGCTCATGTCATGTCATGTCATGTCGTGTATTTTCGGTAACTGATTCAGCATATGTAACTATGCAATCCGTTAGATATTGGATACTCGTTTACTCTGTCAGTTATTGAAAATAATTTGTCCGAAAAGCCGCTAAACTATATTTTGTTGTATATTTTGTTGTATATCTCATGTCCAAGTTATAGTAGGTAAAGGCGCCTTCTATCGCGCAAAGTCAATCTCGGTATGGCAATAAGTTGATGTGACGACAATTTAGAGTTGTGGCAAGTAATTGTTGGGTAGCCTACTCCCTCCTCCAAAAAATCCCCCCTCCCCGAGAATCTCTGAGCTGTGTGATATTTCGTTAATGGCATCGAGACTTTACGTGCGTAAATCGGAGCAATATTTGATGACGGCTGGTCGTGACACCTTTATTAAGACCCTAATTTTCCCTAACAGTTTTGCACGATGAACTGAAAGAGTCGTCTCGCGCGAAGGCGGGGGCACTCACGGCCAGGTGCTTTGGCAGTAACTCGGAAATTTGTACAGTTCTAGAAGGAATAAAGAATGAGAAATATGTAGATATTGGAATAAGGGCTTCTTAGGAAATGTTTGGCACGAACTCCTCACTTCTCGAGAAATCAAAGGTTGCCAAGAAATTTCGATCCTGTCTAAACGAGAATTTTTCAATAATTGCAAAATCAATGCATTAAAAAAGAAGTAAAAAAGATGTGTGGAATTTTTCAATGGCATTCACATTTTCTGCTAGAAAACGCCACTGGTTGAATGAAACGAAATTTCAACTCTTCTTTTTGTTTGTACAAGAATTTATCCGAGTGCATTTTATACATAATGTGTATAGGTACCTTATTTTTATGTAAACAATACATTCTATACCTTACACAACAGAGGCACAATAAAATTATTCTCATCATAATCGTTGTTTTAGATATTAATATTATACCCATTTAGAGATTATTTTCCTCCCATATCTTTAGCAAACCCAAAACCATTTAGATTTTGGGGGATGGGCTCGGACAATGACCTAAAAAGTCTGCGTCGTTCCAAGTAAAATTTATGTTAATGGGTTCTAAAACCCCCCAAATTCTAACAAATTTAGACTCGGGGGATAATAGATAAAATTTTTGTTCTGGTTCAAAAAAATCAAACAATTTAAATAAATGGTAAAATTTTAATTATTTTTTTGTTCTGTTAAAATTACGCCACAGGAGAAAACTTTTCAAGGTCAAATGGAAACGGAAAAAATAATTCAAAGAAACCTAATATGAACATAATATATAACCATATTATTTGTGCTTTACCGTAATCATAAAGTCTTTCCTTTTTAATTCTGTAAATTTAATCGGATATACATAGGTAATAATGCAATTCATTGGGCGAGAAAAAAATTTTTCCATCGATATTACATCATATAGAAAGATTAAATCCGAGTTTTCGACCATCAACCCCTTGCAGGTTTTCCGCCATCTTGAATTTAGGGGTAAATAAGACATTTGTAAGGTACAAACAAGGTATAGCGCGCGTACTTGACGCTACGAAGTGCCAGGAGGCGCTACCGGAAATAAACTAAAATATAACAAAAAAGTTGTTCAGACAAATACTATAGTTGATTTTGTAGTGAACAACTTTTGTTGTTTCGCGCTGTCGTTGGCAGATATTAATTTTTTTTTTAATTTACGAAATTTTTACCAAAGGCAGATGGCATTGTTGCCTACTTATTTCTACTTCTACTGCTACTGCTGAATTTGTATGAAACTTTATAATGGTCATGAGTGCTTTGGAATTATTGAAAAAACATACAAATAAAAAACAAATTAAATTATCGGGCCATACTTAATAAACTCACTGTCTAAGATGACACATTTTCTGTGTGTTTCCTGTTGTGGCACACCAGCCACCTTAACGCATATGGACTTACTGACTGGCAGGCTTCTGTATTTTTAGACTTAGTTCGTTTATAGAGTCTGGGGCGGTTTTGATATACTGGTTCCAAAAAAATCGGTATTTTCAGATAGCACAGAGGAAGACACTATGTATAATTTTGAATTAGATCTTTGCGCACTAGCACTTTGAGTGGTCCTGTTACCATTCAACTGTTTTGAGGGGATCCCATGGCACCCTTGACTTACCAGATGCCTTTAAAATTCCTAAATGATTTTCGTAATTTTTAGTCGAAAAAAATCGTAGTAGGCCTTGAAAATTGAGATGAAGCCTAAAATTTTGCACCAAAGTAGAATTATTTGTGACTTATCTTAGAAAAACCCCGGCTAAAATCGGATGAAAACAACAGGGGTGTCTCCATTCCAAACGGGCCACACTGTATTATATATTATTCTATATTATTCTATATTATTAATACAGAATACTTTATAACTGTATCAAATTCTTGAGCCGATCAGTACGTGCGTATCTGGTCCTGGACTCCTAGTGACGGAATTTACACTTTCCCCATTAATCCATCTTCATTTTCAAGAAAGCACAAGTAGCATGACGTTGTATTATCACCGGAATTGATATGTTTGCACAATCTCATATCGATACGACAATTGCAAGTGTGCGAAAATCGATTTGCAAGATTTGTTTACAATAAAAATTACATAGTAGGCGCAGTTGAAACCGTTCATATTGTGCTCCTCAAACAATCAGCTTAATCTTTTAATATTTGGTGAAATAATTTGTGTTCTGTGCAGCTCCACTGGCTCAGCTTTTAACTGGACACCTGGTTGTATTGTGTGCCCCTATATGAGCTACCTGGCCTACTTAGTACTGCATTTTTGTTGATGGTGAGACGTTGTTTTGATTTGTTTTTTGTGTGGTGGCCATTAATACCTGGCCTACTATAGCAGCGTTGGGCCAGAAAAGCGGCCTAACCTTTTAATCATGAATGAATGCAGGAAAACTTTCTTGCATTCCTGTATTGGGTTGTCGGCTTCACAGGCAAGAATTCTGAAGCAGAACAAGAATCTTAGTTGGACATGTAAGCTGTGTCTTCAAGTTGGTTCTGACATCAACGAACTCAAAGCTGCCGTAATGGCGTTGACAACTGAGGTAGCTGAGTTAAAAAAACTGAAATCATCTACGGACCTCGTCAGTTTTACTTTTGAGGATGTTGTTAATGAGGTACAGGAGCGCGAAAGAAGAAAGTGCAACGTTGTTATCTTTGGCCTTCCGGAATCTGCTGAATCCGGTGGTGCAGCAAGGGATATTAAGGATAAAAACCTCTCTCTTAACTATCTAAGCATTGATTGCAATATTAAAACTGTTTCTCGCCTTGGAAAGTTTGATCCCACTAAAGCCAATAAACGACCATTGAAAATCACCCTTGATAGTTATGACTCTGTACTCAAGATAATACGCAGCGCCCATAAACTGAAATCCAGCAATAATTATAAGCAAGTCAATGTATCGTTTGACCGTACTCCTAAGCAAATTTTACATTACAACAATTTACGTCGGGAACTTCAGGAGAGACAGTCTGGTGGCGAGATCAATTTGAAAATCAAGTATGTACAAGGCATACAGAAGATTGTCCAGGAAAACTAACAGTGCCCGGCAGATTTCCAACTTCTGATTTGCTATGTTATTTTCAAAATGTTGAGGGTCTACGTTCGAAACTTGAATTGATTTATTCGTCAGTGTCCCTTGGGGAGTTTGACTGCATTGGTTTTGTGGAGTCTAACTTAACTAGCGATATTGTGAACTCTGAATGTTTTTCGGACAACTATACTGTGTTTCGATGTGACAGAAGATATGACTTGGTTAATTTAAGCAGAGGTGGTGGGGCACTACTTGCGATAAAAAATTATATAAAGGCTGAACAACTTAACCTAGGTGATCTCCTTGCTGCCTTTCCAATTATAGATATTGTTGGTTGTAAGTGTTCCGTTAATGATTACTTTTATTTTTTTGTTTAAAATTGCGGAATATGAGAGTTTTCTCGAATTATTCTCTCTTAAAGTTTGTCAACATAAGTTTTTCCTTGTTATGGGTGATTTCAATGTTCCTTTCTTTTCTAATAATAATATTGATGATACTAAATCGCAGATTACGCTTAGCTTTATGAATTTTTTTGGATGTATCACAAATTAACTATGTTAGAAATTCTAATGATAGAATCTTGGACCTAGTTTTTACTAACATGTCAGCAGAGTTAAAGCGCGAAGATTGTCCTTTTATAAGGGAGAGTTTACATCACCCAGCTTTGAGTATTTTGTTAAATGTTGCCTCACCATCCAATGTTCGCTTTGATGTTTCCAATGAGCAAAAGATGTATAACTTTAGGAAGGCTCAATATCCAGCACTGTACATGGCACTCTCGGAGATTGATTGGAGCATTCTTCATAATTTTTCAGATGTTAATGAGGCTTGCCATTGTTTCTATGGCTTATTATATACCATATTTGACAGATATGTTCCTACATACCGAAATAAATTAAGTCGTAGGTTTCCGAGTTGGTATACTGGTGAAATTCGTTACATGATTAAACTTAAAGAGCATTACTGGCGTAAATTCAGAACATCTAAAAGCAACTCCACCTTTAATGACTATAAAAGAGTCAGAGCAGTGTTAAAGAATCTTATCCATGAAGCTTATAACTTATATGTGAATAGTGTTGAATACTCTATTGTCACTGATCCTAAAAAGCTGTGGTCATTTGTTCATAATAAAAAAGGATCTACAAGAATTCCAGGCAGATTGACGTCACACCGGGGCGAGTTGACTGATCCGGATACAATTTTGAATGCTTTTGCTTCACCTGCTAGCACCTACCAGTTACCATTCCATTCTTGTGCTGTCAGTCAGACCCTCTCTAATAAATTGACTGATACTATCAATATATCAATGTTTTCACTTGCAGATGTAAAACAGGCAATATCCAAACTTAAAAATAAACTTGTGTCTGGTCATGACTTAATTCCTAGTTTTATTGTTAAAGATTGTTCTCCACTTCTTGCTGAGCCATTAACTTTTTTATTTAATCTCTCAATTAAAACATCAACATTCCCTGATTGCTGGAAACTTGCTCGGGTGTGTCCTGTTCATAAAAAGGGGATTATTTCTGATGTATCTAATTATAGGCCGATTTCCATCTTACCTAACTTTGCGAAGGTGTTTGAGATGTGCGTGTATAACCGCATATATCCGGAGCTCAGAAACCAACTATCAGTTTCGCAGCACGGTTTCATGAAAAATCGCTCAACGACCACCAATCTCGTTGAAATCTCCCAGTTCATTTGTGAGAGGCTCGATGACAGGGAGCAGGTTGATGTGGTGTATACGGACTTCTCGAGGGCGTTTGACAGGATCGATCATCCCACTTTATTGTACAAACTCTCGCTGGCTGGTTTTAGTGATAGCCTCGTTTCATTTTTTGAGTCTTACCTGAAGAACCGCCCTCAGTCCGTATGTTACAATGGCTTTAATTCTAACAAATATATTGCCACTTCTGGAGTTCCTCAGGGTTCCAATCTGGGGCCTCTGTTATTCCTTCTATTTATCAATGATATTACTGATAATCTCAAATGTGGTAAACTTTTGTTCGCGGACGATTTAAAAATCTATTGTTCAATATAATCCTTAGAGAACTGCTTATTTCTCCAGAAGCAGCTTTGTGAATTGGATGCTTGGTGTGTCGTTAATCACCTGGATTTAAACCCTGCCAAGTGCAGTGTGGTTAGGTACTCTCGAAAAGAGTCAAATATAACATTTGATTACAAATTAGGTAACACAAGTCTTGCTTCTAAGGACAGTGTTGATGATCTTGGGGTCCGCTTTGATAGTGTCATGTCGTTCAATGAGCATTTCAATAATATTTCGATGTCTGCCTACAAAACTTTGGGTTTTTTGTTGAGACACTGTCGAGGCTTCACAAATATTGCGGCTTTGAAGACTCTGTTCTTTTCACTCGTCCGTTCGAAACTGGAATATTGTTCTGTTATTTGGCATCCAATTTATGAAACCCATGAAAAGCAATTAGAGTATGTTCAAAGAAAATTTCTTAAATTTCTTTATTATAAAACTCACGGCATGTACCCTCCTCGTGGATATGACCATCAGGCACTTCTTAATGAATTTAATATGTGTTCATTGATAGTTCGCCGATCCGTTTCTGGTGTTTCCTTTTTATATAACTGTATTCGAAACAATATAGATTCTCCTTTTTTTCTTTCTAGACTAAACATACGAGTACCAAGACTTAATTCACGGCTAACATCTACATTTTACGTTCCCTATGCTCGTACTAATATAATGTTTAAGTCGCCAATTTATTTTACATCCAGTCTCCATAATATGTTGCCTGATGAATGTGATCTGTTTGATTGCTCCAAGCCTTCCTTTTTGAGGTGTGCCATTGAGTGCTTTTCATAATTTCACGTTATGTGTTGGGTAGTATTAGTATTAGTCCGCTGATAATTGTACTGTACAGGGTAGATACCCTGCGTGGGGCTCCCTATACTATGTTGATTATATTGATTGAGCTGTGCTTACTTTATAATCAGTTTTCTTTATTTTTTCTGTGGTGCTATGTTCCCTTTATATTTATCTTTGTATGTTGTCTGTAAATGGATTTTTCTGTTGGGCAATAAATAAATAAATAAATAAATATATAGGTACATTGTGTACCTGGATAGTTGTCGGAATAAGTGTAAATAACAGAAAATTTCGGAGTTGGATGTTGATATTTAGGACATCACTCCTGCATTGTCTCGTAATGAGATGTAAGCAAAATGAGTAGAATTAATAATATACAGGGTGTTTCCAAAAACCCTGGCGTAACTTCTGGAGCATACACAACTTTAAAAAGTAAAAATAAAATTCTTATTCTTTACTTTCTTAGACACGGGGCGTCAAAGTTTACTTTTTAAAAGGGAATATTGACCCTATCTTCTACTGTATACTAGGTACATTTTTGAAATTTGTCACTACTGTGTTTTTGTAGATGGAAAATATGCTGAAAATGTCAATTTCTACGTATCTCACAAAGGGCGCCAGTTGCACTATTTTTGGCTCGTGTTTTTACTCGTAAATCAACCGTTTGCCTTGAAATTGGCGAAACGTGCTCCAAAACACCTGTTCTCTACCTGTTAATTCCAAAATTCGAAAAATAAAATTTTCACCTATCGCGTTCAAATGTTACATAGGAACTCTACATTGAAAATGATGAAACAATGCCAAATAGACATTGGTCAAAACACTCTTGGTTTTCTTGAAATAGGGTGTCAAAATTTTGTCAAATTCAATCATGGCCAATGAGAATATTATCGTTGACTGATATATTATTAAAGACTGCTCACGGCTGTCACGTCTGACACATTTTTGGCTCACCATGCGCTTTCCGGAGATAAAATACAATGCAGAATACATTGTTAGCCATCAGAGCCATCTGTTTTCCAGGACATAAAGCTATAGCCGTGAGAAGTCTTTATAAATAAGTCAGTCAACGATATTATTTTAATTTTTTGAAGTTCTCAAGACTGAGGTTTTGCCAGGATTTTCTGAAACACCTTGTGTATACCTACAGGGTGTTCTGTAGATAAAGGTAAATTTGAGCATATCGCTAATAGTAAATTACAATTACTTTCAAAGATAAAACTTGTATAGAGAAAAGTTGTTTGGAATAAGGAGTTATGCCGGAATCCCAATTTGCAGGCGGCTCGGCCTACTTTGATTATTTTTTCTTTTCGTTGTTCATTACATTATAACAATAATAGTATTCGATGACAGTCCTTATTTTTAAATATTTCTTATTTAGAAGCTGTCTAGGAAGATGTGTCTGAATGCACAGGATACCTAATTAAAATAAGGGACATTCTAAGAAACTAACATACCTATAACCTATAATAAGTCTAGATCACAAACAAAAATGTATTAATTATGACGTCATTATTATAGTGTTGGTCCAGATTTGATACAAGATCAGATTTGATACAATATCTTGTAAACATATTAAATAGTCAATTTATATTGAATAGCTACTTAGATATACATGATTTAGAAATTATTAACCCCCCAACCAACTTTAGCCAACTGCGTATGGCCGAAATAAAAATCCATTTAGTGCTGCTTTTAGGGGTAGAAGTGAATGGGGCCGGCCGGTGACCTAAAAAAGTACGCGTCGTTTCCAAGTAAAATTTATGTTAATTGCTTCCAGGGGCCCTTCCCACAAACAAGTTTTCCAAGCTTACTTCTGGCCAAAAATGCACCTATTGGATATCTCAATTTATTCGTGAAAAGAATGGAGCCACAAATAAATGCCATAACATTTCTTTGAGAGGGGGGTCTAATGATGAGCTGTTAGAGCTGGCAAACACTTTCCATAGGAGCTGACGACGTCGGTCTCCACTAAAACGAAATAAAACTTTTGGGATGCTGGTGGAAAGAAGGTTTTTCAGGACGTCTGATATTTGTCTAACCGCCTGCACTAAGCTTCTTATGGCTCGGATTAAATCGATCCATGTGTTTCCCTTTTATGGAATTTCACTCCCTCTCTAAGCAAACTCTGTATATGGCCAGATATGAGTGGTACAAATTGTTGCCTTTAAAAACAAACTCAAAACATTGTGGTAAAAAGTATAGCATTCACTAGTAATTAATTTAGCATATTCTCATACATTAAAGGAATCATAGAATCATAAGCATTGTTGAAACCGTCCGCAAAAAATCTAGCTACACCAACTTTCAAACTCTAATTTTCGAGCGAAAACAAATTAGAACACATAAATTGTAATGTCTTACAATTCTTAGGACTCGATACTAATTTGAGGTATAGGTATCTTAATTTAGTTATTAATTTTTATATAAAATTTTATGCAAAATATTTGATATTCTATGTGTTGACTAATCCTCACCAAACGCTTATAGGTTGAGTAGTTTTCGTGGTAATCAAACCATCACCGGCTAGCGTGGCATTTAAAACTTGGTGGGCTAACCTTTGTGACAGATTTAGTTTACGAGTAAAACGGTGATAATTGTGGTTTGTGGCAGGGGCTTTAGTAGGGTTATAATTTTGTTATAATAGCAAAATTTTACATCAAAAATAAACTGTATATCTTTAGATTTAAAATTTAATTTTCGTGAACAATAGTTGCGCCCCAGGCAAAAATTTTTTAAAGGTCAAACAGCTGAAATGAATGATAAAAACTCGAAGTCACCTATTATGAGCAAAAAATATTACGTAAATCAACTGGCGGTATTTTTCTCTTTTCTTTATTTTTCCTAATTTATTTTGAAAAAACTGAAATGCAAAATAATTGTGTAGCAGATCATTCAAATTTATAAACAGAATTACGTGTGTTAACCTAACGATACAAAAATTATCTCCAAGTAACAAAATCATGTTGAAACAAGTTACACAAATTGCCGACAGAAGTAAAGCTAGTTTAGATTTTAAGCACAAAAGTTCTCTCCGGAAATATCTGGGGGCTATAGCACTGCAGGCCGGAGGGAATTTAAACAACAATCAGTTAAGGAACCACTTGTATGTATTGTACTTCCTTTACTCAATGAGTGTAACTAAAATTTTAAAATATGAATTGGTGCAATACGTAGTTATGAAATAATATAATCTTAAGTATTCACAGGAAAAAATTTTATGAAAACGTCCCTTTACATAATAATAAGGGTTTCAATCGGAAGGCCATGGAACTCGTAAAAATAGAAAAGAAGTTCATATGAACTTGTTTGTTGTTAAAGTTAATAAAAAACAATCTGTCGTCATTGTAGAAAATGCTTTTTGTCTTATTCCTATGAACCACGGGCGTAGCCAGGATTTAGTTTACACGGTACACTTAATTCTCTTCACTATTCGTTCACCATTTTTCACTTTTCTTCGCTTCGAGTTCGCATGGAACAATACTGCCGTAAGCGCGGTCACGCGCCGCGGCGCCGCTTATATAGCAGCCCAGTAGCCGTACAGAAACTTCCACGAACTTCCACAAAGTTCCGCTCATTTCGACCTAGGGGCGTGGCGAATAATCGAGAAACAACGCAAAGTGTCCCTACAATACAAAATAGTTCGGCTGCAACTGCGTCTGCCTCTCGTCAAAAGATGGCGCTAGGCGCTACTATTACTACATATATTCAAACGTAATAATAATTTAACTCTTCACTCCTTGTATTTTTTCGGTATAATATTAGGTAATATTTTGCTTATTTCGGGGAAACCCCCGAAACCCCCCCCTTGGCTACGCCCGTGCTATGAACTAAATTACTAATATGTCAGATTTGTGGCCCGCTTATTCGGCAAGACGACTATAACAGGTAACATTATGTCCGTTTTAGTTGTGCTCAAAAATCTTTACCATCCCCCTATCTTTAGCAAACATCCCATGCCCGAAATAAAACCCATTTAGCCTCGTTCCTTAGCGGTAGTAGTACGGATAGGGCCAGCCGGGGAGTTAAAAAATAAGGCGTCGTTTCCAAGTTAAATTTATGTTAGTGGGTTCTGGGGGCCCCTTTCCGCAAATAAATTAGCCCAGCTCACTGCTGACAAAAAACGTAGTTATTGAACGACTTGGGCGTCTTAATTACTTCGGTAAAGGCATGCAACGACAAATTCCCGCCCATTTGTTTGAGAGCGGGCCTATTGGAGAAAGACAAGAAACACTGATAGCTTGGAGAACACTTTCCAGAGATTCCGCAAACGTCGACGACCTTACGAAAACGAAATAAAGCTTTTTTGATGAGAGTGGAAGGAAGAAGGTTTTACGAGACGTCTAATATATCTCTAACCTTCTGTACGAGCTTATTATGGTCGGAATTAAATGGATGTGTTGCTGTCGTAAAAAATTTGCTTCAATTACTAAAAAAAAGAACAACAATGTAAGGAAATAAAAGAAAGCACTTGTATTGAAAATTTCTCAGATGGCTTCAGAAAGTTACACAGGGCCTTCGGCTCTCTTGAAGCTATGAAATGTTTTTATTTATTTTTTATTAAAGCGATTTACAAAAATTTTCATGGTTTCAGGAGAGCCGATTGCAATTTTCTGAAACTATCTGAATACCCGCTTACATATAAACCTTCTCCAGTGCCATCAGTTTTCACTATAAAAGTTTTCTGCTATCTCTAATAAGTGACGGTGGTAGACCTAAAAAATCATCCTGTACATAGTTGTACAGAGGAAAAATAAATGCATATTTATGGGTACAAAAATTAACCGGATGTTATTATAATGAAAATTTTAAAGAAATTACGTTACTTATATTTTATATTTCAAAAAAGTAATTGCTTAACTTCCAAACGGTTGGAGCAAACATATGACATATTATTTATATCGGTGTAATTGGGAAGAGGCAAAGATTTCGAAAAGCAAAAATATGCAGGGTTTTAGTACAATCAGAACACATCTAACTCCTGTAACTTTTTTATTCGATGTTTAATTGTGTTTTTGAAAGCAAATTTGAAAAATATAGGAAAAGTTACGTGGGAACACGTTAAAAAGTGAGTATAATATAAAGAAATAAGGGCGTGTTAACTTTGTGTGGGTGACCCTTTAAATTTTATTTGTTAAAATTTTGGTTTTAGATTCATCATTTATATGTTTCGTAAATACAAAAATGAAATCAAACTAACATCCTCGGAATTGCGTCCAAACTTTTTTAAAGCACAAAATTCAGAGAATGCACACTTTGCGCAACTAATACAAAATTTTATACTGAGTAAAACAACCTAAAATCAAACAGTGGCTGCATTGTGTTTTTTTTACATTAAGGGCATCATGAGAAGCGTCTGCAATTCTACGTCGCATGTCTTTTTGAGTAGTTGGTGAATTTTAGTACACCAGGTGGTGGTCTGCTACCTGGTGTACTAATGGGAGTTTACCAAAATTTTAAGAAATAAAATTAATTTAGAACTTTTCCCAAAATAAAAAAATTAACAAAAATACAGGTCTTCCCATACCCAATCACATGGTTGTATAAGGGCCTGGGCATATATTATAACAAGCTGCATGTAAGCTAAATCTCCTACAAATGTAGAAGGTTTCCTACCGTTTAATTTTTATTTTAAACTTTTTTCTTAACATCGAAAATAAGAGAGTTACTTAGGTATAGTTGCTTTCCTAAAGGCATAGTTTGGTTTTATTTTGATTGGGAGCAAAATTCTATGAAGAAAAATTAACTACAGGCCTCTCTAAATCAAATAACAAAGTTGTATGACGACCTGCACACATAAGGCAAGCGGTAGGTAAGCTGACGCCTTAAAATTTTAGAATGTTTAGTTAAATTAAATGGCACATCCATGTAGTATAAATATAAATAATAATAATGTAATATAATAAATCTGAATGTAGTATAGTATGAATGGTGCAACAATCTATATATATTTTTAATTTGGAGGCCCGTTCTACAGACACATTTACCAGTTTGCAGGGTGGGAACAGAATTACTTGTTGAACATCTCAATTAATTCAAGAAAGGCCTGAGGGATGCAACGACAAATGGCCGCCTATTTATTTGGAATCCGTCTATTAGGGAAAAGGAAAGAATCTTGATGCGCTGTTTTGGCCGGCGAACACATCCTATGTAGAGACGAAGTTGTCCCTATACTGCAACCAAATAAAACTTCACTAAGCTTTCCATCGCGGTTTCAAAAACACTACCTTAGTTAGTAGAAAAAAGCGAATTGCGAATTCTAGGAAGATCAAAATCTATATCACTCAAACAACAATAAATAAACAACCGATTGGTGAACTGCAGAGCCGCGACCCGCCCGCCATTCAACATACACAAAATCAACTCCCTATGGAGCCTCGGCCCAGGTGAATCTCTACATTTGTGTTATATCCGTTACTCAACGGTTATATGTAATGAATTAATGAATGTCTATGAAAATTATTAATGTGTCCATGATATTACGTGTTAGATGGGGCCATGTAATTGTGATTTATGCAAAAGACGCTGCTTATGGGGCTGTCAGGCACTTATAGCATGACTTGTTTAGAAAGTCTATTCCTCAATCTTTAGAAAATTTAACTCTTTGAGGTTTAATGTGGTTGGGGCTAATCGGCGACCTAACAAAGGTCGCATCGCGACTAAATTAAATCTTTGTTAATGGTTTAACAAACCCAAACAAACCAAAACCCAACCCAAACAAAGGAGTATTGGTAGGTTGGAAAAGAAGATCAATGACGCGTTAGTCTCCAAGAGCGAAACTTCTACACATAATAATGTTTGTCTAATCGCCCCCACGAAGCGTCCTATGGGCGGTTATAAATGGCTGTGTTATCTCTTGTACTAAATTTCAACCGATTGTCAAAGCAAAGGGAGCGTGATTACTCCAGATTACACGATACAAATTGTTGACTTCAAAAACAAAACATAAATTTTGTTGTTATTAGGCGGTGTTATTGGAAAATACACACATGAAAGGCATCAAAGGGACGAATACAAAAATGCGCATATTTTCTTAATTATTTCGTATTTATAAATATTAAAAAATAGCACGACTATGAGCAGTTCCAGCAACTGATAGTGCAAACGTATTAGTGTTTTTTACATTGAAAAAACCATTGCAGACTTTTAAAATTCAAACGAAATTTGTCATTTAGTGCTCGGCAAGTTTGGTTTTATTTTAAAAATTTTATGATGCAGAGACATCATTTGGAACGTGAAAAGATGTTACGTGCTATTAGCATGCTGGAGCCTGGAACTTCATAAAAGGATGTCGCAGAAGCTCTTTCAATATCCAAAAGTGTTATTAATCGTTTATAGATAAGATGCCGAGGAACAGGAGACGTCAGAGAACGGCATACAGGCCGTACAAGGGCAACTACCCCAATCCAGCATATATATTTCGAAGATTACTAGCTTTGCGAGAGTGCAGTAGCACTGCGTCGCAATTGATTATTCGGTTGCATAATACTCACAGTGTAAGAAAGAACTCCATTTTTGTTTTCTGATGAGCCCCGATTTGGACTTCGGCCAGTTGCAAGGAGGCATCGCGTGTGGAGGTGTCCTGGAAATGCAGAACGCCTTGCAGCTGTTCGAGCGGTTCACACCATTCAAGGAGGTACCATCATGGTATGGGGCGGTATCAACATCGGCGGAAGAACACTAATCTTGTTTAGTTGGAGCGGTATCTAAATGCCAATGATTATTAAAACGTTATTCTTCGGCTGTTCCATATGCTGAAAGAATTGGACTAAAATTTCAACTAATGCACGACATCGCCTTTCAAATGGATGGAGCGCCATAGAACAACATGACAACCTAATTCTGAGTATGCCTCGTAGATGTAGAGCGGTTGTTGACAGTCGTGGTCGTATTTGTATTATTAATTATTACTTAAGTTTAGTTTATTGTTGTTAATTAAGAACATGCATAATTTTTTTTCTGGTAATTATGTAAATTTAAAGAATTTCTTAATTCTTATGTGAATTTTGACATATAAGTCTGTTTAGAGTACAACTATAATATAAAAAAATATATATGGCACGAAATCGTGCTTTATTTCATAATATGTATTCTTGTCCCTTAGGTTCTTTTGATGTGTGTCCCTACTTATATATCCTGCTCGGTGATATTATTTTAGTCTTGCTGTTGTCAAAAAGTTACTCGTGGAATATCTGAAGACGTCTTAATTAATTCCAGAAAGATGTGCAGTCACGAATATCCAGTAATGTGTATTTAATGAAAGAAAAAATATATAAGGTTGAACGAAGAGCATGTATATCCTACAGCTTACGCTTATGCTTTGGGTACTAAATAGGGTACTTGCACAAATTTTGTTTTTTGTTTAATTTATATTTAATGAAAAGTTTTTGCATGGAGAATAACATTCCTCAAATAAAAACTGCAAAATAATTGTTTCCTTTTTGGCAAACTGATTCTGAAAATGGCTTTTTGAATGCGCGCTTAAACAAAGCTCTGACGTCACTTATATCTAAACATGGTAAATTTGGCCACATGGGGTTTTGGCTGGAATATTTTGTGTTTTATGGAATAGCAGCTGTCAGTGTCAGGCTTCAAACTGAAATCATAACCTTATTAGTAACCTATAACCTATATATTTTGTGCTTATTAGTGAATGCTGATGTTGATAGATGATTATTTGCATTTGGAAATTCAGTGTTCAATCAAATATGTACTAATGCCTATTAGGAAGTGTTGTTGTCGTATTTTGAACGTGATACAACAATGGAAGCAAATTTTGTGAAAGCTTATAATCAAATAATTGGCCAAAGCTAGATGTCTTCATTGTGTCAGATTATTTTACAAATAGCAAGCTCTATAACTCAGCAGAAATTCGTGGAGTTAAGACACAGAGGTAAGCTAAAAAACAATATTGTTGATTAGTTAAGTACCTAATATATAATATTTCTTTCAGTGCGGCAAGAGATATGATGATGCAGCCGTTTGTTATGTGCACTTAAAGAGACACTCAGGAAAGTATACTGTAAAAACCAAAATATGCCCAGAACACAAGGTTCGTTACAAAAATTATGCAGTAGTTTGTGAAATAGATGAAGTGGCTGAGATCATTCAAGCAGAATGTCTAGACTGCGCGGCTTCCCAAGGAGGTTGCAAACATTCCGTGGCATTTTTAACGTGGCTGCATAGACATAGCCAAAGTGAATAAGACAAGTGTATCCACTATCCACTCTGTGTGGTCGCCGGGCTACGAAAATGAAATGTTATTGACGGCCAGGAGTGGGAGAACTAGGCCGAGCGTTTGAGCGATATTTACGGGCGTAGGCAGTGTAAAGGTAATAATTGTATAATAATTATAGGTAACAAAACGTGCTCAAATTATAAATAAAGGTGGCCAATTAATGGATTTTACTGTATTTTGTAGTAATTTGAACTTAAGGCATACCTAGGCATAGTAAATAGTGCAGTTGTTAGAAATCAATGTTTATTTTTAACATAATTTACCTACACAGTTTTTTCTTTTCTCTGCTCTCTTTCACGAGGTGTATATCGGTGCTTAGAATAAAATCCAATATGTAATTACGAAACAAAAATGCCAACACATGATTCGTGACTTTTACGTTCAAATTTAAAAGCACTACAGTTATTTAAGAAGTCTTGTAAAGTTGAATCATAAACATCATTCGTATCAATATGTTCAGAGAAACCACTCTAATTTTCCTAATAAATAATTTATGTAAGAACTGGGATGCACGCACCATTTACAACTTTCCATCATATACATAGTTTTCCATATCTTCTTTTAGCTAAAAAGCATTATATAAATGCAAACCAATAAATAATATCACCTGGCTATGACTTACATAAAAATGATCTTCACATACAAATATAAGAGTTTTAGTGGAAAAATATTTTTTACGTTTTATAGCTTCTAACAATTTTGTTCTTCTGTGCCAAGTCTGTAGAACTTGTATAAATGATTAATTTGAATTTAAAGACGTATTCTCATACGATTTTACCACCAATAATAATACATTTCGCAGTCTCTTTTAGGCAAGTAGAACTCCAGTTATAAAAGTACACAACACTGATGAGAAGACAACACAACTAAATATTTTGACAATCAATATGTTTATAATTATAATCCAGCAGGTAGTATAATAAATAATAAGGAGACTATAATAAAAACCTAAGGCCTGGGCTGGGGGAGTTAAAACAAATAATTTAGGTATTTTTCTGAGTTTATAGAAGTTCAGCTCTTCTTCTTCATTTTGTGGAATAAAAGGATCTCAAAATCATAGATATAAAAATAAATTTACAATGTTGCCAAATCTACTCGATATCCATATAAGTGACGTCACCGGTTGTTTTACAGGAATTGAAATTAGAAAATTCATATCTCAGTAACAGTAGCTAAAAAAAATTTTTTAATGCGTTTTTCGTATTTCACTATCACTTAGGTATAGTTCAAAAATAGTTTTGAAAAATCGTCAAGTTCCCTATTGTACAGCTGACTTAAAATAGGAAATGTTTGTAATAGTCAACAACGTCCACCGTCGAATGAAACCCGAAGAGAAACTTACTTATAATTTTCCAAAATCCTTACCCGCCTCTATATCTTTACCAAGCTTCGCATGCCCGAAATAAACCTCATTAGCGCTGTTCTTCGGCGGCCGGAGTAGGTGGGGCGCATGTCAGTGACCTAAAAAAGTCCGCGTCGTTTCCAAGTTAAATTTATGATAATGGGTTTCAGGGGCCCCTTTACACAAACACATTTACCCAGCTCGCTGCCGGCAAAAAATTTACTTATTGGACGTCTCAATTAATCCGGGAAAGGCATGCAGCGACAAATGCCCGCCCATTTGTTTGAGGCTGGTGCTGTTGGGAAGAAGACGGAATATCGATGAGCTGCTCGCAGGACGACGAACACTTTCCAGAGCTATCGGGCGTTGGCGTCCACAACGATGCGAAATAAAAGTTTATTTTGGCCGCGGGTGGGAGGAGTGTCGTCTCCCGCGACATCCAATATTTGTCTAACCGCCTGCACTAAGCTTCTTATGGCCGGGATTAAATGGCTGTGTTGCTCTTGTACTGAGAGGAGGATATCCGCCAGGCACACGCGCGACAATTTGTTGCCTTTGAAAACATAACCGCTACTATTTTTTTTACAGAACCAACAGAATATTTGCATTTTCCTTATTAGGTCAAAACTAACGAGTGCTGCGATAGCAAAAATGTACCGTAATAAATTAAAAGTAAAAAAATATTTTTAAAAAAAGCTTTTATTTAAATGCGCTAAAAAGAATAAAATAATCTTTTCTTTTAAAACTTTTACTATCAACTTATAACGTCATTCCACAATTTATATGATATAAAAGCTTGTCGCGAGATTTAAGTAGTGGTATTTACTTAGTTTGAAAACTTAAATCTCGCGACAAGCTTTTATATCATATAAATTGTGGAATGACGTTATAAGTTGATAGTAAAAGTTTTAAAAGAAAAGATTATTTTATTCTTTTTAGCGCATTTAAATAAAAGCTTTTTTTAAAAATATTTTTTTACTTTTAATTTATTTTGTAATTTTCATCTCAGTTAACGCATCATTGTTGCAAGGTCGTTTGCCGGTTAGTTTAGAACAGTCTAGCTCTTCAATGAGGAGACCTTCTAATGATCTAACCCTACTTAAGGCCACGTATGCTTGACCAGGCGCGAAGAGCTTGGAGCCTAAATATACAACGAGACAGGTTGCAGACCAATGCTGTTGACGCCTATCTCACCAAACTACACAAGTCAAAGTTAACTAGTCCGCCATCTTGGGTGTTCCGCCATGTTGGATTTAGAATGACGTCACACATATAATCATGCATTGTCATCCAAATTAAACGTGTGTACAAAATTTCAGCTCGATCGGTTGAAATTTAACTAGTCCGCCATCTTGAGTGTTCCGCCATGTTGGATTTAGAATGACGTCACACATATAATCATGCATTGTCATCCAAATTAAACGTGTGTACAAAATTTCAGCTCGATCGGTTGAAATTTAACTAGTCCGCCATCTTGAGTGTTCCGCCATGTTGGATTTAGAATGACGTCACACATATAATCATGCATTGTCATCCAAATTAAACGTGTGTACAAAATTTCAGCTCGATCGGTTGAAATTTAACTAGTCCGCCATCTTGGGTGATCCGCCATGTTGGATTTAGAATGACGTCACACATATAATCATGCATTGTCATCCAAATTAAACGTGTGTACAAAATTTCAGCTCGATCGGTTGAAGATATCTGCTTCAAAATTGAGTTGCAAGATTCCACCCGAACAAATTACATACATACATACATACATACATTGCAAGTTAAATAAAAGCTTTTAAAAACGGGGTAACTTCGACAGCGGGGGTAACTTCGACACGAATATTATTATACATGTTTTTGCAGTAAACATGGTCTTTTTAGTGTTTTTTCGGTTATCCATTGTTCGGTTATCCATTGTTCGGTTATCCATTGTTCGGTTATCCATTGTTATTTTGTTTATTGAGTTTTGCTTTAGTTGTCCTCCTTTTGACTTTTTGCACAAGTGAATTTGAAGTGAAATGAACATGAAGTGATCTGATAGTGAAATGATTTTTTATTGGCAAATGGAACAGTGTAAGACCACGTTATTTGTAATCCAACCCTTCAATGAATTTTTCAATATTTTTCACCACCTTAACCCCAGAAATACTCAAAACCAACACAAATTACATAAAAATCGATTTGCTGCCTAAATTGATCACTTCATAATCATTTGACCATTTGTAAAAGGAACACTCGATGTCAGCTGATGTGATCTCAAAGTGATTCGGAATCGATTTGAGATCACTTAAAACTGTAAAAGGAGGACGGCTTTTGTTAAAAGAATGTTATTTTAGTTTATATTTATATGCCAAATGTGCCTTTTATTTTTATTATTCGAAATAAACGACTATACAATTTTTTTATGTCTCATTCGACTAATTTAGGCTTCTAAGACTGTTGGCTATGACTTCTGATTGATTATTTATAACAAATTTTACTTTTTTTGGTGTCGAAGTTAACCTGGGGTAGTCTAACTTCAACATTGTGCTTAATAACGCGTAGTGTCGAAGTTACCCCCAAGGCGGGGAGTAGTGAGTCAAAGCGGGTTCTGGCCCAAAATGGCCGCCAAGGTCGTCGTTGTTGCGAAGTCGCGATGGGGTGTTCAAGGTCAAGGGGCGTGGCTAGAATAGCTTCAAGGTTAATTTCCGAGAACCGCTTCAAGGTTTCTGGGAATTGATGTACAAGGTCAAGGGGTGTGGTTTCCTAGAATAGCTTCAAGGTTAATTTCCGAGAATCGCTTCAAGTTAAATTTCTGGGAATTGAAGGGGGGCGTGGTTAGAATAGCTTCAAGGTTAATTTCCGAGAATCGCTTCAAGGTTGAATCGCTTCAAGGCTTAGAGGTCAAAGTGTGTGGCTTCTGGGAATTTGGGCGGGAAGGCATTTCCATTAGCCCCACCCCTCTAGCTTTGATAAAAGATAGAGTTTGCTGTTTGGAGTTCAGTAGCCGAAGATGGCTTGCAGCAAAATGGATTTGGAAACCATCAACAAAGTTGGTTGCTTGTCTCAGAAACCGACGGTAAAGTTAGTGGAATTGGATGAAGGCGTGCCGATGAAAATTCTCTCGGGCAAGGTGGTGCAAACGACGTTCGGGGAGACCATTTTGCTGGAGTTGGAGGAGAGTGTCGTTTTCCTGCCGAACAGAGTGACACAGGCGTTCAAACCGTGCCTCGAACATTTTTCCAGTGAAAAATACGCGTTGGTTTACAAAGGACAACTGGATATGGGAAAAAACAAGGTCAATCAGTTTGAAATATGGTCATTGGGGGAATAGAAAATTAACATGGGGAATTCTTCATATAGTAATTAGTGCTATAATCTTGAATGTCATAAAACGTGCTTAATAAAGGAATAGTGTACTTCAAATAGTCTTGTAATTTGTGTTTTAATCTGTAGAAAAATCATGTGAATCCAAGGTTCCTAAAACTGAGAAAAAACTGAGGGCCCTTAAAAAAAACTGAGGGTCCACAAGGATTCTAGAATTAGAAAATCATTTCAAGGAAATGCCTTCAGTGTTATGTTGTAAATAAAACAAATAATTCGATTTCCAAATTTTATTTGCTATGACAACGGTATGACTCACAACTGGATCAAGCGATCCATAATTCGATAATATGTGAGAGTCTACAATCAAAATAAAAACTCTTGCTAATTTGTGTTTTAATCTGTAGAAAAATCTGTAAGGTTCCTAAAACTGAGGACCCACAAGGGTTCCAGAATTACTGTAGAAAATATCTTCCAATTCTTTTAATAAAGGACCCAGTATTATGTCAATGCATCGAAACTGGTAAATAAAACGAATTATCTGAATTCCAAACTAAAACAAAACTGGTAGCATAATGATCCACGCGGTGTAGCATGTAGCTCTATAGTATCGACCACACCGGCGCATATCCAAACAATTATAGGACGACCTCGGCCGACGTTCTCGCGGCATGGGATAATGACTCACAGAATATTTCAAACCTCATTCTATCTTTACTTGTTGTAAATTAAACAACGGTAATTATCCGCGTGATATGCAAAGTCCTCGCATTTCAATCTCAACCTTGTAAAAACCGTTGCTGGACAACATAAATTGTTGCTGTTAAGGAAAATCTTAATGTTTCGATGTTGGTTAATATAACTTCAAGTCCATTTCTGTAGCGCTTATTAAGTAAGCCTCCCAATGTCAACCTTAATCGGTGCGCCGGCATAAGATCTAATAATGTGTTTATTTAAACAAGTTATAAACATCTCCACTCGATCCCCCGGCCAAACTTATATCTCGGTGTTCGGTAGGCAGGCGGACCCGAATGACATCATGTGTCCCGGCTGATATTTTAATTAACTAGCGTCAAAGCGAAGCCTTGTTTAATCATACACAGCATTATATTTTATAAACTCATAATATCTGAGTGACTCACATAGCTTATATTTTGTTATTATATAGCTTGAATTAAAGCAACAGTCTCTGTATATGAATAACCGAGAGTTCGCGGCACTTATGACTAATCAGTGTAATTTATATCAATTTAAATATTTGCGGGTTACGTGCGAGTGCTTTAAACGTCTGAATTAAAGCGGATCTGCAATAAAAATTTTTGTAGTAATGTTCTAGCATAAAAAACAATCACCAAACATATTTATTAATTACACAAACGGGAGGTGAGCCAATGACAACGTAGGTGTGCCTGCGAAACCAACGATGGGGTGTCTGTCCACAAAGATTCGTTTGTCCGGTTTAATAAAGGACTAGAATATTAAAATCATCTTGAATAAACTTGTTTGGTGTTTTATTAGCATTAACATGCTTTCAACGCCCCCATATCAACATACGAATATTCTAATAGATTGAAACAATTATTGAATCTTTTATTCATTATTTACAAGAAGAATTTGTAACTGTTTAAAAGCCTGTAGCACTGTTGTGCTTTATTACGAATTGAAACTTACCGCTTATCTTAAAAGGAAGTTAGTCTAATTAAAACTTCTTAGAATTGTTTAACGAACGCTACAGTATATACATAATACGACAGCTATCAAAAACAGCAACATAGTAACAACTCCTAAATGTGATATGCATAACATAGGCTCTGAGACACATCCCACTGTATGACTCACATCGATCTGTCGCGGCAAAGATCTGAAAGTCTGAATTGAAGTAACTCCTATTAGAGTTGTTTATATCCCGCGCTGGTATCGATGATAAGTTTATATGTATAGTTGGTGGCAAATTAAAGCAAGTGGACCTGCGGCAAAGGCTAAATATTTACATGTGAAAATGCTAAAGTAAACGACCCATACGGAACCTGAACGAGTGTTTGTTTTATTCTTGGGTTACATAGGACCTCCTCAAGGAATTTTGGGTGGCATAATTATCCGCGTGATATGCAAAGTCCTCACATTGCAATCATTGCAAAACCGTTGCTGGACAACATAAATTGTTGCTGTTAATGTGTCAGCGTTGGAAAATTTATCAAGTTCATTTCTATAGCACCATTCAGTGAGCCAACTTCCATTTTGGCTGGTACCATCCCAACATCGGTGTACCGACAAAAGATCTCATAATATGTTTGTTTATACAGGCTATATACATTTGCGCTCGGAAGGCAGGCGGACCCAAATTATGTGCGGTCGACCTTATATCTCGCGGTGCATTTCTTTTTATTTTGTAAGCTATTCACATCTCAGAATGATTATGAATAACCGAGAGAGTTCAATCGCGACACTTTGTGAATCATCAATTTAAACCACTTTAAAATATTTATGCTTTTAGGTACAAACTTTATTTAAAACTCAGAACTGTTAAGATTTGAATGTTGATGGAACAAAAAATGTTTATATAAGTGACGACAACTTACCTTAAGTAAGAAAAGTTTAAAGCATTGGTAAATAACTTCCTATACACGCGCCCATTCATTGGGCCGCCTTAGCTCAACAAACAGGGGTAATAATATATGAAATCTACCTAAACATTGATATATGACACATTCCAATTCAGAATAATTCATGCGCCTTATATACCGATGTGGTCACCGTAATTTGAACTTTACTCATAAGAGAGCAATCATGAAACATGTTCAGAATTGATGAAATTTAAAAATTAAGTACGAAATATGATTCCATTATAGAGTAAAATACATACTGTGTTAATTGGTGACAAGAAATTTAAAGTGTTGAAGTATGAAGTACTAAAATAACCAATTATATAATACATCTCAAGTTGATGGACGTTATTTTCTGAAAAAAGGTTTTGACTTTATTAGTGCTATATTTGAATCATAATTAATACATCCTCGTTTTACAAAAAGTTTTTTCTCTCAGTTTTTTAAAAGAAATGGCTCGTGACATATGGAACAGTTTTTGCCTTTGGTTGATTGAATAAAACACAAAAGTTAAAAAGTTTTTACCTATTCATCGTAAAATAGCTCACTGTTTTTTATTTTCACAAAATTTCTACTGTGACCTAGAGGTGGTTACTTGAATCTTTATCAGTCCTAAATACCCATTTTGGTTTCGAAACTCTTAGAAACGACCATCTTCCGTGACAGGGTAGAGATAATTTTGCCTGATGTACATAGCCATTATATTATACGATTTAATGATTAAAAATAACAACTGGTGGACGATGACCCAACTACACAGAATTTTATAACTTTTACGGTGAAAATTGAGAGAAGTATAAAACTAACCCGTTTTTAGTAAATTAAATTAGAAAGCCATCCGTCTTTAACATAGCAACATGTTTGAACAGCTTTATATTACCAATGTAAAAAGATGGACAAACCCGACTGATTTAGCTTCAAGTATTCAGATTCTAAGAGATGAACTACAAGCTTGTACTATAGATGCCCTACTAGAGTTAACCCAAAGAGTGCATGACGATATAGAATCACATCGTCAACATTATGAAAAATATAAAAATGGGTTAACAGCCTGCAGAAGTTACCTAGATGGGAATATTTCTATAAAACAACTGTGTAACTTATTATTAAAATATGATTTGGGAATCTACTTAGACAACATACAACAATTTTTACCTTTAGAATTAAGAAAATAAAAATGTTCTGTTTGGTATGGAAAAACTGTAGAATTTTGTAGTAGCTGTGTACAGTGAGCAAATAAAACACTTTTGAAAAAGTTAAGTCTTTTATTTAAAGTATTATCCATAGCAACAAATACAAGGAATTGAGTGGGGTTACCTGTGTAAAATGTAGATTTCTCTTGTCATGTCTATTATGCTTATATGTATCTGAGATCGTATGTCGTCTAATTTTTTACTGTATCATAGAGGATTATGACAATGAATCCAAATTTTTGAGATGAGTTGTGTTGGGTTCAAATAAAATTTTGTAGGAAAAACAACGCAAACATTTTATTAAGGGTACCTATACATATTGTTATAATTTATTTCTCCGTAACAAATACAATTACATTTTTTAAAAAGTTGTTCTGAATTGGTGTTATAACAGAAAGCCGTAAATTCATTATTTTTCTTAAGATGATCCACTAGTCTTGATGCATATCCTTTTCGACGATATTCTTCATGTGTAAAAATCAAATTGAGATTTTTTGGGTTGGTGTGTTGTTTTAAAGGATCAAAATCCATTTTTGACATTAGGGCAAATGAAACAGGCTTAGCATTAACATACAATATATAGCATGATATTTTCCTATCTTGACTCCATTGCTCGAACATGTTTCTTACAAAACCATTACAAAACTTCTTATTTCAGCCAATAAGAACTATTTAAACAACTCTAGATATACAATAAAGGTAACATTGTCAATAAACCCATTGTAGCAACACTTACGGCCTCAGTGCAGCATTATGCATTGGTTAGCGGTCTTTTGTTTACAGATAATCTAGATAATCATAAAGTGATGTCTTGTCTCATCGTACACATTTTAGGTTTACATTGCTCAGTAAATGATTCATATTGCTTTTAGATTGCTTTTTTGCTTATATTTATCATAACATCAGTGATAAAATTAAAGCTATCGTTTACTTCGAGGAGTTCATTTCTGTTTAAATATACGATGACCCATACGCTGTACAAGCTAAACGGCCGCAGTTCCATATAATTTAGCTAAATTACGAAGTACGACTGTTGACTGAGACTCGCGACGGTCGAAAGCAAAGCGTATAAACTACTTGATACGTAGGTTAAACAATAAGTACTTAAAATTGTGAAGTGTAGCATAAAATGAAGGGTAACAAAATTCTGTCATGTTGTTTTTCATTAACCTACTTTTTTAATCGCTGAACAAATCTGAGATTTTTTTTACAGCTATATTAAATAAAAAACATACAAAGTTAATAAATCTTTTATTACTCAAATACACTTTAAAATAATGCGAATATGTCACATCTTTGAATAAATTCTTGGTGCTACATGGAATACATGAGGTGTTGGGTTTGTTACCCCGTATTTATTTATATTACAGGTATGGTTTTGTATTCATTTCAAATACATTTTATATTTACATTACTCTGATCTAATCCGAGACGGCTTCCTGAAGAGGGATTAATTCGTTCAAAATATAGCCATTTCAGTGCCTTAGCGTGACTTCTTGATTTTATAATTGTTGGTGTATAGATAGGAAACCAATTTTCACTAAAGAACATCGGTAAGAGTACACAAACTTCTTCCAAGTACAACAAATGCATCATTGCTTTTTCATAAGTTATTCAGCTTCATTCATTCGAGTAGGCTTACTTTTATAACGTGTCCCAACCGTTTATTCCGAGGAGATCATTTCTGTTAAATATACGATGACCCATGTGCCATATCAAACGGCCGCAGTTCCATATAATTGAGCTAGTAGAAGTACGACTGTTGAATTAGGCTCGCGACGGTCGAAAGCAAAGCGTATAAGCTACTTGATACGCAGGTTACAGAATAAGTACTTAAAACTGTGTATAAGACAGTATAAAGAAAATTAGTGTTAATGTGTATATGAGAGTACCGAAAATCAGTTCAACAACCATGTTTTTAAAATGTAGGGCGCCAAAATTCTGTCATTAAAATACAGCCTACTTTTTTAATCGCTGAACAAATTTGAGATTTTCTTTTACAGCTATATTAAAATACAAATAAATAAAAAATGTACACATCTGAACCATTTTATAAGTAACAAAATGTAAATAATGGTGATGTTTGTCATAATTTCTCAAAAATAGTTTAAAGTCATTAAAATTTAAATGCATGTCTGAAGAACAAAATTAATTACTGGATGGTTGAAAAACACAAAAAGCAACTTCAGAACGTATTTCAATTTGTAAACAATATTATTGAACAACATCCCCGTATTTTATGGAATTATATAATGTGGATGCTGTTCGCGTTCCGACGCAGGCTAGTTGTTTATTTAACATTTCGGGACGAGCCCCACTGAAACAACGTGCTATTTCATTGCCCTGACTTGTTTTCCAGCAACACTTAATAGCAACAGATTATTTTGCACAGCGGTTCGTCGGCGAATCGGTCAACTTTCAAGCGACCTTCGGTACTTGAGATTATACAAGGCGGTAGATCACTGAAATTAATTCTTGAAAACCAGTAGATGGGTAATTTAAAATTTTGCCACAGTTCAGTTACTTGAGACAATGTAAGATGTGTGATATATTAGTTTTTGTGAGTTAAAATAATGCGATCTCCGAAATCGTTTGTATAATATACATACGATATATTATTTAGCTTTTTTAGTTAGAGGTATTTTATGAAACCAGGAAAATCTCCATCTAAACCGAAAACACCATCCCCTACTACGTAATTTCAACCTATATGCAATCGTGTTCATTTCTCAAATATAGGCTTGCTTTTTATTTTTTTAAATGGTTTGGGTCGTGGATGTCCAACCTTAGACACCTCTATCAACCGATAGTCAACAGAGACCAATAAACCATCGACTTTAGTCAATTTCGGGTGAATGTTCAGCTAGTCAATTCCAGAGACTGGACATACACAACCCAAGTCATTTAAAGAGGTTAATATTTGTCATATATTTATACGTGTTTAAATAGCGGTTGGTAGTGAGATACATGCGTAGGCCCTCTATAATCCGATGCTATTATCTCGAGTGCCGCGTTTTATATAAACCGAAAATATTATTTTAAACAGTAATGTTTATTTAAATTTTGGCGGCTTTTAGGAACCATTGGTCAATGTTCGACATTAAATATCTATATACAAGCAGATGGCACCACCGATACCAATTTAAGTTTTCATCCAAGGAACAATTTTACTATAAAAATATGAATTAAATATGAAATAAAACACGCATTGGCTAAATTACTAGAGTTCATTCAATCCTTAGGGGCATATGGTGTCAAGCAGCATCTTTTTGCTGCCCTGTACACTTAGACATTTATAATGGGTAACTATTTGCTACTTTATAACAGTTTAATCGGTTTACTTGCTTACGTTGCAATTTTCAGTACGCTCACGAATGTAGTTTACAATTTAGGGTACCATGTAGTCAACCTTTTCCACTAAATTGACGTCATCATTTAAACGTAAGCACTTGACGCTAAGGGGCCGATTCTTATTTTAAATTATGGGTAAGCATAACCGAGGATGCCTCTTTAAATAACTGTTCAACTTCTATTTATGTTTACGATGCATCGAACCGGTGTACAATTAAATTGAAGATATGGAAGCTGTGCATCTGGACGCACTGTTTACAACACAGAGCACAGAGGCGCGATATAATTTGTAAACAATTCTCAACCAGAGTACCCAGAAGCAGCTTGTACGTGGGAGGCACACTATTTTGGTTTCGTTGTATGAGAAATTGTTTTTTTAAAACAGAACTTTCAAAAATTTATGAGAAACTTTTTTAAGTGAATGCTAGTGTTTCTTTTTGGAGAGAATATTTTCTCATTTTAAATGCACTTTCACAACATCCAACACCTAAATTTAAGAATAGTGTTATATTCAATTACCCATAATTCCAAATTTGAAAATAACATTATATTCAAATAGAAGTAATAAATATGTATACCTAATTCTTGGATCAAAACAGTTTCCAGAATTGAAATATTAACGGCATTGTCTTAAAAGAAACAACTGTTATTGTTAGTTTATACTTATATCCAAGTACATCATCCATATTAAGGAAATCAAATTATAGAAGTATTCAACCAATAATTTTAGTTAGAGCGTGCGGCTACACACACCTCACATTGAAGTTCACATTTGAGCAAGCGATACCAGTCCGTATACAGTAGATAGTTTTTATTTTACGCGTTCTGCAGCACTGTGGCTTCGCGCCAGCCATCATGATAAAAAACACAGACAGTTCTAAAGGTCAACTAGTTCATGGTGCGTTGGTTATGCTTATGTAACACTAATAACCATATTTTCATTATTTGTGATCTAAAAATTTCATTTTGTTTCGGTGCTCACTTAGTCGCTCTGTACATACAACGGTTACATTTATGACACATAAGTTATGTTTATATTATCCTTATTTTCACATGTATATGACAATACGTAAGTAGGTACCTATAGGTATAGCTTCTTAATGTTACAGACTGAATAATTATAATATATTATCCTATATTTTTAACATAAAATTGTATGTATGTAAAAACTCTTTATTTTGTTTAGATATTGTCTTCTATACCTTCCTGTTAAAATTCAATATCATGCGATAATCACACAACCCACAATGACTTTCATAAAAACAGACCTTTTAAAAACAATTATCCAAAAAATTAATCGATGAAATACTTCAAAACAAAGTAACCAAAAACAACCAAAATTCAAAAAATGGTCAATGAATTAAACAGCAAAGAAATTCTCTACAAAGCTAAAAAATACATAATGAAAAAGTTATTTAATAAACAAAATTCCTTGTTCCGACTAAAATCAAATATATAGGTCAGACAGGTAGATAAGAAAACTAGAATTATAGTTGAATACAAAAGAAGAATCAATCCTATACTAATAAAACAGAATTAGCACATCACTGAAAACTAATTAGGTACATAATTTTGAGAACAATTCCAATGACTTCAAGTAAAAAATTACAAAAAAGACCTATCAATCCTATAAGAGATACTAATAAAACCTGAAAACTTACTACATAGTTTTAATTTCAGAAGACTTCAATAATTTCAATATAAAAATTACAAAAAGACTAATTAATTGAAATCAACAAAAACAATATAAACAAAAAGTGTGAAAAAGACGATTGGAGTTCAACTATATATTTGAGTTACCTAACCGCTCTTAGGGTTATACTTGCTTCGTCTTCCCCGCTTACACTGACCTGTTCCAACGTGTTGTAATTTTTACTTTAAATCGTTTCAAATGACTCATGTTAGATTGTAATTTAGGGGACTGTGATTACAATCAACCTTTTTCAATGCGCTAGTCGAATGTTTACATTTCCAGTCTGATTCTGTTGACAATTTTGTGAGTATGAAAAAGCATAACCAAGGTTGCAATTAAGTGGATGTCTCAAGCTAGCGTTATGTATGTGCTATAACCGTTGATTGTTCCTTCTTCCATCAACGCTATAACTGAATCGGGGCAGTTGAAAGCCGAGCTGGAAGTGCTAAAATAATAAACATACCAAGAGTGTCGGTATTTACATTTGCACAGCAAAGACAAATGCTACACGTGGAGCGATGCCTAATGAACCACTGAATCAGCTATCAACCGGTTGAAAATTATATACTTAAAAGGGCAAACACTTGTTAATACATAGAGGACCAAGTTTAAGAAAATAAACATTTCAATGAATTGATTTTTCTAGGGTATAAACTAACCGATAAAATTCTATTATTATATTAATATGTCACAAAGCACACTATTTTATAGTTATTTAAACACAAACACATTTTTTCATATTTTCTGTCATTTCTTCATGATGTTTTACAAATCTCTGGGATTTTTTTAGGTAGATATATCAAGAAATTGTCTCTCTCAAACGTGATGGTAACATTTGATGAAATAACTTAAAATACCAACCGTAAAAGTTTTATACACAAAAGACCTAAAAAATTGGAAATGTCACTTTTATGTAAAATTTGTTAACAAAAAAGTATAGAAACTTTGTTGGTGACCTGTGAACATCTATTATTTTGTATAGAGTGTTCTGGGAATACTTTATGGGTTGAAATATTCGACAAAAAATGTAGAGGCAAACCTGACAGTAAAAATTGTTAACCATGAAAGAAAATATCAACCTTTAATATAAGAAATACACCTCTGAAATCATAAAAACAAAATAAGTGTTAATTCATACAGTTTATACAAATGAATAGAAATTTGAATATTTTTCATATTGATTACCTATACGAGCTAATATGTTTCAAATAAAACACACAAATTTGACATAAAATTGTATTTTCTCATATTATTCAAGGAGCTTTAAATAATATATATATGAATGTCATAGTCAGCTATCTTGGAAATAAGTTTTCTACATACTTGTCAACTTTTCATAGTTGTTTGTTATTTTAAAAACCTTCATAGATGTTAATCACAAGCTTAGTCAAAAACTCTCATCTGCAAAGGTACTAAAAAATAGTACAAGATAATAATTCATAATGTATCCAAAGAAAGGACTTTAAAAGTGGGGTATAACAGAGTAATATTTTGATAATAAAATATAGGGAGAAACCAAAATCGCTCACTAACCAAAGGGGTTCTATATGTTTCTCTTAGCAAATTTTAATGAATCGTATTTGGTGATATATGTCTAACCTGGACGCTGATTATATTAAAGACCCGAGCATGACGTCATATTTCATTGTTGTTTACGGACTGAGGTGGTGCCACTCGATGAAAAAAATGGCGACTTATAGGGTATTCTGTGGTTATTGGTAAATCAGTTACTGACGTTTAAAGTGTCCCAAATTTTAAATATCCAGCTTTATTACGATTTGCCTTCTTTTTACGGTAACGAATTGTCTTTGCGTCCAGTATTTAGCAGTTTTATCCTATTAACACAGATTTTATAGGTAGATTTGTGTTAACATTAAATTTAAATGCACATGAAGAAAATGGTACACTAAGAATAAGAAATTGTCAGTATTAATTTTATACAGAAAATGCAAAATAAAAATTTATGAGTAATATGTCTTTTTTAAGTGAAAGGTGCTAGTGTTTCTTTTTGGAGAGAATATTTTCTAGATTCTAGATTTGTTTGTGATAACATGAAATTGTAATGCATATGAAGAAAATGGTAGGACACTGCATAGACCATTAGATGAATTGCAGATGAATAAACACTATTTTAGAATTATGGGACAATCAACCGGCTGCGAAAATTCTAGATATTATTTTGGAAGAGAATTTTGTAACGTATGTAAGAATGAAAATAGAAAATTTTTAGCTGCAAAGCGAACCACATACCATATAAAAAAAACTGAAAAATCTAATGTGTTTTTTGCTTACACTACAACTAGCCATGAACTTCATTTCGAACCAAAAGGTATACCAAATATAATAATGCTTTTTTAGACTTGCTTTTCTTAGGAAAATGTATGGAAACATGTCATGTGAACTTATCAAATTAGAGAGACCTAACAAAGAAATATTTTATTTTGAATATATGGATAACAGATTTACATGTTTTTATTTTATAGAAGATTCTGCAACAATGGTAACATTAATCCACTGTGTAAATTTGTTTCATCATGTGACATCAGTGGCGATCGTTTGAAACAGCGCTATACATAGGTTTTTAATATAGTGTATAGAACTTTTTTAATCAAAGTATTAATAGTTTAAATTTCATGTAATTTACTACACTCTGTGTATTACTCTGGTAAAAATATAATTTTATATGGTGCTACCAAGTACATTTTTCTCAATTTTTCACTTATAACTAGTTTTTCTCTCAAATTATATGAGTTAGTATTTATTCTATTTGAATTTATAATTTAATAAGTACTAAGTATATTTTCCACAGGTAACTGCAAATTAACCATTTTACATTGTTCTTATTTAAAAATATGTTCTCATATACAGGTCAGCTAGCAACTTATTTCTCTTAAAATGAGTTTCAAAAATTGAAACATAATTACACTTCAGAAAATTAAAATTTACTCACATAAAGACCTGTCATTTGCATAAACTTCCAAATTCCCCCAAACTTATGACATAACTCTTAATTCAAAAGGAATATGTTGTACACTACAGGTGATTTTTGAGGTCTTAATACTGTTATAACGTGGGGAATGGATCTCCCTCTTTGCTGACATGAGGTTTTTTCATAACATTCTTTATTTACAACGTCTTATGCTCCAGCGATCTCCCCCAAATCAAATTGTTGATTATATTCAACATAGAAAAAATTTTCAACTCACACATGCCTCTTATTTATATTGTTAAGAGACATAAAACTTTTTGGAGGAGCTATAATCATATGCATCTCAGGATATAAAAATGCTCGGTAAATAATGGTTTTTGTCAATTCCTTGGGATAAAGCTCATTCTCAACGAGAAACCTTGAATGCCGAATACAGCTTTTTTCACAGTAGCATTTACTAGCTTAAATGAACTGTAGGTACAGCACGGCATTTATATCTGTTTATACCATATAGAGACTTTAAACAAGCAAGCGTTATCCGAAAACCCGCACTCTGTTTCATTTCTCATAGCAGTGTTCATTTAACTGTTTTTAATGTGAGCACTGAATTGACCCATCTAAGCTTGTATATGTTTCGAAAGCCGACAAAAACTTTCGATTTAACAGGTCGCTGAAAGTTTCAATTTATACAGTTACCCGGAGGCAACGCTATATTTATAAACAAGAAAATACTATTCAGTGAACAACAAAGTAGAAGGCCTTGTAAAAACCTTGATTATGTACCGGGGCTTTGAATTGTATAATTTTAAAAGTGTAGATTCTGAGTGTTAGACATTTTTTCTCGAAACTATAATAGCTATAAAATAAAACACATTTCAGAGCAACATAAAATATTTAGCAATCGTTCGAAGACTGCAAAGCGTTAGGTTTTAAGGTTTGCAACATGTTTTTTGTACAATAACAATACAATGTGCAGTAATTTCGCAATATTACCACCAGAGAGTCCCCAGTACTAGTGGATAAAAAAAGCATCATTTTAGTTAAGTTTTGGAGCCTTCATTTTGTTTTTATTTGTATTATTAATATTTCTGCCTATGGTCATAACTTGAATTATTTAAGATACATATTTAATAACAATTGATAGGTTTTAAAATATAGCCAATAATAGGTTTTAAAATATAGCCAATAATTCATAAATCATGTACTAGAATTTATTTTGTAAATAATTCAAATCCTCTATAGAGAAAAGTTTTATATAGGTTGGTAAATATTTTTAAAAATCAACACTCTGGGTTTCACTAGTTTCTTGGTTCGGTGGATTGTTACATTATCATTGCTATAAAAGAGCTGTCCTATCGACGCTCAATTTCTACATGTATGTCTTATGCTTTTTCGCAGAAACTAAACTCATAATACGTCCAGTCCAGATAGAACTGCTATTAGTATATATGGTTACGATTGTATAGTCATTTGTGCTCCGACTGTTCTCGAGGATAAAAGTTCCCCTGAATTATCAAAGTTAAATAATGTGGAGTTGTTAATGTCACAAATTTTCTGAATAGTTATCGCAAAACAGGTTGTTTGAATTTCCTGAAAGAGATAATTCAACGTAGGAATGGAGACAGTTAAAAATACCGACAACGTGGAGATCAGATTCTTTTTTGGTGGACAAGCAGTAGACAAAATAAGACAAGAAGTTGGAAGAAATGGTTTTGTAAGAAACATGTTCGAGCAATGGAGTCAAGATAGGAAAATATCATGCTATATATTGTATGTTAATGCTAAGCCTGTTTCATTTGCCCTAATGTCAAAAATGGATTTTGATCCTTTAAAACAACACACCAACCCAAAAAATCTCAATTTGATTTTTACACATGAAGAATATCGTCGAAAAGGATATGCATCAAGACTAGTGGATCATCTTAAGAAAAATAATGAATTTACGGCTTTCTGTTATAACACCAATTCAGAACAACTTTTTAAAAAATGTAATTGTATTTGTTACGGAGAAATAAATTATAACAATATGTATAGGTACCCTTAATAAAATGTTTGCGTTGTTTTTCCTACAAAATTTTATTTGAACCCAACACAACTCATCTCAAAAATTTGGATTCATTGTCATAATCCTCTATGATACAGTAAAAAATTAGACGACATACGATCTCAGATACATATAAGCATAATAGACATGACAAGAGAAATCTACATTTTACACAGGTAACCCCACTCAATTCCTTGTATTTGTTGCTATGGATAATACTTTAAATAAAAGACTTAACTTTTTCAAAAGTGTTTTATTTGCTCACTGTACACAGCTACTACAAAATTCTACAGTTTTTCCATACCAAACAGAACATTTTTATTTTCTTAATTCTAAAGGTAAAAATTGTTGTATGTTGTCTAAGTAGATTCCCAAATCATATTTTAATAATAAGTTACACAGTTGTTTTATAGAAATATTCCCATCTAGGTAACTTCTGCAGGCTGTTAACCCATTTTTATATTTTTCATAATGTTGACGATGTGATTCTATATCGTCATGCACTCTTTGGGTTAACTCTAGTAGGGCATCTATAGTACAAGCTTGTAGTTCATCTCTTAGAATCTGAATACTTGAAGCTAAATCAGTCGGGTTTGTCCATCTTTTTACATTGGTAATATAAAGCTGTTCAAACATGTTGCTATGTTAAAGACGGATGGCTTTCTAATTTAATTTACTAAAAACGGGTTAGTTTTATACTTCTCTCAATTTTCACCGTAAAAGTTATAAAATTCTGTGTAGTTGGGTCATCGTCCACCAGTTGTTATTTTTAATCATTAAATCGTATAATATAATGGCTATGTACATCAGGCAAAATTATCTCTACCCTGTCACGGAAGATGGTCGTTTCTAAGAGTTTCGAAACCAAAATGGGTATTTAGGACTGATAAAGATTCAAGTAACCACCTCTAGGTCACAGTAGAAATTTTGTGAAAATAAAAAACAGTGAGCTATTTTACGATGAATAGGTAAAAACTTTTTAACTTTTGTGTTTTATTCAATCAACCAAAGGCAAAAACTGTTCCATATGTCACGAGCCATTTCTTTTAAAAAACTGAGAGAAAAAACTTTTTGTAAAACGAGGATGTATTAATTATGATTCAAATATAGCACTAATAAAGTCAAAACCTTTTTTCAGAAAATAACGTCCATCAACTTGAGATGTATTATATAATTGGTTATTTTAGTACTTCATACTTCAACACTTTAAATTTCTTGTCACCAATTAACACAGTATGTATTTTACTCTATAATGGAATCATATTTCGTACTTAATTTTTAAATTTCATCAATTCTGAACATGTTTCATGATTGCTCTCTTATGAGTAAAGTTCAAATTACGGTGACCACATCGGTATATAAGGCGCATGAATTATTCTGAATTGGAATGTGTCATATATCAATGTTTAGGTAGATTTCATATATTATTACCCCTGTTTGTTGAGCTAAGGCGGCCCAATGAATGGGCGCGTGTATAGGAAGTTATTTACCAATGCTTTAAACTTTTCTTACTTAAGGTAAGTTGTCGTCACTTATATAAACATTTTTTGTTCCATCAACATTCAAATCTTAACAGTTCTGAGTTTTAAATAAAGTTTGTACCTAAAAGCATAAATATTTTAAAGTGGTTTAAATTGATGATTCACAAAGTGTCGCGATTGAACTCTCTCGGTTATTCATAATCATTCTGAGATGTGAATAGCTTACAAAATAAAAAGAAATGCACCGCGAGATATAAGGTCGACCGCACATAATTTGGGTCCGCCTGCCTTCCGAGCGCAAATGTATATAGCCTGTATAAACAAACATATTATGAGATCTTTTGTCGGTACACCGATGTTGGGATGGTACCAGCCAAAATGGAAGTTGGCTCACTGAATGGTGCTATAGAAATGAACTTGATAAATTTTCCAACGCTGACACATTAACAGCAACAATTTATGTTGTCCAGCAACGGTTTTGCAATGATTGCAATGTGAGGACTTTGCATATCACGCGGATAATTATGCCACCCAAAATTCCTTGAGGAGGTCCTATGTAACCCAAGAATAAAACAAACACTCGTTCAGGTTCCGTATGGGTCGTTTACTTTAGCATTTTCACATGTAAATATTTAGCCTTTGCCGCAGGTCCACTTGCTTTAATTTGCCACCAACTATACATATAAACTTATCATCGATACCAGCGCGGGATATAAACAACTCTAATAGGAGTTACTTCAATTCAGACTTTCAGATCTTTGCCGCGACAGATCGATGTGAGTCATACAGTGGGATGTGTCTCAGAGCCTATGTTATGCATATCACATTTAGGAGTTGTTGCTATGTTGCTGTTTTTGATAGCTGTCGTATTATGTATATACTGTAGCGTTCGTTAAACAATTCTAAGAAGTTTTAATTAGACTAACTTCCTTTTAAGATAAGCGGTAAGTTTCAATTCGTAATAAAGCACAACAGTGCTACAGGCTTTTAAACAGTTACAAATTCTTCTTGTAAATAATGAATAAAAGATTCAATAATTGTTTCAATCTATTAGAATATTCGTATGTTGATATGGGGGCGTTGAAAGCATGTTAATGCTAATAAAACACCAAACAAGTTTATTCAAGATGATTTTAATATTCTAGTCCTTTATTAAACCGGACAAACGAATCTTTGTGGACAGACACCCCATCGTTGGTTTCGCAGGCACACCTACGTTGTCATTGGCTCACCTCCCGTTTGTGTAATTAATAAATATGTTTGGTGATTGTTTTTTATGCTAGAACATTACTACAAAAATTTTTATTGCAGATCCGCTTTAATTCAGACGTTTAAAGCACTCGCACGTAACCCGCAAATATTTAAATTGATATAAATTACACTGATTAGTCATAAGTGCCGCGAACTCTCGGTTATTCATATACAGAGACTGTTGCTTTAATTCAAGCTATATAATAACAAAATATAAGCTATGTGAGTCACTCAGATATTATGAGTTTATAAAATATAATGCTGTGTATGATTAAACAAGGCTTCGCTTTGACGCTAGTTAATTAAAATATCAGCCGGGACACATGATGTCATTCGGGTCCGCCTGCCTACCGAACACCGAGATATAAGTTTGGCCGGGGGATCGAGTGGAGATGTTTATAACTTGTTTAAATAAACACATTATTAGATCTTATGCCGGCGCACCGATTAAGGTTGACATTGGGAGGCTTACTTAATAAGCGCTACAGAAATGGACTTGAAGTTATATTAACCAACATCGAAACATTAAGATTTTCCTTAACAGCAACAATTTATGTTGTCCAGCAACGGTTTTTACAAGGTTGAGATTGAAATGCGAGGACTTTGCATATCACGCGGATAATTACCGTTGTTTAATTTACAACAAGTAAAGATAGAATGAGGTTTGAAATATTCTGTGAGTCATTATCCCATGCCGCGAGAACGTCGGCCGAGGTCGTCCTATAATTGTTTGGATATGCGCCGGTGTGGTCGATACTATAGAGCTACATGCTACACCGCGTGGATCATTATGCTACCAGTTTTGTTTTAGTTTGGAATTCAGATAATTCGTTTTATTTACCAGTTTCGATGCATTGACATAATACTGGGTCCTTTATTAAAAGAATTAGAAGATATTTTCTACAGTAATTCTGGAACCCTTGTGGGTCCTCAGTTTTAGGAACCTTACAGATTTTTCTACAGATTAAAACACAAATTAGCAAGAGTTTTTATTTTGATTGTAGACTCTCACATATTATCGAATTATGGATCGCTTGATCCAGTTGTGAGTCATACCGTTGTCATAGCAAATAAAATTTGGAAATCGAATTATTTGTTTTATTTACAACATAACACTGAAGGCATTTCCTTGAAATGATTTTCTAATTCTAGAATCCTTGTGGACCCTCAGTTTTTTTTAAGGGCCCTCAGTTTTTTCTCAGTTTTAGGAACCTTGGATTCACATGATTTTTCTACAGATTAAAACACAAATTACAAGACTATTTGAAGTACACTATTCCTTTATTAAGCACGTTTTATGACATTCAAGATTATAGCACTAATTACTATATGAAGAATTCCCCATGTTAATTTTCTATTCCCCCAATGACCATATTTCAAACTGATTGACCTTGTTTTTTCCCATATCCAGTTGTCCTTTGTAAACCAACGCGTATTTTTCACTGGAAAAATGTTCGAGGCACGGTTTGAACGCCTGTGTCACTCTGTTCGGCAGGAAAACGACACTCTCCTCCAACTCCAGCAAAATGGTCTCCCCGAACGTCGTTTGCACCACCTTGCCCGAGAGAATTTTCATCGGCACGCCTTCATCCAATTCCACTAACTTTACCGTCGGTTTCTGAGACAAGCAACCAACTTTGTTGATGGTTTCCAAATCCATTTTGCTGCAAGCCATCTTCGGCTACTGAACTCCAAACAGCAAACTCTATCTTTTATCAAAGCTAGAGGGGTGGGGCTAATGGAAATGCCTTCCCGCCCAAATTCCCAGAAGCCACACACTTTGACCTCTAAGCCTTGAAGCAACCTTGAAGCGATTCTCGGAAATTAACCTTGAAGCTATTCTAACCACGCCCCCCTTCAATTCCCAGAAATTTAACTTGAAGCGATTCTCGGAAATTAACCTTGAAGCTATTCTAGCCACACCCCTTGACCTTGTACATCAATTCCCAGAAACCTTGAAGCGGTTCTCGGAAATTAACCTTGAAGCTATTCTAGCCACGCCCCTTGACCTTGAACACCCCATCGCGACTTCGCAACAACGACGACCTTGGCGGCCATTTTGGGCCAGAACCCGCTTTGACTCACTACTGCGGGGTAACTTCGACACAAAAAAAAAAACAAAAAAAAAGTGCAAGAGAGGGTGGGGGGGAAATAAGAGAACCAAAGCATCAATTGTTACGATGGCACATGAGCCAAGGTTCTCAAGCAAATAGTTTCCTTTGCAGAGCAACAAATATGCCAAAAACTTGTCGAAGTAACCCCGTTTTACGGTACGTCTTTGCTTATTTTCTTTCATTGCATCTGACACGTAAGTGACATATTAAGCAATTTTTTCGTGAACCCATTTTCATTTTTCTTTTTTTTTTGTGAAACTAGGTATATAATTTTTAATTTTATAATAAATTAAAATCAAATATGAAATGAACGCATTTTAACCTCTCGCAAAACAGCTCCATGTGGATAATCAACTTCACGAATTTCTTGATAACAAGTTAAACAGTAGAATTCCAGAATGAAAGTGTACCTAAATCTTCTTTTAAACATTATGACAGGTTAGTATAAAGGAACTTACTTGGAACAGCATAAAAACGATTGGGCGACGTTTGCTTTCGAAAACAAGACCGAGTCATAGGCAACGCGCGCCATTTAATAATATACAAATTTTATTTAAATGCTCTAAAAAATAAGAAAATAAACTTTGAAATAATTCAAACCAAAGCAAACCAATAATTTTGTTACACACAAAACAACACCACACAAAAATCTATACACAAAAGCAAAATCCGTAGAATAAAGCGCAATCCTTATTTCCGTGCACGGCCCTTGGTATACTGGCCTAACTGGCCCATGTCGACACCTGCTCCATAGATCTCCGAAACGCCGACCAATCAAATCGCTATATACGCTCGCTTTATTATATTGGCTGCCTCTTTGACTACGTCGACGTCGATCGCTTAAAAACCATTGAATCTATACGGGTGATTTATGCTGATTAGTCTGGTATATTTACCAATAGCAGAGCGTGGTAAATGCTATGAAATAGATTGCGCCATCGCGCCCCGTATATCACTGTGTTCCAAGTGAGTTCATTTATATGTACTATACATACAGATACTCTAGTTATCTGCTATAAAACTCGCATAAACGTTTTGGGAGCATCTTCTTTAACTTGCCAAACATTTTCTTTAAGCACTTTCGTTCGCAGAGTCGATCTGTCAGGCCACTTATAGCTTCTTTCATTCCACTGTGGTTCCACAATCTCAGATTCCCGAAAAAACTGAATATTTTGAGGAAGAAATCTCTTTTAAACGTGTTGTAAGCAACGTTGTTGTTGTCCCGAAGAAACTGTTCTTGAAATTCCCGGTAGAGAGCTTCCCCACAAATAGGTACCTACGTTCATTTTCCGCCAACTTTTCGCCCGTTTTTAAAATACGACCATAAACGTATTTTTTGTCGAGTAAATACTGCTCTAACACAATTTTAGTTTGGACACCGAAATACGCGCGTGAAATTCAGTCAACGCTTATATCTATGACTTCCACCAGGACGGTTTGGGTTCGGCATTAACTAAAATTCTAGTTGAAACACTGCACGTGAAAGCAGCTCAGAGTTACACGAACTTTTCTGATTTCTTCTGTTAACAAAACCGGTAACTCTGGTTAAGAGTTGGTTAAGAATTACAGAAGGTTTTCTAATTTCTTCTGTTATAACCAGGACCAAAATTACCCGGTTGGTAAATTTCGGACCACGCTCTAAATTGCGAAATATTGAATCCTATCAAAGACCTAAGATTGCTTTACCAAAATTTTCGAATTATAGAATGGGCCTATTTTCGAAGGTCTAGTTGAAAAGTCAAATAATGCGGAATATGCAATGTTCTCAAAATCTAAGAGGCACGTGGAATTTTGAGTTAACCATTAAAAAACTTGTTTACGATTTTTCCAAGAGATAAAAAACAGAAACGATATTTCAAAAAATGCAATAAGAAAAGCTGAAACTCTACTCATTGGAAATTTGTATGGTAAGTATTAAACGTATATAGCTTCTCTCTTCGATAATTATTATAGTGGTGTGCCTATTATCGATAATACCTTTAGTTAATTTTACGAATTATAATCCCAAAGCGGAAAATACTACGACTGCGCAGATTCTATAGGTATTATGAACTGCTAAAGCCACTTTTACCATATGTGGCGTGTTTATTGTTCATCAGAAAATACACGACAGTTTATTTCAATTCAATGGCAAGGTCGAACTTCAATACCTAAATGTTTGGTGTGGTATTTTTCGGAATCGCATAATTGGTCCATTATTTTTGAAGGTAGTTTAATTGGACTAAAATATTTACAGCTCTTAAGAGGAGAAATTTCTGATCTATTGAATCAAGTTAATGAGCCGAATATTGTTTGGCAACAAGACGGTGCTTCAGCACATAAGTCAAATGCTGTCAAGAGGCATTTAGATGACACTGTTGTAGAGTGGATTGGTTGAAATTAATTTATGGCCTGCCAGAAGCCCAGACTTGACCCCACTCGATTTCTTTCTGTGGGGTATTTTGAAGGACCGGGTATATGCGGAGAAGTCAAATAATATCGATCAAGTTAAATAAAAAATATCTCAGACGATCAAAAAGATGAATAAGGCAGGTATCGTGGCTAACTACAAGAGAAGTTTATTAAGAAGGAGGTATGCTCTTTGTGTTGCACAAAATGGAAGCATTACAGAACACATTCTATAATTTAATTTAATTCATAATAATCTTATTATACCTATTAACATGGACCACTTTGTGTTTCCCCACAACCTTTTTGGTAAAAAAAAAACAAATGTTTGGCCTACACAGGGTGTAACTTATATCCAAAACACTACATTAGTTTGTTTTTCTGAATACACAACTGGAATCGCAAGAAAATTTTATACAACCCTTTACAAAATAGAATAAATACCAAGTTAAGTTGTGGTCTTTGGAAGGGGGGTACAATCCCTTGGATACGCCCTTGGTAATGTACTAATTTTGACCCCAAAAACAACTAAAGTTACACGTTTATTGACCCGTACATTCGTGGCTTGCGAATTGCCGAGAGCGTTCTGGCGTCGCGTAAATCTCCCACCCTTAATTGAAGCGTTTGTTTAAGCCAATTTCAAATTAAAATGTATTTTCTTTGAAAGGGGGCTCGGTCGGCCGTACGTGGGGCAAAAAACGCCGTTATTTACGGTTTGTTTGCCCGGCACGGTCGAGATTTACGAGCGGCGCTAGGCGGGCCGTCGGGCCTCGGGCCCCGCGGCCCACCACCGCCTCGGTCAGATTGCGCCCCGCTCCCGCCGTTCCGATGTAAAACGTTTCTGGATAAATTAACGGCTTCATAAAGGTGTCGCCACCACGTGTTTGGAAGTAGTTCGGAACTGGGCCGACACCACAACGGAAGTTCAAAGCTTGTTTGCCGCACTCCGAAGTGAAAAATGTACAAAAAAATTCTTAACGGATGGCTTTATTTGCCTATGTTTGGATATCGGGCATTGCAGGACGACAAATTTAACTACACGCTCCACAGGAATGGCAGGAATGCTTGGAATGCATCCTTGTCATTGACGTCAAGATTATCAGGAGTAATATAACAAGTGGGTGTGCCTATTATCGTGAATTTAACGCCTGCCAATATGAACCAATGAAATGACATAATTTTTCACCTATCTGGTGATGATTTCAGCGAAAATTCCATACTTACCTACCTTTTTTGATCAATCAGAGGCTCGTTTTTTGCTTCATTGTCATGGCAACTCAAAAAATTTCCGGGAATATTCTCACTTACCCTAGGTGATTGCACGAGGTGATTACAACGGAATTTTTTGACAGATGTCATTATTATAATGTGACATTGTAACATATACTCAACAAAAATTTTGATAATAATTTCGTTTAATTTACGTGTAGGCATGGAATTTTCTTACCGAATCCCCACGTTCTTGAATTAATATCCGGAAATTTTTCTCTAACACGATTTTTTTGAAAATTATTACGAGTCGCGTGCAATAATTCTAGCATTAGGGCGATTACTAGTGATAATACCACTAGTGGTATTTTCAGGTGTGCCTATTATCGATAATACATTTCGCTAATTTTACGAATTATAATCCCAAAGCTGAAAATACCATGACTGCGCAGCAGGAGTGGTATTTTCTTAGCATTGGGATTATAATGAGTGATAAATTAAGGAAAGGTATTATCTATTATTAGGCATACCACGAGTTGTGTTTAAAAAGAGAATTTAACAACTGCAAATACTTAGTTAGTTTGACAGCTGCTGTCATTTAGATTAAACTTTCGGTTCTGAATATGTTATTGGTTTAGCGTAACTATAGGACGTAACTAAGAGAGTAGGAGTTGAGTGAAAATACCACTAGTGGTATTATCGTATGTAATATCACTAGTGCCAGAAATTTTATCGATAACTTTTTCGAAAGCGCTATTTTGCCTAGAAAAATCACGAGTATAAATTGGGCTTTTATTTTCTGATAAAATTTTATCAGAAAATAAAAGCCCAATTTGTACGAGTGGTTTTGCTAATGGGCAAAATAGGGCTTGAGAATAAAATTATCTAGAAAAATTTCCGGCACGAGTGGTATTTGTCGAGATTATTTCACGAATACGATTTAATAATTTCTGTATTGGTTTTTTCTATGTTTACATTTCCAAAACGACTCATTTTGAACGAGTTCATTGACAGCTTCGACTGTAGCGTTCGAGTAAACAAACATGACGCCTGGGTATCCAAGGCAAATGCGATTATACCTACACCCTGTCGGCGTTGGTTTATTTTCTGAATGTGCCATAAATTTAAATGGCGGCGGAGGTCTAAATAACAAGAATTTAGCAATGCAAAAGTTATATAAATTCATTGATATAATGCTTAATAATACCGCAACATAATTTATAAGCTGCATAATTTAGAACAGTGTGAAACACACAAACTTTAAGAAGTAGGTACTTGTTTGTATCCAACAGATTCGCGGTTGCTAAGCAACGAAGTGATAATTTGCACAAGTGCAATTACCGGTAATTGCACTATAGTGCAAATTATCGCTAGCAGAGGCATATCATTGGTTGGATTTTTATGGAAGGAGCTACCTTATTGGAGGCAAGCAGTATGAGGAAAATAATCGCTAGAAGAGTCATATGATTGGTTGGATTTTTAAGGAAGGAGCTACCTTATTGGAGGCAAGCAGTGTGAGGGAAATAATCGCTGAAATCATCACCTGATTGGTTAATATTTCAAAAATCATATCATTTCATTGGTTCATATTAGCAGGCCTTGAATTCTCACTAGTAATCACTAGTAGAGCTTGAATTATTGCCAAACATTTTTTGAGTACACGAATTTTCTTAAAAAATTCTTAAAATTTTCTTTAAAAATTCGTGTTAGAGAAAAATTTTCGGATATTAATTCAAACATTCGGTAAGAAAATTCCATACCTACTTCCATACCTACACGTACATTAAACGAATTTAGTATCAAAATTTTGTTGAGTATATGGTATAATGTCACATTACGATAATGAAATCTGTCAAAAAAATTCCGCTGTAATCACCTCCTGCTGCCTAGAGCAAGTGAGAATATTTCCGGAAATTTTTTGAGTTGCCATGACAACGAAGCAAAAAACGAGCCTCTGAATGGTCAAAAAAGGTAGGTATGAAATTTGCGCTGAAATCCTACTCTCTTAGTTACGTCATAGTTACGCTTATACGCTTTATATTACCTATTATAGGTTTTTTAAGGTTCTTAAAGTTATGGTATGCCCCAAAAGCGCAAATTTTCAATTTCGCCCTGTATCTTAAAAACGAAGGTGGCTATGAAAAATCTGTGTACGGTATCTTTCGTTTCACAAAAAAGTAGCAACGGTTCGCGAAAACCGCAACTCCCTATCTCTAAAAATAACCGAGATACCCCCCATTTACAACCAAATCTGGACACCCTGTACAGTTGAAATTAAAAAACTGTATTTGTGGAGCTGAGGCTGTAAGTTTTGTCCCTTTCGTCGTAACTAAATTGATTATAATTTAGTTGCCACTGATTATAACGAATGAAGAGAACATTATCATTTTTTATGTATTCATATTACGGATTAATGCAAAAAACAGCCATGTTAATGTTTCATTGTATGTTTTGCACTTTTTTATAAATAATTAACAAACAAAATTCTCAAAACTTTCGTTCGATACGTAATTTTATTATATTAAGTTCCTTTTTCTATTATCTGACAAAGTCACTGGTGTAGGTGCAGAAATAGGGAAGATTAACATGTTTTACTTAATTGTTCGCGTACAAAATTAGCACACATAGGTGAATAGAAAGTATCTTTGAAATTTTCAGAAGACACTGGCTGACGAGAGTAAGGTTCCTTTATTAGGAGAATCTATGTCAAAATAATTTTTAAATAGTTTTGCATAAATATCATGATTCTGGAGTAAAGAAAAAACCATATATGACATTGCCTCCATATAAATTTTTGATAGATAAGTCAAAGCAGTTTTTTAATTTTCAGATGAAGACATTGAGTGATATGTGGTGGGTCGTGCGCTGCATTGCAGACATCCATGGAAATTTGCTGGGGTTTGTATTACTTTATTTTAATATTTTTAGAAACGATATTCCATTTAATCAGTTAATGTATTGGTCACCATAGTTATTATTATTACTGAAAATGTTAAATTTATAAAGAAAATAGTATCTACCCCTTGTCCCTCATCTCATAAATGTTTCGTGGATATGTGGTAAAACTCTGGTGATTTGAATCAAAGTAAAGGTAGTCAGCTGTCAAATCGCTATCGATACAAATTCAATATTCCAATAATTTAAGACCATCCAATCATTGCACTCAAACATTTAATTGACGTCTATTTCCGTCCGCACTGGGCTTTTCAATTAATATCCCCGCAATATGTCAGTGCCTATATGTGAAAGATGGCAGCTAAATAGAGGCAGGAAATTCGAATGTAAAAAACGCGTTTCACACGGCTGGCGCGGCGAAAAAAATTCAATTCATTCAGCATCCCTTTTGTAGTCGGGGAGAATGGGCAGCTTTTATCCGGATATCGCGAGTGGCAATTGGGACATGTTTGAAAATTAGCGCTGGTGCAAAAGTGACCGCAGGTCCTCACGCGAAAGCGTTAAGTTAATTAGCTGCACCAAAAAGAGCGGGGCATTTCTGGCAATTGTGGTGTTATTACATTTTATTTCGCGGAATATTAAACATGAGCATTTTTCTGGAAATTTCTACATTTCTGCATTTCGAGTATGAATCTATTTAGAATATAAGTTATAATGTTTTTGTTAAATGCCCACAATAGCCATAACCGACAGCACCTGCATGAGTCTGCACAGTAAAAAATCCGGTGCTAAATTTGACACGAAAAGTGGTCTATATAAGTCCAAACCATATCTGGTTAATTTTACACATTCTTTTTTGGTAAATTTCACCAAATGTTCTGGTGACAATAAGAACTATGCTGGTGTGGATATTTAACACGGCGTTGTGTAAGGTTAACACCGTGTTGTGTAACTTTAACACGCAATTTGGTCAAAATGGTGTAATTTAATTTATTTGGTATTACCATTTTCTTCTTCTTTCTCTCTTATAATTTTACATATACTTTATTTTAAAGAAATTTCAAATGTCATTGATAAGTTCAAATTAAGGAAATGTGTTATTTGTAAAAATAAAATAAAACTAAAAGATACAGAAGCTGTATATGAACCAGGCATATACTATGTGCTTGGTCTTCAATTTGAATTATATTTGTAGGAAATAATAAACAGCAATAAGTGAAGGAAAGACTTTATTTCAGTTCCAAAATACATGATTGATGCCTTACAAATAGGTATATAAAAATATCAACATTTTCTTTCTTTAAACTTTAAATAAATATTCATTCTCACAGCCAAAAATATTTGGTTAGTATAAAAAAGGTATATATATATATATATATATATATATTGTAATATTCGTAAGAAAAGTGTATACCTAACTACAAACACAAGAGATGCTTTATGTTATAGGATGCGACCAAACTATATTTCGTACAAATTCTCATACAATGTACATACTTAAATAACTGTCGTCTTACAGAATTGTCTGTGTGAGACAAAAAGAAACTTCAAACGTTGCGACACAGCGATTTAGTTAGATAGGCCTGTTCTCACAAGCATAAGCAGGTCCCAAGTAAGTCGGAGCCAATCAGCAGGCATCAAAACAATCAGAACAGTCAGATAACTTAAAATCCTTCAATTATATTCACGACTGGTTCCTTATTCCGGTGAGAACAAACTCATATTAACACAGTCGATGAGTATAGGTTAGGTATAGGGGCTATCACCTCGTCTATCACACAGTACCTTTCGTCGACGCATCTGCATATTCGCATGTCGTTTTAATTCATCTGACTTCACTTTGAAATTTTACTTCACATAACAACGCCATTTTTTGCACTACCGGCCTGTAGAATCACTTTTATACCTATTACACGAGACACGCGGTCGGGTCACACGTCACACAAACTGATAAGCTCTGTCGCGCAACACGTTCGACAAACAACTGATGCGATGGCTTCGATTGCCTAAGATTTTATACCCATAACTGGTGAAACGACTTCCCCCTCTCCTCTATTTAACACGAACTTGTGTTAATACGTTCAATTTAACACCAGTTAGTGTTAAGGAACACCGAATGGTGTTAAAGAACACCGCGTGGTGTGAACAAACACGAAGCCGTGTTAAAAATATAAAAAAATTACACCCCTAAATGTTAAAATTAACGAATTTGTTGTAGTGTGAATTTCACCAAATGAGGTTTGGTTAAGATATTTGGAATCCACCAATTTTCGTGTCAATTTTTCACCAAATTTATTTCACCACTTACATGAAGAGGATTTACACCGATTTTTTTTTACTGTGTGTAAATTCTTCCAACTGGCCAACGTAGCAGAGGCACGTTGTCTTCTTGCACTATAATGCCAGGTTTCACAAGAATGGATGAATTTTCACTGCATTTCTTGTGCTGCTGAAGAACGTGCACGTAGTCTTTGCTCCATATTGATCGGATATGTTGGATATGTTTCTGTAGCTCTCCATAGACGTTGAGACGATTGCCTGATTGCCTGGAGTATTTACTCCAGTTTAATCGAGGCTAGCGCTTTGACACCGTCGCCGTTCTGTGTGCAGTGTGAGTCAGTGCGCGGCCCGCGCTGCACCTGTTATCATTCGTATATGTATTAGTTTGATGTATAAAGAATAGTTATTTATGCAACAAGTGCATAAAGTAGTACTTTTTTTCATGAATGGGAAAGTTGCGCGCACGAACCGCAGGTGAGTGCGCGCAATCCCATGAATGAAAAAAATACACTTTGTGCATGAGTTTCATACATTATTTTTTATACGATCGTGCTTAAACATTGAAATATTTGGGATGGGATTTTTGTGTTATATACTAAAGGGCATATAAATGCACCATGGTTTTCAATTACGAGGATTATAATATTTGGATCGCGGTCTCACTACGTTTACACATAGTATTGAAATCGATTTGAATATGTTTCTAGAATTATTGAAAACCGCATGAAGAGATTTTGAGATTGATTTGAATCTCAAAATAAATTTTCTTATTTTCGGGATTTAACGCCACATTTACCATTTATGAAAACACCAAACTGCATTACACTGAATTCGATACCAAACTCCATGTAAACGTAGTAAAGAAGTTTAGAGTGAAAAAAGTTAACTTTTTTTCACTCTAAACTGTTCAGAGTAAAAAAAGGGAGTTTTTTTAACTTGTTAAAAAATATATACTTTAGGCATTTAAAAAGGTTAAAAAAAGTAAAGTTTTTATAACGATCGTATAAAAAAGCTATTTTTAAACTCGGGTATAGCCAATAGGGTACTTGACAATATTTTTAATTGCTCTAAAATTGTACTCTCTTTACAGTAGATGCTCCAACATAACACGTAATAAATCAAACAATGGCTTTTAACCCTTATTTATTGATGATAATTAAAGACGAAGTTGCACAATTTTGTTCAGGCTGAAATCTACAGTTTCGTCGTTCTATTGACCAGAACGCCAAAAGTGGCAACTCTGTGCCTCTCAGGAGAAACGGAACTAAAACGTTGCCGGTGCCCGTTTTCAATACTTCGTGGAACAAGGGTAAATTGCAGTTTTCTATTCAAGTATCTCCAGCTTGCCTATGAATATCTGTTACTTAATGCATTGCAACCTTTGAGCTTTAACTAACGCTATTGCACACACAAATTTTGTTACATAAAGACTTTTTTATTACGAATAATATGTTCCGTATTGACTCCTCTATAGCAAAATGGTGTCTGTTTATGCTGCACACGCTGGAAACGATATTCTTTATCTCTGCCACGTAACACTTTAGTTAAAATATCTGTATACGGGACATACTATAAATATTCTGGTATCAATAATGCGGGAAATATTCGCGTATGTGGCAACGTTACCCGCCCACCTAGGCATCTATAACCATATTCATATATCCATACATGTCATCTAACACGTATGGTTTTCTGATCGGCAGATGACATCCCGTGATGCCAACTGTCATTCCGTATCTCGCTAAATCAAAACATTGGTAGATAATATCTGTGCGATTTATTATCGTTTGTTATTATTACATATTGTTTGCGGACCTAGTTATCGTGTTGTTAGTTGTGCATGGTATCATGGACCCTGAAAGGACAATCCGTAATTTGCCGAAATTGGATGCTTTTTTAGTAGCACAATTTTTTCTCATAATCCGATGTTAGCGTCTGCCGAAATTCATGAGACAAAACTGCAAAGGTTTGTACCTACGTTAGTAATAGTACAGTGTTATGAGTTATTAATAAAGAGAGAACCTCGGCCTAGGGACCATCTTGAAGGCGCGTTTATAAAGGCGCCATAGTGCTTAGAAGTACTGAGCCCGAATTCAGACTTTAGGCCCAACCTAGCAAAAAAAAAAATTGCAGAAATAGAATAGGTATTTACGAAAAAAAACACTTCTTGACTAAATGTGGTTTCACGGGGCATCATAAGTCTGGGAGTTTGAGGTTAGAATTTTGAAATTTCAACTTTCCTTGCAACTTTCACTGCCGAATAAGGTTATGTCTCAGAACACTTCAGTGGCATCACTATGTTGCCAAATTGCCTTTTTAAAACACTTGTGACGTCATAAGTGCTTTCCCGCCAAATTTCGAAGAAAGTCTAAAAACTTGATAATTACATAAATATATATTTTTTAAATAATCGTAGGGTCTTAAGCAAGTGTCCAGGAATTGTTTTATCAAGTTTGTAAAATTTCGTCAAGTACCATATAGCCGAGTTTGCCTGACTCTCCTGAGCCGAACTGAAATAATATGTTTAGATAAGTACCGGAAGCACAATACGTCCAGAATTAAATTAATCTCGTAACGATTCAAGAGTGAAAAATTAAAACTTTGTTAAACTATGCCATTGGGTACTTCCACACATTTTGACATATTTACCATTCTCAATCTACTTGAACATAAGAAAAAACCTAATACTAGCTATATAAAAATACGCCTCGTTTAACCTCCTTCCAAACCATCTCCCTTTCACGATAATGTCAGATATAACCAGTGGTGTACTAACTTTTCATCCCCCATTTCAACCCTTTGCCGTGGAGTGAATTTGAAGTCGATGTCTCAGTGCGTTGCAAAGTTATCGACAGAACATACATACCTGCACATTATTATACAGCATATGCAGCAAAATTTTGATTGCTCATACTTTGGATTTCGACGTTTTAGAACATTTTAAACCAATTTATTGGAAAAGTTTAGAACTTTTTCAATGAATTTTATAGATCTAATAGGATTACTGTAATTTTGACAAATTTTAAAAGCTTTTGGAAACAGTCCCTCCCCTTTAATTCGGCATTAGTCTTGCTTGTATATATTTGCTAGTTTCTTTGGGGAAAAAGAAATACGAATAAAGAACTAAATAGTTGAGAATATGTTATTCTATATTTTTTATACAGAATCCTGTCAAAATTATCTACAAGTTAACAAAATCTATTGAAGAAGATTAATATTACCTACTGACTTGTCTTTACAAAACTATAAGAATGGGGCTGTTTTAATTCAGAGCATGTTGTCAAAAACTCGGACGCCATTGCAACATCCACAGTTGGTAAAATAGGTAAATCAGCGTTTTGAAAACCTTCTTCAATTTGGAAACAAATTAAGACCCAAGATTCAACACCCTGCTTGAATAGTAAGCCTCTATCTCGGCCTCTACTGCCGCAATTTGAAAACACGCTCAGTGTCTAGCGCGAATTCAGTCGCGCGCGCTTTCCACTGGAGAACCAATGGGAGAGCGTTCTGCGATACACCCTGTATAAATCACAAGTCTATCTTTCTAACAGCCGGTACTTACCTTGCAACTATTATTTAAAACCTTTTAAATCTGCAAAAATTGGAGAAATAATAGAGGGGTTGGAGTTTTCGAGTGATAAAGATTATTACTCACAATCTACTCCATAATGTATTTAGATTCAAAGTACCTATAATCTGAAATTGTCGGTAACTCGTTGCCTAGGCCTTTAAGCAACCTCCTGCTCGGCCAAAAAGTGCACCGACATCTATATGCATCTGACAATGTGTAATAATTATTTTTGAGTTCTGTTTATAACAGTATTGAACCACTCTAAGTAATTGCACAAAAATTCCAGTAGTTATTCCATTGGCATTGTTATTTGATAATTTGTTTTATACGATTGTTCTTTGTACACAAACATCATGGGACCGGCTGTACGTAAATTTTTAGGGAATTTTTAATGATACTTTCCAACCTAACGGAGGTATTGAAATAAAACCTAATAGCTACAAAATAGGAAGGTGCTCTTATCCATGCTGCTAATTAACTTAAACAGTGGGGCTTTCACATCGAGAGCGCCGGTCTCTTTTCCATCGCCGGTAATTTCCAAATGCGCCCCAATTGCCACTCTCGTTCCTCGATATCAGGGATCCGCTTGCATCGGACCAATAATAATACCAGATAAAAGGCCCATTCTCTCCCGACTACAAAAAGGACGCTGAATTGAATTTTTTCATATGGTTCGTTTTTTGACGTTCGGATTTCCAGGCTCTATTTTGCTGCCATCTTTCACATATTGCGATATATGGGCGAAACATGCGTCAATTAAATACGTATGACTGTAGTCAGTTTGCCATACAGGAGGACTGAAAACAGGCAAATTGAACGTGCACGTACAATATCAGGTACTCGTAAATTCCAGTATTTCCCACAAACATATACTAAATACTAAATAATATAGAAAGATATAATGTCAAAATCGATTTCCTTATGGCTAAAAAAAAAAACACCTTCTTTTGGGGAATCCAAGCCACTCAATGTAATAAGCCGATGGTGTTTTACCAAAAGGGCGAATGCGCCATTTTGATGTTTTTAGAAAATGAAGACAAACTGTTTTGAAATGTTCTATATTAGAGAAAACTAGTAAGTAATGCATTTAGGACTTCAAATATTCATTATTTAAATGAAAACCACTGGAAAATACTTCGACAAAAAACGCATTTTTATGGATGGATAGCCCTTTCTCCGGATGAGATTTATAAAGAAATGACTATTCGCCCTACATTAGCCCAAATGAAAAAAAATAAAAAATAAAAAAGTGTTTAAAATAAGGCAAAAAAAAAATAAATAAAAAAGTGCAAGTGGCATTTTCGGCTGGAAAAAGATCCTCAGGATGTAAATTATCATCATATTTATTTTTAAAGCAGTTGGGCTCGGAAAACGACTATAATAATATCTGAAATTAGTTTCGGAAGATTATTATTATGATTTGTCGCCATAGGCTTAACCGAACCCTGACGGGATGTAATTCCACATCTTCAATAAGAACGAGATAAAAAAACGCATTCCTTGCATTGCAAGGAATAGGAAATTATAAGATATTTTGTTACCCCAATAACAACCCGGAAACCATCCCTCCCACGCCCACGCAAGATGCTTTCCAAGTGCAAACTTATCCCAAATTGGATATCAATTTCTCAGGTCCTCAGATAAGTAAAGCTTGTGAGGAAAAAAAATAACAAAAAAGTTTAAAGCATTTAAAAAATATACTTCGGAGGTAATAAGATATTTCAGTTCAATCCGCTTTCCGTTCAGTTCAATCCGCTTCAGAAATATGTCGATTACACCGAAAGAAAGCATATTTGGATCACTTTTTAAAACTAACTGCAAACAAGAACAGGAAAAATAATATAAAAATAATCGAGAAATGACAAAAAAAAACATTGAAATATTATAACTAAAGCAAGAGGAGCAATAGCCGTAAAATTTTACAGATCATGGTGCTCAAGTGGCATTATGTCTCCATATTTTGGAAAAGCAAAGTTCAAGGACAATGCAAACTTTATTGTTGTGTCAACATTTTGTTTAGAAATAGATGGCTACTTCGGATCAGCATCAATTATTAGGGAATCCAATCCCGAAAAAATCTGAGATTTCAGGATCCCCATTTTCAAATGCAAACCCTGGGATCCCGAGACTCAATCCCGGTTTTTTTTATTAAGGCGTTATAAATATATGTTTAATAGTTATAGTAATGTTATTCTGTCAGGATAGTAATAATAAATTGAGGCACATTTAATTGAAGTCAACGTTATTTATTAAAATTAAAAAAAATCTGTATAACAAAGGCGAAACTAAACACTTTTCTTAAACTGCAGATAATGTTTGTAAACTTCATACAAAAGGAAAAAAGGAATTTCTTTATACAACCTGTTGAAAAAAGAAAATCAAAACCAAATTTTTTGTCCCTCTTAAGGCTGGAATAACTTTGCAGGGAGGCTTAAGTGGAAACAAATTCGTGAAAGACTCCCTTAACACCGCCTGGTATAACGCACTTTCTCCACATATTTGCACATCATTACGGAACATCCTGTATAAGCTGTGTAAGTTCCCGCTAATTTTGAAATCGGTATAAATAAATAAGCGAAGAAGTTAACAAAGAAATAATATAAATTATTCAATTTGGTTTGTCTACGCATCTGCATATTTATTTAAATCGATTTCAAATGTAGCTCTCAGTTGCATTAAAAAATACCACACATTCTAGTGTCACATACACTGTTAGTGAAATGTTTTTTAAAGTCGGCGAAACCATGCGGCCCTATAGACCCCGCCCTAGACTGCGCCCATATCGCCTCTTAAAGGCCGGCGGAGGGAGAACCACAAGGAGCTGAATGACAAATGATGACCACGCCTTATTCTAAACGCAACGTTGCCGTGATTTCTGTTTCGCCCACCTTAAAAAGATTTTGGCCCGCTCTTCTACGCAGTCAACAGCAGTTGCTGTAATCTGTGGTCAGCCAGTGAAGCCAGTCTTCTTGTGTTCTGTGTTGTCTAATATGAGCACCGGCGGGGATCAACGCGACCGCATGGCCTTCTTGTTATGGTGGTTATGATGAGACGCCTTATCTCCCTTCTTCTAACGAGAAGTATTATCCAGGGATCATGGCCAAAGTCAAATTGTTCGATGCCCCCACCAGTTTATGGCTTCCATTATTCCGCAGGTGGGAGGGGTGCCCTCCGCCCGCTGATCATTCCATATTATTTGCCCCCTTCCATTGCTCGCTTCCGCCAGAATCGTTGATTGAAGAAGGGGAAGATATCCTCCCTTAGGGTGGCATGCGAATATGATCCTTATGGTCTGTCTGTCACATTCCCACTTGTTACTAAATGTTTCTGTCTCGTTCTCTTACATTTCACCGACACGCGTCCGTACGGTGGCGCCAAATTCCGAAACCACCATTCGAGTCGGTCGATGGAGAAAGGAATCTTCAATCAACGGTTCGGGCAAAAGGTCACTCCATCGACGACGGAAGAGCGCAGGAAACTACGCGGTCAGCGCACCGCCACCTATGGACAAGGCCATACAACTACTGTCGTCCGACGCGACGACGTCCAGCTGTTTTTGTTTTTGATCTGTATCTGTTCCTCGTTTTCCTGGTTTACTTATTTTTATTTCCACTTATATTATCGTTACTGGGTAATCTGTGATTGTTATTACCTGTATTTGGTGGATACAGTAGTGTGCAGAGGACCAGTGGTGTTCTAGTCCGATAATTAGTGTGTGCCTATCAAAAACATTTCATGTTTTGAGCCATCAGATAAAGAATACCTAAATACGGAGGTTAGGAAGTCAAAGTGTGTTTTGTTGTATACAGAGACTTGCCATCAAGGCAAGTCTTGCCATCAAGGCAAGTCTCTGGTTGTATGTATAATATCAAAATGGGTGTTTTCTTGTGTTTTCTCAGCCATGCCCGAGAAGTGTTGTGTCCCAAATTCGTCGATGAAGGAACGAATTAATCGACGCCCAAATTGCCTAACCTAACCGAGCCAAAGCCAAAAGTGTCAGTTTTTGCCTTTCCTAAGGATCCGGTTTTGAGGGCAAAATGGGTGCAGGCCATAAAAAGGGCTGACTTTGTAGTCAAGAAACATTCTAAGGTAAGTTATATATTACATTTTTATATATTTTTCATAAAGCTTCGGGTTATTGTAGGTCTGTGAACAACACTTTTAACACAAGACATTGAAAGGGAGACTACGTGTGTTCGTCGATGGTCCTCAATCAACGGTGTGTTGTAGAATCGACTGGTGAAACTTTACGTGAAACTTTACGTGCACCTTTAAAAATTCCACGTTTAGCTAAAGCACAGAATAGCCACCGTAAGTGGCCACCGTAAGTGGCTATTCTGTGGCTAAAGGTTTTAAATTTTCATGGCTAGTTAATTTCATTATATTTTTACAAAATATACTTACTTTTTAGGTGCAATACCTTGTAAGTTACCAGGTTGCCCAAGTTATTTGTCCAAATCGAGCACGAGTCGTAGGGAAGGTCCCCAATAAAAAAAAAACAAAAAATTGAACTTGGACAGGTTGAAAAAGCCGTAGCCGAAAGCGTTGTGAGTTGTGAAGCTTAGAAGTCTGCAAAATCGTATTCAAACATTGAAGAAGCGTATTCAAAAATGGTAATTATGGAGCATAGTGTATGCACCGCCCGATTTTCTTGAAATTTTGGCTACCCCCCTATTTTCGAGGTCCCTGAACACGAATCTGACCTCAGTGTTTTGAGGTCGGACATAGTTTCCGAGAAAATGAATTTTCAAATTTTCTTTTGACGACCCACTTTTTCACGGTAATATTTGGTTATAATCGAGATGAATTTAGCTCAAATTGATCACCACCATATTTTGCGCCTTCTGCAGCATAGGGTGGTGATCAGTTTAAGCTGCGTACACTAAAAATTTATCTGGATTATAACCACAAATGTCGCCGTGAAAAATGGGGTGTCGGGTGTCAAAAGGAAATTTGAAAATTCATTTTCTCGGAAACTACGTCCGGCCTCAAAAAACTGAGGTTAGATTCTTGGTCAGGGACCTCGAAAATAGGTGGGTAGCCAAAATTTCAAGAAAATCGGGCGGTGCATACACTACGTTCCATAATTACCTCAAAAATTTGTTATATTGCCTAGTGGGATAGTCGCTGGTTGAAGGCGAAAGGAAGCGAAGGAAGGGTCACATGTAGAGTAGTCACTGAAATGTTTATTCTCGTAATAATTTTTTTGTTGTGATATTTTTATTGTTGAATTGTCATTTATTAAATAGCTTAAATTATTGCTCTATTAAAATATTTTTGTGTTTCACAAATTAGTTGCTAAGTTATGTTTGAAATTGTAGTAGTATTTTACCTGGACACAAAAAAACGACAAACTTTGCAGAAGGTTCAGTTATTAAGTGTTTTTAAGATGCTAGTTGAACGTAAATAAAAATCATTGGTATCGTACTGTCATGCTTGAAGATGTGAATATTAATATTATAATATATTATACAGTGAATAAAAAATGCGAAAGTGTGATTTTTCTTCTTCTTTTGAATAGGTGGCTGTGAATTCATATTTGACATTTTCTTGGGATTCCAAACAACTTTTCTTAGTGCTATACTGCTGTAGTTCTAAAAATAAGGGTACTTTACTCTTGAGGAATTTTCATATTTTTCAACCTTCCCTGTATACGAATAGAAATTTTAAAATTTTTACAGGTCGATTTTGAGTTCAAGCACAAGCACCAACTTTTATCAAGAATAATTTGTTTTGAGAAATTTCAAATAAAGAAAATTCCCATTTGTGTCCAACTTTCTGTCATTATTATTATTATCTCGAAAACAGGGCGGTATTGGAAAGTTATACTGTAAAATAGTCTAAGACACTGTATACAGGGTGTAACTGAACTGATGGTCAAAAATGAAACCACGTATTCTTGGAGTCAAAATAAGGGCACTTCTTCATATATTATTTTCTTCTACGGGCCTTAGTTTTTTTTTATACAGATCATAGAAGTTTAGAGAAAAATACACGTATTTTTTAGTATCTCTAGAATTATACGAGATAGTTTCTTCAAACTTGGCGTGTCACATGATCGGATGAGCCGTCAAAACTTAAGGTTGAAATGAAGCTTCTGAGGCTCACAGTTGCGGAGATACAGGGTGTTATTAGAATTTATTACTTCAGAAAAATGTTTAACAAAAAGTATCTCTTAGTATTTTTTCATATTCGCAGCCGATGGAGGAAGGGAACAACAACGTATCTGTTCTACAAAGTTCTACATCAACGCTTTGATACCTTTAATCCTTGTTTATAATAGGTATATAATCAAAGTTTATATCGTCGATTCTCAAACAACGGAATATACCTATAATATTATCTTCATGTTTTGTTATTCGATTATCTATGTGATATAGGTATTGAAGTAGCATACCTAGTAAAGCATATCGTTTATTATACACAATATTTCATAAGCATAAGTATTAACACTGACATACCTAAGCATAAAAAATATGATGTCTAGCTAAATTTATATAGTTGTCATTCATACAGAAAATTTGGTTTAGACGTCGATGGAAGATTCTATCAACGGTTTACAGCATAAATAATATGACAAAACTTTAACGAAAAAATTAAAACCGACTTCAAAAATTTGCCCGTATGCACATATCAACTAAAATTTTAGAAATATTTTTCTCTTTCTAAATTGAGTTACCTTTGGATTTGGTGACAGTCAAGGCAAAGAATTTACATCTATTTAGATATGAATACATCATATCCTACATACATCATAACCAGGGCCCCCATGGGTGACCCCTCCGGCAGGGCGCCAAACGTTGGTCCACCCTGTACTTAAAACTTATAGTTTTTTTAAAATGTTTGTTTCATACTTTACTTTTTGTAATATTTTTTATAAATTTTATATAACTGATCAACTTATTTTTTATATACAGGATGATTATTTTAGAACTATACCACCGCGATTTTCTCACTTATTTTGCGCCCTACAATAAAAAATCGTGAAGAAACAAAAATGTTGCAATTTGGGACAGCTAAGTGGTGCTGCAAAAGAAATCGGCAGCCATAGCCAACTTGACGCGTAATATAAAAAATACCTCAAATTGAGCAAAACAATTTAATAGCCCTAGCATATTTATTTTAAGAGATAGAGGAAAACTATCATATTGAAAATTGATGGCACTAAGAAGCTTTATGCAACTGGGTACTCAGATAGTTTCAGAAAATTACACAGGATATTCGGCTCTCTTGAGGCTATGCATTTTTTGTTTATTTCTTATTAAGCGATTTTCTCGGTTATTTTAGGCCGCACAGAAAATAGATAAGAAAATAAAATATGGCAATTTTGGCCAGCCAGGTGACGTTAAAAAAGAAATGGGCCTCCATGCCCAATTTTTCGCGCTGTGCTAAAAAAACTTCAAATCGACAAAAATGTTCATGCCCTCAAGAGAGCCGAAGACCCTATGTAATTTGTTAAAACCCAATTAAAAGTTACCACCTGGTACCAAATTTTGGAAAGATGGGCCTACCTACTTTGTTTTTCTCACTCTTTCCTTTTTCTAACGCGCTAAAGTGGCTTCTAAATACAAGGTATCGAAAAATTTTATGAGAAAAAGTTGTTTAGAATTAAAACTTATTGCCGTGTACCAAATTTTGAGACAATCAGCCTACTTAATTTTTTCATTTTTTCTTTAGCGCCTTAGAAAAAAAAGTGGGAAAACAAAGTAGGCCGATCTTTCCAAAATTTGGTACCCTGGGGTAATTTTAATTGGGAACAACTTTTCTTAATGAAATATTTTGTTATCTTTAAAGGAAAAGGCACTTCACCTACAATGAAAATAAATAAATGGTCGCTGTCGACGCCATCTTGATTTTTCAAAAACGAAAATATGCTAAAAATTAGTTTCCAGTCATTAGTCAAGCAAATCAGAACCACAAACAATCAAATTTAAACGCGAATTTTTTTTTTCTTTTACACATATTGGCTCACTTATCCTGGGCCACCGTGTATATTGTAAACAGCCAGTATTTGTTTTTTTTTTTAAATTTGTGTTAAATTTTATTTTTGTTATATTACTTGATCACAAATTCTTTTTTTTTTCCCTTGGGTGGTATTTATTGGTTAAAAGCATGAACTAGATCAATTCTAACAAAATCATATATAAGTTTATTAAACTACAAAACTTGACAGTTGCATATTATAGGTCAAAAATAGCTAGGTACAGGGGCGGATGGGCTTTACCTAACCAGCCCGGGCATTTGTCTCTCAAGCGTCCCCTAAACATCTCATTTGGCTTTAGATTTTTCTTTTCTTAATTATTATTATAATAACAATTAAAAAAAACAATGTAGATAATGTAATTTTTTAATAAAACAAAATATACATGTTTTATGAAAACATAAATAAAATCATAACTCTCGTAAAACAAATAAAACTTTTTTCTCTAAATATAAAGATATAAAAATAACAAAACATTCAGAAGCGTAGAAGGACCACACCGTTATTTTATTTTTATTGAATTCGAAATTCCCACTTTTAAAGTCGAAGGCCAACTTTGAAGTCAAAATTCCGACTTTATAAAGTCGAAATTCCGACTTTTAACTCGAAATTTCGACTTTGAAATTCGAAATCCGACTTTGAACTCGAAATTCCGACATTGAACTCGAAGTTTCGACTTTATGAACTTCCAACTTTCAAAGCCGAAGTTCAAAGTCAAAATTTTGAGTTCAAAATCGGCATTTCGACTTCAAAGTCGGACTGCGACTTTAAAAGTCGAAATTTCGAGTTCAATAAAAATAAAATAATGGTGTGGCCCTTCTACGTTTCCGTAAAACACGTAACGAAATAATAGAACAAAAAACAACAAAACAAAAATAATTAATTATGGCCAGTTGCACCGTCCTATCTTAAATTAACTACCTACTTACAACAGTTATTGTAACAATGATTGCCTTTTGTTTTGTCAAGTAGTTAAGACTGTCTTAAAATTTAAGATGCGATGGCCGATGAGCCTTCGAGCCTGCGGCCCTCCGGGGCCCTTCGAATGACCGGCCCACCGGACATTTGCCCGGTGTCCCGGTGGTCCCATCCGCCCCTGGCTAGGTACCTAACTACTGTCCCAGGAGTTGGTCACCTTGTTATATATGAATATTATAACCGTCGATGGAGGAAGGAATCAATCAACGTTATAACTCCATTATAAAAAGATTATTTTAAAAAGACTCGAGAAATTTGTCATTAACAATTAATAACGTTATTCGCTACTTTAAAAAAAACCGCCTCCATAGGCAAAGAGGGGGGCGGGGCCGCGGCCGGGCGACTCGAATCGAACGCTGGAATACAAAATCTAAAATATATCTTCCAGCCGACGATCGATGGCGATGACTCATTCGTACCAGCACAAAAAACGCAAACAACCAAGGTCAAATCAACAGATTTGGCAAGCCGCGAAGCGCGCCATCTGCCGAACAAAAGTTCGTCTTGGGAAGCCGCATTACAAGTGTGCAGTGCGCCATCTACCGGACAGAAGCCTCTCTTCCACCTCAACGCCGAGACGTAATCCGAGGATGGTGCAAGTGCGCCATCTACCGAACAACCGTGTCGGACTGGGAAGCCTCGTTTCCCCCACCGCGCCGAGAAGTATTCGACGGTGGCTCCATCTTCTTCCGAAGAGTATTGAGTCAGTCGGTATTTCGCATTAGGAAACTAATCTTTACCTTCCTCCATCGACGCCAGAATTCAACTTCGGGAAACAGCCCGCCCACATACTTATTAAGCAGGGGCAGTGTTGCCACACACCTATGTTTTTTCGAGCGTGCTATCCTGTCAAAAACGAGCGAGATTTTTATTAAAAGAGCGAGATTTCTGTTGTTGAAATACGTTATACCTATAATAAATTATCGGAATAGAAAAATAACGCTAAACATGAGCTTTACATTTTATATGGACTCAATATTGGCAATTGGCATAAATTATGAATGATGATAATTTCTTTTATATTTCTTCATGTGATATAGGCAACCCCATATACATTTTATATGGCGGTGCCATCTATATTAGAATAGCTAAACTTTTCATTAAATTACAGATAGAATTCTTAGTTTATGCTATTAGTTAGCAATGTAGGTATAGTAAATAATAGAATTTCAAATTCAACTTTGAAACAATTTATTTAAAAACAAACAAAATAAAATAGACATTTACATCAACACAAAAATAAAACTTAAATCTAATAAAGCTTGCAATACTTAGTACCTATACATAGTCAAGTCAACATAAAAAAAATTGCAAACTAAAACTAGGTACATTGCAAAGAGATCATAAATAAAACAGAACTTTCAAAGTATCACAATTAATTTTCTAAACTATATTATATTATCTAAATTTTCTTTTCATTAGATTTGCACTAGGCTTCCATGAATAACACGTATCGGTGCTTATCATTTCTTTGGTATGTAAAATATTAGAACAAGTTTCAATGTTCAAGCGATTTCGAACTTTAGTCTTTAAAGGAAACAGTTGCGAAAAAATTCTTTCTGCAGCCGCAGAGGAATGTGGCAAACAAAGAATACCTTTAACGAAATACGATAAATTAGGAAACATAGGTTCATCAATGCCATTTTTTAGGGCAAATACATTATTCCAAAATGTATCGAGGTCTGAATCGATGTAGTTTCTTAAATGTGATATATCTGGAAGCATTCGCCATTCAGAATTTAATTTTTCCAGATCAGTAATCAAATTTGGGAAAAGCTTGCTGCTTGGAGCTGCAATACTATATACATTTCCTGACATAGCTTCCGTAGGATTAAATACTGACACAAAATTTAAAACAGGATCTTCGAAGTCAAATCGGGATTTCAGCTGGATGGCTAATTCTATATAAAACTCCAAGCATTTTAATTTAAATTGATCTACTTCTCCCTTATCTATATTTTCAGTACAAAATAGTTCTACTTTAGTTACTAAGTATATTTTTTCAATATTTAAAAAGTTTCTGGGATTTTTAGGATCTATATTTTTTAATCAGTTTTCATTTTTTCTGATATAATCTGGATTTAAATAGTTTCTTAAAATATTTTTATAAAGCTCTGAAACTCTTTTTAACAGAAAGTGGAGCTTGTTCTTTTCAGACTGAAATTCTAAATTTAATTTATTAGTAATATCTAAAATATATGACAAAAAGTAAAAATAAAGTTTGTAGATAGAATTTTTTAGTGATTCTAGTATCTTGTTACATGAATGGAGATTTTGATTGAAACTTTCATTAGTATAAAAAAATAATTAATGCATCCCAATTTTCAATAACTCTATCAACTGCTGCCTGCAATGACAGCCACCTTGTTTGCGCAGGGTGAAGAAGTTTATTGGGTTTTATTTGACAAAATACTTGACATTCATTTAACTCATCTATACGCTTGGAACTGTTTGAAAAATAATTGTATATATCTCTAACAAAATCTTCTATATTGCTTGGCAATTTATTTGCAGCAGCTGAAGCACAAAGATGCACTGAATGACATACACAACCAAGCGTATAAATGTTGGGAAGAATTTCTCTAAAACGTGCTAGCACTCCAGTCTTGTTGCCTTGCATCACAGCTGCATTATCTGCTGCTAATCCAATCAAGTTCTCTATCGAAATATTATATTTTGCCAAATAATTTTGTATTCCAAGAAAAATTGATTCAGGGTTGGATGTCTCCAATTTTATAAGACCAAAAAATGAATCCCTAACTTTTTTAAGACTCTCATCATAATATCGAAGAATCAGTGCCAAACATTTCTGTGTACTAATATCTGTTGTTTCGTCTATTATTAAAGAAAATTTAGTTTTTCTTAAAACATGTGAATTACCTCAAGTTGTTCCAAGCTAAGGCAGTCATTAGTAATATAGGTAGCTTTTGTCTTAGAACAATTTATTTGTTTGGCGATATCCGAGTCGGGGCAAATGCTAGGAATAAATTTAGAAAGGTGATCTGCCAGTAAAATTGGCAAGTTATGCTCGTGTAAGAAAGCACATATTTTAAGCTCAGCTTGTTTTACAAGTTGATGTTTTCTTAACATAATGTCATCATTAATAATTGTGTCTATTTGGGTGTATTTTCAACTTTCTTAATATTTCTTTTGTGTATATCAGCTGCTTCATGCCTTTTAATATTAAATGTACTACAATGAAACGAAATATTGCAAGGTGTGCAATATACTTGATTGTTTGTAGAACGTTTAAGCCATTTATACTTGATTTTCCACTCTTCCCGGTACTTTTGAAAATATTTCTTTCTTTTTTGCTTTTGTTCTTCTGCTTCATCTGCTTCTGCTTCATCTTGTTCCTGTTCTTGGGGTTCGGTTTCAGTTGTCTCTTGTTGATTTTGGGTCGGGTTTAATCTCTTAACAAACCTGTAAAAGTGTAAAAGCATCATTTAACAATACTTAAACATAAATTACCATATTTATTGTTGATAGGTACAAAATACATTTACTTGTCCATTTTATATTTGTATTTGTGAATTCACAAACGACACAAACAGAACAGAATTCAGATTCAGACTAGTCTGTAGGACAGTGAGGCTATTTCTATCATACAACACACATTTTATGATTTCTGTTTTGTTTCCATCAAAATTTTGAATATAGTTCGGTGTTTGTTTCTACACTCAGAGAAATAACCAAGGATAGAGGGACCAACAGCCTCAAAATAGATACATTTGTAGTCAACCAACATCTTATGCAAATTTACCGAAGTAAACAAACATTAGGTCCGTGTGTACAACGTTTACCTGAGATAGGTTATGTCCTGAGAAATATTAATTTAGCCACATACCACACACTTTCTGCGTCCCATTGTATACAAAATCAGTCACTATATCCTAAATACTAATAAATAGCCTTTAAATTAACAGAAAAACAATTAAAAACGGGAAAAATGCATACGTAAACAATCGGAAAACTTGACATGCTGGGCATATACCTACAAAGCAAATATCGCTGAGTTAACGGACGCGGCGCCCGCGGCAGCAAAAGCAGCGTTGCCATGTCGGGCGGTTTGAGGTATCTGTGACGATTTTATTAAAGTGATAATTAGATACTATAATTACACTGCAATTTAGTTTTAGTTTAAAATTGTTACAAACAAGAAATTAATAACTACATTTGTTAATTTAGCGTTATGGGAGGTGTGCCTTCATTGAATCTCATTATTAAACCCTTCTATTTTGAAATAAAATGCTGTAAACAATGGAGTAAGCGGCATCACTCAAAAAGATGTTGGCTTTGTTTACTTTTTGTTGTTACTCCCTCTATCCTTGGTTATTTCTCTGAGTTTCTACATAATAACAGGCTATTTATGGGTTATTATTTTCTCACAAAACAACTAATTGCCAATGCCAAGGTTGTTTTTCTTTTTTGCTGAACGGGTGGACTCACAAAATATTTAGAGTAGGTTGTTCTTCTGAACCAATGCTGTATTGGATCAAATAGGTATGTTCGGTAGTTCGGTCAGCGTTTGGCATAGAATTCGATGGTGTTCGGCTTTCGTAACTAGGCAACCAACTTAACCTTAATAAACTTATCACCTCCATCTATACCAAAATAGATAAACTTCCAAGTGAATGCCAAAAAATTTTTTCTCGGTGGCATGAGTGTGGTGGAAGGTATTAAAACGAGCGAGATTTGACAAAGAGGAGCGAGAGAGTGAATCAGAATAAAAAAGAGCGAGATCTCGCTCGATCGAGCGAGCTGTGGCAACGCTGAGCAGGGGTAGATATCATTCCATCTTTATCCTTCAATATAAATGGTATCTTACATCAACTTTTTATTCCACACACGAGCACAAAATACAGACAACAAATTTTATATTTCCTTACTTGTATGTAGATAATGTATTTCTCGAATATAGGTGACTTGCAGAATCCCGCGACGGTCCCAAGATTTTCTTGAGATAAAGTAATGAATATAGGTATCATAATGTATATAATATCCGCAATCAAACTGAAGTCAAACCGCAACGAATTCACTTAGGTCCCTTATCAAGTTATAAGAAGGTGATTTGAATAATGTTCTCTCGTCACACCAAGACATATCCCCCCGTTTCTTACGCTCCCTGCTCAAGATACGTCACCGTCTCATACAGCGTCTACTTACCCTTTATTATCTAATATGAAACTACCCGACTTTTTTACTTAAAAAAACTCAAAATATTCCTAATATATTTCGCTCTCTAAAAGGCGTTTAATTTGACAGGCTGGTACGAATTTCCATGATAAAATTGCCCTTTGAAATACTTTCTGGGATGATTAATGTATATGGCGACGTGAAGGGCCGTTCATGTGGACGGATCCGAGGATGTGTGGTGAATTTTAAGCACCCATTCCCAACAGTCATTATAGCTAAGGCGCATATTATTTAAACTTCTAAAGAAAAACATATAAGGAAACACATCATAAAGTTTCTTGTAAAGTTTTCGCTGCTTAGTAAGAACTCTACTAGTTTGCGGACAATTCCCAATTATTATTGGATTTGAAATTTCTTCAAAATAAATTTTCAAGGAATACTGTATTTATTGTTTAAAAAGAATACTCACTAGAATATTTTATTAAGACAAGAAACGGTGTCCCTCAGAAATTGTATGCTTAGGTACTGGAGCTTCTATGTGCCGAAACACAATTATTTGCACGGCAGGGACATCTATGGATAGTAGAGTTGATTCCGCCTCCGCGATGTCCCAACTCGGGTTTCACATTTTTACTTATGGAACGGGAGATAGTGACAGATTTTTGGACGTGATTTTACTCAGTATGCCTTGCAAAGGGCATTATGTGGCACATATTCTCACAATAATAAGGTATGAATCAGAGAGTCATCCTGGGTTCTTCATGTGAAAAACTGAGTTTTCAATTATTCGGAAAATATGCGTTTTGATATGATTTTATACAGGCTGCCATGTGTTTTATAATGAAGTTCAAATAGAAAATTCCTCAGAAAACCATAGGTATACCGTTAGGGTGGGTTCAAAGGGCTATTATTGCCACGTGATCTTGTATTTTAATAATTAATTTTTCCACGTTTCTGAACAGGCTGCCAATGAGAAGTATGCAAGTTTTTGTTATGAAGCTGCTGAAGAAAAGATGGCATACCGTTTGCGCATGTCCAAGTACACTTTACATCGAATAACTCGTTTAAATGATTAAGAGGGGGTTGCCGACAGCGAAAGTGACGTTAGATTTCGTATTTTTTTAAGTTGTATAGCATAAAATCTAAGAATATTTTACCTGGCAAATATTTAGTACAAACATCTCTATCTTCATTTTGATCATAAGACATTACAAACAGTGCTTTGTTTTATGGTTTATGAAAACCTTGGGAAAAATAATAATTCCAGTACATGTGCTTTTAAGATCTTATGATTAGAATGAAGACAGAGATGTTTGTACTAAATTTTTGACAGGTAAAATGTTATTAGATTTTATGCTATACAACTTAAAAAATACGAAATCTAACGTCACTTTCGCTGTCGGCAACCCCCTCTTAAATAACATTCAATTTAAACAGTACTTGGACATGCGCGAAAGGTATGCCATCTTTTTTTCAGCATTTTCATAATAAGAACTTGCATACTTCTCATTGGCAGCCTGTTCAGAAACGTGGAAAAATTAATTATTGAAATACAAGATCACGTGGCAATAATAGCCCCTTGGACCCACCCTAACGGTATGCCTATGGTTTTCCGAGGAATTTTCTATTTGAACTTCATTATAAAATACATGGCAGCCTGTATAAAATCATATCAAAACGCATATTTTCCGAATAATTGAAAACTCAGTTTTTCACATGAAGAACCCAGGATGACTCTCTGAATTATACCTTATTATTGTGAGAATATGTGCCACATAATGCCCTTTGCAAGGCATACTGAGTAAAATCACGTCCAAAAATCTGTCACTATCTCCCGGTCTATTACCTATTTCACGATTTATGATACAATGTGCATTGCGTTTGCGGTTTGAGCTCTTCTGTTGGGGTTTTTGTGTTAACGTTATTTCGGTTCTCGTTGGTTGATTTGTTCTTGGTACTTCATCATTTTTGTTAAAGCCCGATTTATAAAGATGTTTGGCGTTTCCGTTTGACGTTGACGCAGCTCTGTTTCCAAAGTCGTTTATGAACTTTTCCCGTTCGGTCTAGAATTTTCTGTACGCATGCGTGTTATCAACGACAGGAAGAGGAAGCAAAACAACAACAATCATTGTCATCCGACCCAAGTCGTGCGATGATTTAGTACTTATACAATATGTCCCGGATAAGAATGAACACCATGGGGATCTTGCAAACGGTGAAAGATAGAAGAACGGTTAACGGAGGAAAAAGTTGCGCAATTTTAAGGTCATTAAAATGGTACAAACAGATTTCAAATATCTTTTTTCGTTTTTGAGTTATTTTGAATAAAGTAAAATTTTCTGTTTTCGATTTTATTTTTTTCTGAAGTTGTTATCACAGATAGAAAAAAAGAAAAACACTTTCTTATGGCGCGTTTTAACGGGCTCTAAGATGGCGTTTTTAGATTTGTTCTACAACATTCCGTTTTTGAGAAACCATCTTCAACTTTATTTTTTTAAATACGGACTTGATTTTTTTTTTCATTTTTTCAAGCACGTTTCATTGCAAATACCATGATGTATGACACGAAATATTTTTAAAATGTTTTGAAACAATTATACTGAAAATTCCTTTTTTTCCATTAATTTTTTTTTCTATTGCGGCCCTGTATTTAATAATAAGTAGTCTAGATATTAATCAGTATTTTCAATAATTCGAAAACAGAACAGATTTGTAATCCGTAAAAAATTTGGCGAATTCGCCGAGATTAAACTTGTAGGACAAGGAAAAATTGATATAATATGAAGTACATACTTGAACTACTTTCGCGGTATTTCAAGCATTTTGTGAGTATTTGCATTTTTTTCTATGTATTTCAAATACTTTCTAGTAATTCAAGTAAAAATTCCTAGTATTTGAATTACTTTTTTGTAAATTCAAGTACTTTATACAGGGTGGGCCAATGGAAACTTTCCACCCCGATTTTTTTGGTTTAAAATAAAAATTTGGGAAAACGCTCGGACACGTCGTTTTTTTATTTTTTCAGTTTTTTCATCTCCTTAGCTTTAACCCCCTAGCTGGGGGGAGAACAACCCCCCAAATTTGAATAGGGATAGGGGTCGTGCCATACATCTTTTTAAAGGTCTAATAGAGTTCTTTCTGATCCTACAATTTCGCCCCATTATTTTTATCCGTAACGAAATGACAGCTTGTCAAAATAAAAGTAAATAAAAATACTTACTAATTAAAGTTGTATTATTTAGGTGTACACGTGAACTTTATCTAATTTTTGATTTGAAGGGGAACTATTTTCCCGTTTTTTCATCCCCATAGCTTTAACCCCATAGCTGGGGGGAGAACAACCCCCAAATTTGAATAGGGTATAGGGGTCGTGCCGTACCTCTTTTTAATGGTCTCATCGAGTTCTTTATGACCCTGCAATTTTGCCTTATTATTTTTATCCGTAGCGAAATGACAGCTTATCAAAATAAAAATAAATAAAAATACTTAGGAACTAATCAAAGTTGTATTATTTAGGTGTACACGTGACCTTCATCTAACAAACTGTTGTTCACAAAATGTTCACCCCGGCTTGTTTAGGAGCTTCCTTAGAAATAACCTCAGAGGCAGGAATTATTGCTTTATTTATTTTTGTATTGGCACGCTGTCATTTCGCTTCGGATAAAAATAATGAGGCTAAATTTTAGGGTCATAAAGAACTCGATAAGACCTTTAAAAAAGAGGTATGGCACGACCCCTATACCCTATTTAAATTTGGGGGGTTGCTGTTCCCACAGCTAGGGGGTTAAAGCTACGGGGATGAAAAAAACTAAAAAATAGTTTCCCCTCAAATAAAAAATCGACGTGTCCGGGCGATTTCCAAAATTTTTATTTTAAACCAAAAAAATCGGGATGGAAAGTTTCCATTGGCCCACCCTGTATAGAGTATTTCAAGTATCAAGTACAAATGTCTAGAAACAAAAGTAATTGAAGTATAGTACTTCAAGTTCTAAAAAGTAATTGAAGTACATTTTTCAAGTATTTTACTTGAAGTACTGACAGCCCTGCAAACAATTAATATTCACGAATACGGTACTTTAACAAACATATTAAATGAACAATACTTCACAGTTCAAAAGATATCATACTGGAGTATAAATATGTTTAAATAATTAATTTTATTTAAAACACAATTAAAAGCTGGTATTACACTTGTCAATTTCTTGGCCAATAAATTGCACAATAAATTGGCCAAGAAATTGTAGATAATGTGGCATGTTTTACACCATCAATAAATTGGTCAATTTATTGTGCAAGTTCAATACTACCAACATGAAAGCACAAATATGCAAACATTAATAAATAAATAAATCCGCGAATCTCTCAAATCACACGCAAAAATCGAAAAATCTAATAAACAATAGTTATAAATTAGTTATTAATGTGAATACTGAGTGAACTGGAGCATAATCTCATTTCCGGTAATTTTTTTTAAGTCACTAAAATTGGTATTGAGGTCGGAACACATAAAATCCCTAGAAATACCCAAACTTGCCACAATATTTTCGAACTTGCGTCAATTTCTTGGCCAAGAAATTGGCACAGAAATTGAAGGTAAATTGACGACAATTTCTCTTTTACACCTACAATTCAACTTGCACAATTTATTGACGAAGAAATTGACAAGTGTAATACCAGCTTAAAAATAGTAATGCCGAAAATTTTTTACGAAGTATACCTACAATGTTAAATAAACTGTTAAGTTATCAAAGCTGATTTTCACAAGTTATGGCAGCTCATTGCGATTTCCTTACATAAGGGAAACAAATCTCCTTTTAGAGAGTTTATGATTAGCCTGCGAAATTCAAACAAAACCGAGATTAAGTAAATATGCAAAGTTGAAAAACCCCATTTATCACTCAATTTAAGTTTGAAAAATACCAAATGGGGTTAGGGGAAATTTCTGAAAAGTAATTACTTTTTACAACTCCAGAACCAAATCGCTAAACTTGGAAAAGAGATAATTGAGGGTTTCCAAAATCAATAAAAATACACCGGAAATTTGACAGCCTTATTTGGAGTTCGATTCTTTAAGGGCATATAAAAATATTGATATTATAACAACTAGGCCCAATCAAAATAATTACATAAATCCGTTTTTGTGGATGCGGCTTACTTGCAAGTAGTTAGTTAATTTTTTCACAATAAACCATTTAAGTATTTAACTTTCAAACTTTTGTAGTTAAACATAGCGGTTGTGATTTAACAAATAATGTGACATTTTCTAAGACTTCTATGTACCTACGTCTGTATATAGAATTTCACGCAACACGCAAAAATTCTGAAAGTAATACCAAATAAAATAAGTATACTTGTTAGGCTGCTTTGCTAAAAAGATATACTATGTGATATTATGCAGGATGAGTAAAGAGTTGCTTACATGTTCTGTTCTCTATTTCCTTTTACACGTATTTTTTATTTAAAATGGAGAATTTCAATTTTTTTACCGTGTACAAAATCGGTGCTATGGCAACTAACTTTATTTCTTCGGAAAATTTCACACCGCCATTCTTGGCCAATCAGAGGCTTTTTTAATGAAGCGCTCTGGTCTACCATAATAACGTCAAGAACAAAATACAGATAACCTATAACAGACGCACCATGAGATGATTTTTTTAGGCCAGTTATTTTTCTCAGTTAGATTTTCTCATACGAAACCCCAATAAGACTGTATATAGTCATGTAGGTATCTAAAAAGGGAGGCTTATCCAAAAATGCGAAGAAAATAATGCAATGTCATTCAAAAATTGTTAAAAGTGTGGCAGTTTAAATAATTTCTTAATTAGTTTATCAAATTGCTTACTTTAAGAAAACGTATTGTGCAAGGCCGCCTTAGATGTGAAACGGTGCGAAAGATAAAAATAACAAACACCAAATATCCAAGTCAACAACAAAGCAGGAAGAAATATAGTTTTAAGGTTAAGTAAATCGAATCGATACTGAAAACGGAAATTCTAGGGTACAATATTAAGAGCTGGCAACGCTTTTGGCAGGAAGAGTATTGTTTAATGAAACAACCAATGGGTTGTTGAACGGGAAATATAAATTGTTCTTAAGTTTTATTGCGGGACATTCCCATTACTACAGAAATATTAACCAGGGGAAAGTTGAACCTCGGAAACACGCCTATCAAGTAATTCTTCTAACACAAAATAAATGAGATTTTTTTATAAAAAAATAATATTTTTAAATATTTTAAAATAATATTACGGTTTTTATGAAGTGTGGCAACATTGCAGACTTTAATTTAGGATGGCGGAGGGAACATGGAATAAGGTCAATGGCCCCGGAATTAAAAATAATACATGGAAAAACGGAAACTATGTTCTTCAGTTTTTTAAAGGAAATAACTTCATAGCTGTGCTCCAGGGATTAAACTTTACATTATATATTATAGTATTTATCGCAGAATTTCGAGTTTCAGGGAAAGCTCAGCCGTGATAAAGAAAAATTATCAAGTGTGAATTCTTTTATAACTCCCTTTTCAGAAGGAAACCCTTAAAACTCCTTTGCCTCTCTGAAAATAGCACAAACCGAAAATGCAAGAAATATTTTTGAGTCTTCCCATGGTCAAATGTTGCGCCTACTGAATCTAATCTTTCCTATCCTATCTTCAAAATTTTTATAAATAATTGGTAGGTCCAAAGTTTTTAGTTGGATCGTGTGATTATTTTGTGGCCAGCTCAATTATTTTGTAAAAGGGTGAATTTTTGAGAAAACATGTTCGCAATATTTAAAAAAAATCCGAACCCATAGATTTTTAATAACAAATGCCAAATTTTGTTGAAAATAGTTATATTTGTCTAATTCCTATAATAGCAAATATTTGGACAAGTTACGTGAGAGATTATCTTTTAAGTGGTCTCTTTATCATAGAAAACTTATTACTCATTGTTCTAATAGTTCTTTTGTGTATATATAGTATCGAAAATCGATATTTATATGAAGTTTTACAATAATTTATTTAAATATTCTATATCAAAGAAAAATCAAACTTTACAAGAAAAGCCAGTGAGAGTCTAAAATCATTTTATTTAGTTCACGTTCTCGAGCGGAACCGCTAAGTGTGAAACTTTTCCGCCCTTCATATAAAATTCATTCGACTTTAAATGGGGCAGTCTTTATTTCGACATTAAAAAGGCATTTAGTAGGTAGGTATTATAAAAGGGGTGTTAGTCGTTACCACTGCAAAATATCAGCCTCCTAAAACAGAACGTCTTTTGCACCGTTGGCTGCTATTTCCCAATGACTCGAAGTATCCACTAATCGATATCGGCTTTTTTTGTTTACATCCTTGCCTTATTAAAATAAATTTATTCCGTCGAGAAAAAATGTCGACCAAGCAGCCCACCAGCCCACAAAAAATTCCTATTTAAAAGGTTGTCGGTTTTTACCTTATATTGTTTTAGGATTTGTGTGAAATATTGGAGCACACGTCCTACAATATCTAATATTGCATACTTAATTATCGATTTAAAAAGTTACGTGGAAGTAGTGATTCCATTGGCAGCGGTTTAAAAAAACTAGAAAATAAAATTTCCTTTTTTCAGTATGAGGGTCCTGGTGCCTAGTTGGTACCGAGGTTGGTACATTATCCACATAATATCTACAAAACAAAGTGGACTACCAAAAATCTAGGCTAGGCACATTTGGCAACATGCACTATACAGTGTGTCCCAAATTAGACCCTCACCATTGGAATCTCGCTACTACGAGAGATAGAGAGTCGGTTAAATAGGCAAAGTTTTAGACAATTTTATGGCCAACCTGACGCCGCTGAGAAATCAAGACTAACTGACATCGTTTTAGAGTTATTTCGAAAAAACTGAATTTTTCCATTTTCGTTTTCTAGAGGTGATGTCAGTTTTTTGAAAGAGAGAGGTTTTTTTAGAAATATGACACACAACTTTTGATTTTCTTATGGACGCCATCTTGGATTTGTACAAATTTGAAATTTACATGAAATTCTCAGTCTGCCTCAGAGTATGTATAATAAACTGTAGTATTCCTGTCGTTTTTTATGTAATAGTAATTATTGTATGTGGTACATATCCGATTTTTTACTATAAGTTAACGCCATAACTGTCAGTTTGTTGCATTTGTTTTGCCACACTTGTCATGACCTACTTAGCGCTATAGGTAAAAAAAGCTTTTAAGTGTTACAATTAATAAAAATTATTCGTGTGACACATCATTTGATAGTGAATATTTCATGCAGATGTCAAAATATGGCGTCTATAAGAAAATCAAAAGTATCCATCGGTTTCCGAGATATTTAACAAACACGAAAATGGCAAAATTCTGTTTTTTGGAAATAACTTCAAAACGATCGCAGTTAGCTTTGATTTCTCAGAGGCATCAGATTGATTATAAAACTGTCTAAAACTTTTCCCATTTAACCGAATCTCTATCTCTTGTAGTTAAAGAGATTCCAATGGGAATGGCTCACATAAGTCCTACCGAAAATCTGAAAGAAATTATTGAATTTATATGTCGTTTATTTTTGCTGCCCGAAGGATGAATAACATTACTGTAAAAAATTAAAATATTAGAACCTTGACATTTGTACCTGAGTACCTTCATTAACGTTAAGTATGAACTTGTTGTCGTTTCAATTAACTTTGAATTTTTATCCTGTATCTGAAAATGGTATTAACAATATGCCGTGTACGAAGTCTATATATATGATCTGTGGTTCGCACAGGTAGAGGCGCAGTTTACCTTCGTCGGCAACACACAACAATCCACAAGGCACTCTTATATCACATCATGCCTAAACCAAAGCTTTAACAATGCAACGAGGTTGAGGATATAATTAGTTTTACACCCGCCCATATCCCCTGCGCACGCATTAAAACTGAACTCAACCTGCCGTTGACGCTTTTACCCAGCATTTGGATGAGGTATGCCGTCAGCTTTCCATCATTCAGGCAGAGCTACAGTCACTCCGACGACACCGCTCCAGGTCTCGCGGAAATAGACAGTTTTCAAGAAACCGAAATGCAAACTCTTCAAACAACGCAGCGTGTGTGGTATGTTGGTACCACCGTCCCTAGTACAGTCAAGCAAAGAAAAATGCTATCAACCATGCAGTTTTCAAACAACAAACTCCACAGGCGGCGACCGGTTGCAAGCATAAAGGATGTCGCCTTTTCTTATTTGATGTTTAAATTGACAACTTAACATTATTGGATAGTTGGTGGTCAAGCTATCAATGCATTTAATTCTGTTTCAACGACTATTTTCATATAAAATCCTCCGCTTGTTTTTTTGGCTATATTTATTGCTGGATGGCTTGTCCGATTTGGAGAAAATTTACCACAAATTAGTTGTACATAACGTGATTGGTCCAAACTTCATATGGCCATTAGGAAGATCTTTGCACAAGTCGCTTTTTCCTATCTGTGACGGTTCCATGCTAAACTTTATTAACTTAAATTAAAAGTATAAAAGAAGGGTTCGTGGATCAAAACAAGGTATAGTATTTCTAAAGTCACTTGAAACAGCACGATAAACTTTAATTGGCGTCACAAAAAGAATATAGGACATAAGCATCACGCAGTTTTAAAAAATATACATATTCTACAAGCAACATAATATTTCACTTTTAACGTTTTTTAAGGTTGTCGTAAAACACAACGTAAAGGTTAATGCACCATATGATATTGTCAAAAGGTCTCTAAAAAGCTATATCGATTATAACTATTTATGCAAGTATATCCTAAGATCTTAGAAATTATGGCACGCCAGTCCACCGCATTTCGCTGAACAAGTGGCCAGCCGTCGAACAGTGTAGCCCATGCAAGTGTTGGTGATATTATGTTAGGCGAGCATGCAGTCACTTGTTTTTACTACAATATCTATCTTCTCTCTATCCTTCATCTCTTTTTACTGCTACTACCAGGTGCGGTTCAATATGGTTAAAAAAGTGTTTTGTCTCGTATTTTATTGCCGAGACGCCTGTTCTCGAGCAACGATATATAGGTAGAGATACATTACCAAAGGCAACTTGTTTTGTTTCATGATATTGAAAAGATGTTATTGTTGGCACATTCAAGTTTTCCAGTTTTTTTTATACGATTTAGGTTATTTTGTAAATATAAGTATCTCAAAGCATACATACGATATACAAGTCTATCAAAAAACTATTTATTATGCATTACAAAATAGGAAAGACTGAATTGCAGAAATGCCAATGTAAACAAATTACCTCGTCGTCGTCCCCCAAACCCACTAATGTAGAAGCAAAATAAAACAGACTTATTTGTATTAGAGTGAGTCATCTATTCCTTTATATCGTTGTTCTCGAGCTACCCTGGTAAAATATAAATGAACTCACTTGGAACACAGTGATATACGGGGCGCTATCTATTTCATAGCATTTGCCGCGCTCTGCTACTAGTAAAAATACCAGACTGATCAGCAGAAATCACCCGTATAAAATTCAAAGGTTTTTTTTGCGGTCAACGTCGACCTAATCAAGGAGGCAGCCAATAAGGAAGCGGGCGTAGCGGTTTGATTGGTCGGCGTTTCGGAGATTCATCGAACAGGTGACGACGTGGGCTAGTTAAGCTAGTATAACCAGTGCCGTGCACGGAAATAAGGATTGCGCTTTATTTTAAGGATTTTGCTTTTGTGTATAGATTTTTGTGTGGTGTTGTTTTGTGTGAAACAAAATTATTGGTTTGCTTATTATTAAGTGCCGCGCGCCGCCTAAAACTCGGTTTTGTTTTAAAAAGATAACGCCGCCCAAGCGTTTTTATGCTGTTCCAAGTGACATTAGAAATAAACCTACCTAACTTTTTCCAATTAACTAATAATTCTAGTCAAGGCTTAAGTACTGTGTACTGTAGATAGAGCCTTCAAACAATAATTAAACAAATATAACCAATTGCACGTCCTGAATATCTCAAATACTTTGACGAAATAAGGTAATTAAAAATTATTCCTCTTTTGACAAGGAAACACATTTTTTCTACTTTTGGCAAACTTATTTGGACAAACATCTTAGCAGATACATAGAAAATATGTTTACGGTGAAATCATGACAGATACAAAAACGTAAGAAGAACTATTTGTGCAGATAGATTAACGTCAAATTCACATATTTGATTCAAATCAAGCACAAGGTTTCCCGCAGTTGGTGCTTCAGAGCTTTTGTAAACGACAGGAAAACGAAAAGAAGAAAGTTTGAAACGAGGGTCTTAAATGGCACCATGTGAAGGTGAAGTCCATTTTGGTCGAAAAAAATTATTTTGAGAATATTGCAAGCATAAATAATATTTTTTCAATACTTTATGTACCAAGAAAATTTTCTCTAGCTGTTTTCGCTTAAAATCTACAAGCAAATATGTTCCGAAATAACTAGGAACAAAGAAAAATCAAGTTAGTCGAGACGCGATCAAGTGCCCCCTGGAAAACAGTGACGGTTGGAGTTGTGTCAAACAAAACTTGTTTAAATAAAACTGAAAATATTACATATTTTGTTGCCTATTGTGCCAAAGATGATATTTAGATTTTTCTGTATTGAAAGAATCGCCAAATAAACTAACAGCATATCAACTTTTTTATTTGTGACATAATTACAAATAATTACTGTAGTGTTCACTTAAAGTTTAATACAACTAAAGACGCTTGGTAACTTCAAGTGACAGCTAAAAACTTTACTCTCACTAATCCCCAAAATAATTTTTTTCGCGCAAAATGCACTTCACAAGGCCCACGTTTCAAACTTTTTTTTCGTTTTTGTGTTGGTTACAACAGCTGTGATGCGCCATCTCAGCGACATCCTGTACAGATTTTATAGCAAGCTGTACAAAATTTTGGCGGCACCATCCATAAGCCACTCACTTGTTATATCTCAAAAACTTAAATTTAGACCCACTTCTAAATTATTCGCCAATAATTTCATGAGCGGAATATGGACGGACGGGCGAAGTAGTTAATCGCCCCGCCCCTGGCGAAGTTTTAGTTACTTAAAGCCATTCAAAAATTAAATGCACTTACAAACTGGCCAGAGCAGGTTGAATTCCTTCAATAATTGAAACAAATTTCCATGTCTACGGTGTATACATTTTTAGTACTAAATCAAAACAAGGTCGATATAAACACGTAAACAATGTTAAAGAACCGCATTTATTACTCAATTTAAAGTTTCGAAAAGGCCAAATAGGATTAAGGGAAATTCTCCAAGAAAACTGCTGAGTTCGGAACTTTTTTGCCGCCTCTAAAAATTGATTAAATCTGCAACATAAAAGAGATGAATTGGGCTTTCCAGGGTTAATATAAAACACACTTGAAATTTGCCAGAGTTGTTAAATTTCGAATTTGTTATGGCGGACCAACAAACATTCGTTATTCGAATCATTAAAAAAAAATGTTCGATTTGGGGTCTGCTGAGATAATCTTGTTAAGACAGTCGACCAACAAACCAACAAACAGTAAAACTTAACTTTCCCAACATTTAATTGAAAATGAACTTTGCCTGTTTTTATACATAAATTCCAACCAATTGCAGAACAAAGAATAATAATTCAAAGATAAGCACTGAGTTTCTAAAGTGTTGAACTTTTTCTTCAATAATTCAAAATTTTCACGAAATTTGCCGGTCCTACTCTATCTAGATGTCAAAATACAAAAAAAATGCTCAGTTTCCCAACCGACCCGTTACGAACCAATACAAAATATCAGTCCCCTCCAACACAACAGAGGTTTTTTACGTCGTTGGCTTGCTATTTCCATCGAGTTGTGTGATTCACGATCAGATACTGGCTTTTTTCTGTTTGTGTGTCCCGGCCTTATTGAAATAAATTCATTCGGAGTAAAAAAAAGGCCAACCAAGCGGCCTATCAACTCTCTCAGGCGCATTAAAGATACGAAATTGGTCACAGTGGATTCGACATAATTTATTGTCTGCCATTTCTACAAACAACTTGAAATTTACATATTGTAACAAAAAAATCCTTTAAAGTTGTTATATCAGCGTTTAATTAACATGTTTGCACTGTTTCTTAATCTACTCAAAGATTTGGCAGATACATTTTAAAATTTCGGTATTTTACTTACACATCAGTTTTATAATTTTTAAGATTAGTTTGGATGCATTTTACGTCACATCTTTGTTGGCCTGAGGTACCCAGGGTCCCATTTTCTTTTAGTTTTCATTGTTTTCCCTGTAGAGCTTCCATAAGTTTCTAGAAATTTGCTAGAACTTTATGATTTGTGCATATCTCATTGGCCAGGAATATTCTAGTAGAACTTTATGATTTGTGCATCTATCATTGTCCAGGCATATTCTAGAGTAGTCTTCAGTCTTCTATTTGGGTATATAAGCCCTCGGAATTGGGCCTGGAAGTAAATTGAAGGTTAGAAAGCGATTCTAGTGCGAGTTTTGGGGCAGAAAGATTTTCTTGGTCAGTGACACTATCTGACAAATTTATTTGTGGCTAAATAATAAAGTTATTGTTGAAATCTGGTATACAATGTTACATTATTATAATATATATAATTACATCCCCTATTTATCCACACCCTTAGGATTGAAATTTTTCTCTTCAAATTTAATTTCTCTTCAAATTTAAATGTGACCACCCCTAAGGTAACCCCTTTCCAATAAAGAAAGAATCATCGAAATCGGTCCAATATGAACTTTCACCCCCTATTTATCTACAGTTAGGGGTGGAATTTTTTTACAATTATAATATTATTATAATATAACTATATTATTATAATATAACACCAAGTCTGCTGATGATTAAGACTTAATCATCTCCTGATGATGCTAATGTGGTTAGCGCAACGCGCGTCGAGTGCAAAAAACAAAGTTTTGGTATGTTGAGTTAAGCAAAAGAAGTATTTTCTAAGTGCCAAAAGTTTCTGGTCTGCTAACGAGTTTCCACTGTCCGTATTTTACACCAGTTATTTGGAACCACAGAAGATGTCTGATCGGGTTGTCCCTTCAATCACGGCGAAAATTTCCAGTTCGCCGTGATTCTTTGTTTACGGCGAAAGAAGTGTAAGCACCACGATCGGTACGGGCGTTGTCATAACAACCGCAACCGAACGTGCGTTGCCGGAGCATAGTATAAAAGAATTCCGGGCTTTTTTCTAATAAATACGAGGTGGGTATGTATAGAGTTTTATTGGATCATCGACGATATTTGTTTATAATGTATGACCTGTAATAAAACTGGGTATAATCCTATCGCTGCCTCTACCCATTTATAAATTTACGAATGGTGTTAGGAGCTACGGTCTCTGCTCTCAACCTGAAGTATAGGGGGTGTCCGGATGAAGGTGATATACCTACTCGATTATTTCGGTAATTTTAAAAATGAATTGAAGGTTCGAAAACTAGACTTGTGTAGAATTTTCCAAAAAATTCGAATACGAGTATGAAGTAAACTTAATAGGTATATTGTTAAAGTTATTTAAAAAATACACTTTTCAAAAAAATCTGTCATTTAACCTTGACCTGACATTGTCTTTAAGAAAGCAGGAAGATTTATTCTCCGAAAACTCAGGAAACAGATTTCTCGAAGTTATTTTTTGAGTTATCCTTCAAAGATTCTTTCGTTTAATGTTAGACATTTAAAGATTTTTTTTAACAAGTTGTCTTTTAATCAATTTGGTTCATATTTCTGTGGCGAAAGACTCAATTAAAAATTAAATTCCACTATTTTTTATTTAGCTTTTCACCCCAAACAATGTTAAATAATCAATTATAGTTAAATAAGTTGGTTATTATTTTTTAATTCAATTTAGCTTTAAAACGGCGAATTATTTAAATTTGAAAATAGGTATGTCTTGCTACCTATTTGTACACGAACGCAAAAAAGGCTTGTGCTGTCTATATCTTCTGATAAAAATTACCCTCGGAATACACGAAATCGTTAATGTATACGACAACATTACGAGTCTCCCATGTGGAAGAATTTCAGGATGTAAACTTTAAGCAGACTGTTCCAAATCAGAATAATTGAAATATATCTGAACTAAGTTCGGAAATAACAATCTCCGGATTCTTAGAATTACAAAGTTCTGCTTGTGTTGTGATTAAGTTTAGTGAAGTTTTCTTATAGGATACCGGGAGATGGGAACTTCTCAACAGTTAAACTGGTTCAACGAATAAATTGATTTGATGTCTGCAGGTTTTGACAACGTAGTACGGATTTCTTCAGTAGGTATCAGAACATCAAAACAGAATTGGGGGAAGCTTATGTTATTTACAGAGCATTTATTTATCAGTCACTTTCTAGAAATTCTAATAAATCCCCACAATTTGTTATAGCCTTTACAGACAGAATAATTCTGCACATAGATTAAGTGTAAATAATAGCATTAAAAGCTTCTTTACAATCTATAGAAAATAATGTGACACATTTCATAATTAAAGCACGTGTTATGAAAGGTTCTTTATGTCACAAGTTACGAAAAAACTTACTATAACGGAATGAAACACCTTCATATTATTTCTTCGAATAGGTGTGTATTTGTGAACCGAAATCAGACATCAGAAAATGGATACCTAAAATTAAATATTTATTATTTTATTATATCTAGGAATTTTGTAATGCCAAGCGATAATGTGAAAATGTAACGGTTTTGATGATTGCGTTTAATGCAACAAGTATAAAGTATCCGTTGCTAAGGAGGTTTCTTCTGGAGAATTGAAAGATCTCCAGATTGCAATAAGAACGTTAGGTACAAGTAGCTACAACTCCAACAAATAAATAAATTTTGCATTTAGTGACAAGTAAAACTCTAAAAAGAAACATATTATAACGTTCATCAATTCGGATTGATTTGATAGTTATTTTATAAATCTTTAGTTAGATATAGAGGGTGAGTTATCAGACAATATGGGAGAGTATTTTTTAAAATAAGTATTTTTTTTTGAAAATGGTACACTCTTTTCAGAAACCCATACATTTTTTAATTCGGAAGAACTGTAAATTTTTGACAATTTTAGTTTAAATAAAAAACAATATCTAGCGTTTGAATAAATGGGTACCTACGTGACTATTTGCATGTCACAATATATCTTTTCACAATATATCTTGAACCCGGAAAATAGTACACCCTTTTCAGAAAACCATACATTGTTTTAATTCGGAAGAACTGTAAATTTTTGACAATTTTAGTTTAAATAAAAAACAATATCTAGCGTTTGAATAAATGGGTACCTACGTGACTATTTGTTTGTCACAATATATCTTGAACCCGGATTGCTTTTAAATGCGATATGATAATATAATTATTGTTTTGTTTCTGCAATCAAGGAAATCGAGGAACTACTCCAATAGTAGTTTATGATGTTGTTGTTAAAAGTAAATCACTTTCGAAACTGTTGTCTTAAAATTTCATTTCTGACACTGACAATAATGTTAAAAATTGTAGGTACTTTTACTAATGGTAATATTAAGGATATATTAATTTCAGCATATCCAAAAATGTACAAAAAGTGGGAATAATTGCCATATTTTCTTATTTGAAAAACATGGCTTCCAGGGAGTAAACCACAAATAATGACTTGGGTTATTTATATTTTGAGAATCGCCATTTCTTTTGATCTAGAACTAAAGCGGTGGTCAAATGGATCAAATCCTAGGGTAAATCCTTGATTGGAGAAATCGTATAAGGCCTGTTTTAAAAAGATTTCCAGATTTGGTAATGATTGGTCAAGGAAAGTTAAGTTTTTAAGAGCCCCATCCAACGATATTTGGATTGGGAGCTTTTGATCAGAATTTTTGGAGAACGACAGGCAGCACTCAAAAACTGACCTTAATTTCGTCGTAGCTATATATGCAGTGATGTGAGGGTCTCCCAAAAAATAATTCGCCACACGACATCGTCGCGTACTTTGAAGAAGAATCATTTAGAAAACGTTAGACGGAGATTTGGCGGTCCTGGGACACCCTGTATAAAGGAAGATACCTAGTATACGATCAAACGTGAATAGACAGTCCTACACGTGGAGAAATCTCAGGACGTGTTGCGAACTTTAAAGAGGAAGAAATAACTGAAGGGATTCGAAACTTTGTTTAGAAATAACATTGTTCGGTTCCTAGTATTCGATACGTAAACTTTCGCCTGTGTTGTGAATAAGATTGCTAAAGCTTTCCTGCAAAAGAAACTTTTGGGTAGTTAAAAACGTCGCAAACATTAAATACACTTGATTTCGCAACGTCCTGAGAGCGAAGCGTGAATTCTTTAAGTCAGAAACTCAAATTCCCTTTTAATAAAATATGAACTAAATATTATTGAGTTTATATTTTGCGTAAGAAATTAACGCCAACCGACATACATATTTAAGCCAATCATCACTCTATTTGGAGTTTGAGAAAACGGAATACTTCAAATGCAAATAACTTCAACGAATCTTTTCTGAAATGAACCTTGACAGATTCTAAAAAATACGAAATTAATAACACAACCGGTTTCACCCGAGCTTTCCAATATCAATGTAAAGTACAATATTTTACTGATCAAACGAACTTACCTAAGTGAATTTCGATCGTAATTCTATTCAATATCCGATTCGCAGTTGTTATACTCAGACAAATAATAAAAATAGACTAATAATTAAATTCAATACAGACCCTGCGAAAATAAAAAATGTCTGAGTTAGTAATAGAAACCTAACACAAAACAATGCAATTATTGCACCATTGTCAAACTTCTTCATAAATTTATCTTGTACTTATCAAATAAATGTATAACCAACTTAAAAAACTTAAATTTGGAACACTTGGTTAATATCTACAATCTACATACCTATAGTAAAAATTTGGACACTTATCACTTAACAATAAATTTCAATCCATTTAATTTTTAATTGGGTTTTTCGCCACCAAACTGATTGAACGACAACTTTTTCAAGTTGCCTCGAAAATTCATAAATTATTAACACTGAACGAACGAAACTTTAAACGTGTAACTCAAAAAATAACTTCAACAAATTTGTTTTCTGAGCTTTCGGAGGATAAAACTTCCTCCTTTCTCAAAGATCATGTCACGTCAAAGTGAAGTGACAGATTAATAAATTTCAGGTTAAAATGTCATGGCAACAGAAACAATAGCCTAGCCACCTGCCTGATATTGTACCCTGTGTTTTATCTAATTATCTATACTAACTTCTCTTTGAATAAGTGGCAATAATATTTTACTGAATTCCACTGAACATTCAGCAACACAGTTGCCCGTATTTCCTAGAATAAATGCAGATTCTTTAATTTTTCGTCTATTTCCTACTTCTTCTTTTAGAATTGGTTTGGAACTATCCCACAATATCCTATGATTGTTATTAAAGGAATGTTCACATATTTTTGACTTCGAAATTTGATTTTGCCTGATATAATTTTTATGTTCTTTTAAACGAACGTTAAATGGCCTACAAGTCTCCCCAACATAGAACTTTCCACATTCACAAGGAATTTTATAAATGCAATTTTTTGAACTTTGTAACTCATTAAATGGTTTTGTTTTAACTAGCATCGATCTTAATGTATTTTTGGTTTTAAAGTATGTTCTCACATTAAAACGATTGCCTATACGTTTTAGCTTATCTGACAGTCCAGGAATATAAGGAATTATTAAATTTACTGGTCGGTCCACCAGATTTATTTCTCTAATTCTATTAGCATTGTTATTTTGTTGGCAATCCTGAAAAACTTGTTCAACAAATTCAATAGGATAACTATTCTTCTCAAGAACATGTTTTATATGTTTAATTTCTTCCTCAAATTTTGTGTTATTAGAACAAATCGTTCTAGCCCTGTCATACAAACTTTTAATTACTCCTTTTTTAACACTAATATGATGATTGGAGTTGAAATGGAGATATCTATTAGTATGTGGTAAGTTAGTTTGATCGTATGATTACCTATATTCGGCCTCGTCTCGTAAATAAGTAAGTGTAGGTGTTTAAAGAAACTTGCAACAACACATTCCACTCTCTAGGCTGTAATAGCCTGTGTAATACTTATATAAGTATTTATTTTATCAAAAATGTAACTGACATCAGTTTTTGTGTTTAAATTTGTCACTGTTGTTGTGAATTGTGTATTATCTATAATTGGCCTATTGTAAAAAAACGTCAAATCTGTTGGAATTTTTTGTCCATCCTGCAGCTAGTCTGATGGTGTCAGAACTTACTCTGGCTCCTCCGCCTTAGATGTCGACAGGTGGCGAATGCTTTGAGGTCTATATTGACTTGTATCTAAGCCACATTTCTCTAGGATGGTGCCTAGCCATCTGCTAATTGTTTGCGAGGAGGCACGGGGATAAGGCTTTTTATAGGTAATAAACAAGAACTTGCAAGACCCTCGCAAGCCCTTTGTTCTCCTGGGATATTTTAAGAGTCTTTGTTATACGCACAACTGCGGTTCTGCAAAGGGGTTGCGACCTATTAAGAGCTGACGTTTTAAGTCTATCGCAAAAAGAAATTGTAATCTTCTTTTCTTGGAGAAAAATATTGTCTATATTCACTGAGCTCAATGTTTGAATCCTGTGTACATTTCTGGAGTGAAAAATTCTTAGTATCAAGCATTTTTACATAACGTAATACTAGATTAGGATCGCAGGTATTTTCATATCTAGGCATCGGTGCCCCCCCCCCCTCCTTTTTTTGTTATTACAATTGCTATAGCACTTGTGGTAGCGCACACTTGCTCTTGTAATTGTGGTAATCCTAAGTCCCTGCGGACGGTATTCTACTTTGACTTCCGGATTTATCTTGGGTGGGTATAACTGACAATTCTCGGGGAGGGGGGTATATTTCTTAATTAATTCTGCCCTTAAGTTCTCTGGCAGTCCGGATTTGAGAATCGCTCCCCAACGTGTAGCTAACTCTAGTTGAACCGGATCTGGAAATCTCTTTTCCGGAGAACCGAGCTCTCCAAATATGGATAAGATGTCTGGTTCTATCTGAGTCTGAGGCATTGCTTCCGCACGGTTCCAGTCAGTTATAGTAAGTCGATCACCCTATACAGCATTCTTATATAGCAGGTAGACATGAGTATAATATTTTCAATATTTTTAATATTGCGACCCTAGGCAATACATCTTTTAATATAGTATATAACTACCCTAGGTCATAGAGACACGTCTACTACCTAGGCAGAAAGTGGCTGCTAACAGTAACACTCAGTGCCACCCTAGGCACCTCAGAGGTCACTTCCCCGTAATCAAGTACATATTTTAATAGTATATAACCACCCTAGGTCATAGAGACACGTCTACCACCCTAGGCAGAACATGGCTGCTAACAGTAACACTCAGTGCTACCCAAGGCACCTCCGAGGTCACTTCCGTGTAATCAAGTACATTTTTTTAATAGTATATAATCACCCTAGGTCATAGAGACACGTCTACCACCCTAGGCAGAACGTGGATACTAACAGTAACACTCAGTGCCACCCTAGGCACCTTCGAGGTCACTTACCCGTAATCAAATCAACAATCTTCACACCTCGGCTCTTGTGCAGCGAATTCGACCTAATAGTTCGTAAATCCTCTTCGATATACGTTTTATTATCTTACTGATAATATACTCACTATCCGGCGAGGGGCTTTGACGCTTTTTGGAAGGTTTTGGCATATCTGCACAGCACGATTCTCTAAACTCTAGCGGTGCGATGCGGTCAGTACACACAAAAACGAAGACTGAGTGGGCCGACGGCAGTTAGCGCGAGGTAGGGGCAAGCGAATGGCGGGAGAAACCTATTTTCCTTTAAAATTTGTAGTCAGAGGGTAAACTTAGCCCCAACTGTGATCTACCAGGACCTGATGGTAATGGACCATCAGCGTCCCCAATTTCATTAATCTATATCTAAAACAACACTGATGCATAATTAAGCATAATAAAGATAAAATCAAAGCGAGGTTGTGCATGACGCTCCTTAAAATCTATTTCAAAAACCGCTTGATTGTAAAATATTGGCAAATGCCCTATCTCGAGATACGTTCTATATTTATTGTTACCAATGTTACCTGGATCCAATTAGGACGTGATGAGTAGGGGCGGACCGTAAGTTTTGGGGGCCCTGGGCTAACACTATTATGGGGCCCCCCGTTTGTTTCGGTAATAAAAAACCTGTTTTTTTTTTCTTCAAAAAATGAATATATTAAGACTTCACACTTCACCAAAACGAAAGATCAGTTGATTCGAGCGAAGCATTTCTCAAGCATAAAGAAGCAAATAATAACCTCAAATTGATATAGGTACGATTGACGGGGTATAGATGGCAGCAGGGCCCACAATTGATGCTGTGTGCCCGACTTATTTTTATTTTGTGTGGGTAGCGTAAACTTACCAGTGCCTGACACTTTAAGGATTGATTTATTAAATTTTAATCTATAAAAATCAATTTGGCGCGTTTATTGATGATTCTTAACATGGAGTAAGTAGGAAAGACATCACTGGAAATAATTACCAACAGCCCAAATCAAATCTGCAATATATTTTTTTGCAAACAAAATTTTAAAATTTTTATTTTTTATCCAGTAACTGACATAGGTAGCGATTTTTGGCTAGACCCTTAGCCTGAATCTGATAAGCCCAAAACCTGACACCCGATAAAAATTGTCACACCAATTTTTAAAAAGGAAAACACAAGTGTTTATTGTATGTAGAAATGTTTATTTATTCGTACATTCTCATTTCTGGAACATATAGGTACCTACTAACTTATTCTTGAGTAGAAAGCTCTTGATATTCAATTTTGTAAATTATTATTTGTTCGTTATGTCACAGTTGTTATTAAAAATAATGTTCGCTTTTATTTACCTATTTCTTTTATTTTTCTATGATAATATTGATTCTCGTAAATGTATATTCCCACGTTATTTAGCTCCAACTGTTTTTTTCTCATTTAATATTTTCTACCTGTTTTCTATTTATTGTTCTTCTCTTCCCCTCCCTCTTTCCTTCTCCCTATCTTTCTCTTTTTTTTCTTCTAAAAATACTATTTCTTCTCTACTCCTGACAGACCGCAAAAATTCTCTAGGGTCGTTTCTTAACTACACATCTTTGAACTTATTTCGAATGATTTAATTTGACATTGTAAACTTGTAAAGATCGTAGTAGTAGTTATTGGTCCTGTTCAGCGCTTTCGACAAGAAGAAGACATTGCTCAGAATCGTTGAGTGACAAATCTATACATGTTCCGATGCTCTTGAAGACGAAGACAGAACTCCGAAGCGTCAGTAAAAATAGAGAGATCAAGATGACTATCTTAGGAACATACATAACTCATAGCATGTGTCAGGTTTAGGCTGTGGCAGGCACTGGTACGTTTACGTTATTTTCTTTTTAATTTTCACCGCGGTGAGGCCGGGGCTGGCGGGGCCCCTTGTGTGAAAGCGGCCCTGGACTGCAGCCCATAAAGCCCATGCCTAAATCCGCCCCTGGTGATGAGTAAATGCAAAATATGACTAACTCCTGCATTCTCAGCTCAGCTCAATTCCACCAGATGTATTAGATGTATTAACTATATGACAAACATATGATATTTTAAAATCAATAAGTAGGTATTGTGTATTTACATAGATATAAGTATATAATAAAAATATTGCTCAATACGAAGTTGTTGATTTTCAATTTAATAGTGAATATTCCCAATTTGAAATTGATTAATCCCAATTTGAAGTTGACTATTCCCTATTTGAGGTTTAGAATGTATAGTTGTCCAAAATGTAATAGCAACAGCTGTTCATTCGGTCTAAAAATGAGAGAAAAGGGAAGAAGCGAATAAAAACGGACAGTCGATTTAAATGCAGAAACAGATATCGACTTGGAATCTTGGTGCCAAGAAATATACATATAATTTGCATTAATTTCTAATAATTATTTAGAAATAATGTAAATAAGTCTATTTCTGGAGTGTCGAATCAATTTTGTAAAATATCAAATGCGTATGATAGCGTGTTACGTCAACGCGTAACAACAGAATGTTATATAAATAATTTCTACAATAAAACAAAATTATACCTTCAAGAACTATGTTTGTCAGTGAGTTTCAAGCGGCCGCCAGCAAACAGTGGAGACGGGCGTGGGTACAAATACCTAGATGTTTACCTTTTTTTTAGGCGCCACCTATAGTTTGAGCGCTCTACACCTCACTATAAGTGATATTTGAGGACCAAACCAGGAAAATTCCTCTGAAGGTTTAAAAGAAAACGGTAACGAAGCGTAAATATTTAATTATATTTAGTTGTTGATGAGACAGTGGGATATAGTAAGTATATCCTAAAATAAACACGCTATATTTCTTAGTATGCCCCCCTACCCGTTCGTGCGCACGTGCGGTTTACAAAAGGCGCAGAAGCGGTATAAGCAAATGGACACAGGCGCAAATATACTCGTAATAAATTAATTGGTAAAATATATTCTAGTGTCCAAGGTAGGTACGTTTCCAAAGTCTCATCAATAAAATTTACCCGATAAATATACTTAATTTTAGAAACACTTAGCTGTGGCGGTGTGGTCCAAAATCGCTGGCAGGTGGGTGTCAAGCAAGTGGCAGCAGTATCACGGACGACATCAACCTGCTATATCCGGCTTTGACAACTACGAAGTCCACCTGTAGACTCCTTCGGCGAACTAATTCTATCGCTCATTGGACAACCAGACCATACAGCAGAATCAAAGGATTCAAATTACAAGAAAAACCCTACAAGGAAATATAGTTTAGTGAAAAACTTAGACCAATAAACAGGATTATATAGTAAAAGCAATGTTTTACCTCAAACGTGTGAGGGCTTTCTTCCGAAACAACGAATAGAATATCGCTGAGATTTTAATTCAAGTATTTCGTCCTTTGCGTTTCCTTGTAGTCACTAAAATAATAAAATAATTAAAAAAAATAATAATTGAATTTTTGACAGGAAGGTTCAGAAAATTTGGACAGCTAAATGACGACTTACCAAGAGGATTTTGTTCTTCTCTCGATGTGAGGAGAGGTTACGTACGTAGTGCTCGGCGAATGTGGGGATTGGACTAGTTGCGAAAAATTGTAGATTCCCGCGATGCGGCTTGAAGATCTGGACACTACAATCCACCTGAATACAGCCAGAATCTTGGATTCCGTTGGATTCCAAATTTCTAACAAAAATAAGGGTCAATCGGCTAAGTATTCCTTGACTTCTTTGGCTTCTCAACGACAAAGGAAATTTTTCCTGAAATTCCGCAACTTCCCGCACTTACCGAGTAAAATTTTGATTCCATACTGACAAATAAATAAATATATTTTGTTGTCAACGGCGACCTATTTTTTTACTAAGAAAAATTGAACAAAATAAATACCTAATGCCAAATCACACCGTAACAAGCGACTGAGTTTCAGTTGGTAATACATACTATTTTCTATAAAATTGTCAATTGCCAGAGGAAAATATATTTAAATAGAGGCAAAATCATCAAAAGTTCAGCAGTGAGCACAAGCAGAATGCACCTGCCGACAATGTTTTATTTTCATTTTACTTCTTAAAAAAATGTTGTGCTTATTCAATACACGCCAGAGGCGTAGTATCTAGTTAATATAATACCTTCGAACCGAAATTCAGATAGAATCGAAATTTGTCGGCTTTATCGCGAAAATACCACTTGAACAAGGGTTTTACAAATCAATACAACATATTAGCATTCCCAAACACAAACAACAATTTTTTTGCGGCTGATCGTGATTGTTTTCCCCAGTCGGTCGTGTGATTTACGTGCTGATATCGGGTTTATGTATGTATACATCATGCTCTTTTATTGAAATATTTTTTGGGAGAAAAAACACTGGATCGAACATCCCACCAACTTTTCCTATGAATTAAAGATACATAATCGCTATCGGTGGATTCGATATATTTCAAGGATTGATGGTTAACTATTTTTAGAACTGAATTTATGAATACATATGGCGTGTCGACCTAAATCTCATCCATTGTCACATCGATCGTGTTTGAACACATCTCGGTATGTATTATTACAATACATAAAAATGTAGGTAATACTGTGTATGAGCTGTGTTCTAAAGCCTGTTTTACATTGACAATTTCTTCATGAATTAATTCATGAATAAGTTCATGAATAAATTCATGAATTAATTCACGACAAGTTCTATTTTACACTGATGAAGAAATTGATGAATTTTTTTGTCACCTTATGTCAGATTGTAGCGAATACCAACACAAGAGAATAAATAACAAAATATTTTTACTGTGCTGCATTTCCCCTATCAGAACAAATTTTCTAACCATATCCATCTTCATCCAAAGCATCTTTAACTACAGATTAAGTCTGGCTAGAAGAGTAGTTGAAAATGTATTTGGCATTTTAGCCAAACGATTTAGAGTTTTTTTACTACAATTAATTTGAATGTGGAAAAAGTGCAAACCATAACATTGGCATGTTGCACATTACATAATTTTTGAGACTCGACTGTCCTACTTCCATCTTAGAATAGCTTGATAAAGGCTATATATTTCAATTTGGACTTTCTTACCAAACATGCTCACTAAAACATGCTTGCGTTGCTGCCCAAGAGGAGTTTTGTGATTATTTCGTGAATGAGGGAGCTGTGACTTGGCAGCGGAATACATAAATAAAACATATTAACATTTCACACACTTTTTATCAAAGTATATTATCTTTAAAACTATGTACTCTCCTCTTCCTCGTCTATAATGCCTCAAACAAAACCAGTATCAAAATATAACCTTCCTTCTGTTCAAATTTTCAATGTTAGTACTCCTGAAGTTCACGCAAAACTTGACGGAAAATAGAACATGCTCTAATTCGTGAAGTAACTTCATGAAGAAATTCATGAAGAAATTGCCAGTGTAATACACGACTTTTTATAATAATTTGTCCTTGAAGTGACTTCATGAATTAATTCATGAAGAAATTGTCAATGTAAAACAGGCATAACAAAATTTACATCTTTATTATTTTTTACTATTCTCTTTTAAAGTCCATTCATGTGCACCTAAGACGTAGCTTGAATAACCTTAAATTATTATCGAACACGTCGGCAATATGACAGCGCGATGCGTAACCTAATTGGGGTCTGTAAGAAGATGTAATTTCAAACTATTAAAACATTTCTACTAACTTTGTTGGAACATGTCCTGGAATAGCTAAACAGTAGATTTCTTTAAAAACAACTTCAAGCGATTGGTCTTTGATAAACTACCTGCTTCTGTGCTGTATATCAAAGAAATGGAGCTCGCATTTCCTGATACATGGAGGATTCATAGCCGCTACACTCGTTCTAGTTACAAAAAAGTAACACGCCCCAACAAATGTCTTCCCATTTATTTAAGGGATGGTCGGTGATGGAGAGATGTCGTGAAAAATAAGGGATATTGATGTCTTTCAACTTCGTTCCAATTTCCGGTTGCCGTTTAAAAGAACACCAAAATAAAATAAAACTTTCATGGCACAAATGCGTCAAGTAATTCAATACAATTCATGAAATCCTTAGATATTTACATTTTTCAAAGATAATTGTGTATTTACAGGTACATTTTGTTGCGGGGTTAAAAAAATAATCAGCTTTGTAGAGCCCAATGTGACAATAATTAAAGCGCGAGGTCGTTTGCTCTTGTTTAACCCCTTGTGGGGATAACCCCTTGTGGGGTTGATGATTAATGAAGCTGTGTCCCTGAAAAAAAAAATTTACAACACTAATTTTTCACATTTTTCATTTGTATATCAGAACTTATCAGAAAATTCATTTTGTTAACGAGTTTCTGGGTAATCTCTATTTCAAATTTTTCAGAATTGTGAGTGCCTCTCGAAAGCTCTCGATATTTGTTTCACCAAATTTTATATGAATTATTGTGCCGTAGCATGGTCTCCAAATTAAGGGTATAGTTAGTTTTTAAATGCATAAAGTGTACACATCGATTTTATGTTTTTTCAATTATTTGTATACACTTTTTAAACTCGTGTTATAACGAATTCAATTGGCAAAAAAATAGAAGCAAGTTATTAGAAAATTTAAAAATTTTCTTGTTAGGTTTAGGTAGGTATAGAGAATGCTTGAATCAATTGCACATATAATACAGTTTTAATATACAGTGTGTTCCCTTTCAAGTGGAAACGACCTTGTAAAATATATATATTTTTAAAGATAACTGATAAAAAATAATGATAAATAAACAATAATTTATATTATGAAATTATTATTTTCAGTCGCACTAACACGAAACAATTTAAAAAGAAAAAAAAAATGGTTTCTAAATTAATGATTCGATCCTCAAACATTTCTCAGTCCTTGTTCGATTATTTAAGGCTACTTTTATTAGGTAATTATTCTCTAGTGATTCCATTGCAAATGTTCGTATAATTCTTTCCCTGAGTTCATCCAAATTATTTGGTCGACTGGTGTATATACTTATTTTTAACCATTCCCCATAAAATAAAAGTCAACTGGCAACAAATGAGGAGACCTAGGTGACCAACGTATTAGCGGACTATTCCGTCCAATCTACCGGTTAGGAAAATAGGTGTTAAACCATTCCACCACAAATCTTGCTGTGTGGATTGGAGCCCCGTTCAATAGTAAATGCAGATTTATTCTTTCATTCAACGGTAAATTTTATATTTCCTTCCAAAATTTTGTTTGTAGGAAATAGAGAAATCTCCTGGCATTTAAATTATTTTCAAAAAAGAATGGGCCTATGGCTCTGTATTCAGAAATACACGAAACACATAAACATTCTGAGAATACTGCCTTTTACAGTTTATTATGAAATTTGGATTTTCTCTGGCCCAAGGTCTTTTATTATATACGACACTCCGTTACACATAATCGAGTATCTACTCCGGTAAGTCGCACAAAAAGAATTTTTTCTGCTAACGTTAAATTCTCATCTGCCATTTTTCCTGCCATACCACTTCTCTGTTTATTACTTTCCAATGGTCAACTGCATCTCGTCAAATGTTTTATGGCTCTCTTGATTACTTTTTGTCAATACTAGGAAATTTACCCCTAAATGTAGGAGTAAAAAAACCATTCTGTAATATTTTAAAAAGCAAAATAATTCATTTGCTTGTATTGAAAAATAGTTATTTATGTACCAAGGCACTGAAGTTCAACTTTTTATGACTCATGTGGAGTTTAGTTGCTGAGGCCTCTGGCCGAGGCAAATAAACCACATGAGTCATAAAAAGAACTTCAGTGCCGAGGTATACAGGGTGATTTATTCATAACTACATTAATTTTAACAGTGGGTAGGGAAAAATATCCTGACTGCGAAATCGCAATTAAAAAAATTCCAACTTTTTTCTTAAAGCCGGAATTAATTTTTTTCTAAACCGCATTTTTACCTATTTGGCACCCTATTTGCAGCTGCCACTGACTTTCTTTCAGGGCGCATGAGGCATCGGCAGAGCATTGGACGACGCTTGCCGTCATGCGCGTCAGCATTTTTGCCAGATGTACGGAACTTCCATAAGTTTGAAGGAATGTTTCGGTACATAATTATTATTTGTATTGTAGGCGAATGTTCTGCAAAATTCATGCGGAAATTATGGCCAAAATGTTAACACTTAGGTTTAGGTACCTCTTGTAACGGTTAGTTTTGGCCTGAGACACCTTAAGGGATAAATGCCAACAAGAAAAATAAATGAAACGACTGCTTACGTGGCCTTTTGATTTTTGATGCTTTATTAAGTACTAAACTGGCTTACATGATTTCGTGGACCTTGACACCACCGAGGACGATCTTTTTCTTGATAGAACAAACTTCATTCACTTTCACTTCGCGCACTAATTTTTCCGCTCACTAGTTCACTGATAATCCTTTTTACTGCACGGAGACGCTCTTAGAGATGTGTTCTGTGGGTGTCCCTCTTCCTCTGAAATAAGAACGTCGACATTAGCCAACATATCTGGGGTCTAGTTGCTTAAACTTACCGTATACTTTCCGGTTGCATCCAACACGAGCGACACACTTTTCTCAGTCCTTTCTTTCTCATTATGTTTTCTTATCATAGTTAAGGACTCATACCTATCTACAATAGAATCGAAATTTTTGAAACAGTTTCAGTATTTTCCAATCACTGTTTGTTGAAACTGTGTGCGTATCGTGCTTGTAATGGCAAAAATAGCGTCTGTGGGTGTTCCGCTTCCTCTGAAATAAGAACGTCAACATTAGCGAACATATCTGGGGTCTAGTTGCTTAAACTTACCATGTACTTTCCGCTTAGGTCGTATCCAACACGAACGACACACCAGTCCTTTCTTTCTCGTTATGTTTTCTTGTCATAGTTAAGGACTCATACCTATTTCCAATAGAATCGAAATTTTTGAAACAGTTTCAGTATTTTCCAATCACTGTTTGTTGAAACTGCGTACGTCTCGTGCTTGTAATGGCAAAAATAGCGTCTGTGGGTGTTCCGCTTCCTCTGAAATAAGAACGTCAACATTAGCGAACATATCTGGGGTCTAGTTGCTTAAACTTACCATGTACTTTCCGCTTAGGTCGTATCCAACACGAACGACACACCAGTCCTTTCTTTCTCGTTATGTTTTCTTGTCATAGTTAAGGACTCATACCTATTTCCAATAGAATCGAAATTTTTGAAAAAAATAGCGGTGAAAGTTCCCCACGATGTACCTACGCAGCCCCGTTTTTTTTTATTGTGAACACGAATCTGACCTTAGTTTTTTTTGCTCGGACGTAGTTTCCGAGAAAATGAATTTTCAAATTTCCTTTTCACATCTCACTTTTCACGGCGATATTTGTGGTTATAATTCGGTTGACTTTTTACTGTACGCAACTCAAACTGATCACCGGACTATTTTGCACCTTTTGCAATATCGACACTTCGCGAAAACCCGCGGAAAAACAGGAAATAAGGTGGGTAATCTGTGTGTCCAAGATTAATTTTGCATTGTTTTCAGGCCGGTTGCCTATCCCTTATTTCTGTTCTGTTTTCTGTTTGCAGCCTGAAGTTAGCGACGTTTAATGTACCACCGATATTAATGGAAGTACCTAAACTGGAGCGCTTGTTCTCAAAATCCGCACGAGGGAATTTGGCATGATAAAAATACCGTCAATAGTCTCCAAATTAAAATCTGTGAAATACAAAAAAGAATCATGCATGACCTTTCTTTAAACTATGCGTTACGGCAATAGTTATAAGAAGAAACATTAAGAAATATTTTTGCCGTGTTTACGTAGGCTATTTTCGCCCGACATTCGGGGCGCGCTTAGTTTCTCATGATTATTTTTTGTATTTCACAAATTTGATTTGGAGACTATTTACGGCCTTTTTAAGGGTATTTACCAACATTATGTTAGATTGTGGGACCTCTATCAACACCAATTTAAGTAATGTTAGGGTTATGTATTGACAAAACTGGACCTATAAAAATGAATGTTTAAATTTTCGTTTCATTAACATTTTTATTTTTCTTCAAAATACCCACTTAAAAGTAGGAGGTTGTACCTACTTCTTTAAAAAAGGAAGGGTAATTCTTCATTACGTAAAGCATTGAATGCCAAATTCCCTCGTGCGGGTTTTGAGAACAAGTGCTCCAGTTTACTTCTCTTAATATCGGTGGTACTTTAAATCAGCGCCACACAAATGTAGGAGCGTCAAAAACGCCGAAAAGAAGACAGCGTCATCGATTTTTCGCCCACTAGCCCGTTCCACCATCGGTCATAATTACGTCCGTGTACCGATTTTATTTTTTCTAAGGGTGTTTCTGGCATTTTTTGAGATACCATTCCACAGATTACCTCCTTTGGAGAGGGGTCATCTCCAGTTTTAATGAAAATCTCGGACCTCGAGGGTAAAGGGTTCTTCGCCCTCGGCGGAGTGTATTTCCGTTTTTAATTATTTTTCTAAGTAGGTACGTTCCCCCTACTTTTTGGGGATGCCATTCCACAATACATCCCGAGAGCGAATGTACACTTTGCCCTCGAGATCCGAGATTTTCCTTAAAACTGGAGACCAAAGGAGCTTATTTGTGGAATAGCATCCCCAAAAAGTAGGAACGTAGGTACTTAGAAAAATTAAAAACGGAAATAGGTACATCCCGAGGGCGAATGGACCCCTGTCCCTCGAGATTCGAGATTTTCATTGAAACTGGAGATGACCCCTTTCCAAAGGACGTAATCTGTGGAATGGTATCCCAAAAATGCCAGAAACACCCTTAGAAAAAATAATATTGGTACACGGACTTTAATTATGATCGATGGTGGAACGGGCTAGTGAGTGAAAAATCGATGACGCTGTCTTTTCGGCGTTGACGCCGGCGCCATTGCGCTGGCGTTAGTGACGCTAACTTCACCTAAGCACCTAAGTAGTGGAGCGGAGGACAGCGGACAGGGCAATGCATAAATCTTGGATATTTTCTGTTTTTCCGCGGGTTTTCGCCAAGTGCCGATGTTGCAAAAGGTGCAAAATAGTATGGTCATTAGTTTGAGCTGTGTACAGTAAAAATTCACCCCAGTAGAGATACTAAGAGAGCACCAGACCAGACTTGTCGAAACCTGTCTGGTCTGGTACTCTCCTAGGTTTTGCCCGTCTCCCCACTCTCTCCCCACTCCTATTGAAACAGCTATATAGGAGAGGTTCAACTAAGATCTCATCAGACACGCAGATCATTTACAACATGTCCTTCTTAAATAGTTTAAACAATTTGCTGGTGAAAAATCTGGTGAATGTTCGAGATTTGGAAGTAAATAAAAAATTTGAGATCCAGTGTTTTAAGAGAATAAATACCAAGTTTGGGGAAAAGGTAGTGGTGGAATTTGCCGACTTCAAGACCATCCTGCCTCAGCGTTTTACGGAGCAATTAACTCAAGAGCGAATTGACGAATTGAATGGTGACAAAAGGTATTTTTTAACAAGCTTGGGGCCCGTCGGCAAGACTACAAATATTATATTTTCTGAAGCATGAGCGAGAGACTGCGGCGATATATGGAGGCACTCGAAGAGCTGAGACGCTTGATTATTATGTATGAACTAACTAAAAAGTTTAGAAATGTAAAGTTGTGAAAATAAAAAATATTATTTGTTTGTGTGTTTTTTATTTCCCTATATAAGAGGGTGTGATTGAATAAACCTGTGTCAATCCAATGCTGGTTGTTAAAGGGGGTGGAGTGTTGAACACATTAATTGACAAATTACCGATCGAGTTACATTTTCCGGGATACCAGTATTGTGGCCCTGGTACTAAATTAGAAAAACGTCTTTCTAGGGGTGATACTGGCATAAACAAGTTGGATGAATCTTGCTTAATTCATGATGTTGCATACAGTAAAAACAAATCATTAGAAGAACGACGCAAGGCAGATTGGGAACTGGAAAATCGGGCTTGGGATAGAGTCAAATCAAGAGACGCCAAATTTGGTGAGAAAACAGCTGCCTGGTTCGTTACGAGTGCAATGAAAGTTAAAAGGAAATTGGGTATGGGTATGAAACGCCCATTTTCGTTTAGAAGAGATATTGTAAAGAAGGTTGAAAAAGCCCTAAAGAAATCTTTTACTAACAATGAGTTGAATGATCTAAAAAAATTGAAAAAATCATCGTTAGCAGCCGTGAGAGCAGCACGCGTGCACATAAAAAAAGCGGGTGGAAAAAGTAAACTAAGAATACCTAGAATTATTCCCTTTGAAGAAAAGAAAGGAGGTTTTCTCCCGCTTCTGCCTATACTGGCTGCTTTAGGGGCCCTTGGTTCTATAGCCGGAGGGGCTAGCAGTATAGCCAAAACAATAATTGACGTAAATAATACAAAAAAGCTGATGGAGAATGGAAAGCAATCTATGAAGATCGTCGGTTCTGGACTCTATTTGCGGAAAAATAAACGTGGGTTCGGTCTTTTTTTAAAGAAAAAAAACTATTGAAGCCGCCCAACAGACCTTTATCCAACCTAGATTTACTTAAATATGCCGATGGAATTCCTTACTTTAGAGGTGTGTATATGAGAGATACACTACCTAAAAAACCGAGAAAAAATGAGTCGGCCATTTTAAATTTGGATGTGCAGAGGAACTCCGGGTCCCATTGGGTGGCATATCGCAAGAGAGGAAGAAAATGCGGGTATTTCGACAGCTTTGGCAACCTGAAAACGCCAAAAGAACTAATCAGATATTTGGGAAATGAGGTTGAAGTTGAATATAACAACAATTCTTATCAAAACTATAACGAGATGAACTGTGGTCATTTGTGTCTAAGCATCCTAAGAAACTAAATAAAATTTCAAAATATGAAGTGTGTTTAATTTGTTCCCAAAAGTCGCCGAAAATATTCTGAATACCAATTAGACAATAACAATAACAGTTTTCAAGTTTTTCTATAAAAGGGGTAGTTGAGGAGAGAATTCATCAATTATGTCGCTGTTGTTCACACTACACGGATTTACTTCCACACTGTCTATTGACTTTAATATTCCTATACATTTAGAATCAGATTTTGAGTATGGTTTGGCCCTGCTAGGATTTCACACATATAACAGTATACCCAATATAGATGTTGGTGTCAACAAATTTTATTATATAAATGCTGATGGGTATCGCAAATGTTTAGTAATCCCCACAGGCTCGTACGAAATTGAGGCCCTAGAAAAGTACATAGTTGGCGCTTTAAGAAAGGAGGAGTCTGATCAGAAAAATCCAATTTCAATAAAAGCCAATAACAGTACTTTAAAGTGTGAAATTTACAGTGATAAATATACAGTAGATTTTCTACCAACAGACTCTATTGCTCATGTGTTAGGATTTTCTCCTAGTCTATTAGAGTCTGGACAATTACATACTTCTGATATATCTGTAAATATCGTGAAGGTCAGAACTATACATATAGATTGTAACGTAACATCTGGAGCATACTATAAAAATCAACCAACTCATACGATTTACGAGTTTGCAGTTAGCAGCGATCCTGGTTACGCTATAGACGAGTCTCCGAAAAATCTGGTGTACATGCCAGTTGCAAAGCGTGAGATTAATAATTTGACTGTAAATATTCTCGATCAGAACTCTCAACCTGTAAATTTTAGAGGTGAGGAAATAATTGTACGGTTGGAGTTGAAGCGTGTATGAAATTTTTGTGAAAATGGTTTTGGTTTTTGATGACAGATATCAACCGTATAAAAGGCAATCACAATGCTCCAAAAATTCACTAACAAATATTTCACCGAAGAGTGCAGATCGTCTCTCGTTGGAAAATCAACAATTTTTAAAAGATATTTCACCGAAGAGTGCAGATCGTCTCTCGTTGGAAAATCAAGAATTTTTGAAAGCACTTGGCTATGTCCCTAACACCTCAAGTGTTTAATGTGCATCGCACCCCAACCTATGATGAATCTATTCAACGTTTAGAGAAGCGCACCTATTACCCATTTGTAAAGTCATTTAGGAATAATGATACTGTGGAAATAACCATTAATCAGGGTGATGCATGGTTGTTGATGTACGATGCGTCGATTTTTGTCAAAGGTACAGTGGCTAAGAAAACCGGTGCTGGACAATGCAAACTAGCCAACAACGGTGCCGCATTTCTATTCGATTCAATTTCTTATGAACTAAATGGCAAGGAAGTAGAAGTAGTGAGAAACCCCGGAATTGTGAGTACGATCAGATCGTATCTTTGCTATACTGCTAATGACGAAAAATGCATGTCAACAGCAAGCTGGGTTGGGGTTAATAAATCTTTTGCTGTTAACAATGATGGAACATTCAATGTAAGAATACCGCTAAAACATCTGTTTGGAATATTCAACGATTATCAGATGGCAATTTGTGGTAAACAAACAGTGAGACTAATACGAGCTCGAAATGATAACAATGCCTTATTACTAACCCAAGACGCTGCAAGACCAGATCCTGCCATAACTGCAGAAATAACAATTTCCAACATTGAATTAAAGGTTAAACATATTCAGCCGAATGATATCATTAGATTGGATCTGCTTAAATCTATAAAAATTGATCGTCCAATTATAATGGCGTTCCGAAAATGGGAGCTACATGAATTGCCAAATCTTACTGTAAACTCCCAAAGAGAAATATGGGCCGTAAAATCGTCAGCAGCCGCGTCAACTCCTCGGTACGTCATAGTTGGATTTCAGACTGATCGCAATGATAATTCTAAAAAAAATCCCACGTCATTTGATCACATAGATGCGACTGATGTAAGATTAATTGTAAACGGTGAATATTTTCCATTCGAACGTCAGAGATTGAATTTTGCTGCTAACGACTTTTTGGAGGCCTATCACAACTATGTGGAATTTTATCCGAGTTACATGAATGCAATGGAGAGTCGCCCGCTACTTAGCTATGCAGATTACAAAAATAATGCAACCCTGTTTGTAATTGACTGTTCTCGCCGGAATGAATCTATAAAAATAAACACAGTTGATGTTAAGTTGGACATAGAAAATAGTGATGGATTTCCTGATAGAACTCGAGCCTACTGCATAATTGTGCATGACTGTACCATGGAGTATTTACCTTTAAGTGAAACTGTACGAGATTTAATGTAGATCCGTATATATAAAAGAACATTTACTGATACATTTCAGTTATAATCAAGATGTTGTTGAGTTTGGGTCACATTATTTTGTTCTCATTAATAAATAATGTGTTCTATATTTACAACCCTGAAGATGCTAAGGTATCTATTTGCGAACAGGATAAAAGATGTTTCCCATTTAAAACGGTAGTTGAAAAAATTTCGGTAGCAAGACTGCCTAAAAATGCTACTCAGTTTAAACTTCGAGCAGTATTCCAAAATCATACGATTGCTGAAAGTGTGTGGAGGGAGGTCCCACCTTCCACCACGCCCACAATGGCCACACCCAGAGACCTCAGTCAAGAACAACATATAAAAGACCTCGCTTTCGTGCCACTAATTTACTACATTACTATATGTTCTTCATTGCTAGTAGCAAAATTATTTATTGAAATAGTAAGAGTATTACTGAATGAGCGATGGAGCATAATTACGAGAGTCTTATAAGAACGTTTGAAAACTGGTCAAGCCCCCTATCATCAGAGAAGCTTGCCCGAGCAGGATTTTTTTATACGAATTACGAAGATGTTGTCCGGTGTCCATTTTGCAATATTGAAGGATATAAATGGGAAAAGGATGATGATCCATGGCAAGACCATGCTAGCTGGAGTCCCAGTTGTCCATTTATTAAAGGTGAAATCAAGCCTGTGGACATCCCACCTGAAAAAGTAAATAACACCAATCCAGACTTTTTATGTATAGTATGCTACTGCAGAAACATAGAAGTCTTGCTGGTTCCATGTGGACATTTGGCATGCTGTATGAGTTGTGCAAACTCCATGGAGAAGTGCCCGCTGTGTAGGAGTATTGTGCAGCAGAAGATTCGAGCTTACATGCCTTAAATGTATTGTAATAGTTGTAGAAAATAAATATTCTTAATCGAAAAACTGTTTATTATTTACATCCCGATAGGTATATATGCATCAAGCATACGCTATCTTATTAGATGTATACAAGATGCGTATCGAATCACATCAACTATCTCTACCAATCGAAAATCTAGATTTTGCTCGAAGTGAGAAATCTAAACATGGCGTACTCTTACCAAATTCAATTAGAGCAATATTTTGCGGTCCTAGCGGTTGTGGTAAAACAAACAGTCTGCTTAGTTTAATATTCAACGAGAATGGCTTAAAATTTAAGAACATCTACCTTTACAGTAAATCTCTATACCAACCTAAATATCAGTTACTACAAAACGTGCTTAAAGAAGCAAAATGTGTTGGATATTTTCCATTTAGCTCAAACGATGACGTCATTGCACCAACAGAGGCTAGAGAAAATTCAATTTTTATTTTCGATGATGTGGCTTGTGGGACACAGGAAAAAATTAGAGAATATTACTCCATGGGTCGTCATAAAAATATAGATGCTGCATATCTCTGCCAGACATATTCAAAAATACCTAAGCAATTAATACGAGACAATTGTAATGTAATCGTTTTGTTTAAACAAGATGAGGTAAACCTTAGACATATTTATGAAGAGCACGTATCACCAGACATCTCATACGGTGATTTCAAGAATCTCTGCTCGCTTTGTTGGAATGATAATTTTGGAACTCTAGTTATTGTTAAAGATTTCAATATGAATGAGGGACGCTATAGAATAGGTTTTGATAGGTATATAAAGTTATGAGAAGCACAATACGCTTATTATTAATCGAGATGTCGATGCAAGAACAGATTCAAGAAGCGCAGCGCGCAAAGAAAATCAGTGAACTAGCTCGAACGATTAGAAAAAAATACACCGCCTTAAAAATAGGGAAATTTGATGAGAATGAAACTTTACAAAAAATTTTCAAACCTGTGACAAGCTCTCTAGCAAATTTACAAGTTAAGCAAGAATTAAAACCGGAAGTAAAACCGAAAGTTGAACCAAAAGTTGAATCATTTATGGAAAAGTGGCGCGAGTCGTTGAAAAGTCCAATTGCACTTTTAGGAGAAATGAATGAAACGTTAAATGATGTTGAGAAAGGAATTGACAAAGTGTACAGGCATTTTGATACTGTGTATCCTGAAGTATCTATACCATGTATAACAGACTTTATGGCTAATTCACTTAAAATCGATAGGACATATGGTCCTAAGTATGACGAAACTAAATCAGTATGGATGCTAGGAAATAAATATATCGATTTTGAAAAAACGTCTGGTGATATAATCATCAACAATAGCCGATTCGCGGGAACTGATGGTCTCTACCAGCTAATTTTCTATAATAATCCAGAAGGTACTGATGATGATTTGAAAAGTTACAGAGATATTTTAAATCTCACTGGTGCTCATCTTACTTCAAACGGACGATTAAAACATAGCTACAAAAATAAGTATTCTAATATTATTAAACCTCTTATGAAGGGCCCGGTGGCTACCTCCACACCTGTAAAGGGTTCTGGCATGCATCTTAAGTATAACACAAAACCTGTGGAATATGTTTACTGGGATGATCCTAATGAACTTGTGGACAGGTTAAGGTTATTAATAGCATCAAAAGATGCCGGAAATACTTCCCACGAAAACGAAATAACAGCAATAATCAATGAATTGAAAGAAGCAAAAATTATTCTCTAACGTTATTTATAAGATGCCTTTAAACAAGTTCGGACGTGTTTCAAGGATTATTCCTTACTCGTTGAATGACGGGGATTATGATTTGAAAACCCGCAGACTGTGCAACGTTAATTATCCGATTAGCAGCAATGATGTTGTGACAAAGCAATATGTTGACAAACAAATGAATGAGGCATTCAAAACTTTTAACGTCACGCTCGAACAACATGATGTTAATATTGAGAGTAGCGTGAAAGACGCTTTGGAGAAAGAGATCGATGAAATAAGAAAATTTGTTAAAATTGTTGAAGAATGTTATTTAAAAATGGTTGGTGAACAGTCCGGGCCAAATCCCAAATTATTAGACAGATTTGTCCCTATAGATCATTCAAGTTAGTTAAAAGATGTCCTTAAACAAGTTCGGACGTGCCTCGAAATCAAGGAGCAGGTCTTGCCCACCTGTTTACACATTAAATTTTGACTCTAGAAGGAAACTATGATTGTAGCAACCGCAGACTGAGCAACGTTAATCACCCGATCGATGAAAGCGATGCCAGCACAAAACAATATGTCGATGAGGGGGTCATTCATACATTACAATATTTTTACACAAATCTTAAACAGCATTCTGATGAATGCGATCTTCATATTCGCAACACAATGATAGACAATTTCCAAGATAAGATCGATGAATTGAGAGAGTTGGTTAAAACTATGGAAGATTATTATTTAAAAATAACTGGTAAGAGCATGCAATCCTTACTATCTCTCAGACTTGCAGAGATCCTTGAGGGTGGAGCATAGTCATGCATAGTAAAGAAAAAATTCAAGTAGTTAAGGAATTACATAAACCAGCGCGAAAAAATTATCCACGTCGTCGAACTATTATTAAAGGTTTAGACGATTTGTGGCAAGCTGATCTTGCGCAGTTAGATCAGTATGCTAGTCACAATAATGGCTTCAAATTCATACTGGTTGTAATCGATTGCTTCTCTAAATTTGTTTGGTGCAGACCGCTCAAATCCAAGTCTGCCGAAGATGTTACCAACGCCTTTGCTGATATCCTATCGGGAACTCGAAAGCCTCGCAACCTTCAAACTGATCAGGGCAAAGAGTTTTATAACTCTAGATTTCAAAATTTGATGCGAAAATTCAAAATTAGTCATTACAGCACTTTTAGCATCACGAAAGCCGCCATGGCCGAGAGAGTAATACGAACTCTAAAAGAGCGATTATTTAAGTATTTTAGTCTAAATGGTAAATTTAAATGGGATGATTATTTGCCTACGCTAGTTGCCGAGTATAATAACAGAAAGCATAGAGTGATTCAGATGAAACCCAACCAAGTTAATAAAAGTAACGAACAATATCTGCTTAAAAAAGTGTATAGTCACGTGAAGATTTTCAGAGGTAGTAAATTGAAGGTTGGAGATATTGTGAGAATAAGTAAAGTGAAACACGTATTTGCCAAAGGATATATGCCTAGTTGGAGTACAGAATTGTTTAAAATAAGCAAAGTACAAATTACCAACCCGCCTACATATCTTCTAGAGGATTTAAATGGAAGTCCTATAAAGGGCGGGTTTTACCGCGAAGAATTGCAAAAAACTGAACATCCCGATGTCTACCTGGTTGAAAAGATTCTTCGTAGAAAGAGGGGGAAGGTGCTAGTACGATGGTTGGGCTTTGATAAAGACCATGACTCGTGGATCTCTGAGTCAAACGTCGTGTAGAGCTTCAAGTGTTAAGATGGTTGACAGCGGCTATGAAACCGATGGTAGCGACCATGAAGAAGTAAACAATGTAAGCGAAGATTCTCTGCTTCTATCATCATGCTTCACATTACCTACATATATTATTAATAATGGTTTGAGCATTATGAGATATTTCAAACCCCAAGTTAATATCCGATCAACAGTGCGACGAAATGTGATTTCGCTGGACTATTTGGAGTGGAAAGAATTAGTGAATAATTTAAACAACTTTACCAACAACCTGGGTACCCCGATGTTCATCAGATTTGACGATATATTGTTAAGAACCATGTTGACTGCAGATGGAAATCAACGAGTGTTGCTTGCAAAATATGGTGTTAGCCAATGGTTTTCCATAGCAGAGGTTTTCGAGCTACTAAATATCGCACCATATGTGACTTTAAGGATGAGCTTTTTGATTAATTTTGAATTGTATGATTTTTACCTTAATTTTTTAGATAAGGTCAATGAATTATTAGTACGTAGTAACTATGCCATAAATGTAATGGAAATTGTATTTTTAATGTGCAATGCGGTATGTAGCATGGAAACATATTGCATTTTTGAACTGTACTCTTATTATAATCAATTTTTGTTAGCAGACTTGTATAGAAGAAGGTTGGAATAAAGCACTGATTAAAAAATATGACTTTTATTTTACAATATTTTTATTTTACAACATTTTTATTCCGGGCCAATCCTGGGATTTCTTATGATCATCGACGGCTGATTGTTGATATGTCGCTAATACTCTTCCCAATTGATTTCAGGCACATGTCCCAACTGTCGCCGACACTTCACCAGATGATTCTGCAGTCGACTTCTCCGTACCATGTGGCTGGCAATGTAGGGGCAGGGCACCATGTCTGATTCGATCTGAATGGTCTGGTTGTACATGTTGCTGCGAACTCTTGTTACAAGTTTTCAGACTGCAGAATGAGCTCGATGTCTCGGTTATATATACAAACTGGGCGGTGGGACGTCAGGGGTGGGGGGGCTACAAGAGAATGAAACACTATTTGTAAAATATATTTTTTATTCATCCACACGTACATCTTTATGACCCCAAGGAAGGGTTGAAACACTATCAACTAAATATCGCTTATCGTCAAATGGATTTAAACCAATCTTAGATTGACTTATGCTAAAGACGTTATGAGAAAACGATCGTATAGATCGTTGATTTACAATTTTCTCTGTCTTATCGAATAAACAATCGAAATAATCTTGATACGTTATCTGCTTCGCTACAACACTACCTCTAACACCTTTGGATTTTTTAACACACAAATTTTTTCCTTGAACCTTATAAGTATACATTTTAGATCTAAGTCCAACAAAATGTGTTAAAATACGACCATTTAATTGGTCCTTCATCAGTCCTGGCACCTTCTTATTTACAAGCGGAATTCCATATTGATTATCTGCAGGATAGTCACTAGTGTCAAACCGATGAATATGATTCTTAATTACATCCTCGAACATGTCCTCACAGCGGATTTCGTAAACTAAACTATCAGTATCAGTATATAATAATAAGCAGTTAGTTGGTGAAAATGTTTTCAACATAAAGTCGTAGTGAAATTCGTAAACACAGGTTTTTGATATGTCCAGAATAGACATCCCAACGTACAGAGGTTTATCAAACATAATATTTGTCTTATTTAATTCGACACTTATTAAATTCTCTTCAAAAATTATCCTATGTCTAAAACGAGGGCCGTATCTACCCTCCCACGTCCTTAATAATCTCACAATCCTATGTTTTCTAACATTTTGCATTGTTTTGCCGTAGATTGCATTATTCATTAGTTTCATTATATTTTTTTCAAAATCTAATGTTGTCACAGTTCTTAAGTGGGTATTGAGTTGTATATAGGGAGCTAACCAGGTAGACTGCTTAAATTTCAAAACTTTGTGAATTTTTTTCAGAATTAAACCATGTTGTAAAGCTTGCTTAAGCGCTCTATAATGAATCACATAATTCTTCTTATCATCGAGAGTGGTCATGAGCTTTTTTATTTTGGAACCTGGAGGTTTACGATGTTCAGGTGCGAAAGGAAGATCTTTATGATGGTCATGAAGATGATCGGGATACGACAAAGCCACTTCTAAAATATATCCTTCATCGGCATTGTCAGCAACCTTGGTGACGTCAGTATCGTTGGAGGCCCACTCAAATCCTCCGTAAGGAAGGGGTTCACACATTGCCCAGCCATAAAGGTTGTTAACGTCCGCATAAAGAATATATTTTGATGGCATACTAGCATCATAGTTTGCCATATATTTGTTGTTGGCCTGAGAAAAGCGGTGGCTTACCTGGCTTACCCCACCTCGAATTGCCCTCTCGAAAAACATTAAGATGTCACTATCTTGGAAGGTTTCTAATTTACATTTCGTATATCGAAGCATGCAATCCCAACTGAATCCAGGCAAAGTATAGTACCAGGCAGGATCTAAACCGTAATTTTGAAGACAAGTCGTTCTAAAGTGTTCAAATATATCTGTGAGCAAGAGCACGTCAGTCTTTAAGTACAGATCTAAATACTCACCCAAGGTTTTTACACCAAACCTCTCCCAAATTAATTGCGCATGTCCGTAATCCTTCTCGTTAATATTAGTGTCATTTAATTTGTTATAAAAATGTTGAATCGATGGTAATGCGGTTTCTTCCAATTTTTCCAGAGAATCGATATAATCATAACAAAAAACCCCTTTCCTAGTTAACAAGTCAAAATTTTCGGAAGACAATCGAAATTCATTTCTAGTGTTTTCGAAACTATTTAGAGATGATGCGAGTTTGTCGAGAGGAAAGGCCAAGAACTTGAAAGAATCGATGAACCGAAATTTAATATTTGTTTCATTATCGAATACTGTAAAGCTTATATATTTTTCATTATTAACAGGAAGTAGGTTGACATGATTCCGTTTGGCAAGTTCTCGTATTATAAAGTGGCTGTCATACCCACTAAGATTGTGGAAAATGATGGGAACTACAAACGAGTTTTTATAATTTAAGTTGCACGCTTGATGTGCATAACCTCGAAACATCGATGACAGGTGACAGTGGTCACGTACAATTATGTCGTTAACATTGAATTTTTTCTCGCAAATGTGACAATTAGGGGTGGCATCTTTAAGACTTATGGCTTCATCCATAGGTTCAACAAGATTCAATTTGGATGATATAAACTTAGCAATTTCCTCTATTTGATTGGCAAACCATATCATACAGTCTCCCCCGCGATAAGCTTTGTAGAAAGAGAGCGAGTTGTCAAAAGAGCACTTGAAATAATAACCGGCACTGAATGCTTCGTGTCTTTGATATTTAACAGTTTTTAGGCTAGCATCAGAATCTCCGCAGGGTTTTAGCATTGCTTCAAAGTCAGCATACAGGGTGAATGGGGTGCGTTCTTTATTAACAAAATTTTTAAATTCGATAAACTTCTCTTTGGGAAACTCGATTTTACAATTATTTATTTGCTCGCAATAAACTGTATGCTCTTCTAACTTATCTTGCGATGAAAAGTAATTTAAACATCTCTCGCATATAAATTTTCTACCGTTATGTTTACTAGACTGTTTCGAAATCAGTCTAGATAAATCTTTAATCCAACAATAATGGTATTTTATATCAACGTGCGCATCGTCGACAGACGGTGCTTCAAAGTCGCTAGTTTTCAAAAAATAATGACTTTGAATTAGAAGTAAATTCACATGTCTATCCATTTTATTTTTAGTTAGTCGAGCTGGAGAGGTGATAAATTGACGTGGAGTCTCACTTACCAACTCCAAAATATACACATTTATAGAAATTTCATTTAATTTTTCGAATTTCGATATTTGAGATAATTGCATTGGTAGGTCTATATCATCTAATTTAAATTTCAGCCTGTAGTGAGGATATGAATTAACCCGATCAATATGCTTTTGAGAGGGGTAAAGAGCGGCAATAACACTCCAAAAGAAGCATGCTTCATCACTATTTTTTACATTGACACATGCTTGTTTTTTGGAAATTTCAACGGGGAGTGGCAGATATGAAGCACCGTTTCCTATCTCAACTTTATTTATACTGATGACTAAACTCAAAATTTTGCGTAACGCCCACCCCGATCCATTGTCATGAAAATCTTCAAGCTTCTTTATAATCCTATCCTTTATATTATCTGTAAACCACAACTTTAAATCACTCCCCTGGTCAATTATAGCATTTTTTGTGTTGAAGCATTTGTTGTCACTTATGACTGTATCTTGAGACATTTTAACAAATTCACCATTAAAAACCGCATTTACCTTAACAATGTGAAAAGCATTTAAAGTTCTAGTTATGCGACTCTTAAAAAGAATAAATGCATCGTCAAAAAACTGGAATAAATCGATGTGCCTCATATTTACTATAACACCTGTGCGAAGACGACTCTGGAACGCTGCTTGAACGTCCACCCATTTGACTCGATGACTTCTATTGAGGTGTTGCTTACCAGATCCAGTTTTGCATAATGTTTTGAAGTATAATTGAAGTCTTTTGAGATGTTGCAGATTGGCATGCAACTTTGACAAAGTGCCTTGGTGAAAATGACATCGGAGTGCTGAGGAATGCTGTCTCACCGACAATTGCAACTTTTGCTGCCAACGTTGTAATACTTGTGGAAGTGTAGGTCTGTCACTTTCATTAAGTATGTTAAACACCTTCTCATATGCCTTTACAGTTTTGTCGCTCTCTGTAGCTATTTCATTACCATCGATCATCTTCGAAGCAATGAGTAGAGCAGTGTGCTAGAAATAGGCAGAGTTCCTACCTATATAGGGTAAGAGCGTCGAAGGATGGTCCCCTCTCCAAAATTTTAGTATGAAAACAGGATCTGAGAAAAGGTTTTTTTTTTGCTCCCTTTTTTATTTTAACATTTTACCATTTTCTACAAACATTAATTTCACGAAGCACGTCTTTCCTGCAGCGGGAAAGTTTTTAAATTGACTTTTTTTCATAATCATTCTTTTCTGCTGGAAATGAAACAGCATAATAACTTTACATTTTTATTTACATTTTCACAAAAACTAAATTATTTACATCGTCTTATAAATTCAGAAAAAAACATTAGTTCTACCCTCGGGCAGTGAAATGCTTTTCCAGGCCTCGTGATGTGTCGCTCACATTGGTTTGCACGCACTCGCTCGTAGAACCTCTGCTGCTTCCGAACAAGGACGTCGAACTTGGGGCAGCCTAGATCCTCGATATTGTAAGATAAGTGGGCATACCCCGCGGCCTGCAGCAGATTCCTTTCAACTTGTCCTCCCTTGTAAGCTATAAGTTCATCGCCAGCGGACTCCCCCAGACGCCGAATCTCTTCTAACGCACTTTCCTGGGCTTCATCCGTTGCACAATCTTCAACCTTCAAGCCGTGCAAGTTCATCGTTAACCAACGAGCAGTGCATGCATCCTTAGAAGATAGGCTGCGGTAGTTTCCCACACGATAATACCTGGATGTCACTTCCCTCGATTTCATATCGTATATCGACATTTCTTTTATAACGAACTTTCCACTAACTTGAAAGCCATCAGCATCGATGATATACCTGATGTTAGACATTACGATTTGCAGAAAACTAAAGATTTGTAGAAACTATCACTGAAAGCAAAGATATGACTCTTATATTCCAATACTTCTTACTATGCGGAAAGAAGGGATGTGGGCGGTACCATGTAGGAGGGCACTGATGGGGCGGGGTTGGTGGGGACTTTCGGTAATCTGACAACGTTGCCTCCGGTGGGCGGGTCTCCCTAACGTTCAGGAAAAATCTACCAAACTGGCAACACTGTTCCGATATACACACGATGCGTGGCGCGTTTCCTCTTCAGTTCACCCGTGTTTCACAGTCGTGTTCCGAGCCGCTTTTACTCAGTTCACCCGTGTTCCGAACCGCTTTTACTCAGTTCACCTGTGCTTCGTCGCTTTGAACAGTATGGAATCATCAAAAATTAAAATTCTAAGTGATTGCCGTTTGGTAGCTGTAAGTTTTTTAGTTTAATTTCTCATTCGATTCTCATTGAACCCATTTACTTGTAGCCAACTCGGAGTGCCGACGAGACGGTCAACGCTGTGGCGTCAATTTGCCCCGAACCTGTAAGTTTGCATTAATCAGTATTTTCCCATATAATGTTTTCCTTTCATAGCTGCCCAATCTCAACTCAAGCGTGTTGAGTCTGCTGGAGGAGCCATTCATCGCAGGGCTCACCAACCAGCAACTCTGCGACATGGCTCTTGATGATTATGGTTCCGATTTTGAAGTTGGACGTCTTCCATCACCGGCAGCATCGTCAAAGGTAAGCTAACATTTATAAAATTCGCTATTTTCAAATAAGGTTTCTTCCTCACAGATAGATAATCAAAGCCGGTGTGGGGGCTCCAGGGCTTCATCGCGGTCGTCATGCAAGAGGTTAAGCGACGAGGCAGACGATTTGGTAGCGAAGCGACCCTCCCAGGAGTCACAGACAACGCGTGGGGGAAAGAATTTGACAATGCTAAATGAAAAGGGGAGATTTGTGAACGAGCAGCATCAAAGTGTGAGTGAAGTATTTATGAATATGAGAGAGTTGGCAGATGGGGGCATTTCAAACGCAAACGAAAAAAAGAGAAGGTTTGAATGTGTGATGAATCGAATGCAAAGGGAGTGGGATGAATGTGAAAAGAGGATGTTGAAAATAAAAGCCATTTATAATCGTGCGAAAGAAGGGCGTGCCTCATGTATGAATGAAGTTGAAAAACTTGAACGCATGAAAAAAAATCTCCCCTAAATATATTTAGTTATACGTATATGTATAGATAAGTTTCATTATTTTATCCAATTAGATGTAAGTGTGTATATATTTAGAAATTAGTGTTTATTGTATATATATATTTTTTTAATATAAAACATAAATATATTTCTCTTGTTTCATTCCACACATTAAATATCTAACAAAATCATTCTGAGCCTTTAATTTTCCAGTTTCTTAAACAAAGAAACCAATATAATTAGCCTGGAGAGCGCTCAGTCAAACACTCTGTATACCATAGAACTCTGAAAATATAAAGAAAAAACTATTTTTATAATAAATAGAGAATAATTTGTATAACACAGCCGTAAAGTTTTCAAAATAAACTATAGTCGTCCCCAGTTAATTTTCAAGAATGTTTCTTAAGCATAGAAACCAATATAATTAGTCTGGAGAGCGCTGAGTTAAACACTCTGTATACCATAGAACTCTCTGAAAATATAAAGAAAAACGATTTTTATAATAAATAGAGAATAATTTGTATAACACAGCCGTAATGTTTTCAAAAATAAACTATAGTCGCCCCCAGTTAATTTTCAAGAATGTTTCTTAAGCATAGAAACCAATATAATTAGTCTGGAGAGCGCTGAGTTAAACACTCTGTATACCATAGAACTCTCTGAAAATATAACGAAAAACGATTTTTATAATAAATAGTGAATAATTTTATATAACTCAACCATAAAGTGTTCAAAAAATAAGTTATAATCAACCCAAGACCACAGCTTCCAGCCCGAAGCGTCGTCTGTACCGCACGTCGACTGGAACCGCGCCTCGACCTTCGACGGAGCGCGTGGCGCGTGTCCGCCACCTTCTGGAATGAGAGCGCCGAGTTAAACACTCTGTATACCATAGAACTCTCTGAAAATACCATAAAGAAAAAACTATTTTTATAATAAATTTGTAAATATCGAATAATTTTGTATAACACAACCATAAAGGGCCCAAAAAATAAGCCATAGTCAACCCAAGACCGTAAGGTCGAGTCCAGTTCGAAGCGCGGTTATTCTACCTGCCTGTCTGGATTGTACCGGAGGAGCCCCGACTGAGCGGTATTCTAGCGCCCGACTAGACTGTACCCTCGGCACGCCCGCGGCAGCATCCCCCGAGAAGCGGTACCGCTGACTGTACCACCGCAGCGCGGCGTTTGATACTTTCTCCTACTGGCCCACCCACGTTGCATACCCCAAGCAGGCGACTTCAACGCGCTACCTGAATAAGAAAGGGTAGAAATTTTCAAGAAACCCCTTTGGAAATACAGCCGTGGTTAAGAGACAAGCGTCTTTTGCTACCAGCTAGGTGTCTCGGGTTCAATCCCCGGGTATTTCAGAGCACTGAAAACAAAACTAATGGGGGGAGGAGGGGCCAAGGGGGCCAAGTGGCTAAGTGGCAATTAAAGCAATTGGCAATATTTTTTTAAATAAAAAAATAAAAATTACTTTTTCAAAAAATGTTTTACTTTTTTTTTGCATATTCTTAGAGCAATTGTCTAATTGGATATTATGTAGAATATTTTCTCACTGTCCTTGGGAAATTCGCTAGGCATTTTTTTTATGATTTGTTTAAAATCAGAATATCTGTGCCCAGACAATATTGGGATTTGTAGTAAAAAACACACAAACAAATAATATTTTTTATTTTCACAACTTTACATTTCTAAACTTTTTAGTTAGTTCATACATAATAATCAAGCGTCTCAGCTCTTCGAGTGCCTCCATATATCGCCGCAGTCTCTCGCTCATGCTTCAGAAAATATAATATTTGTAGTCTTGCCGACGGGCCCCAAGCTTGTTAAAAAATACCTTTTGTCACCATTCAATTCGTCAATTCGCTCTTGAGTTAATTGCTCCGTAAAACGCTGAGGCAGGATGGTCTTGAAGTCGGCAAATTCCACCACTACCTTTTCCCCAAACTTGGTATTTATTCTCTTAAAACACTGGATCTCAAATTTTTTATTTACTTCCAAATCTCGAACATTCACCAGATTTTTCACCAGCACATTGTTTAAACTATTTAAGAAGGACATGTTGTAAATGATCTGCGTGTCTGATGAGATCTTAGTTGAACCTCTCCTATATAGCTGTTTCAATAGGAGTGGGGAGAGAGTGGGGAGACGGGCAAAACCTAGGAGAGTACCAGACCAGACAGGTTTCGACAAGTCTGGTCTGGTGCTCTCTTAGTATCTCTACTCACCCCGATTATAACCACAAATATCGCCGTAAAAAGTGAGGTGTCAAAGGGAAATTTGAAAATCCATTTTCTCGGAAACTACGTCGAGCACCAAAAACTAAGGTGTTCAGGAACCTCGAAAATAGGGGGGTAGCCAAAATTAAAAAAAAAAACAGGCTGCGTATACACAGTGGGGAACTTACCAAAATTGTTTTAGAGATCGTGATTTGTGCAGTGAAAAGTGTAGTGACATTCTGAAGGAATACCTATGTGTCAGTTAGATGCTGAATGCGGAAAGTCCAAGATGTGCTAACACTCTTTTATTGTCCCATGTCCCATTAACCAGAGGTAAAAACATAAACTGTATATTTTTTCTTATTTAAATTATGGCAACGAAACGGCAACGTCGGGGCCGGCGCCATGTTCCCCACCAGAAAGCCTCATTCACATGCGTTCAGGTGCGCCTCGTTACGTGGGATTAGGGATAAATTGCCCCATTATTTAAACATGCAGCGAAAAAATTTTTTTTTGCGTTTTTGGCATATATGTACCTCCCTGATGACGTGGTTAAAATTATTGTATTTATGAATAAATCACCCTGTATATTATATTTTTCTTGAAATCGAAAAAAAAAAAGTTTTATTAGGCAAGAAAATAATAATAACGGATCACCCGTCCACGAACCGACTACGCGCGGCGTTGCTTGACTTTACCGATCGCTCTACCTAGGACAAGTATAATGATGTACGGCACCTTCTGACAGAAAAACCAAACTGCTGCTTCTTGTGCAGCCTACACAACAAATCTATTGATTTTCAAATTTACTAAAATATGTATACTGAAGGATTGCCCTTCTATAGGAAACAATTTCGCAATGTGTACGAAAGGTTAAATGAGCCTTTATCGGCCGGGTTGTGAATATTTGGTCACTTTTGACGGGCGATTTCTCCGCGTCTGACGTTTGATGTTTACATCTCGCCAAGGCCTACTTATTGAAAAAATCGTACAATAATGGGCTACATTATAGTACGATTTCTGTGCTTTTAATGACGATTTTGGGACATTTTAATGCCGATTTCAAGAAAAATATATGATTTAATAGTTATTATGATTGTGAAAGAATATTATTTAATATTCAATGCGACTCGACGGTGTGATTTTTCTGTAAGTATATTATTATTTTTTTTTCAGAAAAATTGCTTAACTCAATTATTTTTATTATTATTAATAAGATGATAAAATTTCACGTTCCCAATAGATTTGAAAGTTAGCGGCTTTATGGGACTATAAATTTCAGCAACTGGTAATATCATACCAACATCCAAGTTCTAATGGATGTGCTGGTGTTTTCATATTTGGATCGTTCGAGAAGGTAGACTAGGACAGCTGGTTTCCCGAACGACTCAAACCGAAATGGTAGCAGTTATAATAGTGTAACTTGCACTTGGAGGTGAAAAACCAACCAGTGGCGCCATCTAGTATTAGGCTGATAGGACCAGAGCCGAAATTTCACAAAACATAGTAAACACCAACAAGAACAAGTTAGGTTGGTGTTGAAATTCAGAAAACTACAAAATAAATGTGAAGAAGAAGTGACACAGGAAACAGGTTCATTGGCCATTCAACACTGTATATTCAAAATTTGTGGAAATCAACAAGAATCTGGCTGGGAGCCCTATCCTTGTGATCTTATAGTCGAAGAAATATTAAAAATATGATAAAATTTTACGTCCCCAATAGATTTTTACAAAAAGAAAGTTAGCGGCTTTATGGGACTATAAATTTCGACAACTACTGGTAATACCTATCATACCAACATCCAAGTTCTAATGGATATGCCGTGTTTTCATATTTGAATCGTTCGAGAAGGTAGACTACGACAGCGTTCCCTCTTATTAGGTACATCAAGGCAGCCATTAGAACTTAGATATGACCGTGCGCGGTAGTGTGATTGCCATTTGTTTTATTTTTCAACTTTTCAGGAACCCGAATTATCATATATTTTTCAATTTTGAGCGCTTGTAAAAAAAGACCATACGGTATTTTTAAATATAATTATTACATGAGCATTTTAGGGGATATCGAATAAGATGGAATAATCAGAATTTTGAAAAGAAATAGCTATACTCTGTTCAAATAGAACTGATAGCAGGCTGCCCTCATTATAAATTCAAGAGACTACCTGGGTCCGACAAAAAGCTTTAATGTATTTATCTGCCTTCTTTCTTGGGCGCACCCCGTAATCTCGAAATAACAATAGGCAATAAAATGCGAATAACGGAAATTATAAGCCATAGGCGGAGGGTCAGTTGCCAAATGGTTTGTTTGGATTAAGGGACAGATAAGAAAAATAAAAAGTATATTTATTTATTATCCTTTTTACCTGTTCCTAAAACCAACCGAATATAACAAACTATTTGATATTTATAATAATTACAAGAAAAGGTGATAATGGGCAAACACTCAATGTTAACAAAAAGAAAAAACTAGTAACGGCATACACGTGTTTCATGCTATTTGGCAATCATCAGTACGGTGTAACATTAACCAAATCAAAAGATAGGCATGATTTGGGAAGCAACAAATGAAGTCCAGGCAGGAGCCAACAGCACATTTGCAGCTTCAGTCAGCACGTCCCCTATTTTGGGTCTTGTACTAACATCGCCACGGAGGCTGCTAAAGCGACCTGTGTGGAAATCTTCATAACCCAAGATACAATGACAATAAGGATGTAAGATTAGCGAGTGTAAATGTAATATTTACAAGAAAAGGTGATAATGGGCAAACACTCAATGTTAACAAAAAGAAAAAACTAGTAACCGCATACACGTGTATCATGCTATTTGGCAATCATCAGTACGGTGTAAAATTAACCAAATCAAAAGATAGGCATGATTTGGGAAGCAACAAATGAAGTCCAGGCAGGAGCCAACAGCACATTTGCAGCTTCAGTCAGCACATCCCCTATCTTGGGGCTTGAACTAACATCGCCACGGAGGCTGCTAAAGCGACCTGTATGGAAATCTTCATAACCCAAGATACAATGACAATAAGGATGTAAGATTAGCGAGTGTAAATGTAATAATTACAGGAAAAGGTGATAATGGGCAAACACTCGCTAGTCTTACATCCTTATTGTCATTGTATCTTGGGTTATGAAGATTTCCACACAGGTCGCTTTAGCAGCCTCCGTGGCGATGTTAGTACAAGCCCCAAGATAGGGGATGTGCTGACTGAAGCTGCAAATGTGCTGTTGGCTCCTGCCTGGACTTCATTTGTTGCTTCCCAAATCATGCCTATCTTTTGATTTGGTTAATGTTACACCGTACTGATGATTGCCAAATAGCATGAAACACGTGTATGCGGTTACTAGTTTTTCTTTTTGTTAACATTGAGTGTTTGCCCATTATCACCTTTTCTTGTAATTATTACATTTACACTCGCTAATCTTACATCTTTATTTATAATAATGCTGACAGTTACAATTCAAAATATAAAGGACCGTCATGTTCTAATGCAATAATAAGAGGCTCAATTTCCAGAGTGTAGTCAATCAATTCATCAACATTCCACATTTTATTTTCTTCCGCAATAACACGTTGTATCGTATTTCGCCAACTTTCTGCAGTAATAATGTCCAGTGAATTGATCATCAGCTGCCGTACATCCTTAAGCTTATAAGTAGCGTTATATCTTGCAACATGTCCTTTCATTTGGGCCCATATAAGCTCTATGGGGTTAAACTCATTCAATGGTATGTCGGCAGGCGTTGCACCATCGTTCTTTTGCCATTTCGTCGACTACGTACTTCTTAAATCCTGACCTATGTTGCCTGGCTATTTTTAAAAGCTCTTTTTTTGACCATTCCTTCTTCAAATTGCAGCCCCTTCTCGTTTAGCCATTCAATAATATTCGCTTTTCTCCAAGATCTCGTTGGAAGCTTCTCCACTAGTCTAGAATGATAACTTGCATTATCAATTACAAGTATGGAATTATTTGGTATCCGCTCTATCATTTGCTGAAAATATTCTTCAAATACATCGGCCGTCATTTCCTCGTGATAATCTCTGGTACAATTGGATTGAAAATTTAATAAACAGCCATCTAGAAATTCATCTTCGCTTCCAACCTATGCTATTATTAACCCACGACCTTTTCCAATATATATATATATATAATAATACCTCTTGACCACCCTTCCATAAAAGCTTGCCGACAATTTTGAATATTTTTGTCTTTCCATACTTTTCAAACAGTATGTCCCTCCCCCAACCAAGTTTCATCCAAGTAAAAAATGTTTCTTCCCCCACTTCGAAATCTTCTTATCGCCCGTAGGTATTCTCTTCTCCAACAAATGATTTCGGGTTTGTCTATGAGAAATGAGAATAGACTTTCGGTTTTGTTTCTCCCAGCGATAATTCATGTCCTTAAGGACGGTTCATAATGTGGTTGTTCTCACTTAGGGCAAGACGTTGTCTTCATTCACAGCTTGTAAGATTTTATTTAATGTTGGTAGCTCTTTTTTGAAATAAAACTTGTGAACTATCCTTCTTATGGCATACTTAGCATCACTGTCGATTGGCGTTGGCTTCTTACCTGTTTTTTTCTTAGCTTCATTAAGTTCACCTGTGGTCCTTCTTTCTTTCAGATATCTATAAATGGTTGCCTCTCCCACTCCAGTTATATTCGAACATTCCACAACTATGCTGCGAACAGTGCTAGAGGGCTGCTGATGTACCAGTGCACCGTGAACATTTAAAACTATAGTTTTTTCTTTTGCAGAAAAATGGCTTTTGCAAACCTGGTTCGAGGGTCTTGGTATAAAACACGAACTCGAAGCCATACTACTATACTGCCAAACGAGGAATGAATATTTCACCTTTATGATTATTTCATTTATAAGGATTTTAGGCAAATAGGTGTAACTATATACCGTAATAAAAGGCAAATAATTAGGGTTTTAATAATTGCCTGCAGGGGCGAGCTGACCCGGCAGCAGAGGTCTGCGTCGCAGACGGGCGGCCAAATCCAGGAGCGGCCACAGGCCGCCCTTAATTTGCCAAAAAATATTTTTTCAGAAAAAAGTCTCTACATTACTTGCATTCGCCCTCAAAAAGAATATCGTCAGCAATGCAACAACACCATATTGATATCAATAATATTTATAAGTATAAACCTGTAACCCGTCGGCGGCGTCGGTCGTCCGTCGGCAGTCGGCACTACCTCTATTCTGGTCTTTGCTCTGTGGCAACTGCGCGGCGCGGCGTGAAGTTTTTAGGGCGCAAATTTCGTAAGGGATTCACATAACGCGTGTAAGTGGTGTTTTATGTTTTACTTGTAGTTTTTGTTTTTATTTTTTTATATTTTAAAACATTTTTTATTTTAAAGAAATATTTAAATTGTTCCTTTCAGTCTGGAAATTCTACCAGACCCAAAACATATTACTCATTATAATAAGACCGATTGCCTGTGGTACCTATTTTATCGTTATAAATATACAGTGTCCTCCAAAAAGTTCTCATCATAGGGGGGAATTTTTAATTAACGTTTTATTTTGAAATTTAATTTTGGGATTACCTTTTGCTTTAAAAAAGATGAAAAATGAACCACTCAAACGTGGTCATGTGACTTTCGTTATCTGTTAAAAATGACATTTAAAAAAATATATCGCCAAAAATGAGTTTAGTTGTTAAAATATCAAAAAGTTTTACTTGAAAAAGTTGTTTCTTTTTCAATTTTACGTAAGTGCATCAATTTAGAACTGGAAAACGTAATGTAACTAAATTTATACCCTAAATGCTAGACGGTACATCAACTTTGCAACAAACGTTAACAGAATTTTAAAGCGTTAATATCATTTTCCTTTGAAAAATACCTATTATTATCGGTAATTAGTAATAAAAAGTAAATAGAATGATAAAGCTAGTGATATAAAAAAGTTTTTAGGAAGTTACAAGTTTTTAAAATTTTCAGAAATTTAATACCTATATATATTAAAAACTGTCAAAAAACTAAATCTTTTGTTAGAGCATTCAAATTTGGTACACTTACGTAAAATAAAACTTTTTGATATTTTAACAAACAAACCCATTTTTGGCGATATATTTTTTTAAATGTAATTTTTGACACATAACGAAATCACATGACCACGTTTGAGTGGGTCATTTTTCATCATTTTTCAAGCAAAAGGTAACCCCAAAATTAAATTTCAAAATAAAACATTAATTAAAAATGTCCCCCCTATGGTGCAAACTTTTTGGAGGACACTGTATATTTTTGAGAATACCTATTATTATTTTTGTTATACCTACATAATAATGTTTGCTATTACCTCGAAGGAAAACCCTAGAAAGGCAACATTTTTGAAATTTTTATAACCTGAAAGATTTTTTTTATTATCTATATTCTGCAGACGGGCGGCCACTCATCTAGGAACGCCACTGATTGCTTGTATTAAATAGGAATTAATATAATTACCCACATTCTAAATATTATACATAATTGCCTCAAAGAGGGCATTATTATTATAATCTAATAAAGATAACTTCTTACTTTTATTTTCAATGTGTAAATAGGAAAATTATCCATGAAAATATATTTGTTGTCTGAAAGAGATTTTGATAATAAAAAAACAAAATTTTGCACACCTACGCCACTCATTTGATGGACAAAAACTATATTTTTAAAGATAGTTTTTCTATTTTACACATTGAAAATAAAAGAGGATAACGCCGCCTATGGTTTACGATCATTTTATGGCCCTGGAACCTCCCCTGTGCTATCAATTCTTTTTGAGCACAGTATAATATGGCTTTCCGAAATTTGGGAGTATAAACATGACCGTACCTAGTAGGCCATGAATTAGGGTTTATGTTGGGCTCAAAAATCCTGCTCCCAACCCTCTAGAAACCAAGAAATAATTATTTTGTTATCTTTATAAAAGCGAAAATTGTACAAGTGCGTTTCCACTTAAAAAGGCACATACTGTAGGTACCTATAATATTGAAATACAGAAAAGCAGTAAAATTAATTTATGGACCAATTCGGCACAAAAATTACACATGGGTGTAACAGACAATATTTGGAAATTATTCTTAACCTTTTTTTGATTTTTTAAATACAGGGTGTCCTTAGAAAACCTCATATTGAACAAAAAAGTTTATACGCACATATAGGTTCAAAAACGCTTAATAAGAAAAATACAGGGCATTGCAAATGACCGTCTAAGTACACACGATAAAAAAATAGTTTTTTTACTACTAACCGGAGAAATCACCATTATTTACCTCATTCCTCTAATGAGAAGTAATATTTCTCTACCTAGGTAAATAATGATAATAAAAAAATACCTAGATAAATAATGAAACAATTTCTATATGACATTTAAAATTATTTTCATTTTGTCAGCTTGACAACTGAACTCGCAGGCTAAATCTATTCAAATATGTAAAATGTGGTAGTTGTAAAAAAATTCTATATACACTTCGGTTGAAAAGGCCATTATTTACCTCGCATATTATATTATATATAAAAATGCTCCGTAAATAATGGTTCACTTCTCAACCTAAGTGTAAATATACTATTTTTTAAATGTAATAAAGTAATAACTAAAACGAACGTTGAAGAAACTCTGAACAGTTTATATGGATATAAGTGAGAAACGTATAGGTCGATTTTCAGATGCAACCTATCAGTGTCTTTTGAAAAACACATTTTTCATGTAAAATTTAATAGGCACTATCGATAACCCAACAAATATTTTAAACATGGCATATATAGGCAACTTACACGCCTGCACGCCACTGGTGCAATTAAGTGAACAACAAGGAAATCCATTCACATCCTGTATCTTTCTTATTAAGCGTTTGAATTTTTTTGCTTAATACAATTGGCTTTTCTACTATCAGCTTTATTTATGACATTTAGAACTGGACAAACCTATATACATAAAACCCATCCCTAATATGTTTGCAATAGGAAAGCAGAGATTGTGAGTTTGAAGTTTGAAACCAAGCAAGTCTCATTTGCAGAATCTCTACTTTCAATTAGAGAAGGGGACACAGTTTATTAAACAGTTGGGGATCTGGAGAGGTTCGGTGAATATATATATTTTTTATTTTTACACTAGAAACTCTGAACAAAAGGGGGTTTCTAAGAAACAACTTCAGCGCTTTGAAGCCAATGTATTGCGATGCGTCACACATCCCCTGCTTCCTTCCAAAAGTTAAAAAAAATGTTAATTAGTTTTTCGATTTTCGTTTTTGGACGCGTCATCTTCAAATGTTTTCCCAATATAATGACATCATTAAGACCTACTAGGCAGGTTTTCCAAATAGCTCAAAATCTTGAATTGCCATATACCACTGCCGGTGGAAAATGCAGTTTTTTCTTTGTCTTGTGGATAACCATTTCTAACCAAACAGTGTCCAGGGTGTTGCTTATTGCTTATCATCTGGGGAGACCATGAACAAAATTAAAATTTAAGGAGAATATACCTACGCCATTTTGGATATTGTAAAATCATCCACTCTTGCACTTCTATACAATAATGCCACATCGGTTCACCATGAAACATATTATAATGTGACATTTTCTAAAGCCAAACTATGGAAGGTCGCTTTTGGAGCCAAATATTTTGGTGGCAAACCAGTGGATTATACTTGGCATTAAAAACTTTTTTTTACCGAATTAGTAAAGCAATAATAGTTATTTATTATATGAAAATGTGTATAGAAAATATCGTGCCCTAGCAAGTCTTCTATATTTGTGTAAAGGCAGATCGTTAGAAGATCCCGAGAAAATCAGTTGTTGTTATTCTCCTTAAACTTTGCTCTAACTTAGAGAATAAAATAACAATGAAATAAAGCAAAACCTTTCATGCAACATGAAGTTCAAAAACTAATATGATTCTTTCAAGAGATTTGATTTTCCAGGAATACTTTCTGAGATGAAATAACGTGTAGATACTTAGAAATTTATTAAATTATCTTCGTTCATATCGTGCCATATTCTTATGTAGGGTACTTGCAACGAGCTTCAAAGAGGTTGGTTGTTATTTTCCTATTTTATATTCTGTTCCTAAAATTATATTTTTTGCCTAACTGTTGTATCAAACATCAAATGTAATCTTCGTCAAGCCACATTCAAGGACTCTAAACACAAACACAAATCAATATTGCCTCATCACTGATTGCTGTAAAATATTTGCATATGCATTATGCATGCCCAGCAATAGTCTAACCAGGTGTTTCTTACGGTCGTTGACTTGGATAGATATCCCCTTATTGGCCCGATCTCTATGTGACGGTAATTTGTGATTTGCAATTAGATTACGAATCTGTGCATATCATGAATGCTGACGCAGCCGCAGCCAACCCATCGAATTCGGCCGGCACCCGGCTAACTTTACAGTTGAACGCTCGCTTTCAGAGCTGCGAAAGTGCAGCGGTATTGCCCAGTGTTACCTGTTTATGGGCAGAGTTTGGAAGCTTCGATTATATGAGAATTTGTGTGTTTTGGATGGTGCGATCGTTTGCATGATAATATAGACCGCAACAAATACAACAGGCGAAATTTTCGGGACTCGCATCTAGCTTAAGATAGATATTGAGAACATGGAATAGACAAAATCGCATAGTTTATGCATTGAAAACAATGCTTATAGGTCTACTTTTGTTGACAGGCTTCCGACTAACTTTACAGATTAGGGCTCGCTTTTAGAGCTGCGAAAGTGCAGCAGTATTAGCCGTTTATGGACAGAGTTTGGAGGCTTCAATTACATGAGAATTTGTCTGTTTCCTTAGATGATATATAAACTATAAAAATAAATCTTGAGAATTTACAACAATTATCACAAGATGTCAGTAGCATTACTGTGATTCAGTCACGTTTAATGTAATGAAAAATTAACGTAAAATTACTTTTGTAATTTGTAAAATCAATTAGGTATATTATTATATATACAGAATGGCGGTCATAATAAACTTATTTTACTGCAAAATCGCGTCACATATAGAAATGTAATTTAAATAATTGTGAAATTACATCACTATGTGGGTAAAATTCGATTTTGTCAGGTATATTTTTACTTTTAATTCAATGTAAAATTACATTTACTTTACTTTATGTAATTTTACAAGTATACGGCTGAAAATTATGTTAAGTAAATAGGAAATGTAAACGTAAGGCTTATAATGTAGTAGGTATAATAATAAAAAGAAGCCATCCAACTAACAGTTAATTTTACAAATGACCATCATACCGATACAAATGTGAATCAAAACTAAAAACACTTTTTGAGGAGGTTTCAAGCAAAACCATATAAATCCATCATAAACCATTCGTGGGAAATGTCGATTTTTTTATAGTGGAAAAAGGACTGTCTATGGCGATTGATTTGGTGGTATATTCTATTGAAAATATCAAAGTGAAGCTTTTTCTAAAAAAATTATTTAAATAAATTATTTTATTATGTAATTATAACAAAAACAAAAATGGATTTATTCAGTTTTGCTCGAAACGACTGGATTTATTCGGTTTTGCATGAAAATGTATTGCCACTTTACCAGAACACATTTTTGTAACTAATAAAAAACATCAGACCTTTTGTGTTTATTATGAAAACAAAAATATAAAAAACTAAAAACATGTTTCTGTTAATAAACTTAAGTAAGTATAACAACTCAAAAAAGGCATTTTTCAATATACCAACTAACCAACACAAAAAATTATATGTGTAGAGCAACTTCTAAGCAATCGCACTCGTTTAGATCATCTCCTTCGTCTGATCCTTTTTCTTCATTAGTTTCGATTCGTACCCCACATAATAGTTTCCTATACCACTCAAACTTCTGGTCTCTTTCCCACTCTTTCCCAAACTGTTTTTCCATAAGCTGCCTTACACTTTGTATCTTTTTTTGGGGAATATCATTTCGCAACGTGACCTGTGATAGCAAAAAATTATTTATTGTTTTCCCTCTTTTATAAATTGATTTTGTACGTTCCGACTCGGCCTCAAATCGGTAATGCTGAAAGCATGCAACTGAAATTTTAATTTGTCCAGTTTTCTGAATATTATTTTTTTGTAGAGAGATTCGCTTTAAATCTGATATTCCAACAATTTTTTTTGTAATTCTTTTTTATCATAAATTTCCCAGTCTTGTCCTAAGACCTTTACATTTCCAACTGTTGAATAGTAATCGATATATTCTTCTTTAGAACAAATAGTTGGATTTTTCCTAAATATCTTTTCGACACGTCCGAAAACCCTGTCTGCGGGCATGAAGCTATGACCCCTTACTGGGTAAGTAATGACGACTTCAATAATATTGTCTGGTGAATCCTTCAAGAGCCAATACATTAACATATGTATAATGTGGGAGTTCTTATTTTGACCCCCACATCCATCGCAGAACAATCTAATTTGAGTTATGCCATCCAGTTCCAGAGATTTTAGATAATGATACAAAGCGGAGCCAATCTCTGTAGCACCTCTTCCAGCCTGGTTTTCTGTCCAAATATAAAAAGTGGGATTTCTAGACGTCATGCCGACACAGCAAAAAGAATAAAGGCTTATTTGGTGTGAATAAAATGCATCGGAAATACAAGTACGTGGTAATGGCTGCACCTGTTGTAAGTCGAAGCAAAACGTCAAAGAATTTTTTCTGGCTCTTGCTTACAAAGGTGGTAAAAAGCTGATGCTCTCTTTTTATGGACTCTGTATTCAGTTATGAAACTTCTTTTTTTTGTTTGGTCTTTCTCCGATTTAATCTGATGCTTGAGGCGAGTACATTGGGAACATGTGTCAGAACCGGGAGAAGAAAAGCCAATGTTAAAATTTGATAAAAAAACCCTCCGAAACATTGCGTAGCTCACGCGGTACTGACTTTCTATCCCTTCATTATACATTTTCTTTAATTTTTTAATACTTAGGTTGGCAGGCAATTAAACCCTTTTAGATTTGCTTCGATTATAGTGGCTTTCAGTGCAACGCAATTTACCGATAAATTCACGGACCTTTTCTCTCTTCGAAAAAGACTTTCACCTCGTCGTTCCTTAGGACATTCCCCTGAGTCAACAATCTTGCACAAGTTGAACAACCTATAATTTTTAATTGCCAAGGCTGCCATAAAAAACTTTCTGCAAACTTTAACAACTTCCTGTCTTGATTGTCTCCCCTTAATTTTTAAGAAGAAATTTGCTGCTCTTGTTCTTGGTCGAGGATTAGCTTTTACAGTTCTTTTTCGCTTGGTAGCGGAAACAGTTATCATATGGCAAAGTTTCACATCTTGAACATTCTTATCGTTGACCACATACAGCTTCCTTTTCATTTCTTTAATATCTGATTTGTTAACTCTTTGGCATTGATAAGTTTTGTTGTTATGTGTGCACGGCCTCTTAAATTCCAATAAGTCAGGATCTGGATCTTGTTACCTAAAATAATAACAATTTTTGTTATACAGGTCTGTCTCTCCTACTGATAATCGGAACTAACTAACTAATATGTAGGTATCTTACCTTCCCGGCCTTCCCCGTTGTTTTGTCTCTCTTCTTTTCTTTTTTCTCGATCCCTCATTAGCATCATTTACAGCTACGGTATCTCCCAAAACATCCTCTTCCATAATTAATTATTATTAGTTCGGCAACCTTACTAACAAAACGCGTTCCAACGCGTACTAACAGATTAAAAATACGAAATATCTTGACGCAACGGGCCCACCATGCACAGAAACACCGCTCAGACTGCAGCACACAATACACAAACAAACGAAGCAAATCTAAGCTAAATCCTGTGACCTTGAACAAATGCTACCATCTATTGAACAAATGCTACCATCTATCATCTGAAAAGTGTACCAATTAATTTGCGAACATCGGATCCTGTAATAGTATCGTTGGATTTATTCGGTTTTGAACGAAAAATGGATTTATTCGGTTTTGCTTGAAAACGTATATTTACCCCTGAAAATTTAATAGGATTTATTCGGTTTTGCTTAAAACTAAGTGGCTTATCATTAGCGATTTAACAATTTCGATCTATACCCGTCGCTATAACATTTTCAATGAACTAAAAAAATAAGTCACCTAATAGCAAAAAAATTTAGGTAGTTTTTTTCTTTGTTAACTGTAGAACCATAATAATAATAATAATTTAACTATGCAGTATAACTGTAAGAACTAGGTACTCTTTTTTTCTTTTACATAAAAGCCCTAGAGGGAATTCTTTGAGTGATGTGGAAGTAAAAAATTTAAGTTAGTACCTATAAATTGATTTCCACATTCTATAAATTAACATGTTCTCTCAAAGGGTCAAATGTAGAAAGGTAGGTATCTTCCTATAAAAATTTATTTCCTTGTGGATTCATAATTATTATTCATTTTTAAAAACAGGAATAAAAATAATCGCATATAATTCAGGTCAGATTAGTTTTAAGTTCGGCGCAGGTTTGGTTAGGTTTTAAGGTCCGCGGCGCGAAGCGCGTGTGCGTGTGACTTGTGTTTCTGTTCTGTGCCAATTGCCGGCCAGGCAACTAATCTTTCATTAAATGTCAACTACTAATTAATGTGTACCACCGATATCCGATATCCTCAATATCGTATATTTGATAAATCATAACATAAACTTAAAAAATACAGGTTAAACAAAATACAAAGCATTCGGTCTTGTTTTTATTTAGCATTGTTTAGCGCTTTTTCGCTTGGTTGGAACGAGCTCGGGGGGGCTGCAGCCCGGCAGCCCCCCCCCCTGGTTGCGCCACTGCTTATCTGTAAAGTTAGTCGGAAGCCTTATACCGAATTCATTGGGCGACTCGCTGACTGTAAATCTAATAATTGCAAATAACAAACTGCCGTAAATTGCTAACGGTGCAATGGGCACTATGGTTGGGAATGTAAATATTTTGGACAACAAGCGCTGTAAGACATTATGCTTTGGCGCTTTGCCTTAGAATGCGGGTGGGTGTCGCTTGATGATTGAACTCAATATTGATTATATTATTATAGACTGTGTTCGAAAGATACAACGTGCCGCACGGGACTCGGAAAATAGGCCTCGTGGGTTACTCTGTATATAATCTGATCAAATCAAACTTGTTATGGCTGTTACAACCGAATTGTCCATATCACAGAATTTCTAATGCTTGTCTTTCAATTAGCTTTCTAGCCGTTTTCATGTATGGCACGGTTTCACAATAAACACAGAAAGAAAAAAATGCGAAAAATTATTGGTCTTATTCACTCCATAACTTGCTTACCTAAAATTATTTCTTCTGCAACTGTCAACAAAAGTAGACCTGTAAACAGTGCTTTCACTGCACATACCTACTATGCGATTTTGTCTATTCAAAGTTCTCCGATATACAGGGTGTTCACTTTTAAGTGGACACAAATCAATAAAAAAATGATTTGTTGGGATATATATTCAAAAAAATTTTTTGATACAAAGGTCTTCAAAATGCGCAACTTACTACGTGAACACATTTGTCAAATTGCAATTCCAGGGCCGGCTAAGATTTTTTTTAACCCCGATTTTCACAAAATCTATTTAGGCATTTTTTTATCGAAAATCTGACCATACAGCGTTAATTAGGACCCTCTAAAACCCTTAAGTTCAAAATTTGAACTAAAAATATACAGGGAGTTTGGTTTTACAGCGCCTTAAAGTTGCGCAAAGTAGTGATTTCGAGGGCCCCTGGAGAGTCAAGCGTGACATGGAATGATTTTAAAACAATTGAAGAGTTATCAGGACCACCCAAAGTATTGATGGACGAGCCTGCAAGAAAAAATAATACAGGATGTTTTTCTCTACCGCTGCTGAATGTTCAGACTTTTTTCGAATTTTATTCTGATCAAGTTTGCCGTGCTTTTTGAAACAAAGTTACTAATAACAAAATCTATTTAATCTTAACAAAAAAATAACACATACAACAAAAAATAATTGAAGCTTGCGATTCCGTAACAATAGATGAGTTAAGACGAGTTGTTTCTAATAACAAAAAACGCCTTGAAAAATGTATTACGTTAGAAGGCGGTTATGTTGAAAAAACCCCGATAGTTTAAGATCTAAATATTTTGTTTGTTATTTTATTGTTAAGATTAAATAAATGTTGTTATTAGTAACTTTGTTTCAAAAAGCACGGCAAACTTGATGAGAATAATATTCGAAAAAAGTCTGAACTTTCAGCAGCGGTAGAGAAAAACATCCTTTATTATTTTTTCTTGCGGTCTCGTCCATCAATAGTTTGGGTGGTCCTGATAACTCTTCAATTGTTTTAAAATCATTCCATGTCACGCTTGACTCTCCAGGGGCCCTCGAAATCACTACTTTGCGCAACTTTAAGGCGCTGTAAAACCGAACTCCCTGTATATTTTTAGTTCAAATTGTGAACTTAAGGGTTTTAGAGGGTCCTATAACGCTGTATGGTCAGATTTTAAATAAACAAATGCCTAAATAGATTTTGTGAAGATCGGGGTTTAAAAAAATCTTAGCCGGACCTGGAATTGCAATTTGACAAATGTGTTCACGTAGAAGGTTGCGCATTTTGAAGACCTTTGTATCAAAAATTTTTTTTGAAAATATCCCAACAAATAAATTTTGTATTGATTTGTGTCCACTTAAAAGTGAACACCCTGTATATCTTAAACTTGATTGAATATAGTTGTTGCGGTCTTGGTCCATACTATCATGTAAACGATTGCACCTACCAAAACATACAAATTCTCATATAATTGAAGCTTCCAAACTCTGCCCATAAACAGGTAACACTGGGCAATACCGCTGCACTTTCGCAGCTCTGAAAGCGAGCGTTCAACTGTAAAGTTGGCCGGAAGTCTGCCGAATTCGATGGGCTGGCTGCGGCTGCGTCAGCATTCATGATATGCACAGATTTGTAATCTAATTGCAAATCACAAACTACCGTAACAGAGAGATCGGGCCAATAAGGGGATATCTATCCAAGTCAACGACCGTAAGAAACACCTGGTTAGACTATTGCTGGGCATGCATAATGCATATGCAAATATTTTAGGGCAACCTGTGATGAGGCAATATTGATATGTTTGGGTTTAGAATCCTTAAATGTGGCTTGACGAATATTACATTTGATGTTTGATAGAACAGTTAGGCGTAGGTAGGGAAAATAAAATAGAAAATTAAAAACGAACCTGTTTGAAGCCCTACATAAGAAGGGCACGATATAAACGAATATAATTTAATAATTTCCCCGGTCTCTGAAAGTATTTCTTGAAAGTGGAGTTTCTTAAATAAACCTTATTGGTGTGTGAACTTTATGTCGCGTGGAAGGTTCTGCTTTATTTCATTGTTATTTTAGACTCGAAGTTAGAGCATAGTTGAAGGGGAGTAACAACTGTTTTTCTTGCTAAGGCGCGATGTTTTCTATGGCCATCTTAGGACACTATTGTTTTCGCCACAAGTCGTTCTATGCCTCATGCACTCTCTATGAATCCGTAATGCGAAATTGTAACCCAAATATCCCAATAAAAATTGTTGGTTTCATTACAGTAACCACAACTATTCGATTACCAAACTGAAACCATTGTTAGTAATTTAATATAGTTGCGGAAATATTTCGGCTTTCTTTATAAATCCATTAAAACACTTAAATGGGGCATTTAGATAGGTCACCCGCAGCACCTATTTTAGTAACGTTATACGACTTTAAAAGCATGTAACCTATAGTAGAGTAAATGTTTCCATCACCTTTATATAACCTACTTATACAACGCCCTAAATAAATAAAATAAGCCGATGTGATAATTTATTATGCGGTAACTTTATTTCTTCATGTACAGTAGGTTTTTTATTATTGATGGCGTTTACAGATAGGTTTTCAACTATTTCCAATACAGCAAAAATTAACAAGAATATGTCTTTTTATTTTTTATAGTTTTAAAAGTGACATTTTGCCACCCTAATCGTGTAATCGGCCCTTTTAATGCCGTTTCTTAGAATAAAATGGAAATAATCTTCAAAGTTACACTCATACCCTATATAAAAAAGTATCTACTCTTTAAAGGCATTCCAAACATGTAATAAAATATAGGGTGTTCTATTTCAAATTAGCGAGTTAACTTAGGATTTGCTTATGTGAATCGTCCGGTATGTTCTTCAGAACTTTATCTCAATATCGGTCCAAAATTGTTAAGTAGGCAATTTTCAGTCCAAGCTATAGCCCAAAATCTTATTTTTAAAGATACACCCCTAATATCCTGTACCAAAAAGAACATACTCTTTAGGCTTTCCAAAAATGTAACAAAATGCAGGGTGTTCCATTAAAAATAAACATAACTTTGAGTCGCTACTACTTATTGGCTCACCCTGTATATTGGAAAATATTTTCGGAATGTACCTAGTAGTCATGTTTCTCTACAAGTTTTGTCTATACTTTTTTTCTAGCATTAACAATGTAGAAGATATTATAGACCACCGCGGCCTACGTAACTCACCAAGTATAATGATAATAAAATTCTTAATTGAGGTTCATGTCGATTTTGTTCTATATTTGCATCATGGTGTCTCTTAGTAAATTACCCTTAAAAGCTTTGTCGATAATAATATCACTCAGAGTAACGTTATATAAATTGAAACAATGCTATAAAACTCCTGTAGTATTTTTTTATAAAACTATAAGTTTCCTATATATTCATAGGTAATATTATAAGGCTACCAAGTAGTGTTACTACGCTACCAGTATTGTTACTATATAAAACCAAAAGTAATATAACATGTTACGCCACTTAATTAATTATAACCCTACACCTACATTGATTTTATATAACATATAACCCTTGTCTATCCATAGACAAGGATATAACCCTTATACACTCAAAGTACTGGAGGTGATAACCGGTTCCTTTCATATAAAACTTCGAAACTTTCATACAACATTTAGGTATATAACAAGGTACCACTTGTGCTAACGAAAAATGTTTATTGGGATAGATACTAAAAATAATCATACCTATTAATGTTTAAATCAAACATAGTTTGCATTAGTGTAAAATTGACACACAAAGAAATATAATATTTTGAAGGTTGTAGAATTACATCAAACAAAATTTTATTTGCTCATTTCTAGGATTTTTTTAATGTAATAATTTTTATTATTGATACTTAATATCGTTATCAGGTCGAATTTTATATAATAGGTTGAGAAGAACTATCATTTCCTAACAGCAAATTGAGCAAAATATCAGATAAATTAAGTAAAACCTGGACCGACACAATATAGTGGTGGTCCAGGTAAAATTTATACCAAAGAAAATATATTTTTAAAACGACACTATAAAGCAAATACACAGAATATGTTTCCCGAATAACCACTGTCTTACTGTGAGAATTTTAATTATTAGGGCTGGCTACTTACATATAACATCATTACGGGAATGTGGTATTTGCAATATCGGCGCCTTTTGGTAGGAATTAAGTTAATCAATCATCAACCCCAAAAGTGTTTAAACCAGGGCTTAACGACTCCATTTTTAAATCATTGTCACATTGTAATAAATCAACTGAATTTTTATGGTCGGGCCACCCTACAGCGGCTATTAATTTTTATCTCAGTAACAAATGTACCTACAAATACAAGATTGATGAACGGCCTGCAAAAACAAAGCGTACAGACTGGACGAGCCGACCTCGAGTGCATTAATTTTTGAAGGCTGTGTGGTAAGGGAGGATTAGTTTTTTTGCTGCTCGTTTAAACCGACAGTTAAGCATTAATAATTCTTGTTGTTTTTGTACCGAGAAGAACTCAAACAAATGGAAAGACGTTTGTTGGAGGGTGTTGGGCCTTAAATGCAACAACATATTTGAAGGGCATATACAGGAGTCATTTAGTTTTTGCCATTATTGTATAATTTAACATAAAATAATTGATAAAAGCACCGACAAAATACATTTGAAAGATGGATTTAACCAACTACCAGCAAAATCGCCACAATGTAGCTCACAGAACACGTCCCTAACCTTGTCGCAATTGTAATGTATTCAGTTAGTTTTATGCCCTTGGTTAACTGAGTTTTAATTGGATTGTGCTCGCCTTATATAATGCAGTGTTTTAGTTAAATTACTAACTGTTTATTTAATGTACTCACGGGTGTTGTTATGTATAACGCGGCTTATAAGAATTTAAATGTGAAAGGAAAGTAATTATGATTTATGAAAGTAGGAATCAACAAATTAGTACTCAGGAGGTGTTCAACCACCTAGTTTACAACATATTTTTATACAGTGACTTTAATCAAAATAGGGCCCAAAAAACTTGATGCAGATACCGCGGTATACGTAGGGGAATAAAAACAGTTTAACATGGAAATTTTTTGCAAGAACTGTCACAATCCAAATATAGTATCATCATTTTTAATATTAAAAGAGACTAAATTTGGGCTGCCTTATCTAGAAAAAAAATAGTGACGCATTTTTCATAAATAAAAATGTCCCATTTAATTTGTCGCGTCACAGTTGACAGTTTGTTCTGTACGTACTCTAAAAATTTGATAAAAATTATTGGTAATATCCGTGATTAACATAAGTCCCAATGGATCCCACTGAGTGATGTCAAATCTTTTATAATTCTGCGTTTACATCATCAGTATTGAATCCTACGGTTTTCAATCCTCTATATAGTGACATTATCCTATTATACTTATTCCACAGTAGGTTGGTGCACATTCTGGCCAACTTCTGTCTGGAAATATCGGCTTGACTTGAAATTTTAAATCTGATTGAATTTCAATTTGTAGGGTTTACGCCGTCTATTAGAGTCCGCTCCAGTGAATTCAAACCTCTCTCAATCGGATCGAACACGTCTAGATAAACGTAGTCATAGTTACGAATGGAAATAAATAATCGATTATGACCGTAAATTAAACTAGGCATAGTAAGTTTTAAATAAATTTTAAAATAAAGTGATTTTCATGCGCACTTAATTTAATGTCGAATAGCTAATCGAGAATTCCTATTTTAAATAATACGAAACTCTCAGACATCCTCTTTGTTTTGAAAATAAATTAAAAATACTTAATATTTTTGATTTAACTTGAGACAGATAATGTCATAGCAGTTATCTTAAAAATGCCAATAAAATATCTATTACATTAAATGCTCTTAGTATTTACACCTACTTTTCAAAACAAACAGCACCATATTCTTAAACAATTCATTTTTCCAGCTTCAGCATTTCGCCTGCTGCATACTTGAAGCATTCTCATTTTTTAGTATTACATATTTTACGGAGATGTCGAGTAACCTTTCTTGTTTAGGTCACCCCATGTTGGAAAAGTTCTATTAGGACTATATTTTTAGACAAATTCGGAAAGTTCATAAACCTCAAAATTATTGCTAAATTGCTAAATTGCAAATCCAACTTTTCCGTTAATGACAAATCGAACCATATCGGGCGATTGCCCGCGAAGTGCCGACTTGGTTTCCACTAATGGTTTAAAAACCGGTGGTCCGCATTTCGGGGGATCAGTGATCGACGATTGGTTCCAGGCGCCCCGGCTCGTATTGCACTACTCAACTTACACCTCAACACCTCAACTCTACTCAACCCTACGGAACGACGATAGAATACTCTTCAGGATGACGACGGGATACCCTGGTTGACAGCCGGTGACTTCCCCCTGGTCGGCGAGCGAGATGTTGGACTCACCAGTAACAAACATTATCCTATATAATGTAAGTGCTACATATTTCTCCCTTGTGGGAAATGATTCTATCTCCGTACAAGGTATAAATAAATAGTTTTAGTTTTGTTTAAATACGTCTCAATTATTGATCTACATCTGATGCTCACCCCCGGTCACGATTCCAGTCGTGACAATATGCATCCCTGCCAAAAGATTTGTTAAGCGTGGGATCGATCGAAAGCAAATATATTAAAAAAATTGGTATTTTGAGGCCATCTATTAGCTTACTGTTAAATTTATGTGGAAAATTTCACTGCAACGGATAAATCAATAAAAATTCTTAACAAACGTAACGGATTTGCGTTCTTCATTCAGTTTGCGCTTGAATTGGGAACGTGAGACTCAAGCACCGGAAATGTTAAACTTCATTTCTTTCAAGTTGTAAGGTTTCAAGGAGCTGTTGTAAAACCTGCACAAGTTCGAAATGAGTTTTCCTTCGTTCCCCATAAAGCTGCTGAAATTGCCAGTTTTTACAATACAGGTCTGTTGCCCATTCAACACTCTTAGTGCACTGCCAGTCATGCTGGTTCATCAACCTTTGTTAAATTACCGACTAATTCTCTTAAAACTCTGTGAAGTGAGAAGCGATATAGGAAATAGCACTTTACAATTTATATTTATCGAATTGGTCACAAATTTACCTGATTTTCAATACTTTACTAATAAAACAAACTTACCTAGGTGAAGTCTTGTCGTAATTCTATTCAATATCCGTTTCGAAGATATTAACTAGTTAGTAGGCCTCTGGAATCTATCGAACATGATTAAATTTTGATTTTTCCTTTATTCACCCACTTAATAACCCTATTTTCACCAGTTGTTGGTATTTCGTTTAAAGATTGTTACAACTGATTGATGAGTGGGTGAATTTTTTACTGTAATTTTGAAAATGAAGATTGGGGGTCTTTCAGCAGATATAGTCTTCAAAAACTAAACCATTCTTAACAAGTACCAAGTTTTCGTTCTTATGTTTAGGACTTCATCAGGACTAGAGAGAAAAAAATTGCAATTAAGTATATTTTCTACTCATTTATACAGGGTGTTTCTAAATTATAGTGACAACGTAATATGACGGATAGAAAATATCATTTTGAACAAAAAGTTTCCTATAAACATGGATCCTAAAATGCACAATAAGAAAGTTACAGTGTGATGGAAGTATAGTTTGAAAAACATATTTATCGCAATAACTGAAGTTCAACAATTTTGTGTAAAAACGATTTATTCACATCGACCAGAGGCGGAGGGGCGGGGTAGCACAATGGGTTTTCTACTCATAACTTTTTTGAGGTTATCTTTTTGGTCTCGCAGGTTCATCATTTTAGTGCATATTTTTGTTTTGCAACAAAAATGTACTCTTGTTTCATAACGATAAAATCCAAGACACCTATTAACTCCAAAATTCGAAAAAAAAATTTCAACTACCGCTTTCAAATTTTACAAAATAATCGTACCATTTAAAGTGACAAAAAATTTCCTATGAACTATGTATCAAGATTGAAGTGGACAAAATATCCATTAGGCATTTTTTCTTAATTTTGAACGTAGAATTCATCTGTAAAACATTTAAATGCGGTAGGAAATAATTTTATTTTTCGAATTTTGGAGTTAACAGATGTTTTGGTGCACATTTTGCCGAGTTCAATAATTACACTGTAGGTACATGTTTACAATAAAAAATTTAGAAATTATTTGGCAAAAAATAATTTCTAAATTTTAAAGAAGAAATCATTCTATAATTATTATTCTAAATTGCCAATAACATCAATATTTGGTAAACTTTAAGGTCATTGGATTTGGTTTCCTCGAAATTGCACAGTGATTTACTTGCATACTTGTCTAATGTCATTGGATTTGGTTTCTTCGAAATTGCAGAATAATTTAAGTGCATCCTTGTCCGATGTCGACGACCTTAACAAACATTTTTCAGACTCGACACCTCCACTCATTACAGACAGAGAGTTTGTATAAGAATTTTTATAAAAACCATACAAAAGGCACAGTTCTTGAATTTCTGATATTTCAGGAAGTTAGGTAAATGTTTTGTGCGTTATAGAAAAAATAAAAGCCCAAGCGACTGGGTGCGATGGTATTTTAATTATCCGTCTGTGTGCGTTTCTCATTATTCTGCCCCACCTCATGTTATTTCTTTGCTATTAAAAACTCAGTTTTTCCTGATATTTGGAAAAAAGCAAATACCTTACCAATGTCTAAAATTCAAAATCCATCTGAATATATCTGATCAATAATAATGTTTTACCTATACCTACTTTGTCTAAGATATTAGAAAAAATAATTGAAATACAACTGCGGAAATTTCATCGTGCGGCCCAAGCACATTCATTTAATTTTTAATTGGGTTTTTCGCCACAGAAACCTGACCCAAATTGATTAAAAGACAACTTTTTCAAGTTGCCAGGAAAATTCATAAATTAAAAAATTAAAATTAATTTAAAAATTTAAATTTAAAGAAAACATAATGTTAACTCAAAAAATAACTTCAACAACTTTGTATTCTGAGCTTTCGGAGAATAGATCTTCTTCCTTTCATAGGTTTTTGATATGACAGCGAGTGGTAATTACTTTTTGAGTTTATTTTAAAATCCACAAGTTTAGGACCATAAGTAATGACATCGAACATATTAAAGCTACTTCCGATTTGGTTGTTTCCCCATTTCTGCGGCATACCAAATAAATGAGCTCAGTATTTCCCTATAAGAACACCGAAAATTTATGGCAGCTATATACTCGTTCTAGATGCAAAAAAGTAACATGCTCCAACAAATGTCTTCCCATTCGTTTAAGGGCCGGTCGGTAGCGAGATCCCGTGAAAAACAAGAGTTATTGATGCCCTTCAACTTCGCTCCGACTGCCGGTTGCCGTTTAAAATAACAGCAAAATAAAACAAAACTTCCCCTGGCACAGACTTCAAAAATTAATGCACTAGTGGTCGATTCGTGGGGTTCGACCCGCTTATTTTTCCAGGTTGCCCATCAATCTTGTATTTGTAGGTACATTTGTTACTGAGATAAAAATTAATAGCCGCCGTAGAGAAGACCGACGCTAAAAAGTTGGTTGATTTATTACAATATGACAATGATTAAAAAATGGAGTCGTTAAGCCCTGGTTTAATCACTTTCGGGTTTATCATTAATTAACTTAATTGCATCGAAAAGCTGCTGAAACCAAGTTGACTACTATATTACTGGTCGAGCAGATAGTTCAAAAGCTAATCCCACTTCAATATAATAAGTAAGTATTATATTCCATTGGAATTATTAGTAATTCAATACTACATCCGGTGGTCATCAAATATCCCGATTTTCGTAACTACCTACTTGGTTTTGTCAATTTTAAGTATGTATATTGTACTTAAGAGAGGGCGCGAAAATATAGTTAGTCATTCTCGACAGTTAGTTTTGAACATAATTAGAGATAAATGCTACAATACAGATACATTCTACGATAGAGATAAATGTTAAATAAGCATAACAGTGATCATACAATGACAATTATACAAACAAAAAGGGTATAATGCAAATGCAGAAGTTGCTTCTACGCTGTTTTTACCACACGTACTTTTCATCCAAAAATTTCGTAGGATGTGGTCGAAATAATCGAATCTAAATTGTTTCCTAAGCAAAAATTCCGGTGCAGCGAATAAACAAAAGACAAAAACAATTGTAGGTGTTTCTGAGTCCTTCGTTCTAATTGAACTTGGTGAATTCAGCAATGACCGACGGAAACCTCGGGAATGTTAATCCGCGTGCCCGTTCCAATTTGTAAAGCTTTAATGAGTGCCTGTAAAACTTCAAAATTAGTTTTGCTGCGATCTATATAAAGTTTCTGAAGTTGCTAATATTTACAATCAGGCCTGTCGCCTATCGATGTGATATACCTAATGGAGTGTTTTAGCCGAATTTTATAAGTTTCAATCAAAAGACAAGGCCCTAGGTAAGAGGGGGATTTTGGGTGTTGAAACCTCCCAATTGAGAATAAAAAAACGGAAAGACAAGGCGCTGCAGTAGGTATTAGGTATACTGTGAACTATATTATAGGTACTGTGATTGATTTTTTTAGTTTTCTATAATATCTCATTTAAACTATTTGTGCTTCACATTTCTAAAATATTTCGCCAGCGTCGCATCTTACTAAACAGACGCCTTAAATGTTCCAAAAATGTTATAGGAAGCTGATGCATTTTTACTTTCACTTTGTATAATATTGGTGAACATATTTAGTCATTTCATAAGAGCCTCATTTTCCATGAAGATACCACAAACATTTTTATTGGGCAGAAAGTTGTGACAACATTTAAACATCCCGACATATTTAGATCAATGAGAGTACTGTTGCTGCGCCTTTCATACGCAGTTAGTTGTTCTACAGTAAGAAATCGACTAGAGTGAATGGGTCAAATTTTCTGAGTGAACAGATTGCTAGAACCAAGATTTTTAAATTAAAAAACCATAATACACAGAAATGGACGAGTTTGTTGGTTTTGGTAAGTAATAATTAAATTTCAAAAATATGTAAATGTAAAAAATCACGGTCAATAAAGTACCTACCTTTATTATTCAAAATATGAAATAGTCCTCAAAAAGTACTGGTGCATACTAAATTATTTAAATAAAAGAAAAGTTTCAAAAATTGATTTTTTATTCCTAAAATTTTGTACACCGAATCAACTCGTTTTTTGTATACCTACGTTTCACAACAAGCAAAACTCAATCCCCAAACGCCATTCCAAAATTCAAAAAGTTTTTGTTCACACTTTATTAGACCTTCTGGACTTTGGGTAGATTACTATAATATTTCTCATTGATGTGCTTTCCTAGTATTTTGTTAAAAAAATACCAAAGTTTTAACGTAGGATTCAAATTATTTTTTTTTGTAATACCTAATCTATAAGCGAGTCTATATAATGTTAATTATAATTTTGTAGTAAACAAAATGAGACTGCTACTTTTTGGGGGTCGTTTACTCAACACTTCTAATGGAATGAGGTGGCTTGCAGAATTGATGGTTAAATTTCAGAAAATTAGAGTCCTTTTTACTGGGAGCCTGATTATTATTTAATTGCAGGATAGGGAGGGTATTGCCATCAATTTCTCCATCATACAATCTTGTCTATAGGGAAGGACACACTAATTCATTTAATAGCTCTTCTGTCATTTGAAAACAATATGAATATAATGGGGAAGTGGCCAAACTGCTAAGGATTCTGAGATGAGGCTGAAGTTCTTGAGTGTAAATGCCTGTTAGAAGGGAACTGAGATATTTTAAAGAACATGTAGTTTCAAGAAGAAGTTTCAATAATCAAAATGCTATTTCGAGAAACACAGTTATTGCAGAAGATGCTTTTAAGTTATTTATTAAATTTGCGCTATGCGGCTTCGTAAATGACGGACCCAAATCTCTAGAAAAATAATTGACATATTATATGAGTTTATGAGGTCAATAGCTTATTACCCGGTTTGACTTAAATGAAACAAACTCTAAAATTTCGAGGGACCTTTTAGTTTTGCTTGGGGGTTCGTAAAACTATTCAATAGCCACGAATTATTTTATGTTTTGACCAATTTATTTTTCTTGGAATCGAAAGAAAGATCTTCGGAAACTCTTTCTAATGGAGTTTACAAATTCTAGAACAATACCTATTTAGTTGAAATTTTTTTAGAAAAAGTTGTTGGGAATAAAAAATTATTACACTTTTATACTAAATTTCACAACAATCATATTAGTTTCAGTTTTATATTTTCTGATATAGCCTAGTCAATCTAGGCAGGTTTATACAGGCGAGGTAGAAAAAATTAGTAACAAAATGATCTCTGCGGTAATGAGTAGTCAATGGGGTCCTTATTAATCCCTCAAAAATCGCACTTTGTCGCATTGGTGGAACTTGCAAAAAAATGGCCGCCATCTTGATTTTTTTCTAATTTATTAAATATTTCGTAAAGTATGCATAATATCAAAATAACTCAAGAGACTCTTTTTATGGAGAATTAAACGTTACCTATAATTTCAAGTCCATTGATCAAAAAACAAAAAAGTTATTGAAAGTTATATGATTTGGCAATATGGTTTTTTTATTTTGTTAATATCTCGGTGTCCAAAGAAGATTCATGATATTAACCAAGGTATGTACATCACCCACTATACAGTGTGTCCCAATTTGATACTGGACACCTCAGAAATATATGAAGGGCAAGAGAAACAAATGGTCTCTATTTTTTTATTGGTAGTCTCAAGGGAGATTATCTCATAGGCAGGCAGGCGGTGGTATTTGAATGGGGTAATTATGGCCATGGCCTGCTATGATTTTTTGAAATAGCAAATTTTCAAGAAACCCTATTAGGGATTTTTTTACGACAAAACTTATTCAGAATGAAAAACTGAGTGGATTCCCAAAATTTCAAAAGTCTAGGCCTACTGTGATCTTTGGATTTATCTCCCACTTTTTTCTTAGAAAAGTGTCCTTTCTGGAGTTTTCACGACAAAATTTTATGTTTTCACTATGAACAAGTTTCCTTAATAATATTTTGACATGAAAGCTCCAGAAAGGACACATTTCTAAGAAAAAAAGTGGGAGAAAAAGGCGAAAAAGCTAAAAATCAATAGGGTTTCTTTAAACTTTGCTATTTTAAAAAAATCATAGCAGGTCATGACATATTTACCCATTTTAAATACCACCACCTATGAGATACTCTCCCTTGGTACTACCAATAAAAAAATAGAGACCATTTGTTTTCTTTGCCCTTCATATATTTCTGAGGTGTCCAGTATCAAATTGGGACACACTGTATATGAGGATGATTTCAAGGCAAAGCTTAAATTCAGAATTATGTTTAGCTTCACTGCCACCAACCGAAAATCTGCCAAATAGCACATTCTTAGGACGCATTTTCAGGTAATTTTTTTAAAGAATAAGGTACATTTATTATTATGCTTACGTTGTATATTTTTATAAATTCAAGAATGGCTGGGGAACTCCCTCGACCCCCTTAAATATGGTTGGAAAACTGACGAAAATGGAGATCTAGTACCTATTACCACAACACAAGATCCATAGCACCCTTAAATTTGTTGAAATTAATTTTTTGCAATTGCAAAGAAAGCAGCAGCAGAAAGTTGGACTAATGTGCTCAGCAAAATGTGGTCAGTGCTACGGTGTAAGCTGTAATAACGCCATAGTGCATGATGATGAAGAAGACGATTTATAAAGTAAAATTAAATTTATTTTAATTACTTAGTGTCCTGGTTCCTGCCCAAATGTAAAATGTTGTTCTTATTATATTTATTTGTTTTTCTACCCTTACAAAAATATTTAGATTTTTCTTATTATATTTTTATTTTGTGTACTGTAGTTTATTCTGCACAAAAAAAGTTCTTTCAAATTTTTTCATAAAATGCATACTATTCCAGATATTAACCGAATTTTAAAAAGCGCCAAATCATATAAATTTACATAACTGTTTTGTTTTTTGGCCAATAGTCTTGAAAATGTCTCCATTATAGGTAGCTTTTGATTCTCTATAAAAATGATCTCTTGAGTTTTTTTGATAAAATGCATACTTTACGAGATATTCAGTAAATTCAAAAAAATTCAAGATGGCGGTAATTTTTTTTCAAGTTCCACCAATGCGACAAAGAGAGACTTTTGAGGGGTTAATAATGACTCCATTGACTACTCATTTCCGCAGAGATCACTTTGTTACTAATTTTTTCTACCTCTACCACCTATTTTGACTAGCCTAATAGATCAAGGGCGAGTCTCTGAGCCATACAAAAATCGTAATCTGATTTTAAACTATTAAAATATATATTAATTGTTTATTAATTATTATTTATCAATTAGTCAATAGTAATTTATTTAATTTAAAAATTAGTTTCATATACGAGCGCTTCGGGTTTCAAGTTTACAATTTAATCCTGGTTAAAATTTTGGTAGGGGTGAAAGACTCACCCTGTATAGTTAAAAATGTATTAGACAAGTATATTTTAACTAGCGCCACATTTCATTATATAATCCGCTTAGCTTAATTTCGTTTTCAGAAATGCCCCGAGTATAAAAAGTCAGAGTAGACTAATTATACTGAAATATGTCATAAAGGAAGTATAGGTACTGTTTATTTGCGCATAACTTTTTCCACCCAACAGGAAAGAAGAAAGCTGAAAGAATCGATCATTACGAAATCGATCAGTATCAAATTTGATAACAGGGTGTAATTTTGAAGTCCCCTCGACTTGTTATGATATCAAATCTTACTTGTAAGGTGGTTTTGAAACAAATCTCGCCTTCCCCCTATAGAAAAATGTGTAAATGCACCTTTGCTTTTAGTTGTATTTTATTAACAGGCATCTACCATTGCCTCTTCATTATAATTCAAAGCAGGTAGACATAAGAATTCAACGTTGATGTTTCATTTAACAATAGGTATACTACCAACATGCTGCTTCAATTATTGGAAGAAAACGATTTTAGTCCGATTTCAAATATTTTACTGAACATCATTGTGTTGTGTGTGGCGACAAAAATAGCTGTCCTCATGAAAGAAAGTCAACAATGCAATTTTAACACTTTCAGGAAAAGGCTTCAATAAAATTACCTATCATCACTCATAACAAACAACAAGATAGTTTATTCTCACAACTCGAATTATTTCTTGAGACAAAAACCACCGTGTTGAATTAACCAGAGGTAAAAGAGCTTGCCGCGAAAATTTCGGTGCATTGTGTAAACAAAGAGCAATTGCGGGGGAAACAATTGTAAATGTTTTCGAGTTCTTCATTTAATTTGCGCCCGGTGGACTCGGGAATGACAGACACAAACCTCGGGAATGTTGAACTTTGGGCAGCGTCATACCCGTTCCAATTTGTAGAGCTTTAACGAGCGCCTGTAAAACCTGCAAAACTTCGAAATTAGTTTTGCTGCGTTCTCTATAAAGTTTCTGAAATTTCGCTACTTTTTTACAATCCGCTCCGTTGCCCGTTCAACACTTTTAATGGAGTGGTGTAGCTTTGCAAAGTTCATGGTGAAATTTTTTGAAGCTGCATGATGCCAAATGCAGCACCAAGTTGGTTGTCAATGAGTAAGTACGATATTATTTTGTTTATAGGAATTAGCCAAGACAAGACAATAATAGTCAAAGAAAATTCCTATAATATATCTTTTTTACTTCATCGATGTTTCGACCTTTATAGGGTTATCCTCAGAGTACTACAGTGTTACAAAATTAACTATTATAAATTTGAATATAAAAACTTAGAGCATATAAAATAGAAACAGTAATTAATACATATATTTTAAATAAGGAAATACAAAATACAGCTACTGAATATTTCTGTAAAATATATTTAGTGGAGAATAATCTTTATTTTCTTTCTTGTGGGAAAACCGAATGATTTTATCTGTACTATTTCGTTTTAGTACCAGAAGCTGCGTCAAACCGCCGACTATTGGTCTATGAGATTTTTCTTTTTTTTTGTATTTCGCACCGCACCAAGCCTCGGTGCCGGCATAGCAACCGGGCTCTTGTTTTTTGTCTACCCCACCGGCCCTGCCGAAATCCCTTATAAAAGAGGAACCGAAAAATACGAATTGATTTTTTTTAGACTCGATCGGAAGCTGGTTCGCGACACTTGCCTTCCCTGCCCGCGTGCCTTCGCTGATAGGCCCTTCTACTGCGTCGTATGGTCTAACACCTGCAACAAAAAGTGACATACGCGACTTCGCGGAACTGCGCCGGGCGCGCCACGGAAAATATGTACTTTTAAAGACATAGTGTGTGTGCTGAAATTGTGTATTTGGATAACACTACTCCTGGACAGTTAGGACTCACTCCCGATTATTGTACTGTTTTTTAAGAACTTCGATTGTTTTCTCATATAAGAAAAATGCCTCCCCATGGTGGCAGTAAAGCTGGGCAGTCTAAGGGCAATAATGAGAGTGATGGTGCCTCCGCCTCTGATTCCGAGGACGCGAGATTGGTTAAATCGGCAAAATAAGCAGAACATTCAATATTTTAAAAACGAACGAAAAAGGACAATCTCATAAACCTCCTCCAAAAGAGAATTGACGAGCTGACTAAAGCCGTTCAAGCACTGACAGCAGAGCTTAGAGATAAAAGCAAAAAGAGACCTGCCAATCTCTCCTCCTCGGACACTGAGGTGACTGGGAAGGTCTGTACCGACTCAGAGGCAGTTAAAAAAGCCCCCCGCAAGGTTAGACTAGTGGAATTTCCCCCACTAAAACCAATTAAGAATTCAAAAAATGACAAAAGAGACTTGGTTATGAATGTTGACCCCCCCCAAACAAATGAGACTGCCTCTCAGTCGGAGGTGACCGTTACTGAAAAATCTGTACCAGTACAGCAAACAAGTGCCACTATCACTATTGTAAGAAATGATGGCGAAACTGTAACCACGGAGTATCATGATGAGGATGGCCCTTCGGTGGAATCTGCGTCTAGACAAGTCACGCCAATTTTCCTTCGGCAGAAGGAAAAATGGCTTGACATTTCCAAAGAAACTGACTCCAAAAAACTCAGATATGTGAGAGCAACGGATAAGCGCACGGGCATTCGCATAGTCCCTGCTACGACTGAAGACTATAGAGGTATAGTTAGATTTTTTACCAGTCAAAGGGTGGAATTTCACTCCTTCCCCACCCCCGATGTAAAGACCCTACATGTCACGGCGAAGGGTTATCCGGTGGAAATGTCGCTTCATTACGCGCGCGATCAACTAACTAATATGGGTTATGAAATCCAATCACTAACTAGAGTAAAGGCTCGTGGCCAGGTGCCAGTGAACTCGCTTGTTGTGGTTCTCCCACGCGGAATGACGACTCTAAGCGCATATTTAATGAGCCCAAAATTAGCAAGATCAATGTCGTTTTTGAACCGCAGCGGTCAAGGCCGCGTGTAGTACAGTGTCACAGATGCCAGCAGTTTGGTCATATCCAAACATACTGTCACGCAACGCCAAGGTGTTTGAAATGCGCCAAGAACCACATGACTTTTAGGTGTGATCTCTCTACTGATTCACAAACGAAGTGTGCCAACTGTGGGGTCCCTCATCCGGCTAACCACAGTGGGTGCCCCTCATACCCATTAAAAACGGACATGACCGAAAATGACGCACAAAATAACATGCGATCTACACGCACAACCACAAGCAACCACAAGCACGGCAAGCACCTATGCTGGAGCTGCGGCGACTGGCATTGCCCCATTACAGACTAATCAGACCAATCAGATGACTGAAAAAAATGTTATACAGCAACTCACGAACGTTTTGATTCAACTTCTGCCGGAATTGCAGAAGTACGCAGAGAGTAAGAGTTAAATTAACTCACTACATTCTGATTTAAATTACTAAACATCTTTTAATGGACGACACACAAACACAAGGACTAAAATTAATTACCTGGAACGCTTACTCAGTAATTGAAAAAAAGACTGAACTAATTAACTACTTGAATGACAATGACATCGATATTGCTTTTATACAGGAATCTTTCCTAAAACCTGGAAAACATTTCAGACTACATCCATACAAAATCGTCAGACGAGACAGACTAAATGGTCGCGGTCGCGGTCGCCGTGCATAAAAAAGCGTGTTAAATTTAGTATACAGTGTGTCCCAGGATAAGTGAAACGAGAGGTGTAAAAGGCCAAAAATTTTAGAGTTCAAATTTGGCCATTTGGGGTCCAGGCCTGCTTGCCTAGAAAATAATTTTCACCATATTTTTAATTTTCAAAAATAAAGTAGGCCTTGACAGGAATGATTTATTTATTTTCTGTGTAGGTTAAGTGCCCTTTCTCGACAAGATATCGAAAAATTTCATTCGAAAAAGTTGCTGATAATTGAAAATTATGTCCCTGTGCCAATTTTCAAAATAATTGGCCTACTTTGATTTTCGTCCATTTTATTTCCTATAGGTTGGTGAACTATCCTTGTCGTTTAAAATATGGAAAAATTTCATTAGAAAAAGTTGCTTAGAATTGAATGCTATGACCCTGTGTCAATTTCATAATAATTGGCCTACTTTGATTTTCTTTTTCTTAAAGACATTATTTCAAACTAATCATAATAGGCCGATTGAGTCCAAATTTCGCATTCTTGCATACCTTTTTATTCTGAATAACTTTTTCTAATGAAATTTTTCGATATTTTAAACGACAAGGATAGTTAACCTACTTATAGGAAATAAAGTGGACAAAAATCAAAGTAGGCCAATTATTTTGAAAATTGGCATAGGGACATAATTTTCAATTCTCAGCAACTTCTACTAATGTAATTTTTCGATATCTTGTCAAGAAAGGGCACTTAACTTACACAGAAAATAATTAAGTCGGCCCTGTCAGGGCCTACTTTATTTTTCAAAATTAAAAATATGTTGAAAATTATTTTCTGGGCAAGCAGGCCTGGACCCCAAATGGCCAAATTCGAACTCGAAAATTTTTGGTCTTTTACACCTCCCGTTTCACTTATCCTGGGACACACTGTATACAGGGAGTCCCCTCCAGATCAAAATTTAGAATTTACCTCTTTAAAGGTGGACACTGAGACTGACTCCTTGTTGTTATACACAGTATACAACCCGAGCTCCAGACAATTTGAGATCAACGAACTCTCTGAAATTTTTCCGGACAACCTCCCCCCTAACACTGCTGTCATTGCTGGGGGGGACTTTAACGCGAGACACAGCTTCTGGTCTCCTCTGGGCACTGGCAACAGGGCGGGCAGACTCATCTACAATCTTTCCAACTCCTTCCCAAAGGAAGTTGTGGCCCCTATTGAACCCACCCACTACAGGGAGGGGGCAATCGCTTCACCAACTATAGATTTTTTCATAGTCACAAACTTGAATCGTGACTCTGCTGTCACCACGTCTCCGGATTTGGGGAGCGACCATCTTCCGGTTGTCCTTGAGCTCGGCCCTCTGGGGTCCCGTCACGTTATAAATACTAGGACCAAGGTGAATTGGGAACTCTACAAAGAGTTCCTTAACCAACACCCTCCCATCCTGGCTCACATTGACTCAACGGAAGGGGTGGATAACGCCTAGACTAGACTCACTAACGACATTACAGCTGCACTGGACTACGCAAAGGTTGACCTCCCCCCTAGGTCCTGCGAACAAAATACACTTACCTGCAGATATCAGGGATCTCATTAGGAGAAAAAGGAGGGCTAAAAAACTTGCCCTCATGACTGGGGACAGAACAGTACTGAACAGGCTACAGCGATAACTAAAAACAAAACTAGACGAACTACACAATTACAACTTTCAGACAAAATTAGAACTTTTGACGAACTCAGACAGTTCTTTTTGGAAGCTCGCTAAGACCATCCGTGGCACTCCGCAGCTCCCTCTAGAGGACATTGAACGAATAGCTAGACGCAGGCTAAGGGAAAACGTGCCGATAAGTACGCGACACTGTGACTATGACGAACTTAAAAACATAATAAGATTTCTACCTCGTAGAAAGCCCCCCGGACATGATGGCATAACGGACAAATGTGTTAGACTATTACCGAAAAGACATGTGGTTGCTCTTCTTCACTTAATAAATGGTATCCTGCGAACATCGCACTTTCCGGACTGCTGGCGAGTTGCAGTGATTATTGTCGTTCCTAAGAAGGACCGGTCGAGGTTTCCGGTAGACTACAAGCCAATCAGCCTTCTTCCGGTGCTGAGCAAGGTCACTGAAAAAGTGATATTGATCAGACTCAGGGAGGAGGTTGAGGAGCACGACCTGATCCAGCCCGAACAGGTTGGATTTCAGCCGTGTCACAGCACGGAGCTGCAACTCGTGAGAATGGTTGAAAAAGCCACTGAAGGCTTTCAGAACCGTCAGAGCACCGGAATTGTGATGCTGGATGTCAGTAAGGCTTTCGATACGGTATGGCTGTGGGGTCTGCTGTACCGCCTTCTCGAAGGCGGGGTAGCGGTCCCCATGGTCAGGCTTGTGCGCTCCTTCATATTTGGCAGGACTTTCCGGGTGCGTGTGGATGGCCTGGTCTCGGGCGTGCGGGGTGTGGAGGCGGGAGTACTTCAGGGCTCTGACCTGAGGCTGTATCTTTATGCTGACGACACGGCTGTGGCTGTGACACATATGAACGTGAACTACCTGCAACGGAAGCTTCAACTGGCACTAGACCGCGTACTTGAATATTATAGGGCATGGAAAATAAAGATTAATGCGGCAAAAACACAGGCAGTTATCTTGTCACAAAAACGCAGGTTACCATTGGACTTGCCTAAGACGAACGTTGATGACAAAGAAATTGATTGGGGGGAGTCAGCCACCTATCTGGGAGTAATTCTAGATAGGCGGCTGACCTTCCGTAGTCACATAATAAACAGGGCTCGACAGGCAAGAATGGTAATGTTAAGTCTGTACTCGATGATTGGCCCGAACTCGAGGCTTAGTTTACATAGCAAACTGGTTCTTTATAAGACCGTCAATGGCATACGCCTGTTCAGCTTTCTGCCATGCCACTGTGACAAACCTCAAGAAGATGCAGGTTGTGCAGAACGAGTTTCTGCGCCTGGCCACAGCCTCTGACTGGTATGTTAGAAATGACGTCCTCCATCGAGATCTAAATATACCTCTCTTTTCTGAGTTTATGAGAACCGTAGCAGGCAAACTAGATAACATGACTGCACCCGCGCATCCAAATGACCTTGTGGTCAACTCATGCGCGTACCCACTAGACAGGCGGAAACCCCACAGGAGACCCCGGCATTTCCTAGACTAAGTTCCAAAAACGTACAATAATTGGTAGACTCGCTGCTAGCCACTGCAGCCTTTTGTATGAATGGTGTGTGAATGTGTGTGTGCAAATGAATTGACCCTCGCAAGGGACCTATACAGAACAAAATAAGAAAATAAAGCAGGCAAAAAGCGCCAACAGCGCTGGACCTGGTGAAAGCTGATAAAACGAACGAATTGATTACATTTTGATCGTCCGCGCCGACTTAGCAGCATAGGTAAGAAACTGTTGTATGGTAACCATTTTATTGTTTATTTTTAGTTACTGTAGTGCCGAAAATATTTTTCTTTCCGACCGAACTAGTGGGTTTAAAATTTTATATTTGCAATTGATATCAAGTGTGACTGCCGGCCATTACTCCTAGAGTAAGAGGCGTGAACCTTTACAAAACTTGAAATCAAACGGAATCAAGCCTGTCAGCAAGAAACACCGAACCCTTTTTACATATTTGTTTAAAAACTAAAACAAAATACAAATACCTATAGTAGATACAAACGAATTTCTCTACCACTGTCCGAAACCGCTAGAGTTTCTTGCTTATTATAACGTAGATTTTTAACGAGTATATTTTTTTTTATCACCGACCATTTAAGATACGCGTAGTGTTACGTACATACAGCTGCAAATCTGGTCAGTTTGTTTATTTGCTTTCGTCACATTTTCTAAACCTACAACCGAATCTTATAGATTATAGGTTTTCCGTTTTCCCTGAGAAAAAAAATGAAAATAAGTCCTTATGTGGGAGCAAAATCTCTATTTGAGACAAATAGGCTTATCTGGCTAAGATATTCTATTAGCGGTAAATGGAAACCCTACTTGTCACAAATCGGCTCTTGTTAGCTACAAATAGGAACCTACCTGTAGCAAATAAGAAGGTTAACAGTTCGGTCAGTTTCATTTGAGCCGTCTGAAGTTCAAGTACGCCGCTTGCCAGGCCGTGTTTATAAAAATGGTGGACAACTATGATAAACTTTAACTGGTTACCACTGCTGTATCTCGACTGTTAAACAAAATGATCCAAGCCTTGTGTTATAATTTGGAACTTAATCAACCCAACTTCGCGAATTTAAACATTTAAAGATCTGCAGATATCGTAATTCATCATGTATACACAACGTGGAAGTGATAATGCAAAAATTATACCACGGATTGTAACATTTTTGAACAAGACTGGACTACGGAAATTTGAATACCTTTAGGTATTTATTCCTCCACGACAATGTTGACAGAACTGTAATTCTAAAAAATAAAAACACTTATATTAGCAGTAAATAGGTTCACTTATTTGCCATAAGAAAGTTAATAGGTCCATCTATTAACCACAGCAAAGTTATCTTTTAGTGGCAGGTAGAAAGTCTATTTGCTCCAATAAGAATTATTATTTGCTACAAATAGGTGTATATATTAGCCTATATTAACCACAAATAGGTTCATCTTAGCAAAGTGACTCTATTTGTGGTAGCAAGACAACCTAGCTAGGCTAGGGCCTATTTAATGCAGATATCTTGCTGCGGCTGACATATTTCTATTAGTGGCTAATAGAAATTTCCCTCAGTGCACAACCGATTATAATTAAAATAATTTGTTCACAGGTTATATAATTTTCCCTTGCGGGCAAATACTGATTTGTTAAAGATTCCATATTGTTTTCAACTACGCGATTTCCGTAACAGTATAAAAAATTTATTAACTATTATTAGTAAGAGGTTGTGTATCTCTCCAAGAAACTCGTGTAACAATTACTAATTAAAAGATCATATAATTTTCCTTTGGCTTGTTTATTGTGTTATTTACTCCCCAATCCCAAAAGAACAAACAAGCCAAAGCAAAATAGCTAAACGAACTTTGGAATTTTTTTCTTCACTGAACTATCCGAGAAAAGAGAAGTGGAGCATACCACTATAAAAAACTGGCGCCTGAGCAAGCTAAAGAACAAAAGAGAGGCAGCGTTCTCCAGGCAAAATCTGACAATGTAAAAGTTAGCTGATGTCAAATGAAAGTATCTGGAATAGAAAGTATAAATTAACTTTCGGAAAAATATGAAGGTATATTTTTTTTCCAATACTATTTGATAAACCTTTAAAATACAACACCCTACAGATTTCTTTTCCATTTTCTCTCAGTTACCTATACGTTGGAAATCATGCAGACGCTGAGTTATATTCACCGTGACATAGGAAAAAAATCCTTAAAGGACTCCCTCGTCTCGATGCCCTTTTCCATGAAGACGTCTTTATAGGGGCGCGAACATATCGGATAATAATTTTCGAATTCATCGACTCAAAAAATCCTCACAAATCGAGCGAGAGAAGCTTTGCCACGAAACAGATTTTCAGATAATTGTTAACACAACTTAGAAATTTATCTCGTTTTCTCAACTCAAATATGAACACTTATCTTTCATCATTACGTACCTATTATTTGTCGATTATGAGAAATTAAGCGCATTGGTTCCTACTTTTTTCGACATATAAAATATTTTCTATATTTTCCTACTATAATCAGCAACCTGTCTATCACTGACAAGACATAGCTATAGTAAAATTGACTTATAATATATTCTTTGCCAAATAGTAGAAATTTACTGGAAGTTGCGTGCACAATGTTGTGTAGTTTTCAATGATCGATAAATTTCCTATTTGAAAAACTATCAACAAAACAATCTTTAAAATTATTTTAAAAAATTTAAGATGAGCAACGAGGGGATAAAGTTAAGTATTTGCTATAATTTAGAATAACTTTTCTGGCAATTATTTGTAAAGATCGGTTACGTCGAAAACCGGAAATTAAAGGGAGGATAGCAATCATAACAATATTAGTTAATCAGAATATGTTATGCAAATTTATACCTAACTGGGGTTGCGAGAGACTGGGGTATAATGGCCCCTGGAGGCTAAACAATTCCCTTCAATTTCGGAGAAAGCTGTATGCTATTCCCTTATTGAATAGATTCATTTATTATTAATATAGGTATTTCCTAATATTTTAGGTTATTCTTGATTATAACAAAGTATGGAATGGCTGTTTCCAAAGACCCGTTAATCTAGAATAGAGATAGAGGGTGAAAACAAGAAGGGTAAAATAAGGAGAGTTTTGAAGAAAGTTGTAACTTATAAATAAAAGTGTTTTCTCCAATTTGGTAACCTAAAAGTATGGTGATATCAAACTAAAAGTTGTAAAAAATAAACAAAAAATTGGCGTCGATGGCAGGTAAGATAGATGGACGACTTATGGTAGGAGAGATGGACCACTACAATAATTATCAATCTTCTTGCGTGCTAAAGTGGTTCGCAGGCTTGGCAAAGGCTTCCCGCAGGCTTCTGCCGCAGCACCTTGCTCGATCAACTCGATCAGTTTTCTCTAGTTTTTTTTGCGTCTCATTGCAGTTTGTGGTTTGTGGATTGTTAAAAGTTATTGCTGCTTCATTCACGCCGATTTCTTTGGCTAAAACTGCTTTTACTACGTCTATTCGTCTCTTGAAGCCATGTCTCTTAGACGTAAGTAAAAGTAAAAGTTTGGTTCTAATAATTCTAGCAGTATATAACTCTTGGTCCATCATCTCTTCTCCAATTCGCTGGTCCGTCTATCCTCTGAGGAGAGGAGAGACGGACCAGCGAATTACTGCCAAACGAAAAGCCAAAACACCGATATTTTAGATTAGAATAACAATTTAAGATCTCACCCATCTACAAAAACTTGTTTAGGCACGAAATTTTAATCGTCATTAAGACCAAGAGCTCGGTATACACAACAACAAACTAGCCCTACTTGTTCCTTGTGGTTCGATAGAATTCAGGGTTCCAAAACTAAACTTGTGTAGATTTTTCTAGGGAAACCGAAAAATGATTTTGTATGAATTTTTTTTATTACAGTAGTAAAGTGGATAAGTAATATGTTCCGCACACTTGAATATCACTTCCAGTTTAGGCGGAAGTGACATTTTTTTGTCCCAGCTACGACGCTACCAGCGATTATCTCGGTAAGGTATATTTATGTTTGAAACATCACATTTGTGTATTTTTTCTCAAGGAACTGAATGATTATTTGGCGCTGGCTTTTTTGCTTGTAATTCGAAAGATTTGTTTCTACATGTCATTCAATTCCTTGGAAAAAACTACACTGGATTGTTGTTTCAACCGTCAATTTATTTAAAAAATTACCGAGAAGAATAAATAAAGTAACGTTTTAGCTGAAATAAAAAACGTCACTTACGGCTAAACCGGAAGTGATATTATTGAAGTGTGCGGTGCAGATTTTTATCCACTTTACAAGTCTAGTGAAAAAATGCAATGTTTGTAGTTCAGTTGTTTTGTTCTTTACGGCATTCAATTCCATGGAAAAAGCTACACAACTTTAGTCCTTGAACCACCAATTTGTCTTAAAAATTACCGATATAATCGCCCGTAACATCTGAACTGGGACACCCTATATCTACGAAAAGTATAGGGAGCACGAGGAGCTTCAGTTGAGGCCACGCCTTTCATTTACAAAGGTAAAGTCCCAAGACCCAGATGTAGCAATGTATAGGTATAGAATTACGGCAAACTGTGTATATTTCTTAAGGTATATGTTGAATTTTTGACCCGAACTAACTGCTCACCAACTTGCCAGATAATTAGCGAACTAGTGTAACATATGGTTCCGCAAAATTAAACTTCACAAACGTATTTCGCATTTTTCAAAAGATCTAGGTCAAACCCTGTCCGTACTGAAGCGCGGGAATCACGTACAAAAACCTTAAATTTTTAAATTAGGACCCGTATGGCGATAGCTCCGGAAAACAAAATCGAATCGCCCCTAAATACATTGCCGTTCTCGAACCGACGCAACGAAGCGAGGCGTGTATTTTTCTGCAGCAGGAGAAATGGAACGAAACAGGAGATACGGCCGTCGATCAGTTGCCCGCGCCGACAGGAAAGAGCTACCGGATGAAATGCCATTTAGACGGGCTGACATATAGTGCTCTGCTTTATGCACTTCGCGGGCAAAAGCAGAGTAAGCACCTTAATTGTTTTTTTACGCATAATACATTGTTTTGCCACGTTTACTTTAATTTATCGTGTAACGCATAACCGCATAAGTATATCCAATGAATGCGTCTAGTAAACTTAAATAAATAAACTTAAAGAATGCCTAAGTTTAAAAAACTTGCATCCTGAAATGAATATTTGATTTTTTTTTATTCGACTTATAGCCTGTATACTTACAGAGATTTTTTACGTGGTCATCCTCTATAGGCCTAATCCACGAATAGCACACGTTCTTCACTTTAGGTCATTGATGTTGCAGGACAAGGTTTGTACTAATCTTCAGAAATGCATCCTCTAGAAGTTTTCTATGCTTAAGAGTGCATATCGGGGTGACTTTGCACAATTTTCGAAAAAAAAGAAGAAATACTTATTTTAATGATATTGTTATTGAATATTCAGGAAGTTGCACAAATGTCTATTTGAATACATACTTTAATTTGAGACAAAAGCATTGATGTTTTGAAAAGTTATTTAAGAAAATGTGGTAAATTCGTTGCAAAGTATCCCGGCTTTAAGGTACTACTTTAAAAAACTTGAAAGGACAGTTGTAAACTTTCCTTTGTATTGATTAAAGAGACAAAAGTTGTGTAGCAGCGATATTCCGATGCGTCAAACTATATGGGAAGAATACACTCGCTATAGATTTTACCCCTTTCTATTTTTAACAAATAAACTTGTTAACATGGCTTTAATCGGCTACTGCACCGAAACTATTCAGTTTACAGAAAGAAAATGTGTAGAATATATTTTGTAAAAAAATAATTTCTATCTGGTTTTGTCGTAGGAGGCATACCCGAAGATGACCAAGATGCTGATGCCGGCAACAATTGCTAGGTACATATCACATTTTGCATTTTTGTGCATTTCATTCAGGGCATCGAAATCTCCAAAACTGCCAAACGTTGAAAACTATTCGGATTATTAAACTCCCGTTTTTTTGCTCTGACCGCTGATCTAAGTCTTCAAAACTAAAATCGAAAAATTTTGACAAAACTTACCAAAAACAAGAGCGACAATATCATTTTACGATACGAATGTTGCCAACGTAAAAATAAATTCTTCACGTCCTCACTTTCTGCTTGGGCGTGGTTGCGTTTATTTATAACTTTTTTCAAAAACAATGGCCCACTACAAAGTCGTAGAATCATGACTCTGCACGTGCATGGGTGTATGGGTGTTCGCGTAGTGATATACAAAGCACATGGCAAAAAAATGCATAAACGGTAAAATAAGCTGAAGCGGAAAGAATTACATTGTCAAACTATAAATAAGGGTCGCAAATGTTATAAGAATAATTAAAGAGAAAGAGGAAACATCAAAATAAGTGGATTAAATAAGGTTACTAGCTTTGACAGATTTTCTAATATAAAAAAATTGGCAGTCAATTACTGGGCAATTTTAATATTTGGCACCATCTGTCCCTGACTCTGATACGCTGGTATCCTACTGCTTTCATAGTACTACTAAATACTAACAAACTATGTGGGCATTGTCAGTCCTCAAAGTATTGTAACGGTACGAATCAGCAGCGCGCTAGTCATTAAAAAAAATATGGTTACCCAATGAAAATGTTTTATACAATTTTAACTTTTGAGTACACGTAGTTAATAGTATTTAAAAGAAGAGAAACATAGCCAGACCGATTTTTTTTAACGAACGCCGTCAGCAGTCAATAGAGGGTCGCGCCGCGCGCTTTATTTATACCGGGTGTTATGTAATGTGTGCAATTATTTGAAGAAAGTGTTCTACACTGGAGTAGAGTAGGATAGGGGTTTTCAACTCACATTTGCCCTTGAACTCTAGAGTTCAAACTTTCAAACTCAAATTCCAAGGTGGTGGCATATAGGTAAACAATGTCTAGACGTCTAACCCAACAGATTATATACCTGGGGCGCATTCCAAAATGAATTATCAGGGTGTACATTACTTTTCTAAAAACTTAGAAAATATAGACTAAAATCAATCCCATATAGATATATTTAAAAATACATTCGACCATGGCCTATGAAAGCGAAAACAAAATTCTCAGACGATTATTAGCATATTATGCACCTCATTTATACCTACCTGAATTTAAAACTCAATTTAAATTCCAGACAGATTAATTTTGAGCAACCATTAATTTACTTAAAGGTCAGCAACGAAAAAAAACTGCAACATAATCACGGATGGAAAATTTTCAACACAGGCGCGCGACAGATATTTTTTAAGAACGGATTTATTCATCAATTTAAGGATTGCACAGCTCAAATAGGAATAAATGTAAATTTTAAAATTTGAAAACATATAAGCGTTTATGGACCTTACGCCCAAACGAATAATTAACCAAAAACAGTTATTGAAATCATACATAAAGAGACAAAAATTTCATATACCCACCTCTGCTCAGATGCAAGAAGTAGAGGCTGCATAGTATATATACTAGCTTTATTCAGCTATATTCAAGTTGCTATCTGTGTTCAGTGTAGTGTTTGGTTCCCGACAAAATGTGTTCCCGTAAGTGTAACTGGTAAGTACCTACTTTATACATTTTACTATAGTTCGAATTATCTTGCAGAAATCGAAAAAATAATTACTAAAAAGTTAACAGAGTTGGGGCTGCCTGTCAACGTAAGTGAATTTTATTGGTTGCGTTCAATGCATACCAAATTTTTGTAATCGTTGTCTGTATGCATTCTCTAGTTAGCGCTGTCTTCGGTTATGCATTATCGGTATTATTTAATTTTTAACTCTTGTCCATTCAAAGTTATCAATTAATATTTAGTAATTAAAAGTAATCCTGCAGTATTTGTCACATATAATAATTATTCATTATTACCTAGCTTACTACAAATATATACAGGGTGGTGAAAATTTTGATGCTTAGCATTGGTATCTTGGAAAGATGCAACGTCGCTCAAATTAGGCTAATGTTGCTCTGTTATTAAATGACAGATATCTTAATTCATTATGTCGCGGTGGTGTCGCTTGTACCGACGCTGACTTTTTAGACTGCATGTTTTTCTGCCTTAACCTTGGTTTGAACCGATATTGAGGCAGGGGCATGCACATGTCTTTAACGGAAAACACCGCTATGACCAAGAGAGCTGGACACGGTATTGCTAATTAATAGCGTTATATGTGTGATTTACTAATTGTCCTACACTCACTGGGATTACTACGGTTTTCTAGGGTTTTCCGTAGTACTTGAGCGCATGCTATCCTAGTCCTATCGGGAAAAAATCGACACTAGCCGAAAATGGTAACGAAGACAAAATAATAGTAATTGTCTTCCCCGCACAAGCATGTCGCTGCTTCTGGGATACTCCTAGTTTAGAGTATTGTGAGGGTGAGGATTATTATTATTATTATTATTATTATTCGTAATTTATACTCATAAAACTTGGTCATAGTCAATGTGATGACAGTTTCAGAAATTTTCTAGGCCCTAAATTTCGAGCAATCACAGCTGAGATACCCATGGTGGGAATCAAAATTGTCACCACCCTATATTGTCGTTCAACAACCGTTCAATATTCCTCAGCGGCGGTTACAAAAAATTGGTCTGCACTGAATGCAAGCAGTGTTAACTTTTAAAAATTTTTTATAGACTCCAATAATTGAATTGGAGGCAAATGGCCCCGAAATGTCCCTAGAGAGGGGAACATCATCATTATTATTAAGAAACTACTCCGTGGAGGGGGGGTTCTTAACAGCAATTTTTGAACGGACCCCTCCACCCTGTGTTTTCTTCCGAATCCGGTAATAATATATATATATCTTAATCATATTTTAATTTAAACTTTTAAATTTTTAGGACCAGCAAGTGGGAAAAATAATATTCAAAAAATAAATAGTAGTTATTAGATAGTAGTAGTTATTAGATAGTAGTAGTGTATAATGTAGGTAGTATATAATGTAGGTAGTTATATTAATATATAAAATATAAAATATAAAATACATATTTTTTTAATCGAATTTAACATGGTGGGGAGAGGGATATAGAGTATAAAAGTATACAGAGCGCTTCAGTTGTAAAAGATTTCTCAGCTACTAACATTCTCTGCCCGGCTTTAAGTGTTTTAGTGCCTACAGTCTTCTGAAAATAACTAACCTAATAACTAGCTCGTTTTTAGTGTTTTTAATGCTCGTTTGCTTACAGTGCTCTGTTAGTAAAGGTATTTTCTTTCTTTTTTTTTAAATTAATAGTAAAGATATTTTTCCAATTTAATAGTGAACAAAATCCAAAATGTCAGTAATCAATATGTGTCGAATCCACGATCGTGAAAATTGCTCTATATGTTTTGAAATGGAAAACAAATTGAAAGCAGGCGGTATACCTGCGTTAGAAAAATTTTTAAAATATGATTTCGAAACGTTTTTAAACGCTGACTCATCCAGTTCGGAATGTTGTCTGGTTGAACAAAACATATCAGATAAGCAATTAACAATGTCAGATGAAGAATTTCTGAATGAAGTCGACCAGGTAATGTCTGATTTTAAGGAACATACTTCTCCTACAGACCTTTTGGATTTTAGTAGCACAGATTGGGAAAATGCTGAACCGAAATTATTTGATCAGAAAATTACTGAACTAGAAAAATATTTGTTTTCTAGTCGATCTTTGAAATCAATTAATAAACAAAAGGTAAAATGTAGTGTCGCTAAGACAAAGGCTTTAATATATAACTTTCTTCAAATGAATGAAATGAAGGATAATAAAGAAAAGCTATCAACTATTATAAATCGACAAGCCGATTTATTATTAGATTTATCCAAGTTATTATTAAAAAAATAATCTTTTCTAAGGTATTATACCTTAGTTCCTAGTTTATAGTTTTGCTTTTTTTTTTGATAGTTTGCTTCTATTAACCCGCCATGGTAGTGTTATGCACCCTTTGTCTTAAAGAATTCAAAAATATACAAACCGTTAAACAGCATCTACGCAAAAATTGCTGTAACAGAAAACATATACAGACAAATATAGAGGATTATATTATAAATCGTAAGTGTTTATAAACTAATGTATTGTTACACAACTTTATATGCTTTAAACAAATTTCAGTCGATAATGTTCTGCCAGCAGATGAAATTAACCCTTCAAAAGCGGGAACAGGATCTAGTACGGGTAATTTATTAAAAAACTTGAATTATTTTAACCGCAATTATAATATTGCTATATAACTTTATAAATAATTTCAGGCGATTTTGTTGCAGAGAGAATTAGCCCTTCAACATCTAAAACAATTAATACGGAACCAGGATCTAGTACGGGTAATTTATTAAAAACTTGAATTATTTTAACCGCAACTATAATATTACTATATAACTTTATAAATAATTTCAGGCGATTTTGTTGCAGATAGTAAATATTGCTGTAAATGTAAAATAAATGTGGACAAGAAACAATGGGTAGCTCACGTACGAACCAATAACCACAAAGCAAAATGTTTTACTTTCTTGGAGGAGGGTATTGAAATTTTGCGAAGTGCCTTCAAATATCGAATTGTTACTTACAAAGTGTCACCGAAAAATTACACTATCGATATTAAAACATTTCAAGAGGAGATTAGGAATAAAGTGTTAACTTTACTCAAGGAAGAACAGCTCAGGCATACAGCTATTAAAATCAACTTTGAATTATATGGTATTTATTATTCGAAACCACTAGATCTTATGGATGTTAAGTCTTTCAACACCAAATTCGAAATAATTGTGGATTCTACGGACATTGAAGCTTTATATGGACACTTGTTTGTGGTACTTGCGAAGAAATCGGATGAATTTGCTGAACGTGACTCTGATCAGAATAAATATAAACCTTGTATAATTATTTTCATTTGTTGTGTAATTATTTTCATTTTCGATATAATAATTTTGATTTTTTTTTCTATAATTTTTAGGATGGATCTTGATACAGATTCTTCACCTAGAAATTAACGTCAATAAATATAATCCTCTACGAATTTCATCATATATTCCGCTACCTAAAGAAATCCAGAAAAAGAGAGCTGTAATCAACATTCGGAACAATGATGAGTGCTGTTTTGGATGGAGTTTAATGGCTGCTGTGCACCAACCGCTAGCAAATGCAGAGAGGACATCATCATACCCTTCTTTTAAGGGAAGGTTTGATTTTAGCGGTATAAACTTTCCTGTCTCAATAAGAGATGTGTCAAAATTTGAGAGTCAAAACAATATCTCAATAAACGTTTTCGGATGTGAACCTTATTATAAGGAAAACAAAACAATGTATGAAATTGTCGGTCCCTTGTACTACACTAAACAAAAGAAAAATCTACATATAAATTTGTTATTGATTGAGGACGGTACAGGTAATCAACACTATTGCTATATAAAAGATTTAGGTAGATTGGTTTCTTCTCAAATATCCAAACATAAATGTAAAAAATATCTATGCGACGGATGTTTACAGAATTTCCCTTCTGCTGAAAAATTGAAAAGGCATATGAAATTTGACTGCAACTTTGTAAGAATTGATTTTCCATCAGATAATTTAATTACAGATAAATTTGGTAATATGGTTCCCGAAAATATTTTAAAATTTGAAAATATTCAAAAACAATACAAAGTTCCCTTCGTAATTTACGCTGATTTTGAATGCATTTTAAAACCAGTAAATCGCGATAATCAAGCTTTAGACCCACTTTCTAGTTATACAGTCAAAACAGCTGAACATATACCCCATTCTTTCGCTTACTTTATAAAATGTTCATTTAATGATAATTTATCAAAATAAAAAATTTATAGAGGAGAGAATTGTGCTCAAACATTTATAGATTGGATAGAAAATGACGTAAAAAGAATTTATAATAATTATTTAAGTAAGAACCTTCCCATGATACCTTTATCATTAATTCAACAAAAACAGTATGAAGACTCTACGAATTGTTACATTTGTGGAAAAGTCTTTCAAGATAGTCCAAATTTTAAAAAATGTAAGGACCATAATCATCTTAATGGTGCTTTTAGAGGAGCGGCGCATTCCATTTGTAATTTACATTTTCAACCACCAACATTTGTTCCGATTATTTTACATAATTTAAAAAATTACGACTCGCATTTGTTTATTAAGTCTTTATGCTTCAATAAAGAGAAAATTGACGTGATAGGTCATACAAAAAAAAATGTATATCCTTTAGTAAACAAATTTTGATGTTAGACTAAAGTTGAAATTCATAGACTCTTTTCAATTTCTACCAGCATCTCTTGAATCTATGGCGGATATATTAGAAGACAACCAATGTATAGAAATTCGTAAGTGTTTTCCAAATGATTTACAATTTCATTACATTAGACAAAAAGGTGTATTTCCATATTCATACGTTGATTCCTATGATAAGTTGTTGGAAGAAGCTTTTCCTGCGATTGATAAGTTTTATAATGAGTTAAAAGATGAAAATATCTCCCAAGATGATTATAAACGAGCTAAAGAGGTCTGGGACATATTTAACTGTAAAACTTTAGGTGATTATTCAGATTGCTATCTCCGCTCTGACGTCATGATTTTATGTGACGTGTTTGAAAGCTTTAGAAGTAATTCAATTAGAACCTACCAGCTAGATCCGGCACAGTATCTCACTTCTCCGAGTTTATCTTTCGACGCCATGTTAAAAATGACAGATATAAAATTAGAATTATTGATAGAACCTGATATGATTCATTTTTTCAAAAAGGCCATAAGAGGCGGAGTGAGCACTTGCATTTCGAGAAAATCCGAAGCGAACAATATTTTTTTACAGAATTTTAATCCATCAAAAGAAAACAAATTTATAATGTATTTAGATGCGACAAACTTATATGGTTTTGCTATGAGACAATATCTGCCCGAGAAAGATTTTGTTTGGCTTTCCCAAGATGAAATTGAACAAATCGATATTTTTTCACTTTCCGATACATCACCTGTAGGTTATGTTTTCGAAGTAGATTTAGAATATCCTGAAAATCTTCACAATTTGCATAACGAGCTCCCCTTTTGTCCTGAAAACTTTATACCCCCAAATTCCAAGTGTTCGAAACTAATACCAAATTTAAATAATAAGTATAATTATATTATACACTATTTATATTTGCAGCAATGTCTAAAATTCGGTCTCAAATTAACCAAAATTCATAGAGCTATTAAATTTACTCAATCACCATGGTTAAGAAAATATATCGATAATAATACAAACATAAGAAATGCTGCAAAATCTAAGTTCGAAAAAAATCAAGTAAAATTATTAACAAATAGTATTTATGGAAAAACCATGGAAAATTTTGACAAAAGGGTTGATATTCGCCTCGTGTCTCATTGGGAGCCTAATAAAAATAGTAATTGTGCAGAAAAGTTGATAGCAAAACCACAGTTTAAAGATTTATCTATATTTTCTGAAAATTTAATCGCTGTTCAATTACAAAAAGTATGTATAATGTATGATAAACCAATTTATGTTGGTTTCGCCATTCTAGATCTTTCTAAAATGGTGATGTATAATTTCTACTACAACTACCTTAAACCAAAGTATGGAGACAATGTTGCTCTATTGTATATGGACACCGACTCTTTCATTTTAGAAGTAACAACAGAAAACTTTTACAATGATATAAGAGAAAATTTAGATATTTTCGATACCTCGAATTATGCTCTAAACAATGTTTATAATATTCCTCAAAACTTATCAGTTGTGGGTAAATTTAAGGATGAAATGGCTGGCGAACCAATAGAATCTTTTTATGGTACTGCAGCTAAATCATATTGTGTAAAAACGAAAGATGATATTCTGAAAAAAGCTAAAGGTATTAAGAAAAATACGGTTAGAAAACAACTGGATTTTTCCCATTACAAGGAAGTTGTCGAAAAAAATTCTAAAGTGTATTGTAACATGTATATTTTTAAATCGCATTTACACAATATGTTTACTGAAGTTATAAATAAGTTAGCACTATCATCTGATGATGATAAACGGTATCATATCCCTAGTACTCTAAAAACTCTAGCATGGGGGCATAGAGATATTTCCGATTATGAAAACCCTAAAGTTGAAAAAATAATGGATATGTTAATTAAAAACGGTTGTGATTTAACTCTTGAAGACCCCGATACTAATTTAGATAACTTGATAAAAATTGGTGAGTTTTTAGAAGACTACCATGAACCAAAACCCAAGAAAAGTAAAAAATAGCAATTCTTATATAAAGGTAGGATCAGCTTATCGCTTAGTTGATTTCAACATGGCAAACCGAATACAGTTCGATGGGGAGCCTGTAAGTCAGTCTAGTAATTTGAAAAATTTCGAAGAGAGATTGTTAACTTTCAAAAACTGGAAAGGAAAAGTAAATCCGATAGATTTAGCCGGAGCTGGTTTTCATTTTACAGGATGCTTAGATTCATGTCAATGTGTTTATTGTGATGTGGAAATATACAAGTGGGAAATGGAAGATTCTCCATTGATGGAGCATTTCAAATATAATAAATCTTGTGATTTTATACAAGCACTTCGTTTAGCCAGCATGTATAGGAGTAATACAAACCCTGCACCCAGTACCACTAATTTTTCTACTATTTGTGTATGTTTTATTATACTGATTGTATTTTTTGCTCTATTTAAGGGATTTTATTAATATTGTGTTTGTATATTTTTAAATGTACCACTTTATACTTTTATATACTACTACTTTATATATTACTATATTAATAAAATATTTAACTCGTGAGTTGTTTTATTTCTGACATAAAACCACCTCTAAATCGTTCTAGGATTTAGTTGATCCTAAGCTTTCAAGTGATAAAGTTGAAAATGACGTCATTAATAATATTAACAGCCTTAGTGGGCAGCAATCTGTTTATAAACTATTTGCCTCGAGTTAAAGAAGGATATTTATGCTTGAGTGACAACAAAACTGAAAAAAGTGATTGTTATCATCCTATGAAAGTGACAAATTTTAATAATACCGGATATCCAGTGTTTACTTATAAAATAGACAGTGTTCGTTTGACTTATAATAATTATTATAAACTGAAATATATCTTTAACAATAACACAATTCAGACATCCGAGTGGATCGCTTTACAAACAAATCGAGATACTTGTATTTGTAACTACACTTCTTGTTATGTTGCGAGTTATGTTTCAATCAGTTTATTAGCACTATTTATTATATTATTTATCTCATGGATAATATACAGACGCACGTATTAACTTTACAAGAACAGTGGTGGGGGAGATAGGTATATATTCACCCCGTATTTATGCGAGTATTATTAGTGTAAAGACTGTGATTGTGTTAAAATGTCGACTAACGAAAATCAGTACTCTTTCCTAAACTAGTATCTTCAGTTACCCCCCAGTAATAATCTAAAGTGTAAGAGTAGTGATTCTAAACATGATAATGTGATCTTGAATACTCGAATATTCAACTTGAACAAATGTGGTACCAAGTACATCGAAATCGGCTTAAATAGTAATTTCGAATGCTGTGTGAAAATTGGTGGCTATGGTGGCATATCGATTTTGCTTACTGAAGAAGAATGGAGCTTGCTTTTAAAAAATCAGGGATACATATTAAACTATTTTTATTCCCAAGATGATGATATATCTCCTATCGAACTTAAACAACTCAAAATATATTTCGAAAAGCTTGGAGATAATGTACGTGTAATAAAATGTTTAAAAAATGGATATTACGTGTACTTGGGATGTGAAACAGTTTCCAATTTGTGGCAGTTAGTACCTCTCCTTAACAATCGAATAGATGCAGTAAAGAAGCAGCAGTTTGGACAATATTTCGACACGTTTCAATCATCACTCAACCGAAACTATAAGGATGTTGTTAGTACTATTTATAATGTTTTGTTGGCAAGAAAAGATCAAGCTATCGAAAATGATTTAATTATGATGGAATTAGTACTACTTCACCCAAACTTGCTGGAGCACAAACTAGAAGTATGAAGAAGGTGACATTTGGAAGCATTAAGATTCATGTTATGGTAAAATGGAGTTTCGCATACAATAAAGCTAGAAAGAACAACTATGAATCTGCAGTACTCGATCGTCTTCGATTTGAAAGAAGAATTCAATTTAGTGAAATTTTATTAAGTAATGTATTAAGTCATAATTATAGATGTAGAATATATGAAACTCGTTTTAAAAACATGTATTGCAAATAAATAGTTTTATAGATATGTTGTATTTGATTTCAGGGGTGGTAAATAATATACTAGAAGTGATTATTATTTTTTTTATTCTTTCATTAAAAAAATATCATACAAGTAAAAAACATTTGATAATGCGCACATACATTTTTCTTTCGAATGGAAAAAACAGGTTGGTTCTTGATGTTTTAAGGGTGGTTGTTCATCAAGCTCGATGACGGGTCTTGATGAGTATTTTCTAATATATTCAGCTTTCTCGCTTCCTTTAATGTATACTCGATCACTCTTGTCGGTAATGTGTTGAACAATGTTGGAAAATTTGTGTAGAGGAATAAAACCATCCATCCACCTAATTCCATGATGGTTTTCTGTGAGCCAAACTGCTTGTTTATGAAGGTAAGTAGGTAAGAGGTTCATTTGAAATGGCGGTTTAAACACATAATGTGAAATTTTTTTACCATCATAGGCAGCAAATTCTTTAACAATAAATTTATTGTTTTCAACTTTAAATCCTTGCACATCGACTACCACACTCATATTTTTAAATTAGAAAATTCCTTAAAAACTTCTTTTTTCTTTTGATAATAGTCAATATAACTTTTTAATTTTTTTAAATCTCTCTGAAATTGTTCAATCCTCTCTTGAAGGAGCATTGTAAACTAATGGAAAATTTTAGATAACTAACTTTTTATTATTAAATTTGACACATGCGCACTTCAAATTTGTCGCACAATTTTTGTCAGTGGGTTGTAAGCAAATAGTTTATCATGTAGTATTAAACAATAAGCTGATGTTTTGTCAGGTATATCTTTACTTGTTTCAAATTCTACTCTCATTACAATAGGTCCTACTTCGACAGCATCTTTCTGATACATACAATTTATGTATGCAATAGGTGCAATTTCTTTAAATGTTTTAGGCGAGAAAACAGGTTCCACCGATCCATCGTAATAAGATTTTCTGAATGACGAGAACATTTCATAGAGATAGGCATACTTATTATTTTCGAAATCCAAGTACATGTCAGAGTATGGATATTTATCTGAATTCAAAAACACTCTAATATTTCTAAGGTTACAATTATCAAATTTACTCATATCGGCAGTAACATTTCCCCTTTTGTTTGTTTGAAATGCAACAATCACGTGACGCGGTGTTTCAACTTTTGTTGAAGTTTTTACATGCCAATTATGTCTGGTAGTTTTCAGTAACTCCGGATATTCTATAAGTTCCCAACTTCTAAATGCAATAAAAATTTCATCTCCTTTATTAATTAACTTATAATAAAAATATAATTCCCTTTCTATATCAACGATGACGTGAGGTACAACCCACTCTATTTTCGACACCGTTATCTTTGGAATTTCGTTTGGGTCTGTGCTGATGACCGCATTTTTATCATCGTTTGTTCTAACTAAAATTAATTCTTGCCTAGCATTTAAAAGAACCGTTTTAAAATCCTCAAAAAATCCCATTATTGTGTTCATAGGAATGCACACATTAAAGTGTCCTTTGGAGTCAACCAATGTGTTTTCTTGATTTAACAACCAACCGGCATTGTGTAATTTTTTTACTTCATTTTCGGTGTGAGACAGATAACCCTTAATTGTAGAACTTATACCAACATCCCTAACGGAATCGATAGTAACACCATTTAATTGATACCGGATTTCCTTGAATAAGAAAGCAATTCCATTATTTACAAACTCTAATTTTGCTGAAACTTTATCATTCTGATCTGTTAATTTTCCCTCGATGTATAGAAAACTTTCACAGGGTAAAGTATATTTACCAATTTCCTGTATAGAAATAATAATTTCATCATTGTATTCAAATTTTTTCGAAGACTGTGAATCATAAGTATGTAATTCTTTTCGCCAAACAGAATTGTCCACAAGATAGTTTTTATTTATATTTAGGTATTCCATTATTTAACTAACGCAAACCCTAGAGATTTCAAAAATAGTTTATTTTTACGTGTTAACCGCTTGGTATTAACTTTAGTACTGAGTTGACGAGGTTGTCGCTTTTTCTTATAAACTTTAGTACTGACTTGACGAGGATGCCGCGTTTTCTTATAAACTTTAGCTTGTTTAGTATGTAGATTATATCTTACAACCATTATTCTGAAATTTTTTTCACGTGCAGTCTTATCGTAACTGTTTCCCCACTGAAATTAACTAAATCTCCGTCTTGATCGAGTATTTGAATATTGACATTATTTATAATTTTTACATTGACAGGAAAATAAATAATATTCTGAGGTGTTTCTATAATTTTAAAACCTGGTCCTACGCTAGGAAAAAATTGATGAACAATATGGACCGGTGTACCATTATAGTATGAACCTGCCGCTATGCTGCAGTCGATACATATAGCATTCACTTTAATTATTTCTGCTGGATAATCCGACACATGTTTTCCTGGTTCTAGAATACCGTTCTTAAAACCTAAAATTTTTCCGATTGATCCATCATCAAATTGAATCGGTTTCCCATTTTCAATAATGGTATGGAGTGTGTTATTATTAGATGAAATTCTCAGAACAGAATCAATAGTTTCTAATTCCTCACGTACAAATTTATTTATATCATCTAACTCATATGCACCGGAGGGTATAGTTATTGTTACATGTCCACAAGTAAATTTATTATTTCTTTCGTCGATATTAGGAATTGCGTTAAATGTTTCAAAATTTATTAAACCAACAACGTACTCACCATCATCTAAATAAATTGGTGGGTTGAAATTAGCTGACAATACATTTGTCGTACCTGATAAGACTAATGTGAAAGACATGATACTACTTGTACAACCAACTCTTTTCTAACTTACTTAGCACCGTGTCGAATTCTTATAAAGAAATTTTAAAACCAAATGTCCACAATTATTAGAATTATATTTTTGAAATCGGTCATAATTATATGTTATATTATTATTACCATCGCTAAAGAAATATTTTATAACTTCTAGAGGGGGTCTCAAATTCCCGTAACTATCGAAATAATTAATATCTTTTCCTTTTTTTATATAACATGTCCAGTGAGTACCGTCTCCCCGATCATCATCTAAATTTATAATGCCTGATTCGTATTTTTTTATTTTTTTCGGTAATTGGTTACGCATAAACACATTTCGAAAATAGGGAATTTTTAATATTTCTACATATTTTAACAAATCAATATTGGTGAGTGGGCGGTGTGGTAGTCTTTTTAGCAGTTTTTTTGATATGGTTTTAAGTAAAGACCGCAACCTTGTTTGTAAGGTTTTAAATAAAGTCCTTTTCCAACTTTTAATTGTTCAATGGCTCTGTTATGTCTCTTTGCTTCTTCTAGCGTATCCCTTGCTGCTTTTGCATCGTTGACCGCTTTTGCAATTCCAGCCGCTCCTCCAGTTAGTGCTCCTAATGCTGACAGACCCGCGAACAGAGGAATTAGGGGTAGTAAGCCCCCTTGATATGTTGGGAATTTTATTATACGTCCTCTAGGTTTCTTAATTCGTTTTCGCTTTAATGCTGTTAAAGCTGATGTTGCAACTTTTTTAATGTCTGTATGTTTTGTTCCAATAATTGCATTTCTTGCTGTTTTTACAGCATCATTAAATGATATAGCTTTTCCTATTTTAGTTTTCCTCTTTTTATTTCGTAAACCCATTCCTAATTTTCTTTTTACCTTCATTGCACCCGCAACACCTACAGCAGCTATCCGCTCTCCTATTTTACCTGATTTAATTCTTTCTATAGCTTTTTGTTCTAATAGTTTGTCTGCTTGATGTCGATTTTCTAAATCTTCAAACTTTGAGTATGCTATATCGTGTTCTTTACAAGCTTCGTCTAAAGGGTTAATACCGCGATCCCCCCTTAATAACCTCTTTTTGAGTTTGGTCCCAGGACCGCAAAAATTGTATGACGGCAAGTGTAGTTCCACCGGCTACTTATTTATGAATTTATTAAGAAGTCCGGAACCTTTCTTACCGAATAATCTTTTGGAACTAACCAAACCATCGTAGGAGGACATACTTATATACTGCCGCACTAAGCCCAAAGGGGGTAACCGCAAATTTTTCCAATAATGAGATAATGCCTTCTAGAAATTCTGCTATATATTTTGCATCTTATACTAAGCTATTATTTACGTATCTGCTGTCCAAATATTTTATTTTCCAATATAAAATTAGTGGTATCTACTGAAGCAGTCCCTTATTTTAAGCCTTTTAGCCGTAACTAACACATACTAAGCAAAAAATGGGATATCTGTATGATTTAATTTCAGTTACGTCTAAAAATGCTTAGTATAGCTCTCTTACGGCTAAATTGCTTAGTATAATGTCAGATACCCCTAGAGTTGCATAGTAACCCGATTGTTTATTTGATAGATGCATGAGCAGCACGACGTTGGTTCAGTTTTAATAAAAAACTGTTTGTGTTGATAACCTCCGTTATTATTTACTGTTATAGTGATAAATAAGCTAAAACTGTTCTGGTGAAATAAAACTCAAGAGGGTTAATAAAAGAATCTTGCTCAAGAGGTAAAATTCAGGTAAGTAAATATTTATAACCTAAAAAACGAGGAGATAAAAGCATAATTATTCTCTGATAAAAGTTTGGCGTGTGTCTCATAATTGAATCAGAATGCAGGAAAGTAATTCCAGAACTGTTTTCAACCAATTAGATTACCGAGAACGGTTTCAGAACTGTTGGAACAAATGCATCATTTAGTTTTATTCGAGGTTTTGGTTTTATTATTAGTGTAGCAATTCAGCTAGCTTGCATTTAGTTAACTTACACCAACGCTTACACGCCTAAAAATTTAAAATTCGTGACTTTATTTCACACTGAGGTCGTATGACCCCTAGCAAAATAATTAATTTCAAATCATTTTATTTCAAAATACTAATATAATAATAATAATAATAATAATAATAATAAAAAGTTTGCTGAAGTTTGCTGAGAAACATCAAGGAGCTGAATCTAACTGATAGTCTTTACAGGTCCATGCAGAAAGCGGTACTACTTGCGACAGCCCGAACCGTCAGGAAATTCATGGGGAATGCAGGATCGTCCAAGAACATCAATGTCACCTAGGGCCCGATAACATGGCAAGGGTCTCGTCCGAGCCAGATCCTTTTGGTATCCGGGATGCCCGGGATCTGAGTGAATGTTCCCCGTAGAGGGAGTGCGAATGCCTTTTGGCTAAGTCGATATAATAATAATAATACGCAGGGGGGATCTGACTTGTGAGAGAGGCAGATCCACGGGTGTGACAATCCCGCGCTCCCCAGTTACGCAGGGATCAGTCTGGCCTGTGAGAGGGGCAGATTCACGGGTGTAACGATCCCGCGATTCCCAGTTACGCATGGAGAGGCTTGGCCTGTGACAGGGGCAGACCTACGGGTGTGACAATCCCGCGATATCCAGTTGCGCAGGGAGGGGTCTAGCCGGTGACGGGGGCTGATCCCCGGGGGTGACAATCCCGCGACTCCCAGTTACACAGGGATGGGTCTAGCCTGTGAGAGGGGCAGATCCTCGGGTGTAACGATCCCGTGTTTCCCAGTTAACGCAAGGAGGGGTTTGGCCGGTGACAGGGGCAGATCCTCGGGAGTAACGATCCCGCGTTATCCTAGTTGACCCGTATGGGTAGCGGGTTAGAATACTCCTATCGTGGCTCCGCGAGTCGTAAAAGGCGACCGAGGGCCGTCACTCCCACGTTACGGGAGAAAACTATGGAATGGAGAATGATAGGATGATTGTCATAGGGCCGCTGCCTGGGGATCGCCAGGGCATGTCTGGAGCCGGCGCTGGGCATGACAGCGAGCGGGACGTCGGTGACAGGGCGCTGATGAGGCGGGCCCCTGTTGCACAAACAGCTACAGCCCAACAACAACACGAACATCTACAACATGGGAGCCAAACGAGAACTAGGGTTCCACCCACCGAAGGTGCTGCGCGGGAACTTCAGCCAGCGTTCACAGAGGCGGGATTACAACGACGACGCATGAAATGGACTGTGTCCATGAATGAATCGATTATGCGTATTTTCTACAGGGTGACAAACTTAGGACAAGAGATTATCGGCTACCGACAACAACTGCATGCCGAGTTCTGCAGGGAGTTTCCACACATGCAAGTGTCTGAACAAAGAGTGTCAGATCAGTATCGAACTATTCTAAGAAATAACCGAATTCCAGAAACGCGACTTAACGCTATCAAACGGGAAGTTGAGCTAGAGATCCACGGCGAACACATAGACATAGATGACAACAACAACAATGGGGAACTTCAAGAGCCTGGACAACAACTAGAAGCCGAAACGGTAGAACCAACAACCGAGAGTCTGGAACGGGTTAACGAAGAACATTTTGAAGGCTTGGACACACATATGAGACAGGCAGTATTGCGATACGAAGGCACAGACCCACTTAGCAGGCCACCGCTACCAAGATTAAATTCTTCCAGGAAACTTGCGATCGTGCTCGATCTTATGAACACAAGAATTTTACCAAGCTATGTTTCAGTGACACCAACATTAGAACGCATGCACATGTTAATCTACTGTGCCGCAACGGCAGTCATCACTGTAATGGGTGCCAAGATCCGAACGGCCCAAGAGTTGAATCGTGCAAGACCAGAACCACGAATGGCTCAATGGGAAATGCGACTAAATCGGAAGATCGAGAGTCTCCGTAAAGACATAGGACAAGTGACGGAATATATCAGAGGAGTTAGAACTAGAAGGATCCAGAGGGCGGTGCAGGCAGTAATGAGCCGCACCCAAATGCATTCTCGGCATGACCCCGCGAACATCACTGCTCAACAATGTCTTGACACATTAAAACAAAAATTTTCTGTTTTCGCAGGGCGTCTGAGGAGATACAAGGCTAGTAACAACAGGAAACGAGACAATAAACTCTTTGAACGATCAGAAAAGGGTTTCTACCGTGCTTTTAATTCTAGCGCCGATGCCACAAATGCGAGTTACCCTAGCAGAGAACAGGTCGACGGTTTCTGGAGAAATCAACTTGCCACACCAGGTCCATACAATGTCAGTGCAAGCTGGATCAGCGAAGAACGCGAGATGGGCCGGAACTATAGCCAGATGCAACACGAGCAATTCACAACCGCTGAGGTCTCCGATGTCATCAAGAATTCCCACAACTGGAAGGCACCAGGTCCAGATCATCTCCAAAATTATTGGATTAAGAAGTTGTGGTGCACGCATGAACAAATAACTACCTTAATTAATGAAGTCTTGCTCGATCCTCTGAAAATGCCATTGTTTCTTACACAGGGTGCAACTTACCTGTTACCAAAAGACCAGCGGAATACGGATAACCCTGCCAAGTACCGCCCAATAACCTGCTTGCCTACGCTTTACAAGATAATCACATCTTGCCTTACGCAGCGAATATATGCTCACTGCGAGCGGAACAACATCATTGCAATGCAGCAGAAGGGCTGCTCGAAGGGCGCAATGGGATGCAAAGAGCAACTCATCATAGACTCTGTCATCTGCAACCAGGCTCATTCCAAGCAACGAAACCTCCACATGGCTTATGTGGACTACAAAAAAGCATTTGATTCCGTACCTCACGACTGGCTCACAGGTATCTTAAAGCTGTATAAAATAGATCATCATACAGTTTCCTTTTTAGAACACGTTATGACAACCTGGCGCACTAAGATACAACTCAGAACCGCAGACAGTAACATCGAGACCGACACAATCAACATCCGAAGAGGGATTTTCCAAGGAGATTCACTCAGTCCACTGTGGTTCTGCATGGCGATGAACCCTCTATCACATCGGTTGAACTCTACAAAATATGGCTTCGCTATCAAAAGCAACAACGCAGAAGCGATCAAGTTGAATCACCTATTATATATGGATGATTTAAAACTGATCGCCGCAACCAAAAACCAACTAACGCAAATGCTTAAAATTGTAGAGGAGTTCTCCAGGGACATCGGAATGCTGTTTGGACTGGACAAGTGCCGCACCCTTAATATCATCCGGGGAAAGCTCGAACAAAGCGCACACGAGATGCAGGACGGACAGGAGATCGAAGCAATGAGCGTGGGAGATACATACAAGTACCTCGGGATGAAGCAAGCTCAAAGGATAGATCACGAACAATGAAGACCGATTTAACTAATGAATTCATCAAGAGAGTAAGACAAGTAGTGCGAACTGATCTTAACAGCAGGAATTTGTTTAAGGCCCTGAACACGTATGCGTGCTCTGTACTCAGCTATTCGTTCGGAATAGTGAATTGGACCAACACGGACATCAACAACCTGCAACGAAAAGTTAGGACACTACTGACAAAAGCTCATAAACATCATCCCCGTAGCGCCGTAGAAAGAACAACTCTGCCACGTCAACTAGGAGGAAGAGGATTGGCAGATCTCAGCAAGCAATTGGACCAACAAATATTAAATCTGCGTAATTATTTCTACAGGCAGGCCAACAGCTCCACACTACATAGGGCTATATGCGGAGCAGACGTCTCAACACCGCTACGTCTGACGGAACACGAGCGTCAAAATCACCACCGAACCGACAACGATAAACTACAGAGGTGGTTGGGGAAGCCGCTGCACGGGAGACATCCTAATGAGGTTAACCAGGAACATGTCGACAAGTTAGCGTCGAACTATTGGCTGACCTCGGGACGAATGTTCCCCGAGACGGAAGGCTTCCTACTGGCCATACAAGATCAGGTTATACCAACTCGCAACTACCTAAAATTCATTGTAGGAGATGCATCGGTAGTGGATGACAGATGCAGATACGGGTGCCCAACTTCAGAAACAATCCAGCACATAACAGGAGGATGTCAGATGTTCGCATCAACGGAATATAAGGAACGACACGATTCGGTTGCCAAGATCTTGCACCGGGAACTGGCGGAAAAGCTGCTGCTTGTGCAGACAGAAAGGGTCCCATATTACAACTACACACCTGAGCCTGTTCTTGAGAACAGCAACTACAAGATGTACTGGGATCGTACAGTTCTGACTGATCAACGAGTTGCCCATAACAGACCGGACCTTATAATAGTTGATAAAATTTCTAGGAAGACAACTCTGATTGATGTGGCCATCCCGAACAACAACAACCTGCGTGTGAAGCAAGTCGAGAAGATCGCGAAGTACAGAGACTTAGAAGAACGAATTAGAAGGCAATGGGAAATGGAGAACGTCCAGACGATTCCAATCATCATGTCAACAACTGGTGTTATACCAAAAAGTTTGCTGAGAAACATCAAGGAGCTGAATCTAACTGATAGTCTTTACAGGTCCATGCAGAAAGCGGTACTACTTGCGACAGCCCGAACCGTCAGGAAATTCATGGGGAATGCAGGATCGTCCAAGAACATCAATGTCACCTAGGGCCCGATAACATGGCAAGGGTCTCGTCCGAGCCAGATCCTTTTGGTATCCGGGATGCCCGGGATCTGAGTGAATGTTCCCCGTAGAGGGAGTGCGAATGCCTTTTGGCTAAGTCGATATAATAATAATAATAATAAGAGGCTTGGCCTGTGACAGGGGCAGACCTACGGGTGTGACAATCCCGCGATATCCAGTTGCGCAGGGAGGGGTCTAGCCGGTGACGGAGGCTGATCCTCGGGTGTGACAATCCCGCGACTCCCAGTTACACAGGGATGGGTCTAGCCTGTGAGAGGGTCAGATCCTCGGGTGTAACGATCCCGTGTTTCCCAGTTAACGCAAGGAGGGGTTAGCCGGTGACAGGGGCAGATCCTCGGGAGTAACGATCCCGCGTTATCCTAGTTGACCCGTATGGGTAGCGGGTTAGAATACTCCTATCGTGGCTCCGCGAGTCGTAAAAGGCGACCGAGGGCCGTCACTCCCACGTTACGGGAGAAACCCATGGAATGGAGATTAATAGGAGTATTGTCATAGGGCCGCTGCCTGGGGATCGCCAGGGCATGTCTGGAGCCGGCGCTGGGCATGACAGCGAGCGGGACGTCGGTGACAGGGCGCTGATGAGGCGGGCCCCTGTTGCACAAACAGCTACAGCCCAACAACACGAACATCTACAACATGGGAGCCAAACGAGAACTAGGGTTCCACCCACCGAAGGTGCTGCGCGGGAACTTCAGCCAGCGTTCACTCAGGCGGGATTACAACGACGACGCATGAAATGGACTGGGTCCATGAATGAATCGATAATGCGTATTTTTTACAGGGTGACAAACTTAGGACAAGAGATGATCGGCTACCGACAACAACTGCATGCCGAGTTCTGCAGGGAGTTTCCACACATGCAAGTGTCTGAACAAAGAGTGTCAGATCAGTATCGAACTATTCTAAGAAATAACCGAATTCCAGAAACGCGACTTAACGCTATAAAACGGGAAGTTGAGCTAGAGATCCATGGCGAACACATAGACATAGACAACAACAATGGGGAAATTCAACTGCCTGGACCACAACAAGAAGCCGGAACGGCAGAGCGAACAACTGAGAATCGGGAAATTCAAGTGCCTGGACCACAACAAAAAGCCGAGACGACGGGACGAACAACTGAGAATCGGGAATCAGTTAACGGAGAACACTTTGAAAGCCTAGACACACAGCTGAAAAGGGCGGTATTGCGATACGAAGGCACAGACCCACTGAGCAGACCACCGCTACCAAGATTGAACTCTTCCAGGAAGCTTGCAATCATGCTCGATATTATGAACACCAGAATTTTACCCAACTATGTTTCAGTAACACCAACATTAGAACATTATGCACATGTTAATCTACTGTGCCGCAACGGCCATCATCACTGCAATGGGAGCCAAGATCCGGACGGCTCAAGAGTTAAATCGTGCAAGACCAGAACCACGAATGGCTCAATGGGAGATGCGACTAAACCGGAAGATCGAGAGTCTCCGTAAAGACATAGGACAAGTAACGGAATATATCAGAGGAGTTAGAACTAGAAAGATCCAGAGGGCGGTGCAGGCAATAATGAGCCGCACCCAAATGCATTATCAGCGTGACCCCGCGAACATCACTGCTCAACAATGTCTTGACACATTAAAACAAAAACTTTCTGTTTTCGCAGGGCGTCTGAGGAGATACAAGGCTAGTAACAACAGGAAACGAGACAACAAACTTTTTGAACGATCAGAAAAAGTTTTCTACCGTACTTTGAATTCTAGCGCCGATGCCACAAATGCGACTTACCCTACCAGAGAACAGGTCGACGGCTTCTGGAGAAATCAACTTGCCACACCAGGTCCATACAATGTCAGTGCAAGCTGGATCAGTGAAGAACGCGAGATGGGCCGGAACTATAGCCAGATGCAACATGAGCAATTCACAACCGATGAGGTCTCCAATGTCATAAAGAATTCCCACAACTGGAAGGCACCAGGTCCAGATCATCTCCAAAATTACTGGATTAAGAAGTTGTGGTGCACGCATGAACAAATAACTGCCTTAATTAATGAAGTCTTGCTCGATCCTCTGAAAATGCCATGGTTTCTTACACAGGGTGCAACCTACTTGTTACCAAAAGACCAGCGGAATACGGATAATCCTGCCAAGTACCGCCCAATAACCTGCTTGCCTACGCTGTACAGATAATCACATCTTGCCTTACGCAGCGAATATATGCTCACTGTGAGCGGAACAACATCATGGCAATGCAGCAGAAGGGCTGCGCGAAGGGCGTAATGGGATGCAAAGAGCAACTCATCATAGACTCTGTCATCTGCAACCAGGCTCATTCCAGGCAACGAAACCTCTACATGGCTTATGTGGACTACAAAAAAGCATTTGATTCCGTACCTCACGACTGGCTCACAGGTATCTTAAAGCTGTACAAAATAGATCATCATACAGTTTCCTTTTTAGAACACGTTATGACAACCTGGCGCACTAAGATACAACTCAGAACCGCAAGCAGTAACATCGAGACCGACACAATCAACATCCGAAGAGGGATTTTCCAAGGAGATTCACTCAGTCCACTGTGGTTCTGCATGGCGATGAACCCTCTATCACACCGGTTGAACTCTACGAAATATGGCTTCGCTATCAAAAGCAACAGATCAGAAGCGTTCAGGTTGAATCACCTGTTATATATGGATGATTTAAAACTGATGGCCGCAACCAAGAACCAACTAACGCAAATGCTTAAAATTGTAGAGGAGTTCTCCAGGGACATCGGAATGCAGTTTGGACTGGACAAGTGCCGCACCCTTAATATCGTCCGGGGAAAGCTCGAACAAGGCGCACACGAGATGCAGGACGGACAGGAGATCGAAGCAATGAGCGTGGGAGATACATACAAGTACCTCGGGATGAAGCAAGCTCAAAGGATAGATCACGAACAATGAAGACCGATTTAACTAATGAATTCATCAAGAGAGTAAGACAAGTAGTGCGAACTGATCTTAACAGCAGGAATTTGTTTAAGGCCCTAAACACGTATGCGTGCTCTGTACTAAGCTATTCCTTCGGAATAGTGAATTGGACCAACACGGACATCAACAACTTGCAACAAAAAGTTAGGACACTACTGACAAAAGCTCATAAACATCATCCCCGTAGCGCCGTAGAAAGAACAACCCTGCCACGTCAACAAGGAGGAAGAGGATTGGCAGACCTCAGCAAGCAATTGGACCAACAAATACTAAATCTGCGTAATTATTTCCACAGACAGGCCAACAGCTCCACACTACATAAAGCTATATGAGGAGCAGACGTCTCAACACCGCTACGTCTGACGGAACACGAGCATCACAATCACCACCGAACCGACAACGATAAACTACAGAGGTGGTTAGAGAAGCCGCTGCACGGGAGGCATCCTAATGAGGTTAACCAGGAACATGTCGACAAGTTAGCGTCGTACTATTGGCTGACCTCGGGACGAATGTTCCCAGAGACAGAAGGCTTCTTACTGGCCATACAAGATCAGGTTATACCAACTCGCAACTACCTAAAATTCATTGTAGGAGATGCATCGGTAGTGGATGACAGATGCAGATACGGGTGCCCAACTTCAGAAACAATCCAGCACATAACAGGAGGATGTCAGATGTTTGCATCAACGGAATATAACGATATAACGACACGATTCGGTTGCCAAGATCTTGCACCGGGAACTGGCGGAAAAGCTGCTGCTTGTGCAGACAGAAAGGGTCCCATATTACAACTACACACCTGAGCCTGTTCTTGAGAACAGCAACTACAAGATGTACTGGGATCGTACAGTTCTGACTGATCTACGAGTTGCCCATAACAGACCGGACCTTATAATAGTTGATAAAATTTCTAGGAAGACAACTCTGATTGATGTGGCCATCCCGAACAACAACAACCTGCGTGTGAAGCAAGTCGAGAAGATCGCGAAGTACAGAGACTTAGAAGAACGAATTAGAAGGCAATGGGAAATGGAGAACGTCCAGACGATTCCAATCATCATGTCAACAACTGGTGTTATACCAAAAAGTTTGCTGAGAAACATCAAGGAGCTGAATCTAACTGATAGTCTTTACAGGTCCATGCAGAAAGCGGTACTACTTGCGACAGCCCGAACCGTCAGGAAATTCATGGGGAATGCAGGATCGTCCAAGAACATCAATGTCACCTAGGGCCCGATAACATGGCAAGGGTCTCGTCCGAGCCAGATCCTTTTGGTATCCGGGATGCCCGGGATCTGAGTGAATGTTCCCCGTAGAGGGAGTGCGAATGCCTTTTGGCTAAGTCCAGATAATAATAATAATAGACATCCATAGGGTGTATTAGTTTATAGCAGTGCCCTGACTAGTGAAAATGAATGCCTAAACAGTTTGTAAGCTGTCATTTTTAAAATTATGTTTTTTGCAATAATAAATCACAAATATTCATATTTTAAATACCTACCACATATCCCATATGATGTTTCCCTAGATACGCCTTTTTTTTCTAGAAAGCTGATATTCTCTTTCAGGATGAGCAGTAGATCAAAGAAAATGATTGAAATGGTACTTGCGTCTACGTCGAAGGATTCAGCTACCTTATGTTGTAATGAAAATCACGATCCGGAAAATCCAACGTCATCTTTTAGTACTGACTGGCAAAATACCATAGATACTGCGGAAATTATTTTTGACAATCAGGATATAGAAACTGGGAACAATACAACAGAAGATGAGCTAGCCAACAACAGCACACATATTATTTTCTCAAAAAACACAAAGGAAAACGCAAAATCCAGTATAATATCCGAGTTTGAAATTGAAAATAATATACCATCACTTTACGTAAACAACCTGAACAATTTCTCAGAAATTGAAAACAGCCTTGTTAGAGAAGATATCAGCAACATAACAATAGAGAAAGTCCTTGAGGACGAGTTACTCATGAACTCAGAGTTAGAAGCTGTTGACTTAGATACCAATTTGCTGGAAGCAGATAAAATGGAGATGGAAATCGAAGAGGGAATTTTTCCTGAAGATACGGAAAAAGTTGAAGAAACGAGGCCAGATAATAAAGAAAAAAATGAAGAAAGTATCCCAGAAAATATGTCTTCAGAAAATGAACACGTTGAAGTAGCAACTGAAAATTTTGATGAGCTGGATGAAAATGAAGTTGCCACTAACATAACTAAAACACAAGAAGATCGGAAACGTCGAAAGTTTAAATATACAGTTCAAGAAAGGAATAAGATACGACAGAGCAAATTTAGAAAATCTCATACTGTTAAACGTGGATGCGGAGAAGTATGTAAGAAAAAATGTACCTCACTGCTAAACGAAGAGAGAAGACAAGACATTAATAACCAGTTTTGGTCATTGGATCACCCGAACCGAAAAAGTTTTATGCTATCATGTATTAGTAGGTCAGATGTAAAACGTAAAACCGTTGGGGATGAATCCCGAAGGTCTTGTACGATTAAATATTTTTTAAAAAACCAGCATGGAAGATCTGAAAGTGTATGTAAGACTTTTTTTCTCACAACACTTGGCTATCACAAAAATAATGATAAAATTCTGCAACAGTTTTGTAAATCTCAAAAGTCTTTGGTTATCCCGAAACCAAATGGTAGAAGAGGAAGAATACCCCATAATAAAGTAGACCATACTGTAATTGAGAAACACATTGAGTCATTCAAACCCTGCGTTTCGCATTATCGCAGGGAACACCCAATCGCCGTTACTTGCCTAGTGATTTGAGTATAAAAGATATGTTCACTGACTTCCAAAATAAAAATCCCCATTTTACGTGTTCCTATGATTTATATCGATCAGTTGTAAAGAAGTTAAATATATCTTTTGTAAAACTGGGACACGAGGAATGTGAATCGTGTGAACACTTTAAAATTCACCCACATTCCGAGAAAAATATGCAAGATGATTGTGAAGATTGCAAGAAGTGGTCCGTTCACATTAAAAAGGCAGAAACAGCAAGAAAGAAATACAAGGAACATGCAAATAAAGACCCAGTAGAAGGTGAAGTGATATTTTCTGTTGACCTAGAGAAGGTAATCATGATACCAAGGTGTGAAATGTTCAAATCGGTCATCTTTATACAACGTTTAATTGCCTACAACGAGAGCTTCGTTCCAGTAGGGAAGAAACAAAAAAGATTAAGACCCTTTGCTGCAATTTGGCACGAAGCTATTCAAGGTAGAAAAAAAGAAGATATCATTAGCACATTCTATAAGTTTTTAGTCTCTCAGCGTGATGCGAAACAGATAATTTTGTGGGTAGACAATTGTACATCGCAAAACAAGAATTGGGCTTTCTTTACGTTTCTAGTTTATGTAGTGAACTCAACATACGTCTCGGCAGATTTGATACAAATAAATTACTTAGAACCCGGGCACACATTCATGAGCGCGGATTCCTTCCATCATCAAGTGGAAAAATCATTGAAAAGGGCGAGAAAGGTAAAGGATTTTTCCGAGTTTAAATGCGCTGTTCAACAAGCTAACTCAGGAAAAGTAGATGTTTTGGAAATGGAGCTGCGCGATTTTTTTGACTGGAAAGACTTTTCATCGACCCACAAAATTAATAAAAATCACAGTGAAAGACCATATATTCATGATATGGTTCAAGTGCAAGCTGAAAGAGGTTCGATGCAGTTATTTTATAGAAAAGACTTTGACGGGGACCGGCTTCCACTAAATTTTTTGAACGCTAGAGTCATGAAATCTGGCATTCAACATCCAAAACAAAAGAACAGTAATCGCGGAATAACTTCGGAAAGGCGTAATAATATAATCACGAAGCTTTTAGAATCTGATAACTCTGTTATGCCTAGAAATAGGTTGGAATTTTGGCAAGACATACCTATTGTACAATCTCCAGAAAAAGAAAATGAATGAGACTAATTTTTGTTATAAATAGCATAAGCATTACTTTTATTTTACGAATAAACAGGCAGTTTTTCTGACATTTTGTAGTTACTGCTTTCTAGCATAGCAACAATCACAATTTTGCTAACCCTAAAAGGGGTATCTGCAGTTTTTTGTATAAAAAAAAACGTTTTATTCAATTTTTTTATTCAAAATCAAAACAACAAGGACAATAATGTATATATACATGTATTGTATTAAAGAATTTGTTACCATAGGTGTGGGATTAAAATAAACACAAAAGTGTCCATAACTCAAATTGTTGTTAGACACACTTACCCCCTTTGGGCTTAGTGCGGCAGTATAACTGATGAATATTTTATATGAAATCGCTTAAATATGTAAACATGGGTTGTGTTTTGATTAGTATATAAAGTGTGAGCATGAAGATCGTTAAACAAAATTTTTCTCTTCCTGTTAAAAACCATGATTTGGAAATAGCTACATTCCGGAAACACGGAAATTTATTCCCAGGAAATTGTAAGCGAGCTTCAATTATCGGACCCTCCGGTTGTGGCAAGACAAATGTTATGATTAGTCTAATAGAAGAACCTCATGGTTTACGCTTTGAAAATATATATATTTATTCAAAATCTCTAAATCAGTCAAAATATCAATACCTACGTGAACTCTTCAAACCTCTTAGAAAAATTGGATACTTTGAAAGTGAAAAGGAAGATGAAATAGTGTCGCCAAACGATATAAAATTAAATTCTCTAATAATATTTGATGATGTGGTGTGTTGTAGTCAAAGCGTTATAAGAAATTACTTTTGTTTTGGGCGTCATAAATGTACTGATTGTTTTATTTATGCCAGACTTATACTGCAATTCCCAAACAACTAATAAGAGATAATGCAAATTTATTAATAATATTTCAACAAGATAATACGAATTTAAAACATATATATGATGATCATGTTAATGTAGATATGACATTTCATCAGTTTAAGGATTTATGTTCCTTGTGTTGGAACGATGAATATGGATTTATTGTGATTGATAAAGATAGTGCATTAAATAATGGGCGCTATAGAAAAGGCTTCGATCAATTTTTTTCTCATATATAATCCCATTAATCTGTAGTAGTAAACAGTACATTATATCACTTCGAAGATGGATGAACAACTAGCAAAAGATTTGGTAAAAACTCGTGAAATTTTAAAGCAGAAATATCGTTCTTTACGTTCAGATAAGTCACAAACTCAGAGGCGTTTGGAAGAAGAATATAAACCAATAACTCAGCCTTTAGAAAAGTTGCTTTCGAATATCAAACAAGAACCTAAAATTAGACCTAAAATTGAACCCAAAGTTGAACAACAGGGGGAAAGTTTTAGAGGAATCCCTTCTTCATCTCCACGAAGCTCTTTACTGGTTCATAAACGGTTACAACCATTATTACCTTTCGGTGGATTGTCGTTTTTTAAAGATAGTTTTATCCCTGAACAAGGAGACCCCTTTGAATCAACTGGTCAAGACACCGTGACCGATAAGACCATTAATGATGCTGTTGAACAAAGCCGACAATATTTTGAGGATTTATCGAGACAACCTGGTTATCAATTATGGCTTGAAGAATTTAATCCTCTTCCACGAACCTACATTGATGGACAGACACGAGGAACCTCTACAGATTATGATTACGTATATGGTATAAAACATGATATACCTACAGGCAAATTTTCGATAGGAAACGCTTTAGTTGATTTTGTTGGAAAAGATATTCAAATATTTAGGAAAAATACACTTCAACCTGATATGAAACGATTGTATGAAGGTACACCTGGACTTTACGAGTTATTGTTTAAACAAAACCCTCTGGGGTATACAAATGTAGACTTGGACAATTATATGGATATTTTGGATAAAACTTCAACATATAGACGAAACAATGATCCTGCCGAACACGTACAGGGCTCTTTGAATTCCAAATATATAACAATTGTGCGACCGTGGCTCGTTAAAAAGAATATTTTAAAAAATGAAGTATTACGAACATTAGTAGAACCATCTGTGCTCAGAGAGAGATCAATGTCTGCTAGTTCACTGCCGCGACCAACTACAAGATCGGTTACACGATCAAAGAAAGGAGGAGGTATGATGAGTCTATCTAACAAAAAGCTAGATTATGTATATTATAATGATCCCAATGAAATTGTCGAAAGACTAAAATTACTTCTGGCATCTCAAATCGCTGGTCATACTGGTCACCATAATGAAATGATGTCTATTGTCGAGGAACTTCGCGAGGCAAAAATTATTCAATAAGTGTAATGTTAAATCTAAATCTTCTTAGTATGTATTGAACATTCAAGTGATAATGACAATCGATAAATTTGGAGCGCACATATTTAAAAAAGGATATCAATCTTTGGATGAATCATCAACATCTTCTAATAAACTTTACAATGTAGTAGATATAAAGAACGTTAAATTGTACTATAATTTAGTTTTACCATTTATCGGTGATTTTAACAAAAACACTAAAAACTACGCTTTGTTGCAAGATCAGAGGGAGAGCTATATTTTTCCTCTTAAGGAATGTAATATTATAAGTGCTGAGTTTCCCAGCAGCATAATTTTGTTAATAAATGATTAGAAAATTTCAAATCCTGTCGGAACACAATTACATCTAAAAGATAAAATTTCATTCCAATCAGTGGGTACAAAACCTTATGGTGAATTATTGATAAAGTGTTCAATAGATATAGAATAATGTCGGACCTTAAAAAACAAGTTGTTGAAGAACTTCATAAACCAGCACGAGTACATTATCAGAGAAGGCGTGTAATTGTTAAAGATCTTAATGATCTTTGGCAAGCTGATTTGGTTGAAATGCTTCCTTATTCTAAATTTAATAAAGGTAATAGATATATTTTAGTTGTAATCAATGTATTCTCTAAATATGTATGGGTACAACCAGTAAAATCTAAAAGTGGGAAAGATGTCGCTACAGCTATGAAAAATGTACTAATTCAGGCTAAAACATCACCTAAAAATCTTCAAACTGATATGGGAAAAGAATTTTATAATAAAGAATTTGGCAAACTTATGACGGAATTTCAAATAAACCATTACAGTTCATTTTCGAATATGAAAGCTAGTGTTGTAGAACGGGTTAATCGTACTCTGAAAAATTCAATGTGGAAACAATTTAGTTTACAAGGGAACTATAAATGGATACCCATATTACAAGAAATCGTCGATAAATATAATAATACAAAACATAGAACAACATCATTTAAACCTAAGAGCGTTAATAAAAACAATGAAAAATCAATATTGAAAGAGGTATATACTTACCCAAAAACCTTTAATATCAGAACATTATTTTCACCTGGTGACTATGTGCGCATCAGTAAACATAGGGAAGCTTTTAAAAAGGGATATACACCAAACTGGTCAAACGAAATATTTAAAGTGAAAAGGATAACTCTCACCAATCCAACTACATATTTGTTAGAAGATGAAAAAGGTGTTGAAATAAAAGGAGGATTTTATGAAAAAGAACTTCAAAAAGTGAAATATCCTGATATATATTTAATTGAAAAAATTGTAAGAAAAAAAGGAAGTAAACTCTATGTTAAATGGTTGGGGATGGATAGTACTAATAACACATGGATTGACAAGAATCAACTTGCATAATATAATTATACTTATTATGAAAAATAAAAATAATTTTCTTTTAGACTAAATCTTTTATTACATCATATATTTTATTTTATTTTACAGGTATAAAATAATAATCCACTATCTAAGTACCTAATTTGATAATATAAATTTTCTCTAAAAATTCTATAGTTGTATTCAAAAATAATTGCATTGAATATAGAGGTTTCTTCATCTAAATCTGCAAAGCGTTTTTCTAAGGCTTGATATTCCTCATCCAACTGGGGTTGAGCTTGATATAAATCATAAAGATAAGCTGCTTCTCTACTTTTGTATTTTTTTATAAATTGTGAGTAATTGTCTTCGAACTTAACCAAACATTTTCTCTTTCTTCCTGATGAATAATCAATGTTTGCGCATTCAGACATTTTACACTTTATTATCTACTTAGTTTTAAAACTAGAAAATTTGTAGATTTCATAAAAATACAATGAATGAGAGTATCTGTTACACTAGTCACTATCACCATCACTATCACTGTCATAAAATATATCTATAAGCGTATTAATGTCCAAAACGCTGGCTATGTCTTCAATTGATATATATCTTCCTATTTCCTTTAAATTACTATCCAAATCCAATTTTTTGAGCCCCAAAGCAAAACTTTTTATATCCTTATCTTCCAAAAATTGTTCACACAATTCCAGAGCACTTCCATACCTTTCTGCACGCTCGATACACTCTTCTTCTGGTACAAATTTACCACCTCCATATATCGCCTCATGTTCAGCATCAAATTTTAAGTTGGAAAAAAATTGTCTTAACTTTTCCACACCACTTTGTAGATCATGTACTTCAGGATATTTCGTATAACACATCCACATGTTAGTCTATACTGTTACACATCGTATACAAAACTGAGGAAGCTCGGTATTATTTTATTTAAAAATTCAATTTTGTTGGTGGGGATTTATGGTGGGGTGGGGGCTATATGAACTCCTAATTGCATTAGGTATTTTTATTAAATTAATTAATCAGATTCATATGGAATGTACCCAGATTATGGGACACTTGAGGCCGACATCGCTATCTCTCTCTTTCTCATATATGTAAATAAAAGTGGAATGCTGGACCTATGTTTATTACACAAATGTATAGGAATGCACGTTTTAGTTGTTATTGCATTTAATTAAAATTAATGGCATGTCAAAAATTAATCTACCTGGTATCTAAATTGGGTTCTAAATTCAGATAACAAATAAATTATGTAAATTACCCTGCAGGTACATGGTCACTTGGGCCGGACGTCTAGACGTTGTTTACCTGTATGCCACCACCTTGGAATTTGACTTTGGGAGTTTGAACTCTACAGGGGTGAAGGTCAAATGTGAGTTGAAAACCCCTATCCTACTCTACTCACTGGTTTTAAGGAGGGGTTTCATGTCAAAAATTTCTGAGGGTCAAAAAGTTTGGTTTGGATTTTTTGCTCAAAAACGATTTATTCGTCTTGAATCTTGGGACACGTTACCAGCAAGTTGGAAGACATTTTACGGTAGAATTACTTTTCGCACACTATGCGGGTAGAATCCCGAAGCACCTATTCGTCTTATTTGCTGAACTTTTTTGTCATTTGGTTTACTTCAAAAGTAAAATCGGTACTCTGTAAACAATATTTGAAACGATTCAAAAATGATTCAAAGTAATCTCAACAAACCTCATAAAAACAAACAGACAAGTAATGCCTTGGGGCCAGTAAATGTTACCTCTCACTTCTCCATATAATTGTACTTATATATTGCACACAACAAGCGGTGTGGTACCTATTTAAAACAGTCAAATAACAAAAGTGAAAATGGTTAGCGATACTGTGTCCGCACCTCAAAACGAAAGAATTGTATAATAATCTGTTGTGTCACCCCCTACCTGAGTTTTTCTAATTCCCTTAATATATTACTTCTCTTAAATGCTCTACATAGTTAATGCCAATCCTGTCCCCAGGGGCCCGCATTCGGAAATCAGTTACCCGGGCGGCCCGCACCTTAGCGAGCGTTTCCGCCTTTTTTCCGTGGACGGGATGAATTATTGAAGGGCCCTTACAGAGGGAAATATCAGGGCCGGCGTTTTGCCGTCTAAAGCGTTTCTACTTGTGCGCAAAATCAAACAAAAGTGCTGGTATATACAGAAAAATTTTGATCTTATTTTACCTCGTATTTAATAGTATATTATACATTTAGGTTGAGAAGTGAGCCATTATATACCGCGCTGTTTTCTATCCTAAGGCGCGTAGCTCCAAGGATATAATATGCGATGCCTTCTCAATCGAAGTGTATATAGAATTTTTTACTACTAACATTGAAATATTTTAGTTTATTTTAGTCATTTCTCGCTCTTTTCAAATACTTCGAAATATCAAGTAGCCTGGGAGTTCAGTTGTCAAGCTGATAAAATGAAACTAATTTTTAAATGTCATATAGAAAATTTTTCATTATTTACCTAGGTATTTTTTTATTATCATTATTTACCTAGGGAGAGAAATGTTACTTCTCATTAGAGGAATGAGGCAAATAATGGAGATTTCTCAGGTTAGTAGTAAAAAAAATTCGTTATATACCTACATTTATCTAAATCTGTAATTGGTTTCCATTTTTGGGAATTTTTGCATTATAAAAAAATAGATGCCTCAGAAAATAAATCCACTAGTTCATTTCACGTTTCGGTTCGGCGTCATTTGATGACAAAGATCAGTCCTATGTCTAGTTCTAATCGTGTGTCTGCGACCCCGTGAATTCTTATCAAAGTCGATATTCTTAGCAAAAACCATATTTACTGTTTGATGCTAGGGACGACCTTTCGGGATAAAAATAGGACGCGCTGGCATACGGAAAACCTTTGAAATCTATACTAATCTCAGTGAATGTAACACACGGTGTCAAAGAAAAAAATGAAGCGAAGATGTCGAGATCTTCTCGATTTATACACGTAGACCGAGTACTCATATGTTGACTATTGTAATCCGATGTGTTAGACAAGGACCATAGAATATGTCATTCTTTATGAAAGATAAAGATAAAACAGTGAAGTTTACTAAATACCCCTTCTTTACCCCTTCCTTAAGATTCATATCCTGCTTCCAATACTCATTTAGAAACCCGCGTGTATGACCGTAGCTATTTTTACATTGCAATCTGGGTATGCCCTGGGCACATCATCTGACTTCCCCCACTTTCCCGCATGGCTCTCTTCCGTGCTGTAGTGTTGCCAAGCGCAATGTAATACCAGGGATTTCCAGGAATGCCACGTGCTTAAGAGCACAGGTCGGTCTTTCATCTTTCTTAAATGTTTTTTTATTGATTTTGACGCGCTAAATAAAACATAATTCAGAAAAAGAATAAGTAAAAAATAAAGTAAGAAAACTATTAAAATTCTATTTATTGAACCCCCCCAACCTGCTACAAAAAACCCAACGGCCACTAGACAAGTTTTTCCTTTAAATACAGTTTGATGTCGTGTCTGGACATCGCGGAGGCCAACATATTGTGCGTCTCGTGTCAATGGGGTGTTAAAGAAAATTAAATTTTCCCAGATTAAGTTTTCCCAGATTCTCCATCTCTTAACAAAACAGTACATTGAGTATTGAACATGATTTCATTAATAAATCAGCGTAGTTGGCAACGCTATGGAAATTATAGACCACAAAAGATGCATTGTTCCTACTTGTAAACGCTCAGTCAACTAGCAGCAGCCAGATGTAGCAATCGGCGATACCTACTCTCTAATAACCAACTGGTCAGGAAGATTCAACCGTTGCGTTTTGGAAGCTCAATTTTGAAGGCAAATATCTTCTCATTTTTGATTGTCCTTAAACGCGAATCTATGGCAATATTATCTTTATACATGCAACCGATTTATGGAAAAGAACTTTGCTCGAAAAACGACGACGACGACATAAAAGTGCTTCGTCGAACCGGCCCTGCATGTGGCGGGCAGCATCGATGCGAAATCGATAGGTACGGGGCAAGGCCCTTCTGGGGCAGGCCGGGCCGCAACCGAAAATCACCAGTTATTAATACTGCATTAGACACACATCGGCGATACAGCGCCGGGGGCGATAAGCCCGGGCACTTTTTTGCCGATTCGGCAGCACGAACGCGAACGGCGAGGACATTAGCAGTTGCCGGGGAAATGTGTTGAGGTCGGCACTAATGGGGAAGACTGAATATGTCTACTTTGTAGAACATGCGAATCGCTGTATATTTTTTCTACTCCCACATGGATATTATTTGTCTTTTTCTTCAGTCTACAGAATGTAAAAGTAGTAAATTCCAGTTAAATGTAGGGTATGAAATGAAAACCAATCACAGTTAAGCTTTACCCGGCATATATAATTTTAATCGCGGCCTTACCTAAGTATGACTTCTCGAAATAATTTCTCTGAATTAAATTGAATTGGGTCGCGCCTAGTTTTTTTACAAATCGAACTGTTTTTTGTTGCAATTGGCAATATTTGAATATTGTATTGGTGCTTTCCAATTTTAGGCGGTATTAATTTTTGATTAGTGATTACTAACAACTTATTAGTATTACCTATTAAATAAATTTTGTTTACATAGTTTCATGACTTTTTTTTGTGGGTCGTAGAAATAATACACTGCACATTGCACAACTCGGGTAGAATGTGCATATCGTTCTCAAACGATTGAACACTTGGCCTAAGGCGTCATGCTCAACTCTCGTTGTAGAAACTTCTATTCCACTTTTGTGATCGGTGAAACTCAACTAATTCTTCTAACTTATAAATAGTAAATCGCTCGACAGCGACACAATACAGGAAAATAGATGTTGTTTTGTGTTCATGGTTCATCTTGATAATGGCCAAGGATCGCGATACACCCAGTATCGAAATTGTATTATTGTAATAAAAATACGTGTACCACAACCTCCATTAAAGATAACAATCTAAGATTTAGTTGAGTACGAAACAGAACTACTTAGAAAGTGTCGACTAATAGTGCTATTCTGATTCCAGCCGAGTAGAACTTATTACCAGACTGCAGCAGGAACCAAAGCCTGCAGATGACAAATAAACAGTGAATAGTGATGAAAAATGAGCTTAAGTGATCAGAAGCAACCAAGTGTCGCCGTTGAGTGTTTCTATAGCAAGCGACAGAATAGGAGTGTACTAATATGAAAGCTGAATAAAATAGGTGATACTATTCGTTGCTTTTTTGAACCTTATATTTTACGAGATTAAACAGGGTTATTTGCGTTAAAACCTGCAACGTCCACGCCCTTCCTCCCAAATTTATACTTACACGGTGTTTCGAAAAAGTAGGTTGATAAATTGACCACAGATTCTTTGGGATAAAATAAAGTGACTTCTCTTGCTATTTTTCATTTAGGCGGCTCTACCTCAACTACAGGCTTTTAAAAAGTATTTTTAAAAATCGAATTGTATACAAGGTGTTCCCTTATGATGTGCAAATATTTGGAGGAAGTGTTATGCCGGTAGCTTTGTTATTCCAGCATTGAGAAAGTCATAAAATTTGGTTTTGATTTTTTTCTGAAAAATATTATATTAATTAATTAAAGTATGTAAAGAGACAACTGTTAACATTAGTTGACGCGGAAGAAGAAAGATGGGCTCACAATCTTCAATGCATTGCATTTTTGTTCTCAAAACTTTCGTTACATACGTTACGAATACCTTGATTTATTTGGCAATACGTCAATTTGGTGAATTTAGTCGTAAGCAGTTTTGTTACAAATTGAAAAGTACCTTGAAAATTTTATTTTACGGTATGCCAAAGTCTGCTTGATTACGATTTGTTGTTAAACGATGTTATAGTTAAGAAATAAAATTTGTGTTAGGTTGTTAATTTAAAAATAGCATACCCGATATCGTGACGAAGCAATAACTGATTACATTACATTGCAATTTCAATACATATTCAATTCAAAGTTACACATTATACATATATACATGCAAGTCAAACTATTAAAAGCATGTTAATATAGAATATTTTTCAACTGTACAAATTTTGGGTCACGTCAGTAAATATTATTACAAGTGCTTAGCTGGTCCTGGACTTCCACTAGTTAAGGAATTTATATTTTCTCCACCTCCTTCCATCCCCATCATCATAAATATCTAATGCTCGATAGTACCATAGCATTGTATGGTCAACACAACTGAATAAGTTTGCACAATTTCAGATGGACATAACAATTTATTAGAAGTGGATCAAAATCGATTTCCTAGATTTGTTTATAAAATTACATACATTACATACTCAAGCTACTCAATACTTGTTAATTAACATAGAATGTACTAATTTTTGGGCCGGTTAGTATATTATTACCGAAGCGTCGGTTTGGCGTCAATTCAGAGTGCTGCACTGAAAGAATTACTTTGCTACGGTTAGTAAGAACTCAATTACCGCAGCAAAATATCTGCATTAAATAGGCGCCGAGTGAGTTACTTTGCTACCGCAGCAAAGCACGCTTTGCTAAAGACAACTCAATTGCAGTAAGTAAGCAGATTTGTTGAAAATCACTATGCTGTGATAATTGAACCCTTGTATTAAGGCAAGTGAGTCAGCTCACTAACCATAAGTGAGTGGCTTAGCTACCATAGCAAATAATTTGATTGTGGTTATGTGGGTTTTGTTGCTGTAATTGAATCAGCTCATTAATGACAATTAAGCTGCTCACTAGTCACAAGTGAGCTTAACTACCATAGCAAAAAATTTATTTATTGCCGGCGTCTTTACAGGTACGTAAAAATTAATATCTTCAGACTTAATGTCCGCTTGGTAGCACATTATCATTATATTATACATAATCTGCATCCTGTCAAAAGTGTAAAACATAGCGCAGCCAGATTTTTTGTTTTTCCTGTAGTTTTCCCATTTCATGTTTTTTTAATAACATGTTGTTCACGCGGCAACCCTGCAGGTTTCTTGTACACCTAGCCTTACACACCCTACGTGTCCCCAAAAAATATCTTTGAGATTGAGACGGCCAAGTAATAAGAATATATTAGGGATTTGTAGTGAATGACTCAACATGTTATAAAGAAAACATGAAATGGGAAAACCACAGGAAAAACAAAAAATCGGGCTGCGCTGTTTTATACTTTTGACAGGATGCCAGATTATGTATAATATAATGATAATGTGCTACCAAGCGGACATTAAGTATGAAAATATTAATTTTTACGTACCTTCAAAGACGGCAATGTTCCCGGAAAACAATGATGCCAGAGCTGTCTAGGTCTAGACGATCAGTCCGATCATCACGGACCAACAACTGCGCGACGACTGCGGCGGGGCCGCCTGGCGGGCTCAGGCTTGCCAGCTGGCGCAAGCGCATTTGGAACTCACCGTTAATTTTAGCAAAGCAACTCACTTGTTGTAAGTGAGGGCTCGCTAGCCACAAATGAGCGGTTGAATTACCACAGCTGAGTGCATTGCAGCAGACTGCACTCACCTGTAGTAACAAAACGACTGGCTTCATGTAAGTAAGTGGGCTCACTAAAAGGAATTTCTAGTGACCTAGTAACCGCAAGTAAAAATTTTGCTGTGGTAGCAAAGAAGTTTTAGCAAAACAGGTTTACTTGCCACAGCAATTTTTTTTTGCTATGACAGCAAACTGAGCATGCAGTTGCCACCCCGAAAATATTAAAATTAATTAATTAATAATTATTATCCTCGCGGTATTAAAATAATTAAACCACAATAAATTTAACACAAATCAGTTTTGATCGCTTTGGCAAAATTAATATGAATATATCTATTCAAAAATAAAATAAAATAATGGTAAATAAATGCTTTCTATGAGACTAAATATCGAAACCGCAACTTAACTTATATACAGGGTGTCCGTACGTATGGGGCAATCTCGCGGGATCATACATGGGACGTCAAAATATTTCCATTGAGCTTAACAACTACGGGTCCAACTTCAATAGTTACTGACGTACAGTAGTTGTGTTGTACGATGTAGTTCTTTTTTTGAAATTGAGTTATGCAACATCTCGCAAAATAATAAGGCTGCTGAACTGTAATTCGGTACTTCTGTATTTTTGGGGACGGAGAATAAGTGTCAATTTCTACGTATCTCACAGAGGGCGCCGCTTGCGCTACTTTTGGATCATGCATTCACTCGTAACTTTTTTGAGGCAAACAAAAGTGTATACTTGTTTCATAACAATAAAATCAACCGTTTGCGTTGAAATTGGCAAAATGTGACCCAAAACACCTGTTAACTCCAATATTGGTAACATAAAATTTTCCCGTATCTCTTTCAAATATTACAGATCTACTGTACACTCAAAATGAAGAAAAAAAGCCAAATGAACATTGGTTAAATTTCGAGAAATTTTCAACAATTTCTAAAATAACTCTTTAGTGCAAATTATTGTTATTCCTGTTGTTTAGATTCTTTTGCCATTAAATGATTGTTATTCAAGTTTGACGTTTAATTTCATAGCCAACTTGAATTTTCAAAGATTTTAAATATCACATCTGCAACACGTGCTTTCAGTTATTCACGGACAAAAAAGTTCCGTCACATTTTTAGTATCAACCTTTTAAAATGGTGCAATTGAACTGTTTTCTGTCGAATAATACCCTTGGTACACTCACAACGTGTTCCAAATTTGGTTTTTCCGAGTTCAAAAATATCCGAGATATTGATTTTTTATATATTTTTTTTAAAAAATTAGATCAAAATTGGATGATATATACAAATTTTATGGCAGTGTTTTGGTTTAAAGTGGGTTACACTGTATATCTTTTTTTTACCAATGATTTCTCTGTTTGATATTGTACCTAATACTCATTCATACCTGTACTATTGCACTGTTTTATTTGTACCACAAATATTTATGTTAATTTAAGCTCGCCATTTATGTTTATGTTTATATTTGTATTTACATTTTTTATATTTTTATTTGTATGCATGAGTTGCTACACTATTTTGGGTAGATAATGTATTTCTTATTTTCCTTCTTATTTTCTTGTTTCTGTACTCATACCAAGGTTGTAGAAATTGTATAATATTAATTGCACTCAATCTAAATCTCAATGCTTGCAAGCATGATGCTTTTGTTTAGAGAAAATATGTAAAATTCTTAAAATTTGTTCTGTAAATGGTTACATTTGTTACTGTTGAGCAAGAAAAGCTCATTGTTTATATATACGGTTTGAAAATTTCAATAAAGAAATATGTCAATGAAGACATAGAACATTAAATAAATAAGTGTAAGCTGTAATAATATATAATTCCAATAATATAGACTTGATATTTTCGCTGGACGTCAATTTAAATCTATTTGAACTTTGGGATCTACCTACTCTATAAACTGTTAGTATGGTTTGAAGCTGTACGTGGTGTCTCTATACTTATATTATACTTATGTGTTATATGTGTTATATACTTGTTATATACAATGCTTTAACGTAATGCACTGGATTTTCGCGTAAACGTTCAAAGTGAATCCTTAGTCCAAAAGGTAATGTGATCTAAGAAAAACAATTCAATGTTTGATTTTGGTTCACCGCAGATTTTGAGAAAAGGGGCGAGAATATAGTTTAATTATTGTAAATATTGAATTTGTTTTATTGAATATTTGAAGGTGAAAAATATATACCAATGTCCAATTCATCTTTTACTTCCCATTGCAATGGCCCAAGACAATTTAAAAGTAACATAATAATATACCTACCTAAGTAATAATAATACCTATCTCAAAACAAGACGATTTTAAATTGAATTTATTGAAAATTACTATATTGACGGACGGTGTGTTTCTAAACGTTCGCTTCATGCCAATTCCAACGGTATGCACCCTGCGAGATGAAATTGTACTCTTGTAAAGTTTGATTAAAAATATGTTAATCAACCCCTGTCAATTTTTTGAGTGCCCCGCACTTCTCCGGATCTTCCATTATTATTCCATCCCTTCCAAGACGCCGCCTCCCCAGAGTCCGCTCCCTAACCCCATAAACTCCTTCGTTGGCCCGCGATACTTAACGACGCCTCCGTATTGAATTATATTTTTTTACGGGAGCATAAAAACGCGAACCCGGACAGTAAACCCCGAACCCCATAATAATCTTTTACGGTCGACGACCCGCTAAAAATATTAAACAAAAGAATTTTCTATTGTTGTGCGGATTTGCGTGTCTCTTATTGTTTTACGACCTCTCAGATACTGCTAATTATCCCCTCCCTCATCTTCGGACCGATTAGCCAGGCTTTCTTAAAAAAAAAAGAGTGAATTTTGCCCATCACAAAAGAATGAGAAATTTGAAAAAGACCAGGGGAAAAATCTGGATATTTTTTCACTCATCATTTAATAATATTTTGTTAAACGTTAAATTATTTTGTTACGAAATTAAAGCCGACTAATCTGATTTTTTTTATTCTTTTAGAAATCTCAATTTATCTATGGCAAGTTCATTTAATTGGGAATACGAAAGAAACTTTTTAAATGCTCCCTGGAAGCTAAAAAAGGTTTCGAGCCAATTTTGAGTTAAAGTTTAAAGTTTAAATATTATGATGTTTTATGGAAACGTGATATTTTCTGGCTAGTCACTTTGTCAGAAACTTCTTTAATTTCCAGAAAAGTACAGTGAAATTCATATAAATTATACTTTACATTCCGCCTCTGTACGTAATATACTGATATTGTAGCATAACTTTTTTCATAGCAACCTCGTTTTCGAAATATAATGATTCTCAAAAATTTTAACGTTTCATTTTTAGTTTTTCAAACATATTCAAACGTCATTATTTTTGGTTCACAGAATGCTTTGATTAAGTGTTACAAAATGGGAAAAAATACAGATATTTTAAAGGAAATCTGCGGTTAAGTATATTTCCTAACAAGGGCGGAAAGTGCCACTTTTCCGCATGCGATTGCAGTTGGCTGAACGACGCGTAGCGTAACAAAGCCCCAGAACTTACTAAGTAGTGATTTTTCTGACAAATTAACTTTTAACGACAAGCTTGTTATGGCAAAGAATTTTGAGTTGTTATGTAGAAAAGTTGGGTAGAAAACCCAAAGAAATTTCAGACAAATGTTTATGGAAGATACTGTAGGCTCAGTTGAAAATACCAAAAAACTAGGTGACAAGTTTAAAACCATGTTTCGCTTCTAACAAAAGAAATGTGATGAACTCAATGAGATATGAACAATAAATTATTTTAACCTAACTCCCGCTCCTGTTGTTTGTATTAAAATGTAATAATTTTATATCCTCTGACCAACCAGAAGTCTGTAGGTGTAATTTTTTTAATTGAATTTTGTTTTTCGCAATTCTAGAAGTCGTAAGCAATGATGAAAAATTTAATTTGTCATGAAATTATGGCAGGTGCCGGAAAATATTTAACCATAGATTTCCTATAAAATATTGTTATTTCTCCCATTTTGTAACACTTAATCAAAGCATGCTGTGAACCAAATAATGTTGTTTGAATATGTTTAACGGTTGAAAAACTAAAAATAAAACGTTAACATTTTTGAGAAATGATCGAAAAAAAGTTATGCTAAAATAATAGTACCTATATATTACGTACCGAGGCGGAAAACGTTTCGAAAAAATGTCAGTGATATCCCGAGGGTGTAATGTAATTTTCACCGCGTTACTTACAGTGGTTAGTTGTATTTCTTCAATAATTCTCAAGAAATTAGAGAAGTAGCACTTTCCGAATAGTTTGATGAGTTTTGCACGTCTGTTAGGGAATAACTTAATTTCCAACTTTTTTCGACAGCATGATTACGAATAATATAGTTATTTGTGTATCAAAACACTGAAGTTCAACTTTCTATAACAGAATTTTTATTGTGAACGACTTTCTTTAATACAATTGTTTTCGTGTCTTGCACAGGAAATACACCTTGCCTATTGAAAAAAATGGCAAAAAAATTGAGAAAATCAGGGTAGGCCGGCCGATTGGCCTCAAACTATACGTGGATTTTTTTTTCATTCTAAACAACTTTTATTAGTAAAATTTTCCCCTATCTTGCACAAAACAGGCACTTTACGTAGAGAGAAAATAATTTTTTCCTCAAGCCAATAGATAAGGCATATTTTTATTTTTCGCAGAAATCACTTTCAAAACCAGCGGAGGGATCACAAATGGACAAATTTGTTGCTTTATATTATAACAAAAATAGTTTGTCTTAAAAGATCAAGTTAAAAAAGAGCTAAACCTATGCACTAACGTGGCGGTTGCTTGGTGATCTTGAACTTTGGTGATGATTAGTTTCAATGCGAATCATCTATGCGCGCTGAAACTTGAAATCTAGTTACCTAAATTAGTCCGAGGTTGATAAATATTATATCTATACTACGGCAAGACAGCAATTTGCATAGTTTTGAAAGTGGTAGATACATTTTATTAGCTTCCTCTAGCATTATTATATAACATGTCCGGTAAGTTCTTTTAAATTAGCACGCTTACAAAGTTTGATTAAAAATATGTTAATCGACAATTCGAAGTCAAATTAAAGACAGAAGCTGACTTTCTTCCTTCAAACTTCTTATATCATGATAGCCTATTTATTTTAAAGAGTCAGTAAGTGTGTAAACTAAATCAGGCAAACGTGATTGCAGGGTCGTACTAGAGTGCAAACAGAGCGTCCGGATGCACATTTCGATTTATTTTCTGGTGGAGGAATGCAACTTGGAGGTGTTATAATTTTATCGTGCACCCTCTGTACCTGAGATATTTTACATTTAAGCCGCGTTCGAAAAATTACCTGTTAAGTCAACTATAAATGACCACTACATGGAATTCTATATACTGTCTCATAGTATTCCACAGCCAACGTTACAATTTTTGGAATACGTCTCGGTACATTTATGATGAATTTTGGATTGTGAGTTGACTCGAAACCATTCCACGTGTGGTAAGGATGGCTTCGTGGCCGAATAAAATTTCATTTAAAAAATTTACCGTTGTTTAGATAATATATTCTCCCTGTAGCCAATAGCAAAACTCTAATGTTCTTTCTTTTGTTTTGTTCCAGACATCTTCTAATACTTTCTCTGGGGATATTAAAGCATCCAAACTAGCCATTTTAATTATTTCGGAGATTGTCGTTAAAATATTGTAAAATATGGTTTTTTAGTTATTATCTCTTAAAAGTTCATTATGTCTGGCTTTATGCAAATTTTTGCATCCCGTTTCATTGAAAATTGTATTTACACATTGCACAGTACATTGACTTAGTGGTCTCTCTGGCTGTATGATATTAAATTCTCTCGAATTTTCTTCAAGATGAAAAATGTAATTTTTTACCCTTAAATTTAAATTTTCTATGATTAATAATTAACAGAATACAAAGTGTTTGACAATTAAATAATTAAATTGTTTTTCATGGATGACTAGATTTTAGAATAAATTTGAGAAAACTAAACGTTAGTGTGCATTTTTAATTTTTCTAGAAAAGAGTTATTACTTGAAATTTTTTGGCCCGTTCTAAGGGGTCTGCATTCAGTGGTGTGCATCGATTTTGTGTAACACAATCGCTATTTTGATTATTTATTCCAGTTTTGCTCCTAGAGACTGGCATCGTAGTAGTATAGGCCTTGGATTTTGTATGAAAGCGGACATTTTTGCTCAAAAATGTATTTCAACAATCTCCACAATTAAAAAAAAATCCCAGTCAAATCGCACAATTAATTAATAATAGACATTTTACAGGGTGACCGGTAAGCAAATGGGTCACACGGTCATGAAGAAACCTATGTTTGGTTTGCCATAGGTAACAAAAAATCTGTTTGTGATATGCTAAAACTTTTGTTTGAAAAGTTGCTTTGTATTTCAAAAACTTAAAGAGTTAAGGGGATGGGGAGAGTGAGAAGGTTCTTTGGTCACCCTGGTACACCTAAAATTTTATTAAAGATAATTATGTTAATAATTCCCTGTCAATTTCTCAAGTACTCCCTGCTCGGTGTCTCCGATTCCGATTAGTTATGTCCTCTTTTAAGGCGTAAACCACCCTCATGCCCACTCCATCACCCCTGTTTTGACCACGATATTTAACGATTGGAGTTCCGCCCGCCGTATTGAATTATACTTTGTATGTTGGCATAAAAACGTGAACCCAGGCTGTAAACCCTATTCCCATAATAATCTGTAGATGTTTTTATGGGCCCGCTAAAAATATAACCATGGGATGTTCTGTTTACGAGCTCGCGTAGGATCGTCCATACACTAGCAATAGTTATTTATCCTTATTGATATTCCAGATATACTGGAATTAGGTCTACATTTTGGCAGCTGTATCAAAAGCACGAGAAAAAAAAAAACGTTTGACCATCTTTGATTGAAAATAGATTTTTCGTGAGTTATAATTATCAGTTGATAGTTCAAAAATATTGCTGTAGATTGTCTCGGAAGAAAATCATGCTATTGCGATAAAAATTTTAATTTCGAAGTAGGTAGTATGTGGGTGATTCATTTATCATGGGAAATGCTAAGTATATTGTTATGTACTTTTTCTGTACCTAGCCGATAAAAAGTTATAAGGTACTTTTTACAGATTATTTTCCCCAATTTTTGCTCTTGCCTTGTACAGTAGGCCCTCCTATTGGTTCTGTGAAATCAAGTAGCGATCGGACAACAAAGTGTAATAACTAGCATCAATTATAAACTATAAATTTATTAAATTAGACTTGACAAAATTTAATATATCGAACAAATACGGGAACTCTCTTAATATATCTACTGTTAAGTTTTACAGCAGAGCCCAAGCCTAGAACTTATTTTCCTCTAGATAACCAAGTAACAATATAAGTCGCATTAATCGATCGATCAAACAGCTTTTTGTGCTTCTATTTTCAGCACTGCTGGCAGGAGTTCCTGTCAAATTTCTTTTCTGTTTCAATTTCAGACATATTTTACGGAAGTTGATAAGAACATTGATTGATTTATGTTTTGCTTCAGTTCACAGCCACACATAAGGCGGACGGCGGGCGGGAGAGCAGGGCTGAGATGGTAGCGGGGCATTCAAAACAATAGAAAGCCTACTATACTGTCCACACATACCGCGGAGAGGAGAGCAAGTAGTAGTAGTAGTAGTAGTAGTAGTAGTAGTAGTAGTAGTAGTAGTAGTAGTAGTAGTAGTAGTACTCTCCGCTTTCCTCCCTGCTCTGCGCTCCGCCGTCCGCCTTATGTGTGGCCGTGCACTTTCACATTTCGTGGTGGTTTTTAATGGAAACGATGTCTCTCACAGCACTGTACCTAATTATGAATGTAACCACCATTTTTATGCAAATTGGATAAGGAATGTTAAGTCATTACACCACCTGGTAAGTGGAAATTTCAAATAACTACTCTAACATCTAATCTGTATCCTAGACGAGATGGATCTGGACAACGGTTATTTCAAACAATATGGAGCTACGGGACACAAAAGCTTTCAATCAAGCGCATTATTCCGGCACCGTCGCAATGAGAAAGGCCCGCCAGCTGGCAACGCGAGACGTCATTACGTCATCAGAGGGAGGTAGCTTTTTGTAATTGTTTACGTTTACTTGTCTGGCGATTTTCCTGATTTAAAGAACGTTTGTTGTGTTTATTGTGTGTTGGACTGTGTTTTATTAATAAGGTGGTAAAACGGCAGTGATTTAGAATAAAAAGATTAAAATTCAATTTTAGTTTATAGGTTTTAGGTTGTGTCTATAGTTTCGGACTTATTTAAATCATGCCGTGTACGTGTTCCGTTCCCAACTGCAAGGGAAACTATAAAGGCAGTCCTAAAGTGTTCCTCCCTAAAGACCCCATTTTAGGGGAAAATTGAGTTAAGGCCATCAAAAGAGATTGTGCTCCTACACAGTCTTCCAGGGTAAAAGTGGTTTTGGTTTGGACTGTTTGAAGAATGTTAAACCTAACAATTTTAAATGATTAAACGCAACCGCCTTCAAGTCAGGAAATTTTATGGTTCTATTCATTCGAATTTAGTTGCATCTAGGCACGCAAATACGAAATAATTGGCATTTACGAAAATTTTGCCGGTTGATATCTAAATGCACCAAAAGCCCTTGAAAATGTGATTTTCACTCTCGTAGATTATTATTCGTGTTCTAAAACCATGAGCTATATTTGTAAACAATCATTTTAAAGTGTTTTTTTACCAAATTTACCAAGCTGACATCTTGAAATTTGAATTTGGCGGCTTCCGGGCCTTATCATTGCGACGGTGCCGATTATTGGGAGAGAAAGACATTAATTCGAGAGATGAATTAGCTGATAAGATCGTGACACCTGATACTTTTTTCTTTAGGCGCTATACATGCAGGAAAATTTGTACGCCAGATGTACAGAAACAACTCAAGTGCCCAACACTAATATTAAAGCTGTTATTCGAGGGTAAGTTCCATTGGCGTAGCTAAGGGGGGGCTGGGGGGGGGGGGCTAAGCCCCCCCTGGTATAAAAATAGCCCCCCCTGACAAATTCTAGCGTTTATTTTTATAATTTTTTTGACATTATAGGCTTACTTTAAAAAACATTACTAAGCTGATTTAATCTTGTTGCGTGTTCGTGTTATTGCATATAGTAATAAGACACTGACTAAAACACCAATAACAAAATAAAACAAACTAAACAGCGGCAACACTGAACATTGGCAACACTGCCGTCACGCACTCACCCCGCACCCGTCCCCGTCAGTCCGCCACACGCCACACTCACATCCCTTTTGGATTTTTAAAAAAGTTCATGGCTCACTAGATATTATGAAAAGAGTGTTTTTTTGCTATTCCATCAGATCTCTGTAGCCCCGTTATTTCTTTATGTTATATACTATTATACAAAAAACTGTAGATCATTTTGGGCTTAATAAGACAATCTAATCCAATTTTTTTTATGTTGTTTGTGATTTTTTAGATATGACATAAACGTGTGTTTCTTTAAATGTAAATCATAGTTGGCTGTGGCCTTATAAAATCGGCCATTTTTTTGAGCTTTCCAAAGATATAATACTCGGCATAGTTATTATAAAAAATAAAAGAGCTATGGCTAATTTTCTGATTTTTTTTTAAATTTCCACATAGTCATGGAATATTTTCATAATTACGTTCTATTTTATAATTAAACATACTTCAAACTTTCATATTTTGTTTTTAGCTGGTAACAAAATGTAACAAAATAATACAAAAATTATCATGATGGAGCTCCACCACATAATTATTTGCCCGTAAGAAATTACCTAGATCAGCTCTACATTTAAAAAAAAACACAAGTTTGTGTCATATCTCAAAAATCACAAACAACATAAAAAATAGATCAGATTTTCTTATTAAGCCCAAAATTATCTACAATTTTTGTCTTAACAGTTTTTCTGTATAATCAGAAATAACGGAGCTAGAGCTACAGAGATCTGATGAAATAGCAAAAAATCACTCTTCAAAATATCTAGTTAGCCATGAACTTTTTTAAAAATCCAAAAGGGGCATTAGATTTAGCATTCAAAACTGCAATTCTTGCCCCAATTAACCTTTGTTCTAGCTCTGCTAGTTTCCGAGATCCCCATTGTGGGCATCGAAAAAACTCACCCTGTATGTAGTAACGTCGTGTGGATTTAAATTAATAACGTTGTGTCGATTAATAAGTAAATAAGCTCTACTATAGTTTGCGTAAGTACTTTAATTTTCTTCATTTAGTTCAGTAAGTTCGTTTACAAATAAGTACCTACCTAATTAATTGACAATTGTCTATTCATTCATCCGAGCAATAACCCACGATACACAGAAAACGGTATGCCCGCGCGCAGGTGCTGTAACGTAAACGGTGACGCTTATTCGACAAAATCATGGCTTACTTTTATTTTTAAACGGAAATTTTAGTCGTTTTATAGTGAGGCAGGTAAACACATATACACCAAAGTGTTTATATGCGGCGCTCCGGGGCTTTTGCAGCTTTTGCGGGTTACTGAATCTTATCTCCTTCAGGGGCTTAAGCCTCCCCGGAGAAAAAAGGCTAGCTACGCCTATGGTAAGTTCCGCAAATTTGAGAATATATAAATATGATGCACAACTCACAATGTTGACCTTTGCAACAGAAACCGAGATTCCATTTGCCATATATATTGTAGATACGTTCAACATTATGATAATGTCTTATTTTGATCTGATTTAGGTATTGCAACTTTTCATATTATAATAACACATATTGTTCTAGCTGTCATTGGTGGAAGGTGTAAATAATTGCTCAAGGTCACTAGGGCAAAAAGGGGCCGCAGGTATATGTTTAGGGTGAGGGCCAGATATCGAATATCTACGTGGGTGCGAAGGGACGGAGGGCATATTAATTATGTAACGGGTTTAAGGGCTATAATTTATTAGGGAACTTCTGGAAACTAAATATAACGCGGTTGTGACGGATGCTGAAACTCCATCATTTAATTTTCAGCCGGATTGTGCCCGGAGCTGAGTCCTCGCATTGTGCTTTGCTTCGTCTAAGTTTATCAACGGCATGGAAGAAATAATTCGGTAGCATTGTATTCAGGTTTTATATCAGGATATAGACCATTTGGATTATTGTTAATTAAGCTACCTCGGCATGTATTTGCACTACTTATAGCTTGTTCACGAAATATTTTTTGTATAAATTCTTACTAAGTGTTTATGTATTCCACTGGCTAAAGATGTAGTAGATAAGTTTAGGAGATAATAATAAAGAAGTTCAGTATCTTGTTAATTTCAAAGATGCAAGCTGCTGAGTACACGGTCGAACAATAAGGTTCTTTTGCCAAGAAGGTATGGTCAATCCTGTTGTTTTTCAAATGCCCCATAATTAATCTGTGCTTGCTATGAATTTTATTTTTCTGGTGTTGTTTTTGTACAAATATATAGACGAAATATAATACAGCGTGCCCCCAGATTTGTGTTTTTGTGAAGCCCACCTTTAAGCTGGTACCTAAATTGACGAGCGGAATTTATATAGGATGGTCCACAATTTAATTTATTTTTGGTGTGGGTCTAAGGATAAGCGGAAACACAGGGGTTGTCAATTGTAAGATTTAAAATAATAAAAAAATTCGAAGACAAAAGAGTAGCCAAATTTATAGTATTCTTAATAATATCAAACGTTTTCAAACTAATTATCAAATTCTCTTTTAATCTATAGAACAAAATTGTATAAAAATCATAAAAACCGTGGGAACATTATGACACAAAATAATCAACGATACTATGGCAAACAGTGTTTAAGATTGATACTAAGACAAAGCACAAAATGATAGCAATCTGTAATAAATTTTACACTAGTAGTATACCTCAGAAACTTAAAATAAAATGTTCAAAATATTTACATTGGCAATGACCATTTCAGAATATTACAATTTTCTAGCTGGAATGGAAAATAAGTGGCACATAGAACCTTAAAAAAATTGATAAAAAATCAGTAAAATTCTATACAAGAAATAAAAAGCAATAAAATTCAATAGAAAGGTAACTCAGTCATTAAAGAAAACTAAAAGAACAAAGTCGCTTACTTATGATCAACTCAACGGTCCGCTCGGGTGCCTTTTCTAGCTTCTTTTGTCAGGATCTGGTAACTGGAGGCTTGCTATTTTTTTATGGACTTTCGGACGGCATTCTCCCTGGTGGCCTGATCGGTTCACGGTCCACCTTTAATCCGGTGATTTCCTTGTTTTTAAAAAAATCTCAGCATCTTCTCTAGGGACTTACTGCCTCGTATATCTTATTGTTTAAGTTATCCCCACGCCTAGTCTCGAAATTTAGGCACCTTGTATACTGCAGCTCAGCTGGCACTCACGAGCGGAATAAGTGAACCGCGAAACTCTCGGTGAATTGTATAAGTAGCAGCGAATTTACCTCTTGCATCGGGAAATAATTGGCGTGAAATACGCCCTGTTAAATTTGCATTGCGCGCTATGCCTGGTTCCGGGGAATTCGCTTCTGCAATAATTCTCGATTTCATTTGTTTATGTAAAGTGTAGGCTTGGTGCCGATGTTTTCTTACATTTGCATAAATACGCATGAAATCTCAAATTGCTAATGATGGAACGTACAGCGTACTGCCAGCAGGATGAAAACGACGCATTTGGGGACTTAATATTTAAGATCTTTTTGTTCATTTGGCAGGACTGAAAGTACTATAAAGAAATTTGAAAAAATTGAAGCATTCAGCACACCTTTTGATCACGACTGTACCTCAAACCGCTGAGAAGTTATGATCTGTCGAATATCGAGTATTTTAGTCACGGTCATTATACGCGCGGGGTAGTTTCTGTGTTGGATACTTGTTTAGGCTACCAATTAGTGGTGGTCCGAGAGGTGTTAGAAATACTCTAAGAAATGTTAAATCCAAAAATTGCTCCCTAGTGCTTTGGGATATTGATAAAAAAAGTGGAAAGTACAATGTTTTTAGAGAAGATTGTGAGGCTCTCCAATTGTAAATAAACTACCATTTTCATTAACTTTCATTTGAGTTTTGCTAAAATAATTTGATTATGAAAAAAATGTATATATGGGTGGCTCAACCGGAGGCATATCCACCGTTACCTTACCACCTGAAGGTCATTTCGCTTACTGCTAGAGTAAGACCTATCACATAGGGATATGGAAACTATAGTTTTGCTAAAATGACTCATTGAAAAGTGCAGCTGGCTCTCACTATTTTGGTTACAAATTGGAGATTAGTAAACACACATATTATTGGAGCCAAATGGAATTGTGAGACGACACTTGACGGTGACATTCAGTTGCGATTACAAAATTTCGGGCAGCACTTTTGCCCAGAAAGGGCGAGTAGGGTTTCATCAAGTCAAGTAGCTTGACATTTTAACAAATAACTTGACTTGACTTGAAAATCAAGCTTTTGACCAATTAAATATTTGACTTGACTTGATAATATCAAGTTGATATTGAAAAATTACTACTTGACTTGAACTTGACTTGATTTCAAGTCAAGTCAAGTCAAGTAGCTTGAATATCAAGTCAAGCCATGAATCTCTAAAATTGGCAATAAAATAAAATTTACTTTTACTTGTGAACATGTTTATTTATTATTAACACACAAAATAAGAACCATGTTTCCGAGAAAAATGTTTATATATTAAGAAAAAAAATTGTCTTGAACGTTGTTAACGTGAAACAAATAGAAGTTTTTGTTGTCTATGTTACACAGTCACAGACAAACAAATAGAAGTTTTTGTTGTTACACAGACTATATACACATAGTTTTGGTAATACGGCCTTAAAATAGTTTATTTTTGTTCTTTCCTAGTTTTGCAAAAAAAGTGTACAATGCAAAGGTTTATTATTATTATTTACCTAACTGTCCTTACTGATAATAAAATTTGAAATTGATAAAAAATCAAGTAATCAAGTAGCTTCAAGAAAAACTTGATTTTTCAATTAACTTGAGAAATAAATACTTCACTTGACTTGATATTGGAAAATTACTACTTGACTTGAACTTGACTTGATTTCAAGTCAAGTCAAGTCAAGTCAAGTAGCTTGAATATCAAGTCGAGCCATGAATCTCTAAGGGCGAGAATAAAAATATTGTTGGAATACGGATAATAAGTATGGAGTTGGCGGGAAAAATTCATCATCATTCAACGTAAGTGGGATTGTGCGGAAGCATTATTGTGCTAATACTTGGCGGTAAAATTTGTTCCCAAAAAATATCTATATCAGCAGTTTCGACATGAGCCTATTGAGAAAGTGAAGAATTCGCCATGGGACATACATAATACAGTATTTTAAGAACAGGGAAGTGGGGATCAGAGGCTGGCGACAAGATTAAACCGGAGGGGTTGCCAGGAGGGCGTAAATTTGTTTTCCCAATCCGTGCCAAAGCAATTTAAATACATCACAAAATCAGGCCGACAACAATGCCCTAGCCCTGGTTTATGTGCCACGTTGGCGGGGTTCACTGATTCGAATATCCCCCAAACGCGCATCGAGCAGGGGCGCACATAATTGAATATGTAGAAGGGGGAATACTTCACATACAATATATTCCTGTATAGGTACCGAAAAATAAAAATACAAATTAGAAGACTATGGGTGAAAAAATATTTAAAAACATAAGTATCTAGTTCTGAAGAGATAGAATTAATTGTTCCTGTGTTCGCAAAAACTGCTTCAAAGTATTATTTAAAACACACCTAATAAATACTTACATTCCCTCATCACATCGTAGTCTCCTTGTACAACTCTGTACGGGCTTTTCCATGTTAGCTTTGCATTCGACCTGTATAAATATATAAAACATTTCTTACCCTTATTTAGATAGGAGTTGAAATTTCTATAAAACATAAATATAATACCTACCTATTAATTTTTTTCTGCTCCAAACTCTTGAGATGTTTTAACAAATTCGGTAGACGGTACACACCCGAGTAGAATGCTTCAGTTCCTCACAGTTGAACAATCACGGGAGGCGAGTGGCAAATATGTGGGTAGTGAGTTTCTTCTGTGGTAGTGAGTAAATATTTCACGAGATATTTCATTTATTCATTACTCATATTTTTCACCAATATGGAAAAGGAGGATCATTATTTATCAAACAACCTGTATATAATTTAGTCTACATCTTCTGAGAATAAGAAAAAACTTAAATGAAATTTTCTCTGTAATGGAAATCAACAATCAAAACTATGTTATGCCCTGTTTGAGAAAATCAAAGTACAAAGTACTTACATAACACTTTTATTTATTTTCATTTATTATGCAGTATACAGTTTTTTAGGAATAAGATATTTATTTTCAATTGAACGATCGCAAATTTTAAAGAAGCTTCAGTCGAGTTAGAATATTTTAGTAGAAGTTGCTATTTATGCTGCTATCGGGCTATATGAATGATATTATCATATTTAGGGAAATGATTCGTCAGGGAGAAAATTGAGAAAAAAGAATTTATCTCCGCATAAAAAGAGTAGGTCGATGGCTTCGTTGGTTTGCTCTTCTTTATTAATATTGTATGTTCATTATTTATTCCCATATTATAATATTCCACATTTATTAGTCTAATAACATTTAACCAGGGCAACGCTTCATTAATGATTATCGGACATCAGTAATAATGGAGTTATTCATTTAGATGTATAATTATCGACATTTTATAGGCAAATTAACAATGTTCAAAAAGTTGGTGAATTCGATAACTACAGGTTATTTCACTTTATTATGCAATTGTCCATTTAGACAGGGTACAAGTTTAATAACGATTTATTTGTATCGACAATATTCGCGAAGTAGATCCAATCTATTGAGTGAAGTTTTCAGGTTGTTTTGTTTTCCTAAAATCCCTTAAAGTTCTTACCTTGTATAGAGAAACCTACACCAGGACCGTATAGTAGTCAGGCACATTAGAAGAGGCAAGAATCAGCTTCTAAATCACTAACCTACAAAAGGCGACGATACTGTAAGTTTGAGATTTTCTCATACAAAACCAACTGCATGTTCTCTGTGGAGCATATACCAATTGTCGATGACTTAAAAAAAGAGGAGAGAAAAGCCCTCATTAAACTTAAACAGAGAAAATGGCAACCTCTTCGAACTTCAGCATAGCGCAAACAAACACTTGATCTTGAAGAATGCGAAGATCCCAAACTTTCTCAAACGCCTTCTGTAGGTTGTGCTTGTAGAGGCTGAGGCCTGCCTCTTCAAATGAACCCCAATAGTACCTAGTTACCATGGTGTGACACATGCAACTCAAAAGTAAAAAAAACTGCTCACAAAAGCCTGTCTACTACACATTCGTTGACTGGGATATGAATACGTCTGTACTTTACAAAAAAAGAGGATTATTTTAAAATTAGATCTTATAATATTACCTAATGGAAAACCTTTCGCTACCCCGCCGACCCACAGTCTGATTTTGCTTCGGCTCCTTAGTTGAAATTCTTTCATCAGTTAGCATTTAGTAAAAAGGGAATTGTTGAATTTATGCCGAAATTTATTTCGTTATTTTCGGAAGTCAACAAATTTCTTATTAAGTCTAAATCCTAATAATTGACAATAGATTATGACAAGAACAGAGAAACAACTAGGATGATTTTTTTAGGTCTACCACCGCGATTTTCTCGCTCATTTTGCGGCCTAGAAAAAAACCTAAGAAACAAAAATGTGGCAATTTTGACAGCTAAGTGGTGCCGCAAAAGAAATCGGCATCCATGGCCAACTTGTCGCGCAGTATTAAAAAAAACTCAAATTGAGCAAAACTATTAATGACAGTGGAATGTTTATTTTAAGAGACAGAGAAAAACTTTTATATTGAAAATTGATGGCACTAAGAAGCTTTATGCAAAAGGGTACTCAGATAGTTTCAGAAAATTACACAGGGTCTTCGGCTCTCTTGAGGTCATGAATTTTTTTGTTTATTTCTTATTAAGCGATTTTCTCGCTTATTTTGGGCCGCACAGAAAATATGTAAGAAAACAAAATATGGCAATTTTGGTCAGCGAGGCGACGTTAAAAAAGGAATGGGTCTCCATACCCAACTTTTCGCGGTGTACTAAAAAAAAACCTAAAATAGACAAAAATTGTCATGGTCTCAAGAGAGCAGAAGACCCTGTGTAATTTGTTGAAACTATCTGAGCACCTGGGTGGATAAAGCTTCTCAGTGCCATCAATTGTCAATATAAAAGTTTTCCTCTGTCTCTTAAAATAAACATTCCACGGCCATTAATAGTTTTGCTCAATTTGAGCTTTTTTTAATATTGCGCGACAAGTTGGCCATGGATGCCGATTTCTTTTGCAGCACCACTTAGCTGTCCAAAATTGTTACATTTTTATTTCTTACGTTTTTTTGTAGGCCGCAAAATGAGCGAGAAAATCGCGGTGGTAGACCTAAAAAGTCATCCTGTATGTTACGGGTAAAGTAAGGTTAACGATTAAACTTAGGATTACCCGGGTAAACTGCGAAATACCGAAGAAGCGTGGTTAAAGTACGAAATGTAACCGACATAGGTATTTCTGGCTTTACCCGGGTAAACCGCGTTCTATCCGGTTTTGTTTGGTTAGAGTGGGATGTAGGAATTATTGTTGCGCGCGCAATAATAATTCCTACACCCCACTTTAACCAGACAAAATATACATCTATTTCTGGCTTTACCCGGGTAAAGCCAGAAACCAACGCGGTAGGAATTATTATTGCGCCGGCGCAATAATAATTCCTACCGCTTTGGTTATTGCGCGGCACAATAATAATTCCTACATCCCACTTTAACCAAACAAAACCGGATAGAACGCGGTTTACCCGGGTAAAGCCAGAAATACCTATAAAGTCGGTTATAATTCGTACTTTACCCACGCTTCTTGGGTATTTCGCAGTTTAAGCATTAACCTTACTTTACCCGTAACATATATTATAATATACAGGGTGTCCAACTTTAAAAGTGTACAAATCCGTAAAATCTTCATTTTTGGAGATAATCACCTAAACTTTTTTTTGTTTGAAAGACCTTCAAAAACCGCTTCTTTTGACCTTCCTGCCATTTTCAAAATGCAAATCCAGGGCCGGCTGCGATTTTTTTATACGCCCGATTTCCACGAAAACCATTTAGCAATTTTTTTATTTAAAATCTGACCCCACAGCGTTAATTAGAACACCTCAAAACCCTCATATACCAAATTTGAACAAAAAGTATACAGGGAGTTCCATTCTGTAGGGTGTCAAAGTTGAGCAAAATAGGAATTTTAAAGACATCTGCATGGTCAACAGGACCACTCAAAATGTTGGTGTGAAAAGATTTACTACAAAAATATACAGGGTAGATTTCTCTGAGCCATCTGAAAATTCTGAAATTTTATGAAACTTATACGGATCAAGACTGCTCTGGAATCATTGAAAAAATATTGATAAACACAAAAGTAATGTATTTCTTTACAAAGTACCAACTAACAAATAAAAACAATTTAAATTATTGGACCTTTCTCAACAAAGTCACTGTCTAAGATGATACATTTTCTGTGCGTCTCCTGTTGTGGCACACCAGTCACCTTAACTGATATGGACTTACTGACTGGCAGGCTTCTGTATTTTTTAGATTTAGATCGTTTATAGTATGTGGAGCGGTTTTGATATACTCGATTTTTGACCCGTAGAAAGTTCCAAAAATTCAGTAATTTGAGATGGCACAGATAAGAACACTCTGTATATTTTGTATTTGACCTTTGCATACCAACAGCTTGAGTGCTCCTGTTGGCCATTCAACAGTTTTGAGGGAATTCCATGGCACACTTTACTTGGTAGATGCCTTTAAAATTCCTATTTTGCTCAACTTTGACACCCTGCAGAATGAAACTCCCTGTATATTTTTCGTTTAAATTTGGTAAATAAGGGTTTTGGGATGTTCTGATTAACGTTGTGGGGTTAGATTTTAAATAAAAAAATCGCTAAATGATTTTCGCGAAAATCGGGGTATAAAAAAATCGCAGCCGGCCCTGTATTTGCATTTTGAAAATTTCAGGAAGGTCAAAAGAAGCGGTTTTTGAAGGCCTTTCAAACAAAAAAAAGTTTAGGCGATTATCTCCAAAAATGAAGATTTTACGGATTTGTACAGTTTTAAAGTTGGACACCCTGTATAACAACACAATGGCAGAAAAACAACTAGTAAAAAAGAGATTAGATACTTCAGGTAAAAATTATAAATCCAGTAATACCTATACATCTGAATATTTTAGAAAAAAACTTGGGCTTTGGTACCGTTTGGCAGAAAACAGAGGGTAAAATACGTGAATTAACAAAGGAATTAATTAATTATTTAAGTTTATTTTGAATGGATTTAGTTGGATCTACTTCTATTTTTTGAATGTGTGATGTATCGTGTGATAAACTGTAAGCATTTAGTACATTCAAATAGAAAATCACGGAACATCCCTAATCCCAACCCAATCACTTCCCTTCAACTATAGTTACAGCTCCGGATTAGGTGTGCTGCCATTTAATCGCTATTCACCTTAGACCCGCAATGTCGCGGCATCCTGCACTTCCGGGCCCACTGTGTACTTCCGAGTGCAGAGGGACACTCAGGAAAATTAACTCTACTTGTGAGCAGCCGAGTTGGGGATACATTGTGCAGATGTAGACACGTATATAAGCAACTTAACTGCAAACCCACTAAAAGTTTCATCTTTTATGAATAATTTAACTATAGGTAGTCAGGTTTGTGGGGTTTATGCAGAGTTGTTTGTGCGCAGGGGTGACTTTTGTATCTAGGGTAAGTTAGAGTCGAAGAACATAGTTGAAATATTACGATTGACAATACACAATTTATCAAATATTCTTCAATCTTATCCGACAATTTAAGGATCTTCAAAAAAATTGAAAAATAGAAAAATATAAATTGCCTCTTAAACTGAATTGTCTCCTCAGTAAGTAAACTTTACATATACCTACTAGCCAGCACGTTTAAAAGCGTATAAGTCAAATGTCCGAGGTGCCCTGATATTTTGGTTGCAAGGTGCGTAAGTGGTTGCTAGGTACACGAAAGGTGTTGCCTAATCACTCTGACGTAGCAAGGACCTTAAAACCATTAAGAAGATATAAATGTAGCAACGCGAAATGTACGTCAATTTTTAGCAGTTTATGCTACTAGACCGGATAGAAGTGACTTGCTTTTTGGTCATGTAACGTACAATACATTTAGTAGAAGAAAATAAGGATTCAGACGTTTAAAAATTGGCGCAGAACAAAAAACCTGAAATGTGCGAGTGAAGAAGTCTTTTTGGCTTATTTTGCCGAAAAATCTGAAAAATTGGCTTGTTCGACATTGTGGAGCTTATATTAATAAGCTAATAGCGTTCATAAAAAGGTTTATTGGATATAAAGTGAAAAAATCTACAATTCTGTAACCTATAACACGAGAACAGATATTGAAAGCTTTCTAAATAATGCTCCCGCGCGGTGGCGAATATCTTGTGACTATGATCAAAGTATGCTAACAAGAAAAAATCAAGTAAACAATGGTTACAATACATTTAATTTCTGTTTTATGTGCTTTTAATTATATGTTGCGCAGGTGCATCTCACCGCGAAGAGTTCGTTCGTGTGACGTTGAATGATATCGAGAATAAGGAAAGAATGTTGATCGTCAATATCCCTATAAAACCAAAACGAATATTACCAGATCATTTGTGTAAATTCACAAAGAGGCATGCATTTTTTTAGGAATTATGTACAACTAAGACCAACGCACATCAACCACAGACAAGTTGTTCAGAATTAAAAACTGAACAGGTGTGCAAAATTTCCAAGGCTAGATACACCAACCTTGATTTTCTTCTGCTAAAAAATTTAAAACGCGCATAAATTAATTTTTCAAAAACAGTACATACATCTTTCAAAAACAAAATTACTTTTCCATCCGGACCAGTCTGTATACGTGCACAAATTTTTCTTTTATTTGAAACTCTTTTTAGAAAGAATGTTCTTCTCAGGCAGTTTTTATTCAGGGCAGAAGAGGTGAAACATCATTACCATCTCTTGTCCCTAGTCTTAATACCAATTAATCTGCTTTTATGTTTTAAATGGAAAACTCTGGAAGCCAAATACATTTTTTAATCGATTTCAGTTATGTGAAAAGTAAATGTAGAATTCAAAATATAGCGTTAGCTGTAACAGAAATTATTTACCACGTGCGTTGAACAAACACAAATGTGTTCCTCTGAATATTGTTACTAGTGTTTAAATTAGTTACCTACTAGTGTTTAAATTAGTATAAAAAGGTAAGAATAATGTATTTTATAATAATAATTACTGCCCCCCCTTTCATTTTGATTCACATATGACCAGAAAACATTCAAAATAACTGCCGCGCTATTGAAAATTTAAGAACATAACATCAATTCATTCACAACCAAAATATCGTGTTAAAACATCACTACCATTCCCGTCATTACCATCCCTCTAAACATAGAAACAGGATGGTAATGACCCTAAAGGAACGGTAGTGAAAATATAATAAATGATAAAATATCTATCTTTTCACTTTCATTGAATTATAAAAATGGATGAAACAAAATCCGACAGGAGTTAAAAAATCTAAAAGATTAATATTCTTATTCATGGCCATTACTGTTCTGTCTAATAATTATCCAAGTATCGTGATTTCTTTATAACACCTGTCATAACGACCTTTTTTCCATTAATTAAAACGAAAAATATGAGTTTCATTATTTTTAGAAAAAAAGTGCAAGACTAGATACAATTCGACCAATTTTTTATAAAAAAAATATTCAAATTTTGATCAAATTTCTGTTTTACATTTACTCCAGGCAGAATGGTATAGAAACTCATTATATTACTCATATTTTTCACATAACGTTTATAGGTTCTACAATATAAAATATTTTGTAAAAATTACAATATACATATATGTGATTGACAATCACATAACTTAAAAGATTAATTTAGTTTTTTACTTGAAACTGTAAAAGATGATAATAATTACCCATTTAATTTTCATTGCTTAGATTCTGATAATTTTCGAGTCGTTTTCATAGCAAATGAAGTTGATTCAAATGGTTCGATGTTTTGTTTTTGAAATTTGAAAACTACCGTCTAGATTCTAGTCTAGATTCTAGTTTAGACTCTAGTCTAGACTCTAGAAGATCAGACTCCTTCAAGAGGGAAATTTAATATGAAGTTATGGCGTATTTTTTGTATACATATTTCTGGGTTAAGTTTGATTTTATGTTGTTTGAGCGTGTTAAATACATACGTTTATTTTGTGGGCATTTTGTTGCAGAAAAGGAAAAAGTTTTAAAGTGAAAATCACAATCTCCACCACAGTATTCATTCTAATGGTGCCAAGGATATTCTAATTAATTAAGTATTTGTAATCCATCAAACATTCCCCACGAATTTAACTCTATTATAAACTCCTGGGCAAAATTAGCGCACCACTCATATTTCTCTGGTTAGTTTTTTATATTTTCATATTTTTTCTCGAGAATGGACCTTGTTTGACAGTGATAGTTGTTATTTAAGCTAACTATAGTATCACATAACCTTGTTTTGACAATAATTCGTATTAAACCTCGTTTTATACTAAAACTGTGTTAAAATTTTCTTAAAAAGTGCTAATTAAAGCAAAGTGCCTGTGAAAAGCAAGCTATCGATTGTGATTGTTTTTATCACATGCATGTTGGGAAGTTCATTTGCGAGTAAATTAAGTAAGGAAAATGAACTACCAAAGAAATTTGTCAATTGAAGATGCAGTGCTAGCATTGACTCTCCTGGATGAAGGATATTCAATGCGATATGTTGCTGGTTTGTTAGGAAGACATCATTCCAACATCATCTGCCGCATGGTGAGACGACATAATGAGGCTCGTACCATCGAAGACCAGGGCAAGGGCGAAAACGTTGCACTATATCATAATCAAATTGAGCAACAGAAGACCGGCCAAAAAACCATTGCTTACAAGAGAACACAAAGTTCATAGATTGAATTTGGCAAGACTACATCAGAATTGGACCATCAATGATTGGAAACAAGTTCTGTTCTCTGATGAAACTAAAGTAACTAAAGTAAAGTACCTTTTGATGGTGGCTCTAAAATGTTTTGGGCGTAAATTTGCTTCGATGCTCGTACGGAGTTGGTCCCTATACGTACGAGGTCTATATGAGTGCTGAATATGACTTGGCTCCGTTTGTTGCACCTAATTTTTTATTCATGTCTAGTCCCTTGTGGCTAGACAGGTTATTGGCTACCTAAATGATGTTAATATTCCTTTATTACAGTGGTCACTTAACAGTCCTGACATGAATCCTATGGAGCATCTATGGGACTATCTCAAAAAAAAAGATTCAAAATCATAGACCCCCGGTTGCTAATTACATCCAACTGATAGAGGTCGCTATTGAAGAATGGGAGAATATTTCGCAAGCTTTTGTTGAACATTAGATATCAAGCATGCCTCGACTGCATGAATGCTGTAAGGGGGGGCCTACACGGTATTAGTGTTGACCCAGATGCATTTATTCTGTTTTGCTGATTTTTTCCCCTTTTTTTTAATTTGGAGTTATGCTAGCTTATTTATGCATTTTCAGCAAAAAAAACATTTTTAATGAAACACTAAAGCAAATGTTTTTATTGTAAATATTTAGACTAATTAAAGTGATGCGTTAATTTTGTCCAGGAGTTTATTACGAGTAATCGGAAACTATAATTTCAACGTACCAATTTATATCAGGCTGTATAGCCATTGCCTGTTCCAATTTTCTCAGAATTGCATATTCAAGATAGCTGTTACTCCTGCGGTACACACTCACCGGTAATTCACATCCTAATACATTTTGCATCGGAATTAGTGTTGCCGAAGTGGAGTGGCGGCAACAGCCAACCATAGCCTCCATGGAACGCTATTATAAAATAATTTAGGCGATGGGTCAGACCTCATAATCAATTAAAATGAATAATAGCCTCCCAGCGTCTATATTAATAATTTCCGGATCCCGCGTGTGCATACTCCAGGAATTAATTTATTTAAGTTGCGGACCATGGAAAATATGGAAACTGTCATGGGCCAGTATGTGTACAGTATGTATTATTTATGTACCATAGAGTATACATATTTAGAATTGTCCAACTCTTTCCATGGAATAGTATTTTGTACAAGAGTATAGATAATGTTGTCTCAATGTTCGAGGGGGATATGGATATTCCACTCGAGTTGGTGACATTAGTGTTAGATACGTCTTATGGTAAGAGAAAAGATGTTATGGAATAAAGCAGAAGACAAGGATGCAGGTTCTTCATTCGCTAAAAGCTGTGAGTTTATGAACCACACGTTTGGTTTAAATCTCAAAATAAATATCTAGGTAGCTTATAGTTATTATCAGAACAGAAAGGAAAATATTTTCCCCCCTAGGAAATAGGAATGGAAACATGATTTCGTACATCTTTTATAATCTTTGCGATCCATAAATTGGCTGCATTTTCTTAACCAAATTAATGTCGTAACGCTCCGAATTACTATAGTTTTATTATATATACAGAATTATTGCCGAATTTCTTCCACACATTCCGCGCCTGTATAATATTCGAGAAGCCTTATCACGATTCAAGCGAGAATAAATTCGAGTGACTGCAAATCTGTTTTCCGCGATGTTCTACCGATAAATGTAAAAATGATTGATTCATACGTGACTTGACACTCGACGTTGACCTGATACATCATACGTGTTTTATGGGTATTCCATAAAAAACGTCGAGTGGGGGTGCTTTGAACGATTGAAACCTCGCATAAATTCAACCGAATTTGTGGCAAAAGGCAAAAAGGTACTTTAGATCGGATTTTTGTGAATGAAGTAAGGTAAGGTGGGGTAAGTGCGACCGGGTTTTTCACTAGTGTAGGTATATCTTTCTATTATAATAAGGAGTTTAAGTATAGGACTTTGTGAATTTGTGTATGGAAGCTCCAAGGGGTTTATATGAAAAACCCTTAGTGAAATAACGTAGTTTAACATTACTTTTAGATTTATGGCAATATATTTTTTTCTTGTCGGGTGGTTGCTCTTTCCAGAAAAATACGGGAAAATGCAATCGAGGGCCAAATTTTAGCTTTGGAATTTAGTTATTTATGTCGAGAAAGAGCAATATACTCAAAAAAATATAGAGAATGAAAAACGTGTTTGCTTTTTAAAATATTTTTATTTAAAAACGCGTACCAAGATGAAACAATAATTAGTAAGTACATTTTAAGATGAAAACAAAAAATCTCTTCTAAGAAAAATAAACTATTTTACTAATAAAAAAACATCAAATATTAAAACATAGCATAAAATAATACCAGGAAGTATTTTAACTAAAAATGTAATGCCCACGTTCAATCCTAGTTAAAATCATACATTCTAAAATCTCGTTCTTATAAATTATCGATTTGTCTTCTTTGGCAGGAAATACAAAACAATTTTGAGGATATTTTTTGCCTATGGCTGACCTCATGAAAGAGCATTCATAAACTCCTGTTAAAGAATCAATTACCTCTGTAACGATGCCAACAAAGGTTTTTTCATTTTTTTCCGATTTCAAAAGAATTTTCAAGTAAGATCCTTTACAAATTATGTCTTCTTTTTTTGTTTCTGTATCACTCTTGGATTTATTTTTCCCTTCACCTTCTTGTTCCTCGGGGATTTCCGATACTGCATTTATCTTATAATCTTGTTTTGTCTCTAGGTCGTTCTGTTTTCTTTTTTGCTTCATCTCCTTGTTCCTCAATAGAAATATCTGATTCTGGATCCATGTCATCGTCTGTGTCAATGTATTCTGGTTCCTCAAGATCAGAAGATTCAGAACTACTGGAAGAACTGAATTCTACTTTTTTCTTTTCACATTATCTTTATTTTTTATATGTAAGGCCACTAGTACTTGGGACACTCTCTACTCCTAGTTTCTGAATTGTACTTTTCAGCTTTTTATTTTTGTTGGCCTCTTTGTCCGCTAAAATTTCTTCAGCTTTTTTAGACGTTATTACCTCCGCGCCTGCTACAATTTTTTTTCTTTTGGTAATCTTAACTTCGTTATTTTTGTTTGAGCGTATTGTTTCTAATAATAAATCTTGAAAAGTTGATGTGTTAACTTCTTTGTCAGGATCAAGTTCTTCACTAGATTGTTTTTCGTTGGAATTCATGTCTCTTTCGGTAGATTCATCCTGTTTTTTCCATTCTTGATACCTTATCCACACATCGCGGTCATATTTTTCTGAATTAATCACGTTTCTGTTAAATGGAACGATACCTCCCTTTCTGAAGCCGCTTTTTATTACATCACTATTTAAAGACGACCAAATTTTTCCAAATAAAAGTGCAAAATCTCTCTTTGACACACGTCGTCCAATCACACCAATCGTCCAATTGCAAAGTTTTTCATCCCAAGAAACCTTGATGGACTTAAAGACTGAGAGATCGAGGGGCTGAAGTAAATGGCTCGTATGAGCAGGTAACTTCAGAATTTCAATTTGTTGTGATTTTGCATAAAGTATGACTTCGTCAGTGACGTGGGTGGCGTGGCCGTCGTAGATGAGCAACACAGGTCTGTGTTCGGGCAGTGATGGTGTTAGATTATTTTTTAAAAAATTTAAAAATATTTCACTGCTTATCCACCCATTCTTACTAGCAGCGAACGTCATTCCTGGGCAGTCATTTTTGTTTTCTTCTGGTATCCAGTTAGCCCACAAATTAAGCCCTTTAAAAATAACCAAAGGCTCTGCTTTTTCTCCGTTAGCATTAGCTGCTACTAAACAAGTAACATTTTCTTTACCACAGCCTCCCGTAGTCCTTGATGAAGCTTTTCCTTTCTCCCCAACAACTTTCGTTTTGCTAGGATCAGTACACATGCTCGTCTCATCCAAATTCCATACTGATGAAGGCTTATCCCATAAATTAAGCGATTCCAATGTAGATTGTAACAAATTAAAATATTCGTTTATAATGAAAGGATCGGTCTGTTTTTTCCCTACATATTCTACTGATTGTGGTTTCTTTACAGACAAATTATGGCGCTTTCTAAATAAAATAAACCAATCTTTTCCCGGACGGCCATCTTTAAAAGGGGTTTGAATTTGATTTCTATTAACATATTGCCGAATAACATCTAATAGCTCTTTTCTTGATAAACCAAATCCGCTTTTTTCTAATGACTTGAGATATTCAACAAGCATATGTTCATCTTCCTTTTTTAAGGCTGTTGGGCGGATTCCCGTCTTACTTTTCTTTCCACGTCGGCCTGCTATATGATATTGCAGCGTACTATAGGGAATTGAAGCCATTCTTACACCCATTGTACCGGATTTGACATTACGCACAGCAGTTTGTAAATCTTCAGCATTATACCCATGCCCCCTTTGGGTTTTTCTTTGGTAATTTCGTACCATCTGTGAAAACAGAATAAGTATGTAAGCATCAAATTCGAGAAAAATTTGAGGGAAAAGTGCAACCACAAGTGGTTGCACTTTCTCGCCAAGCTGTGGTTGCTTTTTCCCCATATGTGATTTTTTTGGGGTAAGTGCAATCATGTAAACAATTACAAAATTTACAAGAATTTCTTTTTTTCTTAATATACATTGAAATAAACAACCGTTTTGGCGATTATTCACAAAAAATCATTCACTTACCGTCAAACAGTTTTTTACAATCCGCAAATATTCGAGAGCACAATTTACCAAAATGGACTTGTATTCGAGGTTATGACGGAACTATTTTCCCGCCAAAACTGTAAAGACTCCAAACTCGGCCGATATTACAGTAGGTTAATAGTTAAGGCAATGATCACTAGATGGCATCATAGGTTTACAAATTAAAGACACTACGGGGATTTAAACACCGCTGATTGCATTTGCCCCTAAAATGCATTTACCCCACCTTACCTTAAATATTAAAAATAATCCATATACCTACTATCAGAAGTTTGCTTATAAGTAATCTCAAGATATGCACGCACTTGAAAAATGAAGTCGTAGTGACGGTACGTAGTGAAGCGTATATAGGTACCGCAAGGCAGATAGTTTGCGAAGCTTAAATTTAATCCCAGATGTGGCGATGGCGGTATTGAGAAGGTTGGCCTGCCGAAAAGTCGGTCGGGTGAGAATTCTAAGTGCTGGGATTTCGAAATCGCAGTATAGCGCACACCTCTTAGCTTGGCAGGTCCCTACAGAAAATCAACCTTTACCTAATAACACAAAGTTCCTATTATAACACCAGTGACAAAATTTTAGCGAGATGAATTTCGAAAATGAGACGGTATTATTTCTTATTACTGTGAAAACTTTTTTTATCGAAGTCGCTAAAAACGTGCAAGTGCACGTGCGGCGAACGCCAACAGCAAAAAGTCTAGGGTAACACCTGAATAACGTGAGGTAATTTGGGAAGGCTTTCGGAATTAAAATTAATTCCCTTGAGTAGCTGGAATTGTAGTGGAGGATCGATAAACTCCCGAAGCGGCCAACGTGACACGTTAACGGCTTAAATTACCCTCCAGAGTTAAAGTTGTCTCGCTCCTCTAATATTTAAATTGATTATAAAAAGAGGATTATGCTAATCGTTGAATATAGGCGAATTCAGCCGGGACTCGAATTCGTTCTTGAAGACCGCTCATCCTGCTTTACATTTTAATCCTTAACTTTTTCGCCCGAAAAAAGAACAAGGAAGGAGATACATTAATAAACATGAGTTTTGACACAATCTCCAGACAACTTAGATATTTTTGTTCGTCTATGCCGCAGATCATGGTTTATCGGGCTCCAGTATACGTCTTGCTAATCTAGCACAATAATTCCTTCAAACTTCTTACTACGCACTCGTATGAGTGTAAAACCTGTGCATTTTCATATTATAATAAGCAAATAACAAGAGTCCGCTGAGCAAAAATTCATACCAAAATAGAACTCGATATAAGCAAAAATTTGTTTAGAATTGCTAAGCCTAAAATAAACAAAAATAGGTACCAATAGACAGCAAAATAAGAAATCTTTTATATCTTTTCATTGCCGAACCATAAATCAAAATTCAATGTCAAAAAATAAGAGAAAATAAACTATAGATGTAAAAAATTATACCTGTAAGGCGTACGCAGAAAAAAATTCGGAGCGTTTATTCTTCAATTTTTGTTACCAAAGTTACACTTACTTGTCGTGTAAAATTTCAACAAAATATCACAAAAACCCAGGATTTATTAATAATTTTATAATTTGACTTTACCTTGAAGTATACAGGTGAGCCAAAATGAAAGATGACATAAGAAAAGTCACAATATGTATAACCAAATCAATCTGTGGTTCATGGATTTACCTACTTTTTTCTAACACCCTGTATAGCTGACAATATCAGAACTCGGGATTACAAATATATGCACTAGTAAACACAGCTGGGGTAGTTTTATTCACATATCAAACAAATGAGAAGATGAAGGAATTATTATTATAGGAATTGACAATCCTTTTAAGAAAGGTGCAAGGCCAATCTAATTTTTCATAGAGTTGCCAGGTAATAAAATCGGTAACACGAAGTCAGTATTAGGGTTGTACCTAAATACAGCCTCAGAAGCGTCACCATTGGAAATTGGAATTGGAATTCAAAGTACTGTCCCTAATATTAAAGTTACAGTGAAGATGCAATAATATCAAACAACATTTTGTTAAACTCTCTCGTATAGCAGAGATCGAACATGGATCATAACTTCAATGCGCGAAAACGTTTGATTTTTCTTGTTCTAGCTTCTTATCTATACTTTACGTATTGTTTTCCGCTAAGTTGAGTTGAGGTTATTGTATTCTTTGTATTTTTGCGAATTATTTTTTTCGATGTAATGTGTATTGGTAAAACTTTCAGGTTTTTAACCAACTTGTAATATGTTTTCGTGTGTTTTGATTGCTACCTTGTATATGTACTACATATAGGATGGGCCCGTTTCACACTTTTTTTTATTTTTGATTATGAATCTTAATAGTAAATAAAACAGGAAAATATTTGTTTCCGATTTTTTTCCGGCCGGGAAATGATAGATAGATACCTTTCATCATACAGCAAATAATACATTCTTGGACATGACAAGTTTATTATTGAATAAATCAATATTATTATTAGGAATTTATCATTAGGTAAATGCCCTAAAAATGCACTTGAAATTCAAATTCCTTGGGCACGTGACTTCACCGGCCTAAAACGCTGATTGGCTACTGTTTTGCGACGTTAACACAATTTACGGCAATATCGATATGTTCCTTGTACCTATTCGAGATTTGTGACGACTGAAGAAGAAGAAAATTTACCTAACTTATGATATTTTGTGGCAAAAGCCAAATATACATAACACGTGACCTCAATATCACCGTACATCGCGAGTTCGATTCCCACCGAGGCAGTGCCCGGATGTTGTGTGTTTGTTTTTAGGTTTAGGATTTATCCCCCAAAAATTATAAGAAGGTGGCGAATGCCCTTTTTTGGGTTAAAAGTTACTAGCAATTACATACTGTAAAGTAAATATAATCTGGCTTATAACAACATTTTGTCAGTCAACTATACATAATCTTGACAATCAAAATTTAATTTATTAACTCGAAATATTGCAACATCTTGGTTTTTTCCGTTGATCTTCTTCATTTTACAATTATTCTTAAAGCTAACTCTCCAATGTGCATCTCCAAACATGAATTTGTGCATCCCCTAACATGAATTTCCAAAGGTTTTCTATCACTTACGGGATCTATCTATTCTTCAGGGAGGTAAGAATATTTACTGATAATGCTAAATAAGTGCCTAGCACCATCCTTATTAGAAGACCAATTGAATTTAATTTCAAACCAGCATACTGTATACACTTTGACTTTTATCTTTTGCAAGTTTTCAGAAAAATATTTAGTTTTATTAGTTCAGTTTACATTAGAGAATGACAGAATGACATGATCAGCCCACAGATTGTTAGACAGGACACACGACGCACAAAACAACTACCTGCGTCTGTACGTTCGAGTTCGGACAACCGTTTATACAACTGTCTTTCTCTAGTGAAGCGATTTCGTTTCAATGTGCACGTCTGAGATTAGAATTGAGATCGAATTTTTGGGGCTTCGATTACTAGTATAACCGGCAACGTCGCAAACGCAATTTCATTGCTCCAAATTAAGGCGAGCAGTTTACAATTTTTAAATATTATTTAGTTAATAACAAAATTAGGTATTGACGAGAAAGCTGCTGAGGAGGATTTTATTAAGACTCAATGTACAGCACGTGAGTGGTGATTCAACATTTCGCCCCATAAAATGGCTATTTTCGATCTGTAGCGAGTAACACGCATAATTTTAAACTTTTGGTTAATACAAATTTTAATCTAAGTAATTACTCACATTTTGAGACAAAAATTATTTAAAAATATTTATCACAATGGCCGTTATTAGCATTTGCGCAAAAAGCCTAATGACGGCCATTGTGATAAATATTTTTAAATAATTTTTGTCTCAAAAATGTGAGTAACAAGGCCCATTCCATCGCAATCAAGAAAGGACAGAAAAACTATACCTAGGTACCTACTTATTTGATTTTTTACGCGGATCATTTCTTATTATATTGGACTTTTTTATAGCATATAGTATTTATTTAATATACACATACAAGGTTCGATTATTATGCGCTGTAGGTCTACAGGGTGATTCATCCATTATGTAAAAAAATTTAACCACAGGTGAAAAAAAAGCAGAAGCGTATTAAAACCCTTTGTTAACGGCGCTCACCTGGTCAGCTGTTAAACTCGTGTATCGAGGCTGGCGACCTCAGGGCGCTGAGTTACCAGTTGCACAACATATCCGCAATTACGGAAATCTCGGAACCGGCGTGGAGTTTTTTCTGACTTACACCTAGAGCATGGTCTAAGTTAATTTAGGTAGGTATTACCTTTTGATTTTCCAATGTCAATCCAATATGCATACATGCACCAAACATTGTTCATATTATAGAATCTGTTTGAAAATGTCACCATTAAAATTTAATTATGTAGGTATTATGTTTGTGAGCGATCCACGAATACGGTCAAATAATCCGGGGTTACGCATCGTATTTTCCTTTTTAGTTTTCCTCCCCCGCTATGTGGTTAAATTTTTTTACATCATGACTGTATATCCCATCCCCATGTGCACAAAGTTCACAAACATAAATAGCATTCCTGATAATAACTGATATATTATAGGATAAATATTCTCTCAAGCCAAGTTACTCATTGAAATTGGTCGATGTATAGAAACTTGGGTGAAACACGAACTAGTTATATTTAGACATTTAGAATTTGATTATGGTTGTAAATAGCAAACACCGCCGACGTAAGCTCAATTTTTATTTCTTCTTGCGCTGCTTATAAATTCCTTCCCGTTGCAGACTTCTTTCCGCGCGGCACACAAAAGGCGCATTGTTGAAAAACATGCACAAATTTCCCCGTGGCCTTCCGCGAAATGACGAGGAATTTCCAAGGCAAGAATGTATTGGTATTGAAAATAAGAAAACTGGTGTTCCCTGGTTTTGGAAATATCGGAAACACATCAGAACAATGCAAGCCGGAATAAATTTGTAGGTAGCCGTCTGGAAAAAGCGCACGGCTGTTCCCCCTGTTATTGAAACAAAATGGAAAATAGAGTGAGGGGTAAAAGTTGGCCTATTTTTTTTTTGTTTAATACATCCGCAGGATACTACAAAATTTTAAAAATTGTTTTGGTTTTCAGCACTAATTTTTCAGAGAAATTAGTTCAATTCTTTTTTATACAGTATGTCCCAATTTGATACTGGATACCTCAGAACTACATGATGGACAAGGAAAACAAATGGTCTGTATTTTTTTATCGGTAGTCCCAAGGGAGAGTATCTCATAGGCGGTGGTATTTGGATGGGGTAATTATTTCAGACGCGGAGCCATCCGGCACCGTCGCAATGATAAAGGCATGCCAGCTGGCGACGCGAAACGTCACTACGTCATCACAGGGAGGTAGCTTTTTGTAGTTGTTTACGTTTACTTGTCTGGCGATTTTTCTGTTTTAAAGAACGTTTGTTCTTGCTAAAATCGCTTTATGAAATGTCCGTGATATCAAACCTTTTGTGCTTTCCCCTCGTTGCATTTCCCATTTATTTCAGATAGCGTCTAAATGAAAAATTATGTATACGTACTTTCGTTCCACGTCCTAAAAGGTATCCGAGCAATAATAGCGCCGGAGTTCGCATTCTAGTCACGGACCCTTTTTCAAAGGAATATCACATTGTAGAAATTGTACCACGATTGTACTTTTTTTGTTTTCTACACTTCCGTTTTACACAGTTCTTTAAATTGAAAACTTTTTCGAGGGCGGAATTTCCGCAGAAGTTATTAAATTATAATAAAATCTGAATTCATCACGTTCTAGAACCTTTACACTCCGCGTTACAATTTCACTTGATTTCCATACCTTTGTTTTTGTAGAGCGCGGTTTAAGAGACAGTCCGCATAATATATCTGTTTCCTTATTTTCAGATTGCGCCCGAGGGGATGCTAGCAACTGGCAAAAGCTGCACTCGCAAGAATGTGTGAAGATGCATCCGCACCGGAACATAAGCAGGGTTTTTACAATCCTGCTGTTCGCTGAGGTGGCCCTCGCCTGCCCCCCCACCTGCACCTGCAAATGGAAAACCGGCAAGCAAACGGTGGAGTGTACAAACAAAGGGCTGCTGGTCATCCCCGAAGGTAAGGCAACTTATTTCCGCTGTAATGCTCCCAAACGCGGGACGTAAACGCGACGAAACACCTGCCACCCTATCAAACTTAAATTTCCGTTGTTTTCCAGGGATAGACGGGGGGACGCAAGTGCTGGAACTGTCAGGAAATAACCTCCGCACTCTCCACGGGGACGAATTCCTTAAGGCCGACCTCATAAATCTCCAGAGGGTATATCTGGCGGAGTGCCGAATATCCAAAATCGAAAACAAGACTTTTACGGGCCTCACGAACTTGGTGGAGTTGGATCTGTCAGATAACCTGCTCGATACCGTGCCCAAGTTAGATTGCCCGTCGCTGATGAGGTTGACCTTGGCTAGAAATCCCATAAAAACCATTGGAAGCAACCTCTTCAGCAAACTGTCTTTTCTAACTGTCTTAGAAATGAGCTATTGCGACATATCATTGGTAAGTGTAGTATACAAACCGTTAAAGTAATCATCACAGATATCACAAGGGGTTTTTAAAAAATTTTTGATTTTGAGTTAACCTAATCAGTCCGTTTCAAAATGATAATGCGATAAGCAAACAACTGTTATTTTAACAAAGAAGTCCTAAACATCAATGTTACCTAAATATATTTAAAAACAATTACTACCTAATAGCTTCGTCTGGTTGTTTTAATCCCAAATTTATTTTAAGACAGATTAGAATAGGTATCTAAAATAATCTTAATTTGTTGATAAAAATGAACTTATAGGTTTAATTAGTTGATCGTTAGGTTGTTAACTGATATTATGTTGTATAATTTCGAAAAAATTTCACCTGCAGCGCATCTAAGTAAACAAGCATCTATTATCTACACGATAATGTTCAAAAAACTTCTTTTATAAATATACAAAAGTTATAATGTTGCAATTTTAACGGACATACTAATTTAGGTATAAATTTTATAACTGGGGTTTGCTATTGATGATTGTTGTTAGCTAAGAATCAGACTTTGTTATCACGTTTCTATAAAAAAATACTAGTCCTTGATTACTGCACAAATGAGTATGAACATAATTTAAATTACCACTAGTTGTCATTTTGCTTCTTAGGTTAGGTACTTTGTATTTTTTGCAATTTATGTAATCTGTTTGACATTGAACATTTTAAATATTTTCACCTGCAGTGCAATTTTTAACAGCAAAAATTCAACTTTTTTTATTGACTATAAAATTTGACTAAAGATTAAATGAAGGGTGATATAAATTAAAGCTAATTACGTTTTCACCAAATGAAGAAAATTGTGAAAATTCACCAAATATATACAGGCTTCTTCTCGCAGGTAGAAGATAATGCTTTCCATGGCTTACATTCATTGGAATGGCTAGATCTCCAAGGCAACAAAATGGCTTCTATGAAAGGCACAAGGTATTTACCAAGTACTTTGCGTGGCATACAACTTCAAGAGAATCCTTGGAAATGCGACTGCGAGCTTCGCGAACTTCATAGTTGGCTGGTTCTCTTCAGGTAATTACTTTGCAGTGGCGGCCCGTCCATAGGGGCTCTGGGGCTAGAGCCCCCCCGGTAGAAAATGGGAAAAAGTAATTTAGTCCGCAGCTACTATATTCTATAATATATTTTACTTCCTTGTTCCTTCCCAATTAAATTGCCGCAACGTCCCCCGACGATAATGTACTTAGTACTCTATAAACGCCCGAAACAGATACGTTATAATTTATAATAGAGTAAAATCGTCGCTTGGCGGCTACGAATATTTGAGCCGCGATTCCCTGAGGAAAGGGGCGCGATCGGGGTGAGTTCTCTGCTTCCGCCATACGCGATTATGGCATACGAGAGGGCTCTCTGTTCTCGAGCCCCAGTCCCAGCTAGTGTTTCACAAGACTCTTGCAAATTTCTTGTCCTTGTCTTGTTCTTGCTGCAAGAACAAGACAAGACTCTTTTAATTTCTTTGCAAGACAAGTCAACAAATTATTCTGCAAGAGTCTTGCAAGTTTGCAAGAAATCTTGCTAAAAGCAAGAAATCTTGCAAAAATCATTATCTGTAATTATAATTTCTGCAAAACTTTAATAGGATAAATAATAAAATGTAAGTGACGACGATATTGAATAATACTGATTTTTGCAAAATGAGCATAAATATAAACGGTTATTCAAGAATAACTCTCTCTATATACTAGTATCTAGTAAATACATATTTTATTTACAATATTCCTGGAAAATAATATTTTTTTGTTTTTTGTACTACTGCAGTTAACTGCAGTGGATTAATTTATTTTTTATAAGTTTGATTTAACTATATTTTTGCTAAAATACTTAAACAACCAAAGGAGTCTATTGGACTTCCTAATTTCCTATAATGCATTGTTTCGCTTCGTATTATTGTGACATAATGTAGATCGGGTTATTTTAGCAGGGTGTTTCAAGATTTTTGTCCACTTCTACACAAATATGGAAATCCACAGACATTAAAATAACTTTAACGGAAAGGAAAGTCTTAGACTTAGAGGCATTTCGTTTACCTGTGATCATAGCTATGTACCTATTATGGATACTAATTGACTAGTTTTTTGTATCAAGAAGTTAGTCACCCTTCTAAAATAATAGCGACAAACACGCGTAATATAGTGCGTAATAGCACCTTTTTAAGTTTTTTAGATAATCAAAAGAACGAAACTGTTTTAGAACTGGGTAGGTTTATAGTGGCGTTCCTAGATGTTTGGCCGCCCGTATGCAGAATATAAAAAAATTCTTTCAGGTTATAAGAACTTAAAAAATCTTGAATTTCTAGGGTTTTCGGTCTTTTGTAATTACCTACGAGGTAATTGCAAAAATTATTAGGTAGGTATAACAAAAATGATAATAGATATTCTCAAAAATACCTACAGAGGGTGTCACTTAACAGTGAAACAACCTTATAACTTCTTTAATTTTTAACCGACAAGAACGAAATTTTTCTCAAAGGTAGATGGCATTGTTGCCTACTTATTTCCAAAAAATTAGTTGTTTACTTCAAAGCCAAAGCCACCTGCGATGCCACAATCGAAACTAAAAATCCGAAAGTCATATTAGGCATTTTTTTTCAAGAAACGTACTAAAAAAGTTGTTCAGAATCGATCCTGAATCCTAAATCTAAAAATTTGTCAAAATCAAAAAATATTAAATAAAAAAAATTCAGCAAAAATTTTAAAAAAATGTTTCGTAGCTTTCAATTTTATTTTGAAATGATTACTTTTTGAAAATAACTAGCCTTCAAAACTTCCATAGCACACTTTTCTAAACGCAGAAAAATCTTCAATTGCTATTTTTGGAAATTAATTTTTTAATTTAATATTTTTTGATTCTGACAAAATTTTAGATTTAGAGTCCTGGAACTATTCTGAACAACTTCTTTTAGTAAATTTTTTGAAAAAAAAAAGCCTAATATGATTTTCGGATTTTTAGCCTCGATTGTGATATCGCAGGTGGCTTTGACTTTGGAATAGGCAACTATTTTTTTGGAAATAAGTAGGCCACAATGCCATCTTATAACAAGAAAATACCACAGGCAATCAGTCTTGTTATAATGATTAATATGTTTTGGGTCTGGTAGAATTTCCAAACTGAAAGGAACAAGGTAAATGTTTCTTTAAAATAAAAAATGTTTTAAAATATAAAAAATAAAAACAAAAACTACAAGTAAAACATAAAATATCACTTACACTAGAAAAATAACCTTTTTAAACAAAATACAAATGCATACATAAAATCAAATGCTTTTTCTAAGAAAAAGGTACTAAAAGTGTAAAAAATACGTTTACAAAGTCATAATAAAACTAAAAATAAATATAGCTTGCATCAGAAAAGAAAAATACAGGTACTTGTAAAAATAAATAAAACCTTTTCTTCTAAATGAAACAAAAAAGTAAAATATTTTTAGAATATTGGGTTATCCCTTAGGTACAAGGCACAAGATACAAGTTAAATGAATAGTACTTTTCTCGCTTTAACACTGATATTATATCACTGATATTTATTGTATCAAGTAGGATACATTCAATGGAAATTATTGCTAAATCGTTTAATCTCATAGAAGACCTTAGATAGTTTTTTATAATTTTTAATTTGGAAAATGGTCTCTTCGCGGATGCTACAGTAACTGGCGAGCACAAAAGTATTTGGAAGACTATTGCGGTGTTCAGAAAATTATTCGTGAGAGAATTTTTGAACAAGTATTCTAAAATAGTTCTTGGACTTGCAGTATATTCTGATGGAAGAAAGATATTTAAATTTTTTAGCTCACTATTATTCAGGTCTGAAGCGTCGATATCCTCTACGAACTTTGCGGTCTATACCAACGTCACGCCGCGCAGCGCAGTTGCCACAGAGTAAAGACTAGAATAGAGGTAGTGCCGACGGCCGACTGGTTATGGGTTCATGTCAATATGATGTTGTTGCATGGTTGACGATATTCTTTTTGAGGGCGAATGCAAATAATGTAGAGACTTACTACCTTTTTTCTGAAAAAATATTTTTTTTGTCACGGAAGGGCGGCCTGTGGCCGCCCCTGGATTTGGCCGCCCGTCTGCGACGCAGACCCCGGCTCCCTGGTCAGCTCGCCCCTGTAGGTTTATTTAATTAATCCGATGAAGACAATATTCTAATACATATTCCAATGTTTTGTTTTTCATTTGTATTCTACAAAATGATGGCTTAAAAATATTGCTCAGGCAGTCACCAAATTTTAAGATCAATAAAATATTAAATTTTTGGATAAAGATAAGAAAAATCGCCTTTCCATACTTACTAAATATTTCAGTTATCTAACTACCTTAAATTAAAAATATTCCTTCAAAATCCAATTAACATTTTTGCCTGTTCCAATCATCATTTCAGTATGTATGATTTGTTTTGTGTTTATCAATGAATGATTGAAAATATCTGAGTACAGACCTACTCTATCCCTTCACTAAATTCTAAATACGGCCCTGTCTTCTAAACAGAGAACATGGCGACCACCGGCTGTCAAACATCAAAGGCGCCGTCTTCGAGTTTATATTCTCCCTTTCCCCTTCCTTGTTCTCTGGCACTGTGGACCCCGCGCCCTGCCGCGCCGCGGCTCTGCAGTGCTGCGTCAACTTGTCTCGACAAGCTTTACACGTAATAAGTAATGCAAGAGTCTTGCAAACAAGAGTCTTGCGATGACGTCACTAAACAGAAAATGCAAGAACAAGAAATTGCAAGAAATCTTGCTTGCAAGACAAGATTTTTTCCAGCAAGAGTCGTGCAAGACAAGAATGAATTTAATTTCTTGTCTTGCAAAGAATGAAGACAAGAATGGGCCTTACAAGACAATAAATAATAATACAATAACAATAAATAATAAATAAATAAATAATAAATAATAATAATAATAATAACAATAAATAATAATACAATAACACTAGTCCCAGCCAGCCAAGTGCGTGACACGCGTCGGCGCGTCCTTTACAAAACTTGTCTCGGTACCTGGCGTATTATAAGTAAACAAAATTAAAAGTAGTGTGCAGGATATTTTGAACGGTAACTTTTTAAGACTTTCAATGGACAGAAAAAGTTTAAATAAACACTCTTGGGAGACCAACACCAGATTTGCAATTATCTCAACCGGATAAAGTTGCAACTCGAAATTTTACGCGACGCTTTTATAAAAATATATATGACAAGAACAAGTGGACAAATTAAATGCACTGTTTTGTGTTATTAACTTCTTATAAAACGGGAATTATTTGCTTTATGCACCTTTTATATTAGTTATGCAAAACTATGTATTTCGACTAAAAATAAAAAAAAATAAAAAGTCCATGCCGAAAGTAGGTACCCAGCTTGGTACCCACCTAATTCATTTTAATTAACCATATAGAGTGTGTTCCTTTCAAAACGTACCTCCCCCCTTGTGCATTAACCCACGAGCCGCCAGTGTTATTTTGTAAAATCGGTGTATTAATACTACAAATTTATTTTATTTTTTTTTAGTTGGCCACATTCGGTGGATCCCACGTGCCAAGAGCCCATGAAGTTTCAGAGAAGGATAATTACGACAATACCAAAAGAGGAATTGGCTTGCATGCCAAATATAAATCCGACTACTTTCTATTTAGAAACCGAAGAGGGGAAGAACATTACCCTCTTGTGTAAAGTATACTCTGTACCTGAAGCAAAGGTAACTTGGCGATTTGAAGGACAACTCTTACCAAATAATTCAAACGTAGATGACGGTGAGTTTCGTTCTTTTTTCCAACCTTAGTATCCCCAGAAGCTCATTATTCCTCATTGCCTAAAAATGGGCGGGTTTTCCATTTATTTCCATGAAACGAACGGAAACACTTCGAATGGGACTGTATCTTAATGCCTTTGTCAAAGCCAGGCACTTATAACTTGAGTTTTCGTTGTGGTTTTCGTCTTTGTTATAAATTCTATACGTTCTTCTACAATGCGAACAGAAAACAATAGCCACTAAGTGTTTTCCGTAGCCTTTCTGCAGAAGACATTTACACTGCATAAGCACTAAAATTTAATCAAGGACAAAAACAGTCACAGGGTTGGCATAGGTATACGAAAACTGGACTAGAGTCCACTCAGTCGCTTGAATGTAATTCTTACCTGAAGGGAAGTCTGACACGCTTAACATGAATAGAAACATATTAATGCCAAGAATTAATAAATAAATATTTAGGTGCAGTTAATGTCCTTTTTATCCTTTCCAGACTTGAAGCTAGTCTACTTCCTCGAGAAAGGCGCAATGGACAAACGCAGCGAGCTATTCATCCATCACGCTGACTTCCAAGACAACGGAACCTTTGTCTGCACAGCAGAAAATGCAGCAGGTATCGCAAGCGCGAACTTTACCCTCCGCGTAGTTTTAAGAAAAAATCCACCAAAAGAAGAAGAGGAGGTGCCGTTTGAAATCGCAGTGGCTGTGATGTCTTCTGCGGTGTTGTCAGTTGTTTTGTTATTGGTTGTGATGGTGTCGTCGCTAGTAAGATGTGCTAGACAGAAGAGAAGGAGGGCGGAAGAAGAAAAGGAAATTAAAGAAGAAAGTGGGGAGACCAAAGAGACTGGAGTGAAGTTGGCAGATATGCAGATAGCTAGTGAGCAAATTATGAGGTTAGTAGAAAAGCGAACAACTTTTGGGGTATGGTTTCAAAGTTGGTGGTTTGTATTGCAGACTTTTCTCACTTTTCAGAATATGCTGCTGCTGCAAAATTTCCTTCGATTTTCTTAAATAATAACTCACGCAAGTTGAATTTCAAAGAAAATAATATCACTCTTGACTGTGCCCAGGGTCTATTTACTTTTTGATAGAGAGTAGTTCTTATCTTATAAAGTACTGTTAGAAATGATTGCAATTTGTTTTTCGCAAATAAAATTTATTAAGAAAATAACAAAACAAAGTTTGGGCAATGAATTTAGCGAAAACAAACAGTTATACATGAGTTTTATACAATTTAAGTTAGTCAAAATTAGATTTAATCAAAAAAGTTACGGCAAATGTACTCGTAGGTAGTAAGAAAGATGTTTGAAAATGGGTATGAGCGCATAGTATTAAAAAGAATCAACAACTCCGATTACTGTAGTTTTAAAGATAAATAGATTGAACATGAATGGGCATTCCAGTAGAAACTACGATAATACTAGCTACTATTTTTGACAATATAATTTAATTTTAGGATACATTACACGGATCTCTCTAGGAATAAATTTAGATATGTCCAAAATTTAAAAATCGTGTTTGTTGTCTTTTAATACCCCACTCGGTTAACTATTTCAATTATGTCCTTTACAACTGTTAAAATTATAAGAAAAAAGAACAGGATGATTTTTTGCCTTCGCGGTTTTCTGGCTTATCTTGCGTTTCACAAAAAAAATCGCAAATAAAAAAAATTTAACAAAAAATAACACCGACTTCACAAATTTGCCCGTATGCACATTTCAACTAAAATTTTAGAAATATTTTTCTCTTTCTAAATTGAGTTATCTTTGGATTTGGTGACAGTCAAGGCAAGGAATTTAAATCTATTTAGATATGAATACATCATATCCTACATACATCATAACTTACTGTCACCGACTCCAAAGATAACTCAATTTAGAAAGAGAAAAATATTTCTAAAATTTTAGTTGAAATGTGCATACGGGCAAATTTGTTAGTTTTTTTTTATTTTTTAGTGGAGTGTGCATGCGGGCAAATTTTTGAAGTCGGTTTTAATTTTTTTGTTAATTTTTTATGTCTTATTTTTTAGTGAATTATTAAGAATTATCGAAATCGGTCCAATATTAAATTCCATCCCCTATTTGTCCACCCATAGGATTGAAATTTTTCTCTTTAAATTTAAATGTGACCACCCCTTTCTAATAAAATAAGAATCATCCAAATCGGTACAATATGAACTTTCATCCCCTTATTTATCTACCCTTAGGGGTGGAATTTTTTCTTTAAATTTAAATGGGACCACACCTAAGGTACCCCCTTTCCAACAAAGAAAGCATCATCGAAATCGGTCCAATATGAAATTTCATCCCCTATTTTTCCACCCTTAGGGCTGGAATTTTTTCTTCAAATTTAAATGGGGCCACCTCTAAAGTACTCCCTTTCTAATAAAAAGAGAATCATCGAAATCGGTCCAATATGAAATTCCATCCCCTATTTTCCCCCCTTAGGGATGGATTTTTTTCTTCAAATTTAAATGGGACCATTCTGTATGTATATCCGTTTAAATTGTCCAACTCGGTTCATAAATGACGGAGTTCTGAGGTAACAAACATAAAAAAAAATACAGCCGAATTGATAACCTCCTCCTTTTTTGAAGTCGGTTAAAAACGCTGAAAAGTAAATCGGCATCCATGGCCAAACCGCGAAAAAAAAACTCAAATTGGGCAAAATTATTAGCAGAAGTAGCATGTTTAGATAGAGATAGAAGATTTTTTTTATGTTATATAAAGTCATGAAAATTTTTTGTAGAGAAAAGGAGAATGTGGATTACGTTCTCTCTGTTATTGTTATTACTAGAATCACCCTAAATTATTCGGCCTTACTTGGACTCACGTTAAATTTAAATGCATGGTGCCGCTGCAGCTATAACCCGGTGCAATAAACTCGGTGAATTTATATTGCATACACCGGGTGTACATAAACTAGGGAATAAATTAATTTTCTGGAAAGAGAAAAGTTTTTCGGAGAAATCCTCTCACTAGTCGCACTCGTCAATTTTTGTTGTAAAAAGCGCATCTCTTGATGTGGTACTCGCATTTGCCACAGCAAAACTGTTACGGATATGACGACATTGGCAATTTTTTCAAATGGAAATGTATAATTTGAGTGCGCCATTTGATAGAGCATATTTGTCTGCACACGCAGCATCTTAAAATTTCTGTCATGTTACATGAGGAAATTTTCGATATTTATGCAACCGAATATTCAGGTAGTTTCAGAATATTACACCGGGTCTTGGACTCTCTTGAGGAAAATACATAATATATTTTTTTATTTTTTTTATTAATACGATTTACGCGCTTATTTTTCACCCCATAAAAAATATAAGAAACCAAATTATGGAAATTTTGCACAGCAAGGCGATGTTAAAAAAGGACCATGGCCAGTTTTTCGCGCAATACTAGGAAAACTTAAATCGACAAAAATGTTATGGCCTCAAGAGAGCCGAAGGCCTTGTGTAATTTTCTGAAACTATGTGAGCATCCGCCATCAAATTTCTATATAAATATTGTCTTCTATCCCATGCTTCAATTATTAACAGTTTTGTCCAATTTGAGTATTTTATATTGCGCGATAAATTGGCTATGGATGCATGCCGATTTCCTTTTCAACGACACCTAGGTAGCTATCCAAAATTGCCACGTTTTTGTTTCTTAGTAGCCCTAAAATATCATCCATAGAATATAGCAGTATTCTAATTTCCTCACCCCTTATTAGATAACCTGGTCCATTTTCGTTGGGTTGAAGTTACTACACTACTTTCGTAGCCCAATATTTCATTAAGACAGCACCTAATTTTTTATTGGTCAAATATAATTATAACAAAATTTTTATATCCCGCCAGATACAAATTTTTCCCTGTTCCGAACTAAGAGTACCCCAACTCTTAGTTCGGAGCGTTATGAGGGTGAGAATTATTAATTATTTTCAATATTCAAATTAGTTGTTTGTCGAATTTTTCAGATCACTTAAAAACGCAAGTCCTTGGCAACACCGCTAAAATCTGAGCAATCAGTGTTTTAGGGATACGACGTCACTCCCCTATAAAATAACAGCTTAATATATAAATGTAGGCCCTTTCTAGATCGCCCATTATAAAGTATGCATTGGTATATTTCTTCTTCTTTCAGAACCCTGTCTCCAATACCGGTCACAAATCAGCTCCCACTTACAAGTACAACCCTGGACTTCTACCAAATCAACCAACTAGAACCCAACCCGGACATCATAACCGACACGGAACCAAACCAGCGTTCACCACCAGAACCTACGCTTCTTCTAACGCGTAGTGGCGAAGGGTTCCTCCCAAACACGAACATTCTTCCAACAGCAAACGTTGTTCCCGTTGGTAAAATCGTGCGCGAACCAGTACTGTTGAGACATGCTCGTGCGGGCACGATGAGTGATTGTGGCATGTGTGACGTGCGGTTAACTCCGGTGGGGTTGTTGAAAGGGTTCGACGGAGGTGTAAGAAGTGGCGGGGTGTTCGCGAGTTGTTACAGAACATTGCCATATAATAGAGTGGTGAAGAGACAAAACTCGGCTGGTGCGACGATGGGGAGAACTGGAATATGTAGGGATGCTGAGTTTGTCGGAAGGTAAGAGAAAATTTGAGTTTTGTTTTGTTGATTGGAGAACTTGGGTACCGTTTCGGCGAATACTAAGACAAGCTAAAGGAAAAAGTTTCCACCCAGATTTTTTCTAAAAATATCTCCGTTTGGAAAAAGCATAAAAAACAGCTAGATTCAGTTTAAGAGGGGAACATGTTTCGAAGTTTATTGCAATTCTTCATGACTTACCATCTAACCACAGAGGCCAACCCTTCCGCTTTATCGTACCATGTGTGTGATATATCGTTGAAAACGTTTTTTGATTATCTCTACAGGCGGTTCCAACACGGCCTAAATTCTTGATTGAAGACGTCCGGAGGATGAATGTGATGCTTTTTTGGTTCTTCCGGATATATCCAGCGTCAGTGGCACTATTTGTGCCAAGCTTTCTTCAATGACTCCCGTGTAATCGTGGACGAAATATTCGCTCTCACAGCGCCAATGGAAATGGATGTATCCGGCAGAACCAAAGAGGCAGCATATTCAGCCTGCGGGAATCTCCAATCAAGAATTTAGGACATTCGCTAGCCTCTGTCACATCGTCGTGCCCTGAGAATGTCACCTGCAATCGTGGACAAAAGCTTGACTCAAACAGACCATTGAGGCAGGATATATTTAGAAGAAGCATAGCATGTTATAAATTAGTAGAAATTCTTTCGACTTCACTCATGCTTGTGTATATTTTTTCCTTAGTAGATAAAATAACGAGTTTTGCAGCCAGAAAGGTATATATTAACTTCTTTTTATAATAGGTATTATAAAAAACTCGTTATTTTATCTACTAAGTAAAACTACACAGCCGTAAACTAGCTATTTATATTTTCTCCTTTCAAAATTGTAGTATTAACTGGTTTAAAACAGATTACTAATTAAATTTGGGCAAAATCTATTAAGTCAAGAAATACTGATCATAATTTTAAAAGTAAAAAGCAGAAGCTTAGGGCTGCACTTTTCAGACCCTAACATGAACATGTCTGAGGTTTTATGTGTCAAAAGTTACTAAAAACATATACTATAGTTTTCTTCGTATAGACGATATTATGGACCAATTTAAATTTAATTTCTAAGAGGATATCTTTTTTAGAGCCCGAGAATGATGTTTTTTGATATCGGCATTAACAAGCTTCAAACCAACCATTAAAAGCTCAAAATGCGGCATTAAAGTATGAAATTATAATGGTATTTTCTCTATCGGTTGGCCTTGGCAAGATGTAAACAAACGAAACGACAGACGCGTTCATCGCCCGTAAATTATCATTGAACTTTTCACCCTCATTGCGGAATTGTTATCTATAACAACTCAGTCTTTCAGAATGAGTATTTTGGCATGTTTGAAAGTCAATATTATTTATATGTAAGGCTGCATGTGATATGTGATGCACCAGCTTGGTAGTTTATCCAAGATGCGCCATGACATATCGTTCTTGATCAAAGTAGAGCGATCGTTCAAGTCGAGCAACGGCTCGCATGCTCGGCTCATGGATGGGCGATTTCCGGTTTTAGTAATTTTACCTAATAAAACATATATTTTTTTTCAATTTCAAAAAAAAAAAATGTAATATGTACCTCGGCACTGAAGTTTCTTTTTATGACTCGTGTGGTTTATTTTTCTTGGCCAGAAGCTTCGGCAACTAAATTCCACATGAGTCATAAAAAGTTGGATTTCAATGCGTTGGTACATAATAGTTATTTATGTACCAAGGCACTAAAGTTCAACTTTTTATGACTCATGTGGAATTTAGTTGCCGAGGCCTCCGGCCACGAAAAATAAACCACATGAGTCACAAAAAGAACTTCGTGCCGAGGTACACATTATATATTTTTTTAAATCGAAAAAACAAGTTTTATAACCGAAAAAATAATCATAAGGGATCACCCGTCCATGAACCAATTGGGCGCGGCGTTGCTTGACTTTGACGATTGCTCTACCTAGGTCAAGTATGAAGAGACCCGGCACTATCTGACACAAAATCCACTACTGCCCTATTGTGCAGCCTCCATGTAGGTACTAAAATATGTATACCGAAAGATTGCGCTGCTATAGATAACAATTTAGCAATATGTACGAAAAGTTAAATGGGATTTATTGGCCGGGTTTTGAATATTTGGTCACTTTTGACGGGCGATGGCTCGGCACCGTCGCAATGACAAGGCCCGGCAACGGAAAGCGATGAGTCATCCAAGGGAGGTGTGCCTAAGGTGCCAAATTCAAATTTCAAGATGTCAACTTGGTAAATTTGGTAAAAAAAAACACTTTAAAATGATTGTTTACGTCTATAGCTCAAGGTTCTACAACACGGATAATAATCTACGAAAGTGAAAGTCACATTTTCAAGGGCTTTTGGTGCATTTAGACATCTAGCGATAAAATTTTCATAAATGCCAATTATTTCTTATTTGCGTGCCTAGATACAACTAAATTCGAATGCATAAAGCCATAAAACTTCCTGATTTCAATGTGGTTACGTTTAATCACGTAAAATTTTTAGGTAAAACACTCTCCAACTGTTCAAACCAAAACCCTGGAAGACTGTGTAGGAACAAAATATCTTTTGATGGCCTTAACCCACTTTTCCCTTAAAATAGGGTCTTTAGGGAGGAAAAAGCGGACACTTTCACGGTCCAACACACAATAAACACAACAAACGTCCTTTGAAGCATTAAAATCGCTAGACAAGTAAACGTAAACCACTACCAAAAGCTACCTTCCTGTGATGACGTAGTGACGTTTCGCGTCGCCAGCTGGCAGGCCTTTATTATTGCGACGGTGCCAGATGGCTCCGCGTCTGACGTTTGATGTTTACATCGCGCCAAGACCTACTGACTTATTGAAAAAATCGTTCAATAATGGGCTAGTTCACTGCCGATTTCCGAGCTTTTAATGGTAATTTTGAGACACTTTACTGCCGATTTCAAGAAAATAACTATTAATCAACAATGTTAGATATTGACAATTAAACATTTCAAATAACAGTAAAGGATAACATGGCCCACTTAGTAACAACAAATTTTATACCTAAAATTTGTTCAAGGGCCAAAAAATGACGCCGTTAAAAGAAAATTTTTGAGTAATTACATTCCTATAAGTCTGGAACAAAAAATATTTCAAAATATTTCAGGCGGAATACATATACCTTATATTTTAAAGGGTGCACTCTTCGTTCACCCTCTCTCCTCTGAGATCTTATCGATTCCATATCCAACAAAGGAAAGCTCGTTGAACAATTTCAATTCTTGAGCTTCCGGGCTCTCGGTTATCAAGGGAGTAAGTACAAGGTTCCCCATATTAAAGTACCTACCCACTACCCATTATAACATGCGCATAAAATTCAAACGAGATAACTGAAGGAATTTTTCCTTAGTTGGCCTTGATTTGTAATCTTTTAAATTAATTAAATTACTGTCACCGAGTCACGAAACCGCATTAAATAACTGTTTTGTCGAAAGGTGATTTTTTCTCTGCAAAAAATGAAAGCGTTTTTAATTTTTGTTTATTTTTGTAACTTTTTATGTGAAGAAGTTGTGGTGTGAAATGAAAAAGTTTTGGACATTGGTGCCTTACGTCGACAACGGCGGCCGAAAGACATGAAACAGTTCGAATGAAAATCTTTATACGCATACAAAGAATATTTTAAAAAATATATAAATAGGAAAATATACCAAATTTTATAAACGCTTTTACTTTTGCCGAGAAAAAAATCATCTTTCAATAATGAAGTTAATTAAAGTGACTTGGTGACAGATGGCCCACCACAGATATATGTAGAAGATAGACCACTGGAACTATTTTATACATAGGATGCGCAAAAAATCTTTGGCAAAATTCAATTTTGGAATCAGTGGCACATGTGCATTATACTTCATTTTTAATTATTCAATACCACGATGACAACTTAACCTATATCTATATTATTTTGGCGATTTTAGATTCCAGTGTTTTCTTGGTTTTTATATTTTTTCTTTAGTTGTGGATGTTTTTGGACTATAATTCTGTATAATATATTTTTATCATATAAAATATTCATCATGGCAAAGTGCGTGGTAGTGCGGTGTAAAAACCAAAGTGTAGATAAAGTTCCTGGAATAATAAGCTCCCACAGATAGGTTCCAGATAAAATTGCTTTTGTGCTAAAAAAGCCTATATAGTTGTAAACTTTTTTCTAAATAATATTAATTCCTTTGTAAAATATCGACATCAAGAGACAATTATTATGATGAATGGATGCAGGCAATTGGTGTGAAAAGTTATCCAAAATATATAGGGTATATCTAGGGTATGCTCAGCACATTTTAATCCCGATTGGTTTGAAATAAAATGGGGCAAAAGTACTGAAGAAGAATTCAATTCCAACATTAGAACCTAAACCAAATAAGCTAACTTTTAAGAAGGTATCTACCTACATTATTATTAAAATTTTGAAACTAAAGTATTGTAGTAGAAAGTCCCTCTATCAAAAAAATGAAAAAAAATGCCTGTCTATTTATATAGTATGTAACTTCTTTTAAACGGTCGTAGAAACGGTATTTTTCAAGAAGCTGGCACCACGCCAGGTAGAGCTCTTTAATTACTACATAAGAAAGAAAAAAAGAATTTTGCAAATCGGATAATTATGTCAAAAATATTGCATTGTTTCGACTCAAAATTAAACACACAATAATACCTACACATATTTAGTTAATAAATATATAAATAATTAAAGTAATTACGACCTCACTCTTTATTATTAGTTTTATTAATAAAACACTAAACGTTATTCACTCTTTAAATTAAAATTCACTCCATTGACTCCAACTTCAATTACACGATTCGCCATAAGGACGGCTAGTTCCAGCAGTCTATCTTTTATATACCTATGTCTGTGGGGCCAAGTAAAGAAAAATTTCTTTGACTTTTATGCGCATATTAAAATAGTAGGTACTTTAATATGGGAAGCCCTGTACAAGGGAAAACAATTCGCCACTATAGTTTTACTATAAGTAAAGTTTTCCTCCATTTCATGTGATTCAATAATATTGTTAAAAATAACAATGTAGGTGGTCAAAAATATATCGGTATATCTAAGTATTTCAGTATCGTTTAATTTTAGAAGGCTTTCAAAGAACGGGGTCTACAAATAGGTAGGAAATTCGAGTCTTTTTAATGATTTTGACTGGCGGGTTGGCTGACTTCTTATCTGAATTCTTCTTTCCGAAAGCGTGCTCCTTGCAAGCATCACGTTTCAGTGGCTTCGGAGATCTTGTGATTATTGATGGTTCAGTCAGAGCTTTACATAATGAAATATGTAAATTGGGAAATATTTTACCTGCATTAGTGATGCAAGTAATTTTATAGATATTTTATAAAAATGCTTAGTAAACATCACAATGAGTAAATTTTCCAAAAAATTGATTATCTGGCAATATAGATCAGTTTTGAAAATGCAACTTTCATGTAAAATGGAAATGAACTTTAGCAAAACTCAACTATGTTATTGTTTATAATTACGCAAAATGCCTCCCCAATTTCGATTTATAAACAAACTAGGTACATGCAAATAGTAGGTACGCTATGATAATCTACAAACGAAAGGCATTAGATTACTTGTTTATTAAAAAAAATACAGAGTTGCAAATACCGTTTTGCGGATTTTCCAAATAATAATCGGCTTATTTGTGTTTAGTAATTATTAAACCATAATGGGTTTTTAATTAAATGTTGACCAGCACGAAGTTTGCAATAATTATAGAATGTTAACTTTGGCACTTCTTGATTAGCGCGAAATTTGAAGAACGCCCTTTTAAAAATACAGCGAAAGTTATTTTAAAAATGCTTCTGTGTCTCGTTCTTTGTAGGAAATATATCAAAATCGATTTATAGGCTATCACAAATAATAATATGCGTCAGAGGTGATCGCCTGAAACTTTGTTTTGTTAGGGGATAACCCAAATAATGAAAAAAATCATGAAAGTTGTGCTATAATCATTGTATTATATATTCCCATATGGGAAATAATAAATAATAATAAAACATCGAAGTTAAATTGAACTTAAACATGTTCACTCTGTTTGATTGAGTTTAAATTTAATCGAAATATTCTAGACTTTTTCGAACAAATGTGATGAAGTCTAGATTACTTTTAAATACATAATTTCTTCCGCTTCCAACTTTGAAATTTCAACTACGTGTTTTAATTAAAAACGTCTACATAAATGGGAAACATTCAGGCTTAGGTACTGCGGCACAAGAAAATAAATGTATAACACTTGATAGATTTCTTTTTAAAAACTAATTGGAAACTGGGCGAGATAACTTTTTAATAAAACATGTTTGCCATACATACCTAAAGTTTTTTATTTTCGGGTTAGTTTTAATAAGAGATTTCATACCAAACATTTCGTGTCTTAGAGTGTTCTTAAGGAAGATCTCTGCAGAGCGGTAAATAGCCTCAAAATTAAATCTGTGAAATTACTACAAAAAAGTCAAATATTTAATATAGGGAAAATAGATAGTCGTTTGAATTAGCGGATCGCTGTCTTGACATTACTGCCTCAATGGCGCGCGCGCAATATCAAGTAGGGTGTTCCCAAAATAGGAATCGTAAAACGCTGGATGATAGCGGCTGAATGCTGCGTGTCGCGACCAGCAGTGACATGTCACTTGCCAAAATTCGCTGTTTCTAGTTTGCATTTATTTCGATAAGAATTTCTTATCTGAAAGAGGTTTTATGATGATATCGATATCGATTTTGGTTGGATAAATACATTGCAGCTGAAGCCACGACCCTTTGGAATTTTTCTAGCGTGTTTATACGTTAAAAATACCATTATTGGGAAATATTTTTATTTCAGCTCAATTATCTGCAATAAAAATTACTATACAATATACACTTTGATAAACATCAACAACAAAAATTAGTAACTAAATTGTATCGTTTTGTAAATTTAGAAAATGATTTTTTCAGGCTATGCATGTTTCAATAAATTTTAAAATTAATAAAAGCTAGTCTAAAGAATAAGAAGAGATTCTTGGTTGTTAATGGGTCTCGTATGGCACGCATCAGATCTTTCAGACTATATTATAGACTATTAGTCAAACATCAAAGTAAAATAAGCGTGGAATAACTTTATAACCAGTGTTTGAGTGTTCGGTTACTGATGTTATTGCCGGATCATAAAATCCACCTGCTTTCTTATTTCAGGGCCACCCAAAGAACGCCCTTCGAATACCATGACGTCAGATACACAGCAGACGGCTACCCTCCCCACCGTGAGGCCGGAGCTCGTACTTCCTCGCCAGCTGGATCTTTAAGCTCTGCCTCCACTGATCCATGCTGCAATTCATCGTGGCCTCCGTGCGCGTCGGCTGCTGTAAGCTGCACGCCTCACCAACAACAGGTAAAAAGTGTCGGTGCGCAAACTCAGACTGAAAACATTGCATGAACGGATTGTGTTGTGTGTGTCCTAAAGAAGGAAACAAGTAGTGAAGTGCCTAGTGAGTAGCAGAGCAAACTATGTGTGAACAATACACGTTCTCCGCTACTTTGAGGATATAACGAATAAATCTACGTTAAATGTAAATACGAATCATCCTCGGACTGAGCCTTCTCTAGTCCGGCCTTTCCCTAATTTCAGTTGGCATTTTTTGCACCCCTTACCTTTTCTAACGCTCCCCACCACTATCTGGCCATCAACAATTCCGGGTTTGGGCGACGAGAGCGCGTAGGTCCGTCCGGCCCGACCTTTTCAATACGACAAAAACCCGTCACAATTCACGAGGAGATTAAAATCTCTTTTGTAAACAATCCCCCGGAGAGGACTCGTGTAAATATGCAAATTTAATTATGGAAACGGAAACCTACAAAAACCGCCAGCCCCGATAGCACACGGAATTGTTTCAGTTTGAATGACGTTGGCGATATTTTTCCAACTTGGGCTATATGCTATTGTAAAAAGAGGGTTGGATTTTTCTGTTCAAATTCATTATATCCTAAATACAAATCTACAGAATAAATTATAAAATTTTTGTCACTTAAAAATTTCAATCATTTTCTTCAATTTTCTTAGAAAAGGAACACCTACGTATATAAAAAATCCTAAAATAAACGACAATTTTTCCCATGAGTGGGCGAAGTAATTTGTGACAGTGGGAACACTTTTAGTACAAACATTAAGGTATCAATGAATTTCAGATAAAAACCTTCTTTTTACATTATTAGGTAACCTACTTACACTTTCTAAATCAACCAAGCTTTCCTTCCATTATTACAAATTCGCTGTTTTATTATACGTAGTCCTGCTTGCAACATATTTATGTAGGTATATCAAAGTTTAGACCTAAGTTACGAAGTTCTCTCTATGTAGGTACCTTGATGCCCTTGATTGTAAATTGCTCCTGGACCAAGATGCAGCCGAAGTGAATATGCAAAATCGACTTAATTTTCAAACCATAAGTCGACCCGCCGCGGCAACCTTATTTGGAAAGCCAAAAGTGAATAGTTCATGGCCTGCCATCAAGCACAGAAAACATATCTACCTATAAAATTAAACTCCTTTTCGCTTCCAACGTTGACACAAAACCTCGGTGAGGTTAACCGGAGTCCGTCATTGTTAACAAACAACAAGCGCAACACAAATGTTTCAGTTTAGCATTCAAAAATGTATTGCAAAAATGAAACATTTCCACCAATATTCTTTGAGACAGTCTTTTTGCAAACAAAGACACGCTCTCTCGTAATATTCGCACAAGCGTGGTAGACCAGAAAGCCAGTTTTCTCAGTTCGTAGCTTGGAATTTAAGTCGGCCGTGGCACATGAGACATTACTAATTTTGTTATAAAAGATCGAAAAATTGACAAAAACACTTAAGGGAGATGGGAGAATGTTGTTTATTTGGGCAGAGTAAAGGATGGTGGCTGGTCATAAATTTTGAAGAAACGAAAGTGTAAAAGTTCACAAGGATGCTGTATTTTCTACCACTGAGCAGACCTGGGCGCAGTGGCTAGCTACTAACACGAAAAAAATAGCGGAGAAACAGGTTAATACGAATTAGCGGGACACCGAAAAAGGTAGCAGTGGAGAAAGTAGAGGTTTAAAATTATCATCAGCAAATCGAATTTATATTTGGCAACGCTGTGCTGTGCATATGACTCGTCCCGTAAGATTATATATTATTAATACTAGAGGAATAACGTGGACGTTGCTGGTTTTAAAGCGCATTATATTGTTGATGTAATAAAATATAGGATATGGGGTTCAACAAGAATACCACGTTTTTCAAATAATTCAATGCTGGACTTTTTCGGTTTACCGCTTATTTTTTATTGTCGGGTTTTGCGGTCATGCCAGGTAATCAAAATTGGGCTAGCTTTTCTGGTGTAGCTTACGTAGCTAGGTTTTCTGCGCTACCCGTAGCGACAGGCGTATTCCAGGTTCAGGTACTTTAAAAAATATATATAAACTCCTGGACAAAATTAACGCTCCACTCATATTTTCCTCGATATTTTTTATATTTTTATATTTTTTTCTCGACAAGTAGGCCATGGACCTTGTTTGACAGGGACAGTCGTTATTTAAGCTAACTATAGTATCACATAACCTTGTTTTGTATTAAACATCGTTTTAAATTAAAACTGTGTTAAAATTTTGTTAAAAAGTGCTGATTAAAGCAATGTGTCTCTGAAAAGCAAGCTTTCGATTGTGATTGTTTTTATCACATGCATGTTGGGAAGTTCACTTGCGAGTAAATCAAGTAAGGAACATGAACCGCCAAAGAAATTTGTCAATTGAGGATGCAGTGCGAGCATCGACTATCCTGGATGAAGGATATTCAATGCGATATATTGCTGGTTTGTTAGGAAGACATCATTCCAGCATCTGTCGCATGGTGAGACGACATAATGAGACGGGCTCGTACCATCGAAGACCATAGCAAGGGCGAAAACGATGCACTAATCAAATTGATGATCGTTTTTTGAGACAACGTGCTCTCAGAGACAGGAGAGTCACCAGCAATCTGCTAAAAAATGAATTAGCAGATGTTCGAAATATCGCTACATCGTCTCGAATGGTTATAAGAGGGTTACATGAAGCAGGATTAAGCAACAGAAGACCGGCCAAAAAAACCATGCTTACCAGAGAAAAAAAAGTTCACAGATTGAATTTTGCAAGACTACATCAGAATTGGACCATCAATGATTGGAAACAAGTTCTGTTCTCTGATGAAACTTAAGTAACGAAACTAAAGTACCTTTTGGTGGTGGCTCTAGAAACTAGAGTTAGCCTTAAAGCTCCAGATGGACATGAGGCGAGGTCTATGAATGCCCAATATTACTTAGACAATATTTTTGTCGAACATACAATGCCGTTTGCTCCGTTTGTTGGATCTAATTTGTTATTCATGCAGGACAACGCTCCTCCCTATGTGTCTAGACAGGTTATTAGCTACCTAAATGATGTTAATATCCCTTTATTACAGTGGCCACCTAACAGTCCTGACATGAATCCTATAGAGCATCTAAAGGACTATCTCAAAAAAAAAAAGATTCGAAATCGTTGCTATTCACAACCAACTCATAGAGGTCGCTATTGGAGAATGGGAGAATATGCCGTAAGGTTTTGTTGAACATTTGATATCAAGCATGCCCCGACGCATGAATGCATTGATAATAAGTAGAGGAGGGCCTACACGGTATTAGCAAAGTTTAGAGAATACTATTCTAGACTTTGGTATTAGCGTTGACCCAGATGCATTTAAGTTGTTTTTCTGATTTTTTTTTTAATTTTTATTTTTATTTTTTAATTTTGAAAACACGGTTTCAATGCAATTTAAGGTGATGTTATGGTCATGTTTGACTAATTTGTAGGTGTTCATTATCATTTAACTTAGCTTTACTTTGTGTTTTTATTGTAAATATTTCGATTAAGTAAAGTGGTACGTTAATATTGCCCAGGAGACAATTACTAAAAATCTGCGAGAGGCAAAAAGTCCTCACACGAATGAAAGACCTTATATATATTATGAATCCACAGGAAATTGAAAACGAAAATAAATAAAATCAGAATTGAAATTTTGTTACCTATACCGGGTGAATCAGTCATAAGGGCAGGTGCGAAAAAAGTAGCTTAAAGCCAAACCGTAATTTGAAAAATTATAAAGTGAAAAAAAAAAAACAAACAATATAATGAATAATTTTCAGAAGTGTATTAAAACCCGCAATTAACGGCGCTTCTTACTGGTCAGCTGGTAAACTAGCGCGTTAATAACATATTAGGTATAAATGCACTTCTACTTCTTCCCGAAAATTAAAAATATGAAAAAGTTCGATAATAATTGATTATTTTTCTCGAGTTAACAAATATTTTTAAAGTTTCCGCGGTGGCGATAAATACAGCATGGTCTGATGAGGTTATATGCTAAGGAGGCTCTGTAAACGTAATTTCGGCAAGCATAAAAGCGTTGACTGATATGTTATTAAAGACTGCTCACGGTTGTCACGTCTGACACATTTTTGGCTCACCATGCGCTTTTCGGAGATAAAATACAATGCAGAATACATTGTTAGCCACTATGAATAAAGAACCCCAGGAAGGAGCAAATTTGGGCTTTACGCTGGACCGGTCCAGTCTCTGCATATGGCGGCATGCCGTTTCCGGTTTACAAAAGTACTTACCGATGGAATGTTATCCCCCAAACATTTTGTTCTGGTATAGTCACGGAATAGCCGCAGGCTGCACAGCTGACCATAATAGATGTCCAAAAAGTACTTATCGAAGAACTACACACATATCTAATAGCACAAATCGCCGTGACAACTGTTAAATATAAAAACATTTTGTCAAAATTCAGTCTCCATACAGGACAATTTCCGTCTCACGTATTTTATAATGCCCATAGAGCTTTGGCTCCTTCCTGGGGTTCTTTATTCATTGGTTAGCCATCAGAGCCATCCGTTTTCCAGGACATAAAGCTATAGCAGTGAGAAGTCTTTAAAAATACGTCAGTCGACGATAAAAGTGCATGGAGAAGGTTAACCAATATGGCGAAATCTCTAGGTCCGGATAATTATTGCAAAACGCCAACAACTATTCCCATTAAATGGGTTTACATCGATTTTAGGTTTCTAGTATATGGTGAAATCGAATAGTACGGAACAGCCAAAAATACGAGGAAATTCCTTAAAAATTACAAAAATGCCAGACAGTGACAACAGCTAGTGGGTGGTAGAATATAGCCCACTCGATGACGTTTTTGGTGACGTCACCGCACCTTCTTACGATATAACATTATTGAACGTGGTCTATGTTGATTCAATTGTTTGTAAATGATCTCACCCAGACTTCCTTTACTAAGGAATTGCCTCCCTATCAACGTGATTGCTGTTTGGTATCCGAATCTGAGCCACTGGCCTTGTCTCGGACAACAGCAGCGCTTTCCCGTCTATTTTCCTTTTTTTCCCGAGCAACTCCGCCACTTTTTCAAAATATCTACCTTGCGCTAGTACACTCCAGAAGATAGGAACAGTATGCAATAAAGTGTTGCATACACTGCTGCTCCTGTCATCACACCACCAAATGCGGGTCGCGGGATGTGCTAGTAGGTATGGCCTTGGCGACTGAAACCATGGTCATCATAACCCTCAGGTTTATTATTCTTACTTAAAAAACTGAAAAAATATAAAAAATGTGTGCGCAGAAATTCGCGAAAAGTCCTCAAGCAAATGCTGAAGCTTGTGAAATGAATACAACAATACAACGTTCAAGCCTTGTCAACACCATAAAAATGCAGATAAAATAAGAGATCAACCGAGCCTTCAACAAGACTTAATATGGAACAATAAAATGTGACAACAGCGCTCATCTTCCAACCATGAGCGTTGAGTTACTCGGGTGCTAAGGTTGATTAACCCCACATTTCGTTAAAAAATATTTCGCATTTTCCTTTTTAGTGGGTCTCCCCCATTGTGTGGTTTAAATTTTTTACATCATGACTGAATCACCCTGTATATGTCAATTCAGAAGACGTTAAAAAAAGTAATTGATGTTCTCTAATTCTACCTTCACCAAGTTGTAGTTATCCTTTTTGCAACCATCGATAATAGTGCTCATTAATATTCTACATAAATAGCCAGGGTATAGTTCAGGAGGCTGTCGAGTCCGACCTTTTCAATACGACAAAAACCCGTAACAATTCATTGGGAGATTAAAATCTCTTTTGTAAACACTTTCCTCCCGGAGAGAACTTGTGTAAATATGTAAATTTAATTACGGAAATTTACAAAAACCAAACCCTCTGATGGGGCCTGAATGATTAAATGGCATTTGTTCGAATATTTTTTGCTTGTTCGTTTTTTATATATTGACCGCTATATAAAACACGGGCTTTAAGAGGGATATTACATTTCGATAATTTCGATTTCATTGAATTAGCAGCAAAGTGCCAATAAGAATAGTAACTTAAAAATTTGCAATTCCACTAATAATTTTGGGAAGGAGAGGTTATGTCAGTTGTGATTTATCTATAGAGATAGTAGGTGAGGCGAGTAAAACTTTTTGCACGATATTTTCTTATTAAGTTCCCTATAATCAAGGGTGTCTTTGTATTTCCTTTAGTTTATTACAATGAAATATTTTTTAATATATTTTGTTATTAACAAAATTTAAAAAATGCACTTAATTTACTCAACTCAAAATAGAGAGTGAAGTAGAGTACAGAATGTCATCTACAATAAAAAAATAAAAAATTTCACAGCAAAATGACGTATGAAGGTAGGTACTTTGATTTTTTATTAATTTTGCCATAAAAATGTGCATACACGATCAAGTGAAATTCCCAGCCAAAAAATGAAAGGGCTGGGAGAGATGACATAAAGGGAAACCCCAAAAAATGGCTCACCATCACCATGTATCATGATATAAAAGTTAATGTTAGGTAGGTATGTGGACAGAAAGGTATAATATAAATAATAATTGTAATACATATTGTGTATATAAGTAGATATTTTTTTGTTCCTTTGGTAAAATCTAATGTGAATACCGACTAGTTTCTTAATAAAATCTGTAGAAAATTATTGCTATAGTAAATTATTGTACCTTAGTTAGAACAACGTATAGGTAAAAATACCAGTGTTAGTGCTAAATGTATTAGATTTTTATATAAAGCACTTAAGCACATAGAACCTTGTAGAATGTTCCTGTGTTATGTAAATCTGTAACAATCTGTAGATTGATTTTGTATATAATTTAATATAAACAATACGAACGACACCGCACTGTTTCCTCTAAACCCGAAAGCGCATTTTTATAAAGTTGAGACAGCTAGGAGGATAGAAGTTTCCTCATAAATCTGCGGTGCCTCGGCAAACTTTTCATGATGTAGTGCGATATAGTTAGCCGCGGAAGATATCGCCATAATTTTCTTGGAATTCTTGCGCCTGGGAAAAACTTGCACCCTCCCGTTTGCGCTTTAATATCGCGGGTAGTGCGAATTTTCGCTGAATGCATGTGGAAATTCATTTTTGATGCCTATTTCATAACGGGACGTTTTAAATAGAAATGGCTGTTTTTACTTTTTGCGAAGAATAAAAGGGCGCGATGACAAATCTCTGTAATTTCCGTTGTTGTTGGAGCTCGTTTATTTTCTAGTTTTAAAATTAAATTTTTTTGCATATTACCTATGTAGAAAAACTTTTCTGAATAAAGCTTAATAGGAGAAGAAGAATAATACTACATATAAAAATTAATAGTTAATTAAGTATTCCTAAAGTAGTCTGGTATCCTATGCTTTTCCTGAGCAAATAAATTCAAATGCAATAGAAAATTCATCGTGGATTCAGCAGTTGTTAGAAAAATAGATGGCAACAGCGACATGGTACTTGCCAATTATAGACAGTTCCTGATGCGGCATTTCCACACTCTCAGGCAGGTCTCAATAAGGTACCTACATGAGAATATCAGATTTCTTTTTAATCCAAAATAATTTGATTTCGAAGGGGATATCTTGAAAAGTTTGCGTTGTTTGTATCAAAATAAGAATGATAATAATAATTCTCACCCTCACAACTAGGAGCATTTCAGAAGCGGGGGAGAGCTATTTATTGTTCGAAGTATTTTGAACCTGGTGCCGCGCGAAATAGAAATAGGGAAAAGAGGATTATGTCCTGCAGCAGTAATCGCTTTTTAAAATCAATCAACAACAACAAAATATAAAGCCTATCAAACTTACATACTGCTGATTATAATTTTCGTTTCTGAGGCGAAAGAAAATTCTCAATTTTATTATTCATGGAAAAAGACAATATTTGCAGAAAGTGAATGTCTGGTGCACTACATATTATGACTTTGGAATCATGGAACTTTATTTCATTGAAGATCAGCAAACATAAATAAAAGTTATGAAGACATTTTTAGACGAATATTTGAAGCACATAACATTTTTTTAGAAGAAACACGGTGAGTTTATTTTTAGCACTATGGCTGCCCTGCACATGCTGCTGTTCAAGTAGTACAGTGGATTAGAAGCTTAAAGCAACATGTTTATGCTCAGCCAGTATCAAACCACAGGGACGTGTCTATTCTGTTTAATTCTAAACAACTTTCGTTTACTTGTATTTTTCACAGAATAGGCGCAGTGCCTATCCTTTTTTCCAACCCTAACAAATAATTTAAAGTATGCTGACTAATCTCAAACTTACATGGGCATAATATTGTACTATGAACAACTTTTCTGAATAAAATATTCCTGTGTCTTGCACAGAAAATGCACTTGACCCAAGCAGAAAATGTTTTTTTTTTTACACCAAGAACACTACTTTGATTTTCGAAACTCAAAATATATAAAAAAAATACATTCAATTCTAGTGGTACTAATGATGATCCACATCATCAGTTTGCGCGCAACCTATTAATTATTGTTTAATCCAGGGGGTGCTATTATTATTTTAAACCAATAAGAACGTTCATAATAGTAAATGAAATTAACAGGCATGTTGAGCGCGCCTCAGGCAACAAATAATATGTCATGATATTTAACTGCTCATATACACTGCAGGATTTTGCTTGTATAGCTATTTAGATTTTGTTTATAGTTCATAGTTACAAAACAATTTTGTGGCCGGTCGTGCTGTATCTACAAAATTATCCTGGCTATATGTAGCGGCTTATGCGGTGCACCCAGGCTGCATTGCGGGTGCCATACTATTACTAATTTAAGATATACATATACAAGCTTACAGATGGGCTGGGCAGTTTATAAACAATTTAGTTGCGTAATTATTTATTATCCATGGCAATATTGTTATGATGCGATCTGAAAATACGGCGCCATCACACAAATTCATGCATTCACTAATTGAGCAACATGCATTTGATAATTTTGGGCGTAATTATGTTTCTCTTCCGGCATTCCGATAATTAATTGTATTTGGAAGTGAGCCTGTGTTTAATGAAGTTTACAAACCAAGATAGAAGGAGTTGTGTTTGACTTACATAGTCCAAGTTCTCACTTACAGCATACCCATAGATTAAACTTTCTGAAAAGATATGCCTAACATGAATTGACATTTTCAAGTCTAGCAGAACAGTTCAAGTCTAATCGCAGTTAAAAATTTAAAGGCTCCACTTCTTTATTGCAGTTACACAAAACACAATAGCTGTAGGTTAGGTAAAGAAACAAAAAAATTTTCCTACTCTCTCCTCTGTATAGTAACTAGTAACACCACTTTACATTATCGCCAGTAAGCCGTTTTGGTTGTTATTGCTGCGAATGTGGTTGCTATAGGTACACAAAGTATTGCCTAGCAACCCTTACGCCTTAAAACCATTAATATAAAATATTTATAGCAACGGGAAATGTGCGTCAATTTTAATAGGATTTAAACTATCTTTTTACAAACTGGTTTTGATCAGTTGATCAGAAGAAACACGAATTATGCGAAAGAAAAATTAATAATATCAATGTTTCCCCAGAGTCAATTAAGAGCCGCCTAATAGATCAAAACTGACAGGCACTTATTAACCGCATGGTGAGAGTACACGACTATAGTAATAGTCCGGCAGCCACGGGGGTAAACCCAAAAATATGGGACGAAGTTTTTTTCAAAACGGATTTGACATCTCTAGGACTCCTAGTTTTGATATCCAAGTGATGACAAACTGTCATCCTTGAGCAATTTAAGATACAGGGTATCCTTTTAATACGTACCATGTGATCACGTATATTTTTACACCCCCTTTTTTTATATATTTTGGAGGATAGGAAAAACGTTTCAGATACAAGTTGTAGAAGCCAAAGCAAGCTTTTTTCAGCGTTTATTTACTTTTATACAGGGTGTTCAGAAAAGCGGTGCAAAACTAAACTTTAAATCGAATACCCTTTATATTTTTAGATATTTGAAATCTGCTCATTGTCGCAATTTCAGTGATGTATACACATGTAATAATATGTTTGTTTCAAGCGTTTGTAAAGTATTCGACCTTGAAACTTTCAATTTTGCACTTTTGATGTTTAGTTTTCGAAAATGAACCTGGCGAATGTCGTTTTTATTTTTTAATTAATTTATTAAAACAGTTATAAAAAAATGAAAGTCAACTTTTTCTGCTCTACATGCTTTTTATAGGCATTTTAATATACAGGGTGCGATGACAGATTCCTCTCGAGAAATTATGAAGATTTAGTGAAGCGGCCCCATGTGGAGCTACGATCCCTCAAAGGGGCTCCACGAAGGCACTTTTTCTTAACTTCAGAACCGTTTAACTGATCGCCCTCAAATTTTGTACACACTATACACTCAATAATACCCACTAACCACCTTTAAATGGACCCCCTGGTATACAAAGTGTCCGTTTTTTAGGTGACTCATTACTATTCATTGTAACAGCAACCCATCCGTAATTGAACATCAGCAGCCCAGGTATCATTCTGTTCCACACGTGTTTGTAAAATAGGTAGCTTCCTTCATTTCTTTTTCGTATTCTTGTCTTCCACGACTCTGAACGATCACCATCGTTGAAGATTTTTTTAGTATTTCTAAATCGCACTTTTGTCCACAGTACAAACCTGCTTGATCTCTAAAAGTAAAGTTTGTCACTTCTGAACGCCGCGCCGCTGCATTTTTACACTTGGAGTTCCAGTATTGGTAACAATATTCTCCGGAGATAAGCATCTTTTTAAGTGGCTTTTGGAAATATATGTGGATGCGCAATTTCTATTACAAAATTTAAAAAATCCTTACTAGCAGTGAGTAGTCGTTTCTTCCAATTCTCAGCATGTTGTCCTCGTAAACTTTACTACAATTTAAATTGTTTTTATACGCTGAATACCATAGCAACTGAAAGACTAATTTTTTTCACAACCATATTTTCACTCAAAAAAGCACTTCTTATCACTCATGTCTAATAACCTTTTATTAAAATTTAAAATCTGAGAAACAAATATAGTTGGGCCACAAGACACGATAAGGCTGTTTTAGTACGTTTTTGAGAATTGATGAAATTCCAAATCAGTTAAATACGTTAATTCCCAAATAAACAACTAGACGCGAGCTGTTTTCCCAAGGCCTCCAACTACTTCTCTTAAATCTGCATTGCACAATGACACTCCCGCACAGTTTGCTGTGGCAACCCGTGCACAATAACATTCCCGCACTGGTTGCTAAAATGATATTATGCACAATGACTTACATTTCTCAATTAAAAACGAACATACAATGCTATGAGACAATTTCTTTAGAGTCTCAGAAAAAGCGCGTTTTTTGTTTCTTAATATAAATATAATAAATTGAAAAAGCATTCTTTTTAAGCACTAAAATTAAAATATAGTAAACGCAAACTGAGAAGGTGAGTTTTGGAAAGGGGATGAGGGACTAGTAATATAATACAGGAAATAAAAAATGTTTAACAACCAATAAAAGGGTTTTATACATAGGCCTAATTGCTATTAGTCCTTCCCCATAATTCTCATCTCATTTCTGGATATTATAATATACCGAGTAGCGAATGCCATTAAATTAAGTACACTAAATTACACTAAAGTAAAAGTAATTTTTTTATTGTAGTAATGCCCATATTGGTGGCGAAGTGTACCTATAATTACACACAATTAGGAAAAATTACGTAATTTAATGTACAACTTTGAGTTTAGACAAATTGCTCATTTGGCTGCAGAGTGGACAGAGCATCAAATTTAAGACGCCCTGTACCTGTCATGTAGCTTTATCTCTAAACATACCCATTTTTATAATTTTATTAGTTTTTTTTAACTTAGATACGAAATGTTCTAATACAGAGAAATTCATGAATATTTTAAATTTATGACACATGTTTTTAAAACACCTTGTATATTAATGATAACTGTAACGTAAATAATTTATACAATAATATAATAATAACAACAATTTTACAGCTAAATATAATAGAAATTCCATATATTAGGTATCTAATATTTACTGCGTCTAATATTTGAGATACCCTGTATATCAAATTGCTCAATGACGCCAGCATGTCATCAGTCGGATATGGTTAATAGACATACAAATCTGCAAGAATCCGTTAAAAAAAAACTTCATCCCAAATTTCGCACTTCAGGCAAAAAAACCGGTTCCGCTGCCGGACTATAAGTCGTAGCATAAAAGAATCTACTACGAAGATTCTTCTATGGTCGTAGGTCCCGGGTTCAAATCCGACACAAAGCCCAACTTATTTATTTATTTTTTTATTATCGCTGCATTCTGTCTCTTATATTTATCGCTGATTGTCATTATTGCTCACAATCTACTCCATAGTATACAGGGTGAGTTTCGTAGACCGCGCTTAATGCTAGAAAAAAAAGTATAGACAAAACTTGTAGAGAAACACGAGTACTACAGTCCGAAAATATTTTCCAATATACAGGGTGATGCAATAAGTAGTGGCGACGCAAAGTTATGTCTTTTTAAATTTATCACCCCGTATTTTGTTTGTCATTTCTAGAAAGCCCTTAAAGATTATGTTCTTTTTGGTACGGTGTTAAGGGTCTATCTTTAAAGGTTAGGGAGTTATTTTAATTTTAAACGAAAAAAAGGGCCAATTTTGGAAAAATATTACTCAAAAACCAAAGAAGGTTTTGGGCTATAACTTGGACTGGAAATGGCCTGTTACGCCTAGTTAAAAATTTTGGACCGATATTGAGATAAAGTTCTGAAGAATGTACCAGGCGATTCACTTACGCAAGTCCTAAGTTTACTCGCTAATTTTAAATTACGAGGCAACGCCCGCGTTGCCTCGTAACTTGAAAAACCTCCTCGAATTTAGAAATTAGATACCCCACAGCAAGCAATTCTGTCTTGGAACGAACGCACAATAAATGAAAGGAACCTTCACTTTACTGTCAGTAACTTTGTATGGTTTTTACCTACGTGCCCCCATGAAAGAGACAAAGTGGTAAAATGTTCATTTAGGGTGCTAAAGTAAGCTGCTTTTACTCTTTCACTAATAAAAACCTAAGATATAAACCTAAGTGCAACAAAGGGTCCTAAAAGTGAGTCGAGTCACCATAAGGGTAAAACGGAGATGGCAGCATTAAAAAATACAGGGAACAATAGAAAATATTGCGTTCTGTTTTTTATTATGTCATGCAAATTTTCCTCCTGTGTACAGCTGCGACGGAGATTTAAGTGTTCCAACAGTTTCCCAACTTGATCGCTGATTCTGACATATAATTTATTCGCCATCCTTTTAAAATGGTAAGTGAGATACAATAATTATGTACCTAAAGAGAAAAATTAATGTCGTTTCTTCAAGTGACCAAAATAACGTCTGCTAGTAATGCAATTTTATAACGACTGAACATCAATTTTATTTGTTTTTCAGAAACAACTGTCTGTCAGATTGTACAGAATTACTTTCTTTTGCGATCAAAAGGCGATTTTTTAAATGAAATCATTATTACAATCAGGATACTTAAAAATATACTCCTGGACAAAATTAACGCACCAACATAGGTGCAATAATTCAAATCATATTTTAAATTATTTGTGTGTACCGAGAAAAAAAAATCGCCTAAATGGTATAACACCATATACCTAGGAACTGTCTGTGAACAACTTAGAACAAATGTTTCTCTTAAAGTTTGGCAATCGCTTGCGGACTTATTCTAGAAACCTTTAGTTATACTTACCAAAACTTTTAGTTTTTACCGGCTATTATATTGGTCAAATCAAACAGGACCGATAAAATAATATTGTTTGATGATTGTAGCGCACATTTTTCTTCGCGTACAGAGTCATATTATTCCTTAAATTTTTGCAAATAGAGAAAAAAGTTTTATATAAGAATTGCAAAATAATTTTCCGGCAATTACCCATATAATTGAGGCGGATTTTTAAAAGTTATGCTAGATTATCTCTGATAAATACTTAAATAAATAAATCAGATTAAGTACAAAATGGCAAAACATATTCAAAATTTCTTCTTGCGAAAGTTAGAGTTAACTAGGAAATTTACCAACATTTATTTCATACATAGCGGATAGAATAGCGTAAACTCGGTCTCCAAATACTATACTAGTTGATGATTTACCATTTTCTACTCGGTTGTTGGCAGGACGCCAGTGCCGTGTTTTCATAGAGGGGGGATTTTGAGGGGATGAATTATAGTATGTATGTCTTACTGTATATTGTCTTTTCTCTCCCATATTGAGAATCTTTATATTTTTAAGACAGTTTATCACTGAATTCTCCAAAAGTAGAAAACTAAATATGAGGCGTTGCCAGACTTATCTTACCTTTAGTTAAGTTTTTGTAAAACCAGTTTGGCGCAAACAAAATTAAGACAAAGTTAAGTGACACTCAGCTAAGTGGGAGATTTATTGAGAAGTCGCGCACAGCCATTAATTATCACTTATTGTTTGTATATATATATTTCGTCCTGGATTGGAAACAACCCAACCGAAATCATGCAAAATATTGAAGAGAAGGGGAAACCATAAGAAGAGAACGACAGAACCAGTGCAGAACTTCCATATCGTCGTCGAGCGTGTAATACCTCCAATGTGACAATTAGGGCCAAATTCGGGTTTTGACACATTTAGGTTCATTTTAACATTGCGCGTCTATGTAGAATACCTACAATGTGAAATAATAGTATTTACCCCTACCTATACCTGATATTAACATCTCTAATGTGCCGAGGTACTGCAGAATGAGACAAAAACATCTCTTATGTGCATTTATGTAACATCGTTGATATTACCCGTTCTAAAAATATCTCCGATGTGACGTCTGGCTGTCACATTGGATATATTTTGATATTTAAAGTTTTGACTTATAAGTCGAAATATTGACCATCAATATTTCGACTAAAGCTTCGAGTTATAAAGTCAAAATGTTGGGTCAATATTTCGAAATTTTAAAGTTTCGACTTATAAGTCGAAATTTTAGAAGCGGAAATAGAAAAAAATGTGAATGTCACTTCCAGGCCTTCGTAGGTTCATGGCCATTTTCTGAGATTCTTGTTTGTTTTTCAATAGCTCCATAATTTGTATAAGTGAAATATATTTTTTCATTATTAATCTTTGATTAAAAAATACATGTCTTCTTAGATTATTGCTATTTACAAGACTGAAAAATACCAACAATGTGCTATTGGACAAGAATATAATTCCTCCAATGTGACTAAAAAATCAGTTTTTTTTTCTTTATTTACCTTCTACTGTTATCACGCCTTAATTAATTAGTTTGTTTAATTTTTTTACAATATACTATGCATTAAAGTATTTTATATATGATATAATTTAACAGTAAGAAGTTTTTTGGCTTTCCTGAAAAATTAGATTTTTTTCACATTGGAGATATTGCATGGCTCGTAGCGCAATTTTCTTTGAAACAAACATGAACTAGGTACCTAATGTTTGATCCACAATTGAGCTGAAAAGTGATTTTCGAAATTGTCAATTCGCAACTTATAATATAAGCGACGACGCTTCATTCCGACTGAGCACATACTTACGCTCAGTAAACTTTACTATCTAAGTGATCTGTTGTAATTTTCACTGTTTTCCTGTGTTTTTGTATTATACTGATTAGCCGGGTTCTCTATTATCTGGTGACTGTTGTATCCTTATGTGGTAGAAAAGGACCATAGAATATGCTATTCCTTATGAAAGATAAAAACAGTGAATACTCCATCCTTTACCCATTCTTAAAAATTCTATTCTTATCCCGCAGGGCTGTTTCTCCTAACTAATTAGAAGCCTGCGTATGGCCGTGGCAATTTCTATATTGCAGAGCGTTCCCTGGGCATATCGTCCGACTTCCCCCACTTCCACGCATGGCTATCTTCCGCGCAGCATTGTTGCCAAGCGGATGAATTTCTTGAATACCGCACTTGTTATCAAGCATTTGTGGGCATTTCTTCCGAAATATGTATTTATTTGTTATTGGTCTCGAGGCTTTGAAATAGTATATTTCATTACGAGTCTGGAAATAAAGATTTTTCCGTGCGCACGTGACAAATTCCCGTGTGAGGCGCAGCCGAACACGGGAAGTCATGCAATGGAATACCCATTAATTTTAATCATATACTGTTTGTGAAAACATAGACAAATCATTCGAAATAATTTTTTAGAATATTTCTGTAAAAAATCGAGAGAAATTTTATTTTATGAGACTTTATTTTTGTAGATTTATCCTCGAATAATTGAATGAAGGCAAGTTATATAAGGTAAACAAAGGCGAATAAACCATTTGATACAAGCCTACTCGATAAAAATATAAAATTTGTATTTATAGGAACTTCATGACAATGACAATTTTCACTCTGTTAGGGTTTTCTCCAAAACGGTGCATTTTCGCAATTGTAGCCAGAGTACCTTTTTTTATGTAAAATAAAATTCTAGATCATAAATTATGTAACGGGAGGAAAAGAAACATGGCATAATATCTCACGCACAGCAAATGCCACCTACATTATATTTAAAAGTTCATGCCGTCCCGAAAAACCTAAATGAGCCCAATTTCAATGATATATGCCTAGTACCTAGTATTAAGTAAAAGATATGGTCGATCTCTAATTTTAAAAAGTAAACTTGAGCAATACGAATTTTATTTTTATTTTTGGTAGTTTTGTATGTTCCAGAAGTTGCCAGGGTTTTCTGAAACATTCTGTATATAACTTTTAGCAAAAAAGAACGAATTTACCAAATCCTGTGATCACTTCAAATAAATGTGGTCCAACCCGCATTAAAGTAGCGCTTTTCGTAAGAGTTATCGTGCAAGTAGGGTATCTACGTTTTTATTAGGTCTTAAGCTAAAGTTCTAAGATGCCATGCAGTCTTTCCGTTTCCGACTTTTCCCTATACACAGTGGTGTAAATTTTATCTTCTTCAATATATACCCTACAGCGCCAACATTGTACGCACCTTTTTGCAAGTCAAATTAAAAACCCCCAGCAAACGCGCTAAATTGGCCATTATTCCGGCCGAGGTAAAGAAAATGCAGGCACGTCCCATAATAATATTTTTATTAGCGAGTGTGGCGGGCTGAGGTGACATTAACTTTCCCGGCGAAGCCCCAAGGAAATGACGGCAGCCACCTTCGTAATCCCCTCTGATAAATGATGTTGGAGCTTTTATATTTATGGAATTGCGCGCCACCTTCGCTGAGCGCCTCGCCGAGACGTATCAAAGTGTCTCCGCGATTTTAAAAATTAATACCGCCCCCATATAAATCACCCCGACCGAACCTACTCGTAGATCCCACTTCATTACGTTTCGTCTAGTATTAGATTTGAGAAGGCGACAACCGGTGATGAATGTGCTCGTCGCAACGGGAAGGTAAGGAAATGACACGTAAGTAAACCTATATAGCACAATTCTCTACATATCATATTAGGAGAGTCGAGTGAATATTTCCTTTTTCCATTAATTACTTACCTAATTACAAATATTAGACAGTTGAAGTGAGATAAAACCAAGCGATATAAAGCCAATTTCTTGAGGCTTTTGGATTAACAACACCCAAACACCCATTCAACAAACAACGAGTCAAGCTCCGGCCCAGGGACGAAGCGAGTGACGCGACGGACGCGACTTTGCCAAATGTCAGAACAGAATAAAAAAATCTCAATAAAATGGCAGCATTGGGTTTGGTCAAAGATCATTTGGTTTGGTCTACTCTCAACCGTACGTTTGGTAGCCTGTTTGTTAAAAAACTATTTGACAAAAACAAAAGTTGTTTGGCTTCCACAAGAGCCTCTTTACGGCTATAGTAATAATCTTTAAACGGTTTATGACGCGTTCAAAATAGTCCGTCAGATAGTGACAAATTTAGGTGCCCTACTTTCGCATACAAGCCTCGAAGAAATTCTTTTTTAAACTTTAGGTAAAATGTATCTCACTATTGTTATTATTTGTTGTTATTTACCTAAAGTATAACAAAAATTTCAAAATATGACAAACATGGAGTATAATCCGGTAGGTATTAAAATAATGATCACCTGTTAGAACTGGAATAGTTTTGAAAAAAAAAGAGAGAAAAATGCATAGTTCAGGACCGTATTAATTTTTTTCTTAGTAAATATGCATTTTAGTAGCTAAAACGAGAAAATATGTATGTGTCATACATCGTTGTACTCAAGACAACGATTCATTTCGAAATATGCAATAAAAAATCCAGGTCCGTATTTAAAAAAATGAAGATGATCCCTCTATCTCAAAAACGAAACGTCGCCCCGAAAATCTAAAAATACTATGACGTAGTCCAGAAAAAGTTGCAATGAAAAAGTATATTTATTTTTCAATATTATTATATATTATTGCAAATGGCGCCAGAAAAAAATAAAATCTAAATTTCAAAAATTCGGTTTTACTTAAATATCTCAGCAACCCATGAAAATATTTTAACTTTCTCAATGGCATATTGTTAGGCGCCCAAAGGCGCAAGTTTGCCTCCATTTGACCGACTTCGTATTTGTTACGGTTTCCGAGATCCCCATGTTGAGCACCGGAACTGAATCACCCTGTATATGGAAAACTAAAAGTAGGAAAATTCTGCAAATTTGGCACCTCACCAATGCCAATGGGTCCTGCTCAACTAAAATATTTTGGTAAATCTGGAACTTCCGGTTATACCGGAAGTGGATATCAACTATCTTATCTCAAATGGAACACCCTGTATATTATTGCATTTTTGGATTCTAGGCATCATTTTGGAACAAAGCCGTTTGGAGTTTGGTGTCCTTTATTTTATAATTCAATATTCTTCAGTTTTTATTTATTATGCGCAAAGAGGTTGCTTTGAAGTTATCATCACATATTTGTTTAATTTGGTATTCTAGAGTTTATTTTTGTATCAATTCAAATCTAATTGGCGCGTCATTTCTTTTAAAGAAAATACCGAATTGAGGAGGCACGATTCCGCATGTGCAGACCCCACCAGGTGTGCTCACTGAAGAGCTGTCAAAGTTACTTTTAAAAAATTATTGACAGCTCGGCAGTAAGTTCGAAACGAAACGCGAACGGCTACGCATATAACTACATTTTTTTGGAAAAAGGGAAGAAAAAATCGAATACGCGGTAGCAGGGACCAAGAATCTGCAGTGGTAAGTGTTCTCTCAATTTCGGAAAATTGTTCGCTCTTTATTTCGTGTCTCGCTTTTTGAGTCAGCGTGTAACGCTTGTATATGGTAATCAACACCATATAACATGGTCCTTCGAGCCGGGAAATTTACGAGTGACCCCTGAGGAAAACCTATTATGGACAATTCGATTTTCCTATATGTAATATATATAATATGTAATTATGTATAATATGTTTTTTTATATTTTTTCGGGATAGTGACGATGTACATTTTCATACTTTCGATGATGGAAAAATCGGCCAAAATCTCGATTTTTCCTTACAAAATTACACCCTTTAGCCACCTGCAACACTCAAGCCTTTGGTTTTAGTGAACACGGCTTGAGTGAAAATATGGGCAACAGCTACGTTTTATTTCTGTTAAGGAAAATCGAATATTCCATATTATGATATCCCCAGGGGCTACTCGTAATTTCCATTCATTCTACTCTACATCGATGTACTTTTCAACCCTCTTCGAGGATTGTATGCATAAATGGGGCACCTAAATCTGTCACTATCTGACGGTCTAAAAGTTATGGACAAAATAATTCGAAATCAAGATACAGGTTTTCCCAGAAATAATGGCCTAAAATATAACTTTTGCCAAATATATATATATATATATATTTGGAAAACCTGTTATTTTTCGAGATAAATATTTTAAAATTTCAACGTGTTTTTGTTACCCGCCACTGGAGTCGAAACTCTTAGTATGTACAGGGTGGTTCACATATCATGTCCTATCCCCTTATCGCGAGAATTTGGGGAGCTACGGAAAAAAGTTTCATACAAAAGTTGTTTTTAATCAAGGGAAATTCATATTTTTTAAGGTTTGGTGTATACATTGAATATTTTACAAACTAGTTGAGATATTTAAGTCATATTTGCTACACGTTATAACGGCATGGGTTAGCATAAAACCTGTTAACATCAAACATCTTGAACAACCAGTGGCTTAGAAATGGGTAATTAGTATAATTTATTTTAGAAAAAAAAATAGAACCACCTTGTATAGCAATAAAATGTATTCAAATTCTTATGTAAATTTTAATTGTAAACAAAAATGTCCTCTTGGTAATTTTTCGTATGTGTCATGGTTTCATAGCAAATTTGATTTTTTCGTAATATTTCGGGGTACTTCTGAAAAATAATCTAAAAAATTTTCTCCATAAGTAACACTTAAAGTAGAAATAATGTGTTTGCTACCTGAAATAAAGTAACTTTTTCCAATAAACTCACCTATTTAAGGCTATAGTTTTGAAGATACAGGGTCTAAAACATTTAAGGAAGATACAATTAATGTTACGCTGTGTATCTTGAAAAGTAAAACCTTGAATGGGTAAGTTTATGGGGAAAAGTTACTGTATTTAAAGTAAAAAAACACATTTTTTCTACTTTGAGTGTTACTTATGGAGAAAAGTTTTAAGTTAATTTTTCAGAAGTACCCCGAAATAATACGAAAAAATCAAATTTGCTATGAAACCATGACACATATGAAAAAATGCTAAGAGAACGTTTTTGTTTACAATAAAAATTTACATAAGAATTTGAATACATTTTATTGCTATACAAGGTGGTTCTATTTTTTTTCTAAAATAAATTATACTAATTACCCATTTCTACGCCACTGGTTGTTCAAGATGGTTGATATTAACAGGTTTTATGCTAACCCATGCCGTTATAACGTGTACCAAATATGACTTAAATATCTCAACTAGTTTGTAAAATATTCAATAAATTCCACATATTTCTTACAACGTTAACACCTTGTAACTTTTTTATAAGACCTTAAAATGATATAGTTTATAGAAGAAAGTGCGGTTATCTTTTGGTTTTCTATCACCTGTTGAAGTGTTGCAGATTAAAACTGAATCACCCTGTACATTTAATTTCTTTGGTAACAAGTTAGGAAATGAAAAAAAATCGTTGTCTCGGAACCTGTGCAAAATTAAACCCGTTCAAAAATTATAGATAAAAATCTAAATATAAGGAACCTCTTTCAGGCCCTCCTTAATTTAGGCTCATACACCTTGTTTGCATATCTGAAAGATCCAATATACCAAACAAAAGAAAATAAATATCTTCCCACATTTAATTATAACACTATACTTAGGTAGCCTAAGTAGCTTGTTGTGGTTATCTTATAAGTTTATTTATAGTTAATATAATATGTTTTGTTTTTTCCTGAAGTATATCTTATTCATGGGAAATTAGTATTAATTTAATTTATGTTGATGTTATAATCAGCCAAGGAAAGATAACACGTAAAATATTAGTACATAAAATATTGTTTATGACCAGTAAATCATGTACATACAAAATAACTCTAGTTTTCGAAAAAAAAAGGAAATTGTTGTCGGTTATTTAGAACCAATAAAAATAATTATTATGTAGTAAGTTTTATCGTGCGGAACCTCCGGCCAGGATGAGCATTTCTCATATAGAAAATATATTTCAGTTTTGAATACTAGATCATTCGATAATGGGGCGATAGTGATGGATGCATTCACATAAGGTCTAGATGTAACAATGTGGTAATGCCAATATATGACCGTGTAAGCTTGATTTGTCGATGTCGGTACAGCGCGATCCATACGCTTATAGCCGCTATTGGATGTAAATGTAAATGTTGACACTATTGGGAATTAATATTAAAATATCCTTATTATCATAGGATAATGCCGAATTATAACTTTCAGCACCATTATATTTGTGAAACAACCGCCCGACCAAACAACAAAGAGCCGACAAAACATATAATAATCTACGACCAAAATTAACCTAATTAAGAGAGTTCGATTTAGGAAATTTTAATTCTAGAGTTAGGTTTTTAACGAGATATAAATTTCGCGCCAATAAAATGTTTGACAAAAGATTGTCTATATTATAACAGTAGTTTATGATACAAGAATAAAAAGTCTGGCAAACCACAGGAGTACGATATACTACTTTTCGTCAGTGTATCATACATTTTTGTTTTGATGTGCTTAAATATATTTAAAAAGTAGAAAATTAAAACCAGACATTGTTTTATTTCATTTCTTTACTACCATAAATCTTAGTTGCCTATGAACTTCTAGTCAGCCAAGAAATTGAAATATATTTAAGTGTCAATGTGCTTGGGTCAATCACGTAAAATATTATCAGGGATAATATCACTAGTGGTGTGCCTGTTATGGATAATACCATTCCTTAATTTTAGGAGTGATAATCCCAAAGTTGTAAATACCACGACTCGTAGAAGTGGTAGTTTTTAATATTAGGATTATAATGAGTTAACAGATTAACGAAAAGTATTATTATCTATCTGTTCCATGAAGCTGGATTCTAAGAATAAAACTGGTTTTCTTCTTCAATCTGGGTAGGAAAAAAGTACCTACATTGAAACAAAATTAGATCTTATGGTATTTAAATAAGTATTTACATTAAAAGGTTATTATTTGGCATTGTGTAGGCACCCACCCCTGATTTTCTCACATTTTTGGATACCACTCATAATTTGTAACTTTTTAAAATACTGACGTAGTAACAAGAGGGAATATCCTTCTTTAATAATCGGCATATAGACCCTTTTAAGCTTTTATTTAACTTCCTCTGTTAGTGTGTGTGTTTGTGTGTATGCATGTACTGAAATCTTTCAACTGAATTTAAACCACTTCCACTCAACCGATTGAGCTGAAATCTTGCACACACTTTTGGTTCCGGCGACAATGTGATCTAGTATATATTTTTTAAAATGGCCGCCTCTCCAAGATGTCGGATTAGGTATTTCTACATAACCTCCTGGATATGGGTATCAAATGAAAGGATTTGACGAGCAGAAAATGACAAGGTGAGTGACGTCATACAAAATCCAAGATGGCGGCCTCCCCAAGACGCCGAATTACCTATTTCTTTACAACCTACTTGACAAATGAAAGGGTTTGACGAGAACAAAATGATACGGTAAGTGACGTCATACTAAATCCAATATGACGGATGCCCCAAGATAGTGGACTAACTTTCTCTCAAATAGGAACTAAAAAGCACAAAATAAAATAAAAAATAAAAAAACCTTTTTAAAAACAAGCTTTTATTTAAGCCATGTACTAAGACGAATATCTACAGTAAGTTTAGGATTTCGTTAAGATAATTAAATGCCAAATTGCGACAAGTTTTTGTAAACCAAAAAGCTTGTCACCAGAAATGTTAATAAAAAAAGCAGGTACCAATTAATTTTACTGGACAGTGATTGGTTGCTAAGCAAGTACCTTACTTGTCACAGTATGTATTTGCATTAAAATTCGCGCGACAAGCTTGTTGAATTAATTTGGCCTAGAATTATCTTAACGAAAACTTAAACTTATTTTATTCGTTTTAGTACACGACTTAAATAAAAGCTTGTTTTTAAAAAGTTTTTTTTTTAATGTTCGTAAATGACAGTAAATGACAATGGAAAATGGAATTCGTTGAATTTACGCCAAATTAACAGATTTCTTTTATTTTTACATTTGTCGACGTTTCGACGATATTTATTTCGTCATCTTCAGGACACTGGAAGTTAACATATAGATATAAATCTAGTCTTAAATAGTTAAACAATAAATACTGTAAATAATAAACTGTCATACTGTATGACAAGGACTCTGGAACAGGTACATAACACAGAAACAAAGAAAAAAAAACAAACAAAAAGAGACTTCAGGTACTAACAGGTAAAATTCATAAATCATTGGTTTAAAAAATGTATACATCAGAGTAATTTAGATAAAATTAGGTTTCCTATACATAAAATGTAGATATAACGATTATAGAAAGGCAGTGTGGGTAGAATTAAAATATTGTGATTTGGTTCTTCCATACGTATAAAAATTCGGTTGTATATTTTTTTTAGGTTCCTATACCATAAAAAGAAAAATATATGTTTAGATTATCAAGAGTGACTAGATTTAATTTACAATGTTAGATTGGGAAACAAATGCAATGCTACCTCTTTATTTTGCTTATAAGGTTAAAATATGCATTACTAAGCCCTTCGATGTCTTGTTTTTTATTTATACTGTTGGTGTTTTTTTTTATGTTAATCATTTCTTTTAGTAGTCTTTTTTTATAGTTTCTCTCCTCTCCCGGAATTTCTGCCGAGTCAAAATTAAAAGTATGCATCTTTTTAAATGCATGTTCTGCTAGGGCTGTTTTGTTTGTGGACATAACTAGATTTGTAGGTTTAGTGCTTCGCTTATGTTCCGACTTTTAAAAATGACAATACAATTAAGAAACTGTATATACTACCTTAAAGACAAAAACACCTCGTGACAAACAGAGTAACATTGTGTATAAAATAGCTTGTAAAGACTGCAATGGGGTCTATATCGGACAAACTAAGAGGTACTTAAGTACAAGGATGTCGGAACATAAGCGAAGCACTAAACCTACAAACCTAGTTATGTCCACAAACAAAACAGCCCTAGCAGAACATGCATTTAAAAATATGCATACTTTTAATTTTGACTCGGCAGAAATTCTGGGAGAGGAGAGAAACTATAAAAAAATGACTACTAAAAGAAATGATTAACATAAAAAAGCACACCAACAGTATAAATAAAAAACAAGACATCGAAGGGCTTAGTAATGCATATTTTAACCTTATAAGCAAAGTAAAGAGGTAGCATTGCATTTGTTTTCCAATCTAACATTTTAAATTAAATCTAGTCACTCTTGATAATCTAAACATATCTTTTTCTTTTTATCGTATAGGAACCTATAAAAAATATACAACCGAATTTTTATACGTATGGAAGAACCAAATCACAATATTTTAATTCTACTCACACTGCCTTTCTATAATCGTTATATCATTTTATGTATAGGAAACCTAATTTTATCTAAATTACTCTGATGTATACATTTTTTAAACCAATGATTTCTGAATTTTACCTGTAAGTACCTGATGTCTCTTTTTGTTTGTTTTTTTTCTTTGTTTCTGTGTTATGTACCTGTTCCAGAGTCCTTGTCATACTGCATTTAATTTATTGTTTAACCATTTAAGACTAGATTTATATCTATATGTTAACTTCCAGTGTCCTGAAGATGACGAAATAAATATCGTCGAAACGTCGACAAATGTAAAAATAAAAGAAATCTGTTAATTTGGCGTAAATCCAACCAATTCCCTTTTCCATTGTTTTTTTTTTAATTTATTATATTGTAGTTTTATTATGGGCCCAATTAAAAATATATTAGGATATTTCTTCTTGTGAGTACCTGTTTTTAAGGAAAAAAAAAACTATTGTATGAAAAAGCTATAGTATGCATCAGTCTTGTATGAAGAAGCTATAGTATGCAGTCTCATAAAAAGGGGTCTTTCTCCTAGTTTCCCTTTAAATAGCTGAAAACCACGCTTGTCTTCTTTCTTTATCTTTAGGAAAACTTAGAAAACGTTTTTGTGGCATTCCCTCAGTAGTTTTTCCGCATCCCGGCACAAAAACTATTCATTATTGGCTTGATACAGCAAACAACACAAAAAACAGAAAATGAATCACTAACACCTTCAGCCGAGAAATCTGGGCAGTATCTGGTAAGTATCTAAATATATCAAGCAGATTTTATACCTATGATAGACTTTCTATGTTTCGTACCTCTTTATTAATATTACATAGGGTGAGTTACGTATAGGCCGCGGTGGTCTATACCTTATACATTGTTAATGCTAGCAAAAAAACTATAGACAAAACTTGTAGAGAAACGTGAGTACTATACATTCCGAAAATATTTTCCAATATACAGGGTGATAAAATAAGTAGTGACGATCCAAAGTTATGTTTTTTAAATGGAACACCCCATATTTTGTTAAATTTTTAGAAAGCCCTTAAAGAGTATGTTCTTTTTGATACGGTATTAAGAGTCTGTCTTTAAAGGTTAGGGAGTTATTTTAATTTTAAACGAAAAAAGGGACCACTTTTGAAAATGAATTAAGTACTCAAAAACCAAATAAGATATTGGGCTATAACTTGGACTGGAGATTGCCTGTTAGGTACGCCTAGTTAACAATTTTGGACCGATACTGAGATAAAGTTCTGAAGAACATACCGCGCGATTCACTTACGCAAATCCTAAGTATACTGGCTAATTTGAAATAGAACACCCCATATTTTATTACATGTTTGGAAAGCCCTTAAAGAGTAGATACATATTGGTATAGTGTATTATAGATCTAACTTTAAGGTTATGGAGTTATTTCCATTGGATTTTAAGAAAAAGTGACAAAATTACATTCTTGTTAATTTTTGGTGTACCTAGTGGAAATAGTTGAAACTACCTGTAACGCCATCAATAATAAAAAACCTACTGCCCGTGAAGAAATAAAGTTAGGCCATAATAAATTATGACATCGGCTTAAGTGATTTATTTATTAGCGTGGAAATAGTTGAAACTACCTGTAACGCCATCGATAATAATAAAAACCTACTGCACATGAGGAAATAAAGTTACCCCATAATAAATTGTGACATCGGCTTATGTTATTTTATTCATGGCCTTACAGGTAGTTTTTCAACTATTACCAATATCTACACCAGCAATTAACAAGAATATGTCTTTTTATTTTTTACAGCTTTAAAAGTGTCATTTTGACACCCTAATCATGTAATCGGCTCTTTTAAAGCCCTTTCTTAGAATAAAATGAAAATAACTCCCTAACCTTTAAAGTTAGACCCATAATACTCTATACAAAAAGTATCTACTCTTTAAGGGCTTTCCAAACATGTAATGAAATATAGGGTGTTCCATTTAAAATTAGCGAGTAAACTTAGGATTTGCGTAAGTGAATCGCCCGGTAAGTTCTTTAGAACTCTATCTCAATGCCGGTCCAAAATTGTTAACTAGGCGTTACAGGTAATCTCCAATCCAAATTATTGCCTAAAATCTTATTTGGTTTTTGAGTAATACATTTCCAAAAGTGGCCCCTTTCTTCGTATAAAATTAAAATAACTCCCTAACCTTTAAAGCTCGCTTTAAATATAATCCCTGAATACCCCAAAAAGGACCTACTCTTCAAGGGCTTTCTAAAAATGTAACAAAATACGGGGTTTTCCATTTAAAAAACATAACTTTGGGTCGCCACTACTTATTGGATCATCCTGTATATTGGAAAATATTTTCGAAATTTACTACTCATGCTTCTCTACAAGTTTTTTCTATATACTTTTCTTTATAGCATTAACAATGTGGAAGATATAGACCGCCGCTTCCGACGTAACTCACCCTGTATAGGCTTATTATTTTGGTAAGAAAATAAATAAGTTTTTTTTGGCTTAATAAATATAGATAAAAATTCAAAAGAATGACAAAGATTTAGGTTTACAGTTTGAATGCCGCGGAGGCGACGCTCGTACCGGCGCTGACTTTTTAGATTGCATGTTTTTCTGCCTTCGATCGACCTTGGTTCGAACCGATGTCGAAGCAGGGGCATGCACACGTCTTTAAAGAAAAACACCGCTATGGTCAAGCGCGCTGGACAAATGTGAGTTCACGGGATTGCTCCTAAATAGCTTTATCCGTGCGATTCACTAATTGTCCTACAATCACTGGGATTACTACGGTTTTCTAGGGTTTTCCGTAGTACTTGAGCGAATGCAATCCTAGTTCTATCGGGAAAAAGGTCGGCCCTAGCCGCAAATGGCAACGAAGACAAAATAATAGTAATTGCCCCCTCCCCCGCACAAGCATGTAGTTGCTTCTGGGGTACTCCTAGTTTGGAGTATTGTGAGGGTGAGAATTATTATTATTATTATTATTACTGTACCGTATCTCAACAATCACAGACCAAACTCGTTGCCTTGGTTACCACTTTTATTGTTTAGCCTTCAAAAATCACAAATAAACTTGTCAGATTACTGTCACTGTCACTGTCCAAGAATATTCACTCAGCTCCAAAAATTCGCATAAAATCGCTTTCTAACCTTTTACCTTACCAGGCCCAATTCCCAGGGCTTATATACTCAAAAGGAAGACTGGAGAATACTCCAGAACAGGGGCGGTCCTAGCGGGGGGCAAACGCGTGCGCCGCACGCGGGCGCCAAAAGGGGGCGCTAAATATACAGGCACATAGTAGAAAAAACATACCCCTGAAAGTGCACTCCGTGAAGCCGAAATCAATAATCGTGTTGTCACATTTTTATTAGCGCGACTCGGTGCGCGCGGCTACCGCCCAATGCCGCTTTCGTTTTTAGGGTTGCCGGAACGCATTTAAGCAAAACGTACATGGCCCGGGCACCTACGCTGTAATGAACGGTTTTCATTGGTCAGTGCCGAATAACAGTACGGATTGCCGATAAGGTGATGACCGCGCGTACGTTTTGCTCTCAATGCGCTCTCGCATTGAAACCCGCGTATCTCCATACATATTTTAAAATATATTTGTAATAATTAAACCAGTTTGCATCAAAAATACTGATTACCGATAAATTTCAAAGCTAAATCAACGAATTTTTAAATTATCTGCTCATTTCATTTTTTATTAAAAATCACAATAGACTGAGCAGCTTTTTAAATTGTCCGCGTTATTATTTATTTATCTTTGGCGAACGACGCACACGAAGGATTGCCGGAGAAAAGGTCGAAACACAAAAGGTCGATTTCTTAAAAAATGTCGAAAGCAGAAAAGGTGGAATAATCAAAAGATCGAAAAAGGTCGAATCAAAAAAGATCTAACTGATTAAAAAATTAGTTCTTATTCAATTATTTAGCTTTGGTATTCAGTATTTTTGATGCAAACTGGTTTAATTATTACAAATATATTTTTAAATATGGAGATACGCGGGTTTCAATGCGAGAGCGCATTGAGAGCAAAACGTACGCGCGGTCATCACCTTATCGGCAATCCGTACTGTCATTCGGCACTGACCAATGAAAACCGTTCATTACAGCAGGTGCCCGGGCCATGTACGTTTTGCTTAAATGCTGCCGGCATCGGCCGGCGGGCCGGCCGTGCGGATCTGGCGCCGGCGGCGTCGGCGGTCGGTGGCGCAGCAAACTCTAATTTCATGTTTACTGTTTATATGTATTAGGTACTCTATTTCATTTCATTTAAATGCAAACTCAGCTTTTTTTTTATAAGAGAGGTACCTTTTTATTTTTTTTAAATATTGAAAGCTTTATATTTCTTTGTGATATACCTACTCAACTAAGAACTTACTTTTTATTGAAATATAAGTACGAGCATTAGCTGTATCATTATAGTTTTTTATAATAGTTTTATTATTAAAGAGTTACTTTAATACTTTAATTTGTGATTTTCGTAGATATGATATTTTGATGTTTGTGATATTTTTTAATTATTTTTATATTTTTTACTTTTTTGTAAATTTTTTATTATTTTTTAGAAATATATTTTGGTTTTTATAATTTGCATTTTAAATTTGTATTTCTACAAAATAAAAAATTACTATTTTTGTACTAACGTTTTTTAAGGGATGGGGGGGGGCGCCAAATTTTATTTTGCACGCGGGCGCCTAAACGGTCAGGACCGCCCCTGCTCCAGAATATTCCTGGCCAATGATAGTTCACACATCATAAGGTACTAGCAAACGTTCTAGAAAGTTATGGAAGCTTTACAGGGAAAACAACGAATCTAAAGGAAAATGGATCCCTGGGGCCCTCAGGCCAACAAAGATATGACGGAAAATGCCTCTAAATTAATTAAAAAAATATAAAACTGTAAGTAGAATACCTAAACTTAAAATTTATCTGCTAAATCTTTGAGTAGGTTAGAAAACTGTGTAGATATATTCATTGAAAGCTGATATAACAACTTTGGAGGCATTTTTCGTTACACTATTATTAATCGATAATGAAATTAATAACAATTTGCCCTACGACTACTTAATTACCTGAGATTAATTCAGTACTGCTTACTTCAATATATGTTCTAAAAATTATTGTTTCTGTTCTTTTTGTCTTGCCTTGCTTTTGTGTAAAATAAAATGTAAAAAATGTAAAGCAAAATGAAAAAAATTATATATTTAAAAGAGGAGAAACTAAAAAGGGAAATCTTTTTGTTAACTAAAACTAGGGAAAACATTTAGAATATATTTTAATTCCTTTGATTTGTGCCTTATTTTTATTTTATTATTAGGTATTTTATTCTAATCAATATCTATTTTTAAATATTTATAAAATTTATTAACTATTCTCATGGAAATAAGTGCAATACAATACATGACATTCGCGTCGAGGAAAGGTCGCGTCTTGAAACTTTATCGCAACGCGCATCATTTGAAAAAGAATCTTTGGAAAACGAGATAATCTTGTTGAACCCTATGCTCTGTAGGTATTTTATGAGATTAATATAATTATGTGAATTAAAACCCTCGCGGCAACGTCCATGTTCTCCGTTTTCCTCTAAAGCCTTTTTCGCCTGTATTAATGTTTGCTGTGTATTATAAAAATGTTTTATTAAAATACTTACTTAAAAAAAGTTTGGCTTTATCTGTGCGCGAGGTTCTGCTGGTAATACATTTCTATATTTTTAATAAAAGGAATGAAAATGAGATGGGCTCTAATTAGGACCTTAACATATTTTCTTTCAACAAAATGTTTTCCTGAAGATTACTAACTCATTATTCTGTATGGCCTTCCGGTACAGCAATGTTTTATCTTTGATACGACAACATTGTGTTGTACCTACAGATGTTCTAGGCCGAGACTCTATAATCTTCCTTCTTTTTGTGGCAATATTATAGTGTAGCAAATGCTGTGATGCGAATGTGGACCTGTCGAAGACTGGAAGTGCTGCGATTTAGAATCATTGACTAATAACGGTTTCGGCTTGGTATACGCTTCGTGCGTACATGCACCATTTGCGAGCAATTATTGTTAGAAACCCTGGTCCTGACTAGTTCACACGTTGTGCAACTAATAAGTCAAACAAGTCGATTCGATTCAATGTATTGTTTTATAAACCCGTCTAATGTTAGGTTATGTACCTACCTCTGTCTTCTGATTTATGAGTTAAAATAAAAAGCAAAAACCGTGAAAACAAACGAATGATATATCGTATTTTATCTGTGAAACCAAACTAATAAAAGTAAATGATTAGTAACAAATACAGTGTGGCCCGTTTGGAATAGATACATCTCTGTAAAATTGTTATTTTTGCTCCGATTTTGATGAACTTTTTTTTAAATTGTAGGTCCCGAAAAACTCTATTTTGTTACTAATCGGCAGGTTTCTACTGTCAAAATCAAGGCCTACTTTGATAACTTTTTTAGTCGAAATTTTGAGATTTTATATTAGCGATTTTTTTTATCTTTTAACCGTTTTGTACCAAATTTCATCAAAAAATATTGGGAAACAAAAATTTTATTAATAATTTTGTAAAATAATATTTTCCCGTAAGTGAGGTCTGCGGATCGAGTTATCCTTGAAATAAAACGCCAAAAACAAAACATAACAAAGTATTTTATAAGAAAAACAACAAAATAAACAAACACAACAATAAATTTTAGAATTTCAATTTAAAATTAATTTAATTTTATTTTTAGGCAATCAATCCGAGATTAAATTTTTGTCGCTTCCACCAAGGCTCCATTTAATTCAATGCATTTTTCGCATCTCTTCTTCATGTGCTTCACAGTTCTTTTAATCTGTCCAGGCCTGATTTCGGCACACGCTGGAATAATATTTTGACGTAAATTTTGTACCGACTGTGGCCTTGACTGATAGACTTTGTCCTTTAGAATGCCCGGCGCGCGCCGGCAGCCGGGCGAAAACAGCGGCCGGGCCGGGCGTACACACGGCAAAAATCGTTTAAAATTTCGGGTTTTCCGCGGGTTGTCGCGAAGTTTCGATGTGGCAAAAGGTGCAAAATAGGGTGGTGATCAGATTGAGCTGCATACATTAAAAATTCATCCGGATTATAACCACAAATATCGCCGTGAAAAGTGAGGTGTCAAAGGAAATTTGAAAATTTATTTTTTCGGAAACTACTTCCGAACGATAAAAGCTGAGGTCAGATTCGTGTTCAGGGACCTCGAAAATAGGGGGGTAGCCAAAATTTCAAGAAAATCGGGCGGTGCATATGGTGTGTTCCATAATTACCAAAATGAGAAAGTGACTAAACTAACTGAATTTGAAATAGCCCAATTTTTGTAATAAGATATTTATATAATTTGGTTTATAATAATAACGTTAAGGGATTTTAATGAGCTTATTACCATGAAAAAATATACATTTTGATATTTTGTTTAACAATAGTTACCTGGCAGCAAATAGTTTTTCTTTTATTAATGTTCCTTTTAACTGTCCCATGCTTTTCAAGTTTTCTTCGGTGTCCAAAGGATATACATCTTCATTCTCAACACCAACTTAATTCTTAATTTGAATTCCGTCCAAATCGTTATTGTGAGTACATAAATTATGTATTTGTGTAACACACGGCAACTTACTAGGCAAACTTCGATATTTTATCAACTTTATGCATATGTACCTGAATTAACTATCGAAATCGAGCTTTTAATATTCCGAAAGTATTTTTTGTATGAGCACTCTAGTAGATAGTACAAAATTTGTTAATACAACATTGTTTACTAATAGAAAGATTTCTATAATCTTGATAAGGAGTAAGTAACCATTCTCTTACGAAATATGCACTGTGTCCAAGTACATGATAATTTCCATCACCTATGGCTGGTAAGATCTTACTAATATCGGACAATGTAAAGACACGTGAATCGTGAATTTTTGCAGGAATACCAGTGAAGACATCAATAAAGCGTTTCTGGTCATCGCAGATACCTTGTAGGGCTAATAAAGGAATGTCGTATCGATTCACATAAGTCGATATTATTTTGTGGGATAGTGTTACAATATTTTTTATTGAAGTTCCATCTACCTACACATCCAATAACAGAGGGAAATCCAGACATCCTGTAAAATTTTTGTGCAACACGTTCGTTCTCTTCGGGTGTTTTTGGAAAATATATGTCTTGGTACAATGTGTTCTAAAAATTCTATAATCTTATTAATTGCTTTATGAACTGAGCCTATTGCTATACCAAATTGCAAAGCCACACACCCAATTGAACATTTGTTTCCTGCAAACCATAGAAATGGGAGTAATTCTGTTTTTTCTGGTATCATTTTATTACCTCGTTTCTGGAGACGAAACACAATGCAAAATACATTGTTAGCAATCAGTGCTATCCAGGACATGAAGCTGGAGCCGTGAGAAATCCTATAAAAAAATTGGGAGTGCTGGGATTTAGTCGTGGTAGGTGGGAAGTATAGCGCACTTAAAGGAGCGAGCCGTGTCGCCCTGTATATAAAAATATCTCGGGCCGACGCGGCCTGTCGAAGGGTAACCGGGACTGCCTATATCGATCTCAGCGAAGGATTCAAGATTTTTGTTCGGCTGACGCCCATATTATGATTGGAGAACCACCATAGAATCTCACCTTTTCTACGGTCAATAGGTTGCACCAGCTATAAGAAAATCAGAGTTGCTTAGTCTATCTCAGGAATTAAAAATAAATTATGAATCAGATGGTTTCACAAGGATCGTAAAACTTTCATTTGCTAGTTTCTCTAGCATTTGCTATTTTTCAAATAATAACTTTTTTATGTTTAAACGTGTTAAAACTAACAGTTAGGTAACTCTAACTAAATTACAACGACATAAAGCACATAAAATTGATAATAATAAATATCTGCGTTATTCCATTGTTTTACCTAACTTTGTACACCTAATTTTCGCAACTATTTTCTTAGCCACGTTACCAGGCTTCTGCACAAAAGCCCCTACTTAATCCTGCGGTATCGTCGCAATAAAACCAAAAAAAACTTCGAAACGACAGTCGTCCGCCTCTCACAGCGACAGCAACGAGATTTTACCTCAACTTCGTATTCTTTATTTATCCGTTAAATAAAGCGGGACGAGAGCCTTCCTAGTTGTATTAAATGGGCTCCCGAATGCCTGTTTCTACACCCAAGAAAGACAACAATAAATGAAAACGTCTCCTGCTTTATTGACCTGTATTGAAGGCAGCCCAAGTAATATTTTCGATTATTTTTAGTGAACTAGTTTTATAACAGCATTTTAATAGTAATAAAGGCAACTAAAGGTTTCTATTAAGCATCTTATAATAATAATAATATGTCTTTATTGATGCAAATTGTTGCAAGGCACTACAATTCACTAATGAGAGGTTTAGCGGCGAAGTTTAGCCAGGCTACTCTTACACTTAACCGCTAACACCGAGCATGACAATTGTTAGAGGAATATTAAAATATAAAAAACCAACATGGTGACATTGTTTAAGTGATTTCACAAGGAGAAAAAAAACAAGAACAAAAAGAAAGAGAAAATAAACAGAGAGATAATCAAATATAAAAAATAGATAACTGATACTTGATCAAGGATATAATAAAAATTCTTTGACTTGCAAGCGAAATTTATAAAGCGGTAGGCACTTAAAGCTTGCTGGTATGTTATTATATAAGAGTGCTGAGCTGTATGAGAAGCAACGCCGAAAGAGGGCCGTTCGATGGGCAGGAATAGAGACCGTCATACCATGCCGTATGGTCACATTATGCGCTTCATCCCTCAGTATTAGTTTCTCTCTAAGATACGAGGGGGTAGATGTAATGAAAAGCCTACGCAAGAACACGAGATAGAGATAGTTAACCCTAGTTCCAAATTTCAGCCATTTTAACTCAAGGTATTTTGCAGAGGTCAAAACGTCGCATCTCGTAAACAAAACGAACACAATTGTTCTGTATTAGTTGAAGACGATGCCTGGAGAAGTAGTCCAGACAGGGGTAAAATACAATAGAGCCGTAAAAGAGGACAGGCGTGATGATGGTTTCACACAGCTTCTTTCGATATTTAAAGTTTAAAATGTGTTTATTTGCGTGGAGTGTTCTTATCCTGCCATAGGTCCTCTGCGCTAATGCTGCAACATGGGGGCGAAAGCGAAGTTTGTTATCAAATTTGATACCTAGGACCTTCAGAGACTCCGAGAACTGTAGGCTTTGTCCTCCCACAACCACGTCTAAGTTTGAAGCAATAATTTCGTAATTAGCTGGGTTGCTGCAGAACAGTATAGCCTCGGACTTGTCTGGATTGACGGTAAGGTTATGGTTTGTAGAAAATTCTATTAACGCCGAGATATCATTGTTTAAGTTGAGTTTGGCTGTATCGATTGACTCCATATCGACATAATGAAGTAATTGAGTGTCGTCAGCATAGGAGTGAATGTCCGACGAGCCGATAGACAGTGGTAGATCAGCGATGTATATGAGGAACAGCAGAGGCCCCAAGACAGAACCTTGTGGCACACCGGAAGGAATTAGTCACATTGCTGACATTTGACCACTTATAACAACTTGCTGGTGACGACCCGTTAAGTAATTTTGAAAAAAAGACAGTGAACGAGTATCAAAACCAAAATATTTTAATTTAGCATACAGGAGTTCATGATTAATTTTGTCAAACGCTTTAGAGTAGTCAATCGATACCAAGGCAACTCCTAGAGTTTGGTCAAGGGCACGTGTTATATTATCAGTTATTTGTAGAAGAGCAGATGTAGTACTATGCGCCTTTCGAAATCCCGACTGCTGCCTTGGTAAAACCGTGAACTTATCAAGAAAAGCAACTTGTGAATGTACAGCCCTTTCGAGGACCTTGGATAAAACTGGTAGTAAACTAATAGACCTTAGGTCATTCAGTTCCTGAGGAGCGTTTGTTTTAGGCTTTGGAATTACAATTGAATTTTTCCACAGACTAGGAAAGTAGCCCTGTTCCAGACAGATATTAACAATATGCGTTATGTGTGGCAAAATTTGCGGAAAGCAAATTTTAATCATACTAAGAGTAATATCGTCGGTACCCTTTGCATTTGATCTGAAACGTATGAAATATATGATCTGTTCTGGTTCACAGGGTTTAAATGAGAAGGCGTTGTCACTAAACTTATTTGTAGAATAATATTGCATAGTATGATCAGGAATTTGCCCAGGGCTATAGACAGACATGAAGTAATTATTGACGAGTGACGGGTCACAGAGGGTATTGGGTATCGCCTGGTTTTTCGTAATGTTTACATTCATTACATTCATATTTGTCACACGAGTAGGCTGTTTCACCATTTGAGAGAATCCGTGATGGTCAAAACACGACAAGACCTGGTTAGGTGCTTTAAGCATGTTGCAATTAATATCTCCAAGCACAATGACATTTTCATATTGGCTGAGTACACATGGCAGGACAAGATCAAGTGAGGCCACGCAGTCTACCACACTTGTTGATGGCGGCCTATATATGACACCTATGATAAAAGTAAATTTGTGCGTAACAATCTTTACCCACAGCTGCTCAAGATTCGGGGAAGTGTCGATATCAAGGTCCAGTATTTGACATTGCAGCTGGGACCCCACGTAGAGGCCAACTCCTCCTCCACGAGTCCCTCGGTCTCTTCGAAAAAAGCTGTAACCATCAACCATCACCACGTCGAAGGGGACACGGTCAGAGAGCCAGGTCTCTGTAACTGCAAAACATTGTAGATATCAGCGTTAAGAATATTGACAAGAGAGTCAAAATCCGAGAGAAGAGAACGCACATTCAACAGACCCAATCTGACATCCTGCCCAGCCGTACTAACCATAGTCGATTCTATTGCGAAGATTTAATACGTTATTTTTGTATACAGAACAGCTCCTATCGTCAGCACGATGCTTCACACACAGCCTGGTTTTATATCTCTTATTCGAGTTAGCACAATTTATGCAAGTCACTTCGTCTGCTTCACAATTTTTTCCGCTGTGAGATAGAGAACAGGAATAGTACATTGTGTACCTAGTAGGAAAAGCTGAACATTCCCGGACGACCGTAAAGATTGCCTGTCGAGGCGTAAGCCGAGACTGGCAATACGGAGTCGGGGAATGTGGCTTTTCCTACGAGGTATACATACTATTTTTCCGAAAATCGAAAATTACTCAAAGAACATATATTATTACAATCAACTTGTTTTTAGTTTATAAATAACTGTAAGGAAATAATATTTCCTTACAGTACAAAAATAAATATTTCCTAACAGTTACTTTCCGTTGCCTGGCAACGACTAAGTGCAAGGAAATATTGACTTTTTCTTTCAAAAATGTTATCAAAAATGTCAATATTTCTGATTGATTTTCGGAAAAAGCATATTGCCGTATTTTTGCAGATTTTATCATTATGACCGAATTGAGCACATTTCGAGCACTGCAGAATATTCAGATGGTCTGACACACTACACTTTCTCCAGCCCAGCCACAGAAAACCCTGATCATTTAGACGCTTTCTCAGTGCCGGCAGCACCTCCAAGATGATGTGATGCTTGCCACCATCGGAATAATTTAATTTCATCTTTGTAACAATCCGCATATCCCTGTCAGTGAATTCACCCAAATCATTCAGGGAAAAAATATTGTGCTTGATTTCATCATCGCTTTCAATTCCCGAAAGGTTTACATTTTTAATTATTAATCGAGGTAGCAGTTTTTTTGCTTGGCTGATGTCGTAACGATTGCCAAATTTGGTAGCTAATGTTTGACTAAGCTTTTGCAAGTTATCGGAGTCCCGACAGTATACTAGCGCGCCGTCCCGAATTTTTTTTGTTCCATTTATACAAATGTTCCACTCAGCGGGTTTGAAACTTTGTGTAAGGGATTTTACAATATCTTGATTAGATCCTTTCTTATTCGATTTTACTAACAGGACAGCAGAATTATCGCTTTTTGGTTTGCGTGCGATCTCGCTGTATGAAAGTGCCTCGTTTTTGCCATTTAAAAACGACGAGTCGGGTTTTTTTGTGGGATCGGACTCGAGTTGGCTGATTTTATATTTTAATAGATCGTTACAACTTTCCATTTCACTTACGAGTTTATCCAATAGAGCCTTCTCACGATGTAAGCATTCAACTTCTTTCTTAAGCACAGCCAGGGATCCAGCAGATGCTGTGCAGGGACCGTCATCAGACAATCTCTGGGGCATCGAATTGATTGGTTTATAATAAGGTCACGGTCTATTGTCTGTAACCTTTTTAATAACACCTCGAGAACCTGTCACCAAAATTTTTATAACCGAGCTTTATAATGGTCTTGGAAACTAATTTATAAAACCTGTAGGGCTAAGTTTTATAGAGATAAATCTAAACACCTCTTTGTTCCTTCTGCGAAATTAAGAGACTGCTATATAAGTTCTAAGAGCTATAGTTATACATATAATGGTCTTCTAGAAATGAATTAAAAAACCTCAAGTAATATCAACCCCCTTTTATGCAACTGCAAAAAAAATATTTAGATCTACGCATGTCCCATAACATGGGGGTTATTTATAGTTTATGAATACATTCTAGTGATACTCTTGTTATACATATACATTGCATAAATTCTTCTGTAGTCCTAGTCTCTTATAATAAGACCATAAAATAAAATAACAGAACTTCAAAAACTTATACGGTAAATAAGTAAATAAAAACACAAAACTGGGGTTGAATAATTGTTATTCATTTTATTCAGTGTTACTTATATTTTCTTCCCTATTTCCCCTTTATTACATGGTATCTTTGTCTGAATTTCCATTTATTTCTGCAATTTGCCCATACGCTCGGTACAGCTGATAAACTAGAAGTATTTTTGCCAGGTTCGTGTGGTTGTAAAATTTTAAATGACATTTTGCTCGTAAAACACACACAATACCTAATCACAATTATTAATAATGTTTCTGATGCAGGTAATAAAACTAAATTGGAGGTTATGTCATATATTCGTTTTTACGAAATGTGCGCGTGCGCGTGATACTCTGGGTTGTATAAGAGTTACCTGTATTATCAATAGTTGCAAAATTTACTTGTAGTTTTATTAAAGTATCGCTCGAAATTTTAGGGTTTCAGGTCTCACTAAATTGATGATCAGAGTTACTTAAAGTTATTACTTGTAACTTTCAGCAAAAGCATTTTTATAACAGTTGTGGGGTACATTATATGATATGATATGATATCTATTACCAAAGGTTAATGGCTGCCATTTTAAGCTTTTTACTGTTATAGGTTAGGTTTAATTTCATCAAAGAAAATTAACTACAAGCGTTGGGTGAGGTTTATTCACTATTCGGTCAACGCTACAAGGTTATTTTGTGATATATTTCGTTATTTTCTCGACATAAACTTAATGATTTAATCATTAAATATCATATATATATATATAGTTGTTTAATGAAAATAAATAAAAATCGAAAATTGCTATTTCAATCATAAATTTGTTAACATATCATATTTGCAGAGCCCATGCAGAAAAAGTTGCACGTGGATTTACTGCTCTCCCGAGAACGAGTCTTCTTTTACTATGATCAAAATAGCAAACATGGATAATTTAAAGAAACAAAGCATGATATGTCAACTTAATTCGTTTCAAACGATAAAGATGAAATTCTTAAATATCACAATGAAATAAAGAGAGCCAAGTAATATTACTAGGCTCTCTTTATTTCATTGTGATACATATGTTCTAAGGCATGCGCAGTACGAATAAAAGAGAAGTTTTATAAGGGTGTCCGAAACCGCTTGAGAAGAAACTTAAATAACCAGAAGAACTAAGGAGGCAGTTATAAATTGGTTGATTTAAGGCATATAAGGGTTTCTTAATAATTTTAACGGGAAAGTTATCGCAACTTCTTAAGGGGTTTTAATAATAATACATAATATTAGTAACGGTTGCTTCTCTGTGACACTTGTAAAACAAAGAAATGTTACTTGTGAGGGGGGTCACTTACTATGCCATTTTGGCGCTTCTTTACTACCGAGAATTGTTTAAGAGATTTTTGATATCCCTATTATATTTTGATATATTGCCTATTGAAATTATTTAAAGGGTTAACCAACTTAAGAAGAAACTTTCTCGGCTACAGTTAACGCAATGTACCAAGAGACACTTTTTATGTTAAAACTTCCGCGACACCCTTACCCAAAGCATAAAAAGGAATTTATCGATTTCACGGATTATTTCAATTACCGGAAGTCAGTTTGTCAAATCTAAGTCCGTTGAAAGTTCTCCCGGACAAAAAGCACATACACTTTCAGTCAATAAAGCCGAAGACGTTTTCATTTATTGAACAGGAGGATATGATCTGCTGCCGCTCGAAGTGGCGAATGATTTTCATCGTGGAGTTTTTCCGCATTGCACATAGATGGTATTGTGATTAGGAACAGTGTTTTGAAAATATTCTTCATATAGCAGAAACCATCAGTCCTAAAATGAACGGCGTCTCTAAACAATCCACATAAACAATAAATTTGTTAACAATTATTGCAATATTTACAAGAGAATTATTGTATATTTACAAGAGAAACATTAACAAATCAAATCTATTCAATTATTAACCCCATGATATGTATTCACATTTTACTTAAGAGCTATCTATCCTCACAAAAGATTTATTTTTCAAAACATTTTTTTGTTAAATAGACTCTCCAAAAAATATCAGAAGCACATAATAAACCTTTGAAAATCTAAGACAAGGCCTACTGCGAACTGAAGTTTTGGGTCGAAAAGTCAAGAATATTATACCGATTTAAAAAAAAAACAATGATAAATTAACAAAAATTTTACCCCGGGGGACTCATGTCAACATAGTTGTTACGTTGTCACACTGCTCCCCTCTCTAAAATTTGATCGTTCCGATCAAGTTATATGACTCATGGTATGGAGAAAACCAGCCGATATGTATTCACTATCTTCGTATTTGCCGTTGGGCTTCGCTTAATCCGATAAACAACATCAATAATCTTAGTTGAGATAGTGTATATGGTTTTTCACTACTTCTGCCAAGTACAACCACACATTGTCACCCACTTTAAAGCAGACATCGTTGGCTTTTAGGTCGTACCGGATCTTAATTTAATCATTTTCTAGATGGAGCTCCTGGCGGACCTCTTCATGAAACAGCTGAAGACTCTCTCTCATATGTCCTAGGTAATCAGTAATCAACAATGGACCCTCAGTGTTCTGAACGGTTGGTTACAATAACGATAAGAAGACACACATCTTCTCCAGAGAAAATATATCCGGTGGATTCATGCACGGCAGAACGGTATGCCAACAGGAAAGTTGGTATGCAGGAGTCCAGGAGTCCCAGTTATTTTGCTTCTGGTTCACTATCATTTTCCGATTTGTTTCCAGTTGTTGTCGGAAGACACATGTATATAGGTAAATAATATTAGTTAGTAAGTCATTATTTCTCAAAAACATTTACAAGTGCCGGCAACGTCGCATCGCGAGAGACGACAGCCGCAAAATCCGGAGCAGCGCGCGACCGCGCAGAATCGACGTCGGCGATTACCGAAAACACACGGGAGACGAAGAAGGGTACGCGGAACAGAAATTTCCAATTCCTCTCGGACGCAGGGCGAGTTGAAATTTGTTTTTCCATCGGTGGACGCCGTGGAAAGCCGCGGAACCGTTTCGTGAGGGCGCTGCCGCGCCGCGGGAGATACTTTGCGAACCCGGGAACCGCAGGACGCGAGTGCCGGGCGAGATCGCTGAATCGCGCCGCTTTCGTTTCGTCAAAGCCGCCGCGATTCGTTCAAAGGACTTCAACAGTGGAATTCTCCTAAGCGGGATACTCGTCATAGATGAATGGGGCATTTAACATTAGGGAAAGGTATAGATTAGGATAGCTATTAGGTTAGATAGGTTAGAATGGGATAAGTTCCCGCCATCCACGGAATCCGCTGCGCCGTGTGATCACGCCGCGCCAGACGTTGCCATCATCCACTCCTGGGCCTGAAGCCTGGAACCGGATTTACCACGGTAAAAAAAACTTCCGATAGTTATTACTTTTTTGACTTCGACGCAAATAAACGCCCTGAGATCATTTCAAAATAAAAATCAAACCCAGTCGAAGACACAGTGTCTTGTTGAACCGTTCCACCATACCAACGGACTGATGGTTAAGGGGCATTTTTGGTGTCTTAGATATGTCCAGAAGCTGGCATATATTTCTGAAAACCTCAGATCCAAAATTGCGGCTTTGGTCAAAGTGCAGTTTTCTGGATTCACAAAAACGACATAAATAATTTTGGAACAATATCTCCGCCAATGTACTGGCCTTTTGGTTGGGAAACTTTTGACCACTTACTGAAGTCATCTGGTCTCTCCTAGACCCTGTTTAGTAACCCATTTTTAATTACTAGAGAGTTCCATCATATTACCCAGTATGCACTCAATTCCGGCGATCTATCCAATACATCTTCCCAATTATGCTTAACCATATTTCTGCTCCCGAGGTCGTATGTCAGGTCCATGGATATTGTTTGTTTACACATAATCAGGTCCGGGTTTTCCTTCAATTCCTACCGACTACAGTGGTAACAGTCTTCATCACAGGGTCTTCTTGATAGTGCATCGACGTTCCTATGATGCTCCCATTTTCGATGACCTGCCCTCAATAAGAAAGGTTGGCCGTACACGTACTTGTGGAAGTCTTCAACGGCTTCTACCAATGATGGGAGTTCTCTTCTTGTCACCCAATAATTTCTTTCGGGCTTGACAGAGTTTTGCTGAAGTAGGTAACGACTTTTTCTTGGCCTTTTTGCTCTTGAGACAGAACTGCTCCTATACCAAAGTTTCTGGCATCTTTACCTACGATTAATGTATTTCTAGGAAGAGGGAATGCCAATATCGGTGAAGGACATAAAGCTTTCTTCAGAGTCTGAAATGCTCCTTCACAATCTCGGGTCCAGCTCCTTCACAATCTGGGGTCCAGCTATAATATATTCCATCCTCTGTGAGCTGTGTGCTAATGCAGTGGCCTTGCTATATCGACTCTATATTTTCTGGATCGATTTTAACTCCTTCTTCCGAAATTATGTGGCCCAAGTATCGAACTTAATTGCTAATGTAGTGGCCTTGCTATATCGACTCTATCTTTCCTGGATCGATATTAACTACTTTTTCAGAAATTATGTGGCCCAAGTATCGGATTAAACACATTTTTGTGCTTAGCTTTTCCTAACTTTTGAAATATTTACCGGGCATCCTTTAAGTTATCTTCATAGGTTCTTCCCAAGGTAACAACATCTTCGAGATATACTAGGCAGGTTTTCTTATTAAAAACTCCATGGGCCTCTTGAAGGTCACTGGTGCATTGCAGAAGCCAAATATCATAACATTGAACTACCATTAACCTGTGCCGGTGGCAAATGCAGACTTTTCTTTATTTTATGAGTGTATTTCGACCCATTATTTAACTTCAACGTAGAAAGCCATCTTGAACTAGACAGAGTGTCCAGGGTGTCGTCCCTTCTCGGTACAGGGTAGCTGCTTTTTTGGTAACATCATTTAATCGCCAATAGTAGTAGATAGGCTATAAGAGTTCTAGCACAATTTCCCCATGTATTTCTTATGGGGCCTAAAACGTGGTAAAAACGTGACCAAACTTACCCCCTCCACTCCCACGCCACGCCCCCCGCCAAGACCCCGACCAATCAGAACGCTCCGACTAGGGTCTGTACCCTGCGCTAGTCCGAAGGGTGCCGAAGATGTCCGAGGGGTTGACCCCAGCGCGAGGTCATTGTCAAACCGCCAGCCCGCGGCGACGGTTCGCCCAGTGTCCAACCGCGACCTTCAAGCCGGCGGTGGACAAAAATGGCCGCGATTCCACCCAACTAAATCATCAACCTCGACGATTATTCAGCCGGTAGACCAACGCCCAGAACATTTTTTTATTCCGAGTTATTTTTGCGTTTATAATATGCAACAAAGTTTTGTTATGACTTGTCTGGAATACTGAGAAATCACGCGGCAGCCGTGACCTTCAAAATATAATATTACACAGCGAGCTACGGATATCCCCGACTTTTTTAGCGCTTTCTCTGATCCAAACACATTCAAATAAAACTATACGCCAACCTCTTTGCGCCTGGATAAAAATACCGACTTTATTGTTAGAGAATATTATGTGGCCTGCAGAAATGCAAGCTGTTTAAACATCAACAATGTGGAGAAAGGTGCTTTTTTCATGTCAATAAAATTCCTCGGACAATGCTGAAATAAGAACTGACTGTTAATGCAAGTATGTGTGTTCTAGAACGAAATGCCGAGCTAGAGAAGAAAGTAATGTAAGAAAAAAAAATATACTGATTTATATCTTTTTCATACACTTTAATATTTCAGTGTGTTAACTGATAGGGGACAAGAAAAAAACCAGGTGTCAAAAATCAACTAGATACACGTCTGACAGGGGGCAAGAAATGCTACTGATTTCGCTCAAAACCATAAAACACTAGCCCTTTGCACAAACGTGACTAATATTTGCTAAAATCAACGTCCCAGTTCAATCTACTTTGTCCTGGTAAACGACAATATTTTTTTATATACCAGGTGTCAAACATTCTATTGCCTACAAAATACGTCATATACCGAAAATTGTTGTAAGTAAAAACCAGATGACTAACTTTCTATTGTCTACAAAATACGTCATAGCTGAAGATAAGCGATGACCTAGCTTGTCCCCCAAAAATGATTTGCTTCCAACTATAAAATTAAGTAATAGTTACCAAAAATTGGTTAGATGTATCCAGCAAAAAGTATCTCCAGAGGAATATTACCAAACATTTTGAATTACGTTTCAATTGATTATATAGCAAGAAATTTAGCAAATCCCGATGTCAGATATATTAAAAAATCTCTGAGCACCGGGTGCTACCAAACATCTCTGCTTCAATGATATACAGTTGCAAGGAATATTGGTAATAAAGCTCTCATAAAATGCTACTAGAAATAGGTTCTAAGCTGAGGGACTTACCTACCCTCCAGCGGCCAATATAAATTTAGAAGGAAGTCTATCAGGTTTTTAGCAAAATCACTTTTAATTTTCACCTGTATAAATACCACGACAAGACAGGCTCGTATAAAAATTATAATAACTAGATTTTTTTTATTATGAACGGATATTTTCATTGAAATAAAAAAAACATGTCCATGTTTTTGTTTCATAACTGCCCTAAACTTAATATATTTTATTAGAAACATTTTTACAGATTTAGAGGTGTTCTTGATTGTACATTTTATACAATTTTCCGAGGTGGAATTTTGTGTATATTTTTTAATCAACCCATACAGGGTTAACTATGACTTAGTACAAAAATTTTTACCACGTGCGCAGGGTGGCTTAAGAAAACATAGAAAAATATTTTTAGATTTTTTTTACGATCTTTAAAAAAACGGGTAAAGACCCCTATTTCCCTGTAAATCGCCGCCTTTAATGACGTCATCCAATTTGGCTTCTGAAGGTACTGACAGCTGAAGTGATTTTCCGCGGTGTTGCCGTTGATTTAGGAACGGTGAAAATACCTTTTTACTCAAACAAATTTAAAAAATACATAAATAACAATCGATTTGAATCTGTACAGATGCAGCGCTATTAGATTCCCCTTACCTTAGCTCGTATCCGGACCGGTTCCTAGTCTCGCGGAAAGCTCATTACCGCGACACCACAAGCCGTCTCCCTTAATACCCCCGGAGCTCCTCTGATGAATTCTTGTCCACCATCTAACCTCTTCTGAAGCATAGATAAAGGATTTATTGTTCTGAAGCCTCGGCGGTATGAATTAAGCGACGTATCGGCCCGGTCGAGTCTATGAAACGTTTTTTCGACTGCTCCGCGTTGCCCCGTTCGTCATTTCATAACTTCCTAGCTAGGCAACTAACTGTACATACAAGGTTTGTTCCAACAGGGCCAATAACCGTGCTCAAGCACGTTCAGCGCATGCGCACTACCCCGCTGGCTGTTCCAACTGAATTATGTACCTACCGACACGGGACGATACACGCACTGTTCCAGCCGATTTATGGATCATTTGTGTATCGTCCTTGTACGATAAAAACGGTGCCTGGTCTAAAGCAATAACCGCGTGTACTGACATGCGCAGTGTATGGTCGTGTGACAGAGATAAACATTAACATCATATTTTTGTTTTTACGTAGATAGGTTTAAATCGATGGCTGGGATCGTGTTTTTTATTTCTTGTTGGTTTTTGGCTTGTTGGGTAGGGCGGGGAATCGTTGAACAATTTTTCCGTTCCATCTGAAATTTTCTTTGGGATCATTTGTTCCAACTCGAATTTACGTACCGTCACAGAACTGTACATGAACTAGATGATAACCCTTAAAGAACGCATGCGCTAGTTTTGCACCGTTCATGTGCGATCCCAAAGAAAATTTCAGATGGAACGGATTGTGAATCAAATCGACCAAATCACGTTTTGTGACCGCACCTAACCTGCGTGTTTAATATGTGGCTAACCGAATGTTCGGTGGGCTAACCTCACTCTTCACTCTAAAAATTATTGTTCAACGATTCCCCGCCCTACCTAACAAGCCAAAAACCAACAAGAAATAAAAAAACACGATCCCAGCCATCGATTTAAAACCATCTACGTAAAAACAAAAATATGAGGTTATTGTTTATCTCTGTCACATGACTATACATTGCGCATGTCAGTACACGCGGTTATTGCTTTAGACCAGGCACCGTTTTTATCGTACAAGGACGATACACAAATGATCCATAAATCGGCTGGAACAGTGCGTGTATCGTCCCGTGTCGGTAGGTACATAATTTAGTTGGAACAGCCAGCGGGGTAGTGCGCATGCGCTGAACGTGCTTGAGCACGGTTATTGGCCCTGTTGGAACAAACCTTTTCAAGTTTGGCTAGTAGCCGACGGAGGGCATTTGCGAATGTAACATGGCGTTATTTCCCAGTTTGGTCTTGATTTTCGCGGCAAATCGTTCAGCGTCTTTGTGAAAATGCCGGAGTATTCGAACGCCGAGTTAACGGACATGGTTATAATGTACGGGAGATGCGATGAAAGTGCACATCGAGCTGCAGCAGAATACCGTATTCGTTTTCCTAACAGGGCAAATATGCCTAACCCACGTACTTTCGCGAACATTGTACAACGTATGCGAAACACTGGTGTTTTGCAAGCTCGAAGGGGTGGGCCTGGAGGGCAAATGAACATGGACGATGTTGAGTCAGTGCTTGATTTGGTGGAAGAGCAACCTTCCATAAGCACTACAGCTATTGCAAGGAGATTGGGAATATCTCAGAACAAGGCAAGTAAAATAAAACCAATAAAACTGACTTCTACCAAAGACTATCCCATGTGATGGGATTGTCTTTGCTTGCACCTAATACCTACATAAAATTTAAAATGTAACAATACAATTATTTACAGGCATGGAGGATTCTAAGGGAAAACGGCCTTCACCCTTATCACATACAAAAGGTCCAAGCATTAGAAGCAAATGATTTTCCGGTGAGAATGACCTACTGCACTTGGCTACGTGATCGAATCGCCCAAGACCCAAACTTTGTTTTCAACATTCTTTGGACAGACGAATGCTGCTTCACACGTGCTGGGGTTTTAAACACGTATGTAAATTTTTACTTACTTATAGCTTTCTCTCCTCCATATTATCTTTTTTATTTATTATAAAATTGGCTATGTCAATCCTAACGCCTTCGCCAAAATTGTGAATATTTCTAATTTTTGTTTTTTTTTTTTAGACACAACAGCCATATTTGGTCCGATGAGAACCCACATGCTGTTCGGCGGTTTAATTTCCAACGTCGGTTTTCCATCAATGTTTGGGCTGGAGTTTATGGAGATCGATTAATTGGACCATACATTCTACCGGAAAATTTAAACGCTGAACGATACTTGTATTTTCTGACAAATGTTTTGTTTGATAATTTGCCATTACAAGTACTGCATGACATGTGGTTTATGCACGATGGTGCACCAGCCCATTTTGCGAGACCTGTTCGTGCACTTTTAGACGACCAATGCCCCAACCGTTGGATCGGAAGAGGAGGGCCAATTGCATGGCCGCCGCGATCACCAGACTTGAATCCAATGGATTTTTGTATTTGGGGATTCATGAAGGCGATTGTGTACGAGCAGGAAATCGACAACGAGCAGCAGTTACGTGAACGAATTGAAGGTGCAGCTGTTCAAATCCGAAATAATCATGGACTTTTTGCACGTATCCGGACTTCTTTAGTTAACCGAGTGAATTTGTGCATCGAAGTTAACGGCGGCCTCTTTGAACAGCTACTGTAGTGCTTTGCATGTGCATTTGTGCAATGTGTGCTAGTGCAGTTGTGATTTTTCGGTTACCCTTCGGGGTTTTCCTGGCGGAGGGGATCTACCTCGTCGTGGTCGTCAGGCTGAGTACCTCGCTTCAAACAAAAGGAATAGCAGAGGGAAACCAAGAGATCCCCAACAGATTTAAAAAATGTGAATGTTGTGTTGTGTGACTTTTAATGTAAAAAAGCAAGAAAACAGAAAATGGTGCAAACAATCCTGGAAATGTCAGTAAGGTAGGTGTTTCATAGGCATTCTACATGTTCCTTAGAAAGTAATCGTTTTTAAAAGGAAATCGAAATTTTGTGGTGAATCCTCGGATAAATTGATAGACGTGGCAACGCCGCGCTATTGACATATGCGAAATTTTTAGACATGTCGCGCGGGCGTCCATAGGCGGCGTTTTTTGAGGGGTTTAATACAATTTGAAAAAAAAATTTTTTAGGCTTAAGACAAATGTTAGAAAATTTTTGAAAATTTATTTTAGCAAGTCTAATTTTTCTTTATCTGCCATAAAAATTTTTGTACTAAGTGATAGTTAACCCTGTATACAGGGTGTAAATGAATAACTGAGAAAAAATTCAAGCGGTGAATCTTTGAGTGATTCTAAGACTAAAAGTCAAAAACGAAGCGAGATACGAGAATAATTCAAGAGACAAAAAAGTTGCATTTTTAGTTGCTGAATGCGAAAAAAAGTCAGTGGCGCACTTTTTTTTTTACAAAATTATTGGTTAAGGTGCCCTCGGGACGCCACTGTACTTAATAATTTTAATCTAGTAGGGACTAAATTAGCCTCTTTCTACCATAAATACCACTGCCAAATTTCAACAAAATCGACTAAAGGATTATTAAGATATTTACGAAAAAGCGATTTTGAGAGTTTGAAACACTGTATCTTGAAAAGGAAGCATTACCGGCCTATGTTTATATAAACTTTTCGTCTTAGAATCACTCAAACATTCACCGCTTGAATTTTTCGCACTTATTTATTTACACCCTGTATAGTTGCAAAAGAAGCAAAAGTTGTAAGTTACGCAGCAGGCAAAAAGTGAACAAACATGTTTTTTCAAAGCTAGCACGGCGCCGCAATATTGTCTGGAAACGCGATACTCTTATTTACCGTCTGGAGACCTTCTAGAATGTACGTTCACACAATGGAGTCTAAGAAAAAATGCAATGTGTGCATTACAGCCCGAGCCCCGAAGAAACAGATTTTTCTATACCCAGTTGTCGTGGCGCGTTGCTGGATGCTGGATCGTGGACTGTTAAGTGGCGAGTTGCGAGGTGAAAGTGAATTGTGTGTGAGTTTTTGGAGTACCGTTTTGGAGTTTTATTCGTAAGTCAAGTAGCTAATTATAGGACCGTTTAAATAGCTTCCCAAGGGCTTCTCAATCTAGAGGGATGGAAGTTTTTTTTTTTGCACTTTATGAAATGTTCAGTTTTTCTTGGAACTTTTTCTACTTGCTTTACCACAAAAAATATATAAATAACTTCTCACAAAAGTAAACCCATCTAAAACGCCGCACACGAAGGGGTAATCCAATTTAAAAAAAACATAATTTTCAGGAAACCCAAGGAAAAATTATTTTATGCCCTGGAACATCTTTTTTTTTCCTTCAAAAATGTCCAAAACAACTGTTTTTTCACACATATCTACGTAATAAAATTGTGTGGTTGAAGATTTTTTTGTTCATGATTGATTTGTTTTCAACACATCAAGTGGCCTAGCCAAATTTGAACCCAATTTGGCAGGTTTTTTCTTAGAAACCCAGATTAATGTAGAAGATTTTGTCACTCGTGTGGTTTAAAATTGTTTAATATTTGAAACGTCCCCTGGAAAGGTAAAAAAAGACTTATTGAGAACTTCCACTAAACTTTTTTCTCCTAATTACATAGTTTATAATAACTGTTAAACATTTTTTTCTAACTTTATAGGTGATAACTTCTTATATAGTAGGGGAGCCCAATAGGGGATTTTGGGATTTACTCAAGCGCGACAGATTAACATACCTTGCACCCTGTTGAGTACTTCCACCATATCTAAGCACTCTATACAGGGCCGGGCGTGTAGGGCAGCCGATTAGAATAGTAAAAAAATCGATAGGTGGATATACTAGAGCGCGTCAGATTAAGACATGATGGGTGAATTACATGCTGAAAAGTGTGTATTTCAATAATCTGACGATTTGAGCGTGACGTGAGGGGGTGGGAGGGTCACAAACTTGCAAAAAAAAAACGTTACCTCGATTTTCTCGAGCGCAGTCGAATATTTTTTTATTTTGAAGGAAATAACGGATAACGGGAAAAATATAATCTGCCGATTTCCCCAAGCCGAAGTAACAAAAATCGTAGATAAAGTTTAGTGCGTGCAGCTAGCTGCAGTGAAGCATGTATTCTCCACTCCGCGCCTCTCTCTCTCCCTTTCACTCTTTCTCTCGCACCGTCCCCACACGCCAGCCATCACGCCATCACAGCTGATCACAGCACTCGTGGTATTATTATGTACAGGGTTATTCAAACTCGATGTCCCTGGCCTGTTGTGGGCAAACGAAAAGAGAAAAAATATATCTGTTTCCGGGGTCTTAATTGGGACCAAACGAAGACTAAATTAAGATAAAATTGAGAATATTTGACAAACGACGCTCTGCGTCGCGGCGCCCTTCGATTTTTTTTGTAACGAACGTACATTTTTTATTTGATATTTGGATAGACCTGCTTTTTATCTATAAGTTTTATTTTAGACATTTTGTCAAATTTTGATTAGTTTAAGAAATATAGGTAATACAATATTTGAAAAGTTCACGTTCAACACCCTGTAATATAGAAAATAAATTATTAGGAGCATATGTTTATAGACAAAAATTACTTAATTTTTAACATGCAACATATTTTTTTAGAACACGCAAATATTAAAAAACGACCAAGAAACTAAATTTGTATTAAAAAAATCATGAAAACATTTTTTTTTTCAGTCAGAATAAGAACATCCCTCAAAATAATCGTCAGATTATGGATCAGCACGACCAGGACATCAAGCTGAACCGTATAAAAATCTGACGCGCTCGAGTATTTCAAAATGGCGATTTTTTTTTGCATTTTTTAAAGCCGCCACGAGTTAGCGTCACATCCGAATCGTCAGTCTATTGAATGGGAGCTTCTTTCGGGTTCACTTAACGTCCCTTTTGAATATCTGACGCGCTCGAGTATATTTTTTCTTCCCATTTTTAACCCTTCCGTGCGACCGCCCCCACCATGCAAACCGGCAGATTAACATACCTACGTCATCGGAGACACGTGGGGCATATACACTATCAATATATCTGACGCCCTCGAGTATCTCCATGTGACTATTTTTTTTACATTTTTGAAAGCCTGTAGACGCTCCCCCCACCGGTGGAAGGGTATCATATAACCTTTTTTCTTTCTAACATCTAATCTTCAAAATCCAATAGGTCCCCACGACGCTCGAGTAAATCCCCATTTAGCATCGTGGACTCCCCTACTATTAGTAAAAAGCTCAATAATTTTGAACTTCCATAATGAAACCATAATTTTAAACACAAAATGGGTACTTTGACACATTTCTGAGAAACGAATAAAAGTTTTTCTTTTAATGAGGTGTTGTCGATTCTAAAATTTATTGATTAACAGTACCCGAGAAGCAAACAAAATCTTCGGTCAGGGAGGGGTGAAAATTACTAATATTTTGTATGCATTACCATTAGCAGCTAGGACCTAAAAACTAATTTAATGTTTTTTTGAACTTTTTTTTACATTTCTGTTACAATAATCACAATCACAATACTTCAAACGAAGAGTACCCCAGAAGCAGCTGAATTATTGTGTCGGGCAGGAGTGTATTACTTAATTACCATTAGCGGTTGGGATCAACTTTCCTGATATAACTGGGATAGCATTCGTTCAAGTAGTATAGAAAGAAAACTGTAGTAGTTGAAAACAAGACATTTTAAATTATTTTTATGGCCAATGATTTTGCAGCTGTATTTTTAGATATTTCCAATATTTGTAAAAAAAATTGCAAATTAGCATCCAGTCTTACGGAAAACACACACAAATTTAGTCTTATTGGGGGGCCTTTTCACCCTAGAAAATAAGCTTTATTCTGGTTGGTTGAGCATCTCAAAGGGTGACTGGGGGGTGTTCATCCCCAATTTTTTCAGTCGTGTTGGTCTTGTGTAAGGTGAAATCGACTTTTGTGAATTAACGAATTTCCTACTACGGTTAGCAAACAGTGGTTGTTTGATTTTTTTTATCTGTCATTGCGTGTTCTTGTAAAAATTGCAAATTAGCATTGAGTCTTACGGAAAACAAACACAAATTTAGTCTCATTGGGGGCCTTTTCACCCTAGAAAATAAACTTTTTTCTGATTGATTGAGCGTGTCAAAGGTGACTAGGGGGTGTTCATCCCCAATTTTTTCAGTCGTGTTGGTCTTGTGTAAGGTGAAATCGACTTTTGTGAATTAACGAATTTCCTACTACGGTTAGCAAACAGTGGTTGTTTGTTTTTTTTTATCTGTCATTGCGTGTTCTTGTAAAAATTGCAAATTAGCATTGAGTCTTACGGAAAACAAACACAAATTTAGTCTCATTGGGGGGCCTTTTCACCCTAGAAAATAATCTTTTTTCTGATTGGTTCAGCGTCTCAAAGGGTGACTAGGGGGTGTTCATCCCCAATTTTTTCAGTCGTGTTGGTCTTGTGTAAGGTGAAATCGACTTTTGTGAATTAACGAATTTCCTACTACGGTTAGCAAACAGTGGTTGTTTGATTTTTTTATCTGTCATTGCGTGTTCTTGTAAAAATTGCAAATTAGCATTGAGTCTTACGGAAAACAAACACAAATTTAGTCTCATTGGGGGGCCTTTTCACCCTAGAAAATAAGCTTTTTTCTGATTGGTTTAGCGTCTCAAAGGGTGACTAGCGGGTGTTCATCCCCAATTTTTTCAGTCGTGTTGGTCGTATGTAACGTGAAATCGACTTTTGTGAATTAACGAATTTCCTACTACGGTTAGCAAACAGTGGTTGTTTGATTTTTTTTATCTGTCATTGCGTGTTCATGTAAAAATTGCAAATTAGCATTGAGTCTTACGGAAAACAAACACCAATTTAGTCTCATTGGGGGGCCTTTTCACCCTAAAAAAATAAGCTTTTTTCTGATTGGTTTAGCGTCTCAAAGGGTGACTAGGGGGTGTTCATCCCCAATTTTTTCAGTCGTGTTGGTCTTATGTAAGGTGAAATCGACTTTTGTGAAATAACGAATTTCCTACTACGGTTAGCAAACAGTGGTTGTTTGATTTTTTTATCTGTCATTGCGTGTTCTTGTAAAAATTGCAAATTAGCATTGAGTCTTACGGAAAACAAACACCAATTTAGTCTCATTGGGGGGCCTTTTCACCCTAGAAAATAAGCTTTTTTCTGATTGGTTTAGCGTCTCAAAGGGTGACTAGGGGGTGTTCATCCCCAATTTTTTCAGTCGTGTTGGTCTTGTGTAAGGTGAAATCGACTTTTGTGAATTAACGAATTTCCTACTACGGTTAGCAAACAGTGGTTGTTTGATTTTTTTATCTGTCATTGCGTGTTCTTGTAAAAATTGCAAATTAGCATTGAGTCTTACGGAAAACAAACACAAATTTAGTCTCATTGGGGACCTTTTCACCCTAGAAAATAAGCTTTTTTCTGATTGGTTTAGCGTCTCAAAGGGTGACTAGGGGGTGTTCATCCCCAATTTTTTCAGTCGTGTTGGTCTTCTGTAAGGTGAAATCGACTTTTGTGAATTAACGAATTTCCTACTACGGTTAGCAAACAGTGGTTGTTTGATTTTTTTATCTGTCATTGCGTGTTCTTGTAAAAATTGCAAATTAGCATTGAGTCTTACGGAAAACAAACACAAATTTAGTCTCATTGGGGGCCTTTTCACCCTAGAAAATAAGCTTTTTTCTGATTGGTTTAGCGTCTCAAAGGGTGACTAGGGGGTGTTCATCCCCAATTTTTTCAGTCGTGTTGGTCTTATGTAAGGTGAAATCGACTTTTGTGAATTAACGAATTTCCTACTACGGTTAGCAAACAGTGGTTGTTTGATTTTTTTTGTCTGCCATTGCGTGTTCTTGTAAAAATTTCAAATTAGCATAGAGTCTTACGGAAAACAAACACAAATTTAGTCTCATTGGGGGGCCTTTTCAACCTAGAAAATAAGCTTTTTTCTGATTGGTTGAGCGTCTCAAAGGGTGACTAGGGGGTGTTAATCCCCAATTTTTTCAGTCGTGTTGGTGATGTTCTAAGGTGAAGTCGACTTTGTGAATTAACGCATTTCCTAAAACGTGAGCAAAAAGTGGCAGTTGAATTTTTTCTGACGTTATTAAGTCTCCAATATTTGTAAAAATTGTAAATTAGCATTGAGTCTTACGGAAAACACACACAAATTTCGTCTTATCGAGGGGCCTTTTCAGCCCTCGAAAATAAGCTTTGTTCTGATTGGTTGATCGTCTCGTAGGGTGAGACTATAAAAGGGGGTGTTCATTCCCAATTTTTTCAGTCGTGTTGGTGATGTTCTAAGGTGAAGTCGACTTTGTGTGGACAACGCCTTTCCCAAAACGTGAGCAAAAAGTGGCAGTTCAATTTTTTCTGACGTCATTAAGTTTCCAATATTTATAAAAATTGTAAATTAGCATTGAGTCTTACGGGAAACACACACAAATTTCGTCTTATCGAGGGGCCTTTTCAACCCTCGAAAATAAGCTTTGTTCTGATTGGTTGATCGTCTCGTAGGGTGAGACTATAAAAGGGGGTGTTCATCCCCAATTTTTTTCAGTAGTGTTGGTGATGCTCTAAGGTGAAGTCGACTTTTGTGAATTAACGCATTTCCTAAAACGTGAGCAAAAAGTGGCAGTTCAATTTTTTCTGACGTCATTAAGTCTCCAATATTTGTAAAAATTGTAAATTAGCATTGAGTCTTATGGAAAACACACACAAATTTCGTCTTATCGAAGGGCCTTTTCAGCCCTAGAAAATAAGCTTTGTTCTGATTGGTCGCGCGTCTCCTAGGGTGAGACTATAAAAGGGGGTGTTCATCCCCAATTTTTTCAGTCGTGTTGGTGATGTTCTAAGGTGAAGTCGACTTTGTGTGGACAACGCATTTCCCAAAACGTGAGCAAAAAGTGGCAGTTCAATTTTTTCTGACGTCATTAAGTTTCCAATATTTATAAAAATTGTAAATTAGCATTGAGTCTTACGTGAAACATACACAAATTTCGTCTTATCGAAGGGCCTTTTCAGCCCTAGAAAATAAGCTTTGTTCTGATTGGTTGATCGTCTCGTAGGGTGAGACTATAAAAGGGGGTGTTCATCCCCAATTTTGACAAATTTTTCCTAGAAACGTAAAACATTTTTCTTGGAATTAGTTAAAAGGTTGAATAAAAGGGAGTACCCTTCACCCATTTCTTCGGTCGTGTTGTTGCTTTTGTGAGGTGAAGTCGATTTTGTATATTGTTTAGAGGTTTCCTAAAACGTAAGATAATCAGTCTATGTACATTTGCCAACGGTTTATTTAATAATTTAGCAACCCCTATTAACCTTGAAGCAAACCCAGTTCTCTAGGTTGAAGTACGCACACAAATTAGAAAAAGTATTCCTTTCTAGGTTAACCTAAGGAGAAGGACGTCTACGACGCCGGTTGGTGAGATAAAAAAAAAGGACAGTTAGGGTGAGTTTTTTTCAGATTGGAACGGAAAACATAAATTTCGTCGAGACCTGTTCCCGGAAATAAGCTTATCTGGTTGAGCATCTCGAAGTCGAAACTTAAACCATGCCTGCGACAGCTTTACTGAAGGCCTTATACATAAAGATAACTAGTATATTGAGCCTACTTCAATCATCATATAGTGGTGAAACTGTGCAACATGGCCTGCGTCAATGTACCAAGGCAGTTCGCCATATTAAGCACCAACTAAAATCGGCAAAGACCGTTGGAGAGAAGCAGAAACTTATAACAACATTGGCAAACGTGAAAACACTGCGAACCCAAATTAAACAAGAAATTAAACGAGGAGCTGGAACATCTAATAAAGAAACGGCAAAAAATCGTGTGAGTTGGGGCGATTTGCAGTCAGCATTTGCCTGCCGCATTCGCACTGGAGTCATCTCTAACCTTAAGCACAAGGACCCCGGCGAATTCCTCAACGACTGTTGTGCTTTATTCAAGCGTCGTGTTGTGAACGCCTTAAAAAATGAAGAAGCAGTCAAAATAAATGCAGTGTTCGGTGGACTATTTGTTCTGGAGAAGGCCGACAGGGTTATTGAGGAGATGAAATATTTTACGACACCCAACGCTCCGGTCTACCGAGATACCGACTTAAATCAATGGTTCAAACAACATATAACAACGCCGATTTTGCTGCATCTTGAAGAATTTCAGGAAAGGGAATCTGGTTGGGCACTGAAAGCTATTGTGAACTTGGGGGTAAATATAAATAAGTTTACTCCCCTGTTAGGGTCATCGTACATAGAGTTGCCCGAACCAATCAAAATAAAAAAGGCGTGTGCCAACGTGAAGAACGAGGATGACCTTTGCTTTGCTTGGGCTGTGACTTCCGCTTTGTATCCAGTTGCGAAAGACCCCCAGCGAACAACCAAGTACCCCCACCCATCATCTGTTTTGCATTTGAATGGAATACGTTTTCCAATGACCATTAAACAGATCCCAAAATTCGAAAAACTGAACAACATGTCCATAAATGTTTACAGTCTGCGAAAGCATCGAAACAAGCTTCACACCTTACCTATTTACATGACTAAAAATAAAGTAGACAAACACGTTAATCTTCTAATGGTACAGAATATTTATTATGATGAAGATCATAAAGAAGGAAGTAATGATAGCTCACCTATTCGGTATCATTTTTGTTGGATCAAGGACCTCTCTCGTCTTGTTTCAACTCAGCTGAGCAAGTGTAATGGAAAAAAATTCATCTGCGATCGATGCCTACATTACTTCTATTCTGAGGAAAAACTAGCAACACATTACGAAGATTGCAAAAGTATGAATGACTGCAAAGTTAGGATCCCAAGCGAAGATCGTAAACTCCTTAAATTTACTAATTACAAAAATAAAGAGAAGGTTCCCTTCATAATTTATGCAGATATAGAAAGCCTCCTTAAAGCAACAGATGATTATAACAAATACCAAGAACACGTACCTTGCAGCGTTGGTTACTATGTCAAATGCAGTTACGATGACAGCTTGTCGTTCTACAAGTCATACACTGGGCTGGATTGCATGGAATGGTTTTCTAAAGATCTGAGAGGAGTGGCTGAGGATATAGAGACAGTTTTTCTGTGCCCTATACCGATGGACACGTTAACAGCGGTGCAAAAAATGGGCTTTAATCTTTCGACAATGTGTCACATGTGCGAAAAACCCTTTACATCAAAACAGAAGAAAGTCAGAGATCATTGCCATCTAACGGGGAAGTTCCGAGGCGCTGCCCACGAAGATTGTAATATAAATTACCAAGACACTCACGTTGTACCAATAGTACCCACAATCTATCGGGTTACGATGCACATTTTGTGATTAAGAGCATAGCCAAGGATATTGAGGGACGCGTAGAGTTGTTTCCTAAAAATAAAGAAAAATATATATCGTTCACCAAACATATTCCTGAAAATCTAGTGAAATTTCGATTTATCGATAGTTTCCGTTTTATGTCTGCAGGATTAGATTCTTTAGCCTCAACTCTTTCCGAGTACCCAATCCTCAGAGATAATTTCTCTGAACTCCCCGAATCACGTTTTAAACTTCTAACACGAAAAGGTGTATTCCCATACGATTTTATGGATTGTATGGAGAAATTAGACTGCACTCAACTACCTTCCAAAGAGTGTTTTTACAACAAACTTGAGGAGAGATCGATATATCAAAAAGAGTATGTCGATGCACAGAAAGTGTGGAAAGAATTTGAGTGCAAAACTTTAAAGGATTATGCTAACCTATATCTAAAAACTGATATATTACTTCTAGCTGATGTATTCGAAGCATTTAGAGCTAGCTGTATGAGAACTCATAAACTAGATCCCGCTCACTACTACACATTACCTGGGTACACTTGGGATTCGATGTTAATGTATACAAAAGTGGAGTTGGAGTTGATAACGGATATCGACCAAGTAATGTTTGTCGAGAAAGGAATACGTGGGGGCCTCAGCCAATGTTCTAAACGACACGCCACTGCCAATAATAAATACATGCCCAACTATGACCCACAGAAACCTACAACATATTTAAGCTACTTTGATGTTAACAATCAATATGGATGGGCTATGTCGCAGGCTCTTCCCTTCGGTGGATTTAGATGGTTAGATGATAGGGAGATTCAGGGGCTCAATATTGAAAAATTGGCGGACAATTCTAGCACTGGGTATTTCCTAGAAGTTGATCTAGAGTATCCCGAGGCCCTTCACGATCAACACAAAGATATTCCTTTTTGTCCAGAACATAGACAAGGGAGTAAAACAGAGATAAAACTAATGGCTACCCTTTACACCAAAGAAAAATACGTGATACATTACAGAGCGCTTAAACAGGCTCTGAATCACGGTTTGGTCTTGAAGAAAACCCACAGAATTTTAAAGTTTAAACAGTCACCTTGGTTAAAAAGCTATATAGATCTCAACACCAAACTCCGCACACAAGCAACTAGTGCATTCGAAAAAGATTTGTATAAACTACTAAACAACGCTGTCTTTGGTAAAACAATGGAAAATGTTCGGAAACATTCTGTGGTAAAGCTGCTCAATAAGTGGGAAGGACGATATGGTGCTGAGGCATTTATCGCAAAACCGGAATTTAAAACGGCGACTATTCTTGAAGAAAACCTCGTAATAATTGAACTAAATAAATTGGAAGTATATCTTAACAAACCGATATACGTAGGAATGGCAATTTTGGATTTAGCGAAAACTACTATCTTTGATTTTCACTATGGATATATGAAGCCCGAATTTGGAAATAACTGCACGATTTTATATACAGACACAGATTCATTAATATATGAAATTCGAAACAAAGATATTTATGAGGTAATTCGTAGAGATTGTCACAAGTATTTTGATACTAGCGATTTCCCCCCAGAAAATCATTACGGCATACCACTTGTCAACAAAAAGGTACTAGGAATGATGAAAGAAGAAAACAATGGGTGTATTATGACTGATTTTGTGGGACTGCGATCTAAAATGTACACATTAAAAATTTTAAGAACCATAAAAGATGAGCAAAACCAGAAGTTGAAGTTGGAGAAAGATGGCTTTACACAGGATGAAATCCTAGAAGTTCTGAAAGAAGGGGGAATTACTAAAAAGATAAAGGGTATTAAAAAGGGAGTTATAAAGAGAAAAATAAATTTTGAGGACTATGTTCAATGTCTAGAGGAAAATATTGAAAAATCTGTAAATCAAAATTTAATCAAATCAGAGAAGCATAACGTATACTCTGTTACACAAGAAAAAATCGCTCTAAGCCCTCACGATAACAAACGAAATATTTTACCAACAAGTTATGAAACACTCCCGTGGGGTCATTATTCGCAAATGCAAATAGAATAGAATTGTATTTGTTATGAACTCTAATAAAAATTTTATTAAAGGATGGAGGAAAATTATAAGAAAATCACCTGCCAACCATGACGTAAATGATGAGTTTTTTATTTTATTTAAAAAGTTAATGTTAAAAACCAGATAGGGTTTAAAGTATTGTTACTAGTTATATAGGTTTAGAATTGTATTATAGATTTTAAATATAATAAAACCTATTGTTAAATGTAGGATAATTTGACTAATTATAGTATAAGTTTTAATGTACAGTTATATAAATTTAGTGCTTTAGTGCTTTAAATATTTTGCTACCAGCGATTCATCAGATATGGTATACTGGTAAAATGGATAAAACAATGGGTGACTGAGTCTGTAATCACAATTTGATATGGAAACATGGGGAAACTGAGGAGGAAATATCTAAGGGTCGTAAATAAAGCAAAGGGAAGAGATCCATCACCAACGAAAATCGCAGTGTCACAGAGACGTTTTGAACATGGGGCCATTTTTCATAAATATCTAGTTAAAATAATTTACTAGTTAACATAAGAATATTTAAAGTTAGAACGTACTGCATTATACATCAATTATCTTTAATAATTTTTTTTAAATAAGATGTTGTTTGATTAAACATGGATTAGGCCTACTGGGGAAACCATGTAAAAAAAACGCACTTCGCATTCTACCTCTAGGGTGGTGGGGAAACGAATGCATATGAACCATGCTGCTTGACACAATTTTTAAAAAACACCCAATAAAATAAAAATTTACCTATGATATTTATAATATCCTTAATTTGAAAATAATTAATATTTTCGTTTGCCATTAAAACGGATTAAAACATATAGAACTGTTTTTCCGATTTTTGTTGATCGCTAAAGGTATGCAGCTAGGTGTGAAACAAAAATTTAAATTAAGATGCTTAACGTGTCGCTAATGCGTTGTTATCGTTTCGTTAACGCGTTGTTAACGTTTCGTTGACGCGTTGTTAATGTTCCGTTGACGCGTTGTTATCGTTTCGTCGACGCGTTGTTAACTTTTCGTTAACGCCTTGTTAACGTTCGTTGTTAACGTCTCGTTAACGCGTTGTGAACGTTTCGTTAACGCGTTGTTAACGTATCGATAACGCGTTGTTAACGGGTTGATAACGTTTTGTTACTGCGTTGTTAACCTTTCATTATCGCATCATAATTTAATAGTGATAAAAAACGGATAGAACTGTTTTCAGATTTTTGTTGATCGCTGGAATGTATGCAACTAGGTGTGAAATTGTCTGCAAATTGTTTTCTGAACTTTATGTAATTTTTCCCCTCTATAGCAACCTGCAACTGGGTCGTTGAAGCAAAGATGTTTGGTAGCACCCGGTGTTTAGAGGTTTTTGCAAATGTATCTGACATCGGGTTTTGCCTAATTTCTTGCTATATCATCAATGGAAACGTAATTCAAAATGTTTGGTAACATCCGAGGGATACCACCGAGCGATCGGGATGGATGAGTTTCAATGTTTCCTCTCGGGGTACTTTTGGTAAGTATTACACAATTTTATAGTTAGAATGCCTTATTAAGCAAACACTTTTTTTGGGGGACAAGCTAGGTCATCGCTTGTCTTACAGCTATGACGTATTTTGGAGACAATAGAAAGTTTGACACCTGGTGTTTAAAAATATTTTCGTTTCCCAGGGCAAAGTAGATTGAACTGGGACGTTGATTTTAGCAAATATTAGTCACGTTTGTGCAAAGGGCTAGTGTTTTATGGTTTTGAGCGAAATCAGTAGCATTTCTTGTCCCGTGTCGGACGTGTATCTAGTTGATTTTTGACACCTGTTTTTTTTCTTGTCCCCTATCAGTTAACAGACTGATATATTAAAGTGTATGAAAAAGATATAAATCAGGATATATTTTTTTCTTACATTACTTTCTTCTCTAGCTCGGCATTTCGTTCTAGAACACACATACTTGCATTAACAGTCAGTTCTTATTTCAGCATTGTCCGAGGAATTTTATTGACATGAAAAAGCACCTTTCTCCACATTATTGATGTTTAAACAGCTTGCATTTCTGCAGGCCACATAATATTCTCTAACAATAAAGTCGGTATTTTTATCCAGGCGCAAATAGGTTGGCGTATAGTTTTATTTGAATGTTTTTGGATCAGAGAAAGCGCTAAAAAAGTCGGGGATATCCGTAGCTCGCTGTGTAATATTATATCTCGAAGGTCACGGCTGCCGCGTGATTTCTCAGTATTCCAGACAAGTCATAACAAAACTTTGTTGTATATTATAAACGCAAAAATAACTCGGAATAAAAAAATGTTCTGGGTGTTGGTCTACCGGCTGAATAATCGTCGAGGTTGATGATTTAGTTGGGTGGAATCGCGGCCATTTTTGTCCACCCCCGGCTTGAAGGTCGCGGTTGGACACTGGGCGAACCGTCGCCGCGGGCTGGCGGTTTGACAATGACCTCGCGCTGGGGTCAACCCCTCGGACATCTTCGGCACCCTTCGGATTAGCGCAGGGTACAGACCCTAGTCGGAGCGTTCTGATTGGTCGGGGTCTTGGCGGGGGGCGTGGCGTGGGAGTGGAGGGGGTAAGTTTGGTCACGTTTTTACCACGTTTTAGGCCCCATAAGAAATACATGGGGAAATTGCGCTAGAACTCTTATAGCCTATCTACTAATAGTCTACGCAAGACTCCGAGGAACCACCTTGTTTCTTCACCAGAAATACTAGAGAAGTCCATGGGCTCTGCTATGGTTCGATGACTTTCTTTGTGCCATTTCCTCCAACATAGTTGCGACTTCGTGCTTAGTAAGAGGTATACTTTGAGGAGCCTATTTAATTGGAGCACTGCTACCAGTACTTATCCTGTGCTGTAACAAATTCGTGCTACCAAAATCGGCTTCAGACGTCGTAAACACATCAAGATGTTCTTCAATTAGTCATCGCAGGTGGCGCTGCTAGTCTATAGTTAAGTAGGCATCAGCTCCGTCAATCATCAGCTTTAGACTCTCTGGTAGGGGCTATGGAACTTGAAAGGGCACAACCTGCCTTCCCACAACTGCCTGAACTTGCTGGCATAACCAAATCTTCTCACATATGCTTAAATTTTGCTCTTAGTTCTTCAGGTTAGCAATCCGCACAAATATTGCATGCCCTCTTTTGGTGGCCAGCGTCTTTGCAGTTAATATACCTATTTTATACAGCCCGCATTCTCCTTCGTTGTTCTACAATAATGGTTACACCATTTAGTCCATCGTGATAACATTTTCTGAGTTAGCCGGAAACGTAATATTTTCATAAGCAGTCACAGATGGGTTAACCGGAATTTCTTCGCCAGTAGCCAAATTCTACAATGTGGTTTGGTGGTGGTGCAATTCTGCAGAGGGTTGGGCTTCACCATGGTTTGACTGGAACCAGTTTCCACCACATTGTCACGTTCTCGGACGCAGATATTTCCTGGAACTATCAAGCTGTCTCCAGAATTCGGCCGCAGGTTCCTAGCCAGCTTCCGGTCCTTAAAGCTGGTCACTGGGAGTTTTCCTGCTTCTGGCCATTAACAAAACTGGGGCACTGGCGTTTCAAATGCCCCTCCACTCCGCAGTTCCAACAGCGCAGTGGTGAACTTGTTCGACCACCCATTGGTCGTTCTTTGTACGTTTTCTGGGTGTTTTGGTTTGAACGTTGTTTGGGATTTGTTTCTAGTATTTTGTTTTAAGTTTTTCATGCGCACAGTGTGCTTTTTTCTAGGAGCATATTTCGTTTGGGTTTTTTTCGTTTGCCGTTCTTTCTGGTTACCCGCCGATATATTCGAAAACGACAAAATGGAGACCTGTGTGAATAATTTGAAAAAGAATTTATTGTGCGATAAATCTGAAATTGAGATGTACAAGAAATATTGGAAGACAGAATTTGAGAGTTAACAAAGTAAACACCCAATATGGTGACAAAATCCGTGTTCACAATTTGGCTATGGGACACAATTTGTAGAAAATATACGTGGAGTTAGACAAATTAAAAACGGCGCTACCTAATTAATAAGATGAATGGCGAAAGGTACCTATTTTATGCGAAGCTTGGTTCCAGTCGGATGGACTACAAACTACAAAAATCGAATTTGTTGTAGATCCTTGAATGCTCGAAGGATGGATAAGGTGCCACCTGAGGTGGTTGATTTCCTCGTAGAGTATATGGGAACCACGTGCGACCAAGAAAACCGACAAAATGGGCAAATGAAACCGTCAAATAAATAATAGGGCCTAAAGAAATACGATCTGTGACCCTGCGCCACGCGATTGCGAAAACAGGCGCTCTTTTTGGATAAAAATACGGCTTTTATTCGGTTCAGTGGTTCGTGGTCGACGGCATTGTCTTATTGAATCCCCAAAGCTGTCCAAAACTAAGCAACCTGCAGATCTACAATACTTAACAACCCAAGAAAATTGCAAATAATATCACATAACAATTCAAAAATATTAGGTAAAGCCTGCAAACAAAATTAATAAATAAGGAGAAAGATTTTCACGGATTATTAGAATCTACTGGCAGATAACAGGGCTAACAATATTAATAATAATAATAATAATAATAATGTTTATTCGTTAAAAACTATTACAAAGCAAATACATAATAACACAACTAAATGAATAAATATAATGTGTTGGTAAATAAGTTGGTTGCTCACAGAAGCAGAAAACTTCTTGTACGTGAGTAAGGCATTAACATAGCCAATAACCGAGACAATAGTAGGAAGGAAAGTCACATATCGGTAAAAAATTTCACATATCGGTAAAGAAGTTTAAGCTGGGTCATATCTTGTCACAATCATATTTTCTGTATACTACATAATATATTTCTACATTCCAGACAGCTCTCAAAACTAATTAATTAATAATTTGGATAACTATTATCCGTATACAGAGATTGGTCAATTTTGGGGTCATGTATATATGTGAAAATCTGCCATTTTTTAAATCTTATTATTAATTACATTATGGAATAATATTCGATCTGTCTTTTGAAACCATAATTTAAGTTCTAGTGTGAATAATTTTATATTTGAAATATATTTTAGCTCCAGAGGCATGATATTGTAAAGCTTTGGTCCTAGGTATATCAAACTCTTCTGCAAAGTGGTGTACAGTGGCGTGCCCAGAAATTGTGTCTGGGGGAAGGGTTCGGGGGTTAAGCGAATGGGGAGGGAGAATGGGAGGGGGGGGGGAGAAAAATCTAAGACTGGTAGTTAAAAAATATACTAAAAATAAAAAAAAACTATTCTTAAAAAGGAACAAAACTGATTTGAATAAACCTACAATCCAAAATCAAGTTTTCGTTTTTTGGATTTGGACTTGGACTAAGAGTTTCGACTACTATCCGACCTGAAAACATCCCATATAGCATCTAATATTTTTTTAATATACAAAATAAGTTCCTAATTTTACGAAATATGTTTAGTAAGTGCATATAATATAACCAAGATATTTGTTAAGCGCAGATACAAATATATTATATGAATGTAAAATGATGTATATTTCCACAATATCTTGTGTAACATATTCCTAACTTAGTGGTTCTTATAAATATTTACAAATTGAACATTTAACTTAAGTACATTACAGGCACGTTCAGCTTAGGAATGTGCAATTTTGGAATATTGCTGGAACATGTTAAATAGTATATTCATACAGCAAATATCTTATGAATGTTCACAAATGGTTGTATAAAAGACATTCACGATATACTTATCTTATCAATGTTCACGAGTGGCGATAACTGGAATATCATGACGTCACCGAGATTCTAGCTTACACTATTTTTAGCTAATATTTCCAAGTACGTCGATGGCTCAGTTGGTCAGAGCGTTGAACTTGTAAATCGATGGTCGTAGGTTCGAACCCTCCACCCGACGTTAGCGTTTTTATTTTATTTTATAATTTACACGTGAATATTAAATGGATATACATAGAACATACAAATTTCAAACTAATCTTCAATGAATATTTGTGGATATTTATAATACGTGAAATAGTACCTTCAAAAGGCAAACACCTGAATGTTGCCTGAATGTTCAGATAATGTTTCTACAGTTTTTATGAATATTTCTACAATATGCATGTTCTCTGAAAAAATATTATCAGAATATTCCGCCAATGTAATTTTGCTATATGGGATTAGCCTCGCGACACCGCGGCGAGTTATTTTCCCGAAAACCTGTTTGCCCCGAGTCCTGATTAACCCCAGCGCAGCGTCCCGATTCGTCCCATTTGACGGTACAGATGTATTTGATCATCTGTATTCTGTACCCCTACCCCTGTAGCTACGCCGCAGTGTGCATTTGTATTAGCTCATAAAAGATAACATTTTTGTTTAATAGAGTAGTTTAGTAGAGAAGTTTTTCGATTTTTCTTTTGTTTTCCATTTTTTTCTTCACTTTTCGTTTGAAAATTTAACCTGCTTGGGGGGGGGGTTGAACCCCCGAAACCCCCCCCCCCATGGGCACGCCACTGGTGGTGTATGGGTGGTCAGTTAAGTACGTTCTAGAGGTATTTTTTGTTTTGGATATTCAAAAGAATCTTTTGACAATATAGCTGGCGTGTATCAAGAACTTTACTACACCTGTATAGATCATTATGAAAAGGTAAGTTTCTTCTTATATATATTATTATCCTTAATATCCATCTTTGTAGTACATCTATTTTTTCCAGGTAACAGTCATTGACTGCCCCCCATCCCAGGATTCCATATAGCAGCAGTGATTGAACTAAATAGAAATATATGGTTTTTAGGTAAGTTACATTCAAAAACTGCGCTATAGGTATCTAAAACGCCCAATCAGTCCTCTAACTTTCCTTGTCAGATCTTCGACATGAAGGTCCCATCTCATGTGGCTATCAATTTTAATTCCAAGATATCTGACAGATTTAGCTTCGGGTATTGATGATTTTTTATCTATAATAAGGTCACCCATGTGCGGCAAATTACTGGCATATGAGGTGAAACATAAATAGTTAGTTTTCTCAATATCCAATGTCAGTTTGTTTCCTTGGAACCATTTTTTTATTACCAAGAAGTCGGATTCTGCTTTTTGTTTTAGATTAGACCAGCTGTTCGATTCATAATACAGAGCAGTGTCGTCAGCTGAAAATAGTGCCATTTAGCTTAATATTTAAGAGATTATTCATGTATATTATGAATAGCAATGGTCCTAGGACGATTCCTTGAGGGACCCCATATGTAACTGTTCTTTCATCACTGATAATGTCATCAATACCTACTTGCTGTTGTCTGTCCGTCAGGTAACTCTTTAATATGTCATATATTTTCCCTCTTAGGCCGCAATGACGCAATTTGTCTAGAAGTCTCTTGTGGCACACAGTGTCAAATGCCTTTAAAAGGTCTACAAAGATGCTCAATGCGGGTCGTCTGTTGTCGATTGCATCATGTATTTTTGACGTTAAAGCGCATAGAGCATCTTCCGTCGACCTACCCTGCCTGAAGCCATATTGGCGGTCCGAAATGACACCGTGTTTATCCAAGAATTTAGTAATACGTCTTTTTAGGAGTTTCTCTATAATTTTTGATATTGTAGGTATTAAAGATATTGGCCGACGCATACTTCAAGACCGTGACATGGCTTTACATCAATCGTGCGGCGAGAGTAATCTATACAAAAATCTCGAGTCCTGCCCTGCGCCGGGATCGATACGCAGCCCCGGTCACTCTTCGGCGGGCTGGCCCGACATTCTTACAAGAGCAATTACCGAAAGCCACTTTGTCGCCTCCAGCACGGCTACAGGCCGCTCGCCCTTACAAAAACCACATAATTTACAGTCAATAAAGCCGAGGACGTTTTCATTTATTATCCTCTCGCCTCGGGGTAGGAACTGGCATTAGGCCGACAGTCGGTGCCCTTTTTATTGCTACGAACTCGCACATCTCGCTTTATTTAACGTGCAAATAAAGAAAGCCCGGTCGAAATAAAATCTCATTGCTGTCGCGACCTGACAAGAACGACTGTGGTTCCTATGGGCATGTTATAACGACAGTTTCGGCCCAGCTATCCAAACTGGTTATATGACTCGATTATCGACACCAAGGAATAAAACATACATTTAAAACTATTTACTTTAGTTTATTAGAAACGTGAGAATTGTTTATAAATAATTGACTGAAATTTTTTAACAATAAAAAATTGTGAAATGTTTTACAATAAAAGTGTCCGTCAGGATTCAATCTATATGGAACAACTGTAAGTTTTAAAATTAAATCAAAGTGAATTGTTGCGAGGCGATTAAGAAAGTCCAAAACAACTTAGCACTGCACGAGACTTGTGAACGTTATAAACCAATGTCTATTCTTTTGCACGTACGATGTTAAGAATGGAACGCTTTAACTAAAGGAACACCTTACATGTAGGTACGTCTGATTCCTCCAGGAGTAGCCCACAATACTCCACAGGGTATCGTATAAGTTTCCGAACCCAGGTGCCGATTACGTCCCGACCAGCCTGCGACCAAGCACTGACAGTCCCACAGCCACTATACAAGCGTGCGATGGAAGTACCTCAGTATCTCAGGGTTTCTTTGCCAAGTGAAGCTGTGGATGCTTACGCTTGTGGTCAGCAGATGGCAAGGCTTGGACGGACGGCTAGGTAGCTCGGTGTACGTACCCGGTGCGGTTGTGCATGAAAGAATAAATCGGGCAGATTAGACTGTGCTCCGACCTTAAATAAGTACTGCTAATGTCTCACAGTTTACAAAGAAAAAACTTAAACACGTTACTTAAAATCTGACAATAAATTAGTTAAATAAAAAAGTACTTTAATTCCCTTACTGTATATTCATGAATACACTTCCCCCCAGTATATTAAATGAAAATGCAAAATACAGACTCGACTTGACTAACTGCGAGCCAAAGAGAAATAAAAAATAATGGTTCAATGAAATGAGGTCACGATACTGTTAAAATGACTTAAACTTGCAAAAATATTAATTGAATAAACCTGAAATAGCTCTCATTTGGTCTTGGACTAACAAATTTCGTGCTATAAAAATATTGAGTACGACCAAACAAAAAACACGGTCAAGCAATCGAACCCTGTGTGCTAGGGACCCATGTGATTACCGACAAAAAGGTACCCAAACTTAATCGAGCAGCACAGATCAGGACAAGGCAGCCACGCTTATTTCTTGATCGAGATCAAGAAAGAGGCGTGCGAATATATACAAATATGGATTTACCAAAAATTATAAAGACATAATAATTTTACAATAACTCACATGCAATTTGTACCAGCTCTGTCCGGTGCCTTTGCTCCCAAAATACCGAAAAAACGCAGTCGGCCGCAACCGCTACACGCGTCCCTTAACCTACAAAATGGCAGTCCTTCGACGTCCTCGAAAATCCCAAAAATCTCAAAAGCCGGTGATCCACATGAAAAGACAAAAATAAACCATAAGTTGTTTACACCAAAACTAAATACAGCAAATAAGCACAAAAGATTACAAAAAGATAGTATCAGGGCGGCGGCGATAAAGATGGATTAAACTCCGAATACCAATGCACCCGATGCTACCTTTTACCTGAACCTCTGGTTGAGAGAAAATCCGACAGAAGGCGGGCGACGTCGTTGATGTTCCTTTTAACGGTGTTTTAGCAGAAAACAGATGATGAAAACTGATTAGTGGAACAAACCCAGCCAGTGTACCTGAACAGATTACGTAAGTGCTAACTTAGGTCCAGATGAACCAAGCAAAAGGACCTACCACATATATTACAATGTTGAACGTACCTTGAATCCATTAGAGATGGGTTCCTATTCACTACGTCACACTAAAAATTGATATGAAAAGAGTGGAGAATTCGGATATTCGACTGAATTAAGGTTCGAATTTGCGATTTCAGAATAAATACCCAAAACTATGCGTTGAAAGGTTGATAATAATTATTTAAAAACGTCTTAAGGGAGTTTTATCAAAAAAATTCCGTTACAATGTCGGTGCTTGAGCTAGAACCTCGCATGAGTCCTTTGAGTGGAGGCTTTTGTGTGGAGGGTGTGGTTGTTTGGAAAATAATTGCGGATAAGCATTATTTCAAAGCTATCGAAAATTCTCTAAAACATTTTGGGTGAACCAACTTACAGAAATAATAACAGTTTCATTATAAATATCAGATTATTTCGAAAAAAGCTAACAGCGGCTTTGGCTGAGAATAAAAACGTGTATAAAAAATGAAATTGTTTTGACCATGGAATCCTACGATTTACGGCTCTCTTTGGAGTCCTTTCTGGCCTTCCCGTTCGAACCTAAAAACCCGTTCGCGGACTTCGAGAGTTGACCGCAAGATGGAGCCACCAGCCGTACTCCTGTCAAACACAAAATATAAAGGTTATGTCGCCTTTCTGCCATAAATAAATCATAAATCAGCCGTTGACAAAGGGCGACCAAGAAGTTTTTCATATTTTCGTGTTTCTAAAGTTTATTATTGACTGCTATTATTCCTAGTTACTTCTTTGTATTATTTTTTTATTCTACCTAGTGTTTTAACGAATTCACAGGAATACTTATACCGGAATTGTGCGCCGTTTTTTCGACTAGTGAGCGAATGTGAGCGGTGCTTTGAATTTCTTAAAAAGCTGGGTTCTTTTTACAGGGGCCGTTCTCAGTCAGATTATTTTACAAATAATGCCGCGGTTGTATTTAGTGGCGAATTGCCGTTTTGAGCCTTTGTTTGAATAGGGTTGTTTCCCTCTACCAAATTTTCAAAACAGCGGTGTTAGAAAGGAGCTTGATTAATAAACATGTCTACATTATATACTTAGGCTGTTTTGGGGCACATGTTGCCGAATTCAACGCTGATTTTATCGGTATGAAATAAGAGTACCCTTTTGTTGCAAAATAAAAAGATGCACTAAAACGATGAACCTGAGGGACCAAAAAGATAACCTCAAAAAAGTTATGAGTATAAAACCCATTGTGCTACCCCGCCCCTCCGCCTCTGGTCGATGGGAATGCATTTTTTTACACACAATTGTTGCACTTCAGTTACTAAAAGACTGCACCAAGTTTCATTTCAATTGTACAACTTCTGTAGAAGTTATTATAGTAAATTGTACTTTTATAACCCTGTAACTTTTGTATGCATTTTCGGACCCATGTTTATAGGAAACTTTTTGTTCAAAATTACATTTTCTATTTGTCATATTACGTTGGCACCATAATTTAGAAACCCCCTGTATAATCGGATGTTTGAATTAGCAAGCAGTGAAAAACTGAGCTTTATTGCAATATAAACAGACTGAATTTCCAATACCGCGCCAATGTCCTTTCGGACAAGGGACCCCAGTAGGTATAACTTCGTCCGGCGTACATGACCTGAATATTTTATGCGCAATAAAACAAATTTATCAAGTGACCCCGGGAGTTACCGGAAAGAAAAAGGCTCGAGGGTCGCATTTTTCGCACCTATATAGCTTAATAGACCCTTGTTTATTTCTCACGCTCAATTTATGTTTTTCCGAAACGGCCCCAGTATTAGATACTAAGGCTTCCCATTTCCAATAACTTGTTCGAGGGGAAAGAAATAAGTTTTGAAGGCTTCCATCGTTCTGCTTTTCTTCTTGCGTGTTTTTGCGTTATACCAGACATTCAACGCCAACGACTCGTAATATATTAGGTATTGTAAAAAATGAAGGCAGAAGAATTAATTGGTTTCTGAAAATACCATTTTTTCCGTTATAGGTACTCTTGGGAAAGTACCTACTAATCCTAATAAAGTTTTTTTTTAAGTTTTTGTTAGGTACCTATACCAAATAAGTTACATACTTATAGCATGAAACTTCCTTCGATGCATTTTTTGTGTGACAGGGACCATCTTAATGACGCTTTTGTAAAGGCGTCATAGTGCTTAGAAATACCGAACCTAAGCCCCCTAAACAAAAATTGCAGAAAAACACGACTGGATATTTACGAAAAAGAAAATAAAAAAACACTTCTTGACTAAATGTTGTTTAACGGGGTATCGTAAGGCTGGGGGTTTGAGGCTAGAATAAGCTTATGTCTCAGAACAGTTCAGGGGTATCTCCATGTTGCCAAATTGCCTTACATGATAACTCAAGAAAAAATCAAGCAGCTGCCTAGATTTTATCTTTTTCAAGTCCCACAATATGGATATTTGTCGAAAGGCTAAGTAGTCAATTCCAGTTAACTTGAGCGCATATAATTTCATATCCACGCTATAGATAGGGTATGAAATCAACCAATCACAGTTGTTGAGATTTCCCTGGCACGTGTTAACGTGTTTGCAAAATGAACCAATCGTAGTTAAAATTTTCTCGATGCGTGTTGACGAGTTTGCAAATCAAGCAACCCTTGGAGTTATTGTCAATAGAGTAGTCTCATATCTGTCAAATATTTTTCGCGTAGATATTCTATTTGTTATAAATAAAGGGCGGAATATATGCAAATTGCATATATATATGCATTTTTTGCATATTTTAATCAATTTTACAAAACATTGCATATTTCTGGAAAAACCTAATTTTTGTGCATATTTGCATGTTTTTATATATTTATTATAACCAACATTATGAGAGCCTATACACAACTCGCAGTGTGAAGTGCAAAGTCAAGAAATCCTGAAAAATTCGGATGTAGCTAACCAACTTGTTTTTAATAAAGTTAATTTTAGTTTTATACCAGATATAATCCTTTCATTATAAAGTAGAAATTTAGGTTTAAGCGAATCGATTGATTTTGTTCAAACATTTTCCGCTAAATGTAGAAAGGTTCCCGGTGATGTAGGTATTAAAGTTAGAAAAAAATTATGTGCTACCAGTGGCGTAACCGGAGGGGGGGGGGCTTTGGGAGCTTTACCCCCCTCCCCCAAGATCTGTCACGTGGTATTTATTTCTAAAGTAGAAAGAAATGAAGGGTTCAAATCTTTAATGGCAGTAAAGACTATTTTTGATAGTAAATCATCCAACGAAGTTGCACCTTGGCCTTATCCCTTACTTCCCAAATTAAAGTACTGTCCTATTACATCGCAGATGTTGAGTGAAGCTTTTCTATATATAAACATATTATAGAATATACTATATATATATATACAATTTCAAATTAAAATGTTTTTATAATTCCGTTTTTATATAGGTATTTTACGAGGTATTTTATGTACCTACTTGTTTTCCTTTAATTTTTCTTATTTGGCATAGCATATTTGGCCAAATAAATGCATATTATTGCATATTTTAAGTAAAAATGATGCATATATATGCGCATATTCCGATTGAAATTAAATGCATATATTCCGCCCTTTAGTTATAAATAATTGGAGATTATCGATATTGGTTTAATTTATTTCCATTTGCACTCAGTGTCGGGCCAGTTTTTCGATTGTTCGGTTACGACACGGATGATTCGCTTGACGGCAGTTGGACCTACGTTATGTTTGTAAGTATAATTATTGTCAGCGCGTGTGCCTCTGTAGAACATAGTCAGAGGACTATTTAACCGATATCAAAAGTAGATGGTAGATTGTAAACAGAATGGTTCTCTTTTTTTTTCAATTGACTTTGAGTATTTAGACTAACATTTTTTAATATTTGCCTTTGGAGGATAATTCCTGGGGGGCGTTTACCATTATTATTATTATTGTGTGCATTTATAATTTATTGTTTGCATGTGGACCTTATCTCCTGGGGGCGTTATCATTTTATCATTTGCCTGTGGAACTTATCCCCTGGGGGCATTATCGTTTAACATTTGCCTATGAATCTTATATCTCCTGCGGGGGCATTGTCGATTATCATTTGCCTGTAGAGCTTGTCTCCTGTGGCGATATCGTTTAACATTTGCCAGATTTGCCTATGGAACTTATCTCTTAGGGGCGTTATCGTTTATCATTTGCCTGTGTAGCTCGTCCCCTAGGGGCGTTATTATTTATCATTTGCCGAGATGTTTTCTTAATAGCCGGACCTTCAAATCAATTAATTTTTTTCTGAAATAACCATATTCACAAAGATAAGAGATAAGTTTTAAATAAAAAATATTTTCGAATTCTGGCCTCACTCAAGTATGACTTCTCGAATAACTACTCTGAATTGGCGTATTGTAATGGCTAGCGTTACCTACTTGCTCCTTACCCAGGCGATCAGGGATCATATTCACCCTCATCTTTGCACAAACTATTATACCGGCATGTTAAAATATACAGGGTGTTTCGCATAAGAACCGACATAGAGCAGGAGCATACAGGGGTGCCCAAAATAAGGTGATTTAACGCAATTTACCTCTATACTAAGTTGCATCCCTGAGAAGTTATAGGCCTTGAAATTGGGCTTTGAAATTTCGAAAAAAATCAATATTTCAGTTATTTTTGAATTTGGAAAAACCAAATTTAATACATATAGTGGGTGTACCAAGGGTATTAATCGTCAGAAAACATAGTTCAATTGTACCATTTTAAAGGGTTGATACAGAGTGGTGCACCCTAAAAATGTGACAGAACTTTTTTGTCCGTTAGCGGACTTACAAAATTGTTACTTTGTGTTATGAAGAATTTAATTCTAAAACTTTTTTTACTATTCTTATTTTTCGAAAAACTTTATCGCTTTCGCCAAAAACGCGAATAACTGAAAACACGTATTGGAGATGTGATGTTTAAAATCTTTGAAAATTCAAAAGTTGGCTATGAAATTAAACGTCAAACTTGAATAACAACCATTTAATGGAAAAAGAATAAAAAATTTGGTTTATCCAAGTGCAATTACTTTTTGGCAATTTCAAAGCCCACTTTCAAGACCTATACTTAACTTCTCAAGGGTGCAACTGAGTATAAAGGTAAGTTGCGTTAAATCAAATTATTTTGGGCTCCCCTGTATGCTCTTGCTCTGTGTCGGTTCTTATGCGGAACACTCTGTATTCCTTAATGTGGTGAACCCTCTAGTACAGGTATATTAAATAATTGAAGAAAAAGAGTTCTGGCACACCTAAGTATATATTAAATAATTGAAGAAAAAGAGTTTTGGCACACCTAAGTAGCTATAGACACGAGATTTTTAAAACCCATTTGTCACGAGTTTTCGAGGAATCAGCATTTAGATTAGGAACAATTTTTGAAAAAATTTTAATAATTGACTAGTAATGCTTCATTTTCCATTTTCCATTTTCACCTTAAAAACGTAGTCCATTCGAAAGTTTAGAGCCTTGGATCCAAAACATTTCTGCCAGTCCTTACTCTCATCGTCTTAGATATACAGTTTAAATATGGAAATGGAAGCCTAGTGTATGAGAACTTGTTGGGAATACACATTAACTAAAAAAACACAGTAAGTATTCTCGTACAAAAACATTTGACTGAAAAACGAGCATCCTCATGACGAGTCCTCTGTTGCACCTATATACTATTATATTATTTTCTGTGATAGTTTGAAACCTATGTTGTACCTACAGAGGAAATTGCTGCATATTTTAGTTTGACTAGAAATTTGTGATACCTAGTTGATATAGGATTAGAAGATATTTGTTTGGTATCGATATATTAATTCCCGCAACCAGCATATGCCTTGATACATCGACCGATGCTTGTAACATTATAATATGAAAATATTTAGTTTTAAATTTCGCTGCTAAGGGCATCGACGTGCGTGCCTCATTTCCCTTCGACATTTATCTCGAAGGCCAATAATAAAAATCGAAACGCTGATAGACGTGGTCAAATCTGATAAAGAGGCGGCATACATCAGTGTCGGGAAGAGGGGAGAGGCGAAACTCGAAAATTGATGTGATTTATCATACATTCAGCTCGGAATCGGTGCATATACGGGCCGCACTTCAGATGGGGTTACTCTTACGCCCTTATTCCTAAACATTTATCTACGCTGAACCTACATTGGAATGCCTCCGTCTGATCATGTATCAACCCCACAATTAAACAGTTGTTGAAGTAGCGCCGTGTTTGAGCCTGTAGGTTTTTACCAAAGTTATCAGAGTCCCCATATCCTATTATTTACATTTTTTGCCCTGTTGCCATACACAGATCACAGTCTAATACACGATAATACAGAACGTAGCTTAGTTGCCAGCGAAACACAAGCTTACATAGCTTTATACACACAGAAAAATTCAAAATTAATAATATCAACCTAAAGCAAAACGACATCTCATTGAAAAATTATAAACTTTTCACGGAATGTTCTCAATTAAAAAATCAGTTTGATTGATTGAAACTTCACTGAACTTATCTTGAATAAATTCTCTAATCACACTTTGAAATGTCCATAGCTTCAAGAATAATATCCAACAACTAAATTTGAGAATAACATTATATTCAAATAGAATTAATAAATATATTTTTCTACTCCTATGCCAGTAACATACCTATTAAATGACGGTTTAGGTTATAAGTAAGACGATTGTTACGAACACTGACACGTAATGACTGACACGTACTGACTGACACGTAAATAAAAAAAATTACGTATATCTGTTTTTAATTAAAACGCAATTATCACGGGTGCCTTGTTAGCGCGGCATCCGTGTCACCATAGCAACTAACCAACATACTAATTGTTGCCTGTCGGATAATCAGAAGTATAGTTTATCTATTATAATAGTTTTTCTTTCGTCGAAGAAAAATTATAATACAAAACTCGAGTTGTAAGCTTATTACATACTCGTGGAATTACAGCACTCGCCGCTGCGCGGCTCGTGCGCAACTTTCCCACTCATACGTAATAAGCTGTTTACAACTCTCGCTATGTAATATACTATTTTCTACTCCTATACTAGTAACATACCTAGTAAGTAACGGTTTAGGTTATAGTAAGTCCATTGTTATGAACACTGACACGTAATGACTAATGACTGACACGTTAGCGCAGCATCCGCGCCACCATAGCAACCAATCAACATGCTAATTGTTGCCTGTCAGATAATCAGAAGTATAGTTTATCTATTATAATAGTTTTTCTTTCGTCGAAGAAAAATTATAGTACAAAACTCGAGTTGTAAGCTTATTACATACTCGTGGAATTACAGCACTCGCCGCTGCGCGGCTCGTGGGCAACTTCTCCACTCACACGTAATAAGCTGTTTACAACTTTCGCTATGTAATATACTATTTTACAGGGAGACTGTTAATGAACGGTATTTCTTTTAAGGAGTGATAGGGGACCTCAATTGAAGTTCATTGACCCCTATAATGCATTATACCAAAGGCAATGGTTTTTGAGTTATTTCAGTTTTTCCGTTTTTCAAAATTTTGCTGTCTCGTACCACTAATTGTAGAGATTTTTGAAAAGCCTAGCAAGTTTTCCAAATTATGTCTATTCCTCCCCCATTATCGCATTGAATATCCTTCATTCAGGAGACTCGATGCTCGCACTGCATCCTCAATTGACAAATTTCTTTGGCGGTTGATTTTCCTTATTTGATTTACTCGCAAATGAACTTCCCAACATGCATGTGATAAAAACAATCACAATAGAAAGCTTGCTTTTCACAGACACTTTGCTTTAATCAGCACTTTTTAAGAAAATTTTAAGCTTGGTTCATACAGCTTCTTTACCTTTTAATTTTACTTTATCTTTTAGAAATAACCAACGGCATTTGTCTCCTGATTTGAACTGACCAATGACATTTAATATTTCTTAAAGATAAAGTAAAATTAAAAGATAAAGAAGCTGTATGAACCAGGCTTAAGTCTAAAACGAGGTTTAATACGGATTACTGTCAAAACAAGGTTGTTTGATACTGTAGTTAGCTTAAATAACAACTGTCACTGTCAAGCAAGGTCCATGGCCTACTTGTTGCGAAAAATAAAAAATAAAAAATATATAGAGAAAAATATGAGTGGTTCGTTAATTTTTTCCAGGGGTTATTAACTACGTTACTTATACTTATACTTTATTCCAAACATTTCTGGCTCCTTTTTGGAACAGAGTGAGATGAAACCAAGCGGTAGGGTAGCAGGTGTAAATTTTATTTTAAACACTATAACTGTAGTACCAATGGATACCCGAGTTGCTGCGACAAAATTGACACAAATGTTTTGGGATCATCTTCTATAACTTATCGGATATTTTTCTTGAATTCCTCGGTTTGCACCAGGCTAATTTTCTTCGTTCTTTCCGCTATAATAATAATAATAATTCTCACCCTCACAATACTCCAAACTAGAAGTACCTCAGACGCAACTTAATGCTTGTGCGGGGGACTCTGGTTCCGTACTCCCACTTTCCCGATAAAACTGAACAGTAACGTGCTGTACACAACGTTGTTGTTGTTGTCCCAAAGAAACTGTTCTCGAAATTCCCGGCCCCAGTCTTGCCCAGAACACGTCCACTGTCCATAAACTTTCCGTCCGTTTTTAAAATACGGTCATAAACTTTTTCTGGTGTCGAATAAACACCATGCTAACGCAGAAATTGGATTTCGAACAACGGAACACGCACGTGACAGGATAGATTGCAAAACATCTACCTAAACCTTTCAAAAAAAGTACATATACGTTTGAATTTCCAGCGCCAACAAGAGGTTGATTTAAAATGAACGCTCGATATTATCAACCATTTGGCGGGACAAGAAGTCGACGATGAACGGTCGATTGTAGAAACAGTTTCTAACTCGCGGAGATATGAGACTGTTTCGGTTTCCAAAGAACGTATCTTAATTGAGAGTTAGGTATTATTATATGTATAAATTTGTAGAGCCGAGAAGTTTAAAACAATCAAATGAGATGAGAGTCGCCCGATTAGCAAGACAGAAAGTCTGGAACCCTCTCTTCTTCTGTCTAAATTATAATTAATCTTGGAATTCGCAGTGTCGGGAGCAGCTGCTCCAGACAAAAACTAGTCTCCTGCTTTCATAGTGCAGAAATTAATTTTTAAGTGGATTAAATCCGAGTAATTGTGTTTCAATTTTATATTCGGGATTCATTCATTAAATGATTTTCTTGTTTTTTCTACCTTTTTTAACTTTTCAAAACGAAATGTTCTCTTCTTCATATTTAATGATATTTATAGGTAAAAAATAAAAAAATGTGCAAAATTCAAATATCCTATATATTTGCCTCTCCTTCCTTCGCTAATACCTAATCTGGAAAATATTCTCTCAAAAATTGTATCGCTGCAAGCTTAAGTTTTCTACGTGTTTTTCCGTTACGAGTTTTAGATTTAATTTTGCGATTATAATGGAGGGATAAGATATTAGAATAATGGGAAATTCTATGGTGCGATTAAAATGTCCGATAAAATGCAACCTCGAACGCAACGTTGTCACATTAGAAATTGGCCCTTCGAGCAGATGGCGATTAAACTTATGGCACTTTGAAATACAAAATGTAAACTTGTTTGTCCCGATGGCAACATTTTTACGATTGCGGTAAAAATCTGAAGGGCGTTCGGCAATAAAAGTACCAGCCTATTCATCGTTTAGCTTGGAACGTTTTGAGCATTTCAAGAGATTCTCGACGATGCAGCGATTTGAAACAGCAGAAAATAAAAATATTTTAAGCAGGAAGGTCCCAGTTCGGAAATGCGGGAGTTCTAGTTGTCACAGATAAAAGTTGCGGTTGAACTTCTCGGGAGTTGATTCATATTTTATACCCTCGACATCCTTTTCCCCCTTTCATTTAGGAAGTTTGACACGAGGAATATTCTGGGGTAATAGGGTTAGTAATTTCATAAAACTTTTTCCAAGTTTCTGGGCAGAATAAATAAAATATCTATAGCACATCTTTGGACTTAACGAAATTTACGCGACGGGTAGATATATATACCCATGCTTTGTTTTTCATGTTATATACTTTCCGATCATGAAAGTACTTTGAGCGTATTAATTTCTTATTCGTTAAAGTGATTTTTAGATAAATGTTAAATATTACTAATTTATTTATGGGAAGTCGCAATGGCAGCTGGAATAAATGACAATGAATAACAATAGACGTGGCAGCAAACAACTTGTCTTATTCAAAACTTCCATTACACACTTTTCTAAACGCAGGAAATTATTTAATTGCTATTTTTGGACTTTATTTTTTTATTTCATATTTTTTTATTTCGACAAAATTTTGGATTTAGGGTTCTGGTTCGATTCTGAACAACTGTTTTTAGTAAATTTTTTTGAAAAAAAAAAAGACTAATATGACTTTCGCATTTTTAGCTATATGATTGTGCCATCGCAGGAGGCTTTGACTTTGGAGTAGGAAACCACATTTTTGGAAATAAGTAGACAACAATGCCATCTACCTTTGGTAAGAGGTTCGTTCTGGTCGGTTAAAAAAAGAAGTTATAAGGTTATGTTTTACTATTAAGTGAGACACTCTGTATATTAGAAGCGCCATGAATAGAAAATATGTCTGTCAGAAAAATGATTTGGACCCATTTATTAAACCAGTTTGGTTATTCTGAGTGACGTGACTGATATCACTGATATCGTTTCGGGTTATTGAATTATAGCGGTATTAAAGAACGGGTGGAAGAGGAGCGGGTATATATACAGGATGATTCGGTTATATGAAAAAATTTAAGGGTAGGCCCAAAAATAAATAAAACAGTAGTTAATGATAAAGGAACGATAAACTACTTTTCGTCCGTGTATTATACAATTTTTTTTTCAGGTGTACTTAAATATATCTAACAAAGTAGAAATTTAATAGTACTTACCTGGTACAAATGTGTAGGTACAGAATGATCTATTTTTACAGATATATGTACATTTACCTGATATAACAATTTAGAAATTGTATAAAAGCATCAACTTTTCGACTGCATACTTAACTGTTTTGTGCAACTTCTTTACATGTGAGCACCACACTTTGGTGCTCATATGTAAAAGTGTGCTCATGTGCTTTGGTAAGACTGTAAGTTTTAGTATCATGGCTGACTTGATTTGTCATACATTGGGTGTTATTGTTTGGCCTACTCGGATCAAACATCAGTCACTGACCATGAGACTATCAGTCCGGCAGCGGAACCGATTTTTTTGCCTGAAGTGCGAAATTTGGGTGAAGTACTTTTTTTAACGGATTCTTGCAGATTTGTATGTCTATTAACCATATCCGACTGAGACACGCTGGCGTCATTGAGCAATTTGATATACAGGGTATTTCAAATATTAGACAGTAAATATTAGATAATATATGGAATTTCTTCTCTAAATCTTACTATTTAGCTGTAAAATTGTTGTTATTATTATATTATTGTATAAATTATTTACGTTACAGTTATCATTAATATACAATTGTGTTTTAAAAACATGTGTTATGAATTTAAAATATTCACGAAAAATGGGTATGTTTAGAGATAAAGCTACATGACAGGTCTTCAATTTGATGCTCTGTCCACTCTGCAGCCAAATGAGCATTTTGTCTAAACTCAAAGTTGTACATTAAATTACGTAATTTTTCCTAATTGTGTGACATTCTCTACTCGGTATATTATAATATCCAGAAATGAGATGAGAATTATGGGGAAGGACTAATAGCAATTAGGCCTATGTATAAAACCCTTTTATTGGTTGTTAAACATTTTTTATTTCCTGTATTATATTACTAGCCTCATCCCCTTTCCAAAACTCAGCTTCTCAGTTAGCAAACTGTGCGGGAGTGTCATTGTGCAATGAAGATGTAATAGAAGTATTTGGAGGCCTTGGGAAAACAGCTCGCGTCTAGTTGTTTATTTGGGAATTAACGTACTTAGGTAACTGATTTGGAATTTCATCAATTCTCAAAAACGTACTAAAACAGCCTTATCGTATCTTGTAGAACAACTATAATAGTGTTTTTTTTTTCTCAGATTTTAAATTTTAATAAAAGGTTATTAGACATGAGTGATAAGAAGTTCTTTTTTGAGTGAAAATATGGTTGTGAAAAAAATGAGTCTTTCAGTTGCTATGGTATTCAGCGTATAAAAACAATTTAAATCGTAGTAACGTTTACGAGGACAACATGTTTAGAGAATTGGAAGAAACGACCACTCACTGCTAGTAAGGATTTTTTTAATTTTGTCATAGAAGTTGCGTATCCACATATATTTCCAAAAGCCACATAAAAAGATGCTTATCTCCGGAGAATATTGTTACCAATATTGGAACTCCAACTGTAAAAATGAAGCGGCGCGGCGTTCAGAAGTGATAAACTTTAATTTTAGAGATCAAGCAGGTTTGTACTGTGGACAAAAGTGCGATTTAGAAAAAATAAAAAAATCTTCAACGATGGCGATCGTTCAGAGCCGTGGAAGACAAGAATACGAAAAAACAATGAAGGAAGCTACCTATTTTACAAACATGTGTGGAACAGAATGATACCTGGGCTGCTGGTGTTCAATTACGGATGGGTTGGTGTTATACAATGAATAGTAATGAATCACCTAAAAAACAGACACTTTGTATACCAGGGGGTCCATTTAAAGGTGGTTAGTGGGTAATTATTGAGTGTATAGTGTGTACAAAATTTGAGGGCGATCAGTTAAACGGTTCTGAAGTTAAGAAAAAGTGCCTTCGTGGAGCCCCTTTGAGGGATCGTAGCTCCACATGGGGCCGCTTCACTAAATCTTCATAACTTCTCGAGAGGAATCTGTCATCGCACCCTGTATATTAAAATGCCTATAAAAAGCATGTAGAGCAGAAAAAGTTGTCTTTCGTTTTTTATAACTGTTTTAATAAATTAATTACAAAATAAAAACGATACCCGCCAGGTTTATTTTCGAAAAATAAACATCAAAAGTGCAAAATTGAAAGTTTCAAGGTCGAATACTTTACAAACGCTTGAAACAAACATATTATTACATGTGTATACAGCAGATTTCAAATATCTAAAAATATGAAGGGTATTCGATTTAAAGAAACAAAAGTTTGGTATGGCACCGCTTTTCTGAACACCCTGTATAAAAATAAATAAACATTGAAAAAAGCTTGCTTTGGCTTCTACAACTTGTATCTGAAACTTTTTTCCTAACCTCCAAAATATATAAAATAAGGGGGTGTAAAAATATACGTGGTCACTGTGACTCTCCCTTGTTAGGGGAAGGTTGGTAAAATTTTAAAATTAAATAAATAGGTAAATAAAAATATAAATGGTGCTACAGCTTTAAATGTGAGTGTTGAATGGAATAGAAGGGGCCGTCCCAGCTAACCCACTATCGGTAGAGTGGCGTGGGTAAACTACTAAGTACAGATAAACTATTCGAGCGCCACCCGTTTTCTAGTGGCCCTAAGAGTCAAACCATTCGTTTGATTTTGCATATGAAAACGGGAAACAAAAGTCACCAACTCTGCAAAACTGATTCACCGAAATAGTACTCAACTCAGTAACAAGTGATAAATAAAAGAAACTATATCCAAATTAAACAATCGACCCTTTTATTATAATATATTTTAATATTAAATAACACTGGGTTTTGCTCTTTGAATAGAGAAAAATACAAAATTTATTGAGGGTTCTCACTGATAGCTCTTAATTATTTCTTCTTATTAGTTACGACTAAATATTTAAATAAAACAAGCAAAAGAGGGGAGGGGCCGCATATAGTATACTATATTTGGTGGTACAGATTATTGACTACTTTAGTCTTTGATAATATTGCAGGTAAACAAAGCTGGCGATTGAGTAGGTAATAAATGAATGATAAGCCCTTGTGGGCTCTAAACCGCAAGCAGGTAGGTAAATTAAGGGAAATTACAGGTTGCAGGCACAATAAATGCAGGTAGAAAGAAATGGATCGGACTTGCCGGTAATCCTGCGTCGTCCGGGTTCCAGGTAAGCAGTGAAAGTCGGTGTTTACACCAACGCAAATAATCGTAAGCTCCAATATAGCTCCAACACAGCTCTATGGTGATATACGGCTTCGACGTCGGGTATTCAAGCAAGCATCTAGAGTTATTACTCGCAGGTAGCTAGCTAGCAGCATCCAAAAGCTAATTTGAGGTTTCGCACAAGCAAGGGTCCTGGTAAAAAGGGCCTAAAATAAAGCTATCATAAAGCCAACAAACTCTGGGAGAAGATAATATGGAAACATGCATCTACTAGAAACGTGGTCAACCTTACCGTAGGTATAATGGCCGTGATGTTTCACATTAAATTCGATTATCTGCTCTCATGAAAATGTTCCTCCAAACATACAACAGCACAAGGTTGACGGGAAATACACAAAGTCCCTTTAAGAGGTTTTTCGGCAGATATTCTGGAAAAATCTGGCAAAATTGCCGAACTAATGACGTACCGGAATACCGTTAATCGGGGTTCCAGCAGGCTTGAATGTAGTAAATTTTTATGGCTCTTAATGGTACCAATGGGTTCGGTTGTCCGCAGAAATGACAAGTAGCTCAACGCGGGAAGCAAGCATACCAATAGAATGCTTTGAATTCCACAGCAAAACAAAATAAAGCAATGGACACACAATTTAATGTTTGTTGTTAAGAAAATCGTAAGATTTACACAGCTACGAAGCTTAGGGAGGCTGTTAACATGTGAGCTAAGTCGGTAGGATTATTTGCTACAAGGTAGGTTCCGGAAATAAACATAGCATCTCAACACAAAGATTTGTTCAAAATATCCAGGTATCCATTATGTTTCGTACCATTTTAGACTGCTTATAAATCGGCGATCACGAAATAAGAGATTAATATTACGCCGCTAGGGATTAATAAGAAAGATTAGTCAACAACAATGAGAAATTATAAACCATAACAAACCAACAAATTTCCGCACGCCATCTATGCGCCAATAGTGTAGGTACCATCTAGAGAGTGAACGTGGAAATTGCCAAATTCAATCTATTATTTATGAAGGTATGCTTATAACAACAAATAAAAGGTAACATACCTATTAACTACTTATTTTGATTTTAGCTCGAACTATGTTTTCCAAATATAAGCATAAAATAAGAGAAAATTTGTCCAAATATTAAATTTCGATGTCAGCACCCGCCGCGTTCACCAAGATTTGAAAATGAAGCACTTGAATTGCCGAAAACCGTTACATCACATGGTACGTATTAAAAGGACACCCTGTATCTCAAATTGCTCAAGGATGACAGTTTGTCATCACTTGGATATCAAAACTAGGAGTCCTAGAGATGTCAAATACGTTTTGAAAAAAACTTCGTCCCATATTTTTGGGTTTACCCCCGTGGCTGCCGGACTATATGTAGGTATGGTATATTAATGGAACTTCTCTGAATCAGAATTAAATCAGAATCCTATAATGGTTAAACGGAATGTGTAAGTTGTAAAATAGAGAAAATTACTTTCATTTCCGCTATAACTAGAAATTATTTCAAAAAACTAAATATTCAGGAATACTACTTGAAGGTTGTCTAATGGTTGTGTAGGTAAAAAATAATATTTTTATTTTTCAAAAAATGTGTTTTTGCGATAACTTTTTTACCGATCCCCGTATACAGAATCCGAGTACCTACACCATCGAATTTCCCTTAATTTTTACTACAATATCGTTTTTTAAATGACGATTTTATGTTAACCTGTCTACGCGTAACACACTTTTCCGCTTGGACGAGCCACCCTGTACGATTTCACCTTATAAATAGAGGGTGATTCAAAAATCCGTGTACACATTTTAATGTCGTATTTTTGAGTCCAAATAAAGACTTTTTTCTTGTAAACATGTTTCCTAAAATGCACCCCCTCCGACCTACAGCCCTCCAAAATTTCACAAAAAAATCGATTATTTTGAACTACCTACGGCTACAGTTGTGCATCGAATTTCTTGAAAATTTGCATGCAGCTGTTTTTTGGCGCGCTTCATTAATTTTTAGTGTCAAAAATGACGTAAACTGAATTTTTGGGGGATTGGGGGGTCAATTTTTTTAGGTCAGAGGGGGTGCATTTTAGGGCACATGTTTATAGGAAAAAAGGCTTATTTTGCTATCAAAAATGCGTTATTAAAATTTGTGCACAGAGTTTTGAATCATTCTGTATATTGTAAATATGAAAATGATATTTTTTATTGAAAGTTCAAACTAGTTCAAGTTTCTGGCTCCCAAACGAACCATTTTGGATATAATCTAATCAATCAGAATTTCGAGATAAAAAGTACCCATCTATTTGCATTCAAACGATCCAGTCTGATCTTAAATGCAAATATGGCAGGCTTTCACTTGTCGAGGATGGCTAAAGTACTCCTATGTTAAATAATAGAGGTTCTGAAAACCAGCAGAACTTCTAAATCTTCAACTGCGGAGGTGATCAACTATCAACAATTAAGGATTCGCCAAAACACAATAGCAAACTCAAAATCACAGCTACTCTTAACCGAAACTTCAGTTGGTTGCCGAATACTAAAGACTAAAGGCGATAACAAACGCAATTTAAGATTCTAAATTCACAAAAACAGTTCGCGGTATACCTATCTGCAAAAACTCTTATAAAAAGGCATGGGCCCAGCCAAGTAAACGTCCGATATATCTCGAAATTAGACTTCCTTTCAAGCTTAGAAAAAAAAAGCTTCAGAAAAATCCGAGAAATACCAGTCATTACTGTGAAGATCAAGCATTATAGCCAATTTCACCGACAAATCCTTTCGAAGTATGATACCTCGAAGTAAATTAGGTGCAACCCAGTGCCTATTAGCCTAAGACGATCACGAATCCTGATATGGGGAGTACACACACCGTTCGCCCCATATCTGCTTCCACCTGTCAACAAGCACGTTATTTCCGCGTCCTATATGTAGCGAGACACCAAAACCCGAAAATAATGACCAACCCCGCGATTACCTAAGGCCAGTAAACCTTCGTTCCCCAGAATATTCACCTTACTGCTCGTTCGTCACGTTCAGTATACTCCAAAATGTAATCAAGGACATGGATAGTTTTTGTTGCCGAGTTTGGGGTAGTTACGCTCTCGACTCGGTCTCCTGAGAACGTCTTTCCGAAGTTCGTCAACAAGGACACGTCTTTACGGAATATCCCTCCTTGCCACACTTGAAACAAACCTTGTTCTCTGGCATAACCAATCGCTTGATGACTTCGTTGATTGCAATGACAACAAACGACAGTTCTTGCCTCCTTGTCAGTACAACGAGATGATATCTGCACAGCATTCAATAGTTCCTAGACACAGTCACTAGTCCGTTTCCAGAGAGTTCTTCGGCCGCAAGGGAGATGCAAGTTGGCTACGTTCCTTAAGTTTATGACACAGACTTCTTACAAGAGAAAGAGATTCGATATCAACCAACCCCAAGCGACTCTAATAGTATAAAGATATATTTAGAAGCAGTATTTTAAATTTAGCCTGTTCGGAGACTGAAAACTCCAGCCTTTGAAAATACTTAGACATAGAAGCAGAATAAGTTCCGATGGTCTCCTCGAATCCTTGAGTACGCCTTTTTTTATTTTGTGGAACAACCTCTCATAATAATCATCCGGTTGATTCTCCTCTTTAAACATCCTGACTAAGTCATAATAAGTATTTATATCATATCAAACATCTTGATAAGATTATACCGAAAGTCCCTAGAAAGGATCTATACCGGATACTAAAAGTAACTCTTTGGTATCACCTCTTGTCCTACGTAGTTGTTACGTTCAGAATTGACTTTTAAGCCCAAATATTAAAATAGGTAAATCTCGATTATTGTCATTCTCTTATTAGTTAAATCGTGCTTGAAGGCTCCTTAAAAATAAGTGGTAGGCCAATGGTAGTGAGAAACTGACCTTTAAATTATTAATATAATTTTTGTCGTAACAGTATTGGTTTGGTTTTTCCTCGCTTGTAGAGTGGGGTGGGTCACACTGCCTTGGTAAACGACGTTTGGGCCAGAGCTGGGTTCGGATACAACAAATATGTATTCGATTACCGAATACGGATACTTTAAATGTATTCGAATACATAATGGGGGCGGATACGGATACTTTATAAATTTTTGTATTCGAATACGAGTATCCGAATACTTTTTTACGGATACCGCATACGGATACATAGTGGTGTACCTATTATTGTTGCTATTGTTATTGTTGTTATGTGAAATAGGTATCAAAATATCAATATGTAATTATTAATTATTTTTACTTTTGCGTCACCAAAAGAAGACAAAGGTTGAATTATATGGATGACAAATTTTTAGAAATGACCAAAAAATAATAAGCACATTTATTATATAGTATTTATTTTTTATTAGCATTAGCCTTTGATAAAACGAGTACTTCAAAGTGCTCATCGCTTAGAGCAGGGGTCTCCAAACTACGGCCCGCGGGCAAAATCCGGCCCGTCAGTGTTATCAATCCGGCCCGCGACAGCTAATGGCTGAGTGTCATCAATCCGGCCCGCGACAGCTAATGGCTTATTGTTAGGTTGGGTAATTTTTATAGTCCAATTACTGTCACCTAGAAGTGAGTGGAATACACCAGAACTTCTAGAACCATCGAGGTTCAACCAGAGATATGGAGTAGGAGAATGCCCTTTGACCTACTGCGCATCCGATTTTTCGACTACACAGAGGGCGCTTCGACGGCCGCCATGTTAACCCATAGTCTTGTCTTGTAGTTTGTTTACGTTTTGACGTGCTTACTCTTTAATTGCCTTTTTAAGGTTTTTTTTCATGTGTTTAGCGTTTTTGCTGGCGTGTTTTTGTAATCGTGTTGTGTTTTGTGTTCATTAAAATGTCTTGCTCTGTAAGAACATGCACAAATTGCAAAATATTTGGACCTGAAGGTATATTCTTCCATTGGTATGTTATTATTCTGGAAATTCTCGGTTTCCCAAAGACCGGGGACTTCTATTTGGAATGGTTAAAAGCTTTAAATTCGCCCAGCAATGTACTATGGTCGAAGAACAAATTCGTTTGTTCAACACATTTTAAATCTGGTGATTTTTTGTTGGTGGGCAATAAGAAATGCCTCCAGTCAACTTCTATATCGTCGGAAAAGTTATCTGACCAACAACAGAGTGGTCCGAGCCTACCACAAGCTTCAACTTCAACAGATTCATTTATTAATTCATTTTAATTTATTTTCCAAAATGTAAAATTATACCTAAACGTAAATAAATGCAACAACAATTTGAAAAAACAAATTATTTTGAATTTATAGCACTTTCGTGGGTTAAAATGGCGGGAAAAAACAACGCGATTTGAGCGCTATCTGTTAGTGATGGATAGAGACAGTGCATTACCTATTTCCGCGTGTAACCACCAGATGTCGTCAAGTGTCGCGGTCGTAAACAATACAGTACAACACAATGTGATTGAACTAGTGAGCGTATGCTCGCTCAGGGCGCGTAGGTACTCGGCGACTAGTCTAAAAATTCTAGATACTGGCAGGAGAATTAAAATTGTGTTGGCCCTTGGAACTCACTGAAGTAATCAGTATGGCCCCAAGGCAAGTTTGGAGACCCCTGGCTTAGAGCATTTCTTCTGGGCGTATCTATCATAGTGCCAAATGAGAAAAGGCGATCTACAGGAGCTGATGAAGGCAAACAAGGGGAGTAGTGAAGGAGAGGGAAAATGTATCCATTGATTTCATATTGTATTCGAATACAATGAAAAGTATTCGAATACTATAAAAAGTATTCGAATACTATAAAAAGGATTCGAATACTATAAGAAGTATTCGAATACTCTGATTATGTATTCGAATACAGATACTTTAAAAAATTCGTGACGGATACGGATAACGGATACAAATTTTAAAAAGTATCCGAATACCCACATCGGATACCCAAAATGTATTCGAATACAAAAGTATTCGAATACTGCCCAGCTCTGGTTTGGGCCACCTTTGAACATAACTACTGCACTCTATCGAGACGTAGTGAGCCTACAAAGTGGTAAACGGTTAATTGCGAAATTTGCGCGGAAATAACTGGGTTACCTCTTTTACTGGGGTTGTATTGTCGTCCCTGTTCACTTTGGAGAGTTGCCCTGGTTCTTTTGTTGGTTGTGGAAGCCTATTTTGTCGTGTTTTGTTGCGTTATGTGGGAGGTTGTTTTGGAATTTTGTTGTGTTTCCAGTGGCTAATCTTTTGGCCTCAATTCTGTTCTATTTCGTGGCCGGTTGTCTTGTGTTCATTTCTGCCTCCAGTTTTGCCATTTGTACTGCGAGATTGTGGGTTTTCGGCCTTATTTCGCCCACTGTTGACACTCTAGAAAACACTCAGATGTAAACAATACTGACACTCGCGAGTCGCGCATATTTGCGAGAAATATTTACGTGTCCGACCCGGCGTAGGTTTCGCCTTGACTTTCGACGGAATTTCTTCGGCATACGATCATGACTGGCACCACAGATTAGGGAGGGTTTACTGGCACTACTTGCCAGCCATGCTGCCCCTTTAGCGGTGACGTCGGTAACTGTCGGCGTCGGCCGTCAGAGGGCTGTCGAGAGACCTGCACGGCCGGTACGCACAGTGGCGTACGCTTTTCAGTGATTTGCGCGTGGGTGCGTTTGTTTTCGGGTGTAATTTTTGTTACTATATCATGATGAAGGGTTGATGATCCGTCGTCTTGTGCGGGATATTTATTTGAGGTTTTTTTTACTCTTGAGTGGGGTTTAGGCAAGAAGTTGGAGCGCGAGAATGCGTGATGAAGTCGGCGCTACCGGAAAATTGGCTGGGGTACTATTGTGTTTTGTTATTTGGTAGGTTGGCAACACGGTTTTCTAGCGGGTTTTGGAGGCAATCTCGCTCTTTTCCGATTGAAGTTTCGGGCTTTAATGTGCAGTAAATATTGCCGTCTAGCGTTCATTGTGGAGTTTTTGCCTACGTTTTTGGAGTTTGCGTTCGTCGGTTATTGCGAGTTTTTCGGATTCGTTAGCGATTTTTCCCGTGTCAGGTAAGACGCTATTTTGTGGTTGAGGAAAGTTGACGTGTTCTAATGGGATTTTCTACTTTATAGCATCGACCTAATATTGAAAGTTCAAGGTTACGCCTTTAAAAGGAGCCACTCTGTATACTCCCTTCCGATTGACAGGAGAAATAAGTCCACATATTCCTTAGTTTGATCTTGATCATAACACGGGCGGTGTTTAAAAAACATATGAACGGTGTAAATGAAATACGAGCGCTATTAGAAAGACACGACCGGTGTTAAAAATTGCATTCCATGATAACTATTACACTCTAACACACCGTGCATTTTCAACACCCGCTCATGTATTTTTTACATCACAGTGCATTTTCTGTTGAAAAAATAGATTGGTAAAAATAATCCATATTGTAACGAAAAATGCCTCTAAAGTTGTTATATCAGCTTTCAAGGAATATGTCTGCAGGGTTTTCTAACCTACTCAAAGATTTAGCAGATAAATTTTAAGTTTGGGTATTCTACTTACAGTTTTATATTTTTGTAATTAATTTAGAGGGATTTTCCGTCATATCTTTGTTGGCCTGAGGCCCCCAGGGCCCCATTTTCCTTTAGATTTATTGTTTTCCTTGTAAAGCTTCCATAACTTTCTAGAAAGTTTGCTGGAACTTTATGATTTGTGAACTATCATTGGCCAGGAATATTCTAGAGTATTCTCCAGTCTTCCTTTTGAGTATATAAGCCCTGGGAATTGGGCCTGGGAGAAGTGAAAGGTTAGAAAGCGATTTTGTGCGAATTTTGGAGCAGAAAGAATATTATATACAATAATTATGCTACGAGTACCTCGTCTAGTTCAAATATCAGATTTACCCTGAACTCTATAGTGCCCATGAAAAAAAAAATTCCGAATAATCTGTTTTCCCGAAAAACACATAAAATTTAATAGAGCTCCGTCGACCCCATAACAAAATACGCAAATGGAAGATTTCGGTTCGCTGGTCCGTTGGGTAAATAATTTGCTCACGTTAAAATAATTGCGGGATCAATATCCAAAATAATTATTGCAGCGCAAAACAAAAACGATTAAAACTGGTTAGTTTGTTAACAGTCGTTCTGTGCTGACACTAATAATTAACTATCGGATTTATTTGGGTAATAAAAACAAGCGAAAGCCTTTTTTACAATGGCAATAAGCCGGCGTCGGCGGGGTGACCAGTCGATCTGTACAAATTTATTTTATAAAAGCGGCGAGGGGAGGTTCTGTTCAATCTGTATTCATTGCTAAAAAAGCGTTCGATTTCTAAAACAACCACAAAATGTATAAATTCAAGTTATACTTTTGCAAGGTATTATTTGTTATAGTTTCAGAGTGATCCGAAATGAATAAGCCAAATAGAAAACCTTGTATAAAAAAATAATAAATCTGGCGGACGATGGTTGACATGGATATTCCATACCATTTTTTGAAACCATATTTTTTTGCAAAATAATAGTGTAACACACATGTACAGAGTAAAAAATTTGCCCGTGTAAAGCATACAAAATTGATGGTAAACTTTTCTCGTGTAAATTTATACAAGAAATTTCGTTAATATTGTATTGTATCTCAACAATCACAGACCAAACTCGTTGCCTGGGTTACCACTTTTATTGTTTAGCCTTAAAAAATCACAAATAAACTTGTCAGATTACTGTCACTGTCCAAGAATATTATTTCTGCTCCAAAATTCGCACAAAATCGCTTTCTAACCTTTCACTTCTCCCAGGCCAAATTCCCAGGGCTTATATACTCAAGAGGAAGACTGGAGAATACTCTAGAATATTCCTGGCCAATGATAGTTTACAAATCATAAAGTTCCAGCAAACTTTCTAGAAAGTTATGGAAGCTTTACAGGGAAAACAATGAATCTAAAGGAAAATGGGGCCCTGGGGGCCTCAGGCCAACAAAGATATGACGGAAAATGCCTCTAAATTAATTACAAAAATATAAAACTGTAAGTAGAATACCCAAACTTAAAATTTATCTGCTAAATCTTTGAGTAGGTTAGAAAACCCTGCAGACATATTCCTTGAAAGCTGATATAACAACTTTAGAGGCATTTTTCGTTACAATATGGATTATTTTTACCAATCTATTTTTTCAACAGAAAATGCACTGTGATGTAAAAAATACATGAGCGGGTGTTGAAAAAGCACGGTGTGTTAGAGTGTAATAGTTATCATGGAATGCAATTTTTAACACCGGTCGTGTCTTTCTAATACCGCTCGTATTTCATTTACACCGTTCATGTGTTTTTTAAACACCGCCCGTGTTGTGATCAAGATCAAACTAAGGAATATGTGGACTTATTTCTCCTCCGTCAGTCAGTCTCTTGTTGGATTTCTGCTCGAGTTATCTAGGCAGAAATTCATGCATCATCAAGAAAACTCTAGAAGCTCCAGAACCGTCTCGTCTCCTGCAAACTCAGCAATCCGAAATCTTATATATTTATTGTATCACAAAGCGCGTTCAGATTAAGACCGATCTTTGTCAAAAGCTTTTCGAATAAAGTTTTTTAAAAGCCTACTGCTGTGGCCAATCATTTAATTGGCGCAGTCGGTAGGACGTATCGCGGAAAATCGCAGAAGTTTGCGATTCGGGCAAGCCTTGCAGTCGCCGAAACTCGCGTTTTTCCTTCTGGTTCCGATTAAGCGGTTCGTCCTGCAACATCGTCTCCACCGTTAGACGACTCGGGCCAAGCAGCAACTGGGCTTCAACCAGAAGGGCAAGGACTGAGGTTCCGAAGAAGAAAAGGGCTAGCTACCAACGGTAAGAGCCATTTCCCTTCGTTGAACTATCCTATACTCTCTGCTGGGGCAAAGACTTAATCTCACTAAGTTAAAAATTCAAATTCGAAAAACGATTTTTCACATTTTCAAATTTTGATTTTCTTTTAGGAAAACTTAATTTTAAGTAATTTTAGTAGCAAAAATTTAATTCAGAAAGTGAAGAGAAGAACGAAAACGTAGGAAGGTTAGGTATCGATCACGATACAGATCTAGCAATTTTAGTTCATTTGTTTGGGCAAGTAAATCTTTCTACAATGAACAACCAGCAACAAAACCAAAATCAAAATGTTAATTATCAATTACTACGCATGTATATTGAAAATATACCTCAATTTTTTGGTGATGTACATACTCTCGAAATTTTTATTGACAGTTGTAATTATCTTGTACAAACTTATACAAACCGAGCGATTCCTAACGATCCAATAAACAAATTTTTAATTCGTGCAATAATCGGAAAACTCGCTGGTAGGGCACTAAGATTAATAGGGACAAGAACAGAACTTCAGACATGGGATGAAATTCGCAATGCTTTACGCTTAACTTTTGGAGATAATAGAAACATCGACTGTCTTGTTCAAGATTTGATAGTTTTACGACCGTTAAAAAATGAATCCCCTGTAAATTTCGGATCTAGGATCCAAGATGCACATAGCTTAATTATTTCCAAATTAAATTCTAGCGACTTAGCACCAAATATGAAACAGTTACAATTGAATAATTATAAACAACTAGCTTTAAAGACGTTTATAAGAGGTCTCACCGGCAGAATACAAGACATTGTGCGTATTAAAGACCCTGATAGTCTCGAAAATGCTATCGCGTTAGTAATTGAAGAACAAAATTTTCTCTATGCTCAAAATCGCCTTTTCTCCTCAATTGAACCTCAAAATAATATCCAAAAAATTCAAAGACCAATTCAGACGCAAAACTATCCCCAAAATATCCCAAAACCTAATTTTTTCAATCCTCAGATGCAATTCCCAAATACCCCAAGGACAAACTTTTTCCAAAACCAACAAATGACAAAAATATTACCTCAACATGTCCAACCCCAAAGATTTCCACAAAATAACCAATTTCCCAGAGGTCCTATAAACATGCCCCAACCAAGACAACTACAACCAAAGTATTTTACAAACCAACAAGTTTTCGGGTCAAAACAACCCCAAACCAACGTATTTAAATCAACCGGACGAACAACTAATACCAAACCAACCCCTATGTTAGTACGCGACAATACCAAGTTTACGCCAACAAGTACCGCAACGTGTACCGAACTACTTCCAAAGTTCAGGTCCCAGAAACTTTATATCGGAAGAACTATATAATATAGAAGACGACAACCCAATTTACGACCCCCAAAATTTATTTGTCCACGAAGAGAATTCATATTATTATATCCCTGAAGAATATAACCAAAATTCAAATCAAAATCTTTTTGAACACGACTATTCAAACCTCTATAATACGGAATATGAAAGTTATACTAGTTTACCAGAAAATTCAGAACATCTAGAGGAAATAAAAAATGAAAATTCAAATGAAAATTTTCAGGAAACCAATGTCGTAGACAAAAGAAAATGACAATAATTGATCTTAATAACATTCATACTAATATCTTACCCTATATTGAGACTTATAACCCGAAATTTAAATTCTTAATTGATACGGGAGCTTCAAAATCAATAATAAATCCTTGTTTTGCAGAAAAATATTTCCCTAATACAATCTATCATGAAGACTTTCAAATAAAAACTTGTAACGGTACAAATAAATGTAGATTCAAAGCTGACATACCAATAAATGAACTTTTAGGTTTAAACGATCAGATTACTTTCCACTTGTTTCAATTTCATGATTTTTTTGATGGATTACTAGGCTTCGAAGATATAAAAAGACTAAAGTTAATACCCGATTTTTACAAGAATATTCTCTATAACAAAAATATCTGTATTAATATTTTTTATAGACACAATCAACAATCTAACTTATTTTCTATACAAGTCAACCCTCACGAAACATGTAAGGCGAAAATACCTGTTTCTGTAAATTCAGGAGATATCTATTTTCCAAGAAAAGACATTTCAAGAAATTGTTTTATTCCAGAAATTCTAACCACTGCTAAGAATGGTTATGCTATTGTCGAAATTCAAAATCATTCAGACGAAACAAAAGTCTTATCTCTAAATAAACCATTCACTACAGCTAGTTTTCAAGAAATCAATAATGATTACTCTCTTTTTAATATCGAACAAATTTTTAATAACAAAAAAGCAAATCTAAACAAAAATATGATGTGAAAAATATAATACGATCCGATCATCTTAATTCTGAAGAGAAAGAAAAAATTTTTAAAATCTGTCAAGAATTTTCAGATTTATTTTATAATCCAGGAGAAAAACTTTCATTTACGAACAGAGTAAAACACGAAATAAAAACCACCGACGAGGTCCCTGTTCACACAAAGTCTTATAGGTATCCTTATGCCTTAAAAAATGAAGTTCAAAGACAAATAAAAAAAATGTTAGATGACGAAATCATTAGACCTTCTTCAAGTCCATGGTTTTCACCAATCTGGATTGTCCCCAAGAAATCGGATGCCTCCGGACAAAAAAAGTGGCGTATAGTAGTCGATTACAGGAAGATCAATGAAAAAACTATTGATGACCGATATCCAATTCCCAACATCAATGAAATTTTAGACAAGTTAGGCCGATGTACTTATTTTACTACCCTTGATCTAGCTTCCGGCTTTCACCAAATAGAGATGCACCCCCAAAGTATAGAAAAAACAGCTTTTAGTGTAGACAACGGTCATTACGAATATAATAGAATGCCATTTGGCCTAAAAAATGCGCCAGCCATATTTCAGCGTGTTATGGCCGACATTCTAAGAGCACTCCAAGGAAAAGTTTGGTTAGTTTACATTGATGACATCATAATATTTTCATCATCATTAGAAGAACATATTTCCAATCTCAAACTAGTTTTCAAAAAATTACGTGAATACAATCTTAAGATACAATTAGATAAGCGTGAATTCCTCCGCAAGGAAGTAGAATTCTTAGGACATATAATAACACCAGGCGGAATCAAACCAAACATAAAAAAAATTCAGGCTACTCAAAAGTTTCCAATTCCTAAAACGGCAAAAGAAATAAAATCATTCCTAGGCTTAGTAGGTTATTATCGAAAATTTATAAAAGACTTTGCAAAAATCACAAAACCTTTCACCAAATGTTTAAAAAAGGGAGAAAAGGTCATTCACAATGAATCTTTTATTAATGCTTTCGAGTTGTGCAAAAATATACTCACGAATGACCCAATTTTACAATATCCAGATTTTTCTAAGCCATTCAACTTGACGACAGACGCCTCAAACTACGCTATAGGTGCAGTATTATCGCAAGGTACTGTAGGCCAAGATCTTCCAGTGGCATATGCTTCTCGTACACTTAATCCCGCAGAATGCAACTATTCAACTATCGAAAAGGAATTGTTAGCAGTTGTCTGGGCCACAAATTACTTTAGACCTTACCTGTTTGGACACAAATTTAAAATCATCACTGACCACAAACCCCTTCAATGGCTATTTTCCCTTAAAGATCCCAGTTCACGTCTCGTTCGTTGGAGACTCAAACTTGAGGAATATCAATACGAAATAGTATATAAAAAAGGAAAATCAAATACCAACGCGGATGCACTCTCTCGAGTAGAAATAAATGCACTAGAAAATTCTTTAGAAAACGAATCAATAATAGCCAATTTAGGTGATTCAGATGACGAAATTATTACCTTTTTAGAAAATTTAGATGAAGGAAACCTTCCGGAAATCTCAAGCGAAGATGTAAATGAAATTTTAGAAATTACCCCTAACGAAAAACCTGTTGAAAAACCAAAAATTAATATTATTTCCGATATACTTATTAGACCGGCATTCAATGTCCAAGAAAACGCTCCGAGAAATAATATAAACGAAACTGTCCATACAGCAGTCGAAGATCCTGTTTTACTAATGCCAATAACAGAAAAATCGGTAAACTCATACAAAAATCAAATAATTGTTTCTTCTAACAACAAGACACAACATAAATATGTAATTCGAAACAAACCATTTAACGAAAACAAACGATTAACGGTATCTTTACCTCTCCAAAATTTCGAAAGTGAAACAATAGCTTTTATAAAAGAATACGTATAAGATAAAAAAGTTTACTGTGTATATTTTAAAACTCCTAATATAATCCCAGAATTTTGCAACATTATCCAAAAGACATTCCAAAATTCTTCTTTTAAACTAATACAAAGTTCAACCTATTTAGAAGATATTTATACTTTTGACGAACAACAAGAAAAACTAAAATATTATCATGAAGGTAAAGTTTGCCACAGAGGTATCAATGAAATGGAAAATTCCCTAAAACGAAGATATTACTGGCCAAAACAAAAAACTGATATAGAAAAATACGTAAATAATTGTGAAATTTGTCAGTTAGCTAAATACGACAGAAAACCCGCAGAAATAAAATTTAATTTGACGCCCACTAGTACCAAACCTTTTGAAGTCATACATGTTGACACTTTCCAAATAGAAAACAATAAATTTTTAACAATAATAGATTCATTCTCTCGTTATGCACAAGCATACAAAATAAGTGGAGCTTCAGCTATAAACACCATTGATTGTTTCTTACAATTCGCAACACATCATGGTCTACCAAGAACCATTGTATCTGACAACGGATCAGAATTTAATAATACAACCGTAAAAGATTTTGTAAAACTTCACAAAATTAATATTCATTTTATTACTCCTAATAATTCTAATAGCAACAGTTTAGTTGAACGTTTACACTCTACATTAATTGAACACATAAGATGTTTAAGGACGGAAATAAAACGTCATCACCTCGCGACGACCTTCATTTGACCGTGTTCCTAACTAGGATAAATGTTGCTAAAACAGAAATTGGGTACTGGAGTGCAAAAATTGCGCAAGTGTCTGTAAGATGGCGCTGGAGTTGGAGTGCGGCCATTGGTACAGAGCGAGAATAAAAAGTAAGGTTTCGCCTTGCTAAAATAAGTTTCCGTTCCTTATAAGTTGTTTTGTTGCCCGGCAAGGTCGTTGGTCGGAACCAGGGGTCTAGGGGGAGGCAGGCGGACCGACCCCCCTTTTTATACAAATAACAGCACATCGCTTCCATCCTGGCGTATTTTGGGATTGAAACTGTGAATTGTTAAACACAAAATAATAATATGAATATTTACACTCCTTTATTTTTCTATATTTTTTCATAGTTATTAAGAATATTGTTGAGTAAAATATTAAGTAAGAGGACTACCTACCGGCTGCCAAATCTACTGTCATGACATAATAATTCTCCCTCAAAACCGCATAAATGATCACAATACTTACCCTAACTGACATTTAGAATTTATGTCACTATAGTTTTATCTTTTATCATTCTATTAACTTTTCATTAAGTACTTAATATTGATAAACCGAAAGAAATTAAAATTCTGTTGTATTTGATCCAAAGTTGACGCAAAGTTGTGAATTTTGTTAGATACGTGAAATCACGGGCGTAGCCAGGATTTAGTTTTGGGGGGGGGGGTTTAGTTTGAGAAGTAAATAAAACAACAAAAATATACTTATATGAAATTTAATATCTATATATCCATCCGAAAAACTACGACATATATTTATAAAGTTCTTAACTTTAAATGAAATGGATAAATTAATTTCGTTCCTCTGCGCTAAATCTAAAACCATTAAATAAGAAATCTTCGGCTTTTTCTTTTAAATATATCTACTACTTCATCTGCATGAATTTCTGTTCCCTAGTGAATGTTCATTAGAGCCAAACCATTAAGTCTGTTTTCACTTGTAGTGTTTCGTAAATAGTTTTTCAGTCTCCTTAGGCTCGAGAAAGACCTTTCTGGGGTAGCAGTGGATACAGGAATGGTAGCCAAGATTTGTAGTAATGTGTAAATATTTGGATAAAGGTTTTTATCGCACATATCTAGGCATTCCAAACTAGATTTCGGGGTAGGCAGTCTTCTTATCAGCATGCAAGGTAGCTGAAGCTTTGATAGCTAAATCCAAATTTGTTTCTTTATTAGAAACCCCTTGTCCTTGACTACACCATTTTTTCCAGTAGTCCATACCTTTAGGTTTACCACCCTTCCTTTTTTTCTCCTCCATTTTTCGACAGTAATAATGATTCACGTCTCTATCCTTAGTTGCGTACTAAAGTTTTGCTAATTTTCCAGGAACTATGCGAATTTTGCATTTGCAAGATTACCAAAACTTCTTTTTACAACTTTGGTAGCATATTATTAATGTAGAGTTCCTGCAATCTCCCATTCAATTACCTGTGAGATATTACATTGTTAGGCTCTGTGAATGTTGTAGCAACTTTTTTAAATTAATTTTAAGACAACATTTCATAATGAAATTCTCGCAACCTCCCATTCATTTAACTGTGAGATGTTACATTGTTACGCTCTATGAACGTTGTGGCAAATTTTCTAAATTAATTTTGAGACAACATTCCACAGTTAAATTCTGGCAACCTGCCATTCATTTACCTGTGAGATGTTACGTTGTTAGGCTCTTATGAACGTTTTGGCAACTTTTTTAAATTAATTTTGAGACAACATTTCTTAGTGAAATTCTCACAGCCTCCCATTCAATTACCTGTGAAATATCACATTGTTTAGGCTCTGTCGATGTTGTGGCAACTTCATTAAATTAATTTTGAGACAACTTTCCATAGTAATATTTTGAGAATTTAATATCTATGCGTAGGTACTTTGAAACAATATTAAGTCATATAAACATTTCGGTAATTTTTTTAAATAAAAGCACGCGTCCTCTAACATTAAACAAAAAACCTCTGTATTTTTATTCTAGCGAATCAACAGAAAATAGCTCGGATTACCTGTTGTTAGAGTCATTAGGTACGATTTTACATTTTTTGTTAAGAGGTGGCTCCCCAGTTTTAAATAGTTAGCATTCGTGAACTCAAATTTAAAAAAATAATAAAACGTTTACCGCCTTAACTGAAAAACTTTCCACCATTGAACTGCCAGCTGAATGAATTTTTTGTTTTATATTATACTCTATAAACTAACATGTAACTTTATTTCAGGATTTTTTAACTATTCACAAGGTCAGCTGAAAAACTTCCCACCGATGAACCGATAAACCGCCACCTGAATGTTTTTTCTTGTTGCATAATATATATGCAATCTGAACTATATCACAGAAAATATGTAGGTATATTTTGAATTTTGCATTTTCAAGATTACCAAAACTTCTTTTTACAACTTTGGTAGCATATTATTAATGTAAAGTTCCTGCAACCTCCCATTCAATTACCTGTGAGATATTACATTGTTAGGCTCTGTGAATGTTGTAGCAACTTTTTTAAATTAATTTTAAGACAACATTTCATAATGAAATTCTCGCAACCTCCCATTCATTTAACTGTGAGATGTTACATTGTTAGGCTCTATGAACGTTGTGGCAAATTTTCTAAATTAATTTTGAGACAACATTCCACAGTTAAATTCTGGCAACCTGCCATTCATTTACCTGTGAGATGTTACGTTGTTAGGCTCTTATGAACGTTTTGGCAACTTTTTTAAATTAATTTTGAGACAACATTTCTTAGTGAAATTCTCACAGCCTCCCATTCAATTACCTGTGAAATATCACATTGTTTAGGCTCTGTCGATGTTGTGGCAACTTCATTAAATTAATTTTGAGACAACTTTCCATAGTAATATTTTGAGAATTTAATATCTATGCGTAGGTACTTTGAAACAATATTAAGTCATATAAACATTTCGGTAATTTTTTTAAATAAAAGCACGCGTCCTCTAACATTAAACAAAAAACCTCTGTATTTTTATTCTCTTCTTATTGTCTATGCGGACAAAATGCGAGGTTGTCATCAGACCAACGAATTTTTCATAACAAATTCAAATAAGACTAAAATAATTGATTTAACAACCTAATAATATGGTTTTAATTAAGAATACAGGATATCTATACGAAGCCCTTCTTTCTAAATTGTGGCATTTATACCTATATACTAACCTATAATATAGAAACGCGTAATAAATGGTGTAGATAATTTCCCTCAAATAACCTAACAATACAATACCTAATACTTATAAATAAAATGACTCTAGTGATTTGGCACCAGTGGTATGTGGCAATAAAGACGTTTAAACAGCAAGGCTTTATTATATTTTTTGTGATAACTTGCAAATAGAGTAATTTCTGGAGAAATCTGGCAACAGCCTGCGCGCGTTTTCGGCGGTTGCGGTCTAGAGGTCGCGCCGGTCGCCGACGCCGAATCCTCGAATCTTCGAGAAGAGAGAAGAGACACCATGACGGCATCGCCGCCATCGCCATTATTTTTGTATTAGGTATGTTTCGTTTGTGTGTGGGAATAATAGTTTATAGTTTAGTGTTCCCTTCCACAATGGCAATCACCGACGACAAGGTAAGCTGCTTGAACTACCTGGCACAGTTCGATAGTTCGATTTTTATTTATTTATTCCAATGACGTCAGAACCTATAGACAGGTTTGTTTTGATAAACGCTTGACGCCCAGAACTAACCACAATCTAAGCGCTCCATTAAATTATTCCGAAAATGTCGCAAGATTGTCAGAAATTGCCCCTTTTTGTCGAGCCGTAGCGAACTTATTTCGACTCTGGGCTCGGAGGCTGGCGTCGTTAGACCATCCCCCGAGTTCCGAGTCTTCAGGTGAGGTTCCGATGCTTCCGGTGCCCCCAAACAAGAAAAAACATGCGATTTTAAGTGTGATTCTGGAGAAACTATAACCGGAAATCACCGGGTGTATAGTTGGTTGATGGTTGACTTTCTGTCTTTGTTTGTAGCATGTTTTTAGAGTAGCATGGATATATTTAATCTTGGAGTCAAAATAAAGGGCATTTTAACAATGGGTCACCACGTCTATAGGTTTTGCATTTATTAAGTACTTAAACAATTTATTACGTCACTATTTAATTTTTGATATTTGAAAGAATAATAAATTAATTTCACTCATTGGTGTTTGGTAAAATTTACTAAAGATTTTCACACAGTAAAATAGTTTTCAAATATCAAATTTTGCCACGATTTTATAACACATTTTTGGTGATATTTTTTCTCTCTTGTTTTCCCCTATAGGTACCCTACCTCATGAGCTGCAAGCACAACAGCAAGGACAAGACCTGTGAAGAGCACACTGCACGTTGCACATTGGTTTTGGTCGAGGGAAAACATCAGGAAAACCGAAGCAAACCAAGCAAAGAAGATCCTGCTAAGCCTGCTGACAGCTCAAACCAAAGAAGGAGGTAACACTCTTTTATTATTATAAAAATCTCCAAAATGTTGCAGTTTTAAAATTCCCACGATCAACTTGAGGTTATTGATATATTTTTTTTATATTTCTCGTGCTCAATTAACAACCACTGCTTATTGTGTGATAAATTTTTAAATATACTTGTTAAAATTTTTGTGTGTGTTATTTCTTGCAAAAAAGGTGACTCAATCTAAGGCCGCTAGCCAGAGCTAAAAATTTGACGTGTTTGTTGTTGCAGTTTGAGGGTCAATTCAGAATCAGTTTGAAACTAATAACTGCCAACTTGATTGGAAAATTTATATTTTAGAATTCCTTTGAACCGATCACATTGGCAGTTGCTAGTTCCGAACTGGTTCTGAATTGATCCGCGAACACAGCTATTTTTTAACAAATATTTTGGAAAATACGAGTATAAGCGATATTACAATAGATCTTCTTTAATAACGGCTGTATTTATATATCAATGAAGTAAAATAAAGGGTATTTCAGTCCAAATCATGTGTTATTTTTATTCTTTACAATGAACCAAGCTTTCGGCCATATTTTTGGCCTTCGTCAGGGCTAAAATAGTGTTTGATATATTATTGAGTAAGAGTTATTTATTTATTTATTTATAGTAAGTATATAAATAACTCTTACTCAATAATATATTTTAACAAACACTATTTTAGCCCTGACGAAGGCCAAAAATATGGCCGAAAGCTTGGTTCATTGTAAAGAATAAATAACACATAATTTTGGCTGAAATACCCGTTATTTTACTTCATTGATAAGCGATATTCTTGGAAAGTTTCTTGTAATTATTTCTGCAAGTTTCAACCATTTCCCCACAAATTTGCATGAACTTGGTAAATGTATTTCTGGGGAAGTTCCTAGAAGGTTGCATACACCTGGTAAGCATGATTTTTACGAATTTGCCAGGAAGTTGCATAAAGCTCGCTGGAACTCACCCAAGACATTTCTTGGCGAGTCTACTAAACTTTATTGCAATGTTGCTAGAACATTACAAGACGTATCGCTGGAACATTTTAGAAAGCTCCTGTTGTAATGCAACTTTACATTGCAATGTTTTGTGGTGGAGATTATAACTTTGCTGAAATGTTTAGAATAGCTCCCAGTGCCACTGTAAGCAACTTTACACTTTTCTTTGTATTGTTCTTGCAACTTTGTGGAAACTTATATTTTCTTAGTGGGTACTACCATAGAAGAATTTACGTAGTAGATTCTTCTATGGTACTACCTAAATGCTTGCCGGTACATCAACTTTGTGTCAAACATAATAGAATTTTAAAGCGTTAATATAATTTTCTTTTGAAAAAGACATATTCTTATCGATATTTTTTAGTAATAATAAAAAGTTAATAAAATTATAGAATGATACTCGTATATTATGTTAGTAGTATAGCTAGTGATATAAAATAGTTTTTACGAAGTAATGACTTTTTAAAATTTTAAGAAATTTTATAAATAGGAAATAGGCGCTTATGTAACATTAAAATAGAAACGACTTTTTCAAGTTAAACGTTTTTAAATTGTAACAAATAAGCCAATTTTTAGGGATTTTATTTTTTAAATATAATTTTTGACAGAGCGAAAGTCACGTGACCACGTTTGAGTCGGTTATTTTTCCTCGTTTTTAATCGAAAGGTAACCCCAAAGTTAACTGCATATGTGTTCTATTATTATCCGTTAATAAAAAAAATATGTTTAAATTAATAAAAAGATACATTTTGCACCATCTTCATTTTTTTCCAAGAAGGTTTTTTGGTTATAACTTTTGTTTGACGTTCGATTGTTTTTTTCCAAACGACATTACATTGTTTGGAAAAAACTGCAACAAACTGGTTTTTAAATCATTAATTTGTCTCAAAAAATACGGAATGGTTAAAGTGAATGTTCCTATCACCTTCAGGCGGACCCCCTCTATCTAATAAAAATATTATCAAACAAATAATAGTACTTTTTGAAATTGAGCCCATGTGTTGACAGGTGGCCGTGATTACAGCCCAAAAGTAAAGTTACACACATTGTTTAATGTGCTTTTTGAACCTAACAAAAAACAGGTTATCAAAATCGGTAAACAAATAAAGATATTTTACCAGGGTGGTAACTCTTTAACGGAGGTCACACTGTAGATGTTTAACATATAGGTACAGAAGATGTTCTTTCGCATCAATAGGTATATCGTTTTCTTTTTTCATTTTTTATTTTCGAGATATGTATTTATCTTAATTAATGCGTTACTTAAAATGTTTGTTTGAATGTAGTGTTAATGCAAACGAAGAAACACCTTATGTACACATAAAAGACCATGTTTCATTTCATTGAAAAAACTAAACATAATTTTGTAGAACTTCTAAGCCAGCAATACTATACCTACAGAAAACGTGCCGAATAACATTCTTTAACTAAAGATATGCCTTTAACAGTAAAAAAACACAGTTGACATTCAAGTGACCTTGAAAACGTCGTCTGCCTACAAGTGAAAACGTGCGTCAAATATTACACCTCATATGCTTCAACTTTTATGTGATTTTTGCGATTTTCGTTTTTGAGATATTTATAATAGCCGCATTTATTAAAATGGAACACCCGGTATAGATAATTTTCGACATACCTATACATATAGAGACATAGAAATATGAATCCTCCCCTAATGTCAGTTTATATGCTAACGATTGTGTTTTCCTCACGAAAAATACATAACGGCGACATACGTATAAATAATGCAAAGTCAACTAAAGCAGTTTTTAGTGCCGCCGTGTACCCTTCAAACTAAAAATCAATGAACCATTGCTAAAAAGAGAGGGGTTAAAATCACAAATCGGAGTCTTTGAGCTACGGGGGTCTCCCGAATATACCTTTTGAAGTTTTATATTATTTTAATATTAAAAATTCGCAATTCATAGTATATAATAAAATGGAAGTAATACAAAAACATAAAAAAGTAATCAGACAGCTTAGTTGCTTAAATATTATATCGCCAAAACGTAAAATTGATCATATGAACATAATATATGTAATTATTAAACTGGACCTGTAACAACAGCGTCAACCGTTCATCGATCGTCTGTTTTTCGCGCCATCTGATAAACAATAGCTACACTTTTGGTATTCCCGCTGCATAATTTAAGGGTATTTTGCCTATGTTTTTTATTTACAACAAGACTGGATAATTACAATGTTTATTACCGGGTTTTCGTTCCGAGCATATTCGGAAACCTCTGCCCATCTTAACGAAGGTAAAATTCCGGCTCAAGAGACAAAATAGACGAATTTATGCCGGCACAAAGTTTGAAATTCAAAAAAAATCTCGCCCATAACTTTTAAACTAGTGTCATTAGTATCTATGGATATTTTAAAGATACCCGTGTTTTTTGTAATCCTTTGAAATTCGCTACTTTTTCCAGCTAGTTGGAAATAAAAATACATTGATACAGGCAACCAAACATACAATGGCGAGGCCCCCCTTAAGATTAACTGATAAAGACAGTCGAATCGATAAACTCATGCTCTACGCAATTTTGGCATATAATAATACAGTTCATTCAGTAACAAAACAAACTCCATATAACATTGTTAGTGGACACACTGATAGTTTTGACGCTTTCGATACTACTTCTGAAATAATTATAAATGAATATGTTAACGAACATAAAAATAGAACACGTCTACTTTATGACAAAATTCATGAAATCAATCAATCTACAAAGGAAAAAATCATTCAAAAAAGAAACCAAAATCGCGAAGATCCTATAGAATATAATGAAAATGAATACGCTTACGAAAGAGTTCAAAACCGTTCAAAAATAAAACCCCGTTATAAAAAAGTAATCGTTCAGAAAAACTTAGGTATAAAAGCGAAATTACCACGCAAAATAATGTTAGTTTATTTAAGATAAAAATCATCTTCAGCTGATGCGGTAAACATCGAGATCTGAGGCGGATTGGTAGCGTCGTCGCTTTGTGTTTATCTCATCAGATAAGAGACTTTCCACCAATAAACTACTGGCTGAATGAATTTTTTCTGTCAAGCACAGTATAAGCCATTAATAATCAACTCTGTTCAACGAATGTTCATACCTACGTCACAACTCCTGTCCTAGTCTTACTCGTGAATATTCGATGGATATCGGTCGTATATTCACGAGTCAATCAAGGACGGGAGTTGTGATTTAGGTATGAACATTTGTGGAACATAGTTATTAGGGTAGGTAGGTAGGTATTTGTCTGGTTTAATAAGATCAATGATGATCTTATATAAGATCGTCGTAAAGTTATAACTTGTTTGAAGAATGAAAATAAATATTTAATATCAATAATAAAAAAATCAGACGATAAAGCCATCGGAGGAAACAAGTGGAATTTCATCCAGTGAAGGTAATAGCGAATCAACAGAAAATAGCTCGGATTACCTGTTGTTAGAGTCATTAGGTACGATTTTACATTTTTTGTTAAGAGGTGGCTCCCCAGTTTTAAATAGTTAGCATTCGTGAACTCAAATTTAAAAAAATAATAAAACGTTTACCGCCTTAACTGAAAAACTTTCCACCATTGAACTGCCAGCTGAATGAATTTTTTGTTTTATATTATACTCTATAAACTAACATGTAACTTTATTTCAGGATTTTTTAACTATTCACAAGGTCAGCTGAAAAACTTCCCACCGATGAACCGATAAACCGCCACCTGAATGTTTTTTCTTGTTGCATAATATATATGCAATCTGAACTATATCACAGAAAATATGTAGGTATATTTTCTGTGACTATATCATATACTTTTGATAAGTATATTTGTAAAACCTACGATAAAGGTGGTAATCTAGTGAAATATCTCTACATTGGCTCTTTTTGAGCACTTCACTCTACGACGCATGCGAGCTATCCAGTTACTATACTTATTATACGGGGTGAGTCATTAATAATGGCGCATAGTGCAACCGCATAATAAATCTTGGGCCAAAATATTACGATTGATACTAATATGCCTTATATAAATGTTATCTGTTTAAGAGATACAAGGCATTGAAATTTGTTTTTGAAATTGTATTTTAGCTACATCTCCCAACATAATCAAGCTGCTGAACTGAAATTTGGCACTGACATATTTTTGGGGCTGAAAATGTCAATTTTTACGTATCTCACAGAGGAATAAGCCCCTTGCGCTGTTTTTGGATCGTGTTTTTTACTCGTAACATTTTTCAGGTTATGTTTTTGGTCCTGAAGGTCCATCATTGTAGTGCATCTTTTACTTTTGCAACAAAGAGGTACTCTTGTTTCATAATGATCAAATCAACCGTTTGCTTTGAAATTGCCAAAACGGGCCCCAAAACACCTGTTGACAATATTCGAAAAATTAAAATTTTCATCTACTGTTTTGAAATGTTACAGATCAACTGTATATTGAAATTGAAGAAAAAAATGCCAAATGAACATTGGTCGAAACACATTCGTTTTCTTGAAATGGAGTGTCCAAATTTTGTAAAGTTTAAATCCGTTCCACTTTGAAAGTGAACATTTTTTTGGGACATTGTTCATATGGGATTTTTTCCTCGCTTTAAATGGTACAGTCGTTGTGCAATATTTGAAAGCAGGAGGTAAACATTTTATTTTTCGAATATTGAAGTCAACAGATGTTTTTGGGTACGTTTTGGCAATTTTAAGTGGCGCCCTCTATAAGATACGTAGAAATTTACATTTTCAGCTCATTCTCCATCCCCAAAAACATAGCAGTGCCAAATTTCAGTTCAGCAGCTTGATTATAACTTATAAACTTGAAAAGTTAAGGGTGATATTTACACTCGATCAAGCATACTTACAAAAAAGCAGCTAAGTATTGTAACAATTTACAGACCATCGAATCGAAAGGGTACCTTTAATTTTTTTCTGGTTGCCGTTTTGTTAAAACACCCCGTAAATTATTTTTCTTTTTTTGCAGAACTTATGGCCGCGGCAAACCCGTCATTTCGCGGGTCACTTTTTCCGCCCTGTAATCTTCATCATCACGGAGCGGTTTGCCCTCTAATTTGAGGGTCCACAAAGCTTCCAAAAAACGGGCCCTCCTCCAGAGATCATCGCCTGTAATTAGGAATTTTCCGTGCAGCTGTCGACGTTCGCATGCGCGAAAATCCGACGAATTAATTCAGAAGGTGCTGTGACAATTCTATTTAATTGGGGACTATAACGGTGGCTGAAGTTTTTTACACTGAAAAAAAAATGAAAATGTGGCACGAAATTTAGACAAAAAAGGTTATCTAAAATAATTATTGTTTTCACGATTACCTGATTATTGTGGACCGCCTATACTACCTATGTAATAAGAGCTTTGTTTTTGCACTATTTTTTAACTCACTCAAAGATTTGTCAGATAAATTTTACGTTTCGGTATCCTACTTACAGATAGACTTTTATTATTTAAAAATTAGTTTGGAGGCATTTTCCGTCAGAATTATATGCTTGGCTGAGAACACCAGGACCCTATGTTTATTAATTTTTCGTTATTTTCCCTGTAGAGCTTCTATAGGTTTTCTAGAAATGCTCTAGAACTTCATGATTTGTAAATCCACCATTGGCTAGGAATATTCTAGAACAGTCTGCAATCTGCAATATCAGTTTATAAGCCCTGGGAATTTGGCCTGATTGGTAAGATTGCGATTCAGTGCGAATTTTGGAGCTGAATGGTATTCTTGTTTCAGTGATATATACCAGAGAATTCAACGCCTGCCAATTGAACCAATGAAACACACTGAATAATTATTTTAGTTGTTAAATTATATTTTTAAATACAACTCGTGGTATGCCTAATAATAGATAATGTAATTTATCACTCACTATAATCCAAACGCTAAGAAAATATCACTCCTGCTGCGCAGTTGTGGTATTTTCAGCTTTGGGATTATAATTAGTAAAATTAACGAAAAGTATTATCGATAATAGGCACAACACTTGAACACTTGTTATATTACCTCTGAGAATTCAACGCCTGCCAATATGTACCAATGAAATGATATGATTTTTGAAATATTAACCAATCAGGTGATGATTTCAGCGATTATTTCCCTCATACTGCTTGCATCCAATAAGGTAGCTTCTTCCATAAAAATCCAACCAATCATATGCCTCTGCTAGCGATAATTGCACTTGTGCAAATTATCACTTCGTTGCTTAGCAACCGCGAATCTGTTGGATACAAACACGTACCTACTTCTTAAAGTTTGTGTGTTTCACAATGTTCTAAATTATGCAGCTTATAAATTATGTTTCGGTACTATTAAGCATTGTATCAATGAATTTATATAACTTTTACATTGCTAAAATATTGTTATTGGACCTCCGTCTCCGTTTAAATTTAGACACATTCAGAAAATAAACCAACGCGGACAAGGTGTAGGTATAATCGCATTTGCCTTGGATACCCAGCGTCATGTTTGTTTACTCGAACGCTACAGTCGGAGCTGTCAATAAACTGGTTCAAAATTAATCGTTTTGGAAATGTAAACATAGAAAAAATTAATACAGAAATTATTAAATCGTATTCTAGAAATAATCTCGACAAATACCACTCGTGCCGGAAATTTGTCCATTAGCAAAACCACTCGTACAAATTGGGCTTTTATGTCGAGCTTCGCTCTCGGGATTGTATCAGAAAATAAAAGACCAATTTATACTCGTGATCTTTCTAGGCAAAATAGCGCTTTCGAAAAAATCATCGATAAAATTTACGGCACTTGTGATATTACATACGATAATACCACTAGTGGTATTTTCGCTGCAATCCTACTCTCTTATGGTTACGTCCTAGTTACGCTAAACCAATATTGTGGATTGTGGCAGTTAAAACTGATAACTCGATAACTTCTTCACATTACCAAATTTATTATAGGACTAGAATATATGTTTTCAGTTAACACATTGATCTTTAAATATCTATTAACACAAAAAACATATTCAGAACCGAAAGTTCAATCTAAATGACAGATAGCTATCAAACTAACTATTTGCAGTTGTTAAATTCTCTTTTTAAATACAACTCGTGGTATGCCTAATAATAGATAATACCTTTCCTTAATTTATCACTCATTATACTCCCAATGCTAAGAAAATACAACTCCTGCTGCGCAGTCGTGGTATTTTCAGCTTTGGGATTATAATTCGTAAAATTAACGAAAGGTATTCTGGATAATAGGCTCAACACTTGTTATATTACCCCTGAAAAGTATATTTATAAAGGAGACAATAAAGGTAGTAGTAACCGAGGCAACGAGTTTGAACTGTTATTGGTGAAATCGGATACAGTTTGCTCTCTAGTCAATAGGTACCTATGTATTTGGATAATAATAATGAATGAAAAAATGCCTGGTTGTTTTGGACTATGAACTGTAGCTTATTTGTCTGTATGATTACAAAGTAACTGTTAAAGTGTTAGGAGCATTATTTTCATCATTTTTTCTTATAAACAATTTATGTTTCTCCAATTTTTTCTTTAACTCTAACAATAAAGAAGTTAAGAGGGAGTAAAATGTTATGTGGATCACTCTGTATATTTTACGTACACAAGACAGTTTCGCGAACGCATCTGGCTGATACGTATGTGAGGGACTATCCTAGAACGATTTTAGACCGATTTCGGACAGTCTAAATAATGTTCCATTATACGTTGTGTCAATGTTGAGCTTCTCAAGCAACAAGTGGTCGAGATTACGATATTGCCTACCAATAACTAGACCAATAAAACTAAAACTTACTGTCTTCCTGGATGAATTTGGGAACGAAAAGTGGTCGAGTACTTTTCGGATGTTGTCTGGCAGTAATTTAAAATAATGACATAATATCGGGGGGTGGGCCCCGATTTAAATTTCTTTCCTAAAATTATATTTTATTATTATTCGAATTTTATTGATGTATAAGCAATTGCACTAGATTTGAATTTTTTTCGCTGTGTATGGCGACATCGCACTTAACAGTTTAAACGACAAAATTAAAGTGCCGTAAAAATGTTTGGGCAATAGAAAGTAAATCCAATCAAACATTTGTTCCATAGCTATAGGTATAGACAGGAGGAGGTTATTCAATTCGATTCGTCCCTATAGTAATTAGTTTGAAGGCTTTTTGTTTGTAAACTCCTAATTGGTATTTACTGTATATACCAAAATACTGAATTCCATTATAAAGTTAGATTAATTCGTATAAAGTACACTTGTATGTAAAGACGACACTTGAACCAATACTATTAATATCGGCTTTCAATGAAACTCAGTGGGCTATACAAATTAATAATACAAGACCCTGATTACACAGTAAAAATTTTTTAATTGGAATTTCACTCAAATTGCTCTCAATATTTTCTTAATTTCTGTCCAAAAATTGTTGACATAAATTTGCACTCGTTAACTCGGAGTAGATGATCGGAATTAATGAAAAATCAGTTTTGAATAAAACTACTCTTTTTAGACACCTGTAAGTAATCAGGTCAGTAAAATCTTGACTAATGTTTTATATAATAATAGATTGATTTTATTTCAATAGATTAGTAACGGGTTATTTTTGCATAAGTGCCTCGAATTCATATTTCTGTTGAAAAAATCTCTTACCTAAAGTTTGATATTTATTATGCGTTATAATATTTGTACGGTGTTTGTTGTATATGATATAAAATAAACATATATTTCTTTTCTAAGAAATCAATTAATTACCGAAGCAATCAATTGATCATGGAGTATTATAACTATAGCACACCCGAAGGTGCGGGACAAAGCCACTGATCTTGATCGACAAAGGCTCACGCCGCAACTACCGAGACCCGCCATCTGCCGTCTCCACGGCTTGGGTTAACCAACCGAAAACATGATGAAAATTGATGGAAAAAGAGCGATAGTCGACCATATACAGTACTGTTTCGGGCCGGTGATCCCTCATCAGTATGACTCACCCGACTATCAAGTGGTATATAGACAAACGTGCCTAGATAATGAATTTTCTAAGGAATCAATTAATTACCGAAGCAATTAATTGATCATGGAGTATTATAACGATAGCACACCCGAAGGTGCGGGACAAAGCCACTGGTCTTGATCGGCAAAGGCTCAGGCCAAAAATACCGAGACCCGCCATCTACTGTCTCCACGGCGTCGGTTAACCAACCGAAAACATAATGAAAATTGATGGAAAAAAGAGCGATAGTCGACCATATACAGTACTGTTTCGAGACGGTAATCTCTCATCAGTATGACTCACCCGACTATCAAGTGGTATAGACAAACGTGCCTAGACGATGAATTTTCTAAGGAATCAATTAATTACCGAAGCAATTAATTGATCATGGAGTATTATAAACGAGAGCACACCCGAAGGGACAAAGATACTGGTCTTGTTTCTGAAATTTGATATGGAGGTATAATTCTAAACAACTTTTTGTAGTTTTTTATTTTTTACAATTTTGCTTATAATACAACGAATTAATTGATTTTTCATGGTTAGGACAGATCGTGTAGCCTAATAACACCGAGCCATAGACGCCAATAGCAAATAAACGGCGCGGGGGAAACACGCGGCGCTCGGATACAAAATATCTTCGAACACTTGCCCTAAACCGTTGAATGCAGAATAATAACATAGTAACGAAGTTCCAGAAAGAAGAGAAAAAAGGGGGAGATACCAATTAGTGGTTGGAACACATGCCTATAGGTATCCGTTTTTGAATGGTGTCATTTAATTTTGTCAATAATATCAGGGGTGAAACCACGTAGTCGTGGATGCTCATTTTCCATCGTCACATATGAAATGGGACTTGTAAGCTTCCTTGAAGAATGTGGTGAGCTTCATTTGCTGGTTTTACAGGTAAGTGAAAAACCTGATGAAGTTTTTTATATGCGATATAGTCACCGTACATTCATTAGCGATGGTCTTCTCAATGGTGATTTCACCCTTCTCGCCTTTAATTTACTGACTGTGTACTAACTTTTGGACGCGGATACCGAAATACTCTGCGGGTATCGGCTTGGTAACAATAATTATTATTGAGTTAAAGCTGCAGCCTTTTGGTCATCCTATACCGATTGGCTAATTTTATCATCAATATGGTATATGGTACCGAAAATTAATATCTAATAATTTTTAAGCGCTAAGGTACGGTTGCAAAATTACATGTAGGTACAGTCGCGGCCAATTTGAACTTGCAAGACTCTATGCCGAAATGAGGGAGACTGGGCGACATCCGACAACACCGCCCTTTCCCGCCCCGAACATCGCGTTTCAAAAGAGCTGACGGTCAAGGGAAGGCAGAAGAAAGCCGCTGGCGGCTAGCGATGTAGCCAGATTCCTCTCAGAAACCCCCAAGACTTGCAAGTTCAAATTGGCCGCAGCCGTACGTTCGGAATAATTGTTGTTAGAGAGATGATAGGTACTATATTTGGGTTATAAGTCTGTTCTATTTAATTGCATGATATTTGTTATTACGGGACAGCTACGGTGAATGTCTAGACAATGTTTCGGAAACGATGAAATTACTGGAAAATTTATGTTTTTTCATCAATTACAATAAATGTTATGTCACTGCCAAATAAAAAAATTAGATAAGTAAGTACTTAAGTTTACAATGCGATTTCAAAAACTTGTAAATTTCGTTACCACGAGAAAAAATAGAATGTATGTTTAATATGGCACACAAGCCAAAACTTGCTCAATCAGGTATTTCGCAAGGTTCTTAGGTAGCTGTTTTCTTTGGACTTCGAACATTAAAAAAAAATAAAATCGCAACTGCAATGTATTGTTAAGAATTGACAACACTACGGCGATACAAAATGTGACGCGTGGGGCATCCCCAATTAAATGCATTATACCTAGCACTCTCCATATGGCACTGGTTCGAAAAACAGAACATTTTCCTTGCGACATACATTCATCTGATAATAAAGAAGCGAATGCTGCATCTCAAATTGTGTCGAAAGGAACCGAATGGTCATTAAATAGTCAGATATTATATAAATTTACTCTATTGACCTATTTGTGTCCATAATGAAAATAAAAAAAACACAAAGTTTGTATCATAGCTGGGAAATTCAGAGTGATTTGCTGTCGATACGCCTTTACACTCAGCAGGAATCAATACTATTTTTCCGCGATTCAATTTAGTTTTGAGAGTACTTCATAAATATACCGAAGTCCCAGCAGAAGGACATAGTTGTAGTGCCTTTATGGAACTCACAGTCATGGTATCCCATTTTTCCGCTCATTGTCTACTAGTAGGAAAACCGTTTATTTTCCAACTTGACAAAAATCTGCTTTCCTTTAATAGAGTGCTATATAGTTTTCATCCGTTATGGAGGACAATTACCCTGGCGGCAGGGCTATTATTAACATCCAAGCTCTGCAGGTAAACAAGATGCCACAAGAATCACTATAAATAATATGCCTGGCCTTTGCCTAGGACTCCTCCTTTATAATAATAATAATAATAATAATTCTCACCCTCACAATACTCCAAACTAGGAGTACCCCAGAAGCAACCACATGCTTGTGCGGGGGAGGGGGGCAATTACTATTGTTTTGTCTTCGTTGCCATTTGCGGCTAGGGCCGACTTTTTTCCCGATAGAACTAGGATAGCATTCGCTCAAGTACTACGGTAAAACCCTAGAAAACCGTAGTAATCCCAGTGAGTGTAGGACAATTAGTAAATCACACGGATAAAGCCTATTTAGGAGCAATACCGTGAACCCACATTTGCCCAGCGCTCTTGGCCATAGCGGTGTTTTTCTTTAAAGACATATATGCATGCGCCTGCCTCGAACCAAGGTTGATCGAAGGCAGAAAAACATGCAGTCTAAAAAGTCAGCGCCGGTACGAGCGACGCCACCGCGGCCCCGTAATTACAGTTCAAGCATAAAAACTGTGGTGGGACTATTGCAAAGAATAGAAAATATGTTCCAAATTTGTTGATAATAATCTATCCTTAGTAACAATACTTTTAATATTTTTAATATTTTCTAAATGAAATTTTTATTCGGTCAAATCGGTACTACCTCAAGTCATTTATTTAACGATTTTTTAAGAAGGGGGCTGCATAGGGTTTTTTGAATTCTCACCGATCAGTTCTCTCCCCCAGATTCCTGGTCTAATGATTTGCCAAGACTGTAGCCTTTTTTAAAGGAACATAATTACTTAATGCTAAGCTTGCCTAAACTCAGTATTACTTGGGGTCCAGAATTATCTCTAGAATTTTCAATTAATGTCCAATAATAAAGATATGTCGCTAGAAAACCTTACGTAGAAATTGGGCATGGCACGGGACAAAGAGTACAAAAGCTGAGCTGGTTAGTATACAAATTTTCAACAATGTTAAAATCGAAATAAAAATCCCGAAAAAAAAATTCAACCTTCTAGCGCAAAATAAACTCCAAACAAAATTTTTATTGGGCACCTTTTTATAGTCCAAAGCACGAAAGAAAACGTTTCTGAAGAATGCGGGCAGAGTTGCGAGATTTCCTATACGAGAAGTCGTTATTTATTGGCGAATACAAGTTTTATCATATTGAAGCCGAATTTCTGAACTCTGTTATACCGAAAAATAAAGCTCGCATCACAGGACCACTTACCCATTTTCGTTTATCATTTATTTTTAACGCGGTGTGATAAAACACCTATTATATTTTACAATAAATTAAATAATAATTATATGAAAATTAAGTGAGTTACACAAAATTGAGCTACGCCCCTGAACTGTGACTAATTCTATAATATTTGCGAGTTCTTCCCCCTTACGTCGCACGCATTCTGCCGTAAGGAGGACTATATCACCATGATGACAAAAATTTGCCCAGCAAAAATGTTAATATAATATTTCACAGAAATAGCAAAATGTATTCGTGGTAAATTCTTGAAAGTCTAAGTTTCAAGAAACCACACCATAACGCCTCAGCTCAAACTAATTGTCAGAGGTTAAAGCTAAAGAAGTGCGGTTTAGGCACAAATAATATACAGGGCGTAGCACTCGCTATGTGTAACTTACGCAGCAGCTAGGTAGAAAAAATATCAACAATGACACCATGTGGGTAACCACGGAATGTTCAAACAAGTGTTTTTGCCAAATTTACCAGCGGTCGTTAGTAACGGAAAACAATTTTAAACATTCTATTTGTTGACTTTTATTTTGTTAAGATTTATTTTGCCTAATAAAGTAGGTACTTTTGTGTATAATTTTGTCGTCGACATGTATTGATGTAGAAAACATAATAAATCTGCTTGGTTTTGTTTTCAGTTTTAAAAAAAATTTAAAAATTCACAGATGAAACGAACTTACCTTAAGTAACTTGATTGTATGCGGTCCTTAATTCCCTCCCTTCCCTCTTAAACTTTTCCTTTAGAAGTTGCAACAAGGTGAATTTAAAGAATGAATCCACCGCTCTACGGGTGCCTGCTCCGAGAGCTGGTTAACATTGCAGCTTTTTTCTTGCTTTAAATGTGTTGGTTACAGCATTCCTTGAGGAAACTACGCTACTCCTATTTACTCGGCGGGGACCGCATAGCTATAATCAAAATCGAACTTCAATTAAGGTAAGTTCGTTTAATCTGTAAATTACCTATTAGTTGTTTTAAGCGACGCTTCCTTATTCTATGCCAACCGGGAACACTCGAATATCTCGAGAACGGTAAGAGGTAATCCTATAATGTAATATATCTCTGAAAAGGTAATTTTAAGGGTTATCTAATCTACAGAAAAATAACAATTTCGTAAAATACGTTTTTACTTCCGGTTAAACCAGAAGTGATTAGCGACCAAATTTTAACATTTCTGATCCTTAATATCAAAAATTCAAACAAACAATACTTTTTATTTTTTCGAAAAATAGTTCCTGACTTATAACTTTTCGATAACACCATGTCAGTTCTGAAGTCAGATTCTGATTCCTCTGGAAAAACATCTTGGTTTTGAACTGCCCCCGTTTATCTCAAAAATCGGGTTTAACACTTTATTCTTCTCTATTCTGTAAAACAGCAGTGGTTCAGAATAAAGTGATGGAAATCCAATTTTAGTTTATAGGTTTTAGGTTGTGTCTGTAGTTTCGGGCTTATTCAAATCATGCCGTGGACGTGTTCCGTTCCCAACTGCAAGGGAAACTACAAAGGAGGTCCTAATGTGTCCACTTTTCCTCCCTAAAGACACCATTTTAAGGGAAAAGTATATGTTAAGGCCATCAAAAGAGATTTTGTTCCTACACAGTCTTCCAGGGTTTTGGTTTGGACTGTTGCATTTACCGCTTTATTTGAGACACCCTCAACAAATTCTATCTCTAGCTACAACAATTTTTATAAAATCCAACTTAAGTTGTACAAAACTACATAACTGGTAATTCAGTAAAATGTTCAGAAAAAATTGGAAATTCTTCTCTATTCTGTATATATACAGGGTTTCCCAACGAAAACTTGACCCCCCCCCCCAAAAATTCGAAAACAGAAAAATATTTGAAAATTCGCCGAGACCCGTCGAGTTCATCCCCCTAATCCCTAGCAACCCCAACTTTAAAATTTCAAATGGAACTACCCCCTTGTGGCGCATCATTTTAAAGCCCTTTTTATTGCGAATACAGTGATGTATCGTTTTTAGAATTATGTTGAGATTTGACAGAATTATTGGCTAAAAACGGAAAGTTGACAATCCACTGTATGTACACGTCGTAATTTCTACACAAATGCCCGCCACTATTAAGTTTCTTTATCTATTACACACGTCCAAACTACCTAGTTTTTATTGACCTGTCGATCATTTTACAAAAAAGTCATAAACGAAAAAAGTTCATACCAATTCAAACCTTATATCTTATATGTAACAAAAAGTCACTGTCACAAAAAAATGTTCCCGTTTTTTTGCTTGTAACCACGAAATCGTTAGTTTCAGTCTGCTATTGAAAGTGTAAACGTGTTTTTGAAATGGTTTATTCTATCACGGAAAGGTTATAAATTGTTGCAATAAACCGAAAATCGAAAATACATTTCCACTTTGAATAGCAGGTAGAAACTAACGATTTCGTGGTTACAAGCAAAAAATGGTAACATTTTTTTGTGACAGTGACTTTTTGTTACATAATATTTTAAAAAGATATAAGGTTTGAATTCGTATGAACTTTTTTGTTTTGCTTCAGCTTTTCCGTTTATGACTTTTTTGTAAACTGATCGACAGGTCAATAAAAACTAAGTAATTTGGACGTGTGTAGTAGATAAAAAACTTAATAGTGGCGGGCATTAGTGTAGAAATTACTACGCGTACAGTGGATTGTCAACTTTCCGTTTTTAGCCAATAATTCTGTCAAATCACAACAGAATTCTAAAAACGATACGATCACTGTATTCGCAATAAAAAATGATGCGCCACAAGGGGGGTAGTTCCATTTGAAATTTTAAAGTTGGGGTTGCTAGGGATTATGGGGATGAACATATCGGGTTGGCTTGACTGTCAAAAAAACTCCCCCCAAAAACAAAAATCGACGGGTCTCGGCGAATTTTCAAATATTTTTCGGTTTTCGAATTTTTTTGGGTGGGGTCAAGTTTTCGTTGGAAAACCCTGTATATATCTACCTAGAGAAAATATAGTTCAGTCATCAAATCCAAAAATTACAACGTAATAGGTACGTTGGAAATTACCCAGGAGCCCGTAAATTTCAAGACGATTGTCGTTTACGTGTGGACGCTCCCTAACTTCTAGCCTCCAGCTTTATGAGCCATGATATTGTGACAGTAATATCGCACGTTCCGCTTCCCACCCTGTTACTTCCGGGTTATTTACAGCCTCGATAATTAAAAGAAACCATAATCTACATGGCTTTTTTAGTAGATTGCGAAGGTAGACTTGTTTCGGGGAAGGGACAGGGTGCCCTAGTTGTAAATGTTATAAATAATTTTAATGGTAGAATTTTAAGAAAAAAGTTTATGCCAATATGTATCCGCAAATGTTAAATTAAAAAGATAGAGGCTGTTAAAGGTTTATGTTTTTGAACGTTTTTTTTTAATAAGATACCGAAATGATAACTGTATTAATTAAAAATTTTGTAGACAGTACGGCGGTACAATGTGCAATAAAATAAAGCCACCAACGTTTCGTTCTCCAGAAGTATGCCCCTTTTTCCAAAATAATTTCTAAAAACTGTTGGATTATGTGAAAACGAAACAAGTTTCTGCTCAGAAGAATTGATAACTTGGGGAACGAGTACAACCAGAGATTATAGTGAAACCCTGTATTTAGCAAACAATGCATTTTAGGGCCTACGTTTGAGCACTTTTGTGCTCTTTTGGAGAAAAGAGGTTTGAGGTGAACATTTTTTTTATTAATTTAGAATAATAAGAAATGTGGGTAAAAAAATTGAATTAATTTATTAAACTTTCAAACTTTGACAATCGACTGGTTCCTCAAATGAGCAAAAAAATTCTTATAGGTGTAGGCGCCAAAATGCATTGGTCTATAAATACATAGTTGAGTCCCGAAGTTATCACTAGAATGCAATTTTTTTTTACTTCAAATTTAAATTGCTTAGTTTTCGTTAGTTTAGGGTAAATTCATAAAATACATTTTTATGGGCAATAAAAATGCTGATTTATCAGAATAAGCATTTACGTAGACAATATTTTTGGAAAGGGGATGTGTTCTACCTTCCCGTACGCCATTGGTAAAGGCTACTAAACACTGGTAACTTCATTTCTCAGAACTTTAACCACCATACTCTGTACCAAATTTTAAGTTAATATCGTTTGTCCTTTCTAAAATATCATTAGCAAGCTGCTAACTTTAACTCCCTTTTTTATCTTTCTTTATTGAGCATTTCCGGACGTTTTGTTCAGATGGGCATTTTTGCTTCAAATGAATTTCTCACTATTTTTGACAACTGAAACGTCTGGAACACCCTGTTCAGTGTTTTTAAATTACGGTGCCAAAATAATAAGGCAGGTGGGAAGTGTATAATTTTAGAAAATGTTTAATATAAAAGTTACGGGAATATTTTAAACGGGAAGTTAAAACCAAGATCCGAAAAACATAATTTTCGGAATAAATTCTTAACGAGCTATGCATACTAAACAATAATGGTATTTTCTTTGGTTGTTTAATTGAAACAATTTCATGAGAAAATATTTTCCCAGGCGCAGGGACGGGGGCACAGTAGCACAAGCAAATTTCTGCCGTATTCATGTCGCACCATAATTTAGAAACAACCTCTATACCAGGGTTAACTATCATTTAGTACAAAAAATTTTACCACGTGCGCAGGGTGGCTTAAGAAAACATAGAAAAATATTTTTAGATTTTTTTACGTTCTTTAAGAAAAGGATAAAAACCCCAATTTTCCCTGTAAATCTCCGCCTCATCCAATATGGCTTCGGAACATCCTGTCAGCTGGAAGTGATTTTCCGTGGTGTTGCCGTTGTTTTAGGAAGGATGACAATATCTTTTTACCCAAACAAATTTAAAAAATACATAAATAAAAATCGATTTGAATCTGTACAGCCGCGCAGCGCCTCTAGATTTACTCGAGGTTCGCCTGGATTCAGCTTACCTTAGTTTTAAATTTGAAAACAGAAAACAGGATATAAATCTCGAGTCCCGAGCTCGGTCCCGAGGCTAGGTAATCTAGAATCTCTAGACTAGATTCCATAGGTAAATAAATATAGGTATAATTTTTGCCAAAATATATTGTTTTTTCATTGATATTTTCTAATTTCTTGCTGATTTTTAGGTTTTGAAGAGAAGAAACTAAATTTAGAGTGGCTTAGTACTCTAGGTGTCATCGACAATAATAATATTCAGGAAGTTCAAGAAGTGACTTATGGAAATGAGGAAAATGGAGACATTGTAATTCTCGATACGACGAATAGAGCCGCGTTTCTAGAGCAAATAGAATTAAATTAACCAAAGAAATGCAAACAACAGCAGCAAGTTAACTGCAGATCACCGCCAGAATAATTATTGAAGCATATCAAAGAAGAGGTAATTAGAAATCACTTCACTTTGAAGCAAAGTTAAAGTGGTAGGTATAAGTACAAGTTACCAAGTTTTCGTTTGCTTGTATTTTTTAAACAAAAAAAAGTTCTAAGGAATAAAACTAGCTGTCTGAAAATTCAGAAATAGGTACTTAATAGGAAATATTATGTTCCTGGAAAATAGGCTATTATTTTTAAAAGTATTCAAAGAAATAATTACACCAAGTAATAGTGTACGAAAATGTTATAACAAAAATCGTGGACCTTTGTTGTACTTTGAACCAAAATAATTTCCATTTTACACAAAACGACAAGCAAGACATTGGCTAAATCGTTTATATAATTTAAATAACATTCACTTTCACTTCACACACTTGCAAACTTTATACTGCACATAACCACTATTAATGTCATCTATATGCGGATGACACGCAGCTTTATTATATACAGTGTGTCCCAATTTGATACTGGACACCTCAGGAATATATGAAGGGTAAGGAAAACAAATGGTCTCTATTTTTTTTAATGGTAGTCCCAGGGGAGAGTATCTCATAGGCAGTGGTATTTGGATGGGGTAGTTATTTCATGGCCTGCTATTATTTTTAAATTAGCAAATTTTCAAGAAACCCCATTAGGGATTTTTTTACGACAAAAAGAAAACTTGTCCAGAATGAAAAAACTGAGTAGATTTGCAAAATTTCAAAAGTCTAGGCCTACTTTGATTATTAGCTTTTTCGCCTTTTTATCCCATTTTTTTCTTAGAAATGTGTCTTTCTTAAGCTTTCACGTCAAAATATTATTAAGGAAACTTGATTATCGTGAAAAAACAAAATTTTGATTTTTAATTTTTGTTGCAGCTTCAGTCAGCACATCCCCTATTTTGCGCTGTTGGCTCCTGCCTGGACTTCATTTGTTGCTTCCCAAATCATGCCGATCTTTTGATTTGGTTAATGTTACACCGTACAGATGATTGCCGTTTTTTGAGTTGAATCATGCCTATCTTTTGATTTGGTTAATGTTACACCGTACTGATGATTGCCAAATAGCATGAAACACGTGTATGCGGTTACTAGTTTTTTCTTTTTGTTAACTTTGAGTGTTTGCCCATTATCACCTTTTCTTGTAATTATTACATTTACACTCGCTAATCTTACATCCTTATTGTCATTGTATCTTGGGTTCTGAAGATGTCCACGCAGGTCGCTTTAGCAGCCTCCGTGGCGATGTTAGTACAAGCCCCAAAATAGGAGATGTGCTGACTGAAGCTGCAAATGTGCTGTTGGCTCCTGCCTGGACTTCATTTGTTGCTTCCCAAATCATGCCTATCTTTTGATTTGGTTAATGTTACACCGTACTGATGATTGCCAAATAGCATGAAACACGTGTATGCGGTTACTAGTTTTTTCTTTTTGTTAACTTTGAGTGTTTGCCCATTATCATCTTTTCTTGTAATTATTACATTTACACTCGCTAATCTTACATCCTTATTATAATTATTAACATTATAAATTATATTTGTGTATTTTAATTTCAAATTATCATTATCGACAAGAGCACAGCGATGGTTTTTATTCGAATAAAATCCCTTGTACATAAAAGACAAACTTCCTCAACTTCTGCTCTTCAAAATATGGTAGTTGGGTTAAAAAGTCAAGTGTTTCTCGTATAGATATACCTTACCCGGAAAATATGCGATGTCCTTGTTTGCATAAGAGGGTCCCAAACGTTTGAGTCAGAAGCACAATAATCGTATTCCAAGATTTTTAACCTGCTATTTCGGTTGTAAGACGACCTGCTCCAGCAGAATACGAAATGAGAATTTCCGGTTCCGGTTGATCTACGTCCTTTATCCGTTTGACTCTATACAAAGAGGTTAAGTCGAAAATAAAGGCAATGCCAATAAAAACATTACAAATTAATTCTCAGCTCCGTTAATTAATTAAAAAATGTATATAGTCTACAAAGAAATGTCTAATCTTTTTAAGATTTTTTCCAAAAATTTACTATATAGAGTATTTTATATACAAACATGACTTAGACTAGCATTAAAATTGGCAGATTTTTCTCTAAAATGAGCCACTTTTCCTTAAACAAAACAAAACAAAAAATAAAATTGAAGACATTTTATACTTGAGATTTGACCTTCTATTGCATGTTATTATAAACAATTTCTCTTCAATACATTTTTTGACTAGGTGCTCTTACAATACCAGTAGGAAGGTATGTACACGAAACTCAATTTCTCGTTTCCTGTATTTTGAAACGCCCTGTACATTAGCAATAGGTATATTGATTTCATGACTAATAAGAATATCGTCTAAATAGTCTATTTTATTCTCACTCAAAAAAAGTTGTAAATAAATTATCTACAGGGTGATATCTACTATACTGTCATGGACTGTTTCATATAGGACCGCGATTCGTTGCGAAAGTGAATTTGTTAAAATGCGAAAAATTGTAAAATGAGAAGTGATAAAAAAGGAGGTTAATTTCGGATGTTTGTCTATCTTTACATTTAAAGGCTGGTAGGAGATGAGGGTGCGTGACATCCCGTTGGCTCTAGATTTCTTGGTTCTTGAGTCGGGAGTCTTGAACGCAAAAATTCAAAATATTCCTGCGGGCCGTGCGGTTTTTCATCTCCTTTCCGGCGTATTCGAACGATAGTCACTTCTGCGGTACTCTCCGTGCACATGTGTATATAATTTTAAATATTTAATCCATAAAAAGTAAAAAATAAAAAATATATAATTTATTTAACTTATACAAAATCCCTAACATTACTGCCCCCATAATATGTTCTCTTAAATGAAAATTTAGCAAAATACCAATAATAAGTAAAGAATTTAAAAATAATGAAAAAATACAAATGTTGAACATTTAATCTATGGGTATAAAACGTCTATGAAACAAACTATTTCCGGTAGTCTAGTTGTTGCCAACGTATAAGCTCCATGGAAGTAACCAGGGCACAGTTACCGCCATAGAGACGTATATCACTGATAAGGAACGCTATAAAAGATCCAGAATGACGTATGTGGACAGCAGGATGTGCTAAATTTTCCTTTCTTATGGATTGGTTTTCCTGTGTAGACAAAACGTAATAATAGGCAAATTCTCATTCCACCCTCTTCGCCGAATTGCTGAATAAATTTGGCATGTTCTAACATGAAAGGGTTAGTCGACAAGGGGGCATTTCCTTAATTTTTTCTTTGCATTCTGTTTGACTAGATATAATAATTAGAAACACTACGGGGAATAATTTCCAAACTGCTCGTATACCTACATGCAAAATTTTCGGACAAACTCGGTACAAAGTTTTCTTGTTATATTCTCTTCAGGAATTTAATTAAGGGTAGAAATAGGGAATTTCGTGAATATGCTACACATTGTTGAATTGATTTTACAAAATTGCCATTTTATAATTGCAAAGTTGTTGGCAATTATCTATGTTTGGTTTAATACACGCATAGATTAGATATACCTTCATTCATCACGCAAACTCGAACAAAGTATATAGGTAGTTTCAAAACATTTTTTTACGTAGGTATACAGGATATAACATAAGTATGGGAATACTTGATAGGGGCTTATGGAACAGGTGAAAATAATGAGAGTATTTCAATTAATTAAATCTCTAAAATACTTCCTTAACAAAATATTGTTGTGCATTATTGCATTGTTGTGCCGAAACGAGCGTTGTGCAAGACTTATTGCCGTAATATATGCTGGGAAAACTGGGGTTAAGTGAACCATGGTGTTATCTGAAGCATATGGTGTTTTTTCATATTTTATTTGTCATAAGTTTCCCGCTTCTAGTGAAATTTTAGCACATCAGATGTTTTGTGTGTGTGTTGGTGGTTAGCAGTGGCGTAACTACAGGGTGTTCAGAGGGTGCGGTGAACAAGGGCCCAGAGCTGCTGCTAAGGGCCCACCGCCACCAAGATTCATGCAGGGCGCATAAATTTCGGTTTTTCCGATGTGAGCCGATTGATGTGGTGCTGCGTAATAACCGACGAGTCAGAATCTCTAATTGGTATAGAGGGCGATTGAAATTCCCCAACAATAAAAATGCAAGGGTAGTACAAAAAATGTACCTATAATAACTTGAGAGTAAATGTACCTATAGGATGATCCAACTCGGCGCTTCAGGCCTACTGCGGGAACACGAAAATTGAAAATAAAATTTCGAACAGGGGTTCTTAGATGGAACATACTATAAGGCCCAATTATGACCGAAAATTTGCTTTTTTGTTGTTTGGGGAAATGGCCGCTGTGACACCATCAATATTTTTCCCCAGAAACATACCTACCATTTTTTTCCCAAATATTGAAAGTCCTTATCCTTCTCAACAACTTTTATAGGAAAAGATTTTCTGTATCTTGTATTGTTCAAAATTTACAAAATACACAGAATTTTCATGCGGCCTCCTTGGTTTTTTAAACATAAGGTGATTCTCAAAATTTGCCATTTTCAGGCACCCCCCTATATCCGTTATACGCTAACTTGTTGAAATGGTAAAAATCGACCGTTATAGATTTTTTCACGTAGAATTCAGTGGCGTTCACGGTTTTTTTCTAAGAGGTAAGAATTTCAAAATATAAATATAACTTGCAAATGTATCGAAAATGGTACATCCTGTAGGTACAAGGTTTTTCATTGTTGCACCACTTTCAAACGTAAAAAACACCTGAAATTTTGAACACGGGCCTACACTTCCGTAGTTACGCCACTGGTGGTTAGGTGATAATCAGTGAAACTGTGGCTATAAAATGTAAGTATTGAATGTAAAATACGATTAGATATAATGTTTTACCCACTTTGGCATATAGTGTTTTTAGGTAAGCCGCCAGTAAGAAGCATTATTCGTTAACCGCACAAGTATTTACAAAGTGGCCGTTTTATTTCTTATGATTCACATGTAACCCCAAGCGATTCCATTAAGGTACTGAGGCTAACTGGACCATCCTCATTTTTTTAAACCTTTACTATGGCAACAAACATTGCTATATTAATTTAAAATGAATTAAAATACCATTAATTTGTATTGGAGAAATATATTGACGTAATTCTATAAATGCACCTGCAATAAAGGAAAATTTTATTTAACCCCATTTTCCCTTATTTCTAGACCCAGGAAGTTTATCTTCAATTCATTGGGAAAATACGTTTTGTTTAATTAAGAAAGAAAAAAACAACTTTTATGCCATCGGGTTTACTACAAGTCAGGTTTTGCGGTGGTGGACTGCTTGGGGTTAGTAGCAGTAGCAGCCAATTCTGGATTTACTGTATTGTTTTAGGATATGAAAACTTTACTCGTTTCATTCAATAAATAACTGAGGAGTGATATCTGACAACCAATAAATAATTGCTTCTCTCGTAGTATGTTCAATAGCGAAGATAAAGTTACGTGCTCTTCTGTAAATATTTTGTTAGCTACAGAAAAATTTCCATGTAAATCTAGCATACATTATTTTAAAATCGATCAGTAGGTACTTGTTTTTGTACAAATCGTAAATAACATTGTGAATGGCACTTGCATCTAATGTTGTGTTAGTAATTCTCGTGGTGCAGCTACGTGACGACGTTAAATTTCATGTCACATAACTGAAAGCGGCTGCTTGGGGTTTGAGAAGTTTTAAATGTTTAAAGTGTTTTTAACCGTCTTAGTTTATATTTTAGAAACAAATTTGTGTCTAGTGCGCGTGTGTGTCCTGGCGGAGGGGAACCGCCCAGGTGTTATTATGGCCTCTGGGTGGGAGTCGTGCTGTCCAGAAGTATTGGTGCCGCTCGCACCGACGCGTGAGCGCTGTAAGGGGAATTGTCCCCCCGGACCCGGAATGGACATGGACAGTGGAGCCTGAGACACAGACGGGTGAACTGCTTACGGGAGATCCGCGAGTTCAGACGGTCCGGGTGGCTGGAAGTAGTTCCCGTTGACCACGTTCGGGTTTGTGCATTTTGTATTCACCATTCACCTTGTGCGAAATAAATCAGTGTTGTAACGTACTCGAGGATTTTTGTTGTCGACCCACGCCCTGATATGGTTCCTATTCGGCCTTTCACGCTGCCGATCAACTCGGACCTCGTCAATATTTACATTATACTGAGGTAAGTTTTCATTTTTATTTCGTAAAAAATATCATAAATACCAAATATACGGTCTATTTATATTATATTTATACATATTACAAAAGCCAGGAAGAAAATGTCACCATAACAACATTTGCTTTGCCTCGGGATGAAAATTTGCGCCAAAAATGGATTCGTCAAATTCCAACTGATATTTAAGAGGGGGTTGCCGATAGCGAAAGTGACGTTAGATTTCGTTTTTTTTTAAGTTGTATAGCATAAAATCTAATAACATTTTACCTGGCAAAAATTTAGTACAAACATCTCTGTCTTCATTTTAATCATAAGATCTTAAAAGCATATGCACTGGAATTATTATTTTTCCCAAGGTTTTCATAAACTGTAAAACAAAACTCTGCTTGTAAGATCTTATGATTAAAATGAAGACAGAGATGTTTGTACTAAATTTTTGCCAGGTAAAATGTTATTAGATTTTATGTTATACAACTTAAAAAAATACGAAATCTAACGTCACTTTCGCTGTCGGCAACCCCCTCTTAATTTCTAAAAAACCCTTAAGTATTAGAGAACGCCTGGATGCATAAAACCAATAATGAAATAGAAAACTCGCCAAATTGTTACGAAATTTGTTTTTTCTACTTATCTCCAAAAATGCCTTTTCTTATATTATTTGGTCTAAGTTGGTCACGTGACTACGCGATTATGCGTTAGCGTCGATGCATTCAAATTTAAAGCTGCTATACTACATGCTACAATGATGTATAAAATTTGTATTTTCATAAATACTTCTAGTAACTGACTTACTTCTCTACCCACAGTTAAAGGTAGAAAAGGTCCTTTATTGTTCCTTTCTTGCTCAAGATAACGTATTAAAGACGCTACAAGCAACAAATTGTTAAAATACGAAACATCAACGAAATTCTGTCAAATTAAAAAATGCGACAACATGTCTAAATTATTGGTAGAGCGCAGCAGCTAACCCCAGGAAGGAGTAAAATCGCTATGAATATTATAAAATACGTAAGACGGAAATCGCCCTGTCTAGGAAGTTTTGACACAATATTTTTATATCTGACAAGGTGGTAGGTGCCACTATGTGGTGTTTCGATTCTTTATGCTTAGCTGAGCGGCTTGTCGGCCTTTCCTGGCTTGCAAAACTAAATGTTTGAGGATAATAATCCATCGGTAAGTAATTTTGTAATTTCAATTAACTTCTGAGGCCGTGCACCAAAGTGGCATGGCCTTTGTGTAGGTACCTAAATTTTCATAATTGGAAATTTAAAATTAGAATTGCTATATTATTTTACCAGGGATTCCTTAACTTAAAGACATAAACGTGCCTTATAATTTTTGGCCTGTAATGTACTACCTTTTACGAAAAATGAGGATTTCTGCCTCGATAAGTTTGTTGAAAGCACCCAAAGGGGCACGCCACTGTAAAACCGGAAACGGCATCCCGCCGTACATTCTCACTTAAATAGTATGTACCCGAGGGGTCAACAGCTGACTAAAATCTGTACACCAGAAATCCATTTTTGCGAAATAATATTTTATAAACATTGGTAAGGAAATGGCAAAGAATATTACACCTGAAAAGCTTATGAATGACAAAGTTAATTATAGTACATCCAATATGTTTTTAACACCTGTTTCATCTGATGAAATAAAGGAAAATATATACAAACTGAAGAATGGCTCAAGCTCGGGAATAGACGGGGTATCCGCAGTGACCATAAAAAGCATTAGTGCGTTTATCCGTGAACCGTTGGCATTTTTGTTTAACCTAAGCTTCTCTACTGGGATATTCCCCAATTCGCTAAAAATGTCTGTGGTAACGCCAGTTCACAAAAGTGGTGATAAACTAATAATGAATAATTACCGACCTATTTCCGTTATAAATAATTTTGCAAAACTCACTGAAATGTGCATGAAAACTAGATTGATTAAGCATCTCCAACATAATAGCATCTTGTCGACAAATCAATTTGGATTTAGGGAGGGAATGAGCACAGACGACGCATTATTTTCCGTAACAAAATTTCTTTATGAAGCCATAGATAATAACTCTAAGCCGATAGCTGTTTTTCTAGATCTGTCAAAGGCGTTTGACACGGTTGATCACAGCATACTAGTAGAAAAAATGAACAACTATGGCATACGAGGAATTCCAAATAAACTTTTTCAAAATTATTTAGAAAACCGAAAGCAGTGTGTTAAAATTAATAACCTACTCAGTGATTTTGACATTTCTAATATTGGTGTCCCGCAGGGTAGTGTGATTGGGCCATTAATGTTCTTAATTTATATAAATGATCTCTTAGCTCAGAAAATAAATGGTAAATTAGTGTCCTATGCCGATGACACTGTTCTTCTGTTATGTATTTTAGTTTGTACGATATGTATCTTCCAACCTCTGATAACCTAAAAGTGCATGATTATAACTGTGTAATAAAAAGTATGGACCAAACAAAATGTAGTTGCTCAAATAAACTTAGAATTGTTACTGACATAAAATATTTGGGCATTTATTTAGATCGAAATCTCAAATGGACTAAACAGCTTGTTGAATTAAATAAAAAATTGCGTAAACTAACTTACAGTTTTTATTACATTAGAAAGTTCATGCTGGTGCATACCTTAAAAACACTGTATTACGCTTTTTTTGAATCTATTTTAAGGTACGGGATGCTCGTTTGGGGGGGTGCTTACACTACCAGTGTTGAGGTCTTAAAAGTCACTCAACGAATGATCATTAAGACTATTATTGGCAAAGAAAAAAGGTATCCAACAGAACTTTTATTCTCTGAATTTGGTGTTTTGGATGTAGCGTTATTGTATGTAAGGACTGTATTGATGTATTGTTATAAAAATAAGGATCAGCTTACCTTGCTGGCAGACGGACACTTGCATCCTACGCGAGGAGTGCTTGCTGGGCGAGTGACTGTCCCTTGAATGCTACATACCTCAACACAAAGATTCGTGTCATACTTTGCACCTAAGTTTTACAATTTACTTCCAGTGACTTTAAAACAATTGTATAGTCCCAGTCTATTCTACAAGAAAGTTTCCCAACATCTACAACTTAACAAACATGAATTTGTAAAAGTACTTTCACCATCCGCCTAAAAACTATCGATATTATTATTATTATTTATTATTATTATTTTATTTTACAATTGCGTTACGTTAATATATTGCGCCCGCCATCATCCACCGCATCCGCTTTTCTTTTCTTAGTTTTTTCCCTTTTAAGAGGGACACCTAGTAAGTAGATACTTTGTCTCATGCCTTATAAATATATTTTTAGATAGTTTAAAAACGGCTACCTCGTGGATATACACGCACAAGCATTATTGCTTAGGTGTATACATAACGATTATCGCTATAAATGTATGTAATTTTCACGAAGTCAATAAATTTATTATTATTATTATTATTATTATTATTATAAATCCACGATGTTACTGTAAATAAAAATTTACCCTTCAAATTTAGTTCGGACTGTATTAAACCATAAATTTCCAGAGTGCATTATTTGCAACTCGGTCACAAATGCAAGCAAGATACAACTAATATTATTCTAAATCACTAATTCCTGCAGACTATCTTACTTTGAGTGCACTGTCCATCAACCTCGTACAGTCTAAATCGCGAGCACAAGGTTCCTCACTGACCATCAGATTCGTTCCAGAAGATGCCTGGTTTGAGGAACAAACTACATGCAAAATACAACAACTCCTACCATATAACAAGGATAGGACTTCGAGGGCGTGACTCAACAGCGCTCTCTTCTTTCTTGAAAATACGCCCAAGAGACTTTCTTTTAAATTTTATGTCATTATGACTTGTTCCTTTTTTTACTGGTAACAATCAATTCCTGTTTTTATGAGGGATTTATAAAAACTGTTGAGGAATTCGCAACATGCCGCCCACTTTGAAGGGATACTCTTCAACAAATTAGTCCATAGGCAATGGACAAAGTTTTGCAAACGTGCGTGTTATTTCGCCGTTAGCAGTTTTTAATTTTGCAACTCTTGCTACTCCATCACTGCCTTGATAAGTCTCTATAACTCTGCCTAAATATAAATGTAAATTGTCCTCCTTTACAAGAACTAAAGTACCGGTCTCTAAAGTGTTACCTGGTTTCAACCATTTTCATTTCTATTGGAGTTCACTAACATATTCTTTACTCCAACGTCGCCAGATATCCTGTTTAATTTTTTGAATCCGTTGAAAACAGGAAAGTCTGGATTCTTTCAAATGATTCAAGCTTGGATCCGGAACATCCATAAGTGTCCTTCCGATCAAAAAGTGAGCCGGGGTAAGAGGGGATAAATCGGAAGGGTCTGATGATAATGGAGAGATGGGTCGCGAATTCAAAACTGATTCCATCTGTACCAACAAAGTTTCAAATTGTTCATAAGTTAAATTTGCGCTTCCCATTGTTCTCTTTAAGTGGTGTTTCACGGCCTTGACGCCCGCCTCCCAAAGTCCTCCAAAATGGGGCGAACGAGCAGGTATGAAATGCCATTGAATCTGCTCTTTTTGATAAGCCATCAAAAGGTTATCTGTTATCTTGGTTGTCTTTAATGAACTTTCCTAGTTCCTTTAGCTCAGAGGCTGCACCCACGAAATTTCTACCCTGATCTGAATAAACATGTTGAGGCTTGCCTCTGCGCGAAACAAAACGTCTCAATGCCATTATAAAAGATTCAGTGCTGAGATCTGTGACCAGTTCTAAGTGAACTGCTTTACACGCAACGCACACAAACAAGCTAACATAACATTTGTTTACTTTCGAACCTCTGCCCTTACTAACCTTAACAAAAAATGGCCCGGCATAGTCCACACCGGTGTGACAAAATGGAAATTCAATTGACAATCTGGACTTGGGTAAATTGCCCATCATAGGATTACAAATTTTAGCATTGTGCCTAAAACACGTCACACATTTGTTAATTACTGATTTTGCCAAGTTCCTACCAAGCATAGGCCAAAATTTTTCTCTTACAGATGACAATAAAAGCTGTGGTCCAGCATGACATAGACGCAAATGTTCAGTCTCGAAAATTAATCTAGTTAGTATATGTTTCGCAGAAAGAGGAATTGGGTGTTTCTTACTAAAATCAAATTCTGAATTTTTTAACTTTCCACCAAGACGCAAAATGCCATTTTCATCGAGAAATGGTGACAAAGACAAAATATGGCTTTTAACACTTAAACCGTTTCCATTTTTTAAATCATCACTTTCTCTTGAAAATAAAACTTCTTGAGCTAACCTGACCATAACAAGAAAAGCGTTTTCCAATTCAAGCAGAGTTGGTGGACCAAATTTTCTTTCGTTTTTTGGCTTTAAACTATTTTCCTTAAAGCGCAACATATATGCAACTACTCCCTTTAATTTTGACAAACTTGAAAATCTCTCAAATGGAAATTCTATTTGATTTTAAGATATCAGAATACTAGTTTTTTGACTACGCAATTCAGGCAAGTCACCTGTACAAATCTGTATCTTGTTTGGCCAATCAGAACCTTCACACTTTAGAAACTCAGGACCAAACCACCAAATATCATTTTCCAATAATGAATTTGGATATAAACTCCTGGGTTATCAGCAGTAGGAACATGTCTCCATTCAAAGTTACTTGTTATGTCCTGAATTTCCGCGATTCGATTTGCCACAAACTGTTTCAAAGTACTTGGTGTTGCTTTCAACCAACCTAACACTATTGTCGATACACATTGCTGTAGTTAATATTTAACGAACTTACCACCCTTTGAGCAAGCCTAGCCAATACTAACGTCCCACACAATTCTAAACGTGGTATAGAAAGCGTTTTTAAAGGCGCCACCTTTGTCTTTGCTGTCAATAAATGAGTAAACACCTTACCGAATTTATTTACAGTTCTGACGTATATACAACCTCCGTACGCATTTTCCGATGCATCAGCAAACCCGTGGATTTGTATATCGACAGCATCTTCACAAATTACTCGTCGTGAAATTTCCAAACTATTTAATTTTGTAAGTTCCTTATTAAATTTCACCCAAGAATTGTGTAAACTATCTGGTAGGGATTGATCCCACATCAATTTTTCTAACCAAAGCTTTTGGATTAAAATTTTTCCTATAATTGTACACGGACTAAGCAATCCTAGCGGATCATAAATCTGCGAGACTTGCGACAAAACTCTACGTTTAGTTACCTTTTCATTATCCAAATCTGAACTAATACTGTACATCAATTTGTCTCCATTTACAGACCAAATGAAGCCTAATGTTTTCGTATTACTATCTGCCCCAAATTTTAAGAAACTAGATTTCAAATCCTGTTCATTGACAGATTGTAAAATACGCACATGATTAGACTGCCACTTTTTCAACTCAAAGCAACCTGCTTTCAAAACCTTATCTACATTTTCACAAATATACGACGCCTCTTCGATCGTATCCGCTCCAGACAACAAATCATCTACATATATGTCATGTTCTATTACTCTTGCAATATCTGGTAAAGATTCTTTACATTCGAGTGCTAATCGGTGTATACAACGCGTAGCTAACCACGGAGCACTTGTTGTGCCATAAGTCACGGTATTTAATTGATACATTTCCAATGCTTCGGACCTATCTCTTCTCCATAAAATTAATTGCAAATTTCTTTGTTTTGGTTCTACAAGTATTTGACGGTACATCTTACAAATATCCGCAGATATAACAAATTGATGTTTTCTAAACCGCAATATGATTGATAACAAATCATCTTGAACAACAACTGGTCCTATACCATTTGTAAATCATTAAACGAATAACCTGTCGAACTAATTGCCGAACAATCAAATACAACACGCAATTTTGTCGACAAAGCATTTCCTCTAAAAACACCGTGGTGTGGTGCAAAATAACAAATCTCATTCTCTATCTCTTTTTCTTCAACTTTACTCATATGCTTCAAATTATTATATTCTGTCATGAATTCTACATACCTATTTTTCATATCAACATTTTTTTCTAACTTTCTTTCTAACACCATAAACCTTTTTTGAGCTTGATCTCTAGACTCTCCTAACAAATTGACATTCTGTTTCAGCGGAATAGAAACTACAAAAAATCGTCCCTCACTATCGCGTTTTGTCGTTTGCTCAAAATGATTCTCACACAATTTATCTTCAAGAGATCTTTCCTTTACCTTGGTAATCTACTCTAATTCCCAGAATTTAGCTAGCTGATCCTGAATATCTAAACTTTGAGACAAATTACAATACACCTTTTGTGGACCTGGATCCTGACTACTCAATTTCTGAACATCTAAAGCCTCACCAGATACTACCCAGCCGAATCTGGTTTTTTGTAGTATTGGCATGTCGTTACTTAAAATGATTTGCTTCATACAAAGAAGCCTCCAAAATTTATCTGCGCCAATCAAAATTTGAACAGGCCTAGGTGTCATAAATTCAGGATCCGCCATTGTAATATTTTTTGGAATTTTCATATTCAAATTCTCTAATTTAATATTTGGAATATTACCTGTTATTTCTTTGACAACTAAACAATTTAAATCTGTAGCATAATCACTGTGAAAGGACCGTATTCCCAAACTACACTTCAAATGTACAGTCGACCTCATATTTTCTAAGCCTTCGGCTATTACATGGACCTTACTAGTCTCCAAACCCAAATTTCTTACTATATCTATGGTTACATAGCTAGACTGACTTCCAGCATCCAAAACTAAGCGAACTGTTCTGGACTTACCATTCATATCAAAAACTTCAACAAGTGCTGTAGCAAGAAAAACATGGTCACTAGTATTATATGAGCCTAACGTAATTTCTGTAGTTGTTGTTCCTACATTTCTTGCAGAAGTATTTTGCCTGACATTACTATTAGCATTATTTGAAGAATTGCCTGTTTGTCGGACTGCTACATTTTCTGATTCACGTACCGATTTACTTCCACCTACATCTCTGGGTAGCAAAACGTTGTGTCTACCTTTACACTTTGAACAAGAATTATTAGATTTACAAAATTTATCAATATGTCCGACAGTAAAACAATTTAAACACAAACGTAGCTTCTGCAAATTTTCAAATTTTTCGTCACAACTTAATTTCAAAAATTTTAAACAATTTTCAATTAAATGATTTCCCTTACAAAATGGACAGTTCTCAAATTTTGTGGCTAAAAAACCTTTGGTACGATTTGTATCTGTTTTCAAAAAATGCCCTTTATCATGTTTTACATCAGATTGCTTACTAAACACGTTGTTAGACAATTCCATAGTTTCTAACAAAGTCGCTCTTTCTGTTAAAAACAATTTCAAATCTTCCCAACTGGGAAATTTTATCGAATACTTCAATTTTTCCCACTCACGCATGGTACTCGAAGGCAATTTTTAAGACACCATGTATATTAATAACGCATCCCAATGCAAAATTGGTTGACCCAATTGTTCCAACGCCCTAAGGTGTTTTGACACCGTATTTACAAGTTTTCTAATGTGTGTGGCCGTTTCTTTAACAATATTTTCTAAACAAAAGAGTGCCTTTATGTGATTTTGTACAAGGGAAGGATTATTATTGTACCGTTCACACAAAGTACCCCAAGCGGCTTCGTACGTAGTGGCGGAAAATTCCAAAGACTTTATAACCTCAGCAGCTTCACCTTGCAATGCCGACCTCAAATAGTGGTATTTTTCAATATCAGTGGCATTTATTTTATTTATATTATTTAATTTAGGCAATTCAATTACAGGTAACTTTAAACCCCCTGGGTGCGCCCCTGGATCATTGACAAATTCATCAACCTTTTTTGACAACACTTTCGAACCCTTTGATGGCGATTTGTTTGAGGCTCCTTCAAATTCTTGAGCATAAAATATAGTTTCAAACCTTTCCCTTTCCGTATATTGATCTTCTAAATTTTCGAAAGTATATTCTATCTCATTTTGAACTTCGTGAAATTCTATTAACAATTGCTGAAGCTTGTCAAGGCGAGAATCTAACTGAATAACCTCTTCGTCGCTCAAAGAGTCCTCTTTTAAGACTTCATCCAAATAATTTTTAAAACTAGTTAATCTAGCCTTAATTGAAGCCCTTTTCCTAGTCAAAATTTGTGTTTGTGGCATAATTATTTTAAACAGTTTTCAAGTTCAAAACTTTGTTAATACAAACAAAACAGCTTCTCAAATCAAAGGATATCAACAAGTAAACAAGGGGATATCAAACAACAAGGGAACGGCTCACCAATTTTCTCGTCAGGACAACCTTGCCGCTATTAAACTGCCGGTACTCTCCAAAGCTGTCAATAAATTCAAATTCCAGCATCACCAGTATTTCGCTAGTCAAACAAGTTTACAATAATCACGAACTTTACAGTTTCGCTACTCAAATGTTTCTAAACAATCAAGGTGTAGCTATTGATTGGTTGGTTGTCGAATAATCACTCCATATTTCCCAAATTACTCTCGTATATTCTTATATGTGTACATGTTGACTGATATAACTATAATGCTACATATGCCTAGCTAATAAGCCCGATGACCCCAATATGATGGGTCAGCAGTATTTAAGTATACACTATTCTACTTACTTACAAATCATAACAAACTACTGCTACACCTCTCCCTTTGGAAAGAATGGACCCCATTCTGGCCAGTAATGGGGAACATTCTGTAAATCTAACCAGAAATGTATTATTAAAACTTAAAACAAATTCAAGATGCAGCAGCAATTTAAATAATTTATAATTTGCCAAATAGACAAAACACAAAACCTATTGTATAAAGACTAACCTACGCTATACTATCATGACCTTAACCTAGTGATACCTGATACCTAGTAAAGCGCGCGCTCTAGAGTTATTTAATACCTAAGCACATTATTCGTATTCGTAATACTATGAGATAATAATAAACATAACAGTAAACAAATAAGTAGAAAGTAGGTAACAAATTAAGCAGAATTATATGGTTGAATTCTATTTTTATGAATGATAATTTGTTTACCATCTTTGTCTAACAATTTACAATTAACTCCCTCGGTAGTTACAACAACAAAAGGTCCACGATACCAAGGATCAAACTTAGTTCTGTTTTCATTAGAGATTGTTACTTTATCTCCCGGTTTTAATCTTGATTCCTCAGTCTTTTCGTCGTACCTTTGCTTTCGTTTTAATTTGGCTTGTTGTAAATATTTTGCTGTTTGGTTGTGGGCTAGTTGTAGTCTATAGCGTAATTCCTGATCGTACGCTTCGAGGTTATATAAAGGTTCAACCCTTGACCCAAGTAGAGTCTCAGGCAGTTTTACCTTCTTGCCAAATATCAATTCGAAAGGAGTGTAGTTATGGTATGAGCTGGGAGTAGTATTGTAACAAAATGTATAATATTTTACCCAATTTTCCCAATCTCCTGGTGAATCATTTATATACATTCTGATATACTCATTGAATACTCGATGATTTCTCTCGCAACCACCTATTGTTTGACTGTGGTACGGTGTGGACGTTTTATGAGTAATCTTCAGCAACTTACACATATTTTCGAATAGTTGATTTTTATATTCCGTTCCCATGTCGGTTCTTATTTCAGCCATAGGACCATATATCAGAATAAAATTTTCTACTATAGCCTTTGCTACTGTTGCCGCCGATTTATCTGGTATAGGAATTATAACAACATATTTGGTCAGCTCACACTGAATTGTTACAGCGTATGCGTTGCCATTATTACTTTTCATGAACGGTCCGATAGTATCAATTGAAACGATGTCAAACGATACCTGTGGTGTTGGGGTAATTACCATAGGTTCTTTAGTTCTTATTTTTATCTTATTTAGTTGACATTGTTGACAGTTCTTTACATAATTAGCTACGTCACGGGACATATTTTTCCATTTGTAGTACATTCTTAATCTTTTCAGAAGACGCTTTTGTCCGCAATGTCCGCCAGTTATTGGATCATCATGAAATTTTGAAACTAGTTTCTTTTTCTCCTCCTGTTGGGTGACTAATGTCGGTTCATCATATATAATAATATTTAGCGATTTTAATATATTTTGCCCTTTTTCTTTGAATTCTTCTTTGGTGCACCATTGAAATATTTCACTATCCATTCTTAATTTTACAGACTTAAAACCACTATCATTCGCTATAGTTTGAAGCTGAGACATTATGTCCTCTAATGGAATAATGCCATTAATGATTGTGATTGTCTTTTGAGCGCTCACTCTTTTTTTATATACCAACATTATCCTTAGACTTGCTGGTTTTATTTGAATAATTAATGTAGGAATTTTAAGTAATTCACTTCCTTTGCTTAGAGATTCATAAACTTTGCAACTGGGTGGTGATGTAATATTTTCACCATTTTCTGTTTTATTTTCGACTTTTCGAGTCATAGAACGCGTTACTGCCAAAATTTGAGCAGCGTTTCTATGAATATCCTTTAATTCGTTTATACTTATTCGTGATAATGCATATGCGCCGACATTTTGTTTACCTTTTATGTACTCTACCTCAAAAGAAAATTCTTCAAGGTCTAAACGCATTCTTGTTAGCTTAGATGCTGGGTTTTTCATAGCAAATAAATATACTAACGGCTTGTGATCTGATCTTACTAAAAATGTTGTCCCATATAGGTATGGCCGAAAGTAGGTAATCGCCCAATGAATTGCCGCCAATTCTTTTTCTATGGTAGATTTGTGGCTTTCTCCTTTAGTGAATGAGCGGGATGCATATGCAATTGGTAGGTCATTACCGTCAAAATCTTGCGATAAAATTGCTCCGCACGCTTCCTTAGACGCGTCTGTTGTTAGGATGAACTGCTTGCTAAAATCCGGGTATTGAAGGATCTTTGGACTTATCAGTGATCTTTTTAGTATTTCAAATGACATTTGACATTCATCTGTCCATGAAAATGTAGATTTTTTCCTAGTTAATCTATTAAGTGGAGCGCTGATCTCAGCAAAATTAGGTATAAATCTCCTGTAATAATTACAAAAAGCTACAAAACGTTTCACAGCGTCAGCATTTACTGGTACTGGATAACTATCTATGATGTCGTATTTTGAATCATCTGGAAGGATTCCTTTATCCGTGATTTTATGACCCAAATATATCACTTCTTTGTGAAAAAAACGACACTTTGTCGGATTTAATTTTAAATTAAATTTTCTACATGTTTCGAAAACTTTTCGCAGATTATCTAAATGATGTTTTTCTGAGCATCCTATTACTATCAGGTCGTCCATGTATAAAAAAGCTCGTTCGGGTGTGACACCTGCAAAAGCCATTGTCATCATTCTCTGAAAGCTATTGGGGCTAACTGCTAATCCAAATGGTAATCGGTTGAATCGAAATGATCCCTTGTCGGTACTGAAAGATGTGGGATCTCTGGAATCTTTTTCCAGAGGAATCTGGTGAAAACCGGAAATTAAATCTAACACGGAGAACCATTTAGCCCTTCCAAGTTGGTCTAATATGTCGTCAATTCTTGGAAGTGGAAACTTATCTGCTACCAGTTTTTTATTCAATTGTCTAAAGTCTATGACTAGACGCCATCTCTTGTCGCCATTGTCCGACTTTTTTGGTACTAATAGGACAGGGTTATTGTATTCCGAACATGACGGTTCTATGATATCGTTCTGAAGCATATTATCTACCTGACGATCAATTTCTTCTTTCTGTGTTTTTGGAATTCTATAGTTCTTAATATACACCGGAGTCCTGTCTAGAAGTTTAAGTTTTTGTGAATAAAAATTGTTAGTTGTAATTTTTTGGTCTTTTAATGCAAAAATGTCTTCAAACTCACTGCAGAGATTTAGTACATCGTCTTTCACAAACGTGGGTATATTTTGATTTAATTCTGACAATAAATTCGATTTTTTATTAATCCTTTCATTTGTAATGGTATAGATGTTATACATATCTAAATTTACAGTGTCAACTTGTGGTTCGGTTATTCGCACAGTTTCGAAATTTGTGTTTATAATCTGCACAAATGGAGAGTGTTTTGATACTATTGACCTTGCGATAAACACACCTGGTGCTATTTGTTTATTTAGCACCACGACGTCCTGACTAATGTTTTTTAATTTGCTTAGTTGTCTAACTATTTCGCATCGAGGTGGAATAATTAAAACGTCTTTTTCTGGACTGTCGTAAATAGGAATAGATATTTCTCCATGGTTGAATTTTAGTGTCATAGTCCAATAATCGTAATCCAGTAAACATCTGTACTTTTTTATAAAGTCTTTGCCTAATATTGCATCTGTAGGAATAGGAAAATGTCCATCTACAACTTGGAAAGAATGTTTTATAACACAGTCATCTATAAAAATGTTTGTGGATGTGGAACCAAGGGATTTGGTTATTCCATTCGTAATTCCTTTAAGAATGCTTGCGTTATATGAATGAACTAACTGATTTGAATTGATCTTATTTCTTTTAAAAATTGATACGTCTGCGCCTGTGTCTACCAGAAAAGTTATTGTTTCACTGCCGGTCATTTCTGTTCTAAGAATAACAAAATTTGAAAATGTGAGATCGAAATGAAAAATTTTTACGACATTTCCCCCAACGACTGGGGGTTCTGTCCGTTTCCCGAATTTTGACGTTCGTTTTCTGTCTCCTGTCGATTGGTGTACGTTCGGACATATCTTTGGTTTCCTCGATTATAATTATTTTGTCCATATCCTCTACTACCTCTATTATTATAACTGTAGGTCCTTGTCTGATCATTCGTACCATTTCGGTAATATCCTCGATTTTGATTTTGCCGCCCATTATTATGGTAATTGTAATTTGGCGTTTGTCCTCTACCGCGTCCACGTCCACGGTAGTTAGAATTTCCTCTAGTATGAGTGTAAAAAATATTTGTTGTTGGTGGATCACTTCCGGTACTAACATTCACAAACTTTGTGAGCGCTTCTTGGCTCGTTGAAAATGTACCAGCCTCCATTATGAAGCGTACTCTTTCCGAGCTGGCATTTTTACTTAGAGCCCTTACTGCTGTATCAGTGACATAACCAGATGCTACCGTAGGAGGAACTCCTTCAGCAATATATGCTCTTTTCAATGACGAAGTTAGGGCTTCTACCTCCGCCGCATATTTTGCCGCTTCCTTGGCGTTTTGCCGTAGCGCTAATAATTTTGCTGTGACTAACTTTGAGCTTTCCCTTTTTATGCCCTCTCGTAATTTTGTGACAATTGTTTCCAAATCATCGTCATCACTAATCAAATCACGTGCTTTCCCCGTTAATTTAGTTTTAACGAAAGCTACAGAATTTTCTGCATGTCCATTAGAATTCGCCTTTAACAGGGACAATGCATCAAGGAACGCTTGCAATTTGTCCACTTCGCCGTCGAAACTATTTGGAAGAATTCGACTTGCAAAATTAAAAAATTCCGCTGCTGTCATAGCCATATTGTCTTTGAGTTCAGGCGAGCTAGATTTTAGAGAATCAAAATTTTCCTGAACGTTGCTATTAGTGTCCTCTTTCTCTACAATTTGTTCCAAGGATACCTCTGGTATTTCGTAATTGACGTCCAATACATTGAAAGATTTTACAACCTTATCCTTAATAAAAATATAAATTTGGTTCACAACAGCACGCTGACTTTCATTTAAAATTGGCCAAAAATTTCCTATCAATTTAACCGTTTTATTATACCGTTGGAGTAACTCATCTCTAACTTCATCTCTAACCAATTGACCCTTAGGTACCTCTTTTTTTAAAACTCTTTTTGATATTGTTACAACCTCGGTTTTTATATCATTTAAAATTTGTTCCAATTCTGCCCAACGTATCATTAAATAATAAAAATATATATACCCAAATTAACATATACAAATTTACAATATTAGCAGTATAATGTTTAAATAATATGGCCTATTAAAAATTGCCGATGCCTAACAAAAAGAACATAAAGTTTATAAAGCGCTTGCTATTGCAATTGAAAAAAAAAACGCTAATATTGCTTACTGTTGCTGTCCATTGAACGTTGGCCTGGTGCCGCTGCGGTCAACCACCTACATAAAGGTTGATGCACAAAACCACACTTTCACAACTCACAACACCACATCTTAACTTTTACGCCGTAAAAATTTCCACTTTGTCGTATAATCCAAAACTAGATTGTCCGTTGCTTCCATTACGCTACATCCATGGCCAGAGTTTCCAGCATTCTGCTCTTGCCCAACTCCTTCTTGAGTCCTCTGCGGTAAGCTCTCCTTATCTGTAGAATTACCATTACCACTACAGCTATCGTTATTACGTACATTAAAATATGTAAATCAAGTGGCACATTCACTGCTTTCTCCTGCACAATAAAATTTGAGTTTACCACCCCAGTGTCGGTAACCTCGGCTTCCTTCGATACCGTTTTACCCATGATGCCTCATTTCAGTGATCCATTAACAGCATCCATTACCATTGGCAGGGTTGGCAGGGTTTCGCAGGGCTGGCAGGGTTGGCAGGGTTTCGCAGGGCTGGCACGGTTGGCAGGGTCGCCATGTAGCTATTGATTGGTTGGTTGTCGAATAATCACTCCATATTTCCCAAATTACTCTCGTATATTCTTATATGTGTACATGTTGACTGATATAACTATAATGCTACATATGCCTAGCTAATAAGCCCGATGACCCCAATATGATGGGTCAGCAGTATTTAAGTATACACTATTCTACTTACTTACAAATCATAACAAACTACTGCTACAAAGGTACAGTCGACAGGGCAAAACAAGTTTAACAAAGCAGGTACAAGTGCGAACCAACACTAGACAATAATTACAAATAATACAAAGTGTGGCTCCAATGATTCAAAATCCTGCTCGACTGGGCCAAAATATTACTGTAAATAAAAATTTAGCCTTCAAATTTAGTTTGGACTGTATTAAACCATAAATTTCCAGAGTGCATTATTTTCAACTCGGTCACAAATGCAAGCGAGATACAACTAATATTATTCTAAATCACTAATTCCTGCAGACTGTCTTACTTTGAGTGCACTGTCCATCAACCTCGTACAGTCTAAATCGCGAGCACAAGGTTCCTCACTGACCATCAGATTCGTTCCAGAAGATGCGTGGTTTGAGGAACAAACTACATGCAAAATACAACAACTCCTACCATATAACAAGGATAGGATTTCGAGGGCGTGACTCAACAGCGCTCTCTTCTTTCTTGAAAATACGCCCAAGAGACTTTCTTTTAAATTTTATGTCATTATGACTTGTTCCTTTTTTACTGGTAACAATCAATTCCTGTTTTTACGAGGGATTTATAAAAACTGTTGATGAATTCGCAACACACGAAAATCCAAAAAATCCACAGAAATACACAGAAATCCATAGACATTCACGCAAATCCCCATTAATTTAAACATGGATTCTTTAATCGTTACGGTTACAAAAAGTAGTTAATAAAAAGTATGCATACCCTCTGTGCATTTCCGTAGGTAGGTTTACTTTTCTAAATACATAGGTACATATAGTACCGTAAACCGGGGGAACTTCGACATCCGGGTAAACTTCGACACCTACTATAATTTTGCTATAATTTTGCCCTTTTTGTGTGTGTTTTTTATTTTGTATTATTTTTTTCAGTTGATTCACGGTTTCTCTTCTTTTTCAGATTGATCTAGGTAGATAGGTACCTACCTATAGTAAGATGCCGCGCACATATGTAAAGAAGGTGGGGGGTAGGCGTTATCAAAATTATGCTCCAGAAAAGATGGCCAAAGCTGTGGAAGCTGTGAAGCAGGGGATGTCCCAGTTGGCTGCAAGCAAAAAATTCAAGGTCCCGAGGACAACTTTGTTGGAAAAAATGCACCAGAAACATCCCTTAAAGCCAGGTCGTCCTACTGTGCTGACCCAAGAGGAAGAAGCGTTGATAGCAAAATCTCTCCGGACAGTGAGCGACTGGGGTTTCCCGTTGACGCAAGCAGATGTTCGCCAGGTTATTTCAAAATTTGTGACTAAACAGGGTAGAGAGGTTCCAATATGGAAGAATAATCAACCTGGAGAAGACTTTGTACATTGCTTTGCAGCAAGGAACAACTTAAGCACTCGCTTAGCAACCAATATTAAACGCCAGCGCGCTGCGGTTGGTGCACCACAAATAACCGAATTTTTTAATAACATTAAAGATCAATTACAAAACGCTCTACCGCAAAATGTCTACAATTATGATGAGACCAACTTCACAGGTAATCCCGGGGCCAAGAAAGTTTTAGTTCCCAGGGGAACTAAGCGAATAGAAAGGGTTCAGGAACACTCGACAACTTCGATAAGTGTGATGATTTGCGGCACAGCAAAAGGTGACTTGCTACCACCGATGGTTGTCTATAAAGCGCAACATCTTTACGAAAACTGGACGATTGGGGGGCCTAAAGGGACAGTGTATGACTCAACATTAAGCGGCTGGTTTGATATGGTGACCTTCGAAAAATGGTTTTTTGAAATATTGCTTCCTTACACCAAACAAAATAACACCCCAGAGGAATTGAAAATTGTAATAGGGGATAACCTCGCCTCGCACTTTTCACCTCGCGTTGTGGAAGCTGCTATAGAGAACAACATCTACATTACTCCTCTACCGGCAAATTCTACACACTTAATGCAACCGCTGGATGTCAGTTTTTTTGCTCCGATGAAAAGAAAGTGGAGGGAGGTTTTAGATGGCTGGAGAAAGGAATCGCGTCGAAAAGGGTCCATCCCGAAGGAGCAGTTCCCATCGCTGTTAAACCGGTTATGGGTACACATAAAAGACAATGCAGCGAAGAACCTGAAGTCCGGATTTCGGACAACAGGCATAAGCCCTTTTAACCCTGAAACCGTTTTGGCAAAGCTTCCATCGACACAGTCAAATTCGGAAAGGTCTTTGGATGAAAGTCTACTGGAGTTTCTGAAGGAATCTCGTGGTAACAAAGATGATACTGCAGTTCGTAAAAGGGGAAAGAAAGTTTCCACAAGACCAGGTGAACAAATGAAAATGAAACCGGCTACGATGGCCCCCAAATCTGCAGTTGCCCAAAAGCTTGATGTTTTACCAGGTGAAGCAGCTACTGAGTTCCCCAATTCTTCAGACACCGAAGAACATGATGTTTTACCACCAAAGTTGCCTAAAAAGACTGTTGCCAAACCCAATTCAAAGAAGAAAAAATCAATGACAACCTGCTTTAACCCTGACGTAAACACCGCGGAGCCAGTACCCTCAACGTCACGTGGTCTAACAGGCAAAAATATTGGTAGCAATACTGGCAGCAATAATGCTGACTCTTACTGCTCACTATGCAATTGCAGTTATAATAATTACACTGGAAAAAATGATTGGATATGTTGCGTCTCCTGCTTAAAGTGGGTCTGTGGCAGTTGTAATCTTGGTTCGAATGACCCCCAATATGAATGTCGTTCCTGTGCCTCGTGCTCAATTTGCTTGATAGATTTTTGTGAGTACTCTAATCGAAAGGCTTGGATTAAGTGCGTAACATGCAACAAATGGGTTTGTGGAAATTGTAATAATGGTTCAAAACGAGCGAATTACGAATGTCCTGTTTGCGATGATGATGACTAAAGCCCTTCTAATAATTAGTATTATTATGTTTTACTTTGTTTACGTTTTTAATCTTTTTGAGAATCTTCCTTTTTTTATTTTTTAAAGAATGTGATTTGTTTTTTAAACCAAATGTGCCTCGAAACCAAAGGTTTTTATTTTAATATTATGTTTAATATGTTCAATATTATGTGTTACTTTGTTTACTTACGTTGTTTACTTTGTTTGTTTACTTTTGTTGAGAATGTTCCTTTTAGTTTTATTTTTTAAAGAATGTGATTTGTTTTTTACCAAATTTGTCTTGAAACCAAAGGTTTTTATTTTTATAAAATCGTTTTATAACATTATGGTCTTTTATTACCTAGGCTTAGCTAATACTTTTAAACTTTAAAATATGACGAAACTATGTAAAATTAATCTGATTTTATTTTTTTTGGTGTCGAAGTTACCCAGGAGCTTCTCTAGTTCGACAATTCGCTAAAATACATAAGGTGTCGAAGTTACCCCATATACGGGGTAACTTCGACACAAAAAAGAGACCAAAAAAAAAAAGGAGAAGGGGTGGGGGACAAAATTAATTTTTTCATGGTTGAAAGCTAAGACATCAAGTGTTACAATGGCATAAGAGTCAACGGTTTTTAGTTGACACATTTTAGTGGGCGAGGCTAAATATGTCAAAAACCTGTCGAAGTTCCCCCGGTTTACGGTACCTCCCTATATACGTACCTACATAGTGTGTCTTCTCCCAAGTTGTTTAGCTGGATACATACGTAAAAATTTTGCCGATTTCTCGTTGAATTTCCGAAAATGTAAAAAAAAAACTTATATTAACAACAATTTTTTTTATGATAATTTGCTTCAATAAAACTTTGCATTAGTGTCATCACTAAGATTTATCTGACAGATTTTTCCTAACGATTTATGTGACAACTATTTGGTGCAATTTACCGTTCCCAATAAATATTTACGTGTGTATCCAGTTTTTCATAACCCATATAAAGTTTAGTTTTTGATGCAATTAAGTCAGTCAGATTTTTTTGTTTTAAATCTGACACCACAACGTTAATTAAGACCCAACAGAAAAATATACAGATAGTTTTATTCAACAGGGTGCCAAAATTTAGCAAAATTGGAATTTTAATGGCATCTGACGAGTCAAGACTCAAGAGTCAAGTATGGCATGGAATTACCTCAAAACAGCTGAATGGTCAACAGGACCACATAAGGTACCTATTGGTGTGCAAAGATCCTATAACCAATATACAGGTTGTTTTTCTGTGAGTCATTTGTGTGCTGAAACGCACGCTGGAGTTATTATAAATTGTTGAAATGAAAAATAATTAATTTTTTACCAATTATCATCCAACAAGTAAACAAAGATTTAAATTATTGCACTTTTCTCGGCAAAGCCATCGTCTAAGAAAATTATACTTTTTTCTCTGCGTTTCTGTTGTGGCACACTACCGGCCTTAACTTATCTTGGCTTACTGACTGGCAGGCTTCTGTAAATTTTAGACATAGTTTTTTTATAAATTCTGTGACGGTTTTGATACTCCTAACTGATTTTTTCATTCTTGGTCTGTATAGGTAAAATTTAAAAAATGTAGCAATTTGAGTTGGTACAGCGAAAAATAACCTGTATATTTGTTATTGGATCTTTGCATACCCATATCTTGTGTGGTACTGTTGACCATTCAACTGTTTTGAGGTAATTCCTTGGCATTCTTGACTCTTGACTCGCCAGTTGCCTTTTAAATGTGTGTTTTGTTAAATTTTGGCTCCCTGTAGAATGGAATTTAAACATGGCATAATATGGGGGTTCTGTAGTGTCCTGATTAACGCTGTGGTATCCGATTTTAACAAAAAAATCGCCAAATGCATTTAGTCAAAATTGGGGGTGTAAAAGATGGAAGGTCAAAAGGTGCGGTATAAAAATTTGTTAAACAAATAAAAGGTCAGGGGAATAAAATAAATAAAATCATTTAAAACTCTACATCCTCCCTGGTAATGGTGATTAACAAAAAATATATTTTAATGCGTTTTTGAAGAATAACTTTTTAACGGAAGAGAATAAAGAAAAATGGCATGAATGAAAAATGTTCAGAAAAATAAGGGCTTCCGAACGATGCAACAAAAGTGGTATGTTGATCGGAAAAAATATATCTTGGAGTCGCGACGCCTAGCGTCTTATTTACAAATGGGCTAATTTATTCCCTTATAAGCCATATATCATCTGTCATATTTATATAATATCTTTGACCGTTTTCCGCCAACAGAGGTTGGGCGTCTAAAAATGATCACCCGTACGCAAGATAAGTCAAACAGAGACGGGACGGGTTGCAAAGCGAACTGCGCGCGCATTTGCGCATGCGCATTTGCTGCTACAATATCCAGAGAAATCCATGGAAATCCACAGAAAACCAGACATCCACCGAAATCCATGAAAACCCAAGGACATCCACAAGGGTTTAGACAAATCCACAGTTGCTGACCCCTCGTATGTACCTATACTTACCTATTTAAAATATAATTTATTATTATTGTTTACTTGCTGTGTAGGTCAGGGGGTCAAGGTGCAAATCTGGCATTATTTGACAGGTAAACGATTGTTACAGAGAAGAAGGAATTAATTTCTGCATTCGCGAAAATGGTTGATATTCGAACATTTGAAATATTAGTGTGTCCTTTGTGGTTGTTAGCTTTTGTGTTTTGATTAATTATTGACGTTATTATTATTCAATAAAATGTTTGATTTGTCAACAAATTATCCCAGGATATTGAGTTTTTAATTTGCCGAGAAGTATACCTAATGGCATAAGAAAGAGCGATAATGGACACTCACTCAAAACAAAGAAAAAAGTAGTAACTAATATAATACAAATGTGTTCTAAAAAACAACTTTAGATGCATTTTTCGTTACAATAAGCGTATTTCCGCGACTACAAAATCTTTTTAGATTTATCCAAAAACCTGAGTTGTTTCGAGCCGGTCATTCTGAACAACTTTTCTTAATAATTTTTTTTCCTATCGCCGAAATTTTTCTCTAATTTTTTTAAAATTTAGCAACATTTATTTCATACCTACACAGCGGATATAATAGCGTAAACTCGGTCTCAAAATACTATATCTACTAGTTGATGATTTACCATTTTCTACTCGGTTGTTGGCCATCTCTATTACCAAAAAAAGGATGCCAGTTATTTCAGACTCACCCTGTATATTCTTATGTATTTTGAGGTGCCCTTTACGAAAAAAGAAAAAAATAATTTGCATAACAATTTTGTCCCGTTCCTTCGAAATATCCTAAAAACTATAAATATATCATACAAAAATTTACTTCACCATCCGAAAGAGTACAAAAATACACTAAAAATGTGATACTTTAAGAATTAATTTTTCTTCTTTGTAATATGATTTCTCGAATTCAAAAGAAAATTATTTACGACTGGTAAGTCGAGACAAATAATGCGTACTTTATCATTATCTTCCGAATGCCGTAGGGCACATGGCAAAATATGCAATAGTTTGCGAGAAACCGCAAAAAAAAAACAATTTTTGGGGAATCCAATTTTGTTAATTTCTGTGCCTTTTATTGCAAATAACTAAAAAAATCAGTCTTGAATTTTAAAGTACAAAAAGCGTGCCAAAAGATGTATTTGATAAACTTTTAAATACTTAATTATTTTTAATTATACCTACGAGGCATTGTAATATTAGAGTTTTGTTCCTGTGTTTTCTGCGATATGAATTTTTCTAATTTACAAGAAAACTATTTATCGGATGACCCATATTTATAAGACAAACAATGCGTATTTTAGTATTATCTTTCGGGTGAGATAGCTCGCGTCGATATATATACATTATAGTATATTAACGTGAAAGACACGTTGCCAATTCAAAGACTAACATTTACTGACGTTTCCAAGCAATCTGGGGTAGAATCAAGCGTTGTGTCAGCCAGTACCTAACCGAATGTCTTTATTAGAGACCGATTATATTGTTACATTTGGAAAACACACACCATGTCATTTAAACAACTGTTGTAAGTATTATTATTTGATTTGGTGACAGACCCATAGGTATTTCACTATAAGGTGTCCGGAAATTGTGTGTATAGAGGAACACCCCTGAACTTTGGAAATTTCAGTTCTTTTGTTTTTTCCCCACTACTTGCCAACTGAACTATTTAGTTAACTAAAGGTATCACAAATTCAGTGTGAACGAACGAAAGAATACAGCGCATTGCCAAATTTTGACATTTAGTGTCTTACAATGACGGTAAAATTTGTTTTATTGGATGAAGCATTCTACTAATAAATGAAGTCTGGCGCGTAGGCGTTTATATTGTAACGAATAATGCCTCTAAAGTTGTTATGTCTAACCTACTCAAAGATTTAGCAGATAAATTTTAAGTTTGGGTATTCTACTTACAGTTTTATAATTTTTATGATAAATTTAGAGTCATTTTCCGTCGCATCTTTGTTGGCCTGAGGCCCCCAGGGCCCCATTTTCTTTTAGTTTTCATTGTTTTCTCTGTAGAGCTTCAATTTCTAGAACTTTAAGATTTGTGCATCTGGCCAGGAATATTCTAGAGTAGTCTCCAGGCTTCCATTTGAATATATGTATAAGAGCTGGGAATTGGGCCTGAGAAAAGTTGAAGGTTATAACGCGATTTTAGTGCGATTTTTGGAGCTGATAGAATATTCTTGGTCAGTGACAGTATCTGACAAGTTTATTTGTGAAGGCTAAACAATAAAGGTGGTAACCAAGGCAAAGAGTTTAGACTGTCATTGTTGAGATCCAGTATACAATATTATTTTAATAGGGAAGTTGACGATTTTTCAAAGATGGCATTATTTGTTTCCTTTTGGGGTTCAGATTAGTATAAAGCAATTAAAATAAAATTAAAATGTTTTATTTACTAGAAAATTATTTTTCCATCATTTAAAAAATATAACGGTTTTTCCCGAAAATTACGTCATAATGTATTTGTGGTATGTATAAATCAATCCGATCGAATTTTTGATCGCATGTAAATCAGGCTTTCCTGGTCAGAGGTTAAGTTAGCTACAAATCAACAAACGCGGAACTTACTTTTTTCCTTTTATAGAATGAGGAAATCCTAACCTAGCTTTCTTCTGTTTATTTTTTTAGTAAGTTGATTGTTTATTATAATGGTTTTATGTTTACAACGTTTATGAGTGATTTGTTTGTAAAGTGTCTGAAAAAAACAACCGCAAAAATCTGTTTTTTGAGCTTTTGCAATAATATTAGTAACAACAGCAACAAGATTTTTGTTCGATTAAGTATCACTGGACCCGAGAGGAGAAAATTATGGTTTGATGTTTGATGCAGGTCGCTGTGATGAACCTTCTTCCAAAGGCATATATATTATTGTTGCGATTTGCGAAGATCATTTTGATGCAAGACATATTAGTTTTTTTATATAGAAATGTTGTAATCCTTTGCATAAATATTTGTTTTACAGATTGAACCTATACTTAGGTACAAAAAATAAAGAAAGATATTATGGAGTCTTCATCACTAGGTTCGTCACCAGGGAAACGAAAAAAGAGTGATTCTAATGAATTTGTTAAATAGAGTTACAGTTCAGAGGCAATAAAAGGTTATTTTGTATGCAAATTCAACCGCACCAGGTAGGATTTCGGCTCGGTTGATGTAATCCTATCCCTTTGTCATTTAATTTGAAAAGTAATAAAAACATTTACTTAGATTAATGTTGTGATTTGTGATAACTTCAAATTTTACTTACCTACAACCCCTTTATAGAATCTTATAGAATTCTTTATAATCTTTACGTTTTTCTTGAAAAATGAGCATTGTTTACGATTTCCGGAAAAATTTAACCTACAAATTAAAAATTTCCCCAAACCACAAAACATAACCGATAAATCTTGTTCTCCCTAAACCACAAAACAAAATCGATCACCAACTGATGGATTAATGTGGATCAGGATTATTGAACACTTTTCATTTTGCTTTCGGTAATATTCGGCTCTACATAATTAATGACGTTTTACGTTCGGCTCTCATTCGGAAATTCAAATTATTGGCTTTGGAAAGAATTAATAGAACAACTTAGCTTATAATGTAGACATGTTTATTTGTCATGGTTCTTCCTAACACCGCTGTTTGGAAAATTTTGTAGAAGGAAACAACCCTATTGTTATAAATTTATAAATTAAATATTATATAATTACGCGCCATGCATTTCGTATGAGAATATTTCATTAGCCGAACTTTGACCTGTGATTATGCCATTGTATAAAAGCTCTGCATTATATTATAAATTAATGTTTTTACCCCCCTTATGCTAAACAGTTAAATTATATATTTTCGGATTTTTGGCATTTTCACTTTGATATATTTATTTGGGATTAAAATAATTTCCACGTTAAATTCTCTACGTATTAAAATTCCAATTAAAAACAATAGCCTACTAAATTATACTCGATCAACTGAGAACTGATGAATTGCTCTAATTTGCAGGAATGAGTATAATAATAACAGATTTATTTTTTGTTATGCGTACGTATGCGCTTTCGGTTTGTGAACCCAGTGGTTAATACGCAGGCTTCTGCTAGAGTAAACTATAAAAGGAATGGCATCATCGAGGGCAACATGTTCAGTTTGACGACTAGTATCTATTGTTAGGCGTAGAAATGTCTGTTTAGTCTAAGACAGTTAAGAGAGATAAGTGCCAAGTTATTATTCATTTTCAAGTGTGTCATGATACGGACTAAAGAGACAGACGGGGAGTCGATTTCGGTCTCGCGAGGCGGATAGTTCTGAGACCCTCAGCTCGGCTTTCAGGTTGTATTTTTAATAAATCTAGTAAATACCACTTATTGTCTCATTTCTGGCCCCACACTATTTACAACCTTTGAAGACTTTTTGGCATAACAATTTTTTAACTTTAATTTTGTTGATAGCGGCTGATATCCAGAATGCACAGCAACATTTTGCCATTTTGCCCATAAGGGACGGAAGGTAGGTATAACCGCTAGGTATAACTGGATTAGACTTAGCATTCAAAACTGCAAATCTTTCCCCATTTAACCTTCCTTCTAGCTCCGCTGGTTTCCGAGATCCCCATAGTGGGCATCGAAAAAAACTCACCCGCTCTTATATCCTCAGCTGACGGCGTTTGTTAAATAAAGATTCTGGCTGACTATGTTTTTGATTTTTTATAATATTATAATTTCAGATTTTCTAAAACAGTTTCCCGAACTATATTTTTTTTTATGAGTTTGAAGCGCTGCTGACGCGGCCCGTTGCAATATTTTCAAGGCTGACTACATCTACATCGTTGTTTAGTTGTTTTGCTAGTAAATAAACTAAGTTTTAGATTTTCTAAAACAGTTGCGACATACTTGGTTTTTTGCAACTTTGAAGCCGCCCCTGCGCCAAACGCTAACGAAACTGGCTGACTGACGGCAGGCTATTCTTATACACCCTGAATTCTACACTGTATCAAAAAACCAGCCTTCCTAAAACTGTTGCAGTTTTTTGTCACTCACCTCTCGGACTATCAGAAATCAGCCCTGAAGTATAGCCCATTATTGTACGATTTTTTCAATAAGTAGGCCTTGGGGAGATGTAAACATCAGACGCGAAGCCATTGCCAGTCAAAAGTTACCAAATATTCAAAACCCGGCCAGCCAATAAATCGTATTTAACTTTTCGTACATTAAATTCCACATAAGTCATAAAAAGTTGAACTTCAGTACCTTGGTACCAAAATAACTATTCTTTATGCAAAAATTTGGTTATTTTTTGGGTATTTTGTGTAAAATTGTAAGCGGCCTGCCCCTGGAATTTCTGGATCAACTCTTATATGTCTAAAAGACACCCCAGAAAGTTATTAAGAAACTCTAAAAATTTTAATGAAATCGGCCCAAACATTTCTTTAATATTTCTTTAAAACTTTAACATCCTGTATTTCGGAAATGAAGCAATTCGGGACATATGTGTTAGGAATTTGGTCGATTTTGGCCCAAGGAATATTCCCTTGATTATTTCCCGCATGTTTAGGAAACCCTGTGTAACAAACTTCTAATATAATGTGGTATTTATTAGTCTTCTACATGAAATGAAAATTCAAAGTGCACGTATCACAAAAAGCAACAACAAAAGATTTTATGTATTTTAAAGGCTCTCCAAATTGGTTGTCTATCTTTATTTGACTCAGGAAGTTTGAGTAGAAAATGTATAGACAACAGAAAGTTTGAAACTTCGATAACCAGAACATAAACCTAATTGCACAAAATGGCTTTATAAATTGCTAGTATCTAGTATGGTAGAGATAATTCCCAATATTCGCCTGCATACAATGAAACCGAACAGCCTGAAAAATGTGTGTTGTGAAAACCAATAACAGAAGGTATAATTAACGGTGTTTTACAATTTCAAGGTTCATTTATTCTCTTCAAATGGCCCCCTTTTCTGGTGCTTACAGTTTCAGGCTCGCATTTCGTAATCCAAACCAATCGTAAATATTATTAATCGTTCCACCCATTCTCTTGAATACTTTAGAAGTTTTTTCCCGCCTGCGAATGCTTTTGTTTCGCAGACCCAGCACTCTGAAAATAAAGACACTTTTTTGTTTGCATCGGGCGAAACGAACTGGGCGTAATGCAATGCTGCCAACTCATCTAATAACGTTAGTTCTTTTTACAGCAGCATCGAGTATCAAAATGAAATTCCCAATTCCCGTATATGGTAGACCAATTTGGCACGTCTCGCTTCTACACAAAAAATGCAATAATATTTGGAGATGTAATAATTGATAAAAATGAGCACAGAAATGAAGACGGCTATTTCCAGCCGAATTAAATTTTTCGCTTAAGATGAAATCACAACATGAACTTTGTTGCTTGGGGGTAAGCTGAATAAGCTTTTTATTACCTCGTTGACTTTTATAGTCATAAGGTTCAACGCCCAGAAGGACCATAAATCAAGAAATTGCGTCAATGTGCCTGATTAGTTGATAAGTCAGTCAGGCCACTGTTTGAACTTGGAAACTGTAACCCTGCATGTAAGTTCGACGGAAGTAATTCACTAGAGCATAAATCGCCGTTCACTAAGTTCACCTGTTTTTAATCAAGTCACAATAGAGTCGATTTATTAAGGAAAACTAACATTTTATTCCGTAGCCCGATAGAGGGTCTCCAAACGTTGACTGCAATATTTATTTAACCCGTCTGCAAATCGAGACACAAACTTAGGGATCTCCCGGCGAAGTTATTCGATTTGTTTGATTTGTTTGATTTGTTTGATTTGTTTGATTTGTTTGATTTGTTTGATTTGTTTGATTTGTTTGATTTGTTTTATTTGTTTTATTTGTTTTATTTGTTTGATTTGTTTGATTTGTTTGATTGGTTTGATTGGTTTGATTGGTTTGATTGGTTTGATTGGTTTGATTTGTTTGATTTGTTTGATTTGTTTGATTTGTTTGATTTGTTTGATTTGTTTGATTTGTTTGATTTGTTTGATTTGTTTGATTTGTTTGATTTGTTTGATTTGTTTGATTTGTTTGATTTGTTTGATTTGTTTGATTTGTTTGATTTGTTTGATTTGTTTGATTTGTTTGATTTGTTTGATTTGTTTGATTTGTTTGATTTGTTTGATTTGTTTGATTTGTTTGATTTGTTTGATTTGTTTGATTTGTTTGATTTGTTTGATTTGTTTGATTTGTTTGATTTGTTTGATTTGTTTGATTTGTTTGATTTGTTTGATTTGTTTGATTTGTTTGATTTGTTTGATTTGTTTGATTTGTTTGATTTGTTTGATTTGTTTGATTTGTTTGATTTGTTTGATTTGTTTGATTTGTTTGATTTGTTTGATTTGTTTGATTTGTTTGATTTGTTTGATTTGTTTGATTTGTTTGATTTGTTTGATTTGCTTGATTTGTTTGATTTGTTTGATTTGTTTGATTTGTTTGATTTGTTTGATTTGTTTGAACTGTTTGATTTGTTGAATTTATTTTATTCGTTTTATTGACATATTGACATTGAAAATGTGAAAAACACCAAACACTAAAATGGATTACCTAAAATAATATGCTAAATACGGCAGGTAAATCCATAGCGTTTTCCAAAAGGGCGAATGCGCCAAATTTGAGATTTTGACTTTTATATACGACGTCATAGGTAGAGATTCTGCGAGGCAACACGAAAAGACGAAAATAACAAATTACCTAGTATCAAAAAAATACTCCGGGCAAACGTGATGTAGCTGTAGAAGTTTCTTCAAAAGGACGAATATTGAGTACCTACATAGAAGAATCGACTATACGATAGATTCTTCTATGGTACCTACTACTATAAATGGCAAAGGGAGAACGTCTATTGCTTTGTATAAGAATTATAACCTCACTTATTTCATTTAAGCCACCTTATTTAAAGATAGTGGTTACTATCCAAATAAGCTAAAACTATGTCTAATAGAACCAAACTATTCAAATTCGAGTTATCAAAATGAAGAGGTTAATAGTTTTCATTACTAGGATATTTTATTTATTATCCTAATGGAGAAATATGGGGGCGAATAGCTATTTCCTCGGTAATTTTTCTGCTTATCTGGAGAAAGGACGAATACAGATATAGAAAATGAAATTTTTTAATGAACTGTTTACAGTTTTTAGTATTTTTCAGTGATTTTTCACTTTAATAATGAATATTTGAAGTCCTGAATGTATCACTTACTTGTTTGCTCTTATAGGACATACCAAAACAGTTTTTCATTTTCTCAAAACATCAAAATCGCACATTCACAATTTTGGAAAACACCATCTATATCTAAGTAATATCAAAGATCATAATATTATATGATCTTTGGTAATATCTTACACTGAATAATACTTTTATTGTCGGCGTAAACTGTGTGCTTTCAAATAACTAGTACCTATCTCGCCTCTCCATTAGCTCACTTTATTGGTGTTTTATATGTAAATTTACCAGCGGACGTATTAAATTTAGCCAATCGGACGCTAAGCTCCGCCTTAGGCTCTCTAATGAAGGCAAATATTTGGGCCACCAGTGGTCCGTCATTTCCGTTCTAGCAAGTTAATTAGGATCCTGTTTCTTACTAGCATAGCAGTTCTCAAGGGGCCCGCGGAATAAAACATGTGCAGGCCCTGTATAAACAAATCTTGGAGAATCGCTGAATTTAGTTTCAGTCAGTAACAGACAAACATTACCTAGTCAGGAGTACCTATACAGGGTGAGTCGAAGTTAAACCGCCATACTCAAAATTTGAGTAGTATTTTTAAAAATAAATGGGGTTCTTCATATAACATTTTGTCCAAAAACGCGAGTTTTCTTTTAAAAACAGAAAAAAATTAGTATTTTCGGTTCTATTTATGCTATCGAGTTGAAAATTGGTACTTTTATGTTTTCTGGGATGGCGATTATGAATTTTCTATCAACTTCATTCTAGCTGCTAGAGGGTGTTGGCTACGTCGTTACTTTCGAACAAAAGTGTTTTAAACTTTTTTGTCGTTGAAAAATCTGCATTTTAGACAGCGGAATATTATATTACATTCGATTTTGAACAAAAAAATGTCTCTTGTAAAAATACGAAAACCTTAACCGTTTTCATGAAAAACGCAATTTCTTGTCGTGGTGCGCGTGAATTCGAAAAAATTAAAATTTCGTAGTAGGCTGAGAAATGGGATTTATTCATTTGGAATTCTTTATTTACAGTAGGTATTGTCCTAAATTAACAATTTTTGTGAAATTAGTAATAAAAAGAACTTTAACCAAGACAACTTTATTAGCAAAAAACATAACGAAAAAATTATAATAAAGTTAGCAAAAACATAACGAAAAAATTATAATAAAGTTGTCTTGGTTAAAGTTCATTTTATTACTAATTTCACAAAAATTGTTAATTTAGGACAATACCTACTGTAAATAAAGAATTCCAAATGAATAAATCCCATTTCTCAGCCTACTACGAAATTTTAATTTTTTCGAATTCACGCGCACCGCGACACAAAATTGCGTTTTTCATGAAAACGGTTAAGGTTTTCGTATTTTTACAAGATACATTTTTTTGTTCAAAATCGGATGTAATTTAATATTCCGCTGTCTAAAATGCAGATTTTTCAACGACAAAAAAGTTTAAAACACTTTTGTTCGAAATTAACGACGTAGCCAACGCCCTCTAGCGGCTAGAAGAAAGTTGATAGAAAATTCATAATCGCCGTCCCAGAAAACATAAAAGTACCAATTTTCAACTCGATAGCATAAATGGAACCGAAAATACTATTTTTTTTTCAGTTTTTAAAAGAAAACTTTGACGCCCTGTATGTCGAAAACGAAGCGTTTTTGGACAAAATGTTATATGAAAAACCCCATTTATTTTTAAAAATACTACTCAAATTTTGAGTATGGCGGTTTAACTTCGACTCACCCTGTATAGTCTTAATCAGAATTTTCCAAGAAGTTTTAGGAAAGTACGGAAAAGGTTGTGGGGTTGTGGTCCATTGTTAAATTACGAAGATATAATTCAAAGTCTTGAACCACAATAATATAATCTAGTATATAAAATTGTATAAAGTAGGTAACTAGTTTCGGCTTTAAGCCATCATCAGACCTGAAATATTAAAATAACAAGAAACTATGTTATTATAGTTATACAATGTAAGTGATTACCTTATTTTTATATGGTTCACAAATAAAATGAAGTTGTAAAGTCAATATAATATTAATAAATTTGACTTTTTGAAAGACATTTGGTAGAAGGTGTAAATAAAGGTAATAATTTGGTAATCTAATAGTTGTGGATGTTAGAAATTTCTAACCAGATCTACGAAAATATTAAATTCAAAATTCACCTTATTGTTTAGACAAGTAATATTAGAATTATTTACAGCTTTATAAATTTCTAAAATTTCAAATAAATCCAGACGTTTTCCTTTATTGCAAATGTGTAAAGCTCTGAAATTATTATTAATATCAAATTTATGATTTGTCTCCAGAATATGATTTGAAAAATGAGAATTAGTGAGTGCCAAAAAATTGTTTTTGTTTTTTTCCAAAACTTCTACCAGTTTGACCAATATAAATTGAATTACAGTTGTTGCAAGATAAACAATAAACTCCAGATTTAGACATCAGTGGTATTTTATCTTTTGTGTTTATAAGTCTTTTACCAATGTTATTATTTGTTTTGAAACTAATTTTGAAATTCAATTTTCTAAAAATCTTTGATATTGAAATTGATATTGGGCCATAAAAACTTAAAGATATATAAAAATTAGTTTTTTCAGTTGCATGATATACGTGAAAAGAAAATTTGTGTTTGTATAAATATTTAAAGTAGATTTTTTTAATTTGGTTTAAAGGGTATCCGTTATTTATTGCTAATTGTTTAATGATATTTAATTCTTTTACAAAAGTGTTTTCCGAAAGTGGTACCTATAGAGAAAAGACGATGAAATAGAGAATTAAATGCAGAAAATTTATGACTGTATGGATGATTACTTTGAAAAGCAATTAAACAATCTGTTGTGGTAGGTTTTCTATATATTCCAAAATTAAGTTCATTTTTGTCAAAATCTTTAGATATAAGTATGTCTAAAAAGGGTAACGAATCATCATTTTCAAGTTCATATGTGAATTTGATGTTTGGATGTATTGAATTGATAAAATCAGCAAATTTTCATTAATTACAGTATTATTTTCGCAATCAAAAATAAAGATACAGTCATCAACGTATCTTCTATACAATTTAATTGTTCTAGAAAAAGTTGGATTGTTCAAAAATTTTTGTTCAAAATTATACATAAAAACATCTGCTAAGAAAGGTGAAAGATTGGAACCCATTGCTAATCCAGTATTTTGTTGGTAAAAAGAAGAATTAAATTGAAAGAAATTTTGTGCAAGGGATATCGATAATAACATTATTAAATCATTAATAAGTAGTTGTTGAATGTTGTTACTTATTAACAAATCTTTAACTAAATTTATACATTCAGTTGATGGAATGCTCGGAAATAAGTTAGTAACATCAAAAGAAACTAATTTTGAAAATTTTGTAATTTTTATATTTTTGAGTTCAGATGTCAACTCATAAGAATTTTTAATTGCAAATTTGTTATTAAAGTTAGTTAATTCCCTTAAAACAAAATTAAGCCAATCTGAAAGTTTACTTGCTATGGAGTGTTTATAAAAGAAACTATTGGTCTTATTGGTATATTTTGTTTGTGTATTTTTGGAAGACTATATAATCTAGGAACATATGGATTCATTTGGATTAAACTGAATTTGGTCTTTCCAAAAAATTCTAATAATTGTTCACAATCTTTTAAAGAAGATTTAATTTCGTTTTGGTAACGGACGGTTGGATTATGGTTAAGTTTATTAAAAGAACCATTATTTAAAAAATCTTCGGTTTTTTGAATATAAGAATTCTTATCTATTACAACAACACAGTTGCCTTTGTCAGCTTTAGTGATAATTAAATTATTATCATTAACTTTTTGTTTAATAGTTTTTAAAAGTCTGAAATTATTTTTATTTACATCGGTAAATGTGTTATGGTTTTTGTTTTTAAAATTGTTGATTAGTGAACTTGTTTGGAATCTAATTGAATTTTTATTGGAAATGTTTGTATCTTCTAAAATTTGTTCAATGTCTACTTCAAGGTTGTTAATTATTTCTTCATTATTGTTTGATTTCAAATTAAATTTTAGGCCAAGATTTAATATATTTTGTTCGTCATTACTAAAATTTATGTTGTTATAATTTACGAAACGAGGATGAAAAATATGATCCGAATAATGTCTTGAATATTGTCGATTATTGTACTGATACTGATAATATTTTCTTTGTCTTAGTAAGTAAAGTTTATTAAGTAAGTTAGAATTTAACCTTTTACCTTCATCTTCAACCAAATCTCTAATATCATGATCTATTGTGACAAATTCAATGTAACTTAGAATATCATTCAGTTTAAAGAAAACATATTTTAGCTTAATGTTTGTAGAATTCAATTCATTGTAAAGACGTTTAACTTCTTCTTTAAGCCACATTCTTCTAGCATGATGTATAACTTTTTGTGAAGTTATAGTGTTGAGGTTAGTTTTCAGAGATACAGACCGTGGTGTAACTCCATATTTTAAACATTGTTGTAGGAACCATATTCGAAGTAATAGTTTCTTCCTATTTATCACATTTTTCTTGTATTGGTGAATTATCTCAGCTCGACTAGCATCATCATTACGAAAAAGGTTGTGGGGAAACTCAAAGTGGTCCATTGTTAAATTACGAAGATATGTAGAATGGCGGGGCTAATTGATTTAAGTGCCAAAAATCTGTTTTGTGGGAAAATAAGAAAAAGTGCTCATCAGCGAAAGCTTACACAAATGTTTATTTCTAATAGTGGTAAGCCAACGTTCAAACCAAAAATTCAAATGTTATATAAACAAATTAAAGAAAAATATAATATTTTTGCAAAAAAATAACTTTGAAAATGGAAAGGATCTAAGTGCCAAGTTATGGTCATGGAAATGATCTATCTCCATGATCTATGTCAGTTCTAGGCACTTATAATTTTTCTGAAAAACTCTTTGTCCTCCTCGGTCAAGTACTGTAACATAGCTTCAATGTCTTTTTTTTTTTCGAAGTCTTCAGGGGCACCGCATCAGGTAAACTTGACAGTTCAGCTAGACTGATGTTGCGAATGTGGTATGCCTTCTTCAGTACACGACATCTCTCCCATTGCACCAAATCACTAAACCCTTTTTTGTAAGACACAACACCGGGATCATCTTTGGTGACTCGCAACCATGAAGCCTGGCTAATACCAAGTTTGGAGGTGTCAATGTATTTGGAAGAGGCGCTGTCAAAATCAAAAAAAGATTTTTCTCCCATATCCAGTACCTTGAAGGGGTGGGTCGGTCTTGCAGAAACAATACATTTTTTGACGTCTTCAACATTATTCAATTTTAAACTCTTGCACGTTTCTCGATGATGTAAAAGTCCCGATCTGAAGCAGAGAAACTGTGTCCCGAAAGTAAGAATTTGTGTTCAATCTGGTCAAACTTGTCAGTGGCTACTAGGAAAATGTACAAAAACAGTAACATTCGATTTTTTAACTGCCCAGCACAGTTATCACTCCATACGCACAACTTGCGTTTATAGGTGGTAAGGAGTCCAGTGTTCAAGGCTTGTAACAAGCAGGTAGCCATCTGGTTTCCACCTCGACCAGACTGCCCTTCGTGCCAGACACACATGATCCCATCAGCAGTGTCACTAACATGGATGCCGAAGTTGTAGCACGACAACTGGCGACTATAATACATGCTAGTGTGTGTAAGTTTGGGGAGCGGAAAAACTTTTTGTAAATCTATAGTCACGGTACAAGTGTCGCTTTCTGGTAAAGTGCTATTCGCAGAATCGTGCTTTATAGCCTTAAACACATTTTCTACCCGTCTGTGGTGCAACTCAAGTTGAGTTTTGGCTTGTTTTGCAACAGTAACATCTGTGCATTTCGATTTTATGTTGAGGGAATCACACGTCTTGCACGTGTCAACCCGCGGTTTTTTAAAAGATAACTTGGGAAAGTCCTTTAAGAAAACTGATCGATAAAACTTGTATGTAACAATGGTACCGGGATGTTTTATTTTGTAGGCTTCAAACAATCTGTTTACGTTAAGGTCTGAGCTCAAGTACTCCTTCTCTGATTTAGTCCTGTTGTAGTGGCTCTCCTCCCGCGGAAAGGTATTAATATGATCCTTTACCACTTGCCTGTCCTGCATAGTATATTTGAACCGCTTCAGACCACCGCGCTTATCTTTAAAGGTTACATATCCAGCTTTCTTCCTTTTGACGAGTGTGGTAATCTTCTGCGGCCGAACGTCGAAGATTTCCATGAAGGTTTTTTACATACCCTTGTCAAATTTCCGTCCATCTGGGACGGTAAAACTCACGGTGCACTGCCTCCGACTCTGTGCCTCCTCGTCGTAGGTGCCGTGGCGACGTCTCTGAACAGGAAGAATTTGCATGAGACCCATCAAATACGATCCTTGTTCGTTCATCCCCAGTTTGTAGTATGACTCAAACAATGCTTGCATCATGCCCGCTACATCTTTGCAACCATATTTACACTTACACGTAACCTAAAAAAGTAACCTTTATCCTATCGGTAAAATACTGTTTTACCAAATTTCAGCTTGATTCATGTTGTGTCGTTCCAGAGATATCAGGGGAACAAACAGACACACATACAGATATGGAAGCAAAAATATTATAATTTTATTGAGTTCGCACTTACCGTATTCGTTGGTCGTTGTCTCGCAGGTTTGTTCTTCTTACTTTTGCTAGTCACGTATTCATTTCCACTCACTCTGGCCTCACTCTCCACTTTTCTTTTACGTTTTTTTTTGGTATTGTCTCCTGTAAAAGCCATCTCATCTATGTTGTTGGCAAATATATTTATAATAACCTCAAAAAAGAAATCAACAACTCGAACAGTGTCATCAGAGAGACTGACGCACTGGCGGGATTACATGCGGGTTTGTTTGGGTTTTCGTGGCACTTAGATCAGTTACACGTGCAACGAGGTCCCGCTCTTAGCAGCGGAAGCAATTCTCGCCGGCTTATACAACGAGAAGGAAAGCGTATTGGCACTTAAATCATATAGCTCTGCATTGGCCTTGGAACATAGATTATTTTGGTGGAAAAATCCGAAATCACGCCATTTTGGCACTTAGATCAATTAGCCCCGCCACTCTACATATAATTCAAAGTCTTTCTTTTGAATTTAATATTTTCCTAGATCTGGTTAGAAATTTCTAACATCCACAACTATTAGATTACCAAATTATTACCTTTATTTACACCTTCTACCAAATGTCTTTCAAAAAGTCAAATTTATTAATATTATATCGACTTTACAACTTCATTTTATTTGTAACCCATATAAAAATAAGGTAATCATTTACATTGTATAACTATAATAACATAGTTTCTTGTTATTTTAATATTTCAGGTCTGATGATGGCTTAAAGCCGAAACTAGTTACCTACTTTATACAATTTTATATACTAGATTATATTATTGTGGTTCAAGACTTTGAATTATATCTTCGTAATTTTAGGAAAGTATTTGACAGAAAAGTTATAGCTATGTAAATAATCGTTATCTATTCTGGAGTTCCTTTAGTTTCAAGACGAAAGTAGGTAAATAGGTTTAAAGTGCCTACGACCACAGTAGGAGTCCCGGGTTCAAGTCCCGGCTGGAGTGCACTTTTTTCAATTGATATCCTTTACCTGATATGCCACAAAACATCATTTATTATTTAAAATAAATTAAGTTTGCTATGTAAATAATACGCAACAACTACAAAGGCACGACAACTTAACTTCTGTTGCATTTCTGCTATTAAAACATGGGGCACCTATACCTACTTATTATTCTTCAAACAATAAATTGAGAATTATTGTTTTGCTTATGTCACTCTATTAAATTTCTTCAAATTCTTATATAATTAATCACACTATGAATTCCTAAATGTTGTTATGAATACGAATGAAGGGTTTCCTAAATAATAATGATATTCTCTCTACCCGATGGGCGAAAGATAAGTGCCAAAATTATTCAGAATATTCGAAGCGGACTTTCAAGTAGTGAAAGTGAAATTAATGATTGACAGCAGATGTTAAGTATCCATAAACACAAGATCTTGCTCCTATCACCTCATATTTACCTTTGTTATGTACAGATATACATATTGTTGATTTTAGAAGGCAAATTTTGTCTGTATACGGCAAAAAAATTCTCCTACTAAACGGTAATGAATAGGTACTTGAATGGAAGGCACATTTTGTCTGTATAAGGCAAAAAAAAATTCCCCTACGAACCGGTAATGAATAGGTACTTTAATAGAAGGCAAATTTTGTCTGTACACGGCAAAAAAAACCTACGAAACGGTAATGAATAGGTAGGTACTTGTACAAATTTTCGTCTATAGCTAAATATTATAGGAATACAAATATTCCAAAATTGACAAAATTGGATTCACTACATTACACCATATTATACACACAAATATGAACACAGACTCAATTTTTTGTCTATGTTTTAGACCACTTTAAACCGTTTGCGAGAATAACATTGTTTGAAATATATTTGCCCAATAGATATCTGCTTCTACTCACGTAGTGATGTGGAAGTATTAGAAATATAAATTACAGCATTTTTAGAAATGAAAACCCAAATACTACTACCTGCTATGCACGTCATCGGACAGTGCTACAGTTGTTACTGGCTAGCTGGCTCGAACAAAGGGGAGGGGTAAATTTTTCAACAGATCAGGACTACCACTTCCTGACGTCTATCGTCGTGATTTGTGTTTTAATAATCTTACATTCTGTCTATTATTATGGTTATTATTGTCTTTCCTAATCAATATTTGTTCACGTGCTTATGTTTAATTTTTTATTTCTTATTTCTAAATAATTAATAATATCCGGCGTCATTCTTAATGCAGCACTATTCGTTTAACCACTGCATTTCGAAAATATATATATTGTACATTAAATAATTATTGTTTTTGTCGCATTTTCAGCTGCAGTTGTTCATAATATAAACTGGCTTGATATTATGACGAAACAGTTGTCGTCCCAATTGAGTATTAATTTATAAGGTTATAAATAAATTCATAACAACTTGTCTAATATCCACTCGACATGGCCCTTTTCTCTTACTTTGAATTTATTTAAGCCCGATGCTCCGTTCGGTTGCCCCGAAAACCTTACTAATTCCAGGCGAATTTCCAAGAAACAATCGGCTCTGGAATGCACGGGAGTCGATAGAGCTCTTCTCTTGATTGTCGTTTGAAGTTCACATAGGGAGGTAGTATTTCAGTCTGAAAGCAATTCGAGAGATACAAATGACGAAAAAAGACGCAGCCCGCTGAAGCAGTCCGGACCTGCACTGTATTACTCGCAATACGACGTTCAAAATAGCCATCTGTACGTGTAAGGCCCAATGTAAAATGTCCTCGAAATTTATTGAGGTTTAAGAGCTACTTTCAAACGAGTTGAAAAAGTCCTGAAAGTTTTGGCCGGAGGTGAGTCGTATTTATTTACAGTTTTTTGAATGGCTCCGTTTAATTTGATTCATTGGTTTGACCACACACAAAATAGGTCAAATATAGGTACGTAATAAATTTGAAAATATAAAGTTGCTGATTGTAATTTGTACAGACGAACATGGTAGTTTTTATGGAGATACCGATGGTTGAATTGGTTGTTGGTTCTCAGCATGTATCGGTGGACTATATATTATTATAATACAGTTGCATTACTCACAAAGCGACCAGTGTAAAAATGAACTAAGGACTAAATTACTGGTTTGTACAAGTTTCTAGATCAAATAAGTGATTATATCTATCAGGGTACACACAAATTGCAACTGCAAACTAATTTGAATTTCATATTAGCAATCGTCACGGATTATTTTAATATATTAATTTTTAATTTATAGTTCTTGCGTAACACTAGAAAGGTGAAAATGCTATACGCTATTCTATTTCCGAGACTTGTACCTAAAGACATATAGGTATGCACCTCCTTAAAATGAACTTATATTAATTATTTTATGCTCTTTGTGCTGGTGTATGTAGTGCACTCAAGCATTTTTCCATAACATTGGTGGTACACGTAGTGACATTAACTTTTCTTCTTATCATTGTTGGTCAATGAAGTAATAAAATGAATACCAGCAATAACTTTACATATAAGAGAACAGAGTTCATTTTTTCGACAGACATTAAGGCCAGCTTCTTTACCTTTTAATTTTTCTTTATCTTTAAGAAATATTAAATGTCATTGGTCAGTTCAAATCAAGGGACAAATGGTTATTTCTTAAAGATAAAGTAAAATTAAAAGATATAGAAGCTGCATGAACCAGGCTTAAGTTATGTTTTACCCTACATATTTCAATGTCATAATATTCTGGAAACTAATAGGTTAGGAAAAGATCAACCTTCCTACTTGTGAAAATTTTTTTCTCAAATATTCCTCTTGGCATACCTGTTTTTCTCCCACTTTAAACGGTCCCAATTCCTAGGAAATATCCAAGAAACCCTCGTCTTTGGAATTCCGAAACTCCTCAGTCGATTACCATTTTAAGTTATCGTAGGACGATATCAGAGTATACACAGAGTAGCCGCACACTCGCAACTATTTTCAGACTTCAGAACTGAAAACAACACTTTTTAATTTTGCAGCAAAAACCCAAACAAGTTTTGCCTTTAGAAGGTACCCTTTTTGCTTTTAAGCGGGTATTTAAAAAAAGTTTAGATATTTGAATGTAAGCCCAGGTAGTAGCTTTATTTATTATGAATTAGTTATTACAATATTACAATTTACTTTACAATTTAACAATAATTTACAATATCTATATTATGCAGGGTATTATGATTAGTACAGAAATGTCAACTGGCGGTAGGTTTTGGCCCCAAAGGCACGCCTATGAAGATTATTTTTGAAAACGATTTTTTAAATCAGCAAAAATATGAAAAATTGCTCTTAAACTTAGGAATTTTTTACTGATGCTAGTTCGTACGGGCCGGTCATACACTTGTTGCCACAACGCGCCACTAGACTGCGTATTGCGAGGTCGCCGCAACAGCTACTCGTGGCCCGCGGACCACTGCAATCAGTATAAATCGATAATAGGTTTCGACCACGTTGTATAACAATCGGGTGATTTGATTTGGGATCGCGGCATTCGTGCCACGGTGCCATTATTAGAATTGTGTTTATTTAGTGTGGAAGGTGATAAAGTATGGCATGTTTCAATGCAGAGATGGTAGATATGCTGAGAGCATATTTTGTGTTAGGAGAGGTGGCAGTGACCGCGCGAAGAATTTTAACCGAAAAAGAAAGTTGGAAAGTGCTAAGTGTGTATAGCTGCTTTTTCGTTTTTTATTTATGTGGGTTCGGCTCCTTTGGTGACCTGAATTCGTTGCCCCGACAAACTATTCTCCCCTCCTAAAACAAACACCTAAAAAAAAAGTACAATATTTATTACCTATAAGGTGTACAAGCGATTAACTGTTAAAAGTTTATGACAACTTAGAACTTACATTAGTTGTTGAAAAAAAAGTTAAAAGTTAAGTTTTTATGAAAAGCGAAAGAAATTAATTTTAAATGAATTTTTAAAAGATATAATTGAAAACGTCTTGTGGTTTTGAAAGTCTCTTGGCACTACTAGCACTTGAGGTTTGAACGAAAGTTTATACTTGCGATTGAGAACACTTGACCGGAGAATATTCTGAGTGTTAGATGTAACGACTTTCCTACTCTGATTGTTCGATGTGACTACTTTCCTGCTACGAACTGGCCTTAACGGGTGGCTTGCAGTAGGCGCTTGTGGTGACCCGCACAGAGCAGAGCCAATCTCAGGTTTTTGTGCAGATGTTGTCGTACCGTTTCATTGCCTAGCTCAGCAACGGACTGGTCGACTGTAGGTGTCCTTTTGCTGTCCACAGTGTCCACGGCTCCGTGTCAATGGTGTACATACATAACAAACACAACAAGAGCAGCAATTAGTCCAAAAATGCCAAGATTTGTGATATTAAATGCGTAGAGTTACGTACTGGTTTATAAACTATACAAAATTTGATTTAAACTATAACTACTTAGATTATGACTTAATTATTAAAAATATAAAATTCAGCTGAATTACCTAAAACCTGCAATAAATTGCTAGTCGTTTAACTTTAGTTAAACTATGAAATTTGATTCTAAATTATTTATTGAAATTTGGAAATTATTAATAAATTTATGCCTTGAATATTAATATTTTAGTTAAGTGGAGCTCTCTAGAATTAATGCGAATTTATTAAGAATTTACTGATAAATTATTAATAATGTATTGACGATTTATTTGCGAATTTATTGTCGAATTTGATCGGGTAATATTTTGCTAGGGGTAAAAATGACGTTCCAAAAATATAATAATAAAGAAAGGAAATCCACTGGTCAGGAGAACGAAGGTTTTAGGTACCTAGCTGTTTTTTTATAGGTACCAAAAAGGGTATAACTGTTAAGTTATGAAAAAAAACAGCCACCTCAAGAGAAAATGGCCGCAGGTGAGGTGGTACTGAATCAAAAAAATTAAAAAATATATGATAGAAAAAAACCACACTCACCTAGGCGATTTTACTCCTCTAGTAGGCTTCGCTCTTATTCCTGGTCACCAGAATTCCGATTCCAGATCCTAGTCAGCTTGTGGCTACGGCAGTTTGCAATGGCGGCGTCCACTCCGCCGTGAAAGAAAGGAAAACCAATTTAGTCACCCCAACCAGGCACTACAATAAAAATACTTCACCAAAATTAGTCAACCCGTATTACCGATCAAATTCGCGAATATTATAGACCAAAATGCTAAAAGCAAACGAGAAAAAAATTAGAAACGGCGACTGCCACTGGTCAGTACTGATCAATTCTAGAGCGAAATTAAAAAGGGGAGAGAGGCTCGCTACGTCGTTCGATTCATTCTATCAACCGGGGTACATAAGAAAGTGCAGCCAATAAGTATCGAGCTGCCGGAGTCAATTGACGGTCTATTTCAAATGATTATCCTTACTTGTAAGTATATTAAATAATAACAAAACAAATGCTATTATATTTAAAGCAATTAATTTAACATACTTAATTCCACTTTAATCTGTTCGTAAATACCTATACAATAAATTCCACTCTCTGTTTGAATAAATAACGAAAACAAATCGATAGTTTTTGCGGGTTGCGCTACCTACCACAGGAGGTCGCTAGCGGTACGCTCGCGAAATTAATTCATTTATAATTTGATATATTAACAATTTAACAAGAAAATGTAAGCTGTACCACCCTATAATAGGTGTGCATTCTTAGTTTATGCCTGTCTGGATCGAAATAAAAACGTTGTAACGGGTTTCTTGGAATTTACAAAAAAATCCTTTACAGAATGTATCATAGAAGAATGTTTAGAAGGGAATACTCCAAATGCGCGAATTTTTATGTTAGAATTATCCAGAGATTAAGAGATTTTTGACACCAAAAGCAAGACAGGGGCAATTTACGGGCTCTGAAACTGTCGCTATAATTTGGGAAAATTCAGGAATATTTTCTGAATTTCCTAGAAAGTTTACGTACTTATATCCCATACATTAATTTGGACAATTTATTGAGAGATACAAGCTATATTCCTGTTTTCGTTGTATGTTTCAGACCAAACACCAAACACTCAAATGTTATTATTTCTATTTGCTTTGCCTAGTTGATCTAACTTGTTTTTTTAACTGTAAGATTTCTTTTCCTATAGTTGTGAAATTCTAGATTTAAAGTTCTCAAACTTCAATATGATTCTTGCTTCACTTGCTTCAATCGAATTTTTAGATCCCTCGTGGTATCCTCGATATGACTTCAGTCCCACTTTGCTGTTTTCTATTTCATTTTGTATTATCTTGTAGAGGATATTAAAGGCCGCGTCTTTTGGTGTATGGACCTCTTTATTCGGTTTCAAATTCCTACCGATAAAGACAGCAAAAAAGGGCGTTTCTTCAAAAATTAAAAACTCTTAAAATAGTTCAAATTTAACGAATACAAAGACTTTTGACTATCACTTGTAAAGCGAAGGTGTTTGCTTAGGTACGTTTATGGAAAAGCTCCGCCGGTGAGTAGATAGGCTATGGGGTTTCTAGCACACTTTCTCCATGTATTTCTTATGGGGCCTAAAACGTGGTAAAAACGTGACCAAACTTTCTCCGGCGCGACTGCGCGAGACCCCCGACTTTCTCCCACACCCCCGTCCAATCAGATCGCACCGACTAGGGTCTGCGCTAGCCCGAGGGGTGCCGAAGATGCCCGAGGGGTACGACCCCAGCGCGAGAAGATGCCCGAGGGGTACGACCCCAGCTCGAGGTCATTGTCAAACCGTCCGCCCGCGGCGACGGTTCGCCCGATGTCCAGCCGCGACCTTCGGCCGGAAGCAGAGACTCTCACCGACGACCTCCCTGAACGTGGATTCCGAAATCTCGCGCCTTAGCAAATTGAAGTTCATGCATGACGTCACACCCCCCTTTTCTATCGACTCACCGCGGCCGACAGGATTCTGCTGACCACTCACTTTCTTTTTTACCAGGAAAAATCGGCGGCACAAGTGGTATCTGCATTCAGTCTTCGCATGTTTCGATACACTGACCTATATACGTTCCAGTAACCTAGCAAATAATTTCTAGATACTAACATTGCAAATTTACGGCGCGAAAAATGCATCATATAAAAATAAAATATGTCGGAGCAAACGTTATTATTCGCTTGAAAACATTTCACTTTGCAGCGGCCAGCTGTCCTGATTGAATTTAGTTTCGAAGAAATCAACAAACATACCTACATCTCAAAAAATTCACCGGTGGACCAACACCCACATATTTTTTTTATTCCGAGTTATTTTTGCGTTTATAATATGCAGCAAAATTTTGTTGTTACTTGTCTGGAATACTGAGAAATCACGGGGCAGCCGTGACCTTCGAGCCGAGACGCGCTCAACGTTTTTTAATGACGAGTAACTAGTAAAAAAACTTGTCGGTCAACTGTTCAACCCCGTTTATTAGATTTAATTTAAAAAAAATACTGGGAAGTCCGAAGCTGTCCCCAAAAATGTAAATTTTCAGCATACAACCTAAAAGTTCAACTTTTACCTTGGGAATATTTTTCGACTAAAAGAAAATATTTTTAAACACCAAAAATCAAGAATTGCTTCTGTGCGAGATTTCGCTCAAAAACATAAAACACTAGCCCTTTGCGCACCCCCAAAAACGTGACTAATATTTGCTAAAATCAACGTCCGAACAAAATTCAATCTACTTTACCCTGGAAAACGAAAAATATTTTTAAACACCAGGTGTCAAACTTTCTATTGTATACAAAGTACGTCATAGCTGTAAGACAAGCGATGACCTAGCTTGTCACCCAAAAAAGTGTTTGCTTAATAAGGCATTCGAACTATAAAATTAAGTAATACTTACCAAAATTGGCTAGATGTATCCAACAAAAAGTACCCCAGTGTGGATAGAGCAAGAAATTAGGCAAAACCCGATCTCAGATACATTTTCAAAAAGCCTCTGAGCACCGGGTGCTACCAAACATCTTTGCTTCAACGATCCAGTTGCATGTTGCTATAGCGGGAAAAAATACGTAATAAGTTCAGAAAACAATTTGCAAAACAGTTTCACACCTAGTTGCATAGGTACCTTCCAGCGATCAACAGAAATCTGAAAACAGTTCTATCTGTGTTTTTTATCACTATTAAATTATTACGCGTTAACGAAACTTTAACAACGCGTCGACAAAACGTTAACAACGCGGTAACAAAACGTTAACAACCCGTTAACAACGCGTCAACGAAACGTTAACAACGCGTTAACAAAACGATAACAACGCGCTAGCGACACGTTAAGCATCTTAATTTAAATTTTTGTTTCACACCTAGCTGCATACCTTTAGCGATCAACAAAAATCGGAAAAACAGTTCTACATGTTTTAATCCCTTTGAATGGCAAGCGAAAATATTCATTATTTTCAAATTAAGGATATTATAAATATCATAGGTAAATTGTTCTTTTATTGGGTGTTTTAAAAAAATTGTGTCAAGCAGTCGTACATGGTTCATATGCATTCGTTTCCCCACCACCCTAGAGGTAGAATGCAAGGCGCGTTTTTTTTTACATGGTTTCCCCAGTAGGCCTAATCCATGTTTAATCAAACCACATCTTATTTAATAAATTTTATTAAAGATAATTGATGTTTAATGCAGTAAGTTCTAACTTATTTAAATATTTTTATCTTATGTTAACTAGTAAATTATTCTAACTAGATATTTATCAAAAATGGTCCCATGTTCAAAACGTCTCTGTGACACTGGGATTTTCGTTGATGATGGATCTCTTCCAATTTGCTTTATTTACGACCCTTAGATATTTCCTCCTCAGTTTCCTCATGTTTCCATATCCCATTGTGATTGCAGACTTATCCATTGTTTTATCCATTTTATAATACATTTCTAAACCTATATAACTAGTAACAATACTTTAAACCCTATCTGGTTTTTAACATTAACTTATTAAATAAAAAACAAAACTCGTCATTTACGTCATAGTTGGCAGGTGATTTTCGTCTGATTTTCTCACAATCCATCCTCCATCCTTTAATAAAACCTTATTAGAGGTGATAATTATAAATTCATTTTTATTAGTAAAATTATCCTAATTCCATTTGTGAATAATGACCCCATGGCAGTGTTTCATAAGCAGGCAAAATATATCGTTTGTCATCGTGAGAGCTTAGAGCAATTTTTTCTTGTGTAATGGAGAAGACTGTGTGCTTCTCAGATCTTATTAAATTTTGATTAACAGATTTTTCGATATTTTCCTCTAGACATTGAACATAGTCTTCAAAAGTTATTTTTCTCTTAATAACCCCCTTCTTAATGCCCTTTATCTTTTTAGTAAGTCCCCCTTTTTGCGTAATTTCTAGGATTTCATCCTGTGTAAAGCCATCTTCTTCTAACTTCAGCTTTTGTTTTTGCTCATCTTCTTTTGTTCTCAAAATTTTCAATGTATATATCGTTGTCCCACAAAATCGGTCATAATACACCCATTGTTTTCTTCTTTCATCATTCCTAGTACCTTTTTGTTGACAAGTGGTATGCCATAATTATTTTCTGGAGGAAAATCACTAGTATCAAAATACTTGTGACAATCTCTACGTATTACTTCATAAATATACTTGTTTCGAATTTCATATATTAAAGAATCTGTGTCTGTATATAAAATCGTGCAATTATTTCCAAATTCCGGCTGCATGTATCCATAGTGAAAATCAAAGATAGTAGTTTTTGCTAAATCCAAAATTGCCATTCCTACGTATATCGGTTTGTTAAGAAATACTTCCAATTTATTTAGTTCGATTATTACGAGGTTTTCTTCAAGAATAGTTGCCGTTTTAAATTGCGGTTTTGCGATGAACGCCTCCGCACCATATCGTCCCTCCCACTTATTGAGCAGCTTTACCACAGAATGTTTCCGAACGTTTTCCATTGTTTTTCGAAAGACAGCGTTGTTTAGTAGTTTCAAAAGATCTTTTTAAAATGCATTGGTGGCTTGGGCGTGGAGTTTGGTGTTGAGATCTATGTAGCTTTTTAACCACGATGACTGTTTAAACCTTAAAACTGTGGATCTTTTTCAAGACCAAACCGTGATTCAGAGCCTGTTTAAGCGCTCTGTAATGTATCACATATTTTTCTTTGGTTTAAAGGGTAGCCATTAGTTCAGAAAGGTAGATCTTTGTGTTTATCATGAAGGGCCTCGGGATACACTAGATCAACTTCTAGGAAATACCCAGTGCCAGAATTGTCTGCCAATTTTTCAATATTCAACCCCTGAATCTCCCTATCATCTAACCATCTAAATCCACCGAAAGGAAGAGCCTGCGACATAGCCCACCCATATTGATTGTTAACATCAAAGTAACTTAAATATGTTGTAGGTTTTTGTGGGTCATAGTTAGGCATATATTTATTATTAGCAGCGGCACGTCGTTTGGAACATTGGCTGAGTCCCCCACGTATTCCTTTCTCGATAAACATCACTTGATCAATATCTGTAAGCAACTCCAACTCCACTTTTGTGTACTTTAACATCGAATCCCAAGTGTACCCAGGCAATGTGTAGTAGTGAGCGGGATCTAGTTTATGAGTTCTCATACAGCTAGCTCTAAACGTTTCGAATACATCAGCTAGAAGTAATATATCAGTTTTCAAATATAGGTTTTGCATAATCTTTTAAAGTTTTGCACTCAAATTCGTTCCACACTTTCTGCGCATGAGCATACTCTTTTTCATATATCGGTCTCTACTCAAGTTTGTTATAGAAACAGTCTTTGGAAGGTAGTTGAGGGCAGTCTAATTTCTCCATACAATCCATAAAATCGTATGGGAATACACCTTTTCGTGTTAGAAGTTTAAAACGTGATTCAGGGAGTTCAGAGAAATTACCTCTGAGGATTGGGTACTCGGAAAGATTTGAGGCTAAAGAATCTAATCCTGCAGACATAAAACGGAAACTATCGATAAATCGGAATTTCACTAGATTTTCAGGAATATGTTTGGTGAACGATATATATTTGTCCTTATTTTTAGGAAGCAACTCTACGCGCCCCTCAATATCCTTGGCTATGCTCTTAATCACAAAATGTGCATCGTAACCCGATAGATTGTGGAAGACTATTGGTACAACGTGAGTGTCTTGGTAATTTATATTACAATCTTCGTGGGCAGCGCCTCGGAACTTCCCCGTTAGATGGCAATGATCTCTGACTTTCTTCTGTTTTAATGTGAAGGGTTTTTCGCACATGTGACAAATTGTCGAAAGATTAAAGCCCATTTTTTGCACCGCTGTTAACGTGTCCACAGAAAAACTGTCTCTATATCCTCAGCCACTCCTCTCATTTCTTTAGAAAACCAATCCATGCAATCCAGCCCAGTGTACGACTTGTAGAATAACAAGCTGTCATCGTAACTGCATTTGACATAATAACCAACGCTGCAAGGTACGTGTTCTTGATATTTATTATTATCATCTGTTGCTTTAAGGAGGCTTTCTATATCTGCATAAATTATGAAGGGAACCTTCTCTTTATTTTTGTAATTAGTAAATTTAAGGAGTTTACGATCTTCGCTTGGCATCCTAACTTTGCAGTAATTCATGTTTTTGCAGTCTTCGTAATGCGTTGTTAGTTTTTCCTTGGTGTTAAAGTAATGTAGGCATCGATTACAGATGAATTTTTTCATTTTATGTTTGCTCAGTTGAGTTGAAACTAGACGAGAGAGGTCTTTCATCCAACAAAAATGATACCGAATAGGTGAGCTATCATTTTTTCCCTCCTCATTATCCTCATCATAATAAACATTCTGTATCATTAGAAGATTAACATGTTTATCCACTTTATTTTTAGTAATGTAAACGGGCAAGGTATGGAGCTTGTTTCGATGCTTTCGCAGACTGTAAACATTTATGGACATGTTGTTCAGTTTTTCGAATTTTGGAATCTGTTTAATGGTCATTGGAAAACGTATTCCATTCAAATGCAAAACAGACGATGGGTGGGGGTACTTGGTTATACGGTGGGGATTTCTTTCAACTGGATACAGAGTGGAAGTCACAGCCCAAGCAAAGCAAAGGTCATCCTCATTCTTCACGTTGATACATGCCTTTTTTATTTTGATTGGTTCGGGCAACTCTATGCACGATGAGGCTAACAGGGGAGTAAACTTATTTATATTTACCCCCAAGTTCACAATAGCTTTCAGTGCCCAACCAGATTCTCTTTCCTGAAATTCTTCAAGCTGCATCAAAATTGGCGTTGTTATATGTTGTTTGAACCATGCAGTTAAGTCGGTATCTCGGTAGACGGAGCGTTGGGTGTCGTAAAATATTTCATCTCCTCAATAACCCTGTCGGCCTTTTCCAACACAAATAGTCCACCGAACACTGCATTTATTTTGACTGCCTCTTCCCTTTTTAAGGCGTTGGCAACACATCGCTTTGAATAAAGCACAGCAGTCGTTGAGGAATTCGCTGGGGTCCTTGTGCTTAAGATTAGAGATGACTCCAGTGCGAATGCGGCAGGCAAATGCTGATTCCAAATCGCCCCAACTGACACGGTTTTTTGCCGTTTCTTTACTAGAGGTTCCAGCTCCTCGTTTAATTTCTTGTTTAATTTGGGTTCGCAGTGTTTTCACGTTTGCCAATGTTGTTATAAGTTTTTGCTTCTCACCAATGGTCTTTGCCGATTTTAGTTGGTGCTTGATATAGCGAACTGCCTTTGTACACTGACGCAGGCCATCTTGCGCAGTTTCACCACTATATGATGATTGAAGTAGGCTCAATATACTAGTTATCTTTAAGTATAAGGCCTTTAGTACAGCTGTCGCAGGCATGGTTTAGGTTTCGACTTCGAGATGCTCAACCAGAAAAAGCTTATTTCCGGGAACAGGTCTCGACGAAATTTGTGTTTGCCGTCCCAATCTGAAAAAAACTCACCCTAACTGTCCTTTTTTATCTTACCAACCAACGTCGTAGACGTTCTTCTCCTTAGCTTAACCTAGAAAAGAATATTTTTCTAATTTGTGTGCGTACTTTAACCTGGAGAACTGTGTTCGAGACGCTCAACCAATCAGAACAAAGCTTATTTTCTAGGGCTGAAAAGGCCCCTCAATAAGACGAAATTTGTGTGTGTTATCCGTAAGACTCAATGCAATTTTTCAAATATTGGAAACTTAATGACACCAGAACAAAATTTAAACCCATGAATGAAAATCAAATAAATATATATATATACCTATCTAAAACACTGTTGCAATGCAAAATCATTAGCCATAAAAATAATTTAAAATGTGTTGTTTTCAACTACTATAATATTTGAATGAATGCTATCCCAGTTGTATCAAGAAAGATGGTCGTAGCCGTTAATGGTAATTAAGTAATAGTAGTAATCACCCCTCCCCGACACAAGAATTTTAGCTGCTTCTGAGGTATTCTTATTTTTGGAGTAATGTGATTGCGGGAGTAATATTACTATACCTAATAAAAAACTGTTGCAATGGAAAATCATTAGCCATAAAAATAATTTAAAATGTGTTGTTTTCAACTACTATAATATTTGAATGAATGCTATCCCAGTTGTATCAGGAAAGATGGTCGTAGCCGTTAATGGTAATTAAGTAATAGTAGTAATCACCCCTCCCCGGCACAAGAATTTTAGCTGCTTCTGAGGTATTCTTATTTTTGGAGTAATGTGATTGCGGGAGTAATATTACTATACCTTAAAAAAAGTTGTAAAAAATAATCTTAAAAATCTTTAGGTCCATAGCTGCTAATGAATTCAAAATATTAGTAATTATCACCCCCTCCCTAACACAAGAATTTGGTTGCTTCTGGGGTACTCTTAGACAATAAAAATTCAAGACGACAAAGTGTTGATAAAAATCAAGGATTCGAAAAATCAGGATATCGAATCATCAACACCTCATAAAAAAAATCCCGAAACTTTAATAGTTTTAACCTTGACGTTTCTAAAAAACAGTTCTATTGGGAAAATCGAGCACTAAATGAAAACCAAATAATACTAATTGCCACCCGCTCCCTAACACAAGAATTTGGTTGCTTCTGGAGTACTCTTAGCCAATAAAAATTCAAGACGACAAAGTGTTGATAAAAATCAGTCAATTCGCTTCAATGGCGAACACAATGAATTCTCAAATAAATCATATGTAAAATCAATAATAGTTACCATAATAAAGAAAGTGTTTTTTTGTTCCAAAACTATTATCGAATTTTAACCCCATGCCTGATCAGCAAACAAATATCTAGAAATATTTCTACAAAGTGTTTGAGCAATGCAAAATCATTAAACTTAAATTAAGATGTTTTTGTTTTGTTTTCAACTACTAATATGTAATTTCATAGTACTTGAACGAATGCTATACCAGTTCTATTGGGAAAGTCGGCTACTAAATGAAAACCAAATAATACTAATTGCCACCCCTCCCCGGCCCTAAAAAACAATTATACAATTTTAAAACCCATGTCCATGTCCATCACCTACAAAATATGTACAAAATATGTAGAAATATTCTACAAAGTGTTTTAGCAATGCAAAATCAATAAACGTAAATTAAGACGTTTTTTGTTTTCAGCTACTTACGGTTTCCAAATCTTTCTTCTTTAAACAAAATGCTATCCCAGTTCCAACGGGAAAAGTTGACCCTAGCCACTAATGACAATTAAAGTAATAGTAGTAATCACCCTTCCCCAGCACAAAATTAAGATATTTTTGTTTTCATCTACTACGGTTTTTAGGTCTTTTCATATGGTAGGAGAGCCGGCTGAATGATTTCAACTCTTATAAGCTTACAGAATAAGATGCTGGGTAAACTGTAAAGAGTATATTTATTTACTTGAAGCGAGTAGGTTGCCTCAATTTATATGGGTCAGATCATTGTTATTTAAAGAATTTGCGGTCAATTTTTAGGCAAATCTACTCTCATATGATTATATAACAAAATAGGTACCATCGGAAAGAAGGTCCATGGAGCAACAATAAAAAAGGGTCCCTTGGTCTTTTTAGAAATCCGATAGGCGTATTTTCGGGGCCCCGAAAATCTTCCGCTGTTAAATACGGCGCGGGGGACAAGTCTGGACCTCGGGGACGCGAGTTGTATGCGAAGTCCCGCTATACAGCCAGTGCCATATACCGCTTGATGCACAGGAAAAAATTTTTTTAGTTTTTCGGCGGATCTGACGGTACGCCGAGATGGCCAGAGAACGGCTCAACATATTTAAAGAAACTTTTTCAGGTAAATTATTTCTCGTTTTCGAGTTATTAAGGATTTTCTGCGGAAAAACGAGCAACACAGGTGGGACGCATCTTTTTTACGTGATTGGCCGGCATTTCACATCACCTAAAAGCTAAAGTCCGTAAACTGTCAGAAATTGCCCTTTTTCACCGAGCTACAGCTAAGTTATTTCGGGGCTCTGGGGTCGGAATTTTTAAAGCTTCCCTCAAGTCTTTAGGTGAGGTGTAGATGTTTCCGGTGCCCACGAAAAATTAATAAATTAGAAAAAAACACGCAATTTATAAGAGCGGTTCCTCAGGATTTCCCGTCAATTTCGCTAATTCTATAGCCGTCTCGTTTCTCGAACCTTGGAAATCGGGAGTCGGGAAATTTGGTTAAATATCGGATTTTCCAGGTTTCTTTTAGTACTGGAGGAATGTACAAGACCCAATTAAGAAATTTATCATCTTCTTCGATTTTTAGAACGGCACTTTTCATATTTGTCAAAAGACTTTTACTAAAAAGTAGTAAATATGCTCGTGGGACGGGTTGTACCTATTAAAAAAATAAAAATTATCCACAACTTCTTTAAATAACAATGATCGGGATCATATAAACTGAGGCAACCAACTCGCTTCAAGTAAAGAAATATACTCTCTACAGTTGACCAGCATCTTATTCTATAAGAATATGAGAGTTGAAATCATGCGGCCGGCTCTTGGACTAATAGTACTTGAACGAATGCTGCACCAGTTCCAACGGAAAAAGTTGATCCTAACCGCAAATGGTAGTGAAGTAATAATAGTAATTGACATCCCTCCGCACAAGCATTTGGTTGCTTCTGTAATCTTAAGTTTGTGTAAAACTATTTTTAACCTCATGTCTGATAAAAAAATCTAAAATATTGTACAAAGTTCTTTAGCAATGCAAATCATTTCTATCGGCAAAGTCGACTCTAACCGCTAATGAAGATAATAGTAATTATCACCCCCGGCACAAGAATAAACTACCTAATAAAAACAAAACAAAAGTTTCCCTGAAAGTTATCAAGTTTCTTTACTCAAGACGTACCGCAGGAAGGATTTGTTAGATGTTTTTCAAAGTATATTATGGGTACCTACAGAAAAATAATGTTTTTCAAAGTAATACTCAACAACGTATTTTTTTTCTGTACTTTTTGATAAACATATCACCTATTTTCTTTATTACTGGGATATCCAATGCGGTGAAAGAAGTTACTGTGATTGAACTTAACGAAATCTTTTAAATTAACCGTAGAAAATCTAATAACGCGAGCAATGACAAGCCAGTGGTTTTACAGACTTATTACCTATGTCAAAAAATAGTTGTACTGGAAATTTTTGATGAAAAAATATGTAAATATGTTCCGGGGACCATAAAAATAATTTTGCAGATTTCCTGTTGCGTATTTTAAAAAGGTTAAACAACAAGGTTATCTGTAAATAATGCGATCTGGTTTCCAGAAGCAAAACACTGCTCTGAATATTTTTTTCATAGCATTTTTCTAGAAAACCCTATATCTTAAACTAGTGGAACCTTAAACTTCCTATAGTACCCCTCAACTGATGAAAACTCCATTTACTAAGTTTTTCTTTGAGAATCCTGGAATTTATATAAAAAATGAGGCATCTTCGTTCAGATAAAATGTGTCCTCGGAGGTTTCAACCCTAGGTACTAATAGTCTCAAAGACCACAAACCAATTTAACAGATTTTACTGGACATATTTTAAGTCATTTTCACCGATGAACCGCGGTGGGGGATTACATAAAATGCACCTTGCATGGTGCTGAAATAAAAGCATTGCTATGAGCTATGAGAAACGACAATTTCTTTAAAATATATGAATTATAGTAAAAACCACAATTTTTGCAGCTTTGATTATTTCAGTATAAGGTCAGTAAAGGAATCTCATTGGTTAGATATAAACGCCAAGGGTGCAAGGCTGTAGATTTTTGGTTTGCATATTATGATTTATTTTTAGAGACCATCAGCTGGTATAAAATATATATTTTTTTGGGAATTGTAAAATAAAAGCATGTATGTATTCCGAAATTCAATGGATAAAAATAACCCTTCCATTAATTACAACCCTTGTTTGCAACTATACAATGGTTAAGTACAATATAATTGAAACAAAGACACCTGATTACCTTAGAAAAATATTTTTATCAGAAAAAATCAACGATTTTCTACGTTTTCCCACGAGCCCTGCTTTGAAACGAAAAAAGTTTGTTTTATAGGTATGGAAACGTTTGGGAAACTTAATTTCAAAAATGTACGTATATAATTTTTTGATGGATACATCTAGGCAATTTTTAGTAAGTATTGCACAATTTATACCGGTGCTCAGAGTTTATTTTTAATATATCTGACATCGGGTTTTGCCTAATTTCTTGCTCAATCCACACTGGGGTACTTTTTGTTGGATACATCTAGCCAATTTTGGTAAGCATTACTTAATTTTATAGTTCGAATGCCTTATTAAGCAAACACGTTTTTTGGGTGACAAGCTAGGTCATCGTTTGTCTTACAGCTATGACGTATTTTGTATACAATAGAAAGTTTGACATCTGGTTTTTTATCAACAATTTTTGGTACATAACGTATTTTGAAGACAATAGAAAGTTTGACACCTGGTGTTTAAAAATATTTTCGTTTCCCAGGGCAAATTTGATTTTGTTGGGACGTTGATTTTAGCAAATATTAGTCACGTTTTTTTTGGGGGTGCGCAAAGGGCTAGTGTTTTATGTTTTTGAGTGAAATGTCGCACAGAAGCATTTCTTGCCCCCTGTCGGACGTGTATCTAGTTGATTTTTGACTGGTTTATTTTCTCCCGTATCAGTTAAACAAACTGAAATATTAAAATGAATCCTATGAAAAAGATATAAATCAGTATATTTTTCCAAAAAAGACATTACTTTCTCCTCTACACCGTAGCGAATGCAACTATGAAAAATATGGTGTGTTTGAATGGTGCCCTGCGTTTATTATTTTTAGTAGTTTTGCTTGATACATCTAGCCAATTTTGGTAAGTATTACTGAATTTTATAGTTCGAATGCCTTATAAAGCCAAACATTTTTGGGACAAGCTAGGTCATCGCTTGTCTTACAGCTATGACGTATTTTGTATACAATAGAAAGTTTAACATTTGTTTTTGTGTCAACAATTTTTGGTACATAACGTATTCTGAAGACAATAGAAAGTTTGACACCTGGTGTTTAAAAATATTTTCATTTGCCAGGACAAAATAGATCAAACTTTGTTGGTGCGTTGATTTTAGCAAATATTAGCCACGTTTTTGGGGGCTAGCGTTTTATGTTTTTGAGCGAAATCTCGCACAGTAGCATTTCTTGACCCCTGTCGGACGTGTATCTATTCCTACTAAAATCGAGCAACTCTTACGCCTGGCGTAAACAAGAGCACATGCATTGAGATATTGGCCAGGGCCGCACTGAAGCACGACCTTTATTTAATTTTAGTTTTATAATTGTTTACATCAAAATATTTCGGAAAAAAATTATTGGCTGAATTAAAATGGCTCAAAACATCGATAAAATTATTTGTGGCAGTGTCTAAATAGCTGAAAACAACAAGATAAAACCGCATAAAAATACTTTTGCGATCGAGTACGTCTCTGTTGCCGAGTCGGGTGAAGTTTTATAGCCTACCGACCAATCGCGGAACGTCATTGAACACGTGGTTTTATTTACGCCAGGCGTACGGATTGCTCGATTTTAGTATAGTTGATTTTTGGTGTTTAAAAATATTTTCTTTTAGTCGAAAAATATTCCCAAGGTAAAAGTTGAACTTTTAGGTTGCATGCTGAAAATTTACATTTTGGGGGACAGCTTCGGACTTCCCAGTATATTTTTTTTTAATTAAATCTATTAAACGGGGTTGAACAGTTGACCGACAAGTTTTTTTACTAGTTACTCGTCGTTAAAAACGTTGATCGCGCCTCGGCTCGAAGGTCACGGCTGCCGCGTGATTTCTCAGTATTCCAGACAAGTCACAACAAAATTTTGCTGCATATTATAAACGCAAAAATAACTCGGAATAAAAAAAATATGTGGGCGTTGGTCCACCGGTGAATTTTTTGAGATGTAGGTATGTTGATTTCTTCGAAACTAAATTCAATCAGGACAGCTGGCCGCTGCAAAGTGAAATGTTTTCAAGCGAATAATAACGTCTGCTCCGACATATTTTATTTTTATATGATGCATTTTTCGCGCTGTAAATTTGCAATGTTAGTATCTAGAAATTATTTCCTAGGTTACTGGAACGTATATAGGTCAGTGTATCGAAACATGCGAAGACTGAATGCAGATACCACTTGTGCCGCCGATTTTTCCTGGTAAAAAAGAAAGTGAGTGGTCAGCAGAATCCTGTCGGCCGCGGTGAGTCGATAGTAAAGGGGGGTGTGACGTCATGCATGAACTTCAATTTGCTAAGGCGCGAGATTTCGGAATCCACGTTCAGGGAGGTCGTCGGTGAGAGTCTCATGTCGAGACATGTCTCTGCTTCCGGCCGAAGGTCGCGGCTGGACATCGGGCGAACCGTCGCCGCGGGCGGACGGTTTGACAATAACCTCGAGCTGGGGTCGTACCCCTCGGGCATCTTCTCGCGCTGAGGTCGTACCCCTCGGGCAACTTCGGCACCCCTCGGGCTAGCGCAGACCCTAGTCGGTGCGATCTGATTGGACGGGGGTGTGGGAGAAAGTCGGGGGTCTCGCGCAGTCGCGCCGGAGAAAGTTTGGTCACGTTTTTACCACGTTTTAGGCCCCATAAGAAATACATGGAGAAAGTGTGCTAGAAACCCCATAGCCTATCTACTCCGGTGCAATTTTCGAGAAATTTGAGGATATATCCGCCACTGGTAATATTCAACAATACCGTATTATTTTACTAATTACTAAGGGAAGTAGAAATATGTTGTGTGTTTATAGGAACTTTTGACGCCGATCAGATCTCGCATTCGTCTCAAAAGTTTGGAAACAAGTGAACAATAAGATATCGCTAAAATCCCTACAATAATCATGTAGGCAAGTACATGCTTAACTTTTTCTATTGCCTTTCTGCTGAAACGAGTAAGGCAATTATTATCGGTTGTTAAGTGGAACCCTTCAACATCGATTCCATACCATCATACCTAATCCTACATTTTAATGGGCTGATGATATAAAAGAAACCGAAAGAAAGGACCGCCCTGATACGTTTGATAAAAATCTTCTCCAATATTCCACTTGACATTCCCTTTTTCTCCCGCTTTGCATTTATTCAAGCCCGATGCTCCGGTCGGTTTCACCTCCAGAAACGCTCCTAATTCCGAGCGAGTTCCCAAGAAACAATCACCTCCGGAATGCAGGGGTTCTATAAAGCTCCGCTCTTGATTGCCGTTTGAAGTTCACGTAGGACGGTTGTATTTCAGGCTGAAAGCGGTCCGAGCGATACAAATGACCCAAAAAAAGGAAAGGCCCGCTAAGAAACCCGAAGTTGCATCGTATTACTCACGTTCCAAAGTATAAAATACCCATTTCTACGGGTAACGCTAACATTAAAATGCCCCCAAAATTTATTGCAGTTTAAGAGGTATTTCCACTCGAGGTGAAGCGGTACTGAAAGTTGTTGCCCGAAGTTGAGTGGAATCAGATTACCCGCAAGCCGTTTGTAATATATATGGGCAATGTTATGGAAACATAAGGAAATAAGCCATCGGATAATCGTTTGAAAGAAGCTTCCTTTAAAAATGAATCTGCAAAAAACAAACTGGATTAAGACAATGTTTTATGAACATATATACTACATATAAATTAATAATAAAAGTAAGAACAAGTTTTAATAATAAACAGGTTGCGTTTCAACTGTGGTCTCAACTAACTTCCTTACTCAAATTAACACTTATGCTTAGACAATCTTACTTGTTGTAAAGTTATTTAAAATGTAACCTTTTACCATCAGAGGAGAGTGTCCATCAAGCAATTTGTATAAAAAAATACGAAAGAAAACTGTAGTGTCAGCACTTCCTGTATAATCCCTTTCTCTTGGCAAGTGGAATAATTCTTCTCCAGTAACTCTTTATAATATGTGTTCGTGTGTGTTCCTATAATACCGAAATGGAGAGAAATATACCAGTAGTATAAACTCGAATTATCTGAAGCTATTCCCATCCATTTAAAAAACAAGGAAATAAAGCATGTTTGTACTGTAAGTACCTCGAAAGGTCCTACATACAAATGATACTTGCTAAAAGCTTTTTAGGGACATGAGTGTTCTCCAATAAGTATAAAATATTGCTAAAAGAATTGATATGAATAATCTGAAAATAGAGATTGTAATGCAAATGTTAATTCCATACAACTTTTCTACAACTCATTTTTTTTGTTCAGAAAATAGAGAATATGCAAATGAGAACATAAAGCTATATCATGGAAATCCAAGGTGTTAAAACTTTTTCTAATGCTGTTTAGGTTTTCATTTCTTGGAGTGTAGTTATCGAAGGAGCTGCTGGAGTCAAGCTCGATGGAACCAATTAAAGCATTGCTGTACAAATATTGCATTGATGAAAACTTCTACAGGGTGTCCAACTTTAAAACTGTACAAATCCGTAAAATCTTCATTTTTGGAGATAATCGCCTAAACTTTTTTTTGCTTAAAATTCCTTCAAAAACCGCTTCTTTTGACCCTCCCGACATTTTCAAAATGCAAATCCAGGGCCGGCTGAGATTTTTTTATACCCCCGATTTTCACGAAAACTATTTAGCGATTTTTTTATTTAAAATCTGACCCCACAACGTTAATCAGAACATCCCAAAACTCCCATATACCAAATTTGAGCAAAAAATATACAGGGAGTTCCCTTCTGCGGGGTGTCAAACTTGAACAAAATAGGCATTTTAAAAGCATCTGGCGAGTCAAGTGTGCCATGGAATCCCTTCAAAACAGTTGAATGGTCAACAGGACCCCTCAAGGTGTTGGTATGCAAAGGTACAATACAAAATATACAGAGTGTTCTTATCTGTACCATCTCAAATTACTGAATTTTTGGAACTTTATACGGGTCAAGAATCGAGTATATCAAAACCGCTCCACACACTATAAATGAACTAAATCTCAAAAATACAGAAGCCTGCCAGTTAGTAAGTCCATATCAGTTAAGGTGGCTGGTGTGCCACAACAGGAAACGCACAGAAAATGTATCATCTTAGACAGTGACTTTCTTGAGAAAAGTCCAATAATTTAAATTGTTTTTATTTATTAGTTGGCATTTTGTAAAGAAATACATTACTTTTGTGTTTATCAATATTTTTTCAATGATTCCAGAGTACTCTTGATCCGTATAAGTTTAATAAAATTTCAGAATTTTGAGATGGCTCAGAGAAAAATTCCCTGTATATTTTTGTAGTAAATAGTATATCACACCAATATTTTGAGTAGTCCTGTTGACCATTCAACTGTTTTGAAGGGACTCCATGGCACACTTGACTCGCCAGATGCCTTTAAAATGGCTATTTTGCTCAACTTTGACACCCAGCAGAATGGAACTCCCTGTATATTTTTTGCTCAAATTTTGGGGTGTGCTGATTAACGCTGTGGCGTCAGATTTTAAATGAAAGAATCGCTAAATGGTTTTCGTGAAAATCGGGGGTATAAAGAAATCGCAGCCGGCCCTGGATTTGCATTTTGAAAATGGCAGGAGGGTCAGAAGAAGCGGTTTTTGAAGGCCTATTAAGCAAAAAAAGTTTAGGCGATTATCTCCAAAAATGAATATTGTACGGATTTGTACAGTTTTAGAGTTGGACACCCTGTATATCTATTTTTGTGGTTGCTGCTTCTAGCCAAAAATATCTTCTTTTGGGGACATAGAAACAAAGCTACATAATTTCTTTTAATTCATTTGCCTTCATAAAATCCTGAAAAAATATTATTTGTTAAAAATATCATATATGCTAATAGAATGTACCTGGAGGAAAAAGATTCTTTGCATTTGCATGTTAGGGCGAGTTAAACTTGGGAAGCTGGTGAGGTTGGATCCTTGGAAAGGAGCGCTCTAGTTTGAAGGGGAATGAGTACCTTACGGTCTATGGCGGCCTTCCGCACCGGCCGGTGGTTCGGTGTTCTTCTGCCGTTCTTCTCCTCTTTGATCGGCTGATATTGGAGTTCTAGGACAGCTGTGGGAGCGCGTTACCGCTTGGAGAGAGAGGCCGGATGCTGTGTGCGACGGCTACGCGAGATTACGCGCGTATTTCAAGGTTTCTTTCGAGAGCACAGAAAACCGCGTGCGTTACCGGCGTATGTTTCTTGAGAATCTCGCTGCACACGCGCACTCCTCGCGCACGCGTTATACGTTCCTTTTGCGCGGGAAGTGAAGGATAGAGGGAAAAGTGAGATGGCACTCCGCAAAGGACCTACCACCTTTATTTAATTTTAAATGGATGGAACAGCATTTATTATATTTTTATTATAAATCCCGTTATTTCTTTAGTACAGCAATAATAATAATATGGCGAATCCTCGACAATAACTCAAATGAAAATTTTAACAGATAATAAAAAACAGGATTTTTTCAAACTGTCACAGAGACTTTTGCGATTTCTCCAATTATTGCTTTCCAAATATAGGTACCCTACAATATCTATGTTTGTCTTCCAAAATATTATACAAAATAGCCACCATAGTAAGATCCTAAATTAAACTGTAATGTTCCACTTGTTTAAATTAAGCCTTACAGTCACGGTGACTGACTCAAGAAGAAGGAATTTGTCAGGGTGGTCCACAAAGTTTAATTTAAAAAGTGGAAAAAGTTTAATTGATTTTTCTTTATAATAATAAGATTTTTCTTTTGGGTAAAACTCAAGCATTTCTGTATAGACCATATTAAAACACCTACTTCATTTAGGAGTAAAAACGCCGCCAAATGTTCCTGAGACACAGAACCTCAGATACCAAATTTGAAAAAATATAAGTATACTTACTTAGACCTTTCAAACAAAAAAAGTTATGTATACAGGCATGTGCAAGGGATGTCGTTTACCGTTGATAAGTAGCAATCAGCGTGCATGTCTCATATGCCCGGTAAAAGTGATTGCAGCCATTTGCTCCCCAGAAAAGTTTTTCAAACTTAATTTTGAGTCTATGTTCAAAGCTCCGTCATTTTAGTCTTAAGAGTTTTTTACGGTCCTATATTATACGGGTGAGTCACTTGGTTGGAATTCCTAAACGGGCTCGAAAGAAATTAAAAAAGATGCCTACAGGGTGTCCAACTTTAAAACTGTACAAATCCGTAAAATCTTCATTTTTGCCGATAATCGCCTAAGCTTTTTTTTTGTCTGAAAGGCCTTCAAAAACCGCTTCTTTTCACCTTCCTTCCATTTTCAAAATGCAAATCCAGCGCCGGCTGCGATTTTTTTTATACCCCCGATTTTCACGAAAACCATTTAGCGATTTTTTTATTTAAAATCTGACCCCACAGCGTTAATCAGAACACCCCAAGACCTCTATACACCAAATTTGAATAAAAAATATACAGTGAGTTCCCTTCTGCAGGGAGTCAAAGTTGAGCAAAATAGGAATTTTAAAGGCATCTGCCAAGTCAAGAGTTCCATGGAATCCCCATCAAAACAGTTGAATGGTCAATGGGACCACTCAAGGTGTTGGTGTGCAAAGGTACAATCCAAAATATACAGAGTGTTCTTTTTGGTTAAACCCAATTTTTTTGGTTAATTGGTAGTTTTAATTTTTTATTATGTTGTCCCGGAGACGTGCAATAAAGTGATTTTTATTTTTTTTTTCTAAAAAATGAAGCGAGATACGCGAATAATTCAACAGACAAAAAAGTTGTATTTTTAGTTGCTGAACGCGAAAAAAATAAAAGTTTTAAAAAACGTCAGTGGCGCACATTTTTTTTTACAGGGCACTGTAATTAATAATTTTACTTTCTACTATAAGTAACACTGCCAAATTTCAACAAAATCGGCTAAATGATTATTAAGATATTTACGAAAAAGTGATTTTTTAAGAAGAGTTTGACACTCTGTATCTTGAAAAGGAAGCATTACCGGACCTAGGTTTATATAAACTTTTCGTCTTAGACTTACTCAAAGATTCACCACTTGAATTTTTTCGCACTTATTCATTTACATCCTGTATACACTGTCCCAGGTTTATTAATCAGGACTTTGACATTTTGCAGGAAAAGTCATTTTAAGGTGGATTTCTCTGATAAACATAGGCTCTAAAGTTCTTTGTTTCTGAGAAACAGGGCGTTAAAATTTTCTAAAAATCAAAGTTTTTATTTATTTATTTTCGAACTGTGCAAGATATTCAAACCAAATTTGGCACACAATATACATTGATGGTGGGTCATTAAATGAACCAGTGGCGGAGATATGGGTAATCGGTACTAGTAATTTCATTAAAAAAAGGAGTACGGCCCTGGATAAAATCATACAAATACCATTTTCGGATAGAGCATTCTATTCTGAACAAAAAGTGTTTCTTGACATGTTTCGAATCTGTCGCACCGTTTGGCCGCAAACTTGATTTTTGTGATTTATTTCACTAAAATGTACTTTGGCCGTGGGCAACAGTCATAGTTGCCATGAATTGTTTTATTATTATTTTTTAGTTTAATGTAAATAAAAATGATCAAAAATTAGATAATTTTAATAATTAAACCAATAAACAACAAAAATAACGAATAAATTGATAGCTTTGTCCATTATAGAAACCGTTCAAAGTGGTATCAGTTTTTTTCAATGCATAACTCGAATCATCGCATCAAGGGTCGATGAGTATTTCTCAGGTTGTAAGGAGTTATGGTAGCCACAGCATTCTCTATTCTCTCAATCAATTCCTCCCTTGTGTCCACGGAGCTTGCATAAACTTTTTCCTTAATGTAACTCATGTGCCGGACAACCATCCAGTTGGAACCAAGTATGTTGCCTATTATACATTGGGATATTTTCCAACATTTTATGATGGTTCGTCTCCAAAAAATTCAAAAAAGAATTTCCATTTAATCTATGTGGCAGAATGTAAGGACCTAAAACTATGTTGTTGTATAATCCCAGCCAAACATTAACAGACAATTCTTGCTGGAAATTCCTTTGCCTAATTTCGTAAGGATTTTCAGTTGCCCATACGTGAAGATTATGGAAGTTGACAATACCCCGTCGTGTAAAACATGATTCGTCGGTCCATATTATTTTGGATAAAAAATTCGGGTCTTCAGCTATTTTGTTCGTCATTATTCTGCAAAATTCTAGCCGACGAGGGGGATCTCCTGCTTGCAAACCTTGGACAGGTTGATAGTGATAGGGATGCATATGGTTTCTTTTTAGTGTTCGCCATACTGTTGTTTTGGACAGGCCAAAAGTTTGCGATGCTTTTCTAGTACTTAATTTGCCATTTTGTCGGAAAGAATTTATGATTTCTTCGTTTCTTCTCCCTCTTTGATTTCTGACAAAAATCTCTTGTTCATCAATCGCTAGAGTTCTAATAAAAAACTGGCACATTTTTTATGTGCATCCCTAAAGACACGATGATGAGGATGCCTTTTAAGTGGAAACCTCCTTCGATATTCTCGAACTGCTTCTGAGGAATTTAAATCACAAAAACCATACACAAAATGTAGGTACAGTCCGACAAACCAAAGAAGTCCAATGAAAAACTCAGTCTATCCGCCTACGCCCACATTAATAACATACGGATGGCGCTTAGACTGAGTTTTTCATTAGACTTATTTGGTTTGTCGGACTATATGTCCGCATATTCTTGACTTGTAAACTGAAAAGGCATTCTTATCTGCACCAATCTAACACAACTTCGGTAAATGTGAGTGTCGTTTCAAAAACTTCCACGCGAGTTTGCGGCCAAACGGTGCGACAGATACGAAAAATGTCAAGAGACACTTTTTGTTCAGAATATAGAATGCTCTATCCGAAAATGGTATTTGTATGATTTTATTCAGGGCCGAACTCCTTTTTTTAATCAAATTAGTAGTACCGATTACCCATATCTACGCCACTGGTTCATTTAAAAACTTCATATTATTAGTCGAATGACCCTCCATCTATTTATGTTGTGTGCCAAATTTGGTTTGAATATCTTGCACAGTTGGTAAATAAATAAATAAAAACTTTGATGTTTAGGAAATTTTAACGCCCTGTATCTCAGAAACGAAGACCTTTAGGACCTGTGTTTATAAGAGAAACTCACATTAAAATGACTTTTTCTACAAAATGTCAAAGTCCTGATCAATAAACCTGGGACACCCTGTATATCCTGATAGGGACTATAATTAAAGTTAAAATGCGTTTTTCTATCGAATATCAAAATCCTATTTCTAGAACCCGCGAGCCTTTTCCAGAAGCTATCGATATTGTGCCGTCCTCTCCACAGTAGATATGCCCTAAACCCCGTCTCGGCGGCAACGGCGTATCCAATCCCCCATCCTAATCCAATCATCGCGAACATCCTACTAATTATCTGTAGCTTGTATCCGAAATGGACCGTGACGCCTTCAGTCGGAGCCGCCGAAGCTATACAGGGGGTTCGGGGACCAGGCCGAAATATGCGTCGCCATGGCGACGGCGCCCCCGCAACCCCCGCGCCCTAATTGAGCTAACTGCCGCGTAATCTCGTTCGGATCGAGTTTTGTCCCGGCGCCGCGCGTCGGGTTTAAACGGTGAGGGTGGATCTTGGGGGCGTTATGACGATTCCATGCCAAATCTGAGGGCTCTCGAAATGGCCCGATACAGGGTGTATTGTTGAATGAGAGGTTTTCGCTTCAAAATATTACTATTTCACCATGATAAGCTTCTTTCCAATAGGTAAGTAGATATTCGTCGTCCATACCGCACATGGGCGTATCTCATTTTAATAACTTTTTCAGATGAGGTGTATGAGAAAATTGGCATTATTTGAAGGCCTATATCAGTTAATATCAAAATATTTTACCAATTTTTTTTAAGTAGTACCTGGATATTATGTTTACAAAGAAGCCTAGCTATACAGAGAAATAAAATTATGTCCATAAATATATTTTTTCCAATTTTTGTTTAGATACGCCAGTTATGTTCCGGGGTCGAAAATCTTCGTTTTTAAAAAGGTTTATTGAACGTAGGGTATAAACTATTACTGATCGATTAATTGCGGTCGCGATATTTATATAAATTGGAAATGCGGTGTACGAAAAATAAAAAGCTGATTCCGCTGATTCGGGGTTTTCGTCCAGGTCGGTGTGCTGTGGGGTCGATGAACATAACTCTTCCCCCCTTAGGATGGAAGTTCGTCCTCGGGCTTCTTGTTGAGTTGTTGAAGTTCTTGGAGTTCTGAGAGTGATATTCTTGGTTTGAAAAAGAGTGTTTGGAGTCTTTTTCGTTTTCTTAGGATGAAGTAGATGATGACACACATTAGAGTGATGATAAGAAGTGTGGCTGACCAGGTTGTTGTGGAGATGGCGACTGGATCTAGGTGTATGGGTTGGATAGCCGACAATTGCGGTGTTTCTTGAAGAGACTGTAAATGATTTAGTTGTAGACGATACTTGGGATTAATTTTGACAGGAACGATGGCTGGGATTTCGGCTTCTTCTTGCGTGGCGGTATACCATTGATTTTCAATTTGAATTGGACAGGGTGATTGGATGATTGCTGGTTGCTTTATGATTTTTTCTGTTTTTGAACATTTTTCGGTGATACGGAGTGGGTGATTTGTGCTGGCAATGAGGCTTCTCTTAGTTTGATGTATGATCGGTTGCAGGAGAATGGCAGTGGTGCAGTTTTCTAATGTGGGCAGTTGACATCTGGTTGTTGACATAGTTTGACAGGTGATTTTTCTTTCTGTAGGTGTGCATGTGGAATACCAACGATTATTCCCATAGTAAACAGCAGGGGGTACCAAAACGATATCTTCTTTGTTATGGATTGGGTAAACTTGGTAGAGTGGGAATACAAGTTCATCAAGGATAGGAATTTTTAGGATAATGAGTATCTGACTTTCTGTAGAGATTATTGTACTTTGAGCAGTTTCGATTAGTTCAAAAGGGTGCATGTTATCGGATAAGAGAGAGGCTTTATTATAGATTGATTTGAGTTGATTTTCTAGTTTAATAATTTCAGAGAGAGAAAAGAGTTCAATGTTCGACTGTTGCAATGCAGCTAAATTAATAGTTCGAAGTAATTTTTGAAGGAATTGATTTAAACGATCGAGATTAAGTATTTCGCTATGAAGTGAGAGATATTTGTCAAATTCGTCGCTGAGGAGATTAATATCTTGTGCAATTTTAACTGTGTTATTATTAATAGTTTCAACTAACATGTTATATCGTTTTATTGTTTGTGAGGCATAAGTTGTAGAGTTATTGAGGGTGCCAATAATTTGAGATTGCTTGTTTTCGATAGCTTGAATATGTTTTTCCAAAAATATACGATCATTCTCGTCGAGATTACCTGTGATTGATTTAATGAAAGTACCTATATAGTTCATAATTCCACGTTTCTGTCTAGGGCGAATTAGTTTATGAAAATTGTCAAGAGTTTCATGATAAAGCAGTTGATATTGATTAAACATTTTGTAATAAGACGAAGTCGTTGAAGTATTAAAAAGAACTAAATTAACGGGGTAAAGTTTAAGGGTATTATCTATAGTGCTTAAGTTGAAAGTAAGTATGTGACGGTGAAAGTGGTCAAATAATTGTGCTTGGCCTACCAATTCTTGATAGTATCCATTATTAGGGATCGGGTGCACTTGAAGGGCCAGGCAGTTGGTTATTAGGAGGGTGTTTCTGTAACAAGGGAGGTTTGCGTAAGCGTTTGATTTTTCTAGGATGAGAGTTAGTGGGTTTATTCTTAGTAGTTAAGACTTTAATTTTTGTATTGTCAGTAGAGGTAACAGTAGCGGGTATATAGGGTGCGTCGAGTTTGTTACGAGTGTTTTTGGAAAGGTACACGGTTTGTCCTTGTTCTGGAGTAGGAGTGGGATCTGGTAGATTTTTGTTGCGGTTTTCTAAAATGCGGGTTTCTTTTTCGTGAAGTTTAGTGTAAAGGGAATCAATAAAAGGGCGGAGTTCATCTTTATGTCGTTGATTATATTTTTCATAAATAGGTAAGTCGTCGTCGAATTGTATTTCTTCGATATAGGGGCCGTAGAGGATTGAGAAAGGGGAGTAGCCAGTAGCTGAGTGGATGGATTGGTTATAAATAAGGACACAGTGGGTGATTAGGTCTTGGAAATATTCTCTAGGTCGTTCATCTTGCATAACGCGCAGTTTTTCTGTAAATGTGGAATGGAATCGTTCGATAGGACTGTTAGAGTTAGGATTATTAACTGTGGTAAAATGGAGTTCTATTTTGTGGAGTTTACAAAATTCTTTAAAGAGATTATTGGAAAATTCAGTTCCTTCGTCACAGACAATTTTGCGCGGATAATTGTGATGAGAAAAGTAATGACGTAATTTGCTGAGAATGGATATATTCATTTTGTCTTGTATATTGTAAACTTGAGCGTATTTGGAAAATGAATCTATGATTGTTAGAAAACTTTGACGATTACAGCAAAAGGTGTCTATGTGGATAATATCAAAAGGTTTTTGTCCTAATAGGGGGCCTTTGAAGGGAAGTTTATAAGGGTGTCTTTCATATTTATTTCGGAGGCATATATCGCATTTATTAATATAATCGGAAATCGTAGTGCGCATATTTGGCCAATAATAATGGAGTTTTAAGTGATTGAGAGTTTCGAGTATGCCATTATGATTTTGCTTGTGGTAATCTTGAACACATTGAAGTTGTTTATCGGGATTCTCTATGTCTTGAGTTTGTTTAGAGCAGAAAGAGATACGAACGGTTTCATTAAAAGTATTGCGGACATATTCAGATATAAATTTTTGGATATCCGTTTGTTCTGTGAGGATATGGTAGCGTTGATTAGGAGATATTATAGAATGGAGAGTGTTTTTAATGTCAGTTTTCCAATCTTTTTCAGTAAGAGTTACGTAATATTGGTGTTTACTTTTGAATTTAAGGATGTATTGAACGTCATGTTTGTTTCCAAATTTTAAGATAATTTGATTAGGAAAATAATTAATGGGTTCTTCGGAAAATGGAATAGTTGCAATAGGGTTTTCGTGTGTGGAGTGTTGTGTGGATAGTCCAGTTTGTTTTTCATAAGTTTCGTTAATAAAGTCGTCAATATTAAAGTCATCGTCATGTGAGGGAGGATTTACACAGATCGAGTCTAATTCATGCATATTGAGTTCGATACGGGAAAGAGCGTCGGCTACAAAATTTTCTTTACCTTTGCGATATACAATTTCAAAATTATATTCTTCTAATTTGAGTTTCCACCGGGCGAGACGAGAATGGGGTTCCTTAATTTTATAGAGCCAGACTAAGGGGTTGTGATCGGTTTCTATGGTGAATTTTACACCAAAAAGATAGGGCCGGAAATGTTTACAGGATTCTATGATTGCAAGGAGTTCTTTCTCGATTGTGGAGTAGTTTCGTTCTGCGGTAATAAGGGTGCGGGAGTAGTAAGCGATTGGTTTTCCTTTTTGGGATAGGACAGAGCCAATAGCAACGTTAGAGGCGTCAGTAGTTAGTGTAAAAGGTAGAGAAAAGTCAGGGTATTGGAGAATTGGGGAGTTACTTAGAGCGGATTTACATTTTTCAAAACAATCTATATATTGAGGGTGGTCAATTTCAATTTTGGTGTCTTTTCGTAAACAACGTGTCATGGGTGTTGTCATTTTTGAGAAATTAGGAATGAAGCGGCGATAATAGCCTATTACTCCCAAGAAACTTTTAATTTCCTTAGTAGTTTTAGGAATGGGGAAGTTTTGGATTGCGGATATTTTGTTTGGATTGGGTTTAATGCCTTCGGGAGTAATCACGTGGCCAAGGAAAGCTACTTCTTTGTTTAGGAATTCAGATTTGTCGAGTTGAATTTTAGGTTTACTTCACGGAATTTTTGAAAGATGGATTTTATATGTATAAGATGTTCTTGTAAAGATTTGGAAAATATAATGACGTCATCCATATAGACAAAACATGATTTGTAAAGGTATTCTCTTAGAATTTCATCCATCATGCGTTGGAAGGTCGCTGGGGCGTTTTTTAGACCAAACGGCATTCTTGTATATTCGAAGTGGCCATTGGGAACTGTGAAGGCGGTTTTTTCAACGGAGTTGGGGTGTACTTCAATTTGGTGAAAACCTTGGGCTAAGTCGAGGGTTGTGAAGTATGTGCATTTGCCTAAATTGTCAAGTATTTCGTCGATGCGGGGAAGGGGATATTTGTCTTCAACCGTATTATCGTTTAGTTTGCGATAGTCTATAACCATGCGAAACTTGCGTTTACCGGATGCATCCATTTTCTTTGGAACGATCCAAACGGGCGAAGAATAAGGGGAAATTGAAGGTCGGATTATATTTTGTTCTAAGAGTTTATCAATTTGGGAAGAAATTTCGCTTTGCATGACTTTAGGATGTCGGAAAGAACGGGAAAAAATAGGAGTTTCGTCTTTTGTGCGGATTTCGTGTTTGACAGAACTAGTAAATGACAGATCAGATGATTCATTGTAAAAAATATCTTTAAATTTATGACATAGATCAAGAATTTTTTGCTTTTCTTCGGAATTCAGATGTTTTGTTCGAATAGAGTTGGGATCAAATGAGTTATTGGAGAAGGGAGGTGATAATTCTTCAAAATCGGATAGTGGATAAACAGATATTGGTTCAGGGAAGTCAATATTTAAATTTTCTGGTTGTGGTATTTCTACAAACCCATCATTGGCATGGTGTATTGAAATTGTACAGTTTGGTTATCAAGGGTAATTTCTGGGAGTACAACTTCACCATTATTGATATTTACTGGGATACGGAGTCGATTATTCGAACGATATATAACTTCAAATGGAACGGAAACGCCTAATTTACGAATAGAAAATATATGAGTTTCATAATCTATATTTGCACCTAATTGGTCGAGTTCACCAGTACCTAAAAGAATATCGAAATCATTGTGCCAGTCGGCAATTCTAACTATAAACGGTTGATCAATGCCAATTTCGTTAAAAACGGGAAAATAAAGGTTTTCGGAGTAGGTTTTAGGAGTTTTCATAGAAATAAGAGTAAAGGGTTCAAAAAATTGATATTTTGGATCGAAATTTTGTGCAGCTTCGGGAGTTATTACAGTATCGGATCCACCAGAATCTATTAATACTTTAAGATTAGAATAAGGGAGATAGAAAAATGGAAGTTTGGTGGCTTTTGAAATATTATTTAATTCGATAATTCGGGATTGGGAGGAGATTCCGAGGCTTGTTCTCGAAAATTTTCGGAAAAGTATTCTTCGGTTTCTAAATTGGAATCGCATTCTATATTATTATGGAAAGTACGTGTGGACATTGGGGTTGGTTTGTAAGTTTGCTGTGACGGCAATTTTGAAGTTATGGACATAGGAGTTGGAGTTGGACGATATTGATTTTGGAAGTAATTATTGTTGGGTCTATTAGATGGTGGGCTGAATACTTGTCTATTAGGTGGAGGGTTTTGTCTTTGAGGAATGGGCCTATTTGTGTTGCCAAAATTTCTAGGTGAGTTTGAAGGACCTTGATTAAAGTTTTGAGGGAATTGTTGATTAAAATTTGGGTTCATATTCGTATTATGATTAGGTTGTGGGTTGCGAGGTGGTTGAGGATTTTGATTAGTAGGGCGATTGGTAGTGGTAGGTTGACTGTTTCTTTGATAATCGCGGGGATAGGTGGTAGATTTAAGATAAGACATATATTGCTGTTGCTGTTTGTGGTTATCTAAAGCTATGCATTTTTGAAGTGCTTCGTCGAGGGAGTTTAATTCAAAATGAGATAAATGATCGCAATAGGGATTGTTTATGCCAGTACAAAATGTTCTAAGGGCTTGTTTTCTGAAAAACGAAGCTTTAAACTCGATTGCCTGAGCGTTATTTTCATGTAAAGAAACATGCTGTAAAAGATCATTAAGTGCTAAAGTTATTCGGTTGTAATAGTCATCATAAGATTCAGAACGCTTTTGAACTGTGGTGGTTAATTGTGTTAATAAAATTTCTTCTGTGCGACGGTCGCCATATTTTTGGAGTAAAAGGGGCTTTATTTCTGCCCAAGAAGTTTTATTGTGTAAATTTAAGAAATCACGAGCCTCATTTTTAATTTTGGAAACGATATGAGTGTTAATTATATATAGTTGAGTGGCATTAGCACCTTGTTGAGTGAAAAAAGCAATTAAATTATCAACTGAATTTATAAATGTGGAGAGGTTATCTCCCGGTTTATATTCTGGAAGAGTGTTGCACAAATTATTAATGTCGGTATTTGTTAAAGCCATTTCTTGAGTTTTTGAAGTTGAGGGCTGAGAAATTAAAATTTGAGGGTTTTTTAAATCTTCAGATAAATTTTTAGAATATGGTTTAAAACTTGGTTTTTGTTTAGGAGCTTTTGGAGTAATAGAAAAATGAGCTAAATCTTCTAATAATGAACCTTCAGGGTAATCAGAACTCATGAGAAAAAGGAAGTGAACTTACAGGACAAGAAGAATCGCTCTGGACATCCCTGCCGTATGGTTCTCCAATCTCTGCACAGGTTTCTTCTCCCAGGTCGTTGATAACTGCCAAATCGTTGAGACGAACCGATGATCCTCCTTTGGATTCCGTGCAGCTATCCTGTTCGCAGCGCCAGTTATGTTCCGGGGTCGAAAATCTTCGTTTTTAAAAAGGTTTATTGAACGTAGGGTATAAACTATTACTGATCGATTAATTGCGGTCGCGATATTTATATAAATTGGAAATGCGGTGTACGAAAAATAAAAAGCTGATTCCGCTGATTCGGGGTTTTCGTCCAGGTCGGTGTGCTGTGGGGTCGATGAACATAACTCGCCCATTTGCCGAATTCTAATAATTTAACTGGCTATCATGGTTCTGAGATAGGGCCATTCTATAATTTATAGAAACATGAACTTAAATCAAGTAAATTAATGTTTACGAAAAACAAATATAATAATAATAATACTAATAATAATAATAATACGCTGACAGGGCGCTGATGAGGCGGGCCCCTGTTGCACAAACAGCTACAGCCCAACAACAACACGAACATCTACAACATGGGAGCCAAACGAGAACTAGGGTTCCACCCACCGAAGGTGCTGCGCGGGAACTTCAGCCAGCGTTCACAGAGGCGGGATTACAACGACGACGCATGAAATGGACTGTGTCCATGAATGAATCGATTATGCGTATTTTTTACAGGGTGACAAACTTAGGACAAGAGATGATCGGCTACCGACAACAACTGCATGCCGAGTTCTGCAGGGAGTTTCCACACATGCAAGTGTCTGAACAAAGAGTGTCAGATCAGTATCGAACTATTCTAAGAAATAACCGAATTCCAGAAACGCGACTTAACGCTATCAAACGGGAAGTTGAGCTAGAGATCCACGGCGAACACATAGACATAGATGACAACAACAACAATGGGGAACTTCAAGCGCCTGGCCAACAACTAGAAGCCGAAACGGTAGAACCAACAACCGAGAGTCTGGAATCGGTTAACGAAGAACATTTTGAGGGCTTAAACGCACATATGAGACAGGCAGTATTGCGATACGAAGGCACAGACCCACTGAGCAGGCCACCGCTACCAAGATTAAATTCTTCCAGGAAACTTGCGATCGTGCTCGATCTTATGAACACACGAATTTTACCAAACTATGTTTCAGTGACACCAACATTAGAACGTATGCACATGTTAATCTACTGTGCCGCAACGGCAGTCACCACTGTAATGGGTGCCAAGATCCGAACGGCCCAAGACTTGAATCGTGCAAGACCAGAACCACGAATGGCTCAATGGGAAATGCGACTAAATCGGAAGATCGAGAGTCTCCGTAAAGACATAGGGCAAGTGACGGAATATATCACAGGAGTTAGAACTAGAAGGATCCAGAGGGCGGTGCAGGCAATAATGAGCCGCACCCAAATGCATTCTCGGCATGACCCCGCGAACATCACTGCTCAACAATGTCTTGACACATTAAAACAAAAACTTTCTGTTTTCGCAGGGCGTCTGAGGAGATACAAGGCTAGTAACAACAGGAAACGAGACAACAAACTCTTCGAACGATCAGAAAAGGGTTTCTACCGTGCTTTTAATTCTAGCGCCGATGCCACAAATGCGAGTTACCCTAGCAGAGAACAGGTCGACGGTTTCTGGAGAAATCAACTTGCCACACCAGGTCCATACAATGTCAGTGCAAGCTGGATCAGCGAAGAACGCGAGATGGGCCGGAACTATAGCCAGATGCAACACGAGCAATTCACAACCGCTGAGGTCTCCGATGTCATCAAGAATTCCTACAACTGGAAGGCACCAGGTCCAGATCATCTCCAAAATTATTGGATTAAGAAGTTGTGGTGCACGCATGAACAGATAACTACCTTAATTAATGAAGTCTTGCTCGATCCTCTGAAAATGCCATTGTTTCTTACACAGGGTGCAACCTACCTGTTACCAAAAGACCAGCGGAATACGGATAACCCTGCCAAGTACCGCCCAATAACCTGCTTGCCTACGCTGTAGAAGATAATCACATCTTGCCTTACGCAGCGAATATATGCTCACTGCGAGCGGAACAACATCATTGCAATGCAGCAGAAGGGCTGCTCGAAGGGCGCAATGGGATGCAAAGAGCAACTCATCATAGACTCTGTCATCTGCAACCAGGCTCATTCCAAGCAACGAAAACTCCACATGGCTTATGTGGACTACAAAAAAGCATTTGATTCCGTACCTCACGACTGGCTCACAGGTATCTTAAAGCTGTATAAAATAGATCATCATACAGTTTCCTTTTTAGAACACGTTATGACAACCTGGCGCACTAAGATACAACTCAGAACCGCAGACAGTAACATCGAGACCGACACAATCAACATCCGAAGAGGGATTTTCCAAGGAGATTCACTCAGTCCACTGTGGTTCTGCATGGCGATGAACCCTCTATCACATCGGTTGAACTCTACAAAATATGGATTCGCTATCAAAATCAACAACGCAGAAGCGATCAAGTTGAATCACCTATTATATATGGATGATTTAAAACTCATCGCAGCAACCAAAAACCAACTAACGCAAATGCTTAAAATTGTAGAGGAGTTCTCCAGGGACATCGGAATGCTGTTTTGACTGGACAAGTGCCGCACCCTTAATATCATCCGGGGAAAGCTCGAACAAAGCGCACACGAGATGCAGGACGGCCAGGAGATCGAAGCAATGAGCATGGGAGATAGGTATCTCGGGATGAAACAAGCTCAAAGGATAGACCATCGAACAATGAAGACTGATTTAACGAATGAATTCATCAAGAGAGTAAGACAAGTAGTGCGAACTGATCTTAACAGCAGGAATTTGTTTAAGGCCCTGAACACGTATGCGTGCTCTGTACTCAGCTATTCGTTCGGAATAGTGAATTGGACCAACACGGACATTAACAACCTGCAACGGAAAGTTAGGACACTACTGACAAAAGCTCATAAACATCATCCCCGTAGCGCCGTAGAAAGAACAACTCTGCCACGTCAACTAGGAGGGCTATATGCGGAGCAGACGTCTCAACACCGCTACGTCTGACGGAACACGAGCGTCAAAATCACCACCGAACCGACAACGATAAACTACAGAGGTGGTTGGGGAAGCCGTTGCACGGGAGGCATCCTAATGAGGTTAACCAGGAACATGTCGACAAGTTAGCGTCGAACTATTGGCTGACCTCGGGACGAATGTTCCCCGAGACGGAAGGCTTCCTACTGGCCATACAAGATCAGGTTATACCAACTCGCAACTACCTAAAATTCATTGTAGGAGATGCATCGGTAGTGGATGACAGATGCAGATACGGGTGCCCAACTTCAGAAACAATCCAGCACATAACAAGAGGATGTCAGATGTTCGCATCAACGGAATATAAGGAACGACACGATTCGGTTGCCAAGATCTTGCACCAGGAACTGGCGGAAAAGCTTCTGCTTGTGCAGGCAGAGAGGATCCCATATTACAGCTACACACCGGAGCCTGTTCTTGAGAACAGCAACTACTAGATGTACTGGGATCGTACAGTTATGATAGATCAACGAGTTGCTCATAACAGACCGGACCTTATAATAGTTGATAAAATTTCTAGGAAGACAACTCTGATTGATGTGGCCATCCCGTACAACAACAACCTGCGTGTGAAGCAAGTTGAGAAGATCGCGAAGTACAGAGACTTAGAAGAACGAATTAGAAGGGAATGGGAAATGGACAACGTTCAGACGATTCCAATCATTGTGTCAACAACTGGTGTCATACCAAAAAGTTTGCTGAGAAACATCAAAGAGCTCTAACTGATAATCTTTACAGGTCCATGCAGAAAGCGGTACTACTTGCGACAGCCCGAACCGTCAGGAAATTCATGGGGAGTGCAGGAACGTCCAACAACATCAATGTCACCTAAGGCCCGATAACATGGCAAGGGTCTCGTCCGAGCCAGATCCTTATGGTATCCGGGATACCCGGGATCTGAGTGAATGTTCCCCAGAGAGGGGGTGCGAATGCCTTTTGGCTAAGTCGATATAATAATAATAATTCTCACCTTCACAATACTCCAAACAAGGAGTACCCCAGAAGCAACTAAATGCTTGTGCGGGGGAGGGAGGCAATTACTATTATTTTGTCTTTGTTGCCATTTGCGGCTAGGGCCGACTTTTCCAGATGGAACTAGGATAGCATTCGCTCAAGTACTACGGAAAACCCTAGAAAATCGTAGTAATCCCAGAGAATGTAGGAAAATTATATCAATACCGTGAATCCACAATTTGTCCATCACTCTTGGGCATCATCGGTGTTTTCCTATAAAGACATGTGCATGCATTTGCCTCGGCCTCGGTTCGAACCAAGGTCGATCGAAGGCAGAAAAACATACAGTCTAAATAGTTCGGTGACGCTACGAACGTCGCCACCGCGACCCCTAAGTAAAATACAGTTTCTTCTACAACTAAACTGTAATTATCGTACATAAAAAATTAAATTTTCAGTCTATTGTTTTTCATTGTGAGGAAGAGAATGGTAATAATCACGGTGTTCTGATAGTCTAATTACTGGCTTTCTCACAAAGTGACATTAGGTATTCATACTTGTACGTGTGTGAACAAAAAACATTGTCTACTCCTTCTCTTGCATATTTCCACTGTGCAACTGTGGTGCTTGTTTGAATCGACAGGTATTATAATAATTGTTTAATATTATCATTGTTGATAAAATAAGATATTCCTTGAAAACGTGTTGCTAGGGATATATATATATATAAAAAATAAAAAAAGAACCACAACAGATTAAAGAGTATTACTACTTATTATTTTTGGAGTCAGAAATCAAGAACAATAATTACTAAATTCTAAGTTAACATTCTTCAAATAAGTGGCACACACCATAAAACGCCATAGCAACTAACCCCTATTTTTTGCCTACTACGAGCTTTTTCGTCACAGGTGAAATATATACCTGGCCTATATACCTCAAGATTTTAGCTACCCTCCTCTGACCTTCTTTTATGGATTTCTCTCTATACACTCTATTCAAACTAAATGCAAGTGGCGCGTAAACATTTACACGATGGAAGTACGTGAACAATTCTTAAGGCTAATACGAGGCAGGGCCGCATTAAGGATGATCTCTATGAATTTTGCAATATAAAATATTAAAATAATATGCCCCAGTATTAAGAACTTTAAAAACAAACTTTTAGACCTAGTCATTCACTTACCTGCAAATTTCTACTATTAACACAAATCGTAGCTCCAACAAATAATACCTACAGTCTACACAGCGAAAGAATTACATAGGAAAAAAATAAAGGTCCATTTTCAACTCAATACACCTCTGTAACAAACACCGACTCCCTACACTCGCCCGCCGGGCAGACTTTAATGCCGGCTAGCCAATAGCAAGCCGATCACGTGCGTATCACGCTCTAGCCATGCAACAACTTGTGTTTATGTTTCACTTGCGTTTAGCTTGAATAGAGTTTAATTGTTTCTGCTTTAGAACCTTCTACTAAATAATCTTCAGGTCGTTTTTCTTTCTTTTGTTCTCTTATTTTGTTGGTTTTTTACTTCCTGTGGCGAAACTTGCACAACAAAAAATCTTCATTAAAATGTTCCCAGCAAAGCAAAATTAAACAGTGACAGCATGAACTGAAAACATCATTTTTGCACTTCGGAACTTCTCATGTTTGTTTATACTATCATCTTTCCATTTTACTATCACGTCTATGTGGTCTCAGCCAACTACAAAACAAACGTACCTAAACAACCAAAAGCATGGGGTAGGTAATTTTACTTATGACGTCTATATTATTAGATTATGAAAAACAGCACGATAAACAACTAGTTTGCGATCTTGAACTACGGAGGTACTTCAAACAACATAGTCCACCAGCCCCCTATGTTCTGCTGTACGAATAACTTACAGTACAACAGAACCATATATATGCGTGATCTAATAATAATTATCTTTTGTCGGTTGTGAATAACAGAAAACTAAATGGGCGTATCTCAAAAAATATCCTATAGTGACAAAAATTGATACCGCAAATAGGCGTAATTAAAGATACGCCTATTTGCGGCGTACATAATTGTGAAAGGGCTTTCTAATTTCCAGTGATATATCTACGGTCCTCCAAGTTGGAGATACGCCACTTTGCGAAGTCAAAGATATTCCCTAGTATAGAAGTTTGATGGCCCTATCTCACTTTCGTGTTTTTCTGAGATACGCCCATTTGCGGTATGGACGATGTATTATATCTCCAACTATAAAAGTGCGTCTTTTAATTACTACACCACAAATTTTCAATGCAAGCATAAAACAATATTTTATTGTCCTTGCTTTGGAATTACCTCTGTGGCTGATAATACACCTAAGACACTCCACTGCGAATGTATGTATGTATAATTCTTTTTATTTCAATTTCTAATGAATTCCTAAGATATTTTTTTATAAAAGATACCTAGAAACAAATCAATCGTACATGGGTTGCCTAGTCATATCCTTGCACAAATGCACAGCTGTCTTTAGTTAAAATTTATTTAAATAACTTTTTTTAGAAGAGTGCTCCAAATGGTTTTGAAATTATTACGCCTACCCAGTTTTTTATCATGAATAAATTTCCTTAATAACACCTTGACGCAAAGGCTACAGAAAGGGCACTCTGTGCAATGTTATGAGTAGGTAACCCATGTGCGATGTGTTTGTTTATACATTATCTTTTATATAAAAAAAACACCTTTCATTAAAAATACATATGAGGTTAGGTCAAGCTTATTAGGGATCTTAGACTTATCTATATTTCCCATAATATTGATGGTTACATTACCACAAATTGGTTCAATAAAAAAATTTGGACAGAAAGATATTTAAACTTCAATTCAAATGTACCAACCATATATAAAAAAGTGTTGTCAATAGCCTTACTTATCAAGCTATTTTGCTTTCACATCCTAAATATAGACCAAATAACCTTAAAAAATTAAAAGTACATTATCAATAAATAATTATCCAAACAATTTTTATGAACCCATAATTAAAAAAAATAATTCCTCACAAAATCCTACAAATATAATTCAACCTAATATTGGACACAAACTAAACTATTTCACCAATAAATTCTTTTCTAAACTAAAACCCAACATCGAAAAAAAATTTCAATCTAACCTCATTTATAAATTGCCTTGCAATGATTGCTCTTCCATTTATATTGATCAAACTAAACAATACCTATATAAACCGGCCCTAGCCGCAAATGGAAACGAAGACAAAATAATAGTAATAGCCCCCCTCCCCCGCACAAGCATGTGGTTGCTTCTGGGGTACTCCTAGTTTGGAGTATTGTGAGGGTGAGAATTATTATTATTATTTATTATTTATCTATAATATACGGGCGCCACTAGTTTTATTTATGTGCTGGCTGGCACTATTAAGCCAAAAAGAAGAAAGTTAGGTCTTCCCAGGTTTACAAAATTAAGCAAGGAATGAAAGAAAGGGAGAAAAAAAATATTTTTTTATTTACACTGTCCAACAGATTACAAATCAATTTACAGTATAGGATGTAACATCCATAAATCGTAAACAAGTATTCTATTTTATACAGGAATGAATATAAAAGATAAATCAATATAACAAGTTAGTTATTATGGTAAAAGAGAGCATTATTACATTATTAGACAGAATTTATTTTTATCACTGTGTTTATAACTGAACATTTTTGAGTTACGGATTACAAAACCTAGCGCTAGAAAAAATTCATTGCAAACGATATGTATATGTGTGTTGAAATATAGCTTTCTGTCAAGGGTTATCATTAACGGTATCAGCCCTAGGGACGGTGGTATGCCGTCCATTTAAGAACACTTACACTAAATGGTGTCAAAGGAGGACGCTATTCCAAGAAAACAAACAAGAAAGACCCAGAACCCTCATCTACTATTTAGGTGAGTACAAGGCAGTTGACTAATAAATAGTACTATTCTGATCGGTACCAGAATAGAAGTGCACGATGTGAAATTTATGACAACGTCACCGTACTTAGGTATGTTAATTAAACTTACGTACGGGTTGTTTGCACTAAAGTGGCGAAAATATTTAGGTACCGGATGCTAATCTAAAGAACACTTGGGTTTGTGCACAATAAACGCTGGCCTGGTGTGGCGTTTTCCCCATTTTCTGTAACTAATATCACATTTTTCGATTTTCTAGCCTCCCTTTCCTTTTTACATGGAGGCGTCGACATTCTAATGTTAAAGTGATGAAAATTAGGTATCTACCTTTAACGAACAAATGTGTCCATATACACACACGCAGAGGCAGACTCATTTATTTTCATCGGCATCACAAAGATCTAGGGGTATTTTGATTTCGAATCCTAAGTAATGCTCAGGCATATATTATAGTTTGTTGTGAACAACTCTACTTAAACGTGCACTACCTAGTGCTTTGCATTCAGCAGGTAGTTACTGTAGCCACTCGATTCCCCTGATAGCCAGTTTTAAGTCACAATGATACGAAATATTATCTTCTCTAATGATGGTCCTATACACCGCACCGACTATTATACCCAGGGCACTAAGCGCCCACTTGGCATATATTCTGGTGTAATACCTACTTGCAAAATGAGCTGTGGGGCGATATGGATGTAAATGTAAATTGGAGATATTGGGAGTTGGATAATACCTAGGGATCTAAATTGAAGGGAAAATAGAGTGGTGTAATTTCCTGTCTGGGCCCTGCAGTGTTTTTTACCCTTATTTTCATTTCATTGTTACTAGAGAATTAGCTATAGAAACTATTGAATTAACAGGACTTGTGTTCTTGTATTCTTCCACATAAGATTTTAACTCGCCTTATAGCTGACATATGTATAACAATTTTATATAACGCCTATTCTTTCTACTTAAAATGGTAAATTGTCTAAAATATAATACTACTTTCACATTACTATGTGAAATTAGATATAGAGACTACTGAATTAATACAAAATGTGTTTTTGTGTCCTTCCACGTAAGATTTTAACTCCCCTTATATATGTCGTATGTCGGACCGCACTTTTATGAAGGAGTGTTGGATGCAAGAAGATATTTGCCTTTTTGCAAGAAGAACTTCCGGTTCTTCTTGAAAATGTGTCTTTATGCAGCTGAGAAGGACTATGTGGTTTCAGCAAGATGGAACGATGGAGCTCCCTCTCGTTCAGCACATAATATTGTCCTGTCTCAATAAGATGGCCAGGGAAATGGCCACATAAGATTTTAACTCGCCTTATAGCTGACATATGTATAACAATTTTATATAACGCCTATTCTTTCTACTTAAAATGGTAAATTGTCTAAAATATAATACTACTTTCACATTACTATGTGAAATTAGATATAGAGACTACTGAATTAATACAAAATGTGTTTTTGTGTCCTTCCACGTAAGATTTTAACTCCCCTTATATATGTCATATGTTGGACCGCACTTTTATGAAGGAGTGTTGGATGCAAGAAGATATTTGCCTTTTTTGCAAGAACAACATCCGGTTCTTCTTGAAAATGTGTTTTTATGCAGCTGAGAAGGACTATGTGGTTTCAGCAAGATGGAACGATGGAGCTCCCTCTCGTTCAGCACATAATATTTTTCTGTCTCAATAAGATGGCCAGGGAGATGGCCAGACTTTACCCCCTTAGATTTTTGTGTATGGAGTCTCTTCAAAAACATGTTTGCAGATCTCCGTCACAAAATATTAACCATTTAAAAGAAAAAAATATTATTGCGTGCTAAGAAGTTACCCCTGCTATTTTAAGAAAGGCTACTCAATTAGAAGTCAGCCGCTGATTATTTATGTCTAGCAGAAGGCGGTGGTCATATCGAAAATAAGTTATATAAACCTAATTAATTGTACACTGAAATTATTTTTGTTTTGTTTGATTGTGCTAGTTCTTTCCTTACTTACAAAAACTACCTTAATGGATATTGTTCCATATTTTATTATTAAGATGAATAATAACAATTTAGAACTATCAATTGTTATCTATAAATTTCCTTGTTTTGTTTTTTATAATTTCAGGAGCATGGGTAGTTTTCGTTTCATCGTTTTTTCCCTACGATGGATCTTAATATATTCTTTTCTATTATTTGTATTTTGTTTATGTTTGTTTTGGACGCCATACTATATATTTCTGAACCGTATAGGTAGTAGTATTATGGGTCTCACATAGGCCTTGTTTAGGGCAAATTTTAGGATGTTCGACAGGGGTGAGTCAGGCACAATATATGGAAAAATTGCTCTGTATGCGGCTTTCGTTGGATGAAGTTGGTATTTTTGTTTATGGCCACTCCTAGGTATTTGATCTCTTTTTTATTCTGATGGTATTTTCGTTGATTGTGGATGTAATTCTTGGTAGATTCTTTCTAATAGCTAACCAGATAGCTTCTGATTTTTCTGAGTTTATTTTAATTTTCCACTTTTGATAATATTTTTCTTATTTGTTTAATTGTTACTTTTTGAATTGCTTCTACTACCTTATTGATTTCAATGGGCGTTGCAACAATAATTATCGGTAGCGGTTTTTCGCTATCATTTTCCTTACTCTGTTCTACTTTATTTATATTTTTTCCTGTGTTTTTGTTATCTAAATTTTTCCCATTTTCATTTCTATTATTTTCTCCTGTCTTTTTTTGGTGTTTCATTTACTTCTATGTCCGAATCTTTGCATGCGTTTCCTAATTCTGTTTTAGGTTTCTTATTAGGTGCCCTTATTTTTGTCCTTCTTTCATTTCGATTCACTAGTGTCCTTCCACTATCGGTTAAATTAAACACGTTTTTCTACTCCTATGCTAGTAACATACCTATTAGGTATTATAAGTGACGGTTTAGGTTATAAATAAGTCCATTGTTACGAACACTGATACGTAATGACTAACACGTAATGACTGACACGTAATGACTGACACGTAATAAAAAAAGTATGTATCTGTTCTTAATTAAAACGTAATTATCACGGGTGCCTTGTTAGCGCGGCATCCGCGTCACCATAGCAACTAACTAACATACTAATAATTGTTGCCTGTCAGATAATCAGATGTAGGTATATAGTTTATCTATTATAATAGTTTTTCTTTCGTCGAAGAAAAATTATAATACAAAACTCGAGTTGTAAGCTTATTACATAGTCGTGGAATTACAGCACTCGCCGCTGCGCGGCTCGTGCGCAACTTTTCCACTCATACGTAATAAGCTGTTTACAACTCTCCATATGTAATATACTATTTTCAGTTTCTGTCTTTAGTCCGGTTTCACCGAAAACCGCGAAACACCACTAAAACAATGTTCGGCCTTCGCCGCAGCAAAGTCTAGAGAATAGTATTCTCTAGACTTTGGCCGCAGCACTTAAAGCATTCTATTTTGGGTTTTAATTTAAGAGCCCAAAATAACATTTTATCTCTGACATTGACAAACGTCGACGTCGTCGTCACAAAATACCCAGGAAAGATTCATGGCTTAACTAATCTTTAATCTGCAGTAAGATGTATACCAACGCCATCTTTTGTTTGTTCAGTATGTTTGTTCAGCGAATGTTCGGCCCTACGTAACAACTCCCGTCCTTGTCTGGCTCCTGAATGAGTAAGACAAGGACGGGAGTTGTGACGTAGGGCCGAACATTCGCTGAACAAACTGTAGTCAACTGTCAGATGCCGAGAACACTAAATATACTGGGACATGGCCAGCTGATGACGGCATAACCATGATACTATCACCGTTATTGAATAATTATTCACTCGACGCTAGGACATAACAATAAGATAAGCTCACGTGCACATTATGACGTTTTGGTCATCGGGTGATACAAATCGTTAAAACTTAGTTGAAATTCCATTCAACGTCGATTTTTGTGTTTTTTTGGACCAAAACCATAGGCGCCGGGTTTTCAAAAACTGCAAGGGCAAGGAAAATGTAAAATGCAAAAACCGACACATAAAATGTGTTTCTTCCCTTACCAGTTTTTTTAATAAACTCTTGCTACTGCAACCAAATTAACATTAGCTTTTTAGCTATTGCACTCGTAAATAAAGTGTGCCCTACACGGAAATTTGATAGTGCCTGATATTTTACGAAAAGTCGAGTGTCTCGCTGGCTGGCTGCACAAATTTCAAGCCAAAACTCCTGCGAATCCTGCGTAGTGGCATAGCCCCACGTAAACTGATTGAACTTTACATAAGTGAGGTAATTGGATGTGTGTCAAGGTGGCAAACTCGAGATTAACAAAAGTGCACATTAAGCGGGATGTAACTTAATAGTTTGGTTTTAACGGCCGCATTTAATTAAAAGCTGGTTTGACCCGACTCCCATTCTATTTAAATTAGAAGCCGTAAAGTGGGGAATCAGTGTCTATACAGTTTCATTAAATTTATATATGAATATTTAATTAACATCGCCGGGTTCGTATTTTTGCTAGCGTTCACTTCCTTCATTTCGTCGTTGTTTGTGTCCATTTCGCCCCACATTATTTCTGGAAATGTAATTCTGCCTACAAAACATGTTAGCAACAATTATTTTTTGGGGACGTTTTGTTCTTTTGCAAGAATCTCGTTGATAACCCGTGAGTATATCGTCACGTGCGTTGAAGTGATTAAAAACTGTGCGGAAATATTATTTATGCAAAAATTTGGCAATTTTATTTTAAAAATTAACCCGCGGGATTAGTTTTTAATTATTCCAGAAATCCACGCCACCCAATTTAAATATTAACGAGGTTGAAATCTTCAATGAATATTTCACATGTGTGGAATGTTCGCGGCCGAAATAAAAAATAAATTGTGTTTTCCTGGCAGAAAATTTTTTTAAATGACTTCATCTGAGACTTGTCTTGAAATGCGTGTACCTTAATAATTAGGTATTAATCAAAATAGTATGACGTTTTTGATACGCTTGCACTTTGAAGAGTTATAACAATAATTATTATTATTATCAACAAAAAAAAAAGTGTAATTTTCAAACATTATCATCGGAAACGTTTACGATGTTTCATTGGTTACAAAATCTGTGTCTGCAGCAGGTATTTACAAAACGTACACGGGCGTAGCCAAGGGGGGGGTTTCGGGGGTTCAAACCCCCTCCGAAATAAGCAAAATATTATCTAATATTATACCGAAAAAATACGAGGAGTGAAGAGTTAAATTATTATTACGTTTGAATATATGTAGTAATAGTAGCGCCTAGCGCCATCTTTTGACGAGAGGCAGACGCAGTTGCAGCCGAACTATTTTGTATTGTAGGGGCGTTGTTTCTCGATTATTCGCCACGCCCCTCGGTCGAAATGAGCGGAACTTTGTGGAAGTTCGTGGAAGTTTCTGGACGGCTACTGGGCTGCTATATAAGCGGCGCCGCGGCGCGTGACCGCGCTTACGGCAGTATTGTTCCATGCGAACTCGAAGCGAATAAAAGTGAAAAGTGGTGAACGAATAGTGAAGAGAATTAAGTGTACTATGTAAGTGAGTAATTTTAGTGCGCTGTTATTCGATGACCTTGTTAAGGATAGAAGGGTGATAAACTTAAAGGTATGGACTACTGGAAAAAGTGGTGTAGTCAAGGTCAAGGGGTTTCTAATAAAGAAACAAATTTGGATTTAGCTATCAAAGCTTCAGCTACCTTGCATGCTGATAAGAAGACTGCCTACCCCGAAATCTAGTTTGGAATGCCTAGATATGTGCGATAAAAACCTTTATCCTAATATTTACACATTACTACAAATCTTGGCTACCATTCCTGTATCCACTGCTACCCCAGAAAGGTCTTTCCCGAGCCTAAGGAGACTGAAAAACTATTTACGAAACACTACAAGTGAAAACAGACTTAATGGTTAATGAACATTCACTATGGAACAGAAATTCATGCAGATGAAGTAGTGGATATATTTAAAAGAAAAAGCCGAAGATTTCTTCTTTAATGGTTTTAGATTTAGCGCAGAGGAACGAAATTAATTTATCCATTTCATTTAAAGTTAAGAACTTTATAAATATGTCGTAGTTTTTCGGATGAATATATAGATATTAAATTTCATGTAAGTATATTTTTCTTGTTTTATTTACTTCTCAAACTAAACCCCCCCAAAACTAAATCCTGGCTACGCCCGTGAAAACGTATAGTAAAGTTTTAACTGATGGGTCTTTGTGATCTGGCGTAATTCATAAGATTCTTAGCGCGTAATCTATTGTCAAATGCTACAGTAGTATATCCAAAGATGAATATACCTACAGTGTGACCCATTTGTTTTGGGGTCAGTCTGTAAAAAGTGTATCAATCGTGCGATTTGGCTGATTTTTTTTTTAAATTGTAGAGCTCGATGAACTGCACATTTTGAACAAAAATTGCCTGGTTCGCATAAAATCCAAAGCCTACTATGACCGTTTTTATGAGCAAAATTTTAAGAAACCATATTAGCGTATTTTTTTGAAAAAATCTGTGTGCGCCAATGGATTGAGCACCCCTCGAAATGGGTATGTACAAAATTTCATCAAAATATTTCAAGTAATAACGATTTTGTAGAAAAATTAAAAATGCAGCCAAGGTACGTCTTTATTTTGAAAAATTCAAAGTTGGCCATGGAAAATAATTGAATTGTAATAATACAACCTTATGCTTATAAACACAAAACATAAAAACAATTAAAATTATAAAATTTTTGTAACTTCTACCAAGCCTCCATTTTCTACAATGCATTTGTCGTTCCTCTTGCGTACATTCAAAATTACATTTCGTATTTGCTGTGGAGTAATTTCCTCACAACTACGGTTTATCCTAGCTTGCAGTTCTTGTAAATTATGGGGTCTTGACTTATAAACATTTTGCTTAAGAAAGGACTATTTCGCCCTATCCAACAGTTTTCAAAATTATTATCTAGCCAGTTTCTGATTAAACGAGCATTATGAATAGGACTGCCATCTAACTGTAACTTTAAATTTAAACGGTATCTTAATGGTAACTCATCTAAAGCATTTCTAAATTCAATTTCTAGAAAATTCAAGAAGCCAGCCGCATTCAAATTCCCTTCAAAGAAAAATGGGCCAATTATTCTGTCGCATAGTATTCCACACCAAACGTTAATTTTTTGTGAATATTGTCTCCTTGCATTTATTATAAACTCTGGATTTTCAGCTGACCAGTGACGGCAGTTTTGACTTGATACTACACCATTTGTAGTAAACGTGGCTTCGTCGGTGAATAAAATTTCATTTAAAAAGTTGCCATTATGGAGATATTCACCTTGCAGCCAATAGCAAAATTCTAATCTTCTCTCCTCATCTCCTGGTTCCAGGGTGTGCAAAAATTTTGGCTTAAACGGTTTTATTTTGTTTTGTCTCAAACATCTCCTTATACTCTCTCTGGGTATATGAAGGTCTAAACTAGCCGTTCGAACACTATTTCGAGGATTGTCACTAAAGTATTGCAGAATTTGATTGTTATTTTCAACAAGTCCACGGCGTCCATTTTGCCTAGTTTTTAATACATTTTTAGAAATCGATCCAGTTTCATCAAAAATATTGTTTATACGTTGTACAGTACTTCGACTCACTGATCTACCTGGGTGTCTATTGTTAAATTCGGCCGCAGCTTCTGCTGCCGAGCGCTCGTTGTCGCCCACGAGTCGAACAATTTCTATTTTGTCTCTTATGCTTAAATATTCCATAATTATGATAATTAATTGTATTGAGCACAAACAATTTCTGAACTCAATTTAGACAGTTTGACACTTAATAAAAGTAAACAATTCAATTATTTTCCATGGCCAACTTTGAATTTTTGAAAATAAAGACGTACCTTGGCTGCATTTTTAATTTTTCTACAAAATCGTTATTACTTGAAATATTTTGATGAAATTTTGTACATACCCATTTCGAGGGGTGCTCAATCCATTGGCGCACACAGATTTTTTCAAAAAAAAACGCTAATATGGTTTCTTAAAATTTTGCTCATAAAAACGGTCATAGTAGGCTTTGGATTTTATGCGAACCAGGCAATTTTTGTTCAAAATGTGCAGTTCATCGAGCTCTACAATTTAAAAAAAAAATCAGCCAAATCGCACGATTGATACACTTTTTACAGACTGACCCCAAAACAAATGGGTCACACTGTATATATGTTTATTAAATGATTTTTCTGGATCCTGTTTTTTAGGACTTTTAAGTTATATATTGAGTTTGCGGCAAATAAAGAGGAAAACGGCTTTTGATTACCTGCAGCGCCAAATTTAAGCGTCACCAGCGTTCACTGCCGCCTCGCGGGGAAGTGCTAAACTATTATTAAAAATTTAATCGCACGTATAAATCCATTTTTAAATCCTCCGGAAAGCGACAATGATGAATTGGCAATTGGGTGTTTAAAATCCCATCAGACAGACAGAGAGGGGGCGACACCGCGGACTTTCTGATGCGAGGAGAGGACATTGGCGTACAGATATATTTTTCCGCCCTCCTAATATTAACCATGTATTCTCTTTTTAAAACAATTTGTTGAATCATTTGCAAAAATCAAAGCTGTTATGTAGGGTGGTTTAAAAGCGTTGGTATATACTTAAATGCCTGACATATCTTACAAAAAAAATTATCCTGTCGATTATCCTTCTTTTATTTTCCACAGAGTTTCTCACTTGCGCTATTTTTGGCAAATGGCGATGAAGACAAAATAATGTTAATTGTTGCCCCCCTCCCCCGCACAAGCATTCAGTTGCATCTGGGGTACTCATCCTAGTTTGGAGTATTGTGAGGGTGAGAATTATTATTGTTATTATTATTATTATTATCGTGCATTTACGCACACATTTTTTGAAGCTATCTTGTCAGTGCATCTTTATATTCTGCGATACAAGTGTTACCCTTTTTTTATGACGATTTAATATTAGGCACATTTTAACACACACGATGGATTTTATCGCTATGAAACAAGTATGCTTTTATTGCAACATGAAGATATTCACTAAAATGATGACCCTGTAAAAGATGCCCTCAAAAAGGTTACGAGTAAAAACACCACACAAGAAAGCGCAAGTGGAGCCCTCTCTGAGATACGTGGAAATTTTCACCTTCAGCTCATCCTCCATCCCCAGAGACACATCAGTGCGAAATATCAGTTGAACAGGTTTATTTTGGGAAATATGACCATAATTCTATTTCAAAAAAAGAACTTTATTTGGAAAACGAAAGACGATAAGATAAAAGTTTGAATTTTTTAGCGAGATCTGTAAGATTTTTATGTATGTACCATTACTTTTTAACCACCCTGTATAACATTATTTAGCTACAGTATCATAATATCGCATTAGGTAAAATATCCTAAATATTCGTAATATAGGTAATTATGTTTTAATTTTTTATTATTATATTATTTGTGACACATGTATGACAAATAATTGCGTTAAACTAAAGAATGTTGTATAATGAGGAACAAAATGCGCTTGCCTACTTTTAGATTTTGAACGGGTTGAGTATTATTTTTGATATTTTGAGCAAAATGGAATTTATAGATGGATTGCAATTTAAAATGGGAGATTTTAAAATAGCGCCCGCATCCTATACTGCATAATATCCTCAACGAAAAGGGTATATAGTCTTTATTATTAGGTAACTTCCCTAATATAGATAACTAGTGAACTATAAAAACAAAATAGCAATTTGTAATACATCATTTAAACTATTTCCCTCTATAGGAGAAAAAGTGTTTACTCTATGTGTTCCTTTTTCGTGCCAGATGCCAGATGCCAATTTCGTTCACTTTTTTTACAATATTTGTCATAAAAATGAAGGTTTCGATACACTTACTCCAGTTGTGTAGAGAAGGGACTACTTATTAGAGTAGATTAAAATTGAAGGCGTGTCTTGTGTCAGTGAATTGTAATGAAACGCTCTAGTCTACTAGTCTGATAAATTATAAGAACATGTTCAGGCTTGTATCTTTTGCAGAGGACACGTCAGTAAATTATCGACTTAAATTGAAGAACATGTTGAACTCTCAATAACTGTATAACAATATAGTAATCAGTTGGTGCACGAAGTGTCGATGTAGTTATTCTTGTGTGACTTCACTGCCATAAGCAGCAGTATCTGAATTTTTCCAATTTCAGTAGGTACCGAGGAAATATTAGAATGTTCTAAAGCAATGCCAAAAATTAATAAGCTCACACTGGTTGATACACTTTTAGTGACGGCATAAACTAAGTTCCTCAAACAGTTTGTTTTCTACGTTATAAACTAGAACTAACAACTAAGACTTCTAGTTGTTAGCAATCTCATATGGTACTTACTACATACTGTCTGGAAATATTTAATATGCTCGTAAGCGTCGATCGCATCTATTCTACTGGCAAATTTACCACACAGATAACACAGATAGCTGTTGTAGCAGCATAGCACGCCTATGTGATCCTGTGGGGAAAACGATTATAAACGGAAGGGGAGCGAGCCTCCGCCATTTCGCATCTCCTGGAAATTTATAGAAGCTCGCAAGCATATCGGAAGCTCATCAAAAACCACGAAATTAGGGCCTCACCGTTCCCCCGGAACATCCGTCTCCGTTGGAGATTTATTAGGTGTGGACCACAAGCGTTTCAGCTCAAACCTGACGAGCGCTACTGATACAGATAGAGGAAAGTAGATACCCTAATATATTATAATGCGCAAACTTACGTCGAATACGTTTAATACAGTCTCTATTTTCACTGCAGTTTATGTAGAATTGCCATATATTAACAGTTGTCGCGTAAATGAGAATCAATTTTTAAAATTGGGTGCTTAATATGAGACAGTCTCATATCCAGGTTTAACAAAAACACTACTTGCCACAAAATAATTTTTAGTTCAAAAACTTTAAAAGAATATCAAAGTAACCTAATATACAACAATTTAGTTACATAACAGGTTCCCAATATAAGACAGTCTCATATTAAGGTTTAACAACAATACTACTTACCACAAAATAATTTTTATTTCAAAAACATTAAATGAATATCAACTTAACACAGTATACAACTCTTTAAATATATAGCACTTGACACTCTATTCAAATTATTAGGAACCTAAATTGGATGAAGCGAGTCTCCTTATATGAGATATCTCATATTAGGAATACTGGGGTGTCTCATATTAGGAACCCGATGTACATACCATAGAATTTTTTGGCATCGTTAACAAATGTTATTAAATGCGTTATCTATATAACTATTCTAATTATAAAATAACTTTTATTCAATACAACAAGCAACAAAAATATATTAAACACTTACCACGTTATTCAGAATTACACGGTAACCGGAACCTTTTAAAAGTTTTTGCACGTACGGTTGAAGTAAACAATGCCGTTCTTAACCTAAAAATTTAACTAAGCTAGACACTGCACTACATGTGGCGACTTATACCTACCATTAGTGATTATTTGAGACATTGTCAGCTAGATGGAGACTCTTACTTTAGGAGTTAGTGTGGGGTCTCATATTGGGAATTGTCTCATATTATTAGGGTATACTTTCTTCTAATAGTAATTTCGGAAATCCCACAAGCTCTAAAATGTATGAGACGATACATAGTCGAACATATCTAAAAACAGAAAGCAACGAAATCAATTTCAAAATGTTCTGTACACTATTTTTTATTTTGTTTATTTATTACAAGTAGAGAGTACAGTAACACGCGAGGTACCGTTCGGAGCTAGGGAGAAGCCGAACCGGGCGGAACTAAAACACTTCGTTCCGGCTGACGAACTGTCAGCCCTAGATCGACCACGCAGCTGCCTTGACCCAATCACGCCCCTTCCATGCGCCCTGGCTCCGTCTTCTCCCCTCTGACCCCTATTTTCAGCCTAATCCGGCCGTTAACATGGCCATAACCCCCACGCCACATCTTTATTATTTATTTCGCGCTGCGCGATTTCGCGTTGAACAGACAACATACCACGAGCCAGGCACCGTTGCCAAATGTATCAGTATGATCTTTATTGACATGTGTGTAGTATGAATTTAAATGAAAAGTGTCGTATAATTGACAACTCTGTTGCCAATAATCGAAGTAGGGATAGATAGAAGGCAGCTAATTCCTCTCGAAGATGCATTCCAAACATGATATACTAGGTGTATCTTGATCGTGATTCCAGCGGAGGGTCGATTATTTTCGGGCGACCGGGGGGGCTGTAGCCTCACAGCCTCTATGGACGAGCCGCCACTGGCTGGTGGAAACTTATTAATATCAAAGGAAATTTGAGAACGTTACTATTCTCAGTTCTCACACACTCTTATCGTCTATAGCTTCGACTATCCTCTCCGTCTCCGCAGTTACAACACATAAATGAGACCCATAGGGGAAAGTAAGATAAACTTGAGATCTTTATTTAGTAGATTGACGTCATCCTTATTCAAGCGTCATCGTTATTCAAATCGGTAGACAATTTACTAAGTTAGAAGTGGAGAACTCTGTCAATTTCCTCGACTTAACTATCACAAAGTCAAACGATATTTTAAAATTTAAGGTTTTTAAGAAACCCACAACCACTGATAATATCATTCCTTTCTACTCATTTCATCCCTATACTCTCAAAAAGTTGCTTCTTTAGAAACCTTTTTCCACCGACTTTTCTCTGACCCTATGGACTATCTCGACTTCCTCTCAGAGTTCAATGTCATCTTTCAGATAGTTTCCAATAATCAATTTCCGAAATACATTGTTAATAAAATTTTCCATAAACATTTTTTAAACAAATTTTTGAGTAAAACGGTCGACATTGACTATAACTCGGTTTATATTATCGATAATACCTTTCGTTAATTTTACGAATTATAATCCCAACGCTGAAAATATCACGACTGAGTAGTAGGAATGATATTTTCTTAGCATTGGGATTACAATGAGTTAATAAATTAAAGGTATTATCTTATTATTAGGCATACTACGAGTTGCATTTATACGAAGAGGATTTAACAACTGCGAATAATTTAATTATTCCGTGTTTATTTAATAAATTATTTCGAAAATGTGATTTAAAAAATAAGAAGCCACAACCGGGATTTAAATCCGGGAACTGTCGCACCCAAAGCGAGGATCATGCCACCATTGCGCTTAAGTTTAAAATTTACTTAAATAGCAGCATTTAAATTTATTTACCATGCTTTAAAAGTTAAAGCCTATTTGATAGCTGTAATTTAGGATAAGCAAGCACTTTTGAATATATATTGATTGTGTTAATAGATATTTAATGTGTTAACTGAAATTGTATCTTCTATTCCTATATTAAATTTGCTACTGTGAAGAAATTATCTTGTTACCAATCAGTTTTAGCTACCATGATATTGGTTTAGCGTAACTAGGGTGTAACTAAGAGAATATGATTTAGGCATAAAATATATACCATAAAATGTTGCTTGATAAAAAACATTAAATTATTTGCTGAACGCTGAACATATAGTTAACAACAACCATACGTTTGATATTTCGCACAACGTAGCTTTCTTCCATTTTTACAAGAAGGTTGCCCATGTAACCACATTGTTAATGATCAGTTAGAGTTTACCAATTTGAATTTTTATGGATCTTTAAGGTTCCTTCTGAGTGAGAGATTTTAATTCCTGGTGAATTCATCGGTACGACTGCACTCCACACACAACCTTCTCAAACCTGCAAGCCCTGTGCGAACATGTGGCAACGCCGCAGCGGGATGGTTCAACGGGTCTATGCAGTCTAGTGGGTCATATAACGATCGGCTTTTTGAAGAACTTTTCGGCACCTTGGCTTAGTTTATCTTTTCGAATAAAACTTTCAACAATTGTTATCATTATAATGGGTTAAGTAAGTATGTTTGTTTAACAGGCAATAATAAAATCGGTGACATAATATACACAGAGTTACGTACATAGAAGTTCCTGATACATCAAAAGAAGAAGTGCAAGAACAGCTGCCACATCAGCAAAAACGATTTTATAAAAACTTTGTATAACATTCGCGAGGGACAGATTGAAGCCGTACTCCTTGTAACGCGTTTACCCAAATAAACGACTTTTAAAAAGCCTACTGCTGCGTTGATACATGTAATTGGCGCAGTCGGTAGGACGGGTCGCGGAAATCGCTGACGTTTGTGATACGAAAAAGACTTTCTGTCGCCGAAACTCGCGTTTTCCTTCGGAAAATTCCGTTAAGCGATCGGTCCGAAACAAATCGTCTCCGTAAAAGACGAACGGTCACCGTAGCAGCCGGGCAACACCGACAACGAAGCAGGGCTGAGTTCCAAGAGCTGAAGGGCTAGCGACCAACGCCGAAGAGCAGGGTAAGAGCCATTCCTTTTGTCCGAACTGTCCTGAAAACTTCCTGCCGGAACAAGGAGTATTTAATCTCACTAGTGTAAGTTATTTTTAAGAAAAGAAAATCAAAGAAAACCATTTTCAAAACAAATTTTTATAACTTTACTATTCTCTCATTTCCATTTAAGTTTTCACTTCACTTTTATTTTGTTTCTAAAAATAAACCAAATTTATGTCTGATAGCGAATCAGAAAACGAAAGCGTAGGAAGGCTTGGTATTGACCACGACACAGACCTTGCTATTCTAAGTACTCTTTTTGGACAAGTTAATATTAGACCAAATATGAATCAACAACAGCAACAACAACAACAAAGGCAACAACAACCACAAAATGGACAAATAAATTATCAATTGCTTAGAATGTATATAGAAAGTATTCCCCAATTTTCAGGCGACCAACATACTCTTGAAATTTTTATTGATAGTTGCTCTTATCTTATCGAAACATATTCGAATCGAGGTGTCCTAAATGACCCACTAAATAAATTCTTGTTAAAAGCTGTAATAGGAAAATTAGCAGGTAGGGCTCTAGTTTTAATAGGAACTAGAACTGAACTACAAACATGGGAAGAAATTCGTGACGCTCTCCGTCTAACTTTTGGCTACAACAGGAATATAGACTGCCTTGTGCAAGATTTAATAATTTTAAGACCTTTCAAAAATGAACCCCCCGTGCAATTTGGAGCCAGAATCCAAGACGCGCACAGTGTAATAATTTCCAAATTAAATTCCAGTAACTTAACTAGGAATGAGAAAATTTTGCATTTAAATAACTACAAACAGTTAGCTCTAAAAACTTTTGTTAGAGGACTAACGGGACGATTACAAGATATTATTAGAATCCGCAATCCAGATACCTTAGAAAATGCTATAGCGCTGGTAATCGAGGAACAAAATTTCTTTTATGCCCAAAATCGCTTACTTTCTAATATTCCACAACCATCAGGTCCATCCGGTAATTTTCCTAAACCTCAGAGACCATCACAAGTAAGAAACCCAAACTTTTCACAAAATTTTATGCCCAATTTTCAAAGTCCTAGAATGCCAATTCAACAAAACTTCAAAATTCCTACCACATCTTTCCAGTACAACCAACAATTGCCAAATATTCCACCCCAAAGATTCCCAAATTTTCAATCGCAACAATTTCCCAGAGGCCCAATAACTAACATCAGACCAAACTTTAAAATGGCACAAACAAACAAGTCTTTGGCACAAGACCACCCCAGACGAATGTTTTTAAACCGACAGGACGAACTCCTAACGAAGTACCAACACAGATGTCGACAACTTCCAGAGTTCCCACCTTGCCACCCCAAACCTTACCAAGATATGTACCAAACTTTTTCCGTAGTACAGGCCCACGAAATTTTGCATCAGAAGAACTACATAATATCGAACAAGAATGTCAAAATGTCAATTTTCAAAATTATTATGATGAGCAGGCATGTCCCTCGAACTATTATTCCGATATAGACAACTCATATTTTTATAACAATTATTACGAAAATTCTGAACAGATGCTTTATCCGGAAGCTGCTGAATACGAAAATCAGTATAATTTCACGAAAAATTATCAAGAAAATCAGGGAAACTCAGAAATTTCTGTTGAGCAGGAAACTACTGTTCCAAATGACCCAAATTTTCACCAATTATGTCTCGAAGAACCCGAAAAATGACGACAATCGAAATAAACAACTATGACAGTGACAGTACCTTACCCTATATAAAGACAAATAAACCCAAATTCATACTTTTAATTGATACAGGTGCTTCAAAATCTATTCTATCCCCATATTTCGCAGAAAAATATTTCCCAGACAAAATATATCACGAAAATTTTAATATAAAAACTTGTAATGGTGTAAATAGATGCCGTTTCAAAGCAGATATATCTTTAAATGAATTGATTGGTTTAGACGATCGGATTACATTCCATTTATTTCATTTTCATGACTTTTTCGACGGGTTAATCGGTTTTGAAGACATGAAACGCTTAAAATTAAAACCAGATTTTGAAAATAATATTTTTTATAACGACAACACCTGCATTCAAATTCTCTACAAGCATAATAAAGGTTCTCATATTTTTTCACTTCTTGTAAATCCGCAAGAAACGTGCCTTGCAAAAATTCCTATTTCCAAGCAGACAGGCGACGTGATAATACATAAAAAAGAGATTTTTCCCAAGTGTTTTATTCCAGAAACTCTAACCACTGCAAGAAATGGTCACGTCATTGTTGAAATACAAAACCACTCTAATGAAACAAAACTCTTGCGCTTAGACAAACCGTTCCCAGAACCTATTTTCGAGGAAATAAATAATGATTATTTTCTTTTTAATATCGAGGAAATAGTCGATACACCTCACAATAATGACAAAATCCTAATATTGACGTAAAAGACCTTATTCGAACTAACCACCTAAATCCGGAAGAAAGACAAAAGGTCCTACAACTTTGTCGAAATTATTCAGATCTATTTCATAATTCAGAGAAAAAACTCTCTTTTACAAACCGTGTTAAGCACGAGATAAAGACAACTAACGAAGACCCCATACACGTAAAGTCTTATCGCTATCCTTACGCGTTAAAATCCGAAGTACAAAGACAAATTGGAAAATTATTAGACGACGAAATAATACGTCCTTCGTCCAGTCCTTGGTCTTCCCCGATTTGGGTTGTTCCCAAGAAAGAAGATGCGTCAGGCGAGAAAAAGTGGCGTATCGTCGTAGACTATAGAAAAATCAATGAAATTACCATTGACGATCGGTATCCCATCCCCAATATCACCGAAATATTAGATAAATTAGGTCGATGCTCTTATTTTACCACCTTAGATCTAGCGTCGGGATTTCACCAAATTGAGATGGACCCTAAAAGCATTCCAAAAACTGCTTTCACTGTTGACAACGGACACTACGAGTACACTAGAATGACGTTCGGTTTAAAAAACGCGCCAGCAACCTTTCAGCGGGTTATGGACGATGTCCTTCGCGACTTACAAGGAGGAGTGTGCCTAGTTTACGTTGATGACATTATCATATTTTCGACCTCCCTTGATGAACACATTAATAATCTGAAATTAGTCTTTCAAAAATTGCGAGAATATAATTTAAAAATACAACCGGATAAATCGGAATTCCTTCGTAAAGAAGTAGAGTTCCTGGGGCACATCGTGACTCCACAAGGGGTAAAACCTAACCCAAAAAAGGTCCAGGCAATTTCCTATACCCAAAACTGTCAAAGAAATCAAATCTTTTCTCGGACTTGTAGGATAGTACCGAAAGTTCATTAAGGATTTTGCAAAAATAACCAAACCATTGACTAAGTGTCTGAAAAAAGGCGAAAAAATAATCCATAATGATGCATTCCTTCAATCTTTTAATCTTTGCAAAAAAATTCTTACCAATGATCCAATTCTACAATATCCTGACCTGTCCAAGCCATTTAACTTAACTACAGACGCGTCAAATTACGCCGTGGGCGCCGTCCTTTCACAAGGCCCCGTAGGCAACGACCTACCCGTAGCATATGCTTCGCGGACATTGAATCCGGCAGAACTCAATTACTCGACTATTGAGAAAGAATTGCTCGCGATCATCTGGGCAAAAACCTACTTTCGGCCATATCTTTTCGGAAATAGATTCAAAATTGTTACAGGTCACAAACCTCTCATATATTTATTTTCTCTTAAAGACCCCGTATCACGCCTTACACGATGGAGACTTAAACTTTCAGAATACCAATTTGACATAGTTTATAAAAAGGGCAAAGCAAATACAAATGCTGATGCACTTTCTCGAATAGAGATAAATGCTATAGAAAAAGTGGCAGAAAACGAATCAATAATAGTACATTCTGGAGATTCTGATGATGAAATTAACGATTTTTTACAAAATTTAGATAACCTAGAACTACCTGAAATTTGTAGTGAAGACTTAAGTGAAATTTTAGGACAAATTTCTGATGAATCAGAAGCAAAATCAAAACCAAAAATTAATATAATCTCCGACATATTAATTAGACCGGCTAACCAACAACCCGCTCAAAATAACACCCACTCACAGTTTCTACAAACTGAAAACGCCACTAAAAATACCCAAAATGACTCAGACACAAATGAAACTGTCCACACCTCAGCAGAACACCCTGTCTTTACAATGCCAATAACCGAAAAGTGCGTTAATTCGTTTAAAAATCAAATTATTGTTTCTTCTAATGACAAAATGATACGTAGATACGTAATTAGGTCACGACCTTTTAACGAAAATTCACGAATAACAGTGTCACTACCTTTAAGAAATTTGGAACCAGAAGTTATTAGTTTTATTAAAGAATATGTAGAACACAAAAAGACTTATTGCCTATATTTTAAGACACCTGAAATAATTCCTGACTTTTCTAATATTGTTCGCAAAACTTTTCAAAACTCTTCTTTCAAATTTATTCAAAGTCCAACATATTTAGACGACGTTATTACTTACGAAGAACAACAAGAAAAATTAAAATACCATCACGAGGGCAAAGTATGCCATAAAGGCATTAACGAAACCGAAATGTCTCTCAAAAAACGCTATTTTTGGCCTAAACTTAAGATCGATGTAGAAAAATACATAAACAACTGCGATATCTGCCAGTTATCTAAATACGATAGGAATCCCCCGGTAGTGAAATTTAATATAACACCCACGAGCTCCAAGCCATTCGAAGTTATACATTTGGACACGTTTCAGATGGAAAATCAAAAATTTTTGACCGCAATAGACTCGTTCTCGCGATATGCGCAAGCATATAAAATTACAGGAGCGTCAGCAATAAATACTATTGACTGCCTTTTACAATTTGCAACTCACCACGGGTTACCACGGACAATTGTGTGCGACAACGGCACCGAATTCAATAATACCACCCTAAAAGACTTTATAAAATTACACAAAATTAACATCCATTTCACAACACCGAATAATTCCAATAGTAACAGTCTAGTTGAGCGTCTACATTCCACCCTCATAGAGCATATAAGATGCCTAAGATTGTCAGACAAAGAAAGTCGCATAGATAAGCTTATGCTTTATGCCATTTTAGCGTACAATAACACTATTCATTCTGTTACTAAGCAAACCCCTTTTGACGTTGTAAGCGGCCACACAGACAGTGTAAATGCATTCGATACAACTGCCGAAATGTTGACTAATGAATATATAAATGAACACAAAAACAAGACATCCTTACTTTATGACAAAATTCATCAAATTAGTCAAAGTATGAAAGAAAAGGTCATCCGAAAGCGCAACGAAAAACGCGAAGATCCGATATCCTATAGAGAAAATGCCACCGCCTTTGAAAGGAACCCCCTTCGATCAAAAATCAAACCTCGTTTCAAAAAGGTAACAATTGTTAAAGATCTAGGTATAAAAGCTAAACTACCTAACAAAATAGTACATAAGAAAAACCTCAAACATCCAAGGAAATTCACAAATCAATCTCTCTTACAGGATGACAAATCGAAAAACGATGACGAACCTCCCGACATTCCTGATAATCCTAACCCTGACATCCCAAGCACTAGTGCTGGAAGTAAAAATTAACGACCTTAAAGATACCCCGGGCATTTTACCCTTTAAATTAGGAAATGCTCAGATAATAACTAAAATTATGTGCAAACTAAACCGCTAAAGAACGAAGTGAAAAATTTAATTTCTATATATAATAATCTCAATCAATCCATTTTTAATGAGACAGAATATGTTTTCACATCTAGCTTAAGAAATAATTACGAAAATTTAAAACCCCTAATTTTAGAAGTAGAGAATAAGATAAAGGGTATAAGCTTTAATAAACGTAGTAAACGCGGCCTTTTTAATATCCTTGGTACCATAAACAAGTGGTTTACAGGGTCTCTCGATGCGAATGATGGAGTAAAATACGATAATGCTATACGCACTCTCGAAAACAACCAACAGAAAATTTTATCGCAAACTAATAACCAAATTTCACTATTTAAAAAGTTGATTGACCATTACAGCAATTGGATAGAAACAATAATTAATAATCAACAAAAGATTTCAGAGTAGATGGAACGCTTCTATGAACGAGTTCAACATGAAACAGATATTTTCTACAAGTATACCGTATACCTCAGTATACTAAATCAAATTTTCATCAATGCAAATGTCATTATTACTTTTATCGATAATTTAGAAAATGCTATAACATTTTCCCATTTGCACACAATTCACCCGGACATTCTAAGTATTGACGATTTAAAAGAAATACTAAAAGAGCTAAATACACACTATTCTTCTGACGAAATTGTTGACTTAAGTCTATACGACTGGTACTCGGTTATAAAAACAAGCTGTTTTATCTCAAATAATCAAATAATATTCTCCTTAGATGTTCCTTTGGTCCATCCAAATAAATTCGAATATTATCACTTATATCCTATCCCCTCATCGGACAATTCCATAATTTTACCCCTAAAACCCTACTTGGCTCTGAGCAACACCAACTACCAATATATGGATAGCCCCTGCGAAGGAGTCAACGGAACTCACATTTGCCTTCAAGAAAGCCTGATTTCCAACCCCAAAGAAGATTGCGTTACTGCTCTGATCACTGGAGAAGAATCAAGCTGCAATATGGTCAAGATACAAATTCACAACCAAATAGTAGAGAAAGTTAACGACGAGTTCATAATCGTGATCCCAAAGGACAACATGAAAATAAAATAAACCTGCAAGGATACTGAATACCACGTATTGCAAACTCCGCACCTTATCTGGTTACCAACGAATTGTAAAATTGAAATCAATGGAATTATATATAGCAACGAAAAATCCAACAGCAAGACGCACTCCTTGATAATACCCGCAATTAAAACTAGTATGACAAAGGAAAGCCAAAGTTTTGGAAAACTACATATAAAAAATATATCTCTCAACGAACTGCATACTCTCCGAAAACACATCGATTCAATCAGCCCAGTTGTCATGGAACAATTTCAAGAAACAAATAATAATTGGGTTTTATGGATAATTATAACAACCATAATAATAATATTGATTGGGTATGGAATCTACAAATGCCGAAAGCTTTGGATACGTTCGACGAACTCAAAGAAGAAGAAAGAAGAACAAGAAGAAAAGGTGCCTACTTCAATCCTTTTCCAATCCTTTTCATAGAAGTTCCTGATACATCAAAAGAAGAAGTGCAAGAACAGCTGCCACATCAGCAAAAACGATTTTATAAAAACTTTGTATAACATTCGCGAGGGACAGATTGAAGCCGTACTCCTTGTAACGCGTTTACCCAAATAAACGATTTTTAAAAAGCCTACTGCTGCGTTGATACATGTAATTACAGAAGTATAAGTACTTATTTAAAATAAGTACGATTCCTGGTGTGGATAGGTAGTAGGTATAGTTAGGTACATTTTCGACAAATAATATGGCAAATTTGGGCAAATAGATGGGACTACATTTGTAGTAAGTGGAATTTTTGTTAGAATTTTTCACAAAATGCCCCATCAGGCAAATGATGATTATCTTCCCTTATGGTTAAATTTTCGAAAAAATATAAACAACAATCTCACATAAAACTGCGTTTTGTGAAGGAGAGCAATCTCTTATAGCAGTTAAAGTCAATTTCATAATACATATAACTAAAGAATCTTTCGACTTTAATTAGGTGAAGACAATTTTGCAATAATATTAAACAATGTTTCAATTATTACAAACACTTCTTTAATTTTAAAGGGTACTTTAGTTTGTCTGTTAATCATTTTTTACCCAAAACGAATACATAAGTCGACCCCGTCGACCGCCTTACATAGCCAGGTATTCAACTAAGTTCTAGCTTCCCTCGACGATTCTAGGCTTCATGAGGCTTCAAATTGTAGAAGAAACCAATAATTTCTTTCAATTCTTCACTCCGAACTTTTACAAATGTATCAGTTTTGCAGGAACAAAACAAATTTATAAAAAAGCTGTCGCAAGCGCTTCGAGCCCAGGGACACACTTCCTCTTCGTAGAAATCTCACGATGACCACTACCGGCGCTATAAAACTAATTCTTGTAAGTTTCTTATGTAAAATCAACTGGCCCGGAGTGACAACCCAAGCTACGCAGACCCGCAAACCATGTCGCCAGTTTTCTCAACTTCAGGGCTTGCCTAAAGTCGGCTGTGCTCCATATTTCACAATTTGTGTTTTCATAGTTCCCGTACAATTTTATCTCCTCTTTTCTCGCGCATGTCAGAACCTTCCCTCCTTTCGACGACATTGGTTTGACACCAGACAGACACATTTAATGTTTAAACGGCGATGGTGGCTTGAGGTTCCAAATTATTGTAGTTTTTAATAAAATTTTCTTGACTTTCCTTCGTTTTCAAATCCGACATATTATATGTAACTTCTCCCCCTCGGTAAGTTGCTATTTCCTGTAAAAAAAATTTAGCCTATTTCTTACTATTCCTTTTCGTCTCTTTTCAGATGCCACCATTTTATAAACTGTTAATTGTTTGGCCAATTTTGAACCTTTTTAGTAATGTTCACTTTTTTACCACATTCACATTCTGAGCTTGACTATGTCTAGGAAGGTAAGTTTCATTTTATTGTTCTCTTTCCCTTTGACTCATTTAATACATAAGGTTTCAATTTAAAATATTTTTCTAGCTTTTTTAGTTATTACAAAATGTTACAGTGCTGAAGATGACCCTCTAGGTGGATTGAAACATAATGTATTGTTTAATAAACTGTGTTCGTCGAGCTGAGATTGTAAAATATTACTCTCTTCTCGTCATACCTATTCTTCTACTCCACATCGAGATATGGACCATTTCCTCCGTTCATTTTTTTATTATTTTATAGCTTTTCCTTGCCTATTGTTATATACCTATAAATAGTTTCCAATTATCAAGTGCAATATAAATAATAATTAATTTAAAATAAATTCTCTAGTCAAGAGTATTTGTTATAAGTTTGATAAAATATCTATAGTGCTCAAAGGAGTCTATAATTATACTGCGCGAACATACCGGTGCAGGGCCGTGCAGAGCTCGCACGGGCCCCGGTACTACCATCTCGACGGGCCCCTCTACCGCCAAAGTGCATATTAAATTTATTTTACATACAAAGCGATGTAAGATTCAACAAAGTTCACGTTTTCAAAAATACGTCAAGCAAAAAGTGTTACAAAAATAAAGGAACCATATGGAAATATGAATTTTTATTACGTATACCTACAAAATAAATAACCAAACAGTCTTTATCCTCTATTGCAAATATAAGGAACACATAACATAACGACTTAAGAAATATAAAAGGAACTTAAATTTTAAATTTGATATAACAAATATAAATTTTTCTGCCTCTCAACAACAATAAAACAAAATAAATAAATAAAAAACATAAAAAAATAAATTAAATAAACTTTGGTCTCATTCAAATATTTACGTTCTACTCTCATTACATATTTAAATTTTTTTAATTGAAAAATATTTTTTTATAGAAAAAAAATCTCTTCTTTCCTGGTCGTTCTTGTTTTGGAAATAAATAATCCGGGAATTCGACCAAAAGGTATATATTAATTTTTGTTGAAGGAGTCACTCTTTCACCACCACCTACACAAAACATAACGCACAGGTATATTTTTATTAACTTTTATCATATAAAAATAATCGTGTTATCAAAAACATCCAAAGAATTTTAAATTGTTTATTGATGTAGGTACATCTTTTTGTGATATATTAGAAAACAAATATGTTTTTAAATGTCACTTTTTCTATAAATCTCGCCCTACAAAATAAATGACATTTATATATATTTACTACTTTTATACAGGGTGTAACTAAACTGATGGTCAAAAATGAAACCACGTATTCTTGGAGTCAAAATAAGGGCACTTCTTCATATGTTTTTTTCTCCTACGGGCCATAGTTTTTTTTATACAGAGCGTAGAAGTTTGGAGAAAAATACAGATATTTTTTAGTATTTCTAGAAGTATACGAGATATGTTCTTCAAACTTGGCGTGTCACATGAGCAGATGAGCCGTCAAACTTAAGGTTGACATGAAGCTTCTGAGGCTCCTAGTTGCGGAGATACAGCGTGTTAGTAAAATTAATTAGTTCAGAAAAATATGAATACCCTGTATAATCGCATTTTTTAAATTTGTTTTGAGTGGTGAATAGAATGGTTAACAAAAAGTATCTCTTAGTATTTTTTCATATTCGCAGCCGTTTCTTAATTATTTTTAAAGAACGGCAAAGCTGCAATAAACAATAGTCACTCTAAGAATAAATCTAGCAATCTGTGGATGTCAATTAAACTTTATTTAACAAAATACAAACGCAAAAACAATAATAAAAGAAACGTATTGCTATTAGAAAATTAAATTATTAAATGTTCGAAATGACCGCCGTCTCTTTCAATACGCGCAACTATGCGTTTCCGCATGTTTATTATTGCCATTGGCAATAAGTCCATAGCAAAACTGCATATCAGTCAATTCTTCAAATGAAAATATAATTTTTCAAAATATTGATACTAAGGTGCAAAGTTGGCAGCCAAATGATTCAAATAATGCCAAGTTTAATTGACATCCACAGATTGTTAGATTTGTTCTTAAAGTGACTTTTTTATTGCAGCATTGCCGTTCTTTGAAAATAATTAAAAAACGGCTGAGAATATGAAAAAATACTAAGAGATACTTTTTGTTAACCATTGAATTTACCATTCAAAACAAATTTAAAAAATGCGATTATACAGGGTATTCATATTTTTCTGAACTAATTAATTTTAATAACACCCTGTATCTCCGCAACTGGGGGCCTTACAAGCTTCCTATTAACCTTAAATTTAACAACTCATCCGCTCATGTGACACGCCAAGTTTGAAGAAAATATCTCGTATACTTCTAGAGATACTAAGAAATATGTGTATTTTTCTCTAAATTTCTACGCTCTGTATAAAAAAAACTATGGCCCGTAGGAGAAAAAAATATATGAAGAAGTGCCCTTATTTTGACTCCAAGAATACGTGGTTTCATTTTTGACCATCAGTTTAGTTACACCCTGTATACCTGATGATGGCAAACATGCCGAAACGCGTTGTATAAGCAACACAAACACAAAAAATTAATATATAACTTTTGGTCGAATCCCAGGATTATTTATTTACATTACATATTTAGACTGTGTCTAGGTAGGTTAGGTTACTCGTTCGGCCATGATTTAGAGTAGGTCGACTTTTCGAGCCTTCATATTGGCAAAGTTGTCTACGATTTGGTCAAAATTACTTTTTCGAGTTAAAGAAAATTCTAATGCCAGAGTTCCTAGACTTGTTAACCGTTCTGGGTACCAAGTAGACCTTTTTTTATTCAAGCTAAGGTACTAAATGACCTTTTTCCTTGTGAAACTGTCATTGGAATAGTGCAAAAAACCATGAGAGAAATTATGACATTGGGAAAGAGCTCGAGAGGTATTTTTTTCATGTTATATATTACATATTATTACATACAACGCCGTCAACGCCTCGATGACACTGTTAATAACACGCCGGGCCCCTACGGGGCCCGGGCCTCGGTAATAATTTGTACCGGCCGCACCCCCTATGCACGGCCCTGTATGTAAGCATTCCGGCCTCCTGGTAGGTATAGGCAATGCGCAAGAGTGGGGGTTAGTGGTCCTCGAGTAGGGATAAATATTCCCCGCGAACAAATGAAGAACTCATGATGACTCTCCAATAATTAATATCAAGAGAATATATAAGTACCATGCTATACGAAAAGCATAATATTAATAATCAATAAAGGGTCACTTGGCGCTGGCACTTTGATCTCGGCGACTTAAAGGCCAGACTGGATTGTATACATGAACTGAGTCTTGTTTGTATTTCAGCGGGGACAAGAGTCAAGGGGTAACGGCAGTCGAACTGCCTGCTGGTCGTATTGGGCATATGGTTAAACGTATTCGGTGGTAAGAAATGTGTGTCGCGGAAAGTCGATGTTGCGAAATGGAGAAAGGGGTGAACCCGGCTTACCACCGTAACTCTCCAAGCGGCGTAGCTCCTCCTTTTATTTTGTTTATTAAAATTGCATGCGAATCTCACATACATAATATTCCCCTCTCCTAACCGCTCTCCGCGCCCATATATCTCGCAAAGCGCCCCGGCTTTGGAGTAATGCGCGCTCGCGAGGGTTCTTGCTAAACACCCCCTCTGAGGGCGCCCGCTTTTTACCTCTTGGAATCATTATTGTCGACGAGAACGGTCGTATCAAGACAAATATCGGGGCCGAATTGCCTTAATCTTTCCACCCGGAGCACCTGCTCTCTTCCAAATGCTTCCTCTACGAAACAAGTATTCTTTTATTGCGCCTGAACCAACACATAGAGTGAGGATATTCGGGAAATAACTACCCGCATCTTAGTGCTATATTGTACCTGACCAATTACTCTCATTTTTGTTGGGCTTTTTAGAAAGTGCAAGCCACGTTACTTTGTTCTGTGGATGTACCTAACTCTTGAACAAATGTTTTCTGGGCCCGGAAAACAAGCCGGACGAGTTACACACACTCGGAATCGGTCCTACTGGCGTTAGGAAATATTTTTCCCAAAATTTATGCCGAACCACTGTAATCTCAGAAACTTAGAATCTCAACTGACGACGTAGGTATTCGAAAATCCCCAAGCACGCAAAAAAATGGTATAAGAACAATTTAATTAGTTAGACTGGGTCCGAAGGACATCTGTGATTGATAGCGAGAAAACACAGCGAGGGTGCCACGGAACCACGGCACCAATACATAGTAGCTCCAGGCGCTGCTCAATAGGTGGCGACGCAGTTGCCTTAGGAAATAGTTTTAATTCGGTAATGAGAGATTACATTATAAACATACTTAGAAAGCACATAAAAATTAAGCAGTTTGGGGGGATTTAAAACAGAAGAATATCAGGAAATACTCGTGAAACTCCAGGGCGATTAGATGCGTAGATAAATAATTATTGTTTTTATTAGGTATTTCCTAGTGACCCCAGCGAGTTCACCAAATTCGAACTAAAATCACGTTTGGTTGTAACAATCTAAACGTTCATTATAAACGCGATTTTATATCTCGGTGACATTTTTCAATTTTTTAATAATAGTAATTCGCTTGCTGAGCATACCAGAAGTGCCGGGACTTGGCTTTGTTGTTTCACGGACTTCTAGCCGCCTTTTTGCGGGATATATAATTTGCCGTAACAAGCCGTAAATATCTGATACATAGGGATCCACTATTTAATACATCTCATTCCATCCCGAGATTACATTACGGGTAAGTTCAACTGTGAATATTTTATTCTTGGAGCTGTTTTTTTACACAGTGTTTTCTTTATAGAGCACCTATTCCAACGGTTTTGGTGCCGGAATTTCACGAGAATTCAAGGACACTTGTTGATAAAAACCCATTTTGGTTTTAACTCCCAAATTAATTTATAGGTTTAGCCTATGAGTGTAACTAAAATAGGTTTTCTATTTTAGGGTTTTTATTTCCCGGTCTATAAGTTCTTAATTACGGCCTACGAATTTTTCTTGTTTGGATTTGAGTTTGGAGCGTGGCCTTGACGATTCACTAACAGCGAAGACCTGGCGATTTTCTTCTTGGAGCGCACATTGTCCTTGACTGTTCTAAGAGGGGTTTGAAGAACCTTCGCCCAGAAACATCGCAGTTTTGAAGACTCAACTTGCAGCTAAGTTTTGAATGTTTACTTTTTTACATTTATCGTGCCTGGACTAGTAAAACTAATTTGATTTACGTGTACAATCGAAAGCGTAGGCTGCTACTGCTTACTTTCCTTTTATTATTGCGTATATTATGTCGTGTCAACTCTTGCGGGGTTGTGATTAGCTATTGCAACGTCCTGACTATTATTATTGTCTTTTTTTTTGTGAACTGAACGTGTACACGCTCGGGGGTTTATGATACTATACGCTTGTTTTACTATACAGCACGTACCATTTTAATTATTAATATAGCTGGTGAATCTGAAAGGCATAGCTTTAAAGTTATGACTAGTAACTATTGTTTATAACCTTGAGAGTATTTAGTGCCATTGGAGTAAATCTTATTGATATTTTTGAATTCAGTTTTTATTTACCTACGAAGGATTTTCCTAGTTTGGACTTAAAAGAAATTGTGTGAGGTGTAGAGCGCACAAACTAGGTGGCGCCTATTATTAAAAAAATCTTTTATTTCCCACTCCCGTTACCACTGTTAGCTGGCGGCCGCTCGATACTCACCAACCAAGAATTGAGGTAGGTAATTTGACTTTACCTTGGATTTATTTTTCTTACCATCGCGTTACGCTTTGAAGGTAACAAGGTTTTGAAACTCTCAACAGTTATTCGTTCTTTGCTTAGAATTAACTTTAGTCTGATGCAAGTGGCAAAAATTTTAAAACTTCTATAGAGGTTCAAACTATAACAACTACAAACAAAAAGAAACTATAAGTAACTACATAAATATGTACTTATAATAACGTTTAGCTTGAATATTTTGTTTCCCTCTAACGAGGAGATAGAAAATGCTATTTTGTCTCTTAAAATTTGTGATTCATAAATATGGTGCAAGCTCTGTTAGAGTGTGGACTAAAAATTGACAAATCCAAAGACTGCTGAATTTATTCAAATAGTTGTCTGGTGGTGGTAAATTGTAAACGTTTGTACGATTATTATGGACCTTTTACGGAAAACTTTTGTTCCGCTAATAAAAATACGTATACGCATACATTGTAGTCAAAAGATAATTATTAATTAACTTTGTAGAAATTTTCTTAGTTTTTCATAATAAGCGGACATTTTTGTAAGACAATATATTTTAATTCAAATTAATTCTGGAAATGAATGTGAGATTCCCATTAGCAAGCATATAAGGCAACGATAGTATTAACCCTCACTGTAAAGTCTGTAAATACACAATTTATGTTGAAAAAACAACAATCAATAGATATGTCTTCCACTAATTGAAAATTAAAGACCCTCACTAGTTAACATGAATGCTAATAGGTTATTCGAAGTGTTCACGCACGAACTACCAAGAAGGAAGAATTGCAACTTCTAGGATTATGGCTGTAACATAAAGAAGAAAGAACATTTTTTATAAATCGAATGGTCTGAGGTTTTGCAAAATACACAACGCCTTTGAATATTATTATTGCACTCAAAGCACAGTCATGACCTGCAACGAGCGATGACCCTTTTGGACGGCGCATTTGATCGTTTTGGTACGATTTTTTATAATATTAATTTCGGAGACAAGTGGTAGTCGAAGCTAGCGTCTCATATGCCGTATACATTGTTTATGTAAAAAAACTTTTTAATGAGGAAACCTTAGGCATTGTCTTTGAACCAGGATGTACTTCAAAAAGGTTCAAATTTTTAAGCGCAACGGTGTTTTCAGAAAATATATCGATTAACTTTCTCAAATGAACGGGATCTTAGTTACTCAAGCGGCAGTGCATATCCGATTCGAATAAAATGAAAGTTTGCCAACATTCTTTTAGTGCATTGTAAGCGACATTGTAATTAGTAGCGGTAATTTAAAAAAAAACTTAAACTCTCCGTTGAATCTCATTAATTTTATTTCAGAAATCCTATTTCTTAGTAATTGATCCTGGCTAGAATTAGGATTAGGCGTATTTTTGTTAAATATTTGAACGTAAGTGTATTTTTTATTTATCTAACTCTGAATGAATTTTATCTTGTGCTTCAAACTCTTTATAAAGAATTAAAAGAATTCGTAAATATCGTTTATTATTTTGTAGGTTTCTTGAAATTTACAATGAAAGGTGCTATCTATTAAGGAGGATTTTGCAATATCTAATAATTCATTTATACGGTTGACATCGACTAATCTGAGATGCCGGCCTTTCTAATTTTATCTGAGTTGGTCATATTGAGCACTATAAGCGCAAATCGAGGTGCAAATTGAATTTAAATAAAGCGGGATGGCGGTTGGCGAGAGCTAGAAACATTTCAAGTACTGTGCTGCGGTACTTATCCATACAAAACTGCACGTCAGACGTCGTATTAGGAAGTCGCGGATAGCGGGCACATACAGTGTGAATACGACCAGGTCTCCAGTGTCTTTAGACACTGCCCTTGATTTAACTTTACTTTGAGCAACAACACTATGGAAACGCCAGTAGATAAGCTATTAGTTTGGCCTCATCATTACCATGCTAATCGCTATCAAGAAAATATTTGGCCGAAATCTAACCCTAACCTCACTCTTTCAGTCCAAGTATATGCTGTGCTACGCGGAGTCGCGGACAATCTCGATGAACTGTTACCGCAGGTCTCCGAACCTGACTCCAATGGGCTTCTACTTTTGGGGGTAATAAACAATGGGGTCTACAAAAACAGGCCCAATAATTTAATTGACCTTTGCCAATGGATACTTGAAGCCTGCCAAGATATTTCAATAGAATAATTAACAAGGGTATAGTTATCAATGAAATAAAAGGAGTTGAAAGGTGATCTAATAGAGTGCATAAAAGTCTGAGAAACGTTAGGTACATTTTTGTTGTTGAGTTATGTGTTTCCGAATATGTTATATTGTTAAATTTGCGTGCTCCCCGCTGTAATTTTTGTTAAAAACGATAAGATCGATTAAATCTTAACACCTTCAGCACTTTTTCATTTTTAACCATGTTCCAAGGCAAACTTGATATCTGATGCGATAAACTGCTTGGCTTGGGCGGCAGTTTTTGCTGAATTGAAATCTTTATAAAAAGAAAAGCGATCTTTTCCTTTTCATGAAATTTGTTATACAGGGGTTTGAAGTAATGCCGAATGACGCCATGGAGTCAGATTTCTAATAAAAAATCGACCATTTAAAAAAATAATAGCTAGCCATGGAATAATCACCCTATCGAAATAAGTGTCTGTGAGATATCTTTCCTTAGGCCGAATTTTTCTCGGTTATTAGATATAGATTTTTGGCTCGGCTCGGCTTTTCCCAGGATCATAATAGTTCAATACTTGTTTTTTTCCTTAATGATTTAAAATATATAAACTAGCAGCATAAAAGTACACACAAAAATACACAGCCAAAAAAATTGCTACTAAATAAAGTATTATGAATTTATTTTCGAAGCACGGTTGTAAAGCGCCTGGGAGCACTTGTGATGTCTCCTGCTGGATCCAATGTACAGGTCAGTGCATTTGACCATCACTCACTCAATGTGGTTTTATATTTCATGTCCATTTGGAATAATAAAATGCAACCAGAAAATCATTAAAAAAATGTCGCCGAATCTAAAAATGTCGTCAGATAAATACTTAAAAATTTCGCCGGATATAAAAACGTCGCCAGAAATTAGCTAAAAAAATACACAATACACAATAGACCCAATACTTTTAAAAGTAACCTAGTAATTCCGAGATTTCGCCCAAAAAAACTAGCGGAAGCCGGATTCTTTTATACAAATTTTGAGGATGCCGATCAGTGTCCCGAGATACTGTTTCATCGTTTCATCGAAGGTTATAAATGTCAAATCAAAGATAATCCTCTGCGAGATCGCACAAGATGGAGTCCCAACGGTCCTTTTATATTAAATATATTGATGATACATCGATACAAGAAATTCTAACCACATTCGAATTTCTTCCAAATGCCGCGGTAGAGGACGAGCATTTTACCTGTTAGAAAAATGCGAATAAATGCAGTGTTTTATGTAAAAAAATTTACGAGAAAAATATAGAAATTTTTGCTAGTGCCCTGTGGGCATCTAGTGTTTTGTATGAAGTGTTCACCTTCGATAGAGGATGCCCGTTGTGTCGAAAAATTGTAATAAATAAAATTCAAGCTTAACTTCCATAACGTCATCCTATAGTTGTGAATTTAGAACACATTAAAACAATACCTGCATAATATTGCCTGTTTGATTTAAGATATGAATTCCCATTCTAATTTTTTTATTTTGCTTGAGTAGTGGAGGTTGTTGTGTCTAAGGTGTCACAAAGAACTCCTTTATTATTCATATTTAACCTGTAACACGATAGTACGGTAAATGCTGGTGCCCAATATTAAATTCTTATATACTTGCCTTTTTATATTATACATTCGATTATAAGTACTTGTATTTGTATGTATTTTATTTAATCAAAAAATAACTATTATATTTTTTGTATATTATTTAATAAATGTTATATCCGACCTCAAGCATCACCTTGATCATAACCTTGTTTTTACCCTTGATTCTGTTTACTGTTGGATATTATGTTCTCATTCTCTATTGTTCAAAATGCTTACTACAAAGATATCATTTTCCATTGTATAATGTTCTAGAATGATTACTAGAACATATCATATTCCTTTTGAGTATTGTTAAAACTTGCTTACTGCAAGAATTGCATAATTTGATCTTCCCTTTGTCTTTATATTCTTTTCCCATGAGAACCACAACACCTCAGCATAACAGATCTGTATAAATAGGACCTAGTAAAGTAAGAGTGCTAATTCTAGTCTTGTCTGTAGTCTAAGCCGAAACTCTGTAACTCGCGTTACTCAAATAAAAGTTTTTTAAAAAGTCTTCGTCTTCACGTCGCCCGTAACAATTTGGTGTCAGAAGTGGGATCCTCGATAAAAGGGTCTTCAACGAGGGAGATCCGGAGGCACTTAGAAGGACAGTCTCCTCGGGGGTCACCACACCACTACGATTGGAGCCAGCTGAAAAGGGTCTTCGACAGGGAGATCCGGAGGCACTAAGAAGGACAGTCTCCTGAGGCCAGCATCCAGCAACAACAGCAGCATCAAAGACATCCAGCGAGCATGAAGTTACTTCTACTGTAAGTGAAAAACCTGAAGTGAATTTTATTTGTGTTTTTTTTTTAACTTTCTACGTTGCTATTATTGAACTTTCTACGTTATAACGATATTACCTTTTCATTTCAACATGCCGGATAACGAAGCTATAAACTCTAATGTAAACAATGAAGCAAACGCTTCAAATAACGGCGAAGTACCATTTAAATTAAGCGAAATATTTTCTATCATCCCTGAATACGATGGGGATCAAATCAATTTAAATACTTTTATTATTGCATGTGATAGGGCCATGCAAATGACTGTCGGCGACCAAGCCATTTTACTTGTTATAAAAATTAAAAATCAATTAAAGGGACGTGCAGCCCAACTCATTAATTCAAGAGACTTGAGTACCTGGAGGGAAATCAAACAATTACTTAACGTTCATTTCGGAGATCCTCGCGATCTAACTTCATTAATTCAAGATTTACAAAGAATGTGTCAATCCCAAAATGAAAATGCTTTGACTTTTGTAGGCAGAGTTCAAACTCACTGCTCAAAAATGTATGCCGCAATAGGAAAACAAAGCCTTCTCACTAGGGAACAAAAAGAATCGCAAGCTACATTAATCGATAGCATGTGTCTAAATACAGTTTTGACAGGTTTAGAACCAAGAATAGGGCAACTAATTCGTGCTAGCAATCCACCAAACATGATGGATGCTATAGCTTTAATTAAGAGAGAATTGCAACTTTCTTATTTTGAAAATCAAAAATTTCAGAGGCAAAATCGTGTACCAGTCTTCAATAATAATGTCAAAAGTACCAGTAATAATTTTCCAAAATTTTGTAATTATTGCAAAAGAAATGGACATACTATCAATGAATGTCGAACAAAAAATCAAAATAATTATTACAGAAATGGTCCAAATCCTTCTAGCTTCTCTAACAATTTCCAAAATAACTCCCAAAGAAATAATTTCTCCCAAAATAGGTTCCATCAAAGACCATCTTTTCCTCAGCAAAATAATTTTCCAACTCCTTCTTTCCAACCTAGGAACCACCCTCAAAACTTCCAACCAAGAAATCAACCTCCTAGAAATTTTTCTAATAATATCCCTAGGAACAATTTCCCAAGAACTTTTAATAATAATTCATGTTTCCAGCTTTCTAATCAAAATTTTACTCCTAGATTCCCAAATTCAAATCCAAATAACCAAAATAGAACTCCCCAACAACATTATCTGGGCCAAAGCGAAAATTTTCAATTAACAGCCTCGGACCAGAATCCTATTCCGAATTTCAAGAATCTTGGTATGACCAATACGGACCAAACGTTTGCATAAATACCGTTGACAATAGTAACTTATATTATATTAAAGATAATACCGATAAGTACAAAATTTTAATTGACACAGGAGCTGGTATTTCAATTTTCAAACCAGAAACTGTTCAGCAATTTTTAAATCGATGTCCAGAAAATTTTCAAATTAAAGGTATTTCTGGCCAATCAATTCCTATTACTGAAGCGGTATTTGTTTCTTTTACGGGTCCTCTTTCTCCCCATAAAGTTTATATTTGCGATCTAGATATAGGATTCGACGGAATTTTAGGCGCTGACTTTTTAGAAAGGTACGGTGCAGTAGTAGATTTTAGGAATAAACAATTAATTACGTACTATAAGGTACACGAATTAATTAAAGACGGAGATGAATTAAACGAGTTAACGAATAATAATGATAATAATAATCGAGTCGATTATAAAAGACAAGTTAATGTTGACGAAAGGTACGACAGCCTCCATATAAACGCTTATAAACGAAATAATAATAATAATAATGATTATACGGAAAATATAAATAATTTTGAAAGCGAAAATACGAGTTATAATATAAATAAGGTTACGATAGAACCGCGTTGCGAAAAAATATGCAAGTTTCATACGAATAGATATACGAATAAAGAAATGATTTTATGCGCACAACGAGTAGAAAAGGTATACGTGCCAAATGCTACAGTAAAAATAAACGAAGACGGTAATTTTTATACGACAATATTAAACGCTAATGCCATAACAAAGGATATTTGTTTCGAAGAATTTGAATTTGAGCCTTACAGTAAAGAAACGAACGCTAGTACTAATATTATTTGTAATTTTAATAAAACGAAAAGCAGAGTAGAAGAAATAAAAAAATCATTAAGGCTAGAACATTTAAACGAAGAAGAAAAAGAATTAATTACTAATTTATGCTTGAATTTTGAAGATATATTTTACTTTGACGGAGATTTCTTAAGTTTTACTAATGAAATAAAACATACTATCAATACAGGCGACGCTAAGCCAATTTTTACTAAATCTTATCGATATCCACAAGTTCACAAGGAAGAAGTAAAAACACAAATTAATAAAATGCTTTCTCAAGGAATAATTAGACCTTCTGTTTCACCATGGTCGTCCCCAGTATGGGTCGTTCCAAAAAAATTAGACGCTTCAGGCAAACAAAAATGGAGAATCGTAATTGATTATCGGAAATTAAATGAATTAACAGTTAATGACAGGTATCCACTGCCTAATATTTCAGATATATTAGATCAGTTGGGTAATTGCCATTATTTTACTACTTTAGATTTGGCTTCTGGTTTTCAACAAATTGAGATGAATCCAGAAGACATTTCTAAAACTGCTTTTTCCGTTGAAAATGGTCATTCTGAATATTTACGTATGCCCTTTGGCCTTCGTAATGCGCCCTCAACTTTTCAGAGGGTTATGGATAATATACTAATGGGGATACAAAACGAAAAGTGCTTAGTTTACATGGACGACATTATTATTTATTCTTCCACAATTAATGAGCATATCTCTCGTATTACTGAAGTTTTTCAAAGATTAAGAAATTCGAATCTAAAAATACAGCCAGATAAGTGTGAATTCTTACGAAAAGAAGTAATTTATTTAGGACATGTTATTACACCTGAAGGGGTTAAACCAAATCCACAAAAGGTACAAGCTGTTATCGATTTTCCTCAACCTGCCAATACTAAACAAATTAAATTATTCCAAATTTCGCAAAAATGACAAAGCCTTTAACTCGACTTTTAAGAAAAGACGTACCATTTATTTTTGATAAAGATTGTCGTGAATCTTTCGAACAACTTAAAAATGCATTAATAACTTCACCAATTCTAATATATCCTAATTTTGAAAAAGAATTTGTTTTAACTACAGATGCAAGCGCTTTTGCTGTAGGCGCGGTACTTTCGCAAGGACCTGTTGGAAATGATCTTCCCATAGCATACTATTCAAGAACCTTAAGTCCAGCAGAAATGAAATATAGCGTTATAGAGAAAGAACTTTTGGCAATAATTGCTGGCGTGAAAAACTATAGACCTTATCTTTTCGGACGAAAATTCTTATTGGTTACAGATCATAGACCTTTAACCTGGCTTTTCTCAATAAAAGATCCCGGTAGTCGTTTAGCACGTTGGCGACTTAAATTAGAAGAATATAATTATCAAATAATTTACAAACCTGGAAAAATTAATCGAAATGCCGACGCTTTATCTCGAATCAAAATCAATCATATAAAAGAAGCTGTTTCCTTTCATACTTCCCTAGACGAACCATCTACTTCCCATGATAATCCTCAAGACATTGACCCGCCTATTGACAATAATGAGACTGACGAAATTGCTATAATCTGTAATGAATTTGACAGATTTTTTTATCTATACAAGACGACTTCAATGATCGACTATTCTAAAATCCAATACACAAATAATCAACTTTTAGACAAAACACACAAAGACATTGTACTAATTTTTCAACAAGACAAATTAACAGACCTTCACGAAAAAGTTATTGATGATTTACTTGAGCTAAATCCTGATTTTAACTATAATAAAGCAAATGTTCTTTCCAATCAAACCGTAGCTAAAAGAAAATATTATATAATTCCTGTTCCTTTTAATTTTGAAACCGCAATACAAGTACTCTTCATATCTCTTTATTACAGTAAAGATATATTCGAAGAAAATAAAACTTATTACATTGAAAACAATCCAGATTTTCCAATTTTAGAAATGTTTAATTTTTTGTTCTCAGACAAAAACTTTCAATTAACAATTTGTCAGAACATTGTGACTATACCAGACGAAGACCAAATACCTATAATAATAGATCAATTTCATTCAGGCAAGACAAACTAACATCGAGGAATAAACGAAACAATTAGACGCATCAAACAAAAATATAATTGGACAGGACTAACTAAAGACGTTGAAACATTTATTCGGCAGTGCGAAATCTGCCAAAAGACAAAAATTTGTAGACAAAACTTGGAAAGTCCCTTAGTCATTACCGAAACTCCTAAAACTCCTTTCGAAAGAATAAATATTGACATTCTAGAAATCCCAGTAAAAAATAATATCCTTACCATAAGAGACGAACTAACAAAATTTACCCAAGCTTACGCACTTCCTAATAAAACAGCGAGATCTGTAGTAGACGCTCTTTTACTCTATTTTCAACATTTTGGAACTCCTTTAAGAATCCATTGCGATGTAGGTAAAGAATTTAATAATCAATTAATGAAAGATCTTTGTAAATTATACAATATAAAATTAACTTTCTCTAGTGTTAGTCATCCGCAATCAAATGGCTTCTTAGAAAGATTTCATGCCACCTTAACTGAAATGATACGCGCGTGTAGTACAGAAAATCCTAACGAACACCCATTTCAAATGCTTCCTTACGCTTGTATAGCATATAACAATTCTATAAATAAAACACACGGCTTTACTCCTTACGAATTGCCATTCGGTCACACCTCGTCTCGACCTCCAGAAGTTTTGTATAATCAGCAAGAATTAATCTCTAAGTACGTTCGCGATTTAAACAATAAAATAAAGCATTATTATGAAGTGGCAAGAAAGCGTACGGATATGCGCAAACAAAAGGCGAAACAGCGATTTGATACACACGTTTCGGAGCAGCGACAATTTCGCGTAGGAGAAAAGGTTTATGTCAAGGAGTCCCAAATAAAAAATAAACTAGCTAACAAATTTAATGGACCCTATAAAATTAAAGAAATTTATACGAATTCAGCTTTGCTACATAACCCAATTACTAACCAAACTACAAAAATGAATTTTGATATGCTAAAGAAATGTCACGAATTACAGGAAGAAGAACTAACGGTTAAAGAATTCTTTTATACTCTAGATCGAAAAATCCCTATTGAAAATAATAACGTTTCCATTGAACTGGGCTATTTATTTGATACCCTTGAAAATATTTCATTAGCTCACTGTGGATCTAAAGATTTAGAAATGAATGCAGGGATTGCAAAAGAATTTAAGAATAAATTTGGACACGTAGATGAACTAAAAAATCAAAATAAGTCAATTGGTGAACTAGCAGTACTTCAACTTCCGACAAGAAATATTTATTATTTAATAACTAAAGAATTTTTCTCTTATAAACCAACTTATGCTAATTTATTTAATTGCTTAAAGGAATTACGAACAATTTGTCTCGAGAGCACTAATGAAAAAGATAAAATTATAGCTATACCCAAGTTAGCTTGTGGATTAGACAAATTAGATTGGGACACAGTTCTCCCTATTATCAAATATATTTTCAAAAATACTGATATTAAAATAATTTGTTATATTGAACCAAGTTCCTAATTCTGAAACTTCGTTACAGATTTTCTTTGTTCGCTACCGCTATGGCACAATATACACTGCGACCAATTAATAACACCATAGGCGTGTTCTATCAAGAGCAATCCGGACTCAAAATTTCTGATGACAAGTGGAGTTTATTGGTTTTTTAGAATTTTAGAAAATATGCAACGAAAAGACGTACGAATGGCCGCCTTTCTAAGCGAAGTTAAGTCACATCTCACTTTACTAAATCAACTTTCCGAAAACATTGCGCTCAAATTTGAAGAATTAGCTATTGATGTAAGATTAATGGTTTAGGGTCAGTTTGGAAATTTATTACCGGAAATTTAGACGCTTCAGACGGACAGTATTATAACGATTGTATCGACAAAATTAACAGAGACGAACACGAATTAGAAAAATTAATGAAAAAACAAATTTTAGTAACTACTTCAGTTATCAAAAATTTTAATGACTCTATCAACAAATTACAAATTGATGAAATTACTTTTAATAATGACATAAAACAAATTGAAAATTACATTTATAACATTTCTGATAATTTTAATTATTACACTGCAAAATTACAACTTTTAGAGATGACCGAAAGACTCCTAGAATCCTATACCTTTATCGAAAGCAATTTAAATGACATTCTAAACTCTATTACTTTTGCAAAGCTACGCATCATTCACACGTCAGTTATAACTCCTGAAGACCTGGTTCATGATTTGCAAATAATCGCTCAAACTTTAAACAGAAATAATTTGCCCTTAACTCCTCAACTTCTAAATGTTGCAACTTATCTTGATTTTATAGAACTAAAGGTTTTTCAAACAGAAAATAGGCTTGTTTTTATATTAGACATTCCTTTAGTAGAACCTCAATGGAATACTCTTTATAGAATTTATCCTATTCCAATTTTCGACAATAAAACTGGATTTTATCACATGGTACCCACTGATACTAAATTTGTGGCAAAAAGCGATGACCCAACTCTCTATGTAATTCTCTATGATATAAAAAATTGTAAAGAACTAGCATTTGATTTAATAATGTGCAAAGATTTATATCCTACTCCTATTGACTCACATTCAAGATGTGAAGCTCAATTATTAGAGGTAAAAACCCATTTACCTAATACTTTTGACATAGTCACAATTTCAATTGAAAGTTACAATGTACAATTGATTCAAGAGAATCAATGGTTAATAATTTTAAGTGAAATATTTCCTATAACTATTAAGTGTAAAAATCAAAATCATAATCCTATAATGCTAGACAAAACTTCAATTTTAACGTTAAAATCCGAATGCATTGCCTATATTGGAAGTACTAAAGTTCAAACGAAAAATTTTAATAAATCTAATCAAACCTATAAATTTCACCCAATTAATATACCATTTGAATGTTGCAAAGAAACTCCAAATAAACTAAAATATCCTGACTTAAAACCTTTACAACTAAACAAATTTAATTATGACGATTTAAATGTCGCAAAGCATAAATTAGACGAATATGCAAAGGATCTTGATAATATTATGAACGAACCAACTGTAAATAAGTATACGCCAATATTAACATATCTATCCATTACTTTAATCATACTTTTAATTATTGTGTACTTTTATTTTAAATGTAAAAAGTCTAGGAACATTAAAATAGACATTATTACTACTAATAACGGAGACGATCCTCCACAACCTCCTAGAACTCGAAATCGCGTTTTTCAAAATTTAAGAAAATTTGTTACTGTCAAAAGAAGACCTTCGTATAGATTGGACGAACCTCGCGAAGAAGAAGAAATTGAACTAAATTCTAATACTAAAACATATGCCTAATTAAATGTCAAAATTTGTTAACACAAATTTTTAATATAAGGGGGAAGGTGTTATATCCGACCTCAAGCATCACCTTGATCATAACCTTGTTTTTACCCTTGATTCTGTTTACTGTTGGATATTATGTTCTCATTCTCTATTGTTCAAAATGCTTACTACAAAGATATCATTTTCCATTGTATATTGTTCTAGAATGATTACTAGAACATATCATATTCCTTTTGAGTATTGTTAACCTAACCACAACACCTCAGCAGAACAGATCTGTATAAATAGGACCTAGTAAAGTAAGAGTTCTAATTCTAGTCTTGTCTGTAGTCTAAGCCGAAACTCTGTAACTCGCGTTACTCAAATAAAAGTTTTTTGAAGTCTTCTTCTTCACGTCGCCCGTAATATAAATGACATTTATACTACCAAACAAATAAGTTTGAGTCAACGTAATCCTATAGGCTAATAAAATAATATCTCGTTTGTCATATTAAAATGAAAATAAGACGGTGGGGTAGGACTGGTGAGAGTATATTATTATGTTCTTAAAATGCTGACAGTACAGCGCGCGCGGATATTTGCAACGAATACGTTATAGATATATGCATATTTGAGATAGATCTAGATATCCACCCTGTCCAAAAGCTTCTTTATCTTCAAATAATATAGGTATACCTACTCAACACATAATAATTTATCTGAACTAGTTCAGTTCAGCAGTAGCTACCGAGTTTCTTACCCGATAGAAGCACGGTTCGTTAATGATTATGGGGTGAACCGTGTGTCATATTGTTTTAAATAGACTTTATAACATAAACAAAACTCCATAATTCCACCAAAATTGTATGATCCAAAAACATGCTATGGAATTTGGGGAAATAGGTCAATTGTTATTTATAGCATAAGTATTTGACATTAAACAAGACCTTACAGTGTAATAGAACATATAGTTGTTATAAGTATAGCGACATCCAGCGATCGATGCTCAAAATGTTGTATATGACATCCTTTGTCTGTAACCGTTTGATAAAATTAAAATTAACTTCTTGCATAATGTTTGCACTGAATACATTCTGACTCATCCTGTATACACCACGCTACTTAGCCCAACATCTATACCTACCCATACATATATTATAATGTGGTATCAAAGCACTAATATAAGTATTATCGTCCTATTTATAGTTCAAATCCAGACTATAATCCGAAGCCAGAATATGTTCTCATTCGACAAATAATCTATTTCGAAACTTCCATATTAAACTGTAATAACAATACGAGTAGGAGACCAGGAGATGTAGGTGTGAGGTTAGGCTTAAAATAGCTGGAAACCAATAAATATCCCTAAAAGCAAATAATGATTGTGTTGGGTGGAAGGTCCTTTTGTGATTGGCAGACCAACTAGTTCAAAAAAACTTTGACATCAAATTGATTTTTGAGAGGTATAATAAGTTCCCAAAGAACACCTTAATTATTCGTATTCAATATACGACAGGATGGTATTGTAAATACTTGGGATCCAGTAGGTATGAATTTTTCATTTATTTTTATGTATTCACATTTTTTAAATACTTATTTTTGCGTATTTTAATCAATACATTTTATTAAATACAATAAGTATTATTTTTACACTGTAAATTATTCAATTGCACTCACTAGATAATAATAATTATGAGTTCCAGTGGCGTCCCGGGGGGCAGTCATTCGAACATTATTGGCAAAAAAAGTACAACACTGACTTGTTGACTTATTTTTTTTCGTATTAAGCAGCAATAATACAATTTTGTTGACTTGATATTTTCTCGTATATCTTACTTCGTTTTCTAGCAAAAAATAAAAACTTATTTATTGCATGTCTAAAAATTTTTAAAATAAAGTCAAATTAGCTTTGGTCGTTGAGAGGAAATGTTGCTTTGTTGTTATGAACCTAATGGTTTTGACTTTCCGAGACAGTTTGATATTATTATTCCTCTCGTCAAAAGGTAGATTTTTTTTTTACATTTTTGACATTTTTATATTTATATTCCCTGCCTAGGCCTCTAGGTCTCCTTATTGTGTTGGCCGCTACTAAGTTATGTGATCGTTGATGGAATGTGAATTGAAAGGTAGTTTTGCAAATTTGGGGATGCGCCAACCAACGAACCAAAATTGTGTGTATTATGAAGTAATTCTTGGTATCATTGTTACAAACCAAGCTCCTAAATTTTCTTTGGTGTTGACCTTTAGTAAGAAGGTATGTGATCTAGATGGAATGTGAATTGAAAGAAACGGTACGATTCAGGCAATTTGAACCAATAATACTCCTCCATCCTAGAAAATACCATAGTGGTAATCAGCTCTCTCATAATATCGAACACACTTGTAAATTCAGACATTTTACTCGTTATAATAGTCCAAGAGCCAGCGACAAAAAAGTGCAAGAGTTTGGAAAGGCTGATACCTTCAGATAAGACAGTATTTTGGTCATGGACAGCGACGGTACAGTCAGCAAGCCAGGTAGCGGGACACCTGGCGCTGGCGCGCTTGGAGAGGTGTAATTTTAATTAGTTCCTCCAAAGTGTTTTGGAAAAGCTAAAAATTCGCAAATAGACAGTCGATGCAATACAAAACCCGAGACAAATGGTCAGACAGCTGTCTAATCGAACGCGTGAAGTGAGCATTGCTCGAAACGTGTCGAAAAAATAATGTTCCTGCAAATGATTTGGAAAAGCTGAAATTCGGGTATATATTAATACAGTTTTGTTTGCACTTTTATTTACTTATTTTACAGCTGAATGAAATCTCGATAATTTTGCAGCTTCATACCGTAAAAAATAAGAAAAAACATTTATTTATTAATGAACGGTAAATTTCACATTTTGTGAAATTGGCGCCAAGAATGCTGAAGAAAAAAATCACTTGTGGAAATACGTTCGTCCGCGCCACGTGGCGAAAAGACCATAGAGAAATCGAGTGCTATCTGTGTTTTTTGTCTGAAGAAAGGGGTTACTATATTGAAATTTACAGAAAATACACTTGCAAAGTGCCAATCAGTTTTGAAAATTCGTAAAGACAATAATTTATCGTTTAACAATGTTGTTTTGACGTTGATTCCGAACAATATTCAAGGTTATCATGTGCCGTGCTATCGAAAATATACAGCTTTGGGGAAGAAATTCCGAGAAGCCTTGCGTGAAGAAACCACTGTTGAAACGAGGTAAGTCAACATCAATGTAAATAATCGATAGAATATTTTTATTATTTTATTTTTATTATATTTTCATTTATTTCTGTAAATCATGTGATAAGACATTTTTTTCTGTGCAGTACTCAATATTGTTATTTCGAAAATTCCAATTGATATTACAAAAATATGACTAATTTATTAAACGGTTTTATTTAGCTTCATTCAGTATATTTGTATGTTTGTTTGTTTCAAATCTTGCGACGGCTTTTTCAACTACTTTCCGATGAGCTAGAGACTTGAAATTTGCTAGGTATATAGAGTTCCGGTGACAATACAATTTAATATTTTTTTATTACAAAAAAAAATCAAAATGGCGGATCCAAAATACTAAAAACTAGAAAATAAAAATAGGTAAAAAACTTTTAAGTTAAACGGTTTTATTTTAAATCATCAGCTGCATGTACGAAAAACTAAAAAATAAAATGAGGACACAAACTTTAACAGACTAAAATAAAAACGTGGGGCGCATTTGCCTTTTTTATGGCTTTGAAACACATTTTTCTCGATAATTTTGCAGCTTCATACCGTAAAAAATAAGAAAAAAACATTTATTTATTAATGAACGGTAAATTTCACATTTTGTGAAATTGGCGCCAAGAATGCTGAAGAAAAAAATCACTTGTGGAAATACGTTCGTCCGCGCCACGTGGCGAAAAGACCATAGAGAAATCGAGTGCTATCTGTGTTTTTTGTCTGAAGAAAGGGGTTACTATATTGAAATTTACAGAAAATACACTTGCAAAGTGCCAATCAGTTTTGAAAATTCGTAAAGACAATAATTTATCGTTTAACAATGTTGTTTTGACGTTGATTCCGAACAATATTCAAGGTTATCATGTGCCGTGCTATCGAAAATATACAGCTTTGGGGAAGAAATTCCGAGAAGCCTTGCGTGAAGAAACCACTGTTGAAACGAGGTAAGTCAACATCAATGTAAATAATCGATAGAATATTTTTATTATTTTATTTTTATTATATTTTCATTTATTTCTGTAAATCATGTGATAAGACATTTTTTTCTGTGCAGTACTCAATATTGTTATTTCGAAAATTCCAATTGATATTACAAAAATATGACTAATTTATTAAACGGTTTTATTTAGCTTCATTCAGTATATTTGTATGTTTGTTTGTTTCAAATCTTGCGACGGCTTTTTCAACTACTTTCCGATGAGCTAGAGACTTGAAATTTGCTAGGTATATAGAGTTCCGGTGACAATACAATTTAATATTTTTTTATTACAAAAAAAATCAAAATGGCGGATCCAAAATACTAAAAACTAGAAAATAAAAATAGGTAAAAAACTTTTAAGTTAAACGGTTTTATTTTAAATCATCAGCTGCATGTACGAAAAACTAAAAAATAAAATGAGGACACAAACTTTAACAGACTAAAATAAAAACGTGGGGCGCATTTGCATTTTTTATGGCTTTGAAACACATTTTTCTCGATAATTTTGCAGCTTCATACCGTAAAAAATAAGAAAAAAACATTTATTTATTAATGAACGGTAAATTTCACATTTTGTGAAATTGGCGCCAAGAATGCTGAAGAAAAAAATCACTTGTGGAAATACGTTCGTCCGCGCCACGTGGCGAAAAGACCATAGAGAAATCGAGTGCTATCTGTATTTTTTGTCTGAAGAAAGGGGTTACTATATTGAAATTTACAGAAAATACACTTGCAAAGTGCCAATCAGTTTTGAAAATTCGTAAAGACAATAATTTATCGTTTAACAATGTTGTTTTGACGTTGATTCCGAACAATATTCAAGGTTATCATGTGCCGTGCTATCGAAAATATACAGCTTTGGGGAAGAAATTCCGAGAAGCCTTGCGTGAAGAAACCACTGTTGAAACGAGGTAAGTCAACATCAATGTAAATAATCGATAGAATATTTTTATTATTTTATTTTTATTATATTTTCATTTATTTCTGTAAATCATGTGATAAGACATTTTTTTCTGTGCAGTACTCAATATTGTTATTTCGAAAATTCCAATTGATATTACAAAAATATGACTAATTTATTAAACGGTTTTATTTAGCTTCATTCAGTATATTTGTATGTTTGTTTGTTTCAAATCTTGCGACGGCTTTTTCAACTACTTTCCGATGAGCTAGAGACTTGAAATTTGCTAGGTATATAGAGTTCCGGTGACAATATAATTTAATATTTTTTTATTACAAAAAAAATCAAAATGGCGGATCCAAAATACTAAAAACTAGAAAATAAAAATAGGTAAAAAACTTTTAAGTTAAACGGTTTTATTTTAAATCATCAGCTGCATGTACGAAAAACTAAAAAATAAAATGAGGACACAAACTTTAACAGACTAAAATAAAAACGTGGGGCGCATAAAAACCTGTATAACGACTGTATAATTAAATAAGAACGACTTGTCGAGAAAAATGTGTTTCAAAGCCATAAAAAAGGCAAATGCGCCCCACGTTTTTATTTTAGTCCGTTAAAGTTTGTGTCCTCATTTTATTTTTTAGTTTTTGGTACAGCTGATGATTTAAAATAAAACCGTTTAACTTAAAAGTTTTTTACCTATTTTTATTTTCTAGTTTTTAGTATTTTGAATCCGCCATTTTGAATTTTTTTGTAATAAAAAATATTAAATTGTATTGTCACCGGAACTCTATACACCTAGCAAATTTCAAGTCTCTACCTCATCGGGAAGTAGTTGAAAATGCTGTCGCAAGATTTGAAACAAACAAACATACAAATATACTGAATGAAGCTAAATAAAACCGTTTAATAAATTAGTCATATTTTTGTAATATCAATTGGAATTTTCGAAATAACAATATTGAGTACTGCACAGAAAAAAATGTATTATCACATGATTTACAGAAATAAATGAAAATATAATAAAAATAAAGTAATAAAAATATTCTATTGATTATTTACATTGATGTTGACTTACCTCGTTTCACACTTTGGTTTCTTCACGCAAGGCTTCTCGGAATTTCTTCCCCAAAGCTGTATATTTTCAATAGCACGGCACATGATAACCTTGAATATTGTTCGGAATCAACGGCAAAACAAGATTGTTAAACGATAAATTATTGTCTTTACGAATTTTTAAAACTGATTGGCACTTTGCAAGTGTATTTTCTGTAAATTTCAATATAGTAACCCCCTTCTTCAGACAAAAAACACAGATAGCACTCAATTTCTCCATGGTCTTTTGGTCACGTGGCACGGACGAACGTATTTCCACAAGTGATTTTTTTCTTCAGCATTCTTGGCGCCAATTTCACAAAATGTGAAATTTACCGTTCATTAATAAATAAATGTTTTTTCTTATTTTTTACGGTATGGAGCTGCAAAATTATCGAGATTTCATTCAGCTGGAAAATAAGTAAATAAAAGTGCATTTCATCACCCATCAACCCCTCATTACCGTGAAGCGCACTCGGTCGTTCTCTTACCTTCTATTGGCTGCTGACTGATCGGGTTCTATCAAATCGATGCCTGACTATTTGTTTCATGTATAGGACTAACTGTATTAATATATACCCGAATTTCAGCTTTTCCAAATCATTTGCAGGAACATTATTTTCTCGACACGTTTCGAGCAATGCTGACTCCACGCGTTCGATTAGACAGCTGTCTGACCATTTGTCTCGGGTTTTGTATTGCATCGACTGTCTATTTACGAATTTTTAGCTTTTCCAAAACACTTTGGAGGAACTAATTAAAATTACACCTCTCCAAGCGCGCCAGCGCCAGGTGTCCCGCTACCTGGCTTGCTGACTGTACCGTCGCTGTCCATGACCAAAATACTGTCTTATCTGAAAGTATCAGCCTTTCCAAAACTCTTGCACTTTTTTGTCGCTGGCTCCCCTACTATAAATATTTATATAAAATTAAATAGTCTAAAAAGATTAGCAAAGTTAAATACTTTTCCAGATTCCCTCTTCATATCCTTCCCCATAACCACCAGCACACATAATTATTGAAACATAAAACCAATACAACATTTGTTACGATCCTGCGTTGCACCAAATTATATTACACATTTACATATTTATTATATGTGCGGCAAAAGCAGAACAATTTCAAAACTATATTAAAATACATTTACACATAGTTGCATCAGGTTGGCCTGTAACCAAATTTTCCCTTACTAAAAAGGTCAGCACCAAATAGGACCTAGGAGCGAGCCTAGCAGCCTAGGAGTTTTCACGAAAATATAAAAAATTGAAATATAAACTGGCTAGGGTAGCTACTACGAGATCAATTTAATGACTAGATTTTATTTTAACACTTACAAATTAAAACCTTTTAAGATCTGAAAGCATTAATTATTCTCGAAAAAATGGTCCTCTAGACTCATGAGTCATGGAAATAATATTTTAGCATTTTGGTATATATCTGACTTAAAAGTTATTTATTAATAATTGTTTATCATTTATTATAATCTCTCTAACGAATTTTTTATAAGCATCCTGCAAATGCAGGGACTAACAAGAAGAAATGATGAGTTTAAATTTCAAAATAATAGTTTTAGGCAGTAATTTGTCTGGCATTCAAAAGTGAAGAACAAAAATATGTAAAATAGGAAAATCAATAAAATGTGAAATATGACAGTTTAACAAGGCAAATAAGAATTTAAAAACAGATATCTAAATTGAACATTAACCAAATTTCTATATTATATTGCAGTTTATTGTTAAGGCATTTTTTCACAAAGTTTCATTAAAATATTTAAATCTGTTCAGAAGTTATAAAAAAACTAACAACCGAACTATCCTTTCTAAAATACCAAATCAAATGCATCAAAGTAGCCTCCGGACCGTCTTGACCTCTAATGTCTCACCTGACTACTAAAATAGAAGTAAAACTCTAGATCAGCTGGCCACGACTTGCCTGAAACGAACAGAGAATAACATCACGCGGAAGTCCTTTTCTTTCCGATGTCAACGTTCCTTATTCGCAACTTACATAAATTCTAGCTCAAAGGCTTAAGTGACATTGATTGCAACAACTCTCCTAATAAAGCAAATCTAGCGCGACGAACTGTGCATTCAGAATCTCATGGGATAACTACTAAACTCTTAGAAAACCCCGACTTTTTTCCTCTCTAAAACTATTTTATTGTCGACAGAAACACTCGGCATCAAGACAGTTATCGGGTCCAAATTGCCGTAATCGTTCTACTCGACGCACCTGCTCTCGTCCCCGCGATAAGAAGACTCAAAGGGAATTAAAAGGTCCCTACGCGAAATAAGAGTTCTTTTGTTGTGTAAATATATAAATTCCCCACCTTTGTACTAGAGAAAAAAATAGAGTGCGCTCAAGAAATATCCGGGATTTTCAAAGGAATCGATGGGATCCTTTTGCTGGCAAAGTCTGTATGTATTTTTTGCTTATATTTATTGAGCCTATACATAGTATATACATATTTGCCTATAAGGGCGACATAGGATATTGCTATAAGACGTTCCGAATTGCATACTTTCATACGTAACTAAAAAATGCAGTATCTGGGAGTATTATACTTATGTGTTATTCCGATAACAAATTTCAACTTGTGGTGGAAAATGGAAACAAGGCGTATCTAAAAGTTTGTACCCAAAGAAGCAAGAATAGTGCCTAGTAAGCCGAGTCCCATAATCATTTGTGACGAAAATTGCGTAAATTCATTGGGTTGCCTTGTTCACAGCGCCATGCTTTTAAAGCAGAAAATATTAACAGTCCATAAATGTTGTCATATGAAACATCATTTTTCACGATGACTGTTCACGCAATAAAAAAATACCCATAATTATTGAAACTAAGGTAGGCAATTAAAATATTATTTGAAAATAATGAAAGACTATAATTTACATCAAGGTGTACACACCCATATAATACAGTAGTAGATAATGGGTTGGGTGGCTACTGTTTTATGGAGCACCGCGAAGATACGAATCGCCAGGAAATCGAAAATACTCCAACTGAAAGAGGCACGGTTTAGAATTGTCATCGAATTTACTTTTCTCAACGCTGCGCTCTCCATATAATCCTTTTCCAAACTGCGCGCTGCGCCGAGTGTTTAAAACACGACGTTGCAATTCAAACAATTCAAAATATCAAAAAAGTGCTGAATTATAAAAAATAAATTAGATGCAAAAGGACCGATTGGAGAATCCTTTACAGAAAGGTAAGACTGGAAAGTCTATTGCATAGAGAGACCATTTGTAAAAAGCATATGCAGAAAATCACAATAATAACATGTTAAAACAAATAGATCACAAATTAAATATAGCCAATGAATAATACACATATAATACTATGCAAATATTGTCGGGAAAAATTGTGCACAAAAAATTAAAAACCTAAAATCAATGAAAAATTTTGTGATGTAATTTCTAGTCTAGCCAAACATAAATCTCATAGAGTAGACTTGGTTAAAAGCGAAGTTTTGATAGTAACGTAAACAAGAACTAAAGAAGCCTTTAACGTACTTAATAATATTATATTAAAACATGCAATACGTGCCTCTAAATTCAAATCTACTTTTTAGACTACTTTTTATTTATAAAAAAGGTAACAAAACGACTTATATAATTATAGGTTCATCTCTCTAATTTCAACACTAGTACAATTTTTTTGAAAACAATTAAAAAATGGCTGAATGCATGCTTTCAGAAAAATAAACTCTTATCAGATATGCAATTTGGGTTTAGAGAAGGCTAGCCTACCGAATATGGTATTACTGCCGTAACAGAAAACTATATAGGTAGTACTAAATAACAGGTTTTCCAGCCAGAGAGTCGTTTATTTATAATAACATTCACAAAATGGTTATTTCCAAGCTTTCGCTATGGATTGAGAGTTTTTCTTCAGGGCTATAAAAAATATATTTTTAAAAAGATCAAGAAGAAAAAATGCTAACAATTAACTAATGGAAGTACTGAAAATACATACAATTTATGGATAATAAATGTTTTCCTAAAATTTACAAACCCATTGTGTCTTTAAGACCTATTATTTCTTGTATTAACTCTCCTAATAATAAACAGACTTTTTTTTTCTGTAATATTTTGACCGGATCTTATTATTCTAATAATGATTTTTTTGTCAAATATTTTTTGAATTTTCAAATTGCATCAATAATAAGATTTTACCTGTTAATTATATTCTTATTAGTTTAGATGTTGAGTCTCTATTTAGCAATATTCCTTTTAATTTAGTTAATAGAAGCATTATTAAACATTGGTCTGATATTGCTGATAATTGTAATGTAGATAAATTTATTGAATTAGTTTTATTTTTAACAATTATTATTTTTTTGATGGGTAGTAAAATTTCACCAATAATTGCACAATATGTTATGTATGATCTTCTTAATGAATCACTTCCTAAACTCTCCTTTAATGTTTTTTCATTAAAAAAAATATGTTGATGATATTATTTGCTCCATAACACAAGATAAAATAGATGAAATGTTAAATGTTTTTAATAATTATAATGAATATCTACTATCTACAAAATGATAACTGATAACTCACTAATAATTACTGATTGGTATATTAAACCAACTAATTCAGAAAGATATATTAACTTTTTTCTTATCATAGTAATAGTATGAAAATTAATCTTATTGTAGCTTTGAAAAATATAATTGAGGAATTAGTCCAAAGTTCTTTGAAATTAATAAACTTTAATAGATTAAAAAACATTCACATTTCTAAATTCAAATTCTGAAAAATTTATTAATAAAAAATAAAAGAACTGACATTAAAGATTTAAGTTGTACTTACTCTTATATTTTGTACCTTGATAAATAATAGAATATTTGTCCAGTTAACTTCTTTCCAAGTTTTGGATTTAATATATTTTCGCTATTTTAAACTTTATTTAACATTTTGTCATAATTTAAACCCAAAATTTTTTGTAACTATGTGGTCCAAGTTTTCATATTGGTTGCTATACTAACATTATTGTCAATTTTTTGATTTAGAAATTTGCTACAAAAGAAAACACAATATTTCTGCCATATTAACTTTTTTGACCATTTATTATCCTATAAATTGGAGAGTAGGTATTTTCAGTTATATTTTTTAAATGGCCCGAATGCTTCCGAATAGAAAAAGCTATCAGAGTAATCAAATCCCGCAAGGGACTCTGATAGATCCACTATTTTTTTAATATATACAGAGCTGGAAATAGCAAGTTTGGTGTCCTAAAGTTCCAATGCAAAGAATCGAGCCAATCCAATTTGGTGTAGGGGAAGTGGTCAACTAGGTAAAAAAACAATTAATATTGAAAAAGGGGGAACTTACTTGACGAATACAAACTTTACAATTTGAGAAGGTAGCATGTTATAGCCTCAAACAGGTTTCTTAAATCGACAATGGGTTGTTGGTGCTCTAACACTGGATACAATCTTACTGAACATTGGAAAATATTTTTTTAAGATTTAAAAAACCTGTTTTAAGGTTATAACATGCTACCTTCCCAAATTTTAAAGTTTGTATTAAACAAGTAATTCTCCCTTTTCTTCAATATTAATAATTGTTCTTTACCCTAATGATACACTTCCTATAGGTGACACTGAAGATGGCTTATTTTGCCGAAAGCCCTTTGTCATGATTTTTACAATATATTCTGTGCTAAGTATAAAGTCTAATTTTATCTCGACGAGAATAATATTATTTTGTATAATACAACCCTATTATGTGCAATCTCTGATTTTGTGAGTGATAGTATATGATATCTACGTAAACCTAATGTAACGATGCCAAATAAGCTTATAATTATTATTATATTATTTCTAATTCCTGACAATTCTATGCCGCACTTTTTCAATGCCCCGCTTATTTTGGGTGGCCTGATTTCACGGTCATGATAGGCCTCGTATTTTTACTTAAGTGATTATCTGTGCAAGAGTTTCCACAGGAAATAATTTAATCCTTCGATTAAATAGGTTATTAAAATTCGTTTTATACCAAGATGCAGTGCACATAAACACTGATTAGCACGTCTGTCATCATGATTTATGCTTTAAAAATGTTACATTCGGACGGTTATTAAGGCTATTAGTGCAACTCTTAGTTATTCATATTTGATCTTTATTCACTTAGTTATTTTATTCCTTATTGTTTTTATATAAGGTGCAGTGTAACAATTATATTTATGCAAAGTCATCCTATGAGGTTATTATTGGAGCCTAGTCAGAGAGAGTGTTCACTCCTGTCTGAATGAATTTATTTACATTCACTGTATATTGAAATTGAATTTACTTTACTTTATGACAAAAATTCGAAAAATAAAACTTAACATTAACACAACCAATTGCTACTGAGTTTTCGTTATTACTTCAGATAAAAAGAATAGTTTGACTATGATCTATCGATTCTAGAGGTTTTACTGATAGTAGGTAGTTGGACTACCCTGTTTATTTTTCGAAAATATTCGGTGAATTTTATTTTCTACATTTATTTACAGGTGCATTGTAAATAATGGTGGTCACTTTGATAACATCCTGGTTCTCCCTCTGGCAATCTAGTTAGAAAGAACCGCACAGAATATACATGTTATATCCGACCTTAAGCATCACCTTGATCATAACCTTGTTTTTACCCTTGATTCTGTTTACTGTTGGATATTATGTTCTCATTCTCTATTGTTCAAGATGCTTACTACAAAGATATCATTTTCCATTGTATATTGTTCTAGAATGATTACTAGAACATATCATATTCCGTTTTGAGTATTGTTAAAACTTGCTTACTGCAAGAATTGCAGAATTTGATCTTCCCTTTGTTCATTATATTCTTTTCCCATGAGAACCACAACACCTCAGCATAACAGATCTGTATAAATAGGATCTAGTAAAGTAAGAGTGTCAATTCTAGTCTTTTCTGTAGTCTAAGCAAAAACTCTGTAACTCGCGTTACCCAAATAAAAGTTTTTTAAAAAGTCTTCGTCTTCACGTCGCCCGTAACAATTTGGTGTCAGAAGTGGGATCCTCGATAAAAGGGTCTTCAACGAGGGAGATCCGGAGGCACTTAGAAGGACAGTTTCCTCGGGGGTCACCACACCACTACGATTGGAGCCAGCTGAAAAGGGTCTTCAACAGGGAGATCCGGAGGCACTGAGAAGGACAGTCTCCCGAGGCCAGCATCCAGCAACAACAGCAGCATCAACGACATCCAGCGAGCATGAAGTCACTACTATTGTAAGTGAAAAACTTGAAGTGAATTTTTGTGTAAATTTTTGAACTTTCTACGTTGATATAATGAACCTATTTACGTTATAAACTATATAACTTTTTCATTTCAACATGCCGAATAACGAAGCTATAAACTCTAATGTAAACAATGAAGCAAACGCTTCAAGTAACGACGAAGTACCATTTAAATTAAGCGAAATATTTTCTATCATCCCTGAATACGATGGGGATCAAATCAATTTAAATACTTTTATCATTGCATGTGATAGGGCCATGCAAATGACTGTTGGCGATCAAGCTATTTTACTAGTTATAAAAATTAAAAATCAATTAAAGGGACGTGCAGCTCAACTTATAAATTCAAGAGACTTGAGCACCTGGAGGGAAATCAAACAATTGCTTAACGTTCATTTTGGAGACCCTCGCTATCTAACTTCCTTAATCCAAGACTTACAGAGAATGTGTGAGTCGCAAAATGAAAACGCTTTAAATTTTGTAGGCAGAGTCCAAACTCACTGCTCAAAAATGTATGCCGCGATAGGAAAACAAAGCCTTCTCACTAGGGAACAAAAAGAATCGCAAGCTACATTAATCGATAGCATGTGCAGTCTTAACGGGTCTAGAACCAAGGATAGGGCAATTAATTCGTGCTAGCAACCCACCAAATATGATGGATGCTATTGCTTTGATAAAAAGGGAATTGCTACTTTCCTATTACGAAAACCAAAATTTTCAGAGGCAAAATCGTGTACCAGTCTTCAATAATAATGTTAAGAGAACTAATATTAATTTTCCAAAGTTTTGTAATTATTGCAAAAGAAATGGACATACTATAAATCAATGTCGAAAATAATTCCCACAGGAATGTTCCAAATCCTCCTAGTTTTTCTAACAATTTCCCAAGTAACTCCCAAAGAAATAATTTCTCCCAAAATAGATTTCAACAAAGACCTTGGAGTACATCTTTTCCTCATCAAAATAATTTCCAAAATTCTTCTCCTTTCCAACCTAGGAATCAACCTCAAACCTTCCAACCTAGAAATCAACCTCCTAGAAATTTTTCTAATAATGCTCCAGGAAATAATTTCCCCAGAACTTTTAATAATAATTCAGGTTTCCAGCCTTATTCTAATCAAAATTTTACTCCTAGATTCCCAAATTCAAATCCTAATAACCAAAATAGGGCTCCTCAACAACATTATTTAGAACAAACTGAAAATTTTCAAATAACAGTCTCGGACCAGAATCCTATTCCGAATTTCAAGAATCTTGGTATGACCAATACGGACCAAACGTTTGCATAAATACCGTTGACAATAGCAACTTATATTATATTAAAGATAATACTGATAAGTACAAAATTTTAATCGACACTGGAGCTGGTATTTCAATTTTCAAATTAAAGGTATTTCTGGCCAATCAATTCCTATTACTGAAGCGGTATTTGTTTCTTCTACGAGTCCTCTTTCTCCTCATAAAGTTTATATTTGCCATCTAGATATAGGATTCGACGGAATTTTAGGCGCTGACTTTTTAGAATGGTACGGTGCATTAGTAGATTTTAGGAATAAACAATTAATTACGTACTATAAGGTACACGAATTAATAAAAGACGGAGATGAATTTAACGAGCTTTCGAATAATAATGATAATAATAATCGAGTTGTTTTTAAAAGACAAGTTAATGTTGACGAAAGGTACGATAGCCTTCATATAAACGCTTATGAACGAAATAATAATAATAATAATAATGATTATACGAAAAATATAAATAATTTTGAAAGCGAAAATACGAGTTATAATATAAATAAGGTTACGATAGAACCGCGTTGCGAAAAAATATGCAAGTTTTATACGAATAAATATACGAATAAAGAAATGATTTTATGCGCACAACGAGTAGAAAAGGTATACGTGCCAAATGCTATAGTAAAAATAAACGAAGACGGGAATTTTTATACGACAATATTAAACGCTAATGCCATAACAAAGGATATTTGTTTCGAAGAATTTGAATTTGAGCCTTACATTAAAGAAACGAACGCTAGTACTAATATTATTTGTAATTTTAATAAAACGAAAAGCAGAGTAGAAGAAATAAAAGAATCATTAAGGCTTGAACATTTAAACGAAGAAGAAAAGGAACTAATTACTAATTTATGCTTGAATTTTGAAGATATATTTTATTTTGACGGAGATTTCCTAAGTTTTACTAATGAAATAAAACATACTATCGATACAGGCGACGCTAAGCCAATTTTTACTAAATCTTATCGATATCCACAAGTTCACAAGGAAGAAGTAAAAACGCAAATTAATAAAATTCTTTCTCAAGGAATAATTAGACCTTCTGTTTCACCATGGTCGTCCCCAGTATGGGTCGTTCCAAAAAATTAGATGTTTCAGGCAAACAAAAATGAAGAATCGTAATTGATTATCGGAAATTAAATGAATTAACAGTTTTAATGACAGGTATCCACTGCCTAATATTTCAAATATATTAGATCAGTAGGGTAATTGCCATTATTTTACTACTTTAGATTTGGCTTCTGGTTTTCAACAAATTGAAATGAATCTAGAAGACATTTCGAAAACTGCTTTTTCTGTTGAAAATGGTCATTTTGAATATTTACGTATGCCCTTTGGCCTTCGTAATGCGCCCTCAACTTTTCAGAGGGTTATGGATAATATACTAATGGGGATACAAAACGAAAAGTGCTTAGTTTACATGGACGACATTATTATTTATTCTTCCACATTCTTTCACATATCTCTCGTATTACTGAAGTTTTTCAAAGGTTAAGGAATTTGTGACCTCCCTTAATTAGATTACCAATAGTAATCTAAAAGGAAGTGCACAGCGCGACAACTCTTCGTCGGAGGCAGGCGTGGATTCAAAAAATAACAATAGTTTATTAGATCTAAATTAAATCGATTTGTCTCTAAATGTATATTTTAGCAAAAATAAATAAAATTGATGTTATGAAGTCAGGGCCGTGTTAAGGGGGGGCGAAGGGGGTGTTCGCCCCGGGCGCCCTATTCAAGGGGGCGCCAAAATCAACAAAGGCGCTAGTACTAATAATTTACTGCTTCAAAAACATTTAAACATTACCGGTTTTGATTTTTCTAGGACGATAATGATTTCGTATATCTACTGAAATCTTTGTAAGTTGTGAATTCGGAACTTGTCTACTTCTACCGATGTCTCTGTCGTTGTGGAATATTTTAATTGATTTCGCTATTCTCCCCGAGATGACGCGGTGGCGGCCGGCGCTTGACGCTTTGATGTTGACGCGAATCGTTGTAAAAAGGTATGTTCTGTAAATAAAGAACCCAACTTTCGCCAACGAGCAACGTGTTAGATAAATAGAGGAATCGATAATCGATATAGATTTTTGATTTCTGGATACTAATCGTAAATTAGTTGGCAAGTACAATAAGTACTTGTACATTCATATTAGCTGAATCCTGAATATATAGCATCAAAGGAAACCCTGTTTTAATGAAGACTTGGTTCTGTTGAACTTGAATTTTAATATTCTCGCTCAATTCTTGATATGGCAAATAGCAAACGTACTAAACAATCACACACTGTGTTTTGAATAACGTACCAACTTGGTGGTTTCTATTGTGGCAAATTTTCGTATCTTGTAAATTGTAAAAATGTTCTTTCTGGTATATGAGGTTCTGCTTTCTGGTGCAAAATAAAATGTAAAAATTAAAAGTTATTTGCTCTTGTGAAGTATAAATGAAAAATATGTAACTAAACTAAAATCGTTCTTGAACTGTACACTAGATTGTGAAAGGTAAATATTTAATGTCCCTAGAATTCTGTAAGCGGCGGCCATATTGATATTATTGATAGGTACCTAACAGAGGAAAGGACCGCATTCAACAGAATTTTCGTTTGACGCGCACGAATTCTAAATTTGAGTAGATAGAAATTAACATTAAACTCTGTTCTTTGAAGTACATAAAAAGGCTATAGTTATATAGTTTCTGTATTCTAAGTTAGGTTAGAAGCAGGGACTCTTTAAAATAAGGGGACCCAGCATTTCACAGTCTATCACATAGGAAAAGTGAAGCCTTGAGGGGAAGTTTGTTTTCTATAGACTCCAAGGAGACCAAATAAGTGGGCTGGTACAAGGTTGTTATATGTCAGTGTCCAACTGCCATCAGGTTTTATGTGATAGATAGTGCCATAGATTCTAAAGGAGGCAAAAAATTAGTATAAGTATAATGCTGGGTCCCCTTATTTTAAAGAGCCCTGGTTAGAACCATATATAATATCAAGGTTAAGGTTAGGCCTCTGTAACAAGAATTGACATTTCTGCCAGACATGCTAAATACGCACCTGGAAGCGCCCAAAACAAGAATGCCAATTATTGTAATTTCTGGTGTACCTACAGTTAAAGAGAGATTTTAGTATATATATTTTATTTAATTTAATTAATATAATTTTATTTGGGGGGGGGGCGCCAAAAAATAACTTTGCCCCGGGCAAATTTTTACCTTAACACGGCCCTGTAGGAAGTAAATAATGGCGCCATCCAGTCTTTTTTAGAAAATTGGAAGGAGGGGAGGAGTAGACACACACACACACACAGAGAGTGAAGTTGAAAATTAAAGAGTTTAACCTTACCTTACACCTATAATCTAAAATAGTAAATAGAGATTTGTACCACAATAATTATTTTAAACACCTTCCTTAACCTGTTACTTTATCTTTGTAAAATATTGCATATATATATATATATATATTTATAGAAATATCACATTTAAGTTTTCTTTTTATATATCACAATTACCTACTCTAGGTATTTATGCAAATAAATTATTAAATCAGACAAATTTTATAATGAATTGGTACCACTCGTTTGATCGATCAACTTCGTAGCTTTCATAAGATGATATATATTATATTATGGTTTTAATTTATAAATTGTAATAATTTATTATAAAGAAGGAAATAACGTTAAACAAATAACTGCCAAAATAGGTTTAAGGTATAACTTAATAAATGGTCCTGGTAATGCGAAAACCAATAGACACAAAATGGTGGCATCAAATTTTGGCGGACGGCGAAGAAAACAGAAAATCACAATTTGTCTATGACTTACAGTAGCTTGCAGTGGTTGAAATGCATGATGACTAGTCCATAAGGTTACCAGGAACCGTAGATTGAATGGTCTCAGAAAATAGTCCTCCCGGCGAGTTATCACCACTACTAGGCAACTCCTAGACGTCAGCGGGGCCGCCTGCGGTCTTGCTTCGCACTTCGGACGACTTGATACCAGTTAGATAATTAATAAAGGTACCTCTTCTGATTGGACAACACGTGGAATCGGACAGGAACATACGATAACAAAAGGAGGCCGGTGCTATGTGGCTCTGTCTTTCGTTAATTAGTAGATATCTCCATCCAAAATAGCCTGAAATGTTTCGAATATGAATAGAAATGTGTTTTAGGGAGAAGATTAGTCGAAGTTGTATTACCTTAGGTGTTTTTGAGGCCCTGGAGACAGCCACGAAGATGTTCGCTACTTTCTTGAACAAGGCACCGGTAGAAAATGAAATGGCCACCGGCTGGGTACCGGTTTTAAAAGGATGGAAATGTAGTGAGCATGCGCCAAAATCTTAACCGTGAAAGAAACCCATTGAAAGGATATAGTATAAGTGCCAAAAGAATGGAACCGAATAAATGATTGATATCTATAGGAATTCTACTATGTAATATCGAATGAGGAAGCTGCTACATAAATACAAAAACAAAATGACAGAGAAATATGTAGAACGGAGTACGAATAAATGAAGATTAGTATTGCCCACTATTATTATTGATTAATTCTAGTCTACTTCTCATTTTAGTAATTAACTTTAATCTACTTAAATAATAAATATATTTCGCATTTAGGAAAACCAACTGTTACAAATTCAAATCTAAAAATACAGCCAGATAAGTGTGAATTTTTACGAAAAGAAGTAATTTATTTAGGACATGTTATTACACCTGAAGGGGTTAAACCAAATCCACAAAAAGTACAAGCTGTTAACGATTTTCCTCAACCCACTAATACTAAACAAATCAAACAATTTTTGGGTCTTACTGGTTACTACAGGAAGTTTATTCCAAATTTCGCAAAGACGACAAAGCCTTTAACTCGACTTTTAAGAAAAGACGTACCATTTATTTTTGATAAAGATTGTCGTGAATCTTTCGAACAACTTAAAAATGCGTTAATAACTTCACCAATTCTAATATATCCTAATTTTGAAAATGAATTTGTTTTAACTACAGATGCAAGCGCTTTTGCTGTAGGCGCGGTACTTTCGCAAGGACCTGTTGGAAATTATCTTCCCATAGCATACTTTTCGAGAACCTTAAGTCCAGCAGAAATAAAATATATCGTTATAGAGAAAGAACTTTTGGCAATAATTGCTGCCGTGAAAAACTTTAGACCTTATCTTTTCGGACGAAAATTCTTATTGGTTACAGATCATACACCTTTAACCTGGCTTTTCTCAATAAAAGATCCCGGTAGTCGTTTAGCACGTTGGCGACTTAAATTAGAAGAATATAATTATCAAATAATTTATAAACCAGGAAAAATTTATCGAAATGCCGACGCTTTGTCTCGAATCAAAATCAATCATATAAAAGAAGCTGTTTCCTTTCACACTTCCCTAGACGAACCATCTACTTCCCATGATAATCCTCAAGACATTGATCCGCCTATTGACAATAATGAGACTGACGAAATTGCTATAATCTGTAATGAATTTGATAGATTTTTTGATTTATACAAGACGACTTCAACGATCGACTATTCTAAAATCCAATACACAAATAAACAACTTTTAAACAAAACACACAAAGACATTGTACTAATTTTTCAACAAGACAAATTAACCGACCTTCACGAAAAAGTTATTGATGATTTACTTGAGCTAAATCCTAATTTTAACTATAATAAAGCAAATGCTCTTTCCAGTCAAACTGTAGCTAAAAGAAAATATTATATAATTCCTGTTCCTTTTAATTTTGAAACCGCAATACAAGTACTCTTCATATCTCTTTATTACAGAAAAGATATATTCGAAGAAAATAAAACTTATTACATTGAAAACAATCCAGACTTTCCAATTTTAGAAATGTTTAATTTTTCGTTCTCAGATAAAAATTTCCAATTAACAATTTGTCAGAACATTGTGACTATACCAGACGAAGACCAAATACCTATAATAATAGATCAATTTCTTTCAGGCAAGACAAACTTACATCGAGGAATAAACGAAACAATTAGATGCATTAGACAAAAATATAACTGGACAGGACTAACTAAAGACGTTGAAACATTTATTCGGCAGTGCGAAATCTGCCAAAAGACAAAAATTTGTAGACAAAACTTGGACAGTCCCCTAGTCATTACTGAAACTCCCAAAACTCCTTTCGAAAGAATAAATATTGACATCCTAGAAATCCCAGTGAAAAATAATATCCTTACCATAAGAGACGAATTGACAAAATTTGCCCAAGCTTATACACTTCCTAATAAAACAGCGAGATCTGTAGTAGACGCTCTTTTACTCTATTTTCAACATTTTGGAACTCCTTTAAGAATCCATTGCGATGTAGGTAAAGAATTTAATAATCAACTAATGAAAGATCTTTGTAAACTATACAATATAAAATTAACTTTCTCTAGTGTTAGTCATCCGCAATCAAATGGTTCCTTAGAAAGGTTTCATGCTACCTTAACTGAAATGATACGCGCGTGTAGTACAGAAAATCCTAACGAACACCCATTCCAAATGCTTCCTTACGGTTGTATAGCATATAACAATTCTATAAATAAAACACACGGCTTTAATCCTTATGAATTACTGTTCGGTCACATCTCGTCCCGACCTCCAGAAGTTTTGTATAATCAGCAAGAATCAATCTCTAAATACGTTCGCGATTTAAACAATAAAATAAAGCATTATTATGAAGTGGCGAGAAAACGTACGGATATGCGCAAGCAAAAGGCAAAACAGCGAATTGATACACACGTTTCGGAGCAGCGACAATTTCGCGTAGGAGGAAAGGTTTATGTCAAGGAGTCCCAAATAAAAAATAAACTAGCTAACAAATTTAATGGACACTATAAAATTAAAGAAATTTATACGAATTCAGCTTTGCTACATAACCCAATTACTAATCAAACTACAAAAATGAATTTTGATATGCTGAAGAAATGTCATGAATTGGAGGAAGAAGAACGAACGGTTAAAGAATTCTTTTATACTCTAGATAGAAAAATCCCTATTGAAAATAATGTTTCCATTGAACTGGGCAATTTATTTGATGCCCCTGAAAATATATCATTAGCTCACTGTGTATCTAAAGATTTAGAAATAAATGCAGGGATTGCAAAAGAATTTAAGAATAAATTTCGACACGTAGATGAACTAAAAAATCAAAATAAATCAATTGGTGAAATAGCAGTAGGTACTTCCGACAAGAAATATTTATTATTTAATAACTAAAGAAATTTTCTATTATAAATCGACATATGCTAATTTATTTAATTGCTTAAAAGAATTACGAACTATTTGCCTCGAGAGCACTGACGAAAAAGATAAAGTTATAGCCATCCTCAAGTTAGCTTGTGGATTAGATAAATTAGATTGGGACACAGTTCTCCCTATGATCAAATATATTTTCAAACATACTGATATTAAAATAATTTGTTTTATCGAACCAAGTTCCTAATTCTGAAACTTCGTTACAGATTTTCTTTGTTCGCCACCACTATGGCACAATATACACTGCATTAATAACACCATAGGCGTGTTCTATCAAGAGCAATCCGGACTCAAAATTTCTAATGACAAGTGAAGTTTATTGGTGTATAAATCATCTCTAAAAACAACATTCGAAAATAATAATAAAATTTTAGAAAATATGCAATTTGTAATTCAACCAAAAGACGTACGAATGGCCGCCTTTCTAAGCGAAGTTAAGTCACATCTCACCTTACTAGATCAACTTTCTGAAAAAATTGAAGAATTAGCTATTGAGTTAAGAAGATACAAAAGAGGTTTAATTAACGGTTTATGGTCAGTTTGGAAATTTATTACCGGAAATTTAGACGCTTCAGACGGACAGTATTATAACGATTGTATTGACAAAATTAACAGAGACGAACACGAATTAGAAAAATTAATGAAAAAACAAATTTTAGTAACTACTTCAGTTATCAAAAATTTTAATGACTCAATCAACAAATTACAAATTGATAAAATTACTTTTAATAATGACATAAAACAAATTGAAAATTATATTTATTATATTTCTGATAATTTTAACTATTACACTGCAAAATTACAAATTTTAGAGATGGCCGAAAGACTCCTAGAATCCTATACCTTTATCGAAAGCAATTTAAATGACATTCTAAACTCTATTACTTTTGCAAAGCTACGCATCATTCACACGTTACAATGTACAATTGATTCAAGAGAATCAATGGTTAATAATTTTAAGTGAAATATTTCCCATAACTATTAAGTGTAAAAATCAAAATACTTTGACTATGATGCTAGACAAAACTTCAATTTTAACGTTAAAATCCGAATGCATTGCCTATATTGGAAGTACTAAAGTTCAAACGAAAAATTTAAATAAATTAATCAAACCTATAAATTTCACCCAATTAATATACCATTTGAATGTTGCAAAGAAACTCCAAATAAACTAAAATTTCCTTACTTAAAACCTTTACAACTAAATAAATTTAATTATGACGATTTAAATGTCGCAAAGCATAAATTAGATGAATATGCAAAGAATCTTGATAATATTATTAACGAACCAACTGTAAATAAGTATACGCCAATATTGACATATCTATCCATTACTTTAATCATATTTTTAATTATTGTGTAATTTTATATTATCTATATATTATATATTTATCGCGTTTTTCAAAATTTAAGAAAATTTGTTGCTGTCAAAAGAAGACCTTCTTATAGATTGGACGAACCTCGCGAAGAAGAAGAAATTGAACTAAATTCTAATACTAAAACATATGCCTAATTTAATGTCAAAATTTGTTAACACAAATTTTTAATATAAGGGGGAAGGTGTTATATCCGACCTCAAGCATCACCTTGATCATAACCTTGTTTTTACCCTTGATTCTGTTTACTGTTGGATATTATGTTCTCATTCTCTATTGTTCAAGATGCTTACTACAAAGATATCATTTTCCATTGTATATTGTTCTAGAATGATTACTAGAACATATCATATTCGTTTTGAGTATTGTTAAAACCTGCTTACTGCAAGAATTGCAGAATTTGATCTTCCCTTTGTTTATTATATTCTTTTCCCATGAGAACAACAACACCTCAGCATAACAGATGATCTGTATAAATAGGACCTAGTAAAGTAAGAGTGTCAATTCTAGTCTTGTCTGTAGTCTAAGCAAAAACTCTGTTACTCGCGTTACCCAAATAAAAGTTTTTTAAAAAGTCTTCGTCTTCGTCTTCACGTCGCCCGTAACATACATAAATAAGCCAAAGTTACTAAAGTCAATAGCAGAGGGTAACTGTTATCGGATAACCCCCTCTAAGATATATAACCATAACCTAGTAATATTAACATTTACCACTTTGCTAATTTGTTTTCATTTTCACGACACAGGACACCACTTCTTGGTGATGTAGCACTCATCATAATCTAGCGGCTAATCTCATTGTGCTCGTTCCAGGAGTTTCTTAAAGTGCTTTTAAAATTTGAGGTTCTAAGTTCATTATCTTGCTTTTGGCATATAAAGTTTCCAAAATCTTTTATTCTCCGGACAATTCTAAAAAAGTTGGCGGATGTGGAGTAGGTAGTCCTTTTTGGATATTTTTTCATGAATCATTCCCTGCGCGGCTATTTGCCACCAGGACTGAAAAAAATATTGCTCTCAGTATATCTACTATCTGCATTGGAATATACTATCTTTTATCACCTACCAAACTAAATTAAAAATACTTTTTACAGAAAGTTCAAAGTTGAGCAAAATGGGAATTTTAAAGACATCTCAGAATTACCTCAAACTCAAAAGAGTTAAATGGTCAACAGGACTACTCAAAGCGTTGGGGTACAAAGATAATCTAATAAAGATATATAGGTACATATTTCTATTTGCGGGCCATCTCCAAATGCTGAATTTTTATGAAACTTTATACTGGTCAACAGGGTTCTGGAATTATTGAAAAATATTGATAAACATGATAAACACAAAAATAATTAATTTTACAAAATGTCAACCTACAAATAAAAAAACATTTAAATTATTTTACTTGAATGGTCCTGTTGACTTTTCAACTGTTTTAAACCAATTCCATAGCATTCTTGACTGGCCAGATAGGGGTTCCTGGCTATTTTGATTTAGACTAGGGTGTCAGATTTTAAATAAATGTTCAAGCGAATATTTCCATAAACAAGGATTTTATGGATTTGTGTCGGTATAAAAGTGACACCATGTGTGTCCATGAACTTACTGCTTTAAGAAAAATGGGTGAGAAGGAATAATGTCATAAAATATCAGAAATCTTCCGCCGAATATTAGACGTGCACAGTTCATAATTTCAAAGGCCCCGCCTGTACATAAAGCAGTAAATACACCTACATCTTCCCGGGTCATAAAATCGGGCGCCTCGAGGCCCCGGATGCATGTTGGACTAAAAATGATAGTCATACAGACTGGAAATCCCGAATAAAATTACGATAAATCGCGGCAGAAAGCCTAATGCTCGCATAAGAAATGTGCGGAGTTGCCGGAAAAACCACCGGCCGTTAGGCTTAATCGCCACTAAAAGTAAGGACGTGATAAATTATTTTAATTAAAGTTATTGACATTGAGCCCGGACTTCATTAGACGCCGGGAGTTCCGGGTGGATCAGGAACGCGGACAAATTATGTGGATATCACCGATCGACGGGCGTGTAATTAAAATAGTTTCGAGTTTATTTGGGAGGTATTCTGGAAGTTCGTTTTCGTTGGGAAGGTGGGATATGATAAGAAAAGATCGGTAGATAGGAAATCAAATTTAGCTTGATCGAAATAGTTGGAATCGCCTGTTCTGTTCGTATTGTAGTACAGCCACTTTAGGTTTGGATATCGAACAATGGATCCTGTTATACAAGGTGTCCCAGGTTTCTTGATCAGGACTTTGATATTTTATGGAAAAATTCATTATAAGGTGGGATGGAGAATAAGCTGAAAATGTCAATTGGTACATATCTCACTTGTGCTATTTTTGGATAGTGATTTTACTTGTAACTTTTTATAACGATAAAATCAACCGTTTGCAGTGAAATTGACAAATCGTGCTCCAAAAACACCTGCTACTCCAGCATTCGAAACATAAAATTTTCGTCTATACCGATTTCAAATGGTACAGCTCAACTGTACAGTTAAAATGATGGAAACAATCTAAATGGACATTTGTTAAAACACCACTGGCTTTCTTGAAATAGAGTGTCAAAATTTTGTCAAATTCAATCAATCAATATTTAAGAAGCGAATAATTTTTATTTCATTGTTAATAGGGATTATTTTCTTACTTTAAATAGTACAGTTGATCTGTAACATTTGAAAGCGGTAGGTGAAAAAATTTATGTTTCGAAATATTGGAGTGTTTTGTGACCCTTTTTGACAATTTCAACGCAAACGGTGGATTTTATCGTTAAGAGAGTAGAGTACCTTTATAATATTTCAGGATAAAAAGATTAACTAAAATGATGGACCTGCAAGACCAAAAAGATAACAAAAGCACCATTCAAGAACAGCGCAAGTGGCGCCCTCTGTGAGATACCTAATGCATTTTCAGCTTATTCTCCATCCCCAAAAAACTGCAGTGCCAAATTTCAGTTCAACAGCTTGATTATTTTGGGAGATACTGCCATAATTCAATTTCAAAAAGAGAACTACAATGCCCTGTATCTCAGGAACGAAGAACTGCATATATCAAGATTTTTTGTGTGTCTTATTAGCAAAATATTTGCATATTTATGCGCATAATCTTTACATTTTTAAATGCGTATTTGCCGAAGTTTAGTTATAAGCAATCGTACAAAAAATACATAGCCCGGGCCGCATAATGTTGCTGATCAAAATGGGAAAAATATTTATAGATATCTCATATATCGTTGTAAAGGTATAATAAAAAAATCCAGGTCCGTATTAAAAAAATAAGATGGCCCATTTAAAGTTTAATTTGTTTTTCGATAATGGCGCCATAAAAAAAATAAAATCTATTTTTAAAAAATTCGGATTCTCTTAAATATCTCAGCAACCCATGAAAATATTTTAAATTTATCGATAGATAACATCCGAGATCCACATGTTGAGAACCGAAACCTAATCGCCCTGTATACGAATCCAATGAGTTTCTACTGACGTGTGTGCTCAAGAGATATTTGAATATAGCAAGTTGATATGGGTATATAGAATATGTCCACGTTATGGACTTACCACCCTTGAAAAATATTTATATTTGTTTTTGATAAACTTTTTTTTGTTAGGTGTAGGTATTCAAAATCCGCAATCAATGAGTTGTAATTATGGCCAGTTACGACTATTTTTATGATCTCAAATGTCAAAAGTTATTATTAGGGATTCTTTTAGAAAATAACTGACTGCTGATTTTTGTTCAGAATCACTAAAAATCTACCTGTACCAATTTTAATTTTTCTGAGAAAAGAAAGAAATGATTATTTTTGAAATTGTATGACTTTATTAGGTATTATTTTTAACCTTAGTAAAAAATTTTCTTAATCAATAATTAAATTTTTCACAAAAGTGTTTGTTGTTAAAAGGTTATTATACATTTTAATAATTTCAATTAAATTAATATCTCTAAAAGGAAGGTTTTGAGTGACCCTAAACAAGAATCTGCCATCAGTTTTTGTCTAAATAATTCGTGGACACACTGTAGACAACACTGAACTACTGCTATTCCCTTTAGTTAATTATATTTTTAACTTCATGCAATTACTTACATTAACTTTTAGATATATTTGCTTGAATAAGACGCATGATGGCCGTTACATGAAACGTCAGTTTTGTCTACTGAATTTCCACCCCGAAATCTATTTATATTTTACATAAACGTTCGTTTCGCTCGCCATTTGTTTTAGGAATTATTCAACTGGGGCCCGACTTTTCTTCCGAGCATTTCGCCAATATGGCCGAGCCAGGAATATTAGGATATTCACGCATCGTCGCATTTATTTTGGTTAGTCAAGTGTTGAGAGGGGAATGATTTCGGCTGCGCTGCCGTTCGGGGGGCCCTTTTATATTATTTTTTTATTGGATTTCCATACATAAAACACAAAGGACGGCGGGGATAACAATACAAGCGCTGATACTGACGTCTGGTTCTTTATGGAGAAGAACAAATTACCTGCAGTTTTTTGTAGAGACGATCGTTATTTTTGTTGGGATTTTGATTGATTTCATCATTTTATTTTCTTAATTAAATTCACAGAGATCTTGACGAGTACAAGTCTCAATAATTACTGTTATGAGAAATATACCAATGTTTGGAGTGCCAGCTGTATGTGGAGGGTGAATAAAAATGACAACATAATCTGTGTGCCTGCCTAGGTGTCCTATTTGATTTTTATACAAGACTTTGAATGTACTCTATATGCCCCAACACTTGCCACATGCCAAATAATATATTTGGTCAATATAATTGGCAGGTGGGCTATAAATTGAGATGATCTATGCACTAGACCTCGCAAAGGACATAGTGAAGGGCATAATAATTATCCACCAATGTTTTAGACTATTAAAATAAATTATTTTCTTTAAAATATTTACCCTTTATTTCCATGTTTGTTAGACAATTTGGGTACATGATTCTGAAGTAAATCATTTTAAGCAAATTTTTATTTTGTATTCAGAGATTAGCATGCATATTACCCGCTTTATAAAAGTTTCGTTATTGTTTTTTTCTGCCTGTCCAGTTGATGGTGGACTGGATGATATGATGGTTGGTTAATGCGACAGCTTTATTTAATTTTGTATTTAAAACTTTCTGGTTCAGGTACAGGGAGATTCAAAAGTAAGTATAAACCTTCTGGGGGCGTAATCGTCGGTTAAAAGTAAGAAAAAAAAGTTCCTATCAACGTGGATTCGGAAATGCTTTTTTAGCCCTTAATCTTCCCGGTATGTAAGGCCCCTGACCAAATTTTTTAAATGTTGAATTAAGTATCCAGTTCAGCGTCAAAAGTTTATAACGTGTATGTATTTTCAAAATTTTATTGTTAACGGTCTTCAGGGTGCCCCATTCGAAGGGGAGTAGCTTCTTTAGAAAGCATTTCCAGACCCATGTTAATAGGAACTGTTTGTCTTATTTTTATTCTATGATTACGCGCCCAGAAGAATAACGCTTACTTTTGAACACAATATGTACGAATTGTACAATTTATAAAAGTTCATAGATATAAAAATGTAGCAATCCTTGGCCCGTTAGGTCTTTGCTCATTAGCTATAATAAGCGTGCTTGCAAAAAATTAAATTAAAAAAACCTCCCGTTTCCTTGTAATAATTTAAATGGTAAAGAATTATCAAAAAGAACATTGGGAGAAAATATAGGGTCTCATCCAATTAGCCAGGAACCACCATCGCCCCAATATAGGTGGTTAGGAATTGGGTCTGCCTGCTCGTAAGGCTGTACTTTGGCAAAGCACGCAGCAGCAGGTTGTTCCAATGTAGTGAATCATTTCATAACGCTTTCATAAATATGACAAATCTAGGTAGGAGTACATGGGCAATAGAGGTTTAACTTTGATAACTGATAACTATATCTAGAAGTATTCCTCTAGTGACTATCTAGAAGTATTCCTCTAATGACTTATGACATTTACTCTCAAGAACCTATACATTAATAGCTCACGCTATTACGATCTATTAACTACAAAAAGAAAAACCTTTTATAATTTTTTGAGTCTGCTCTGTGAGACAGCACTCACAATCAAATGGATTGCCCTCTTTCAGCTTTGTTAAACATAATATGTACTTGATGCACATCTGTATAAGCAGGTGTTATAACAGGCTTTGAGATTATGATCACTTTGACAATCAGCAGAAGTAAATATAGAGATGTATTAGAAATAGCGCAGTTGGAAAGCAAAAACAATATATTAACATTATAGTTATGGAAAAGAAGATTAAGAAATGTGGGAAAATAATGTAACGCACATAATAATGCAAATATAGGAAACGAAGAACTTGACCATATTTTGGCAAGATGGTTGAAAGCAGCAAGAAATAACGCAAGCGAAAGGACACATTATATATCTCCAACCATCCTCATTTAGCGGAAGAAATGAAGATGCTAATTGTTCATGGGTAAAATCGTTCGAGTTCATTTTCTCAGCAAACAAATGGAGGCATGACACTGAAAAGTATTTAACAACTATTTGGATAGAAATTACGATTTCGTTAATGTGCCGAAGGACTTTAGATTAGAAGAATGGAATCAAAATTTCATTAATTCTAGAGCACCTACCTACTATAATAATAAGGAAAACAGAAGTTATCAAATCAGCCAGTTATCAAATAAATCAATTATTGTCTTATTCAGAGTCGCATTACCTAGTTAATATAAAACCTTCAGAACGTAATAAAGTGACCTACTGCACTTGTTCATTGAAGTCATTGAAGATGAAACAGAATCACACAGAAAAATGTCTATCGACTGAAATGCCCCCCAAAGTTTCAGTATATATTCAGCTTGGCGCCTTTTCTCCTAGAACTCTGAAATGGTACCCTAAATTCGTTTACTTAGTATGTTTAATACCAAACTTTCACCGTAAGGGAGTATTTGAAAATTTATACGTCCCAGAAAGGCCGTAATTCGAGTGCAGCAAAATAAATTTATAGCGTCTCTTACAGTTTTATTGAAAATCCATAAAGCTTCATATATTTCGTTCAAGAGTGTCAGATTCGGTCATAAAAATTGGAACTTCTTGCCCGAACTGAATTATTAATAGAGTTAGGAGACACTTATATATTTCTAATTAAAACAAAACGTAGTTAAAAAGTTAAAACGCTCTCTTAGCCAACCATAAATTTATTATTATTATTATTTATTTTTCAACTGAATTAGCCTCAAGATACTTCAATAAAGGCACATTTATTTGGGACCACAACCCGTATCTTTTACCTACTATAATATAGGCCCAACCTCTTTATATCTTCCCTGTGTTGCTAATAAACTCGTTGTCATTTAATAGACAGGTTTTTATATATTTAAATCTTGCTGTATCACAAATATATTTTTGGTCAATGAATCAGACACAAGCTGTCGACCTCTAGTTTTCCCAGATTTTCTGTTTTTGCCAAAATTTTTTGTACATATAGAAGTTTTTCGAGTGAAGTACAACCTGCAATTATTTAAGGGTATTAGTGTTTGTTATACGTATATCTTCCCCTTTTCCTCCTTGGCCAATAATATCACTGAAAACTGTCCTTAAACATCAGTTTTGGCAACGCGAGGTCAAATTCAATACATACGAGTATATTGTTTATTTTTAAGATTTCCGTTTTACGTCTCGGCAACGTTCTCCTTGACTAAGCGGAATGTTTCTATCTCCGGACATGGCGGCGCAATTTCAGAAGTGGTTTCTCACTTGATCCCCCCATCATCCAATCCATATAAGCCTCCACCCCTCAAAAATTGCGGTTTCGCCCCCATCAAACCCCTTCGGCACGTAGGGGGCATAAGCCTTATCCTTTCTTGCGCGAAGGAAGGTAAATAATGACCACCATTCCCAAGGCGGACGTATGAGATTTCGCCCATCCGTCTTGCTGTTTAACCAAGTAAGCTTTTAATAAAATACGTGGTTTAGCGTACGAGATAACCGGATTAGCAGGTTGTTTAAATTACCCGGGAATGATAGTCCCGGCCGTGGAGTGTATTTTGTATCCGCTAGGACCTGGGAATTCGCCGTCTAGTCGCGCCGAAGTCTAATTTAATTGATACTGATACTGGGTACAGAGAACACGGGTTATTAATATGAGATGCAAAACTATTCAAAATGGTATTTGTTGAAAAATGTACCAACAAGGATACAAATAATGTATGCTTGTTGTAATATGATAAATAAGGTTACCTATATTTAATATACCACAGGCATTTTTTAAAAATTCATCAATAGTAAAGTATATTATTTTTGAAAGTATAAAAAAAAAGTGAAAATTTCAGGTCAATATCTCAAACTTAACTGATTTTTTAGTTTTTTTCCTTTACAGGTAATAGGTCCAATCTTAGTTGCTTCAACTTAATGCCACAACTATGGATATAGAAAATTGTGAGACATTAGCGCATTTTGCACAGAAGTTTTCTCCTTCACCAACGTAACGTCAAAGATGTATTGCTATCTTTGTTGGGACATGTCCTGACATGCTGCGCAGGCACAATGATCCCAGCCAGCCCATTACCGGTTTCATCCTCTTTGGGAATCATCAGATGGACGTAGGCAAAATCCGGAGTGGATGGATTAGCCCATTTTATAAAAGTTAACTTACATACCAGTCGTTGCATTGCAAACCCATATATTTGTATCAACACGAATCTTGCGTAAATTTTAATACGTTTCACAACAATCGTTTTACAAACTGGTTTTGATCATAAAGAAAACGAATTATACCAAAGAAAAATTAATAATATCAATGTTGCTCTGGAGTCAAGTAAGAGCCGCATAACAGACCAAATTTGATAAGCACCTCGCTGCCGGATTGTCGGTAGGGTGAGAGTACGCGATTTGTAATTCGTAGATCCAGGGTTCAAATCCCACACAAAGCTCAAGATTTTTTATTTATTTTTTATTATAGCTGCATTCTGCCTCTTATATTTATCACTGATTATCATTTTTAGTAATTGAACAAAGGTTATTTTGAAGATCATTATTACTCACAATCTACTCCATATGTATTTAGAGCTTTACTCAAAGTACCTATAAGCTGGAATTGTCGGTAGCAGGAAAAATGTAAAACATTGCACGATGCGTAAGCTCTTTTTTGGCCTCGGAGGTACTTTTAATGACCGAGGCAACGCTCGCGTTGCCTCGGTCTTTAAACAACCTCCTCGGCCAAAAAAGTGCACTTACGCATCTGACAATGTAAGTAATTATTTCTGTGTAAGTTGCAGGAAAATTTTATTGTTGTTCAGAAGAGTAAGTTATTTTTACCTATTTTATTTTATTTTTTAATTTTTTGCCAATTTTTCAATAGGCAAGGTATCTTTCCTTTGCAAGATACGCGAAAGTTTTATTAAGGAAAGTATTTGGGAATCAAATTTGCCCGAATCTTGCGGAAGGCTAGAAATTAAAAAAGTACCTAACAGTTATTACTTGGCAGAGAACAAGTCAGATAGTTTTAGATTTTATTTCTATAAAACCGACCAAACGACTTCACTGTGCCATTTACAGACATTTTAGTGATGGAATTTTCTACTATAAGTAGGTACTACATGCGCGTGAGAATTTATTGCAGAGAGTTATAGCTGAAAGAATAACTGTTTTTATAGATATTCCGTATTAAACATGAGGTTGGGTCTGTGCGGATATTTATTTAGTATCATTTAAATGCTCAAATATTTTGTTAGTATTCTGTAGAGAGACTATAAACTACAACTAAAACAAAATACCAGCTTTTTGTGAATCTAAGAGTGTCCTTAACTGTTACCGATACCCGATTTTTCCCTGCGTGCGAATTTCAACTTTGCTATATACAGTGCCCGCCAAAAAGTTGTAACCATATGGATTTTTTTTGGGCTAACATGAAAATACTCTGCTTCCAAAAAGATTCGAAATGAGATCATTAAACGCCCTGACGTCATTTGACATACCTGTCAAAAATTACATTTAATTATATAAAAGGACAAAATTCGCTATATTTGTGATTTTATCGAAAAATGTTATTTGAAAAAGTTGTTTGGAACTTTATCTTAGCCCTATGTGTAAATTTTCAGACAAAAATTCTGACATTTTTTGAAAAAATATAAAAACTAATAAATTTCATTTTTTTGGTGCACCATATTTGACTTTATAATTGTTTGCCTATCATCCAAACGTGATATTTTTTAGTTATGGAACCTTTTTGGGTCGTAATCCGTAATCGTAAAATAAGGGTAAAATAAAATTCCAAGCAACTTTTTCAAATAACTTTTTTCCGATAAAATCACAAGTAAAGCGTATTTTGGCTATTTATTTAATTAAATGTCATTTTTGACAGATATGTAAAACAACGTCTCGACGTTTAATGATCTCATTTCGAATATTTTTGAAAGCAGAGATGATCGCTCCAGAATAGTTTCATCTTAGCCCAAAAATAAAAAAAAACCATATGGTTCCAACTTTTTGGCGGGCACTGTATATAATAATATTTTTGGCCAAAGTATTCCGGAATAACATATAGCCGGTATCATGCACGTGGAACGCATACGGTCGGGAGCCACATAAATTCCGAGATTGTCAAGAAAAATTTTCAACTCAGCAGAAAAATGCCACCTTCCATAGCTATTCGAACGCGGGCATAAATCTCGATAAGGGACACGCCGTTGGGCCCGCCGAGTGACAAATTCAGACATTAAATGTCCCGTGTATAAGTAGATCCAGCCACGATAATGTGGATATTACACCCTGGGATATTTCTCTAGGTAATATAGCTGGGGGAAATGTGCAGTAACTTCTTAAAAGATTACCAACTTTACTCCAGTGCTTTGCTCCTAATATGCGACTTTATGGTTCCGCAAAGAATAGAGCACACCGCCTTGAAATTGGAGAAAGAAATCCTTCTACACTTCACTACTACACTTACTATTCTGATAACAAAAACATAAAATAGATTGTTAGATTTTTAATAATTATTGTTATTTAACTTCTAACGATTAAAACGATCAGGTAAAAGATTCTGCTGTTCTGATAGGTATATGCATGACTTTCTTGTATTTATAGTTTTCATGTATATGTATAATTATGACGCTATTCTGAAATTTCGATGGTATTGAAGGAATAATTGAAGAATAAACAAGAAGAACGTATCGCAAAGGAAGATAATATGGGTATCTTAAAAACTCATTAAAAATATAAACTAAAACAGGCCAAAATGAAATCACCAAACAACTAGAAAAAAAAAACAAGAAACATGTGTCAGAAAAGAAATCATCGAAGAAGGAAGCAATCTAGTCCAGGCAGAAATCAAAATGATTCCAATAGGTGTGCCAAGAGCAACAAGGCAGACGATAAGAGCCTACAACAATTTGAAGCCGACTTCACCCGTTTCATACATATTATGCCAGAATATTGATTGGCCCCATTCCGAGAACAAATTTTGATAAGCGGCTTAATGTGTCAGTGAGACTAGTCAAGAACTTTGGTTAGCCTGCCACAAAAACATTTCAGAAGTACTGCCGCCAGTCGCGTAGCGCAGGTTGTTGGCGCGAGGGGCTATGCCCCAGAAATTTCTGAACAGAACTGACTTTATGTTTAAAAATTGAAACTAGCCACATCAATTCTATCGTGTGAAATGTTTGAATGGGGTTATTTAACTTGTAGATAATTTTTGTTTCGTTATAGATTGATAGACATATTATTACTGTTTGTACATTTGAATGACATCTGTCAAAGGAAAGTTTGCATCTTTGTTTTTCAAAATGAAATAGCAAATATAAGAAAAAGGACCAAGAAAAAAATTAGCACCAGTTCAATTACGTAATTTTTTTGCCCATAGATAGGTTGCGTCAAGTTTTTTCATTCATTTAAATTGTTTGGCCTTAAAAATTGAAAAAAATCGCTTGTGCGTCTAATTTTATCTTCAAATGTAATAAAATGAAATAAATTGTTGTAACATAGGTATAATTTTCAACCCCCCCTCCTCTTAGAAAAGCTAGTCACAAACATTATTGCTAATTCTACTACTACTAAATCTGTCAGGAAAGTTAGCACCCCCCAGTTTTAAATTGATTGGCGCACGCATTGGAATTTGAAGCTGTAACGCAGGTGGCACGTAGAGAAGTGCGGTTAAGACAGGTGCACAAAACAGAGGCACTAGACACCACCATCATCGTAGAACCATAGAACGGGATATCCAAAGTATCCTTCCAAGTGCAACTTCCCAAAAAGAAGGGATATCTATGTTCGCAAAAGTACAGTACTATCCTCTTTGAACTGTGGAGTTGAAGTAGGTATATTTGAAATGCCAGTGCCACTATCTTGTAGATGATGAGAAACAGGAAAATATTTGAGGAGCGAAGCTGGAAAAATTAAAAGATCAAACGAACTTACCTTAAGTGAAGTTCGATCTTGATTATATGCGGGCGTCGTGAAGTAAATAAATATATACGTAGTATCTTGGTTTGTAACGAATTCCACACAGTCCCCAAAGTCAAAAAACGCCACCCTGTTTGTCGACCCGACGTCTCCTGTCAGAGTCGTCACTCTTCTTCAAAGCTACGTTGTTGGAACCAATTATTATGGGGTGTCGTAAGAAGGGATGGGAGAGGGATTTATTTACTTCACGACGCCCGCATATAATCAAGATCGAACTTCACTTAAGGTAAGTTCGTTTGATCTTTTAATTATATGCGGGCCTCGATCGTAAATAAATATATACGTAGTTATTTAAAGAGTGTTACAACAACGTTTTCTTCAGAGTGAATTTATTGATCAAAACTGCTTAAACGAATATATAAAAACAACCAAGATAATCAGGCTTATTTACTAAAGTTGAACATAAACATATTATATTTCCTACCTTATATATTATTAGGTAGGTAATTAATTAAAGGAACATGTAATTCCTTACCTAATTGCTTAGAACAGATTTGGCAAAACACCCTTGTGATACGACCGGCCTCTGATAGAAATTAGCAAAAGTGGTAGATTTTTCGGTCCACCCCGCGGCTAACCGAATAGCATCGTAACTGACTCCTTTCCTACTAGCTGCCGATGTCGACGCATGGCGTGTACTGTGAGCAGTAAATTTGTTAGTGTCGACACCACTATTCTTTAAGAGAGTTTTAATCCATCGGCTGATGGTTTGTGTTGTTGCTTCACGGTGGGGCTTTTTGAATGTGAGAAATAAATTTCCAAGATTTTTTCTAATATTCTTTGTTTTTTCCAAATAATACTGTAGTGTCCGTACGGGACAAATATTCTCATCCGTGAGGTAAACTGGCAAAATTAAGGTAGGTTGCGGCTTATTTCTACCAGAGGTCTTCAATCTTTTAGTGATTCTTATTTCGATTTTATCATCAAGTGTAACAATATTTTTTATTTCTATAGACGCCAATGTTTGCACCCGTTGTCCTGTCGATAGTGCTAAAAGTCCGACTGTTTTGTAAGTTAAGTTTTCTAATGTTAGGGTATTATTAGGCATTTTCCGAACAAAATCTAAGACCAATCTCGGGTCCCAAGTATTTACATATTTTGGCAGACTTGGCCGTAAACTATATACGCCTTTAAAAAATCTCTTAATTCTAAAATCTTGGCCTATAGCTGGTCCAAGAATCTGACAAATGGCGGATCTATATGAATTTAGTGTACCAGAAGATGCGTTATTATTAAACTGGCAAGTTAGAAACTCAATAACAGTGGGTACTGACGCAGAAAACACACTTATGTTTTTGTTCTTACAAAACTGCCACCAGAGCCGAAGGCCAGCATTATATTGTTTTATAGTAGACGCCGTCACTGAAGCCAAGCAAATGTCTAGCGATTCACTAGGCACATTGCCACGTCGGAGCGCTTGGAAGATAAGTGTCCGGCCACCAGGGTAATTGTCCTCCAGAGTGGATGAGGCGTTCTATTAAAAGAGAGCAAATTTTCGGCAGGGTCAAATAAGATAGGCTCTTCGGATAATAAGGAACAAAACACTGGGTACCACGGCTGAGAATCCCACAAGGGTACTACAACTATGCCTTCAGCTCTATCGTTGATAATTTTGTTTAAGACCCGAGATATTAAATTAAAGGGGGGAAAGGCGTAAAAATAATATTTTCCCCAATTTAGCGTGAAGGCATCTACTGAAAAGCAATTTGGATCTCCCAGCCATGATACATAAGGTATACACTTATAGTTGGTCGCAGAAGCAAATAAGTCTATATCAATTTTCCCAAAAGTTATAGATATTTTTTGAAAAGCACCTTCATTTAGTGACCACTCTGTTTCTTTAGTTAACATCCGTGATTCGGCATCTGCCTCCTTATTATCCGAAGATCTAATGTAAGTTGCATAAATAAATATATGTTTCATTTCACACCATTTCCAAATTGTCCGCGCTAAGGAGTTTAATTTGGGAAATTGGATGCTACCCATTTTATTCACATAGGCAACGGCCGTTGTATTGTGTATACGTAAGAGGATGTTACAATGTGATAACTCAGTTGCAAAATATTTTAGACTCTGGAAAGCTGCCAGTAATTCTAAATAATTTATGTGGTGGTTTTTTTCCTGGTCTGACCAAAACCCGTGCATTCTTTTTCCTTCCGCAAAACCACCCCAACCAGTCCCTGATGCATCTGAAAAAATTTCGAAAGCGTAGGTGTCTGTTCGAATGGTATTTTTTGCTTCGGGAAGTGTTTTCAACCACCAGTTGAAATCTTCATTGAGGCATGAAGAAATTTGCATTTCACAATTATAATTATTGGCTGATTTCCTTAGTGCTAAAAATTTCACGCGTTCGAACAATTTTGTGTAACCCCAAGCATATTTTACTGCCGGACAAATTGATGTTAAGTTTCCAATAAATTTTGCAAACTCTCTTATTGTACACATCTTGCTATTTGAGACCTTTTTTATAAGTTTTTGTATTTTTGATTTCTTCTCAGGAGAGAGTGAAATAGTCATTTCTTTTGAATTGTATAGAAAACCTAAATAGAGAACACTTTTTTCCGGAGTAAGTTTACTTTTGGTATAATTTATTATGAAACCTACAGATTCTAACGTCTTAATTGTCTCTGACACATTTCTTAGACAGTCAGAAAAATCGCTACCTATGAGAAGGAAGTCATCTAAATAAACAACGGAAATGTAACCTTTTCTCCTCAAATATGATAAGATAGGTTTCATGAGCTTAGTAAACACAAAAGGGGCACAGTTTAAACCAAACGGCATACAGTTATATTCGTAATATTTCCCCTGAAATTTAAATCGTAAAAATTTTCTGTTTAGTGATTTAAGATTCAGAATGAGTCTATATGAACCATCGTGTTTTTGCCGCAAGAATATGTTAGAGATATATTGATTTTTGGTTGGTTTTACTAGACTAACTGCGGCCATTTCGAGAAGTTTGTTTAATGAATCCTCTATAATCTTACTCTCCTGTTTAGTCCACTTAGGTTCTTTAGGAATAATTTTTTGTATAGGGTATTTTAAAAAAGGTAGCTTAAGCCCTTTTAAACAAGATAAAATTGTTGTATCCTTGGTGTATTGAAGCCACATGTGAGCAAAGTGAGATAATCTGCCCGCTGGCTTACGGACCTTATCTATTGCTGCCGATTCCTGATGTTCGTTCGGTTGTAGTTCTGCATGGGTCTTCTGTTCTTGTGAATTTCTTCTTGGCGGTACTGACGGTTGTAGGGAGTCTGAAGACTTTGCTGGTGACGGTAGGGAGTTTGAACGCTTTGCTGTCTGCCCCGGCGAACCCCCTGTTGAGGACGAGACAGACCCCGATAGTTTAAATGCCTCTGAGGGGCGGCAGTCTTCGGAAGTTGTTTTATTGGTTTTAGGTCTTTGCTAGAGCGTTCGAGATTTTTTGTTGCCTTCAATCTATCTTCTAGATTTTTTTACCGAAAAGGAAACCATCTGCAACTACATTTGTCAATGTATCCTTGAAGTCTTTGTTCAAATTAATTGCAATTAAATCCCTTCGGGCCAGTGTTTCTGTATGCTGTAAATCCGCTAACAGACGCCCAGCATCGTTAAGTAACTCTATATATATTCTGTTTCCCCCCCCCTCTTCTTTTAAAAGCATAGTCATTACTGGCCCGATGCACACTAAGCTGGCACCAATTCGCTCTTGTAATTTTTCCAAGCGACCATCTCTACATATGACAGATTCTGTGAGAGCAGCTTTTACCTCGAGATTCAGGGTGGGGGTTTTTAGCAAAAGACAGTTATCGGGTGGGGAATACTTCTCTAAAACTTCCTTGCGATCATCTGCTTGAAGACCGCTTTTTAATATGGCCGTCCAACGAGAAGCTATGTCTTTTTGGAAATTCGGTTGTTTGTCTTTCCGTTCAGAAGAATCTTTGCCCAGAATATGTAAAATATCGTCGCTTAATTCAGAAACTTCCTCAGGGTCCATATTTTCCTTTTCTACATCTTCTAGGCAATCCTCCTGATCATCTGGAAAGGAGATCATACTTTACTATCACCTGGAAATGTGCCCAACTATATATGCCACGTGTTATCATTAACAGCGGCTGTTTATAGGAGATTAATCCAATCCGTTGTACCTGAATAATCTAAATAATGTTGTCATAAACATTTATTTAGGGTGTTGTCATAAACACCATCGCCCTGTCATAAGGGCGAATGTCTGAGGAATCGGAGTGATGTCATCATAAACATTCATTGAGCGTGCTTTCATAAGCACGTTATCCTATTGTGGGTACCTGTATATCGGCGTCGGGGGTTTTAACTTACCTAGTTCTATAACGTCCTCCGAAATGCAACTAATGCCTGCGGCAGTCCTCTCCCCAACCCGGTGATGTCGGTCGCGGCTATCGCCCATCTCCGAAATGATATCTGTGGGACGAGTTGGTCGCAGTGGCGGCCGTGGCGGAGTCTTCGGGCTCGGAGAACGCCTGCCTGCCCGTTCCATCTCTGCCATTCGCCGTTCCATATCGGCGATTCGTTTCTTTAGTCGCATGGTCATCGTCACTACTCCGGCTTCGATGACGTTTTTTCTGATGCTTTGGCATTGTACCGCACGATAATGTCCAATGCTCGAAGAAAAACCGTTGAATGACGTGTGAACAACTCGGCACACAAACAAAGAGTGACGACTCTGACAGGAGACGTCGGGTCGACAAACATGGTGGCGTTTTTTGACTTTGGGGACTGTGTGGAATTCGTTACAAACCAAGATACTACGTATATATTTATTTACGATCGAGGCCCGCATATAATCCTAATGTTATTCTGTGTAAACGAAAAAAAATATCATTTACCAGAAACAAAGTGAAGACCCACGACTTAAGGAACAGAAATATAGTGAAAAAATGATGGAAAGATGATATGTCGCTGGAATTGGAGGTCTGCTATAGGACCAATGATATTCTTTAGGAATTATTATAGATGGTCTTGACTGGAAACTCCAACAGGCAGAATATGATGGATCTGAGTTTCTTCTGGATGGATTCTGCATCAGAAAAACTTCGTGTTCCGAGCCGTCGTACTTGATTGCATGGGACATCCTCAGGCCGCGACGATCACATTGAGACTGATTGTTCTATTACCTGTGTTGGTATTTATAGGAACATGGAAATGGAGGGAACAGGCGAAAACGCAGGAAAATTAATTACATGATTTAGGGTGATTGGTTCTGCCGCGTATTTGAGAAAACGCGCGCCAGCAACTATGTAAAAATAAACACTGATCACGGTTCAGAGTGTTAGGGTATTTCAGGATGTCAACTTATTTAAGGATTTTGCACTAAGCAGGACTTGGTGACCCGTGTGCAGATGTTCGGCAAGTGCAGAATAGCCCGGTAGAGTGTCCTAGAGAACCATCGACCTTCCGTAAGACCAACACATCCAGGAAAGGGAAAAAACCGTCCTTTTCCACCTCCATGGTAAACTTAATGTTTATGTGCAGGGAGTTAAGGTAATGAAGGAAAGCGGGAAAGGTATCCTTCCCATGAGGCCAAATTACAAAAGTGGCATCCACATAATATCTAAACCAAATTTGTTGGCTATCATGGGAGACAAGGGAGAATCCATAGCAGCACCAGAAGTTTGTTTAAAATGTCGATTATTGAAAATTAAATAATGAAATCTTCAAGTTTTCCGTAAATAAATCTCTTTTCTGGGTTTAATTCTCAGCTTTTCGAACGGCTTCGGTGGTTTTGTATCTGGTATGTAATAATTAGTTTCGCTGTGCTAATAAATTGGCTTTCCGCTTTCTAACATGGTGGCCCGAGCAGATGTGAAAGTGAACGAGGTGGATACAGGGAGCAGAGAGACTTTTTTTACCGGGCCTTACTCAGGGCCTGTTCACTTTGTTCTGTGATCTTTGCGTTGCCGGTTGTAACATAATTTTGGTTAACTATTTATGCTTTAATTGGCACAGAATTGCCTTGATACCCAACACTTAGCGCCGTTTCACATACGTCGATATTAGGTACCGGTATCGGTATCGGGAGTGACAGATTGAGGTGCCGCATTTTCGCAAGCTTCGAAGAGGGTCGAAAAGTACATCGAAGCTGAATAGAATGAAGGGAAATTTATCAGTGGCCCCTGGGGATAACGTGAGGAAAATTCGATTTTCCTTAACAGAAATAAAAGGTGACTGTTGCCTATATTTTCACGCAAGCCCTGTTCACTAAATGATTAAAATGAATAAAATGAATAAAGTTTGGCTTCGTAAAGCCAAAGGTTTGATTGTTTCAGCTGGCTAAAGGGTTGAAATAAGGGTGTAATCTTGTAAGGAATCAAGATTTTGACAGATTTTTCCACACAAGCCCATCGAAAATATGAAAATGTCGTCACTAGCCCGAAAAACATAAAAAAACATATTATACATAATTATTAACATCATAGGTATTTTATAGGAAAATCCATATATATGTTATCTCCAGTGGCCACTCGTAAATTTTCCTTCATTTTACTCAACATCACGGGCGTAGCCAAGGGGGGGGGTGTTTCGGGGGTTCAAACCCCCCCGAAATAAGCAAAATATTACCTAAAAATACGAGGAGTGAAGAGTTAAATTATTATTACGTTTGAATATATGTAGTAATAGTAGCGCCTAGCGCCATCTTTTGACGAGAGGCAGACGCAGTTGCAGCCGAACTATTTTGTATTGTAGGAAAACTTTGCGTTGTTTCTCGATTATTCGCCACGCCCCTCGGTCGAAATGAGCGGAACTTTGTGGAAGTTCGTGGAAGTTTCTGGACGGCTACTGGGCTGCTATATAAGTGGCGCGTGACCGCGCTTACGGCAGTAGATATTGTTCCATGCGAACTCGAAGCGAATAAAAGTGAAAAGTGGTGAACGAATAGTGAAGAGAATTAAGTGTACCGTGTAAGTGAGTAATTTTAGTGCACTGTTATTCGATGACCTTGTTAAGGATAGATACGTGAATCATTATTACTGTCGAAAAATGGAGGGGAAAAAAAGGAAGGGTGATAAACCTAAAGGTATGGACTACTGGAAAAAGTGGTGTAGTCAAGGGGTTTCTAATAAAGAAACAAATTTGGATTTAGCTATCAAAGCTTCAGCTACCTTGCATGCTGTTAAGAAGACTGTGATAACAAGCGGGCCCTCGACCTCAAACACAATATCGAATATCGAAATCGATGCCATGTCGCACGTGCCCTGTTCGATACCTTCAACTGCCGAATCTACATCTAGTCTGCAACAGGCCAGCTTGCCTGTTACCTTATCTTTTACAACTGTAGCTAAGTTGGATGTTGGTTTTTACGCGAATCAAGAAAAAATCTTTGATGAATATTTTAAAGTCCAAATTTTAAAAACGCCATGGAACCCACCCAGAGATTATAAGTTTCCTATTTCCACAAAACGAAACTTGCGCTTTCAATTGAAATGGATGGAGAGATTCCCCTGGTTGTCATATTCGGAATATAAAAGTGGAGCATACTGCAGAGTTTGCGTAGTAATGGGACGTTCGCTTGATGAAGGTAAAGGCGGTCATCAAAGGATCGGCCAGCTGGTAACCGAACCTTTTAGTAAGTGGAAAAATGCTCTAGAAATATTTGAAGCTCATGCGAAATCGGGATACCACAAGCGAAATTCAGAACTGGCAGATAACTTCCTAAAAGTAATGTCTTCGCAGGCTTTTTCGGTCACTGAACAGCTGTCTTCTGAAAGAAAGAGACAACAAGAGGAGAATCGAAAGAAACTAATCCCTATCGTAAAAGCAATAATTTTTTGCGGCAAACAAGGCATCTCCTTGAGAGGTAAAATCGATTCGGGGCGCATACAAATTACATCAGAACCTGAACAACCACTGCAGAATGATGGTAATTTTAGAGCCCTGTTGCGGTTTGCGGCTGAGTCTGGAGATAAAGATCTGGCTGAACATTTGAATACTTCACAAAAGAATGCCCTGTACACAAGCCCTCAGATCCAAAACGAAATAATTGACATTTGTGGTGAATTAATTCAACATAAAATAATTGAAGAAGTAAAGAAAGCCAAACTATTTGCGATTCTGGCTGACGAAACCACCGACATCGGACATGTAGAACAAGTCTCGTTATGTCTTCGATATGTTGATTTTACAGATAATAAACACCATAGACTTAAAGAGATGTTCCTTGAGTACATTCCAACGGTCGATGTTTCAGGATCCGGTCTCGCAAATCTTATTATTACAGCTCTGAAAAAGCATGGACTTGAATGTTCTCATGTGGTTGGTCAAGGTTACGATGGGGCTGCAGCTATGAGTGGGTATTTGCACGGTGCCCAAGCTTATGTTCGCCAAGAATGTCCTCTTGCTCTTTATGTACACTGTAGTGCACACTGTCTCAACCTTGCTATTGCTGATTCATGTTCATTAGCAAATGTCCGAAATTGCATTGGGATTGTGCAGTCTGTTGGTTCCTACTTTCGACATTCTGCTCAACGCACTGCTTTGTTGAAAGAAAAAATTCAAGAGCTACTACCCGTCGGTAACCAAAAAAGCTTGCTCTCTATGTGTGAAACACGGTGGGTCCACAAACATGAAGCTATTATAAGATTCAGGGAAATTTATTCAGCGATTGTGAATGCTCTCGAAGAACTTCAATTTAATCACAATAAGGAAACATCGCAACAAGCCGCCCAATTGCTAAGTACGCTTCGATCTTCGGATTTTGTGATGTGTTTAGTGATTCTTCAAAAAGTTATGAGCTATACATTGTCGCTATCAAAAAAATTACAGACAATTGACATCGATCTCATCACGGCATTCAAACATGTAGATGATGTTATTAATGTCTTACAACTCCTGAGAAACAACACTGACGTCGAATATCTTCATGTCTATGAAGACGCAAAGGTTTTACTGGAAGAAAATGGTGGTATACTGCGAATGCCACGCGTCGTCGGAAGACAATTAAATAGGCCGAACATTCCTGCATTGGATGTATGCACGTATTACAAAATTAATTTGTTCATTCCATTTCTTGATCATACAATTCAACAATTGGTTGAAAGGTTTACCAAACATCGTAAGGTAGTATCAGCATTGTCTGGTGTGCTACCTTTAAATTTTACTGCCAGTTCTGAAATTGAAGAAGCAATTTCCATGTACTCGTCATTGCTTCCCGAAAGCAACATATCAGTGGTTAAAGCAGAACTTGAAGTATGGAAAACAGTGATGACAAGTATCATGCCTACCCCGAAATCTAGTTTGGAATGCCTAGATATGTGCGATAAAAACCTTTATCCTAATGTTTACACATTACTACAAATCTTGGCTACCATTCCTGTATCCACTGCTACCCCAGAAAGGTCTTTCTCGAGCCTAAGGAGACTGAAAAACTATTTACGAAACACTACAAGTGAAAACAGACTTAATGGTTTGGCTCTAATGAACTTTCACTATGGAATGGAAATTCATGCAGATGAAGTAGTGGATATATTTAAAAGAAAAAGCCGAAGATTTCTTCTTTAATGGTTTTAGATTTAGCGCAGAGGAACGAAATTAATTTATCCATTTCATTTAAAGTTAAGAACTTTATAAATATGTCGTAGTTTTTCGGATGAATATATAGATATTAAATTTCATGTAAGTATATTTTTGTTGTTTTATTTACTTCTCAAACTAAACCCCCCCCCCAAAACTAAATACTGGCTACGCCCGTGCTCAACATCGATGTACTTTTCAACCCTTTTCGAGGCTTGTATGCGAGAATGGGGCCTAAATCGGTCACTATGTGACGGTCTAATACTTCTTAAATAGGAACCTTTCATACATTTACTGAGCAAATAAAAAAGTCGGTAGTCATCGCCGGGATTGGTGTGATTGATATCGGCGGCTCTCTATAACCGGTCGCTAGTCTGTCAATACATTTTACAAGCAAACGAAAACAAATGCGTACATTCACACACTAACACAGTGTCGTACATTGTCTCACGAAACTGGAAACATAATATATTATAACAATGATTATGTAATTATTAGTGCATGTACAGGGTGATCCAAACTCGACGCCCCAGGCCTACAGCGGGAACACGAAAACTCAAAATAAAATTTCGAAAAGGGGTTCTCAAATGGGACATACTAAGGCCCAATTTTGACCGAAAATTAGCTTTTTTGATGTTTGGGAAAATGGCCGCTGTGACGTCATCGATATTATTTTCCCAGAAACATACCAGTTTTTCTCTATATATTGAAAGTCCTTATCATTGTCAACAACTTTTATAGAAAGAAATTTTCTGTATCGAGAAATTTTATCAGAAAAAGTTGTTCAGATTGCAGATTTATAATGAGATGCCACATAAATAATCATAACAATTTCATAAATGACAGAGTAAATTGTTAAAAACACATTTTACTAACACTTAAAATACACAATACAATTAGTTTTACTTTATAAAACCACCACTTACATCGACACATTTTTCAAGGCAAATTTTGAATTCCATATGAATCATCTCGGCATTGCAAGTCCATTGCACAAAATCATAATTAGCTGCTAAACTGTTTAATTCCTTGCCTGAGATGTATAGGATCTACCTTAGTCGAGTTTTCGTGTTCCCGCTGTAGTCCTGGGGCGTCGAGTTTGGATCACCCTGTACATTGTGCATACATCTCCTTTCGTATTATCCAGCGTGAAATATGAGTGTCAAATTTAAATATATTATAACACTAATGGAATTAGTGAAGCAAGGCCTTGTTTATGGGATTTTCTAACTCTGTTTTATTTCTCTGATATCTACTACACCACTGAGAACTAAACAGGTTATTTTTTCTTCTCCTTGTGATTCTGACAACGATATCTTAATCGGTCTGTGGTCTGTGAGAAAGCGCTGTCCGATACTGACACCGATACCAGTAACATCCGTGTGTGTGAAACGACGCTCAGGGTTTTTTACGCTCCCAACCCCCCTGCTGAACACGTTTCTCTAGAGGCATTCCAGAATTTGGTTGGGTAAATTCGAAGAAGATTAAACCAATACATTTGAAAGTGAATTGTGTGAAAAACATATATATATTTTTTAATTTTGATATTGCCTTGTATATTTTACCGGTATACAGGGTGTCCCCAGATCAACTTAGCAGTTGGTGTGAAAAGCGAAAAATTTTTGAGTTGAAACTTGATCTCTGGGGATTAGCCTTGCTTTATTAGAAGCTAATTTGCACCATATTCAAAAATCAAGCAGAATTTAAGCCCACCTACTAAATTTTAAAACAATCAGCACACTTTGATTTTTTAAAATTTTTCAATTTTTGAGGTTTTAGCGGTGATGTTAAAGAAAGGTTAGGAAAAATATGACGCGGAAGATGCTGAAACCCGACTGGTCTTAGATTCTGTTCACCAAAACCTAAAAATATTGCTTAGGAAAAGAGCTATCGATCTAAATGTAAGCAAAACCCATATCACAGACCTTATGGCTATATAGGTCTGTGCCCATATATAGAAGTTAATCGAGTTAATGAATAGAAAGCTTACAAAGCAACTATTTTGCACAGATTAGGTGATTAGAATTCTGCTTACTAATAGGTGAGAAAATTTTGGAAAATTCTTTATTTCATAAATGCTTGATGCTTTCGGACAAATCTACCTTTTCTACAAACGGTATAGTGTGCTCCCAAAATAATAGAGTTTGAAGTAAAGAAAATCCACACACTAAAATGTATTGTATAAATCAAAAAAGTGAACGTTTGGTGCGAAATTCGCTACGACAAAATTGTGGGACCATATTTCATACAGAATATTAGTTTAAACAAAGCATCCTATCTACAAATGCTGAATAATTTTGTGTTGCCGTCATTTGATGATCTTCCACTAGAAATCCGCGATAGAATTGTTTACCATGACGGATGCAAAGCTGATTCAACTGCTACAATTCAGGACTGGCTTGATAAATATTTCCCTAATAGGTGGATAGGACGCTTTATTCCAATACATTGGCCTGCTGGATCCCCAGATTTGGCAACTAATAATTTTTGGTTATGGGTATACCTAAAAGACAAGGTGTACAAAGATAATAATTCTAATTTTAACGACGAAAATTTTCTGAAATATAAAATCACAGACTCAATAAATGAAATCAATAATAATAATAATAATTTTATTGCTCCATTACTTTACATCTTTATCTTAATCTTAATTCCAACCTTAATTCTAACATAACAGACAAAATTTTTTTTCCTCCTTAGCACAAATATATATTAATTGAATATTATGTTAGACAGATAATATAATCTATACAAGCATAAAATGTTTACCAAATAAACCAAATGTGGTTGTTTATGGTTAGAGACTTTAAAAATTCAAGTTTATTTTGAGTGGCGGTGTCCTTGGTTAATTCCTTTCAGTGCAGGAGGATATCCCAGAACAGTGAACGATCGCTTGACAATATATATTGTTTAAATCTTTTTTATAAAGAATAGAGAATTCACTCGACTAAGGTAGATCCTATACATCTCAGGCAAGGAATTAAACAGTTTAGCAGCTAATTATGATTTTGTGCAATGGACTTGCAATGCCGAGATGATTCATATGGAATTCAAAATTTGCCTTGAAAAATGTGTCGATGTAAGTGGTGGTTTTATAAAGTAAAACTAATTGTATTGTGTATTTTAAGTGTTAGTAAAATGTGTTTTTAACAATTTACTCTGTCATTTATGAAATTGTTATGATTATTTATGTGGCATCTCATTATAAATCTGCAATCTGAACAACTTTTTCTGATAAAATTTCTCGATAAATGTAGATCTGGGGACACCCTGTATAATAATAAGTAGATAGGCTATGTTGGTTCTAGCGCAATCTCCCCATGTATTTCTTATGGGGCCTAAAACGTGGTAAAAACGTGACCAAACTTACCCCCTCCACTCCCAAACCACGCCCCCCCAGCCAATCGCACCGACTCTGAACCCTGCCGAAGATGTCCGAGTCCAGCGACCTTCGCCCCTGCTCCCAACCCTGCCGAAGGTGCTCGGCTTTCGCCGATCGTTGACCCAGCCGCGACGCTGTGACATGTCACGACTCGCAACTAATAAAAACCCTAAATCATAATTAAGCCCTGTCGACCTTTAGCCGCGGCCATGCATGGATTTTTGCTACCACCTCTGCCTGCGTATTTCTGCGTCCGCGACGCCGAGACATGTCGAGACTCGCAACTAATAAAAACCTAACACCTATAGAAAAAATACCAGCTTGCAATATGTACGTGATGTAATTCCGCTGAAAAAAAGTACTTTCTCTTTGTCGGAATAAGCGCCTATGAAACGAGCACGCTGATCTCATCGGTACTGGCGATAAAAAATTTGTAGGAAAAGTGTAATAAAGAATAGATATGAGATACATATGAGTGTATACATTTTCTTGACTACATTACCTAAGGATGTATCAAAAATCTATCTTCCTATATTTAGAGACTGCTTCTCAAAGGAAAGTGGATATTAAATTTGGGGCATAAATTAACCATTTTTAGTTGAGTTTATAACCATCTACAGTGTGACCCATTTGTTTTGGGGTCAGTCTGTAAAAAGTGTATCAATCGTGCGATTTGGCTGATTTTTTTTTTAAATTGTAGAGCTCGATGAACTGCACATTTTGAACAAAAATTGCCTGGTTCGCATAAAATCCAAAGCCTACTATGACCGTTTTTATGAGCAAAATTTTAAGAAACCATATTAGCGTTTTTTTTTGAAAAAATCTGTGTGCGCCAATGGATTGAGCACCCCTCGAAATGGGTATGTACAAAATTTCATCAAAATATTTCAAGTAATAACGATTTTGTAGAAAAATTAAAAATGCAGCCAAGGTACGTCTTTATTTTCAAAAATTCAAAGTTGGCCATGGAAAATAATTGAATTGTTTACTTTTATTAAGTGTCAAACTGTCTAAATTGAGTTCAGAAATTGTTTGTGCTCAATACAATTAATTATCATAATTATGGAATATTTAAGCATAAGAGACAAAATAGAAATTGTTCGACTCGTGGGCGACAACGAGCGCTCGGCAGTAGAAGCTGCGGCCGAATTTAACAATAGACACCCAGGTAGATCAGTGAGTCGAAGTACTGTACAACGTATAAACAATATTTTTGATGAAACTGGATCGATTTCTAAAAATTTATTAAAAACTAGGCAAAATGGACGCCGTGGACTTGTTGAAAATAACAATCAAATTCTGCAATACTTTAGTGACAATCCTCGAAATAGTGTTCGAACGGCTAGTTTAGACCTTCATATACCCAGAGAGAGTATAAGGAGATGTTTGAGACAAAACAAAATAAAACCGTTTAAGCCAAAATTTTTGCACACCCTGGAACCAGGAGATGAGAAGAGAAGATTAGAATTTTGCTATTGGCTGCAAGGTGAATATCTCCATAATGGCAACTTTTTAAATGAAATTTTATTCACCGACGAAGCCACGTTTACTACAAATGGTGTAGTATCAAGTCAAAACTGCCGTCACTGGTCAGCTGAAAATCCAGAGTTTATAATAAATGCAAGGAGACAATATTCACAAAAAATTAACGTTTGGTGTGGAATACTACGCGACAGAATAATTGGCCCATTTTTCTTTGAAGGGAATTTGAATGCGGCTGGCTTCTTGAATTTTCTAGAAATTGAATTTAGAAATGCTTTAGATGAGTTACCATTAAGATACCGTTTAAATTTAAAGTTACAGTTAGATGGCAGTCCTATTCATAATGCTCGTTTAATCAGAAACTGGCTAGATAATAATTTTGAAAACTGTTGGATAGGGCGAAATAGTCCTTTCTGTGAGTGGCCACCGAGATCTCCGGACTTAACTCCTTTAGATTTTTTTCTTTGGGGTACACTTAAGCAAAATGTTTATAAGTCAAGACCCCATAATTTACAAGAACTGCAAGCTAGGATAAACCGTAGTTGTGAGGAAATTACTCCACAGCAAATACGAAATGTAATTTTGAATGTACCCAAGAGGAACGACAAATGCATTGTAGAAAATGGAGGCTTGGTAGAAGTTACAAAAATTTTATAATTTTAATTGTTTTTATGTTTTGTGTTTATAAGCATAAGGTTGTATTATTACAATTCAATTATTTTCCATGGCCAACTTTGAATTTTTGAAAATAAAGACGTACCTTGGCTGCATTTTTAATTTTTCTACAAAATCGTTTTTACTTGAAATATTTTGATGAAATTTTGTACATACCCATTTCGAGGGGTGCTCAATCCATTGGCGCACACAGATTTTTTCAAAAAAAAAAAACGCTAATATGGTTTCTTAAAATTTTGCTCATAAAAACGGTCATAGTAGGCTTTGGATTTTATGCGAACCAGGCAATTTTTGTTCAAAATGTGCAGTTCATCGAGCTCTACAATTTAAAAAAAAAATCAGCCAAATCGCACGATTGATACACTTTTTACAGACTGACCCCAAAACAAATGGGTCACACTGTAGGTAAGTAAATTTCTTTAATTCCGAGAAAGCCAGGCCTTGTTTTAAATTACTTGACTAAAATATAATAGGTGCAAAGTTCACCAGTTTTTAAAAATATCCCGTCACACGATTATCAAGTTGAAAGACTAGCTGCAAAATCGGATTTTGTACAACGCGTTTCCTGTTTAAAATTTCACCCAGAAAAAAAAAGGTACTAATTCTCACTTATGCCATGTTCACCGTATGATTTTTATACTATTCCGACTTCGAAAACCCAAAGGTATAAGTGTAGCGTGTGGAAAAAGGGTTTAAAACCCTTAAACGGTCTATATATGGAATAAAATGAGGGCATGCAACATGTTCTTCAATAATGAAAATTAAAACAATGTTCATTTTTGACTGTCCATTATCCTACCAAGAAAAAGCTTATAGCGTCTAAGCGACTATAAAAACGACTCTAAAAACGTCTAAACGACTCTAAAAAACGACTAGACGACTCGTAAAAACGACTAGACGATTCGAAAAACGACTAGACGATTCGGAAAAAACGACTAAACGACTCTGAAAACGACTAAACGATTCTGGAAAACGACTAGACGATTCTGAAAAACGACTAGACGACTTGAAAAAGCGACATACCATTGAATACCATCGAGTACCATGGAATACCATCGAATACCATGAAATACCATCAAAGACCATGGAATACTATCGAAAACCACGGAATACCATAAATGGTCTTGGATATCCCTGTGAAAAAATTTGCCTCGGGGAGAGCATAAAAGGAAATTATCCGTGATCGATGCTCTGTGATCGAAAGATCGTCTTTGATAATACAATCACTCTCAGTTAAAGACATGTTTTTGTCACTTGAGATTGAACCTAGGAGTTATGGTATCCAACACACCAATGACGGATTAGTCATGGGACAAATACCAGTAACTGTTGAAGATAACGTATTATGTATTGGAGATCAAAATTACCCTTACACCAGGTCTGTCTCAACTGCTTTTGAAGAACAAACCACAAGGTATTAATGAGAGTGACCTAAAAATATACAAACAATTGTTGATTACTAATTTTCGATAGGTTCAACAAATCAGGTTTTAAAAGTATTTGTGTTTAGGTGCCTATGGTTTCATCTGGTATATGTTCCATACAGGATTCGAACCTTAGCCCACATTCCAAAGCCAAACACTCGGCATTTAAGTAAAATTCTAGGAAATGCTTGGCAGTGTGGTAATAATCTCGACGCGCTGTTGTAGCAGGGCTCCGCTGGCTCCCGCAGGCCTCGCCGGTCTCTGTAGACTCAGCAGGTCCCTTTAATGATGTGTACCGCAGGCTCCGATTAAATTAAAAAAATTACTATTAATACTAAAATACCCGGACAATAACCATCATTCCAACGCCAAAACACCCAACAGTAGTATTTCTGCGAATGCATCGCAGCCGGGCGCAAGGTGGATGACTCACATCCGCTAGCCGGAACTTGTCAGGACAGGTTGACGACCTAAAAACAATTCTCTCTACTTAGATAAAAATAGAATGTCCAATAAGATTTTTTTCACACACTTTTATATATAAGCACAGATAACGTAACCATATAAGTATATATTAGAATATTATAAAATATTTAAGCCCCATATAGTTCGAATTTGAATGGGATATTATGTTACATGGGTAATATATCTCAACACTTCGTACACAAACAAAACTCGCTCGTTCTTTACAGTTTTATTACTGTGAATTCGGTACCTACTAAAGCGGCAGACTTGGGATGCCGCAGTAGCAAATACAATATGAAGCGCAGCTCTGATGTATACTAAAAATGTTATTATCAAACTTGAGACGCACACATATTTAAAAATATAAATACCGCCGGATGAATGCAAGGCCAATTTACGGAATATAGCAAAACAATTAGATTATGGACATGGATATTAATTTCTTTAGGTAAAGGTAATAAACATTTGATACTATCGACAGGAGTCTACGCAAAATAATTGTATCAGTATTCAGCAAATAAAAAAGTTATGGGTACCCGTCACCGATGAAAAAGTATACAAAACTGATAAAATGTTCGTGGGATCTTGTATATTAAAATATTTAGTCGCGTATCTAAGTTGTTATTTTATTCATTGCCCATCCCACAAATTTGGATTTTTAGCTCTTGTAATCGCTCGATCACGATTGAAACTACACTCATAAAATGTTTAAAAAAATGCCCACCCCACGTGATCGCTCGACAAAAACAAAACGTGCAAAGTGGCTACTGCTCGAGGTTTGACCTTTGTCCTTAGGGACACGTGTGACCCAGTTGATGTAAAATCTAAAAAAGCCCTGTAAATCATACTTCCATAGCATAGAATCTAAAATCCCCCGGTACAGTACGGATGAAAATTTCAAACCAGGCATAATCAACATGTACGTTCAAAGTAAAAAAAACTTGTCGGTCAACTGTTTAACCCCGAAATTTTGTTGATTTCTAGGAATAAAAAGAAATACTGCAATTGTAAGTCCAAAGCTATTTACGCTATCAAATTCGTTTAAAATGCGAATGATAATTTGCCGCATTAAAACCAGGCGTGAAAAATTCAACATACGTCCCTAAGAAGTTCAACCAATTTTACCCTGGAAATACAACATTTTTAATGAATAAAATATCGAACATACAACAACCCCCTTCTAAATATAGTATAAATCATGTTTTTTTTTTTGATAATGTAGAAAGCTAAACTGAAAATTGTTGCTAGAGGTTCTAAAAACCGGGGTGCCAAAAATCAACTATTATTAGAAAATACGCTGATGTCATAATATAGCCGTCGATGTCACCGTTAGCGTGTCCTATGAAAAATGCGTTCTGCTTAATAAGGTGTAAAAAAAAATCCATGACGGGGCTTAGATGAATAAATAAAGTTTGATGTATGTGAAAGTATAGACTAAATTTTCGTATAGCCCGCGTGATCGCTCGAGGTGGCGGTATCCTCTGGACTAGAAAATATCATATCGGCTCAATCTCCAAACATTTTTACGTACTACTTAGAGGGTTGTAAGCCGTTTTAATAAAAGCACCAGACTTGCTTAAAATTCATGGCTAAACGTTAACATAATGTCATACAAACATGCGGCACGCAAAATATTAAGAATAGATATATGAGCTCAAACATGTTGATCAAAAAATATATTTATTTCTGGCGATTTAGTTTACCAGTTATCATTTAAAAACAAAACCTGGTCCCAATATTCAGTGAAAATAATAATTGAAAACTTTGTACCTTATAAACCACCACTAAATAGCGAGTCGGAAATAAGTAAAAAAATATATATAAATATATTATTTTGATATTATAGCCGAAACTGAATTTATTGGGGTGAAGATGTAAGGAAATATTTTTAGCTAGGAAAAAGTAATGCAATTATCATAGGTACTGGTTGCAGAACCCGTTGTCAGTTTTGCAAGGATTTTTGATACAAATATAATTGCTAACGTTTAATTTGTTTACCCCATTTACGAAAATGATAACAAAATTGGATCAGACAAGATGTTTTTTCGAAGTATAGTTTTTAAACACAGGGTGCCACCACCGGTTTTACGATATAGGTTTAAAAATGCGACGCAAATACATAAAAAAATACCCTAGAGATAAGAAAACAAAATACAACTCACCAAAAGATTCTTGGTGATGTATAAAAAGAAATCAGGTTACATCTAATGCCCCAGACAGTAGAATAAACATCCCCGAGCGATGAGATATAACCAAACATCATTTTTCCAACGGCACAGTCATTTTCACGGGAAAAACAACCAGTAACCGTTCATATTCCATAGATAGATACTGCCGTAATCCAAAATTTCACTGAACTACGCGTATCTATTATACTGAAGTAGGTACTGATACACTTCCATCTTTCCAAAGAAAAACAAACACGAAACTCAGACTTTTCATATATTACAACGCCTCGATAGAGTCTTTGTGGCCACGACCGAGAATCTACTGAAGCAAGTGCGACGCATAGGACGTGAAAAGTGCCGAGTTGGTTTTATTAAACAATGAAACTTATACCTACGTATATATATAAAATAAATGAGAAATATGCCAGAGATTTGAAACCTAATTGTGTTGCAAGTTTGAGGTCCAAAAAATATTGGTTTTAATTTTTTAAGGTGAGAAACACATCTAACAGCCAGTTTGGAAATATACAAGGCAAAAAAAGTAGTGATGTGGCTGCCCCATTTTATGTTTTATACAGGTTGGATTATTTTAGAATAGTTGTTCAATAGACCGAGACAACATCATAAACGCTTCCCGTTAGAACAGAATCTGATGAAAAGAAAAATTCCATCTGGGTCAAGCTACTAGATAACCAAAATAAAAAATACTGAACGTTATAAAATTTAAAAAATCATATTTTCAACGGATTTTTATCCTCTGAAAATGGCGTAAAATTCAGTTTCACTGGGTCAAGCTAGGTGGTAACTATATAACCAAAATAAAAAAAATACTGAACGTTATAAAATTAAAAAAATCATAAAATAGGAATTCTGAGACAACGAGGCTGAGAGTAAATAAGATACAAAAATCTTGTGCGTTGACTTTGAACTGAATTTAATAATTAGGTTTAATAACGACAATTTTCTCGATTATCTAGAATCAAAAATATTGCAAGTGACAATTCACTATTTTCTCGACATTATGTAAAGCCTTATTATTGCGTCGTAAATTAAAAGATCCAAAAATATTGGCATCAATTGTTTAGTAAATGTGGTTAAAATATGTCTACTTTATCAACAGTTATTTGTAACAGCTTATTATCTTGGAAGCGTAAACTCTTTGAATTTTTTAGACAAAAAGTTGTAGTTTAATAATGGTCAGTTGGATTCCTTTTTGAATCATGTTTGCGTATTACCTACAAGGATTTACAACCTCCAAACATAGAAATCGCTCATTTTAACCCGATTTAATAAAAATTTCACCAAAAACAATACTTTCAGTCATATAATACACTTCTGATTAATAAAAAAGGCACTATAGTAATAATGAGATTTTCAATGGAATTTTTATAGACTGTTTGCCCATTTGAGAGTCTGTTTGCTAGCTTTTGGGGGTATTCCTTGATATTTTAGACGGATAAAAATGAATAACATTGGGTTTCCTAACTAAAATACAAAACGCACTGTTGACTTTACTTCCGTGGATAGTAAGCCTATAATACGTATCGAAAACAGAGAAATATTCAGGTCAAGAAAAAAGTAGCCTAATTTACAAGTTTGGGAATCAAAAACTACCTTTTGTCTTTCAATTTTGATGAGAAAATACGTCTAATTCGTAAGTCAAATAAATGGGACATCATGAAAGATATACTAATAATTGAACAAATGCTATCTCAGTTCTATAGGCACAAAGGTACTATGGGTAGTAATAGTTTTGGGATCAAAAGACAAGCTTTTAAATTTGTTAAGAAAATACGTCTAATGAAATTGAAAGTAGTAACTAGATTTTGGTTAACATTTCGTTAACGCGTTGATGAATGTTTGATGCAAGTGAAAAGTAGATCGAATTTTCCAAAAAACGGTGACTGACCAAACAAGTTATTATAAAAAGTTGCTCAGGAGACCGATGTAACCTAGAAAACGCCTTTCCTTCGAATAGAAAGTGACATAAATAGTTACAAAATGGGACTTAGACGGATATTCGATGCAAGTGAAAAGTAGGCAGAATTTTTGAAAATCGGGACGGACCAAAAATTATTAAGTTGATCGGGAGGTTGAGATAACCTATGAAACGCCTTTCATTCGAATAGAATCTGACAAAAAAAATCCAAGAAAATTTTAGACGACTGTTTGCAAGTGAAAAGTATACAGATTTTTTTCGAAAACCGGCGACTGACAAAAAAAATATACTTATTAGAAAATTTTGCTCGGGAGACCGAGGTAACCTAGAAAACGCCTCTCGTCCGAATATAATCTGAAATAAAATTCCATGATGGGGACTTAGGCGAATGTTTGATGCAAGTGAATAGTATAGACCGAATTCCCGAAAAAAACGCCATTCGTTTGAATATAATAAAAAAAATCGAATAAGGAACGGGACTTATTAGACGAATATTTGATGCAAGTGGAAAAGTATAGATAGATTTTTTCGAGTGACTGATAAAAGTAGTTAGTCGGAAGGCCCCCAGATAACATTGATATTTTGTTTGAACAAAATCTGAAAAAAAAACTAGACGTGACTTAGACGAATGTTTGCAAGTGAAAAAAAAACAAAAAAATTATTAGAAAAGTTGACCGGAAGGTTTAACCTAGGAAACGCCTTTCATTCGAATAGAATATGACAAAAAAAAATCCGAGACGTGACTTAGACGAATGTTTGCAAGTGGAAAAAAAAAACAAAAAAATTATTAGAAAAGTTGATCGGAAGGTTTAACCTAGGAAACGCCTTTCAATCGAATAGAATATGACAAAAAAATCCGAGACGTGACTTAGACGAATGTTTGCAAGTGAAAAAGAAACAAAAAATTATTAGAAAAGTTGATTGGGAGGCCGAGGTAACCTAGGAAACACCTTTCATTCGAATAGAATGTAACAAAAAAAAAATTCCAAGACGTGACTTAGACGAATGTTTGCAAGTGAAAAGCATACAGATTTTTTTTTTCGAAAAACGGCGGCTGACCAAAAATTATTAGAAAAGTTGTTCGGGGCCGTGGTGCCTAGAAAACGCCTTTCATTCAAACAAAATGCGACAAAAAAAAAATTTAGACATAGATGAATAAGAATGCAAGGACGATTGGAGTGATCTATAACCCTAAACAGAAGGGAGAAAATGCCCCTCAATAAGTCGAAATTTGTGTGTTTTCCATATGATTCAATGAGATTTTTACAAATTATTGGAAACTTAATGACGTGAGAAAAATAAAACGTCCATTGTCTGCTCACATTTTAGGGAATTTATCACAATTTATTCTAATTAATAATACCCTTTGTTTATGGAATCCCTAGTTAGCCAATGTGTCATGAGTAAGTATATGACAGGTCAAATACGTATATAATGTAAAGTAAAAATATAGTTAACAAGGCGTTAACGAGCATTGACAACATGTTAACGAACGAGGTGCTAACAACGCGATAACTTAACTTTGACAACTCGTTAACGAAGCGTTGACGAGTGTGGACCCTCCAAATCTTAGGAGATACATTCGCAACCTTACACCGGATCACGCGTCACAAAGATGCTACCTTAAATTAATGCGTTGACAACTCGTTAATCCCAGGAGATACAATCGCAACTTACACCAGATCAAACTCAACTGTGGAATCCTGTGACGTCACAGAGATGCTACCTTACATTTCTTTTAGGTAGATAACCTAACCTAACATTATTGTCGCGGTGTCCAAGAGGTTAGCGACTGGTGAACCGATTGCTATTGAGCAAAACTGACTTAATCCGCCTCTGATACACCTCTCCCAAATCCAAAACTGACTTAATCCGCCTCTGATACACCTCTCCCAAATCCAATTGCAATCGGTTCACCAGTCGCTAACCTCTTGGACACCGCGACAATAATGTTAGGTTAGGTTATCTACCTAAAAGAAATGTAAGGTAGCATCTCTGTGACGTCACAGGATTCCACAGTTGAGTTTGATCTGGTGTAAGTTGCGATTGTATCTCCTGGGATTAACGAGTTGTCAACGCATTAATTTAAGGTAGCATCTTTGTGACGCGTGATCCGGTGTAAGGTTGCGAATGTATCTCCTAAGATTTCGAGGGTCCACACTCGTCAACGCTTCGTTAACGAGTTGTCAAAGTTAAGTTATCGCGTTGTTAGCACCTCGTTCGTTAACATGTTGTCAATGCTCGTTAACGCCTTGTTAACTATATTTTTACTTTACATTATATACGTATTTGACCTGTCATATACTTACTCATGACACATTGGCTAACTAGGGATTCCATAAACAAAGGGTATTATTAATTAGAATAAATTGTGATAAATTCCCTAAAATGTGAGCAGACAATGGACGTTTTATTTTTCTCACGTCATTAAGTTTCCAATAATTTGTAAAAATCTCATTGAATCATATGGAAAACACACAAATTTCGACTTATTGAGGGGCATTTTCTCCCTTCTGTTTAGGGTTATAGATCACTCCATTGCATTCTTATTCATCTATGTCTAAATTTTTTTTTTGTCGCATTTTGTTTGAATGAAAGGCGTTTCCTAGGTACCACGGCCCCGAACAACTTTTCTAATAATTTTTGGTCAGCCGCCGTTTTTCGAAAAAAAAAATCTGTATGCTTTTCACTTGCAAACATTCGTCTAAGTCACGTCTTGGAATTTTTTTTTGTTACATTCTATTCGAATGAAAGGTGTTTCCTAGGTTACCTCGGCCTCCCAATCAACTTTTCTAATAATTTTTTGTTTCTTTTTCACTTGCAAACATTCGTCTAAGTCACTTCTCGGATTTTTTTGTCATATTCTATTCGATTGAAAGGCGTTTCCTAGGTTAAACCTTCCGATCAACTTTTCTAATAATTTTTTTGTTTTTTTTTTTCCACTTGCAAACATTCGTCTAAGTCACGTCTCGGATTTTTTTTTGTCATATTCTATTCGAATGAAAGGCGTTTCCTAGGTTAAACCTTCCGGTCAACTTTTCTAATAATTTTTTTGTTTTTTTTTTCACTTGCAAACATTCGTCTAAGTCACGTCTAGTTTTTTTTTCAGATTTTGTTCAAACAAAATATCAATGTTATCTGGGGGCCTTCCGACTAACTATTTTTATCAGTCACTCGAAAAAATCTATCTATACTTTTCCACTTGCATCAAATATTCGTCTAATAAGTCCCGTTCCTTATTCGATTTTTTTTATTATATTCAAACGAATGGCGTTTTTTTTTCGGGAATTCGGTCTATACTATTCACTTGCATCAAACATTCGCCTAAGTCCCCATCATGGAATTTTATTTCAGATTATATTCGGACGAGAGGCGTTTTCTAGGTTACGTCGGTCTCCCGAGCAAAATTTTCTAATAAGTATATTTTTTTTGTCAGTCGCCGGTTTTCGAAAAAAATCTGTATACTTTTCACTTGCAAACAGTCGTCTAAAATTTTCTTGGATTTTTTTTGTCAGATTCTATTCGAATGAAAGGCGTTTCATAGGTTATCTCAACCTCCCGATCAACTTAATAATTTTTGGTCCGTCCCGATTTTCAAAAATTCTGCCTACTTTTCACTTGCATCGAATATCCGTCTAAGTCCCATTTTGTAACTATTTATGTCACTTTCTATTCGAAGGAAAGGCGTTTTCTAGGTTACATCGGTCTCCTGAGCAACTTTTTATAATAACTTGTTTGGTCAGTCACCGTTTTTTGGAAAATTCGATCTACTTTTCACTTGCATCAAACATTCATCAACGCGTTAACGAAATGTTAACCAAAATCTAGTTACTACTTTCAATTTCATTAGACGTATTTTCTTAACAAATTTAAAAGCTTGTCTTTTGATCCCAAAACTATTACTACCCATAGTACCTTTGTGCCTATAGAACTGAGATAGCATTTGTTCAATTATTAGTATATCTTTCATGATGTCCCATTTATTTGACTTACGAATTAGACGTATTTTCTCATCAAAATTGAAAGACAAAAGGTAGTTTTTGATTCCCAAACTTGTAAATTAGGCTACTTTTTTCTTGACCTGAATATTTCTCTGTTTTCGATACGTATTATAGGCTTACTATCCACGGAAGTAAAGTCAACAGTGCGTTTTGTATTTTAGTTAGGAAACCCAATGTTATTCATTTTTATCCGTCTAAAATATCAAGGAATACCCCCAAAAGCTAGCAAACAGACTCTCAAATGGGCAAACAGTCTATAAAAATTCCATTGAAAATCTCATTATTACTATAGTGCCTTTTTTATTAATCAGAAGTGTATTATATGACTGAAAGTATTGTTTTTGGTGAAATTTTTATTAAATCGGGTTAAAATGAGCGATTTCTATGTTTGGAGGTTGTAAATCCTTGTAGGTAATACGCAAACATGATTCAAAAAGGAATCCAACTGACCATTATTAAACTACAACTTTTTGTCTAAAAAATTCAAAGAGTTTACGCTTCCAAGATAATAAGCTGTTACAAATAACTGTTGATAAAGTAGACATATTTTAACCACATTTACTAAACAATTGATGCCAATATTTTTGGATCTTTTAATTTACGACGCAATAATAAGGCTTTACATAATGTCGAGAAAATAGTGAATTGTCACTTGCAATATTTTTGATTCTAGATAATCGAGAAAATTGTCGTTATTAAACCTAATTATTAAATTCAGTTCAAAGTCAACGCACAAGATTTTTGTATGTTATTTACTCTCAGCCTCGTTGTCTCAGAATTCCTATTTAAGATTTTTCCTCTATTACCCCAATTAGTAACTTATTGAAACTGAATTTGCGTCATTTTCAGAGGACAAAAATCCCATGAAAATATGATTTTTTTAATTTTATAACGTTCAGTATTTTTTTTATTTTGGTTATATAGTTACCACCTAGCTTGACCCAGTGAAACTGAATTTTACGCCATTTTCAGAGGATAAAAATCCGTTGAAAATATGATTTTTTAAATTTTATAACGTTCAGTATTTTTTATTTTGGTTATCTAGTAGCTTGACCCAGATGGAATTTTTCTTTTCATCAGATTCTGTTCTAACGGGAAGCGTTTATGATGTTGTCTCGGTCTATTGAACAACTATTCTAAAATAATCCAACCTGTATAAAACATAAAATGGGGCAGCCACATCACTACTTTTTTTGCCTTGTATATTTCCAAACTGGCTGTTAGATGTGTTTCTCACCTTAAAAAATTAAAACCAATATTTTTTGGACCTCAAACTTGCAACACAATTAGGTTTCAAATCTCTGGCATATTTCTCATTTATTTTATATATATACGTAGGTATAAGTTTCATTGTTTAATAAAACCAACTCGGCACTTTTCACGTCCTATGCGTCGCACTTGCTTCAGTAGATTCTCGGTCGTGGCCACAAAGACTCTATCGAGGCGTTGTAATATATGAAAAGTCTGAGTTTCGTGTTTGTTTTTCTTTGGAAAGATGGAAGTGTATCAGTACCTACTTCAGTATAATAGATACGCGTAGTTCAGTGAAATTTTGGATTACGGCAGTATCTATCTATGGAATATGAACGGTTACTGGTTGTTTTTCCCGTGAAAATGACTGTGCCGTTGGAAAAATGATGTTTGGTTATATCTCATCGCTCGGGGATGTTTATTCTACTGTCTGGGGCATTAGATGTAACCTGATTTCTTTTTATACATCACCAAGAATCTTTTGGTGAGTTGTATTTTGTTTTCTTATCTCTAGGGTATTTTTTTATGTATTTGCGTCGCATTTTTAAACCTATATCGTAAAACCGGTGGTGGCACCCTGTGTTTAAAAACTATACTTCGAAAAAACATCTTGTCTGATCCAATTTTGTTATCATTTTCGTAAATGGGGTAAACAAATTAAACGTTAGCAATTATATTTGTATCAAAAATCCTTGCAAAACTGACAACGGGTTCTGCAACCAGTACCTATGATAATTGCATTACTTTTTCCTAGCTAAAAATATTTCCTTACATCTTCACCCCAATAAATTCAGTTTCGGCTATAATATCAAAATAATATATTTATATATATTTTTTTACTTATTTCCGACTCGCTATTTAGTGGTGGTTTATAAGGTACAAAGTTTTCAATTATTATTTTCACTGAATATTGGGACCAGGTTTTGTTTTTAAATGATAACTGGTAAACTAAATCGCCAGAAATAAATATATTTTTTGATCAACATGTTTGAGCTCATATATCTATTCTTAATATTTTGCGTGCCGCATGTTTGTATGACATTATGTTAACGTTTAGCCATGAATTTTAAGCAAGTCTGGTGCTTTTATTAAAACGGCTTACAACCCTCTAAGTAGTACGTGCAGTTTAGTGAAAGTTAGATTAATGTCTCTCATATCGAGTCCAGCCCAATTTTCTTGCTAGATCTATCATCAATGAAAACGTATAATTCAAAATGAAAATGTTTGGAGATTGAGCCGATATGATATTTTCTAGTCCAGAGGATACCGCCACCTCGAGCGATCACGCGGGCTATACGAAAATTTAGTCTATACTTTCACATACATCAAACTTTATTTATTCATCTAAGCCCCGTCATGGATTTTTTTTTACACCTTATTAAGCAGAACGCATTTTTCATAGGACACGCTAACGGTGACATCGACGGCTATATTATGACATCAGCGTATTTTCTAATAATAGTTGATTTTTGGCACCCCGGTTTTTAGAACCTCTAGCAACAATTTTCAGTTTAGCTTTCTACATTATCAAAAAAAAAACATGATTTATACTATATTTAGAAGGGGGTTGTTGTATGTTCGATATTTTATTCATTAAAAATGTTGTATTTCCAGGGTAAAATTGGTTGAACTTCTTAGGGACGTATGTTGAATTTTTCACGCCTGGTTTTAATGCGGCAAATTATCATTCGCATTTTAAACGAATTTGATAGCGTAAATAGCTTTGGACTTACAATTGCAGTATTTCTTTTTATTCCTAGAAATCAACAAAATTTCGGGGTTAAACAGTTGACCGACAAGTTTTTTTTACTTTGAACGTACATGTTGATTATGCCTGGTTTGAAATTTTCATCCGTACTGTACCGGGGGATTTTAGATTCTATGCTATGGAAGTATGATTTACAGGGTTTTTTTAGATTCTACATCAACTGGGTCACACGTGTCCCTAAGGACAAAGGTCAAACCTCGAGCAGTAGCCACTTTGCACGTTTTGTTTTTGTCGAGCGATCACGTGGGGTGGGCATTTTTTTAAACATTTTATGAGTGTAGTTTCAATCGTGATCGAGCGATTACAAGAGCTAAAAATACAAATTTGTGGGATGGGCAATGAATAAAATAACAACTTAGATACGCGATTAAATATTTTAATATACAAGATCCCACGAACATTTTATCAGTTTTGTATACTTTTTCATCGGTGACGGGTACCCATAACTTTTTTATTTGCTGAATACTGATACAATTATTTTGCGTAGACTCCTGTCGATAGTATCAAATGTTTATTACCTTTACCTAAAGAAATTAATATCCATGTCCATAATCTAATTGTTTTGCTATATTCCGTAAATTGGCCTTGCATTCATCCGGCGGTATTTATATTTTTAAATATGTGTGCGTCTCAAGTTTGATAATAACATTTTTAGTATACATCAGAGCTGCGCTTCATATTGTATTTGCTAC